>OZ024830.1:60714549-63454584 GCA_964016985.1 Anodontia alba | reverse complement strand
TATTTGTGTAGTTTCTAAAACAATGGAGAGCGGCCATCTTTCCCCACGAAAAAAAAAATCTTTTTTGGCTGAAAAGAAGTTTTGCGGGGAAGTTATAGTATCATGTGTAGAAACATCAGTTCATGCGCGGAAACCTCGCGCTACGCTAAAAAAATCTCGCGCATGCAAGAAAAAATCTTCGCGCAAAATCCGCGCGAAATTCGCGCAAAATTCACGCAAAAACTACATAATAGAAACGCGGAAAATTAAAAAAGTTCATGCGCGATGCCAGAACGGTCGAACTTTCGCGGAGACTGTACTGTAAATAACAATTAAGGCAAACAATAATACAAGAATATTATCGTCATTACAAATAGAAATCATGTACTACCGTACACGTGTACAGGTAAACACATTGGGATCAGGAGAACGGATGCGGTACTGATCTAAAATAAAATGCAGACAGGTTTCAATGGGTTGTAGAGTGTAGCGTGAAGCGATCTTACCTGTAGCGCGTGGCAATCATGGAACTATCAAGTGACACGCAAATTTCACGTTCCGCGTTGCGGTCGGGTTTGTTGCGTGTGATAAGCGCGAAATTATCGCGGAGAGAGCGTGAAAAGAACGTGGAAAGAGCGCGGAACTTGCGAGGAAATTAATCCTTTCCTCGTTCGCTAGCGAAAACGACACGTAGTAAGGTCGCGCTGACTGTACTGTATATAAAATTTCAAGATCCTATCTCTTACCATTCTTTACTGTCTGATAAATGTGACGAACAGACTGGCAGGCAGTTGAACGCCCCATAAGCAATATGCCGCTCCGACATATAACAAGACTCAATGTACTTAATGACTCACCAAAGCTGTATTTGACATTGTTCCTTCTAATATAGACTCTGTCCTCTCTGGAGAGGGCAACTTTGGGGGCTCTGGTATATCTAAGTCTGGCAGCTCTGTGCTAGGGGATGGTAGCTTTTCACTTGCACCTGTTGGTGGACGTGCCTAAAAGAAAGAAAGAAAAATAGCATGTGTCATTCCAACGAAAAAAAAAATGTATAAAATGATGTCCTTTGCTAATTTCTGTAGCCAATGGACTGCAATAAGTGTGTGTGTTTTTAACCCTATGCTTTTTTTTAATAAAAAAAAAAAAGCGATGGGAATATTGTAAAAGCTTCATTCCATCCATCCATCCATCTATACATCACGCTATCTCCGCCTAAACCACCAGGCAAATTTAACCAAACTTACTACATGACTTCCTCTCATGGTAAGAATGTGCGAGAGCAACATTATTTTTTCATCCATCTGTCTGGTGTCCATCTATCCATCTATCCATTTATCCGCCGGGCCGTCACCCTGACACCATCTATCCATTTATCCGCCGGGCCGTCACCCTATCTCCTAAACCACTTGGTGGAATTTAACCAAACTTGCTACATGACTTCCCTTATGGTAAGAGTGTGCGAGAGCAACATTATTTTTCCATCAGTCCAGTGTCCATCCATCTGTCTGTCATGCTATCTCCTCCCAAACCACTGGGCAGAATTTAACCAAACTTGCTACATGACTTCCTCTCATGGTAAGGTTGTGCAAGAGTGAGTCCATCTGTCCATCCCTCCATCCATCCTTCCAACTGCCATGCTATGAGCAATATTCCATACCATTTATACCCTAAATATTCAGGCAGTGTAATTCCTTAACAAACTATCCAAACATATCCTTATCCTTGTCCTGCTGAGCCGGGATATACCCTGCCTTTGCAAACAGTGTAGATCCAGATCATCTGGCTTCTGAAGCTGCAAACTGATCTGGATCTGCACTGATTGCCATTAAGTATGAGAATTTATATCAACAATCCGGATCAAGTAATCTGATTTGATGAAAATTCAAAGTGGGCGTGGCATCTTACATTGTAATTTATTCAGCAGGACAAGGGCTAAAATATGAATATGTCTATTTGAAGCAGTTTAACCTGGATCTACATTGTTTGATTTGGCCTGCTGAGTTGAACTCAGTTAGATATTCAAAGAAATGTTAAAGTGTAAAATGGGTATACCTCCTCATAGCTCCAGATAAGGCACTGTTTTTCAACCAAAAACAAATATTGATCCTTTTCTTATTTCTCTATAAACACACATTGTTGGTACTCATTAGAAGTTTCTCAGTGTTCTGGGAGCTCATTTGAAGTGCCTCTTAGAGAGGCACTTCTAATGAGTACCTACAACCTTTGTTTTCATGGAAAATTAAAAAAAAAATATTTATATGATACCCCCTCTTATCTGGAGCTAGGCTTCAAATTCTAATACAATCAGCAATCAATCAGGTTATCTACAGCTTTATTTTCATATTCCCATCTCTAATGTCAAATATTCAGATATTGTCTCTAATTGGACTTTCAGAAATTTTGGCAACACTACATTTTCTTTTTTCTTTTTTTTTCTTTTTTTCTATTGTGCAAGTTATCAAGACATTAGAAACTTTGAGTCTCTGTAACTGGTCTTTCAGAAATTTTGGCAACACTGTATTTTTTATATTTTTTAATGCTCTGTGTGTGTGTGTGTGTGTGTGTGTGTGTGTGTGTGTGTGTGTGTGTGTGTGTGTGTGTGTGTGTGTGTGTGCGCACGCAAAAGATGCATAAATCTAAAATTCATAATGCAAAGACTACTTTACTGTGAGAAACGAGTAAATGTATAATAAGTCTACAACATACATTGTAAACTGTTTCTTAACTCTGATAGATAGTTTAATGAAAAAAAAAAAAAAAAAAAAAAAATGTAATACTATTAAAGTGTTCCTTTGCTTAAAATTTTTTCTCATTTCCTTTTGACTAAACAAAATGTCTTATTTAGAGCCATGGTGAAATTAAAACGCATTCTTTATACTACCATTACATGCTCCACTTACTTGCTCTTGTGTCTCAGTCTGCTCAGTAGAAACCTCTGGCTCTTGTTCAGGCTCTGGGTTCATTTCCTCTTTCATTTCACTGGTGTCTCCTACATCTTGTTCTCCACCTTCATTCTCCTCTTCTTGTGTTGTTTCTTCAGTCTGTCCTTCAGTTTGCTCCTCCATCTGTTCGTCTGTCTGCTCCTCTGTCTGTTCACCAGTTACATCATCTGTTGTCTCCCTTTCAGTAATCTGATCAGTACCTTCGGCTGAAATAACAATAAGATTTCAAGATTACTGTATTTATCCTATATACCTAGGCCCAGCTGTTCAAAGCGTCGTTAGCTTAACAAGCTCGTTAAGGGTCATTTCGTTAACTGTTTTAGCGGATTCAATATACAATATTCTGATTTTTTTTGCTGAAAAAATGTGAGTAGCTTTTGCACTGCAAAAAAAAAAACTACTCACATTTTTTCAGCAAAAAATTTCAGCATATTTGCATATCACTCGATGTAAATTTTAACGAATCGTTAACTAACGATGTCGTTAGCTTTTGAACAAGTGGGCCCTGGATACCATAACAAAACCCAAGCCATACCTCTAAAATTTGAACAAGTTCATTTGGCTAACTGGTAATGAATCTAAAAATGGTGGTTAACCCATTGTATACTGAACAGACTCCCCCACACTATATATTGGAAGAGTCAAATTTCAATTTTAGGTACGCCTGGCTAGGAGATTTACATATTCCTAGAGAAAAATGGCTAAACTATTTGCAAACAGTGGAGACCCTGATGGGCCTGATCAGACGCCGAGTTCTGCGGCATCTGATCTGGGTCTGCACTGTTTGCTAATTACCCTTTTACGGGTCTCCCGACTACAATGGGTTAAATAATAAACATGTAGCTGATCTAAGTCTACACTATCTCCAAATTACTCTCTCCTATAAAGTGTATATCTAAAAATTTTATTATATTTGCACCAAAACATACCTTATGATTTCAACATGGGTATACACAAGATAACTGTATGTGGACCTGTGCAAAATTCATACATGTATTATCCCTAAATATTGAGACATTTTCACTTCTTCACTCCTTCAGGACCGTCATGGGCTTCGTAGAAGTGGTACAGCAATGAGTCACTGACGAGGCTCACGAGTGTCGACGGCAAGTGAGGGAGAGAGCACGAGAGGGGTATCCTCTTATGGAGGGTTCAGGGGCCATCCCCCAAGAAATATTTCAATTTTGGCACCTGTAGACATTTCTGTCAAGTTTTTCTGGGTTTTTTGGGGTTTTTTTTTTTCAAGAATTTTTCTGATTTCGTTCAAAATGAGAGAAAATTTATCTGTTAATAGAGAAATATTGTGGATACACCAAGTCTAAAATATTAGATGATTAAAAACAAGTATTTTGACCCCCTGTGAGTCATCATTAGGCAATGGCACCAAGCTTAATGCAAAGATTAAACCTGATACAGATATCCATGCTATAGCTGGGTTTATCTTTTCTTTTTATTATTTTTTTCTTTTTTTGCCTGGCTTTGTCATTTTTCTTTTTATCATTTTTTATTTATTTTTTTTTCTTTCTGTTCTTTTTTGCTTTTATTTTAGGTCTTTTTTATTCATTTATTATTTTTTTTTATTATTTTTTATGTAAACATGCATACAATATACAAATATATATACATAGTATTCAAAAGAAATCACATGAATCGAATGCTCTGAAATATAAGCTAGGCATTGTTTTGTAGCTATATCCTACTGTATTACTACTCAGTATTACATTTTCTCAGCCAATTTCAACATTTATATGATAATCACATTTCTGATCATAGAATTAAAGAAATTCATTTCTATGCACAGAAATAAAAACAAACATTATTTCATTTTTCATGTATTTGTTCGCATCAAATATAAAAGAGCTGTCTTTTTAATTTACAATGAATTAAAGTCAAGCAGATTCAAAGTATTTGAATCCTCATTTCCTTGTTTTAATGCTTTAATGCTGATTATTTCAATCAAACAGGTGTCAGTTCAATGATTGCATTGTTTGGTATGAAATGCAACTGGAGCCGTTTTCACACCTCAGGCAGGTGTATTGATTACACTGGCGGCTAAATTAAGCATGAGTTACTGATAATTGCATACATAAATTTCAGTTCCTTTGATCACGCCGTAAAAGGAAAGCAGAGGCAAAAAAAAAAAAAAAAAAAAAAAAAAATTAAAACACCAATAGCACCAAAAGTGGTGCAACTGATGACATGCTTGGCCAAAAAAAATGGTCCGCCCAGGGCAGAACTATCAACGACGACCTTGTCCCTGCTATATTCTTGTCCTAACACTTGAACTAGCCCCACTTTACTACCTGTTGATGTTTCTAGAAATAGTGGCTGAGTGGTTAACAGTGTAGACTAGTGTTGGCAATTGGAGAGGAACATCACAATCGATTATCAGGAAAGTAAAACAGATTGATTATTGATTATACAATTGAATTTCCCATAACTGGTGTCAAATATTAGATCATTATAGCATATCCAGGGTTGATCAAAAGACTGTAGTAACTCAAACATATTTTTGAAACCCTTGTTTAGGGGCAACTTTGACCCCCTTGTAAACTATGGAAATTTAGGTGCCATTGCTCATATGAGCAATGGCACCTAAATTTCCATTGTTTACAGAAAGACATGTAATCTTCATAAGGCCTTCATGATGAGGAGATTAAGTATTGGGAAAAACAACCATCTGGCTTGCTACAGTCTTGCGATCAACCCTCGATATGTGCTTTATGTTTCTAATTTACTTAAAATGCAACAGCATATAATAGCATAACTAGGGTAATTTAAAATATGGGTTGTTCCAAGACACAGCAGATTTTGCAGCCATGTTTCTTAGTTTCTAGTCAATGAGTCTTTCATAATACTCTTAATTTGTAGATCTTATTATGTGATCTTGGGTGGGGTGGGGGGCATGAGGACATTGGTTTAAGTCTAATATTAAAGACTAGAGAAGCCTGGGATCAAACTCAAGAACCCTGGGCTACAAGATGAGCAGCTTTACAACTACACCACAGAGGCACCCTTTTCCCATTGTTTCAGACTGTTAAATATCTAAAAAGGGAATGTTCAGTAGTAGGTTAATTAATGAGGGGGTCTTAGGGGCTTGCTGCCCAGAAGCTAGCTATCTTTTAAAATATTTTAAAACATCAAAATGAAAAATAAAATCAAAGCAACTCTTTTATACCTTAAAAAAAGGTTTGAAAGAAGAAGTGCCTAGTTATGGACCTGTGGTTGGATAATATATATAATAACAATAATTTGCGGGGTGCACTGATATTGTAGAGATGCAAAATGAAAATGAAAGCAATTTAAATTATACCTGGAAGATTTAAAGAAGAAAAGCATTTTCATTAATGGTTTTAGTAAGACTACATATACTATATATATACTGGGTGTGTGTGAGGGGTGTGTGTGTGTGTGTGTGTGGGGGGGGGGGGGGGGGGGGGGTTAGAATTGATACCGGTAGAGGAAATAGAACTAAAATATATGTGTGTTCCTTATTATTTTTTTTACTTTGAATATATATATATATATATATATATATATATATATATATATAAAGCAACTGCGCATGTCTATACAATAAAGACTAAATTAATGATAATGACCAATGATTAAGGTCAATTAAGATGGATGCGTGAATGAATGCATGGATAAAAAAGAATGTTTTAAAAGTATATTTTGAGGAAATAATTATATTAGGTCTACCTTAAAGTTAAAGTGAACGTATTATATTTAAATATACTAATTCATAACATGTTCATAACTTGTGGATGGGTTGACTGAAATACACAAAAAAAAAACCTTTCATGAGGGTATTTTAGGAATTAACTATCATATAAGATCTAACTTAAACTAACATTATAACACTGATGATTATAGCTATAGATACATGTATTATATATAACATTGCTGACTCATAATATTTATGTTGAAACATCTCTAATGATCATTTATAGGGGCCAAGTTTGTTAGTGGCCAAGTTGTCCAGTATCCATCATGCAGAACCTAAACAGATTTACAGAACATACTTTTTTATCTGGGGTGCACGACATTTCGTCAAATGACATTTCGTCGATACGACGAAAAAAAGTCAGGTACGACATTCAGTCGAAAATGTCAAACAAGTTTTTTGATTGAAAGGCACTTAAGAAGGTAATCTACAGGGTAAGTAGAATTCACTTTTGTTAGAAATGACTGAATTAATTTAGCATTCTTAAAGGTTTATTGATGTACATTGATGAACAATACTGTTGTTGCAGACTACAACAATCGCCCTCTTCTGGACTACCTATGTGGGATTGCATACAATATAAATATAAACTATAATCTATTGATTAACTTGACAGTTGGCTATAGGACCGTATTTTTTTTTGGATTTTTTATTCTTTTTTTTTTAATGAAATAAATTCATTATGTACAGAGAAACATATATTTTCTTTAAATTCCATGTAAAACAGATAAGGCCGGCTTTTATACTCTGTAACGTACACTCAGATAACACTCAGATACAAAATATGTAAATAAAGTATCAAATTTTCAGCCTTTTCGACTAAATTTTGACCAATTTGATGTAATTCGACGAAATTTAGATGGAATGTTGTATTTGACCAAGTGTCGTAGGCTACTAAACGTTGTACTGATGAGACGTCGCATTTGGCGAGACGCCGTATCAATAAAATGTAATTCGACGAAATGTCATGGAAGCTTTTATCTGAACTAACCACAGCTCTGCCATACTCCATCATTTCAATGCACACAAACAATAAATAATTGGTAAAATAAAATAAAAAAAATATGTGATACTTTTAGAAGGTTCTTCTTTCTGATCTCCAGGCTCTTCATCCCCTCCTGCATTCTGACTGATTTCTCCTGATCCTTCTTTTTGATCTGGGCTTTCAGATTTTTGTGGAATTTCCTCTTCAACAGGACTTCTTGATTTCCGTCCTGCATCATCTGTAGATTTGATCTGTTCAGTTGGGCTTACACTTTTTCTATCACCATCTCCAGTTTGTCCCGAGATTGGTTCCTGTTGTTGTTCGGGGGTTGGTGGTTTGTCAGTGACAGGAGATCCCGGCTTTTGCTCCGCTTCAGGGGTAGGGGGTTTTGCCTCCTGATCTGCCATAACCGTCGGAAAAAATAGGCACGATCAAAGAATTATCTAATTAGCTATATATAGCATACAACGTGCATTAAACTTGATCTGGACAGAATATCCAACACACTTTTTTTTCCGATATACACACTTAGCAACGTTGTTTACTTCCGTTGCGTCGAGTTCTTTGCCGTAAAGTAAAACAAAAAGGGTCATACTAAAGACCGAAGGGGTCACACGATAAACCGAAATCACCGAAATTCACCGAAATCACCATTTGAAATCACCGAAATCACCATTGAAATCACCGAAATCACCAATGTAGGTGCCTCAGAATGGGTGATTCCTTGAAATAAAGTTGTTGTTTTTTTTTTATCAAATTTAATCAATATATTACAGGATATTACAATTGACTGTGTAATTAAATGGAAAATTCCATTTGCCTGAACCGAAATCATCGTGCTGAAATCACCGAAATCACCCTGGAAATAATCACCAATGTAGGTGCCCAAAAAAATGACTGATTCCTTGAAATAAAACTGGCAAGCCGTTTTACTATTTATTATGCAAAATAGATATCCTATGTATTATATCAGATATCTAATATAGAATATAAAATACCTAATATAGGATATAAGATAACTAAATTAGTATTACAAATATCTTATATCCAATATTTAGATATCATATCTTATATAAGATATCAGTCATATTCATATCATATTAGATATTTTGATTAATTCCCACATATAAGATACCTTAATTATAATATAAGATATCATTTGTTTTATAAGATATCTTATATATCATTATAGATATCTGATATACTAAATGAGATATCTTAGCGAATTGAATAATGAGATATCTTCTTTAGTTAACAATATATCGATATCTATATATCTTATATAACATATCAGATATCTCTTATATCATATAAGATATCTTATATGTCAAGTAAGATATCATATAGCATATAAAATATCTTATGTAGCATACGAGGGTCGTGCAAAAAGTTCTGTCACTAATAGACTTCCTAAGTTTTATCCCAGGTATATTCTAAATGCTTCACTGCACTTGAATGGTGTGTTAAATAGCTAACGATACCCGTTTATTTCGTGCAAATTGCTTTCCAACTGACCGAGTTATTTCAAATTGAAATAGATGCAGTCATATACACTGACCAATTTACTTGTTACATTGGAAAATGGACCAGAAGACTGAAATTCGTAGCTATATTAAATGCCGCATTAGGCTTAATATAGATTCAAAGCAGATATTTAATGAATTGTGTGGTATATATGGACCTCAGACCATTTCAATGCGCACAGTTTTTAGGTGGGTTAAAGCTTTTAAAGCTGGGAAATTTTCTGTTGAAGATGATACCCGTCCTGGAAGGCCTAAAACCTCTGTTACCAAGGCTAACATCGCTGCTGTAAAGATTGTGGTCGAACAGGATGCGCGATTTTCTGTCAAAGATAAAGCTAGTTGTACTGGCATATCAGAAGGCAGTGCGCAAACAATTCTGAAAAAGCGTTTGGACCTGAGAAAGGTTTGTGCTAGGTGGGTACCTCATTTGCTCACCGAGGAGCAAAAGACACAATGCCTTAAATGTGCCCGGGAACTTTTGAAAACATACAAAGGCTGTAATAGTCGGGTTATTTCTAACTTGCTAACAGGTGATGAAACCTGGGTGCACATGTTTGAGCCACAAAGAAGGGCTGATAATAAGAAATGGAAACGAAAAGATCAAAAACGCCCATGTATTGCCAAGAGAACCATAAGTTCGAAAAAGATGTTGTAGCAATTTTCTTTAATTCAAGTGGGCCAGTCGTTCAAGTGCCTTGTCCATCTGGTCATACAGTCACTGGCCGATTCTACAAGAATTCTGTACGGAAGAAAGTGAAAGAGTTTTACAATAAGAAACGACCAAGCAAAGGATGGTCAGGAGTCCACCTTTTACATGACAACGCCTCCTCTCATAAGTGTGAGGTTGATAAGTCTTTTTTGGCTTCTGAAAAGGTGAAAGTTTTAAATCATCCACCTTATTCACCTGACCTGAATCCCTGTGACTTCTTTTTATTTCCAAGGCTTAAGAAAATGCTTTCTGGAAATAAGTATACGTCTAGAAGTTCTCTTTATAGCAGCGCTATTTATCAGTGTCTCCAACAGATACCAAAAGAAGACTATTTATCTGCTTTTTACGACTGGGTAAAAAGGTTACAAAAAATGTGTTTCAGTAAAGGGGGAATACTTTGAAGGTTTGTAATAAAAATATGCTCGAAAAAAAGGTAGAACTGAAGTAATCCGAACCCAGTGACAAAACTTTTTGCAGGACCCTCCTATAATATATCTTATTTATATAAGCTATCTGATATATCAGATATCTTATATATTATATGACATTTGATGTATTTAATCAGATGTCTGATGGATATTATTAATAGTAAAACGGCTTGCCATAATTTGTTGTTCCTCAAGCATTAAAATGATATATTGTTAGAACAGCACTAACAGTTTATTTGTTTTTAATTAGCTCATCTCTCAGTTTACCAAAATTATCACATAGGGAGAGGAAAGTTTATGTTCTGTGAAATACGTATTTCCCTTTATTTTCACACGAAATAGTTCAACCCTTCACATGCTAGAAAATAAACACGAATATTAAACACACACACACACACACACACACACACACACACACACACACACACAATATTAAATGTACTAGATGTACTTTGTTATCGTTCAGAGTTCCAGAGAAGTTCATTGTTTCAGATAATATAATTTCAGTTTTGTTGTTGTTGTTGTTGTTGTTGTTTTTTTTGTTTTGTTTTTTTTATATATAAATCCAGTTTTACCTGTGGATGAACAACACGTCCAGATCAGGTCTTATATCCTGATGTACCATTTTCTGGCCTTTCAACCTTTCTTCGTGATGATGTATCTTTAACTGGCTCTGATTGATTCTTTGATTTACTTTGATTTTTCACAGGAGATTTCGGTGTCATTTGCTGTGTGTTTGTGATGTCGTGAATGATTTCGGAAGGTCTGGTCTGATGCATGATTTGTAGATTTGGGGTTATATTTACAAGAGGCAGGCGTGGGGGACGGGGGAGGGGGGGCGGTCAATTTCTTCGTTTGACTTCAATAGGTGTCGGGCGGTTACGTCGGTAAACTCCACCGTCCTGTGTTTCAACAACACATGATCTGTCATTGATTTTCTCCCTGACTATAGCAGGTTTCCATAATTTGCCATTTCTGATTCTTATTCCTTCACCAGGGTCAATGGCTAGTGATTTAGCTGATCTATCATAATAGTTCCTCGATCTTGTTTGAGATCATTCATGATGTATTTGTTATCTAGACCCTGTCTAGACCCTAACTGTCTCGAGAACGTTGACTTGCCACAGTCTAAAGGAGTATTTTTATATGCAAAAAATTGCTAAGGGTCTTTTTTGATTCTATGCTGGGTTTACTTGGGAATATAGAGGGCTTGAAGGTGTATGTTTGATGTCCCATCTTTACAGAAATCAGCAAAAAGCCTACAACTAAATTGTGGTCCATTGTCAGAAATTAGCGACTCTACTTTTTCAGCTTGTTTATGACAGTTTGTGCCCGTGTATCCGCCAGTCTGCTAACTTCAAAATATCTACTGTACGTGTCAACCAATACAAAGAAGTCTGAATTATTCCAGTGGGACAATTCTGTAGCTACAACTTGCCAACAACGTACTCTGAGTTATTCCAGTGGAACAAGTCTGTAGCTACAACTCTCAGCTACAACTTGCCATGGTCTTTCAGGAATCTTGTATGAGGTAAAAGGTTCTTTTTAGTTAGCATAAAAAGGTAAGAAAAAAGTCCAGGGAGTGCCACAATCACAAGCCCTTCCCAGACACCAAGAGGAAGAGGAAACCGACAAATCCAAACAAGCACAAATCGAACAAACGTATGAAAAGCACTAAGATTAGCTCTCTCTTCCCCAAGCGAGGTAATCGCAATACTAAAAGGACTGAAAAACACAAGAACAAAATGACACAAGGTAAAACATAAAACAAATCGCCTCGTAGAATAAATCACAAAGCAACAAAGAGTAAAACTAACACCAGGACTACCGCTTTAAGAACGGTCAGTAGAGTAAAACCACCGGGAGGGGGGGGGGGGGTGGGGGGCGGGGGGGGGAGGTTAAAGCACTTTTACAGCTAGCCAACTTCACCCTGGGTCCCGATGCTACTCTTCAGAAATAAATAAAAATTCGGTTCGCATAAAGGCTCCCGGCTCAGTCAATGCATCAAAGCGAAAACATAAAAATCAAATTAATCACTATAATAAACAAAGATGATTACTCATGGCTAATTCTACTGTATGCCAGAGTAAATGAAAACCAATATTTGAACCACGGCGGACCAGGCCAAAGACATATCGTCAAACCCCAACCCACTGGTTAAAGTTTTACGAAGAGGCCGTCATTGAGTCTGAGGCCCGAACCGCCGTCGTGCAATTAAAGAGTGAAGCATAGCCATCAACAATGATTGGGTTGACAACTCGGCATGCAGTCTGCCACATAATATCCAGGCTATAGCCAATTATTTTATAACGGTTAATAAGTTTTCTGAATTGCTCCGATTTTCCTACAATTTTTCTAAATATGTACACTTGGTCACCGTAAAATTCTGGTTCCGATATACCTTGTTGCAGAAGTGTTTTCAGACTGACGCTATATTTTTTCTACCAAGGCACTGTGTCTGCGATAAAATTTCGAAAACGCCTTACGAAGTTTTAAATAACGACAGCCCTGCCTAAGAAGTTTGGCAGTAAGGGTTTTATTACGGTAGTTAAAGTCATTAAGATTTGAAGAAGCCCTGGCGAATCTAATAAGTTGAGATATGTACACCCCATATAAAGTACGCCGGGGGACATCGCCATCCAGAAAAGGGAAATTGACTATATCAAAATCAAAATCGTCCCGTTTATCATAAATTTTGGTGGAAACTGTACCATTAGATATACATAGATTCAAATCCAAAAAAGGTGCCTCGGTATCGGGATAATTTGCTTTATTTAATTGGAAGTCTACTTATGGCTCGACGTTGGCAAAAGCATCAGAAACAATTCTGGAAACTGCCACATTGTAGAGATTGACAAGATCATGATGTCTCCCATAAAACTTCTTAAGTGTTGCTACCAGTTTGGTTTCTTGATACCCCTGACTCCACAACTTTGTAGTGAGCACTTTCCCACGTTCGAAGAAGTCCTGATAATTTGAACAGGCTCTGGCATAACGGATTAACTGTGAAACATAAACGCCCTATGCTGGTGCAAAAGGAATATTACTGCTCAGGAATGGACAGTTAACAATGGGAAAATTGAAGTCATTCCGTTTGTCGTAAAGCCTAGTAGTAGGATCTCTATTGTCAATGTAGAGATAACAGTCCAAGTATGAGGAGAAGGCTGCGGTCTCCGTTATTTCCTTTATTTCAAATTCACGTGGATAGATGAATTCCAAATATTCTGCAAATTTTGTGTTTTTCAGAGAAAATACATCAGCTATATATCAGTAGGTGAAATTGAATTGTTGTGCAAGGTGATTCTTGCCTGCTTTGAGGAGACTTTGTACAAACTCCGCCTCATACGAGTATAAAAACAAGTCGGCAAGCAACAGTGGACAGTTAGTACCCATCGGTATGCCAATTTTTTGCTGAAATATCCGTCCGCCGAACTCCATAAAAATATTGTCGATTAGATAGTCCAGCATCTTTATGACATTTGTATCTGAGTATTTTTGTGGTGCACCAGTCGTCCCGAACGAAGTAGGTGTCTTTGTAGCCAATGACAACATAGCGACGGTTACCATTCTTATGGAAGAAACACTGGTTGACAATTGCCTTTAATTTAGATTTGAATTTATCATGAGGAATAGTTGTGTAAAGAGTAGAGAAATCGAAAGATTTTATACCGTTGACGGAATGAATAGATTGTGCCTAAAGGTTTTCTAAAAGCTCTTTGGAGTTTTTCAGGATCCACATCTGCATTGAGAAAATTTTGTATTTTTTAAAGAATTATTATTATTATTTTTGAAGCTTAATATTTTCACATTACAATCAACTCGTTTTGACAATTAAATGTACTCTGTAAATAATTCAGCAGATGACTTTTTTATTTTATTTTTTTTTTTTATTTTCCTGAAAACAGTTTTCGGCATTTCATACAAATTATCTCCACAGGATTTGACATTCTACGCAAATTGTCTTCAGTGGAGACACTTTGCATGAAATGTCAAAACCTGTTTTGTCACCTGCTGAATTAGCCCAAAGAGTAGTAAAGGTTCAGTTGGACCCCGAATCAGACAAAATATTAACTTTACATTACTTTGTTGGACTTTAATTGCCTTTACAAAAAATACTTTAATATTGGTAATTTTTATTACATAATTTTAGATATATATAAATGGCTTGAATTTACCATTTCAATTGGTAGGCTATTCTCACTTATTTTGTTTTTAACCCCTGTTAAAATGCACTTTGCAGTGACTTGAGTTAAAGCCCTGTATTCCTTGGACCAAATCACTTGGATCTTGGACTGCTGGTCCAAGTGGTTATCAGCTGGACCAAATGAGTGTATTCCTTGGACCAATTTCAGTTGGACCAGGTCATAAATACCTGATGGACAATACTATACCACATTTTTACAACTAAATAACATGTATCTATGTAAATTGCATTTATTTTATTTTTTATTATTTTTATTTACATTTGCTTAAACAATTTAAATTGAGATAATTTTGTATTTTAAAAAGAATTATTATATTTTGTGAAACATAATATTTCGGCGTAGCTGTATAAGCTGGCTTTTGACATACTTATTGGTATTAGTCTCGAATGAATAAATAGTAATTTGCGATTGGTTAAAAATGTGTAAACTTCTGTAAATAAGTAGGGGTAAGTATAGAATTTACCGATGTTTGACGAATATATTCGTGACTGAACAATCACTTAATTATGACATTTATCTATTTAAAGTTGTACAATATGGCAATGCAGATGTTAAACAATGGACAAAAATACCCATAATTTAAATAATACCAATAAAATAGTTGCAACGAAATAAATGATTATAGACGAGCTTTTAATTCTGTACAGTGTAACATGTTGATATAAGCGGCCCAAAACGCTAAAGAACAAGGGACGTTTAAGTTTACTTCTCTCCACTGTGTCCATAATATACAGAATTATCATGTGCCTTACTAATTGTGCACCGTTACTTGCCGACTTGTTTTTATACTCGTATGAGGCGGAGTTTGTACAAAGTCTCCTCCAAGCAGGCAAGAAACACCTCGCACAACAATTCAATTTCACCTACAGATATATAGATGATGTATTGTCTCTGAAAAACACAAAATTTGCAGAGTATTTAGAATTCATCTACCCACGTGAACTTGAAATAAAGGAAACAACGGAGACTTCAGCCTCCTCCTCATACTTGGATTGTTATCTCTACATCGACAATGGAAAGCTTACTACTAGGCTTTACGACAAACGGGATGACTTCAATTTTCCCATTGTTAACTTTCCTTTCCTGAGCAGTAATATCCCTTCTGCACCAGCATACGGCGTTTACGTTTCACAGTTAATCCGTTATGCCAGAACCTGTTCAAATTATCAGGACTTCATGGAGCGTGGGAAAGTGTTCACTCAAAAGTTGTTGAGCCAGGGGTATCAAAAAACCAAACTGGTAGCAACACTTAAGAAGTTCTATGGGAGACATCATGATCTAGTCAATCCCTACAATGTGGCAGTTTCCAGAATTGTTTCTGATGTTTTTGCCAGTGACGCGCCATAAGTAGACTTCCCAAATCCCGGACAAACGCTTCTACCGATATTTCCTTCGTTCAGGCCCATGGGCATGGTGGGCGAGGCTTGCTTACCAAGTAATGCTTACTATTCGCGGACGCCTGATTACACCCTTTTGTTCTGGGGTCCATGTCTGTTGGTCTGAACATTCTGATTCGTCATTCGTTTATGGATTTATGATTTTGGATTACGGCTTTGGTACCATGACCGCAACTACTTGTATTATGTGCAGAAGGGATGTAAAATTGCATGGTTTAATTTTATATGATAAATAAACAAGAACTATGCCTTAAGCTTGGTAGAAACATTGGCAACATAAATAATATTGTTCATTCTTAACTAGGTAATAGGTTTGTTGAACACCCCTTTTATCTATTCACGGTGTAAGCGGCCTATTGCGTCGGAGCGTAAACGACACGAAGAAGAAATATTATTATTTTTAGCCTCCGCTTCAGGTAGGATTTTTTAGAATATCTCTTCTCATACCGAATGGAATTTGTTCAAATAAAGTGCAGAGTACGCGAAAAATCAAGGTCTTTCTGGTGGTGTAAGCACTATTCTGCGATCTGGTCTAATTCTCGAGAACATTCGAAGAATGTTTTTGCTGTCAATCTCGGTCAATGTACATGAATTCTGACGAAAAACATTCTCCGAATGTTCTCGAGAATCAGACCAGATTGCAGAATAGCACTGACACCACGAGAAAGAGCTTGATTTTCCGCGAACTCTGTGCTTTATTTGAAAATTCATCAGGTATAAATCGAGATATTCTAAAACATCCTACCTGAAGCGGAGCTAAAATAGTAACAAACTGTGCACCTAGTCATTTGGTCACGTGTTTCCCACGTCTGAAAAGTCAATGTGTTGGAGGGCCGAATGATTGTTCAAAGTTTATGAATAGAGACCGTTATTTTTCGGCTATTTGAAGTATGGTGCGTTCAGTCACCGTAAAATTAAGCCAGATCACTATTGTTGTTTAACCAATTCATCTTTTCAATAATGATAATCCATTGCAATTAAATTATGCAGTAATATTGCAAACAGTTAGTTAAACGATCAAGAGAGAGAGAGAGAGAGAGAAAGAGAGAGAGAGAGATATGGTGATGTTGTTTGCTGAAGTTTTCTTGTCCTGAATTCACTTTCTCCGTTTTCTGACGGATGAAGAATTTTCCTAGTTATTCCCCTTGAATAGTAATACAGAGGCTCAACTATTATGAGATTTAATTCCAAGTTTAATACTAAGTCTTGAACATCAGAGAGAAAAGATAATAATGACCATTTAATAAATTACATAAAAAAAGGTAGAAATGTAATATTTAATGTGATTATCTATTTAGATTAGAGCACTTGGTAGGAAAAGGATCTACAACTCGATAAAAATTGAAATTTAACTGATACAATAATATATTTTGTGGCTAAATGGTCACTCTTATGTGAACCAGTTGCTTGTAGCTTAAAATATCTGAACAGTCAGTCATCCAAATATTGACACACTCTAACTATTCTACGCCAAACTATTCACGTGAAATGTCGACATTTTACAAGGGAAAAAAAAATAAGTGTCAGCTAATATTGTGATACACAGAATTTTCTCTCATGGAAGAGAGGTAATCCCAAAGTTCAGTCCTAAATAAAAATATAAATTGTAAGACCCCATTTAATTTATTTCTCTGTTACCCTTACTGTTTCTTAGATCAAAAATAAAGTAATAGATCTATGTTACATGAGGCTGAATTGCACAGTACACTATGGATCATAATGGTACTGATAATTGACCATTTCAAAGAAAAAAAAAAGTGCCCTATTGTTTTGCCCGCACGCGCAAAAGTGCCCTACCCAGCACCCCTCTGCCCTGAAATCCTAGCTGGAGCACTGAGAGTTATCCCTCTTGTTGCTATAGCAACCAAACCTGGTACGGGCTGGTTGGATTTTTTTTTCACAGAAATGTTTTTTCAGTAGAAGGTCTTTAAATCTTGTTAAAAGAATTCTGTTCTGTCTCAAAATATGCTTCCAGTTGGCGTGGTTACTTTTCATTATATATGGAATTATGTAGAGTAAACTTGGCAGTTCTTCTTCTGCACAACCTATGGTCCAATTTCAAAACTTTTGTACAAATGTTCCATAGGTGAATGTCTATCAAATTTGTTCAAATTATTTTGGTTGGTTCCTCATATGTCTGTCGAGAACACTTCGAACATTTTGTAATCAGCAACTAATTAGATTTCAATAATACTCACAAACATTACTGGATTAACCATCCATCAAATTTTTTCAAATTAATTTGTATCACCAAAAGAAAAGAAAAATAAATCACCAACAAAGGACAGGGTCTGATATATATATATATATATATATATATATATATATATATATATATATATATATATATATATATATATATATATATGCAGAAAACTTTGAAAATATCCTTCCGCCAGGCTAAAAAAATCTGCTTCCCACGTGAGCAATCCAGGGCCATCACGACCCTCTTATTACAAATTAAATACATAATGTATGTTTTTTTTTCCAGTTTTTTTCCAATCTTCATGGTCAGTGTTACACTTTGCTTACTCTTTATCAAAAAGGTGCATGGTTGGCAAGGATATTTCTAATACTAGTAAAGTATACAAATTAACACACAAAATTATGTGCTTTACATTTATATGCTAAATTGCTTTTCATTATTTAGCACAGATGTTTACATATCTGAGTACACTCTCTCTCCTGCCAACCCTTGCAATATATACAATGTTATACAGTATTAAAACTTTCTTGATTCTGTTTGAATTTGTAATAAAGTTTATATTTTAAAGGCCTTCTACTTTTCATATTGAACCACAAAGTTGTTGCAATATTCATATTCCAGTACCTCTTACTTCGTTTATCTTTTTTAAAGATATTTCTTGTTTTATACTACAATCAACATGTTTTTGATATTTAAAATTTTAAAGGCTTAGTACACTGTATAAAATTTTCAGTAGATAATATTTTGAAGTTTTTTTTATTTATTTTACTCAATGACGGCCTCTTCGTAAAACTTTACCCAGTGGGTTGGGGCTTGACGATATGTATTTGGCTTGGTCCGCCGTGGTTCAACTATTGGTTTTCGTTTACTCTGGCATACAGTAGAATTAACCATGAGTACTCGTCTTTGTTTATTATAGTGATTAATTTGATTTTTATGTTTTCGCTTTGATGCATTGACTGAGTTGGGAGCCTTTATGCGAACCGAATTTTTATGTATTTCTGTATTAAGAGTAGCATCGGGACCCAGGGTGAAGTTGGCTAGCTGTAAAAGTGCTTTAAGCCCCCGATGGTTTACTCTACTTACCGTTCTAAGGCGGTGGTCCCGGTGTTAGTCTTACTCTTTGTTGCTTTGTGATTTATTCTATGAGGCGATTTATTGTATGTCTTAACGTGTGTCATTTGTTCTTGTGTTTTTCAGTCCTTTTAGTATTGCGATTACCTCGCTTGGGGAAGAGAGAGCTAATCTTAGTGCTTTTCGTACGTTTGTTCGATTTGTGCTTGTTTGGATTTGTCGGTTTCCTCTTCCTCTTGGTGTCTGGGAAGGGCTGCGGTTTGTGATTGTGGCACTCCCTGGACTTTTCTCTTACCTTTTTTTTTTTTTTTTTTTTTATTTTACCCTGAAAACAGGTTTCAGCATTTCATACAAATTGTCTCAACAGGATTTGACATTTCACGCAAACTTTCTTCTCTAGAGCCCATTTGTATAAAATGTCAAAACCTGTTTTATGGAAAAAAATAAGAAAAATATCATCAATTTGTCATCTGCTGAATTAGCCCAGAGAGTGGTAAAGGTTCAATTGGGCCAAGTATTTAGTATATATCAATCTGAACTTTTTGGGACTCAATATCGAATTCCCATTTCCCTTTAGAAAATATTTCTATATTGTTATTTATTTATTTTATTTTACATATTTTTATATGTATATAAATGGCTGGGATTTACCATTTTAACTGATAGGTTATTCTCACTTATTTTATTTTAACTCCCTTTTAAAAATGCATTTTGCAGTGACTTGAGAGGAATGTAGGAAAGAAAGTATCAGGAAAAAAAGTATCCGGAAAAAAAGTATCGGAAAAAAAGAATCCGGAAAAAAAGTATCAGGAAAAAAAATAAGTCTCAGTTTCATGTACAAAGGATAGATAAAAGGCTATGTAATGTCATCCTAATTAATCTTTAATTGCATTTTGATCATTCAGTACCAAAATTCAGAGATAGCTCAAAATGAGGAATTTCTCTTTTTACTAAACCAGAAAAGTAGACTTCAGCATCAAATCTATGATAATGTTGTATTGATATATTGCAATTAAAAACACATTGTTCACACATGTCTTTATTACATCATTACGTTAATTGGAGGTTTAACATCCCTGTCTACACTATATAGGTCATTTCGGAGACGTTGCTACTAATTTGTGGGACTGTTACCCGACATTGAGATGAAATATCATCTCAAGCCCTGCCGCCCAATGAAACCCAAATAGGGTTCATGAGCATGGACTTTAGCTTGTTTAATTGGAGGTCTAACATCCCTGTCTACACTATACAGGTTCTTTTGGAGAGTTGCTTCCAGCTTGTGGGACTTTTACCCAACATTGATATGAAATGACATCCCAAGCCCTGCCACCCAATGAAACCCAAATAGGGTTCATGAGCATGGAGATCCGACTTGCACACTTAGCTCAAATGAGGAATTTCTCTTTTTACATCCCTGTCTACACTATATAGGTCATTTTGGATAGTTGCTTCTAACTTGTGAGTCTTTTACGAAACATTGAGATGAAATGACATCTCAAGCCCTTTTATAAGGTAAGGATTACAGAGATAGGTTGCAAAATTTATTATTAAACTGAAAAGTACTAGTAAACATACAAAAGGATCCTAATCATCATCTCATTGTAACATCAGAGGCGAATCTGGTTAAAACTGATACTTTTTTTCCGGATACTTTTTTTCCTACTCAAAAGTGATACTTTTTTCCGATACTTTTTTTCCTGATACTTTCTTTCCGATTACCCTCCACTTGAGAGCCCTGTGAAAACTAAATTGCAGCAGTTTGCGATTTTTGTTTCTGCTTTGTATTCCTAGGGGCTCATATATATGACCAGTGTGGAACAACCCGATTAGCTTGCGCAGTCCAATCAAAATAAAACGATTTCTTTGTAATATTTCTTTCCTTTAATCAAATTACAAAATATGCTGGAACAGACGATCTGCTTTACTGAAATTTATCGCAGGAATTATGTGTCATCCTTTCATTAGATCCTTATCCAATGAAAATGTCCTTTTATGCATATGTGTTACTCAGATCAGAGTGCGTGATGCAGTCTGGTGCAGAATGGTGTCCACTCAATTCGCTGATTAGGTCATTGGTATAACATACTGCAATACATGAATCACACAGTATCGAGCTAATGCGCAGACTGGATCAGATCTGTAAACAATGAATAGGTTCCTTTTTATTTGTTGGGACCGTTACTTTTCAAATAAGATGCACTGTGCACATCATGACAAGTATGTGGTCAGTCGGCAAAAATTTTGCTGGAGGGCTTTCATGGTGTTATATTGCCCACTAAGAAAACACTTTTGGCATGCTTATTTAAAGCTTATTTTTGGCATGTGGTATTAAAATATTAGAAGACGATGTGCTGTAGTTACGGCAGATCCTATAGGATCAAATGAAACAAATGTATGGTCAAGCAGCAATTACCCAGATCAGAATGCGCGGATGCACATTCTAATGTAGAATTTTGCATATTGCTAGCTATATCTAAATATAAGAAGACGATGTGCGAGAGTAACGGCAGATCGTATTGAATGAAATAATGTACAGACGAACAGCAACTAACCAGATCAGAATGTGCGGATGCACATGCTAATCTAAAATTACGCTTTTATAGCATACTTTATTTAAATATTAGAATATAATGTTATTAAAAAACTGGGATTCCAATATTTATGAAGTCCATCCATAAAAGCACATGAGACAGTATAAAAGTTCAACAATTTTAATGAAAGTTCAATTTCTAGATTTCAATGTTCATATCAAGTATAAATTCATAGAAATAAATATGTAATTGGTTTCCAAATTACAATTAAAGACAGAGATTAAATTTTAATTATGAATGAGATTCTTGTTGGAAGAGTCCAAACTGTAAGAAATATGTATGCTGGTATATCCAAGCATGGAAGTGTACGTAGGTAATTCCTAACTAACTCCTCTTTTTCCTTACTAAAGTCACCAAATTCAAAAGACTACCCACAATTAGTAAGCCACGCCCTCAGACAAGGAAGGGAACAAAGACAGAAGGCTATAATAAAACCATATTTGCTAATACAACAAATAATCATCAAAATATCTATATCCGTTTTGAGTAGGAAATTAGAATGTTTGAGGCCCACCTGTTAAAACCAAACTCATATACTTCCTAAATGGCCTAACAATACAAGTGTGAGAAGTTAGGTACCAAATAGCCTCAAACATATACACTTGTGAATACTTGTTGTCGTAGTAATTAACTATTACAAACAAAAATGACTTAAAATGTTGTTTTAGGTAAAAACCATAAAGTATCTAAAGAGATTATATCAAAGCTTAACAGTTTTCTCCATCAGATTTGTTGCTAAGCAAACGCTAAAATGAAGGAAGTGTAGAAAAAATGAAGAAAGAATGAAAAAATAGACAACTCCAGCATTTTGACAAAAATACCATATTTTTATCACTTAACAATGTGCTGGACTGTTGGCAGATCGTATCGAATAAAACAATGTGCAGACGGGAGCAAATAACCAAATCAGAATACACGGGTGTCCTATTTTTATCACTTAGTGGACAAAATACCCAGTATTCAGCAGGTGAAGATAATCTACATACATGAAAATGAGATAAATCAGTTTGATACACCATGTTTCTGCACCTGTACGTGCGATTATGCACTCGCTCACGCTCGTGCATTATCGCATCGTACGTGCGCACAAGTCAAGAAAATGTGCAGGAGTAACGACAGATCATATCGAATGAAACAATGTATGGACGAGCAGCAATGAACCAGATCAGAATGCGTGGATGCACATGGAAATCTAGAATTTCGCATTTAGCAAGCTTTATTTAAATGTAAGATGATGTGTCGGAATAACGGCAGATCGTATTGAATGAAACAGTGTATGAACCAGCAGCAGCAAACAAGATCAGAATGTGCAAATTCACATGCTACTCTAGAATTTCGCATTTCTTAGCATGCTGTATTTAATTATTAGAAGACGTGTGTCGGAGTAACGGCAGATCTAATAGAATGAAAATGCATGGACGAGCAGCGAAGAACAAGATCAGAATGCGCGGATACACATGGTAATCTAGAACTTTGCATATAGCAAGCTATATTTAAATATTAGAAGATGATGTGCCGGACTTACGGTGGATCGTATCGAATGAAACAATGCATGGACAAGCAGCAACGAACAAGATCATCAGGCGCGGATTCCAGATTCACATGCTAATCTAGAACCACATATTGGACATATGATTAGGTTTTTATCACAGGATTTTTCATCTAGTAGGATAACCGATTTTTCTCGGTTTTTCAATAACTCTTGGCAAAAAAAAAAAAAAAAAAAAAAATAATAATAATAATAATTTTTGCTATTCAACTGTTTCAAATGGGGTATTGTCTGTGATAATGTTACCAACCCGGACATTTACCCACCCCTCTTAACCTAAAAGAGGACATTTACCCACTCAAAAATTGTGTTGGTAACACTGTCCTCAAATTTAGAAGTGATCTTTAATTTTTCATATATCATTTTTCATTCTTTTATTCATTTTTATTGATAAAATTACTAATTACTTTGTATCTATTCGATAGTTTAAGATGACAATGACTTTGTATCAAAGATGAAGGATAAAACTGATTTTTTTTTTTCAAAATTGACTTCGCAGTTTTTAAGTAAGTTTCCTTTGATATATACTTTTTTTTTTTCATAAATCATAAATAGCACTTAGTGATATTGTTTTCTGTATCATAATACAAAATTGAACTTTTGCTCTACCGACCGTTCTAAGGCGGTGGTCCCGGTGTTAGTCTTACTCTTTGTTGCTTTGTGGTTTATTCTACGAGGCGATTTGTTGTATGTCTTTCCGTGTGTCATTCTGTTCTTGTGTTTTTCAGTCCTTTTAGTATTGCGATTACCTCGCTCGGGGAAGAGAGAGCTAATCTTAGTGCTTTTCGTACGTTTGTTCGGTTTGTGCTTGTTTAGATTTGTCGGTTTCCTCTTCCTCTTGGTGTCTGGGAAGGGCTGCGGTTTGTGATTGTGGCACTCCCTGGACTTTTCTCTTACCTTTTTTGTTGTTTATAATATATCGCAAATTTTTAAACCTTTTTCTATTTCTTTAATTCTTTTTAGCTTCCAGTAACTCACTTAATGTCAAGTTTTCATTTTTATTTTTTATTTTTTGTTTTATTCCTTAATAATTAAATTTACAGTGAAGTAAAAGTCAAAAAGGGTTGCCATTGGAAACAAAGAACACACAAAATCACGGAATATTGCACAAATGAACAAACTATTTTTTTTTAAAATTAAACATAGAAGGGAAGGCAATAATCAGTAATCGATACAATTACCCCACACCTCCCATCAGAGACATCAAAGGGAAAGAAACACAAACACGAAATAACTAGACCCTAATGGAAACATCACTAGCAGAAAGCCAAGCGGACAGTAACTGTCCCACAAAGTAGCCAAATGGCTATCCAAAACAAAAAGATGTAAGCGACACACACATTCAAAGACGAACTATAACAAAAATAAACCATGACAGAAGAACCGCCTTGGAACGGTCAGTGAAAAGTATTTCAATGGGGGCTTAAATCGGTTTTACGTGGCCACAATCCTCGCCCTTACTTCTGCCGCGGTTTAGATACATAATTTAGGTTTGTTTGTTGTTGGTTTTTTTTTTGTTTTTGTTTTTTTCTTATCTAACTGATGGATTGGAAAAATAATATTAAATTACTTTTAACAACTAAATAATATCTACAGATATTGTTTTTATTTATTTATTAATATATTTTTATATTTGATAAAACAGTTTTAACTGAGATTTGATATTAGATATTTTGATATTTTTGAAAGAATTTGATATTTCTTGAAAAACTTATTATATTTTGTATAAACCTATATTTTCACACTATAATGAAGAGTTGAAAGGGGTGTAAAACTCTAATTCATCCATGCAGGTCTGTTGCATGTTTATAAATAATTTTGTTGTTGTATATATGTCCCAAAAGATTCATAACTTGCTTTCTTTCAGTCTTTGTTTCTACCAATTATTTATTTATTTATTTATTTATTCGGAATTTCATTTACTTTTACATGTACGTCATGGACACTTAATTCTTAAAACTGTTCAACTAACACTATATGTTTTCCAGAGAGAGAGAGAGAGAGAGAGAGAGTGAGAAAGAGAGAGAGTTCATCAACACATATATCAGTTTATTCATTTTGTGTATTATGGTCATTTATTTCTCCTGTATATTCATAAAAGCATAATTTTGCATAATTGTTTTCATGTCACAAATCTTATCTGATATTTCTTTCTTTCCATTTTTGTTTCTTCCAGTATTAATTAATTAAATTAATTAATTTATTTATTTATTTATTTATTCGGAATTTCATTTACTTTTACATGTATGTCATGGACACTTAATTCTTAAAACTGTTCAACTAACACTATATGTTTTTCAGAGAGAGAGAGAGAGAGAGAGAGAGAGAGAGAGAGAGAGTTCATCAACACATATATTAGTTTATTCATTTTGTGTATTATGGTCATTTATTTCTCTTGTATATTCATAAAAGCATAATTTTGCATAATTGTTTTCATGTCACAAATCTTATCTGATATTTCTTTCTTTCCATTTTTGTTTCTTCCAGTGACTTTATTTATTTATTAATTAATTAATTAATTAATTAATTAATTTATTTATTTATTTATTTATTTATTCGGAATTTCATTTACTTTTACATGTACGTCATGGACACTTAATTCTTAAAACTGTTCAACTAACACTATATGTTTTTCAGAGAGAGAGAGAGAGAGAGAGAGAGAGAGAGAGAGAGCGTCAGTCTGAAAACCATTCTGTAACAAGGTATATCGGAACCAGAATTTTACGGTGACTTGGTGTACAGATTTAGAAAAATTGAAGGTCAATCTAACTTTTCGGAGCAATTCAGAAAACTTACTAACCGTTATAAAAGAATTGGCTATAGCCTGGATATTATGTGGCAGACTGCATGCCTAGTTGTCAACCCAATCATTGTTGATGGCTATGCTTCACTCTTTAATTGCACGACGGCGGTTCGGACCTCAGACTCAATGACGGCCTCTTCGTAAAACTTTAACCAGTGGGTTGGGGCTTGACGATATTTCTTTGGCTTTGCCCGCCGTGATTCAACTATTGGTTTTCATTTACTCTGGCATACAGTATAATTAACCATGAGTACTCGTCTTTGTTTATTACAGTGATTAATTTGATTTTTATGTTTTCGCTTAGATGCATTGACCGAGTTGGGAGCCTTTATGCGAACCGAATTTTTATGTATTTCTGTATTAAGAGTAGCATCGGGACCCAGGGTGAAGTTGGCTAGCTGTAAAAGTGCTTTAACCACCCCCCACCCCCGCGACCCCACCCGGTGGTTTACTCTACTGATCATTCTAAGGCGGTAGTCCCGGTGTTAGTCTTACTCTTTGTTGCTTTGTGGTTTATTCTACGAGGCGATTTGTTGTATGTCTTACCGTGTGTCATTTTGCTCTTGTGTTTTTCAGTCCTTTTAGTATTGCGATTACCTCGCTTGGGGAAGAGAGAGCTAATCTTAGTGCTTTTCGTTCGTTTGTTCAATTTGTGCTTGTTCGGATTTGTCGGTTTCCTCTTCCTCTTGGTGTCTGGGAAGGGCTGCGGTTTGTGATTGTGGCACTCCCTGGACTTTTCTCTTACCTTTTTTTCTCATTGATTATTTTCTTGTTTGTTTGTTTGTTTATTTGTTGTATTAAGCTGAAAGGCAGTTGTTTTGTCTTAATGAAATTTTTATTTTTGTATCCTTAATTAATGCCTTGTGACTGTATTTATTTTGATTTGGTTGCTATTCACTTGTATGTTCATAAAAATATAAGTTTTGTGTTGCCTATGTCCAAATGTTTTTAAGATTGTGTTCATTTCTTGCAATCTTTGTTTCTTCCAGGGACTCACAAAACGTCAGTTTTTTTTTGTTTTGTTTTTTGTTTTTTTTTTTTGTGTGTGTGTGTTTTTTTTTTTTTTTTTTTTTTTTTGTTTGATTTTTTTTTTTGTTTTTTTTTTACAAAGAAAGTAACAGTTTAAAAGTGAAAATTTAAAATGAAGCAAAATATTTCAAAATCATAATAGGAATACTTGACTAGTTTGCTTTGATTTTTCTGTGGAATCCTATACTTTTCAGCTGTGGACCACTGGCCAGTAGATTAAGGGTATTCTGACATGAGATTAATGACAGGTATTATCTGATGATTGACACGTCTTATCAGTTGATTGACGGTCTTATCAGGTGATTGACATGTCATATCAGATACTGTTATAGTTCTTCACAGGATGAAAACACACACACACACACACACACACACACACACACACACACACACACACACACACACAGAGTCTAACAATGGGATTCTTCAGCAGACGGCATTTTGAAATATTTCTTTTCTTATTTCTTATTTTCACATTCCATGCAAATTGCCTCCAATGGAGACAGTTTGCATGAAATGTCAAACCTGTTCCTGGGAAAAAAAAGAAAACTACATGTATAACCAATTTGTTGTCTGCTGAATTAGAGAGTTGTAAAGGTTAAGAAATAATAGGTAACTCTCTGAAGAAAGGAACAGAGACAGAAAGAATAAAGGAGTTTACCCCACTTTCTAATTATCTCAGTTAAATTGTTTTATCAAAAGAAACAAAAGAACAAAATAAATAAAAGTTACGTAGATACATACATATATTATATAGTTATAAAAAACACTGTTTAATATGGTCCAACAGGTATATACTGGTCCAACTGGAACTGGTCCAAGGAATACACCCCATTTATTCCAACTGATACCACTTGGACCTGCAGTCCAAGGTCCAAGTGAGTTAGTCCAAGGAATACAGGTTTTAACTCAAGTCACTGCAAACTGCATTTTTAAAAGGGAAGTTAAAATAAAATAAGCGAGAATAACCTACCAACTGATATGGTAAACCCCAGCCATTTACACACATCTAAAATTATGTGATAATAATAATAATAATAATAATAATAATAATTTCTTGGTAAAGGCAATTTGATATTGAAAGTCCAACAAAGTTCAGATTAATTCAAACTTAATTGATTACATATACTTGGTCAAATTCAGGGTCCACCTGAACCATTACTACTCTCTGGGCTAACACAGCAGATGACAAATTGATGACAATTTTTCTGCACCAGCATACGGCGTTTACGTTTCACAGTTAATCCGTTATGCCAGAACCTGTTCAAATTATCAGGACTTCATGGAGCGTGGGAAAGTGCTCACTACAAAGTTGTTGAGCCAGGGGTATCAAAAAACCAAACTGGTAGCAACACAAGAAGTTCTATGGGAGACATCATGATCTAGTCAATCCCTACAATGTGGCAGTTTCCAGAATTGTTTCTGATGTTTTTTTCCAGTGACGCGCCATAAGTAGACTTCCCAACTCCCGGACATACGCTTCTACCGATATTTCCTTAGTTCAGGCCTATGGGCATGGTGGGCGAAGCTTGCTTACCAAGTAATGCTTACTATCCGCGGACGCCTGATTACACCCTTTGTTCTGGGGTCCATGTCTGTTGGTCTGAACATTCTGATTCGTCATTCGTTTATGGATTTATGAGTTTGGATTACGGCTTTGGTACCATGACTGCAACTATTTTTTTTCCCCATAACACAGGTTTTGACATTTCATGCAAATTGTCTCCACTGAAGAAAACTTGCATGGAATGTCAAATCATATGAAGACAATTTGTATGAAATACCAAAACCTGTTTTGTAGGGAAAAGTGAAAAAAAAAAAAATAAATAAATAAATAAATAAATAATAATAATAATAAATAAAATAAAGCTTCAAAATGCTATCTGCTGAATTGTTTTATATAGAGTACTAAGCCTTAAAATATTTATTTGTCAAAACAAGTTGATTATAGTGTGAAACTATTAGCCTTTACAAATATAATAATGCCTTCTAATAGCGAGCACAGCGTCCCGAACGAAGCGAGCTCTACGGTAGAGAATATGATCAAGGAAAAGCAACATACAACGATATATACTTTCAGCAGATATCGCTCTGACCAATTTTTCTTCCCGTTTTCTTCCCGGAAGTTGTCACCGGAAGCTGACAGGACTGGGACTAATAAGCGTCCTTAACAATGCCCTTAAAAAGTCCCATGATATTAGTGGCTATGTCGGAACCTGTACAGCAAGATGATGATGGGCCCCCTAAAGATCCCACGCAGCTGGAATCCATGGAGGAGGAGGTGGTCTTTGTGTATATGGATACCCCTAGTCCCGAAGCTTCTAATCAACAAGACGGTTGTAATATATCCTCTGACACAATGGTCCAGGATTACTATGAGGAGACCCAGTGTGTAGAGCACGTGGTGTACTCTAAAGATGCGGTGTTGTCTGAGAGATCTTTTGTCGAACCAGTACAGGCTGTTCGATTGGACGTTTCCGGAAATTATACTAATGCGGTTGTCTGCCAGGATTGCGCTTATCCACATCCAGAGCCCCCACAGCGGGGGTGTCTACGGGTATTTTGGAGGTGACCTGCCATGATCATGCTTATTCTCATGCTGAGCCCTCACAGCGGGGGTGTTCTATTGGTATTATGGAGATGACCTGCCAAGACCACCCTGACGCTTATTCTGAGCCCTCAC
Organism: Anodontia alba; assembly: GCA_964016985.1. Taxonomy (NCBI): domain Eukaryota; kingdom Metazoa; phylum Mollusca; class Bivalvia; order Lucinida; family Lucinidae; genus Anodontia; species Anodontia alba. The sequence continues at coordinate 63,424,748 of OZ024830.1, read as the reverse complement.
AGTGGGGGTGTCCTCCTGGTGTTATGGAGATGAATTGCCAAGCTTATGATTATTCTCATCAAGAGCCCTCACAGCGGGGGCGTTCTGCTGGTGGTATGGAGATGACCTGCCAAGATCATGCTTATTCTCATTCTGAGCCCTCACAGCGTGGGCGTCCTGCTGGTGCTATGGAGATGACCTGCCAAGATCACGCTGACGCTTATTTTGAGCCCTCACAGCGGGGGTGTCCTGCTGGTGTTACAGAGTTGACCTGCCAAGATCACAATTGTTCTCATCCTGATCCCTCACAGCGTGGACGTCCTGCTGGTGTTATAGAGATGACCTGCCAGGATCATGCTTATTCTCATTCTGAGCCCTCACAGCGGGGGTGCCCTATTGGTGTTATGGAGATGACCTGCCAAGATCACGCTGATGCTTATTCTGAGCCCTCACAGCGGGGGTGTCCTGCTAGTGTCACAGAGTTGACCTGTGAAGATCACAATTATTCTCATCCTGAGCCCTCACAGCGTGGGCGTCCTGCCGTGTTATAGTGATGACCTGCCAGGATCATGCTTATTCTCATTCTGAGCCCTCACAGCGGGGGTGTCCTACTGGTGTTATAGAAATGACCTGCCAAGATCATTCTTATTTTCATCCTGAGCCCTCACAGTGGAGGTGTCCAAACGGTCTTATGGAGATGACCGTCAGTGTTGACTCCGAGCCATGTATGACTATGGACCATCATCAGGGACCCTCACAGGGGGCGGGCGCGGGGGGATCTAATGGTGGTGTAGTATCTTCTACACCTGCGGTCTCTTTTTTGCAAGACGCGAGTCTCCACAAAGTCCGAATGAAACAGAAATTACAAACACAAATGCCACCTCGAAGAAACCTCTCCAGGGACCCAATAGTGGACCAGTCAAAAACGTTCCGCTCAACATACCGTCTCTTAACGTAAAGAACATCTCTACAAACCTGAATTTTGTCAAGCATCTCTCTTCAGTATATGCAATCCTTTTTCTGCAAGATACACGGTTGTACAATTATCAAAAGAAGATCCTTTTTGAGGTTTACAACAATACTGAATTCGTTGCTGGTTGTATGGATGATAATGATCCTGTGGGTCCTAGTCTACATTCAAGGAGTTATGGAGGGACATGTATACTATGGAGGTCAAATCTTAACCCCCGTATTAAGTGTCTCCCAGTCAAGCGAAAGGATTAATGTGATGGAGCTTAGAGCAGATCCAGCTGTTTGGTGAATGTTTATCTGCCTACTCGTGGTTCAGCAATGGATGAGATGTTTTTTGATGATAGTCTGGACATGCTTCATGAGATTATCCTAAAATACTCCAGTTCCCATACAATCGTTCTTGGTGGCGATTTCAATTCTTCTCTTCATAGAGAAACTATTATATGAAGGGACACTGTCTTTAAGGAATTTGTCAGGGAGCATAACCTTGAGGTCGATAATGATTATCCAGTACAGGACACGTTCTTTCATGCCTCTAATGGCAGTTCGTCTCAGATTGACTACTTTCTGGTGGCAATGTCTCCCAGGTGCCCTCTGTCATACAAGGTCAGGATCCACGACATGCACTACATGAATCTCTCCGATCATACGCATCTGGTGCTTCAAGTTGTATTGCCATCTATGCCTGAGGAACCTAAATCAACAGTCCAGGACAGAGTTCGTTGGGACAAATGTGATGTTGAATTATACAAAGATGTTGTGCAGGACGCTCTGTCCACCTCGGGACATAAACCACCGTCTTCATCCCTGGATGCTGATACATGTGTTCGTACCATTACGTCAATCCTGAATGGAGCAGCCAAGGCTGCATCGCCTTTACCACGTAAGAAAAAATCGAAAAAGGGCTACCCGATCTGGAATGATACGGTGGCGGTTGCGGTGCAAATGAGTAAGAAAGCACACTATGAGTGGAAACGCGCTGTTAGGCCCAGAGGGGAGAGCAGTTCATTCAGGAATAGAAAGGAGGCCAGGAAATATATGAGGCAGGTGCTGCGGGTGACGCTCTGTCAGCAAAACCAGGAGCTTCTGACAGAGATTATGACTGCAAAAGATACTGATGTCAAGCTTTTTCATCGGCTGATTAAAAGACAGCGCACTATCCCTAACACGGTTACCCAAGTCCTGATCTATAATGGTGAAACCTTGTCCTTTGCTGACGATATTGCAAATGGCTTTGCCTCACACTTCCAATCCCTAGCTACCCCTTCCAACAATGAGAACTTCGATAAAGAGTACTTCTCACAGGTTGAGGCAGATATGGCGGATATTGAGGAAATCTGTGCAAAAACTGAAGGCTCACTGGAACCTACCCCTGTTACAGCCAAGGAAATCCGCAACATAATACACTCCTTTAAAAATGGGAAGGCACGGGATATACATTGCTTTACTGCTGAGCATCTGAAGCATGCTGTGGATGAGGTGTGTCAACCTCTGGCTGGCCTGATAAATTACATTCTTTCCTGTGGGTACATCCCGCCAATGATGCTGGAAGGTCTGGTGACACCTGTACCAAAGAAAGATAAGGATGCAACTCTTCCCACAAATTATAGGGGAATTACGATCCTGTCCATTACTGGGAAAGTGCTGGAAAAGGTACTCCAGAGACGTACGGAAACTGTCCTATCTCAGAACCAGTCCAGGCTGCAGCGCGGCTTCACGAAGAAGTCCTCATCTATCAACGCAGCCCTCCTAATTTCGGAAATGCAGAATGAGGCGAAAGATCGTGGTGAACCGCTTACACTTGTGGCGCTGGATGCCGCCAAGGCGTTTGACGTGGATGGCAGGGATCATTACTGAGGAAAATCTACCTGGAAGGTGTAGATGGATGTATCTGGCTTACTGTATTAAACATGTATACACAAGCAACGTCTTCTGAGAGATGGGGTCAACGTGTTTCTGCACCTTTCCCTGTCAAGCAGGGTGTCCGCCAGGGAGGCATCCTCAGCACTATACACTATAAGTTGTTCAATAATGACCTCCTGCATGTGACTGAGGAATCTGGTATCGGGGCTACTATTGGCTGTCTGTACTGCGGAGCACCCACGTGTGCTGATGATGTTGCAGTTCTTGGTGGCAAAATGCATGCTCAGTGTATTGTGACAATTGTCCGGTGGTATTGTGGTGGACATCATTATTGTATCCATCCCCAGAAGTCGGAAGAAGTGCCCATGAATAAGGATGACAAGGATCCAGAGTCCGACATCATGTATGGTGAAGAGCCTATATCAAAAGTACAGAGTGCAGTGCACCTGGGTGTCCATAGGGAGAGTACTGGTAGACCAGATATCCAGAAAAAAGTGCAGTTGGGCAGGCGTACAATGTATAGCATGATGGGAGCAGGCGTGTATGGCGGATCAGGATTGAATCCAATTGTGTCCTCTCACCTGTGGAAGATATATGTGGTGCCTCGGGTGCTCTATGGTCTTGAAATCCTGTCACTGACTCTGGCTGATGTTACAGCCCTGGAGAGGTTACAGCGAGAGATGCTACGAAAGCTACAGTCTTTAACCAGAAGTACAGCTACAGTTGCTGTTACATGTTTGTTGGGGATTCGCCCGCTAGAGAATGAGTTGGATCTGAGGAGGCTTACGTTGTTGTGCAATGTTCTTTTCAAAGACGGTACGCTGGAACAAGATGTCGCTCTGCGTCAGATTGCTGTGAAGGATGCCGATAGTCATAGCTGGTTTACTGCCTGTAACCGTCTTCTGCACAAGTATAACCTCCCAAATATATACGTCCTCAAGGAGCAATTTTCTTCAGAAGATAAATGTAAAGCTGCGATCAAAGTGCAAGTGGACAGCTTGGTGTCTAATACTTGGTGTACAGAGGCGGCAACAAAATCAACGTTGAAGTACCTAAATGTGAAAGCATGTAAGGTTGGTGAACCCCACCCCTGTTGGAGAACTGTGACTGGTTCAACGCGGGACGTCAAGAGAGCTGTTATCAAAGTACGTCTGTTAACAGGAACCTACTACCTGCAGAAGGATAGAGCAAAGTTCAAAGGAGGCTCGGTTACAGGTCTATGTCTGCTCTGTTCTGCTGCAACTGAGGATAGGGTACACTTTATTGCTGAGTGTGGTGCCTTAAGTTCTGTCAGACTGCGCTACCTCGCGGAAATTGAAAATGAACTCACATATAGGAATCACCCAACCGCGGTTGCAAACGTTCTAGACGATAAGGTAGCCTAAACGCAGTTGCTTTTGGACTGTATGTCAGCCATGGTGGCTGGTAAGGTTTCGATCTCACCCCAGGAAGCTGTTGCTGTTGAACGGATCACAAGGAGGCTGTGCTTCGCGCTTCACCTGAAACGTTGTGAACTCTTGGGACAACCTCAGTGATATGAAAGTTAATTGCCGGTCTTTTAGATAGAACTAACAGTACCTTGGTAAAGAGTCAAACAAACTACATAGTTAATGTAAATATTGCATGAATTTTTACTTCTGGATGGTGGTTGTATATAGTGTAATATGGCGTGTATGAATCGTGTGCATGTATGGATTTCGACAACGTTGCGGATCAGTCAGTCAGTTTCCTAGAACTGTTCGGTACAACTATACACATACATATCGTTCAACAAATTGCCCTTGCCCTCCTGCCAGAGGACGAGGAAACGCAGTGAGCTTGACTGCGTGTGGGACTATCAAGTCCGGACATCCACAACAAGACAAGACAAGTCACGAAGTGACAAGAAATGAGTGTCAATAACACGTCACGAACATATATTGCTGATTATTTTTATTATTTATTATTGATTAAAATATATTTTTATATACTGATAGTCATTCTCATATCCCTTATGAAAAAGAATCTGTGCCATAATGTCGCTACAAGGCAGCGGCATGGTTGCAGCAAAGAAATACTGTGCCGCTAAACTTTGCCGATCATTGCCGCTAATGGCAAAGTACCTCGCCAGCAGGGGGGAGTTTGCCAGAACTTTGCCAAAAGATATCGGGGGTCAAGGAAATTGCCAAAACTTTGCTAGAAAGTTTTCTTTTTTTGAGGTAGTTTGCCAGAGATTTGCCATTATCTCTTAATCTGATGATTACTAGAGATTATTTCATGCCACTCAGTTGTTTATTTGGAATTTCAAAATTTATTTGACAAAGATAATTATACTGGAAGCAGCAGACCACCTCAATATTAATAATTATATTCTGAAATGGGGTTCAAGAAAATTTGCTACATCAATAATTTTCACCTTACATTTGCAAGTTTTTATGACACCTGAATGTTAACAACAGATCACTGTGACAGTGATAATTTAAAACAACCAAAACTGGATCTTCAATGGGGAAAAACAACACTCTGCTGACATGATCCATATCAACTTTTTTTCAGGTCAGATACTTTGAAAAGTTTCAAGCTGTTAAGTTCAGTGCAGAAGTGAATTTCTATAACATTATGGCAAGCTTATTGCCAATTTTGCCAGAACATTGCCAGAAAATAATTGTAATTATGCAAGACAGGTTTAGAGAAGTATTATGGCCCTGTTGCCATGACTCCAATGTGCTTTAAATTAAGATATCATAAAAGTGGTCAGATACTTTGCTTTTTGACCAAAAAGTGCAGTCTTATAGGATAGCACTGAATGAGTGACCAGTTCGAAAGTAAAGGATTTGATAGTGATTTTCTTGTTTTATTGTGGAATACATTTAATTTTGTGTTTCGTTGTATCAGTGAATTAAGGGTTTGTGTTTTCATTGGAATACTGTTTTCTATATGGATTCTTAAATTTTATTTAAAAAGATTATTGAAAATGGTCAGTTTATTTTCTTTGCAATTAAAAACCCAAAACTTTTTCAAAGACTGTAATTCCATTTTACATTTTACTCAGGATCATAAAGAATCATGCATAGAGATTTAGAAACATAAATCATGAGTTTCATTTAATGAAACTAAAGATGCATAGAGACTTGATAAGATTCTGCATGGAAACTAGTTATCTAAATGCATTGAATCAAATAGCAAGCCAAACAAGCGTGCTTACTCACATCTGAAATTGTTCTTGTCAAATCTCTTCAACTATTGACTCCTTTAAAAGAAATGTTAGAACCTCTAAATAGGGGATCTGCTAGTAAAGGTTATGAGGCCCAGGGAGTAGGGGATGGGGCTCTGAGGAGGGATATCCTATGCAGATGCATATTAAAAGGGACTGTGTCATAGAAAGTTAACCTTATACATAAAACATTAGTATCACATGCCCAAATATCTGTTCAAGATAAAAAAAAAATATCTGAGCTGAAATATTACATACATGTAGGGTATATTTTCAGGCGTCCTGTGTGTTCAGGGTGTCTGCATTTTAGAACAGCAACATCCCTGAGGGCCTGCGCATGCATATGTTTAGCTTTGTAAAGTCCCTTTTCCAATAGTACAGCCAAATGTTTGCCGCAATTTTGCAATAGGTCTGCGGCAACCTCATGACAGCCTTCATTTGCATGGTAAAAACACACTGCAGCAACATTGCGGCAATGTTGCTACATCATTGCCACAACTTGGTCATAGCTCTGCAGCAGACCTTGCCACAGGCCCATTTTTTTTCATAAGGGATTACGAAAACACGCCTATTCAAATATATGGAAAATTTCACCTCCAAAAAAACTGAATATTTTCAGCTAAAAAAAAAACTCTGATATTTTTCATATTTCTGCTCAAAACATAGATTGTGGGTACTCGTTAGAACCGCCTCGGCGAGGCGGTTCTAACGAGTACCCACAATCTATGTTTTATGCAGTAATAAGAGAAATAATGTATACCCCTGTAAACCCCAGTTTTACTATTTAAAAGTGGGGTTTAAGGGGGTCAGAATTATATAGGCATGTTTTCGTGATGAAGTTAATGATGCTGTGAAGGACTTTTGAAGAGAATACAGATACGTCTGTGCTGTGCTCGCATTTAGGCTAAGCCTATTTTCATATTATTAAAAATACCCAAATTATCTCATTAAAATTGTTTTATCAAAAGTGAAATAAATAAATAAAACGTATACAATGTACGTAGATATATATTACTTTACTTGTAAAAAATATGGTTTAATACGGTCAAACAGATATGTCAGTTGGACCACATTAATTTGGTCCAACTGAAAATCACTTGACCCAGTCCAAGGTCCAATGGTCCAAATGATTTGTCCAAGGAATACACTGACCCTTCGGCCAAGGGTCTGCTAAACAACAATAAACGAAAGTCGTAATCATAAAGTGCCACAATGCAACGAGTGATCTGTCATTTAATTTATTTAATGCCATTTTACATATATTTATAATTTGAATTACTAGCAGTCATCCAGTTCTATTATTTTTTTTCTGCGATTTTACGACAGGAAGTACCGAGTAGCCTGCCGTAAACACATTGCGGGAAAAGTAAAATTGGGTAGAACATGAATTGGTTTCATTTAGAAATATTTAAAGAGACTGTTCTTCCTTACATCTTACTTGTAGTTGTGTGTCTACTGTACATTAAATTTATTTGTGTGAACAAACTCGTGTCCAGAGAATATAGCCTTAGCTCGAGAAAAAATATCTTAATTCTGACAGCCCATCCTGATGACGAGTGCATGTTCTTCACTCCGACGATATTGAACCTTCGAAATGACGGCCATAGGGTATACGTTGTTTGTTTTTCCAAAGGTATATTCTTTAAATTCCATGAAGAGAATTCTCGGGCTTTTCCCTGACCAGTTCAATACATTTCCCTGTGTATCTATGCCATTCCAGGCCCTACACCGTATTGAAACAGAAACAAGTAATTTTCTGTACGTCCAGGTGCTCTAGAAAATGCCTGTCCGACTGGCCTTTGAAGCGACTGGCCTTTGAAGCACTGGACCAATTTTCAATTCAAAAAGACATAAAATTGGTATAATAATTCATGGTTTCTAATATTCAACAATAACTTACTACTCATCTGGAGCTGTGGAAACAAACCAAACCTTTTGTCAACACATAAGGCAAAAACGAAATATATATGGCATGTTCTCATAATTCCGTTCACCCCCATAACTCCGTTCACCTTCTGCATAGAATAATATGAAAACAAATCTTTCTTAAATTTATGCCACATTAAAATTAACAAGAAATAACTAACATTATAGTTGATTTTCAAGAAAATCAGTTATCGCTTACAATTTTATGCATAAAAATCAAAATTTATCACAAAATGCTAAATATTTAGGGGGTACCCCCAAAAAATCACTAACCAGTGACAAGCATGTGAATGAATACAAATAGTATCAACAATTTTAGAACAGTTATACTCTAAATTTAATGTTCATTATATAAAATATGCATAGAATGAACCTGGTTGCCTGTGATAAACAAAGAAATTTGAGTGAACGGAGTTATGAGATCATGCCCTAAACACCCCCTTCATATTCTGAAGAGTGTAGAATTTAAAGATGTGATATTTATTTCCTTTAATCTTGATATTCTTATAGGTATTTAGTCAAATGTATAAAATATATGCACATAAAACCATTCTTGCAATAAAAAATGATAGCAGGATTGCTCAACCTTAGGTGAACGGAGTTATGGGTTTCCAGGCTATGTGATTCCAGTTACATGCTTTTGAGAATTAGGGTAGGTAGGTTGGAAAATTATTTTATTTTCAAAATATTTTTTTAACGTGTTCTAGTTTCAGAAGTTGTGTATGTTTTTTTCTTTTTATTATGATGAAATTTTGTATCTTTCTGTTCTATATAAGCAGTTGATATTAAAGGGTTTTATTTCTGCTAGGCTTACTTTTCTTTTTATATCCCTTTGATCTTCTAATAGCACTATGTCCTGGTGATCATTGTTCTGGTGATCTATTGTCTTCAGGTGTCTCACCAGGAAACACTTCTGATTCTCCAGATTTTTCACAGTGATGGTGTTTGTGGACTCAGCATCCCAACATTATATAACTTGATCATGGGAAAACTGATCTGGATTCTGAAATTTATGGCCCTTTAACACTCTGAAGGTCAAGTTCATCACAACTGTAGTAGGGTAGGGCCACCGGGGTCGGGCTAGGATTGAGCGCCTAGTCTCGGACCGACGGTTGGGCCAATATTCCATCCCGACTCACAGGAAAGTGTAGAATTAGACTTCGCGTTGTGTTTTAGTATTTTTAGATTTTATTTTCCTGCAAGTTGAGGCAGACAAGGTATTTGGTTCGAATCTCTGGATGTGGTGATACAGTGATAAAAAAAGCATCCAACAAGACTGGCAAAATTTATGTATTTTATTATGCCCCCAACTTCAAAGAAGTTGGAGGGGCATATTGCTTCTGGGTTGTTCGTCCGTCCGTCCTTCCGTCCGTTCGTCACGCTTTTTGATGCATAGCATAACTTTAAAACCGTGAATGCTACTGTTTTGAAATTTCATATATGGATTCCTCATGAAAAAATAGCTGACACGTATTTTTTTTCTTGACAGGATTGTACCCCTTTTCTGAGTTATGGCCCTTTGAAAAAATATGGATGCAATCTTGTCAGCAAAATATCTCAAAAACTATTAAAGCTAGAGCCTTGAAACTTGATGAATAGACTGGTAGTGATGAGTAGACAACCTGATTAACTTTTGAAGAAATTTTGAAAAATACTTCTTGAGTTATGGCCCTTTGTAATTTTGGGCAGTTTTACCTTGTCAGCAAAATATCTCAAAAACTGTTAGAGCTAGAGCCTTGAAACTTAGTAAATGGATTTGTAGTGATGAGTAGATGACCTGATTAACTTTTGAAGAAATTCTGAAAAATACTTCATGAGTTATGGCCCTTTGTAATTTTGGGCATTTTTATCTTGTCAGCAAAATATCTCAAAAACCGTTGGAGCTAGAGCCTTGAAACTTAAAGAATAGACTGGTAGTGATGAGTAGACAACCTGATTAACTTTTGAAGAAATTTTGAAAAATGCCTTTTGAGTTATGGCCCTTTGTAATTTTGGGCATTTTTACCTTGTCAGCAAAATATCTCAAAAATTGTTAGAGCTTGAGCCTTGAAACTTAGTAAATGGATTTGTAGTGATGTGTAGATGACCTGATTAACTTTTGAAGAAATTCTGAAAAACACTTCATGAGTTATGGCCCTTTGTAATTTAGGGCATTTTTAACTTGTCAGCAAAATATCTCAAAAACTATTGAAGCTAGAGCCTTGAAACTTGATGAATAGACTGGTAGTGATGAGTAGTCAACCTGATAAACTTTTGAAGAAATTTTGAAATATACTTCTTGAGTTATGCCCCTTTGTAATTTTAGGCATTTTTATCTTGTCAGCAAAATATCTCAAAAACTGTTAGAGCTAGAGCCTTGAAACTTAGTAAGTGATGAGTAGATGACCTGATTAATTTTTGAAGAAATTCTGAAAAATACTTCATGAGTTATGGCCCTTTGTAATTTTGGGCAATTTTACCTTGTCAGCAAAATATCTCAAAAACTGTTGGAACTAGAGCCTTGACACTTGATGAATAGACTGGTAGTGATGAGTAGACAACCTGATTAACTTTTGAAGAAATTTTGAAATTTACTTCTTGAGTTATGCCCCTTTGTTATTTTGGGCATTTTTATCTTTTCAGCAAAATATCTCAAAAACTATTAGAGCTAGAGACTTGAAACTTGGTGAATTGATTGGTAATGATGAGTAGATGACCTGATTAATTTTTTTGTAAATTCTGAAAAATATTTCATAAGTAATGGCCCTTTGTAAATTTGGGCGTGTTTCCCTTGTGAACAAAATATCTCAAAAACTATTGAAGCTGGAGCCTTGAAATTTGATGAATAGATTGGTAGCGATGAGTAGATGACCTGATTATGCCCCCAGTTTCGAATGAAATTGATGGGGCATATTATTTTGCCTTCATTTGTCCATCCAACTGTTTGTCCGTTCATCAAGCTTTTTTTGTGCATGCCATATCTTAAGAACCCTGCACGCTAGGGTTTTGAAATTTTATATTTGGGTTCCCAATGAAAAAATAGCCGACCCGTATTTTGTTTCTTGTCTAGCATGTTTATTTAAAGTTATGCCCCTTTGAAAAAAATCAGAATTAAATCTTGTGAGCAAGATATCTTGAAAAGTATTTAAGCAGGGTTCTTGAAATTCGATACAGTGAGTGGGAATGATGTGTACATTACCCGATTATATTTTGAGAGAATTCCATGAAAATATTGATAAAGTTACGGCCCTTTGCAGTTCTGCTCATTTTGACCTTGTCAGCAAGATTTCTCGAAAAGCACTTAAGCTAGGGTCTTGAAATATTATATGCTGATTGGGGATGATGTGGAGATTACCTGGTTTGTTTTTTAGGGAATTCCATGAAAAATTGATGTAGTTATGGCCCTTTGTAGTTCTAGGCATTTTGACTTTTTCAGCAAGATATCTCAAAAAGTATTTAAGCTAGAGCCATGGTATTTGGTATACTGATTGGGATTGAGGAGGAGATCACCTGAATAAATTTTGAACCAATTAAATGAAATGTTGGAGTTATGGCCCTTCGCAATTTCGGGCCATTTAATGTCGTTTGCTTTATTGTGTATAGCATAAGTTTAGAACCATGTATGCTAATGTTTTGAAATTTCATGTTTTGATTCCTCATGAAAAAATAGGTGATCCGTATTTTTTTCTTATCCCAATCATCTCCTATTTTAGAGTTATTTCCCTTTGATAAAATAACATTGAAATCGTATATATTTGTACTGTTGTTACCGTCATGGTTAAGCAGTGTTGGAGTCAAAGTGTTAGAGTCAGGCAGTTGGGGGCATAGTGTTTTACAAACACCAGCTCTAGTTTTACATTAACTAGAATTGCATTTCTGAGGCTAATTTATCAGAAAGTAAATGCACTGATTCTGATATGTTAGATTTTATTTGCGTTTAAGAATTTAGACGGCCGCACCCCCGCAGATGTTCCACGGGAACAGTAGGGGTAAGGCCCTAATTCCTCGAGATTACCAGATTGTCCCTACGGGACAGTAGCAGTGTCGAGGTTAACTTTCAGCTCAGAAAGAAAAGAAAGTCAAACCCATAAGTTGTTCTGTGAGAACAGGAGAATAAGACTTTTTTTTTAAGATCTCGAAACTACCTGATTGTCCCGTGGGGACAGAAGTAGAAACAAGAAGGTGGTGCCCACCTTTTTACTATTCAGTAATTTACCGACCGACAAGATAAATTATTTCAGTTCAATTAAAACATATCAAAAATTATTTATCTTAGGTGTAGTAAAGAAGGTACAGTAGAAACGTTTCTTCTACGTTGTATAAGGGAAGTAACTCTTATTGGAATTAATCAGTATCACGAAAATGCTTGTTCAGCTTCTACAAATAGGAACACAATGGAAAACGAAAGTACACTGTATAAAGTAAGGAAATGAAGACCTGCCAAGCATATAAATAGACTTGGCATAGACGAACCTGTTTCTACCACACCCCTCCCCTCTTCTTTTAGAAATATTTTGCAAAGCAAAAGACCCGATTTTAGGTTGTAAAATATTTCTACAAACGATTTTCAACAGGTAGAAACAGTATAAAATTTTAACTTATTTCATATATACAGTTTTATACATATATCTTTAACAGGGCTCCAGTTTTGTCCGTTTCCTTTTGTTGGGAGTGTCCCACATATTGCTGTCCCTGAATAAAGTTCCATTCCTGTCCACTACTCTTTCATCACGGCAAATGCTGTCACCAGATGGTATCACAATACTTTGATCTCTTTTTGCTGTCAATCGCTTTCTTTCTTCACTAGCTAAATGTCTCTGGACTGTTCTCATATTTGCCCTGTCTTCTTTCGACCCTAATTTATATGGCAGGTGTCCGGCTGGATCTATATAGTTTTCATTTTTCTCAGTTATATGTTTCAAAGTTATTGTTTGTCCTTTATGACATCTTGATTTCGTATGTCCTTTTGCATGTTTCATGTTGGCGAACAGCCTTTTACAATTTGAACATTTATAATGTGTACTGGTGGCAATATGTATGTCCCTCAAATGGTCAAGAAAATCTCTGAACGAGCTAAACTTTACAGTTTGATCACATTCTGGGACAACACAAGATGAAGCTACAAAAGGCCACAGCGGTCGTTCATTTCTGATGAATTCTTCGGATGTTTCATCTGTAAGTAAGAGCTCTGTTTCTGCCATTCTGGAAAATAAATTCACAGGAATTGCAGAAAAACTGCAGTGGACAGCATCCTTGTAAGATATTGGTTTTGATCCGTCTTCTTCGAGAGTATTTTAATAACTTTGGTCAGCCAAAATTATTGCTCTGAATGCATATTTGATTTTGCTTCAGTGGTTATTTGATTTATACAGTGCATGGGAAATCATTATTTTGAATACTTTAACTCTCTCTCTTTATATGTATGTATGTAGATACATATTTTTATTTATTTATTGTTTTTATTTGGTTTCTTTTTTATTTATTTGTTTATTTATTTATTTTATGTATTTGTTATTTTATTTATCTCCTTTCTTTCTTGTTTTAGAGATGTAAAGTTTTACAATTGCTTTTTAATTAACATTTTTTTTTTTTATTCTTTTTTTTTTTTTTTATATATATATTTACAAGATATAACCTTTATTCATTTTATCAAGTTTAGAAATAGATTATTATATACAATGTGCAGTTCAGTTTTATATATTTACTCTGAATTCTGTTAAGAAGGCGACCATATTTGTCGTGGTTTAACAATGCGCTCTCTTCTTGACCTAATTATAGGTACTTCGGGATAATATATATCCCTTCTTTGAGCTTCAGAGGCTAGATTTTGTTCAGACATGTCACTAACTTCGAAGTTTTCAGTGTTTTCAGTGTTTGGTATATCAAACAGATCTGTATTTGCAATGTCTGAAATATCTGACAGGTTTGTGTCATCTAAATTATTTCGCCAATCCCTAGGTTGGTTTTGACCCTCGTAAGGTTTCAAATGGTCAACATGAACATTTATAATAGGGGATGTTTCAGATTTTTGTATGGAATATGTGACATCTAAGATTTGGTTGATAACAAGGTATGGTCCGGTCCAGCCTAGACCAAGCTTTTGGTTGGCAGTTGGGGGATACCAACGCCATACCCAATCTCCTACTATATAATGTCTTGGTTTTAAAACACGGTCATAATATGTTTTCTGCCTTGTGGCTGCTATTCCAAGATTTTTGAACACAAATTCATGTGTGAGATTCATGGCAGATTTTACCCATTCAATATATTGTACGGGACATACATCAACCAAAGTATTTGGTGGTGGTCCTACCATCAGATCAACGGGACAAGTTATTTCTCGTTGTAAGAATAATAAATTTGGTGTACAACCGGTACTTTTGTGTTGCGATGAGCGGTATGCCATGAGTAGGTAAGGTAAATGATCATCCCAATCCTTGGGGTTTTCAGCCGAAAATATTCGTAGCATTTGCTTTAGCATGCGATTAAAACGCTCAACAAGACCGTCTGAGTTTTGCCTGTATGGACAAGTCCTTGTTTGTTCTATTCCGAATTTCTCGCAAACTAGTCGGAACAGCTCTGACTGAAATTCGCGTCCCTGGTCAGTATGTATTTGTGCGGGACATCCGAATTTGGTGAAAAATTCTGTTATAATCTTATCAGCGACTGTTTGTGCAGTATGATTGAGAACTGCCCAAGCATCTACCCATTTGGAATAATAATCTCCAAGTACAATGATATATTCATTTCCGTTTTGAGTTAAAGGTAAAGGCCCGAATATATCAATGGCAACACAGTGCATTACTTCATTGACACGAAACTGGTGCAGCGGAGATTTCCCTAAATCTGGACCAGGTTTAGCTCTAGCACACATGTCACATTCTCTGACCCAACGAGCGACGTCTTTCTTAAGCCCTGACCAGTAAAATCGACGTTCAATGCTCTCCACGGTGCGATCACGACCGAAATGACCTGCTGTTCTTGAAGAATGTAGCTGGTCAAATATTTCCTTGCGCAAAATATCAGGTACGACCAGCTGGTATATGGTGACACCCTTATTGTCAAACCATTTTCGGTATAGAACATTATTTTTAACTTCAAGGCTATCCCAGTAATAATTAAGCGACTTGATATTCATGTTTGCTTGAGATATTTCTTCATAGCTTGGCTTCTGGTTTGCGATTTTCTTTTCTAGTATGAACTTAATGTTGTCATCTTCCATTTGCATCTTATTAAATTCACTTGAGCTCCATGTTGGAAGCCAGTTCGGTATGTTAACATCAGTGTTAGTAGAACGTGTGTGGGGAATTAGTGGGCTGATAAGTGACCTGTAGTCGCTATGTGCGCCTGTGGTCAGGGCTATGCTAGGCACAGCTTTCTTATCTGGAAGCCCCGACGCGGGACTAGAAAGACTGGCAGGTGACTGGTAGGAGTTGGAAATCTCCTCTATCATATTGGTCAAATTGACCAATTTCCTGTCATCGGGTCCTTCATTTTCGTCCTGGCTTATCTTAATGTAAGTAGGACAACAGTCTGGACATGCTGTGTTGGGACATTTACGTTTTGGCTTTCTCGAAAGAGAATCTGCGTTTTGGTGTTTTCTGCCTGGCCTATATTGAATTTCATAATCAAAGGTTTCAATAACACTTATCCACCTTGCTATTAGCCCTTCAGGTTCTTTGAAATTTCGCAGCCATATTAGGGGTGCATGATCTGTTCTGATGATAAACCTCCGACCTAATAAATAGTGTTTAAAGTGTCTCATGAATGTAACTACTGCTAAAAGTTCTCGTTTTGTGGTGCAGTATTGTTGCTGGGCAGGATTGAGTGTTCTGCTAGCGTATGCAATAACTTCCTCTTCATCATTTTGTATCTGTGATAGTACACCTCCAATGCCATGCAAGCTAGCATCTGAATCTAATATGAACATGCCCGTTCTGTTAGGGAATGCAAGAACTGGGCTTTTGATGAGACAGTCTTTCAGATCCTGAAAAGCATTTTCACATTCACTACTCCACTGAAATGTAACCTTCTTACGTGTTAACTTCGTCAATGGACTTGCTCTTGCTGAAAAATTTGGTATGAATTTTCGGTAGTATCCTATCAAACCCAATATTGAACGTACTTCACATTTATTTGAAGGGGTAGGCCAATGTTTGACACATTCAATTTTCGAAGGATCACAAGTGATCCCTTCTTCTGATACTACATGGCCTAAAAATGTTACCTTGTGTTGTAACAGAAAGCATTTCTTGGGCTTAAGTTTAAGGTTGGCCTCGCGTAGACGTTGAAAGACTAATTTTAGATTTTCAATGGCATTGTTTTTACCTAAAACGACGACATCGTCTAAATAGCAAAGACACTTTTCGGGTGTCAAACAGAACAGGACCTTTTCCATGAGCCTCTCAAATGTGGCCGGTGCGTTTGTAAGGCCAAAAGGCATTACATTGAAATGATAGAGACCTCGATGGGGAGTTACAAAGGCTGTCTTCTTTTTACTTCTTTCTGAAAGCTTAATCTGCCAGTATCCACTGGCTAGGTCTAATGTACTAAACCATATAGAGCCAGAGCCAGACAAAGATTCCAATGTGTAGTCAATACGCGGCAGAGGATAGGCATCTTGTACAGTAATTGCATTCAGTTTTCTAAAGTCAATACAGAAGCGACAGCTACCATCTTTCTTTTTGACTAAGCAGATGGGTGCCGACCAAGGGATGTCACTATGCTCAACAATTCCTTGAGATAACATTTTGTCTAGTTCTTGATCTACCTGATCACGCTTGAATATCGGAAGCCTTCGTGGTGGAATCTTAATTGGTCTATGATCCCCAGTTTCAATCTCATGTTCAACTAGGTCTGTCTGACCTAAATTTCCATCGGATGTCATAAACACGTCCTGATAGCGGACCAATAATTGTGAAAGTTTATGCTTTTCACCAGATGATGATCTTGAAGATGTATTTTCAAGCAGTACCTTCAAATGCCCAGGTACTTGAGGATTACAAGGTAAGCTTTCATGTAAGTTTGAATCATTACAGAAAATGCTTTCAGTATCCTCTAACTTGCCTAAGACTGAATTTTGATTGATTTTGACTGCTTGATCACTGCTTGATTTACAACAGACAAAACTGCATTTTCATCTGTGGGATTAACCAAGGTTCTGGCTACAAAACAACCCTTGCTAGCTAGAAATTTAGTGGGTTCCAGTGAACACGTGTTTTCAGTTATTATGCATGGATGGTCTATTTTGGCATGAATTAGTCTTTCTGGTTTGGCTCAATAAGAATGTTATCTTGAACTAATATTCGTGCGCATGTATTAGCATTTTGCTCATGAAGTTTGAGTTTACCTTTTGAGGTCTTCAATAAATGCTGTTTTATCTTTATGTTACCATCATAGGTGGTAAGGAAATCCATACCTAGGATGCCTACAATGCCTTGTATCCTAGCAACAATAAAATGCTGCTGATAAGTTTGACCCTGACATCTAAATTCAATCATTGTTTTTCCTTGAATTTCAAGCTTACTTCCATCCGCTGCTGTTAAGTTTATTGGGTCTTTAATTAGTGTCGCTTCATGCGTTTTCTGAAGCTTTTCAAAGCATTTGAAAGATAAGATGGAATATGGTGAGCCAGTATCTATCAGAAGTTTGTAATCTGACTTGAATATTTCTGCTTGTAAATACAAGCAGGATGCGTTTGCTATTTCTGCTTTGATGTCATTTTCTTTGTCGTAGATGCTGTTGGTAATTATAGGGTTCAAAAGCTGTTCATTACTGGTCTTAGCAGTTGAAATTTCAGTTTCAAATTCATCAAGTGTATGCTGTTGTTGATTGGCATTTGAACAGCCTGTATTGATATCATCAGATATAATGCTTTCAGATTTGTTATTACACGGAGTAATTACAATTTGAGGCGTTTGATATGTCTGCTCCTGTGATGTTATAATATATGCAGCATCATTGTTTTTTGACCTATTCTGTTTTATTGTTTTCTGGCGTTCATGATATTGTCTTGTTCTGCATTCATCGATAATATGAAACTGTCGTTTGCAGTAGGTACAATATTTTTCAGATTTGGGTGTATATGTTTCTCTAATTTGTGATTTCGGTTGAATTTCTTGATTTGCTGGTATTTTATTTTTGGTATCGTATCTCTTTGCAGAGGGGCTTCTGCTCCTTGGTCTATTATTAGCTGATAGAGAATTTAACTTCTTCTCAATAAGCTTATCTATCTGCTCAAGAGTGATGCTAGTATCCTGTTGTTTAGTGCTACTGGGTGTTATAATAGGTGCAACCTTTTCAACAGTATTGACTGGCTTTCTGATCCTGTCAACTGATCCTTCAAGAGCTTCAAATTCGGTCGCTAAACTGATTGCTTCATGCAATGTTTTAGGATGACCAAACTGAACATGTTTATGCAATTCAAAATTAGCGAGACCATTAATGAATTGGTCAATGACATGTATCTCTAGTTGATTGAGTGTCAAATTAGGATATGCTTTTTGAGCAAGTCTGTTTAGGTGGTAACCATAATCTGTTGCACTTTCGCCTTTTTCGCGCTTGCAATATCTGAACTGACATCTGTAAGCTACATCCCTTTCTTTTGGCTCGTATCTGTCAGTGATTATTTGTTTTAGAGTGTGGTAGTTTGCTAATTGTGCTAGTGTCAATCCACTGAGTAATCTGTGCTTCACCACGCAGGTGAATGCTGAGCATTTGTGCTTTTTGTGCATCTGACCACTGATTCCAGTGGGCACATTGTTCAAAATGCACGATATAATCTGACCATTCAGTTTTTCCAGAGCCATCAAAGTTATCTGGGTGTACTTCCTTTTTATTAACTAATCTTTGGTTTTGTGCATAGTTATTGGCATTTATTGGAACATCTGCTGAGGTACAGAAGGACTTATCATTAGCAGATTGCAGGCTGTTTGACTGTGCATTGCTTGGTTGTGTGCTTATGATGTTAGTTTGACTAACACTGCCTCTCTGTACATTTTCAGTTTGTGAAACTGACATGTTATTATCGCCTACCCTGTTAGAATATTGTGGGCGTTGACTGGTTAATGTACTGTTGGACACCAACAGTGTGTTTGGCTGATTATATGATAGCTGTAAAGCGCCATTTTGCAATAATTGCGATGATGCATTTGTAGCAGGCATTTGCATGCTATTTTGTGGTACAGTAAAGTTGTTTGATTGTTGAGTCAGTTGTTCCACAGGTCTTACACTATTGTTTGTGAAAATTGGTTGCTGCGCAAGAGGCTGCACAGGAACCCTATCTCTTTCAGATTGTACTGGAGTCTGCTGTGCATTTTGCAGCTGCACATTAGAATTAAATTGCCCATTACAAGTAGTAACATTTGATGGATGTTGTTGATTATTTATCCCTGACTGAAGTGTTGGAGGAAAAGACAATCATGATGGATTTGAAATTTGTTCATTGACAAGTTTTGGTAACTGCGTCCAGTTACCTTGGCGTTCTATCGATGCCTGTTCTTGTGTTTGCCTATGTTGTTGCATTAACATAAGTCTCTGTAATTGCAACTGTACTTGATTAAGCTGGTGTTGCAATTGCTCTTGTATAAGTTGCATGCTGGTATCGCTACAGCTATTATTCATCGTTTGATTAAAAACAGACGGCTGCTGTACAATTGAGGGCAAAGTTTGTTGGCCTGTGTAAGTTACTATGTTGTCAAGTTGTTGGGAATGTGGTAAATGTATACCACTGTCACGTGTTTCGTTGCTTTGGCTCAGCATTACATTGGGCACTGTGACCTGTTCTGGCTGCGAACTGTAGCCTGTAGAGGAAACAAGCTGATACCTTGGGTCATGTAATGATGGAATGCATACACTTTCTGGAAGAAGCATGCTACTTTGAAAGCCTTTTACTGAAGGACTGACTTGCTTGCGCATATCGGGCGTATGAAACCCCGCATCATAGGTGTAGGGGTCTTGTGAAATAATACTATCCTTCGACCCTGCAGAGTTGACTGACAGAAGACCCCTTCTTAGATTGTGTGTATGTATGTCTGCTGGGGTGGAGGATGGCTGCGGATTTATGGACAATGGCCCATACGATGTTCTTGGTTCACCGTAGCTACTTATATTAGCCATGTACCCACTACTGATTTGAGCAGTAGGAGTATTTGGGCTGTACTGAAGGTCACTGCAAGGTGTCGGTTTGAAACTTACTGTTTTGCTCTTATTGAATTCCATTGCTAGTTAAATTATGATTTTGTAACAATTGCTTATCTTAAATTGTTATCAAATGATTTTTAGCTAGTTTTAAAATTACATTAAAACATACATATGGAAGCTCAATTAAACACTGCGTTTACCACATCCTGGTCACGGCACCAGTTACTGTAGTAGGGTAGGGCCACCGGGGTCAGGCTAGGATTGAGCGTCTAGTCTCGGACCGACGGTTGGGCCAATATTCCACCCCGACTCACAGGAAAGTGTAGAATTAGACTTTGCATTGTGTTTTAGTGTTTTTAGATTTTATTTTCCTGCAAGTTGAGGCAGACAAGGTATTTGGTTCGAATCTCTGGATGTGGTGATACAGTGATAAAAAAAACATCCAACAAGACTGGCAAAATTTATGTATTTTATTTTACATTAACTAGAATTGCATTTCTGAGGCTAATTTATCAGAAAGTAAATGCACTGATTCTGATATGTTAGATTTTGTTTGCGTTTAAGAATTTAGACGGCCGCACCCCCGCAGATGTTCCATGGGAACAGTAGGGGTAAGGCCCTAATTCCTCGAGATTACCAGATTGTCCCTACGGGACAGTAGTAGTGTCGAGGTTAACTTTCAGCTCAGAAAGAAAAGAAAGTCAAACCCATAAGTTGTTCTGTGAGAACAGGAGAATAAGACTTTTTTTTAAGATCTCGAAACTACCTGATTGTCCCGTGGGGACAGAAGTAGAAACAAGAAGGTGGTGCCCACCTTTTTACTATTCAGTAATTTACCGACCGACAAGATAAATTATTTCAGTTCAATTAAAACATATCAGAAATTATTTATCTTAGGTGTAGTAAAGAAGGTACAGTAGAAACGTTTCTTCTATGTTGTATAAGGGAAGTAACTCTTATTGGAATTAATCAGTATCACGAAAATGCTTGTTCAGCTTCTACAAATAGGAACACAATGGAAAACGAAAGTACACTGTATAAAGTAAGGAAATGAAGACCTGCCAAGCATATAAATAGACTTGGCATAGACGAACCTGTTTCTACCACACAACCAATACTCTTCTAAGCCATTCATACTAGCTGGACTGTATACTTGAAACTAATACAGATTTAATAACAAACAGTGCAAAACAGGACTGAAACTACTCAGGAACTGATCAGGGGTCATCCTAGAGCTTTCAAAGAGAGAGAAGTTTTGACAATTTCTGGATTTCAGGGAAAAGTTTTGGTTCAAATTTCCCTATATATTCAATACATTTTCACTTCTCCCTCAGCTCAAGATAGGGAGAAGTCAGCCAACTTAGGGAGACTTTTTCTTCCAAATGCCCTTAAGGATGACCCTGACTGATACAATCAAATTACACATCCCTACTCAGACACCAAATGGGAAAGAAACAGACAGCACCAGTGTAGATCGAACCACTATTGCACATTCTTTGGCTAGATATCTGATAATCGCTGGACTAAATATACTGTAAAATTTCTTGAGATAGGACAGAATTTAAGGTCTTAACAAACAGTGTAGACTCAGATCAGACCATTTTTGCACGTTTTTTGGCCAGCAGTCATAAAAATGTCTGTATCCTGTAAAACACTGAAGTTTGGATAGGCCAAAACCTAGTGCAGACTCCGATCAATCTGCTCTTGCAGTCTAATCAGGATCTTCACTGGATCTTCACTGTTTGCCTTCCATCGGCAGAATTGGTGAATTTGGCTGTTGAAAGCATGAATATGTGTGGTATGTGAAGATTGAACATTGTGTTCAACCTGGGTCTACAAAAATGATGAAAAAAGGATTACAGAAGACAGAAATAGAAAAAGGAGGGGCAGTACTATGACTCATAAATGAGAAAAATGACAAGTGTCAGCGCTGACAGCACCACCTTTCCCCAAGCGTAACAGAGAAGTAAAATGACCAACTTAAATTTCTCCTCTCTGGATCCCAGTCACACGCTAGACGTGTAGCTGTGAAACTGAAAGTATAGCTCTTGTCCTATACATTGTGATGTAACTAAAAACATCGCTGACGCTATCACTCATTGCAATGGATATGAATGATTTCTTTTAGGCTGAATGATCGCATTTACTGAGCTTACAATACAACAAATTTAATGTTATAATGTAAACCATGCAGATTTACGGGCATCGCCATTGTTAGCTCACCTGAGCACGTTGTTAGCTCACCTGAGCACGAAGTGCTCATGGTGAGCTATTGTGGTCAGTCTATGTCTGTTGTGCGTTGTCCGTCGTGCTTTAAAAGCCTACTCCTCCTACACCCCTGGGCCAATTGACTTGATACTTAGTAAGAAGCATCGGGGTGACTTGTAGATCAAAAATAGCTAAAATCGTTCCGATCAGAAATCCAAGATGGCCGCCATCTTGATAATCTATTTTTCGCTTCTTCTCCTGAACCGAAAGGCCAATTGACTCCAAACTTGCTAGGAAGCATCAGGGTGACTTGTAGATAAAAAGTAGCTAAAATCGTGCCAATCGGAAATCCAAGATGGCGGCCATCTTGAAAATTTATTTTTCGCTTCTACTCCTAAACCCAAAAGCCAATTGACTCCAAACTAGGTAGGAAGCATTGGGGTGACTTAAAGATCAAAAATAGCTAAAATCGTGCCTATCGGAAATCCAAGATGGCCGCCATTGCAGCCATCTTGAAAATCTATTTTTCGCTTCTCCCGAACCGAAAGGCCAGTTGACTCCAAACTTGCTAGGAAGCATCGGGGTGACTTGTAGATCAAAAATAGCTAATATCGTGCCGATCGGAAATCCAGGATGGGCGCCATGGCAGCCATCTTGAAAATCTATTTTTCGCTTCTTTTCCTGAACCGAAAGGCCAGTTGACTCGAAACTTGGTAGGAAGCATTTGGGAGACTTGTAGATCAAAAATAGCTAAAATCATGCTGATCGTAAATCCAAGATAGCCGCCACGGGGGCTATCTTGAAAATCTATTTTTCGCTTCTTCTCCTAAACCCAAAAGTCAATTGACTCGAAACTTAGTAGGAAGCATCAGGGTGACTTGTAGATCAAAAATATCTAAAATCGTTCTGATCCGAAATCCCCAGATGGCCACCATAGCATCCATCTTGAAAATCTATATTTAGCTTCTTCTCCTGCACCGAAAGCCCAATTGACCCCAAACTTGGTAGGAGACATTGGGAAGATCAAAAATAGCTAAAATCGTGCCAATCCGATATCCAAGATGGCGGCCATGGCAGCCATCTGCCAATCGGATATCCAAGATGGTCGCCATGGCGGCCATCTTGAAAATCTATTTTTCGCTTCTTCTCCTGAACCGAAAGGCCAGTTGACTCAAAACTTAGTAGGAAGCATTGGGGTGACTCGTAGATCAAAAATAGCTAAAATCGTGCCGATCGTAAATCCAAGCTGGCCGCCATTTAGAGTTTGTTCAAATGATCACGCTCCATTGACTGACATGCCATATATATTCTTCTTCAAAATTAAGAACTGCTTAAATGATGATCTTTTCATTAGTTGCGATGACAGGATTGGAAAAATGTTGCATAACATCTGCATATCTGCAGTGGCTATGTCACTCAGGTGAGCGACCCGTGGGCCGTGGGCCGTGGGCCTCTTGTTTCAGTTTTCAGGAAGTAGTTTCACAGATTGAAAATGGTCCAATAAAACCCGGAACGATGGAAAAAAATTATCGACCTGAACCGTATAAAATGTTAAATGATCAACAGGTGCAAAAAAAAAATGTTTAGGGTCGGGAGCAGAAATTAGACATGGTCGGGTGACTTGAACCACAGGTATATTTTGTTTTGGCCTAATACTAACCATGCACCAGAAATCGCCTTGAGCGATCTGCTCACTGTTGCAACGCAGCTTGATCTGTGTGTCAAAAATAAGTAACTGCCAATTTGACTCTTGAAAAAATCAAGACTGGCTGTTACCATATTTATCCTAAGTATAGCAGTTTTCAGAAAGGCAGTGGCTATTTGTACGGCCCCATACGAATAGCCTATATTGACTAATTGTACGGCCCCATACGATTGGCCTATATACAAGATTTACTGAAATACCGGAATCTACTGAAATACCTGTGAAAAATACAGGAATACCTGTGAAAGACACATACTGAAGACACCAATTGTGGCTTTGATTAATTAAGATATGTCAACATACTGGAAAAGGAAGTCTTCTAACTTGTAACCGCAAATAATTTGCAAATTGTTTTTGAAGTGTTGTCTTTGAATTTGTCCAAGTCGGTGGGGGTATAGGACAAATTCGGATGTCTCATGGTTGTACCTTCTTTCTTTATTTTTCTGTGTAACTCGTGCACATTCTTTTATTTGCCTCATTTGCTATTGATTTTTTTTTTCACTCTGTATGAAAACAAATGCGCTTGCTGTTTTTTTTGTTTCCCCCCCCCCCCCCCCCCCCCCCCCCCCCCCCCCCCCAGCAGATTTGCGATCTAACAGACGGTCATTATTTCCATTAGAGGAGACAACTCGAGTGCTGTATGAAAACTTATTTTTCTGAGAAAAGAGCAAAATAGTACCTTAGCGCTTAATTTGCGAGATAGCAGTTTGTGCATCAAAACGGCTATTCTTTGTCCAATGAGAGCTATAAAAATCTATCTCAAAAAGACAAAATCTTTAAGGGGTTCCAGAATTAGACTTTTCATACCCACAGAAGGAAATCATAACATTAAAAAGTCTACAATTTCTAACTGGGTAAAGTTTGCCATAAAAATGGCTTATCAGTCCATTTCTAAGAGACGTTTGCCTCACCTTAAAATCAGGGCACATGAGTTAAGAGCTCTCTCTTTCTCTTGGGCTTACTTTAACTTCATACCTCTGAATGAAGTTTTTGTAATTAAATTTATGATTCTAGCAATAAGTAGAATATACGGTTGGTATGGGAAACATTAAAATTTAATTTTTAAAAGTGTAAAATTGATTTTAATGAGAATACCTATTCTATTACATATTCTATTCTATTATATTCTATTGGGAGGTTCCCATCCTATAGATACATGTATATAAGGAAGAAACTGGGTGATTCACATGACCGAATCAGGGTTCAAATTTAACTTTGTTGACAGCTTGCTAAAATTAGCAAGTGGCATTATTTTTTACTTGCTAAACCTTTCAGCCAACTTGCTTTTTCACACTTATAAACACTGTTAAATGTGGCTTTAAACCTTAGCACTCTGGGTAAAAATTTCAGCAGACATTTTAAAATATGTTTCTTATTTTTCCCAGAAAACAGGTTTTGACATTACATGCAAATTTGATTGTAATGTCAAAACCTGTTTTCTGGGAAAAATAACATCATTGCTTTTGGAAAAGAAATTGCAAAACTTCAGCAACAATGCCACAGGTTCTGCCAATTAAAGAGAATCTTTCCAACTTGCTAGAATTAGCAAGTGATGGAAATTGCAGCTTGCTTTTTGAGGAAATTAACCAGCATTTAGCAAGTTAGCAAGTGCTAAAATTGATCCCTGCGAATGTGATCTACGCTATCACTATATGCACAAAGATCCTCCCATATAGGAGAGAACCTCTATAAGGAAAAAAATGGGTGATTCACATGACCGAATGTGATCTACGCTACCACTGTATGCACAAAGATTCTCCCATATAGGAGAGAACCTCTGTAAGGAAAAAAATGGGTGATTCACATGACCAAATGTGATCTACGCTATCACTGTATGCACAAAGATCCTCCCATACTGGAGAGAACCTCTCAGTCATCATACCTAATTTCTGCGGGGAGCTAACAGGGATTAGCAATAAGTAGAATATATGGTAGGGATGCTCATTAAAATCAATTTTACAGTTTTAAAATTTAATTTTTAATATAAAATTATACAAAATAACTTTGTTTTTTGAGCACATACCTTTTCAGGATGATAGTTTGAATACAAATATATGTTCCCAAACATTTAATGACAGCATGTACATGTATTTCCCATGAGTTTTGGCCGTAGAATCTCAGTACATAAAGGGACAAATCATATGCACACATGCACCAGTGTCAGTAGTCTCTAGCCGGCTTCGGTGGCTCAATTGGATGCGCATCCGACTGGAAACCAGGTTGCAGGTTCAACCCCTGCTGAGGTCGGCAACATTCTTTCGTGGAGATTGATCATGAAATATTTTCTACGGTCATTCTCCCCCTTCCACTGATTCAAGAAGGGCAGTTGTCTGTTTCCCTCGAAAGAATATGAAAGATACTGGTTAACCGCTTAGAGGACTAAGCCTGCCCAATAAACGTGTGGTTAAGTAAACTGACTGTGCTCGACGTGACCCCATTGGGCTGTAAAACCTCAACACTAACTAACAACAGTCACTAGCAGTTGTGAGTCAGTAATTAATCTTGCACCATATTGGAAGGACATTTAAAAATCTTTTTCCAATGGTGATTTTATCTCTATTTGCTGTCCCTTTTGTGGGAGAAATATCTCCTGCATTGTATTTTAGCATTTTTTGCTTTATATCAATAATGTATTTTGGAAAATTTTCCCCTTTGTCTTAGACATTTGTCACTCTGACTTGTAGTCATGCCCCAGTCCCAATCTTGTTGAATTTGCGGTCATAATAAGGCTTCTTGGGATACACACCCTAATTGTCTTTCATGTTTTAATTGCTGCGTCTCTAATAAGTGTGATTACTGCAGTATCTAGTTGGAAGCTACCTGGTATAAAGCCGTCTTTCATTTTCTTATCAAGGTAGGAACACCATGGGGAAATAAAAAAAAAAAAAAAGAGCAGTTCCAGACATTCTCCTGGTTCTATGAGAAGTACTTTCTGACCAAGATCCTGCCACTTCCCAGGGAGGTGAGATTACAAGTGGCGATGGCTACCACTTAGATACAGGGGTCTCTGACGATTTACGATCAAATGAGCCCCCCCAAGTACCAGTCCTGTGCAGATAGATACGTCAGTCTCACACGGAGAAATACAGACAGCTGTGGCAGCCTCTGGTTTGCCAGGTATCCTTCTGGTCCCCCGGTCAGCTCTAGACGCCTATTGTCAGATCAGAGTTATCTTTAAGCTATTTCACCAGGTGACCATTCCGGTCACCAGGTAACTGGTCACCCGGTCAGCTCCACACATCTAGTGTCAGATAGGAGCTTCACTTTGGAGAATCTCAACTAGTCATCCAGTTCACCAAGCACCTAGTGCACTGGGTAGATGCTGTTAATCAAGCAGCTAATCTTCAATCTAGTTACCCGGTTGTTACCTGGCAACAGATTCATCTATACTGACAAAAGAGGACATCTAGGAAACGAAACCATGGCTCTTTTCAGATAGAACAACTTTCTATATTTTATCTAGATCTTGTTTCTGAGGTAGATCTAGGAAGAGGTTTAGGAAGAATTATCACAAGCCAGTGTTCTCACTAGGATTTTAAAGGTAGGAGTCCGGGACTCCCCTTCTATACAAAATAGGAGTCCCAGCCAAAAAGTAGGAGTCCTACTCCCATAAAATAGCAGTCCCATTTCTTCTTCATGACTCTCTTTTTTCATTGTTTTTCAGTTAAATTCAGTAACCCCACACCAAAAAAGGTCATTGCTGTCTGTATTAAGTGATCTTGAATGTTATGGCTGTTAAGTGAAACATATTTTAATCAAAATCAATTAAAGCTCTCTTACATGCTATCGCAAATAGTGTTGTGCCGATTAATCAAAATCATCCAAAACTAATCGGATGAGCCCACTATCGGCAGCTATCAATAATTTTTTTTCATTATCAATTATTTGTATTTTGAAATACTTTTTTTTAGAAATGTGGGCCAAAGGTCACATAATGACCTTTCATCGAAGCGTTTTGTGAGGGATGAGGGGCATTATTGGAGTTAAAGTCGGAGGCTGACCATGTATACTTAGCATTATACTTGAATGTGAAGAAATACTATGCTCTTTTAAGCAAACAAATCTGACAAACCCACGTGACATTACGGATAAATATCGGAAGTCGAAATCAGCTGTTCATAATTAAAAGCAAGTTTTGTTGCCAAACATTATATTAGGGTGGGTCTCCCAGAAAAACAAGAGGATGAAATTATGCATCCAAAACAAGAAAGTACATGTAAATAACTTTTTGAGGTGGGTCGTATACATGGTCAGCCTCCGGCTTTAACTCCAATAATGCCCCTCATCCCTCACAAAACGCTTGGATGAGGGGTCATTATTTTCCGTAAAGCCTCCAGCGTTCCCATGTATACTTAGCATCTTTAAATTAAGGCAACAAAACTTTATAAAAACCCATATATTAGATCATCTTTAGTAAAATAAAATAAGGATGAACTTTTAGACAGGTTTTAGTATATATCTGGGCAAAAATTACCCATACAGTTGATCCTGATAGTTTTATATATATATATATATATATATATATATATATCGGGATTTAATATTAATATAGGGGTAATTACTAATGCCTTGTTATTAGCTACAACTAAGTCTTAAAAATTACCCTTACTGTCTCGGCTACAACAATTCTATAATTACTACTGATAACTGTATCAATATATTGTTTATAGATCAAAACTTTATGTACCACTCAAAACTGCCTCTGCAAAATTTAAATTTTGCACTCCAGTATCTCGAAATTGGAACTTATAAAAGTTTTTAGCTGATGACCAATCAGCAGTCTTTAAGATTTCCTTTATGGAACAACCATGAAAAAGAGCTGCGGAAACAGAAGCAGATCTGAAAGAATGTGCTTTAAAAACACTGGCATCAATACCAGACTGTTCAAGGACAGACTTCAGCCATCTAGCAATTGTACTAGAACAAACTGCTTTGAATGAGCAGTATGAGACCAACAACTTTCGAGACTTCCTGCATGACTTTGTTCTGTCAATATATTCTAATAGGGTGTGCATGACACAAATGTTTTCATTGTCATAATGTCTGAGCTCCAAACTAAAACTTTTTCCCTGTTTAGAAGTTTTTAGCAAATCTTTAAAAAGAAACACAACTTTCTCATCCATTACCCTCATCAAGTCTAGATTTAATGCTTCTAAAAAAAGGTAAGAGAAAAGTCCAGGGAGTGCCACAATCACAAACCGCAGCCCTTCCCAGACCCCAAGAGGAAGAGGAAACCAACAAATCCAAACAAGCACAAATCGAACAAACGTACGAAAATCACTAAGATTAGCTCTCTCTTCCCCAAGCGAGGTAATCGCAATACTAAAAGGACTGAAAAACACAAGAACAAAATGACTGAGATTGCTAAAGTCTGAGCTCTAACAGCTGTAGGGGGTGGTCGGGTGGTGCGAAGGTGCTGTGTATCTTGCATCACCGGGGCGTCCAACTGATATTGGCTTACAGTTGGGCAAGGCCTGCTATCCTTGTAGTGGGTAAGGGTAGAGGGGGAATGTTTTTATTTCTTCTGTTTCTTCACTTTCATTCCTGTTCCTCTTTCTTCCCTGTCCCTCTCTTTCATCTCCTCTACTCTCTCTTCTATCTCTTTTCTCCCTTTCTCTGGGAGACGACACAAAATGACCCTCAAGGGTTGACGTGTCGTTAAACCCCAACACAATCAATCTAACAGCTGTAGATAGAGCAATTAAAGCAGTCAACTTAAAAGTCAACAACTTCAACGACAGTTCTGATAACGGGACAAGAGAACATAAATAATGAAGTACTTTGGAGACATCCCAAGTAAAAGAATATTTTGGTGCTGGTGATTCAAATTGTACAAACCTTTCATTTTTGACAACAAAAAAGGATTTTTACACCATTTGTTATCAAAAAATATAAGAGTCTGTAATAACATGGATTTAATTGTATTCAGTACAGAGTAAGATTTTCCTTCCTTCACCAAAAAATGCAAATACATTAAAACTATATTTTCAGACGTACTAAAGGGATTGAGACCCCTAATAAAACACCATAAATACCATTTGTTCCACGCCAAACCGTATTGTTTTCTTGTTCCTTTCCTCTCAGCAATTGGTTCTGAAAGGCCTTGACCTTTGAGCTGTTCCCTGATAACATTACTGCGACCATCTTTAACTTCTTTGCCAGTGGATGAACTCTGTCTTTGTTGTGGGGAAGTGTTAGTAAGTCTCTGTGACAAGGAAGCCTGATTGGATAAGAAATCAAATTTTTTAATAACAGTGGAAACCATGCCTGAGATCTCCAAAGAGGGGCAATTAGTATTGCCCTCTCTACTTCATCTTGGATAATCTTATTGACAACTTTGCCGATCATATTGAAAGGAGCAAAAATATATGGAGACAACCCATTCCATGAAAAGGAAAAGGCGCCTTTTTTATATGCCCCAGGTTCTGGAAACCAAGAAACAAAAGTATTAATTTGCTTGTTTAGTCTGGATGCAAAAAGGTCTATGTCAGGTAAAAAATACTGTTTACAAATTCTTTAAAAAATCTGCCTTTTCAGCCCCCATTCTGTCGAGTCTGAAAAGTGTCTCGATAAAAAATCGGCCCTGACATTGGATAATCCGGGTACGCGTATAGCGGAAATAAAAATATCCTTGGATACACACCAATCCCAAATATTATGTACCAACATATCCATTTTTCTTGAATTCATTCCTCCCATATCATTAATATAGGAAACTGCTGAAACATTATCAGACTGGATCTCTATATGCCTTTTTTCTCAAAGAGGAATACAAAGATTGTAAAGCATAAAAAAATGCTAACAATTCTAGATAATTAATAGAAAATTCTTTTTCATACTGGTTCCATCTGCCATTTGCTTCTTTACCAGAATCAACATCATAATATCCCCAACCAAAAGATGAGGCATCTGTTTTACAAACAAATTCAATTTTACGTGGTCTAATTCTTTTCCCATTTTTCTGTTGAACATTGATCTTCCACCATAATAATTCTTGCTTAGCCTGATCTGACTGTTATAGTGGTATCAAAATTTCCACTATCTTTTTAACCCAAAATTTTGTCCCTTTCGAGATTTCTATAGTGTAGTGGTGCCTCAAGAATGGTGAAAAAAGTGTTAATAATAAGGCCTATGAAACCAGCTAATTGTCTGACTGTCAAGCTTTTTGCATCTAACAAAAAGTTTGCAAAATCAATAATTTTTTGCACTTTCTCTTTTGTGAGAAAAACCATGAACTGAACAGAATCTACCACAAAACCAAAAAAGATAATTGTTTGAACTGGAACCAAAACAGATTTCTTTTTGTTTATTGTAAAACCCAAAGATTACAGCACACTAATCATTGTATGAGTATTTTCAGAACATTTTTATACTCCCGTTTGAAGAACGGGACGTATCATGTTACGGGGTATGGCCTCCGTCCGTCCATAAACTTTTTCGTTTCCGGCTAACTCCTCCTACAGTTTACATCCGATCAAGCTGAAACATGGTATATAGTTAGACCATGATGTGGCGCAGTGCATATTATTTCGAGGTTACAGTCCACCAAATATTTCCAGAGTTATGCCCCTTAGAAAATTTCTGTAAACTTTTCATTTCCAGTTAACTCCTCCTACATTTTACATCCGATCAAGCTGAAACTTCATATACAGTTAGACCATGATGTGGAGCAGTGCATATTGTTTCGAGGTTACAGTCCACCAAATATTAGCAGAGTTATGCCCTTTTGAAAATTTCAGTAGACTTTTCATTTCCGGCTAACTCCTCCTACAGTTTACATCCGATCAAGCTGAAACTTGGTGTATAGTTAGACCATGACGTGGCGCAGTGCATATTGTTTTGAAGTTACAGTCCACCAAATGTTTGCAGAGTTATGCCCCTTAGAAAATTTCTGTAAACTTTTCATTTCCGGTTAACTCCTCCTCCATTTTACATCCGATCAAGCTGAAACTTCATATATAGTTAGACCATGATGTGGAGCAGTGCATATTGTTTCAAGGTTACAGTCCACCAAATATTAGCAGAGTTATGCCCTTTTGAAAATTTCAGTAGACTTTTCGTTTCCGGCTAACTCCTACAGTTTACATCCGATCAAGCTGAAACTTGATTTGTAGTTAGACCATGATGTGGAGCAGCGCATATTGTTTCGAGGTTACAGTCCACCAAATATTAGCAGAGTTGTACCCCTTTGAAAATTTCTATTAATTTTTCACTTCTGGCTAAATCCTCCTACAGTATACATCCTATCAAGCTGAAACTTGATTTGTAGTTAGACCATGATGTGGAGCAGCGCATATTGTTTCAAGGTTACAGTCCACCAAATATTAGCAGAGTTAAACCCCTTTGAAAATTTCTATAATTTTTTTTGTTTTCGGCTAAATCCTCCTACAGTTTACATCCGATCAAGCTGAAACTTCATAAATAGTTACATGATGATGTGGAGCAGCACATATTATTTCGAGGTTACAGTGCACCAAATATTTGCAGATTTATGCCCCTTTGAAAGTTTTTGTAAACTTTTCGCAGCATATTGTTTAGAGGTAATAGTGTGCAAATTTTATTTTATAATAGGTATATTTTTTGCAAATAACTAAAGTTTTGGTCATATGGGCAAGATACTGATTTTTTTTTTTTTTTTTTAACATCTTCTTTTATTAGATTTGCAAGGAAAGGTTATCATTATTAAATCTTTATAAATAATAATTCTTTTTGAATTTTTTTTTTTTTTTAATACTCTTCTGATTTGGCTCCCTTGAAGAACAAAAATAAAATCAGTATTAAGCAAGTTAAAGGTTTACAAAAAAAATTCTTGCAGCATTTTTTTTTTTTGGTTGGTTGTTTGTTTTTGTTTTGTTATTGTTTGGTCCGATATTGAAGTATAGGAAAAACAAATCAGCTCATATGAGCTTATAATATAGCCATGCTTCTGTGGTGTGTCCTCCGTCAGAAAGCACTTCTCCCTAGAAGCAGCAAACTTCTCCCTATTTTCCCAGGAGGGAGAAATCGCTTTCTCCTTAATTTCTGGGCCGGCTTGGACCCGTAGGTTACAGTTCACAAACTATCAGCAGAGATATGCCCCAATGAATTTTTTTAATTTTTTTTTTTTGTAATTCCACTTACATTTTATATCCAGAGCACTGAATTATACAGGAGCCAGTTTATGTGCTACATCTTATTACTTGCCACGGGCATATAATGCCCCGCTTGGCGGAGCTCTTGTTGACTATTCTGGTCCATATTTAATGAGTCGTCAATATAATAGGAACATGGAATACAGTGTTGCCTAAACCATGCATAAATAGGTCTCAGTATTTTTGTGAATATTTTTGGTGCCGAGCACAAACCAAAGGGGAGACAACTAAAGGAAAATAACTGACCATTCCATGAGAATTTTAAAAATTTTCTATAGTCTTTATGAATCGGCACAGTGAAGTATGCATCCTGTAAATCAATACTTGTGAAAAAACCATTCTCCTGAATAAGGTCTAACACAATATTAAATGTTTCTTGTTTAAAATGTTCATATTGAACAAAAGAATTCAGAGATTTTAAATTACTAATAGGTCTATATTTTCCGTTTGATTTTAGAACTATGAAAATATTGGAAATAAATTGTTCTGATTCCCATTGTGAAAAATCTATAGCCCCTTTATTCAAAAGTTCTTCAATCTCCTGATTCACAATACTTTTCTGCTCAGCCGAAAAACTGATTTGCTGTGGAATTTTGAGCTGAAAAGGTTTTCCACAAAATTCTATTTCATAACCAGAAACAGTATTTAAGATCCATGGATCTTTAGTATATTTTTGCCAATTTTTTAAACAAAATTGTAATTTCCCTACTGAACTTACCTTTTCTCCTACTGAGGTGATTCATTTGGGGGACATGTCACTGTGGCTGTTGCCATCTGCCTTCTGCCCCTGCCTGGCACAAAACCTCTCTGGGTACCTTTATTTGCACCATATCCCCTAGTATAGCCCTGCTGATACTGGGCTGGATAAGGCTGGTATCTCAAACTGCCTCTTTGATTCCTTACAAAACCACCTCTAAAATTACCATGACCTCTGTAGGGTCTATATGACTGAAAACTGTCTTTTGCAATGGAAATGCCAGTCTCACAATTTTTCATATCTCTTGCCACATCGTCGCCAAACAATTTTGTGGTAATTGGCATATTAATGTTACATAAGTTAAAATACTTCTTTTTCAAATTTGGTCTTATCATATATTTACGTCTAAGAGACAAATTATACTGTACTTGCCCCATGAGTGTTATCATGTCTGAAAAAAGAGTTTTTGCCTCTGAATTGGAGCTAATTTGTTGTTTTAAAATTTCAGCTAACTTAATAGCTGGTACCATGCCAGCAGCCACAAGATTCTGTATATCTGCAAAGCATTTATCATAGCTGTGGGCTCTTTTGTTTAGAATTTTCCACATCTCATTATTGACAATGGGGGCAGCCAGCTTTTCACAATTTTGGGGTATTTTATATTTCTGCACAATATTGTCAGTTACACACTGTGAGGTACATGCAGTATTTATCAAATTTGCCAAGGACTGTGGAATTGCTGACCCCTTTTCTGGCACTTTCAGTCTGGATAATTCCCAGTCAAAATCAGTCTCCTGTTCATTTTCATTTACCTCAATGTCATTTTCCCTTGACGACTCAAAAAGTGCATCTGTCAAATTATTGTCAATGTTGACAGGCTGTAAAGGTTTCCGTTTGGGCCCTTTTGACCGGTTGGGGGCTGACACCAGCTCCTCTTCTGATTCCTCATTCGATACTTCTATATGCAAATTTGGCATGTTGTTCAATGTGTCGCCAAAAACACTTTGAATAGCTTCCTCATCCGCAAAATCGCAGGATTCGAGAGGGGTTGAAAACATGCCTAATTTTTCTTGCACCTTAGAAATATCTTCTGGGGACAAATTATCAATATCAGTCAAATTTTTACCTTTCTGTGAAGCCGTCTTCGACGTGCTTCCCTTTGTACTTTTACTGGTGCTTGATTTTGTCGTCACTGACGAGCAAGACACCTGTTTATTTTTAGCTCACCTGAGCCTAAGGCTCAAGGTGAGCTATTGTGATCACCCACCGTCCGTCGTCGGCGTCGTCGTCCATCTGTCCGTCCACAATCTTTAAACAACATCTCCTCCTAAACCACTGGTGGGAATTTGACCAAACTTCACAGGAATGATCCTTGGTTGGTCCTCTTTCAAAGTTGTTCAAATGGTTCCAGTCCATTGCATATCTAGGTCACAGGAGCTAAAAAAACATTTTTTAACTAAAAACTTAAAGAATCTTCTTGTCAGAAACCACTGGACCGATTTCCATATAATTTTGCAGAAATGTTCCTTTGGTGACCCCCTACCAAGATTGTTCAAGCCATTTGGATTCGTCAAATACATGGCCGCCAGGGTGCGGGGCTTATTTTCCCTATATTATCTATATAGAAAAATTTAAAAATCTTCTTGTCAGAAACCACTGGACCGATTTCAATATAATTTTGCAGAAATGTTCCTTTGGTGATCCTCTACCAAGATTGTTCAAGCCAATTGGATTCGTCAAAAAACATGGCCGCCAGGGGGCGGGGCGGGGCGGGGCGGGGCGGGGCGGGGCTTATTTTCCCTATATATCTATATAGAAAACTTAAAAAATCTTCTTGTCAGAAACCACTGGACCGATTTCCATATACTTTTGCAAAATTGTTCCTTTGGTGATCCTCTACCAAGATTGTTCAAGCCATTTGGATTCGTCAAAAAACATGGCCGCCAGAGGGCGGGGCTTATTTTCCCTATATATCTATGTAGAAAACTTTAAAAGTCTTCTTGTCAGAAACCACTGGACTGATTTCCATATAATTTTGCAGAAATGTTCCTTTGGTGATCCTCTACCAAGATTGTTCAAGCCATTTGGATTCGTCAAAAAACATGGCCGCCAGGGGGCGGGGCTTATTTTCCCTATATATCTTTATAGAAAACTTTAAAAATCTTCTTGTCAGAAACCACTGGACCGATTTCAATATAATTTTGCAGAACTGTTTCTTTGGTGATTTTCTACTAAGATTGTTCAAGCCATTTGGATTCGTCAAAAAACATGGCCGCCAGGGGGCGGGGCTTATTTTCCCTATATATAGAAAACTTAAAAAAATCTTCTTGTCTGAAACCACTGGATCGATTTCAATATAATTTTGCAGAAATGTTCCTTTGGTGATCCTCTACCAAGACTGTTCAAGCCATTTGGATTTGTCAAAAAACATGGGTGCCAGGGGGCGGGGCTTAATTTCCCTATATATCTATATACATGTAGAAAACTTAAAAAATCTTCTTGTCTGAAACCACTGGACCGATTTCCATATACTTTTGCAGAAATGTTCCTTTGGTGACTCTCTACCAAGATTGTTCAAGCCATTTGGATTTGTCAAAAAACATGGCCGCCAGGGGGCGGGGCTCATTTTCCCTATATATCTATATAGAAAACTTAAAAAATCTTCTTGTCAGAAACCACTGGACCAATTGCTATATAATTTTGCAGAAATATTCCTTTGTGATTGCGGGCCCCCGTAGCCTAGTGGATAAGAGAGTTGACTCTTAATCCATTAGGTTTCTCACCGCTGTGGTTCGAGCCTCCCTCAGGTCATATGTGGGAAAGCCAAGTTCTGCTTACGGATGGCCAGGTGGTTTTTCTCCGGGTTCTCCGGTTTTCGCCCACCTTCGATGAAGGATCGGCTCGATATAAGTGAAATATTATTGAAAGGGCTGTAAAACCCAAATAAAAAAAAAAAAAAAAAAAAAAAAAAAATTCCTTTGTGATTCTGTACCAAGATAGTTCAAGCCATTTGGATTGTTCAAGCCATTTGGATTGTCAAAAAACATGGCTGCCAGGGGGTGGGGCTTATTTTCCCTATATATCTTTATAAGAAAACTTGAAAAATCTTCTTGTCAGAAACCACTGGACCAGTTTCATTATAACTTGGCAAAAATGTTTCCATGGTGACCTTGTACCAAGATTGTTCAAGTAATCGTGATTCGTCAAAAAACATGGCCGCTAGGGGGCGGGGCTTATATTCCCTATGTATCTATATAAAAAACTTTAAAAATCTTCTTTTAAGAAACCGTTGGACTGAGTTCAATATAACTTGGCAGGAATGTTGCTTTGGTGACCCTCTACCAAGATTGTTCAAGCCTTCATGATACGTCAAAAAACATGGCCCCCAGGGGGCGGGGCTTATTTTCCATATATATCTGTATAGAAAACTTTAAAATTCTTCTTGTCAAATACCTCCTGACTGATTTCAATAATGCTTTAGTAACCCTCTACCAAGAATGTTCAAGCAATCCTGATTTGTCAAAAAACATGGCTGCTAGGGGGTGGGGCTTATTTTCCCTATAGATCTAAATAGAAAACTTTAAAAATCTTCTGGTCAGAAACCACTGAACTGATTTTAATTTAACTTGGCAGGAATGTTCCTTTGGTTACCCTCTACCAAGTTTCTTCAAACTGTCATGATTCATCAAAAAAAAAAAATGTCCCGTAGGGGGTTGGGCTTTATAGCGATATAAAACACTTTAAAAATCTTTTTGTCAGAAACCACTGGACCAATTTCAAATAACTTGGCAGAAATGTTCCCTTTCAAGATTAAGTCAAATCATGATGTGTTAAAAAGAAAAAACATGGCCTTGTGTGTTGGGGGGGGGGGGGGGGGGGAGGGGGGGGGGGTGCAGGGCTGTAAAATTTATACATAAATCTTAGAGCAGTGAACTTGGCTGAATCTTCAACAGTAAGTATGCAAATCTGTTTGATCAGGTGAGCGATATAGGACAATCATGGTCCTCTTGTTTTGTTTTCTTTTTGTTTTTCCCCTGCATATTAACGCCATTTTGAACTGCCACGTCGACAGGATCAAAGCTGGAGAACTCCGAATCATTGGGGTCAGAAAGGAGAACTTCGTCCCCTTGGTTTGCCATTATTTTAAGAATTTAATTTAACCTGGACAGCGTCCTAGGTTGGCAAAAAAAGAAATTCAGAATAGTAGAATAAATTTCAAGTAAAATTCAAGTCCAAATTCAACTAAAAATACTCACAGGTTCGAAAAAGCGTAGCGAATTCTGTCATGCCCGGTACAAATATGAACAGCTGATTTCGACTTCCGATATTTATCCGTAACGTCATGTGGGTTTGTCAGATTTGTTTGCTTAAAAGAGCGTAGTATTTCTTCACATTCAGGTATAATGCTAAGTATACATGGGAACGCCGGAGGCTTTACGGAAAATAATGAGACCTACAAATTAAGAGTATTAATATTATGAAAGACTCATTGACCACGCCTGGTAAACTATCACAGGTACCTCCGCGGAGGTACTGATTAAATGGTTGTGGCAGATATCTGGAGCTGCCTGTGATGGTCAAAAACTAGACAAAAAGGTAGGTGTTCATCTTTTTTGATAAAATACACAATAACCAGAGAGTTTACTGAAAATCAAAGAGTGCTATTTGACCCTTATAGGCATAAAGTTTTGTCACACGTCATATCCCCGAGAACTTACAAAATTTACCAAAGATATGACCTTTTAAGTGGCTTCGAAGTCAGCTCGAAGAACTCGAAACAGAAAAAGATTGATCATTTTTATACCCCTGACATAGGAAGTATGTGGGGGTATATAGTTTTCGCTTTTCCGTTCATTCGTTCGTCTTTCCGTCACAGGGTCAAAGTTTTTGCGTTAAAGTTTATAAGACCTTATATTTTGAAGACCCTTTGATGGATTTCATTCATATTTGGCATGATGGTAGATATAGGTCTAAAGTTTTTATCAGCACCATCCCCACCCCGGGGGTGACCTTGGGGTCAAGGTCACGGACTTCGAATATTCATAAAAAAGTCCGGGTCAAAGTTTTTGCGTTAAAGTTTATAAGACCTCATATTTTGAAGACCCTTTGAAGGATTTCATTCATATTTGGCATGATTGTAGATATAGGTCTAAATTTTTTTAAAGCACCATCCCCACCCCGGGGGTGACGTTGGGATCAAGGTCACGGACTTCGAATTTTCATAAAAAAGTCCGGGTCAAAGTTTTTGCGTTAAAGTTTATAAGACCTCATATTTTGAAGACCCTTTGATGGATTTCATTCATATTTGGCATGATGGTAGATATAGGTCGAAAGTTTTTATCAGCACCATCCCCACCCCGGGGATGACCTTGGGGTCAAGGTCACGGACTTAGAATTTTCATAAAAAAGTCAAGGTTTTCTGTGTTTAAGTTTATATAGCTGTATCATCAAGACCCTTTAGGAATTTCATTTATAATTGACATGTTGCTAGATATTGGCCTAGAGTCTTGCTCCGCATGATCCCCACTCAGGGTGTGACCGAGGTCAAGGTCACAAACTTAGAATTTTCATATAAAAGTAAAAAAATTTTGCGTTTAAGTTTATATAGCCATATCATCAAGACCTTTTGTTAAATTTCAGTATTCCCTAATTGAAAAGTCCAGCGGATATAGCTATCAGCAAGGAAT
This sequence comes from Anodontia alba, assembly GCA_964016985.1. Taxonomy (NCBI): domain Eukaryota; kingdom Metazoa; phylum Mollusca; class Bivalvia; order Lucinida; family Lucinidae; genus Anodontia; species Anodontia alba. The sequence continues at coordinate 63,385,267 of OZ024830.1, read as the reverse complement.
CTGTTGGTCTGTCCGTCCATCCGTTGAAGCATTATTCGTTCATACTTTATTTTTGTCTTAGGGTCAAAGTTTTTACGTTAAAGTTTATAAGACCTCATATTTTGAAGAACCTTTGATGGATTTCATTCATATTTGGCATGATGGTAGATATAGCTCTGAAGTTTTTATTGGCACCATCCCCACCCCGGGGGTGACCTTTGGGTCAAGGTCACGGACTTCCAATTTTCATAAAAATGTCAAATTTTTTGTGTTTAAGTTTATATAGCTGTATCATCAAGACCCTTGTGGAATTTCATTTATATTAGAGTCTTACTCTGCATGATCCCCACGCCGGGTGTGACCGAGGTCAAGGTCACGAACTTAGAAGTTTCATTTAAAAGTAAAAGTTTTTGCTTTTAAGTTTATATAGCCATATCATCAAGACCTTTTGTTAAATTTTATTATCCCCTAATTGAAAGGTTGAGCGGATATAGCTATCAGCAAGCAATCTTTTTGTATGTCCGTCCATCCGTTGAAGCATTATTTGTTCATACTTTATTTTTGTCTAAGGGTCAAAGTTTTTACGTTAAAGTTTATAAGACCTTATATTATGAAGAGCCTTTGATGGATTTAATTCATGTTTGGCCTGATGGTAGATATAGGGCTTAAGTTTTTATCAGCACCAACCCTATCCCGGGGAATAACGTTAGGGTCAAGGTCACGGACTTAGAATTTTCATAAATAAGTCAAAATTTTTGTGTTTATGTTTATATAGCTATACCATCAAGACCCTTTGAGGAATTTCATTGATATTTTACATGTTGGTAGATATAGGTCTAGAGTTTAATCAGCATCATCCTTATCCTGGGGTATGACCTTGAGGTCAGGGTCACAGACTTAGAAATTTCATATAAAAGTAAAAAAAAAAAAAAAAATTGCATCTAAGTTTATATAGCTATATTATGAAGACCCTTTTGTTGGTTTCATTAATATTAAGCATGGTGGTATATATAGGTCTGAAGTTTTTCTTCGCACCATCCCCAAGCTGGGGCATGGCTTTTAAGTCAAGGTCACAGACGTTTCATACAAATGTCATTTTTGCTTATATTATAAAGACTGATTTCACTAGTATATGGTGATAGTTATAGGGCTAAATTTTTATTTAGCTCAATCCCTGCACCTGTGCCTGACCTTTGAGGTCAAGGGCTTCATATTATGTGTGATTGAATTTTTTCAATGTTATAACATATAGCATACAACTGCCATCTCCAGAGTCAAAGCTACATACTTTGTGCTCTTTAATAAGTGGCGGTAGCGCTGGTCGGGGGTATATGTGCCCCACTGGGCACTTTGTCTATTTGGTTCTAAATGTGGATATCTTGCATACGAATCTGTTTATCTCTGCTCACTGGCGTAAAGTAAACCTCTTTGCCCAAATATAAACATCGATAAACTCCAAATTAGGCTGGGTTCTCTAAAAAACAACTGGAGGTGCCTGTGACGGCATGGAGGTGCCTGTGATGTAAGAAAATACAGTGAAAATCTGAAGAGTTATTGCAGCTACACATATTGATATGCTTTTTTTGTAGACCACTGCCTTGAAAGACTTGTTATTCAACGTCGCACTAATCTATCGGAATGCGAATATCATAAATATTTTTGTTAGACAATGATCAAGAACTAATACAATTAGATCTCACATCCCGCCCTCAAAACTAAAGCGAAAATACATGTAAGTATAAAAATACATTGGCAACAGTTCATAAAAAAAAAGCACGCATGCAAAAGTAGTGCAATGGAAAAGACCGGTCCCATACCCAGATTTGAAATTATCGGTCGGTTCAGCCTGACTAATGTGCCGCATGCTATATCACAGTGGACAACCTACATCACGATGGTAAAATGTACAGTTTTAGAAACAAAAAAATCTCGATGCTGGATAGAACATTAGGTTTGACAAAGCCGATTTTTGTTTTATTTTTTTATTTTTTTTTTTTTTAATTTTATAAAGTGCACAGACCCAGTAGCAATATCCCTTGTCTTCAGCAAATGTCATTGTTTCATCAGAACACTTAAAAAAACAGTGATTCCTATGAAGTATTCGGGTAACTGACATTTTCATTTAACTTTGACATTAGCTGAAAACAGAAGCCACTTCAGGGTACATGCATTTTACAAAATTAAAATCAGCCTTGTAAGACTTGAGATATAACTCATTTTCTTACAGGTATAGAGATTATTTTATTTTTAGAATCACTAGGTCGTGATGTATTTTGTTCCCCATGTATGTGTCAACTTTCTGGCCCAGGACTACAATCATTCCTTAAAGTTACCTTAACTTTAAGGGAGGTAATTTTGCATCATGAAAACTAGGATGTAATAATTATTTTCGCTCTGTTTTTTAGTTTAATCGATTAAGTACATCCACAACTGATTCAGTTACTTAACTTTTCTATAAATATTCTTAATATAAAGTGTTAAACATGACCTTGAAAAATTCACGCCTTAGAGTTAAGATGACCTTAACTTTAAGGTGTAAAATTTTTGGTGAGGTCATGTTTTGACCTCACCTTTAAGCTGTGAAATTTCCAAGTTCGTGTTTTGACCATAAACCTTAAGGCCTGAAAGGATTTCCAAGGTCATGTTTTACACTTTATACAATGTATTAAGAATATTTATGAAAAGTTAAGTGAACCAGCTGTGGATGTACTTAATTGATTAAACATAAAATCAGATTGGAAAGTGATTATTAAATGCTAGTTATCATGACGCAAGATTACCTCCCTTAAAGTTAAGGTGAATTTAACTTTAAGGAATGATTGTAGTCCTGGGCCCTGGTATCTGGATTGGGTGTTCACTTTGGCTGTTTGAATTACCAGCGCTAGAATGCAATAAACACACCCATTAGGCCTACAACCTACATATCAGCAAGCAATAAAGTCTTGAAATTGAATCCTATTTTTTTTTTCTTTAATATTTTCAAGAGTATTCACTTATTTCGAGCCGATCGTTCAGACAGATGGTTAAAACCGAAGCTCCAGGGAAATAGGAATGATGGGTGATGGATGACTTGCGATTTTACATCCTTTTCAACAGTATTTCAGTCAAATCAAAACGATGGGCGGGTGATAATGAAAGGTTGTGTGCAATGGAACCCCATTTACGATTGAAAAGATCTCCATCTCAGGCGAGGCTCAAACCCAGGGCCGTTAGATCAATAGGCCAGCGCTATGTGTAGCTGGCATGGCTTGTGATATATTGAGCAAAGACAATTTTCTACGAGTTGGAATGACTAACAGGCAGCATCTCCCAATTACAGTCATCACCATTCAAGAAAAAAAGTCTTACTTCAGTGAGCATTCTATGACAATCTAACTCAAAAGCGCCAATAATTCTTTGAGATTATGTTTTATAACTTTAACATGGAAATTCATGACATACATATTATGATAGCTTATTACGATGCTGAATGAATGATTCTTTCCAGGCAGTAATCTAGAGAAGAATTATATCAATATTTGCAGCTGCAATAACTTCAGATTTTCACTATATTTCTTTACATCACAGGCACCTCCACAACGTCACAGGCACCTCTAGCTGTTTTTTTAAGAATCCAGCCTTATTTGGAGTTTATCGATATCTGTTTTCAGGCAAGCAGGTTTACTTTACATCAGTGTACCTAGATAAACAGATTCGTATGCAAGGTACCCGCATTTAGAACCAAAAACGATTGACTTTTTTCTGTTTCGAGTACTTCGGGTTCACTTCGAAGCCACTTCAAAGGTCGTATCTTTGGTAAATATGGAAAGTTCCTGGGGGGATATGATGTGTGACAAAACTTTATGTCTTTAAGGGTCGAATAGCACTTTTCAATTTTTAATCAACTCCCTGGTTATTTTGTATTTTGTCAAAAATGATGAACACCTACCTTTTTTTGGCTATATTTTGACCATCACAGGCAGCTCCAGACGCTTGTCACAACGGATAATCAGTACCTCCGTGTACCTCAGTATATTGATAGTTTACCAGTCGTGATTGAATAGAACTATGGCTGCAAATACTTTTTGAGCTCAAATACTTCTTGAGATATCTTGCTAATGAGATTTCAGTGTTATTTTAGTACAAGGGAAATAACTCTAAAATGGGAGATAATTTGGATAAGGAAAAAAATACAGGTCACCTATTTTTAGCTCAACTGAGCTATGCTCAGGATGAGCTATTGTGATCAGTTTTCGTCTGTTGTCCTTCCGTACGTTAACATTTTCAAACGACTTCTCCTCTGAAGCCACTGAGCTAATTTTGCTGATATTTCATATGAAGCCTCCTTAGGCTCCTTAGGTTCAGGAAATGAAAGATTGCTAAAATGGTCGCAGTCCATTGACCAAGGTGGCTGTCGTGCCCATATATGGTAAAAACCTTTAAAAATCTTCTACTCCAGAACTGAGGATGCCTTGGGGCTGAATCTTTGCACAAATCATTGGGGACGGGAGGTCTAACAAAATTGCTAAAATAATGGTCGTACAAGTTTGCTTTGCTATGCATTCGAATGGGAAAAATGTTCAGAATTTCAAATGACTTCTCCTCTGGAACCTCTGGGCCAATGTTGCTCAAATTTCATTTGGAGACTCGCTGGGGCTGGGAAATGAAAGATTGCTAAAATGGTTGTCGTCCATTGACCAAGATGGCCGCGAAGCCCATATACCATAAAAACCTTTAAAAATCTTCTTCTTCAAAACCGAGGATGCCTTGTGGCCGAATCTTTGCATACCGGTATATCATTGGGGATGGGAGGTCTGCTAGTCCATTTCCTTGCGCAGCTCGATAGCAGTGTCAAGCGTTAGGTCCGGATTTATCAGACACTTTTCTGTCTGATAGACCTGGTTACCGGTATATCAGTATACTTACAATACAAGAGGGAAAACACAACAGAGAAAATACCTCATCTATAAATATTCTGCACTGCAGATGAATTTTTTCAGCAGGACTCGAGTAACATATAAAATAAACAAACAGATATAATTGATGCTTGTTTAAGTATGTTGCCCTTCAAGTCATGTTTACAGAAATATTTAGAAGTGATACTGCAAATGCACACATACGACATTATTTGATAAATAAATTGTGATATATATAATTTAGGACAATGATAAAGCTTTTTTTCTGTGTCCTCTTAAAAAGTTAAGAAACTCTAGAATAAATATGAATTCAAATTAGTAATAAAATTAGCATCTGCAATATTTTATAGAAGTCATTTAAGTCTCAGATTTAAGTGTAAGCACAAAAACAGTGAAATAGAAAGTAAAATATTTTTGTAGATTCTGTTAATCTGATAGCATTGTTCTGCTGTGTTGCATCTGCTTAAAGCAATACTCAGTTAAATATAGAATGCATTACGTCAGCCGTGGGAATTTCGATACTAACAATAGACTGCTTAGTAAATTTCACACCAGGCATCTATTTCAGTAGTCGCCTGGCGAACGAGGCTAAGAGGTCTACCAAAGTTGCTAAAATAATGGTCAGACATTGACATTTGACCTTTTTATGGCAAGGTCAAGTTTGCTTCCCTATGCATTTGTATGGGAAAAATGTTCAGAATTTCAAACGACTTCTCCTCTGGAGCCTCTGAGCCAAATTTCATTTGGAGCTTCCCTGGGGCAGGGGAATGAAAAATTGTTAAAATGGTTGCCTTCCATTGACCAAGATGGCCACCATGCCCATATATGGTAAAAACCTTTAAAAATCTTCTTCTCCAAAACCGAGGATCCCTTATGGCTGAATCTTTGCATAAATTAGCGGTGATGGGAGGTCTACTGAAATAGCTAAAATAATGGTCGTACATTGACATTTGACCTTTTTACGGTGAGGTCAAGTTTGCTTCCCTATGCATTTGTATGGGAAAATATGTTTAGAATTTCAAATGACTTATCCTCTGGAGCCTCAGAGCCAGTGTTGCTCAAATTTCATTTGGAGCCTCCCTGGGGCAGGGCAATGAAAGATTATTAAAATGGATGCGGTCCATTGACCAAGATCGCCGCCATGCCCATATACGGTAAAAACCTTTAAAAATCTTCTCCAGAACTGAGGATGCCTTGTGGCTGAATCTTTGCATAAATCATCAGGGACGGGAGGTCTACCAAAGTTGCTAAAATAATGGTCATACATTGACATTTGACCTTTTTAAGGAGAGGTCAAGTTTGCATGTGTATGGGGAAAATGTTGAGAATTTCAAATGACTTCTCCTCTGGTGCCTCTGGGCCAGTATTGCTCAAATTTTATTTGGAGCCTCCCTGGGGCAGGGGGATGAAAGATTGCTAAAATAGTTGCCATCCATTGACCAAGATGGCTGCCATGTCCATATATAGTAAAAACCTTTAAAAATCTACTTCTCCAGAACCATGGATGTCTTGTGGCTGAATCTTTGCACAAATCATCAGGGGCAGGATATCTACCAAAGTTGCTAAAATGATGGTGGTACATTGACATTTGACCTTTTTGCGACAAGGTCAAGTTTGCTTCTGTATGCATTTGTATGGGCCCCATACATTTGTATGGAAAAAATGTTGACAATTTCAGATGACTTTTCCTTTGAAGCCTCTGGGCTAGTGTGGCTCAAATTTCATGCAGAGCCTCCTTGGGACAGGAGAACGAAAGATTGCTAAAATGGGCGTGGTCCATTGATCAAAATGGCTGCCATGCCCATATATGGTGAAACCTTTAAAAATCTACTCCAGAACCAAATAAGCCCTGGGCCTAATCTTTGCACAAATTATAGGGGAGAGGAGATCTACCAAAATTGCTAAAATGATGGTCCTATGTTACCTTTTTATGGCAAGGTCAAATTTGCTTCCCAGTGCATTTGTATGGGCCATATACATCTATATTGGAAGTATTGAGGTGACTTGTAGATCAATAGTAGCTAAAATCATTCTGATTGGAAATCTAAGATGGTTGCAATCTTGTTTATGTTTATTATATTTCCTTGCCACTGTGCTGTTTACATGTATAAAATCATGATTCTTCAGAAACCACTTAGCCAATTTCCACCAAATTTCACATTGATCCTACTGTTGAAATGTGATTGATAGTTTGTCAAATGATCACCCTCCATTGACTGTCAGCCCAAATAATATTCTTCAAAACTAAGAACTGCTCAAATAATGATCATTTCATTAGTTGCGATGATAGGACTGGAAAAATGTTGGATAATATCTGCATATCTGCAGTGGCTATGTCACACAGGTGAGCGAGCCGTGGCCCGTGGGCCTCTTGTTTCATGAGGAATCCATATACCGGGGTATGAATTTTCAAAACATTTAGCATACATGGTTCTAAACTTATGCTATGCACATGAAAGCAACAAAGGCCAAAAGTTGCAATGGGCCATAACTCCAACAAAATCATTAAATTGGTTGAAAATTTAATCAGGTGATCTCCTCCTCAGTCCCAATCAGTATACCAAATATCAAAACTAGCTCAAAAATACTTTTTGAGATATCTTGCTAACTAGATTTCAATGTTATTTTATTAAAAGGGCAATAAATAAAAAATGGTAGGTAATTCGGATAAAAAAAAAAAATGGGTCACCTATTTTTAGCTCGCCGGGACTATGTCCCTGTAGAGCTTATGTTGTCACCCAGGGCGTTGGCGTTCGTGTCGGCGTCCGCGTTAGCACAATGTTTAAGTTTTCAAATGTGGTGCATAGTTTTTTAACTGTTTAAGGTACTGCTTTCATATTTGGCCTACACCTACTTTAGGGTAAGACCTTTCAATAGCATACATTCCCATCCCCAAAATAGACGCTTTATGTAGGTCAAGGTCAGTTCTTACTTTGTCTTTTACACCCATGTTTAAGTTTTGCGTTTAAGTTTTGAAAAGTGTACATAACTGCTGAAGTATTCAAGATAGAGCTCTAATATTTGGCCCACACCAGTCTTAGGGTTAGACCTTTCAATAACACACACCTCTTCCTCAGTTTGACCTTCTGCCTAGGTCAAGGTCAGGTCATACTTTGTCATTTGAACTCATGTTCGAGTTCTGCGTTTAAGTTTTGAAAAGTGTTTGTAACTGCTGAAGTATTCAAAATACCGCTTTAATATTTGGCCCACACCAACTTTAGGGTAAGACCTTTCAATAGCACAAACTTTTCCTCAGTTTGACCTGCCAAGGTCAAGGTCAGGTTATACTTTGTCAGTTAAACCCATGTTTGAGTTTTGTGTTTAAGTTTTGAAAAGTGTTCGTAACTGCTAAAGTATTCAAGATGCTGCTTTAATGTTTGGCCTACACCTACCTTAGGGTAAGACCTTTCAATAGTACACACTCCTTCCGTAGTTTGACCTTCTGCCTAGGTCAAGATCAGGTCATACTTTGTCATTTATACCTGTGTTTAGGTTTTGAAAAGTGTACATGGCTGCTGAAGTATGTAAGATATAGCTTTCATGTTTCATCCACACCAGTCTAAGGGAAGATGTTTCCTTGGCATATATCCCATCCCTCAGTTTGACGTTCTTCCGACATCAAAGTCAGGTCATACACTGTCATTTAATCTTTAATATTTAAAAATTGTTTTCTTATCGGATCAGCCCTTTCCGGCGAGCTGCGTTGTATTCTGACAACTCTTGTTTCATGAGGAATCCATATATCATATATATTATCACCCATTTTAGAGTTATTTTCCTTTTAATAAATAACACTGAAATCCGATATATTTGTACTGTTATTACCGTCATGGGCAAGCAGTGTTGGAGTCAAGCAGTGTGTTAGAGTCAGGCAGTGTTGGGGGCATAGTGTTTTACAAACTCCAACTCTAGTTATAGAGGTGGAATAACAACAAAATCGTCCGTTTTTTTCTTTCTTTTTACATAACAAAATCGTCCATTTTTCTTTCTTTTTACAATGTAAACGGACAATTTTGTTGTTACATAACAACAAAATCGTCCGTTTTTCTTTCTTTTTACAATGTGATGTAAAAAGAAAGAAAAAACAGACGATTTTGTTGTTATTCCATGACCAGAAATTAGCGAGCAAAATACCGCAATTACCCAATGAGTTTCATAAATTTCATATTAAATGACCACGAATGTAAGATTCTGTTTATCACGTGACCCTAGCGATGACAAAAATGCACAAAATATATTAAGATAACGGCTTTCTATAGCTAAACGGAACAACTCGCTACCAAAGATTCAATAGTACTGCACAAAAAAATAGCTCGTATATTATTTGATAACTACAGAAAATAACCAGAAACAAGATAAATATGCCATTTATTACTTCATTAAACTGTAGGAATTAATGATGATTTTTTATTTGAGCTAATAAATAGTTCATTTGAATAAATTCAATGAATTAAAAAATAAACATTATCTTCAAAGTCATTCAGCGATTGAATACGTCACTGAGAATCAGTAGGGAAATCCCCAGAAGTCAGCTGTCGTATTTAAAGGTCATTGACCTTGATCAATACAGTTTATATGCAGCCGGCCTTGGTGGCTCAGTTGGATGCACCGTCCGACTGGAGATCAGGAGGTCGCGGGATCAACCCCCGCCGAGGTCGGCAACATTCTTTCATGGAGATTGATCATGAAATATTTTCTACGGTCATTCTCTCCCTTCCCCTGATTCAAGAAGGGCATTTGTCAGTTTCTGGCGAAAGAATGTGCACAATACTGGTTAACCGCTTAGAGGACTAAGCCTGGCCAGTAAACGTATGGTTAGGTAAACTGACTGCGCTCTACATGACCCCATTGGGTTGAGTGGGCGGTAAAACCTCAACACAAACAAACAGTTTATAAATGGTGGATACACCCAAGTAAATGGCATATTTCAAGAATATAAAACATTTTAACTGTAATTTGGATTTTAATTTGACACCTTTATTGACATGTTATCCTCCAATGCTTTTTTGGAGGTGAACAGTTTTTTCATTGACTGACGACATCTGTGTTGAAAGTGCCTCCAAATATATTGCCGGAAAATATCAAATTTTAACCACCATGAATATTTTTGGTGGCCGTGTTATTCACACTGTGATTGTATTGTGTCTTCCTCTTCCATCGGTCTGACATTTATCGTTCATCTCAAAATTGAAGGCAGGATCTGTTTCAAAAATGAAAGTTGTATCGGCGAACACGGACACCATCTTGGTTGCTATCAATAAGCGGAGTAATACGAATATTAATGAGAGTAATTAGTCTAACCAATGGGAAGCCTTGCAGGTGTTATTACACATGTGGTTATATGATTTTTATGACATGGGTTATTTCACTGAATAACTTGACAGTCATGTGATAAAGGTAACTATTGTTGCACTATATTTTCAAGTTTGGCTGGGTCTTTTGCTGTTTACATATGGGAAAATTGACCGTCTTGTAGAAATACAGAAATTTCCAACTACCGGTACTATTTTACAGGCCACTATTATGGACATGGGGAAGTAAGGAAGAAAGAACTTCTAGCAAGCTGTAAGCAACTTGGTATCACTGACAGCCACATTACTATCATAGATGACAGGTAAGTAACATGGATTTGATGTTCCTATTAAGATACTAGATATAAATTTTGACACCTCATTTTAGCCTTTATTTATATATCAGGAGAGGACATTTTGATTTTTATGCCCCGCCACAAAAAGTGGCCAGGGTATTATGTTGTACTGTCCAAAATTTTGAGTGTCTGTCCAGATGTCCATTAGTCAGTGCTTCCATCATTCGTCTCCCCTCCATAATGCTGATACTGTTAGAGGTACTTTCACCAAATGTCACATAAATGTAAAGTTCTATGACAATGAGCAGAACATATCAACCGTAACTTTGGTTTGTCTACTTGTGGAGTTATTGCCCTTTGAACATTGAACATAGCCATTTCTACCATGTACTCGTGTACGCTCTCTAAGCTGAAAATAGTTGGAGATATTTTCACAAAACCTCTCGGAAGTGTAAAGCAGTATGCGATGACTTGCAGAACAAATGAACCATAGCTCTGGTTTGCCTACTTTTGCCCTCTGAACATTGAACATAGCCATTTCTACCATGTACTTGTGTTCACTCTGTTAGTTGAAAACCATTCCAGATACTTTGATGAAACTTCTCACAAATGTAAAGTTTCATCAGAACACAAAAACATAGCACTTGTTAACCTTCTTTTGGAGTTGCGGCCCTTTGAATAAAGTAAATATCCATTTCTACTATGTACTCATGCCCACTCTGTAAGCTGAAAACCGCTCAATATATTTTGATGAAAGTTCACACAAATGTAAAGCATCGTGAGACAAGGTGCAGAACACAAGAATGGAAGAATGGTAACTCTGGTTAACTTACTTTTGGATTTATGGCCCATTGAACTTTGAAAAGAGTGATTTCTGTAATATATTTGTGTCCACTCTGTACCTTGAAAACTGTTCGAGGAATTTTCTTGAAACTTTTTGCAATAGTATATCACCATGATACAGTTTGCAAAACACAAGAACCTTAACTCTGACTAACTTGCTGTTGGAGTTTCCACCCTTTGAACATTGTCAATAGTGATCATATATGTCCTTGAAGCCTTGCAAAAATGTAAAGGGACAACATGTAGAGCACATTTTATTTTTGATAGAGTTATGGCACTTGCTTGATGTAAATGCAGTGGCTGGGCTTGATATTTGGTGTGACTTGCATGCATAGAATTTTCATGTTAGTTTTATATTAAAGCTTTTAAAGGTCAGTTTCTCCTGAAAAAAATATTTGATTTTGTTTAGTTTAGGTCTTGTTTTGAAATTGAATTCATTAGTTGGATGGAGTGAAGGTGTCGTGTATCTTACGTCACCGGGGCATCCAACTGATATTGGCTTACCGTTGGGAAAGGCCTGCTATACTTGTAGCAGGTAAGGGTAGATGTGGAATTTTTTATTTCTTCTGATTCTTCACTTTCATTCCTGTTCCTCTTTCTTCCCTGTCCCTCTCTTTCATCTCCTCAACTATCTCTTCTATCTCTTTTCTTCCTTTCTCTGGGAGAAGACACAAAGTGACCCACAAGGGTTGGTGTGTCATTATACCCCAACACAATCAATCATTATAAGTGACAAACATCCTAAAGGTGTCTTATAACTCTTGTTGAATTCTGACCCTACTCCTGGGGCCTGAGCTGTATCTGGCTAATTCCATCTAATTGGGTACTATACTGAGTAGTATCATTTTGCATACCTGTTTTTGTAGCAATATGAATGTATGTCAAATTTCTAGAAATTTTCTAATTAGCGGTAATGCCAGACTTTCAGCAGTGGCCTCGGTGGCTCAGTTGGATGCGCCGTCCAACTGGAGACCAGGAGGTCGTGGGTTCAACCCCCGCCGAGGTCGGCAATATTCTTTCGTGGAGATTGATCATGAAATATTTTCTACGGTCATTCTCTTCCTTCCGCTGATTCAAGAAGGACAGTTGTCAGTTTCTGGCGAAAGAATATGCACAATACTGGTTAACCGCTTAGAGAACGAAGCCTGCCCAGTAAACATGTGGTTAGGTAAACTGACAGCGCTCGACATGACCCCATTGGGTTGACTGGGCCGTAAAACCTCAACACAAACAAAGACTTTCAGCAGCATCCCGAAATATAGGTCTTTCATCCCTGCAGACCAACGCTGATACCTTTGCAAACTGGAGATCAGATAAGATGGCTTGAACCAAGCCATCTATTCAGAATCTACACTTTTTGCCATTCTGTAATCGATTTTTGACTGAAACCCCTATTTGCAATGGGTGTGTCCAGTTTAAGAGAATGAGGAGAGTTCATTTCAGAAATTCAGGGCAATAGGATTAAGCAGGTATAGCATAAGCAATTTTTGGGCGGGGCGGGCAGGGTAAAGAACTACCAATAGGATGTGCTCGGCTCGCAAGATTTTCGAAGAATGATGCCAAATTCAAAACACAAACGATCATGTGCAGATTTAAATCATTGGCTGAGAAATTTGAAATCTGAGAATCCGATTGGTCATAAGTTGCCATGGAATCAAACAGGAAGAAAAACAACTCGCACAAAGTGCGCGGAATCGAAAACCCGTCATGTTAAATGTAACAAGCTTTCTTATTGGTTGCAGAGTGAGATTCTCGCTATCACGAGAATAAAAGGAATTAATGTTGAATTATCAAGAATGCTATTGGCTGAAGTGCCTGCTACACGTGTGAACGAGAGTTATCTGTAAACAAAACGGCATTCTCGCAAAACGAGACAAACTTACCAGATTATCAAGAAAGGAAATATGAACCATGTTAAACACTTGAATAATATTTAAACTGATAAAATATTGAAAACAAATGGAAAGCTGTATTTACCAGATCACATGAACCGTCTAATGCCCACTTCCGGTACTGAGGTGGAAGTGGGTGGGGTTACTGTAAACAAACTACGGTAAGCTGCTGTTCCAAAGCCAATTTAAAACCAGATTAATATTTAATCTTTATATTAAATTTTCTTTTCCAATATAACAAAGGGTTTCATCATGTAGATGCGCAATGGTCACATCTGCCAGATGAAACACTACTGACTATACTTTCAGGTCTAGTCAGTAGAGTGAAAACATAAGACTGCCTTTGGGAAATAAGAACCATATTTTTGAAAATTTGAATTGCACAAACATGGAATATTTACACATATAAGAAAGTTGAAAAGACTGTCCAAACTTTCTTCAAAATTAAATTTTCCAAAAATATACCTCCAAATCCCAAAGGCATGTACCAGTAGGGTAGAAGTAGAGGAGAAATGAAGAAAGAGAATGTACATACATACAGAAGAAATGTCACAAAATTTTGCAAATAATTATACTCAAATTACATGAGCCAAAGATGGCAAGTCTGTCAGCATGATTTGCAACCCTGTTCCATAAAATGCACCCTAGCAGTTAGGAGTTAAGGTATTTCTCAGCCACAAGACCTAGTGTTTTTGCACACTGTCATCTAAGATCCAATGAAGGATGGAGGTAACGTTCACATGCATTACTATTCCAGTCCCCTTGAACTTTTATAAGGCTGATGGGAAGCCCACATTGCAAGGCAAAACTTGCCCCTCCACATCTGAAACTGTGACCAGAATATTTGTCAGGAGGTATACCTAATGCGGATAAACAGGCTTTGAGTTTTCGAATAAACAATGCCTGGGTGAGGACGGATAATAATCCCTCAGGACTTATGTATCTGAACAGTGGTGCGGGGGTAGGACTTCCGGAACATTCATTGCAGAGTCCAAGAAGGGAGGTTGAAGGACAAAATGGGGAATTACTAATTTTTGGCAAGGGCACATGTAAAGTTCATTCACGATACTGAATTACTTTTGACCACCGAATGGCTAATACCACCCCTTGGGGAGTGAACTCTACATCATGGACACAAAGATGTTTGGATGGGTCAAATAATTCAGGGGACTGGATCAGTAAGTTAGATTTCCTAAAAAAGGAGAAAAACCCCACTAGACAGGCTGCCCAAAAGGCACGGTCAAATGAGCTGTGCAAGTTTAATGTTAAGAAAATACTGCGAAGTAACTCCAAGGTGATTGGAAGCTTCTGGGCGCATGCATCGCCTTTTACCCGCCGCACCCCTTTCAAGATGTATGTTATATACCAATTGTTACTAAGTGGATTGGCATGGCCATTCTCCAAATGGAGTAAACGTACAATATTAAGGTACTGACGAATTGAGCTAAATGAAAGCTTTCTAGAGAGGTAAGCAATATATCGACCGAGGTCAGCTTGTGAAATCGGCACCGGGGCTATCCCTATTTTGGTACAAAAGTCCAAGTAAGTTAACTGATGAACTGAATATGTTTTGGATGTTGAAGGGGCGAACGAGTTTGTCCTATAGAAATGAACGTCGACATCGAGGCTAGAAGACAACTGCTGGCCTGGGTTCTGAAACAGCATCGAAGGTGTCTCGGGCTGGACTGGTTGGCTAACCTGATGACACTGGGAATCTGTTAATCAGAAAAGCGTATGTATTAGGAGACATGTGCCAACTGAAGGGGGTTCTGTCAATGAAGGGTAACAACCTATGCAAATATCCTGGCAGGTGTAACCTAGATGCACTATCAGCTGCCACATTCCGGATACCTGGTATAAACTGTGCAGTTAAGTGAAAATTGTGGGTGGCTGAAAGCCAGAACAGACTACGAAGGCATTTCATGATCTCACTATTGCGTGCTGTCCCTTTGTTAATAGCTGACACAGTCACTGTGTTGTCTGACTGCACAATGATATTCTTATTAGACCAGTACGGGGCCCAACGGTGAGCTGCTATGGCTACTGCTATTACTTCTTTCTCATTTATGTGAAAGGTTCTTGCTTTGGGCCAGTCATGAGACCAGTTGAAATGAAACCAGTCCCCGCCAAAAACCCCACCTGCTGCTTCATCGCAAGCATCAGTGAAAACAGTTTCGATTGGGGTGTGTTCTAGCACTGTCGATCTACCGTTAAATGTCTCTAAAAATTTTGACCACCAGAGAAAGTCTTTGCAGACTTCCCCTGTCAATAATGTCCTATGCGAATTATGCCTGAGCATTCTAATCTGTTTGAAAATGCGACGGAGAAACACTCGTCCGCCCCTTACAACACCAGCTGCCCAAGAAAGGCGTCCTGCAATGGGCTGTAATTGCCGCCTGGTGGCTCGCTTACGGGATGTGAAACTCTGAATTTCCTGTTTTAGAGCTAACAACTTATCATTGGGGAGTCTAAGACTCATTGTGAGGGAATCTAATTCAACACCAAGGAAAGTTATTCTTGTTGTGGGGTCAATTACTTTTCCCCAGTGAATAGCGAATCCAAGCTTCCGGAGAAGCTGTATAAGTACCGAAAGAGCTTCAGCGCATGCTGCTTTAGAGTCTGAAATTACCAAAAAAATCATCTAAATAAACTACAAGAAGGTCAAAGCCTTTCCTGGCCATAATTCTTTTGACAGCTTGGGTGAGGCGATGGAAGATTCCTGGGCTTAATTTTGCACCAAAAGGTAACTTAGAGTCCCTTAAGTAAACAGTCTCTCCGTTAAGGACCCATTTTAAACCTGTGACTTCCTGACTAGCCTTACTAAGGTTTACAGACCTGTATGCTGAGCGCAGGTCTACTTTTGCAAAATAACAACCTGGTGACATAAATTTTGCCGCATCATCAACACGGGCAAATTTTTGGTGCCAGTTGACATTACAATAGTCATTAACCGCTTTACCTACAGGGCGGGAACAATCATGAATGAGGCGCACATCCCCATCAGGTTTGGGGATGACACCCATAGGACTTACTATTTTGGGGACCTCATCACAGATGATATAATTGCCACATTCGATTTCTTTAATTATTTGACTAGTGGCTGCCCCATACAGGGGGCTACCAGGTCTGGCTGTGGGGTGGTTGTCACAGTTGACAGGGGCAAATTCAGCATTGTCATCGATTATGTCAAAACCATTCTCTATACTGGAAAGAATGAACTCTCGGTCTGGGTCATTTCCTAGTTCCTCACACCAAGCTGCCAAGGACAGGCCAGGCAAAGGCTTGACCTCAATATTTAGTTTTTTTTCAGACACATGAGTAGTTGCTGCATGGGGCAGATTACACCCAGACAGTATGCACTGATGCCTAAAACGACAAGCTGGGTATGTGCACCCTTTCTTCGAATTGAAATTGCGACATATCCCTGCCTCTCGCTTCTCTCCTTTCGGCTTCCCGGTTATGGGCTGTTTCCTCCCCACGATAGCAGTGCCTGTATTCGCTTTCTCTCGGGGAATCAGGTGAAGCTTATGAAGGTGCTGCACATCAGTCCCCCAGCGAAAGCCCATAGCAGCCTGAAGTTTACGACACTCCCTGTCATACTGAAATACAGAGGGCACACTATATCGTTGGATAAACTGATATATTTTGGTTGTGTGAGAAAGGTAATCTAATAGTGCTGTACCCTGAAGCTTCCCTTCTCCAAGAAGTTTGTACAGAATGGCCATATTGGCCACCGACCACTGAGACAAAGTTATATTTTCTAAATGGGGCTTTTTGGGGCCAGATTTAACCACAATATTCTGTTCCCCCATTCCCCCCAATAATGACCTCTTCCTCCATGGTGCTTGGTACAAAGTCGCAAATATAGTAGGGGCTAACAGACTTACCTGTGGCAGATGCGATATGTATCTGCGGATCATTCCAAGCAGGCTGAGTCACTGGTATTGCACTGATAGATAATCCACCAATCGCTCCGGGTAGGTCTGTACGTTGACTGGTTCAAATGGATTGGGACAGCTGTTGTTGGTGGCTGACCATGGTATTCAGCAGAGTCTGATCATATAATGACCCCTGGGTCGGCTGGGAGTTCCCCGTGAATAAAGCTGACGGGGCTTGACCTGATGATTGAACTTGGGCAACAGTATCCTGTTCCGTAGATGGGGAGGCGTCCTTCGAAAGTGCTTGTGAAATGTGAAGAAGCAGACGGCGCTGCCCCTTGGGGATTTTTGGTGACTGTAAGTCTGAAATGTCCATAAGTTTAAACGCCGCCATACTAGTGTACCCCCTGAGAATGACTTCATCTATCACATCTTTGTTGATGTGATTTTCAAGACAATATTTAATAACTTTGTCTGTTTCGGACATGTCCGACACTGTAGCTAGCGTAACTGGGATAGGATCTATGCCTTCTGCCATTGTTAAAATTTATTGTGGAATGTTTTGCGTATTGCTAGTATTATTATACGTTTAACTTTTCTAAGCGTTGGAACAAAAGTAACAATATTTCTCAACACAGTAAGCCGAGCAGTCTAGTGTCCGGATCATTCTTGCTTCCATAACTGAAGTGGCTTCTTCCAAGATGTTTAACAGTTTTTTCTCCTCCTGGATTGGCATAACGTAAGAGCCCGGTATCCCGAAAATTCTCTTAACGATTTGGGACAGTCTGTCGTTAGGGCTCTCCGCCATAATAGACATACACGCAGTCTAATTTTCGGAACAAACACTCACGTGATTCAGAATTAAGTTCCTGTTTAATCCGAATACCACATATATCCACTGGCTGTAATCACTGTCACTAAATTACGTTCTCCATCGTAAGTCACATTATTTTTGCGTGTAATATTCTAAAGAACAATCGATAGGATGTGCTCGGCTCGCAAGATTTTCGAAGAATGATGCCAAATTCAAAACACAAACGATCGTGCGCAGATTTAAATCATTGGCTGAGAAATTTGAAATCTGAGAATCCGATTGGTCATAAGTTGCCATGGAATCAAACAGGA
Source organism: Anodontia alba (assembly GCA_964016985.1). Lineage (NCBI taxonomy): Eukaryota > Metazoa > Mollusca > Bivalvia > Lucinida > Lucinidae > Anodontia > Anodontia alba. The sequence goes on along the minus strand of OZ024830.1, from coordinate 63,367,068 downwards.
AGAAAAACAACTCGCACAAAGTGCGCGGAATCGAAAACCCGTCATGTTAAATGTAACAAGCTTTCTTATTGGTTGCAGAGTGAGATTCTCGCTATCACGAGAATAAAAGGAATTAATGTTGAATTATCAAGAATGCTATTGGCTGAAGTGCCTGCTACACGTGTGAACGAGAGTTACCTGTAAACAAAACGGCATTCTCGCAAAACGAGACAAACTTATCAGATTATCAAGAAAGGAAATATGAACCATGTTAAACACTTGAATAATATTTAAACTGATAAAATATTGAAAACAAATGGAAAGCTGTATTTACCAGATCACATGAACCGTCTAATGCCCACTTCCGGTACTGAGGTGGAAGTGGGTGGGGTTACTGTAAACAAACTACGGTAAGCTGCTGTTCCAAAGCCAATTTAAAACCAGATTAATATTTAATCTTTATATTATTATCCTGCCTATTTGATATTCTGTTTGAGCTATCTGTTTTGTTCACGCATTTTACCATATCAGTTCTCACTGGACGTAGATGTAGTTTTAATAAGTGTCTCTTTTACAATGAATATATTTATTCTGTTGGTGCTGTCTGTTTTGTTCATGCATTTTACAAAATCAGTTCTCACTGGACATAGACAGTTTTAAGGAGTGTCTCTTTTACAATGAATACTATGAGAGATAGTATTGTAAAAGCACAACTTACAAAAACTTTAAAACTTATTAAATGCAGTATCTCAGGATAATTGCAACCTCTTCATGCAAATTCTATAATGTGTGAAGAAAAATCTTGCATGTTTACACAGTTCCTTAGCTATGAGACCCAAAGTTTGAATATGTACAATTATGTTCTGAGTGTTTAAAATTGTTTCACATTTGACCCCACAAAAAAAATCATCTCCTGAAATTTAAAAAAAAAAAAAAAAAAGAATTTGGTAGAAATTTTTCACCTATGTTTTTTTTTTTTAGCTCACCTGAGCCAAAGGCTCAAGGTGAGCTTTTATGATATCTCACCGTCCGTCGTCCGTCTGTCAGTCCGTTCACAATCTTTAAACAACATCTCCTCCTAAACCACTGATTGGATTTTGACCAAACTTCACAGGAACTTCCTTGGTTGGTCCTCTTTCAAAATTGTTCAAATGGTTCCGGTCGATTGCATATCTAGGTCACAGGAGCTAAAAATAGATCTTTTTAACTAAAAACTTAAAAAATCTTCTTGTCAGAAACCACTGGACCGATTTCAATATAATTTTGCAGAAATGTTCCTTTGGTGATCCTCTACCAAGATTGTTCAAGCCATTTGAATTCGTCAAAAAACATGGCCGCCAGGGGGCGGAGCTTATTTACCCTATATATCTATATAGAAAACTTTAAAAATCTTGTCAGAAACCACTAGACCAATTTCAATATAATTTTGCAGAAATGTTCCTTTGGTGATCCTCTACCAAGATTGTTCAAGCCATTTGGCTTCGTCAAAAAACATGGCCGCCAGGGGACGGGGCTTATTTTCCCTATATATCTATGTAGAAAACTTTAAAAATCTTCTTGTCAGAAACCACTGAACCGATTTCTATATAATTTTGCAGAAATGTTCCTTTGGTGATCCTTTACTAAGATTATTCAAGCCATTTGGATTCTTCAAAAAACATGGCCGCCAGGGGGCGGGGCTTATTTTCCCTATATATCTGTATAGAAAACTTAAAAAATCTTCTTGTCAGAAACCACTGGACCGATTTCAATATAATTTTGCAGAAATGTTCCTTTGGTGATCCTCTACCAAGATTGTTCAAGCCATTTGGATTCGTCAAATAACATGGCCGCCAGGGGGCAGGGCTTATTTTCCCTTTGTATCTATATAGAAAACTTTAAAAATCTTCTTGTCAGAAACCACTGGACCGATTTCAATATAATTCTGCAGAAATGTTCCTTTGGTGATCCTTTACCAAGATTGTTCAAGCCATTTGGATTCGTCAAATAACATGGCTGCCAGGGGGCGGGGCTTATTTTCTTATATATCTATATAGAAAACTTTAAAAATCTTCTTGTCAGAAACCACTCGACTGATTACAATATAATTTTGCAGAAATGTTCCTTTGATGATCCTCTACCAAGATTGTTCAAGCCATTTGGATTTGTCAAAAAACATGGCCGCCAGGGGGTTGGGCTTATTTCTCCTATATATCTATATAGAAAACTTTAAAAATCTTCTTGTCCGAAACCCCTGGACCGATTTCAATATAATTTTGCAAAAGTGTGCCTTTGGTGATCCTCTACCAAGATTGTTCAAGCCATTTGGATTCGTCAAAAAACATGGCCGCCAGGGGGCGATGCTTATTTTCCCTATGTATCGAAATAGAAAACTTTAAAAATCTTCTTGTCAGAAACCAGTGGACCGCTTTCATTATAACTTGACAGAAATGTTTCCTTGTTGACCCTCTACCAAGATTGTTTAAGTTATCATGATTCATCAAACAACATGGTCGCCAGGGGGTGGGGCTTATTTTTCCCTATATATCTATATAGAAAAGTTTAAAAATTTTCTTGTCAGAAACCAATGGACCAATTTCACTATAACTTAGCAGGAATGTTTCTTTGGTGACCCTCTACCAAGATTGTTCAAGCCGGCATGATTCGTCAAAAAACATGGCCGCTAGGGGGCGGGGCATATTTCCCCTATATATCTATATAGAAAACTTTAAAAATCTTGTCGTAAGAAACTGTTGGGTCGAGTTCATTGTAACTTGGCAGGAATGTTGCTTTGGTAACCCTGTACCAAGATTGTTCAAGCCCTCATGATACGTCAGAAAACATGGCCGCAAGGGGGCGGGGCTTATTTTCCGTATATATCTGTTTTGAAAATTTAAAATTCTTCTTTTCAGAAACCACCTGACCGATTTCAATATTACTTGGCAGGAATGTTGCTTTGGTGACCCTGTGCCAAGATTGTTCAAGCAATCATGATTCGGCAAAAAACATGGCTACTAGGGGTGGGGCTTATTTTCCCTATATATCTAAATAGAAAACTTTAGAAATCTTCTTGTCAGAAACCACTGAACCAATTTCAGTATAACTTGCAGGAATGTTCCTTTGGTGGCACTCTACCAAGTTTATTCAAGCTGTCATGATTCATCAAAAAATATGGCCGTTAGGGGGTGGGGCTTATTTTCCCTATATAGCTATATAAAACACTTCAAAAATCTTTTTGTCAGAAACCACTGGGCCAATTTCAATATAACTTGGCAGAATTGTTCCTTTGGTGACCTTCTTTCAAGATTCAGTTCCAGCAGTCATGATACATGAAAAAAACATAGCCGCTCGGGAGTAGGGCTATAAAATTTATACAAAAATCTTAGAGCAGTGAACTTGGCTGAAACTTCAACAGTAAGTTTGCAAAGCTGTTTGCTCAGGTGAGCGATATAGGACCATCATTGTGCTCTTGTTTTTAGCTCACCTGAGCTGAAAGCTCAAGGTGAGCTTTTGTGATCACTCACCGTCCGTCGTCGTCGTCGTCCGTATGTCCGTCCGTCCACAATCTTTAAACAACATCTCCTCCTAAACCACTGATTGGATTTTGACCAAACTTCACAGGAATGATCCTTGGTTGGTCCTCTTTCAAAGTTGTTCAAATGGTTCCGGTCCGTTGCATATCTAGGTCACAGGAGCTAAAAATAGATTTTTTAACTAAAAACTTAAAAAATCTTCTTGTCAGAAACCACTGGACTGATTTCAATATAATTTTGCAGAAATGTACCTTTGGTGATCCTCTACCAAGATTGTTCAAGCCATTCGCATTCGTCAAAAAACACGGCCGCCAGGGGGCGAGGCTAATTTTTCCTATATATCTATATAGAAAACTTTAAAAATCTTCTTGTCAGAAACCACTGGACAGACTTCAATATAATTTTGCAGAAATGTTCCTTTGGTGATCCTCTACCAATAATGTTCAAGCCATTTGGATTCGTCAAAAAACATGGCCGCCAGGAGGTGGGGCTTATTTTCCCCATATATCTATATAGAAAACTTTAAAAAATCTTCTTGTCCGAAACCACTGGACCGATTTCAATATAATTTTGCAGAAATGTTCCTTTGGTGATCCTCTACCAAGATTGTTCAAGCCATTTGGATTCGTCAAAAAACATGGCCGCCAGGGGGCGGGGCTTATTTTCCCTATATATCTATATAGAAAACTTTAAAAATCTTCTTGTCCGAAACCACTGGACCAATTTCAATATAATTTTGCAGAAATGTTCCTTTGGTGATCCTCTACCAAGATTGTTCAAGACATTTGGATTCGTCAAAAAACATGGCCACCAGGGGGCGGGGCTTATTTTCCTTATATAATCTATATAGAAAACTTTTAAAAATCTTCTTGTCCGAAACCACTGGACCGATTTCAATATAATTTTGCAGAAATGTTCCTTTGGTGATCCTCTACCAAGATTGTTCAAGCCATTTGGATTCGTCAAAAAACATGGTCACCAGGGGGCGGGGCTTATTTTCCCTATATATCTATATAGAAAACTTAAAAAATCTTCTTGTCCGAAACCACTGGACCGATTTCCATATAATTTTGCAGAAATGTTGCTTTGGTGATCCTGTACCAAACTTGTTCAAGCCATTTGGATTTGTCAAAAAACATGGCCGCCAGGGGGCGGGGCTTATTTTCACTGTATATCTGTATAGAAAACTTTAAAAATCTTCTTGTCAGAAACCACTGGACCGATTTCCATATGATTTTGCAGAAATGTTCCTTTGGTGATCCTGTTGCAAGATTGTTCAAGCCATTTGGATTTGTCAAAAAACATGGCCGCCAGGGGGGCTGGGCTTACTTTCCTTATATATCTTTATGGAAAACTTTAAAAATCTTCTTGTCAGAAACCACTGGACCGATTTCAATATAATTTTGCAGAAGTGTTCCTTTGGTGATCCTCTACCAAGATTGTTCAAGACATTTGGATTCGTCAAAAAACATGGCCGCCAGGGGGCGGGGCTTATTTTCCTTATATAATCTATATAGAAAACTTTTAAAAATCTTCTTGTCCGAAACCACTGGACCGATTTCAATATAATTTTGCAAAAATGTTCCTTTGGTGATCCTCTACCAAGATTGTTCAAGCCATTTGGATTCGTCAAAAAACATGGTCACCAGGGGGCGGGGCTTATTTTCCCTATATATCTATATAGAAAACTTAAAAAATCTTCTTGTCTGAATCCACTGGACCGATTTCCATATGATTTTGCAGAAATGTTCCTTTGGTGATCCTGTTGCAAGATTGTTCAAGCCATTTGGATTTGTCAAAAAACATGGCCGCCAGGGGGGCGGGGCTTATTTTCCTTATATATCTTTATGGAAAACTTTAAAAATCTTCTTGTCAGAAACCACTGGACCGATTTCTATATGATTTTGCAGAAATGTTCCTTTGGTGATCCTGTTGCAAGATTGTTCAAGCCATTTGGATTTGTCAAAAAACATGGCCGCCAGGAGGGCGGGGCTTATTTTCCTTATATATCTTTATGGAAAACTTTAAAATCTTCTTGTCAGAAACCACTGGACCGATTTCCCTATGATTTTGCAGAAATCTTCCTTTGGTGATCCTGTTGCAAGATTGTTCAAGCCGCCATGATTCGTTAAAAAACATGGCCGCTAGGGGCGGGGTTAATTTTCCCTATATATCTATATAGAAAACTTTAAAAATCTTCTTGTCATAAACGACTGGACCGATTTCAATATAACTTGGCAGAAATGTTTCCTTAGTGACCCTCTATCAAGTTCAAGCCGACATGATTTGTCAAAAAAACATGGCCGCTAGGGGCTGCGGGCTTATTTTCGATATAATTCTATATAGAAAACTTGAAAAAATCTTGTCGTCAGAAACCACAGGACTGATTTCAATATAACTTCGCAGAAATGTTTCCTTGGTGACCCTTTACCAAGATTGTTCAAGCCGTTATGATTTGTCAAAAAACATGGCCGCTAGGGGGCGGGGCTTATTTTCCTATATAATTTATCTATATAGAAAATTTTAATAGTCTTTTCAGAAAGCACTTGACCGATTTCAATGTAACTTTGCAGGAATGTTCCTTATGTTACCCTCTATCAAGATTGTTTAAGCCGTCATGATTCGTCAAAAAACATGGCCGCCAGGAGTCGGGGCTTATTTTCCTTATATATCTATATAGAAAACTTTAAAACTCTTCTTGTTAGAAACCACAGAACCGATTCATTATAACTGCAGAAATGTTTCCTTGGTGACCCTCTACTAAGATTTTTCAAGTAATCATGATTCGTCAAAAAACATGGCTGCCTGGGGCAGGGCTTATTTTCCCTATATATCTATATATAAAACTTTAAAAATCTTCTTGTCAGAAACCACTGAACAGATTTCAATATAACTTGGTAGGAATGTTCCTTTGGTGACCCTCTACAAAGATTGTTCAGGCCGTCATGATTCATAAAAAATCATGGCCGCTAGGGGGCGGGGCTTATTTTCCCTATATATCTATATAGAAAACTTTAAAAATCTTCTCGTAAGAAACAATTGGACCGAGTTCAATGTAACTTGGCAGGAATGTTGCTTTGGTGACCTACCAAGATTGTTCAAGCCTTCATGATACGTCAAAAACCATGGCCCACAGGGGGGTGGGGCTTATTTTTCATATATATCTGCATAGAAAATTTTAAAATTCTTCTTGTCACATACCCCATGACTGATTTCAATATTACTTGGCTGGAATGTTGCTTTGGTGGTCCTCTATCAAGATTGTACAAGCAATCATGATTCGTCAAAAAACATGGCTGCCATGGGGTGGGGCTTGTTTTCCCTATATATCTAAATAGAAAACTTTAAAAATCTTCTTGTCAGAAACCACTGAACAGATTTCAATATAACTTGGTAGGAATGTTCCTTTGGTGACCCTCTACCAAGTTTGTTCAAGCTGTCATGATTCGTCAAAAAACATGGCCGTTAGGGCGTAGGGCTTTATAGCTATATAAAACTTTTTAAACCACTGGACCAATTTCAATATAACTTGGCAGAAATGTTCCTTTGGTGACCCTCTTTTAAGATTCAGTTCAGGTCGTCAAGATTTGTAAAAAAAACATGGCCAGGGGTGTGGTGGAGGGGGGTGGGGGTGGTTAGTGTTGTAAAGTTTATACAAAAATCCTAGAGCAGTGAACTTGGCTGAAACTTCAACAGTAAATATGCAAATCTGTTTGGTCAGGTGAGCGATATAGGACCATCATGGTCCTCTTGTTTTTGTTTTTTTTTTTCATTTTTAAATAATGAAAGTTACTGGAATTTTAAATATGACCACTCAGCAGTTTAACCAAATGGCACATTACTGATATCAGAGGACAATATAATTCAACCAACACACTTAAACATGGTATGAGTTGAAAACTCATTTGTGAACTAATTTTTTGGGGGGTCTTGGGTTCAAGCAGTGACTGACAGAACGTGTGTGGCTATTTATTAGCGCACCTGAGCATAACATGCTCAAAGTTAGCTCTTTTGATGGGCTATTGGTCCCTTGTCCGTCTGTCATCATCCCATGTCTATTAACATTTGACATCTCCTAAATCACTCGAATTTCACAGGAATACTTGGGTGGTACTGACTGAAAGTTGTTTAAAAATTGGAACCCTTGCAGGATTCTGATTGCCATGAAAACCAAAAGAAAGAAACTATGAAAATCTTCTTGTCAGAAATGGCTGGACCAATTTCGATATAATTTGGCAGAAATGTTTCTTTGGTGACCCTCTACCAAGGTTGTACAAGCCATCATGATTTGTCAGAAAACATAGCCATCAGGGGGTGGGGCTTTTTTTTCCCCTATATATATCTATATAGAAAACTTTAAAAATTGTCTTGATAGAAACCGCTGGATGGATTTCAATATAATTTGGCAGAAACATTCCTTTAATGACCCTGTTCAAAGTTTGTTCGCAATTCCTCAAAAAACATGACTGCCGGTGGTCAGGGCTTGTTCCCCACCACCCCTCCCAACCGTCAGGGGGTGGGGTTATTATCTCTATGTATCTGTATAGAATACTTTAAAAATCTTCTTGTCAGAAATGACTGGACTGATTTCAGTATAATTTGGCAGAAATGTTACCAAAATTGTTCAAGCCATGATGATTTGTCAAAAAATAGGGTTGCCAGGGGTGGGATTTATTTTCCCTGTATATCCAGTGGTCCAGATAATAATTTTTTAATCAGTATCATACTGGTCAAATTTAAAGCTGGTCAGTAACATTGAAAACTGTGATTCTGGAACCATTCTAAGTTATTTTCCTTGGCCCAGGGGCTGGTGGGGAAGGTGCAATTTAATTTAATTTAGTTTAATTGCATAAAGTGAACATCATTTACTCATGAAACAATACATAAGAGCATTTCTTTTAACATGGGTCATATATCATAACATATGTACTGACTCCATAAGTTAAACAGGCAACCGATTGTACAATCGATAGCTACTTGGTTTAGTCTTACCGATTATAAACAGATAACCGTTTGTAATTTAAAATGGATTGCCCATCACTATTAATGGCTCGATAAAGTAGTATGTTGCAGTTTGTTTATTCAAACAACTTCTTAACAAAGAAAGTTTGAAAGAAAGTTTGTTTATACAAACAACTCCTTAATAAAGAAGGATGGGCATGAGACATGTTTATCACATCAACATTCAGTGTAATAAGGTCAAAGTCATTATGATCTTATTTTCATGTTCCAGCAATTTTGCCTTATATCTTGAAGACTATTTCATGGATTAATGTGATACTTGGAATATTGGTTCTGTGTGACACCACGATTAGCATAACAAATGTAGGTCACCTTGACCTATATTATATGGTCCAGCAAATTTGCCTCATGTCTTGAAGACTTTTTACTCAAGAAAAGTTGTACTTGGGATGATAGATCAGTGTCACTCAGAGACTGACATTGTAAACTATATTTTGCCTTATATCATTGTCATTAACTTTAAAATATTTTATAATTAAGAAATGGTGCTGGCCAGGGGTATTCGTGACCCTCTGGGCACTTGCTCTAGTTAGCTCACCTGGAGTAAAGCTTCAGGTCAGCTTATGCTGTCACCTTTTGTCTGTAGTCCGCTAGCGTTTCACATTTTCAGCAACTCCTCCAGAACCGTCAAACAAATTGACTTGAACTTGAAACTTCGTTTGGGGCATAGGGGTGACTAGTAAATTAGAAATAGCTAAAATTCTTCCAATCCAAGATGGCCACCATCTTGAAACTCCATTTGAACGTTTCTCTTGTACTTCATGAAAAGCCAATTGACGCAAAACTTGATAGGAAATATCGTTGCAACTTGTAGATAAAAATAGCTAAAATCATTCCAATCAGAAGCCCTAGATGGCTGCAATGGCTGCCATCTTGAAAATCTATTTTGAACTTCTTCTCCTGAACAGAAAGGCCAGTTGACTAGAAACTTGGCAGAAAATATCGGGGCAAATTGTAGATCAAAAATAGCTAAAATTGTTCATGTCTGAAATCCAAGATGGTCACCATCTTGAAAATCTATTTTGAACTTCTGAACGGAATGGCCACTTGACTCCAAATGTGGTAGGAAGTATCAGGGCAACTTGTAAATCAAAAATAGCTAAAATTGTTCTGATCTGAAATCCAAGATAGCTGCCATGGCTGCCATTTTGAGAATCTATTCTGAATTTCTTCTCTTGAATGGAAAGGCCAATTGACTTGAAAATTGGTAGGTATTATCGGGGCAACTTGTAGATCAAAAATAGTTAAAATTGTTCCGATCTGAAATCCAAGATGGCTGCCATGGCCACTATCATGAAAATCTATTCTGAATTTCTTCTCCTGACTGGAAATGCCAGCTGACTTGAAACTTGGCAGGAAATATCGGGGCAACTTGTAGATCAAAAATAGCTAAAATTATTCTGATCAGAAATCCAAGATGGCCACCATCTTGAAAATCTTATGAACCAAAAGGGCAATTGACTTGAAACAGTAGGAAATATCGGGGCGACTTGTTGATCAAGAATAGCTAAAATTGTTCCTACCCTAAGTACAGGATAGCAACCATTTTGAAAATCTTTTTGAACTTCTTCTCCTGAATGAAAGGCCAATTGATTGGATACTTTGTAGGTAGTATTGGGGTGACATGTAGACCAGAAGTAGCTAAAATATTTCTGATCTGAAATCCAAATTGGCCACCATCTTGAAACCTTTTTAGCTCACCTGAGCTGAAAGCTCAAGGTGAGCTTTTGTGATCACTCACCGTCCGTCATTGTCGTCCGTACGTCCGTCCGTCCGTCCACAATCTTTAAACAACATCTCCTCCTAAACCACTGATTGGATTTTGACCACACTTTACAGGAATGATCCTTGGTTGGTCCTCTTTCAAAGTTGTTCAAATGGTTCCGGTCCATTGCATATCTAGGTCACAGGAGCTAAAAATAGATTTTTTAACTAAAAACTTAAAAAATCTTCTTGTCAGAAACCACTGGACCGATTTCAATATAATTTTGCATAAATGTACCTTTGGTGATCCTCTACCAAGATTGTTCAAGCCATTTGGATTCGTCAAAAAACATGGCCGCCAGGGGGCGGGGCTTATTTTCCCTATGTATCTATATAGAAAACTTTAAATATCTTCTTGTCAGAAACCACTGGACCGATTTCAATGTAATTTTGCAGAAATGTTCCTTTGGTGATCCTCTACCAAGATTGTTCAAGCCATTTGGATTCGTCAAAAAGCATGGCCGCTAGGGGGGCGGGGCTTATTTTCCCTATATAGCTATATAGAAACATTTAAAAATCTTCTTGTCAGAAACCGCTGGACTGATTTCCATATAATTTTGCAGAAATGTTCCTTTGGTGATCCTCTACCAAGATTGTTCAAGCCATTTGGATTCGTCAAAAAAAATGGCCGCCAGGGGGCGGGGCTTATTTTCCCTATATATCTATATAGAAAACTTTAAAAATCTTCTTGTTCGAAACCACTGGACCAATTTCAATATAATTTTGCAGAAATGTTCCTTTAGTGATCCTCTACCAAGATTGTTCAAGCCATTTGGATTCGTCAAAAAACATGGCCGCCAGGGGGCAGGGCTTAATTTCCCTATATATACTATATAGAAAACTTTAAAAATCTTCTTGTCAGAAACCACTGGACTGATTTCCATATAATTTTGCAGAAATGTTCCTTTGGTGATCCTCTACCAAGATTGTTCAAGCCATTTTGATTAGTCAAAAAACATGGCAGCCAGGGGGCGGGGCTTATTTTCCCTATATATCTATATTGAAAAATGTAAAAATCTTCTTGTCAGAAACCACTGGACCGATTGTCATATAATTTTGCAGAAATGTTCCTTTGGTGATCCTCTACCAAGATTGTTCAAGCCATTTCGATTTGTCAAAAAACATGGCCACCAGGGGGCAGGGCTTATTTTCCCAATATATCTATATAGAAAACTTTAAAAATCTTCTTGTCCGAAACCACTGGACCGATTTCAATATAATTTTGCAAAAATGTTCCTTTGGTGATCCTCTACCAAGATTGTTCAACACATTCGGATTCGTCAAAAAACATGGCCGCCAGGGGGCGGGGCTTATTTTCCCTTTTAAAAATTTTCTTATCAGAAACCACTGGACCGATTTCAATGTAATTTTGCAGAAATGTTCCTTTGGTGATCCTCTACCAAGATTGTTCAAGCCATTTGGATTCGTCAAAAAGCATGGCCACTAGGGGGCGGTTATTATTTTTCCAATATAGCTATATAGAAAAATTTAAAAATCTTCTTGACAGAAAATGCTGGACTGATTTCCATATAATTTTGCAGAAATGTTCCTTTGATGATCCTCTACCAAGATTGTTCAGGCCATTTGGATTCGTCAAAAAATATGGCCGCCAGGGGGCGGGGCTTATTTTCCCTATATAATCTATATAGAAAACTTTAAAAATCTTCTTGTCCCAAACCACTGGACCGATTTCAATATAATTTTGCAGAAATGTTCCTTTAGTGATCCTCTACCAAGATTGTTCAAGCCATTTGGATTCGTCAAAAAACATGGCTGCCAGGGGGCGGGGCTTAATTTCCTTATATATACTATATAGAAAAATTTAAAAATCTTCTTGTCAGAAACCACTGGACCGATTTCCATATGATTTTGCAGAAATGTTCCTTTGGTGATCCTCTACCAAGATTGTTCGAGCCATTTCGATTAGTCAAAAAACATGGCCGCCAGGGGGTGGGGCTTATTTTCCCTATATATCTATATTGAAAAATTTAAAAATCTTCTTGTCCGAAACCACTGGACCGATTTCCATATGATTTTGCAGAAATGTTCCTTTGGTGATCCTCTACTAAGATTGTTCAAGCCATTTGGATTTGTCAAAAAACATGGCCACCAGGGGCAGGGCTTATTTTCCCAATAAATCTATATAGAAAACTTTAAAAATCTTATTGTCCGAAACCACTAGACCGACTTCAATATAATTTTGCAAAAATGTTCCTTTGGTGATCCTCTACCAAGATTGTTCAAGCCATTTGGATTCGTCAAAAAACATGGCTGCCAGGGAGTGGGGCTTATTTTCCCTATATTTCAATATAGAAAACTTTAAAAATCTTGTCAAAACCACTGGACCGATTTCCATATAATTTTGTAGAAATGTTCCTTTAGTGATCCTCTACCAAGATTGTTCGAGCCATTTGGATTCGTCAAAAAATATGGCCGCCAGGGGGCGGGGCTTATTTTCCCTATATATAGAAAAATGTAAAAATCATCTTGTCCCAAACCACTGGACCGATTTCCATATAATTTTGCAGAAATGTTCTTTTGGTGATCCTCTACCAAGATTGTTCAAGCAGTTTGGATTCGTCAAAAAACATGGCCGCCAGGGGGCAGGGCTTATATTCCCTATATATGTATCTATATAGAAAACTTTAAAAATCTTCTTGTCAGAAACCACTGGACCGATTTCAATATAACTTGGAAGGAATGTGTCTTTGGTCACCCTCTTCCAAGGTTGTTCAAGCCATCATGATGGCTGCAAGGGGGTGGGGCTTATTTTCCCTATATATCTTTAGAGAAAACTTGAAAAAAAATCTTCTGGTCAGAAACCACTGGACCGATTTCAGTATAACTTGGCAGAAATGTTTCCTTGGTGACCCTTTACCAAGATTGTTCAGGCTGTCATGATTTGTTAAAAAACATGGCTGCTAGGGGGTGGGGCTTATTTTCCCTGTATATCTATATAGAAAACTTTAATAATCTTCTTGTCAGAAACCACTGGACTGATTTCAATATAACTTGGCAGACATGTTACCTTGGTGACCCTTCCTTGGTGACCCTTTACCAAGATTGTTCAAGTAATTGTGATTTGTCAAAAAACATGGCCGCTAGCGGGTGGGGCTTATTTTCCCTATATATCTATATTGAAAACTTTAATAATCTTCTTGTCAGAAACCACTGGACCGCTTTCAATATAACCTAGCAGGAATGTTTCTTTGGTGACCCTCTACCAAGGTTGTTCAAGCTGTCATGATTCGTCAAAAAACATGGCCGCTATGTGGGCGGGGCTTATTTTCCCTATATATCTATATAAAAAAAACTTTAAAAATCTTTTTGTAAGAAACCGTTACACCGAATTCAATGTAACTTGACAGGAATGGTGACCTTCTACCAAGATTGTTCAAGCTTTCATGGTACGTCAAAAAACATGGCCCCCAGAGGGGGCGGGGCTTATTTTCCGTATATATCTGTATAGAAAACTTTGAAATTCTTCTTGTCAAATACCCCTGACCGATTTCAATGTTGCTTTGGTGACCCTCTACCAAGAATGTTCAAGCAATCCTGATTTGTCAAAAAAACGTGGCTGTTAGGGGGTTGGGCTTATTTTCCCTATATATCTAGATAGAAAACTGTGAAAGTCTTCTTGTCAGAAACCACTGAACCGATTTCAATTTAACTTGGTTTAACTTGGTAAACAGATTGTTCCTTTGGTGACTCAACCAAGTTTTTTCAAGGTGTCATGATTCGTCAAAAAGAAAAAAATGGCTGTTGGGGGGTAGGGCTTTATAGCAATATAAAACACTTTAAAAATCTTTTTGTCAGAAACCACTGGACCAATTTCAGTATAACTTGGCAGAAATGTACCTTTGGTGACCCTCTTTCAAGATTTAGTTGTCATGATGCGTTAAAAAGAAAAAAAACATGGCTGCTGTGGGGGGTTGGTGTGGGGTGGGGGGTGCAGGGCTATAAAATTTAGAGCAGTGAACTTGGCTGAAACTTCAACACTAATATAAGTATACAAATCTGTTTGTTCAGGTGAGCGATATAGGACCATCATGGTCCTCTTGGTTGAACTTCTTCTCCTGAACCGAAAGGCCAGCTGACTCGAAACTTGTTGGGAAATATCAGGTTGACTTGTAGATAAAATACCTAAAATCATTTCGATCAGAAATCTGATGTTGCCACCAGAGTTGCCATCTTGAAAATCTTTGAATTTCGTCTCATAAATCGGAAGGCCAGTTGACTCAAAACTTGGTAGGAAGTATCGGAGCATTTTTTATAGATAAAAAAAAGCTTAAATCATTCTGATCCAAAATCCAAGGTGGCCGCCATGGCTGCAATCTTGAAAATCTATTTCAGTTTCTTCCCCTGAACAAAAAGGCCAATTGACTCAAAACTTGGTAGGAACTGTATAGGGCAACTTATAGATAAAAAATGGCTAAAATCCTTCCAGTCCAAAATCTAAGATGGCCACCACCACCGCCATCTTGAAATATATTTTGATCTTCTTCTCCTGAATGAAATGGTATGGCTTATTGACTCAAAACTTGGTAGGAAGTTCCAATCTGAAATCCATAATGGCTGCCTATGAAGCCATCTTGAAAATATATTTTGTTATTCTTCTAAATGAAAGGCCATTTGTCTCGTTGAAGTATAGACGTGACTTGTAGATTAAAAATAGCTAAAATAATTCAGATTGGAAATCGAAAATGTCCTTTATGGTGGCCATCTTGAAAACCTTTTTAGCTCACCTGAGCCGAAGGCTCAAGTTGAGCTATTTTGATCACTCACCGTCCGTCGTCGTTGTCGTCCGTCTGTCCGTCCACAATCTTTAAACAACATCTCCTCCTAAACCACTGATTGGATTTTGACTAAACTTCACAGGAATGATCCTTGGTTGGTCCTCTTTTTAAGTTGTTCAGATGGTTCCGGTCGATTGCATATCTAGGTCACAGGAGCTAAAAATAAATTTTTTAACTAAAAACTTAAATCTTCTTGTCAGAAACCACTGGACCGATTTCAATATAATTTTGCAGAAATGTTCCTTTGGTGATCCTCTACCAAGATTGTTCAAGCAATTTGGATTCGTCAAAAAACATGGCCGCCAGAGGGCGGGGCTTATTTTCCGTATATATCTATATAGAAAACATGGCCGCCAGGGGGCGGGGCTTATTTTCCCTATATTTCAATATAGAAAACTTTAAAAATCTTCTTGTCAGAAACCACTAGACTGATTTCAATATAATTTTGCAGAAGTGTTCCTTTGGTGTTCCTCTACCAAGATTGTTCAGGCCATTTGGATTCGTCAAAACACGTGGCCACCAGGGGGCGGGGCTTATTTTCCCTATATATCTATATAGAAAACTTTAAAAATCTTCTTGTCAGAAACCACTGGACCAATTTCAATAGAATTTTGCAGAAATGTTCCTTTTGTGATCCTCTACCAAGATTATTCAAGCCATTTGGATTCGTCAAAAAACATGGCCGCCAGGGGGCGGGGCTTATTTTCCCTATATATCTATATAGAAAACTTTAAAAATCTTCTTGTCAGAAACCACTGGACCGATTTCTATATAACTTGGCAAAAATGTTTTCTTGGTAATCCTCTACCAAGATTGTTCAAGCCGTCATGATTTGTCAAAAAACATGGCCGCTAGGGGGCAGGGCTTATTTTCCCTATATATCTATACAGAAAATCTTAATGATCTTCTTGTCAGAAACCACTGGACCGATTTCAATATAACATTACAGGAATGTTTCTTTGGTAACCCTCTACCAAGATTGTTCAAGTCCTCATGATTCATCAAAAAACGTGGCCGCCAGGGGGCAGGGCTTAATTTTCCTATACGGTAAATGTCCTAAAATTTCAAACAAAATTAAATAATTTCAGTTCTTGCTGTTCGAAATTTTAGAAATTTTGATTTGCTAAAATATTTACTGTTCGAAATTTTAGGACAGATTCACTAAACAGCCAAAATGGACCTGGCTATCAGACGCTTTCGGATACCCGAAACGACAAAAAAGGACCTTCACGACGAAAGGGGTTTCTTATTTGCTATGTGTGATTGGTAAACTGAATGTGAAATTGTATGAACTAATAAATAATTACAACACTGATGTTTGTTTTCAATTCCATCCAATTAATTCTATGTCGAATAATGTTTCTCATAACAAAACAATTAATTATATCCGATACACTAATTAATCACCAGATACGTTTGTTCGGCACTCCGGGAATGTGCCACTTTCTTAAAATAGGCTGGCTGAGTCCAGTCTTCTTACGTAACAACCCTCTTCCCTTTACCGCACAGAGATACACAAGCTGACCAAAAATACTTCAAACGGTTACCGCACATTTGTTCTTGTTTGAGCCACTACAGAAACAAAAGTCCCTTTCCTCAAAGGTGAAATGTACGTAGTTTTAATGTGAAAAGCGCAGACTGATTAGAATTTCCTCCGTTTTGAAGCGCAGTATTCACACTGCTTACTGACATAAGGCATTCTGTTGGCAATATGCGTGGACCCAGATCAGACCGCCCCGATACATAGACTGCGCGGATGCGTAAGTTGATCTTGTCTATGCCAGTCTCAAATGTCATTTCTGTTGGAAAAGACTCATACATAAACGAACAGTAGTACGGTCAACCAGATCTCTGAGAACCAGATCTGAATGCAGCCTGATCAAGATCAAAGATTTTAGCTCAACACCAAACTGAACTACGTATGCCAAACCTGTGAACTGCCATCATCGTTTTTAACAATATTTCTTTCTTTAAGAACATGTATTGTCATTTAGTATTTGGTACCGAAACTTATTGCAAGAATATATCTGTCATCAATAGTAATCCTTTCAATAGATCTCCGTTCAGGCGAAAATGTCCCTTTGTGTATATGTGTAAGTCACATGCAGGATGGTGTCTACTCAATTCGCTGATAGGTCATTGGTACAAAACACTGTAGTACAAGAATCGCAGTCTCCAGCAAGTACACAGACTGTTCACATTTGTAACAAATGATCAGGTTCGTTTTGGATTGTTGGGACCTATCATCTCTGTTGGGACCATTACCTGTTCAAATAGGATGCACTGAGCATATCATGAAAATCAGGCGGTCAGACAGGAAATATTTTGCTGGAGGCGTTAATCCCCATGACGAAAATGTTTTCGGCGTGCTTATTGATACCTTTGGCACGCTAAACGTAAATATTAGCGGCAGATATTATCGAAGGCCACAGTGTACAGACGAGCAGGAACGATCCAGATCAGAATGCGCGGATGCACATGCTAATTTACAATTTCGCGTGTAGCGCTTTCTTACTATCGCATGTGCGTCACGCTTTGCTGAAATGATCAGAGACAGATCAACTTTAGAATTCTGGTATCGCTGTCACATGACTTACCGAAATACTGGAATACTACCGAAATACCAGAATATCCGTGAAAAATACAGGAATACCTGTGAAGACACCAATACTGGCTTTAATTAAGAAACGAATATACTCGGAGGACAATCTTGAAAACGCATTCCCCCAAATTAGTTTCATTCCCTTGTTCTCTGTGATGTCTGATCTGGGTCTATGCTGTTTGCATAGGCCTATCTGTTCCAATATTTAGGTTCTTTAATACGTGCCAGTTTCGTATACGTTTCTAACGAGAAAAGGCTCTATAAACTAATCTTATTTTTCACTCGAACAGGTTTCCCGCCACGATTTCACATGACATACCGCTACGAGCACATGGTTTCTTAATGCGGGGAAAGGGAAATGTTGCTTTGTGACTGTTCATTTTCTGGGTATTTTAATAATTATAATGTTCACAATATATACATAATGCAAAAGAATAACAGTACTTATATTTATTTATACCCTGGTAAATGTGGAGTAAGGTCCTCACGCTTTAGCTGTTTACTGTTTAAAGGGAGCTAATTGCATTTTTTTATTAATCAGGGGCGGATGCAGGATGATTTCTGAAGGGATTCGATTTGATCGCATTTCCGTACTTACTCTACGTATTCGGACAGACAGGTCTGAGCAAACAGTGTAGACCCAGATCAGACGCCACAGAACACATGTAAAACCTTCACTGAAACAGTGATGTATTTAACCAAAGATTCGTAATCTCTCCATGAACTGGAGTTTACATGCCTGTTTGTTACCACAAACGGCAAAATCTGACTGCCCTTGCATCAGAAGATGATCTGAGTCTTCACTGGTCACACATCTTATTGTCCTAAACGTGTGTTCCATGTTCCCTGTGTGTTCCATGTTCCCTGTTCCCCCAAACTAGTTTCATTCTCTTTTACTCTGTGGCGTCTGATCTGAGTCTACAGACGTTAAGCCCAAATCAAACAAAATCTGAGTCTACAGTTTGCATAGGCCTGTCTCAATACTTAGGTTCTATTTTTAATACCTGTCAGTTTCATATGCATTTCTGACGAAAAAATGCTCTATAATTTAACGAACATAAGTGTGTGTTTTCCCTCTTAGGGGTTTCCGCTACGATTTCTCGTGACGTTTCCGTTACGAGCACGCGGTTTCTTCATGCGGGGCAAGGGAATGTACTGTTGCATTTTCTGTATTTTCACATATATTTTTGTAATCTATACTGGAAATGAGACTGTCCTAGAATTGTGTGTCGTCGCCCGGTGGCGTATCTGAGCAGACCCATGAAAATCTATGTAGGTATAGCAATAAGACATATGAAGTAGTGATGAGATACACAAACAAACAGCAAATAGTCAGATCGTACAGCGCGGATCCATAGATTTATCCTGGCCTTCGTTTTTCAACCGGAATATTTATCATGTCTGCCACAAGATAACAACAGTTCTAGATCGCCTGCGCATAATCTAACCCTTATCACGCGGACATACACGTGACTGTCACGTGGAAATGGCTAACATTGTGATGGACATCTTTTTTTTTTTTCCTTGGGAATTTTCAGTCAGTATCTCCTGGGTCTGTATAAAATTAAAATACGGTTTCCATGCCATTTATGTACATAAAATTCGTTATGACACTGCCGTGTGCATTTACATTTTGCGGTGGCTTTCAACACTACTACTTCAGTTTCCGGTACGTAACGGAAAAAAAAAAAAAAAAAGGTTACCGAAATTAGAATGTGCCAATAAAAAAATTACTTGAAGAAAGCTGTGTTTGAAATTTTAGAAATCCCCTTTTTGCAAAATTGCTACTGTTCGAGATTTTAGGACATTTCCAGAAATTATTTTGGGCAAAAATATTAGGTGTTCGAAATTTTAGAGTGTTCGAAATTTTAGGACATTTACCGTATATCTATATAGAAAACTTTAAAAATCTTCTTGTCAGAAACCACTGGACTGATTTCATTATAACTTGGCAGAATTGTTTCCTTGTTGACCCTCTATCAAGATTGTTCGTTATTATGATCCATCAAAAAACATGGCCGCCAGGGGGCGGGGCTTATTTTCCCTATATATTTATATCAAAAAGTTTAAAAATCTTCTTGTCAGAAACCTATGGACCAATTTCAATATCACTTGGCAGGAATGTTTCTTTGGTGGCCCTCTACCAAGATTGTTCAAGCTGTCATGATTGTCAAAAAACATGGCCGCTAGGGGGTAGGGCATATTTTCCCTATATATCTATATAGAAGACTTTAAAAATCTTCTCATAAGAAACTGTTGGATCGAGTTCAATGTAACTTGGCAGGAATGTTGCTTTGGTGACCTTCTACCAAGATTGTTCACGCCCTCATGATACGTCAAAAAACATGGCCGCCAGGGGGCGGGGCTTATTTTTCATAATATATCTGTATAGAAAACTTTAAAATTCTTCTTGTCAGAAACCACCTGACTGATTTCAATATTACTTGGCAGAAATGTTGCTTTGGTGACCCTCTACCAAGATTATTCAAGCAAACATTATTCGTCAAAAAACATGGCTGCTAGGGTGGGGGCTTGTTTTCCCTGTATATCTAAATAGAAAACTTTAAAAATCTTTTTGTCAGAAACCACTGAACTGATTTCAATATAACTTGGCAGGAATGTTCCTGTGGTGACCCTCTACCAAGTTTGTTCAAGCTGTTATGATTCGTCAAAAAACATGGCCGTTAGGGGGTCGGGATTTTCCCTATATAGCTATATAAAACATTTTAAAAATCTTTTTGTCAGAAACCACTGGACCGATTTCAATATAACTTGGCAGAATTGTTCCTTTGGTGATCCTCTTTCAAGATTCAGTTAAGCCATCATGATGCATGAAAAAAAAATGGCCGCTGGGGAGCAGGGCTATAAAATTTATACAAAAATCTTAGAGCGGTCAACTTGGCTGAAACTGCAACAGTAAGTATGCAAAGCTGTTTGCCCAGGTGAGTGATATAGGACCATCATGATCCTCTTGTTTGAACTTGTTCTCCTGAACCAAAAGGCCAACTGACTCGAAAGCTGGTTGGAAATAGCAGGATGATTTGTAGATCAAAAACAAGTAAAATCTTTCTGGTCTGAAATCCAAGCTGGCTGCCATTGCTGCCACCTTGAAAATCTGTTCTGAACTTCTCCTGAAAGGAATGGCTGATTGACTCAAAACTTGGTAAGAAGTATCAGAGCAACTTGTAAAAAAAAAAAAAAAAAAAAAAAATAGCTCAAATCGTTTCTTTCAGAAATCCAGGATGGCCCCCATGGCTGCCACCTTGAAAATCTATTTTGAACTTTTCCTGAACAGATAGTCCAGTTGACTGGAAAGTTGGTAGAAAGTATCATGGTGACTTATAGATCAAAAATAGCTAAAATTGTTCAGATTGGAAATCCAAGATGGCCACCACTTTCAAATTCTAATTTGACCTTCTTCTGAACCCAAAGGCAAATTGACTCGAAACTTGATAGGAAGGATCAGGTTAACTGGTAGATCAAAAATAGCTAATGTTGTTCTGATGGGAAATACAAGATGGCATTTGGGCAAGATGTTCCAGGTGAGTGATCTTTGGCCCTAGGGTCCTCTAGTTTGACTTGCCCTGTATTCCATGTACACTGATCATATTTTAATCAACTATTTAACTGTAAGTCTTGGTTGCGAAAGCCTTAGTGTTTGAGCACAGTTCGTAAAATAGGGAATTGATATATAATAGACATAGAGGTGCTTTAAGTGAGTGGTTAGAGTGTTTGACTGCCGGCCTCGGTGGCTCATTTGGATGCGCCGTCCGACTGGAGACCAGGAGGTCATAGGTTCAACTCCGCCGAGGTCGGCAACATTCTTTCGTGGAGATTGATCATGAAATACTTTCTACGGTCATTCACTCCCTTCCACTGATTCAAGAAGGGCAGTTGTCAGTTTCAGGCGAAAGAATGTGCACAATACTGATTAACCGTTTAGAGGACTAAGCCTGCCCAGTAAACATGCGGATAGGTAAACTGACCGCGCTGAACATGACCCCATTGGGTTGACTGGGCCGTAAAACCTCAACACAAACAATCAAGAAGGGCAGTTGTCAGTTTCTGGCTAAAGAATGCACAATACTGGTTAACCGCTTAGAGGACTAAGCCTGCCCAGTAAATGCGTGGTTAGGTAAACTGACCACTCTCAACATGACCCCATTGGGTTGACTGGGCCGTAAAACCTCAACACAATGTGACTGTGGTGCAGAAAATTGTAGGTTCATGCCCAGCACAAATCATTGTCTGAATAATTCAGTTAACCCAGTAGTCAATGGGTACCCTTCAGGAGAAGGCTAAAGGCCACAAGGCTATGGAAGGAAGACTTTTACCTATATTATAGGCATTCTTCATAATAACATTTAATGATGAAAAAAATAGGAGTAAAAAAAAAAAAAAGAATTCATTGGCCTGCATATCTCTAAAAAGTGGGTGTAGCAAGTAAACACTTTCTTATTTCTTCATGTGCGGGCCTTGGCTCCTCCTACTGGTGATCAGAAGGTTGCGAGTTCAACCCAGGCTGGGTCAACAACTTTCTTTTATGGAGATTTGATTATGGAATTTTTTCTGTGGTCATTCGCTCCCTTCTGGTGATTCAAGAAGGGCAGTTGTGAGTTTCTGGCAACAGAATATGCACAATACTGTTTAACTGCTTAGAAGACTAAGCCTGTCCAGTAAAAGTGTGGTTAGGTAAACTGACCATGCTCGACATGACCTCATTGGGTTGTGTGGGCCATAAAACCTCAACACAAACACAAATTTATTTCTCCATGAAAGCATATGTTGTTGGTACTCATTAGAAGTGCCTTGCTGGGATGCTTCTAATGAGTACCCACAACATGAAAATTATGTTTTCTTGGAAAGATAAGAAACATATCAGTACTTTAGGTAGAAAAAAAAAAAACACAGCTTATCTGGCACTATGGGCCACATACATCCATAAGGTGAGCTCAGGTGTCTTCTGACTGTTTTTTGTCTTATGTGTTTCAGTAAATTTCCAGATGATCCTACAGTAGAGTGGCCAGTAGAAGATTTAGGTGAAAAAATTCTGTCAGTTACAGAAAGAATAAAACCAGACAGTGTATGTATCAGTGCTTGTCCTTCCAACTTGAAATTTTGACTGCACAATACATTAACCTATAGATAATGTGCTTTCTATTCTGTATATTAAACCTTCCACAGAAAAAAATGACAGTTCAGTTGTCTTAAAGAGTCTTAATCCAGAAGGTCCCTTAGGCAGTTACCTGTGTGTTGTCACTCTTCCCGCTCTTTTGATCATGTGTCAGTTTCTTTTATGTGGAACAAAGAAAATCAACAGGATATTTTACCTGGTGAAAAAAAATCTAATTTTCATTTCTTTTCTCCAGTGTATTTTTAGCTCACCTGAGCAAAAGCTCAGGGTGAACTATTGTGATCATCCTCTGTCCGTCGTCCTCCACCGTTCGTCATCAACAGTTAGTTTGTTAATACTCTAGAGGTCACACCATGACAAAACTTGCATAGAATGTTTGCCTCTATGAAATCTAGGTCAGGTTTGAAACTGGGTCACTAAGGGTCAAAAACTAGGTCATCAAGCCAGATCAAAGGAAAAACTTGTTAACACTCCAGATGTAACATTTTTGAAGTAATCATCATGAATATCACTCAAAATGTTTGTCTTGATGATTTCTAGGTCAGGTTGGAAACTGGGCCACTTAGGGTCAAAAACTAGGTCACCAGGCAAGAATCAAAGGAAAACCCTGTTAACACTCTAGCAGTCACATTTTTGAAGCCATCATGAATCTTGCTCAGAATGTTTGTCTTGATGATTTCTAGGTCAAGTATGAAACTGGGTCACTTGGGGTTAAAAACAGGTCAGTGGGCCAAATCAACAAAAACCTTGTTAGCATTCTAGAGGTCACT
Source organism: Anodontia alba (assembly GCA_964016985.1). NCBI lineage: Eukaryota > Metazoa > Mollusca > Bivalvia > Lucinida > Lucinidae > Anodontia > Anodontia alba. Next base: position 63,343,489 of record OZ024830.1, on the reverse strand, counting down.
TTTTCCAAGCAGTCATCATGAATCTTGCTTATAATATTTGTCTTGATGGTTTCCAGGTCCAGTTTGAAACTGGGTCACTTTGGGTCAAAAACTAAGTCACCAGGCCAAATCAAAAGAAAACCTTGTTAACACTCTAGAGGTCACATTTTTCAATCAATCATCATGAATATTGATCAAAATGATTGTCTTGATGATTTCTACATCAGAATGGAAACTGGGCCACTTTGGGTCAAAAATTAGGTCACCGGGCCAAATCAAAGGAAAACCTTGTTAACACTCTAGCGGTCACATCTTTGAAGGAATCATCATGAATCTTGCTCAAAATATTTGTGTTGATGATTACTAGGTCAAGTTTGAAACAGGGCCACTTGGGGTCAAAATCTAGGACACTGGGCCAAATCAAAGGAAGACCTTGTTAACGCTCTAGAGGTCACATTTTTGAATCAATCATCATGAATCTTGCTCAAAATGTTTGTCTTGATGATTTCTAGGTCATGTTCAAAACTTGCTTACTTTCGGTCAAAAACTAGGTAACCTGGCGAAATCCATGGAAAACCTTGTTAACACTAGAGGTCTTATTTTTGAAGCTATCATCATGAATATTGCTCAAAATGTTTGTCTTGATGATTTCTAGGTCAGGTTTGAAACTGGCTCGCTTGGGGTCAAAACACTAGGTCATCAGCCCAAATCAAAGGAAGACCTTGTTAACACTCTAGAGGTCACATTTTTGAAGCAATCACCATGAATCTTGATCAAAATGTTTATCTTGATGACTTCTAGGTGAAGTTTTGAACTGGGTCACTTATGGCCTGTATTTCACGGTCCAGTGACTTTCTTTTTAGCTCACCTGAGCTTTGCTCAGGATGAGCTATTGTGATCACTTTTCGTCCGTCGTTAGTCCGTGCGTCCGTCCGTCCGTCCGTTAACATTTTTTTATATGACTTCTCCTCTGAAGCCGCTGAGCCAGTTTTGCTCAAATTTCATATGAAGCCTCCTTAGGGTGGGGGAACGAAAAATTGCTAAAATGGTCGCGGTCCGTTGACCAAGATGGCCGCCACGCCCATATATGGTAAAAACCTTTAAAAATCTTCTCCTCCAGAACCGAGAATGCCTTGGGGCTGAACCTTTGCTGGAATCATCGGGGATGGGAGGTCTACCAAAATTGCTAAAAGAATTGTCGTACGTTGACGTTTGACCTTTTTACGGCAAGGTCAAGTTTGCTTCCCTATGCATTTGTATGGGAAAAACCTTTAAAAATCTTCTACTCCAAAACTGAGCATGCCTTATGGCTGAATCTTTGCATATATGATCAGGAACAGGAGGGCTACCAAAATTGCTAAAATAATGGTTGTACATTGACATTTGACCTTTTTACGGTAAGGTCAATTTTGCTTCCTTATGCATTTGTATGGGAAAAATGTTCAGAATTTCAAACAACTCCTCTGGAGCCTCTGGGCTAATTTTGCTCAAATTTCATTTGGAGCCACCTTAGGTAGGGGGAACAAAAGATTGCTAAAATGGTCACGGTTCAATGGTCAAGATGGCCGCCATGCCCATATATGGTAAAAACCTTTCAAAATCTTCTTCTCTAGAACCGAGGATGCTTTGGGGCTGAATGTTTGCATAAATCATCTGGGACAGGGGGTCTGCCAAAGTTGATAAAATAATGGTCATACATTGACATTTGACCTTTTTACGGCAAGGTCAAGTTTGCTTCCTTATGCATTTGTATGGGAAAAAACATTTAAAAATCTTATTCTCCAAAACCGAAGATGGCTTGTGGCTGAATCTTTGCATATATATCATCTGGAACGGGTGGTCTACCAAAGTCGCTAAAATAATTGTCATACATTGACATTTAACCTTTCTATGGCAAGGTCAAGTTTGCTTCTGTATGCATTTGTATGGGCCCCATACAAATTTGTGGAAAAAATGTTGATAATTTCAAATGGCTTTTCCTCTGAAGCCTCCGGGCCAGTGTTGCTCAAATTTCATGCGGAGCCTCCGTGGGCAGGAGAATGAAAGATTGCTAAAATGGGTATGGTCCATTGATCAAATGGCTGCCATGCCCATATATGGTAAAAACCTTTAAAAATCTTCTTCTCCATAACAAAATAAGCCCTGGTTCCTAATCTTTGCTCAAATTATGGGGGACAGGAGATCTACCCAAATTGCTAAAATGATGGTTCTGTGTTGACATTTGACCTTTTTACCTCCAAGGTCAAACTGGCTTCCCAATTTGTATGGGCCATATACATTTATATTGAAAGTATCGAAGTGACTTGTAGATCAACAGTAGTTAAAATTGTTCTGATTGGAAATCTAAGATGGCCATCATCTGGTTTATATTTATAATATTTCCCTGCCACTGTGCTGTTTACATGTATAAAATCATGATTCTTCAGAAACCACTTAGTCAGTTTCCACCAAATTTTACATTGATCCTTCTGTTGAAATGTGATTGATAGTTTATTCAAATGATCATGCTCCATTGACTGTCAGGCCCATATATTCTTCTTCAAAATTAAGAACTGCTCAAATGATGACATTTTCATTAGTTGCGATGATAGGATTGGAAAAAATGTTGCATAACATCTGTATGTCTGCAGTGGCTATGTCACTCAGGTGAGCGAACCGTGGCCCATGGGCCTCTTGTTTCAATTTTGTCATTTTCTCAGTAACTATTGGTCCAACATAGTGTTATTTGGCACTTGTGAAGTGTTTGTGTTCAGGTAAGTTCCTCAGTAATTATTGCTTCTACAACCAGTGATACTTAGCACATGCATTAGCATGGCCTCTTAAGTGCAGTCATCCATATTTAACTTTCACCTCTATTTCACAGTCCATTAGACATGCTACATTGTCTTACTTGTTAATATAATCATCATGAATTTTGGTCAGAATGTTTGCCTTGATCAGTTCTAGGTGAGGTTCTGTAAGTGGTATGATACTCGGGTGAGTTTTACAGGGCCATCATGGCCCTCTTGTTCTTATTTCCTTTTTTCTTATGGACCTTGATCATTCCTTTAATGGAATAGTCTGTTATTTTCATTAAATCGATTTCAAGTTTCTTGTAAATATTGATCGGATTTACTTAATATGTTTTTGCGACTTTCTTATTGTCATGACGGTCTTGTTTAGTATGGAAGTCGTGCATAATTCAAAATATTTATTTCATTATTTTTGTTCAAGGTTATCTACTGATTTGATATGTAATAACTGGACTAGAACTTTGGATCTTGCGGTCAAACGAAGACTATATTCTGCGAGAAGATCTACCATGGGGAAAAAGCTGACTTAAAAAAAAGTTATCAACCTTGTTGGGTTAAAGGACAACTCTTTTCTTCATGGGAGCACCACTCCACATGGCTATACTGCTGGGGTAAGACCCATTTAGGTGGCAACATTAAGGGTTTAAAGGCACCCATAGTACAAGTCGACCAGGCACCGGTCAACCAGTCACCAGTCATTCTTCACCAGGCAAGTCAGCTCAACCAGGCACCGGTCAACCAGGCATCAGGCAACATCTCCCCAGTCAACTTGGCACCGGGTGACCAGTCACCAGTCACTGGTCAACCAGGCAGTGTGCCACCAGGCACCAGTCAGCCAGGCACTGGGCAATAAATCCACCAGGCACAGGGCATACAGGCACCAGGTAACCAGTCACCGGTCATCTGATACCAGGCACCAATCACCGGGTACCAGTCACTGGTCATCCAGGCACTGGTCATTATGTGAAATTACCAGGCAACAGACACCAGTCACTGGGCAACCAGCCACCTGGCACTAGGAATCAGTCAATTCACCAGGCACTGGTCATCAAATAGTAACAATTAGTTTTGAACACAGGGTAGCCAGTTATATCAAAAGAAATTCTGTGCAGTCATTATCAAATGAGCCTCAGAATCCTAGATACTCTTAATTATCATTGAATCAGAAATATCAATTACGAATGAACTTCTGAAATCAAGGAATTATGTACCCCACAATGTGTGTGTGTGTATGGGGCGGGTGGGGGACATATTGTTTTTAGTGAGGATCATGTCGGCATCCTTGTCAATGTTGGCGTAGCCTCTTGTCTGCATTCTGTATCCTTAATTAATGGACTGATTTTGGCCAACTTACACAAATTTATCATTGGGTGGGGGAAAATGTTGAATAGATTTGGTGACCTTGACCCTATTTTCAAGGTCACATGAGGGCTTAGGTAAGGCTGGAAAATGGCTTGTCTGCACCCTGAAGGAACTAATGAATTTTGACCAAACCAGTGTTTAAGCCGGGCTGCGCCATAGCGCCATTGGCGCATATTTTCATATTTTGGCGCAGAAAAAAATGAGCCCTTTCACCATCCGGGTGCAGAAAATATTAATTGCCATATCGGCTGCAAACGACATGAACGAGTTGTGACCGGTTGCTCTTACTTGCAATTCAGCTCAGTTTACTATATATAGGCATAGAAATTATTTAGAATAAAAAGAAAACTGTAAAATAATGAAAATACTTTTAAACAGACAATCTGGTATGATTTTGGCTTGTAGTTCATGCGTTTTTGATGTTATTTCTAGCATTGGTGGCAGACATTTGTTTCCAATCGCTGTGACTGTTGGTTCAGTGCACATGCTGTGACTATTGATTCAATGCTCATGCTTTATAAATTCTGCCAGTAGAGGGTCACCTCACTGAGGGGTAGATCGAATGACCACTGTTAGTATATTACTATCAGGAAGTATTACTGTTGAAAGTTTTCTTTCTTTTCACAATCTAAATGACTGAATGACTGGGTAATGATATGTTTGACTGATTATCTTACTTGCTGATTAACGGAAAGTTATTAATTTTGGGTGAATGTCAGTCCTGTTGAAACAAGAAGACTGATGCTTAAGAGATCATCCAGCTCATCAATTTGAAGCAGTGTTCAAAAGAACTAATTCAAAATGATTTGTTATATATTTTATGTTATTTTCAGCTTTTACATCTATTCACAGTATCAAGTTATGATTATTCCCCTTATCTCCACAGTAATGTCAGCACTTAGATAGATGGCTCACTTATCAAAAAAAAAAAAAAAAAAAAAAAATATATATATATATATATATATATATATATTGGCGAGCCCTTTGACCCCATGCCTGATCTGTTGATTTCTTATATTCATCTGTTGCTCCATTTCTTATTGACAACACTGTGTTAATACGGAATGTACATCTGTTCAAATGCTACAGGAACAGATTAAATGGAGCAAAATACTCACATCTGAAATCAACAGGTATATTTTCTATAAAATTTTGATCGTTAATTGCATTGTCCCCAGGGTTTTTCAGAAGTCCCCAATGTTTTGGAGAGTAGGGGCCCTTGGGCCCCAAAAACTGAAATTCCTGACTTGAACACTGCTAAACTTGCACATCTATATTGCTGGGACATGTAAAAGAACTGATTAGACTTTGGTGACCTTGACCCCATTTTCAAGGTCACACTAAGGCTTAGATTGTTGGAATATGGCTGACTGCACCGTCTCCTGAATGAATGGGTGGATTTTGACCCAACTTGTACATCTATATAGTTGTGACATGGAAAAGAACTTACTAGATTTTGGTGACCTTGACCCCATTTTCAAGGTCACAGGAGGGCTCAGATTGTTGGAAAATGGCTTGTCTGCACCCTTTTTCCTGAATGAATGGATGGTTATTTTACGAAACTTGTTCATCTATATTGTTGAGAAATAGGAAGGAACTGATTAGAGTTTGGTGACCTTGACCCCATTTTCAAGGTCACAGTAAGGTTTAGCTTGTTAAAAAAGAACTTGTCTGCACCCTATCTCTTGAAGGAATGGATGGATTTTGACCAAACTTGCACAGCTGTATTGTTGTGACATGAAAAAGAACTGCTTTGATTTTTGTGACCTTGACCCCATTTTCAAGGTCACAGGAGGGCCCAGATGGTTGGAAAAAGGCTTGTCTGCATCCCACTCCAGAATGAATGGATAGATTTTGACCAAGCTTGCACAGTTATATTGTTGAGACAGGGACAAGAACTGATTAGCTTCATTTTCAAGGTCACACGGGGTTGAAATTTTGGAAAATGGCCCCCATCCCATCAACTACACACACACACACACACACACACACACACACACACACACACACACACACACACACACACACACACACACACAAAGAAGAGAAATTATAGATACAACCTATTTCAACAATATGTCTGTTCAAACTGGTGGGGGACATACATTTCCATCTGAAAACACTGTTATAGTTAAAAGAGTGTTAATGTTTGAGGAAAATTATCTGAAAGTATATTGCTATAGAACATCTAACAGTACTTGAAAGATTATAGATCTGTCCCGGCCTCGGTGGCTCAGTTGGATGCGCCGTCCGACTGGAGACCAGGAGGGGGCGGGTTCAACCAGCATCTTAGACTTTTAGTTCCCATACTAATTATTTCATCGACAATTATTAATACCTGTAACAAGAGTCCATGTCAATCATGTCTTGTCCATACTCTTGAAGAAGGTAATTAATTAGATATATTTAATGTATATTAAAGCATTAATAAATTTGATACGTTGTTATCATTGCCTTAGCCAAATTAGTTTTAGATCAAGAAGTTACAAATTCTTAATTGCAAAATATAGATTTTGGCTTCTTCTGAGAATAAAAAATTTATATTTTTGGCTATGGGACCATTTAGAAACCTATACATCTGATAATAATTCCAGACCTAAACAGACATATTTTATAGGTCTAACGTGTATTATTATTCTTAAGTCTAATACAAAGGAAATTTCTAAGAGGAGTTTTAATGCAACTAGTAGTTTTACCTCCTCTAAACATCAATGACATTTATAAGTCATATCGGCAAATTGTATAAGGGCCCTTTTCATGTATTGCACATCATATATTATGGTACTCATTGAAAGTATCTCGATGATATATTTGTTGTTTTATTTTTTTAGATTATAACATTTGACAGCTGGGGAGTCAGTGGCCATACTAACCATAAAGCCTTATTCCATGCTATAAGGTAGGTGTTCTATCAGTTTAGTCTTTAACCCATCCTAGTCTGGAGACCCCAAAAAGGGTAATTGGCAAACAGTGCAGACCCAGATCAGACCCCCAGAACAGGGCATCTGATCAGCGTTCCCACTGTTTGCAAATAGTTCAACCATTTTTCTCTCGAAATATCTAAATCACATAGCCTGCCATACCTAAAATTTGGATCTATGGTGGCGCAGTTGGATTCAGGAGACTGGAAACCAGGAGGTCGCAGATTCGACCCCGTCGAGATCGGCAACATTCTTTCGTGGAGATTGATCATGAAATATTTTCTACGGTCATTCTCTCCCTTCTACTGATTCAAGAAGGGCAGTTGTCAGTTCCTGGCGAAAGAATGTGCACAATACTGGTTAACCGCTTAGAGGACTAAGCCTGCCCAGAAAATGTGTGGTTAGGTAAGCTGACCATGCTCAACATGACCTCATTGGGTTGACTGGGCCATAAAACCTTAACACAAACAAAAACCTAAAATTCGAAATTAGAATCTTCCAATATATAGTGTGGGGGAGTTCATTAATTTCAGTCTTTAATGGATTAAATCCTTTCTTGAATTGCTTTTCACAGCTACTGCAGATCACATCTTGTTGTTTTTGTATTCTTCAGAGAAAGCAAAACTTGACATTTCATGAAATGTCAAGTGTTGTTTTCACAAAGCAAGACAATTTATGCGAAATGCCAAGTTCTATTTTCTCAGAATTTTTTTTTTTAACGTTCAGGGCCCAGTTGTTCAAAGCATCGTTAGCTGAACGAGCTCGTTAAGGGTCATTTCGTTAACTGTTTTAGTAGATTGAATATACATGTACAATATTCTGATATTTTTTGCTGATGTTTGTACATGCATACTCATTTTGTTTGAAGTCACTGAGCTGTGACCGGTGTGCACCAGCTGTGAGGATAAATGGGTGTGTGCATTCCATAGTTGTTTTTTTGGAGACTTTTGTAGCCCTCAACAAGTTTAAGGCTCTACCTCCAGTAGTTATAGGATAGTGATAAAGTTATATTTCTGTTATTCTTGCATTTGGCTGCTTAACTCTTTCGGTGCCAAATTTCAGACGACATTTGTCGTCTGCTTTTTTTTTCTAACAAACTATCACTTGGAAAGAAGCGTATATGCAAAGTTGAAATACTGAATGTCAAACAGCATAGATCCAGATGAGACGGCTCATTATGGATCTACGCTGTTTGCAAAAGCCTATTATCGACTATGGCAGTGAAAGAGTTAATCTTAACAGGATTACTATAACTCCAGATAAGGTGTGTATGCAGATAATAGTGCTTCTTATTGTATCACAGGCATAGCTCCAGATGAGGCTCTTTTTTAAACCAAACATTTTGATGCCCACAATGTATGTTTTGGTAGAGAAGTTAGAAAAGGATTGCTCTGGATTCCCCTTATTTGGAACTAATGGGAATTAAAAACTGGGTTAACCTGCTTGCATTGTCTGATGTGTTTTCATCTTACTTGAACTGGGTCGCAGAAGATTTTACTTTTCTAGTGATGGTGTAGCATCACAACTGCATTCAGTGGTTAAGTCAGCTCCAGATAAGATGATCATTGAGCAGGGACACAGCATTTCCTACAAGATTCCATGTATGCCCAGTGAAGACTCAGATCAGCTTGTGCATCCATGCAAGTACATCTGAAGATGAATGTGCAGGCTGATCAGTCTTGGTTGTACATCTGAAGATGAATGTGCAGGCTGATCAGTCTGGGTTGTACATCTGAAGATGAATGTGCAGGCTGATCGGTCTTGGCTGTACATCTGAAGATGAATGTGCAGGCTGATCAGTCTTGGCTGTACATCTGAAAATGAATGTGCAGGCTGATCAGTCTTGGCTGTACATCTGAAGATGAATGTGCAGGCTGATCAGTCTTGGCTGTACATCTGAAGATGAATGTGCAGGCTGATCAGTCTGGGCTGTACATCTAAAGAGGAATGTGCAGGCTGATCAGTCTGGGCTGTACATCTGAAGATGTTTGAATGTGCAGGCTGATCAGTCTGGGCTGAACATCTGAAGATGTTTGAATGTGCAGGCTGATCAGTCTGGGCTGTATATCTGAAGATGTTTGAATGTGCAGGCTGATCAGTCTGGGCTGTATATCTGAAGATGAATGTGCAAGCTGATCAGTCTTGGCTGTACATCTGAAGATGAATGTGCAGGCTGATTAGTCTGGGCTGTACATCTGAAGATGTTTGAATGTGCAGGCTGATCAGTTTGGGCTGTACATCTGAAGATGTTTGAATGTGCAGGCTGATCAGTCTGGGCTGTACATCTGAAGATGTTTGCATGTGCAGGCTGATCAGTCTTGGCTGTACATCTGAAGATGTTTGAATGTGCAGGCTGATCAGTCTGGGCTGTACATCTGAAGATGTTTGAATGTGCACACTGATCAGTCTTGGCTGTACATCTGAAGATGAATGTGCAGGCTGATCAGTCTTGGCTGTACATCTGAAGATGTTTGAATGTGCAGGCTGATCAGTCTTGGCTGTATATCTGAAGATGTTTGAATGTGCAGGCTGATCAGTCTTGGCTGTACATCTGAAGATGTTTGAATGTGCAGGCTGATCAGTCTTGGCTGTACATCTGAAGATGAATGTGCAGGCTGATCAGTCTGGGCTGTACATCTGAAGATGTTTGAATGTGCAGGCTGATCAGTCTGGGCTGTACATCTGAAGATGTTTGAATGTGCAGGCTGATCAGTCTTGGCTGTACATCTGAAGATGTTTGAATGTGCAGGCTGATCAGTCTTGGCTGTACATCTGAAGATGAATGTGCAGGCTGATCTGTCTTCACTTGGCACACATGCAGTCTTGTAGGAAATGTTTCCCAGTTCAGATAAGTCTCATTGCAAGAATGCAAGGACGAAGGTTAACATATTCAACGGTAAGTCTTCAAAATTTTTAAATGCATTGGAGCCTGCCGAAAAAAGATATTGGTACACTGGAATCTCTATATAAGACAGTTTTCCGATATAAGATGGTTTAAAGGTGGACCCCAAAAGTGTTGTATCCAAACAAAAAATATATAGATTATATAGAAAAATGACCATTTATAAATGTAATCCTTAAGGAGAATAGATCTGTCTCATAAAGCATTTTAGTTCCCTTATCAAAGGGAGTTCACTGCAGCTGAAGAGAACTTTCCTTCTACATGTGTATGTATTCCTTCTCAAAGATTCAAGTGCAATCAAGTCATAGTGATCTCACTCAGTGGTGCTGTAGATGCAACATACAGTGCAAATCATAAGCTGTTTTTTTTGTTTTGTTTTTTTTTGTCTCCTCTTTGTCAGAATCTCACACCAGAAAAATTTTGAGGCTCATAAAACCAAATGTTTATTTTATTTCAGAAAACTCAGTGAAGATGGCAAGTTATCCAAAGGTATGGTGTCTCATTTACAATATTGATCTTTCGCTGTTATTTAATATTTGTCAACTGATGAAGGCAGAGGGGGATTAGAAATGACCCTCTTCATTCATGCCTAAGTGTATTAGTGCATCTATCCCAAATCTTTTGTCGCAACTCCTACATCTTTTGTCAGATTATTTTTAAATTTGGCAGATTTTTTTCCGATGATGTCAAAGTTTGTGTCTGCAGCTTCACTGGCATCTTTCATCCAGTTTTTAGCTCACAGGAGCACAACATGCTAGGGGTGAGCTATTGTGATTGCCCTGTGTCCGGCCTTCATTGTGCATTGCCCACAGTTTGCTTCAAATGACATCTCCATAACTACTGGGCGGATATCAACCAAAGTTTTTTTTTTTTTTTTTTTTTTTTTTTTTTTTTTTTTTTTTTTTTTTTTTTCCAATACATATCAATACAATCAAAAACATACAGTTGAATAACAAATATCAACATCTCTCATACTATCTCCCATCCTTCTTAATATATATGTTTATAATGAGATATAAGATATGCACTGGCTTTTTTGTTAAACCTGGCAACAAAAGGGAAGGGGTGGGGAGTGTGTGTGAGTGGGGGGGGGGGGAGGAGGGGGGGGGGGGTGGAGGAGGGGGGTCCTGCCCAGCACAGAAAAAAAAAAAAAATAATAATAATAATAATTGAAATACAAATTTATTCAAGTAGCATGGATTGGCTCTAACATAATATCATACATTTATTTTCAGTTTACTGAAATACTATTAATGTCGTTCAATAGCAGTTGGTATGGATTCCATTCCTCTAGGAAAGTTTCCAAGTTATTATTTTCACGCGCTATTTGCAAATGAATTTTGTACATAAAATGTAATCTTTTTTTATATACGGTAACAATTGGTGGCTGTTTATTACATCTACAGCAATAAATGTAGTATTTGGTATATAGTAACAAAAACTTCATGATACTTGTTAATCTTTGTTCTTTTTCTAAGCCAAATAGAAACAGTTCTTCAGACAATTCAATATAAATGTTAAAACTCTGCAACCAAGTTGTGACAAAATTCAAAAACACTTTAGTTACATTACATTGCCATAATAGGTGAGTAATTGTTTCTTCTTCTTGTGTACAAAAGGTACAAATAGAGTCTTCTTTAATTTTCATATAGTGTAGCAATTTATTCGTAACTAATATGTTATGATTTAGACTTACCTGGAACCAACGCAAAAGAGAGTATGTTGTTGTTTTGAAGGGAAACATATATATGGTTTTCCAGTCTTTCTCTTCAAAGTTATATTTTTTATTCCATGACTGTTTTCCAGTTGGTATTTCATCATTTGTATTTAAGATGTCATACATTTTCCTAGCTCCCTGCTTGTTTTGTTTTATAGGCAATATATGGCTAGGTATAAATGGATTCGGACTTTTTTTAGTTAATGCAATCTTCTCTTTTCTTAGGTAGGTTTTAATTGCATTCAGTGTTCCCCAGTATTGTAGATAGTTCATTTTAATCCCATATATTTCTGAAAATTCTTGAATATTGTAAAATTCGCCATTCTCCTTTAATAAGTCATTTACAAATCTCACTCCATTTCTGTACCAACTATCATAAAATATTGTGTTGCCATCAATCTGGATATGTTTGTTATGAAATATTGGGCTTTTTATGACAGATTCTTCATCTGTTATTTTCAACTTATCATTGAATTTCAAGAAGCTGTTTAAAACATCAACCCAGAATGTATTTTTGATATTGTCTATCCTTTTCTTAATGTACTGTGCACTACAACCTATTAATTTTTGACATTCGATATGTAATTTAATAAAGTCCTGCCATTTGCTGTCTGTATTGAAAATTCTTCTTATCCATGTTAACTTCAAAGCATCAATGAATGCATTTAAATTAACCATTTTTAGCCCTCCTTCCAGATACTGCTTAATAACTATATTTCTCTTTATTTTCACTTTATTATTCCATAAAAATCGAAAAAGTTTCTCATTAATGTTGTCTATTATATCTTGTTCTGGATTTGGTAGAGTAATAAATAAATGATTGAAAGCAGGTATCATTAAAACTTTTATGGCTGTTATTTTTCCTAAGGGAGTTAATCTTCGTTTTTCCCATTGCTTTATTTGCTTTTCTAAGGTTTGAATTTTTGGCATATAGTTTTCTTTAGTCATTTTTGTAAGGTCTGTATTGAAATTAATGCCCAAAAGTTTAAAAGTTTGTTTACCCCATAATAGTTTCCATTTTGTCTTGATAGAGCTAGTGTCAAATTTTTTAGCGCCAATCCATACTAGTTGTGTCTTGTCAAAATTAACCTTAAGGCCTGATATAGCTGCAAAGAAGTCTAATTCTTTCAAAAGTTCATTCAATGAATTATCTGAGCCATCAAGAAATATGGATGTGTCATCGGCATATTGTGAAATCTTATGTTCTGAATTTCCAATCTTGATTCCTTTAATATCTTTATTGAGTCTTATTTTATTAGCTAAAAATTCAGCACATATTATGAAAATGTATGGAGAAAGAGGATCACCCTGGCGACAGCCTTGACCTATTTGGAAAAAAGATGACAAATGACCATTTTGTATGACTGATGATGTTATGTCAGAGTAGAAAACTTCAACCCACCTTCTTACTGATTCTCCAAAATTGAGAAATTTCAGAGCTTTATGAATAAAGGACCAGGACAAGGAGTCAAAAGCTTTTTCAAAATCTATAAGCATTAACAATCCTGTTATGTTGTTTTGTTCTGTATACTGTAACATATCATACACTAAGCGAGTATTCTCCCCTATAAATCTGCCTTTTAAAAACCCTGTTTGATCGCGTGAAATAATGTTATCAAGTACCTGTTTTAGCCTGTTTGCTATTGTTCCTGATGCTATTTTGTAGACAGTGTCAAGGAGTGTCAGGGGTCGCCAATTTTTCAAAAATTGTTTTGGTTTATTTTCTTTTGGTATGCATGTTATTATGCCCTGTCTTTGGGATTCTGAAAGTTTTCCTATCGCATAACCATAGTTTATTGATCTCAAAACAAACTGACCTAAATGTTTCCAAAAAACTTTAAAAAAATCTGCCGAAAAACCACTTAGACCTGGGCTTTTGTCATTTTTCATTTTCAACAAAGTTTCTGAAATTTCAGCCAAGCTAAGCAGACCTTCCAGTTTTTCAGATTCTACATTTGTTAGTTTGGTAACTGCATCACTGTCAATATAAGAATCTACTTCTATGTGCTCTGATTCATTATTTTTCTTAGAATATAGACATTTATAAAAAGATTCTGTTTCCTTCAATATTTCTTTTTGATCTGTAACTAAGCTCCCATCTTCCTTTTCTATTTTACTAATTGTTTTAGAGATATAGTTATGCTGTTCCAGACCACAGAAGTATTTTGTTGGTTTTTCCCCTTGGTCAATATGTTTTGCCCTAGATCGAATAACATGTCCTTTCAATTTCTCATGCCGTATGTCATTAAGTTGCGTTTTCAAGTTTTCTAAATTTTCAATTTTATTTTCTTCCAGGTTATTTTCAATTGATCTTATATTTTCTATTAAAGTTTGTTCTACTTTGTTTCTTTCTTTATGTTTAAAGCTTGCATATGAAATGGATTGTCCGCGTAATTCCATGAGTAAAACTTCTAAAAATAATTGATCATTTATAGTAAACTGGATTTCAGAATCTGGTATATTTTCAATTTGTTCAGAATTATAGACTGGGACTGCATATTGTTTCTTTATTGCTGCTATATGTTTATTTATTATATTTAAGTACTCTTTATCTGTAAGCAGTGAGTTATTGTGCTTCCAATAGGATTTTCCACATTCAATATCATTTAAGTTTATCACTAGGGTAATCATAGAATGGTCCGATCGGTATGCCATATCAATGAAACTATTTTTAACCCTCTGCATTACATTTTCTGAGATTAAGAAATAGTCTAACCTTGCTTGTTTAAGTGGGTTTTTCTTTCTCCATGTGAATCTTTTCAGATCAGGATACATTTCTCTGAATGGATCTATCATGTTTTTAGTGTTTATCATTTCTATAACCTTATCTCTAGCTTTGGGATTATTAATGTGCTTATAATTATCACAATCAAGTATAGGGTCTAATATGCAGTTAAAGTCACCACACAGAATAAACATGTCATTATTTAATCTATCAATATAGTTATCTATTATTTGGATGAAGTTTGGACAGTCAGTGTTTGGTGCATAAATATTTATAAGTGTTAATCGTTGATTAAATATTGTGATATCTAGTATTATATAATTTCCACCCTCATCTGTATGTTGTTGATGTATGGTAAATTCTACATCTTTACTTATCAAAATGGCCACGCCTCTGGAATTAGACTTATAGTTGCTTAGAATATAATTTTTCCCCCATTGGTCATTTAAATTCTCAATATCTTCTTGAGTGAAATGTGTATCCTGCAAGCAATACACATGACACTTTTTATCTTTCAAGTATTCAAACACATCTATTCTTTTATTAAGTCCTTGCAGGCCTTGTGTGTTGAAAGACAATACTTTCAGTTCAGACATTGAAGAAATGTATTGCTGGGTCAGATATTCTATACTGGGCAGAATAGGGGATGGGGTCATGGGTTGCCAGGTTTATATTTTCAAACAGAATTAAATACATGAAAACAAAGCACAAAAAAAACAACACTGAAGAGAACATGACACCAAAACTAATACAGTTTGAATTTTGCTTACTATACACAAAAGTGTGTCTCAGACACCTAAACGTGATTTTCACATATGCAGAATTTTTAAAGCACTAATGCAGCCTAATACTTAACAAGTATTGGTATTGTCATTGCTTTCAATTTTGCAGATTTCTCTTTAGAATAAGCAATGTTTTCACAATCCCTTTTCAATCTGTCTTGTTCCTGCAACTAGACAGATGACAGGATTGTGTGCAACCTGTTATACTTAAAAAGTATAATAATACTTCGAGGCTTGTCAAAATGAACACATATTCCAAGCATGTCTTACCGAAACGAAACATAAGACATGTGGGATATGTATCTCTGCTGAACTATTTTACAGCCTTTTGCAATATTTAGGTGCAAACAACCAAAGAGTGAAATTCTACATTTTTGTTTTTCATCATATATTAAAAAAAAAAGTTTTGAAAGCAACCTCGCTTTACATATACTTCAAATAATAGCAACTATCATGATGCATTTGGAGGTTCAAAAGTACTTCGTCAACTTCAAGGCTATTATGTATCTTTGACAGACAGGTAGCATTGTGGCTTGATGAACCGATAACTGTTCCACAATATCATGATTTGATATACATGTTGCATATGAGAAATTTTCACAACTTACAGTACATTCTTAAAACAACAAAAATATGACTTGAGTCATTTAGTGCACGTTTGTCACTTCAAAAGAAGTATGGTGCCATTTAACGATTCAGAAGTATAATGACTTCATATGAGCCCTGTCAAGCAAGAACATGTCTTCCAGTTGCCTGTAGTGTCAAACTTCAAATGTGCACACTCAGCCACTCCAAGAGGCTAGGGTCAGGGTCCACTAAGGTCCCATGTTGTAGTGCTTGAGCAGCGAAGGTTCTGGTGAGACTGCACAGATGCACAGGCTCAGCTGAACATTCACTGGTCACATTCTGCTCTAAGGCACATATTTGCTTGGCGCAGCCCATATAGTTTTGGCTATTCAAAAGCAACATGTTTTGATGAGCATTTCAAGTTAATGTAGAGAAAAATGTCTTGGAGTACATACGGTGATTTAAAGACTATCATAACTTGAATTGCTTTTGACTCTCACAAAAGCATCATGGCTTCATGTACATTTTACTCTTCAACATTATCATGGCTTAATCTACATTTGACTATACAAAAGTAAAGTTGCTTGACCTACATTTGACAATTCAAGGTTCTCATGGTTTTGTATTGTGCACATTCTTTCGCCAGAAACTGACAACTGCCCTTCTTGAATCAGCGGAAGGGAGAGAATGACCGTAGAAAATATTTCATGATCAATCTCCACGAAAGAATGTTGCCGACCTCGACGGGGGTTGAACCGGCGACCTCCTGGTCTCCAGTCGGACGGCGCATCCAACTGAGCCACCGGGGTCGGCAGGTTCTCATGGTATTTTGAACCTTGACGTTTTAACAAAAACTTTCATGGCTTGATATACATTTGAACATTGAGCCTATTTATGACTTGGTGAACATAGAAAAGTCAAATTTCCATTGATTTCATATATGTTTGAATTTGCCAAGTCAAAAGCAGCATGGCTTGGTGTACATTTGGCAATAAAAAGCTCATTGTCATGGCTTAAGAATTTGGCCATTCAAAAACTATATCATTAGATATCGGATTTCATCAAATACCCGATATCATAAATATCAGATATCACAAATATCAGATATCAACAGATACCAGAACTCATTAATTATCAGCTATCATCACACACCAGATATCATCAACTACCAGATATCAACAAATACCAGTTGTAGACAGGTATGGGATATATAGTTAACTGTCATCCGATATCCAAAATGTTTAATCATTTGACCAGAGTATGTCAAATTTCAGTAACAGTGAATACAAATGTCTTCAATTACTAGGTATTGTCAAATATCACTCATCATCAAATACCAGATATCATCAAGTATCAGTTATCCAAGATATCACATAATAATGATTATCATCAAATACTCTTTCTTTGAAAAAAATGCATAGTCTAATCAATCAGGCTTTTACATGAATACGAACATCTTGTGATATCTCGGCTTGACACACATTTAGCAGTTAAGTAAGCATTTGACAATTCCAGGATTTTCATAGCTTGATGTACACTTAACAGTTCAAGAGCATCTTAGCAGAATGTACATCCAACAATTCTTAAAAATCATAGCTTGATATTCCTTTGACAACAAAAATCATAACTATACCGAGGTACATTTGACGGTTTAAAAGTGTCTAGGGTTGATATATTTTTTGACAATCAAAACTTATCTCAACTTCATGAATATCTGTAAATTTAAATGTAAAATATCATATCTTAATGTAACATTATAATACTAAATTATCTTGACTTTTCAAAAGTATCATGTCTTGAAGTTCATATCACATTTCAAAAGTATCATGCTGTAGTGTACCCAGTATACTTGATAATCAAAAGTTATCTCAGCATCATAAACATTTGACAAGTTGAATGTATCATAGCGAAAAAGTGCTTTTTCAAAATAGTGGTACTCTTTGCTGTAAATGAAAAGGTTTGCTGTTTAAAGAAAAAAAAAAAAAAAAAAAAAATGTGAAAAACTGTGATATCTGTTTTGGATTTCTGTCCAAAACCAGCCACTGAGAATTTGCTTGAACTGCCTCCAACAAGGTGGTTCCAGCGAGCACCTACCATCCATGTTCTAGAGCAGAAATAACAAAATGTCGTATACCCCTGTAAACCCCAGTTTTGCTATATAAAAGTGTAATTTGAAGGGGTCCAATTTCTATAGGCATGTTATCATGCATGGCCTGATGTATACATGTACTATATCTAATTTACAATACAAAAAGTATTTTGACTTTACAAGTTATTCAACATGACTCAAAGTACATATGACAATTAAAAACAAATCCTATTTTTAAGCACCTCTGACACTAAAAAGTATGCTTGAAGTACACTTAACCGTTCAAGATATTCATGGCCTGATGTACATTTGGCGATTGGAAATTATAATGGCATGATATGCAGTTACAATTCCATGTTTTTTGTGACATGTTGTACATTAGGTACACCTCAAATCTCCCTATAACACTGTTTTTGGGGTCCAAACCATAGAGCATGTTTGTTAAAAACAACTGTGTTATATCCACACAAAAATGTACAGATTACATAGAAATATCACCCTTTATGGTCATTCCTCTATACAATCTATACATTTTTGGGATCCATCTTAGAACAGTGCTATATCCAAACCTGTGTTATAACGAAATGTGTCATAAAGAGGTTAATGCATACTTCAGAAGATACATTAGGGTCATATTGGGATCCATCTTAAAATAGTGCTATATCCAAACCTGTGTTATAACGAAACATGTTATACAGAGGTTAATGCTATAGTTCAGAAGATATATTTGGCTCATCTATGAAAAGGTGTTTTAAATCACCACTATGTGTCCAAAACTAAAGTCCTATTGTATCCAAAACCATGGTGTAATAAAATGTGTTATTTTGTGGTTCAGCTGTATATACTTTATTGTTCATAAGTATCAAGGTTTGGTACTAAAATAAAGGTTTAATGTGCATGTGGCAATTAATTGTAAAGCACCACAAAGGTCCTAAAATTGCAGATCTCCCCATTTTGATATGGCCAACATATGCATACAAGCTGTTAGAGCAGTGAAGATCCCGGTCAAGCTGCTGCTGTATGGCCTGGGTCTGCACTCTCTGCTAGGTCAACAGTAACTCAGAAACTCCATAATACCACTCAAATGTAACAGCAGTCCAGTGTTTCTTATAATGATGTGTTTTATTACTGTTTGATATAAAATTATTAAAATAAACTGCCTAAATGGCTCACAGCACAGTGCGGTCCATGATCAGTCTGTACTATCACACCATCAACAACAGTTACTACTGGGGTATAAAAGTTTACAAGCAAGATTGTAACAAAGGCACTTTTATGACATAGCAACGAAAATTTTGCTAATAATCCACGTGGAGTGTATTTTTGTCTGAAGGTACCTTTTCTCAAGTCCGCACTCATATTGTAATTTACAGCTATATATTACCTGTCCATAATAATTGGACCACATACATGTACCTAAAATTGGGACCCTATGACATGTACTGTTTAAGTCTATAGCTTGTCAACAGGTGGTAAGCATTGAAAATTCCTAAGTAGACTACTTCTATAAAGGATGCCTGATCATGGTCTGCACCGCCCATCAAGATCTGTCTGTCCAAAATACTTGGATTTTTTTCATTACATGGTCAAAATAGATTTTACCAAAAAAGTGATACAGCTTAACTGGCCTACAAATAAGCCTCTGAATATTGAATATGCATAGACCTATCAACCAAAGTTGATAGGATTGTTTCTTTGGAGGTCCATAATTCCTTGGGATGTCCTCTCAGAGCTAAAAATAGAAAAAAAAAGTTCAAATAACCACTAGGTGGATTTCAACCAACCTTGATAGGATTGTTCCTTGGGAGGTCTTCTACCAAAATTGCTCAAACAGTTCCACTCGGCTGCACAAAATGGCCACCAGAGCTAAAAATAGAAACTGCTTCAAATGACATCTCCTCTGTAACTACTGGGCAGATTTCAATCAAACATGAAAGGATTGTTCCTTGGGAAGTCCTCTATCAAAATTGCTCAAATCGTTCAGCTCTGCTGCACAAAAGGCCACCATTTACAATTGGGTAAATCATTATGTGCCAAGACTGCAATATTTAGATATAAATATCAAGTCTTGCACAAAGCAGATGTTCTCAGGTGAGCGATTTCAGAGGCTGTGGCCTCTTGTTTTATACCCCCCCATACAACAGGGTCAGGGCACTATGTTTTCCCGTTCCAGTATCAGTTCGTCCATCAGCGCTTGGTTTCCGCGCTCTTACTTGAATAGTTTTTGACGGGTTGTATTCAGCATTTGCATATATCAGATGAGTTGTTAAGGAGGTGTATCTGGTGATAATTATGGGATAATTTTTATTTCTCCATAAAAACATAATTTATGTTGTGGGTACTCATTAGATGTGCCTCACAAAGGCATTTCTTTTGAGTACCCACAATATATGGTTTCATGGAGAACTAGAGAAAATTATCCCAGAATTATCATCAAATACTCCTCCTTAACAACTCCTACGATATATATTTATATTGGGGGTAAATGGTGTGGCATTCTGTAAATAGGCAAAAATCTGTGAATTTTTGAAAGAGTTACTGCTCTTACTTACTGGTAAAAAATGGTTTCCTTTCAATATCATGAGAAAGAATTAATGGATTTTGTGAAAACTTCATATATCAAATGATATTGACAATATCTTGCTTTAAAGTATTACCTGTCAGTTTTCAACAGAGTTACTGCCCTTGGTTACTGATTTAAAAAAAATATATATATTTCTGCTTGGTGTCATGAGAATAGCTTTGGATGAAATTTCATACATCAAATGATATTGACAGTACACCCCTCCCCCACTGAGAAATTAAATGGTTTAAATTAATGGTTTTGGCCAAATTTTCATACATCAAATGATACTGACAATACTCTTGCTTGAGATTATCTCTTGTTTCGCTAATATCTGCCCTTCAGGTAACTGGGATAAACAACAACAAAAACAAACATAAAAAGCTTTGGATGAGGTTTCAAAACCAATTTGGGGGCCACCATGTATTTCTTCTTTCTGATAGAAATTAATGAGGTTTTCAAGCAAAATCCATAAATGCCTAGAGAATAAGCTAAATATACAGGTTCATTGTTGTTGCAAATCCTACTATATCCCTGCATATGAAGTATGTGGGTGGGTGGGTTGGGGAGGGGGGGGGGGGATGGGTGGGGGTGGCGGGTTTACTGCTTTGAGGTTATCAGTCATTCAGACCATTTCCACTTAATATCTTGGGAACAAATTGATGGAACTAGACCAAATTTTGCTATGCATTGACATTGATCTAGGTTGTGATTGTTATGGGTCAATTTTCATTAATTTACAACATGGTTATGGCCCTTGGTTATTGTCAGAATTTTGTTTCCGCTCAATATCTTGGGAACAAATTGATAGAATTTGACCAGTTTGCATATGCATTGATGTTGACCAGAGCTAGGTTGGGATTGTTACATGTCAATTTTCACAAATTTACCACACAGTTATGGCACATGGTTATTTTCAAAGTTTCTTTTCTGCTCAATATCTTGGGAACAAATCGATGGAATTTGACAAGGTTTTGCATATGCCAGGGTCCAGGCTGGCCCAGAAATTCAGGAAAAAGTGACTTCTCCCTCCTGGGAAAATAGGGAGAAGTTTGCTGAGTCAAGGGAGAACTGGTTTTAGACGGAGGACAGATAACAGAAACATGGCTATTACATGTATAAGCTCATATGAGCCTTTGGCTGATTTATTTTTCCTCTACTTCAATATCTAACTAAACAATAACAAAACAAAAAAAACAAAAAAACAAAAACAAAAAAAATGCTGCAAGAAATCTTGCAAAGCTTTAATTTGTTTCTTTACTTATTTTTATTTTTGTACTTCAAGGGAGGCAACTCAGAAGTGTATTTAAAAATAAAAAATCCGAAAACAGTGATAAGTTTTGGTATTAGTCAAGCTTCTTAACTCTATATCATTAAGTAAACTTATTTATAAAGATTTAATAATGGCAAAATTTCCATACAAATCTAAGAAAAAACTGAAAAAGCATGTGTTTCATTGGTATAGGTTTGTCTAAAGAATTGACTATTACAGAGTCGTCAAATAAACGATCAACTGATATGGGGGAAGACTCAATT
Organism: Anodontia alba; assembly: GCA_964016985.1. NCBI lineage: Eukaryota > Metazoa > Mollusca > Bivalvia > Lucinida > Lucinidae > Anodontia > Anodontia alba. The sequence goes on along the minus strand of OZ024830.1, from coordinate 63,321,554 downwards.
ATTGATTAATTATTGGATTAACCTCACAGGTGTCCCATCAAAACACTTAATCAAGGTGTTTTTAGTGACGGATGTATAGGCAACATGATGTTTTAATATTGTCTAGACAGCTGTTAATCTCACAAAGGTTTGTCTGACAGGCAAATTGTGGCGGTAAATAGAAATGGTCAGTTGGGGAAAAATACCATAGAAAAACTTTCTCGTCAAGAGATTTTGCTTCCCGATCAAGAGATTGCACATTCTCCCATGGTCAGTTGGAGAAAAATACCAGAGAAAAACCTGTGTTAAGAGATTTTACATCCCGATCAGGAGTTGTACAGTTGTGAGAATATGACAAAATCATAAGCTATCACGTATGATTCGCCAGAATTCCATGTTTTTCACAACCAGACATGTCAGCGTATTCGAAACTTCAACTCAAAACACATCACTTGCGTAATTATCTCCTCAAAGTTTATAGTTTCTAAATTGGGATACACAACTGACAGCATGTAATATCCTAATCTTGTGTCACTTACCTGTTCGAAATCGGTTTTCATTAGATTCGTAATCGTGATAGGGGGCGCTAAGGCATGCAGCACGAGTCAGTGATTGACAAACAAGTGCCATTTGGCATCACTATGATATTCATGCGGTTAATTGATATCAGCTGTTTATTAGGACACTACCCAGCAGCAAAACAGTCAGTTGATTATAGAATTTGTTGCTTTACCTTGCTATTCACCAGGAAGGCATCGACAAAACTTTTGGGGCAATGTTTTTTTCGCTTTTCGAGCCCAAGTCAGGAAGTGAGCCACGACAGGGCGACTTCTTTGCCCGTGTCGCCCTGTAACTTATTCCCTTATGCATTGATGTTGACCAGATCTAGGTTGGGATTGTTACACGTCAGTTTTTATACGCCCGTTTGAAAAACGGGACGTATTATGTTACGGGGTATGGCGTCCGTCCGTAAACTTTTTCGTTTCTGGCTAATTCCTCCTACAGTTTACATCCGATCAAGCTGAAACTTGGTATATAGTTAGACCATGATGTGGCGCAGCGCATATTGTTTCGGAGTTACAGTCCACCAAATGTTTGCAGTTATGCCCCTTAGAAAATTTCTGTAAACTTTTCATTTCTGGTTAACTCCTACATTTTACATCCGATCAAGCTGAAACTTCATATATAGTTAGACCATGATGTGGAGCAGCGCATATTATTTCGAGGTTACAGTCCACCAAATATTAGCAGAGTTATGCCCCTTTGAAAATTTCAATAGACTTTTCGTTTCCAGCTAACTCCTTCTACAGTTTACATCCGATCAAGCTGAAACTTGGTATATAGTTAGACCATGATGTGGCGCAGCGCATATTGTTTCGGGTTACAGTCCACCAAATGTTTGCTGAGTTATGCCCCTTAGAAAATTTCTGTAAACTTTTCATTTCCGGTTAACTCCTCCTACATTTTACATCCGATCAAGCTGAAACTTCATGTATAGTTAGACCATGATGTGGAGCAGTGCATATTGTTTCGAGGTTACAGTCCACCAAATAGCAGAGTTATGCCTCTTTGAAAATATCAGTAGACTTTTGTTTGCGGCTAACTCCTCCTACAGTTTACATCCGATCAAGCGGAAACTTCATGTATAGTTAGACCATGATGTGGAGCAGCGCATATTATTTCGAGGTTACAGTCCACCAAGTATTAGCAGAGTTATACTTCTTTGAAAATTTCGATTAATTTTTAGTTTATGGCTAAATCCTCCAACAGTTTACATCCAATCAAGCTGAAACCTTCATGTACAGTTAGACCATGATGTGGAGCAGCATGTATTGTTTCGAGGTTACAGTCCACCAAGTATTAGCAGAGTTAAACCCCTTCGAAAATGTCTATTAATTTTTTGTTTCCGGCTAACTTCTACAGTTTACATCCGATCAAGCGGAAACTTCATGTATAGTTAGACCATGATGTGGAGCAGTGCATATTATTTCGAGGTTACAGTCCACCAAGTATTAGCAGAGTTATACTTCTTTGAAAATTTCGATTAATTTTTAGTTTATGGCTAAATCCTCCAACAGTTTACATCCAATCAAGCTGAAACCTTCATGTACAGTTAGACCATGATGTGGAGCAGCACGTATTGTTTCGAGGTTACAGTCCACCAAGTATTAGCATAGTTAAACCCCTTCGAAAATGTCTATTAATTTTTTGTTTCCAACTAAATCCTCCTACAGTTTACATCCGATCAAGCTGAAACTTGATTTGTAGTAAGACCATGATGTGGAGCAGCGCATATTGTTTCAAGGTTACAGTCCACCAAATATTAGCAGTGTTAAACCCCTTTGAAAATTTCTATTAATTCTTTTGTTTCCGGCTAAATTCTCCTACAGTTTACATCCGATCAAGCTGAAACTTCATTAATACTTACATGATGATGTGGAGCAGCACATATTATTTTTAGGTTACAGTGCACAAAATATTTGCAGATTTATGCCCCTTTGAAAGTTTTTGTAAACTTTTCACAGCATATTGTTTAGAGGTAATAGTGTGCCAAAGGCTCATATGAGCTTATAATATAGCCATGCTTCTGTGGTGTGTCCTCCGTCAGAAAGCACTTCTCCCTAGAAGCAGCAAACTTCTCCCTTAATTTCTTGGCCAGCTTGGCCTTTAGGTTACAGTTCACCAAATATCAGCAGAGATTATGCCCCAATGAATTTTTTTTTAATTTTTTTTTTTTTTTTTTGTAATTCCACTTACAGTTTATATCCGGAGCACTGAATTATACAGGAGCCAGTTAATGTGCTGCATCTTATTACTTGCCACGGGCGTATAATGCCCCGCTTGGTGGAGCTCTTGTTGCAAATTTACAAGAGAGTTATGGCTCTTGGTTATTCTCAGCATTATATTTCTGCTCAAAATCTTGTGAATGAATTGATGGACTTTGATCAAATTTTGCATATGCATTGATCTTAACCAGATCTAGATTGGGATTGTTACATAATAATTTTCACAAATTTACAAGGGAGTTATGGCCTTTGGTTGTTGTCAAAATTTTGTTTCTGCTCAATATCTTGTGAAAGAATGGATGGAATATACTAGGGTGAGTCAATAAAAAACCAGCCTAACTTATTTCTGGGTGAGATTGATATCTTCTTTTTCGATGTAATTGCCCTCTAGAATGATGCACTTGGACCAACGGTGTTCCAGTACCATCAGCCCAGAACTGAAGAAGCCAGGGTTCTTGTCTCTGCCGCCACGACTTCTTCGTTGGACCGGAAATGACGTCCACGGATATCCTTTTTCAAGATAGTCATTAGGAGCTAAGTCCAGAGAATAGGCGGGGTGCGGTATTAACTCGTACCCATTCCTCTCAACAGCATCCATTGCAATTTTGCAAGTGTGGACTCTCACATTGTCCTGTTGGAGCAGAATCCCTTTCGAGAGTTTACCTCAGCGTTTTTCACTGATCACCATTCTCAGTCGAGCAAATTCGCATAATACGCATCTGTTATTGTACTTTTCTTTGCTAGAAAGTCCAACATAATAACGTTTCGTGCATCCCAAAATACAGTTGCCATCACCTTGCCAGCAGAGGGTTGCGTTTTGAACTTCTTTGGCCTCGGAGACCCCAGCCCTACACTCTGGCGACTTTGAGCTTTATTCTCTGGCTCATAATAATGGACCCAGGTCTCATCTACAGTCACCAAACGTGAAAGGAAATCATCTTCCTTTGACCTAAACTGCTTCAACACTGCACTGTATACTGATGTTCTGGTTGCCATTTGCTCGTCGCTAAGGGATTTTGGGACCCAACGGGCTGTTAGCTTGTGCATACCCAAGCGATCATGTAAAGTTGTTGAAACGCTACCATGTGAAATGTGTAATGCATTCGCTATTTCTTCCACCGTAATTCGCCTATCAGAGTACACCAGATCCCATACTTTGTTACACATTTCTTCATCAGTGGCATCTGATGGGCGTCCAGACCTGGTTTCATCTTCTAAAGACGTTCTACTGCATTTGAATTCCCCAACCCAGAATTTAACTTGTGCATACGATGGTGCAGAAGTCCCATAAACATTGGTCAACTCGCAGTGTATTTCCTGACCTGTTTTCCCTTCCAAATACAAGTACCGAATTACAGCACGGTACTCAGCTTTTGATAAAAAGCTTACTTTTGCATCACTAGCCATGTTTGACATTCAATATCTTATGAGTGAATGACACGATAAGGGTGAAATTTTGCCCTCACACCTAAAACATGTATTGAAACAAGGCATGAAAATCTTTGGTGTCTCGGTCAATTGGAAATGGGATAGGTTGGTTACTTATTGACTTGCCCTCGTATCAGATTTTGCAGATGCATTGACCTTAACCAGATCAAGGTTAGGATTGCTATGCGTTAATTTTCGCAAATTTTCTACACAGTTATGGGCATTTGTTATTGCCAAAATCTCCTATCCGCTCAATAGCTTGGGAAAAAATTTATGGATAGACCAAGTTTTCCATATGCATTGATGTTGATCTGATCTACATACATGCCATATATCACACTGTGAGATAAAATCTCACAGAATTTGGCCATCTAGAAGGTAATTCTCATAAAAAATTCAAATCTCACCGAATTTTCAGACCATTTTACAACAGATTTTCTGAAGGAATAAACACAAATCACACACTTTTGTGGTTTTTACAAGCTTCTTACATGAAAAAAAATACTTTACACTATATTGGGGGAGCTCCATCATGATTTTAAAGAAAATATCACAGAATTTTGTCAAATCTCCCTTAAAATTTTACCTTATCTCACAGATTTTAGTGCACACCTTATGGCATGTATGGATCTGGGTTGGAATTGTTACACATCAATTTTTGCAAATTTACAACAGTTTTTTCTTGCATTAATTCAGTAAAAGACGAGCATTTGTTATAGGGTTAGTTCTCTTATTCAGTTATATTTATGCATTGCTTCTTTCTCCCTCTCTCTTTATCTGTCTGTCTGTCTCTCTTCTACAGTCACATAATTTGAACAAATAACAATGATTGCTCATGCCTGTAAAGGAAATTATGGTTCATGTAAAACCTGTTCCTAGAATGTGTTTTATGCGTTGGGTATTAAGTGCATTTATCTAGGTTTTGCGTATCTAATTTAGGCTTTATGACAACATAAAACCTCATTAAATATTCTAAACAGCAGCATCCATAAAATCATTTTTGATATTTTCAAACCTTGATAAATTACTTATTTTTAGTCCGATTTTGATCAAATTTGCATCAAAATACACAGTTTGTCAAGAGATTGCATCTTTGGTACAGTTTACACCAAAATTGCTTTTCCCTTTAAGTTAGCAAAGTGGTGCTTTTGGACTCCATAAATGAAACTAGGAGCTATGTATAGAGCACATTGCCAGCTAGGACAATATGGTGAGATGAGTGATTTAGGCTTCTGTAGGTCTCTTGTTAAATATTTTAAACACTTTGTAATTAAACCAGTATGTCATTAGAATGGAAATGAATAGTTTGTGTGGTTTAATCCTTAAAGGGCTAAGCAAAATTATAGCAGACAACATTCTAAATGTTTTTAAAGTCCTGCTTTGAAAAAGTGAGGCTATACTGGATTTGCCATGTCCTTCCATCATTCCATAATTCCTTCATTCCATGATTCTGTGATTCTGTGACTGCAAAATTTAAATTCATTTTGCTTAATAACTTTTATGTTTGTGGTCCTACTTCAGTGAAACTTATATGCGTGTATTACACTTGGTCTCTGAGGTAGAGGCAGAATGGTAGCCAAGGGCCTATAACTCCTGGAGTTACGTCCCTTGGTAGTTTTTTTTTTTTTTTTTTTAAATTAAAATGCATTTTGCTCAATTACTTTAATGTTTGTGGTCCTATTCTGATGAAACTGATACCACACTTGGTCTCTAAGGTAAGGAAGGTGCAGTGGCAGAACGGTGGCCAAGGACCCATGACTCATGAAGTTATGTCCCATGGAAGGTTTTCAAATTTTGCCAGTCTTGAAAATTTTTGTAACAGATTTCTCAAAACCTAAGAAAGCTAGAAAGCTGAAAGATGGTATAAACATGGACAATGACTGCATGTATCATGTTTACCAGAATAAGGGTCAAAGGTCCATAAATATTGGAGTTATGTCCTGGTAGGTTTTTGTTTTCAAATTTTGCCATTCTTGAAAATTTTCGTAACAGATTTCTCAGAAACCAAGAAAGGTAGAAAGCTGAATGTTTGTATAAAGATGGACAATGACTGGATGTATCCTGTATACCAGAATAAGGGTCAAGGGTCCATAACTCTTGGAGTTACATCTCTTGGTAGGTTTTCAAAAAATTAAGATGCATTTTGCTTAATAACTTATATACACTGCAGCGCCGTTATAGCGCGGTCATCGGGATCCATGAACGCCAACTGCGACTTATGCGGTCCGCGCTATACCGATCTCGGCAACCCCCACCCACTATTATGCATGCATGATAGCCGTTTCCTCCTGTTATTATGAGATGTTACGTATTGCACGTATTTTATAAGTTATATTGCATGTTGTTTGTATTTGTTTATTGTTGAAACTTTGTGCATGTACCTTGCTTGATATCCGCTTCATTGTTTTTATCCAGTGAATAATAAATTTGTAAACTTTAAAATGTTTGTTGCTCTTTTATGACCAATCAAGCACCCCTAATCAAGGGAACTAACTGCAACAGTCTTGCGGTATGTATAGCTTCAGCTGTACCGCTGGACCGAACAGCGAGATTGGCCAATAAATAAAAACAAATAAATAAACTGATAAATAAATGGTGGCAGAGACCTTCAAACATATGATGATGCGCAGGCTTGATTTTTTAAACCGCGCTGTCTGCATATGTTCATTTTTTGTGTTTTTTTTTTTTTTTTTTTGTGTGTGTTTTTTTTCCTGCTTCCACTCGTTTTCGTTGATGTCCGCTGATAAAGAAGTTTGTTGTAACTTTCCTCAGAAGTGCTTTTCTACGTGCCTGCTGATGTTCCTGAGGTTTCTGACCTTAGTTGCTGTTTCGCACTCGTCCGAAAAAACAAACAAATAAATGATGGAAGAGAACTTCAAACGTACGATGATGTGCATGTTGATTTCCAAACCGCGTTGTCTCCGTATGTTCGAAGGTCTCAACCCGTTTAGATTTTTTTAGAAGTTACCATTCATGTCAATCATCGGCTGATGATTCACATGAAATGTCAAGACTATTCTCTGAAAAAAAAATAAAAGTAAAATTGTTTTCTACTGCAGTTGTGATTGGCACTCTAAGGGTTAAATGAAGTTATACATTTTACACTCTTGGGCATTTTTTTTTTTATTATTTCGGCAGCTCATCTATATGAATCGCCAATCACAACTGCAGCAGACAACAATTTTGACTATTTTTTTTTTTTTTTTTTTTTTTTTATTAGCCACAGAAAACAAGTCCTGGCATTTCATGTGAATCGTCTTGGCAGACAATTCACATGAAATGTCAACACTTGTTTTCTCTGAAAATAGGGAAAATAAATTCAGATTGTCGTCTACCACAAATTTTGCTTGGCACTTTATGGGTCAAATGTGTTCACAAACTAGGATAACATCAAAGGATTTTTCTGCTCAGGTTTCACTCATAAATGACACGAGGTCATTTACCGTTACTGCAGGCAAGATCAAAGAGCTGATTGACAGCTACCATTTAAACTAACCTTTAAAGCGCTAAGCAAAAAATTGTAGCAGACAACATTTTGAATTTTTTATTTATTACCATTTATTTTTCAGAGCATCATTCAAGTCATGACGTTTCATGTGAATCGTCTGCTTGGCAGATGACTCACCTGAAATGTCAAGACTTTATTTTCTGAAAAAAAAATAAAATAATAAATAAAAGTAAATTTTTTTTTCTGCTGCAGTTGTGACTGGCGCTTTAAGGGTTAAACTTTTATCGGTCACCAGGTAGATGAATGAAAAATATGACACCTATTTTGTGTCTGAAATAGCCAAAAGGCAAAATACCGATGACAACTTTGGTAAAACAGAATGTGTAAATCCGCGAGACTAACGATCTTTTTGACTGCTGAGTTCCGCGGAAAAAGGGCAAAACTTTCAAAATTGGGGAAAAACTGCACAAAAAATGGGAGCCACAGACCTACCGCGTTATAACGGTTTCCGCGTTATAAGGGACCGCGTAATAACGGTGTTGCAGTGTATTTGTGATTCTACTTCAATGAAATTTATACAACACTTTGTTTCTAAGGTAAGGATGATGTAATGGCAGAATAGTGGCCAAGGGCCCATAACTCTTGGCATTATGTCCCTTGGTAGGTTTTCAAATTTTGCCATTCTTGAAATTTTTGTAACAGATTACTCAGGAATTAAGAAAGCTAGAAAGCTGAAAGTTCGTATAAACATGGACAGGACTGAATGTATCGTGTGTACCAGAATAAGGGTCAGGGGTCCATAAGTCTTGGAGTTACGTCCTTTGGTAGGTTTTCGAAAAATTTAAATGCATTTTGCTTTATACCTTTAATGTTTGTGGTCCTATGAAGGAGTAGTGGCAAAATCGGTGGCCAAGAGCTAGTAACCCTTGGTAGGTTTCCAAATTTTGCCATTCTTGAAAATTTTTGTAACAGATTTTAACTATGAAAGCTAGAAAGCTCTGATAGCACTGCAGCGGGGCTATAGTCAGATCCTCTGACAGCTCTGGTTTTTAGAGAAAATAAGAATTGGCACTTCCTGTGAGGCAGCCTTATTTTCTTTGAAAAATACAAACAAAAACAAAACAGAAAACACAAACACACACAAAAAACAACAACAACAAAAACACTATTTGCCTCAGTTTTGATTAGTGCTTTAAGGGTTAATTGAAGTAATGGAGATAATTAATTATGGCTACTGTGTGCTATTATTTAACCATATTTACCCTGATTACAGGGACAGACAAGCCTGAACAAACCCTCCCAGATTAAACTGCTCCTAAAGGAACAATTTGATCAGGGTTAGCACCGATTGCCATTCTGTCATATCAATTTAGACGCATCACCAGATACCAAAATGGACTATCAGTGTCTGTGGGCGGGCCCACCGAGGTCCTGTTTGTGGTTTTCTTGTCTTCTGGCTTCAGATCGCTATTGATCCCATTGCTTTGTTTCATCACAGTGGTTTTGATTATATGAGTTTCATCACATTCACAGATGAGCTACTCCTATGCAGACCAAACATAAATTTGTAATTTGGAGCTGCATAAGAATTAAGGTGAGGTTTCCTGTGAATAAAAGTAGTTTAACTCTTTCACTGCCAGATTTCAGACGACATTTGTCGTCTGTTTTTATGCCCCAACATCGGATGATGGCGGGGGCATATAGTTTTTTGGTTTTCCATACATGGGTACGTGCTTACGAATGTACGTCCTTCTGTACGAATCTGTGTACGTACTTACGTATGTACGTGATCCTGTTAGACTCTGGTTAAGGCATTTGTACCAGGTAGAATTTTGCAGTTTTATAGTCAGGTACCCCACAGTGGAGGCATCCGTGTACTGTGGACACATTTCTAGTTTTGTTTTGTTTTTTTTTAAAACAAACTATTGCTAGGAAAGAAGTTTATATGTAAAGTTGAAAGACTGAACGTCATACAGCATTGATCCAGATGAGACGGCTCATTATGAGCCGTCTCCTCTTGACCTATGCTGTTTGCAATAGCCTATTATTATCGCTGATGGCAGTGAAAGAGTTAAGCCCTCAGAAGTTTCCCAACTGATCATTCATAGATCTTCTAAGTTTGTGTGCTGATGGTTTCCAGGTCTTCAACTTGCATGTGATCACATTTGCATGTGTAGCTGATGGGGCCACTGAGGATATCTGGAACAACATCAAGACTGGACTGCTCAAGACAACTGAGAAGGTGTGTGGCACAACTCGGCCCCACCATTGGCATCGTGAAACCTGGTGGTGGAATGAACACGGGGAAAAGGCCATTGCTGCCAAGCGCAAAGCTTTCAAGGCCTGGAAGGCTGATAAAGGCACTAGGGCATCATACGATGCAGCCAAACAAAATGCCAGACATGCAGTGCACCATGCTCGTCAAAAAGCCGACAAGGTCTACGAGAATATTGACCCCAAGTCTTCAGAAGTCTACCACCTTGCTAACCAGTTTAGAAGAGAGAACACTGATGTTGTTGGTGACAAACCAGTGAAGAATGATGCAGGAGAGATGTCAGTGAGCCAAAACTCAAAGCAGAAGGCTTGGCTAGAGCACTACCAAAGGCTTCTCAACGTTGAGTGACTGGGACCCAGACCACCTGTCATATCAACCACCAATGGAAGGCCCACCCATCCCAATCACCATCGATATGGTTAAGAAGGCTATCTCACAGATGAAGGCTGGCAGAGCACCGGGCCCATCAGGCATAGTGGTGGAGATGATACGAGCAGCCAGTGACATGGGTGCCTCCATGATCCGTGGCCTTGCAGCAGCAATCATTTGTGATGGTAAGGTACCCTCTGACTGGGAGCAGAGTTCCATTGTCTACCTCTACAAGGGAAAGGGGGATGCATTGGAAAGGGGCAACTACCATGGTCTCAAGCTCACAGAGCAGGTCATGAAAGTCCTGGAGAGGATTGTCATCAGACAGTTGGTGTCAATCGACGATTCCTAGTTTGGCTTTGTCCCAGGCAGAGACACTACAGACGTAATCTTTGTTGTCAGGCAGCTGCAAGAGACGTATCTAGCTTCCAACAAGAGACTCTACATGGCTTTCGTAGACCTGGAGAAGGCATTTGATGGAGTACCTCAGTAGGTCATCTGGTGGGCGCTGAGAAAACTTGGTGTGGAGGAGTGGATTGTGCGACTGGTGTATGCAAATGCGTGGAGCCATGTCCGTGTTGGTGAGGGGTACAGTAAAGAGTTTGAAGTGAAGGTCGGTGTTCGCCAAGGCTCAGTACTCAGCCCACTGCTCTTCATCATTTTGCTTGAAGCCTTATCACGAGAGTTCTGCTCGGGGGTCCAGTGGGAGGACCTCTATGCTGATGACCTTGTTATCATTGCCGAGTCGCTTGAAGAATGTGTCAGGAGGCTCTTGACTTGGAAAGAAGCAATGAAGAAGAAAGGACTGAGATAAGACAAAGATCATGATCTGCGGTACGGGCCTGTACCTCCTGCAGAGTTCAGGCGAGTTTCCATGCACCGTCTGTTGCACTGGAGTGGGCAGCAACAGCATCTTCTGCAATGGCTGCAAGCACTGGGTGCACAAGAAATGCAGCGAGCTCCAGCGCTTGACAAAGGACCCTGACTACAGATGTACATGGTGCCAGGGAACTGCCCCTTGGATGGCAGACCGCAGAAGGAATCCAGGTCAGACCTGACAAGCTGGAGGTGGTAGCTTCCTTTTTGCTACCTAGGAGACATGCTGTCAGAAGCAGGTGGCTGTGAACTTCCAATCACAACACGTGTGAAAACCGCCTGGAAGACAGTCAAGGATCTGCTACCAGATCTCTCTTCACTCCACTTTTCTTTCAGAACACGTGGCCGTGTGTACAGCTCTTGTGTGCAGAGCGCAATGCTCCATACCAGTGAGACTTGGCCATTGGCAAAGCCAAACCTCCAGCCTCTACAGCGAAATGACAGGGCAATGATCAGACAGATCTGCAATGTCAGACTGCAAGACATTGTCACCACCAGGTCCAGTGAGCTACTTGTGCAGCTTGGCATTGAGGATCTGGACCTCATTCTGAAGGAGAGAAGACTGATGGTATGGACATGTGGAATGCTCCAGTGGTGCAGTCAAGACAGCCTTTGACATACAGGTTGATGGAACGCATGGGCATGGGAGGCCCAAGATGACATGGAAGCAGCTGACAGAGAGGGATTGCAGAGGGTGGATGCTCTCGGCTATCAACCCTCATGATAGACATACCTGGAGATCTGGTGTGAGATCTGCCATGCATGCAGCAAGCCAGCTATCTGGAAGGGGGCCCACTGATGTGGATGTTGCCCCTGTACCTGCACTTTAATCAAAAATCTGATTATGATATATGATATTACACCCTGACCTCTTTATAACACTATTGTTGGTGTCCATATCATAAACCGTGTTAGTTAAATAACCGTGTTATATCCAAACAAAAATGTATAGATTATATTGAAAAAATGACCATTATGGTCATTTTTCAATATAAACTGTACATATTTGGGATCCGTCTTTGAACCGTGTTATATCCAAAACCGTGTAACAACGAACCGTGTTATAAAGAGGTTGTAGTGTATGATGGTTTCATATGTGGCATTTGTTTTGTCATTATTTGTTCCTTATCTCTCCTTCTTTTGTTACCTTAGGAAGGCTGTACTTAATGATTGTGGCATTTCCTGGGTATCTACACTTATAGTTTTGCTTTGGCTTTAAGATTATTATAGTAAGGAGTAAGGAATACTGAGGGTAAATACAGTGTTCAGAGGTAAAAAGCAATTAGCTATAGTAGACCTTCAATGGCTCGAACCCCGATGGCTTGTTTACCAAGGATAAGTCGAACATTTTTTTGAGTCCACAGAAATTTCCTCCAGATATGATAAACGGATAATTTAGGGAGATTTTCTTCTTTTATCTTCCAAATGTATGCTGTGTGCACTCATTAGAATTGCCTCGATGAGGCAATTCTAATTACACACAGCATATGTTTATAATATAGAACACCTAAAAGATAGCCACGATTATCTCCATTATGCCTCCTGTTATGGCACAAATAGTGACCCTCTGTGGCTCAAACTACCCCTGTCTCAAACAAATTTTCATGGTCCCAAAGGGGTTCGAGCCATCGAAGTTCGACTGTATATCATGTATTCTTCAAAGATTTTGTAAATTTGCCATGCTATTTACTTGTTGTCATTCTGTAAATTCTTTCTGTTTTGTTGCAGATATATCTATTTTCACTCTAGAAAGTACCAGTATAATTAGAAAATACATATCATGGTTAGATATTCCATGGAGTTGTTTTGCTCATACATTTCCAACTGTGTTTGTGTGTACTCCTAGACAATTTCTCAGAGGCTGGGTATGTATGCTGGCAATATTTTTTGACATAGCTTTAAAAAAGATGTTTAGGCCCCAATTTTTACAAGGATGGGATGAAAACAGCATTAGAATTTGTTTTTATACGCCCATTTGAAAAACTGGATGTATTATGTTACGAGGTATGGCGTCCGTCCGTCCGTAAACTTTTTCGTTTCCGGCTAACTCCTCCTACAGTTTCCATCTGATCAAGCTGAAACTTGGTATATAGTTAGACCATGATGTGGCGCAGTGCATATTGTTTCGGGGTTACAGTCCACCAAATGTTTGCAGAGTTATGCCCCTTAGAAAATTTCTGTGAACTTTTCATTTCCGGTTAACTCCTCCTACATTTTACATCAGATCAAGCTGAAACTTCATGTATAGTTAGACCATGATGTTGAGCAGTGCATATTGTTTCAAGGTTACAGTCCACCAAATATTAGCAGAGTTATACCCCTTTGAAAATGTCTATTAATTTTTCGTTTCTGACTAAATCCTTCTACAGTTTGCATCCAATCAAGCTGAAACTTCATGTATAGTTAATAGACCATGATGTGGAGCAGTGTATATTGTTTCGAGGTTACAGTCCACCAAATATTAGCAGAGTTATGCCCCTTTGAAAATTTCAGTAAACTTTTCGTTTCCGGCTAACTCCTCCTACAGTTTACATCCGATCAAGCTGAAACTTAATTTGTAGTTAGACCATGATATGGAGCAGCACATATTTTTTCAAGGTTACAGTCCACTAAATATTAGCAGAGTTAAACCCCATTGAAAATTTCTATTAATTTTTTTTTTCCGGCTAAATCCTCCTACAGTTTACATCTGATCAAGCTGAAACTTCATAAATAGTTACACGATGATGTGGAGCAGCACATATTATTTCGAGGTTACAGTGCACCAAATATTTTTGAAAGTTTCTGTAAACTTTTTGCAGCATATTGATTAGAGGTAATAGTGTGCAAATTTTATTTTATAATAGGCATATTTTTTGCAAATAACTAAAGTTATGGTCATATAGGCAAGATATTGATTTTTTTTAACATCTTCTTTTATTAGATTTGCAAGGAAATGTTGCCATAATTAAATCTGTATAAATACATTTATTAAATGATACAGAATTAAGAAGCTTGACTAATATCAAAACTTCTAAACATAATTCTTTTTGGATTTTTTTTTTTTTTTTTTTTTTTTTTTTTTTTTTTTAGTACTCTTCTTTCTGAGTTGGCTCCCTTGAAGAACAAAAATAAAATCAGTATTAAACAAGTTAAAGGTTTACAAAAATATTTCTTCTTGCATTTTTTTTAACCTTAGGTTACAGTTCACCAAATATCAGAGCTATGCCCCAATGAATTTTAAAAAAAAAAAATTTTGTAATTCCACTTGCAGTTTATTTAAGAAATAAATTATTCTGAACCGTGCTCAAATGCCCCAGATAAAGCACAGTTGAGTTTGGGTTGTACCCATTTGAGCACTCGCTCGCTGCGCTCACTTGTGCTCAAATGGGTACAACCCAAACTCTACTGTGCTTTATCTGCGGCATTTGAGCACGGTACGGAATAATTTATTTCTTTTCTAACACCCCTTAATGAGTGAAATTTTGCATAAATGAGATGTATTCTTCTTCTTATTATTATTCTTATTACCTGAGTTCCCCTTTGGTAGTTGACTATTCCTCTGAGCTTTACGTCACACGGTTACCTAGATACAAGGTTCGATAACCAATATTCAACATGGCGGAAGACTCATGCGAATCATCTGACGATTTAAAATATAGAATAATAGCTGTACAAAAATATATGTTATCCTGTCTTCATGAAAGAATTGCAGAATGCATGGAATTGGAGTGTCGCTATGGACTTAAACTCGAGGAGGAGAGGAATAAAACAGGAAAATAACAATGTAACTGTCCCACGTTTGTTTACGACCGGCCTCGGTGGCTCGGTTGGATGCGCGTCCGACTGGAGACCAGGAGGTCGCGGGTTCGACCCCCGCCGAGGTCGGCAACACTCTTACGTGGAGATTGATCATGAAATATTTTCTACGGTCATTCTCTCCCTTCCGCTGATTCAAGAAGGGCAGTTGTCAGTTTCTGGCGAAAGAATGTGCACAATACTGGTAAACCGCTAAGAGGACTAAGCCTGCCCAGTAAATGTGTGGTTAGGTAAACTGACCGCGCTCGACATGACCCCATTGGGTTGACTGGGCCGTAAAACCTCAACACAAACAAACGTTTGTTTACGAACCGAGTTACGAACATCAACAAATCACTGTTCATTGATCATTGTGCCTTACTAATCAATTATGTATATGAATGTTAAAACTAGTATTATTTAGACTTGCTCCCTGTAAATTAAAAAAATCAGACATATCCATAGACTGCTTTGTAACAGCACTTTGAATATTCATATCAACTTGGTTTCTTGAAGAGCTTTGTGCATTACCAGTGGACATTGAATTTTGACTTGGGACAGGCAGTGCTAACTGATTATTGGATTGCTGTGGGACATGCAATGCTGCCTGATTATCTTCCTGGTCTTTACTATTTATGTTGAGGCCAGTCGCAGTAGACTGAAGCAATGTTGACATTTTTTCCTTCTGGGCAACTGATGTTGAATTGATATAACTTTTCAGTGAACTTTCGTTTCGGTGACCAGGTACAGTCATTATGGCCTGACTGGGAAGACCAGCATGGCCTAGTATGGTTGCTGAACTTCCCCTAATACAATGATTAGTATATCGCTGACTCAAACCTGCTGCTTCAGAGATTTTTGACATCATAGACTTTAAGTAGTTCAAACCAATGGGTTTGTTAGCATACCATATATCTTCTCTTGCAACACCCTTAGAGACTGGATGCTGAAAAAAAGCATCACAATCAGGATTTAGTTTACTAACGTAAAGTTCAAATGAGTCTACTGGGCATTCTTCTTCCAAAGCTGGAACAGCAAACATCCCTGGGTTCTTATTTGACACCCTCTGATCTATTCCTTTATGCGTTTTATCTGCCTCATTATAAGTCATTGCTACCACTGTCATCCTGTTTAACCTGAAATGACTGCTTTTTAAGAGTTGTTAAACCTTCAGTGCCCCGCCTCCCAAAATGCAGTGTCAGCTCAAACCAAACTTTACGCAGCAATGACAGTGTTGTCTTTGAGGAAAGAATACCAGTTGAATACATTTTTTTTTTTAAGATCACCCTCTGATATAGGCTGCTTATGAGCAGTTACATCAAGACCTTGCCTTTTTTGATTTTTAATCTGGCCTGTAAGTACATGATTAGATGTCATGAAGTCAGTGTCTTTTGTTATATTCACTTTTCTATCATATGGAGGGGAATTTAAATGTCTGCCAATGGCTGCTCTCATTCCAATCAGTGCACTTTTTGAATAATTCTCCCCCTTCTTGGTTCTTGCCTCTGCATAGAAGAACTTCAGGGAATTGTTGATCCATTCTAAAGATTCCATTTCAAAGTTAGGATTCAAGTCTCATTCAGCAAGCCATTCTGTACAGAAAAAAAAAAAATTACAGTTCTAAGTACTTATTGGTAGGTCTCACATTATGCACCAGTCATTTGAATCTCTGGCCCCTACTGGGTCGGGGATAGTGGGGTTTAAGTGCATTTAGCAGGGCTTTAAAAACTGAAAAATTAAAAGCCCCACTATTCCCTGCCTCATAGGGGCTGGGCTACGAATGACCGGTGCATTATCTTCAATTCATAAACTTTTATTGTATAGCCCTTTAGGCCCAAACAAAAAATAATAATAAAAGTAATTATAAAAGAAGCAAAAAGAAAAATTACAAAACGTGTCCAAGGGACACAGATACAGATGCCCTCGCCTGAAAAACTTGAACGCAAATTGCTAATGCCATCTTGGACGCGGACAGAGACGCACATAGGTAACACTATATGCCCTTTGTACCATTCTTAGAATGGCTGGGGCATAATTACAGTTCTATTTGTAGTTTTTGTTTTGTTTGTTTGATTCGGGATTTTACAGCCCTTTCAACAGCATGACAAATGTTTTGTAAACATGGTGCCTGGTTACTGATGGCACAGCGGCCTCGGGGGCTCGGTTGTATGCGCCGTCCAACTGGAGACCAGGAGGTCGCGGGTTCAACCCCTGCCGAAGTCGGCAACATTCTTTCGCGGAGATTGATCATGATCAAAATATTTTCTACGGTCATTTACTCCCTTCCGCTGATTCAAGAAGGGCAGTTGCCAGTTTCTGGCAAAAGAATGTGCACAATTCTGGTTAACCGCTTAGAGAACTAAGCTTGCCCAGTAAACGTGTGGTTAGGTAAACTGACCATGCTCGACATGACCCCATTGGGTTGACTGGGCCGTAAAACCTCAAGACAAACAAACACTGATGGCACAATGGGCTTTTACAGAACAGTATGTGAAAACAAAAAAAATGGGATGGGAGGTCTACTCTGCTCTACCCGCCATCCTTAACTGTTTGCGAAATAAACTTCTAGAGATTCAAAGAATCACTGTGGAACTTTCATTTTATATTAATGACACAGTGAGCATTTGTATAAAGGTTGTTCAAAATGAAAATGGATAAGTTTATTATCTTTTAAAGTCTTAGACAGAATAGAATTGGTACATAAATTAGTTGGTCCATATTGTATGACTGTAGAAAGTTTCAATGTAACTTTTGATGTATACCATGAACATCACAGCTGTAACACCGCTTTGCACTAATTGGGGCAATATAGCGTTCAGCAGAGTACAGGACAGAGTGGCACTTTACTTAACAATTAGTGTTGGTATATGCAATCAATGATTTATTAAGTGTTTTTATGCCAGTTTTATACCGATGAATTAAAACGTGGTCACTGGTTGTGTTTTGTCAAATTAATGGTACCGTACCTTTCTGCAGTAGGAAATCATAAAAATTACCATTGATTTAATTGCTGATCTTATTCTTTAATCAATCCCAGAGATAAGTAACATATTTACATACAAGTCAGTCTAGTGAGTATTGTGAGTGTGAAGGATGTAAGTTCAGAGGTCGCTTGGTTTTAGAATAAAATTCAGCGTAATCTTGTGACATTGAACTCAAGCACATCGGCACTTTTGTGAAACTTCATTTTTAGTGATCTGCTTCACAGACTTAACTACCTACAACACTCAACACTCACCATAAAGTAGAACATCAGTTGATAAGTCTGTTACTTGCAGTACATCACATTGCTGCTGTCTGCATCCACTTTTTGTAATTTATTTAAATCTGAATACAACCTCTTTATAACACGGTTCGTTATAAGACGGTTGTGGATATAACACGGTTCAAAGATGGAGCCCAGAAATGCATAGATTATATTGAAAAATGACCATAAATGGTCATTTTTCAATATAATCTATACATTTTTTGTTTGGATATAAAATGGTTATTTAACTAACACGGTTTATGCTATGGACCCCAACAACAGTGTTATAAAGAGGTTGTGGTGTATTCAAAGCCATGTGCTCTCAGTCAAAAAATATACTACCCAGAAATGGGTGTTCCTGGCATCAAAATTTGTTTCACTCATCAACATGCAACCCTACTATGGTAGACATTATTTCCTGTTATATCATTTTCAGGATTTATTAGCTCATTTAAGCATGAAGTACTCATGGTGAGCTATTGTGATTTGTCACTGCCAGCCATGCATCATTCCTCTGTCCTGCAGCTTCATTAATTAACTTTAAATGACAACTCTTCCTACACCCCTGGGCAAATTTCAGTCTAATTTTAGAGGAATGTTGCCTAGATGAACTCTACCAAAATAGCTAAAATTGTTCAGCTCTAATGAACAAGATGGCCACCAGAGCTAAAAATAGAAAAATCTGTTTTGAGCTTCTTCTCCCGGACTGAAAGACCACTTGACTTGAAATTAAGTAGGAAGTATCAGGATGACTTTGTAAATCAAAGATAGCTAAAAATTGTTCCAATCTGAAATCAAAGACGGCCGCCACAATTGCCATCTTGAAATCATACTGCGAAATTCATCTCCTTAACCGAAAGACCAAATGACTCAAAACTTCATTGGAAGTATCTAGATGACATGTAGATCAAAAATAGCTAAAATCATTTCGATCGAAAATCAAAGATGGCAGCCATTAAGGCCATCTTGAAAATCTGTTTTGAACTTCTCCCAAGGAAAGTCCAGTTAACCCTTCTCTTGCTGAACATGACATGCCCTGTCTTAGCAAACAGTGTAGATCCAGATCAGTTGGCTTCTGAAGAAGCCAACTGATCAGGATCTGCACTGTTTGTCATTAAATATGTGAATTTCTATCAAGTTATCTAATTGGCTGGAAATTAGAAGTGGGCGTGGCATCTTAATTTATTCAGCATGAGAAGGGTTAACTCCAAACCTCGTAGGGTGCGTCGGGGTGACTTGTATGTCAGGAATAGCTGTAATCATTTCGTTTGAAATTCCAAGATGGCTGCCACGGCTGCCATCTTGAAATTCTGTTTTGAACTACTTCTCCTGAACTGAAAGGCCAATTGACTCAAAACTTGGTTTGAAGTATTGAGGTGACTTGCAGATAAAAAATAGCTAAAATAATTGTTCTGATCAGAAATCCAAAATGGCCACCATAATTGGCATTTCAAGAATCTATTTTGAACATCTCCTGAACCAAAAGGCCAATTCACTTGAAACTTGATAGGAAGTATTGGGGTGACTTGTAGATTGAAAATAGCTAAAACTGTTGCGATTGGAAATCTGAGATGGCTGCCACAGCTGCAATCTTGAAAATCTATTTTGAAATTCATCTCCTTAACTAAAAGGCATGGTGACTCAAAACTTCATTGGAAGTATCAATGTGACTTGCAGATGAAAAATAGCTAAAATAGTTTAGATCAGAAATCCAAGGCGGCTGCCATCTTGAAAATCTATTTTGAACTTCTCCTGAAGGAAAAGTGCATTGATTGAGATTTGCCAGGAAATATCAGGATGACTAGGAGATAAAAAATGACCACCATCTTGAAAATCTGTTTTGAACTTCTCCTGAACCGAAAGGCCCATTGACTTGAAACTTGGTAGGAAGTAGCTAGGTGACTTGTAGATAAAAAAATTTATAAAATTGTTCCGATCAGAAGTCTAAGGTGGCTGCCACATGTGGCATTTCAAAAATCTGTTTTGATCTTTTACTGAACCAAAAGGCTAATCGACTGGAAACTTCATGGGAAGTATCAGGGTGACTTGAAGATGGAAAAAAGCTAACACTGTTTTGACCGGAAATCCAAGGCTGCAATCTTGAATACTTCTCCATAACTGAAGGGCCAGTTGACCCAAAACCATTGGCAGTATCGAGGTGACTTGTAAATCAAAAAATAGCTAGAATAGTTCAGATCAGAAATCCACTATGGCTGCCATATTGAAAATTATGTGAATTTCTGAACCGAAAAGCCAATTGATCGAAACTTGGCAGGAAATATCAGGGTGACTTGTAGATCAAAAATAACTAAAATGGTTCAGATTAGAAATCCAAGATGGTTTGCCATCTTGAAAATCAGTTTCGAAATTCTTTTAAACCAAAAGGTCAGTTGACTCGAAATTTGATAAGAAGTATCTGTAGATCAAAAATAGATAAAATCATTCTGATCGGGACTCCCAAGATGGCCACCACAGCTGCCATCTTGAAAATCTATTTAGAAATTCTGTCAACCGAAAGGTCATTTGACTCGAAACTTCATTGGAAGTGTCTAGATGACTTTAGATTAAAAATAGCTAAAATAATTCAGATGAGAAATCAAAGATAGAGCCATCTTGAAATGTATATTGAACTTCTCTTAAACTGAAAGGCCAACTGACTTGAAACTTGATAGGGAATATTATGGTGATTTGTAGATAAAAAAATAGCTACAATTGTTCTGATTTAAAATCCTAGATGGCCGCCATATATTGAAGATCTATTTTGTATTTCTTCTGAAGGAAAAGGCCAAGACTCCAAATTTGAAGTAGCAGAGCAACTTGTAAATCAAAAATAACTAAAATCATTTCGATCAGATTGCCGCTGTCTTGAAAATCTATTTGAACTCATGAACCAAAAGGCCAGTTGACTTGAATATTGGTAGGAAGTATCTGTGTGACTTGAAAAAATAGCTGAAATTGTTCTGTTGGTGTTCCTTATGATAAGACGCATTCAGTGACACCGGCGGTGGGTCCCCAGGGGGTATGCCCCACACCCTCCAGTTCATAGAAGGCTTAATATCTCAGAAACCTTTCAGAACCCCACAGCTAAACCATATACAATGTATATTGTTGTTAGTGGGGCTATACTGGATTTGCCTTGTCCTTCCGTTATTCCCTCCTTTTGTCCAGTTATGAAATTTTCATCACACTTTCCTCAAGAACTGAAAGAGTTACAAAGTTGAAATATGGTACACACATTTCCAGTTGGTTGATGTAATGTGTATACCGGAATTAGTGGCAAGGGCCCATAACTCTTAGCATTACATCTCTTGATAGGTTTTTCAATTTACCATTAATGAAAAATTTTCATTATAGATTTCTCAGAAACTATGACATTTGTGAAGTTGAAACGTGGTACATACATGGACAATGGACTGATATATCTTTTATACCCTAATCAGGGGCAAGGGCCCATAACTCTTGGATTTACATCCCTTGATAGGTTTTACAATTTACTATTAATGAAAAATTTTTGTTACAGATTTCTCAGGAACTGTGAATGCTGTAAAATTAAAACTTGGTACAAAGGTGGACAATTGGCTGATGTGTTATATGTGCCAGAATTAGGGCCAAGGACCTGTAACTCTTGGAGTTACATCCCTTGATAGGTTTCACACTTTGCCATTAATGAAAAAATTTTGTCACACTTTTCTTAAAAACTGTAAGAGTTTCAAAGTTGAAACCTGGTACACACATGGACAGTTGGTTGGTCTGCTGTGTATACAGGAATCAGGGCCCCATAACTTTTAGAGATAAATCCCATGATAGGTTTTACATTTTACCATCAATGAAAAATTTTCGATATAGATTTCTCAGGAAGTATGAAAGCTGTAAATTTGAAACGAACACTGGGCTGATATATCGTGTATACCAGAATCAGGGCCAAGGGCTTATAACACGTAGAGTTACACCCCTTCATATGTTTTGCAAATTGCCATTAATGAAAAATTTTGTCACATTTTTAGCTTGAGAACTGTAAGGGTTACAAAGTTGAAATCTGATACACACATGGAAAGTGGGCTGATGTATTGTGTATACCAGAATCAGGGCCAAGATCCCATAACTCTTGAAGTTAAATCCCTTGATAGGTTTTACAATTTGCCATAAATGAAAAATTTTCATTACAGATGTTTCAGGAGCTATGAAAGCTATAAAGTTGAAACTTGGTACACACATGGACAGTGGGCAGTTGTACCATGTATATCAGAATCAGGTCCAAGGGCTTATAAATCTTGGAGTTAATCCCTTGATAGGTTTTACAATTTTCCATTAATGAAATTTTTTTTGTCACACTTTTCTCAAGAACTTTAAGGGTAACAAAGTTGAAACCTGTTACATACATGGAGAGTGGGATGATGTATCATGTATACCGGAAACAAGGCCAAGGGCCCATAAATCATGGAGTTAAATCCCTTGATTTTATGTTGCCATGTCGCACAGTGATGTTATCTGGTAAGCATGAATTAAAAATATTTCAACACTGTGCGTATTTCTCTTCTGATTGGGCACCAGTGGGACTATAGTCAGATCCTCTGACAGCTCTAGTTCATTATGATGCATTCAATGACACTGACTGTGGGTCCCCAGGCAGTATTCCCCACTCTCTCAGTTCATGTAAGACTTAATATCTCCGCAACCGCTCAGAACACCATCCTTAAACCATATATATTGTATTCCTTATGAAAGACATATTCGGTGACACCAACCATGGGTCCCCTGGGGGTATACCGCGCATCCACCAGTTATATCATATAAGGCTTAATATCTCAGAAACCATTCAGAACCCCACATCTAAACCATTAAATTGTTTGTCATTATCAGATACATTCAATGACACCTACCATGGGTCCCCAGGAGGTATGCCCCGCCCCTCCTCTTTACAGAAGGCTTACTTTCTCAAAAACCATTCAGATCCCCACTCCTAAACCATATATATTGTTGTTCCTTATGATAAGACACATACAGTGTCACTGATGGTGTAACCCACTGCCTCCAGTTCACATAAAGAACTCTACCCTCAAACCATATATATTGTTGTTCCTTATGATAAGACACAGTCAGTGACACTGACTGTAGGTCCCCTGGGGATATGCCCCACCCCCTCCAGTTCACATAAGGAATAATATCTCAGAAACTATTCAGAACCCAACTATATTTATTGTTGTTCATTATGCCCCCAACTTCGAAGAAGTTGGAGGGGCATATTGCTTCTGGGACGTTTGTGCGTGCGTGCGTGCGTGCGTCCGTCCGTCCGTGCGTCCGTCCGTTACGCTTTTTGATGCATAGCATTACTTATGAACCATGCATGCTAGGGTTTTGAAATTTCATATATGGATTCCTCATGAAAAAATAGCTGACCCGTATTTTTTTTCCCATCAGGATTATGCCCCTTTCCTGAGTTATGGCCCTTTGAAAAAATATAGATGAAATCTTGTCAGCAAAATATCTCAAAAGCTATTGAAGCTAGAGCCTTGAAACCTAGTGAATAGATGGTATTGATGAGTAGATGACCTGATTAACTTTTGAATAAATTCTGAAAATTACTTCATGAGTTATGGCCCATTATAACTTTGGGCATTTTTACAATTGCACACTTTTTGATGCATAGCATAAGTTTTGATCTGTGCATGCTAGAGTTTTGAAATTTTATATATGGATTCCTCATGAAAAAATAGCTGACCCGTGTTTTTTTTCCCATCAGGATTATGCCCCTTTCCTGAGTTATGGCCCTTTGAAAAAAATATGGATGAATTCTTGTCAGCAAAATATCTCAAAAGCTATTGAAGCTAGAGCCTTGAAACCTGGTGAATAGATTGGTATTGATGAGTAGATGACCTGATTAACTTTTGAATAAATTCTGAAAATTACTTCATGAGTTATGGCCCTTTATAACTTTGGGCTTTTTTACGTTGCACATTTTTTTATGCATAGCATAAGTTTTGAACGGTGTGGGCTAGGGTTTTGAAATTTCATATATGGATTCCTCATGAAAAAATAGCTGACCCGTGTTTTTTTTTCCCATCAGGATTATGCCCCTTACCTGAGTTATGGCCCTTTGAAAAAATATAGATAAAATCTTGTCAGCAAAATATCTCAAAAGCTATTGAAGCTAGAGCCTTGAAACCTGGTGAATAGATTGGTATTGATGAGTAGATGACCTGGTTAACTTTTGAATAAATTGTGAAAAGTACTTCTTGAGTTATGGCCCTTTGTCATTTTGGGCATTTTTACATTGCACACTTTTTGATGCATAGCATGTTTTGAACTGTGCATGCTAGTTTGAAATTTCATATATGGATTCCTCATGAAAAAATAGGTGACCCATATTTTGTTTCCTATCCAAATTATCTCCCATTTTAGAGTTATTTCCCTTTTAATAACATTGAAATCTCGTATATTTGTACTGTTGTTACCGTCATGGGCAAGCAGTGTTGGAGTCAAGCAGTGTTAGAGTCAGGCATTTGGGGGCATAGTGTTTTACAAACACCAGCTCTAGTTATGATATATTTGATCAAGCTGAAACTTGATTTATACTTAGACCAAGATGTGGAGAAGCTTATATTGTTTTGAGGTTACAATCTACAAAATATTAGCAGTAATGCTCCTTCGAAAATTTCATAAGCTTACTCCTCCTGTAGATTACATTAGAAACATTGTAAAAGTTACACCATGATGTGGAGCAGCACATTTCGAGGTTACAGTTCACCAAATATTTCTTCCTACAGTTTACATCCCATCAAGCTGAAAGTTGATTTAGTTAGAACATGATGTTAAGCAGTGTGTTTTGTATTGAGGCTACAGTCCACTAAATATTAGCATTTATGTCTGTCTGTCCATCCGTATGAACTTTACTTTTCAGGCTAACCTCTCCTACTCTATGTCATTATATGTGCTACATCTGATTACTTGCCATGGGCGTTTAATGTCACATTTGCAAAGCCCTTGTTCTTATTACTGCACAAAAACATGAAGCTTCTAGTGAGAGCCCATGACATATGTTTTTGTGCAGAAATAAGAAAAAATATCAGTACTTTTCGGATGAAAAAAGCACCTTATTTGGAGTAATGGTAAGGTCTCAGCCAAGTGCAGAAATGGCCTTGATCTCCCTAGGAGCTCCATATGCAGAAAAGACATGTTGTTTGATATCCATCTGAAGTTTCGAAACTCAAGTCAATGTTTCTGGTCCAAGTTCAAAATGTCAAAGTTACAGTATGTTTCTTTTGCTAAATAATGTACTTAACCCATAAAGGGCGAGGCAAAATTTGTAGCAGATGACGTTTTCAGAGAAAACAAGTTTTGACATTCCATGTGCATTGTCTGCCAGGCTATTCACATTCAAGAATGAATTTCTGAAAACTGATAAAATTGTCACCTGCTGCAGTTGTGGTTGGTGCTTTAAGGGTTAACCAAATAATGCCTAGCATCCCATAAACGTAACATTGACAAATAGTACTAGTGTAGACCTAGAACGGATACCACAGTATGTCGTATCTGGTCTATACTGTTTGAATTAAATACAAGAATTTATATAAAAAATAATGATAATAATAAACACAAGACAGCCCTAAACATTGGAAATAGACTTGCCCTAAGACAAGGCAGAAGAGTCCACTGGGCATTTATAACTTGAGTATTTAACCCTTAAACTGCCAATCACAACAATTGTCATCTGCTTGTGATTTTAAAAGTCATTTTTGCAAACCGTGACAGTTTGGACCCAAATCAGACTGCTCCTCTAGGAGCAGTCTGATCTGGGTCCACACTCTTTGCCTGTATGCAAAAATAGATGTGATCAGTTTGTTAGAATATTCAGCAGACGACATTTTCAGATGCAGGTTTTCTTGGCATTTTAAGGGTTAATGCCAGTTAGACACTCTTGTTACCTAATAAATGCATGTTAGAAGGCTGGCATTATAAAAGCTGTTTGGTGCTTAAAGTTAGATTTTGTTGTTGTTGTTGATTTTTGTTCTTTTTTTGATAAAAGTTAGAAATATTCATCATTTGGACTGGCAGTCGATAAAATAGCCATGTTTATTATCCCAAACAATTTTTTTTTTTTATTTTCAGAAAGCCATGTCATGTCATGAGAGTCAGATGGTTTGGTTTAGAAAACTTTACATTGTGTTTTCAAGGTACATGTTGGTCAACACTTTAGATGAGATGCTACGTTCCAAACAAATGTCCAAATACATGTAAACACTTTAACCAGTACCGCTGTCTGGGTTCATTCAGCAGACGACAGATTGATGATATTTTTCTTAGTTTCCCCAAACACAGGTTTTGACATTTCATGCAGATTGTTCCAGTTGGAAACCATTTGCATGAAATGTCAAAACCCGTTTTTCTGGGAGAAATTAGAAAAATATATTTCAATATATTGTCTGCTCAAAATTGTGGGTTAAGGGGTGGATATGCTTAGTAGAGTTTTTCAATGTTTTTTTCTAAGGCAGACAACTTTTGCAAGCTTGTTTGCTGTTCTGTGCACCAAGCTCTCTCTGAAAAGGTGTCTGCTCTAAAATGAAAGAAAAAGGCTGAGATTTTACCCTGTTTTCATTATAGGGAATTAATTTCTTCCAGGGAAGGCAGCTTTAACAGAATTATTCTGAAAAAAAAAAAGTATGCTATTAATGGAAAGAATTAGCTGCCCTTAGAAATAGATCCTTTCCTTTAAGAGTAGACTTCTTTTCAGAATGGATCTCTTGTACAGGAAAGCAAACAGGAAGTGGCAAAAGTTCTCAGCAAAAAAATCTACCATGTATATTGAGTATAGGTTATTGTTATGGATTATATAGAAAGCATATGATACACAAAGTTAGAAAAGAGGTTGCAGTCCAGTTAGGGCCTTTTTGCTCATTTACAGTACTGGAAACTAGAATATATTGACAAACAGGTAAGGTTTGGATATGACTGCATAGATGCACAGGCTGTTCTCGGCTTTTAATTGTTCACATTTGGCCTTCTGATGATGCTTCATTATTAGATCAGTTCGAAGGTGACTATCCTTTTCTTGTTTACCATCAATCTTTAGTGTTAAAGGGTTTTGATGGTGAAAATTGCTTAATCAGCATCAAGCTGTAGCCTTGCAGAGATATAATGGTGAAAACTGTTTACTCATTCACCATCAAGCTTTAGTGGTAGAGGGATTTGATGGTGAATAAAATCTATAAACTGTTTGTTCACTATCTAGTTATAGTATAAGATAGGTTTGATAATAAAAAAGTTGATTTGTTCACCATGAATGAGGTTGTAGTGTAAGATTTGTTCAGTGGGAATACTGCTTGCTTGTTTACCATCAAGTTGTAGTGTTAGTTTGGAATGATGGGCATTTATGATGGGAGTATTTATGTCATTTGTACATTGTAGTGTTACTTTGGGATACTGTTTATTTATTTGCCATCAATCTTTAGTTTTAGATTCATTTGATGGTGAATACTTTTTGTCTGTGTACATCATCAAGCACTATTTGCCTATTCATTATCGGGTTCTAGTGCTAGATTCCTAGCTGCATGCTCATTGATCTTGGTGAACTTTGTCTGTGTACATCATCAAGCACTATTTGCCTATTCATTATCCGGTTCTAATGCTAGATTCCTAGCTGCATGCTGTGAACTTTGTCTGTGTACATCATCAAGCACTATTTGCCTATTCATTATCCGGTTCTAATGCTAGATTCCTAGCTGCATGCTGTGAACTTTGTCTGTGTACATCATCAAGCACTATTTGCCTATTCATTATCCGGTTCTAGTGCTAGATTCCTAGCTGCATGCTGTGAACTTTGTCTGTGTACATCATCAAGCACTATTTGCCTATTCATTATCCGGTTCTAGTGCTAGATTCCTAGCTGCATGCTGTGAACTTTGTCTGTGTACATCATCAAGCACTATTTGCCTATTCATTATCCGGTTCTAGTGCTAGATTCCTAGCTGCATGCTGTGAACTTTGTCTGTGTACATCATCAAGCACTATTTGCCTATTCATTATCCGGTTCTAGTGCTAGATTCCTAGCTGTATGCTCATTGATCTTGGTGAACTGTCAGAGCATACAAGGGAAGCCTTTCCAGCATGTTTTGTTATCTTTCTGGTCTTAACCTTAAACACTATTTGTTCTAAATTCAGCTGATAATTAGTGGTTATAATTTTTCTCAGAAAATAGTCTTTGATATTTCATGCCAAGTGCGACAGTTGCCCGAGATGTGAAGCCATATTTTCTGGAATAATAGGAAAATACTTTAGTATATCTGTAGCTGTTTAAGTCGAACAGAGTAAAGGTTAAATAAACTGTTTTTGATCCAGGATATATAAAGTTTAATGAATGCCTTATTCAAGTGGTAAAGTACTAACCTAGGCATTAGTCCGGGTCCCGACAGGAGAACCCCAAAAAGTAGTCCGCACAAATGTTTGATGCAGATTCTTATTATTTAGGCTGTCCTTAACCAGAAACTGCATGATGCCACCTTGGCATCATTGGGGAAATTAAAATATAAGATGGCAGACAAGATAGCTGCCACAGCATAAAATCTCCATATCTTCTTATGGGCTAGAGACATAATTTTGGTGTCTATTTATAGGTTTTTGAGGTCAGCAAATTGATTAAGCCTGTTAAAGTTGACTTTTAACCATAACATCAGTGTTAAGTGGCTAAAATGGGGAGAAACAAAGTGAAATTAAGGCCTTGGTTGACCGAACGAAATGCTTTTGATACAAATTCTCAAATTTTTTTTATAGAAAAGAATCATGTCATACCTGTAAGATAAGAAGATCTTAAATCCAAGTTACAAAGCCAACAATTTTGCAGGCTGTCCTGAAACCCTGTCACTAGATTCTCCCACAATGATATGAATCCAGACAGGGAAAGACTGTGTCTGCTGCTATTGCAGCAGGTGCGGGAACTGGACCGTAATATTTCTTTCTTATTATGCCCCAAACTTCGAAGAAGTTGGAGGGGCATATTGCTTCTGGGACGTTTGTGCGTGCGTGCGTCTGTCCGTCCGTCCATCCGTCCATGTGTCCGTCCGTTACACTTTTTGGTGCATAGCATAACTTCTGAACCATGCATGCTAGGGTTTTGAAATTTCATATATGGATTCTTCATGAAAAAATAGCTGACCCGTATTTTTTTTCCCGTCAGGATTATGCCCCTTTCCTGAGTTATGGCTTATGTGAAAAAATATAGATGAAATCTTGTCAGCAAAAGATCTCTAAAGCTATTGAAGCTAGAGTCTTGAAACCTGGTGAATAGATTGGTATTGATGAGTAGATGACCTGATTAACGTTTGAATAAATTCTGAAAATTACTTCATGAGTTATGGCCCTTTATAACTTTGAGCATTTTTACAATTGCACACTTTTTGATGCATAGCATAAGTTTTGAACTGTGCATGCTAGGGTTTTGAAATTTCATATACGGATTCCTCATGAAAAAATAGCTGACCATATTTTTTTTCTTATCAGCCTTATGCCCCTTTCCTGAATTATGGCCCTTTGAAAAAATATGGATGGACTCTTGTCAGCAAAATATCTCAAAAGCTATTGAAGCTAGAGCCTTGAAATTTGTGAATAGATTGGTATTGATGAGTAGATGACCTGATTAACTTTTGAATAAATTCTGAAAATTACTTCATGAGTTATGGCCCTTTATAACTCTGGGCATTTATATGTTGCACACTTTTTGATGCATAGCATAAGTTTTGAACTGTGCGTGCTAGGGTTTTGAAATTTCATATATGGATTCCTCATGAAAAAATAGCTGACCCGTATTTTTTTCTTGTCAGGATTATGCCCCTTACCTGAGTTATGGCCCTTTGAAAAAATATGGATGGATTCTTGTCAGCAAAATATCTCAAAAGCTATTGAAGCTAGAGCCTTGAAACCTGGTGAATAGATTGGTATTGATGAATAGATGACCTGATTAACTTTTGAATAAATTCTGAAAAGTACTTCTTGAGTTATGGCCCTTTGTCATTTTGGGCATTTTTTACATTGCACACTTTTTGATGCATAGCATAAATTTTGAACTGTGCATGCTAGGGTTTTGAAATTTCATATTTAGATTTCTCATGAAAAAATAGCTGACACATATTTTTTTTTTCTTATGAGGATTATGCCCCTTACCTGAGTTACGGCCCTTTGAAAAAAATATGGATGAAGTCTTGTCAGCAAAATATCTCAAAAACTATTGAAGCTAGAGCCTTGAAATTTAAGGAATAAATTGGTAGTGATGAGTAGATGACCTGATTAACTTCTGAAAAGTACTACTTGAGTTATGGCCCTTTGTCATTTTGGGCATTTTTACATTGCACACTTTTTGTTGCATAGCTTAAGTTTTGAACTGTGCATGCTAATTTGAAATTTCATATATGGATTCCTCATGAAAAAGTAGGTGACCCATATTTTTATTATCTCCCATTTTAGAGTTATTTCCCGTTTAATAAAATAACATTGAAATCTCGTCTATTTGTACTGTTGTTACCATCATGGGCAAGCAGTGTTGGAGTCAAGCAGTGTTAGAGTCAGGCAGTTGGGGGCATAGTGTTTTACAAACACCAGCTCTAGTTTACTTTTCTTCTGTTTCACTGAGGTTGATATCAATTCAGTTTTTGAGAAACAAAACAAAAATAAGTAAGAAACACAGCATACCAAATTATCTGAGTCTAAAAAGCATACGCTTATGACATCATCTTGACAAGCGCCATAATCTCATAGCGTGCCACAGTATACTTCTTTCATATATCATCGTAGTTTAAGTGAAAAAGTCTTTGCATAGGTTTAAACAGTATTTCCTGTTAATATGGCTGAGTGTTATCTAGCTGAAGTATATGAATGCAGAGAATCGGGGAAAGACCTATGGCTGGCTTTGATCGCATAAGAAAAATCATTGAATCCAGCAAGCGTAGAAAGGATAACATTCATTTAGACCTTGAAAAGAATCTAACCAACAATACAAATTTAACAATATATTGTTATAGAGACTGCGTATCTTCTTACACATCCTCTTATCATATAAACCGCTACTTGAAGAGGACTGGGTCTTCAAGCTCTTCTAACGAGCCCCTACCAACGAAATGCACACGGTCTGATATAAAAACAGTTTGAGTTTCGTGAAAATTGTTTATTTTGTGGTGAAACTTGTGCTTTGATACCCGATCCTCACCATCCAGATTGGTGGTAAGGAGCCCAGTGGCATTAATAGTGTCTACAACACAAGAATTGATAAAAAAAAAACTGCAGCAGAGGAGGCAAGCCCTACTTTACTTTCCTTGCTATCAAGTTTGTCTGAGAAACTCCAGTACTCTGTTTCTGCCTTGTTAATTGCAAACATTGTTACCGCCGTCTCAAATCGCCCTACACATCTGCAAATTGCACTAGGGATTCATGTAAGGGAGAAAAGCAAAATTGAAACTATGCATGACTTCGGAGTTACATGTTCATATTCTGAAGTTCTACGATTTAAAGCCTCTGCCGCAACTGCTGCTGCTCAAGATACGCACAGCAATTTAAGAGCCATAACAGATGCTGAACATGGATTAATTCAGGCAGTAGCAGATAACTTTGATGCAAATATATCCTCTTAAAATGGTCTACGATTTACACAATCATGCCCTTGCATTGCTACTGATCCAGTAAAACAAAACTGTAGACCACACACAGAACACCAAAGTGTCAATAAAACGTATCAGAAAAGAAGGTATGAAAAAGCAGGTCACTTCCGATTTAGATATCAAGCATTACCATGGTCCAAAAAAAGCCAAGTATGCCCACAGGTGAAAGCATACGTTCTGTGTTGTCTCTGAAAGTTTTAGCAGAACAATCTGTTATTCGCAGAAGAGCACAAGATTTAGACTTCCGATTTCTTAAAAGCATAGCATGTGTACCGAAAACCCCTGAATATGGTGGTTTTAATACAAAACTTGCGAGAGAACAGTCACAGCTGTAAACGTGCAACTACTGTTATGTATACTCCGCTTATTGACATGGTTCCCTCAGATCCAGACACCATGATGACAGCCATGTATGAAGCGCAGAGGCTAACAGTAATGTGTGGACAGACGTTCACAATATTCACGGCAGATCAGCAATTATATTGTGTGATGGTCAATGTCTTGTGGGTGCACCCAGAGTTGTTTCCTAATTTCTTTCCTCATTTGGCAGGCATGCACATGTAAATGAGCTTTGTTGGTTGTATCGGTGTATTGATGGCAAAACTGGTCTAGAGGAGGTATTGAAAGCTGCATTTGGTGGGGTAGCTCGCATGCTGACTGGGAAAAACTTTCCTCAGAATGTTAGGGCATTGCGAATGCTGTGTGAAGAACTATTGCGGGACATCTTACAAGACGCAGACACATTTGATGATTTGCTGCAGCTCTTGGAGAGAAGGGTGGTTCAAAGTAGGACAGCCAAGCTTTGGCTTGATTGTCTTATCAAACCAGTTTTGATTATGATGTTATTTGTGCGTGCTGAAAGGGAAGCAGGGTGGGTCCTACATTTACATGCCGTTGCTTTGATGATGCCGTACTTTTTTCCTGCGGGGCATGTCAACTATGCATGATATGGCCTGTATTATTTGCGGTCCATGGAAAGTCTTCCAAAAGAAGTTCAATCCAGATTTAGAAATGGTGAACATGTGATGTGACACAAAGCTGGTATTTGGAGTGCCATCTGGTCTGACATGTTCATAGAAACGACATTCATGCGATATGGACATGGTCCAGGTGGACTAGTAGGAATAACGCTTTATCCTTCTGCCTTAAAGCGCTGGGCTCTCAGTCTACATACATAAAGTCGCCACTTGAAAGATTTTGATGATATGAGAGACAGCACCGAGTTGCTTACTGTCACTACACATAAAGAGGAAGCAGCTCCAAGAATTGACTCTGATGCTGTTGACAGGCACAATCTGCGTGAGAAGCTTGACAGCTGCATTGATCCCCTGAAGCCAGAAGAACATACAGCTGGTTCCTTAATATTGTGTCGGGGTGAATAGGTCCAGATTTGGTAAATGTCGATAATGCTGTCATTATAGGGAGAACACAGCTGCATGCATATAAAAACTCATGGCCAGAGGGTTTTAATGGAGCTTTGTCGAAAAATGTGACCACTATGGCCGTAAGTAGAAAAGGCGTTAAATTTGGAACTGGCACTGTTTATGACACACAACTGATTTATTCACGGGTCATGGGATTGGTATCAACTGGACCTATTGACTTAGAAGATTTGTTCAACTATGAGCTTGCTTCTCTTCCAACATCAGTGTTTGATGATAATGGCATTATGAGAATATCAACTTCAAAATCAGTTCTTAAAAACAAATTGCAAGTAACACAGTCAACACAAGCTTCAGTAAAGCCAAATTAATCATTGATGGCTGTGCAATTCTTGGGTGCTTACTCTGGCCTTCTAATGCAACAATATAGGATTATGTAGACAGTTTCTGGCATTATGTGTCTCGACGACTGAACAGGTGTGATGTGTGTCTGACAGATACTATGAGTATAGCATCAAGAGTGGCACGAGAAAAAGCCGAATGAGCCAGAAATCTGGTACTGCAGACAAACTGAAATTAAGTACACCATTACCTTTGCAACAGCTGGTACTTACCCTTACAAAAAACAAAGCTCAGCTGATTGACATGATATGTGAGTAGGTCAAAAACAAAGCTTTGAGCATCCCGTCTTCTTATGGAAGGAACTAGTGCTGCCGAGCGAACAGTAATAGACATAGCAGCAACAGCATGCAGCAGTAATTCCCCAACTTTTAGCCACGCATGCCCTCTCTGGCTGAGATACTGTAGCCAGATTAAGTGGCCTCGGTAAGGCAACAATTATCAAACACCTACAGAAAGGGCATAAACTTGAACAACTTGGTGAACCAAATGCTGCATTGCTGGAAGTAATCGCCGAAGCATCTTCATTTGTTGCTGTTTGTTATGGAAAAAGGAGTACCAACATGTGTAATGTGTGATTTGATGTTTGGTTGACAAAGATGGCAAAAAAGAACATCAGGCAGACTCCTGAGCTACAGTCTTTGCCACCATTCTCATTTGAGTCATTCTCTGAAAATGTCAAAAGGGCCCATCTTCAGACATGTATATGGAAAAGTGCTATGGATTCTGATCCACCTGATCTTGATTCAACAAACTTCAGCTGGATTAAAGATACCAATTCCAAAATCCTTGCACCTGTGACTATTTCTGCAGATAAACTGCTAGCACCTCCAATCGTACTCCAGATGATGTGGTGTGGGTGTGCCTCCGATGAGCCTTGATGTGGCTGTTGAGCATCTCAATTAGCTTGTACAATTTTCTGCAACTGCTTTCTGACAAGCAATTGCCAAAATTCATTGACAAAAGGTGCTGCAGAGCTTAGTGATGGGGAGGTACTCAGTGACAGTGATAATGAAAATGTTGAATAAACAGCCAACAAGTGAGCCAGGTCATAATCTTTAATAATACTATCATCGCAAAAATGAAGTTTTGCAACTTTAAATTTATGTTTATAGACTTCTTGCTATATAATTACGGTTTTATTATAATAAAATCTATATTTTGTTATCACGAAGAAATATCTTGGTCATTCGATGCAGCAAAAATTTGCAGACTATGACATCTTATTGGCCAATGTGGATATAAGATGTGTCTTAATGCTGATTTTGACACTCTCAATCGATTTCTTGACCTAAAAAACCTATATTTAGATACAAAAATTATATGTGTAGCCCTCATACTTAAGAAGATATGGAGGTTTTAAGCCTTGGCGGCCATCTTTTCCGCCATCTTGAATATTTCAGTTTCCCAAAAGATGCCAGGGTGGCATCATTAAGTTTCAGTGAGAGGACATATTGGAGATTATATTTCTGCAAAAACATTTTGTGCAGACTGTTTTTTTGGGTTACCGCCAAAATCTGCATTTGGCAACCAGACTACATGGCCTTCATTATTAACCCTTGACCCAAAGCGCCATTCACAACTGCAGCAGAAAACCATTTTACTTTTTTTTTTTTTTTTCTGAGAATGAAGTCTTGACATTTCATGTGAGTAATCTGCCAAGCAGATGATTCACATGAAATATCAAGACTTATTTTCTCTTAAAAAGAAATAATTATAAATAAAAAATTCAAAATGTCTGCTACAAGTTGTTTGTATGGCGCTTTAAGGGTTAAAGCCAATCACAGCAGCAGGAAACAAAATTTTGAAATATTCTACACAGACCAATTTCTCTTAGAAAAATAAAAACAAACAGAATGTTGTCTTCTGCAGTTTTGAATGGCATTTTTAGGGGACTTGACACACCTGGTAGATTATATGCCATTGTTTACTTTTGTGACCTGTTTGCTTTCCGCCCACTAGGTTTCTTCTGAAAACAGTTCTATCTAAAAGGCATCAAGTGAACTAATCAACACAGTATTCTGTATTGTATGCTAAGACTAGTAAAACA
The DNA here is from genome assembly GCA_964016985.1 of Anodontia alba. NCBI lineage: Eukaryota > Metazoa > Mollusca > Bivalvia > Lucinida > Lucinidae > Anodontia > Anodontia alba. Next base: position 63,285,901 of record OZ024830.1, on the reverse strand, counting down.
ATATGACCAGACTTCACAGGTATTTTGTAAGTTTATGTGTGAGCTTGTATTATTGTTTCAAGTCGCTGGGTTAGTGTGATGGTAACATGGCAAATTTTGTTGCCTGAGAAGATATGTTTTGTTATTTGCACTCAATACGGGTTAAGAGGGTACTCATTAGAGTTGCCTCTAATGATACCAATTATATAGGGATCAAACATGTTTTTCATGCATTAACATTGGCCAGGTCCCGTGGGAGGTGTTGAAAACCGAGGCCGAAGGCTGGGGTTTTCAACACCTCCCAAGGGACCTGGCCAATGTTAATGCATTGAAAAAACATGTTCGATCGCTATTATTGCATAAAAATTGAAAACATTTGCTACATTTCGCGTTATTTCTTGCACTATTTGGTTTCGCCTTTTCACAGATGTCTCGCGAACGTAATTTCCAGGGACTGCTCGTTCTAGGGCCAGGCAGTACACATCTCGTAATGGCAGCAAATCTCTGGCCCCGGTACGATCATACTGAAGTTGCATAGCTGTGCATTAACAGCGCGTGAATTGCCTTGTTAATACACGGCTTTTTGCCAGTTAATGCACGGCTGTTAATAACATGCGACACTGCTTTTTATGCAATAATATATTTTGAAGCAAATATCAGAGCGGAGGAGCAGAAGTGAACAGACAGTTGCGATTGTACATCACTTGTGATGTTATACAGTGGATCTCAGTCACTTGCTCTTAAAAATAATCATGTGGTATGCCTTGATATTAAGTATACTGATTGGGTCTGAGGAGGAGATCACCTAATTAAATTTTCAGCCAGTTTAATGAAATTTTGTTGGAGTTATGGCCCTTTGCAATTTCATAGCATAAGTTTAGAACCATGTATGCTAATGTTTTGAAAATTCATACATTTATATGGATTCCTCATGAAAAAAATAGATGACCCGTATTGTTTTTCTTATCCGAATTATCTCCCATTTTAGAGTTATTGCCCTTTTAATAAAATAACATTGAAATCTCATTAACAAGATATCTCAAAAAGTATTTGAGATAGTCCTGATATTTAGTATACTGTTTGGGACTGAGGAGATCACCTGATTAAATTTTCAACTAATGTAATGAAATTTTGTTGGAGTTATGGCCCTTTGCAATTTTTGGCCATTTGTTGCTTTCATGTGCATAGCATAACTTTAGAACCATGTATGCTAATGTTTTGAAATTTCATATATGGATTCCCTCATGAAAAAATAGGTGATTTATATTTTTTTTCTTATCCGAATTATCTCGCATTTTAGAGTTGTTGCCCTTTTAATAAAATAACATTGAAATCTCGTTAGCAAGGTATCTCAAAAAGTATTTGAGCTAGAGTCTTGATATTTGGCATACTGATTGGGACTGAGGAGGAGATCACCTGATTAAATGTTCAGCCAGTTTAATGAAATTTTGTTGGAGTTATGGCCCTTTGCAATTTTCGGCCATTTGTTGCTTTCATGTGCATAGCATAAGTATATAACCATGTATGCTAATGTTTTGAAATTTCATAGATGGATTCCTCATGAAAAAATAAGTGACCATATTTTTTTCTTATCCGAATTATCTCACATTTTAGAGTTATTTCCCTTTTAATAAAATAACACTTAAATGTCGTATATTTGTACTGTTATTATTGTCATGGGCAAGCAGTATTGGAGTCGAACACTGTTAGAGTCAGGCAGTGTTGGGGGCGTAGTATTTTACAAACACAAGCTCTTGTTATTTTAGAGAAGAAAAAACTTAATGAATTAAGTTGTGTCAGGTTTTCTTGAGACTGGGGGCAAGCTGCCCAGGTCCTGGTATCTTGCCCCCCACCCCTTCCTGTTCAGAAAAAAAACGTTTATGGTCGATATTTTGAATATTCAAATGACTGTTCAATAGGAAAGTCTGTTAAGTCATAAACTATCTTTTGGAATTGAGCCTGCCAGGTTTTCTGGCATAGTTGCTAGCTTCTAAGGACACTATATTCTGGCCCTCAATTTCCTCCTATCAGGTAAAAGATGCATATGCACATAAAAAATTAGTTTTCCCATGTTTCTATCATAAAGATTTTTATTTAAAAAGAATAAAATCTTTCTGAATAAAGTTCTGTCAGGTTTTCTGGGGGTTATAGAAAAAAAGGTAATGGTCAATATTATGAATATTCAAATGATTGCTTAATAGGAAAGTCTATTTAGTGATAAATTGTCTCTGTATATTCTGGCCCTCAATTTCCTCCTATCAGGTAAAAGATGCATATGCACATAAAAATCAGTTTTCCCATGTTTCTATTATAAAGATTTTTATTTAAAAAAAAAAATCTTTCTGCATTAATTTCTGTCAGGTTTTCTGGGGATGGGGGGCAAGCTGCCCAGGCCAGGGTATTTTCACCCCCAGGGGGAAAGCTGCCCAGAGGCAGCTTCACTCCCTGGGGGAAAGCTGCCCAGGATGGGGGGCAAGATACCCGTGTTATCTTCACCCCCCAGGGGAGTGGGCAAGCTGCTCAGAGGGTGCAAGGTAAACCGGTACACCAGTCTTCCTGTACCGGTGCCCGTTTGCGTTCCCATCACATTGTGCTAAAGTTTTTCAGATGCTTATATCTCAACAGTCACTTACCACAGACCATTCATATTTAGAACATGGGTGCTTGGGAGGGTCGTCTGAGATTTCATAAAAACAGACCGTGCCCTGGGGTGGGGCTAGGGGTCAAAATTGAGAACACCTTTGTAAAATGCTTTATTGCTGTGTTCAAGCTTTTCATATGCTTGTATCTTAGTAGTCATTTGTCAACAAGCATTCATATTGGGAACATGGGTGCCTGAAATGGTCATCTAAGTGTCCATAGGTATCAACCCCTGGGTTCTTGCCCTGGGGTGGGCTAGGGTTCAAAATCCAGGACACCTCTTGTAAAGTGTTTAGTGCATTTCTGTTACCCTAGCATTGTAAACACATCTTAGGTAATACAGTGTGGGGAATCCACGTGACCAAATGACTAGGTACACAGAGTTTGTTACTAGTTTTAGCCCCGCACAAGGTAGGCTTTTTTAGAATATCTCTATTCATACCAAATGGAATTTGTTCAAATAAAGCACAGAGAACGCGGAAAGTCAAGCTCTTTCTGGCGGTGTAAGTGCTGTTCTGCGATCTGGTCTAATTCTAGAGAACATTCAAAGAATGTTTTTGCTGTCAATCTGGGCTTCGGGGACAATTTATATGAATTTTGACGAAAAACATTCTCCGAAAAATATATGTAGGTCATTGTGATCTACATTCCACAGTCCAGTGATTTTACCTTATATCTCAAAGACTATTTGATAGAGAAATGTCATACCTTGGATAGTAGTTTCACGGGACACAAATCGTGACCTCAAAATGTATGCCAGTGTGACCTATATTTCATAGTCCAGTGATTTTTTTCTTGTAGCTCAAAGACTAATTGATGGAGAAATGTCATACCTTGGATATTAGTTTCATTTGACACGAAGAGTAACCTCATAATGTATCTATGTCAATGTGTCCTATATTTCATGGTTCACAGATTTTGCCTGATAACTAGAAGATTATTTGATGGAGAAATGTCATGTCTGGATTATAAGTTTCATGTAACCGGAAGATTGACCTCAAAATATATCTAGGCTAGTATGACTGATATTTCATGGTTCAATGATTTTGCCTAAGAACATGAAGACTATTGGATGGAAAAATGTCATTCTAGATTTTAACTTCCATGTAACCTGTTGAATGACATTAAAAAAATATCTAGGTCAGTGTGACCGATATTTCATTGTTCAGTGATTTTGCCTATTAACTGGAGGACTATTTAATGGAAGATTTCATAGCAGGAACATTTGTTCCATGTGATGCGATGATCAGCCTCAAAATATATCTAGGTCAGTTTTCCATGTAACACATATAGATTTGCATTAAAATTTATAGAGGGATGTGTGATCAGACACACTAGACTTATTTATGTCTTATTTTATTTGTTTGACAAGCAAATTCAGGCGAGCTCTCCTGTCTGACGACAGGTCTTGTTTTCTTCTTCTCCTGAACTGAGAGGCCAATTGTTTGTGTTGAGGTTTTACGGCCCTGTCAACCCAATGGGGTCATGTCGAGCGCGGTCAGTTTACCTAACCACATGTTTACTGGGCAGGCTTAGTCCTCTAAGCAGTTAACCAGTATTGTGCACATTCTTTTGCCAGAAACTGACAACTGCCCTTCTTGAATCAGCGGAAGGGAGAGAATGACCGTAGAAAATATTTCATGATCAATCTCCACGAAAGAATGTTGCTGACCTCGGCGGGGATTGAACCCGCGACCTCCTGGTCTCCAGTCGGACAGGCCAATTGACTTGAAACTTGTTAGGAAACATCGAGATGACTTGTAGATAAAAAATAGCTAAAATTGTTCTGATTGGAAATCCAAGATGGCCACCATGGTCCACATCTTGAAAATCTGTTTTTCACTTCTCCTGAACTGAAAGGCCAATTGACTTGAAAATTGGCAGGAAGCATAGGGGCTACTTGCAGGTCAAAAATAACTAAAAACATTCCAGTCAGAAATCCAATATGGCCATTGTGGCGGCCACTTGAAATCTATTTTTCGCTTCTTCTGCTGAACCAAAAAGCCAAGTGACTCGAAACTTGGTAGGAAGCATCAGTATGATTTGTAGATAGAAAAAATAGCTAAAGTTGTTCCAATTGGAAATCCAAGATGGCCTCCATGGCTGCTATCATGAAAATCTATTTTTCACTTTTTCTCCTGAACCAAAACTTAGTACCTCATAGGAAGGACTTGTAGATCAAAAATAGCTGGCCGCCTTGGCTTCTGTCTTGAAAATCTATATTTTTTCGCTTCTGAACTGAAAGGCCAATTTACTTGAAACTTGTTAGGAAGCATCAGGGGATCTTGTAGATCAAAAGTAGCTTAAATTGTTCAGATGGGAAATCCAAGAGGGCAGCGATGGCTGCCATCGTGAAAATCTATTTTCAGCTTCTTCTTTTGAAACGAAAGGCCAATTGCCTTGAAACTTGGTAGGAAGCATCAGGGTGATTTGTTGATCAATCATAGCTAAAAGCAATCTGATCTGAAATCCAAGATGGCTGCCATCTTGAAAATCTGTTTTTTGCTGCTTCTCGTGAACTGAAAGGCCAATTGACTTGAAACTTGGTAGGAAGCATCAGGGTGTCTTGTAGAAGATAAAAAAATAGCTAAAATCATTTAGATCAGAAATCCAAGATGGCCACCATGGCACTATCTTGGAAATCTATTTTGCGCTTCTTCTCCTGAACTGAAAGACCAATTGACTCGAAACTTGGTAGGAAGCATCAGGATGACTATTAAATCAAAAATAGCCAAAATTGTTCCGATAGCAAATCCAAGATGGCCACCATGGCCGCCAATTTACTCAAAACTTGTTATAAGGAAGTATCTTGGTTACTTGTAGATCAAAAATTGCTAAATTTGTTCTGATCTGAATTCCAATATGGCCACCATCTTGAAAATCTATTTTGAACTACTTCTAAACAGAAAGGCCATTTGACTCTAAACTTGTTTGGAAGTATCAGGGTAACTTGTAGATCAAAAATAGCTAAAATCATTCTGATGGGAAATCCAAGATGGTCGCCCTAACAGCCATGTTGAAAATCTATTTTGAACTTTTATTCTGAACCAAAAGGCCAATTGACTACTTCATTGTAAGTATTGCGGTGCCTTGTTGATCAAGAGTAGCTAAATTCATTCTGATTGGAAATCCTAGATGGCTGCCATCTGGAAAGTCTATATTGAATTCTTTCTCTTGAACCGAAAGGCCAATTGACTTGAAACTTGTCTGGTAATCGGGTGAGTGATACAGGGCCATCTTGGCCCTCTCTTCATTTGAAGGTTTACTTGATATTGGATTGAATGGACCCTTGTGATCTTTAATTATTTTAATTGAACAGTCATTTGCTATAGTGAATTCATGAAAATAACATCACTGTATTGTTTTACCATCCTCAGATACTTCTGACTAGTAACCAACTCACTGCCTTAACCCTTGTCCTGCTGAACCCGGATAGACCCTGCTTTTGCAAACAGTGTAGATGGATCTGCACTGTTTGCCATTTAGTATATGAATTTATGTCAACAATCTGGATCAAGTTACCTTATTGGCTGAAAATTAGAAGTGGGCGTGGCTTCTTAATTTATTCAGCATGACAAGGGTTAAAGTACCACCTTGAAAAGGGTTGAGATTGGTATTGACGCCAAAAAAGTTAACATGCTTTAGTAAATACGGGACATCATGCTCCTTAAAATTTCCACATATGTATCTTTTATATATGAATCTTTTCACCTTCATCACTCAGAATAAGTTTTACTATCCAACGACTGAAAATGACATTCAGCACATGCTCTCATCAATTTGAAATGCACCGACTGTACATAAAAAGTTTATCATATGTACCCCGACAAGTGAAAAAGTGCCTTCGAACATGCACAAAATGCACAGATTCACATCATCCTGAGCATGCTCAAAGTATTATCCAGGCCAAAGTCTGGATTTTTGCTCTCCATTCATAGATTCTGTAGTATATAAGGATTCTGTTTGTGGAAAGTGCTGTTATTCAGTAGATAACGTCCTCAAAAAAAAAAAAAAAAAAAAAAAAAAAGATGTATCTTTTGAAAAAGATAGTTGCCAACAGTGCCAGGCAGTTTTTTTGTTTTGTTTTTTTTTTTTTTGCTTATTTCTGGAGCTTTTTAGCTCACCTGGGCAGAAGGCTCCAGGGCTTGTGGGGGGTGGGGGATAACTTCCTTTATAGAACAGTTCAGGGATGTGCCACTGGAATAGGTGTACTTTTCATGCCTGAGATTATATGATAAGGTATCAGTTTTATCACACAATCATATAAATAGCCCCCATTTCTAAAATAGCCCATTAATTTGCAATTTTGGTGGAAAAAATACTTTTAGTCTTACTTGGCCACATACATAATCAAAATGCACATATATTTTGCATATAATTCCCAAATAAGTTGTCTGTTTTGGTTCAACTAGTGTTAACTAATAATCTTCTATTATCTGAATAGGGTCTCTTTTTACATGCAAATTATATAAATAGGTATGTTTTGTCAGTCTGGAAATTATATGAATAGGGGGTGTCTTCAAAGTTCCAGTAGCTTATAGGATGGCAGGCCATCTGTCGTACGTCCATCATCAGTTCACACCTTTGACCAGTTATATCTTACTGTCTGCAGGCTGATCTCAATCATTGCACATCTATAGCATGCTGATGACATAAGCTTTTCATGGAAATCCACCGAAAACTTTGGTTGCTATGGCAACCACAAGGTCTCATGGACTTACAATTATCGGAAGATGCTTGTCATCACCATAACCTTCAGTTTTGATCAGATGTTCCTGAAACTAGCAAATAAAGTGGATATGGATGAAATTTCAAACAACTTCAAAAACTGGCCAGATCAGATCATTAGTCTTAGACTTATATCACCTTGTTTGCTGAAAAAGCCTCTGTTTGACTGTTATAAGCATAACTTGTTAGTTTCAATTGGATCTTCCTGAAACTTGCAGATTGTGTTGTTCCATTACAGGATTTTTTATGATCGATGATCGTAAATAATCAGACAGGAAATTTTGATTGATTATCGATTATAATCGAAAGCTATTGAACAAAAAGAAAATGAAGCTTTTACCCTAAAAAGGTAGGATAATTTTACTGTACTCCATAAAAATTATAAAAAAAAAACCCCTACATACTAGATCATTTACATGCATGATTTGAGTTCCAATATGCATATCACAACAGGCTCAGACAAAACATTCAATTTTGAAGTCGCTGAAGTTTCTAAATCTTGCTGTACTTTATCCATTTGTTGCAGAAACACTATTGATTTACATTTCTGACATACTTAAGATGAATAGTTTGTGAGATGGCATATATTTTGCATCAAAGTTGCAAATTTGAACTGAAACTTCAAAAAGGATTAGATGTACATATTTTTGATTATACATTGTAATTGATTATCACTTAACATAATTGATGAGTAGAATCGACACTCAGAACTGGCCAGATCAGAACATTTTAGAGTTACATCCCTTTGATTGCTGGAAAATCTGTTTGACTGACTTTAGCATAACTCCGTTTTGATTTGATCTTCCTGAAACTTGCAGATTAGGTGGATATGTATGAAATCTCTCATGAGTTCGAAACCCAGCCAGACTGGATCATTAATCTTTGAGCTATGTCCCTTGATTGCAAAAAAAAAAAAAAAAAAAAAAAGTCTGTTTGACTGTGTCATCAGCATAACTTGTTTACATCTGATCTTCCTGAAACTTGCAGATAATGAGGACATAAATGAAACTTTGGATGAGTTTGAAAATTGGCTAAATTGGATTATCTTAAGAGTTACATCCCTTTGATTGATGGAAAAAAAAAATGTCTGTTAGACTTTGTGATCAGAATAACATGAAGCTTGGACCGGATCTTCCTGAAACTTGCAAATAAGGTGAACATGGATGAAATCTCGCATGAATTTGAAACCTGGCCAGATCAGATCATTAATCTTAGAGTTACATCCCTTTGAATGCTGAAAAAGCCTCTGTTTGACTTTGTCACCAGTATAACTCATTCTGCTTTGATAAAATCTGTCTGAAACTTTCAGAAAAGGTGGACATGGATTAAATCTCGAATGGGTAAAAAAAAACTGGCCACATCGGATCATAAATCTTAGAGTTACTCCTCTTGATTGTTAAACAAGAGGACCATGATGGTCCTATATCGCTCACCTGAGCAAACAGCTTTGCAAACTTACTGTTGAAGTTTCAGCCAAGTTCACTGCTCTAAGAATTTTGTATAAATTTTATAGCCCTACTCCCGAGCGGCTATGTTTTTTTCATGCATCATGACTGCTGGAACTGAATCTTGAAAGAAGGTCACCAAAGGAACAATTCTGCCAAGTTATATTGAAATTGGTCCAGTGGTTTCTGACAAAAAGATTTTTGAAGTGTTTTATATAGCTATATAGGGAAAATAAGCCCCACCCCCTAACGGCCATATTTTTAGCTCACCTGAGCAAAAGCTCAGGGTGAGCTATTGTCATCACCCTATGTCCGTCGTCCGTCGTTCGTCGTCAACAATTAGTTTGTTAACACTCTAGAGGTCACAGTTTTGACCCAATCTTGATGAAACTTGCTCAGAATGTTTGCCTTTATGAAATCTAGGTCAAGTTCGATACTGGGTTACTTGGGGTCAAAAACTAGGTCACCAGGTCAAATCAAAGGAAAAACTTGTTAACACTCTACAGGTCATAGTTTTGACCCAATCTTGATGAAACTTGCTCAAAATGTTTGCCTCTATTAAATCTAGATCAAGTTCGAAACTGGGTCACCTGGGGTCAAAAACTAGGTCACCGGGCCAGATCAGCAGAAAACCTTGTTAACACTCTAGCGGTCACATTTTTGAAGCAATCATCATGAATCTTGCTCAATATATTTGTCTTGATGATTTCTAGGTCAAGTTCGAAACTGGGTCACCTGGGGTCAAAAACTAGGTCACCTGGCCAGATCAGCAGAATACCTTGTTAACACTCTAGCAGTCACGTTTTTGAAGCAATCATCATGAATCTTGCTCAATATATTTGTCTTGATGATTTCTAGGTCAAGTTCGAAACTGGGTCACTTGGGGTCAAAAACTAGGTCACCGGGCCAGATCAGCAGAAAATCGTGTTAACACTCTAGCGGTCACATTTTTGAAGCAATTATCATGAACCTTGCTCATTATGTTTGTCTTGATGAATTCTAGGTCAAGTTCGAAACTGGGTCACCTGGGGTCAAAAACTAGGTCACCTGGCCAGATCAGCAGAAAACCTTGTTAACACTCTAGCGGTCACATTTTTGAAGCAATCATCATGAATCTTGCTCAATATGTTTGTCTTGTTGATTTCTAGGTCAAGTTCGAAACTGGGTCACTTGGGGTCAAAAACTAGGTCACCTGGCCAGATCAGCAGAAAACCTTGTTAACACTCTAGCGGTCACATTTTTGAAGTAATCATCATGAATCTTGCTCAAAATGTTTGTCTTGATGATTTATAGGTTGAGTTCGAAACTGGGTCACTTGGAGTCAAAAACTAGGTCACCGGGCTAAATCAGCAGAAAACCTTGTTAACACTCTAGCGGTCACATTTTTGAAGCAATAATCATGAATCTTGCTCAAAATGTTTGTCTTGATGATTTCTATGTCAGGTTCAAAACTGGGTCAAGTGGTGTCAAAAACTAGGTCACCAGGCCAAACCGGCAGAAAACCTTGTTAACACTCTAGCGGTCACATTTTTGAAGCAATTATCATGAATCTTGCTCAAAATGTTTGTCTTGGTGAGTTCTAGGATATGTTTGAAACTGGGTCACTTGGGGTCAAAAACTAGGTCACCGGGCCAAATCAGCAGAAAACCTTGTTAACACTCTAGCGGTCACATTTTTGAAACAATCATCATGAATCTGGCTCAAAATGTTTGTCTTGATGATTTCTAGGTCAAGTTCGAAACTGGAACACCTGGGGTCAAAAACTAGGTCACCTGGCCAAATCAGCGTAAAATCTTATCACTCTAGCGGTCACATTTTTCAAGCAATTATCATGAATCTTGCACAAAATGTTTGTCTTGATGAGTTCTAGGTCAAGTTCGAAACTGGGTCACTTGGTATCAAAAACTAGGTCACCAAGCGAAATCAGCAGAAAACTTTGTTATAATCATTTTGAACTTTGATCAGAATGTTTGCCTTGATCAGTTCTAGATCAGGCTCTCAAAGTGCTATGTTGCTCAGGTGAGCGTTACAGGGCCATCATGGCCCTCTTGTTTGACGAATCATGACAGCTTGAATAAACTTGGTAGAGTGCCACCAAAGAAACATTCCTGCAAGTTATACTGAAATCGGTTCAGTGGTTTCTGACAAGAAGATTTCTAAATTTTTCTATTTAGATATATAGGGAAAATAAGCCCCACCCCTAGCAGCCATGTTTTTTGCCGAATCATGATTGCTTGAACAATCTTGGCACAGGGTCACCAAAGCAACATTCCTGCCAAGTAATATTGAAATCGGTCAGGTGGTTTCTGAAAAGAAGAATTTTAAAAAAAAAATTCTATACAGATATATACGGAAAATAAGCCCCGCCCCCTGACAGCCATGTTTTTTGATGTATCATGATTGGTACAGGGTCACCAAAGCAACATTCCTGCCAAGTTACAATGAACTCGACCCAACGGTTTCTTACGAGAAGATTTTTAAAGTTTTCTATATAGATATATAGGGAAAATATGCCCCGCCCCCTAGCGGCCATGTTTCTTGACGAATCATGCCGGCTTGAACAATCTTGGTAGAGGGTCACCAAAGAAACATTCCTGCTAAGTTATATTGAAATTGATCCATTGGTTTCTGACAAGAAAATTTTTAAACTTTTCTATATAGATATATATAGGGAAAAATAAGCCCCACCCCTTGGCGGCCATGTTTTTTGATGAATCATGATAACTTAAACGATCTTGGTAGAGGGTCAACAAGGAAACATTTCTGTCAAGTTATAATGAAATCGGTCCAGTGGTTTCTGACAAGAAGATTTTTAAAGTTTTCTATTTAGATACATAGGGAAAATAAGCCCCGCCGCCATGGCGGCCATGTTTTTTGACGAATCCAAATGGCTTGAACAATCTTGGTAGAGGATCACCAAAGAAACATTTCTGCAAAATTATATTGAAATCGGTCCATTGGTTTCTGACAAGAAGATTTTTAAAGTTTTCTATATAGATACATGTATATAGGAGAAATAAGCCCCACCCCCTGGCGGCCATGTTTTTTGACGAATCCAAATGGCTTGAACAATCTTGGTAGAGGATCATCAAAGGAACATTTCGGCAAAATTATATTGTAATCAGTCGAGTGGTTTCTGACAAGAAGATTTTTAAAGTTTTCTATATAGATATATAGGGAAAATAAGCCCCGCCCCCTGGCGGCCATGTTATTTGACAAATCCAAATGGCTTTAACAATCTTGGTAGAGGATTACCAAAGGAACATTTCTGCAAAATTATATTGAAATCGGTCCATTGGTTTCTGACAAGAAGATTTTTAAAGTTTTCTATATAGATACATAGGGAAAAAAAGCCCCGCCCCCTGGTGGCCATGTTATTTGACGAATCTAAATGGCTTGAACAATCTTGGTAGAGGATCACAAAAGGAACATTTCTGCAAAATTATATTGAAATCGGTCCAGTGGTTTCTGACAAGAAGATTTTTAAAGTTTTCTATATAGATATATAGAGAAAATAAGCCCCGCCCCCTGGCGGCCATGTTTTTTGACAAATCCAAATGGCTTGAACAATCTTGGTAGAAGATCATCAAAGAAACATTTCTGCAAAATTATACTGAAATCGGTCCAGTGGTTTCTGACAAGAAGATTTTTAAAGTTTTCTATATAGATATATAGGGAAAATAAGCCCCGCCCCCTGGCGGCCATGTTTTTTGACGAATCCAAATAACTTGAACAATCTTGGTAGAGGATCACCAAAGGAACATTTCTGCAAAATTATATTGAAATCGGTCCATTGGATTCTGACAAGAAGATTTTTAAAGTTTTCTATATTGATATATAGGGAAAATAAGCCCCGCGTCCTGGCGGCCATGTTTTTTGATGAATCCAAACGGCTTGAACAATCTTGGTAGAGGGTCACCAAAGGAACATTTCTGCAAAATTACATGGAAATAGGTCCAGTGGTTTCTGACAAGAAGATTTTTGAAGTTTTTAGTTAAAAAATCTATTTTTAGCTCCTGTGACCTAGATATGCAACGGACCGGAACCATTTGAACAACTTTGAAAGAGGACCAACCAAGGATCATTCCTGGGAAGTTTGGTCAAATTCCAATCAGTGGTTTAGGAGGAGATGTCGTTTAAAGATTGTGGACGGACGGACATACAGACGACGACGACGGACGGTGAGTGATCACAATACCTCACCTTGAGCCTTCGGCTCAGGTGAGCTAAAAAGCCTCTGTTATGCCTTTGTCATCAGAATTACTCATGAAGTTTGGATAGGGTCTTCCTGAAACTTGCAGATAAGGTGAACATGGATAAAAATCTCTGATGAATTTGAAACCTGGCCAGATCAGATCATTAATCTTAGAGTTACATACCTTTGATTGCTGAAACGCCTCTGTTAGACATTGTCATTAGCATAACTCATTCAGTTTTGATTGAATCTATCTGTAACTTGCAAATAAGATGGACATGGATGAAATCTCGAATGAGTTAAAAAACTGGCCAGATTGGCTAGGAATCTTAGAGTTACTCCTCCTAATTGCTGAAAAAGCCTCTCCATGACTTGTCATCAGCATAACTTGTTCAGTTTTGATCGGATCTCCCTGAAATTTGCAGACAAGCTGGACACAGATGAAATCAAACGATTTTGTAACCTGGCCAGATTGGATCATTTGTCTTTGAGTTACATCCCCTTGATTGTTGAAAAAGCCTTTGTTTGACTTTATCATCAGCATAAGTCTTTCAGTTTTGATTGGCTCATCCCGAAACTTGCAGATAAGTTGGAATGGATGAAGCCTTAGATAAATTTGAAAAAATTTGGAAACCTACACAATCTTAATAGAGTTATATCATTTGATTGCTAAAGACATGTATAATTAACCTTGTTTGCTGCATAGCTCTATCAGGTTTAATTGGATCTTCCTTAAACTTGACCTGCTTTTCACCACAAGTGAGTATTAAGGACCAACATGGTCCTCCTGTTTTTATTTCAAATGATAGGCCAACCTTTCTAGTTGAAATAGCCTGTAGGCTTTGAGTTTAAGCACAGTGACTGAGTTCTCTCATCCTTTTGAAAAGGATGCAAAAAAAAAAAAGTCACCAGTTAGGTTTTTCTTAAAGGTCAACGAAGGAAATCAAGACAAGAGGTTGGACTCAAGTCAGTGGGTCAATCAGTAAATTGTACGAAAGTGACTTTAGCTGGTTTAGATTGCCACCAAGAATAGCAATGATACCAGACTTTGAATCTTTCAGACTGGCAGTCAGCATTCTAACCTTCTCCATACCATAGACTGGAAGCATCGTGTTTAACCTTTTACCTTAGCATTTTGTCTTCATCAGACTTATAACAACTTAACCTTTCACCTTTATATCACCTTCACCTTTTTAGCTTAACTGAGCCAAAGGCTCAGGATGAGCTATTGTGATAAGTGATCACTCACTGTCCATCGTCCGTTCACACCTTTGAAAGACTTCTCCTCTGAAACCCCTGGGCCAATTTTCATGTGGGGATTGAAAATTTGTACAAATGGTCACAGCTTGTTAAGTAAGATGGCCACCATGCCCATATAGTAAAAACACTCAAAAATCTTCTTCTCCAGAACCAAGGAAGTTTTGAGGCTGAATCTTGTAATTTAGATCGGAAACTCAAGGGCTACCAAGTTTGTTCAATTGATGACCGTAGGTTGACCTTTGACCTTTTTACAGCATGGTCAATTTTACGTCCCTACGCATTTTTATATGGGAAAAGTATTGAAATGTCAGTTTCTAAAGATGCATTAAAGACTTGTAGCTGAAACTTGCACTGTATGATCAAAGTAGCAAACCCTTTTAGTTACAATCAAAATTTTGTCCTCCGAGGTCCCTTGGCGATATACATTTATAAAATCTCGTAACCTTTAAATGTCTTCTCTGAAACAGCTTGACCAGTTTTCACCAGATTTCACATTAGGCCTTCTGATGAAGAGGTATTATCAATTAACTCAAATGGTTCTGCATCATTAAACAAGATGGTTGCCATGCCCATATATGGTAAAAATAGAAACACTTAAAAATCTTCTTCTCCAGAACCAAGAAGCTTCTAGGCTGAATCTTGTAATATAGCAATAGGAACTCAAGGTGTACCGTTTGTTCAAATGATGACATTTGACCTTTTTATGGCAAGGTCAGATTTGGGTCCCTATGTATTTGTATGGGGAAAATATTGAAAATTAAGTTTCTCAAAATATATTAAAGACTATTGGCTGAAACTTACAGTATATGATCAAAGTATCAAACCTTTTAGTTACAATCAAACTTTTGTCCCCAAGGTTATATGCCCTTGTCCCTTGGCTATATACATGTTTAAATTCTCATAATCTTTAAAGGTCGTCTCGAAACACTTGGCCAATTTTAACTAGATTTCACCTTGAGCCTTCTGTTGAATTAGTTCAGTTTGTTCAAACGGCTCTATATCATTTACAAGATGGCTGCCATGCCCATATATGGTAAAAACAGTTAAAAATCTTCTTCTCCAGTATCAAGAAAGCTTAGAAGCTGAATCTAGGTATATAGCATCAGGGATGCAAGGTCTACTAAGTTTGTTCAAATGATGATCCTAGGATGACCTTTGACTTTTTACGGCACTTTCAAATTTCGTCCCTAGTTGCTGTAGCAATACTGGAAGAATGTTGCATGGCATCTTCAGATGTGCAATGGCTGTTTTACTCAGGTGAGTAAATCCTGGCCCGTGGGCATCTTGTTTATCTTTTTTATTTTTAGCTCACCTGAGCTGTGCTCAGGATGAGCTATAGTGATCACTTTTCGTCCGTCCAGCCTGCCGTCCATTAACATTTTCAAACGACTTCTCCTCTGTAGGCCCTGAGCCAATTTTGCTCAAATTTCATATGGAGCCTCCTTAGGTTGGGGGAACGAAAGATTGCTAAAATGGTCGCAGTCAGTTGACCAAGATGGCCGCCATGCCCATACATGGTAAAACCTTTGAAAATCTCTTTCTCCAGAACCGAGGATGCCTTGGGGCTGAATCATTGGGGAGGGTGGGGGGGGGGGGTGGGGGGTCTGCCAAAGTTGCTAAAATAATGGTCGTACATTGTTATTTGACTTTACGGCAAGGTCAAGTTTGCTTCCTATGCATTTGTATGGGAAAAAACATTTAAAAATCTTCTCCAAAACTGAGGATGCCTTTTGGCTGAATCTTTGCATATATCATTGGGAACGGGAGGTCTACCAAAGTTGCTAAAATATTGGTCGTACATTGACATTTGACCTTTTTACAGTAAGGTCAAGTTTGCTTCCTTATGCATTTGTATGGGAAAAATGTTCAGAATTTCAAATGATTTCTCCTCTGGAGCCTCTAGGACAATGTTGCTCAAATTTCATTTGGAGCCTCCCTGGGGCAGGGGAATGAAAGGTTGCTAAAATGGTTGCCGTCAATTGACCATGATGGCCGCCATGCCCATATATGGTAAAAACATTTAAAAATCTTCTTCTCCAGAACCGAGGATGGCTTATGACTGAATCTTTGTATAAATTATCAGGGACGGGAGGTCTACCAAAAGAGCTAAAATAATGGTCGTACATTGACATTTGACCTTTTTACAGCTAGGTCAGGTTTGCTTTCCTATGGATTTGTATGGGATAAAATGTTGAGAATTTCAAATGACCTCCTCTGGAGCCACTAGGCCAGTGTTGCTCAAATTTCATTTGGAGCCATCCTGGGGCAGGGAAATGAAAGTTTGCTAAAATGGTTGCGGTCCATTGACCAAGATGACGGCCATGCCCATATATGGTAAAAACCTTTAAAAATCTTCTTCTCCAGAACCAAGGATGCCTTGTAGCTGAATCTTTGCATAAATCATCGGGGACGGGTCTACCAAAGTTGCTAAGATAATGGTCATACATTGACATTTGACCTTTTTACGGTGAGGTCAAGTTTGCTTCTGTATGCATTTGTATGGGCCCCATACATTTGTATGGAAAAAATGTTGATAATTTCAAATGACTTCTCCTCTGAAGCCTCTAGGCCAGTGTTGCTCAAATTTCATGCGGAGCCTTCTTGGGCAGGAGAATGACAGATTGCTAAAGTGGGCATGGTCCATTGATCAAAATGGCTGCCATGCCCATATATGGTTAAAAATCTACTCCAGAACCAAATAAGCCCTGGGCCCTAATCTTTGCACAAATTATGGGGAACAGGAGATCTACTAAAATTGCTAAAATGATGGTTCTATGGTGACGTTTGACTTTTTACCGCCAACGTCAAATTTGCTTCCCCATGCATTTGTATTGGCCATATACATTTATATTGGAAGTACATGTATCAAAGTGACTTATAGATCAACAGTAGCTAAAATCGTTCTGATTGGAAATCTAAGATGGCCGTCATCTTGTTAGCTCACCTGAGCACGAAGTGCTCATGGTGAGCTATTGTGGTCAGTCAATGTCCGTCGTCCGTCGTCCGTCGTCCGTCGTGCGTCGTCCGTCGTCCGTCGTGCGGCGTCAACAATTGCTTTAAAAGCCTACTCCTCCTACACCCCTGGGCCAATTGACTTGATACTTGGTAGGAAGCATCGGGGTGACTTGTAGATCAAAAATAGCTAAAATCGTTCCGATCGGAAATCCAAGATGGCCGCCATGGCCACCATCTTGAAAATCTATTTTTCGCTTCTTCTCCTGAACCGAAAGGCCAATTGACTCCAAACTTGCTAGGAACCATCAGCGTGACTTGTAGATCAAAAATAGCTAAAATCGTGCCGATTGGATATCCAAGATGGCCGCCATGGCCGCCATCTTGAAAATCTATTTTTCGCTTCTTCTCCTGAACCAAAAGGCCAGTTGACTCCAAACTTGCTAGGAAGCATCAGGGTGACTTGTTGATCAAAAATAGCTAAAATCGTGCCGATCGGAAATCCAAGATGGCCGCCATGGCCGCCATCTTGAAAATCTATTTTTCGCTTCTTCTCCTGAACCAAAAGGCCAATTGACTCCAAACTTGCTAGGAAGCATCAGGGTGACTTGTAGATCAAAAGTAGCTAAAATCTTGCCGATCGGAAATCCAAGATGGCCGCCATGGCGGCCATCTTGAAAATCTATTTTTTGCTTCTTCTCCTGAACCGAAAGGCCAATTGACTCCAAACTTGCTAGGAAGCATCAGGATGACTTGTAGATCATAAATAGCTAAAATCGTGCCGATCGGAAATCCAAGATGGCCGCCATGGCTGCCATCTTGAAAATCTATTTTTCGCTTCTTCTCCTGAACCGAAAGGCCAATTGACTCCAAACTTGCTAGGAAGCATCAGGGTGACTTGTAGATCAAAAATAGCTAAAATCGTGCCGATCGGAAATCCAAGATGGCCGCCATGGCCGCCATCTTGAAAATCTATTTTTAGCTTCTTCTCCTGAACCGAAAGGCCAATTGACTCCAAACTTGCTAGGAAGCATCAAGGTGACTTGTAGATCAAAAGTAGCTAAAATCTTGCTGATCGGAAATCCAAGATGGCCGCCATTTGCTTCTTCTCCTGAACCGAAAGGCCAATTGACTCCAAACTTGCTAGGAAGCATCAGGATGACTTGTAGATCATAAATAGCTAAAATCGTGCCGATCGGAAATCCAAGATGGCCGCCATGGCCGCCATCTTGAAAATCTATTTTTCGCTTTTACTCCTAAACCCAAAAGCCAATTGACCCCAAACTTGGTAGGAGGCATTGGAGTGACTTATAGATCAAAAATAGCTAAAATCGTGCCTATCGGAAATCCAAGATGGCCGCCATGGCCGCCATCTTGAAAATCTATTTTTCGCTTCTTCTCCTGAACCGAAAGGCCAGTTGACTCCAAACTTGGTAGGAAGCATCGGGGTGACTTGTAGATCAAAAATAGCTAAAATTGTGCCAATCGGATATCCAAGATGGCCGCCATGGCAGCCATCTTGAAAATCTATTTTTCGCCTCTTCTCCTGAACTGAAAGGCCAGTTGACTCGAAACTTGGTAGGAAGCATTGGGGTGACTTGTAGATCAGAAATAGCTAAAATCGTGCCGATCGTAAATCCAAGCTGGCTGCCATTTAGAGTATGTTCAAATGATCACGCTCAATTGACTGGCATGCCATATATCTTCTTCTTCAAAATAAAGAACTGCTTAAATGATTATCTTTTCATTAGTTGCTATGACAGGATTGGAAAAATGTTGCATAACATCTGCATATCTGCAGTGGCTATGTCACTCAGGTGAGCGACCCGTGGCCCGTGGGCCTCTTGTTTATTTTTATTATATTTTCCTGCCACTGTGCTGTTTACCTGTATAAAATCATGATTCTTCAGAAACCACTTAGCCAATTTCCACCAAATTTCGCATTGATCCTACTGTTGAAATGTGATTGATAGTTTATTCAAATGATCAGGCTCCATTGACTGTCAGGCCCATATATTCTTCTTCAAAACTAAGAACTGCTCAAATGATGATCTTTTCATTAGTTGCGATGATAGGATTGGAAAAATGTTGCATAACATCTGCATATCTGCAGTGGCCATGTCAGTCAGGTGAGCAAGCCGTGGCCCGTGGGCCTTTTGTTTTCTTTTTACTGCACTGTCTTAAACACACTTGACACCTGCACATAATCCCCATGCTGGGGTGTTACAGTATCAGAAAAGTAAAAAAGGTGGCCATATGTTGAAAGACCAGAACTATATTTGGATGTGCACAACAAGACCTCGAGGGGAAAACCTCAGATTGGTTTAAACAAGAGAAATTCTGACCAGCGATCTTGGAGGATATGCGATAAAATGAAGTTGTTTACGGATGTAGGGACAGTGGACTTCTCCCTCTGGTATTATACAAATACTACTTACATAGAATGACCAAGGGACTGGGTACTCAGTCCTTTCTTTTCTCTCCAGATATTTGTGTGAAGCTGAGATGACATCGTACTCATATATGCGGGAACCTTATCCACATACAGTGATGTTGGACTCAAAATATATATATATATTTGAGGACCCGATATTTACAGAATAAATCGCAGTTAGACCTTACAATTCATTTAGTTCATATGCTTGATTTCAGATGGTCTCTTGCCTGAAAAGGGGACAAACTATGGTATTTCAACAGATAAGGTGTCTGTTAAGTAGGGTACTGAGGGAAAGTACCTGCCAAGAAGCAAAACATCATTAATTTCAGAACTCTGTTGTACATGTAACCGTTCAACAGATCCTACTTGTCATGTACAATCCACAAACTTACCAAAGCAAGTGCCTACAATTCCATTGTCCAACGTGTGTAATACTTTCATGGTTTTCTCCCTTATACCTTGTAGTTAAATATTAAAAGATGTTTTTAGCTCACCTGGGCTGAAGATGCCAGGGGAGTTTTTAGGATAGTGGTCAGCACCTTTGACTAGTTATATTTCCACAGTCTGTAGGCTGATCTCAGTCATTTCTCAACTGTAGCATCTCTGGTGGGGGATTGATGGCATAAGCTTATGATTGAAATCAAATAAAAACCTTGGTTGCTATGATAACCACAAAGTTCCGTGGACTTACAATTGGTAAATGTTAGTCATCACCATAACTCCTTCAGTTTTGAACGGATGGTCCTGAAACTTGCAACTAAGGTGGATGAAATCTTGGACAAGCTTGAAAACTGGCCAGATAGGATCTTTAATCTTAGTTACATCCCCTTGATTGCTGAACAAGCTTCTGTTAGACTTTGTCATCAGCAGAACTCATTCAGTTTTGATCTGATGATCCTGAAACTTGCAGGTAAAGTGGACATTGGTGAAATCTCAGGTAAGATAAAGAAAACTGGCCAGATCGGATAATTAATCTTAGAGTTACGTCCCCTTGATTGCTGTAAAAGCCTCTGTTGTCAGAATAAGTCATTCAGTTTTGATTGGATGTTCCTGAAAAGCAGATAAGGTGGAATTGGACAGGTTCGAAAACTGGCCAGATTGAATCATTTCTCTTAGTTATGTCCCTTTGATTAATGACGAAGCTGCTTTTTGACTTTGTCAGCAGCATAATTAGTTCAGTTTTGATTGGATGTTCCTTAAACTTGCAGATAAAGTGAACATAAATGAAATCTTGGACAAGTTTGAAAACTGGCCAGATGACATCATTAATGTTTGAATTCTGTCCCCTTGATTGCTAAAAAAGCCTCTCTTTTACTTTGTCAGCAGCATAAGTCATTCAGTTTTGATGAGATCCTCAAAAATGCAGATAAGGTGGACATGGATGAAATCTCAGACATGTTCAAAAAAAGACCAGCTTGGATCATTAATCTTACCTACATACCCGTGATTGCTGAAAAAGCTTGTTTGACTTTGTCATCAGTACAAGTCATTCAGTTTAAATCAGATTTTCCTGAAGCTTACAGATAAGGTGGTGGTGGGGGGGGGGGGGGGGTGCATGGATGAAAATCTCAAATAAGTTCAAAACTGGCCAG
Source organism: Anodontia alba (assembly GCA_964016985.1). Lineage (NCBI taxonomy): Eukaryota > Metazoa > Mollusca > Bivalvia > Lucinida > Lucinidae > Anodontia > Anodontia alba. The sequence goes on along the minus strand of OZ024830.1, from coordinate 63,264,673 downwards.
ATTGGATAATTAATCTTTAAAACCTGACCAGATTGGATCATTAATCTTAGAGCAACACCCACTTATAGCTGAAAAAAGCCTCTTTGGTTTGACTGTCATGAGTATAACTCCTTCAGTTTTGATCGGATCTTCCTGTAAAATGCAGATAAGATAAGATAGACATGGATAAAATCTCAGATAAGTTCAAAAACTGGCCAGATCGGATAATTAATCTTAGAGTTACATCCCCTTGATTGCTGTAAAAGCCTCTGTTTTACTTTGTCATCAGAATAAGTCATCCAATTTTGATTTGATGTTCCTGAAACTTGCAGATAAGGTGGATATGGATGAAATCTCGGGACTAGTTCAAAATCTGGCCAATTCGGCTCATTAATCTTAAAGTTACATTCCCTTCATTACTGATAAAGCCTCTGTTAGACTAAATATCATCACCATAACTTGTTCAGTTTTGATCGGAACTTCCAGAAACTTGCAGCTGAGGTGGACATAGATATAATCTCGAGCAAGTTTGAAAACTGGCCAGATCAGATCATTTATTTTAGAGTTAAGTCGCTTGCTGAAGATTTCTTTATTTGACTTTGTCATCAGCATGTCATCAGCATAATTCATTTAGATCTTCTTGAAACTAGCAGATACGATGGACATGGGTGGAACCTCAGATGACTTCAAAAAATGGGCAGATCAGGGCCCAGTTGTTCAAAGCTAACGGATGTCGTTAGTTAACGATTCATTAAAATTTACATCGAGTGATACACAAATATGCTGAAATTTTTGCTCAAAAAATGTGAGTGGCTTTTGCAGTGCAAAAGCTACTCACATTTTTTCAGCAAAAAATATCAGAATATTGTATACTGAATCTGTTAAAACAGTTAATGAAATGACCCTTAACGAGCTCGTTAAGCTAACGACGCTTTGAACAACTGGACTCTGATCATTAATCTTAATTACTAAAAAAAAGCCTCTGTTTGTATTTGTCATCAGGGTAACTCACTCAGTTTTGATTGGATCTTCCTGAAACTTGCAGATAAGGGGGACATTGATGAAATCTTGGATGAAATCGAAACCAGACAAGATTGGATCATTAATCTTAGAGTAACATCCACTTATAGCTGTATGAATATTATCAGGTTAACTCCTTCACTTTTAATCGGATCTTCCTGAAGTTTGCAGATAAGGTGGACATGGATGGAATCTTACATGAGTTTGAAACCTGGCCAGATCAGATCATTTGTCTTAGCCTTATGTCCCCTTGATTGCAAAAAAAAAAAAAAAAAAAAAAATAACTGACTTTATTATCAGCATAACTCATTCAGTTTCGAACAGATCATCCTGAAACTTGCAGATAAGTTGGACATGGATGGTGTTGGAAAATTAGAAAATTGTCCAGATCAGATTATTTATTTTAGAGTTATGTCCACTTGATTACTGAAAATGACTATTTCCAAACTTGTCATTGCACAACTCCTTCAGTTTTGATCAGATCTTCCTGAACCTTACATATAACATGCGGTTGAAACTTGGATAGTTAGACCATGTGATACAGGGCTTGTTTTGAGGTTAAAGTATGCCAAAGTTTGATAGAGTTAAGGATATATTAAGAATTATGTCTTCCAGATTAATGAATGTCATAGACATTGAGTGTGCAGGTGAGCATTAAGGACCACCATGGTCATCTTGTTTTTTATACCTTCTCGAAGATTGTTAACGTCTGAAGAATAAAATTCTGAATAACAACAGAATTGCTACTCTACTTTATGGCTGTTTACATATTTGTAAATCTGTCACTGCATATCCATAAACAACTGATCAAACCTCCAGCTTTCTAAAACTGCTCATAAAAAAGCATTTTACAGAGACTTGAACATGATAAAGTCATCTAACCTACCAGCAAGACTACTTTATGGTGTAACTTCCTGGTGTAACTTCCTGATTTCTGTGAATCAGTGACACAATGTCTGACGGTGTTAACAAATAGCCAATACCACAAGTGACTGAGCGTCCAATGTACAACATCGCAAGTGAGATACAATCACAGTTCGTCACCTTAGCGTGAAAAGTCAATAACATCTTATATATTTTAATGGAGTTATCGACTTTTTGCGCTAAGGTGATGAATTGTCTATTCACTTCCGCTCCCCAACCCTGAATATAGCGTAAAGCAAAATGTTTTAATAATAACAATATTGTCAGCTTGACTTAAGTGAAGAATTTAAAGTTTTGTTTTAAAGTAGAAATTGAAAGTGAATTGTTATTTTCTGTTCCACCTAGGTCATGAACAAAATTGAGAAATAGAATTTGAATTGTTGTTTTCTGTTGCACCTATATTATAAAGAAAATAAATTGAATGTGAATTATTGTTTCCTGTTTTACCTAGGTTATAAACAAAATAAATTGAATGTGAATTGTTGTTTTCTGTTTTACTAGGTACATAGTCACAGATCTTAACTGCTAACTGGATTCGAAGTTTCGTTTTCATTTTATAAATCAGATTAGGGATCAAGTTTTCCGTCCGTTCGTCAACATTTGCATCAACCCTAACTTCGGGCGTAATATTAAAGTTCATTTCCCAAGAACTATAAAGGCTACAGTGATGATGCTTGGTATAAGCTTGCACTTAGTGATGACAACTCAGACAGCGGTATCCATATATGACCTGAACCTATATTTCACATTTCACCGACCTTATTAATCTGCAGCAGGCGCGACATAGCCTTCGAGGGAATTCTTGTTTGTTTGCTTTGTTGTGCACTTGTGGTTCTTTAACCAAAGAGATAAGAACAAGTATAACTTGAAATAATTACTAGCTCTTAAAATGTTCCACATTTTTTTGAGGCATTCCCTGTTTCATCAGGATAAACAGAAGAATATTTCTACATTTTATGTGATCAACAACATGGCTTACAATTTTTACTTCCAGTCTCATCTGCATGGCCTTATGACATCAAAACATCATGCACATGACTGCCCCAAAACACATTAGTCACCTTTACAACTTGGGCTATATTGCTATGACCTCAGAAATAAATAAATATTAATAAAAACAGAAAAATGATGGATAAATTGATAAATAAATAATTAAATGACCTAAATAAATGGGGAAAGACAGCTTGAAAAGACACAGGTAACCACAATGATATTTTTGCATATCAAATGATAATAAAAGTTAACAAAAATACAGAAGGGCCTGGAAATTAAATAAAAACAAAAAATAATTGATAAACATATATTTATATAAATATAATGTATATAAAAAATAACTTAGTAAATAAACTAATAAAGACTGTTTTGTTGCCGGTTTGTTATTGGACTGCAAGCACATATAGAATTATCTGAATCTCCACTGTTTGCATATGACATAATCTTTTTCACATATTTGAGCTTATAATAAAATAGCAACATGAGAAAATGCCGTAATGAGAATCATACACCGATGCAAACAAGAAAAAAACTGGTACTGGTAAATATATTTATCACATAGTAGCCTGAATTCCCAACATTCAGCATGAAATATCTCGCGATGTAGATGATCTACATGCATGCAAATGTGATAAATCAGTTATACCATGGTTCTGCGCATGTACGTGCGATAATGCACTCGCTGACGCTCGTGCATTATCGCATCGTACATGCGCACGAACCATGGTATAACTAAGACATAACACACAGCCACATCATGGTCTCGCCTTTGCTATAGAAGGCAAGAATGGCTAAACTGACAGTAAAAGGGCACATATTACACAAACTCATTAGTGGTTCATTCTGGCAGTTCTACATGTGAAACTAAGTTGAAGGACTTGAGGACTGGATATGTAAAATAGAAGGAGGGGGTGCTGGCATGGAATGAATTGCACCCAGTAATCAGTCAGTGATCCAAGTGCTAACTGGACTCAGAAGTTTCTTAATGTTCATGAACGGATTTGAACCACAATGCCAAGTACCACCTTGGAACAGTCAATCAGGAATAAATTACTTAGGTGGGGTCGGGGGGAGGGCTTTACAGAATCTCAACCTCAGCGTCCATTGTGGTAAAAAAAAACATACTTGTATGGTCTGTATCCATGAATCATTACAGGCAACTAATAAATCACAGATAAAATCTTTAATGAAGAAAAGATGGAAACTCGACAAAAACAACAGTGTTGAGACACTTCAAGTTCCCTCGGTTGTCAAAAAATATCACTGGAATTCTGGATTAAAAGAATACGACAAGTTAAATCCCAGTGGACGACTATTTATTAACCTTATTATTTGATTATATGTACATGTACAGAAATTAGAAGTTAGCATTTTATTTCCATATATTACCTTCCCTGTATAAATTTTCCATCTAAAACAAAGCCACATCTCTAGACTATTTGAGAATTGATTAAGCTTCCTGAAATAACGAATGTCTGAACTTGCTATGACAATCCTTTGGCATTTTTTCTATGCCAGGATCTTGATGTGCCTTTTAGCCCTACATATGCAAATTAACCACAACCTACATTTACAGTCGTTTATTCAGGTCAACAGTTATTAAAAGCCCTGTAAAGCATTTTTTTTTTTTTTGACTCGACTATATACAGTATATACATTATTTCACAAATTAAAGCTGGTACCCATATCACAGTGGTAGACACCTGCCGGGGTGGCAACATTCTTTCGTTGAGATCATGAAATATTTTCTGTGGTCATTCTCTCCCTTCCGCTGATTTAAGAAGGGCAGTTGTCATTTTCTGGCAAAAGAATGTGCGCAATACTTGTTAACCGCTTAAAGGACTAAGCCTGCCCAGTAAACATGTGGTTAGGTAAACTGACTGTGCTTTACATGACCCCATTGGGTTGACTGGGCCATAAAACCTCAACACAAACAAACACAGTGGTAGACTGAAGCACCCTGGTGTTAAGAGACTTGCTAGGGAGCTATTTACAAGTCATTTATTAGCTCACCTGAGCTCTGCACAGGATGATCTATTGTGATCACTTTTCGTCCGTCCCTCCGTCCGTCTGTGCATCCATCCGTTAACATTTTCGAACGACTTCTCCTCTGAAACCGCTGAGCCAATTTTGCTCAAATTTCATATGGAGCCTCCTTAGGGTGGGGGAACGAAAAATTGCTAAAATGGTCGCGGTCCATTGACCAAGATGGCCGCCACGCCCATATATGGTAAAAACCTTTAAAAATCTTCTCCTCCAGAACCGAGAATGCCTTGGGGCTGAACCTTTGCAGGAATCATCGGGGACGGGAGGTCTACCAAAATTGCTAAAAGAATTGTAGTACGTTGACGTTTGACCTTTTTACGGCAAGGTCAAGTTTGCTTCCCTATGCATTTGTATGGGAAAAACCTTTAAAAATCTTTTTCTCCAAAACCGAGCATGCCTTATGGCTGAATCTTTGCATATATCTTCGGGAACAGGAGACCTACCAAAATTGCTAAAATAATGGTCGTTCATTGACATTTGACCTTTTTACGGTAAGGTCATTTTTGCTTCCTTATGCATTTGTATGGGAAAAATGTTCAGAATTTCAAACAACTTCTCCTCTGGAGCCACTAAGCCAATTTTGCTCAAATTCCATATGGAGCCTCCTTAGGGTGGGGGAACGAAAAATTGCTAAAATGGTCACGGTCCGTTGACCAAGATGGCCGCCACTCCCATATATGGTAAAAACCTTTAAAAATCTTCTCCTCCAGAACCGAGAAGGCCTTGGGGCTGAACCTTTGCAGGAATCATCGGGGACGGGAGGTCTACCAACATTGCTAAAAGAATTGTCGTATGTTGACGTTTGACCTTTTTACGGCAAGGTCAAGTTTGCTTCCCTATGCATTTGTATGGGAAAAACCTTTAAAAATCTTCTTCTCCAAAACCGAGCATGCCTTTTGGCTGAATCTTTGCATATACATGTATCTTCGGGAACAGCAGGGCTACCAAAATTGCTAAAATAATGGTCGTACATTGACATTTGACCTTTTTACGTTAAGGTCAATTTTGCTTCCTTATGCATTTGTATAGGAAAAATGTTCAGAATTTCAAACAACTTCTCCTCTGGAGCCTCTGGGCCAATTTTGCTCAAATTTCATATGGAGCCTCCTTAGGTTGGGGGAATGAAAGATTGATAAAATGGTCATGGTTCGTTGACCAAGATGGGCGCCATGCCCATATATGGTAAAAACCTTTATAAATCTTCTCTAGAACCGAGGATGCTTTGGGGCTGAATGTTTGCATAAATCATAGGGGACAGGGGGTCTACCAAAGTTGCTAAAATAATGGTCATACACTGACATTTGACCTTTTTACAGCAAGGTCAAGTTTGCTTCCTTATGCATTTGCATGGGAAAAAACATTTAAAAATCTTATTCTCCAAAACCGAGGATGGCTTGTGGCTGAATCTTTGCATATATCATCTGGAACGGGCGGTCTACCAAAGTTGCTAAAATAATTGTCATACATTGACATTTAACCTTTTTACGGCGAGGTCAAGTTTGCTTCTGTAAACATTTGTATGGGCCCATACATTTGTATGGAAAAAATGTTGATAATTTCAAATGGCTTTTCCTCTGAAGCCTCCGGGCCAGTGTTGCTCAAATTTCATGCGGAGCCTCCCTGGGCAGGAGAATGAAAGATTGCTAAAATGGGTATGGTCCATTGATCAAAATGGCTGCCATGCCCATATATGGTAAAAACCTTTAAAAATCTTCTTCTCCATAACCAAATAAGCCCTGGGTCCTAATCTTTGCACAAATTACGGGGGACAGGAGATCTACCAAAATTGCTCAAATGATGGTTCTATGTTGACATTTGACCTTTTTGCCTCCAAGGTCAAATTTGCTTCCCTATTTGTGTGGGCCATATACATTTATATTGAAAGTATTGAAGTGACTTGTAGATCAACAGTAGTTAAAATTGTTCTGATTGGAAATCTAAGATAGCCATCATCTGGTTTATATTTATAATATTTGCCTGCCACTGTGCTGTTTACATGTATAAAATCATGATTCTTCAGAAACCACTTAGCCAATTTCCACCAAATTTCACATTGATCCTTCTGTTGAAATGTGATTGATAGTTTATTCAAATGATCATGCTCCATTGACTGTCAGGCCCATATATTCTTCTTCAAAACTAAGATTGATTGATTGTGTTGGGGTTTAACGACACGTCAACCCTTGTGGGTCATTTTGTGTCGTCTCCCAGAGAAAGGGAGAAATTAGACAGAAGAGATAGTAGAAGAGATGAAAGAGAGGGACAGAGAAGAAAGAGAAGAAAGAGAAACAGGAATGAAAGTGAAGAAACAGAAGAAATAAAAACATTCCCCTCTACCCTTACCTGCTAGGAGGATAGCAGGCCTTGCCTTACTGTAAGCCAATATCAGTTGCACGCCCCAGTGACGTAAGATACACGACACCTTTGCACCACCTGACCACCCTCACAAAACTAAGAACTGCTCAAATGATGATATTTTCATTAGTTGCGATGATAGGATTGGAAAAATGTTGCATAACATCTGCATGTCTGCAGTGGCTATGTCACTCAGGTGAGCGAACCGTGGCCCGTGGGCCTCTTGTATTATCTCCCCCACTAAAGCTGGCACCCATATCACCTGGGTATACTGAAGTACCCTAAGGTTAAGTGACTTGCTCGGGACTATTTACACTATACATTAATATCACAACGGAGTATACTGAAGCACCCTGGAGTTACCCTCTATATACACAATATACCAGTCACTGACATCCCTCCAACCAAGGCTGGTTTCCGTATCACAGCTGGCTATACTGAAGCACCCTGGAGTTACATGTTTCTAGGACTCCTCTATATACACAATATACCAGTCACTGACATCCTTTCAACCAAGGCTGGTTCCCATATCACAGCTGGGTAGACTGAAGCACCCTGGAGTTATGTGACTTGCTTGAGTCTATATACACTATATATCTGTATCACTGCTGGGTATAATGAATCACCATGGAGTTAAGTGACTTGTACAGGACTATATACACTATATACAAGTCATTTACATTTTCATTCAAACAAAAGCTGGTACCTGTATCACTGCTGGGTATAATAAATCACCATGGAGTTAAGTGACTTGCACAGGAGTATATACACTATATACAAGTCATTTACATTTTCATTCAAACAAAAGCTGGTACCTGTATCACTGCTGGGTGTAGTGAATCACCATTACGTTAAGTGACTTGCACAGGACTATATACACTATATACAAGTCATTTACATTTTCTCTCGAAGAAAAGCTGGTACCTGTATCACAGCTGGGTATAATGAATCACCCTGGAGTTAAGTGACTTGCAAAGAACTATATACACTACATTGTATATACAAGTCATTTACATTTTCTCAAAGAAAAGCTGGTACCTGTATCACAGCTAGGTATACTGAATCACCCTGGAGTAAGTGACTTGCACAGGACTATATACACTATAAACAAGTCATTTACATTTTCTCTCAAAGAAAAGTTGGTAACTCTATCACAGCTTGGTATACTGAAGCACCCTGGAGTTAAGTGATTTGCACAGGACTATATACACTATATACAAGTCATTTACATTTTCTCTCGAAGAAAAGCTGGTACCTGTATCACAGCTGGGTATACTGAAGCACTCTGGTGTTATGTGACTTGGCAGGAGCTGTATACACTATATACAAGTCATTTACATTTTCTCTCGAACTAAATCTGGTACCTGTATCACAGCTGGGTAGACTGAAGCACCCTGGAATTAAGTGGCTTGCCGGGACAACATATACAAGTCATTTACATTTTCTCCCAAACTAAAGCTTTTAGCTGTTTCACAGCTAGGTAGACTGAAGGATACTGGAGTTAAGTGACTTGCTTTGAACTCATTTACATTATCTCCTGAACTAAAACGAGTACTTGTATCACAGCTGGGTATACTGAAGCACCCTGGAGTTAAGTGACTATATACATTACATACAAGTCATTTACATTATCTCTAAAATGAAAGCTGGTACCTGTATTACAGCTGAGTAGTCTGAAGCTCCTTGGAGTTAAAGGACTTGCTTGGGTCTATATATACACTATATACAAGTCATTTACATTATTTCTTGGACGAAAGCTGGTACCTGTATCACAGCACCCTGGAGTTATACGACTTGCTTAGGACAATATACTAAGGCAAGCTGTTTACCTATTTTTTCTATAAGTTAAATATCTGATTTAACATATCAGACAGCTTAAATAAAATATAAGATATCTGATATCTTATATAAGATACCTTATATAAATAATTTTATGTCAATTAAGATATATACTAAATAAGATATCTGATATACTATATAAGATATTTTAATTGACATAAAAGATATCATTTATTATATATTACATATAAGATATCTTCTATGGGTTATAAGATATGTACTATAGAAGATATATCATTAATTCGATTTAATAATACATCCCATTTAGTATATCAGATATCTTATTTAGTATATCAGATATCTTTATAAAAATGTAAGATATCTTATTTAACAAATAAGGTATCTTATCTGGTAAATAAGATACCTTATATGTGGAATTAAATATCTAATATGATATATCAGATGTTTTATGTAGGATACAAGATATCTAATATAGGATATAAGATATCTAATACAGATATCTTATATCCTGTATTAGAAATCTTATATCCTATATAAGATATCCGATATAATGCATAATTAATAGTAAAACGGCTTGCCAGCTAGCTATTTTACTATCTATTATATAAATCAGATGTCTGATTTAATATATCAGATATATAACATTTAACATGTCTGATAGATATCTTGTATAAATAAGATATTATATGTCAAGATGTCATATGCTTTATAAGATATCTTCATTGACATATAAATATCTAATATGCTATATAAGATATCTGATATGCTGTATAGGATTCTTATATAGGATATAAGATATCTTATTTACTGAAGAAGATATCTCATTCAATCAAAAAAGATATCTCATTTAGTATATTAGATATCTTACTTATTATATCAGATATCTATATTAATATGTGATATCTTAAACAAATAAGGTATCCTGTATGGTAGATAAGATATATGTGGAATAAAATGAGATATATATTTTATAATATAGGATATAAGATATCCGAATTAGTATATCAGATATCTTATATCCTCATATAGGATACCTGATATAATATATAAGGTATCTGTTTTGCATAATAAATAGTAAAACAGCTTGCCATAGTATTCACAATATACAAGTCATTTACAGTATCTCCCGAATGAAAGCTGGTACCCGTATAACAGCTGGGTATACTGAAGCACCTGGAGTTATAGGACTTGCTCGGGACTATATACGTACACTATAGACACGTCATTTATTTACATTAGCTTCCAAACAAAAGCTGGTACCTGTATCACAGCTGGGTAGACTGAAGCCCCTTGGAGTTTATGATCGGTTATCAGTTCCGTGCTCAAAAGTTGTGACAAAATTATACTCAAGCCCTGTATATTTCTACGGCAAATTCTAACGGAAAACAGTTAAATCATATCTAATCACAATACCATTGCCCGATTTTATTTATTTATTTATTTATTTATTTATTTTATTTTATTTATTTATTTTTTTTTTTTTCGTAAATCGCCAACAAAGAAATAGTGATAAAATTCTTCGAGATATACCTTTATTACATTTTCAGCAGTGATTTATTGAGATTTCTCAGTGAATTATAATCGATAATTCACCGAGTGAATTATTTCATTTCGAACGTTTTGACGTCATAATTGCTACGCGACGTTGCTGACGTTATTGGTAACAACAATAACAATAGTTGATGTTTCGCGGAAAATTTGATAAAATGGAGATCAGACTGCAATTTTCACGTCCAACTGGCGTTTTTGAGGAAAGACCTGCAACGCAAATATAAAGTATGAATTTTTGATAATCCAATTCAACTTCCGTGACATTGTTGCGTCTGTATTTCAAGCTCAGGATGATTTTTGCATTAAAGTGAAAACAAGATGGCGACTGATTTTCAAACTAAACCACGCCTTATGAAATTCATGCACTGACGAACTAATTTGGTAGGAAATCATAATGGCTGAATGTGAAAATTCAAAGGTAAAACATGAATGAAAATGTAATAAACAGTTTATTTGGTTGTTTTGATCGATTACGGAGAAATAATTCATGCGTGTTCTAAGGCTTTCGGGTAAAAAACTTGTTCGCTTCGCTCACTCGTTTTTTACGCAAAAGCCTTAGAACACTAGTGAATTATTTCACCGTAATCGATCAAAACAAACAAATAAACTCTATTTATTTACCGTTTTCCTGTCGAGGGTACTAACTCGAAAGTTCCCGGATGTGGATAGGGAACAAAGTTTTCGAGCTAGTTCTCTAGATTACCATCCGTTTGCTTGATGGATTTACAAGAACATTTTGCTGTCAATCTTCAGTCAGCTTTAACATTCATTGTGTGCTAAGCGTAGACCAAACTTTTTGTGAAAGCGAATATTGGTTCTCTGAATCTGCCAGATACCCAAATACCTCACTTCAGTATTACATGGAATGCGAATAATCATGTTGAGCATTTGATATATCAAATCAGCCCGTTAAACATTTTTAGCTCACCTGAGCTCTGCTCAGGATGAGCTATTGTGATCACTTTTCGTCCGTCCGTCCGTCCGTCCGTGCGTCCGTCCGTTAACATTTTCAAATGACTTCTCCTCTGAAACCGCTGAGCCAATTTTGCTCAAATTTCATATGGAGCCTCCTTAGGGTGGGGGAATGAAAAAATTGCTAAAATGGTCGTGGTCCGTTGACCAAGATGGCCGCCACGCCCATATATGGTAAAAACCTTTAAAAATCTTCTCCAGAACCGAGAATGCCTTGGGGCTGAACCTCTGCAGGAATCATCGGGGACGGGAGGTCTACCAAAATTGCTAAAAGAATTGTCGTACGTTGACGTTTGACCTTTTTACGGCAAGGTCAAGTTTGCTTCCCTATGCATTTGTATGGGAAAAACCTTTAAAAATCTTCTTCTCCAAAACCGAGCATGCCTTATGGCTGAATCTTTGCATATATCTTTGGGAACAGGAGAGCTACCAAAATTGCTAAAATAATGGTCGTACATTGACATATGATTTTTTTACGTTAAGGTTAATTTTGCTTCCTTATGCATTTGTATGGGAAAAATGACCAGAATTTCAAACAACTTCTCCTCTGGAGCCTCTGGGCCAATTTTGCTCAAATTTCATATGGAGCCTCCTTAGGGTGGGGGAACAAAAAATTGCTAAAATGGTCACGGTCCGTTGACCAAGATGGCCGCCACGCCCATATATGGTAAAAACCTTTAAAAATCTTCTCCTTCAGAACCGAGAATGCCTTTGGGCTGAACCTTGGCAGGAATCATCGAGGACGGGAGGTCTACCAACATTGCTAAATGAATTGTCGTACGTTGACGTTTGACCTTTTTACGGCAAGGTCAAGTTTGCTTCCCTGTGCATTTGTATGGGAAAAACCTTTAAAAATCTTTTTCTCCAAAACCGAGCATGCCTTATGGCTGAATCTTTGCATATATCTTCGGGAACAAGAGGGCTACCAAAATTGCTAAAATAATAGTCGTACATTGACATTTGACCTTTTTACGTTAAGGTCAATTTTGCTTCCTTATGCATTTGTATGGGAAAAATGTTCAGAATTTCAAACAACTTCTTCTCTGGAGCCTCTGGGCCAATTTTGCTCAAATTTCATATGGAGCCTCCTTAGATAGGGGGAACAAAAGATTGCTAAAATGGTCACGGTTCATTGACCAAGATGGGCGCCATGCCCATATATGGTAAAAACCTTTATAAATCTTCTTCTCTAGAACAGAGGATGCTTTGGGGCTGAATATTTGCATAAATCATCGGGGACAGGGGGTCTACCAAAGTTGCTAAAATAATGGTCATACATTGACATTTGACCTTTTTACGGCAAGGTCAAGTTGCTTCCTTATGCATTTGCATGGGAAAAAACATTTAAAAATCTTATTTTCCAAAACCGAGGATGGCTTGTGGCTGAATCTTTGCATATATCATCTGGAACGGGCGGTCTACCAAAGTTGCTAAAATAATTGTCATACATTGACATTTAACCTTTTTACGGCGAGGTCAAGTTTGCTTCTGTATGCATTTGTATGGGCGCCATACATTTGTATGGAAAAAATGTTGATAATTTCAAATGGCTTTTCCTCTGAAGCCTCCGGGCCAGTGTTGCTCAAATTTCATGCGGAGCCTCCGTGGGCAGGAGAATGAAAGATTGCTAAAATGGGTATGGTCCATTGATCAAAATGGCTGCCATGCCAATATATGGTAAAAACCTTTAAAAATCTTCTTCTCCATAACCAAATAAGCCCTGGGTCCTAATCTTTGCACAAATTATAGGGGACAGGAGATCTACCAAAATTGCTCAAATGATGGTTTATGTTGACATTTGACCTTTTTACCTCCAAGGTCCAATTTGCTTCCCTATTTGTGTGGGCCATATACATTTATATTGAAAGTATCGAAGTGACTTGTAGATCAACAGTAGTTAAAATTGTTCTGATTGGAAATATAAGATGGCCATCATCTGGTTTATATTTATAATATGTCCCTGCCACTGTGCTGTTTACATGTATAAAATATCGATTCTTCAGAAACCACTTAGCCAATTTCCACCAAATTTCACATTGATCCTTCTGTTGAAATGTGATTGATAGTTTATTCATGATCATGCTCCATTGACTGTCAGGCCCATATATTCTTCTTCAAAACTAAGAACTGCTCAAATGATGATATTTTCATTAGTTGCGATGATAGGATTGGATAAATGTTGCATAACATCTGCATGTCTGCAGGGCTATGTCACTCAGGTGAGCGAATCGTGGCCCGTGGGCCTCTTGTTAGTGTGCGCCACGTATAGACAAAGCTTTTGGTGAAAGTTAATACTTGGTTGTTATAACGTTCAACCGTCCATGGAAAACGGCATTGGACCATTTGCATGAAATGTCAAATCCTGTTTTCCTCGGACCCATCAATACCATCAATAGTTATTTTGAAAATCGAATACCGCTTAAGCCGGCGCTAGGGAGCGTACGCAGCCTCGCAAACTACAGTCTTGCAACCGAAGAGACTCGATCAAACCGAGTCTACGATTTTCGTGATTTTGTGTGTTCTTTGTTTCCAAAGGCAATCCTTTTTTACTTTTGTTTGATCCAAGAGGACAAAGTAAACATTTATGACTTAAAATAATAATTAAAAAATCAGCTAAATAATTAAAAAAAAAAAATCAGCTAAAAAATCACATCTACAATGAACATCCCAAGCCATCCTGTGTATCCATGCAGTCTAGTCATGTAGATTGTAAATCCGTGCCATATGTGCACACGCTGGTCTGATTCTCTTTCAAAGCTGGAACAGAGCATACTGTAGAATTTTACAGCCCTCTTTAACAGCTGTCCTAACAATGATAACGTATCATAAGGGCTATCCAAATTTCTATCGGCAAGTTCTTGAAAGGTAATAAATTACGAACAGGCCCAGGTTCACAATCATTCCTTAGACTGAAGGTCTGTATTAAGGGACTGGAAACAACTGGTATTTTTACAAGGGAGATTACTTTCGTGACTTCTTGTCTGTTTTCTTGCAGGGAGCAAATTCTTCCATTTTAGAATAGACCCGCCCCCGCTCCACCCCACTTTCAGAAGGGAGGTAATACAGTTTGGAATAGTTTTCTCCCCTGAAACGTCTTTTGAAATTTTAAAGTATCATGGTATGTACAATTGGAGACAGCAGTCAGTTAAATCCCTGAGTACTCTTTATAAACAACAAGGTCCAGTCATTTGGTTTCCTCTGATTTTACCATTAGCATCTCCATTAAGTATAATTCCCTATTCCTTGAGAAATCTAATTTAATGATGGTCGTGTGCCTATAGCTTCTGAAATGTCAAAAGAAACATTTTTGGACTTTTTCTTTTTTTTTTTAGGAGGGGGGGTTGTCCTTTAAAATAGCGATGTCCGGGTGGGCGTGCGGGCGTCGTCATAGGTTAGCCTATTTTTCAGTTATATGTTACCTTTATTCTTCAGTGGATTGCTTTCATATTTGGTAGGGATGAAGAGGAGATCCAGCAGGTGTTACTATGCAAGGGAGCCAACTCTCACTTTCTTCATTATTAAAAAAAAAAAAAAGAAGGTCCATAATGCTGTTAGGCGTTTTATTTTTCTTGTCTGTACAATAAAATATATAATGTTAATAATAAATATTTAGTTAAAAATTCAAATTCCACCCAGGACCTATGAAAAAATCAGAGTATTCCAATTAGAAGGACCTAGTTAGTATTTGGTCTACCTTGCGCTTTATCTGGCAAGAGAGACAATAGAAAAAATCTACTGTCCAGAACCGACTGGTGAAATGGCAGTCTCGACAGCGGGGTCTCTGTGGTACTGCCTCCCTCACTCAGAATAGTTGTAGCTGACCGTTTTGAACATGCAGCCGGGGCACAGCATTTCCTACACTAATACATGTGCACCGATCAGCTTGCGCGCCTGTACAGGCTGATCAAATTCTTCGCTGTCTGCTTGATAATGATTTGGGTCCTTGGCTTTACCCCTTGTGCCCTCCGAAGACTGGTCAGACTGCGCAGATGCGGAAGCTGATCAGTGTCTTCGCTGCCGCACATGCAATCTTTTAGGAAAATGCTGTGTCCCGGCTCAATTTGTCGCGCCTGCATTGGCATGTGCGACTTGTGTGTGTGTGTGTGTGTGTGTGTGTGTGTGTGTCCGTTCATTCGTCCGCGCACTTTGGTTCACCCTATCGTTCACTCTAAATGAAGTCTGCAAACTGTTAAACTTTTCAGTTAACTTGTTGTCATCTGGTGCTTGTTTTCACATTTCAGTACCATGAGTACGACCTGAATTAGTCGAAATTATATATTGAGCGGGGTTACGGCCCTTTCAAGAATATTTCACTTATATCGAGCCGGTCGTTCATCAAAGGTGGGCAAAAATCGGAGAAACCACCTGACCATCCACCATAAGCAGAACTTTACTTTCCCACAGGCTCGAACCACAGCGGTGAGAAACTATTCTATATATCTTCATGTCAATGAATAAACAAATCTTGAAGCAGGCCGTGAAAAAAACCTGAAGAATGCTTCATGCATCAACATAATCTCGTAATTACCATAAATATTAGTGCGCCTTAACTGCTCACCATACTTATCCTAAATTTTAAACACGTCCATTGTTCTATTGGATAACTGACATCACGTGTAATCCGTGCTCAGGTCATTCTGTACTGAGGGTAAATACATATTTTTCAGCTATTAGCTAAAAGACAGAGAGAGAGAGAAAGAGTATCATGTTAATCATGTTATTGTCAATCTCATGCAAGCATTTCAAACTGCTATTTTTATGTGCACCTCGTATGCCAAATTCCGTATGGATGGAGTGAACTAAAGTTATTACAAAACAAACAGTATGTACACGGATCGGACGCCATAGAACGGCGTCTAATCAGGGTCTACATCTTTTGCATTTAATACAGGAATTGCTATAAAATATGGTAATACTTATATAACCTAACCAGACACCCCTTTTGTTGGAAGTGAACAGGTCCGAAGAATTAAGGTAGAGGAGTCCACTCGGCATAAATAGATTATACTATTCAAAGTTTAAAATTGCACCACTCCCGAATACATTGGTATCGATTCTTATGGAAATTTACTGTGTATAATGTATGTCCGCTATCCTGCATATCATGTATGTTGAAATTTGTATATGTGCTCATGGGCCATATGGCTTATTGCATGAATAAATTACTTACTATGTCCAGGACATTCAATGGATGTGCTTAAGGGCGCCTGCTTAAGATTTAATAGTGTGCGGTGGAACGTTGTAATTGACCAGTTTGCTGCTCTATATGTGGGTCTTCCTGTATACAAATATGCAAAAAAAAAAAAAAAAAAAAAAAAACTATATTTTGGTAATATGTTATAAACTTATAAACTTTTGATGAAAAGATCGCACTTAAATTTACATTCACTTTTATAAGAGACGATCAATTCGTTTCTAATTTGTCCATTACACCATTGGTATTGGTATTGCACACCTTTGCAAAGCAAATTATGCAGCCTTGGGTTATTTTGATATGAAAACAAAACGAGTTTCTCCTTGAGCATTGATTTGATCTGTGTGTCAAGTCATTTCCCTATTGTCAATATCTAAGAATGTTAAAGTGACAATTTCAATGATTGTAATCACAACGGACATGTATATGACTGTGTCATGTGTTATCCTCATGAATGGCGATGTGTGTGTGTGTGTGTGTGTGTGTGTGTGTGTGTGTGTGTGTGTGTGTGTGTGTGTGTGTGTGTGTGTGTGTATGTGCAGTGAGTCTATCTTTTTGTCTGCCACTCAGTTTTACAAAAATATGTTTTCTTTGTTTGTTTTCTTTTTTTAAATTTTATTATTATAATTTTAATTTGTTTTGAAGTTTGTTTTACACAACACTGACAGCGAGGCGCTCAGTTACAGACAGCGTCACTATGCACCTACCTAAGTTTTCCCAAAGAGGGCTTTGGTTTGAGATACCTTGGGGATTAGACAGCAAAAAATGCCTTTCCTCGTGAATTTCAGAAAAAAAGCTAGAAATTCTTCAGGTAAATAAGTGAAAAATCGGAGCCCCACCCATGGGATTTTCGACACAAAATTAGACACTGGGTAATGAATTAGACATCGAATTTTCAAAATTGTCTGTTTCCCGGGGATAGTCCCGCCACCGGCGGTAACTCATCCGGGGGACACATTATATCTGAAATACAGTGAACATGGATGAATTACTGTGCAAACAAAAACCGACTACTCAGTATAAACGAAATACCGTTTATTAATGTTGTTTAGCAATGTAATCATAGCAATGAGTGTAACATGCGGTGAAAATAAAAGCGGTATCAAACACTATTGACCGGTATGATTTATATTTTCACTCCTCGCTTTGGATGACTTCGGTTTTCTTCATTGTTTCAAAACCAGATGTTACCTCCATTTCAGATTTTTGAACACCTTTAAACTATTTTGTTTCTGTCTATACCTACCAAGTTGGGTATGCATTTTCTTAGTTAAGTAAGGAACATTCTGCTATCAAAATTACTTTGATTTGCCGGAATATTCTCTCTCTCTCTCTCTCTCTCTCTCTCTCTCTCTGTGTGTGTGTGTGTTAAGCACTCACTGTCGACGTCATGATGTTTCTGTTTTGTTTGGCGGCGTCAGCAATGTCGTCAGAAGCGCTAATCCTGAAAACATTTTTTTTTTCTTTAAATTTAATAAATATTTTCATATCGTGTAATGAAAACATTCAAATTTCACTCGTACTTCGCACACGTGCCAATACTGATGTTTTTATTATACTTGATGAAAATGTTTGTCATATTCACTATCTTCTATAACGTTTAAAAGAAACGTCGCTACTAATACAGTTGTTGAAATCACTGACCATGATTGGAAGATTATTATTATTGCTGTTGCTGTTATTTTTTGTTAAATATGTTATGTAGTCTTCCTATGGTGTGCATAATTATTTCTAGCTTTTGATTTCATTATTAGAGTCGCGTCGGGGGAAAATAACTGTTATACAGCATATTATGCGAACAGCAATGGTTCCACGCAGTCTCATCTTCGCTCACGTAAGCGGTGGGCCAAGGGAAAACTTCAGCCAAATTAGACATGTGGCCTTGTCAAGGGGCCGGGCATGCGCACTGAAAGAGTAATTCGACATTTTTTCCCGCAACGTGGTTCATTATTATTATGCCACTTGCTTGTGTGAGTATATGCTATACTAGTATACATGTACGGTTATACATGCTGTAACAATTATTTTCAAACATTATTGTATTACAGCTGAGCTATTAAGCTATTCATTTCATAGTTTATCAGATTTTCCGCGCGACCGCTTTAATATTTTACCTGCAGCTATCATCACTACGACGCTATAACGTGTGTAGAAACTACCTGCGCACAGGTGTATTATATTTATCTCATGAATATTCATTATCGACACATACCAGCCAAACCCAAGAAAATATTATTTTTGGACTAAATTTAAAATTGTGCATGAAATCACAATATGTGTCAACAGTCTCGTTTTGAAAGACTAGGATTTCTTAAGGTAATATATGACCGAGTGACTCATAATTAGATTTACCTGTGGGGCGCTTAAGAAATTTCTCACCTTAAGTGGACTTGGATTAAGTGGTTTTGTGTGGATATTCTTTTCTCTGGACATCTAGCTTACAAATTGGATTTATTAACTGGCCATGGTTTAGATGGACTTCAGCTATGTTCTAATTTAATTTAAGTGGAGTTAAAACATCAGAATATATTGCCGATTGGTTGTGATTTTCAAATATCCAATATGGCGCCGTCTACTGGTCGAATAATAAGGAAATATTCAGCAGTTTCACCTTTGTTTATTTTATGTTTGTTTGTTTTTGCGCCATATGTACGCTGTATGAGGTTAGGAACGTCAAGACATGGACTTTGTCTCCCTCATAATATCAACAAGGGTTTTATTGTGACGAAAATATTGACGGATCCGGAGTGTGTGGAAGTTAATCGTGTATCAAAGTCTTCAGAAAAAGTCATAACTCCATTTCATGTGGGAAAAAATGGTTATCTAGTCACAAATTTATCATTAGCTGACAGACTCGAAGACGTTTATACGGTAAAAGCAAAATCATTATATCACTGTAGTAACACACCCATAACCCCTGTCTCAGATTCCAATCAGATCTACATTGAAATTGTTGGTGTAGGCGATTCTTTATCCTTTATCCATGACAAATATACTGGTGTGGTGTTTAAGAATGCCGAAGAAGGTAGTCCGGTCCAAGGGATTACAGATTTATCTGCTTGTGCCATTCAAAACTGCCATGACATCACATACAGCATGAAAGGTAAACACGCAGAACATTTTCGTCTCAGAACCCTAAACCAACACGGGCGGCAGACTGTCCAAATTCTCACTAAAAGTTCACTGCGGACGGCACAGGAACAATCGTTCAACTTCATCATAACAGCAAAGGACTCGACGGGCTTACAAGGACATACAAACGTGGAAATAACTCTCTTAGAATATGAAAATACGATTCAATTGCCCATTTTCAGCAATGACCAAAATCTCAGGTTTCATGAGCACACGTTACACAACAGGCAAAAACGTCAAACCCCGGAGATTTTTCCCGACCAGAACTTCACTGAGACAAAAACAGGAGTACTTTTCAGTGTGGCTCCGAACCCACCGAATACTGATTGGAGGTACTCTCTGAAAGTTTCCACTCCAGAGAACATGTTCCAGGTGGATGCTGTAACCGGAGAGGTGTCCCTGGCTGCAGGTGTCAAGCTCGACTATGAGGATGTTAATAAGCGGGCAGCCAGGATAGTTATCACCGTCACACGTAATGACGTCGGTAAGTTCTTTAACCCTTAAAAAGTGCCAAGCAAGATACTAGTAGAGGAGAGACTATTTTTAAAAGAATAGTTTTTAGAGAAAATATGAGACATTTCATGTGAATCATCTGCTAGTCGTCTTATTGCCAGAGGAAAAAAATCAAAATGTCGTCTGCTGCAGTTAAGGGCAAACCTTTGCTCTGGGCAAATGCAGAGGACACATTTTTTTACCTCCCCCTCCACCCCCATCCACCCACGTGCAGTCCCCGCTTCCACCAAAACGGAATAAAAAGGTTGCATATTTCATGCAAATTGCATCTGCATTAAATGTCAAAACCATTTTCTGTTGATTTTTCCCAATGCATGTATGCTAAATGTTTACACCAATCAGGAACAGGTTCAGATGCAAACAATTTCCACTGTCCTGTGTGCATCTACTGGGAATAATCTTCACTACCCCAGCAATCTGCTCGACTTGATTCTTGTATTACCTTAATTGCTCTATACTGATGTTTCACACAACTACCAGCCTGAGCGTCTAATATTACTGTACCATAAATATTTGGACACCATTCTTCATAAATCTTATGAGGACCGTTATCGGCTCGTCAGCTATCCTGACGGGCCGATAACGGCCCGCTATAGATTTATGTAGAATGCATACTGGGTTACTATATACATGTAATAACCACTGATCCTAAACTGTTAATTATTTCATTACTTCACCATTACTATTCTTTGGGCTAGTTCCGCAGATACAGTTCATGCTTTTTTTATTTTCCCCAGAAAACAGGCTTTGACATTTAGTGCGATTTCTCCCTACATGTAGGAGACAATTTCCATAAAACATCAAAGCTTATTTTCTGAGCTAATAAGGAAAATTATTCCAAAATAGCGTCTGCATTTTTACTCAGCTTTCTAAACTACTAGTATAAGGGGAATGGTACACTTTCAGGGGAGACAACTCTATCAAAATTGTTTTGTATTCTTTCTGAAAAGTATGGCAAGCCGTTTTACTATTTATTCTATACATCAGATATCTGATTTAGTATATCAGATATCTTATATATTATATAAGATATCTGATATATTATATCAGGTATCTTATATAAATAAGATATCTTATATGTCAATTAAGATATCTTACATGCTGTATAAGATATCTGATATGCTATATAAGATATCTTAATTGGCATAAAAGATATCTTATATGCCCATTTCCACCGTCACACGTAATGACGTCGGTAAGTTCTTTAACCCTTAAAACGTGCCAAGCAAGATACTAGTAGAGGACAGGCTATTTTTAAAAGAATAGTTTTTAGAGAAATCTAAATAGCATATCAGATATCTTATATGCTATATAAGATATCTGATATGCTATATAAGATATCTTATATAGGATATAAGATCTATTATTTACTAAAGAAGTTTTATTTATTCATTTATTCAATTAAATAAGATATCTCATTTAATATATCAGATGTCTTATTTTGTATATCAGATAATCTATATTAATATATTAGATATCTTATTTAACAAAGAAGATATATAGTAAATAAGATGTCTTATATGTGGAATTAAATCAGATATCTAATATGATATATCAGATATCTTATATAGGATATGATATCTTATATAGGATATGATATCTGATATATTAATTCAGATAGCTTATATCCTATATTAGATATCTTATATCCTATATAAGATATCTGATATAATGCATAATAAATAGTAAACCGGCTTGCCAGCAAGCCGTTTAACTATTTATTCTATAAATCAGATATCTATTTAATATATCAGATATCTTATATAATATATAAGATATCTGATATATTAAATCAGATATCTTATAAAAATAGACATCTTATATGTCAGTTAAGATATCTAATATACTATATAAGATATCTGATATGCTATATAAGGTATCTCATATAGAATATAAGATATCTTATTTACTAAAGGAGATATCTCATTTATTCAATCAAATAAGATATCTCATTTAAAATATCAGAAATCTTATTTAGTATATTAGATATCAATATTAATATATAAGATATCTTATTTAACAAATAAGATATCTTGTATGGTAAATTAGGTATCTTATATGCAGAATTAAGTAAGATATCTCATATATTATATCTAACATAGGATGTAAGATACCTGAATTAGTATATCAGATATCTTATATCCTATATTAGATATCCTTTATCCGATATAAGATATCTGATATATTATATAATACATCTATTTTGCTTAATAAATAGTAAAACAGTTTGCCATAGAAAAGGGTTCTACTCTAAAATGTTGCTCCTTAGGTAAGGCAAACAGGAAGTAAGAAAAAAAGGTGGATACGGTTGAACAAATGGTGTAAATGTATGAAGTCTTCTTAAATGTTCGAACACGTTCCTTGACCTCGGACTTTAAATCTCTCTACTGTAATTTTCCTAGAACTTCACTATACCTAGTGAGTTTAAAAACAGTACAGACTCTGATTAAGGAGAATCTTGGACCCAATATAACTATTACTAGGTCTGAGGGAGAATTAGTACACTATCAGCAGACAATTCTATTAAAATTTTTTGCTGCCTTTTAAAAAGGGTCTAAACCAAAAGGAAAGAATCTTTTATAATAGACCCACGCGATGTGGAGGAAAGCAGACATTTTTACAAGGGACACACCTTTTATGGCTTCCTGTGTGGCTGTTTACACTCTAAGCCTCTTCGAAGAAGGTTTCTACTCTTAAAAGAAAGAATTTGCTCCCTTTGGAGTAAACCCCTTTTCAGAAACCCAGACCCAACACAGTTTTGGCAATTACCTCCTCTGAAAATGTAATATATCTCCGAAGGTTCTTGTGCTTTTGAGCACACAGCCGTTGATATAAAAGGGAAGCCGGAATAGAAAGGCCATTCACCATTTTCAAACTACAGTAAATACAAAATTAAGTAATCCTATATTCATGATATTTCCTGTTGAGTCATTTTAACACCATGAATAACCGGTTGCGCTCCTTCGTTGTATTTTCCTGTGAGAAAAATGACTGCGTCCAAAATACATATGTATAAATATGAACATCAGAGTGCAAAACTATACCAGAAATGTTCGTGAAGCAAATACTTAGATTTGCTTGTGCATCCTAACTGTCTGATCAGACTTTGCTATCCATGTATAGACCTTGTATTCTTGGCTAACCAAAGAGCTCCCAGGGAAAATTCTGATCAGACTGCGCGGATACGCTGACTGATCTGAGTCTTCACTAGACTCTCATATATATGTATGTATACCTCAAAGATGTATATATGAATACTTTCTCGCGTTGCGTCTCTTTTTTTTTCTCCACAGTTCTTGTTTCGTGTAAAACAGGAGACATAGCGCACATGCGATCATCTGAAGTATTTTCTAAGAGCGCACACTTTTAATTTTTAAACGGTTTTAAATAGCCAGTCCACCAAGAGGACATCTTTAACGTTTAGCATGCTGGGTAAAATGAAAACAGACGATATATTGAAATATGTACATTAAATTTCCCATGACACATTTTTGACATTCCTTGCAAATTGTTTCCAATCCTGTTTCCTGAGAAAAATATCACCAATTTGTCGTCTGTTAAATTAAAACAGAGACTGGTGCAGGTTAACAATCTAAACATATAAAACATATTTGAACAAACATGCTAAAGTATTGTGATAAAATAAAAAAAAAAATAAAACGTGCAGTACCATTTTAATCTGGTAATAAAATGATAACCAGTCCACAATATTTTCGGTTGCAGGTTAAATAACTTATGAATCATTCAGATATAACTCTATTAAAATAAAGTACTTTAGACTCTTATTAATGCGTTAATCGATAGATTTTAAGCCATATTTTTACAAGGGAGACGACTTTAATGACTTCCTGTTTGCTTTCCTGAACATCATGCCCCTTTCGAAAAAAGTTATACTCTGAAAGCACACAGAACGTCACAAAAGTAGATTAGACATTGCTATCAGCCCGAAACCCGTTCAGCTCGGTATTGATCCGGTCAGGTTTATTCTGATCCGGTAAATAATAAAAAGTCGGTCTTAAGTAAACATTTAAAGCTTAATTTCTAACTTGTATACACACAATGTATTGAACTAGAGGTCATCCATTCAGACATTCCCGTCTTCATGTAATCATTTAAAGGGATGAGCTGAAACCCTTTAAAGGTGGCTGGTGGAGCTAATATCGATATAACCTTATTTTTTGTTGTCTAGAAATACAATTTCCAAACGAAATCAAACTGCCCCTAGTTTGTTATAAAATGCTTCCAAGGACTGTGCAATAAAGAAATATAGGAGAAAACATCGCCTAAATATGTACTTTCTATCTAGGCTGCATAGCCAAGTTAGGTCAAGGGAGGTAATAACTTTATAAATTAAATAGTGAATGAGTCTTCACTGGTTATTCAGGCCCACTATCCGAAACCTGTACGGGGGTGGACGGATGGTGCGAAGGTATCGTTTATCTTACGTCACCGATATTGGCTTACAGCAGGGCAAGGTCTGCTATCCTTGTAGGAGGTAAGGGTAGAGAGGGAAAGTTTTTATTTCTTCTGTTTCTTCACTTTCATTCCTGTTCCTTTTTCTTCCCTTTCTGAGAAAATAATTTGACATGTCGTCTGTTGAATTATTTTACCTAGAGTGCTAAGCGTTAAATATTCTCTGTTTGGAAACTCGTTTGTTGGTACACAGTTATGTTGCTGTGAATCCTGTGCAAAAGGTGCAGTTGAACTGGAAACAAACAGTTCAGGATAGTGTCTCATGGATATTCCCTACTCCAGATCACACGAGACGCTAGGAATATCCACTCGACATGATTCAGAGCATCAGATCACGTTACTGTAGTAATGATATGTTTATACCGACCCAAACAACAAAGCACAGAGCTTTTCCTATTTTCTTCTGTGACAAATTGTAACAGAGTAGAAATTGTAATCGTATAACTAACATTGTTATTGTCACGCTATGCGAGTTATACACACCGGGGAGTATACCCGGTACACCAATTGTTTTGAGGAAACCTCCCAATATTCTGTCATATTCATCCAATTCTATATTGTATTCACCAACCACCGTCCTGTATACAGTAATACCATTATGGAAGCCACCTTATGACATTTGAGCTGGAACACAGCATTTTCTACAAGATTGCACGTGCGCTCAGCGAAGACTTGGATAAGCCTGCGCATCCAGGCAGACAGATCAGTCCTCGTAGGGCACTCTGTGGGAGTCTAGGATTCAAAGCGTCTTCAGGCAGGCAATAAAGACTGGTCAGCTTTCGCAGGCTGATCTGAGTCTTTGCTGGGCGGACTTGCAGTCTTATAGGAAATTCTGTGCTCCAACTCATTTGTCATTCCGTCAGTTTCAGAGTTATACTACACTGTATACTGTCTTACTGGGTCGATTGTTAACAATCGACTATAGTAGGCCTATACAAACGCCAAAATTTCCTAAAGATCGTTGTCAACGTGATTATCATTAACCAATAAAACCGAGTGTTAGACCAAATCCAGTAACTGTAAATGCTGTACCTGTTTACACTTTCCTTGTACAGGAAATCCTGTTCCCCGGCTCATATCAGTCGATATTGATAGCTTTTACCGAGGCTTTTACCTGGCGAGAAAGCTTTAAGTGCAAAAAATAAAAATATCTTCAATTTATGGAATTATATAGTTCAGTTAAATATCTTTTTGAGTAAAGTAACCTCATTTTTTACTACAATTCTAGATCTCTGTTGGCATTCCGTTTGGATTTCAAATACTCATTTGCATTATTTTGTTTCCTTCTTGTATGTTTTTTATTATTATTATTATTATCATTATTATTAATCAGTCATTAATACTAGAGGTGGCTGTAATTCAAATAATGCTGTCGTTGCTGACTGAACGTTTCTCCAGTCAGAAAAGTAAATAAGAAAACTCATGATATCACTAATTCGATTTTGTGATATCACTAAATAGGAGTGAATTTGTGATATCACTAAACTGATTTTGTGATATCATAAATTCATATTTGATATGCCATGCAAACAGACAATTTGTATGAAAGATCAAATCCTGTTTTCTGGGAAAAATAAGAAAAAAAAAAGTCATCAATTTTTCGTCTGCTAAATTAGCCTAGGGAATGGAAGTGGTTAATTTCGTATTTAGCCTCGTTCGCCAGGCGACTACTAAAATAGACGTCTGGTGAGAAATTTACTAAGCAGTTAGTATTGAAATTCCCACGGCTGACGTAAAAAATCCTATGTTTAACTCAGTATTAATGACCTTGAAGATAAGCAGAAGCACGCTGACAGATATTTATTCAAATATTAAATTTGACATTTCATGATTCGTCTGGCTGACGAGTCCAAATGAAATGCCAAGTTTTATTTTTTTTTTCAGAAACATATTAACAAAAAAAAAAATGTCGTCTGCTACAATTTTGCATAGCCTATTTTCTGGGAAAAATAAAAGAAATATTGCAAAAAGACGTCTGCTGAAAATTTTACCCAGTATGCTGAGCGGAAACAAATTTATTAGGGAGTAAACATTGTATTGTTTGCAAATGTAATATATTTAGTGATATCACTAATTCGATTTAGTGATATCACTAATTCGTTCATATTTAGTAATATCACTAATTCGATTTTTTTATATCACTAATTCGATTTTGTGATATCACTTAATCATGTCTATTTAGTGATATCACTAAACCGAATTAGTGATATCACAAAATCGAATTAGTGATATCACAAAATCAATTTAGTGATATCACTAATTCGATTTTGTGATATCGCAAAAAAGATTTGATTAAGTGATATCACTAATTCTATTTAGTGATATCACTAAATCGATTTTGTGATATCACTAATTCGATTTAGTGATATCAAATATTCATCTCTATTTAGTGATATCACTAAATAGAATTAGTGATATCACTAATTCGATTTAGTGATATCACAAAATAGGGGATTTATAGTAAAACGGCACCTCATATAAAGCAGCCACAAAATGAACAGACGACAAACGGAGTTGGCAACTCTTTCCCAAAAAGGTGGGAACTCTGTTTCCCAAACTTAACTGAATTTACAATCAACTGTAACAATTTTTAAAAGAAAATATTAGAAAGTGAAACACTACATAACAATTAGCAAAAAGTACCACAATGAAAGTACCGCCTTGGAACGGTCAGTAATGAATTACTGGGGGTGGGGCATAAGCTAGCTTTACGGGATCCAAACCTTCGTCCTCAGCTTCCATAGTGGTGAAAAACAAGTATTTGTTCGGTCTGTGTGGAGGTATTCTAACTCATGCATGAATCATTACGGGCAACAGATAAATCACAGATAAAGCCTATAATGAAGCAAGGATAAGGACTCAACATAAACAACGTGTTGAGACATTTCGCGATCCCTGGGTTGTTAAAAACAACTCCACTGAAATACTGGAGCAAAAGAAAACCACCAGTTGAACCCCGATGAGCCGAGAAACAGACAAGAAGTTCCGGCCCAGACCATCTAATGAACAGTTTTTAAGTCAGGGCCATCACAGAGTCTGAACCCACCGGCGTGCAATTAAAGAGGTAAGCAAAGTGATTGGATTAAACGTGAATTGGGGTATCTATTTTAACAAAGATATTTCTAATAAGATAAAGACAGGTTCAGTTAAATAAGAGATAATTCTTATTCAGTTGAAGCTATATGCCATTATTTGCCTTATTAAAGAGTTAAAGGTAGTTTTTGTCGCACCTGCTTTAGCATGGGCGACTTAGGCGTGCAAGTTTCCGTCCGTCCGTTCGTCTTTCCGTCAACATTTACCCTGGGTGTCTTGTGAGCGCAACTCCTCTTACAGTTTTGTACCGATCATTTTGAAACTTTGCATATGTTTTTCTTCATGGTATGAAGATGTGCATGTGGTTTGGATATAATTGTTAGATTATTTTCTGTCACTTTTTCCACACTGTGAACTTAGTCATTTTTTCACCTCAATATATAGACAGTGGGTACCGCTTGTGAGCGCAACTCCTCTTACAGTAGTAGTATTGGCGCGGGTGCCGCCCTATACTACTTACAGTTTTATACTAATTGTTTTGAGACTTTACATGTGTTTTCTTCATGGTATGAGGATGTGCATGTGGTTTTGGGTATAATTGTTAGAACATTTTCTGTCACTTTTTCCACATTGTGAACTTAGTCATTTTTCACCCTCAGTATATGGACAGAGGGTACCTCTTGTGAGCGCAACTCTTACAGTTTTGTACCGATCATTTTGAAACTTTACCGATCAAGTTTTCTTCATGGTATGAGGATGTGCATGTGGTTTGGATATAATTGTTAGGTTATTTTTTGTAGTTTTTTTTCCACATTGTGAACTTAGTCATTTTTCACCCTTTATATATAAACAGTTGGTACTTCTTGTGAGCGCATCTCCTCTTACAGTTTTGTACCGATTATTATGAAACTTTGCTTGCGTTTTCTTCATGGTATGAGGATGTGCATGTGGTTTGGATGTAATTGTTAAATTTTTTTTTTTTTACTTTTTTCTACATTGTGAACTTGGTCATTTTTCACCCTCAATATACAGACAGTGGGTATCTCGTGAGCACAACTTCTCATACAATTTTATATTAATCTTTTTGCAACTTTGCACATGTTTTCCCCATAGTCTGAAGATGTGCATGTGCTTTTCATATAATCCTTGCCATATTTTTTGTCATTTTTTGTACTTTTTGAACTTTGTCATTTTCTGACCTCAGATGTATAGACAGTGGATACCTTGTGATTGCAACTTTTCATACAATTTTAAACCGGTCTTTTTGAAACTTTGCACATGTTTTCTTCCGTGTCTGCAGAAGTGCACATGATTTGGATATGATTTTTAAAATTATTTTTGTCACATTTTCCACTTTAACTTTGTCCTTTTCTGAAACTCAGACTTATGGAAGTTTACAGACTGTGGTTACTTTTTGAGCCCAATTTCTCATGCATCATATGAGAAAACGCATATGCTTTCAATGAAATTCCTATATTCATATAATCCTTGTCTTTAATTTTTGTCACTTTTCCAACTAAGAACTGCTAAGAATGAAATAAATTTATTTAATAACCACGTCCTGTGACTTTTGCCCCAGCAGGTGCGACGCCGCCTTCCGCGGAATTCTAGCTGGTAATTGAATAAGGGATAACTAGTGATCAAACACTGATATCGAAAATCTGTTTGTTCCTTTTTTTTTTCTTTTTTTTTTTTTCTTTTTTTTTTTTTTTGTGTGTGTGTGTGTGTGTGTGTGTGCGTGCATATGTGTGTGTGTGTGTGTGTGTGTGTGTGTGTGTGTGTGTGTGTGTGTGTGTGTGTGTGTGTGTGTGTGTGTGTGTGTGTGTGTGATAAATTGATTTGTGGATGTATCACAAATTCTGGTTTATCTTATGATACACAGAATCGATCTATGGTGTCCATTATTTGAACATTGGCTATCTAAAATTCGGTTTCGATATCCAAAACTTAAACTGTATATTTATTTAGGGTAACCACAGAATGATTTTTGCAATAGCACAAAATAAATTTATGGGTGTTATCGAATTCGTGATGTCACATGATAATAATGGTTATCTTAACCCAGCGATTATACGGTAAAATAATGATCCACAGATTGTTAGACTCCCAACAATTTGTGATTACATGTAGTTTGGTTCAGTATTTTCTTCACTTACATGCATTTTAAGAAATCGAGTAAAATAATCATTAGAGAACAATTGCCTAAGAAGTCCGAACAGAAATCAGTAAAATTATTATTATTATTATTATTATTATTTTTGTTAGAGTTCTGTCTCTTATAAAATGAATTAAGTTTACTTCCAAACGAAGTCGAATCATTACAGAAACGCACCTATGCAAAATGTATTCAGTCGACTCTCGTTATCTCGAATTCCAAGGGACTCTCTGAAACACTTCGAGATGTACGTATCTCGACATATCGGATTTTCAGAATTGAGGAAAAAATAATTCGAACAACAACATTTAACAAATTTATATGTACATGTAATTGGACTCTTGACGTTAGAGATACTCGTATATCGAAAATATTGTGGAAAAGAGGAGAAATTAGGAACAATTTCAAGAGGAGAAATTGCTCCTTAGGAGCAATTTCTCCTCTTTCCCACAATATTTTTTACTTGTTGTTAGATTTTCATGTTTAGGCAGGGACAAGATTTTCACTTCGAGATAAACGGTTATTCGAGATAAGCGAGTTCGAGATAACGAGAGTCAACTGTACTTCTGAAACTTTAGTTATAGATGGACCAGGAATAGCTCAAGATAAGGCACTCTTTTTTTTTCTCTTTTTTTTTCACCAAAATGGAGGGCCAGTTTTCTTATTTCTCCACGAAAATGTATCTTGTAGGTACCAATTAGAAGCGCACCGGCTAGGTGCTTCTAATGAGTACCACAAAATATGTTTTCGTGGAGAAATAAGAAAAATAGCGTGTTGTTACCCCTCTTATCTAAAGTTATGAGCCAATGTTCTAGCAAAAAAAAAAATGGCATTTTTCTCGTTTTTTTTTTTTTTTTTTTTTTTTTTTTTTTGTTCACCAAATGAGTCCCCACAGCATATGCTTTTGTGATGGAATCAGAAAAATCTTTTAACTAAAGCTATTTACGCCATGGCATTTCATCATATACGAGTATTAATGGAAATAAGAAAGATATTTCTTCATTATGCATACTGAGATTTATGCACAGGAAAGATTGCTACAAGTAACAAATGGAAAGCCGCTTTAAAAGCTGCAAAATTCTGAAAGTCCGTCTAAGAATGTGGACCCCCACCCCCCTACACACACACACACACACACACACACACACACACACACACACACACACACACACACACACACACACATGACGTAACCCCGTTTTCACTATGTATTATTGGGCTATTACACAGACCCATTAACGTAATGTGGTCAGTACCGTGCGACATTGCAGTCGGCACAAACATTGCGCCGTTTAACCCATTTATGCCTAGCGTCTCATTAAAAGGACATTGGCAAACAGAATGCGGCGTTTGATGAGGTCTTTACTGCATTAAAAAACAGGCATTTCAATAAAACATTGTAATAATAAAAATCAACCAGACACCCCTTAAAATATAATGAACCTATCCAAAGACAAAGATAGAATTCCACCAGGCATAAATGGATTATTCAATGCTTGAAACTGTCTATTTAGCATTTTGAAACAACATTTCTTCTACTAAACATAAATAGTAGCCAATTTAAACGTTATCTTGCGTTTTCTTTGTAGATTCATTGACGAAGTATTTCAATAATGCATACCTGTGTTTCGCAGGACAATGTAACTTGACTATGTCAAGTAAATTAGCGGCGCCGAGAGCGGCGCAGAGGAAGAAAATTATGGCCAGTCTTAGAACAATACTGTATACAGTATATTTAACAAGACAATAGTGTTTTCTTTCTTAGGCAAACAATGCATATGTAACTAGAGGAACAGGCAATGACAAAGTAAGAAACCGCCATTATCCAAGAACAGTAGTTAAGCTCTTGGTTGACCTTTCAAAAGAGAAAGAAAGAAGTACTCTGATTGTTAACAGCAAAACAGTCAACTTTTGTTTGTTCATTTTTATTTAGTGCGTTGTTCCGTGGTGTTGTTTCGTGTGTCATTCTAATATTGTCCGGTGCCTTTGTGGGAGTAGGCGGGGCTATGTTCCGTGGTTGTGGTCTTTCATTTTTATGTGTGTGTATGTGTGTGTTGCGGTTTAAAGACACGTCAACTCTTGTGGATCATTTTGTGTCGTCTCCCAGAGAAATGGAAAAAAAGAAATAGTAAAGGAGATGAAAGAGAGGGGCAGGGAAGAAAGAGAAACGGAAATGAAAGTGTCTTAAGAAACAGAAGAAATAAAAACATTCTCCCCTCTACCCTTACCTATTACAAGGATAGCAGTCCTTGCCCAACTGTAAGCCAATATCAGTTGGACGCCCGGTTTACGTAAGATACGACGCCTTTGCTGCACCCGACCACCCCAGGTCTTTCCTGCATGGATATGTGAAAATTATATTGCTTAAGGTGGATATGATCGATGCACTGGGTGGATTTTTCCTCCATTTCTACAAGAGAGATCAACATTTGTGACTTCCTGCACACCAATCTTCTTCTGAAAAGGAAAAACTTTGCTCTCTATTATTTGCTTTTAGGTAGATCCCTTTTGTGAAGGGGGTGGGGAGCCATTTTAATAGTTACTTCCCCAGGAAGTGTATTCTCCTTTAAGAACACGCAACGGTACACAATACAAGAAAATGGCATTTATGCCATATTCGAACAACAATGACTTAGATCTGTTCCCATGCACTCATCTTAAATTAGAGTTAAACACTTCTGAACCAAGCTCTTTCCTTTTAATGTAGATCCCTTTTCAGAAGTGAGACAAACACCCTGACAGAGTTGTCTCCCATGAGAGTGTTCCATTCCTATGGAACGCCGTAGCTGTCTTATGTTGTGACATTTCGATATACTATTATCTTGATCTTGCATTGCCCAAACTTGTTTAAATGTTATTCCATCTTCTCAAATAGCAATGCTATTTTTTTCACTGAGGTGTTATATCCTCGTGTTATAACACTGTAAGTGTATTTCTTATCGTATCATCTTAACCCATTTATGCCTAGCGTCCCATAAATGGGACGCATTGACAGTGTAGACTCAGATCAGACGCTGCAGAATGCAGCATCTGATCAGGGTCTACACTGTTTGCATATAAGTACAGGAATATATCTAAAACATGGTGATAAAAAAACTAACCAGACATCCCTTATAATGGAAATGGACTCGTCCAAAGAACTGAGGTAGAAGAGTCCACTTGGCATAAATGGGTTAATCTGGTGTTTTATTATGTGAATCATATATGCTGTCTTCTCAAAACACCATCTTAACTTCTCAACATAAAGTATTATCTTGTTAAACTGACGCGCTGCCATTTTGTTTTTGATTTTGTTTATAGACGCTGCCATTTTGTTTATAATTTTGTTACCGACTGAAACCCCTTATTGTGCATCAGTGGACATGTCCAAATTCAACGATGGAAAAGTCCGCTTCAGAAAGTTAGGGATGAAAGGGTTAATATATATTCCACAGTTTTTTTTTTTTATCCTGTGAGTAGATCACCGCCTACAATACATCAATGTGGACATATTGACACTTTAGATTTAAGAGATACTAGCGTGAATGGCATTCGGAATACCTAAATAATGGGTTCAATATCCCCACACATTGTAGTGCTCTGCTGGGGATTGACATTATCCTGTGACCCTGCTGTAACTGTTGACCAACACCATAATAGTAATCCAATTACATACAAAAATGGACACACTTGTCAGACACTTTGGCAAAATATATTACATATCTCCAGTTGAAACGATTTTTAGCCAAAAAATACTGATATTTCCTTTATTTCTCCTTCAAAAATATGTTGTGTGTACTCACCAGAGGTGCCAAGGCGCTTCCAATGAATACCTATAACATATGTTTTCATGGAGAAATAAAAAAAAATAGTACGTGAATTCCCCTATTATCTGGAGCTATGAATTATTAAATCTGTTCGTTTTTATCATTTTATGTCTCTGTGACGACACTAGTGTATGGTCGGTGAGCATTTAGAATTGTTTTTGTCTGTTTGTCTACCCATCTTCCATCTCCCATCCATCGAGTTTGTGTTATTAGCTCATCTTAGTTTTCAAGGGGTCTGTTTTGACTTGGTATTTGTAGTTGGCGTTGTGACTAGGTATGTGTAGTTGGCGTTTTGACTTGGTATGTGTAGTTGGCGTAATATTATACTTAAAGCCAAAAGTAACTTTACAGCTTATATTTATACGCTCTACTGACTTTTGCTGAGTGAAATTTAAAAATTGTTTAAATGATGTCAAAGAACAATCATTTGTGCACATGATACACAGTTGTTGAGCCCTTTCTGTCAAACAGATTATCAAAA
Organism: Anodontia alba; assembly: GCA_964016985.1. Classification (NCBI taxonomy): domain Eukaryota; kingdom Metazoa; phylum Mollusca; class Bivalvia; order Lucinida; family Lucinidae; genus Anodontia; species Anodontia alba. Next base: position 63,230,246 of record OZ024830.1, on the reverse strand, counting down.
GGCTCTCTCTCAAAACAGAAGGGGTCAAAATCAAATGTTACGAAATTAAATCACTTTTGGAAGGTCACTGTACCTTAAATACAGATTTATTTCAGGCGAAAACGCTTTATTCGCTTAAACATGTATTGAAAATTGTTTTTTAATTAACAAAAAGACTGCATCATCTATTGCGCAACTTCAGAACGCGTCGATTATTATCGAGAATGTCGTTTGATCAAACTTAACAATGTTTGTAATGGAATTCCTACAGGTAATTGTCATCCATTTTTCATTTGATATGATAAAAACTTTTGCATCTTTTTCTGGTCATACACTCTCTGTAGAGATCCAAATAATTCTCCGTTTAAAACGTCCAAAAAATATCGGAGTTACGGCTTCTACGAGCAACGAAAGCTTACTATTGTTCTTATTGTAAGGGAGGTAATTTCAACCGGAAGCAACTTTGAGTAATCGCCATTAATTAGCTAGGTAGAACTGAAAAAATATTTTGAAGGGAATTTTATCGATAAACAATGAACTTTCAGATTTTGTATTGAAAATCATGTTCTGCTTTTGAAGTTGTGAGAAAATGTGAAAAAACTGTTTTTGATGAAAAGGCAGGTAACTCGAGACTGGAATCACTTACACAAATGAGCTCTCTTAAATTCTGTTGAGACTAACTATGGGAAATAATTGAACTTACTAATTACAACCAAATCGAAGTAGAAAAAAAATTATTCATTCATAAAAAGTGACGAGTTACTTTTGGTTTTAAGTATATTATGAATATTGGTAAAAAGACAAGAGCTTTTCAAACTGTCCGTTGGAATAAGGGGATACAGTTTGCGTGCTGAAACCACTCTCTGGGCTACTTCAGCAGACGACAAATTGATGATATTTTATTGTTTTTTTTTTACCCCCAGAAAATAGGCTTTAACATTTCATGCAATTGTCTCCCAATGAGACAAAAATAAATAAATAAAAAATAAAATAAAAAATAAAAAAAAATAAAATAAAAAATAAAATAAAATAAAAAATAAAATAAAAAATAAAATAATAATAAAAAAAATCAGTATATCATCTGACGAAATTTTTGCCCAGAGTGTTAAACGTAGTCAGATGTAACATTAGCTATGAAAAGCCACTTACCAACTTTGTTATTTGAGCCAGCGCAGGACAAAACCTACAATAAGACTTGTGTAACCAGCAAAAACTTGGATCAGCCTGTGCATCCACCAAGTATGGCAAGGATTCTCGTTTATCCCTCTTTGGATAGGTTGGAGGTTGTAGAAGGCACATGCGATCAGCGAAGACTCTGATCAGACTGCGCGGATGCGCAGGCTGGTTTGAGTCTTTGCTGGTCGCACAAATCTTATTGTAGGCTTTGTCGTACGCTAGCTAAATTGTGGTATTTCTTTTTCTTCTAATATTGTCTATTTTGAATATACGTTTTCATGTGACGTTTTCGTACTAAGGAAATAATTTGACAAAATGATAGCTTTTCAAACTTGGTTATTTTCCGGGAACTGCCATTATAACACTGTAGTAGGGCATGTCATTTGTCATAGCTTCTACTACTGTGTTTCAAGAACCAATTTTGAAACTTTGAGTGTACATGTATATCAGGGAATCGACAATGATGCAGTGAAACACACACACACACACACACACACACACACACACACACACACACACACACACACACACACACACACACACACACACACACACACTTGTCTTTTTTTACGTATGTGTCCGTTTCATTTTTACGAGTATATAGCTTCTTATTTTAGTCAACAGTCATACTTGACCTTTGCTGTTCAAATTTGACATTGGGGTCATTTTCTTGTGTTGAGCCTATAATTTTATGGAAACTCCTTCTGTTTCACACTGTTTCTGTTGCACACTGAAAACAAAGATGATCTGGCTTTCGTTTCTTGCCAAAATATTCCAGGTCTTATATAATGTATAAAATGTATTTTTTATTGGACTCAGTTTGAAAATTAGACCAGAGATTCGCAAATTTTGGATAGTATGATTTTGTAAATTCAGACTAGCAATTCGCACATTTTGGGTAGTATAAATTCAGACTTACAAATCGCCCATTTTTGGGTAGTGTAAATTTAGACAAGCATTTCGCAGAGTTTGGTGTAGTATAAATTCAGACAAGCATTTCGCAGATTTTGGGTAGAATGAATTCGGACAAGCAACTCGCAGAATTTTAGCAGTATAAATTCAGACTAACAACTCGCAGATTTGGGGTATTTAGTATAAATTCAGACTAACAGTTCACAGTTTTGGGGTAACTTAGTATGAATTCAGATTAGCGATTCGCAGATTTTGGGTACTTAGTAAAACTTCAGACTGGCAATTCACAGTTTTTGGGTTACTTAGTACCAGTTCAGCCTAGCGATTCGCAGATTTTGAGTACTTAGTATAAATACAGATACCAGTTTACAGATTTTAGAATAATAGACTAGCAATTCGCAGATTTGGGGTACTTAGTATAATAGACCAGCAGTTCACAGATTTTGGGTACTTAGTATAAATTCAAACTTGCAGTTCGCCGATTTTGAGTACTTAATATGAATTCAGTCTAACGAGAGATATGATTGTAACACTAACCGTTCGATTAATAGAATGATAGTTTATTACACAGTGTACAAGACAATACAAAACAGTTTATTTGGAACAAAACACAAAAGTGTTTTTCGTCCTTATACGAGACAAACAAGTACGAGAAAAGCATGGTAAACATGAATACAACATACAATATCAAAATGTTACAACAGTGAGACATACACCCACAATATAAGAAATTTGTAAGAATAACGGAGAGATAGAGAGAAAAAAATCCCTATATATGACAGTCAAATGAGAAGAGAATTCCTATGTTCGAAAGCTAAATAAACATATTTAGCCAGCTTTGAACAAGTCCACTTTGATAATTTGTCATTAATTGTATAAATTTATGTATTGTTGGCCACCTACAGTATTATTATTATTATTATTATTATTCAGAATGTTTTTTTTTTTGTTTTTTTTTTTGCTTTTTGTAAAAATATGGAAGCACACTGTAGGCCAGGTTCTCATAGCAAGCAGTTTAAAGCTTAGCACTCTGGATAAAAAAAAAAAAAAAATCAGACGACATACTGAAATATTTTCTTATTTTTCCCATATTTTTTTTTTTTTTTTTTTTTTTTTTTTTTTTTCAGTTTCATGCAATTGTCTCATGTGGAGACAATTTGCAAGGAAATATCAAATAATGTTCTCTGGGAAAAGTAGGAAAATTATCACAGATTTATCGTCTACTGAATAAGGACAGAGAATGGTAACGGTTAACATTTATTGTAATTACCCTAAATATGGGGACACCTAAACCCCCTTACCATACGTGCCATAAAATTTGAACAGTTGGAAAAGAACTGTTGACGTGTCTGGAAATTGCTGGATGAGTGAAAAAAACAGTGTAGATCCTAATCAGTCGTCGCGTGTTCTGTGGCGTCTTCACTGTTTGCATAGGGCTGTTTGTCTTACTACTTCGGATAGTAGTACTGGGTGCACTGTGCCGCCGAATACTACTTCGGATGCATACGGTATAAAACATTTCATGTTTTTTTTTTCTACTTGCTCTACCAAAATAATGCGCTGAACCTGCATAAACGGTAGAAATATACCTGTGTCATTATTTTGTGACAGTGACTAATTCCAAAAATCAATATGTTTACTCACAGATCTACACACCTTGAAATATTTATGTCTGACAGGTACAAAACGTACACTGCCTCAGGTCCTAGCGATAAAATCTTGTGTTTAACGTCAACTAAAGATTACATAGTTTTAGTAATATGCTAGACACATGCATAATTGATAAATAACTGCCATCATTAGGTTAAAAAGTGTATAATGTATACCCACAACCCGTCCGGGAAATAGTTCCTAGAATATTGCTTTCCATCTATATATATAGAACAGATAACATTTTGGCCACTCAACTAGACGGTGCTCGTACTAGTAAAAGAATCTAATATTATTCAGTTCAGAAAGACTGGTTGTCACTTTGACCAGCTCTAAAAGCATCCACTGGCTTTGACCAACTCTTGAAGCATCCACTGGCTTTGATCAGCTCTGAAAGCATCCGTTCTCGTTCAGCACTAGCATAGGAAGCATCTGCCTTTTCATTCGACCAGCCCTGAAAGCCACCCCCCCCCCCACCCCTGTTGTTTTTTAGCTCACCTGAGCTCTGCTCAGGATGAGCTATTGTGATCACTTTTCGTCCGTCGTCCGTCCGTCCGTCCGTCCGTCCGTGCGTCCGTCCGTCCGTCCGTCCGTCCGTCCGTCCGTTAACATTTTCAAACGACTTCTCCTCTGAAGCCGCTGAGCCAATTTTGCTCAAATTTCATATGGAGCCTCCTTAGGGTGGGGGAACGAAAGATTGCTAAAATGGTCGCGGTCCGTCGACTAAGATGGCCGCCATGCCCATATATGGTAAAAACCTTTAAAAATCTTCTTCTCCATAACCGAGGATGCCTTGGGGCTGAATCTTTGCGTGAATCATCGGGGACGGGAGGTCAACCAAAGTTGCTAAAAGAATTGTCGTACGTTGACGTTTGACCTTTTTACGGCAAGGTCAAGTTCGCTTCCCTATGCATTTATATGAGCTCTATACATTTGAATGGGAAAATTGTTAAGAGTTTCAAACGACTTCTCCTCAGAAGCCTCTGAGCTAATTTTGTTCAAATTTCATATGGAGCCACCTTAGGGTGGGGAAACAAAAGATTGCTAAAATTGTCGCGGTCCGTTGACCAAGATGGCCGCCATGCCCATATATGGTAAAAACCTTTAAAAATCTTCTTCTCCATAACCGAGGATGCCTTGGGGCTGAATCTTTGCACGAATCATCGGGGACAAGAGGTCAACCAAAGTTGCTAAAAGAATTATCGTACGTTGACGTTTGACCTTTTTACGGCAAGGTCAAGTTCGCTTCCCTATGCATTTGTATGAGCTCTATACATTTGAATGGGAAAATTGTTAAGAGTTTCAAACGACTTCTCCTCTGAAGCCTCTGAGCTAATTTTGTTCAAATTTCATATGGAGCCACCTTAGGGTGGGGAAACAAAAGATTGCTAAAATTGTCATGGTCAGTTGACCAAGATGGCCGCCATGTCCATATATGGTAAAAACCTTTAAAAATCTTCTTCTCCATAACCGAGGATGCCTTGGGGCTGAATCTTTACATGAATCATCGGGGACGAGAGGTCAACCAAAGGTGCTAAAAGAATTGTCGTATGTTGATGTTTGACCTTTTTACGGCAAGGTCAAGTTCGCTTCCCTATGCATTTGTATGAGCTCTATACATTTGAATGGGAAAATTGTTAAGAGTTTCAAACGACTTATCCTCTGAAGCCTCTGAGCTAATTTTGTTCAAATTTCATATGGAGCCACCTTAGTGTGGGGAAACAAAAGATTGCTAAAATTGTCGCGGTCCGTTGACCAAGATGGCCGCCATGCCCATATATGGTAAAAACCTTTAAAAATCTTCTTCTCCAGAACCGAGAATGCCTTGGGGCTGAATCTTTGCACAAATCATCGGGAAGGAGAGGTCTACCAAAGTTGCCAAAAGAATTGTCGTACAATGACATTTGACCTTTTTACGGCAGGATCAAGTTTGCTTCCCTATGCATTTGTATGAGCCCCGTACGTTTGAATAGGAAAATTGTTGAGAATTTTAAATTTCTTCTTCTCTGAAGCCACTGAGCCAAATTTGCTCAAATTTCATATTGTGCCTTCTTAAGTCAGGGGAACGAAAGATTGCTAAAATGGTCGCGGTAGGTCGACCAAGATGGCCACCATGCCCATATATGGTAAGACCCTTTAAAAATCTTCTTCTTCAGAACTGAGGATGCCTTGGGGCTAAATCTATGCACAAATCATCAGGGACAGGAGATCTACCAAAATTGCTGAAAAGATTATCGTACGTTGACATTTGACCTTTTTACGGCAAGGTCAAGTTTGCTTCCCTATGCATTTGTATGAGCCCCATAACATTTATATGGGAAAATTGTTGAGAATTTGACGACTTCTCTGAAGCCACTGAGCCAAATTTGCTCAGATTTTTAGCTCACCTGAGCATGAAGTGCGCATGGTGAGCTATTGTGGTCAGTCAATGTCCGTCGTCCATCATGGGTCATGCGGCGTGAACAATTGCTTTAAAGGCCTACTCTTCCTACACCCCAGGGCCAATTGACTCGATACTTGGTAGGAAGCATCAGGGTGAAATGTAGATAAAAAAATAGCTAAAATCGTTCCGATCGGAAATCCAAGATGGCCGCCATCTTGAAAATCTTTTTCGCTTCTTCTCCTGAACCGAAAGGCCAATTGACTCCAAACTTGCTAGGAAGCATCAGGGTGACTTGTAGATCAAATATAGCTAAAATCATGTCAGTCCAAATTCCAAGATGGCCAACATGGCAGCCATCTTGAAAATCTACTTTTCACTTCTACTCCGAAACCCAAAAGCCAGTTGACTCCAAACTGGTTAGGAAGCATTGGGGTGACTTATAAATCAAAAATAGCTAAAATTGTGCTGATTAGAAATCCAAGATGGCCACCATGGCAGCCATCTTGAAAAGCTATTTTTCGCTTCTTCTCCTGAACCGAAAGGCCAATTGACTCCAAACTTGCTAGGAAGCATCGGGATGACTTGTACATAAAAAATAGCTCAAATCGTGCCAATTGGAAATCCAAGATGGCCTCCATGACAGTCATCTTGAAAATCTATTTTTCGCTTCTTCTCTTAAAACTAAAAGTCAATTGACTTGAAACTTTGTAGGAAGCATCAGGGTGACTTGTAGATCAGAAAATAGCTATAATCATTCCGATCGGAAATCCAAGAAGGCAGCCATCTTGAAAATCTATTTTTTGCTTCTTCTACTGCACCGAAATGCCAGTTGACTCAAAAGTTGGTAGGAGGCATTGGGGGTGACTTATTTTACTTGTAACGTTTTGAAAATTTCAGCATTTTAACCTTGTAAGCAAGATATTTCAAAAACTGTTTAAGCCATTGCCTTGTCATAAGAGTATTGGAAAAATGTTGCATGCCATCTGCATATCTGCAGTGGCGGTTTCACTCAGGTGAGCGAGTTGTGGCCCGTGGGCCGCTTGTTTTTTTTTAACCCACTTTGGCGCACATAGGCCTATGAATAATCACTCTGGGGAATATTTTTTGCACAGAAATATAATTTTCACCACTGTTCATTTCACCGTGTGTATTTTGGTCACTAAAAATGAGAGCCAATTATTGCAGAAATACCGGTGCCATGATGTTGTTTATTACACTTGTAGTTATAGAATTGCCAGTGCCAAGAGGTCAATTATTGCAGTTGTAGTTACAGAGTTGCGAGTACCAATATGTCGTTTATTGCAGTTATAGAATTGCCAGTGCCAAGAGGTCGTTTATTGCAGTTGTAGTTACAGAAATGCGAGTGCCAAGAGGTCTTTATTGCAGTTGTAGTTACAGAATTGCGAGTGCCAAGAGGTCGTTTATTGCAGTTATAGAATTGCCGGTGCCAAGAGGTCGTTTATTGCAGTTGTAGTTACAGGATTGCGAGTGCCAAGAGGTTGTTTATTGCAGTTGTAGTTATAGAATTGCGAGTGCCAAGAGGTTCTTTCTTGCAAATGTAGTTACAGAATTGCGGGCGCCAGGAGGTCGTTAATTGCAGTTGTAGTTACAGAATTGCGAATGCCAAGAGGTTGTTTATTGCAGTTGTAGTTACAGAATTGCGAGTGCCAAGAGGTCGTTTATTGCAGTTGTAGTTACAGAGTTGCAAGTGCCAAGAGGTCGTTTATTGCAGTTATAGAAATGCCAGTGCCCAGAGGTCGTTTATTGCAGTTGTAGTTACAGAATTGCGAGTTCCAAGAGATTTGCAGTTGTAGTTATAGAATTGTGAGTGCCAAGAGGTCGTTTATTGCAGTTGTAGTTATGGAATTGCGAGTGCCAAGAGGTCGTTTATTGCAGTTATAGTTGTAGAATTGCGAGTACCAAGAGTTATGTAGTTTGCATTTATTTTGTCCCTCGTCATAACAAACGATCCTTGCCATCAGAAAAACTATTTTCGGAGCATATATGAATAGCGCAGCCCCTAATGAGCCTGTGCATTTCTATGGTCTGTTAAGGCCAGCAGATCCATTGACTTCTACAGTGAACACCTTCAAGGACAGACAAGAACGGTAGTCAGCTCGCCATTAGCGGATCAGAACAAATAACTAGGCCCTCCCATGGGGTGTGGTGGTGGTGGTGGGGGGGGGGGGGTGGGGGGGGGCGAGGGGGGAGGGCAAAAAGAGAGAACTTGCTGTTTATTTCATAGTTCTCTGTACATATATTGATATTATAAGACATAATTTGACAGTTTTGACAGATAGAATGGGTTTTGAGAAAGCCCTCGGAAATCATTGTCACGTGATCTGTTGGTAAGCATGATCTGGTATTGGTAGTAGTACATGTAGACGAAAACTATACAACATAATTATTAGCACATAAACAGGACAAATTCAAAAGTTTATGCACATTTATAAGGCTAATAAAAATGCTATTCAATGACATCTGTTTGTCTTCAAGAGTTATTTGTTTTCCCATATACTTGGATAGTGATCCACTAATGGCGAGTTGTTTGTTTGTGTTGAGGTTTTACGGCCCAGTCAACCCAATGGGGTCATGTCGAGCGCGGTCAGTTTACCTAACCACACGTTTACTGGGCAGGCTTAGTCCTCTAAGCGGTTAACCAGTATTGTGCACATTCTTTCGCCAGAAACTGACAACTGCCCTTCTTGAATCAGTGGAAGGGAGAGAATGACCGTAGAAAATATTTCATTATCAATCTTTACGAAAGAATGTTGCCGACCTCGGCGGGGGTTGAACCCGCGACCTCCTGGTCTCCAGTCAGACGGCGCATCCAACTGAGCCACCGAGGCCGGCTAATGGCGAGTTGACTGTATAATATGGCAAGCCGTTTTACTATTTATTCTATAAATCAGATATCTGAATTAATATATCAGATATCTTATATAATATATAAGATATCTGATATATCAGATATCTTATATAAATAAGATATCTTATATGTCAATTAAGATATCTTATATGCTATATCAGATATCTGATATGCTATATAAGATATCTGATATGCTATATAAGATATCTTATATAGGATATAAGATATCTGATATAGCATATAAGATATCTTATATAGGATATGAGACATCTTATTTACTAAAGAAGATATCTCATTTATTCAATTAAATAAGATATCTCATTTAGTATATCAGATATCTTATTTAGTGTATCGGATATTTATATTAATATATTAGATATCTTATTTAACAAATAAGATATCTTATATAGTAAATAAGATATCCTATATGTGGAGTTAAATAAGATATCTAATATGATATATCAGATATCTTATGTAGGATATAAGATATCTTATGTAGGATATAAGATATCTGATATACTAATTCGAATATCTTATCTCCTATATTAGATATCTTATATCCTATATAAGATATCTGATATAATGAATAATAAAAGTAAAACGGCTTTCCAGCAAGCCGTTTTACTATTTATTCTATAAATCAGATATCTGATTTAATATATCAGATATCTTATATAATATATAAGATATCTGATATATTATATCAGATATCTTATATAAATCTTATATGTCAATTAAGATATCTAATATGCTATATAAGATATCTGAACTGACATATAAGATATCTAATATGCTATATTAGATATCTGATATGCTCTATAAGATATCTCATATAGGATATAAGATATCTCATTATTTAATCAAATAAGATATCTCATTTAGTATATCAGATATCTTATTTTGTATATTAGATATCTATATTAATAAATAAGATATCTTATTTAACAAATAAGATATCTTATATAGTAAATTAGATATCTTTTATGCGGAATTAAATGATATCTCATATATTATATCAGATATCTTATATTGGATATAAGATATCTAATATAGGATATAAGATATCTGAATTAGCATATCAGATATCTTATATCCTATATTAGATATCTTATATCCAATATAAGATATCTGATATAATATATAAGATATCTATTTTGCTTAATAAATAGTAAAACGGCTTGCCATAGTATAATATGGCTAAATTTACTACCCCACCACCATCATCCTAAGGTAAAGACTATTGTAGGGTATATCTATGAATAGTAAATGCCTGTATGAGGCTGCGCAGATGTGCATGTTTATCTATATGGTCACTGTTTCAGGCCTAATATCCATCTACTCTCAGTTCAGTTTGACTTCTGTCTGAAAGTTTGTTTTTTTTTAGCTCACCTGAGCTCTGCTCAGGATGAGCTATTGTGATCACTTTTCGTCCGTCGTCTGTCCGTCCGTCCGTCTGTCCTTGCGTCCGTCCGTTAACATATTCAAATGACTTCTTCTCTGAAGCCACTGAGCCAATTTTGCTCAAATTTCATATGGAGCCTCCTTAGGGTGGGGGGAACGAAAAATTGCTAAAATGGTTGCGGTTCGTTGACCAAGATGGCCGCCACGCCCATATATGGTAAAAACCTTTAAAAATCTTCTTCTCCAGAACTAAGAATGCCTTGGGGCTGAACCTTTGCAGGAATCATCGGGGGCGGGAAGTCTACCAAAATTGCAAAAAGAATTGTCGTATGTTGATGTTTGACCTTTTTACGGCAAGGTCAAGTTTGCTTCCCTATGCATTTGTATGGGAAAAACCTTTAAAAATCTTCTTCTCCAAAACCCAGCATGCCTTATGGCTGAATCTCTGTATATATCTTCAAGAACAGGAGGGCTACCAAAATTGCTAATATAATGGTCGTATATTGACATTTGACCTTTTTACGGTAAGGTCAATTTTGCATCCTTATGCATTTGTATGGGAAAAATGTTCAGAATTTCAAACAATTTCTCCTCTGGAGCCTCTGGGTAAATTTTGCTCAAATTTCATATGGAGCCTCCTTAGGTAGGGGGAACAAAAGATTGCTAAAATGGTCAAGGTTCATTGACCAAGATGGCCGCCATGCCCATATATGGTAAAAACTTTTAAAAATCTTGTTCTCTAGAACCGAGGATGCTTTGGGACTGAATGTTTGCATAAATCATCGGGGACAGGGGGTCTACCAATATTGCTAAAATAATGGTCATACATTGACATTTGACCTTTTACGGCAAGGTCAAGTTTGCCTCCTTATGCATTTGTATGGGAAAAAACATTTAAAAATCTTATTCACCAAAACTGAGGTTGGCTTGTGGCTGAATCTTTGTATATATCATCTGGAACGGGTGGTCTACCAAAGTTGCTAAAATAATTGTCATACACTGACATTTAACCTTTTTATGGTGAGGTCAAGTTTGCTTCTGTATGCATTTGTATGGGCCCCATACATTTGAATGGAAAAAAATGTTGATAATTTCAAATGGCTTTTCCTCTGACGCCTCCGGGCCAGTGTTGCTCAAATTTCATGCGGAGCCTCCGTGGGCAGGAGAATGAAAGATTGCTAAAATGGGTATGGTCCATTGATCAAAATGGCTGCCATGCCCATATATGGTAAAAACCTTTAAAAATCTTCTTCTCCATAACCAAATAAGCCCTGGGTCCTAATCTTTGCACAAATTATGGGGACAGGAGATCTACCAAAATTGCTAAAATGATGATTCTATGTTGACATTTGACCTTTTTACCTCCAAGGTCAAATTTGCTTCCCCATTTTTTTATGGGCCATATACATTTATATTGAAAGTATCGAAGTGACTTGTAGATCAACAGTAGTTAAAATTGTTCTGATTGGAAATCTAAGATGGCCATCATCTGATTTATATTTATAATATTTCCCTGCCACTGTTCTGTTTACTTGTATAAAATCATGATTCTTCAGAAACCACTTAGCCAATTTCCACCAAATTTCACATTGATCCTTCTGTTGAAATGTGATTGATAGTTTATTCAAATGATCATGCTTCATTGACTGTCAGGCCCATATATTCTTCTTCAAAACTAAGAACTGCTCAAATGATGATATTTTCATTAGTTGCGATGATAGGATTGGAAAAATGTTGCATAACATCTGCATGTCTGCAGTGGCTATGTCACTCAGGTGAGCGAATTGTGGCCCGTGGGCCTCTTGTTTTTTTTGCTTGGCACTTTACTCAGAAGAAGAAAATCTGCAAAGTTCTGTCATGATTTATGGAACTAGTGTGATTAAATGTAAAACCTTTTGTTGTAACAACAGTCATATAAATGCACCAAAACGAAGTTTTATTGCATGGCCAGAGAAAATTAATTATTAGAGTCCCCCCCTCACCCACCCCTATAAAAATCTGAAAAAAAAAAGGTTGGAAAGCTTTTTCAGAGATAGTTGGACTTTTGCTGAAAACAGATTTTATAACATTTTTAAGAATCACAAATGAATTATTGGTTATGAAAAGAGTATTAAGATTTTCTTCTGTACGCACATGATAGTAAGTGGTATAGTTTTCTTGTTTTGCTGTGTTTACCTCTTCACTGGATGGCCCAGGAATAAAAAATAAAATCCACACACCCACTCCATTTTTTTTTTCTAAAATCTGGATGAGATTTAATAATTACATAATTTATCTGGCCAAATCACTGTTTTTTTTTTTGTTTTTTTTTAAATCAAAACTTTCAGTTTTTCCCATTGGAATGGCTGCACATCATGCAAAAATGGATATGGTAGTTAGTTGGTAGGTTTTCAACAAGTTTCACTTGTTAAAAATTTCTGAAATTTTCATGACAGGGTTATGGAACATCAGTAGACCAATTTAAATACTATGTTACACAATAAGGTCATTTGTAACCTCTCATTCATTAACGGAGACTATTTTCTAACCTCGTTTTGGTAATGGCTGGCAGAAAGTTGCTGTTTCTGTTTACCCAACAGTGAAATTGCAAGTGTTTTTCCAGAAAAATTAAGCAGCTTTATTCGTCAAAAGTTTCTTTTCAGAATAGATTTTCATCCATTGATCATTTAAATTTTATAACGACAAATATTAACACATATTTGTACTAGTCACTTGCTAAAACTAGGCATTAAATGGTCACCATAAAGCAATATTACGGTTGCATGGGTTCCTGTTGACATCACGAAAACATACCTATATAATTTTGACCCCCTTAAACCCCATTTTTATATAGTAAAACTGGGGTTTACAGGGGTATACATTATTTTTCTTATTTCTGCTCAAAAACATAGATTGTGGGTACTCATCACTGAGGTGGTTCTAAAGAGTACCCACAATCTATGTTTTGAGCAGAAATATGAAAAATATCAGACATTTTACATGAAAAATTTCATTTTTTGGTGGTGAAATTTTCAATATATTTGAATAGGCATGTTTTCTTAATGATATCGGAAAAATATCATTAAAATAGGTGTGTTTATCTTAGAAAAAGCAGTCAAATTGCTGCTTAAAGCTGTTTTTTTTTTTCAAACACAAGATAAAATTTAAGAGTGAATATAAACTAAAAGGAACTTATTATCCAGATAAAATTTGGCTTGAATCAATTGGTATCAATGTAACCAGAAATGTTTGCGCCAACCACAAATATTGGTCACGTGACATAACATGGTAACCACGTGGTCAGTAGCATGGATGAAAACAACAACATTAAAAAGGTCTATAGTTCAAAATCAGTATAAAAAAGCAAAGCAATATTTTGTATTAAAAAATTTCCAAAAATCTAGTTTATTATAGAAATTTCATAGATAGCCATAGGTCAGACCAATTTGGGTCATAAATTTGAATTTATGGCAAATACTTGAGAACAAATAAAAGAAACCAGAAAGACAAATGGTTTCTGACATATATGGTCAATCAGAATGAAACATTTTTATTTAGAATAAAACGCCAAGCATAAAACATCTTTCTGACGGATGTTGACAGCTCAGTAATTCTGTATTTGATCAGTGAAAACTAGGACCAGATTGAGTGAAGTACAGTTTGAACAGTCTTAATGGTCCATATAAATAATGAAGTTATGCATCCAATATACTTCAGAATTAATACCATTTAATAACAGTGATTTCATACACTATGCATAGCTCCAGATAAAACTCTTTTTATTAAAAAAAAAAATAAAAAAATGATATTTTGTTACTTCTCCATGAAAACAGATGTTGTGATACTCATTAGAAACACCTCAGTGAGGCACTTCTAATGAGTACCATAACATATGTTTTTGTAGAGAAATATGAAAAATAATTACATGATAGTCCCTCTTATCTTGAGCTTTGTATAGTCTGCTCATGGGTTTGGACTGAGGTTTGCCTGGTTTAGCTCTGAAGACAGTAAAATCTTGTAATATGGGAATACCTTCAGTGGACTGTAGGAATGCACAGACTGATCAAGGTCTTTGCTGTTTGTTAAAGCCCCATTATGTATGAAACTGATCCTTAGCTCCAGATAAGTATTGTTATTTTTTTTCTTTTTCTTATTTCTCTTTGAAAACATATGTTGTGGATCTCTTCAGAAGAGAAATGCCTCTAATGAGTTCCCACATCATATGTTGTCATAGAGAAATAAGAAAAAGATGTTTATATTGGTTACCCCCTTATCTGTGCTGATCCAGTCATCATCATGAAGTTTTTGTAGATGAGATGCTTTTGTCAGCCTAGCAGTATCATAGTTCTAGATAAGAGGGGTAAAAACTTTCCTTTTTTTCCTTCTCAGTGCTTCTGATAAGCACCCACAACATTAGTTTACGTGGACATAAAAGAAAAATATAAAAACTCTTCTAGCATTGAGTATAAATTTTTTTGTTTTTTGTAACCCTTGTCCTGCTGAACAAATTAAAATGCCATGCCCACTTCTAATTTTCAGCCATTCAGATTACTACATCCAGATGGTTGCTATAAATTCGCATACTTAATAGCAAACAGTGTAGATCCAGATCACTTAGCTTCTTCAGAAGCCATCTGATCTTGATCTATACTGTTTGCAAAGGCAGGGTATATCCGGGTTCAGCAGGACAAGGGTTAATTAATTTCTCAATGGAAGCACGTGTTGTTACTCATTAGAAGCACCTTAATGGGATGTTTTCAGTGAGTACCCGCAACATAATAAATTATGCTTTTATGGAGAAAAAAGAAAACTATTCATATCTGGATATGTTTCTTGTTTAGATCCATGATTGTTAATGTAAATGTTTGTTTCAGTGGTCAAGGATATCCAGGTGCAGATCAATATTGGTGATGTCAATGATCAAAAGCCTGTTTTTACAAACAAGCCATTCCCGTATCTGGCAGTTGTTTCCCCAACTCCACCTGCAAATACCTTGGTCTACACGCTCACTGCTATGGATCCAGATGCAGGTGCTAATCTGGAACTTAAAGGAAATCTTAGTAAGTATAAACAATCTCATTCTTAAAGCACAGGGAATGTTTTAAGAAATGAGTGCATAGCTCCAGCTAAAGGATCATATCAAGGGCTGATCGCAAGACTGTAGCAAGTCAGATGGTTGTTTTTCCCAATACTTAATCTCCTCACTATGAAGGTGTTATGAAGATTAAAACATTTCTTTCTGTAAACAATGGAAATTTAGGTGTCATTGCTCGTATGCGCAATGGCACCTACATTTGCATTGTTTACAAAGGGGTCAAAGTTGCCCCTAAACAAGGGTTTCAAAAATATGTTTGAGTTACTACAGTCTTGCACTCAACCCTCGATATATGCTATTTTCATCCAAGAAGTATATTCTGTTGATATTTCTTTATTTCTCCATAAAGTGTTGTGGGTACTGATTAGAAACTCCTTGGCAAGGTGCTTCTAATGAGTACTAACAACAAATGTTTTCATGGAGAAATAAGACCCCTGAAGCAACTTTTTCATATTATTAGCTCACCTGAGCCAGTAAGATTGATAGGTGAGCTTATAGTATAGGCATGAGTCCATCATCCGTCAGTCTGTTGTCCTTCGTTCACCCGTACATCAACATTTACAGATGAAGCCGTGAAGCCGCTTCTTCCCATATTTCACATACAATATCTATGTAGTAGGCAGGGTGAACAAATTATTGTGTGTTTTTTTGTTTCAAACAGATGAGAACTCTGGTTGCTATGGTAACTTATAGTTGCCATTGACTTATAATGGGAAAATTGTAATTTATTACTGTCTCACTGCAGATATTTTGACAAAAGTTTTACAGAAATGTTTCTTGAGTAGTCCTTTACATTACAAATGAATTTTGTCCAGACTGATGAATTTGGTCTGTTGCCATGGCAACCAAAACATTAAATTTGCAAAAAAATATTTATAAAATCTTCTCCTCAAAAGCCAACAGAGGGATGAAGTGAAATATTCATAACATATGCTTCTACAAAAGTTGTTTTTTATTGCTGTTGCTCAAGTGCTTTTGTCAGTATGGCAACTTAAAGTTTCCATAGCTTTGTTCACTATTTGTTATACATGTTTTTAGAATTGTCTCAGCACTCAGCAGTGTGATTCTGATGAGAACTCATACCATGTTTGCTGTAAATATTCAGACATTTTCACTTCTTACAGACATCCTGAAATTTCAACACATCCACTTGTCTACTTCAGGATGCAATAAAAAGTGCTGGATGAGTGGCAGACCCTAATTAGACACAGCATGTTGGGGCACCTGATTTGGCTCTGCAGTTTGCTCAGTATATACAGTATATTTTCATGGAACAGCAAAAAAAATACTGATCTGAATAGCCCTTTTCTCTAGTGGTATAGAATTTTTAATTTTCTGATTTTCATCTCAACAGCACAAGATCAGGGGCAGTTGTTCATTGTGACAATGGTTGGAAGTGACAAAGCTGAAGTTCGAACCACTGGAAGCCCACTTACAGCAGATGAGGAGTACAACCTTCAAGTATTGGCAACTGATCAAAATGCTCCCCAGGGACTTATGCAGAGAGCAAGTGCTATTGTTAGGATCAAAGCAGGAGAGCGTCCACCTCAATTTATGGAACAGAGCTATTCTGTGACATTTCAGGAGATGAATAATGTGGACCAAAAGTAAGGCCTAACTCTAGATAAGTTTGTGATTCTCGAGATCAGTCAGTTGATATTTTCAGCTGTCCAAATAAGGAGAATATCAAAATAAATATTTTTCTTATTCTTCCACAAAAGCATATGTTTGAGCTACTTATTGCAATCCTTTCAGAGTTTGGGGATTCTAATGAATAAACTCAACTTGTTTCTGTGGAGAAGTAATTTTAGGCAAGAACTTAGGCTTTAACCTAATTCTAACCTAAAAACATGTATTTTTAGCTGGCCTAAATAAAATTTAGGAAGAACTGTTGTTTGGGCCAATTTCAAAATGATTTCACAGAAATGTTCCCAGGGTGACCCTTTACCAAAATTGCTCCAACTGTTCTGCTCCACTAAACAAGATGGCTGCCAGAGCTTAAAATAGAAAAAAAAAAACAACTTTAAATAACATCTCCTCCTGGGCCAATGGCTGATTTCAAAATAATTTCACAGAAATGTTCCTTGAATGACCCTCTACCAAAATTGCTAAAACCAGTCCCCTCCACTGAACAAGATGGCCACCACAGCTGAAATTAGAAAAAAACAACTTAAAAAGACATCTCCTCCTGATTTCAACATCTCCTGCATTGGCCTGATTTCAAAATAATTTCACAGAAATGTTCCTTGAATGACCCTCTACCCAAATAGCTTAAATAGTTCCAATCCCCTGAACAAATTGGACACCAGCACTAAATATAGTAAAATGACATCTCCTCCTAGGCCAGTGACCTAATTTCAAAATAATTTCTCAAAAATGTTTCTTGGTGACCTTCTACCGAAATTGCTAAAATGATTCTGCTCAGCACAACAAAATGGCAGCCAGAGTTAAAAATAGAAAAAAAAAAAACAAAAAAAAAACCTTTAAGAACATCTCCTCCTAGGCCCGTGGCCTGATTTCAAAGTAATTTTTCAATAATGTTCCTTAGGTGACCCTCTACTAAAGTTGTGGAAATGGCTCTGCTTCACTGAACAAAATGGCCACCAGAGCTAAAGATAGAAAAACCTTTAAATGACATCTCCTACTAGGCTAATGGCATGATTTCAAAACAATTTCACAAAAATGTTCATGGGCATGACCCTCTACCAAAATTGCTCAAACATTTCCTTGATGAACAAGAAGGCCACCAGAGCTAAAAATAGAAAACTCTTTAATCGACTTCTCCTAATACGGTAGATTGATTTTGAAATAATTTCACAGGAATGTTTCTTAGGTCACTCTCAACCAAAATTGCTCAAACTGTTTCACTCTTTTAAACAAGAGGACCACAAGAGCTAAAAATAGAAAACCCCTTCAACAACTTTTCCTCCTAAATGGGTGGATGGATTTTGAAATAATTTCACAGGAATGTTCCTTAGGTGACCCTCTACCAAAATTCCACTCTGCTGAACAAGATGGCCACCATTGCAGAAATAGAAAAACCTTTTAATGACCTCCTAAACAGATGGATGGATTTTGAAATAATTTCACAGGAATCTTACTTCCAAAATTGTTCAAACCATTCCACTCTGCTACACAAGGTGGGTGTTAGTGCTAAAAATAGAAAAAAACTTTTAAACGACTTCTCCTCCTAAATGGTTGGATTGATTTTGAAATGACTGCCGCAAGAGCTTAAACAGAAAAACATTTAAATGACATTCTCTGAAAGGCTAGACTTGGAAATAATTCACAGGAATATTCCATGGGTAACCCTCTAACTAAATTGTTAAAAATCGTTTGCTTCACTGAACATGATGGCTGCCAGAGCTTAAAATAAGCAAACCTTATAACGACTTCTTCTAAACAGCTAGACTGATTTTAGATAATTTCACAGAAATGTTCCTTGGGTCACCATCTACCAAAATTGCTCAAACCCTCCACTCCACCTTATATTACTTATCATTTCATTTGTACAATAACAGTCAGGTGAGGGATCCAAGGCCATCATGGCCCTGATGTTTTATTTTCTGCTATGTTTATTATTTTAAATTTGTTTTCCTTTAAAGGATCACAACAGTGCCAATAGGAGCCGTCAGTTTCCAAGGCAGTCCGCTTACTTTCCATATTCTGGATAGCCAAAGTCAAGAATCCACACCGTTCATCATAGATCAAGACAGACATATTCGTGTCACTCAAGTCATGGATTATGAAAATCCTTACCAGAGGGATTTTAATTTATACATCAGAGCTACAGAAACTTCCACTAATTCAATAAGTGAGGTCCCGGTGAGTAGCCACTAATTGACACTCAGCACTCTGGGTAAAATTTTCAGCAGACACCATTTTCAAAAATTTTTCCCAGAAAACAAGATTTGACATTTCATGTAAATTGTCTCCAATGGAGACAATTTACATGAAATGTCAAATCCTGTTTTCTGGGAAAATAAGAAAAGTATCACCAATTTGTTGTCTGCTGAATTAGCCTGGAGAAGGGTTAAGGTTAAATAACCAGCATTCAGTCATTATGCATAGCTCTAGATAAGAGGTATATCAAGATGAACATTTTTTCTTATTCCACTAGGGTACTCACAGTAAATGGTTTCCTGGAAAATTAAATATTAATAGTTTTAGGCTGAAAAAAAAAAGCTAATCTGGAGCCATGGTTATGTAAGATGGTGTGAGTACCAGGACTACAAAACCTACAGTTAATCAGCATTTTCCTTAAAACATTTTAAAATAGGATCCTTTTCAGGTTCTTGGGGATGTTTTGCGATTTTTGGGACATTTGACTGCTGCATACCAGATTAACTGTTCAATTGTACTATATGATTATAATTAAGAGTTTTCATACGTATAGCCAAAGGACTTCCTACAGGGTAGGCCAAGACATTTCCTCAGGCCTAATAATAAGTTAATTGCTCCATGCTAGCACGTGGTATGCAGTACATCATTTAAGAAACACATGTTTTTATGGAAAAATGAAGACTGGCAAAAGGAGGACATTCTGAAGTAGTTACGGCCAGTTCCAATGGTTACAGAATGCATAAAAACTTTCAAAGTCTGCCTGACATCAGTTACACAGATGTACTTGAAATTCTTAGAATTTTTGTCAGACCAAACAAAATTTTTTTTTGTCTGACATGTCTGGTGGCCCTACAGATTTTGCATAGACTATTCATTAGCCTGTTTGTCTATTCATTGCGTGTCATCTATCAATGAAAGCTGTTTATACCCACACCCCCCACCCCACCGCAAACGGTGTGTGTGTTGGTGGGGTATACTGTTTTCATGTTGTCTGTCCATATGACAATCCATCCTTCTGTCTCTCTGTCCAGCCATTACATTTTGGTTTCTGAGCAGGGGATATATCAAATAAGCACTGCTGATTGACATTTCTTGTTTCTTCACTATAGAAAACATACACAGTCTGTGCTTAATCTTTACCTCAGACATGCAAGAAATTAAAGTGTCAATGGAATATATTCTGATAGAGGTAAAAGGCATATTGGATCCAGTTGAATGACTTTAACCAAAACAGAAATAATGAAAATGCTATTAATGAGACATTGCTGTCTCACTTGATTTTTATGGGTCACTTTCACTGAAAAATGGTGCAAACCATGCAAAATAGTATGGTAAGGAAAATGCAGAATTATTTATAGAAATTTAAAAAAAATGCAATATCCCTCATGCCTTCTAGCTGCTTTGAACAGAACTCTTTTTGTTTCACATATAGTGTGTGATCCCAACAGACCCAAAGGACCAGAAAATTAAATAGTACCAGTGCAATATTAAAGTACTTGGTACTTAGGTCTGAGAGGAATGTTTTATGACCTTTTCATAAATACTTAAAACAGGTGCTATGATCACAAACTATATTGAAGCACAGGTAAGGACAATGATCAAAAACTATTCTGAAGCACAGGTAAGGACATACAGAAAAAAAAAATAAAAACAGAAAATAGCAGACTTGGTTTGATCACCTCAGTGATGAGTACCCACAATCTGAGTCTGTATCTGTGAGGAGTATTAAATAAAGCGCCAAGAAAAACTGCATCTGAAAATGTCGTCTGTTTATGTCATCTGCTGAATATTCTTGCAGACTTTTTAAAAAATATTTTTGCATACAGGCAAACAGTGTGGACCCTGATCAGACTGCTCTGCTCCTAAAGGAGCAGTCTGATCTGGGTCCACGCTGTTTGCAAAAATGACTTTTGAAATCACAAGCAGACAACAAAGCAGACGACAATAGTTGTGACTGGCGCTTTAACGATTAAATAAAAAAAAGTGCAAAATCCCTCAATCCCCCTAACAGCTTTGAGTGGAACTCTATTTCCACAGCTACAGCTAATTATGTAAGCTGATCTCAGCGCATAACAGCTAATTATGTAAGTTGGTCTCAGTGAGTAACAAGCAATTATGTAAATTGGTCTCAGTGAGTAACAAGCAATTATGTAAATTGGTCTCAGTGAGTAACAAGCAATTATGTAAATTGGTCACAGTGAGTAACAAGCAATTATGTAAGTTGGTCTCAGTGAGTAACAAGCAATTATGTAAATTAGTCTCAGTGAGTAACAAGCAATTATGTAAGTTGGTCTCAGTGAGTAACAGGCAATTATGTAAATTGGTCTCAGTGAGTAACAAGCAATTATGTAAGTTGGTCTCAGTGATTAACAAGCAATTATGTAAGTTGGTCTCAGTGAGTAACAAGCAATTATGTAGTGTCTCTTGGGTCTGTTTCTGCAGTGAGGCAGGACTATAAAAGGAAATTACTTCACTCATCGCACACAGACACTACTACCACCTGAAACATTGTTGATACTGATGTAAAACCTTCTCAGGAATAGTTTAGATTGACAAAATAAAGCATCTTATGAAACTCAGAAAAAAAACAAACATTAAGCCTGACATTGAATGGTTATAGCATTGAAGTTATTATTCTCTGAGTTAAAAGTCACAAGAACCTACAACAGTTTTGTAGTGATTGTTTTGTATCTTGCAGCTAACTATAACAGTGACTGACTACAATGAGGCAGAGCCTAGGTTTCCCTTATCTTCCTATGAGGTGGAATATCCGGAGAATGTTGCTGTTGATACTTCACTTCTCCAAGGTAAGACTAAATGACCTGCAACAGCAGAAAACATACCTTCTGACATGTGAGCCTAGCAAAGATTCACATCAGCTTGCGCATTCACACGATCTGATCAGAATCTTCACTGAGTGCATTTTGGATAGTCTTGGATGCAAAGTTTCTTCATGCAGATAATGAAGACTCTGATCAGACTGTGTAGATGTGCAGGCTGATAAGAGTCTTTGTTGGGTGCATGGTTTAGAAGGTATGTTTTCTTATATTGCAGCTCCAAGGTTGTAGCAAAACAATCAGGCTTTCTCATATGAAGCATTCTTGATCAGATCATCCTATATTTCCATGCCGTGAAATTATGGAAATAATTGTTTGTTGATCTTAGCTATAGATAATGAGGGGTAACCACTTAATATTTTTCTTATTTCTTGACAAAAACATATGTTGTGAGTACTCATTAGAAGTGCCTCAGCAGGGCGCTTCTAATGAGTACCCACAACATATGTTTTTGTTGAGAAATATGAAAACTGTCAATACTTTTTGGATGAAAAAAGCGCCTTATCTGGAGCTATGTTGATACCATGTACTGTATCCAATAAAACCACCGTATTAACTCTACGCATCGGGACAGACAGGCCTGTGCAAATGGTGTAGACTTAGATCAGATGCCTCAGAACATGGTGTCTGATCAGGATCCACTCTGTTTGCCCCTCATCCAGTAGTTTGTCTGATACATAAACAGGTAGTAAAGTGGACTTCCTGAAATTTTAGGACAAGTATGGTAAGGAGTTAAAATGTCCCAATATTGGACTTCCTGAAATTTTAGGAAAAGTATGGTAAGGAGTTAGAATGTCCCAATGTTTAGAGTAAATTATGGTAGGTGATCAGAAGCATAGTTTCTAGGACCATAACTGACACCCTAACAACAGATAAGGTGCTTTTTCGTCTGAAAAATGCTGGTATCTTTCTTATTTCTCAGCGAAAACAGGCACTTCTAATGAGTACCCACAACATATGTTTTCATCATTATGTGGATACCCCCTCTTATCTGTAGCTATGTGACACAACTGGGGTTTTGTCTCAAATGCTTCAGCTACCCATATCTACGCTGCTCATTTCGAAGTAAATTGGAAAACTCTCATTAACCCTTTCAACCCTGAGTTTCTGAAGTGGACTCTTCCATCATTGAATCTTGACATGTCCACTGATGCAAATAGGGGTTTCAGTCTAAAATTTAAAACAGAATGGCAAACAGTGTAGATCGTGATGAGATGACTCATTATGAGCTGTCTCATCTGAACTGCACTATTTGCTAAGGTATCTGTATTGATCTTCAGAGATGAAAGGGTTAAAACACATAGTTTAATTTATTGAAGACAGGTTTTAGAAGTATAAAACTATTTCTCCACAGAAAACCTGGTCTTCTACAAAATACAATTTTGGGCACCAGGACAGCTCACTTGGTAGCAAGGTTTGTCTTACAACTATCTGCACACTTCTGTCATGTAGGTTTGAGTGGAGCTGGGGAGATAAGGATACAGTTATGTATCAATGGTTGGCAGTTCCCTCCCAGTTGTGGTGGTTTCACTGAGAGTATTTGCCAGTCCTTATATATTTTCCAGTCCTTATACAACCGGAAACTACCTGGGCTATCCTCTGAGGTAAAGTCAGATGTTACAGGTTCAAAGTATATGGAAGAAGAAAATTTCCTCCTGTGGTTAAAGAAAGGAAACACTAAATCATGTATAAGCCAGAACAACATGTTTTCCATTCCACAAAAATATTTTGTGAAACAAACGCTTGAAGAAAGATATCAAAGAAAAGTAAAGAATAAATTGTATAAAAATTTTACACATGTATTGCATTCTTCAATTTCAGTAGTAAGCAGAGGTTGACAGTTTGAATTTCTTAATTTTTAACCCTTATCCTGCTGAACCTGGATATACCCTGCCTTTGCAAACAGTGCAGATCCAGATCAGTTGGCTTCTGAAGAAGCCAACTATTCTGGATCTGCACTGTTTGCCATTCAGTGTTTGAATTTATATCAACAATAAGGATCAAGTAATCTGATTGGCTGAAAATTAGAAGTGGGTGTGGCATCTTAATTTATTCAGCAGGACAAGGGTTAACATTGCTGTGGATCAGGGAGGTATCCTCTTACCCAGCTTACCCAGAGAAGCATTCTTGTGACAAAAATAAACAGAAAAAATCAATACATTTCAGTTGTGAAAACCTCTCTAATGTAAACTCATCTACAGTTGTATGTAAAATGTACAATTCATAACCATATGCCAGTATTTTTAACAAACAAAAAATGAATATTTTTCTCATGTCTTTACAAAAATGAGTACCAGGTGCAGAGGCAATTCTAATGAGTACAGACATAGCACTAGATATTGGTATCCACAAAATAGTTTTTTTTTATTTTTCCACAAAAATATATGTTGGGGGTACTCATTAGAAGCACTTCACTGAGGTGCTTCTAATGAATATCCACAACATGTGCTTTCATGGAGAAATAAAACATTTGGGTTGGAAAAAGGGCTTTATCTGGAGCTATGACACATAACATATGTTTTGTAGAGGCACTTCTACAACATATGTTTTTTGTAAAGAAATAAAAAAAACAGTTATATTGATGCCCCTCATATCAACTACTCTGTAAAGCTATCACATTGTCACCAAAGAATCTTTTTTTGATAATAGTTATAGAGGAGGGCAGGTGCCGTTGTCTCAGAGAAGTTGCAAATTTGAGATATTCATAGGTTCCACTATTATCAGATGAAGGTTTTATGATATTCTGATGTTCCATAGAATGTTAAAGTGAAAAGCACCACACCTGGACAGCTCATTGATTGTAAGATGCCAAGATCAGATTTAAAATTAAACATCAGTAGAATTGTCTAAGTGATAGGATTCTAAAATGATCTTAGTATGTCACTTTTCTTGAAGTTTTTAAAAGAGAAAACACAGCTAAATGCACTGCTTATCTAACATCCAGAACCATTTATAAAATAAAGTGAAGATTGACTGAATGCTTATAAATAGCACTGAAATTGTACACATTAATGGCTGATTGGCTATTGATGAAAAGTTCATGTGGACGTCAATCAGGGACTTCAAAAATCTGCACAGTTTCATATTTTTTGAAAATCTTTATCAGTGTACAACACAACTGCTCAATGTTACATCCATGCAACCATTGGGAGATGTCAGTGCCTACCTTCCTGTACAATTTTTATTTGGATAGTTTATATAATACAGTTGACTCTCGTTATCTCAACCTCGCTTATCTCGAATACCTGCTTATCTCGAAGTGAAAATCTGGTCCCTGCTTAAACATGAAAATCTAATAACAGGTAACAAGCAATGTCTCCTCTTTTCCACAATATTTTCAATATATCTCTAACTTCAAGAGTCCAATTACATATACATTTGGTAAATGTGGTTGTTCGATTTATTTTTCCTCAGTTCTGCAAATCTGATATGTCGAGGTACGGATATCTCGAAGTATTTCAGAGAGTCCCTTGGAATTTGAGATAACAAGAGTCAACTGTAGCTTATTTTTAAAAGTTATCTCAAAAATGCAGTTTGAAAAAGATAAAACTTGGAGTTTAGCATAACGTGTCTACAGCTGTGAGTTTGTAGTATTATTTCTATTATAGTGAGTGCAACTGATGATGATTACAACACAGTTCTCTCCTTCTCTGTTGACAATGACCACTTTAAAGTTGCATCAGTGCAGAAGACAAGCACAGGGGCTATTGCTGTTATTGCAGTGAACAGGTAAATGACATTGTCAAACCTTTAATATCATACACATCTTAACCCTTAATCCTTTCACCTTGGTAGATCAAAACAAATACACCACAACTTCTTTATAACACTTTTGTGGGATCCATAGCATAATTCGTGTTAGTTAAAAAAACATGTTATATCCAAACAAAAGTATAGAGATTATATTGAAAATAATGACCATTTATTTTTCAGTATAATCTATACATTTTTTTGAGATCCATCTTTGAACCGTGTTATATCCAAAACTGTGTTATAATGAACTGTGTTATTAAGAGGTTGTAGTGTACCTATGCAAACATTGTAGGTCCAGATGAGATGGCTCGTACACTGTTTGCCATTTTGTTTTTGAAATTTGATTGACATCCCTGTTTGTAATAGTGGATATGTCTAGATACAAGGGTGGAAGAGTTCACTTCAGATACTTCGGGGATGAAAGGGTTAAAGCACTGTTCAGAATTGTAGCAAATGATATTCTCATGTTTTTTTGTTGTTGTTTTTTCTGAGAAAATCAGGCTTGACATTTAATTTTTCAGAAAATTATATATTGTCTGCTTCTGTTGTAAATGGTGCTTTAAGTTATAATTTTTGATCTGATCAATGAGTCATCTTCCTTTAAAGAGCCCACTGAGTGGTTTAAAGGAAACAGACAAGTTAAATGTATCAATAATTGTTTTGTAGTATGCCCCACCATGAATCTTTCTATTTCAGTCATCACAGTAATGTGTGGAAGTTACCATTTGTATGTGATACCATTTGCATGCAATTTGCCACTGCTGTCTGCATGGTGAATGAATGTCTATTGATGTATCACCAGTAAAATATTCTGATTTTGATTCTGATTCCGCAGTTCATGCTGGACAATCAGAAATGGTTGACATGTTTCTCAGTGGTTCTCAACATCCCAAGCAATGGATTTTTTATTTTTGCTGAGACTGATAATCTGAAGTTCAGACAATTTTTGTTATGCCATAGGTTAATATGGTTCAGGATACTGAAATTTTAGGTTTGGTATCTCTATGGTTCTCATGTATTCTTCACCTACAATTTTAAACGAGTTTTATCCTTGAATAATAATAATACATGTAATAATACTGATAATAATTGTTATTTTATTATTGAATATAATTATTATTATTGATATTATTGCTATTATTATTATTGTTGTTGTTGTTGTTAATATTATTGTTATTATTTCAGTTGTTTTGGAACTGCAGAGAATTTCAGCTTAACCACTTTGAGTCTTTGTTTTGTACTTTTATACCAGGGCCCAGTTGTTCAAAGTGCCATTAGCTTAACAAGCTCGCTAAGGGTCATTCCGTTAACTGTTTAAGCAGATGCAATGTACACTATTCTGATATTTTTTCAGCAAAAAATTTCAGCATATTTATGTATCACTCGATGTAAATTTTAATGAATTGTTAACTAACGACATCGTTAGCTTTGAACAACTGGGCCCAGGAAACCAGAATTTACACCATTATTTTATCAGTGAAGCCTCATACAAGCATCAATTTTTCAAAAGGCTGTAATTCTGTTGTATTCCTTTGTAAAATTGTATTTCCAGGCTTGGTATATATTTTTTCCTAATATTTAGGATGTTCACAGTACACGTAGTACCAAGTCACCTTTTGATTTTGCAGTAGCTATTTCCTGTCAAATATTAGAGGAGGCCAAGCATAAAGACTGTACTCGAGGCCCTCCCAGGGGTTGTAGGTAACAGGGGAAAAATGTCATTTATTTCAGGGGAACACAAATCTAAAAATGAAGGGAACAGGGAACAAAGGTATTTTGGGGAGCAGGGAACACAGAAAATCAAGATTTTGATTTTGGGGAACAAGGAAAAATGGCTTAAATGTTTCAAGGGAAGAGGTGGTCCATCGTTCGTCATCCGTCTGTCTGTTAGCTTTTCACGTTTTCAACAACTTCCTCTGAAACTTTGAACAGATTGACTCAAAACTTGATAGGAAGCATCGGGGTGACTTGTAGATCAAAAATAGCTAAAATCGTTCTGATCAGAAATCCAAAAAATCTATTTTTCACTTTTTCTCCTGAACCGATAGGCCAATTGACTTGAAACTTGGTAGGAAGCATCGGGGTGACTTGTAGATAAAAAATTGCTAAAATTGTTCCGATCAGATATCCAAGATAGCTGCCATGGCGGGCATCATGAAAATCTATTTTTCGCTTCTTCTCCTGAACCGAAAGGCCAATTGACTTGAAACTTGGTAGGAAGCATTGGGGTGACTTGTAGATCAAAAACAGCTAAAATTATTCCATTGAAAATCCAAGATGGCCGCCTTGGTGGCCATCTTGAAAATCTATTTTTCGCTTCTTCTCCTGAACCAAAAAGACAATTGACTCGAAACTGGGTAGGAAGCATCGGGGTGACTTGTAGATCAAAAATAGCTAAAAGCGTTCCAATTTGAAATCCAAGATGGCTGCCATGGCGGCAATCTTGAAAATCTATTTTTCGCTTCTTCTCCTGAACCCAAATGCCAATTGACTTGAAACTTGGTAGGAAGCATTGGGGTGACTTGTAGATCAAAAATAGCTAAAATCGTTCCGATTGGATATCCCAGATGGCCACCATGGTGGCCATCTTGAAAATGTATTTTTCCTTTCTTCACCTGAACCAAAAGGCCAACTGACTTGAAACTTGGTAGGAAGCATCAGGGTGACTTGTAGATCAAAAATAGCTAATATCATTCGGATCCAAGATGGCCACCATCGAAAATGTATTTTTCACTTCTGCTCCTGAACAAAAGGCCAACTGACTCGAAACTTGGTAGGAAGCATCGTGCTGACTTGTAGATCAAAAATGGCTAAAATCATTCCAATCCAAAATCCAAGATGGCCACCATGGTGGCCATCTTGAAAATCTGTTTTTCACTTCTTCTCCTGAACAGAAAGGCCATTTGACTTGAAACTTGGTAGGAAGCATCGTGGTGACTTGTAGATCAAAAATTGCTAAAATCGTTTCAGTCGGAAATCCAAGATGGCTACCTTGGCACCCATCTTGAAAATTCATTTTTTAGCTTCTCCTCCTGAACCAAAAGGCCAATTGACTTGAAACTTGGTAGGAAGCATCGGGGTGACTTGTAGACCAAAAAAAAATTGCTAAAATTGTTCCAATTGGAAATCCAAGATGGCCACTATGATGGCCATCTTGAAACTCTTTTTTTCGCTTCTTCAGAAGCTTCTACAGAAAGGCTAATTGACATTAAACTTGGTAGGAAGCATCAGGGTGACTTGTAGATCAAAAACAGGTAAAATCGTTCCTATCTTAAATCCAAGATGGCCACTATGGCGGCTATCTTGAAAATCTATTTTTTTTCACTTTTTCTCCTGAACCAAATGGCCAGTTGTCTTGAAACTTGGAAGCATTGGGGTGACTTGTAGATCAGAAGTAGCTAAAATCATTCCAATCCAAAATCCAAGATGGCCACTATGGCCACCATCTTGAAGATCTATTTTTCTGTACCGAAAGGCCAACTGACTTGAAACTTGGTAGGAAGCAACGAGATGACGTGTAGATCAGAAATAGCTTAAATCATTCAGATCCAAAATTTAATATGGCCACTATGGCCGCCATCTTGAAAATCTAATTTGAAGTTCTTCTCTTGAACCAAAAGACCAACTGACTCTAAACTTGCTAGGAAATATTGGGGCCAATTGTACTGTAGATCAAAAAGAGCTAAAATCATTCAGATCCAAAGTCCAAGATGGCTACCATGGCCTCCAACTTGAAAATTTATTTTGAACTTCTTTCCTAGAAATGAAAGGCCAGTTGACTTGGAACTTGGTAGGAAGTATCAGGGAATTTACTTGTAGATCAGAAATAGCTGAAATTATTCTGATTGGAAATCTAATATGGCCGCCTTGGAGTCCATCTTGAAAATCTATTTTGAACTTCTCTAAAAATTGTTCTGATGGGGACTTCAAGATTGCAATTGGGCAAGTTGGTCCAGGTGAGCGATTTTTGGCCTCAAGGGCCTCTAGATTTTTCTTGTTTTGTTTTTTGGAGAGGACAAGTCTTAGCATTTTATGTGAATTTCTTGCCAAGCAGATGATTTACATGAAATAACAAGACTTTTCTTCTCTGAAAAAAAAAATAAAAAAAAAAATAGAATTTTGTGAACTACAAATTTTGCTAGGTGCTTTAAGGGTTTAAAGTCTAGCAGACGACTTCCTAAATTTTGCTTTATTATTTTTCAGAGTAAATAAGACTTTGCATTTCATGTGAATTGTCTGTTTAAGGCAAACAAACTCCAAAGCATAGCTCAGTATATGAGGGATATCAACATAACTATTTTCCTTATTTGTCCATGGAAACATGTTTTGGGTAGTCATTAGAAGTGCCTCAGCAAGGCACTTCCAATTAGTACAAATAAAATATGTTTTCTTTAAGAAATGAAAAAAAAAATTATGTGGATACCCTCTTCTTATAATATACTGGAGCTACGCTTTCTTCATGACAAAGCACTGTTTGTGTAAAACATTTGCTCTTCGATGATTTATCTGTTATCTTCATATACAGGAAACTGGACTTTGATACTATTTCACCAAAAAATTACGAGTTCCATTTGACAGCCACAGATAATGGCGATTTTCCAAAGTCAGGGTTTACCACTATAATTGTATCAGTTACGGATGTAAATGATGTCGCCCCACAGTTTCCAGTAAATGAGACAGCAGGGATATACATGACATCTGATATTCCATTTTCTTTACCTGTCGGTGACACTGTGTACATAGTTCAAGCTACAGATGCAGATCTCGGTGACAGCATAACATATTATCTGGAACCAGGTAAATTTTCATATCAGACATATAGAAGTTAAGAGGAAGTTAAGAGGAATATCTTCAAGGAAACTCACTATGACAGTATTTGCCTCCTTTCTCCTTAGGGGCTGGCCTCAGTTCAGCTGGATGCGTGTCCAACTGGTGATCAGAGGTTGCTGGTTCTACCCCCTCCCCCAGCAGGTCTGCAACATTCTTTTGTAGAGATTGATCATGAAACATTTTCTATGGTCATTCTCTCCCTTCCACTGATTCAAGAAGTGCAATTGTCAGTTTGTGGCAAAAGAATGTGCACAAGACTGGTTAACCTCTTAGAGGACTAAGCCTGCCCAGTAAAAGTGTGGCTAGGTAAACTGACCGAGCTTGACATGACCCCAAGGGGTTGACTGGGCTGTAAAACCTCAACACAAAGAATTCTCATTAGGGGTACTGTTAGCCTCCCTTCTCATTAGGGCTACTCTTAGCCTCCCTTTTTCAGATTTACTCCATCTGGTAGCATATTCTTGTAGAGTAGCCAAGAGGTAACGGTTTCAAATTAGTAATTAGGGAGGCAAAATCTTGTCTGTAAAAGCTGTCTGCCTTAGCAAAATAGCAGCCAAAGTTTTCAGGTGTATCCATTTATTTCAAGGGACTGTGTATGCTTGGTAAACATTGTGGCATTTTTCACGAGGGAGACAATTTTTGATATTTCCTGTCTGTTTTACTGCACATCAAGTGCTTACTGAAAAGGGGTCTGCTCTAAAAGGAAAGAATTGGCTCCCTAAGTGGCTCTAAATGAAAAGAATTTGCTCCTATTGAGAGCAAATTCTTTCATTTTAGAATAAAACACTTTTCAGAAGGGGCAAAAACAGTTTTAACAGAGTTACTCCCTGAACATATATCCCTTCCCCTTAATCTTATTACATGAACATACATCCAGCATAGAGTTATAGTTCAGCCTATGTATCTCTGTAGTGTAAGGTTTGGTAATTTACATGGGAGGCACTTTTAATGAGTACTGACATCATCTGTTTTCATGGAGAAATAGGAAAAGTAGCACTTTTCAGTTGAAAAAAACGGTTGGTCAGGCAAATCTGAGCCTTCACTCTGTGCATGTTGGAAGGTATAGTTTCTCCCATTATACTAATAATGTCACTGCTGCTTCTTATTTGAGATTTGCTGCATAACTGATAAATGATGGCATTATTGATTGGTTAATGTGGGATGAAAACATGTTTATTTCTGCACCATTTAAAGATATACAGGTGTATATTTAAATATACATATATTGTATAAAATGGAACTATCTGAAGCAGGCAACCCAAATTGAAAACTGCATGAAATTATGTTTATAAGGTCCAGATGTAAAGGGTTGAAGTTTGAAATGGAATTGATAACCATTTTTAGCTGCCATGATTTCTAATATGTCAAAGTTGCACCATCAGTTCTTGTCAAGCTGAATAAATTAAGATGCCACACCAGCTTCTAATTTTCAGCCAATCAGATTACTTGATCCAGGTGGATTTACATGTTTAATGACAAACAGTGCAGATCCAGATCAGTTGGCTTCTTCAGAAGCCAACTGATCTCGATTTACACTGTTTGCAAAGGCAGGGTATATCTGGGTTCAGCAGGACAAGGGTTGAATTGTCAGGTTGTTTTAGTTTGGTGTTTCAGTGTCGTTGATATTGAGATTTTGTTATTATGCAATGGAAGTACATGTATAAGTAATTAAAGTTAGATTTTGTTTACATTCCAAGCTGAAAACTTAATATTTAAATTCACATATTTTATTTAAATTATTTAAATTTTAGTTTCAATGTTTATAAGGAGGTCTATAAATAATTATCAGTTGGAGCTTGATAGAGGTGGGTGGGTGTAAGGGGAAAGTTTTGAAATAGATCTTTATTTTGTTTTAACATTTTAAAATTTAATATTCCATTTAAAATATTTAAATTTCAATTTAACTGTTTCCAAGCACATATAATTGAATAAAAGTTCAATCATTTTGTTTAAATAGTGATTTTTATCAAACAAAAAGCTGAGGTTTTAAACTTTTTTTTTATTTAAAAGTATGGTTGATATGTAGATATAAGTTTGCAGTTTTTCTAAATTATAAACAACACTTCATTTGTAATTTTAAAACATCTTTTTTTTTTTTTTTTATTTTTATTTCAAAAACTATTGCAACTATGACATCAGAGAATGGTGCATTGCAGGTAATGAAAATGATAGCTCATGTATTCATAAAGAAATGTGTATAAAATAAACTAGCAACAGAATTCCTGTCAGCAAAACTCAGACTCCTAATACGAAATTCTAAGTGTCCGGCAACTTTCTTTTGTGGAGATTGATCATGAAATATTTTCTATGGTCATTCTTTCCCTTCCTCTGATTCAAGAAAGGTCAGGTGTCCATTTCTGGTGAAAAAATGTGCAGAAGTATTGGTTAACGGCTTAGAGGACTAAGCCTGCCCAGGAAAGGTGTGGCTTGACATGACCTTAATAGTGTTGACTGGGCAGTAAAACTCCAAACAACAAGCATATATATATATTTTTTTTTTTTCAGCTAATCAGTATAATGGCTTGTTCAGTTTGAATACTGGTGGTCAGCAGGGGCTAATAACTCTTGCCAGGACAATTGCAACCAACCAGAATCAGATACAAGTGTTTGAGTATGAGTTGAAGGTGGTGGCAGTGGATGATGGAGGCTGTTGTGGTGGAACCACTCAGCTAACCAGTACTGGAACTGTGTTTATCAACATACTCACAGAAAACATTGAACGGCCACAGTTTCCTGGATGTTCTACCTACAGGCCAGAAGTAGATGAAAATGCTGTTGATGCTCCTGTAATTCAGGTAGGACATTTAACCTTTACCACTAGCCAGATAAATTCAGCAGAAAACAAATTAATGATATTTTTCTTATTATACCTACCACACAATAGTGGCGAGATATTATAGTTTCACGTTAGTTGTCTGTGTGTCAGTTCATCCGTCCGTCCGTCTGTCATGCATCCGTCCATCAGTCGAACGTCCATCCGTATTTTGTTTCTGGATGATAACTTAAGTAAACATCAATAGATTTTCACTAAACACGGAATGTTCATTGATATTGTGGATATCTGGTTTTGGATTGCTAATGGGCAAATTTTGTCAAATTTTGACAGAGGAATCTGCCCGAGACACACTCATGTTTTCATTTCCGGACCATGATTTGTGTAAATGTAAAGGGATTTTGACTAAACTTGGTACATGCATTGATATTAAGAAGATCTGGTTTGGGATTTCTAATGGGCAAAGAAAGGATTAACTGCCCATGACACAATAATGGCCGGGTATTATAGTGTAACGTTTTTAATTTTCCTAGGAAAAAAGACTGACATTTCTTGCAAATTGTCTCCAAAGGAATGTCACACTCTATTTTCCTTCTCTGGCCTATACACAAGTCTGAACTCATGAAATCTTAGAAGGACTTACTGAAACTATTGTGTCAGTTTTCATCAAGTTTTATTTGGAGCCTTATGAGGAAATGGGTGATTTAAAATTTGTTCAAATGGTCACACTGATCAAGTTGTCCACAGTGCCCATATATGATAAAAACCTTTTAAGTTTCTTCCACCAAAACAAAATCTTGGCCTAGAGCATCATTTACCAAATTTGTTCAGATGGTGATCCTTGATGAATCTTTGATTCCCTGGGACAAGGCCAGATTTGCTTCCCCATGTTATTCTATTAAGAAATGTTTGAAAGTCAAATTCTCAAATTGTAAAAAAGGTTTAGGGAAGAATGTTACAAAGTGTGATGAAAGTAGTGAAACTCCTCAGTTAATGTATTGTTTGCCACACATCCAGCAGTTTATAGAGACATTAACACATAGTAAATCAAAGCCCCAAAGGCACTGAAATGACAGATTCTATCAGAAATTCATCAAAAAAAAAAAAAAAAAAAGAAATCTTAATTTGTATAAAACCTTTACAAGAAGAATGCCTAATGGCATTATGGACAGGTTATCAGAAAGGTTAACCAAAAGGTAAACCTGCCAGGGTTCGCTATTTTAAAGGACGGATTTTTGAAAACCCATTCAATAAAAAGGTTTCAAATTTGTTTAAAAATGTAGTACTACAAATTCAGTTATCAAATGCTTGCAGATGTATATATATATATATATATATATATATATATATATATATATATATATATATATATATATATATATATATATATATATATATATATATATATATATAGTGCTATGAAGTTCCACTTGATGTTTTGAAGTTTCAAAAGAAATATTTTGTCTCAAAATGTTGCAAAAAGCCAGTTATCACATGCAATATAGAGCTAAAATTGTGATAAATTTTCTTCAATACCTGTACTTAAAAATTGGTTGCAAATGACGTCATTAAATTTGCTGGGCAAACCTGCAAATTTAAAACAAGACGCGGTCCTTTCGTTGAGTTCTTTTTAAAGAAGCCAACTTGTTGTCTACTTTCACTTTCACAATCGAGCATTCAGTATAAGAGGAAATAACCGAAGTATCTTGAGTAGTTAACGTTGCGCTGACACATATTTCAGTGGTAGTGAAAGCCGGATGCAACTTCAAAACGCGTATGCCAGCAAGGAATGACAGCTGAATCTGTCATTAAATATACCTTATCAAATATTAGGACAGTAGTCAAGAGTCATAATGTCCAAATATTTATAGCAAAATATGGTAGCTCACCTGGTACTGATAGCACAGTGTTAAAGTTATAGTCCAGGGCCCAGTAGTTCAAAGCGTTGTTAGCTTAACGAGCCGTTAGTGGTCAAAATGTTAACTGTGCTAGTTAGTACAATATCTAATTCACAGTTATTTTTGCTGAAAAAATGTGTGTAGCTTTTGCAAATCCAAAAGCTACTCACATTTTTTCAGCAAAAATATTAGCGCATATGACATATTTAATGATCAAAGTTTTAACGAGACGTTAACTAACGACATCGTTAGTTTTGAACAACTGGGCCCAGGGTAATAGCTTTCTATGGTTAATTTGTTGTAATGAGAAAGGATACTCTCTTAGGGGAGACAACTCTCAGATTGTTTTTACTTCCCTTCTCAAAGGATCTACTGTAAAGGAAAAGAAGTTCCTCACAAGGGGAGCAAAAGCTTTCCTTTTTAAGAAGGGGGTTATGTGCAGGAAAGCAAACAGGAAGTAATGGAAGTTGTCTCCCTGTCAAACAATTGTGGAAAATTTACCCAGTGTATCAAATTCATTTTAGGTTTCAAATTCTCACATATTCAAGGGGACAGGATACACTTGGTAGCTTTGCTGGCATTTTTTGAAAAGGAAGATAACTTTTGTGACTTCCTGTTTACTTTCCTGCACATTAAGCCCCTGAAAAGGTGGAAAGAATTTGTTTTCATTCCTTTTAGAGTAGAAAACTTTTCAGAAGGGGACAAAAACAATTTTTTATAGAGTTACCATTCTTGAAAGTGTATCATTCCCCTTTTGTAACACATTTTATTTGGTGCTCATGAATGAAATTCTTGTTTTTCTTCCAGGTGACTGCAGTAGACAATGACCCTGGAAGAAATGGGGAGATCACATATTCTATTCGTAGCAGTGTACATTCTAGTAAGTTCAGGATAAACGAAACAACAGGAGAACTGTTTACAGCAAGCCCAATAGACAGAGAAACACTGATTGGTACTACAACAATTCCTGTCAATGTTGTAGCTAGAGATGGAGGGGGAAAGGAGGAATTGTGTCCACTGCTTGTGACAATCAATGATGTTAATGACAATGCTCCAATATTTACATCACCAGCTGGCTACTCATTTAATGTTCTAAATGATTTAGATGTTGGTAGTACAGCTGCCACTATCCAAGCCACTGACAAGGATATTGGTCGGAATGCAGAAATTGTGTATAGTTTAGTGAGCAATCCTGGAGATTATTTTATGATTGATATTAACTCACAAAGGACTGGGGATATCAAAGTGAAGAACACACTTCCAAATAACCAGGTATTGTGTTTTTGTTGTGTTTTTTTTTTTTTTTTTTTTTTTTTTTTGAGCTAAAAGGAAAAGCCTGTTGTACCTGAACAAAAATGTATATATACATATATAAAAATGCCATGAATAGTCAATTTCTATTTAAGCTATACCCTTTTATTTGAATACTGTACAAGGTTTTTGAGGTCCATTTTTAAATTGGATTATATGCTAAGCCTTGCTGTAGAGAACCATGTTATAATAAGAAAGACCCTGTGTAAAGTACTTGTTTATTCATTCAAGGCCTTGATTTCGACTACTTGAATATGCTAGGCAACAAATGCCCAGATCATATTGTTTGACTCTGTAAGGCAATAAATTACCTTATCACATCATTTGAATATAAAATGCAACAAATGCCAAGATCATATTTCTTGAATGTGTAATGCCCAGATCATATTGCTAGAATACGTAAGGCAGCAATGTCTCTTGATTAGATTGCTTAAATGTGTAGGTCAAAAAATGCCCAGATCTTGTTGCTTGAATGTGTAAGGCAACAAATACCCAGATCAAATTGATTGAATGTGAAAGCAAAAAATGCACAGATCATATTGCTTGAATGTGTAAGGCGACAAATGCTCAGATCATATTGTCTAAATATGTAAGGCGATAAATGCTCTGATTAGATTGCATCAATGTGTGAGGCAACAAAATGCCCAGATTATATTGCTTGAATCTATAAGGCAATAAATGCCCAGATCATATTGCTTGAATCTATAAGGCAATAAATGCCCAGATCATATTGCTTGAATCTATAAGGCATTAAATGCCCAGATCATATTGCTTGAATGTGTAAGCAACAAATGCTCAGATCACATTGTTTGAATGTGTAAGCAACAAATGCTTAGATCATATTGTTTGAATATGTAACCAACAAATGCCATTATATTGTTTGAATGAGTAATGCAACAAATGCTCAGAAATATTGTTTGAATGTATAAGCTACAAATGCCCAGATCATATTTCTTGAATTTGTAAACAACAAATGCCCAGATTATATTTCTTGAATGTGTAAGCAACAAATACACAGCTCATATTGCTTGAATGTGTAAGGCAACAAATGCCAAGATCATATTGTTTGAATGTGTAAGCAATAAATGCCCCTTTTTTACAAAACATGATAAGAATTTTAAACAATCAATGCTAATTTATATTCAGTCATCAACTGTTCATGTTAATTTATCGCGAGTTGGGTATATATTGGGTTACTTTAGTACATTTATATACATGTGTACTATACACGTAATGGAACTTACAGTTGACTGGCAAAACTCTAAATCAGTATCACGCTAAATGCATTAGTTTCTCCAAAATGCAAATAGTTTGGCATTGCTATACAGCAGTTTTGTATGAACCAATATCCAAGTTTTATATGTACAAAAATTCAGCCTTATATCTTTCCGATGCTAGGGTTACATTCTTTAAAAGCTACAGGAATTGAGAAACCCAACTAATTGCTCTTTTCAATCCAAGTTTTCTTTATCTTGAATATGAGTGAAGTCATGAGAAAAAGGCTCTTAGGACTTTCTGTTTAATCAATCTTTTGGTGCACATGCTGGGCTCCTAAGCAGGGTCACATGGCTAGTTGTAGATGCATAGGCTTGTCTGAACCTTTGCTTTTCATATGTTATAACAGCTGTTTTCCTATGATGTGGGTCATGTAGCAAAAATAGATATTCCTGAATAGCTTACTTATCATAGTATAGTTTTTAAACTGTCAACTTGAAGGCTGGGACTGGATACACTTGGTAAATGTTGCCAAGGGAGTAAAATTTTGTGACTTTGTTTGCTTTCCAGCATACTAAGCCCCCTTTGAAAAGGAGTCTACATGTACTTTTAAAATGCAAAATATTTGCCTCAAGGCGAGCAAAGGGTTTCCTTTTAGAGTTAGACCTGTTTTCAGATGGGGATGAAAAGAATTTTGAGATAGTTGCCTCCCCTTTAAGTGTATCACATGCCGTAGTAACCCTAAATATTGGGACAGGCAGGCATGAGCAGTATCTGATCAGGGTGTACACTGTACACGCATCCAGCACTATTTTAGACACATCAATTGGTAATAAAATTTCAAATTTCATAAAAAATCATGGTAAGGAGTTAAGTTGTCCCAATACTTAGGGTAAATTTGGTAGATAAAACACATTTATTAATTAAAAAGAATTGATACTTTTCTTATTTCTCCACGAAAACATAGTTTGGTAGTAATTGGATAGTCTCCCCTCTACGAAAACATATGTTGTGGGTACTCATTAGAAGTGCCTCTCCTCTGTGAGGCACTTCTAATGAGTACCCTCAACATATGTTTTTGTGGAGAAATAAGAAAAATATTTAATTGATATCCCTCTATATCTGCAACTGTTTTTTTTAGTTTTCCTTAGATCAAATGGAGCCAGTTCTCTATATTACAAATGTAAGATTTTGATTTTATTTTCAGACAAGTTTGGCACTTATAGTTGAGGCAAGAGACAGTGGAACCCCAGTGGCCTTGACCTCAAATGTCACAGTAACCATTGACATAGTTAAAAATACAAACGAACTTCCACCAGAGTGGGTAGGAAATGACTTTGATTACAGTATAACAGTGAATGAATCTGTGTCAGTGGATAAGTATACAAACCTGATGCAACTTCGTGCTCGGTCGCAGATAGAAAACAAACAGCTCACATTCCAGGTTAATGGGGATGCTAATAAATTACGGTTTACTGTCGCCCTTGGTGAAACTCAGAATGGTATCGTAACAGGAATGTTACAGAATTTAGAACCCCTTGATTATGAAGAGACAACTAGCTACCAGGTTTCTGTGAGAGCTTCGGTAATGTATTTCTTTTGTTTGTTATTTATGGTAAATGTCCTAAAATATCTAACACTTTATCCCATACTTTTTTTGT
Organism: Anodontia alba; assembly: GCA_964016985.1. Taxonomy (NCBI): domain Eukaryota; kingdom Metazoa; phylum Mollusca; class Bivalvia; order Lucinida; family Lucinidae; genus Anodontia; species Anodontia alba. The sequence continues at coordinate 63,190,681 of OZ024830.1, read as the reverse complement.
CTAAACTTTGTATTTTATGCAGTTGTTTCTTTAAATACTCAGTTACATGACAAACCATGTAGGCTTTGATGAGACTGCTCCTTCAGGATCTGCACTGTTTAGATATGCAATTTTGTCAAAAACTATTGTGTACGAAATTTTAGGACATTTACCATGCTTCCAATTGCTATTCTGTTTGCCTGCAATTTTTGTTACTTTTATTCTAATGTCAGTATCACCATATCTACCCTAAGTACAAGTATTTGGGTAGTCTGACCTGTGCAAACTGTGTAGACCCTGATCAGATGCTACAGATGTCCACACTGTTTGCCAGACATCAGCAATGTTCAGACACATTAGTAAGGTAGTCAAAATGGAGATATACAAATTTTAGGAAATGACTGGTAAAGAGTGAAGATATTCTAATACTTCGGATCAATATGTAGTAGATAACCATGTTTATATTCTCCCAGAAAATTTAACTTTGCATTCCATGTAGAATCTCTCCTGATATAGCTCCAGATATGCCCTTTTCTCAATAGAACAGACAACATTCTAAATTTGATTCTGTTGTTTTTTTTCTAATTTCAGAGAAAATATGATGATGTTTTATGTGAATTTTCTGCCTAGCCTCATTTTCTCAAAAACATAAAAAAGAAATATTTCACAGTGCTCTCTAGTTGTGATTAGCAAATTAATGTTTAGCATGCAGGGTTAATTTCAGCTGATTTCTTTTTTTTTTTTCCAGAAAAACAGCCTTTTTTTTTTTGGAAAAATATCATCAGTTTGTCTTCAAATTAGAGAACAGTAAAGGTTAAGAGTGACAAAATTCAGAAAAGATTTCTTCAGTGTTCCCACTCTATTTTCAAATTGCTGTTTTTGTACCCCCTGTATTTGAAATCTTGGGGTATGAATTGGAAATTTTGGGGTGTAACTCTGACTTTAAAATAAAACAATGACAAAGTGTAAATTCTCCCTACTGGACAAAGGAGTTTGAAGTTATTTTCTTATCATATTGTAAATGTCTACAATTTTCGAAGAAAATCGGACACTTCACAGTTTGGGCAAATATCGTCGTAAGTAACCAACATGCAGACTACATCACATCGAGGGTTGAGCGCAAGACTGTAGTACCTCAAACATATTTTTGAAACCCTTGTTTAGAGGCAGCTTTGACCCCTTTGTAAACAATGCAAATTTAGGTGCCATTGCTCATACGAGCAATGGCACCTAAATCTTCATTGTTTACAGAAAGAAATGCTGTAATCTTCATAACGCCTTCATAGTGAGGAGATTAAGTTTGGGGAAAAACAACCATCTGACTTACGTCAGTCTTGCGTTCAACCCTCGATATGCTCTTGTTATTTCGAACTAAACCACCACATTACGTTGGGCTTGCCTATACTCCACCACAGCACTTTAAATCACCAGTCAACCCTCCAGAGTCATTGGATACATTAGCCATTTTGTTTACAGAGGTTATCTAGCAGTGAATCAGTATTTGCAAGAAGATCTGCTCATAGTTTTGACGTTAAAAAGAAGTGACAGGTTTCAACCAATTAGACTGCTAATGCAAATTTCCTGGATTCACATAAATAAAAATTGCTTCTATTTTAAAAATGGTTATTGGAAACTCTTTTAAAATTTTGATATGGAAATAAAACAAAAGCAAAATACAAACTTATAAAATAAATCAAAATGACGGTCAAGGCAGTTAATTATGACACATTTTAAACCCCGCCACGCGATAGTGGCAGGGTATTATGGTTTCACATTGGACATCTGTGTGTCTGTCCATCCATCCATTCGTCTGTTCATCCGTCAGTCGTATGTCTGTCCATCCATCTGTCCATCTGCTCTTATAGATGGATACATAAGCCGGCCTCAGTGGCTCAGTTGGATGCGCCGCCCGACTGGAGACCAGGAGGTCGCGGGTTCAACCCCTGCCGAGGTCGGCAACATTCTTTCATGGAGATTGATCATGAAATATTATCTACGGTCATTCTCGCCCTTCTGCTGATTCAAGAAGGGCAGTTGTCAGTTTCTGGCAAAAGAATATGCATAATACTGGTTAACTGCTTAGAGGACTAAGCCTGCCCAGTAAACGTGTGCTTAGGTAAATTGACATGACCCCATTGGGTTGACTGGGCCGTAAAACTTCAACGCAAACAAAATAGGTGGCTAAAAATTTGGACATTTTGCAACTTAAGTAATCATTTGTGAGTAAAAATGTAATTTATCCATAAAACGGGTATTTAAGTGGCTAAAATAGATCTTATGTGGCTTGCCACGTAAGAGATTTAGCCACTTATGTATTTTTAGTGCTGATGACTAGCCATATAAATGGCCATCAGTTAGAATGTCCATCCTTCCGTATTTCTTTTCCAGATGATAACTTGAGTAAACATCAATGGATTTTCACAAAACTTGGTATGTGTATTGATATTGTGGAGATCTGGTTTGCGATTTCCTAATGAGCAAATTTCATCAAAATTTTGATGGTTATCTGCCTGTGACTTGATAATGGCGGGGTATTATAGTTTAACATTTTTATTTTGACGGGTTTGTAAACAGAGCTTCCATTAACTTCCAGACTCAGGAAGTCCCAGACTTCCTACCCCTCAAATTTGGAAGTCCCACAGGAAAATCTAGGAAGTCCCACTTTTTTTCTGTGCTGTGGCGGTCTGCCCTTTCTTTAGTAGAACATAGGTTCTTATTTCAGTGTCACACAGAATCATCATGATATACACTTCTCTTAGATGTGTTTTAAAAATGTCATCACTTATTAAAATTTGATCGCATCTTTTTGGAAAGCCTGTACTTGTATGTCGGACCTTAGGGAAAGCATCAACATTGGTACAACTTTGCATTCGTTTCAAAGCCCAGAGAAAGAAAAAAGAAAAGAAAGTACATGAGAGAAAAGACCTAAACCTGTTTTCTTAAAAATAAACTATGCTGAAATTATTTTGCAGAAATGTATTTAAAGAAATATTTGTTCGGATTGAAGTTGATCAACACGAGCGAACGAGTTGCTTACTTCACAAATTTGCGGGAAAACAGCGCCAACTCGTGCAACAACAAGCAAATAAAAGGCAGCTCTCAAGGAAATACCAACAGCAATAGGTTCGTTCGCGGAGAAAAGCAAGCAAAACCATCGCAAATCGCCTTAGACTTACTTTGCATCTTTTCCACGCTAGTAAACAGCGCAACCGGAACAAGGCTACGCATTTAGAAACGGGTTTTCAAAAAATTTTGACGAAAAATGTGTTTTCTTTTCATTTGAAAAATTGCTTTTGTTGTCATGACAAACATAAGCTTCTAAATTCGAATAGATTTCAATTTGCATTCTGTACATAATTGTTATTTATTTACAATGTATAGAATTTCACTCCCGGAAGTGTTCAGGTGTTTTCAGATGACACACGTTCTTAGCAAAATAATAATTTAAGATTCCAAGATGTGAATATTAAAAAATAATATTGACTTCATATAATTTCACCAAATATTTTCGGGTGTTGCAAGAGAAAGTTTAATTATACAAACATCAATTAATCAACTCAGCACGCTTGACAAATACACGCAGTGATCGCGCAGCCATCAAAAGAGTGCCGCGACACTTGACACGGCTGTCAATAAAACTCCCGCAAGCAGAAAGTGGGACGTTTTTAAAACTCAGTCAACACAGGTAGCGAATTTCCGATAAGTAGGCGAGGCAAACGTCATACAACTTTTTTAAAGTGGGCGGGCTTTTCGACAATTTTTGGACATCTCGGTTATCAATTTCGGACGGACAAAAGAAATTTCGGAAGTCCGCAGTACGTCTTTGAAGTTCAATTTGGACGTCTTGTGGCAATCTCAGGGCGTAATATACGTCATACATCCGCTTAACGGAAGCCCTGTGTAAAAAATTTGTGTTCTTTAAACTAGCTATGTCCGGGCAGGCAGCAGGCGTCGGGCGTCATCCCAGGTTAACCTCTTGGTTAACCTTTTTTCAAAGCTATATGTTACCTTTATTCTTCAGTATACTGCTTTCATATTTGGTAGGGATGAAGAGGAGGACCAGTAGGTGTTTCACATGCAAGAGAGATGACTCTCACTTTTTTCACTATTTAAAAAACCTGTCCATAATGCGGTTAGGCATTTTCCTTGTTATTGTTTTATTTTTTTGGGAAAAAACCCCAAAAAACACGGGAATTCACATCCTCAGCAAAAAGAATATGCGTAATTTTTATTTGGCACGAATCACACACAGTTATGAATGGATGGGAACACTGATTTCTTATACAGTCAAATCTGTGTTAATCATGCACCTTGGGAAAAGCCAAGAAATGGTTACTTAATACAGATGCTTACTTACAGGTAAATTCACACTTATTTCCCTTTTATGGGACCTCTGAAAAACAGGTCTTTAAATACTGGTGATTGCATAACAGAGTTGGTCTTTAAAACAGGCTTGACTGTATATTGCAGAAATTTTCATTTTTAGGTTCCACTGATAGCATTTTCACTCTTCTATCATTTTGTAAAATATACTCATACTATAATAATATTATTGTAGTAATGTCGGATTATTGTTTATTTGTATGTATATGTACATTTGTATTATATTCTGAGTGTGTCATGAGAGAATAGCTATATTTGTGCTAATTATTGTTACTCTGCATCAAATTACTTCTTTCCTTCCTTTCCTGAAATGATATAGTTTCATCAGTCCACTCTGCTTTGATGATGCTCTTGATGCTCATGAAAATACAATGTATTCTTATTTCTAACTGATACCATTTACCTATTTTGTTTACTTTTGATGGTAGTGAGTAGTAATAATTGAATGCAAGTGCAACTGTGCATGATAGACAGTTAGCCACCATTTTGGTTTTTAAACTTAACCAAGAATAACCAAACCAAATAGAAATGGCTGGACTCATTAAGTCAGAAGAAAAAAGCTGAAACAGAGTAGAGATTTCAGAACAAAAAAACAGTTCAGAGTCAGTAGTTGAAAATAACAGTTGGTCGGGAAACCTCATAGTTCCAGATAAGAGGGGGTATCCACATATTATTTTTTCTTATTTCTCCATGAGAACATATGTTGTGGGTACTCATTAGAAGGACCTTGTTGAGGCACTTTTATTGAGTACTCACAAGATAGAATTTGGTGGAGAAAAGAAAAACATCAGAGCTTTCCAGCTGAAAAAAAAACACCTTATCTGGGGCTAGAACCTGAAAGATTTTTTTTTACCTTTATAGCTATGAAATGGAGTGAAACTAGATCTCAAGGTCACGTATATTAGAAAAAGGAGAAATTTTGTAGAGTTTGTGGTATGGAGTTGTGAAGACTTTTCATCTGTTATTCTAGTATTTTCAATGTCTATTTCTCCTCAGCACAAACAAATGGAGACATTTTTATCTTCCATAGATCCAGATAAGAGGGGTTTCCAGATAAGTTAACTGTTCTTATTTCTCCACAAAAACATATGTCATGGTTACTTATTAGAAGCACCTCAGCAGGGTACTTCAGATGGCACCACAACGGACGTTTCCTTGGAGAGTTAGTTCTTTGTTTCCTGGGTAATTTTGTATGCTTTTTTTGTCATCTGTGGATTTTTTTGAAAAAAAAAAACTTTTTCAAAAAAATCATTCAGGAATACTATCAGAGTGTCAAACATTTTGGATCCAGATCAGGCCCGACATTTTGTCGGGCCTGATCTGGGTCCAGACTGTTTGCAAAGGTTATCAGCAGATGACAGAAGTCGCCACTAGCGGGGAAAGAGTTAAGAACTATATCAATAATTGTTGCCAAGCAGACAATTCACATCACGATATGTCATGACTTATTTTCTATGAAAAGTAAAAAAAACATATAGAATGTTTTCTGGTACAAAATTTGCTTGGCATTTTAAGAGTTAATGTATATTTCTGTGTTGTTGGTTTTCATATAGGATGTACTTGATCGCTATACCGACCGTATAGTAACCATCAATCTTCAAGACAGCAACGATGAAATTCCCCATTTCCTAGGAGTGTCTGATTCAAACTGGTTAGAAATTTCTCTACCGGAAGGTGATTACACACAGAGATCTGAGCAAATATTTCAAATTCGTGCTGTGGATGATGACAAAACAAGTCCAAATAATGTGGTAAGAATAAAGTCATATTTTCAGTTTCCTATAATTGATTTGGGGTTTTATGGCCTAGTTTCCACTGTTGAGGTCATGTTGAACTGGTCATTTAAACTATACACACTTTTCCTGGGCAAGCTTAGTTCTCTAAGCTGTTAATCAGTACTTTGTACACATTCTTTTGGCAGTAACTGAATCAGCAGAAGAGGAAGAACGACCATGGAATTATTTCATGATCTCTCTCCACAGAAGTTATGTAGCTGAGTTTGGATTCGAACTTGTGACCCCTGGATCTGCAGTCAGACAAGCTACTGACTGCACTATGGAGCCTGGCTCTGTTTCCTATAAACAAAAATAATCATTCAGGTTGTGAAATGTCAATGGTTTGTGTATGACTGATTCTTGTATCAGTTTCCTATAAGCAATAAAGGAAACAGTCATGCAGAATGTAGCACCTTGGAATGGTCAGTAATAATTTACTGGGTGTCTTAAGCTAGCATTTCCAAGCCTGTTAAGACAAATTTAAATGACTAAACAGAATAGTTTTGAGGAGATAAAATTAGAGCACTATTCAGAATTGTTGCAGAGGACTTTTATTGCTTTTTAAGAAAATAAGGCTTGACATTTCAATCAAATTGTTTGAATAGCCAGCAGTTTGCATGACATGTCAAGCGTTATCAGGGTGGGAGATGGGGTGGGTGGAATGATGGAGGGGCTGGTATGAATGATGCTGTAAAGGTTAATTTTCAAAGTATATTGTGATCTGATACTCATGAATCATATCAGATCTCATGAATGTTCCTAGATCTCGGGATCACACTGGATGCAAGCATTTCATGTGATCCTGTGATTTGGGATCATCCACTTGACAAGGTACAGAGATCATGTAATTGTGGTAATAATGTGCAGCATAATATAGGGTTATTGTCCTGATATTGGGGAGTATTGTCCCAAGTTGGGATATCAAAGGACACAAACAAGCTCACATCCTAAGATATCCAGAACAATATTTACCTTCAAGCTTGCATCCTAAGATATCGGGAACAATATTTACCCTCAAGCTCGCATCCTAAGATATCGGGAACAATATTTACCCTCAAGCTCACATCCTTAGATATCCAGAACAATATTTGACCTCAGGCTCACATCCTTTGATATCTGTAACAATATTTACCCTCAAGCTCACATCCTTTGATATCTGGAACATTATTTACCCTCAAGCTTGCATCCTAAGATATCTGGAACAATATTTACCCTCAAGCTCGCATCCTAAGATATCCAGAACAATATTTACCCTCAAGCTCGCATCCTTTGATATCCAGAACAATATTTACCCTCAAGCTCACATCCTATGATATCTGGAACAATATTTACCCTCAAGCTTGCATCCTAAGATATCTGGAACAATATTTACCCTCAAGCTCACATCCTATGATATCCAGAACAATATTTACCCTCAAGCTTGCATCCTAAGATATCCAGAACAATATTTATCCTCAAGCTCGCATCCTTTGATATCCCAGCTTGGGACAATATTCACCAATGTCAATGCAATAACCTTTTTATTATATAGCCATAAATATTTTGCATCATTTTCAGATGTTTGTGTCCTGAAAATAGGCACTGTTATTATGTAAAATTCAGAGCTGCATAAATGCATGACAAACTTTAGCATGATGTCATTACTCTAAGATGTCATCAAAAGCAACCTTGTGTAACAATAACATTCAAAGGCATCAGAGTAAGCATGCAGTATTGGGTTAGCATGCAGATATTGAGTAATATCTACATGCTTCCTCGTCAGATTTTAGCACACAGTTCTAGTTGTTCAATATTTATAGCTAGGATAATGGAGGTTATCTCTTTCAGATAAAAGAGTATCGTATCAAGGATTCTGATGGAACATTTCAACTCGATCCACTGACCGGTTGGCTGAGCACAAGCGGTGTATTTGACAGAGAGTCAGTGCCAAAAGACAAACAGTTAATCGAGACATTAACTGTGCAGGCAATAGACAATGCTCCATCTTCCTTACTAAGTACAAAACCACACCCTAATACTGGTAAGAATTTTTCATACTGTGAGAATCAGTTGAGCCGCAACATCAGAAAATGTGCCCTCAGACATGTGAATGAAGATTCAGATCAGCCTGCTTATTTGCACAGTCTGATCAGAATGTTGCTGGGCAAATTTGGAAAGTCAAGGATGTAAATTTTCTTCATGCAGACAACAAACACTCTGGCTGATTTGAGTCTTTGTTGGCTACATGTCAGAAGTTACGAATTGTCACATTAGGTTCCATTTGGAATCAACTTCAAGTAAAGCTATATTAGATTTTAGTAGCATGTAGTGCTTACAAGTATTCAAGTCCCATTCAGAGAGGAATTTTCCTTTTTATGCCAGAATAACAAAGTTTTTTTTTTTTTTTTTTTTTTTTACAATTTGTAATACAGTGTTTTAATGAGCCTCTAAATATTTCAAAATATTAAATAAAAACTTTTTTTCTGATAGCCATAAATTCATTTTTTGGTTGCTTTTTTATATTTTTTTTTTTTCAAGCAAAATCCATAAATGCCCAGAGAAGAGGTTATATACCGGTATACAGATATAGAGGAAAAATATTGTTGAATGTTTACAATGTATCAAGGATTTGCATATTTAAATTAAGGCTTTGCGAGATCATAAAGCCTCATTTAATATTCAAAATGGCAGAACTAAAAACAGTTTTGACATTTCTAAACAGTGATACTTTGCTTACCGTAACAATATTTTAGACACATCGACAGGTAATACAATGGACTGTTCAAATTTTAGGACAAATATGGTAAGTAGGTAAGGTGTCCAAATTCTTAGGGTTATTATGGTATCTATGCTATCTTACTTTTCGCATTTTAATGTAAGGTCTATCTAGTGATGTATAAGTTCTTTAACCTTTACCAATATCCGGGCTTATTCAGCAAACGAATATGTCAAATCCTATTTTCTGGAAAACAAATTAATAAATAATGAAAATATCGTCTGCTGAAATTTTTAACCAGGATGCTCAGCATTACGCGATCAGCACTCTTAAAAATATCAGCAGACGATCAATTGATGATATTTTCTCTTATTTTTCCCAGAAAACAGGATTTGACATTTCACGTAAATTATCTTGGAGACAATTTGCATGCATGTCAAAACCTGTTTACTGGCAAAATAAATAAATAAATAAATAAATAAATATCATCAATTTGTGGTCTACTGAAATTTTCACTCAGGGTGGGATAGTTGGTGTCGTCAAATGTCAGTAACCTCCGTTAGTATCCAATGTAGGTCATTTAACATTTGTCACTCTATGGGCTGTTTTCTTATTTGCACCAGAAAACAGGACCTGATATTTCTTGCAAACATTCTAATTTGCTATAAATGTCAAATCCAATTTTCTGGAAAAAATAAGAAAAAAATATATCAAATGTTGTCTGCAGCATATTAGGCGTTTAAATATCGTCTCATCAAATATGTAACCTTTATCTCGCTCAGTACAAAATTCAACATAGCAAAAACTATTTTTTATGTTCTCCTTATTTTGCCCCAGAATATAGGCTTTGACCTTTCATGTAATTTGTCTCCAAAAACTTAAACAATTCGTAAAGGTCAAAGCATACTCAGAAAATGAAAAAAAAAAAAAAGAAAAAAAAAGAAGAAAATATCGTCTAATGAACTTTTTACGCCCCCGCTCCGCAATAACAAAGTTTAACCCTTGTCCTGCTGAATAAATTAAGATGCCACGCCCACTTCTAATTTTCAGCAAATCAGATTGCTTGATCTGGATTGTTGCTACAAATTTACATACTTAATGGCGAACAGTGCAGATCCAGGTCAGTTGGCTTCTTCAGGAGCCAACTGATCTGGCTCTACACTGTTTGTAAAGGTAGGATATATCCGGGTTCAGCATGAAGGGGAGTAGATATAGCTGGCAGAGTTCCTGCCATTTTTACAAGGAAGATGACTTTTGTCATTTCCTCTTTACTTTCCTGCACATCAAATGCATGCTGAGAAGGTGTCTACTCTAAAAGAGACCCAGTTTCAGAAGGGAAGGAAAACAATTTTGACAGTTACCTCCCCTGACAGCGTTGCCTGGCCCCTTAAGGTGAATGGTTTCATCTCCAAGGAAGATCACTCCCACAAAAGTATTTATCTCCCTTCTGAAAAGGGTTTAGTCTAAATGGGAGAAATTTCATTTCTTCGCTAAAAGCCCCTATTAGAAGAGCTTACATATATGTGCCAGGGAAGCAAATTCTTTTCTGGTGGAATTGCTATACCTTTGATTAAGAAATGTTAATAAAATCACTCTTCTTTTGTTTTTTATTCAGAATAATAAATCTACAAAGCCAAACTGGCAGTAGCAGGGGTATTCATCCCCTTTAGTTTTTAAACCAATGAATACAATAAAACTTTTTGTACACAGGTAGTTATGACCAAAGGTTTTTCCATAAAATCATGATAAATGTTTGCAAATTTACTTCTTCTTCATAAACCACCAGACAAAGAATGACTTTCTGAAAGCTGTCAAAAGCAGACTACATTTAGATGTATCAAGCCCCCTTAAGAATAACAATCTGGGCCCAGTTGTTCAAAGCTAACGATGTCGTTAGTTAACGATTCGTTAAAATTTCAATCAAGTGATACGCAAATATGCTGAGATTTTTTGCTGAAAAAATGTGAGTAGCGTTTGCAGTGCAAAAGCTACTCACATTTTTTCAGCAAAAAATTTCAGAATATTGTATATTGAATCTGCTAAAACAGTTAACAAAATGACCCTTAACAAGCTCGTTAAGCTAACAATGCTTTGAACAACTGGGCCCTGATCATCTTAACTATTTGCATGCTGGGTAATTTTGCATGCTTTTTTGTCATCTGTGGATTTTTTTTATAATAAACTTTTTCAAAAAACCTTTCAGGAATACCATCAGAGTGTCAATTTTTTTTTATCCAGATCAGGCAAGGCGTCTTATCTGGGTCCAAACTGTTTGCAGAGGTTTTCAGCAGACGACAAAAGTCACCACTAGCGGGAAAGAGTTAAGTGGAATGGAAAGACTTTCAGGGGAGGCATTCTATCAAAATGTTGTTTGTTTTTTTTGCCTCCTTCCTAGAAAGGTAGCAGATGACTCACATGAAATGTCAAGCCTTATTTTCTCTGAAAGATAATAATTAAAAAATTAGACTGTCATCTGCTACCATTGCTTGGCACTTTAAGAGTTACACTACATGTACAATAGGTGTAAATGTTCATTATATTGACATTATAATAAATATTTGATTTATGAAAATAAGATGAGAAATGTGTTAAAATAGGATTGGACATATTGATAGATACCATTAAGCCTGTTTTCTGGTAGATGGTGTCAACCAGCAGATAAGAATATATATGACGCCACTTCAAAAAAATCTTCACTTTACCTAGAAAAAATCAATATTGCTAATTTGTTTTTGTATACTACTATAATATAAGGTCTGATTTATCTGCTGTGTTTATATTATGCAGATGACACAGTTTTGAAATTTATAGGGTGGCAATAATCTGAAAAAAAAACAAATGGACAAAAAAGAAATCAGAGCTGTTATCAAATACCTTCATAAGAAAGGAATGAACACCAAGGAAATTCCCATGATGACATGGTGAAAACACTTTGTGAGGATTTTCTTTCCTATATCACTGTAAAGAAATGGTTTGCTGATTTCAGGCTAGGCAATGAGAGCACTGATGATGCTTCATGGTCGGGTCGCCCAGAATCTGGGACCACAGACCATCAGATTGAGGCAGGTCACAGCACAGTGATGAATGGTAGATGTGTTACAGTCTAACATAATGCAGACACCATTGGTATCAGTGTTGGCTCTGTTCAATCTGTTTTGAATTACATTCTAGGGATGAGCAAACTGTCCGAAAGATGGTTTCCCCAAATGTTGACCCAGGACCAAAAGCTGAAAAAAACAGGACATTTCAAGAATGCTGTTAGATCAATTTCAGGCTGACCCAGCCAAATCTTCAAGAGATTTGTGACCCTGGATGAGACATGGGTTCACAGTTTTTATCCTGACTCCAAGTCTCAAAGTAAACAGTGGAAACATTCTGGGTCTCCGCTTCCCAAAAAGTTCAAGTTAGTTGCATCTGTTGGCAAGATGATGGCCTCTGTTTTCTGGGACTGTGTGGGAATGCTCATGATTGACTTCTTGCAAAAGGGTCAAACCATTGACTATAATAAGAATAATAATAATAATAATAAAAAGAAGAGGAAAGCTTTGATCAGTCAGTCTGTTGCAGCAGGACAATGCTCCAGTCCACACAGTACAAGCGGAAATGGCAGATGCTGAAAGATGTATCTTTGAACTGTTGGCCCATACCTCTTACTCACTACTCTTGCACCATTGGACTTTTACATTTTCCCTAAACTGAAATCCCACTTTCAAAGTGATGATGACATCATTGATGTTGTTTCAGAGTATCTTGAAGTTCAATATGCAGCCTTCTTCCAAGAAGGGATTGCAAAGCTTAAACAATGTTTAAGCCAATGCTCATGAAAGAGTTAAGTGGAATGGAAAGACTTTCAGGGGAGGCATTCTATCAAAATGTTGTTGTTTTTTTTTTGCCTCCTTCTTAGAAAGGTAGCAGATGACTCACATGAAATGTCAAGCCTTATTTTCTCTGAAAGATAATAATTAAAAAATTAGACTGTCATCTGCTACCATTTTGCTTGGCACTTTAAGAGTTACACTACATGTACGAGGGATGTTCGAAATGAATTGCTTATTTCTATCTGGAGACTTCAAATTTCAAGTTAGCCCAAAAGTACTCATTTCATGCCCTCGAAGTACTCCCCGTGGCTAGAAATGCAAAGTTTCAGCCGATGTATCCACTTCTTGAAGGCGTCACGGTACGCTGATTTGGGCACAGTAATAAGGTACTGATGAATGGCAGATCCAAGTGCTTGTCAGGACTGGTATTTCCGCCCAGCAAGGAATGCTTTCAATTTCGGAAACAAAAAGAAATCACATGGGGCAAGGTCTGGGGAATACGGGGGGTGAGGCAAAACAGTTACTTTTTCTTTCTTCAAAAACGCCGTAACTATTGCGGAGGTATGAGCTGGGGCATTGTCATGTAGAAGACGGACATGTTTAAAACCAGTGGCAGGGCGTCGTTTCTGATAATACTTTTTCAGTTTCTTCAGTACTACGTCTTTGTAGTACTTTCCGGTGATGCTTTTGCCCTTTTTCAGTGGCACTTTTATTGCGACTCCTTCACCAGAGAAGAAGATTGCATATAAAACCTTCTTTGTACTCAAAGAACGTTTGGCAATTATTGGGCGTTTGCTGTGTTTAGTGGCCCAGATCTTATTGCTAACCTTTCTGACGGGCTCAAAATAATGGACCCAGGTTTCATCACCTGTGACTACATTGGCAAACTGCTTTTTGTCATATTTTGGAAACATTTGAAGCAGCTTTTTGGCCAATTTAACCCGTTGCCTCTTTTGCTCGACAGTCAACAGATGTGGCACCCATCTAGCAGAAATCTTTCTGACTTTCAAATGCTTCTTCAAAATAAGGTGAACCGTTGATAGTGATATGCCTACCTTTCGTGCAATATCACGAACTGTAAATCTGGCATCTCCTTCAATGATTTCCTTTATTTTGGAAACGATTTCTTTACAAGATGCAGATTTTGGCCTACCTGATTTCGGTGCATTTTTGATGGACTCTACACCAGACTCAAATTTTTTTTTCCACTGCCGAACTGTGTCATGAGACACACAAGAAGGTCCAAAAGCAGTAGAAATTTCAGTCATCAGCTTCTTCAAAGAACAACCAAGTTTTGAGCGAGCTTTGATGTAAGCCCGTATTTCATCTTTTTTGTCGACGCTTCTACCAACCATTTTTACTGCAGTGGTCAATGACTGCGTGTATTTAAATGGCAAATTTTATGTCTTACACTTAGTCTAACATGTACATTTATACACCATTGTGTAGATATTGAATAGCCCTATACAGGCATGTATTGGTTTTTATCGTGCCCCACGTGGATATCGAGCTAGAGGACAATAAGCAATTCATTTCGAACATCCCTCGTACAATAGGTGTAAATGTTCATTATATTGACATTATAATAAATATTTGATTTATGAAAACAAGATGAGAAATGTGTTAAAATAGGATTGGACATATTGATAGATACCATTAAGCCTGTTTTTTTGTAGATGGTGTCAACCAGCAGATAAGAATATATATGACGCCACTTCAAAAAAATCTTCACTTTACCTAGAAAAAATCAATATTGCTAATTTGTTTTTGTATACTACTATAATATAAGGTCTGATTTATCTGCTGTGTTTATATTATGCAGATGACACAGTTTTGAAATTTATAGGGTGGCAATAATCTGAAAAAAAAAAAAAAAAAAAAAATGGACAAAAAGAAATCAGAGCTGTTATCAAATACCTTCATATGAAAGGAATGAACACCAAGGAAATTCCCATGATGACATGGTGAAAACACTTTGTGAGGATTTTCTTTCCTATATCACTGTAAAGAAATGGTTTGCTGATTTCAGGCTAGGCAATGAGAGCACTGATGATGCTTCATGGTCGGGTCGCCCAGAATCTGGGACCACAGACCATCAGATTGAGGCAGGTCACAGCACAGTGATGAATGGTAGATGTGTTACAGTCTAACATAATGCAGACACCATTGGTATCAGTGTTGGCTCTGTTCATGCTGTTTTGAATTACATTCTAGGGATGAGCAAACTGTCCGAAAGATGGTTTCCCCAAATGTTGACCCAGGACCAAAAGCTGAAAAAAACAGGACATTTCAAGAATGCTTTTAGATCAATTTCAGGCTGACCCAGCCAAATCTTCAAGAGATTTGTGACCCTGGATGAGACATGGGTTCACAGTTTTTATCCTGACTCCAAGTCTCAAAGTAAACAGTGGAAACATTCTGGGTCTCCGCTTCCCAAAAAGTTCAAGTTAGTTGCATCTGTTGGCAAGATGATGGCCTCTGTTTTCTGGGACTGTGTGGGAATGCTCATGATTGACTTCTTGCAAAAGGGTCAAACCATTGACTATAATAAGAATAATAATAATAATAATAAAAAGAAGAGGAAAGCTTTGATCAGTCAGTCTGTTGCAGCAGGACAATGCTCCAGTCCACACAGTACAAGCGGAAATGGCAGATGCTGAAAGATGTATCTTTGAACTGTTGGCCCATACCTCTTACTCACTACTCTTGCACCATTGGACTTTTACATTTTCCCTAAACTGAAATCCCACTTTCAAAGTGATGATGACATCATTGATGTTGTTTCAGAGTATCTTGAAGTTCAATATGCAGCCTTCTTCCAAGAAGGGATTGCAAAGCTTAAACATCGATTGGCAAAGTGCATTGAGGTTCACAGAGACTATGTTGAAAAATAATGCATGAATGATGAACTCTCATTGCCACATTCCTAGTGAGGCCTAGAACTTTTTAAGTGCCATCGTAAACTTGATCCTCATGTGTTTGATAATTTTAGATCATTTTAACTTCTTGAATAGACATTGTTTTCTTGAATACACATTTTCTTGAATACACATTGTTTTATTGAATACACAATTGATTCTTGAATACACATAATTTTCTTGAATACACATTGTTTTCTTGAATACACATTATTTTTTTGAATATACATACCTTTACCATGCTCTGGGCAGATTCAGCAGACAACAAACTGATGATAGTTTTTTTTTTCACAAGGGAGATAACCTTTCTGTCTCTGTGTAGTTTCCTGCACACACACCATGCTCCTTCTAAAAGGGTCTACTCTGAAATCAAATTCTTCTCTTTTAGAGCAGACCCCTTTTTAGAAGGGAAGCAGAAACAATTTAAACATAGCTACTTCCCTTGAAAGCAAATTCAATCCAGTATTTCAAAAATTATTTACTCATGTATGATAGTAGTCTCTTTTGTGAGATTTTATATTGACTTGAACTCATTGAGGGAGATTGCTGATTTTGTGACAAGATGTTTAAGGAGACTCAATGTACTTGGTAGGATTTCTGTCATTTTTTACAAGGGAAACAACTTTTGTGACTTGTTTGAAAGGTAAGATTTTTTTCTTTTGGAGTAGACCCTTTTCAGACAAAACAATTCTGACAATTACCTCCCCTGAAAGTGTACTAGTTCCCCTTAACCCATTGTATACTGAATAGACTCTCCCACACTATATATTGGAAGAGTCCAATTTCAATTTTAGGTATGTCTGGCTCTGAGATTTACATATTCCTAGAGAAAAATGGCTAAACTATTTGCAAACAGTGGAGACCCTGATCAGATGCCACATTCTGTGGCATCTGATCTGGGTCTGCACTGTTTGCCAAGTACCCTTTTATGGGTCTCCCGACTACAATGGGTTAAGTTGTTATTTTTTAGTGTTTTATACATTCTCTGATGTACTTTTAATTAATCTTTTTTTTTTCACTGATTCTATTATTTAACCAAATTGTATTGCAGGTCAGGTTTTGGTGAAAGTTAGAATAACTGATATAAATGACAATCCGCCATCATTTAAAGAAAGTAGCTATACATTCTCTGTACAAGAAGATAAACTGTTTGGCTATACTGTGGGCACTATGTCAGCTGATGATCCTGACTCAGGTTTGTTACCTATTGCCTTATTTGTTTTTTTTTTGCTTTATAATACATTTATCTGCTCTTTCCATGAAAGGAAATATATAGTAAATAGAAATGAGCAAGATTTTTCAGATTTTTCTGCTGTCCTTTGGAACTACCCAAATGGTGTAAACCAGAGATTACCACAAATGCTGCCATACTAAAATGTATTAACAAAATTCATGAACATCTTGTCATATGTGGACTCTACTGAAAACAAAATGATAGTTATACATTTATTTACTTAAGCTTGAAGGCGAAACACTGTGCTTCCTACTAGGATGATTTATTTATCACTGTTACATTATAAAATGCCAAAAATGTGTTGTAAATGGCAATTTTTATCGGTGCAAAAGATCATAGCTTTTTTGCGGTCTATAACTTAGTTAGGTGATTTCAACATAGAAAATCACATAACATGCAGCTAAAAGACTAATCTACAGACTGATGTCATATCGGCCACATTGGTCAAAAAAAGTGCCTTCGAACATGAACAAAATGGGCAGATTTACATTGTCCTGCAAATGCTTAAAATCTCATCTGGGCAGTTTCTCATCATGAAACATTCTAAAGTATCCAATGATTCCATGTTACTCTTTATAAACTATATTATGCAAATACAAGTACTTTTCTTAAGATTATAGGAAATACATCTCAAATAGATCAAAGTTTTTGGACAGACAGGCCTCAGCCAACAGACAGGTTCTCTGTTTGTTTCACTGTATGCCAAGTCCCTTCTAGAACTATGCAATTTGTATTTTGATATTCAACTGATGCGAGAAAACATTAAAGAAAGCAGAGTTCATACAAAACACATGCAGTGAAAGTATGAGAAGTATTGTTGTGACTTTAACCTCTACAGCACACAACCCACATGTTCATGATAAATATGTTGACAATTCAGGCTCATATCAGCCTGCTCATTGACACAGTCTGATGAGGACCTTCACTGTTTGCTAAGCACAGAACAGAAACTACCAAAGTATTTACTCTAAGTAGTTAGACAGACAGGCCATAGCAAACAGTATAGAGCCAGATCAAGGCCTCAGTGGCTCGGTTGGATGAGCGTCCGACTGGAGACCAGGAGGTCGCAGGTTCAACCCCCGCCGAGGTCAGCAACATTCTTTCGTGGAGATTGATCGTGAAATATTTTCTACGGTCATTCTCTCCCTTCCGCTGATTCAAGAAGGGCAGTTGTCAGTTTCTGGCAAAATAACATGCACAATACTGGTTAACTGCTTAGAGGACGAAGCCTGCCCAGTAAATGTGTGGTTAGGTAAACTGACTGCATTCAACATGACCCCATTGGGTTGACTGGGCCATAAAATCTCAACTCAAACAAACAAACAAAGAACCAGATCAGATGTTGTGGAGTGTAGCATCTGAGCATGGCCTGCACTTTCATTCATCCAGTAATTTTTAAAAAACCTCAGCAGGTAGAAAAATGGACTTGCTCAAATTCTAGAACAAATACATTAAGGAGTTAAGGTGTCAGAGATAGAATACTTAGGATAAATACAGCAAGTGGAGATTTATGTAATGTTTTCTGATGTGCTCAAGTTTGAGTTATTTCATAGCTCCAGATAAGATGTTTTTTTGTTGTGTTTTTTTTAAGGGAAAGTACTGATATTTTTCTTCTCAATAAATTCATATGTTGTGGGTACTCATCAGAAGCACCTCGATGAGGAGCTATGCTCAGGATGAGCTATTGTGATCACTTTTCGTCCGTCGTCTGTCCGTCCATCCGTCCGTTAACATTTTCAAACAACTTCTCCTCTGAAGCCCCTGAGCCAATTTTGCTCAAATTTCATATGGAGCCTCCTTAGGTTGGGGGAACAAAAAATTGCTAAAATGGTCGCGGTCCATTGACCAAGATGGCAGCCATGCCCATATATGGTAAAAACCTTTAAAAATCTTCTTCTCCAGAACCGAGGATGCCTTGGGGCTGAATCTTTGCATAAGTCATTGGGGACGGGAGGTCTACCAAAATTGCTAAAATAAATGTCCTATATTGCATTTGACCTTTTTACGGCAAGGTCAAGTTTGCTTCCCTATGCATTTGTATGGGAAAAACCTTTAAACAGCTTGTTCTCCAAAACTGAGGATGCCTTATGGCTGAACTTTTATATATATAATTGGAAACAGGAGGTCTACCAAAGTTGCTAAAATAATGGTCGTACATTGACATTTGACCTTTTTATGGTAAGGTCAATTTTGCTTCCTTATGCATTTGTATGGGAAAATGTTCAGAATTTCAAACGACTTCTTCTCTGGAGCCTCTGGGCCAGTTTTGCTCAAAGTTCATATGGAGCCTCCTTAGGTTAGGGGAATGAAAGATTGCTAAAATGGTCGCAATTTGTTGACCAAGATGGCCGCCATGCCCATATATGGTAAAAACCTTTAAAAATCTTCTTCTCCAGAACCAAGGATGCCTTAGGGCTGAATCTTGGCATAAGTCATTGGAGACGGGAGGTCTACCAAAATTGCTAAAATAAATGTCATATATTGACATTTGACCTTTTTACGGCAAGGTCAAGTTTGCTTCCCTATGCATTTGTATGGGAAAAACCTTTAAAAATCTTGTTCTCCAAAACCAAGGATGCCTTGTGGCTGAATCTTTATATATATCATCGGAAACTGGAGGTCTACCAAAGTTGCTAAAATAATGGTTGTGCATTGACATTTGACCTTTTTACGGTGAGGTCAATTTTGCTTCCTTATGCATTTGTATGGGAAAAATATTCAGAATTTCAAACGACTTCTCCTCTGGAGCCTCTGGGCCAATTTTGCTCAAATTTCATATGGAGCCTCCGTAGGTTGGGGGAATGAAAGATTGCTAAAATGGTCGCGGTTCATTGACCAAGATGGCCGCCATGCCCATATATGGTAAAAACCTTTAAAAATCTTCTCCTCCAGAACCGAGGATGCCTTGGGGCTGAATCTTTGCTTAAGTCATTGGGGACTGGAGGTCTACCAAAGTTGCTAAAATAATGGTCGTACATTGACATTAGACCTTTTTACGGCAAGGTCAAGTTTGCATCCCTATGCATTTGTATGGGAAAAAACATTTAATTATTTTATTCTCCAAAACCAAGGATGCCTTATGGCTGAATCTTTGCATATATCATTGGGAACAGGCGGTCTACCAAAGTTGCTTAAATAATTGTCATACATTGACATTTGTCCTTTTTACGGTGAGGTCAAGTTTGCTTCTGTATGCATTTGTATGGGCCCTGTACATTTGTATGGAAAAAATGTTGATAATTTCAAATGATTTTTCCTCTGAAGCCTCTAGGCCAGTGTTGCTCAAATTTTATGCGGAGCCTCCTTGGGCAGGAGAATGGAAGATTGCTAAAATGGGCATGGTCCATTGATCAAAATGGTTGCCATGCCCATATATGGTAAAAACCTTTAAAAATCTTCTTCTCCAGAACCAAATAAGCCCTGAGCCCTAATCTTTGCACAAATTATGGGGGACAGGAGATCTACCAAAATTGCTAAAATGATGCTTCTATGTTGAAATTCGCTTCCCCATGCATTTGTATGGGCCATTATACATTTATATTGAAAGTATCGAAGTGACTTGCATATCTGCAGTGGTTATGTCACTCAGGTGAGCGAGTTGTGGCCCATGGGCCTCTTGTTGAGAAATAAGGAAATTATTATGCGGATAACCCCTCTTATCTAGAGCTATGATTATTTTATGTTTTAGATGCTGTATTGACCTACCAAATGCAGCCTGCAGGACCATTCACTATTCAGCAGCAGACCGGGGCAGTTCAAGTGGCTGGAGCACTGGATTATGATGCAGGAAAAAAGGTATAAAATGTACTTCACATTTATTTCAGAGGTAACCACCAGTAGCTCCAGATAGGAGGACTATCCAGATCAGTAGTTTTTTTTTTAATTTTATTTTATTTTTTTTTGTTTTGTTTTGTTTTTTCATTTCTCCATAAAAATGTATGTTGTGGTACTCATCTTCATTTCAGTAGCAACTACCCCATAGCTCCAGATAAGAAGAATATCAATAGTTTTATTATTTTTCCATGAAATGTATGCTGTTGGTACTCATTTAAAGTACCTTGCAGAGTACCTGCATCATATGTATTTGTTGGAGAAGAGGAAACATATCAATACCTTTTGGTTTGAACAAGTTACCTAAATCTGGAACTATGATTTTTATGTCCTAGTCAGCCCATTAGGGGTTTTTCGAGCCGGTAAATTTACCTAACCACACGTTTCCTGGGCAGGCTTAGTCCATTAAGTGGTAAACCAGTATTTGTGCACATTCTTTTGCCAGAAACTGACAAGTGCCCTGCTTGAATCAATAGAAAGGATAGAAGGACTGTAGAAAATATTTCATGATCAGTCTCCATGAAAGAGTGTTACTAGACCCGGCAAGGATCAAACTAGTGACCCTCTGATCAGAGGAGAATCCGACTGAGCTACAGAGGCTGGCTTAACTCTTTCACTGCCATAGGCGAAAAATAATAGGCTTTAGAAAACAGCATAGATCCAGATGAGATGGCTCATATGAGCCGTCTGATCAGGATCTATGCTATTTGACATTCAGTCTTTCAACTTTACATATAAACTTCCTTTCAAGCGATAGTTAGTTAAAAAAAAAAAGAAAAGCAGACGACAAATGTCATCTGAAATTTGGCAGCAAAAGAGTTAATCTGGAGCTATATACTTAGGTTAAGGTGAATGGATACACCTGGAGATATTTTTCCACCTTTATTTAAAGAGAGACATCTTTTGTGACTTCCTGTTAGCTTTCCTGCACACCAAGCCCCTTTTTGACAGGGGTCTTCTCTAAAAGGAAAAAATTTGCTCCCAATGGGAGCAAATTCTTTCCTCTTAGAGTAGACACTTATTTAGAAGGGAGCAAAAACAGTTTTAACAGAGTTGACTCCCTTGAAATTGTATTCATCTGTATTAGGGTGACTTGCTGCACATACAAGGGGAAAACACCCTACATGTAAGTTTTGCACAGTACTTGCATCCTTTTAAAGGGGGATGCTCTAAACATACTCTCCAGAATCATTACCCTTTTCTGCAGGGCCGGTCTCCCTTTGAAATGGGAGGCAGAAATGTTTAGCTTGGAATGCTGTCTACTCTTAAATTAAATTGAAAAGGGTCATAGCTCCATATAAGATCCTAAGGGTCTGTGTGTCGGAGTGGTTAGTGCATCCAGCTTTGGATCAAGAGGTTGCAGGTTTGAATCCATTTGGAGGCAGAATTCAGCTCATGTCTGTAGGCACTTCACTGCATAGAGCCTTTCACCATGATCCTTCCATCATCTCAGTATGACTTGAATAATGTTGAAAGGAATGTACAACACCAAATCATCATTAGCAACCAAAATATTGTGTTAAAGGTTAAGATCTTCTTCTTGTATGGGGCTGTGACTGTATGTACAATGTTGCATTGATATCATATAACTATGGTTTACTTTTCTCCAGAGAGGCAACTCTCAAAATTCTTTTGCCACCCTTCTGAAAAGGGTTCTACACTAAAAGGAAAGAATTTGCTCCCCATAGGAGCAAATTCTTTCCTTTTAGAGTAGACCCCTTTCCAGAAGGGGCTTGGTGTTCAAATAAGCAAAAGGAAGGTCAGAAAAGTTGTCTGATTTTGTCTTGGTAGAAAATCTACCAAGTGTATACAGTTCTGGTAATTCGTCTTACCATTATTTTCCAGCAATACAGCTTTCTTGTGACAGTTTATGATCAAGTGGATTATGGATCGGCCAGTGTGACAATAAATGTCTTGGATGTGAATGACAACCCACCCAAAGTCAGGGATTATGTTTTTACAGAGTTTGAGGAAAACGACCCAAATATAGTGGGAGTAATTGCAACAGTAAGTTTTCTCTGTTGGCTTATTGAGGGCTCCAGATAAGATGAATAATGGGCAAAAATTACGGACAATTATCTTGTAGTTTTCTCTTTGCACCAAAACACCCCTTTCTCCATGGAGTTGTCTCACTGAGGAAATTCCTGAGAGTGCCCTATTTTATTAAAATACTCACTTTTTCTGATTCTGTACTTTTCTAGATTAACAAACAAAAACCTTAATTTAAAATTAATCCCAGTCCTGCTGAACCTGGATATGCCCTGCCTTTGCAAACAGTGTAGATCCACATCAGCTTGTATCTTCAAAAGCAAACTGATCTGCACAGTTAGCAGTTAAGTTGTATCGACAACCTGGATCAAGGAATCTGATTGGCTAAAATTTAAAAGTGGGCATAGCATCAATTTATTCAGCATGGCAAGGGTTAACAAGGTATGAATGTATGATTTAGATGACTGGACACACCTCCAAGGGAAATTACTCTGACATGGAAATATTTGCTTCCCCTCTTAACAAAATTGTTCCCAGGAGGAGAGTAACATCACTGAGACAGGGAAGCAAATTCTCTTTGGGTAATGTTGCCTTTTTATCGCACCTGCTTTAGCATGGGCGACGTAGGCATGCAAGTTTCCGTCCGTTCGTCCTTTAGTCTTTCCGTCAACATTTACCCTGGGTGTCTTGTGAGCGCAACTCCTCCTACAGTTTTGTACCGATCATTTTGAAACTTTGCATATGTTTTCTACATGGTATGAAGATGTGCATGTGGTTTGGATATAATTGTTAGTTATTTTTTGCCACTTTTTCCACATTGTGAACTTAGTCATTTTTTCACCTCAATATATAGACAGTGGGTACCTCTTGTGAGCGCAACTCCTCTTACAACTTTATACTGATTGTGTTGAAACTTTGCATGTGTTTTCTTCATGGTTGAGGATGTGCATGTGGTTTGGGCATAATTGTTAGAACATTTCTTGTCACTTTTTCCACATTGTGAACGCAGTCATTTTTCACCCTCAATATATAGACAGTGGGTACCTCTTGTGAGCGCTACTCCTCTTACAGTTTTAGTTTTATACTGATTGTTTTGAAACTTTGCATATGTTTTCTTCATGGTATAAGGATGTGCATGTGGTTTGGATATAATTGTTAGATTATCTTACCCAGAAAATAAACTTTGAAATTCGAATCTCAGAATCTATTTTCTGGGGAAAATAAGAAAATATTGTCAATTTGTCATCTGCTGAATATTTTCAGAGACCCATTAAGATTAAAAGGGAGGCAAAACTTCCAATTTGGAGTGCTCTCTCTTTTGAAATGTGTCCGTTCATCTGAGATAAAAAAGTGTCCTGCTTCAGACTATGACACATCATTCCCATTGTCAATCCACAACAAATCTTCATTCCCTCTAGATAACTTTTTGATGAAGGCTTTTGTCTTGTTGTTTTGGTGTATAATGTTAACCCTAAAAGTGCTATTCAGAATCATAGCAGATGCATTCTACATTTTAGCTCACCTCTCACATAGTGACAAGGTGCGCTTTTGTGAACACATTTTGTACGTCTCCCATCATGTGTGTGTCTGTCCGTAAACAATTTCTTCAAACAACATCTCCTCCTAAACCACTGATTGGATTTTGACCAAACTTCACAGGAATGATCCTTGGTTGTCCTCTTTCAAAGTTGTTCGGATATTGCTGGTTCATTGCACTTCTAGATCACAGGAGCTAAAAAGATATTTTTTTTTTTACTGAAAACTTATGAATCTTCTTGTCTGAAACTAGAAGGCCAAGGTCTCTGATATTTGGTATGCAGCTTCATCTAGTGCACCTCTACCAAAGTTGTTCAAATTATATCACTGGGGTCAAAAATGGCCCCGCATCATAGGTCATTTGTTTTACATAGACCCATATAGGGAAAAACTTTAAAAAGTTTCTTGTCTGAAAGCAGAAGGCCCAGGTATTTGATATTTGATACATAGCATCACCTAGTGGACATCTACCATTACTCTTGATCAAATTATTGATCAAATTATTGCTCTGGAGCCAAAAATGGTCCCACCGTGGGGCTGACATGGTTTACATAGACTTATATAGAGAAAACCTTCAAAATTCCTCCTTCTGAAACCAGAAGGCCCTAGCCTTTGATACTTATTACATAGCTTCACCTAGTGGACCTCTGCCAAGATTATTTAAATTATAGCCCTAGGGCCAAAAATGGCCCCGTTGGGGGCCAACATGTTTTACATAGACTTATATTGGAAAAAAAATTAAAAAATCTTCTTGTCTGAAAGTGGAAGGCCTAGACCTTTGATATTTTGTATGTAACATTGACTAGAGGTCCTCTGACAAGAGAATTCAAATTGTGCCCCTGGGGTGAAAAGAGACCCTGCCAAGAGGGGTCAGGTGTCACTTGTTTTACATAGAGTAAAAAGCCATTGGCAATGATTAGGCCTAGGACTAGCAAACAAATAGGGAGGATGGACCTGAAGAGTAGATGACCTTTAAGTCTAAGGTCAAGGTCACCGTGACCTTTAGTAATTAAAAAGGTTATAATTCTACAATTCTAGGACCCTCAAACTTAGTAGAGATGTTGGTCCTCACCAGTAGATGATCTGGAGGGCAAGGTCAAAGTCACCAGGACCTTTAGTACTAAAAAGCTTGATAACTTGGCACTGCTTAGGGCTAGGACCCTCAAACTTAGAGGGGATGTTGCTCCTCACCAGTAGATGACACTGAGGGCAAAGGTAATTGTCAATTTAGTACTAAAAAAGCTTATAATTCAGCAGTGCTTGAGGCTAGAACCCTTGAACATAGATGGGATGTTGGTCTTGACCAGTAGATGACCTTAATGGCAAATGTCAAAGTCACAGTGACCTTTAGTACAAAACAAGCTTATAAGTTGGCAAGGACCCTCAAACTTAGCGGGGATGTTTCTTCTGACCAGAAGATGACCCTGAGGGCAAAGGGCATGGTCAAGGTCACCATGACCTTAGAACTGCCTTGTCTAGTGGACGTCTCTTTTAAGGCTGTTAAAGTCATAACCTCAGAGTTGAAATTGGCCTTACCTGGGAGTCACATGCCTTAACATAGACTTACTTTGCAAGAAACTTTAAAAAACTTCTTCTCTGAAACCACATGGCACAGACCTTAGACAGATTGCATGTTGCATTGTCTGTTTGACTTCTACAAAGTTTATTGATACAGTTTTTGCCAGAAGTCAGAATGTTTTAAATCACTTTAGTGAAAATTGAACCATAAAAAGAGAATTTTACATGGTTTACCTTTATTGAAAACTTCAAAGCTTAAAGTGTTTTGATATATGCATGACATGATTTAGGTGAGCGATATAGGGCCATCATGGCCCTTTTGTTTTGTTTTGTTTTCTGGGAAAATAGGGCTTGACTGCTTTGTTCATATATCAGTTGTAAATGTGCCATTTTGTTTTCTCATTGTTTGTTCTTCATCTCTTCATTTTTTTGCTGCCTGGGGAAAGCTGTACTTCATGATTGTTGCCTTTCCTGCGTAACTTCATTAATATTTTTTCATTTGATGGATACCTTTTCCAGTTTTTATAATGTTTGAAAGGAAATTATGCTTGCGTAGCAGGCAGATAGTTCACATGGGAAGTTGAGCCTTATTTCTCTGAAAAATAATAATAAAAAATATTTCCAAACTGTTGTGTACTGTAGTTGTGATTGACACTTTTATGATTTTTAGATAAATGCTACAGACATTGATAATGATGGGCAGAATACCTTCTACTACAACCTGAGTTTTACTGACAATCTTGATGCCGAATACTTCAGCATTAATCCCACCACAGGACAACTGTCTATCAAAAAATCTCTGGATCGGGATAAACCTAATGGAAAGGCTGAGTTCCAGTTTATAGTTGAAGTCGCTGATGCATTAGTTAATCCACTCTATGGTCGGGGTATGGTGATGGTAAAACCCATAGATAAAAATGATAATGAACCATTCTTCCCTCAAGACAAGTTGCAGATGTCAGTTCTGGAAAATAAGCCGCCAGGTATGTTTGCTGCTGAGTGTGAGAAAAGGGTCTTTATGCTTTATACAAAGAGTAAGGGCCCAAAGAGTTATGCCATATACAAAGAGTAAGGGCCCAGGGGTTATGCCATATACAAAGAGTAGTCTGCCTGTGCATCTGTACATCTCTGTCAGTACATTATACTGTGTCCACTGATTCTATCAGTTGTAAGTTATAAATAAAAGCCCTGATCAGACTGCACAGATGAATAGGCAAATCTGGGCCTTTATTGCCTGTATATGGGATACGAGGGTCTTGCAAAAAGTTCTGTCACTAATAGGCTTCTTTGGTTTTATCCCAGGTATATTTTAAAATGCTTCACTGTACTTGAATGGTGTGTTCAATAGCTAACGATACCTGTTTATTTCGCTCAAATTGCTTTCCAACTGACCGAGTTATTTCAAATTGAAATAGATGCAGTCATATACACTGACCAATTTACTCGTTACAATAAGAAACGACCAAGCAAAGGATGGTCAGGAGTCCACCTTTTACATGACAACGCCTCCTCTCATAAGTGTGAGGTTGTTAAGTCTTTTTTGGCTTCTGAAAAGGTGAAAGTTTTAAACCATCCACCTTATTCAACTGACCCGAGTCCCCCCTGTGACTTCTTTTTATTTCAAAGGCTTAAGAAAATGCTTTCTGGAAATAAGTTTACGTCTAGAAGTTCTCTTGGCAGCGCTATTTATAAGTGTCTCCAACAGATACCAAAAGACGACTATTTATCTGCTTTTTGCGACTGGGTAAAAAGGTTACAAAACTGTGTTTCAGTAAAGGGGGAATACTTTGTAGGTTTGTAATAAAAATATGTTTGATAAAACGTAGCACTGAAGTAATATGAACCCAGTGACAAAACTTTTTGCAGGACCCTCGTAATGTCCCTTTTCCCATATTCTACTTAGTTTATCAAAACTGTTTTTAGCCAGGTCACTACAGAATGTTACAGTGTTTTACCAATTTAAGTTGGGAAACCTCCAAAAGGGTAATTGGCAAACAGTGCAGACCCAGATCAGATGCCACAGAATGTGGCATCTGATCTGGGTCTAGACTGTTTTGCATTAATTACAGGAATCTCAATAAAACATAGTAGTAATAAAAACTAACCAGACACCCTGTTAAGGCTGGCTTATCAGAGCTGAAAAGATGATTGATTATTAATCCTGCCATTGTGATTAATAATCGATTAGTAATCACTGAAGTTTTGGTCGTAATTTTACCTGTCTGAGCATGACTCTTACCATTTGTTATACTTTATTGTATGCATTTGGTCAGACAGGCCTGAGCAAACAGTGTAGACCTGATGAGATGCCACAAATGTGATGTCTCATCAGGGTCTACACTGTTTGCCACTCATCCAGCTATTTTCAGACACAACAGTGGGTAGTAAACTGTACTTATTCAAATTTTAGATTAAGTATGGTAAGGAGTTGAGGTGTCTGAATACTAAGGGTAAATATGGTAAAGAAACAAACACAGAAATCAAATGATCGATTATTAGCAAATCAGTAATGGTAATAATTTTGGTGGAATTTATCAATCAATTAATCGATTATCCGATTAATTGTGCCAGCCTTACACCCTGTTATTGGAAACAGACCAGTCCAAAGAGTTATGGTAGAAGAGTCTACTTGACATAAATAGGCTAAGAGAAACATAAATCTGTAAGTACTTTAATCTCTTAAGTCCCAATTGTTTGAATTTGAACTTATCAAAAGGGTTAAACATTTCTGTATGCTAGAAAACAAGTTTATATTGGTTGAGTAATGCTTCTCAGATGATATAGATGTGATCCCATCCTGTCATAAATTTGGAAACTACTTTGATCACTGTTTATGGAAACTGGTACTCTTAATACTCAACAGAAATTTCAGATACTGCTCATTTTTGTGACTTTTAAAAACTAGGGTTTGCTGTCAAACTCTTTGTTTTTATGCCCCTGCCATTTTCAATGGTGGGGCATATAGTATCACTGCTGTCTGTACATTTGTCCATCCAGTCCGTCCGTCCCGTCCGTCAGTCCTGTCCGTCCCGTACGTAACACAAATGGTTTCTGTGCAATATCTTTTGAAAGGATTGGTGTATTGGATTGAAATTTTATACACGGGTATATAATCATAAAATGTAGGTCAAGTTTGATTTAGGGTAAAATCCACCAATTATTTTGGGAGTTATGGACCTTTTTCAACTTTGAAAAATGGTTTCCGTGCGATATCTTTTGAAAGGATTAGTTTATTGGATTGAAATTTTATACACAGCTATATAATCATAAAATGTAGATCAAGTTCGATTTAGAGTAAAATCCACCTATTATTTTGGGAGTTATGGCCCTTTTTCAGCGTTGAAAAATGGTTTCTGTTCCATAACTTTTGAAAAGATTAGTGTATTGGATTCATATTTTATACAGAAGCATATAATTATAAAATATAGGTCAGTTCCAATTTAGGGTAAAATCCACCAATTATTTTTGGAGTTACGGCCCTTTATCAGTGTTGAAAAATAGTTGAAAAATGGTTTCCGTTCGATATCTGGATTCGTGTATTGGATTGAAATTTTATACGCAGGTATATAATGATAAAATGTAGGTCAAGTTAGATTTAGGGTAAAATCCACCAATTATTTTGAGAGTTATGGCCCTTTTTCAACTTTAAAAAATTTTCAACTTTAAAAAAATGGTTTCCGTGTGATATCTTTTGAAAGGATTGGTGTATTGGATTGAAATTTTATACACAGGTATATAATCATAAAATGTAGATCAAATTCAATATAGAGTAAAATCTACATATTATTTCGGGAGTTATGGACATTTTTCAACTTTGAAAAATGGTTTCCGTTCCATAACTTTTGAAAAGATTAGTGTATTGGATTCATATTTTATACACACAAGCATATAATTATAAAATATAGGTCAAGTTTAATTAAGGGTAAAATCCACCAATTATTTTTGGAGTTACGGCCCTTTATCAATGTTGAAAAATGGTTTCCGTTCGATATCTTTTGAAAAAATTGGTGTATTGGATTGAAATTTTATACACAGGTATATAATCAGAAAATGTAGGTCAGGTTCGATTTAGAGTAAAATCCACCTATTTTTTTTGGGAGTTATGGTACTTTTTCAACTTTGAAAAATGGTTTCCGCTCCATAACTTTTGAAAAGATTAGTATATTGGATTCATATTTTATACACAAGCATATAATTATAAAATATAGGTCAAGTTCGATTTAGGGTAAAATGCACCAATTATTTTTGGAGTTACGGCCCTTTATCAATATTAAAAACTAGTTGAAAAATGGTTTCCGTTCAACATCTTTTGAAAAGATTAGTGTATTGAAAAGATTAGTGTATTGGATTCAAATTTTATACACAGGTATATAATCATAAAATGTAGGTCAAGTTATGATTTAAGATAAAATCCACCAATTATTTTGGGAGTTATGGCCCTTTTTCAACTTTGGAAAATGGTTTCCGTTCCATAATTTGAAAAGATTAGTGAATTGGATTCATATTTTATATACAAGTATATAATTATAAAATATAGGTCAAGTTTGATTTAGGGTAAAATCCACCAATTATTTTTGGAGTTATGGCCCTTTTTCAACGTAGAAAAATGATTTCAGTTTGATATCTTTTGAAAACATTAGTGTATTGAATTCATATTTAACACACAGCTCTATCATCATAAAATAGAGGTCAAGTTCCAATTAGGGTAATTATGGGAGTTATGGCCCTTTTTCACTTTCAGAAGATGTTTTCCTTCCAATATTTTTTATAAAAAAAGATTGATTTGTATGTTGGATTCATATTTTATACACAGGTATATAATCATAAAATATGGTCTAATTTGATTTAGGGTAAACTCTGCCAATTATTATGAGAGTTATGGCCCTTTTTTCAACAACTTTTGCAAAATGCCTGCATGTGGTTGTGGATGGCCCTCGGCGGGGGCATCTGTGTCATACTGACACATTTCTAGTTTTATGCTGATACATCTGAAAATATAAGAATGATAAAACCATTTCACTTTCATTGCTATTTTAGAAATAAATAAGATAGTATAGGTGACTGATTACAAATATTTGCCAGGTATATTTTAGTCAGTTAAAAACAGTAGAGCATTTCTGAATAACTTAGACTGAGATATTCTCAAGCATCCAGTTTGTCTACATATGAGTTTTCTACACTATACACTACCTTACTACACAAACTGATTGAAGAACCTTCTTGATCTAATTGAAGGAGCTTTCAAACAGATAAGTACCCTTCGTTTAGCTTGTAATGAAAAACTTACGTCCACTTCAGAGGATCAGAAAGATCATACTTTATGATATTGTCAAAAATTTTGTGAAACTCTTAGTTTTATATATAGAGTTGGTGCTTGATTATTTGGGCTGCGCCATGGGTAAACGTGTCTTTGGCCATGTTTAGACAGCGAAGGCCCAGGTCAGCCTGTGCATCAGTGCAGTCTGATCAGGGCCATTGCTGTCCGCACATAGCATCAATGGCTACTATAGAATGTTTCATTGGAGACCAAATGCCTTGATTAGACTTTGGGCTGTGCAGGAGGATGTGAATCTACACATTTTGCACATGCTCAAAGTCACTTTTTCCCTTGATGAGGCCCATTTAGTCAAAATGTGGGAATTCTGATGGAGACTGATTTTGCACCTCTTTATGGTCCTGTAAAGAGAGAGAGATTTTCATGCTGTCTCTCTTTCTTGTAAACCAAACCACTGTTATTGTGGTATTCAATTCATCTCCTAGATATTTAGACATATACTTGCCTAATATTGATAATATTAAACAAATGACTGATAAAATTTATCCTGATGAACTTAACTAAACTAAATAAAGCAAATTCATCCTATGCCAAAGCTCCATTCCTTGATTTAAATTATCAATATCTTATGATGTAATTACATCCAAGATTTATGACAAATGAGATGACTTTGATTAGGCTTAAGGGGAATTGATACATTTTCACAGGAGCCAACTCTTGTCAAAATGTTTTATCTCTTTTCTGAAAAAGGGTTTTCTCTAAAGGAAAGACTTGGGAGCAAATTCTTTCTTTTTATCTAAATAATTGGACAGGCAAGGGTCACCAGCAACCTCAGTGCTAGAAACTGATCCAAAAGTTTGTTCAGTGTTTCTGATCAGGGTATATATTCTTTGCCACTCATTGAGCAGTTAGACCATCAGCAGTTAATGAAATGATCTTGTTCAAATTTTAGGACAAGTTTGGTAAGGAGTTATGGTGTTTCAGTACTTAGCATAAATATGGTTCTTTTAATGATGACAGTTTTATGTGCCTGTCATATGTATTGTAAATATGTCTTACCTTGTGCCATTTTGTTCTTGTGTTTTTCAGTCCTTTTAGCATTGCAGTTACCTCCCTTGGGGAAGAGAGAGCTAATCTTAGTGCTTTTCGTACATTTGATCGATTTGTGCTTGTTTGGATTTGTCGGTTTCCTCTTCCTCTTGGTGTCTGGGACGGGCTGCGGTTTGTGATTGTGGCACTCCCTGGACTTTTCTCTTACCTTTTTTTTTCAGACAGATAGTGCTGAGCAAACATTGTAGACCAAGATCAGATGCCACACTCTGTGGCACATGATTGGGGTCAACGTTATTTGCCACTCAATCAGCAGTTAACATATTAGCAGGTAGAAAAAAGGATCTGTTCAATGTAGGACAAAAATGAGAGTAGTGTCAAGGTTACTTGATACCTCCCATACTTGTGTCTGAATACCTGACACTACTCCCATACTTGTGTCTGAATACTTGACTATTTCCATACCTGTGTCTGAATACTTGGCACTACTCCCATACTTGTGTCTGAATATTTGACACTACTTCCATACTTGTGTCAGATTACTTGACTATTTCCATACCTGTGTCTGAATACTTGACACTACTCCCATAATTATGTCTGATTCCTTGACACTACTCCCATACTTGTGTCTGAATACTTGACTATTTCCATGCCTGTGTCTGAATACTTGACACTACTCCCATACTTGTGTTTGAATACTTGACATGACTCTTATAATTGTGTATGAAGAAATAACATTACTCCCATACTTATGTCTGAGTACATGACTCTCTTTCTATACTTGTGTCTGAATATTGGACACAACTCCAATACTTGTGTTTGAATATTTGAAACTACTTCCATACATGTGTCTGAATACTTGACACTACTCCCATGTATCTGAATACTTGACTCTATTTCCATACCTGTGTTCGAATACTTGCTACTACTCCCATACTTGTATCTGAATATTTGACAGTACCCCAATATTTTTGTCTGAACAATTGACCTTCTCCCATACTTGTTTCTGAATACTTGACAATTATTCCATTCTTGTGTCAGAATACTTGATACAATTCCCATACTTGTGTTTGAATACTTGATTCCACTCCCATAATTGTGTCTAAATAATTGACACTACTACCATTCTGATGTCTGAATACTTGACACTTCTCTAGCACTTGTGTCTGTTTACTTGATATTTTTCCCAACTTGTGTCTGAATACTGGACACTAATACTTATGATTGAATATGACACTACTCCCATTCTTGTGTCTGAATACTTGACACCACTCTCATATTTTAGGCTGAGTACTTGACTCTACTCCCATACTTGTATTTGAACTTGCTTACTCCTATACTTGTGTCTGTTGTCTCTACTCCCATTCTTGTGCCTGAATACTTAACTCTAATCCCATACTTGTGTCTGAATACTTGACTACTCCCATTTGTGTGTCTGTATACATGACTACTCCTATACTTATGTCTGAATACTCGACACTTTTCCCATATTTTTGTCTGAATACTTTACACCCATATTTGTGTCCCAATATTTGACTACTCCCACACTTTTGTCTGAATACTTGACACTTCTCCCATACTTGTGTCTAAATACTTGACTTCTCCCTTACTTAATTCTGATTACTTGAGATTACTCACATACATGTGTCTGAATACTTGGCACTATTTGCTTACTTTTGTCTGAATACTTAACACTATACCCATACTTATGTCTGAATACTTGACACTACTCCCATACTTGTGGCTTAGTACTTGACACTACTGCCATACTTGTGTCTAAATACTTTACACTACTCATATACTTATGTTTTAATACTTGACACTACTCCCATACTTGTGTCTGAACACTTGACACTGTTCCATACTTGAGGCTGAGTAGACTCTACTCCTCTACTTGTGTCTGAATACTTGCCTACTCCCATACTTGCGTCTTTATACTTGATTCTCTTCCCATTTTTGTATCTGAATACTTGACACTACTCCCATACTTGTGACTGAGTACTTGATTATACTCCCATACTAGTGTCTGAATACTTGAGTACTTCCATACTTGTGACTGAGTACTTGACTCTACTCCAATACTTCTGTCTAAGTACTTGACTACTCCCATACTTATGTCTGTATACTTGACTTTACTTGCATACTTGTGTCTGAATACTTGTAACTGCTCCAATACTTGTGTCTGAATACTTGACTCTGCTCCCATACTTGTGTCTGAATACTTGACACTTCTCCCACATTTTGCCTGAATACTTGACACTTCTCCCATACTTGTATCCAAATACTTAGGGTAAATATGGTAATCTCATGAGTGTTTTTCTGTACAGGTACTTTGGTTGGTGATGTGTCTGTGGAGGACTATGATGCAGGTGTAAATGCTGAGTATGATCTTAGACTGGTGTCGCAGGGACCACAGTCTGATTTTATTCTTCAAGATGGACAGATCAAAACAACTGCAAGTCTTGATCGAGAAGCTCTAGACACATACTACATTATATTGGAAGCTACAGACAGAGGAACTCCAAGTTTGGTTGGAACTGGAACTGTGACCATCATGGTGCTTGACGACAATGATAATGTTCCATATTTCAATACAACCTATGAGGTAGGAAATACATTTCTTTATCCTGATAGTTTTTTGAATTGCATTATTTATAGGGCTCAAAGGAGATACCTCTAGATCCTGGCATAAGAAATATGCCAAAAAGTTGTCATAGCGCCAGATAAAAGGAAATACCAGGTAAATATTTAGGGTTAATAGTTTTCTTATTTCTCCACAAAAACTTATATTGTGGTACTGATTAGAAGTGCCTTGCTAAGGTGCTTCTAATGAATACCCACACCATATGTTTTTGTGAAGAAATACGAAAAAATATCAATACCTTTTGGATGAAAAAAGTGCCGTATTTGGCACTACAGTTGTATAGTTTTCCTTTTATTTTTGTATCTACAGTTATCTTTTATTCAGTTCATACTAAATTTGTGTGGTGGCTTACTAGCCACAGAATCCAGGTTTCATTTGAAACTATGCATTGATACTCTCTTAAGTTATGGCCCATGATTAATATTTAAGGAACCAGATAAATTTGGTACAATTTCCACCATTTTTACAAGAGAGACACTTTTATTATGATACTCTGTCTGCTTTTGCTAATGCCATGCTCATTCTGAAAAGGGATCTACTCTAAAATATTCTTTCCTTTTAGAGCAGAACCCTTTTCGGGTGGGACCCCCCACAAAAAAAATAAAATAGTTGCCTCCCTTGAATGTGTATTCATTCTGCTTGAGTTATTACCCCTGAAAATTGGTGTCCGTGCAATACTTTGAGTTTCCTTTGTTCTGTTCAAATGAGTCATACATTGGCTTAAGGGCTGTTAATACACTTATTACCCCTTGGAAGCAAATTCTTTCCTTTAAGAGTAGACCCCTTTCAGAAAAAAGAATCCATGTATAGAAGAGCAAACAGGAAGTCATAAAAGCTTTACCAAATTTATCCAGTCCCCTGAAAACTAAGTTGAAAATCTGTATAAAATTTTGAAATTACTCTCTATTTGATGTCACTTGGAAAAATGTCTTTCAGTAGGCATTTTATTTTGTTATACAAAATGTTTTCTCTTCTGTTTTTTGCTTTTCTCCACTGATTTTTAATTGTTGATATTTCAGAACAACATTGTGAAGATTTAAAAAACAAAAAACTTTTTTACAAGTGGACTTTGTTGAAACCTCCCTTTCAATTTTTACATAATTTGCAGCATTTTTTACTATGGGAAAAATCAAAAATATTTTTTTTTTCAAAACAAGTGAATAGAATAAATCTTTTAGTGGAAACAATTTGCATGAAAAGAAAAAGCTATTTTCTGAGAAAGATTAGAAAAATATTTCAAAATGTTGTCTGCTATATCCCAGTGCCTTAGACTTTAGATGTTGTACTTAAGTCTTCTTATGACTCTAAGTCACTGTGTGTTCCAAAGATCTTTATCACCTACTTTTAGAAATTTGTTCCACATTAATATTATGTGCACTTGGAATTTATCATCATCAAATGAGACAGTGTCACTGTGCATAACCATAAGGCTTTGTAACCTATATTTTAAGGAAAAGTGATGACATGGTGACAACTTATGATATTATCAATGGTTTTGAGGGCAAAAAGCTGGGTTTTGTATTTTGAACAATGCTTTTAGAGGAATTGATGCACTTCCAGGAGACATTTGTATTTAAAATTGATTTATCTCACCTCCTAAATGGAGCCTACTGTGAAAGGAAACTTTGCTCCTCTTGGCGCTTTTTGTACAGGGAAGCAAACAGGAAGTCACAAAATTTATCTTCCTTGTACAAAACAGCAGAAAATCTACCAGGTATATCTAGTCCCCCTAAATGTACAAATGTTTGAGTGGGTAGGGAGCTTTTACCCATTAGCAGTATTTTTCATATGAAGTTAGTAAAAGGTAATATTCTGTACTATTTTTTTAATGATTTTTTCAGTTCATCCTACCAGAGGAACAGGACAGAGGACCAATTGGTAGAATACGGGCTTATGATAGAGACATTGGAATAAATGCAGATCTCACTTACAGATTAGCTAATCCAGAGGATAAAAAATATTTCCAAATGAATACAGAGAGAGCAACAAATGAAGGAATACTTACTGTCTTTTCGGTATGCTATTTTCATGTTTCATCTAGGAAGAGAAAAACACAACTGCAGATCAAAACAACTAAACAACTTCTTCTACAACTCTTTGGATTGGTCTCTTTCCAGTAGCGGGCTGTCTGGTTAGATTTTATTATTACTACTGTATGTTTAATAGAAATTCCTGTATTTAATTCAAACAGTGTAGATCCTGATCAGTCACTGCATTCTGCAGAGTCTGCTCTGGGCCTGCATTATTTGCCAGTTACATTTTATGGGTTCGCTGACTAAAATGGGGTAATGTATTTGTTAATGTTATTGTTGATAATAATAATTCATAACACTAGTTAAGGCGTTCTTTTCAATTCAAAAGTATTGACATTTTTCTTATTTCTTCACGAAAACATATGTTTTGGGTACTCATTAGAAGCGCCTCACTGAGGTGCTTCTAATGAGTACCCACAACATATGTTTTTGTGGAGAATTAAGAAAAATATTTATCGGATACCCACCCTTATCTAATCCTATGGCAGATATGCAGTAAAAAAAATCTTATGTACAATGAGGGGATTTCACTGAGTGCCTTTTTGCACTTTGTGCAAAATACTAAAAACCTTGTCCTCTGAATACCTTCTGAACAGGACCTATACATAGCTCTAGATCAGAGAAATATTCATATCAAGAGTTTCCTGATTTCTCCAGGAAAGCATATATTGTTGGTACTCATTACAAGTACCTCAATGATCAGTGCCTTGGCATCAGTGTCACATCCTCTCAAATGAGCCTTGTTATGCCCTCAACTAAAAGAATTTGACCAAGCATATTGTATCCACTATGTCTGTCCTTACTGCTCTCAAAATGTCTATGAAATATTAGCTGATTTCTATTGCTTTTCTTTTCTATTGGGCTTGTACTTGAAGAGTTATGGCCTTTTTTTTTTTCAAAAAATTTTATGCCCTCTTGTTTCAGAAAAAAAGTGTTTGAGCTAGGACTGTGATGTTTGGGGTTGATGTATAAATCACTTGATCTACTTTTGGATAAAGTCTGTCAATTTTTGACAGAGTTATGCCCTGTTTTGACTTTGACAATTTTCCCATGAAACATGGTGAAGTCCTATCACGATTTTAGAAAAAAGTATTAGACCTGGATCCAGTTTGATATTTTATTATGTTTTGGACCATTATATAGATTGCCTGATTAGCTTTTTTGGTAAAATCTTTTAATTTTTGACAAGCTATACCCCTTTTTCAGCTTACACAAATTAAATGCAGTCATGTTATCATGATTTCTAAAATAATATTTGAGGATTTGATATTTGGGGTAGTATTGGTGCCAGTCTGCAAATTGTCTGATCAATTTTTGGGTAAATAAAATCTATCAGTTTTTTACTAAGTTATGCTCCTTATTTAGCTTTGGCATTTTCCCATATGATTATAATGCAGTCTTATTATTACTTCTGAAAAAAATATTTGAGTTTTGATTTTGATATTTGATATACTGTTTCGGGCCAATGAGTAGGTTACCTGACAGACTCCTTTTTTAAAAAAAAAATCTGTCCATTGTTGGCCTTTTTTATTTATTTATTTTTTTTTTTTTAACTTTGGCATAGTTCCCACTTAGAGAAAGTTTCATAACTACAGAAGCATGTATGCTAGGGTCTCAAAATTTCATGTGTGTTGCCCATAAAAAAGTACAGTCTGACAGTAGCAATTTTAAATTTGCCTACAAAATGATGGAAAATAAAGTTTCAGCAAAATGCATTAAAGATATTGCAGTGGACATTTAATGCCCCATTATTTTTGTTATGAATACATCTGTTCCAACTGCATTAGTAACCTGACCCTATATTTGGGTAAAATTTCCTAATTCTGCTATTGAAATTCATGAAAAAGTTCTTATAAGGTACTGTTTCCCTCCCCTGACACCGTCCTCCACCATCACCTAGCAGATGATTCCAATGAGCTGTCAATTTCTCCAAAAATGGAAAAAAAAAAAAAAAAAAAATAGACTGTTATCTGCTATATTTTGCTTGATACTGAGTGAGTTGGCTGCTTCATGAATACAGCAGGTTAAAGGGGTAAGTATGTCAGTCTCTCAGTGAGTGTATGGTTTCTCATTCCTGCTGCCTTAAATCATTTCTTTCTCTTGGCAGGCTGTAGATTATGATGACCTGGTTGACTTACAACGAAGTTTCAACGTGACAGTGAATGCTAGTGACAGCAATCCTGGTATCAATAGAGAGAATCATGCACAGACATATATCTATATTACTGTCACTGACTACAATGATGAGGTTCCGATATTTGAGAAATCTACCATACCAGCCAAAGTTTCAGAAGCTGATGACATTGGGACCCCTGTGGCAAAATTCAGTGCTACAGATAGAGATGTTAATCCAGCTTATGGCAGTTTCACGTATGTATTGCTTTCCACCTTCTCTCAGAATGAATAATTTTATATGCATCCCAGTTATTTAAAAACTTCTTTTGGTTAATCCTTTCACCTCTGAGTTTCTGAAGTTTACTGGGCAGGCTTAGTGCTCTAAGCAGTTAACCAGTATTATGCACATTCTTTCTGGCGAAAGAATGTGCACAAACATACTGGTTAACCACTTAGAGCACTAAGCCTGCCCAGTAAACGTGTGGTTAGGTAAACTGACCGCACCCGACATAACCCCATTGGGTTGACTAGGCCGTAAAACCTCAACACAAAACAAATTCTAAAGTAGACTCTTCTGTCTTTTGATTTGGAACATATCCATTTTTGCAGATGGGGATGTCATTCAAAATTCCATAACAAATGGCAAACAATGTAGAACCTGATGAGATGGCTCATGGTGAGCCATCTCATTAGGTTCTACACTGTTTGCAAAGGTTTATGTTTTGGTCTGCAGGGTTGAAAGAGTTTAGAAAGTCATTAACTCTTGTCATGCTGAATAAATCAATATGCCACACCCATTTCTAATTGTCAGCCAATCAGGTTACTTAGTTCAGGTTGTTGACGTAAATTCACATACTGAATGACAAACAGTGCGGATCCAGGTCAGTTGGCTTCTTCAGAAGCCAACTGATCTGGATTACACTGTTTGCAACGGTAGGGTATAACCGGGTTCAGCATGACAAGGGTTAACACACTAAGAAAGATTATAGCAGATGACATTCTATATTTTTTTTTATTATTTTTCAGAGAAAATAAGACTGAATTTCAGGTGAATCATTTGTTTGGAAATTCACATGAAATTCCAAACCTTATTTTCTTTGAAAAATAAAGAAAAACTCAAAATGTCATCTGCTGCAGTTGTGATTACCGGTAGTGCTTTAAGGGTAAAGCCTACATTTCATTTAATACTTTTACACAACTTGAAATGTATGTATTTTCATAACCTACAAATGTTTTTGAGGCAGTTTATAGGAATTATCACATTGATTTATCTGTTGATCTGTTGATAACATAGCATTCTTTTCCCAAGAACAAGAATGTTGCTAATAAGGAGCTTTAGCTGATTAGAAGTTACTATCATCTTTTTTATACCCTGCCACATGATAGTGGCGGGGTACTATGGTTTCACATCGATGTCCGTGTGTCTGTCCATCCATCCGTCTGTGCATCCATCAATCATCCTGGCAGATGCCAGGTACATTTTGAGGTTAGCATTTCTGTAGAATTTCACATTATGAGGTTCATGTCTGTTTGTTCAGTCATTATGTCCCCCACCATAGGGGAGTACATATTGTTTTTAGTGTGGATCCCGTTGGCGTCGGCATCCGCATCGGCGTCCTTGTCGGCAAAGCCTCTTGTCTGCACTCTATCTCCTTAATGAATGGATGGATTTTGGCCAAACTTGCACAAATTTATCATTGGGTGGGAGAAAAATGCTGATTAGAGTTCGATGACCTTGATCCCATTTTCAAGGTCACAGGACTTAGATTGTTGGAAAAGGCTGGAAAATTGCTTGTCTGCACCCTATCTCCTGAAGGAACAAATGGATTTTAACTATACCTGCACATCTAGATTGCTGGGACATGTAAATGAACTGATTAGATTTGGTGACCTTGACCCCATTTTCAAGGTCACATGCTGGCTTAGATGGTTGGAAAATGTCTTGTCTGCACCCTGTCTCCAGAATGAATGGATGGATTTTTACCAAACTAGTACATCTATATTGTTGAGCAATGGAAAAGAACTGATTAGATTTTGGTGACT
Organism: Anodontia alba; assembly: GCA_964016985.1. NCBI lineage: Eukaryota > Metazoa > Mollusca > Bivalvia > Lucinida > Lucinidae > Anodontia > Anodontia alba. The sequence continues at coordinate 63,149,845 of OZ024830.1, read as the reverse complement.
TTGACCCTATTTTCAAGGTCACAGGAGGGCTCAGATTGTTGGTAAATGGCTTGTCTGCTCCCTATCTCCAGAATGAATGGATGGATTTTGACTAAACTTGTACATCTATACTGTTGTGAGAGGGAAAAGAACTGATTAGATTTTGGTGACCTTGACTCCATTTTCAAGGTCACACAGGGGCTTATATTGTTGGAAAATGGCTTGTCTGCACCCTATCTCACGAAGAAATTGATGGATTTTGACCAAACTTGCACAACTATATTGTTGTGACATGAAAAAGGACTGATTAGATTTTGGTGACCTTGACCCATTTTCAAGGTCACAGGAGGGTTCAGATTGTTAGAAAAGGGCTTTTCTGTATCCTATCTCCAGAACAAATGGATGGAATTTGACCAAACTTGTACAGCTATATCATTGAGACAGGGACAAGAACTGATTTGATTTTAGTGATTCTGACCCCATTTTCAAGGTCACGGGGGTGGGGGGTGGGGGGTGGGCAAGGGGCTCAGATTGTTGGAAAATGGCTTGTCTGTACCCTATCTCCAGAATGAATGGATGGATTTTGACTAAACTTGTACATCTATATTGCTGGGACATGGAAAAGAACTGATTAGGTTTTGGGGACCTTAAACCCATTTTCAAGGTCACAGGAGGGCTTAGATTGTTGAAAAATAGCTTTTCTGCACCCTATCTCCAGAAAGAATGGATGGATTTTGACCAACCTTGTAAAGCTATATTGTTGAGACGGACAAGAACTGATTAGGTTTTGGTGACAATGACCCTATTTTCAAGGTCACACTAGTTGTGGGATTAAATTTGCATTGTGGGGTTAAAAAATTGGTGTTGTGGGGTTAAAAAGATCAAAGAAAGATCAAAGGGATAACCTCACAACATCCATCCTGTAAGTACGTTCGTCTGTCCCTCCGTTCCATCCGTCTGTCCATCCATCTGTTTTTCATTTCCGGATGATAACTTGAGTAAACATGAATGGATTTTCATCAAACTTGGTATGTGCATTGATATTGTGGATATCTGGTTTGAGATTGCTAATGGGCAAATTTCGTCAGATTTTGACGGAGTTATCTGCCCAAGACAGGCCCATATTTTCGTTTTCCGGACGAAAACTTGAGTAAATGTCAAGGAATTTTAGCTAAACTTGGTACATGCATTGGTATGAAGGAAATCTGGTTTGGGATTGCTTATGGGCAATATTCGTCAATGTTTGACAGAGTTATCTGCTCACGACACGATAATGGCGGGGTATTATAGTTTAACATTTTTATTTCTACTTAACTATATGCCTCCTCCTACTCCATATAAATATGACATGGTGGTTTAGAGGTTTTGTCAGTCCATTGATACCTCTCTCTTAAGAAATACTTTCCTGTTAAAATTTACATCCAAGTTTTGTGTTAACATTTTCTGCTTTGCTTATATTCCTGAGTCCTTTGAAGTTGTTGATATGTGGTTAGCATTGCTACCAAATGGTAAAGATTACAGACCTTTCCCTTTTTTGTGCTTTTTATTCCTCGGTTAAGCATTTCTAATGAGTACTCACAATATATGTTTCCATGGAGGAATTAGAAAAATATATGGATACTCACACTTATCTTGAGGTATGATTAATGCCATCTCAGTATAGATGTGAACTTTGTTGTTTTTCTAGGTATCATATAGAACAGAAGTCAGATCCTCTGAACCAGTTTGCTATTGATCAGACTGGCCAGGTTACCATTAACAACAAACTTGACAGGGAGAGAACTGCAGTACACACCGTACATATCCTTGCCATTGATAACCCTCATGGTAAGTTATCACTTAAGGGGACTTGATCTAGTTGTTAGATTTACAGCCATCTTTTAAATGCCTGACAACTTCTGTATCTTCCTATTTGCATTCCTTCGCACAAAGCCCCTTCTGAAAGAGGTCCACTCTGAAAGGAAAGAATTTGCTTCCCTTGGGAGAAAGTTTGTTCCTTTTAGAGTAGACTCCATTTCAGAAAGGAAGCAAAAGAATTTGACAAAAGTTACATCCTCTGAAAATGTATCTGTTCCCTTTCATATTTGTAAAATTCTGAATTTTGATATGTTTGAGAAATGTTCCAACTAGTTTGCAATATAGTGCTACTTCTCTTGAACAACCTAGCACTAGTTATGCATATAACTGGCTATTACTGGGAAGGGTGCTGTCTGTTGTAGAAAGGCAGAATAAAATAGCTCTTTAGATAATCATAAAAGGGACTGTCATGCAAGTTCACTTTACTACCTATTGATGTATGTAAAAGCTGCTGGATGGGTGGAAAAGTGTAGTTATTGATACAAGGGTTGTTCAGTAAATTCCTAGACTGGTTTTATAACTTTAACATCCATTATCGCAGAGAAATAAAACATGTTTCACAGTAAACCACAGTCTTTTGTGCGTAAGTATTCCAAAAATTACACCAAATAACGTCTTGTACATAAAGATAATGTGCCATCTAAGCGTGAGCACCACACGGCGCAGTTCACGTTCCGACGTCACTGACGTCGTTGATGTTCATTGACGTAAAGTATGTTTTACTTTTCCTCAAAGTATACCCCAGAATGGAATATGCATCATTGATGTTGTTCAGGCCACTGTGCTTTAATAACGTCCAAATACCATGACAGAGAATACCCTTCGATGATTTTATTTGTTTCTCTCTGAAGTTGTAACAAATCATAAAATTTTTGTTCCTTCATCTGTAGTTTGAAGCTGGGGAAAAATGCGAAGTTCAAAGGGGCCAGGTTCAGGGAGTAAGGTTGTCACAGTCCCAGTACGCGGACCTTCAGCTGCATTTCAGCTGCCGTGTGCGAAGACTCGTTGTCTTTGTGTAAACAGGGATGCTGGGTCTCTTTGATCTGAGCGCCCCCATCAAGTCCCACCACAGCACCTTGAGAAAAGAGACATTTTATCAATTTAAGATTCACATATTTAAAAAAAAATATATTAATTAGTGCATATTAACAGGTATAACTGAAAGTAAGGCCCGGAGAGTAAAGTAGGTGGCTCAATTGTCACAATTCCAGTACGCCGACCTTCAGCTGCATTTCATCTGCCGTGTGCGAAGACTCATTGTCTTTGTGTAGGCAGGGATGCTGCGTCTCTTTAATCTGAGTGCCCCTATGAAGTCCACCGCATCACCTTGAGAAAAGAGACATTTTATCAATTTAAGATTCACATATTTAAAAAAAAAATATTAATTAGTGCATATTAACGGGTATAACTGAAACGTTATTAATTATTAAATAAAAAATACTTTTTAGCTAAATTAGAAACACAACTTTGTTAAATAGAACTGATAAGTTTGCAAAAGTATTCTATTATTTTAAATCTATTTATTGGTTGTTTTGGCTGCATTCGTATGCTACATGTTACTATGTCTTACTAGATGGAACTCAGATTAAGAATATAGAGGATCTTACATAAGTGGTCATTTAATATGAAATTTATGAAATGAGTTTGGGTAATTTCAGGGTATGTTGTGAGCCTTGGCGAGCAAAATACCGAAATGACCCAACAATTTTCATAAATTTCATATTAAATGACCAGGAATGTAAGATTCTGTTTATCACATGGCCCTTCCGATGACAAAACAATGAACAAAATATATTAAGATAACGGCATTCCATAGCTAAGCGGAACAACTCACTACCAAGGATTCAATAGTACTAGGCAACAAAAATAGTTTGCATATTATTTGATAAGTACCGAAAATAACTAGAAACAAGATAATATGCCATTTATTACTTCATTAAACTGTAGGAATTAATGATGATTTTTTATTTGAGCTAATATATATTTCATTTGAATAAATAAATTTAAGAATAGATATTCCCTTCAATGTCATTCAGCGAGTCAATACATCTCTGAGAATCAGTAGTGAAATTCCCCGAAGTCAGCTGTCCTATTTAAAGGTCATTGACTTAGATCAATACAGTTTATACGATGGTTGATACACCCAAGTAAATGACAGATTTCAAGAACGTAAACCATTTTGACTGTCGTTTGGATTTTATTTTGACACATTTATTGACTATTGGAGTCATGTTATCCACCAATGCTTTTTTGGAGGAGTTGATTATTTTTTCATTGACTGTTTGACGACATCGATGTCGAAAGTGCCTCTAAATATGTTGCTGGATAAACATCGAATTTTAACCAGCATGAATATTTCTGGTAGCTGTGTTATACTCATTGTAATTGTGTTGTGTCTTTCCCTTCCATCGGTCTCACTTATCGTTCATCTCAAAATCATCTCAAAATTGAACATGTTGAAGGCAGGATCTGTTTCAAAAGTGAAAGTTGTATCCGGGTTGCGGATACCATTTTGGTTGCTATGAATAAGTGGAGTAACACAAATATTAATGAGGGTAATTAGGCTAATCAATGGGAAGCCTTGCAGGTGTTATAACGTGTGGTTATATGATTTTTATAACATGGGTTATTTCACTGCATAACTTGACGGCCATGTGATAAAATAAAATATAATCACAGCTCCTCAACTTTACTGATGTGAAGAATTATTGCTACACACAACCTGCTTATGTATTCAAACCGAATCTCAAAAACATTCGCATGAAAAGTGAATTTTAAGCATATAAGGCAGTTATCTATAAGTAATATTTTATCAGAATAGAATACCTTTTGCATCTCTAGTCGGTTAGAATCCAGTAAACTGTCCCCACCTGACATCAGCAGTCTCCACCAACTCCATAACCATCAACTGTTGATCCACCTGAAGACTTGTTCAACTGACGTCATGTGAGATGTCCCAATGTGTGACTTTCATCCTCAAGACCTAGCTGGCCTTCTGAAAACTGCTTGTTCCACTTAAACACAAAAACCCTGCTTACTTTATGTTCACCTTTTGCCATCTGCAGCATCTTGTACGTTTCTGTCGGTGTTTTTCCAAGATCCGTTTCTGTCGATGTTTTTCCAAGATCCATGCAACACTTTATATTCCCATGGGCTTCCATGCGTTCTTTTGTTTGATATCTTGATTTCAAACTCTAATGTCCAAATAATGTCAAATTTCAACATGGCATCATCATAACATCATGTACCAGTCTGGCAGGTTTTTATGAATGTACAGGAGTCATAACTGAATATTATAAGTGGTCGAAATAATGCGAAATGTACATAAAGTCAGACGGGGGTGGTAGCGCAATACTATGGTAATACAGATGCACATTTAATTTAATTATTTTGTTTTATGAGTGAAATATTTGGCTTAGTTATAAATAATAGAATAAAGTTTGTAATGATATAAGAAATTATCACTTAAATGCTATAGTAATCAAATTAGATGGGCGGTCTACAAATTTATTGAACAACCCTGGTAAACATCAGTATTTTGTGGCATCTGCTCTGGACCTACACAATTTGTTCAGGTCTGTCTGTCCCAATACTTCGGGTAAATATGACAATAAATTGTATGAATTTACTGATTTAGACATATCCTGTAATATAATCCTTACATGATATGAGAGACCTTTGCTTATAGACATCTTTAATTAACATGTATCAGTCTTTAGTTTACCAAGAGTGGATACGAGATTATGCAATCTTGACAGAATATGAGATCTTATAGACAACTTTTACCTGTATCTTGCTTAAAGTTTACCAACACCCAATACAAGATTCTGTATTTTTGACTGGATATGAGATCTTATAGACATCTTTTACATGTATCTTGCTTTAGTTTAGCAACAGCTGATACAAGATTCTGTAATCCTGACAGGATATGAGATCGTATAGACATCTTTTACATGTATCTTACTTTTAGTTTACCAACAGCTGATGCAAGACTCTGCAATCTTAACAAGATATGAGGTTTTATAGACACCTTTTACATGTATCTTGCTTTAGTTTACCCACAGTTGATACAAGATTCTGCAATCTTGACAGGATATGAGATCTTATAGACACCTTTTACATGTATTTTGTTTTAGTTTACCAACTGTTGATACAGGATTCTGTAATCAGCGCTCAGTGAAGCAAACAAATCAGTAGGAGATCTTATAGACATGTTCTACCTGTATCTTGCTTTGGTTTACCAACAGCTGATACAAGGTTCTGCAATCCTGACAGAATATGAGATCTTGTAGAGATTTTTTACATATATCTTGCTTTAGTTTACTAACAGCTGATACAAGGTTCTGCAATCTTGACAGAATATGAGATCTTGTAAACATCTTTTACATGTATCCTGCTTTAGTTTACCAACTGCTGATACTTGCAGTTTACTAACAGCTGATACAAGGTTCTGCAATCTTGACAGAATATGAGATCTTGTAAATATCTTTTACATGTATCTTGCTTTAGTTTACCAGCTGCTGATACTGGATTCTGCAATCTTGACAGAATATAGGATCTTGTAGACATCTTTTACATGTATCTTGCTTTAGTTTACCAACTGCTGATACAGGATTCTGCAATCTAAACAGAATATGAGATCTTGGAGACATTTTTACATGTATCTTGCTTTAGTTTACTAACAGCTGATACAAGGTTCTGCAATCTTGACAGAATATGAGATCTTGTAGACATCTTTTACATGTATCTTGCTTTAGTTTACTAACAGCTGATACAAGGTTCTGCAATCTTGACAGAATATGAGATCTTGTAAACATCTTTTACATGTATCTTGCTTTAGTTTACCAAATGCTGATACAAGGTTCTGCAGTCTTGACAGAATATTAGATCTTGTAAACATCTTTTACATGTATCTTGCTTAAAGTTTACCAACTGCTGATACAGGATTCTGCAATCTTGACAGAATATGAGATCTTGTAGACATCTTTTACATGTATCTTGGTTTAGTTTACTAACAGCTGATACAAGGTTCTGCAATCTTGATGGAATATGAGATCTTGTAGACATCTTTTACATGTGTCTTGCTTTAGTTTACCAACTTCTGATACAGGATTCTGCAATCTTGACAGAATATGAGATCTTGTAGACATCTTTTACATGTATCTTGCTTTAGTTTACTAACAGCTGATACAAGGTTCTGCAATCTTGACAGAATATGAGATTTTGTAGACATCTTTTACATGTATCTTGCTTTAGTTTACTAACAGCTGATGCAAGACTCTGCAATCTTGACAGGATATGAGATATTATAGACACCGTTTACATGTATCTTGCTTTAGTTTACCATTTGCTGATACAGGATTCTGTAATCAGTGTGCAGTAAAGCAAACAAATCAGCAGGAGATCTTATAGACATGTTCTACCTGTATCTTGCTTTAGTTTACTAACTGTTGATACAGGATTCTGTAATCAGCGTGCAGTAATGCAAACAAATCAGTAAGAGATCTTATAGACATGTTCTACCTGTATCTTGCTTTAGTTTACCAACTGCTGTTACAGGATTCTGTAATCAGCGGGCAGTAAAGCAAACAAATCAGTACTACCTTATGACTTCTTTACCCAAAGCATTCAGACTGACAGGTCATAGTAATACGTACTATAATATCTTACTTTAGTTTACCAATAGCTGATACAAGATTCTGCAGTCTTAACAGGATATGAGATCTTATAATCTTTTACATGTATTTTGCTTTAGTTTACCAACTGCTGATACAGAATTCTGTAATCTGTACGCAGTGAAGCAAACAATTTATCCAAAGCATTCAGACTGACAGGTCATAGTAAACAGTGTAGACCTAAATCAGACACCACAGAATGCAGCATCTGATCAGCATATACACTGTTTGCAACTCATTCAGCAGCTTTTTAGATGCATCATTATAAACAAGTACTCAGGTAGACTTGTTCAAATTAAAAAAAACAACAACAAAAAAAACAAACAGTTTAATTAAAAAAAAAGCACAGTGAACTTATAAACACATTGTTGAAAGCATGAATGAATTTGGTGGCCATTCTTGATGGAGAAAACCTGAGTACCCTTAGAAAATCACCAACCTTGTATGGGCAATCACTATCATTCCACATGCCATCATTGGGAATCAGACCACAATGGTGGCAAGTTAGAGACATATTTCTGCACTATCCAGGACCCTTTCAAATTTTAGAGGCAATATGGTAAGGACTTTCTTCATTTGGTACTTTCTGCCCAACAGGCACACAACGTTGAAACAATGTTGATTCAGCATTTGAACGTTGATTCGATGTCAAGACGTTGAATCTACGTTGAATAGACGTTGTTTCAATGTTGTGTGCCTGCTGGGCGAATATTTAGAGTAAATACATTTTGTGCTTAAAAATGTGCCTAAAAGACACTTGATACATGTGGTATCACCACTTTTTTGAAGGGAGACAATTTTTGTGACTTCTTGTTTGCTTTCCTGCACACCAAACCCCTTCTGAAAAGGGTCTGCTGTAAAAGTAAAGAATTTCCAATCCTTGGGAGCCAATTCTTCCTTTTAGAGAAAATGCTTTCAGAAGGATGCAGATACTATTTCAACATAGTTACCTCTCTTGAAAGTATATCAGTTCCCATAACCCTCTCAGCCCAGCTGACCAAAAACGATACTGTATGGGAACCTGTGCAAGCCATGCAGATCCAGATGAGATGGCTTGTTAGGACCATATACTGTTTGCCATTCTGTTTTTTTTTTATTTTAGACTGGAACCCCTATTAACATCAGTGGACGTATCCAAATTGAACAGTGGAAGAGTCCACTTGAGAAAGTTAGGGATGAAATGGTTAATGAGAGCTATGAATTCTTGTTTATTCCACAGGTATGCCACAGAATACAGGAACTGCTACCCTCATAGTGACGGTGACAGATGTCAATGACAATTACCCAGACTTTGCACAACCAGTAACTCCTTCAATGATGGAGAATACGCCATACAGCAATACTAAATTAACAAAGTTTTCTGCAGTGGATCAGGATGAATCATACAATGGTCCACCATTTACCTTTGAACTACGCTGCACTGATGCACAAGCATCCAACCAGTGTAAAAACTTCACACTGACCTTTAATCAGAGTAAGTATCACAAATGAGTTTTGAGTTTGCAGAGGTAGAAGATAGAAGCATCTCTCTGGATAAAAAAAAGACCTTATGATTACATATGCGACCAGTATATGGCCTTAAAGGTTTTATTGGCAAACAGCATAGACAATGGTGACATATGTTGCAGGTTAGTATCTGTTTGGAAGTTAAGCTACTATGTCAGTAACCACCTTGTTGAAATGAATGACTTCGGAGTTCAAATCAGCATCTCCACATCTACTAGCATGATAAGAGGTGCAAATCTACAATCAAATATACAATATTCTGATATTTTTTGCTGAAAAAGCTACTCACATTTTTTCAGCAAAAAATTTCAGCATATTTGTGTATCACTCGATGTAAATTTTAACAGATCATTAACTAACGATGTTGTTAGCTTTGAACAACTGAGCCCAGATGATTTGTGGTTGCCTAAGGTGTTTGCTAGCACATGATTGTTGTATGTTGTGAAGTCTGAGTTTGAACTCTCTGCAGTCACCGGGTTGCAGGAAGGTCGTCAAACTCCTTCCTAATCATCTTTTGCAGCTGCTCCAACTGGTATTCCAGTAACCTTGTCACAGTCATGAGTCTGCTTGAAATTGGGCAGCATTCTTTAAGAGATTTTGTAATATCCTTCTGCACTAGAAAACACGCCTATTCATGCCTGTCTCCTTTACTGCAGAAGTATACTCTGTGACCACTTTCTGTTGGGAGTTCTCCAGAGTTTTTTTCAACACATTTCACACAATCTGAGGATGCTCCAACTTGTACAAGAACTCCTCCAGCTTGCATGCAGCTTTCAACATCTTGTATTGATATTCTACTTTTTTGCTGTCATAAGTGTAGTGTCTTGGACATATCTTGGATTTGGCAGCGGCCAACCCTCTTCATAGCATCTAGCTACTGTCTTACCAGATTTAAATACCTCCACCTGGCCCTGCTAGGTTTTTTGGACATGTTTTTCAAAAAATCTGTCCTTAAAAATAGTAATGTCCTGGCAGGTGGTCGTTGTCCCAGGTTAACCATTTGGGCAACCTTTTTCAAAGTTATATGGTCGTTGTCCCAGGTTAACCATTTGGTTAACCTTTTTCAAAGTTATATGTTACCTTTATTCTTCAGTGGATTGCTTTCATATTTGGTAAGGGTGAAGAGGAGGACCAGTAGGCATGTCACATGCAAGAGAGATAACTCTCACTTTCTTCGTTTGGTACTTATCACCCCTGATGTCCAAGGTTTACCTTTTGGTTAACCTTTTTTCTCAAAGTTATATGTCACATTTATTCTTCAGTGGATTGCTTTCATATTTGGTAGGGATGAAGAGTAACAGAAGGCATGTGGCATCCAAGAGACAACTCTCACTTCCTCAAGAGAGATAACTCTCACTTTCTTTGTTTGGTACTTATCTCCCTTGATGTCCAAGGTTTACCTTTTGGTTAACCTTTCTTTCAAACTTACATGTTACCTTTATTCTTCAGTGGATTGCTGTCATATTTGGTAAGGATAAAGAGGAGGACCAGTAAGTGTCTTGCATGCAAGAGAGACAACTCTCACTTTCTTTGTTATGTACTTATCTCCTCTGAAGCCAAAATCTTGTGCAGACCATAACTCCAATACTGTTTGAGATAATTTGATAATATTTGGTAGGGACATATATCAGGTCAAGTAGGAGTGTCTTGCAAGCGTGTCACATGCAAGAGAGACAACTCTAACTTTCTTTGTTATGTACTTATCCCCCCTGATGTCTGAGGTTTATCTTTTGGTTAACCTTTTTTCAAAGTTATATATTACCTTTATTCTTCAGTGGATTGCTTTCATATTTGGTAGGGATGAAGAGGAGGACCAGTAGGCATGTGGTGTGCAAGAGAGACAACTCTCACTTTCTCAGTTATGTACTTATCACCCTTGATGTCCAAGGTTAACCTTTTGGTTAACCTTTTTTCAAAGTTATATGTTACCTTTATTCTTCAGTGGATTGCTTTCATATTTGGTAGGGATAAAGAGGAGGACCAGTAGGTATGTCACATACAAGAGAGACAACTTTCACTTTCTTCATTATGTACTCATCTCCCCTGAAACCGAAATCTTGTGCAGGCCAAAAATCCCATACTGTTTGAGATAATTTGATAATATTTGGTAGGGACATATACATGTATCAGGTAAAGTAGGAGTGTTTTTTTTGCAAGAAGGACAACTCTTGCTTTGTTATTAGCTCGCTGGGACTATGTCCCTGGAGTGCTAATTTTGTCACCCAGTTGATGGTGTCAACGTCGGCATCCGCGTTAGCACAATGTTTAAGTTTTCAAAGGTGTCATCGTTTTTTAATTGTTTAAGGTACTGCTTTCATATTTGGCCTACACCTACCTTAGGGTAAGACCTTTCAATAGCATACACTCCCATCCCCAAGTTAGACCCTTTATGTTGGTCAAGGTTAGTTCTACTTTGTCATTTACACCCATGTTTAAGTTTTGTGTTTAAGTTTTGAAAAGTGTGCATAACTGCTGAAGTATTCAAGATACCACTTTAATATTTGGCCCACACCGACCTTAGGGTAAGGCCTTTCAATAGCACGCACCCCTTTCTGACCTTCTGCCTAGGTCAATGTCAATGTTCATTTAAACCCATGTTGAAGTTCTGCATTTGAGTTTTGAAAAGTGTTTGTAACTGCTGAAGTTTTCAAGTTATCGCTTTAATATTTAGCCCACACCTACCTTAGGTTAAGACCTTTCAATAGTACACCCCTTCCTCAGTTTGACCTTCTGCCTAGGTCAAGGTCAGGTCATACTTTGTCATTTACAGCTGTGTTTAAGTTTTGAAAAGTGTACGTGACTGCTGAAGTATGTAAGATATAGCTTTCATATTTTGTCCACACCAACCTAAGGGAAGATGTTTCAATGGCATATACCCCATCCCTCAGTTTGACATTCTTCTCACATCAAAGTGAGGTTGTACTCTTTCATTTACAGCTATGTTTAAGTTTAAGTTCTGCTTTTAACTATCTTCATTACATATTTATCTCCCCTGAAGCAAAAAACTTGTGCAGCCGAAATTGGTTTTTGGACAGGTTTTTCAAAAATCTGTCCTTCAAAATAGCAATGTCTAGGTGGTGTCAGGCATTGGGCATTGTCCAAGGTTTACTTTTTGGTGTACTTTTTGGTAACATCTGTTCATAATGCCATTAGGCATTTTTCTTGTTACTAGAGACCAAGCAAATTCTTGGGGGATTGTCAACCAAGTCTGGCTTCCACCTACCCAGCTACAATTCCTGGGAGATTGTCAACCAAGTCTAGCTTCCAGCTACCCAGCTACAATTCCTGGGGGATTGTCAACCAAGTCTGGCTTCCAGCTACCCAGCTACAATTCCTCGGGGATTGTCAACCAAGTCTGGCTTCCAGCTACCCAGCTACAGATCTGGCTAGTCCTTGATGATTAATGAGTCGACCCATCTGCCGACATTCGACAAGTAGCAGGGATACCTTTATTAGGTATAATTATATACTTGTTAAGGACATGGAAGTGTTTATTTCTGAGCCACAACATCAGGAAATGTGTCTTTGTACATGTGCACCAAGTGAAGATTCAGATCAGCCTGCACATTTACACAGATTGATCAGAATCTTCACTGGCCAATTGTTGGATAGCAAGGGATGCAAAGTTTCTTCATATGGACAACAAAGACTATGATCATACTGCATGCATGTGCAGGCTGATTTTAGCGTTTATAGGGTGCACATGTTAGAAGGTGTTTTCTCACATTTGTATATGAATATTTTCTTACTGTAGATGGTGATAAGGGTAATGGACAGGGAGCTATTTATGTAACTGGAAATTTTAACCGGGAATATGAGAGTGTCATCAAATTGCCCATATATATGTGTGATTCTGGTACACCTAAGAAGTGTGGTATACGCTACATGGAAGTGAAAGTTTTAGATGATAATGATGAGAAACACTCTGGAGGACATCAGCATATACTTGTGTACAATTATAAAGGTATAGTTTACAAGCCACATATACCCCATATTTACCCAAAACATTAGAACAAACACTGTAGACCTATATCAGATACCACAGACTGTGACATCTGATAAGCATCTACACTGTTTGTCAGTCATCCAGCTGTTTTTCAAGGCTCCATATTCCTCAAAAATAGACATTTTTTATCCAAGAAAGGTTTGATAAATTGATATATGGTAGTAATACAATAAAAAAATTTGGCACCTGACAGCCTATAAGATTTCCGTTCTTGAACTGGATTAGAAATGAATAAGTGTTGCCAGCATTGATTCAGAAATATGATAAAAAGTCATTTCATTTTTGATCCAGTTTAAAAATGAGAGTCTGAAATTTTAGAGACTGTCAGATGCCACATTCTGTGGTTGTATTAATAGCATGTATCAGCTTGTGCTATGTGTGGTCTAGTTATACTGAATTTAGTGTGTAAGTACTTGTACATCTATAAAAACAGTGGGTCACATATCAAAAGTAGGCTACTATATTTTGATCACTGACCCACTTTGTACAAAAAAACAAACTTACCTAGTGTGTATCTCCCCCACTCTATTGTGAAGGTTTACTGTTGTATAAAGTATTAAAAAAAAAGATTAACTGCACCATGACCTTTTTATAACACTGTTGCTGGGATTCAAAGCAAAAAAAATGTGTTAGCTAAACAACCATGTTGTATCAAAACAAAATGTATAGATTGTTTACAAAAGTGACATTTTTAACTTACCTGAGCCAAAGGCTCAAGTGAGCTATAAGTATGCCAATGCTCCGTCGTCTGTTCACAATTTCAAATAAGAATATCTCTTATACCAAATGGCCAATCTTGATCAAATTTCATGTAAAGAATTATCAGGTGGGGGGAAAGGCTGCATAAGATTTTGGGGCTGATCGAATTGGAATTCTGGTTTACATGGCAACATATATCTCCCATAGACATATAATGAGAAAAACTTCTTCTCTGAAACTGTGAGGCCCAGAGCTTAGATACTTAGTATGTAACAACGTAAAGTGGTAACCTACATAAATCCTGCCAACCATGCCTCTGGGGTCCCAAATGGCCACGCCCTGGGGCTCATTAGCTCTCATAGACCTATAATGGGAAAAACTTAAAAAAAAGTCTTCTTCTCTGAAACCATGAGGCCCAGACCTTAGATATTTGGTATTTAGCAACGTTAAGTGGTCACCTACATAAATCCTGCCAACCATGCCTCTGGGGTCCAAAATGGCCACGCCCTGGGGCTCATTAGCTCTCATACTTATAATGGGAAAAAAAAAATCTTCTTCTCTGAAACCATGAGGCCCAGGGCTTAGATATTTGGTATTTAGCAATGTTAAGTGGTCACCTTCATAAATCCTGCCAACCATGCCCCTGGGGTCCTGTGCTCATGAGCTCCCATAGATTTATAATGGAAAAAACTTCAAAAATCGTCTTCTCTGAAATCATAAGACCCAGAGCTAAGATATTTCGTATGGAGCAACATTAAATGGTTACCTACATAAATCTTGCCAACCATGCCTCTAGGGTCTAAATTGGCCACGCCCAGGGGCTCATTAGCTCCCATAGACTTATAATGGGAAAAACTTTAAAAATCTTCTCCTCTGAAACCATAAGGCCCAGAGTATGTAGCAATATAAAGTGGTCTCCTACATAAATCCTGGCAATCATGCCCCTGGGGTCCAAATTGGTCACGCCCGATGCTCATTATCCCCCATAGACTTATAATTGGAAAAACTTCAAAAATCTTTTCTGAAGCCATAAGGCCCAGAGCATAGATATTTAGTTTGTAGCAATGTTAAGTGGTCTCCTACATAAATCCTGCCAACCATGCCCCTGGGGTCTAAATTGATTACGCCCCGGGGCTCATTAGCTCCAATAGACTTATAGTGGAAAAACTTCAAAAATCTTCTTCTCTGAAACCATAAGGCCCAGAGCTTAGATATTTAGTATGTAGCAACATTAAGTGGTCTCCTACATAAATCCTGCCAATCATGCCCCTGGGGTCCAAATTGGCCAAGCCCCGATGCTCATTATCTCCCATAGACTTATAATGAGAAAAACTAGAAAAATCTTCTTCTCTGAAGCCATAAAGCCCAGAGTTAGTATGTAGCAACAAGTGATCACCTACATAAATCCTGCCAGCCTTGCCCCTAGGGTCGAAATTGACCACACCCTGGGGCTCATTAGCTCCCATTGACTAGTGGAAAAACTTTAAAAAAATCTTCTTCTCTGAAACCATAAGGCCCAGAGCTTAGATGTTTACTATGTAGCAATGTTAAGTGGTCCCCTACATAAATCCTGCCAACCATACCCCTAGGGTCCAAATTGGCCACACCCTGGGGTTCATTAGCTCCCATAGTCTCATAATGGGAAAACTTTAAAAAAATTTTTCTCAGAAACCATGAGGCCCACTGCTTACATATTTAGTATGTAGCAATGTTTAGTGGTCCCCTACATAAATCCTGCCAACCATACCCCTAGGGTCCAAATTGGCCACACCACGGGATTCATTAGCTCCCATAGACTTATATTGGGAAAAACTTTAAAAATTTTCTTTCTGAAACCATGGGCTCATGGCTTATATATTTAGTATATAGCAATGTTTAGTGGTCCCCTACATAAATCATGCCGATCAAGACCCTTGGGTCCAAACGGGTCACACCCCAGGCAGTCATTTGTTTACATAGCACTCTATAGCTAAGAACCTTCAAAAATCTTCTTCTCTGAAACAATAAGGCCCAGAGGTAAGATGTTTAGTATTTAGCTATGTTTTGTGGTTTCCTACACAAATCCTGTCAACCTTGATCCAAATTGGCCACGTCCCCGGGCTCATTAGCTCCCATAGACTTATAAAAGAAAAAAACTTCAAAAATCTTCTTCATTGAAACCATCAGGCCCACGGCTTACATATTTACTATGTAACAATGTTTGGTGACCTCCTACATACGAGGGATGTTCGAAATGAATTGCTTATTTCTATCTGAAGACTTTAAATTTCAAGTTAGCCCAAAAGTACTCATTTCATGCCCACGAAGTACTCCCCGTTGCTAGAAATGCAAAGTTTCAGCCGATGTATCCACTTCTTGAAGGCGTCACGGTACGCTGATTTGGGCACAGTAATAAGGTACTGATGAATGGCAGATCCAAGTGCCTGTCGGGACTGGTATATCCGCCCAGCAAGGAATGCTTTCAATTTTGGAAACAAAACAAAATCACATGGGGCAAGGTCTGGGGAATGCGGGGGGTGAGGCAAAACAGTTACTTTTTCTTTCTTCAAAAACGCCGTAACTATTGCGGAGGTATGAGCTAGGGCATTGTCATGTAGAAGACGGACATGTTTAAAACCAGTGGCAGGGCGTCGTTTCTGATAATACTTTTTCAGTTTCTTCAGTACTATGTCTTTGTAGTACTTTTCGGTGATGCTTTTGCCCTTTTTCACTGGCACTTTTATTCCGACTCCTTCACCAGAGAAGAAGATTGCATACAAAACCTTCTTTGTACTCAAAGAACGTTTGGCAATTATTGGGCGTTTGCTGTGTTTAGTGGCCCAGATCTTATTGCTAACCTTTCTGACGGGCTCAAAATAATGGACCCAGGTTTCATCACCTGTGACGACATTGGCAAACTGCTTTTTGTCATATTTTGGAAACATTTGAAGCAGCTTTTTGGCCACTTTAACCCGTTGCCACTTTTGCTCGTCAGTCAACAGATGTGGCACCCATCTATCAAAAATCTTTCTGACTTTCAAATGCTTCTTCAAAATAAGGTGAACCGTTGATAGTGATATGCCTACCTTTCGTGCAATATCGCGAACTGTAAATCTGGCATCTCCTTCAATGATTTCCTTTATTTTGGAAACAGTTTCTTTACGAGATGCAGATTTTGGCCTTACTTGATTTCGGTGCATTTTTGATGGACTCTACACCAGACTCAAATGTCTTTTTCCACTGCCGAACTGTGTCATAAGACACACAAGAAGGTCCAAAAGCAGTAGAAATTTCAGTCATCAGCTTCTTCAAAGAACAACCAAGTTTTGAGCGAGCTTTGATGTAAGCCCGTATTTCATCTTTTTTGTAGACGCTTCTACCAACCATTTTTACTGCAGTGGTCAATGACTGCGTGTATTCAAATGGCAAATTTTATGTCTTGCACTTAGTTTAACATGTACATTTATACACCATTGTGTAGATATTGAATAGCCCTATACAGGCATGTATTGGTTTTTATCGTGCCCCACGTGGATATCGAGCTAGAGGACAATAAGCAATTCATTTCGAACATCCCTCGTAATTCCTGTCAATCAAGCCCCTGGGGTCCAAACTGACCATACTCCAGGGGGTCATTTGTTTATATAGAGCTGTATAGCTAATGAACCTTCTAAAATCTTCTTCTTTGAAACCATGAGGCCCAGAGCTAACATATTTACCATGTAGCAAAGTTTATTGGTCCCCTACATAAATCCTGCCAATCAAGCACATGGAGTCCAAACTGACCACACCACAGGGGATCGTTTGTTTATATAGAGCTACATAGCCAAAGACCCTTCAAAAATCTTCTTCTCTGAAACCAAGAGGCCCAGAGGTAACATACTTAGTATGTAGCAATGTTTAGTGGTCTCCTACATAAATCCTTTCAGTCATGTCCCTTGGGTCCAAATTGGCTATGCCCAGGGTGGGGGGTAAAGCAGAGTCATGCTCCATCCCTTCACTTCATAAAGACCTAATATCTCAGAAATCAATCAGATCCCCACCCCTAAACCATATATATTCTTGTTCCATACGATAAGACACATCCATTGACACCAACCTGTGGTCTCCTGACACTATGCCCCACCTCCTCCAGTTCATGTAAGGCTTAATATCTCAGAAAGTGTTCAGAAGCCCACCACAAAACCATATATAATGTTGTTCCTTATGATAAGATGCATTCAGTTACACAGACTTTATGCTCCCCGGAGATATGCCCCTTCACTTCATAAAAGGCTTTATATCTCAGAAAGCATTCAGATCCCCGCCCCTAAACCATATATATTTTTGTTCTTTATATTAAGACACATCCAGTTGAAAAAGGGAGATATTAGTAAGTTGAATTACCTTGGTGAGTAGCATAAATTATCAGGTGCAATTAAAGGATTCCATTAGCACGTTTAGTATTCAAGTCTATGAGTTGTTAAAACTTAAGTTTCTCAGGTGAGCGGTTTAGGCTCATTGAGCCTCTTCTTAATATATTCTGTACATTTTTGTTTGAATATTTCATTTTTGGGGTCCATTCCCTTTAATATTTTTACACTTAAAACTGTGCTGTAATGAACAAGGTTATTCCTGTGTTTACATTTGTTGTTCTGTCTTTAGGTTTGTTCGGTAATATCTCGATTGGAGAGGTGAATATTGAGGATCGAGATATTACTAATGATGACAAACAGTACACACTTGCTACACCTGAGGCATCTGCTTTTGTCTTGTAAGTATTTTTCTTTCCTCTTTTGTTTTCTTAAGTAAGACTTCATAGCTTAACATAACGCCCTTTTTTTTCAACTGAAAATTATTGATATTTTTTGTATTTCTTATATAAATGTTTTTCCTTTTAGAGTAGAACCTTTTTCAGAAGAAGATTGATGCACTGGAAAGGAAACAGGAAATGACAGAAAATGTCTTCCTTGTGATAACTGAGAGAAAATCTACCAGGTGTGTCCAGTCTCTTGAAAGTTTCTATTTTTTACAAAAACTGTAATTGACATTTCATATGGTTTGTCTCATATGAAGACAATGTACGTGCATCATCCATTACCTGTGTGTGAAATGTTTCATATTTTATTTACTCTATATTTTAGCGTGGCATCAGACACTGGTATAGTGACCTTGAAACCGAATGTCCCAGAAGTGACCTTCACCTTTGCTGTTGATGTTCTAGATAAAGTAGGGAAAAATGCAGGGACATCTGCAAGGTCAACAGTGACAGTAGAAGTTAAGTACATCAGTGAAGAAGCTGTGTATAGTTCGGGCTCTGTTAGAATAGATGGTATATAACTTTTTAAATATAAAACTATTTATATTGTTGTATTTACCCTAAGTATTGGGACAGACAGGCCTGAGCAAACAGTGTAGACCAGACCAAATACCAGAGAACACTGTTTGCCACTGATCCAGCAGCTTTTAGACACATCAGCAGGTAATAAAATGGCATTGTTGAAGTTTTAGGACATAGTGGTAAGGAACAATAAGTATTTGAATATTTAGGATAAATATGCTTCTTGTGAATCTCTTAATAATCCGCTTTTTAACCTAATGTGCTGATATGTTCTCCATGAAAACATCCAACAATCCATCCTACCATTTATCTATCTGTCAAGATTTGCTAGCATCCTAGTATTCAAGTCTATTTCTAATAACTATTACACCAACAATCATCTTACTTGGCATGCTCTCTCCCTATCAAGTACTCAAACAATGCAGCATCATTTAACTTTGCCATTTTTTACACCATTTTTTTTATCAGCTGTAACACCTACAGTCATCTAACATGGTATGTGCTTTCTCCCTTAATGTACTCGAATGCTGCAGTTCTCTTTTTTCTCAAATCAATTTTCATAAATTTTCACCAAACTGCTCAGCTTAGTAGGCTCTTATTTTCTAATATGAGCCAGTGCATGACAAAACCAACAAACAGCATGTACACCCAGCAAAGACTCAGATCAGCCTGGGCAACCTCCCAGGCTGATCAGAGTCTTTGCTGTGCCCTCAGTGGGCAGTTAAGGACCCAAGCTTTCTTCATGGCGACAGCAAAGACTGATCAACCTGGGCTGATGATTTATCAGTTGATAAGCGGGCAGTGAAGGCCCTGACCAGCCTGCATAGATGCACCAAATGGTCTGGGTCTGGCATGCACGTGATAAGTACCTTTTCCCTCATATCATTGATCTTTTGTTCTTAAGGTATTTCTGATGAAGAGTTTCTGCGGAGAGAAAAATCAAACTTAGTCAGTTCCATGTACGAAAAAAGTATGTACATGGAATTCCGTGAACTGCTGGCTGCAAAACTACACACAGACTTGGAAAATGTCTACATTCTAAGTGTAATGTACAATTCCATAAAAGGTGACTATACTGATGTACGATACGCTGCTCATGGTTCCCCATGGTATCAGTCTGGCAGAGTGGATGGTGTTGTGAGTGCTAACAGAGATGAGGTATGTCTTTTGCTATACAAGCTGGCCTTCTGCAGGAAAATGATGAAATTACTATAAATTTTCTAAAATTTACAATAAATGTCCTGAAAATTTAAAAAAAAAATTTTTTCATTTTTTTTTTTTTTTTTTTTTTTTTTTTTTTGCCTAAGTATATTTTTATGCATACACATATACATATGTACATAGTGGAGTTGCAAAAACTTTTACAATATTTGGTGGAATGGCATCCATTGCAGAAGACTGTTCCTGAAGGTTATGCCAGGTCTCTCAGAAATGTTGGTGTATGTAATTTTAGGACAATGACCATAAGCGTCATATATTTGCCTGGATGTTAAGATATTCATGCTTGAGCATGGCAGCCCTGTTTGACATGATCACACTGTTTTGATCACATTTCATAAAGCAAAAGGCAACTGTCAAAATTTAAGTATGGAGTTTGCCTCCTTCTGAGCAAATTCTTTCCTGTTAGAATAGACCCCTTTTCACAATGGGTTTGTTGTGCAGAAAAGCAAACAGAACAGAAAGTCACAAAAGTTGCCTCCCTCAAAAAATGTGAGAAAATATAGCAGGTGTATTGAGTCATACTTTATTTCCACTCATGTATATAGAGCAATTTACACAATGAAAAGTTACAAAATAAAGATAGAATCAATTTACACAATGAAAAGTTACAAAATAAAGATAGAATCAATTTCATCTTTACTCTTAAGACTGGACTGGACCATCAGAAGACTAGTTGGTATGCTAATGCTCCCATCACACAAAAGTGCTTTCTATTGGATTCTAACACCCCTGCACGTGTTGTTCCTTATTTGTCTTTACATTTCTAGCCATGCTTTATCTAAGTTATTTGAGCACAGGAATTCGTTGCTTACTATCAACGGGAAACCAATCATACTTGAGAAAGTTTCGCCCCCTGGTAACTATGGACGCTAGCTTACAATATTGGCCGAAACATTCATATACATAATAAAATATATTATGTATTAAGACAGAAAATGATCTATGAGCATTGCAGTTCTTTGACTTTTTTTTACCTGATGAATTCCTCTACAGGTTATAACATTCAAACACATCCGTTTATTTCTTGTTTCCATCGTGTATTTGTTGACATGTTCGAAAACAAAAGTAAGCCGGTTAACATTCTTATTTTGTTGTTTTATATCTGTCCTTCTTAAGTCTATCGCGGCACTCAAATTTCATACGTTTTGCTTTTTTTTTCATGTGACACAGGATTCAAGTTTTTATATTAACGCATCGTTTATTTATACTTTACATCATCAGCTGAATCGCATAAGTTATCCGCCATTTTGAATATTCACCATCCAACCTTGTAACTATGTAACCGCATGACATATTGCTTAAGAGGTATTGACAACTACCAAAGAGGAAGTCAGGTAATAAAAATAATAATGAAAATCAATAAAAAAATTCATTTATGCAAAATTCGCTCAATGAGGGGTGTTAGAAAAGAAAAAAAATTATTCCGAACCATGCTCAAATGCCCCAGATAAAGCGCAGTTGAATTTAGGTTGTATCCATTTGATTTCAAATGGGTACAACCCAAACTCAATTGTGCTTTATCTTAGGCATTTGAGCACGGTTCGGAATAATTTATTTCTTAAATAAACAACAACAATATTACATATACAACAGAACTGCTGTTACAAAACTTCTGTTTTGCTTTTTTTGTTTTGTGAAACAACTGTGCAACTTAAATGGCTTTGATCATGTATTTTTATATGTTTGACATTTCATGTGACTCAGTAGAAGGTTCCAAGTAGCCGAATGGTAAGTTGCTCCCAACTACAGATTGCAATTTCTTAGGTTTGCATCCAGTTGGAGGCCAAATGTGGCTTAAGACTTTACGGAGCTTCTTTGTGCAGAGCCTTTCATTATCACTCATCATCTTGATATGATTTAAATAATGTTCAAGGGACATAAAACACCAAATCATTATTCATGAGAATGAGCTGCCCATGTATGATAATGTTTGTTTTAACTTTGAATTGCTTTTTAAGGGACTGGATATTCTTTCAGGGAAGGTAAATCTCTCTCAACATTTGTTTTTTTCTCCCTTCTGAAAGGGGTCTACTTTAAAAGGAAAGAATTTGTTGCCAGAAAGAATTTGTTCCCAGGGAGAACAAATTCTTCCCTTTTAGAGTAGAGCCCTTTTCAGAAGGGGCTTGATACGTAGGAAAGCAAATAATAAGTAACAAAAGTTGTCTCCCATGTACAAGAAAATCCAGCCCCATTCAGTGTTAAAATTTGAACAGTTTCAGAAGCTGCTGGGCAGTAGTGGAACAATTGGCATGTTACCTATTGACATGTGTCAGAAAGAGACGTGTGAAGTAGGATGTTACAACAAACTTGTTGTCACCAACACTCCCAAGTTGGTTAATAGTCATGGCGCCTCGTTTGTTGGTGTAAATACTGCAGTACTGGGAGAATGTGGTTGTCGAGCAACAGATTTCTCCTCACCCATTGAATGTACCCCAGGATATTGTTACCATGGCGGCACTTGTATTAAGGATCCCTGGGATGTTGTCAGGTAAATGATCTAATTCTCTTTATACCTTATTTCTTTCAGCAGACAGAATTTCTGAAGCACTGTATATAGTTGGCAGATTTTTCGCAATTTCATTCAGAAGAACTTTTATCACTTACTGTGTACTTTTCTACAAACTAAGAGATGACACAAAATGACTCACAAGAGTTGACGTGTTGTTAAACCCCAACACAATCAACAATCTACACACTAAGCTCCATCCTTTGCTCCCCCTCAAACCCACCCTGGAAGTGTATCCTTTTCCCATAACGAAGTGATTAAAATTGCTTGACTATAAAATATTGAAATAGAAAAAGTTCTGTTATACAGATCTTTTAATGGAAAAGTTAGTTTCTCACATTTCTTTTAATTAAAACAGCATTGTGACCTTGCATTTAAGATTTTTAATATGTAAAATATGACAGTTCTAACGAGTACCCACAATCTGTGTTTTAAGCAGAAATATGAAAAATATCAGAGCTTTTGATCTGAAAATTTTCAGTTTTTGGAGGTGAAATTTTCCCTATATTTGAATAGGCATGTTTACATAATGAGATTTTAGGCACAAAAGGTAGTGAAATTGACTTATTAAAATTTTAGGACATGATAAGGAGTGCTCAGATATGTAGAGTAAGTACAATAAAATATTTATATCTGTGTTCTTCTACAGCTGTGATTGTCCAGAAGGTTTTGATGGTCCACGATGTCAGCAACTTCGCCACAGTTTCAATGGAACAGGTTATGCACTTTACAAACAACTAGAACAGTGCGAGAAAAGCCGTACTAGTATTGAAATCCTCACTAATAAATCAGAAGGTCTTATCTTCTACAATGGACCACAAACTGAGCTTGACCAGGGAGACCCCAAGGATTTTATTTTATTGGAACTGACAGGAGGTGTTCCACGGCTGCGTATCAACCATGGAACAGGGGAACTCGCTCTTACTATTGAAGGTTCAAATCCTAAACTACTGAATGATGGAACATGGCACAGGATTGATATTTTTAGACAGAAAAAGGTGACTATTGTTTGTCTTAATGCAAATGGGATAGATTTTTTCACTATTTTGCAAAGGGAGACACTTTTGCTAGTATTTGAATTATTTCCAATGAAGAGGGATACCCTTAAAGAATGATTTTTTTTCCCAACCTGCAATGAGTAAATAATATCATTCAAAAATAGTCCCTAATAAGTAAAGACACAAAGACTGCCAGGTTTAGCTAGTTCCCTTGACAGTATATCCATTTTCCTTAATTTCAGGGCCCCGTTGTTCAAAACTAAAAATGTCATTAGTTAACGTATTGTTAAAACTTTGATCATTAAATATGGTATATATGCTAATATTTTTGCTGAAAAAATGTGAGTAGCTTTTGCATTTGCAAAAGCTACTCACATTTTTTCATCAAAAATACCTGTGAATTTGGTATTGTACTTACTAGAACAGTTAACATTTTGACCACTAATGAGCTCGTTAAGCTAACGATGCTTTGAACAACTGGGCCCTGATATGCAGTATGCATTATATTTCTATCCCTTAAAGCAGGGTGAGCTATTGTGATCACTTGCCATTCATAGTCCATCCGTCCACACTTTTGAACGACTTCTCCTCTGAAACCCATGGGCCAATTTTCTTCAAACTTCTTGTGGAGCCTTCTCTCAAAATGTATTAAAGACTAATTGCTGAAACTTACAATGAGTGATTAAAGTAGTAAAACATTTTAGTTAAATAATTTTGTCCCCCAGGGGTTATCTGCCCTTGCCCCTGGGCTCAATACATTTATAAAATTGTGTAATTTTTAAATGTCTTCTTCTCTTAAACTGCTTGAGCAATTTTCATCAGATTTCACATGGGGCCTTCTGTCAAAAGGCTGTTGCTAATTTGTTCAAATGGTTCTGCATCATCGAATAAGATGGCCGCCATGCCTATATGTGGTAAAAACACTTAAAAATCCTCTTCTCCAGAACCAAAAAAGCTTTTGGGCTGAATCTTGGTATACAGTATCGAGGACTCAAGGTCCACCATGTTTGTTCAAATGATGACCATAGGATGACCTTTGAACTTTTTTTATGCAGGTTTAAATTTGCATCCCTATACATTTATATGGAGAAAATGTTGATGTCATTTTTAGCTCGCCTGAACAACGTTTACGGAGAGCTATTGTTCTGTCCTCGGCGTTGGCATCCACAAATGTTAAAGTTTTCCTTAAATTTAAGTTTTTAAGACCTCATTTTTTCCTAGCCTTATCACGGATTTGATTCATCTTTGGTATGATGATACATATTGGTCTAAAATTTTGCACAATACCATCCCCACTACCCTAGGTCATGTCAAGGTCAAGGTCACAGATTTAGAATTTTCATGTTAAAATTTTATGTCAAAGTTTTTAGGATCTCATAATTTCTAAACTAAATGATGGATTTAGTTCCTATTTGGTATCATGAAAAATACTGGTCAAAAGTTTTTATCAGCACCATCAGCACTTATGACCATGGCCTTGAGGTCAAGGTTTAAATGTTGAAGTTTTCGTTAAAGTCTTTAAGACCTTTCTATTTCCTAACCTTACCACCGATTTTATTCATCTCTGGTATGAAGATACATATTGGTCAAAAATTTTGCGCTGTATCATCCCCACCACCCTAGGTCATGTCAAGGTCAAGGTCACACTTAGAATTTTGTTGTTAAAATTTTATGTCAAAGTTTTTAGTATCTCATTACTTCTAAACTAAATGATGGATTTAGTTCTTGTTTGGTATTATGGTAGATACTGGTCAAAAGTTTTTATCAGCACCATCAGCACTCATGCCATGACCTTGTGGTCGAGGTCACAGACTTAGGATTTAAATGTTAAAGCTTTTGTTAAAGTTTTTAAGACCTCATTATTTCCTAACCTTATCATCAATTTGATTCATCTTTCGATTGATGATACATATTGATCTAAAATTTTGCACAGTACCATTTCCCACCACCCTTGGTCATGTCAAGGTCAAGGTCACAGACATAGAATTTTTGTGTTAAAATTTTACGTCAAAGTTTTTAGGATCGATAGATTCTGGTCAAAAGTTTTTATCAGCACTCATGACCAAGACCTTGAGATCGAGGTCACAGACTCAAAATTTAAATGTTTATGTTTTCATTAAAGGTTTTAAGACCTCATTATTTCCTAACCTTACCACCGATTTGATTCTTCTTTGGTATTGTGATAACTATTGGTCCAAAATTTTGCCCAGTTCCATCCTCACCCCCCGACCCGCCCCCCTACCCCCCCCCACCCCCCAGCCCCCTTTTTCATGTTAAGGTCAAGGTCACAGTCATGTCACAATTTTCATATTAAATTTTACGTCAAAGTTTTTTAGGATCGATAGATACTGGTCAAAAGTTTTATCAGCACTCATGACCGTGACCTTGAGGTCAAAGTTTTTAGGACCTCATTACTTCTAAACCAAAGGATGGATTTAATATATATTTGGTATCATGATATATACTGGTCCAAAGTTTTTACCAGCGCTGTCAGCACTCATAACCCTGCTGACCTTGGGGTTGAGGTCACATCTTTGAATTTTAAAAATGTTAGTTTTTCTTTAAGTTTTTAAGATCTTATTATTTCTTAACCTTATCACCGATTTGATTAATCTTTGGTATGAAAATTTTGCACAGTGCATTCCCCCCCCCCTCCCTACTGCCCCGCCCCCCCCCCCCCCCCCCCACACACACACACACACACACCCAGGTCATGTCAAAATCAAGGTCACAGACTTAGAATTTTCCAGAAACAAAATGTACAATATCAGGCAAGCTATCCTGTCTGACGACAGGTCTTGTCCCAAAATTTATTATAGACTTACGGCTGAAACTAAAGTAGTAAAATATTTTTGTTATAATCAAAATTTTGTCCCCTGAGGGTTATCTGCCCTTGCCACTAGGTTATATACATGTATAAAATTGTGTAATTTTTAAATGTCTTCTTCTCTGAAACTGCTTGAGCAATTTTCACCAGATTTCACATGGGGCCTTCTGTCAAAGTGGTATTTCCAATTTGTTCAAATGGTTCCATGCAATTGAACAAGGTGGCTGCCATGCCCATATATGGTAGAAAGACTTAAAAATCTCCTTCTCCAGAAACAAGAAAGCCTTGGGGCTGAATCTTAGTATATAGCATCAAGGACTGAAGGTCTACCAAGTTTGTTCACATGATGACTGTAAGTTGACCTTTGACCTTTTTACAGCAGGGTCAGATTTGCTACCCCATGCATTTATATGGGGAAAATGTTGAAAAGTCATTTTCTCAGAATGTATTAAAGACTAATGGCTGAAACTTACAATGTGTGATTGAAATAGTAAAACAGTTTAGTTATAATCAAAATTTTGTCCCTTGAGGATTATCTGCCCTTGCCAATGAGCTATATACATGAATAAAATTGTGTAATTTTTAAATGTCTTCTCTGAAACTGCTAGAGCAATTTTCTTCAGATTTCACATGGGCCTTCTGTTGAAAGGGTATTGCCAATTTGTTCAAATGGTTCCGTGCAACTAAACAAGATGGCCTCCCTATCCATATATGGTAAAAACTCTTAAAAAGTTTCTTCTTCAGAACCAAGAAAGCTTGGGGGATGAATCTTGGTATATAGCATCCAGGACTCAAGCTCTACCAAGTTTGTTTAAATGATGATCATAGGTTGACCTTTGACCAAGGTCAGATTTGCATCTCTATAGATTTGTATGGGGGGAAAAGTTGTAAAATCATATTTTTTTCAATATTCTGTTGCATGGCATTTGCAAATATGCAGGTGAGTGAATTGTGGCCCATGGGCCTCTTGTTGTTGTTTTTTTTTTTCAGAGTAAATATGACTTGACTAGTCAGACAGTTCACATGAAATGTCAAGTCTTATTTTCTCTGAGTAATTTATAAAAAAAAAAAAAAATGAGAATATTGTATGTTGCAAATTTGCTTGGTGCTTTAAGGCTTAATGAAAAAAGAGGCTTTTAGTTAAAAGTTCACAGTATAGAGCATTAACTTGGGAATGATTTCATTATACCATGGCTTAGAAAAAGTGGGGAATATACTGGCTTAACATCCATCTGTCTGTTCATACATAACAAGATATTCCATCAAAGTTTTCTCAGAAACAGTGTAGCTATAACTGTATATTGTTAGGTGGTGACTCTGATGGTGGATCACTGTGACAATAGTGTCTTCAACAACAATCTGGAGGACCGCTCAAACTGTGAGGCATCGGGTGTGACACCAGGAGAAAACATTTATGTCAACGCGGACACCGTTCTTCAGCTAGGTGGTCGGGCCACCACTCCAACATATCCTGCAAATGTGATGACAGAGAGGTTTGATGGCTGCATGAAGAACCTGATGCATAATGCTGAGGTAAGAGACAGCAAGCTTTCAGCCCTTTGTTCTTGCAGTTTGGCATATGTATTAATTGGCAGTCAAGGTGACAAATAGCCAACTTACATTGTTGTTTTCATCGAGTTAATAATGTCATATCTCAATTAAGAAAGTGACATAGAGAAAGTGTTAATTACAAGAAAATTCTCTGCTCAACTTGCACCCTGCCGAGACATCTGGGCTCCAGATGACTGGTACCCGGTCATAAATTAGGACCACATTGTATCATAATTTGTCAAGAATTTTCTCACTTTTCACCCAGTCCTAGTCAAATATGATACAGTTTTGCACCTTTGGACTTGGTCAGTAAGGTACAGAGACAATTTTGCCTCAGTCAACTTGTCTCTTATTGTGAATTCACTCCATAACAATCTCATAACTTGTCAAAATTTGACCATTTTCAGCTCAATCCTAGTTAGATACAAGCAGTTTTTCTCATCAGAACATAGTCAGTAAGATACCTAGACAACTTGGCTCCTGCCAACGCAAGTCTTATCAGAAATTTGATCTGTTCGGCTCCTTTTCTACCAAGATTTCTGTCATTTTCAACTTGATCCTATTGAAATAAATGATACTTTTTCTTTGCACCTCAGAGCTTGGTCTATAACAATACTGAAAAGTTATAGATAGGAACATCATTTTGTTTTGTTTTTTAATAGAAATGTGTGCAAATTTTTGGTGTTTGTTATACATGATTATGTGTAATACACAGCAAAATTCTGTAACCATTTGTCTTGTTTCTCCAGAAAAACATATAATGTAGGTACTTATTAGTGATGAGAACTCTCATGTTTTCTTGGAGTAATAAGAAAAATATCAATACTTTTTTGGCTGGTACAAAGTTCTTTATCTGGAGCTGTGTAAAAAAAAAAAAAAAAGAAACAGTAATAAACGTTCTTACTAGGGACAAGCTTACAAATATTTGATTCTAGTTAAAGCTTTCATTCCGAGACAACTATTGAGATATCAAAACCAGTGACATACACTGGAACCTCTGTCTAAGACTGTTCACTATAAGACAGTTTCCGATATAAGACTGTTTAAAGGTGGACCCCAAAAGTGTTGTATCCCAACAAAAATGCACAGGTTATATTATAAAAAAATGACCATTTATCATCATTTTTCTATATAATCTACATACCAAAATGAAATTGTATAGAATATGTAGAAAACTTATTTGTGGTCATTTTTTCTATATAATCTGTATATTTTGTTTGAATAAAATGGTCATTTTTCATAATTATCTATACATTTTTGTTTGGATACAGCTTGGCTATTTAGCTAACATGATTTTTGCTTTTGATCCCAGGAATATGGTAATAAAGAGGTTGTGTTGTAATTTCAGCTGTATGATCTGAGTACTGGTGATGCTTTCCCTGGTTCCCAGGATGGGTGTAAACGTGAAGATGATAAATGTGGAACTACCTCTGAATATTGTGGACATGGCCAGTGCCTGATTACAGGAGTCGGTTCAAAAATGTGTAACTGTGATCTGGGCTGGCGAACTTCAGATTCAGATGTCTGTGATACAGGTGGGTTGGTCTCAGTCATAAAGGCCAGGTCAAGCAAAAAAGTGCGTTTGAATAATCACAGAATGCACAGGTTCAGATCATCCTGTGCATGCAAAAAGTATCATGCGAGCGTTGGTTCTCCTGAAGTATCCAACGATTCTGACAGTGCACAGTGCAGATGCACAGGCTGGTCAGGGCTTTTGCTGTCCGCATATCGAGGGTTGATTGCAAGACTGTAGCAAGTCAGATGGTTGTTTTTCCCAATACTTAATCTCCTCACCATGAAGTTGTTATGAAGATTACAACATTTCTTTCTGTAAACAATGGAAATTTAGGTGCCATTGCTCGTATGAGCAATGGCACTTAAATTTGCATTGTTTACAAAGGAGTCAAAGTTGCCCCTAAACAAAGGTTTCAAAAATATGTTTGAGTTACTACAGTCTTGTGCTCAACCCTCGATATGCCCTGCCCAAAGACATGTTTTTGCATGGTGTGGTCCATTTGTTTAAGGGGATAGGTACACTTGGTAATTTAACAAGGGCAACAGTAGTCTACTCTTAAAGGAAGAAAGATGTGCACACAAGGGAAGCAAAATTATTCCTTGTAAAGTAAACCAAACAGGATGCAAAACTATTTGATAGAGATGCCTCCTCTGGAAGTGTACATTTGCCATGAAAGGGAATGATACAGCTCTGGCATGGAACTATTCGCCTCTTTTTTATTGGAATGGTGGGTACCTTTTAAGAAAAGGAATTGCTGCCTCAGTACGTGAGTATATTTTTCCATTTAAGAGTAGCCCCCATTTTCAAAGGATTTTAAAATACTATGGAGGCCACTTTCTATCCGAAGCAGTTGTCCCTGTATAAAATAGGAGTTAAAACTGCCTGAGGCTAATGTAATGAATCTACAACTTGCTGAGACTTTTAATGAGTATTCAATATGTGATTGTGTGAAGAAATAAGAAAAGTATCCTTCATTTATCATTGAAAGGGTGTTTTGTTTGGACATATGCATATACAAATATGATTTATTTTGGTTTCACCAGCCAACACTTTGATAGGAGCTATGTTGTTTATTTTTCTTCATCCATCCATTCACAAATCCATTCATCATCATCTTCCTATTATCCATCCATCAGTTAGTCATCCGTCTATCCAACCATCATCCAATCATCCTTAGGAAAGAAATGTTCTCTTCTTACTTTTAAGAGTAAACCTATTGAGAAGGGCTTCATTTACCAGTGAAACAGATTCTTTCAACTAGATTTGTCTCCCTTTGAAAGTGAGGAGAACATTTTCAGCTTTGAGTGTTGTCTCTTTCTCCCTAAATCTGTGCATAACTAACCCATAAAGTGCCAAGCAAAATTTGTAGTAGATGACAATCTTAATTTATTTTTTTTTCCATTTTTAGAGAAAATAAGTTTTGACATGTCATGTGAATCATCTGCTTGGCATAAATAAAACAAAATAGTCAAAATTGTCATCTGCTGCAGTTGTGATTGACAGTTTAAGGGTTAAGACATTTTTGTTGTTTGCACAGGTTTTGATGTGATTGATGTTCATCTGCTTTATGCAAGACAGTCATTTTAAAAAGACTAAACCTTTCATTTGCATATATATAATTTCCAGCGACTCAGAAGAGAGATTTTGAGACCGAGAGTTACCTGGACTGGAAGCTCAAGAATACATTCAAGGATGTACTGGATAATCAGAAAACATCTGTTAGCTTCCGCTTTAGAACACGCGACACAGAAGGACTACTTTTCAGTGTAACTGATGAGGCACAGAGTAATAAATTCATCAGACTTAAGGTATTACTTTTCATACCATAGTAAACTTAACCATTTTGCCTTTGAGTTTTATTGTACTATTTTCAAGGAATATATAGAGGATATTCAAATGTTTGGAGTGAATATGACTTTTATTTCATCGAGTGAAGTGAAAAAACGAGATGAAATAAAAGTCATATTCACGACAAACATTTGAATTTTCTTTTTATTATATACATCACTTTCGACAGAAGAGATGCAAATCTTGCATTTGCAAGGGGAAGTCTGACACGCAGTTTTGTCCCTTGGCAGTGACATATAAGAACCGCATAACAGCGGGAAACCTACTTTCGAAAGAAAATAGTCCCCGAAATATTTCAGCCTAAAAGCGTCTTTTTAAGGGATATGAGCAATAAAATCAACTGTATTTAGTTCAATTTAATAAAACAAGAAACATTTTAGGTATTGAACATGAATTTAGGTATTGAACATGCTTCCCTTTGACCATTAATGTAAATAAGAAAAAAAGTAGTTCCAGATCTTATATTTTTCACTGGTCAGAGGAGTGAAAATATAAGTGAAAATATAACTTTTTCAAAATATGCATTTTATTTCTTTAATAATTCTCTATATTTCATTACTTTGTATATAATAAACTGGCATATTGGTATATAATACATGGAAGAATGAATAGTGTTTGCTTGATATGAAAATTTTTCCACTTAGGAATATGATGAAAATATCTTGTTCCTTGAAAAGTTTTGATTTTTCATTGTTACATCTTGAAATCTGTTATAAGGAACTTAGTGCTTAGCATGCTGGGTAATGATTTCAGCAGACAACATTTGAAGTATATTTTCAGTAAAATAGACATTGATATTTCATGCAAATTGTCTCCTTAGGAGTCAGTTTGCAAGAAATGTCAAAGCCTATTTTGGGAAAAAATTAGAAAAATGTCATGAATTTGTCATCTGCTGAATCTGTCCAGGGATAGGTAAAGGTTAATTCCTCCTTGATATTTGTACCACACTGCAGCACTGATATAAGGCTGAAATCCTAATAACACAGACATTCCATAGCTCCCTTTTTTTAACATTTTTTTTTCTTTTTTTTTTTTTCTTTTTTTTTAAATATGATGAAACATGGAAACAAAATGCATTCATTTTCACTTTTTTTTTTTAAACAATTTACATAGGTATATATGGTAATGCAAAACCATTACTGACTACATTAATGCTCCTCCGTGCCTAATCTACGTGGTGATTCTCTTGTTTGCATTGATAGCGAGCAAAGTCATAGCGCAGCTGCCATTTAGAAGAATTCTTTCATTATCACCCCTTTGTCTTCTCAATATGACTTAAATAATGTTGAAAGAGACATAAAACACCAAATGATCATTATCATGTAGCTGTCAGACAAACTGATAATGCTTTGATCTTCTCAGGTATTTTGTCTGGTTATGAACGAAATGTGAGTGAAACAAAAATGTCCAAAAAAAAAAAAATATTTGTGAACAAATTTGTGATGCAAAGTCTGATGCTTGGGTAAGAAATGATCTACTCACAGGAAGGAGGCAGAATACAGATTTATTCTCATATATTTTACCTGGTAATATGTTGATCACATGACATTACCATTTTGGTCATGCAATTTTTCCATGAAGGAGTGGACGAAAAATGTAACTTATTGCAAACAGCCAGAACTGCACCTAGGCATCAGTGCAGTTTGATAAAAATCTACACATGGTTATGGTTTACCGGTTAGATTCTGTGGGGCCTAGAACTTGTATTTTGCCAGTAGAAACAAACATGCTGGCAATACCCCCACTCCCCCGTGGGGATATACAGTTTTCAGGTTGTCCATCTGTCCATCCATCAATAAGGTGTACCTACATAAGAGAAAGTAAGGGCTAGGGGCCAATTCTCTTGTAGTTATTGCACTTTGTAAAATTTCTTAATGCAGTAAAATGTTTGTGTGCACACTATCTCTTTAACCAATGCTGGAATTTGACCAAACTAGCACAGATACATCATCAGGATGGGGGAAAGAAGTGATTAGATTTTGGTGGTCGATCTTATTTTCAAGGTCACTACATTATAAATACTCAAAAAGTGAGCCTTGTGTGCACTCTATCTCTTGCATCAATAGATGGAATTTGACCAAACTGCCACAGATACATCGCTGGGATTGGGGAAAGAAGTGTTCAGAATTTGGTGACCTTTATCTGGTATGAAGGTCACACCAGCACTTAGAAACTCAAATTTTGATAGTTATTGCCCTTTGTAAAATTTCTAAATGCAATAAAAAGTTTGTGTGCACACTATCTCTTTAGCCAATGGCTGGAATTTGACCAAACTAGCACAGACACATCATCAGGATGGGGAAAGAAGTGATTAGATTTTGGTGACCTTGACCTTATTTTCAAGGTCACTATGTAAGTGGGCCTTGTGTGCGCTCTGTCTCATGAATCAATTGATGGAATTTGACCAAACTAGCACAGATACATCATTGGGATTGGGCAAAGCAGTAATAAGATTTTGGTGACCTTTATCTTGTTTTCAAGGTCTCATTGGCACTTTGAAATTCAAATTTTGATAGAAAAAAGCTTGTGTGCACACACTATCTTGAACCAATTGCTGGAATTTTAACAAACTAGCACATATATATCATTTGGACAGAGGAAAGAAGTGATTAGATTTTTGTGACCTTAACTTCATTTTCAAGGTCACTACATTATAAATACTCTAAAAATGAGCCTAGTAAAAAGTTTGTATGCACACTATCTCTTTAACCAATGGCTGGAATTTGACCAAACTAGCACAGATACATCATCAGGATGGGGGAAAGAAGTGATTAGATTTTGGTGACCTTGACCTTATTTTCAAGGTCACTACATTGTAAATACTCAAAAAGTGAGCCTTGTATGCACTCAATCTCATGAATCAATGGAGGGAATTTGACCAAACTAGCACAGATACTTCACTGGGATTGGGGAAAGCAGTGATTAGATTTTAATAACCTTTATCTCATTTTCAAGGTCACACCGGCACTTTGAAACTCAAATTTTGATAGAAAAAAAGCTTGTGTGCACACTGTATCTTGAACCAATGGCTGGAATTTTAACAAACTAGCACAGATATATCATTTGGACATGGGAAAGAAGTGATTAGATTTTTGTGACCTTGATCTCATTTTCAAGGTCACTACATTATAAATACTCAAAAAATGAGCCTTGTAAAAAGTTTGTGTGCTCACTATCTCTTTAACCAGTGGCTGGAATTTGACCAAACTAGCACAGATACATCATCAGGATGGGGGAAAGAAGTGATTAGATTTTGGTGACCTTGACCTTATTCTCAAGGTCACTACATTATAGATAAAGTGAGCCTTGTGTGCACTCTATCTTTTTATCCCCTGACCTATAGGTTCAGGGGATATAGCGATCGCCCTGCGTCCATCTGTCCGTCTGTCTGTCCGTCAGTCTGTAGATGAAACCTTGTGCAGCCCATAACTCCTATACCCTTTGAGCTATTTTCATGAATCTTTGTCAGGTTGTAGAGGGCATTGAGTAGGAGTGCCGCATGCAATAATGACAACTCTAATCAACTTGGTTCAGGAGTTATCTCCCATAGTCTCCCAAAATTGTAACATTTTGTGCAGACCATAACTCTGAAACCCTTTAAGATATTTTCATGATACTTCACCAATATGTAGAGGACATTGAGTAGGCATGTCGCGTACAAGAAAGACAATCTAGCTGACTCCGTTTTGGAGTTACCTTACATAGTTGTTAAATCTTGTGCGGCCCATAACTCTAAAACCCTTTAAGGTATTTTCATGATACTTCACCATTAGGTAGAGGACATTAAGTAGGCGTGTCTTGTACAAGAAAGACAACTCTGTCTGCATTCTTGAGTTATCTCCCATAATTATAAAATCTTGTGCAGGCCTTAACTCAATAACCCTTTGAGATATTTTCATGATACTTGATCAAGTTGTAGAGGACATTGAGTAGGTGTGTCACATACAAGAACAACAACTCTAGCTGACTCCGTTTTGGGAGTTATCTCCCATAGTTGTTAAATCTTGTGTGGCACATAACTCTAAAACCCTATACGTTATTTTCATGATACTTCACCAATAGGTAGAGGACATTGAGTAGGGGTGTCGCATACAAGAATGATAACTCTAACTGACTGCATTCTGGAGTTATCTCCCATAGTTATGAAATCTTGTGGAGGCCATAACTCAATAACCCTTTGAGATATTATCATGATACTTGATCAAGTTGTACAGGACATTGAGTATGTATGTCACATACAAGAACAACAACTCTAACTGACTCAGTTCTGGAGTTATCTCCCATAGTTGTTAAATCTTGTGCAGGCCATAACTCTTAAACCCTTTGAGATATTTTTATGATACTTCATCAAGTTGTAGAGGACATTGAGTAGGCATGTTATGTACACAAAAAACAAGTCTTTGACTCCACTTTTGAGTTATCTCCCATCATCATATATCATATTCGGATTTCTGATTAACGTGCAGGTACAGGGGCAACATCCACATCAGTGGGCCCCCTTCCAGATAGCTGGCTTGCTGCACGCATGGCAGATCTCACACCAGATCTCCAGGTACGTCTGTCATGAGGGTTGATAGCCGAGAGCTTCCACTCTCTGCAATCCCTCTCTGTCAGCTGCTTCCATGTCATTTTGGGCCTCCCAGGCCCAAACTTTCCATCAACCTGTATGTCAAAGGCTGTCTTGACTGCACCATTGGAGCGTTCCACATGTCCATACCATCGGAGTCTTCTCTCCTTCAGAATGAGGTCCAGATCCTCAATGCCAAGCCGCACAAGTAGCTCATTGGACCTGGTGGTGACAATGTCTTGCTGCCTGACATTGCAGATCTGTCTGATCATTGCCCTGTCATTTCGCTGCAGATGCTGTAGGTTCCGCTGTGTCAATGGCCAAGTCTCGCTGGCATGGAGCATTGCGCTCTGCACACAAGAGCTGTACACACGGCCATGTGTTTTGAAAGAGAGGTGGCGTGAAGAGAGGACTGGTAGCAGATCCTTGAACTTCTTCCAGGCGGTTTTCACACATGTTGTGGTTGAAAGTTCACAGCCACCTGCTGCTGAGAGCATGTCTCCTAGGTAGCAAAAGGAAGCTACCACCTCAAGCTTGTCAGGTCCGACCTGGACTTCCTTCTTTGGTCTGCCATCCAAGGGGCGTGCATTACCTGGCACTGTGTACATCTGTAGTCAGGATCCTTTTTCAAGCGCTTGAGCCCACTGCATTTCTTGTGCACCCAGTGCTTGCAGCCATTGCAGAAGATGCTGTTGCTGCCCACTCCAGTGCGACAGACAGCGCATGGAAACTCACCTGAACTCTGCAGGAGGTCCAGTCCCGTACTGCAGATCATGATCTTTGTCTTTCCCGCATTTACTCTCAGTCCTTTCTTCTCCATTGCTTCTTTCCAAGTCAAGAGCCTCCTGACACATTCCTCAAGCGATTAAGCGATGATAACAAGGTCATCGGCATAGAGGTCCTCACAGGGGACCCCAGAGTGGAACTTTCGTGATAAGGCTTCAAGCACAATGATGAAGAGCAGCGGGCTGAGTACTAATCCTTGGTGAACACCAACCTTCACTTCAAACTCTTCACTGTACCCCTCACCAACACGGACACGGCTCTGTGCATTTGCATACATCCCCTGCACCAGTTGCACAATCCACTCCTCCACACCAAGTTTTCTCCGCGCCCACCAGATGACCTTCCGAGGTACTCAATCAAACGCCTTCTCCAGGTCTATGAAAGCCATGTAGAGTCTCTTATTGGCAGCTAGATACTTCTCTTGCAGCTGCCTGACAACAAAGATTGCGTCTGTAGTGCCTCTGCCTGGGACGAAGCCAAACTGGGAATCGCCGATTGACACCAACTGTCTGATGAGGCCGTCCACAGTCCTCTCCAGGATTTTCATAACCTGCTCTGTCAGCTTGAGACCGTGGTAGTTGCCCCTTTCCAATGCGTCCCCTTTTCCTTTGTAGAGGCAGACAATGAAACTCTGCTCCCAGTCAGAGGGTACCTTGCCATCACGAATGATTGCAACTGCGAGGTCACAGATCATGGAGGTGCCCATGTCACCGGCACTATGCCTGATGGGCCCAGTGCTTTGCCAGCCTTCATCTGTGAGATAGCCTTCTTAACCAAGCCTTCTTAACCATATCAATGGTGATTGGGATGGGCGGGCCTTCCACTGGTGGTTGATATGACAGGTGGTCTGGGTCCCAGTCACTCAACATTGAGAAGCCTTTGGTAGTGCTCTAGCCAGGCCTTCTGCTTTGAGTCTTCGCTCATTGACATCTCTCCTGCATCATTCTTCATAGGTTTGTCACCAACACCATCAGTGTTCTCTCTTCTAAACAGGTAAGCAAGGCGGTAGACTTCTGAAGACTTGGGGTCAATATTCTCGTAGAGCTTCTTGTCGGCTTCTTGATGAGCATGGTGCACTTGCATGTCTGGCATTTCGTTTGGCTGCATCGTATGATGCTCTAGTGCCTTTACCAGCCTTCCAGGCCTTGAAAGCAGTCTGCTTGGCAGCAATGGCCATTTCCATGTGTTCATTCCACCACCAGGTTTCACGTCGCCAACAGTGTGGCCGAGTTGTGCCACATACCTCCTCAGTTGTCTTGAGCAGTCCAGTCTAGATGTTGTTCCAGGTATCCTCAGTGGCCCCATCAGTTACACCTGCAGATGTGCTCACATGCAAGTTGAAGACCTCCTGGAAATGATTGCTTGTCTGAGGGTTTTTAAGCTTCCAAACTTTGAGGCGAGGGGTGAACTTGCGCTTGGATTTTGGAGGCACATCATTCGTCATATCACATACAAGAAGCTGATGTTGCAGTGCTACTTCCTCACCAGGGATCACTTTTACATCTGTGACAAGTTTGGGCATAGTCCTACGGAAAAGGATGGTCTATCTGCATGGCTGTGTTTCCAGATTTGTATGTGATGAGATGGCTGTCACGTTTCTTGAAACATGTGTTCCCAAGAAGCAGGTCAAATGCTAGGACATACTCTAGGATTCTCTCACCCTCAGCATCTGGTTCCGGCCTGCCATACCCAATTCCACCATGCACTTCCCTGTATCCAGTGCCTGCACGGCCAACAAGGCAATTCCAATCTCCACATGGGATCAGAAATTCTGATGCTGGGATCCTGGCAGTCACAGCATGCAGCTGATCAAAGAACAGGTCCTTAACCTCATCACTTAGACCACTCTGTGGGGCATACACAGACAGAAAGGTAACCACACGCTGGCCGACTATGAGTTTCACTAAAATAATTCTATCAGAGACTCTCTGAACCTCAAAAACTTTCTCTATCCACTCTTCTGCCACAAACACTCCTACACCAGCAGTGCCTTTGTTGTTTCCTGACCAGAGGATCTTGTACCTGGTGTCCTTGCCCTTGATTGTGCGGCAGCTGCCACCACGGTATCTGGTCTCCAGAATGCAGCAGACATCCACTTTCCTGCAGGATAGTGTTTCCACTACCTCGCAAACTCTTCCTCTCAGGGTGTACACATTGTTTTAAATTTGCTGATGGTCATAACTTCTCTACCAGTTGAGATTTTTTGGTGATAATTAATAGGGATGCTTAGAACATTAAGAAGGAGAGTTGCATTTAAAAATTGTAACTATGGGTTACTGGTTACTCCATTTATTTTCAATTATCTCCCCTGGATAGTTAGTAGAGATGCTAAGAACATAAACTAGGTGTGTCACAATATGTAAGGACCTCTGACCTACGGAGTGTTGGAGTTATCTCCCTTACTGCGGATGCAGATTTATCAGCAATGTATGCAGCAGGCTTTATTTTTCGCATTATTTTTGGATTCTTTGTTGAAAATCACTTACTAGCGAACACAAAATTGAGTTTCTCAGACTATCGATTGAAGAGTTACAGGACGCGCAGGCACGGGGCCTTATATTTCTCATTATTTTTGGATTCTTTGTTGAAAATCACTTACTAGCGAACACAAAATCCAGTTTCTACGACTTACAGTTTGAGAGTTATAATCTTTGCAGGCAACAAGCCTTATTTTTCTCATTATTTTCAGATTCTTTGTTGAAAATCACTTACTAGCAAACAAAAAATCCAGTTTCCATGACTTACGGTTTGAGAGTTATAATCATTGCAGGCAACGGGCCTTATTTTTCTCATTATTTTCAGTTTCTTTATTGAAAAACATAAAATCCAGTTTCCACAACTTATGGTTTTAGAGTTCTATGTCTGATTCACAGTTGTGGAGTTATCATCTACTGCAGGGTTAAACAAGTGTATCCCTTGATAAAATTACATCTCTGATGCCCTAGATTGAAAAAAGACGGCCATTTGTAGTGAGGTCGGGTGATTTGCCATCTCTTCTGATGGCTATTTTTTTCTGCATATCTTGATTAATATTATTAGGAATCTTAACATATTTTGCATAAATGTTGATATTTATGGGATGTTGCTGCTACAGAAAAAGAAGGGTCAGTGGATCAATACTGGTATAGTTAATCCCCTTTGTAATTCTTTAATGTCTTTAACACTTTTGTTTTTCCTGTCTGTCTTGCTTAATAATTTTAGGAATCTTGTAATATTTTGCATGAATGTTGATATTGATAAGTTGTTGTTACTACTGAATTTTTTTAATATTCTGAACAGAGCTGCTATTTATATCGACCATTACCTCGCAGGGGGTATCTAATGAGCAGTGCTTATTCACTTTTTTCATTGTTTTACCTTGTTTACCCTATTTGGACAAATAGACCAGAGCAAACAGTGTAGAACCAGCTCAGATTCCATGCAAACAAGTGGATGGATTTGGTCTGATCAGAATGTAGCTCCTTATCAGCGTCTGCACTGTCTACCTCATACAACAGTTTTAGATAATCAAAAGGTAGTAAAATGGACTTGTTTTACTTTAAGATAAGTATGATAAGGAGGTAACCTCTGTCACTAAATTCAGCAGACGACAAATAAATAATATTATTCTTACTTTTCCATGAAAACAGGATTTGATATTTCATGCTAATTGTCTCCTAGACAATTTGCATGAAATTTCAAATCCTGTTTTCTGGGAAAAATAAGAAAAAGTATGTAATTCTAAATGTTGTCTGCTGAAAATTTTACCCAGAGTGCAAAATGTCTGAATATGTAGGGTGAATGCTGTATAATATAATTTCTCCTGTATAACAGATTGTTGGTGGTCTTCTACAAGCAACGTACAGTTTAGGTGATGGTCCAATTATAGTGTCACTCTCCAATGTGCCTGCCAGTGATGGACAATGGCATCAGGTGATGTTAGAAAGATATGGTAAGGAACTTATGCTGAAGATGGACAGTGGCGAGGGTCGTTACTACACAGAATCTCTCGGTCCAAAGAATGGGAATCTCGAGTTGAACTTACGACAAGATCAGATATATAGTGGTGCTAACCTGATTTATCATGGTCAAGGACAGCCTTCAATAGATATGAGTAATGAGCAAGACTTCACCAGCTGTAAGTAGTTTCCTGCCTGTTCTTGGTTGCTCTTGCCTGAAATGCTATTGTACCACACTAGTGTTGATCGCCATTAGCATCAGCTTTGTCATCAGTGTACACATCCCAGCAAAAAGGTTTAATGTTAATGTTTTATAGTTCTCCTGAATGACAAGATGGATTTAGTTGAATCTTGGATAAATGTTAGATACTTGTCCAAAGTTGTGTTTAATGCAAACCTATCCCTTCAATGACCTTGAGGTCAAGGCCACAAGCTGGGAAATAAATGTTAAAATTTTAGTGAAAGTGTTTTAAAGCTATGCATGTGTGTCTGCTACATATAGGCATGAATTTATTTGGTAATTTGACTGACATTTGATACTTGGGCAAAGATTTTGCAGTGCAAGCCCCACCTCCCTCGGTAACCTTGAAGTCAAGATCAGGGACTTACAAATGAATGTTAGGTTTTATGTTAAAGTTCGTTTTAAAGACTTGTGTCTTCTGAATGCCTAAATGGATTTATTTGATATTTGGACTACTGTTAGGTATGGGTCAGAAATTTTGTTCAAGGCTAGACCCTCCACCGTCAACTTTTGACCTAGAGTTCAAGTAGAAGGACTTAGAAATCTGTGTAAACTTTGATTTTTAAATCTATGTCTTCTGAATGTCTGGATGGATTTGGCTGATACTTGGACTGTAGTTAAATAGTAGTCCAAAGTTTTATTTATGCAAGCCCAGGCCCCCTCTTCTGAATGCCTAAATGGATTTATTTGATATTTGGACCACTGTTAGGTATGGGTCAGAAATTTTGTTCAAGGCTAGACCCTCCACCCTCAACTTTTGACCTAGAGTTCAAGTAGAAGGACTTAGAAATCTGTGTAAACTTTGATTTTTAAATCTATGTCTTCTGAATGTCTGGATGGATTTGGCTAATACTTGGACTGTAGTTAAATAGTAGTACAAAGTTTTATTTATGCAAGCCCAGGCCCCCTCTTTAACCTTGAATTTAAGATTATAGACAATGACATACAACTAAACGTATAATGTTAATGACAACAAATATAATAAATACAAAAGTATGTTTGCCTTTAATCCAAAACACCATTGAGATGAACCCAACTAATAATTTCATCATATACTGAAGCCATATTTTTAGGACAGGTAGATTATATTAGTTACCGACACGAATGCATACAACATATGATTGTGTTATAAGGTAGATAAATGGGGATTGGGGTGAGTGCATTAGGGATTAATGAAAACTGAACAACCAAATTGTTAATCTGTTTTTTTAACTATTAAGAACAGGTTTATTTTGCAAGATAATGGCTGAAAATATGCTAAACCATGAACACAAATATGACACATTCTCTTTTATCATCGGTGCCATTTTGAGCCTCTGCCAGTAAGTATTGGGACTCAAAAAAATCATCATTTATTGTGGTCCAAAATATTGGAACAGCTAGAAAAATTATTTTTCCTGTCTCAATGCGGGAAAGACCACTTTACAAAAAATATGGTCTAGTGAAACCAGTAGAGTTTACTGAAAAAAAGAGAAAATGTTTTGTTCACATAACTTCACTTGAATGTGTTGTTCATTTGATTATATTGCTTACATGACTTCACTTCACTGCATTGTTCACTTTACTGTGTTCACATGACTTCACTTGACTGTGTTGTTCATTTGACTGAGTTGTTTACCTGACTTCACTTGACTTATTGTTTATTTGACTGAGTTGTTTACC
The DNA here is from genome assembly GCA_964016985.1 of Anodontia alba. NCBI lineage: Eukaryota > Metazoa > Mollusca > Bivalvia > Lucinida > Lucinidae > Anodontia > Anodontia alba. Next base: position 63,107,163 of record OZ024830.1, on the reverse strand, counting down.
TGACTTCACTTGACTGTGTTCACTTTACTGTGGTGTTCACATAACTTCACTTGACTGCATTGTTCATTTGACTGAGTTGTTTACAGGACTTCACTTGACTGCATTGTTCAGTTTACTATGTTGTTTGTCATAACTTCACTTGACTGCATTATTCACTTGATTATGTTGTTTACATGACTTCACGTGACTATGTTGTTCACTCAGCTGTGCTGTTCAAATGACTTCACATGACTGAGTTGTTCACTTGACTTCACTTGATTGTGTTGTTCACATAACTTAACTTAACTGTGTTGTTCATCCTCTTTCTTTGACACTTTCGTTCACATGACTTCACTCCAGTGTGTTGTTCTCAACTTCACTTGACTTTGTTGTTCATTGACTTTGCTTGACTGTGTTGTTCTCTTGACTTAACTTGACTATGTTGTTCTTTGACTTCACTTGACTGTTTTGTTCTCATGACTTAACTTAATTGACTATGTTGTTGAATTGACTTCACTTGACTATGTTAACTTGACTTGGTGACTTGTTTTTTTGTGTTTTTCATGTGACTTCACTTCTACAAAATTAATAGAACCGGAAAAAAAAAAAAAAAAAACTCAATGTATTATAAGTAATAATTTTTGCATGGTGGTCAATGCATACTGACCAAGTAATACTTATTTTCCATGGATGCCTGGTTATACCCCATTTAAATTGGATCCATGTCTGTCTGTCTGAACATTCCTAATTTTGTCTTTGTGTATATTGACTTTATGATTTTCCAAAAATAGGATTCTGGTATGTTGGCCTCAGACTCATTGCAACTGTACATTGAATTATAGGTGCTTCTTGCAACTGTACATTGAATTATAGGTGCTTCTTGCAACTGTACATTGAATTATAGGTGCTTCTTGCAGCTGTACATTGAATTATAGGTGCTTCTTGCAGCTGTACATTGAATTATAGGTGCTTCTTGCAGCTGTACATTGAATTGAATTATAGGTGCTTCTTGCAGCTGTACATTGAATTATAGGTGCTTCTTGCAGCTGTACATTGAATTATAGGTGCTTCTTGCAGCTGTACATTGAATTATAGGTGCTTCTTGCAGCTGTACATTGAATTATAGGTGCTTCTTGCAACTGTACATTGAATTATAGGTGCTTCTTGCAGCTGTACATTGAATTATAGATGCTTCTTGCAGCTGTACATTTTTATGAGAATAATATATACATTTTAAATGGACTGGATACATTTGGTACATTTTGCACCATTTTTCAAGGGAGACAACTTTTGTGATTTCTGATTTGCTTTCCAACAAACCAAGCCTTTTCTACTCTAAAAGAAACGAATTTGCTCCAAACTGGATCAAATTCTTTCCTTTTAGAGTAGTCCCAGAGAGGAAAAACAATTACAGCAGAGTTGCCTCCCAGGAGAGTATATCAGATTACCCTTAAATATCCAGATAAATCCTACTGAGACTATAAATCTGAGGACAAATTGGCAACATTTTCCTTTTTGGCTTCTCTGATAATAGGCTTTAATATTTCATTCAAACTGTCCCATAATGGCAACAAAACAATTGCGACCATGATATAGTGTCTGATCTGGCCTACACTGTTTCACCATGCCTTTCCGTGTGAATGTTTATGGTAAATACGTTATATCATAGCTCCAGATTAGAGGTTATCCAGATCAGTTTTTTCTTATATCTCTGGAAAACATGCTGTAGGTACTCATTAGAAGCCCCTTGACGAGGCATTTGTAATGAGCATCTACAACATATAGTTCATAGAGAAATAAAATGAAAAAAATATCAGCATCTTTTGGGTGAAAAAAAAGGTGCCTTATCTGGAGCTAAGTACATACTTGTGTATTATGATCTGTGTTGTCACTGCCAGGAGGAACAATTTGGTGATTTTGAATGTGGCAACTGATCAGGGTCTACACTGTTTGCCACTCATCAAGCAGTATATATAGACACTTCAACAGGTAGTAAAATGGACTCTTTCAAATGTGAGGATAAGGAGATGTAGTGTTAAACTATTTAGGGTAGATATATTATTGTATATTGCAGCATGTATAGATGATATCCGACTAGATAGACACTGGTTTCCCATGACTGAAGAGGAGGAGCCTGACAGTCCAGCTGCTACACTAGAAAGAAACATTAACACAAAACTAGAATGTGTACGAAATGATTGTCAGGATCAGTGTACAGATCCATTTGTCTGTGTTCCACTCTGGGAAGACTATGTATGCAAGTATGTACATGTAGTTTATCTCCTGTACGTAGAAAATGACATGATGGCTTATTGTTTGACAAAGCCTTTCTAGTATGTATTGTAAAATACTAAATTTTGTGGTAACTTAAAGGCTCCATATTCCTCAAAAATAGACTTTTTTTTATCGAAGAAAGGTTTAATAAATTGATGTATAGTATTAATACCATCATAGAATGTGACATCTGACAGCCTGTAAAATTTCAGTTAGTCTCTCGTTTTTGAACTGGATAAAAATGAAATGATTTTTTTTATTGTATTCTCTGAATTAATGTTGGCAACACTAATTCAGATATATGATAAAAAATCATTTCATTTCAAGAACAAGGGACCAAATGAAATTTTACAGGCTGTCAGGTGCCACATTTTGTGATTATGTTATTACCATATATCAATTTATTAAACCTGTCTTGGATGAAAATATGACTACTTTTGAGGAATATGGAGCCTTTAATTTAGAGAATGTTGGTGTTTATGATGAAAGTGCCAAAATAAAAGTCTGCCAATATAATTTTCAATACATTTCCATAGTACTTGTATGACAGTCATCTGAAATTATAATAGCACCCGGATTACATTGTACCAGCATCATGCTCTAAAACGTACCAAACTTCTCACCAAGATTGAATTGCACCAGTGTTGTTCTCTTACACCTGCCAAACTTTACATGAGGATTTGATTGTGCCAGTGTCATTCTCTTGAGCTTGCCAAATGTAGTACCAAGATTACATTGTGCCAGTGTCATTCTCTATAATTATACCTCCGACATACGAAGTATGTGGGGTATATAGTTTTCGCTTTTCCGTTGGTCCGTTTGTTCGTACATACGTTCGTTCGTTCCTTCGTTCGTCTTTCCGTCACAGGGTCAAAGTTTTTGCGTTAAAGTTTATAAGACCTCATATTTTGAAGACCCTTTGATGGATTTCGTTCATATTTAGCATGATGGTAGATATAGGTCTAAAGTTTTTATTAGCAACATCTCCATTCTGGGGGTGACCTTGGGGTCAAGGTCACAGAATTTTCGTAAAAAAGTCACAGGGTCAAAGTTTTTGCGTTAAAGTTTATAAGACCTCATATTTTGAAGACCCTTTGTTGGATTTCATTCATATTTGGCATGATGGTAGATATAGGTCTAAAGTTTTTATCAGTACCATTCCCACCCCTGGGGTGACCTTGGGGTCAAGGCCACGGACTTAGAATTTTCATAAAAAAGTCAAATTTTTTTGTATTTAAGTTTATATAGCTATATCATCAAGACCCTTGAGGAATTTCATTTATATTTGACATGTTGGTAGATATCGGCCTAGCTTCTTACTCGGCATGATCCCCACCCTGGATGTGACTGAGGTCAAGGTCACAAACTTAGAATTTTCATATAAAAGTAAAACTTTTTGCATTTAAGTTTATATAGCCATATCATCAAGACCTTTTATTAAATTTCATTATCCCCTAACTGAAAGGTTGAGCTGATATAGCTATCAGCAAGGAATCTGTTCGTCTGTCCGTCAGTCCGTTGAAGAATTATTCGTTCATATTTTATTTTTGTCTTAGGGTCAAAGTTTTTGCGTTAAAGTTTATAAGACCTCATATTTTGAAGACCCTATGATGGATTTCATTCATATTTGGCATGATGGTAGATATAGGTCTAAAGTTTTTATCAGCACCATCCCCACCCCAGGGGTGACCTTGGGGTCAAGGTCACGGACTTAGAATTTTCATAAAAAAAGTCAAAGTTTTTTGTGTTTAAGTTTATATAGCTATATCATCAAGACCCTTGAGGAATTTCATTTATTATTTTACATTTTGGTAGATATCAGCCTAACGTCTTACTCTGCATGATCCCCACCCCGGGTGTGACCGAGGTCAAGGTCACGAACTTAGAATTTTCACATAAAAATAAAAATTTTTGCGTTTAAATTTATATAGCCATATCATCAAGACCTTTTATTAAATTTCATTATCCCCTAACTGAAAGGTTGAGCGGATATAGCTATCAGCAAAAAATCTGTTTGTCTGGCTATCCATCCTTTGAAGCATTATTTGTTCATACTTTATTTTTGTCTTAGGGTCAAAGTTTTTGCGTTAAAGTTTATAAGACCTCATATTTTGAAGACCCTTTGATGGATTTCATTCATATTTGGCTTGATGGTAGATATAGGTCTAAAGTTTGTATCAGCACCATCCCCTACCCCAGGGTGACCTTGGGGTCAAGGTCACAGACTTAAAATTTTTATAAAAAAGTCAAAGTTTTTGTGTTTAAGCTTATATAGCAATACCATCAAGACCCTTCGAGGATTTCATTTATATTTGACATGTTGGTAGATATAGGTCTAGAGTTTTACTCAGCATCATCCCCATCCCGGGGTATGACCTTGAGGTCAAGGTCACAGAAATTTCATATAAAAGTAAAAAAAATTGCATCTAGGTTTATATAGCTATACCATCAAGAACTTTTGTTGAATTTCGTTATCCTCCTACCGAGAGGTTTAGGGGATATAGCTATCAGCATGGAATCCATCCATTCGTCCATCCATCCATCTGTCCATAAATGTGCATCCCATAACTCCTAACTACCCTTTGAGCTATTTTCAGGAAACTGTCAGGTTGTAGAGGGCATTTGGTAGGGTGTCAGGTACAAGAAAGACAACTCTAACTGACTTGGTCCATGAGTTATCTCCCCTTGTCTCCAGAATTGTAAAAATTTTGTGCCAACCATAACTTTAAAACATGTTAAGATATTTTCATGATACTTCACCAGTATGTATAGGACATTGAGTAGGCATATCACATTCAAGAATGACTTTCTGACTCCATTCTGCAGTTTTCTCCCTTGGTTATTTAAATCTTGTGCGGGCAATAACTCTAAAAATTCTTTAAGATATTTTTGTGATACTTTACCTATATGTAGAGGGCAGTGAGTAGGCAGGTGACCTTAAAATTTTCATTAAAATTTATAAAGCTATATTATAAAGACCCTTTTGTTGGTTTCATTAATATTAAGCATGATGGTATATATAGGTCTAAAGTTTTTCTCGGCACCATCCCCAAGCTGGGGCATGGCTTTTAAAGTCAAGGTCACAGACTTTTCATACAAATGTCATTTTTGCTTATATTATAAAGTATAAAGACTGATTGATTTCACTAGTATATGGTGATAATTATAGGGCTAAAGTTTTATTTAGCTCAATCCCTACACCTGTGCCTGATCTTTGAGGTCAAGGGCTTCATATTATGTGTGATTGAATTTTTTCAATGTTATAACATATAGCATGCAAATGCCATCTCCAGAGTCAAAGCTACATACTTTGTGTCCTTTAAAAACTGGCGGTAGCGCTGGTCGGGGGTATAAGTGCCCCACTGGGCACTTTGTCTAGTAGGTCATACTTCTCACCAAGATTAAATTGTGTTAGTGTCAATTTCTTAAACCTGCCAACATAATCACCAAGATTAAACTGTGCAAGCGCTATTCTCTTCAACCTGTCAGACTTTTCACCAAGATTAAATTGCACCAGTATCATTCTCTTAAACCTTCCAGACTTAGCACCAAGATTAATTTGTACCAGTATCATTCTCTTAAATCTGCCAGACTTAGCACCAAGATTAAATTGCACCAGTATCATTCTCTTAAACCTGCCAGTCTTAGCACCAAGATTAAATTGCAGCAGTATCATTCTCTTAAACCTGCCAGACTTAGCACTAAGATTAAATTTTGCCAGTGTCTTGCTCTTAAAACTGCCAGACTTCTCACCAGGATTCCAGGATTAAAATGTGCCAATGTCATTCTCTTGAAAGTGCCAATACAGGTCAAGTCTGATATTGGTTAATCATCCGCGAAATTTTGGGCAAGTTATGGCCCTTTTTCTGTTTAGTCGCCTTTAAGGATAGGAGCGATTATAAGGACAGTGTTTTTTTTTTTCCTTTTTCATATCAAATGGTTGGTGCTTTAAGCAGGGGACACATTCGATTCTCGGAATTCTAGTTGTTTTTATCCTGCCAGACTTAGCACCAGCCAGAGCAAATTGATGGTGTGCCATTGCATAGCTCCTTGCACATCAAAATTCCAAATACGTTCCTCCAGTCCTCATTCATAGGGCTATTACCTGTGACAGTTTCAAGGTTCTAGCTAAAAAAGCCTAAGAGGAGTTGGGTGACAATCAAAAAATAGGACCCAAAATTCTACTTTTTGATCTCTAGTGACCCCCAGACATGCCCCCAGGACAAAATTTTTGCACCAATATATTCTACTCTTCATTACCTTCAATTTGATATGCAACATGACTATGTTTGTACAAAATGGATTTTGACCCATCTGGGCCACACACCCCCTGGCCCTGCCCCCAGGGGTCACATCAGAACTCTGAATGTGTTCCTACAGTCCTCATCCGTAGGCTATTACCTGTGACAGTTTCAAAGTTCTAGCTAAAAAAGCCTAAGAGGTGTTAGGTGGCAATCAAAAAAAAAGGACCCAAAAGCCTACATTTTGACCTCTAGTGACCCCCAGACATGCCCTCGGGGCAAAATTTTTGCACCACTGTATTCTACTCTTCATAACCTTCAATTTGAAATGCAACATAACTATATTTGTACAAAATAAATTTTGGACTCTTCAGGGCCACACCCCCTGGCCCTGCCCCCAGGGGTCACATCAAAATTCCAAATGTGTTCCTCCAGTCCTCATGCATAGGGCTATAACCTGTGACAGTTTCAAGGTTCTAACTAAAAGACCCTAAGAGGAGTTGGGTGACAATAAAAAAAAAGGACCCAAAATTCTACTTTTTGACATCTAGTGACCCCCCAGACATTCCCCCGGGGCAAAATCTTTGCACCACTATATTCTACTCTTCATAACCTTAGATTTGATATGCAACATGACTATGTATGTGCAAAATGAATTTTGGACCCTTCGGGGCCACACTGACCCTGCACCAGGGGGTCACATCAAAATTGCGAATGTGTTCCTCCAGTCCTCATCCAGGGCTATCGCCTTTGAAAGTTTCGGGAATCTAGCTTAAATGGTCTAGGAGCAATGGTGTGACATTACAGACAGATGTACGGACGAACGGATGGACAGATGGCCAGACGGATGGCCGGCCACTGGACGGCCGGATGGATTGGGGATATAACAATATTTCCGCTTTTTCTTTGAAAAGTGCGGGGGTAAAAATAAATTGTGCCAGTGTCATTCTCTTAAACATGCCAGATTTTTCACCAAGATTAAAATTTGCCAGCGTCATTCTTTTTATCCTGCCAGACTTAGCACCAAAAATAAATTGTGCCAGTGTCATTCCCTTAAACATGCCAAACTTTTCACCAAGATTTAATTTTGCCAGTGTCATTCTCTTAAACCTGCCAAAATTAGCACCAAGATTGAATTGTGTCAGTATTGTTCTCATAAACCTGCCAAACTTCTAACCAAGATTAAATTGTGCCAGTATCATTCTTTTAAACTGGCCAGATTGGTACTTCTCACCAAGATTAAATTATGTCAGTGTCATTCTCTTCAACCTGCCAGACTTCCTTCCAAGATTAAATTGTGTCAGTTTCATTCTCTTAAACCTGCTTACTGTGGTGAATGTTTTTTCAGTCCAGAGGGGAGCAAATTCTTTCCTTTCAGAATAGGCTCTTTCCAGACGGGAGGCAAACAGTTTTGATAGAATTATCTCCTCTGAATTTTTATCCATTTACATTAAGGTGTCCGAAATTTTCAGTAAGTATGGCAGTATAAAATTGAGATGAAGAGTTAAGAAGAATGATTCCATAGCTTTCAGTTCTGATTTTCTGTATCACATTATTTCCATTTGCTTTTTCAGCTGTAAAAATTTTTACATTAAGAGTGGAAGCACGTGTATACTGAAGGATTATTGTGAGGACAGTCCATGTGTTGGTAATGCTACATGTGTTAGTAAGAATCCTTGTAAAAGTAATACAAACGAATGTGCTGAGCCTGTAGATGAGGAGAAACAGTATTTCATCTGTGAATGTCCTGGTGATTGGTATGGTAATCTGTGTCAGTGTCATCTTAACCTGAAGTCAGGAGGAGCTGCCTGTGAAACAGGACCAACAACAGAAATAGTGGTGTCAATGGCTGGTGGTGTCATAGTAGTAATCATTCTTGGTGTTATACTTGCCATAGGTAAGTAACAGGCTGGTGCAGGATCAGTGATTGCTTATAAACAAAAACTTTCTTCTGTGCATAATATAATATACTAAATATTCAAACACCAACACCCAGCCCCCCCTCCCCCCCCCCCCCCCCCCCCCCCCACACACACACACACACACTTAACAAAATTGGTTGCTTGTCTTTGTTTCTTTGGTGAGGAGAGATAATCATTTTAGGTTTCACTTTTTGTCTTTTGATAAATTTTTAGACATTTACCATAGATTCCATAAATATTGGAATACTCTTAAAATTTGTAAAAAAAAAAAAAAAAAAAAAAAAAAAAATTTTTAAGACCCAGATATTTGAAATATTAAAAAGTGATTACTTTTTCAGTATTTTTTCATTCCAGTAATTTTGAGCCTTGGGATATATTGCACCTACAATCATTATACTTGGCATACACTTTCTCCCTAACATTGGCTCAAACCGTCTGGTATCAATTTACACACATGACTAATGTTTCAGAGTTTAATTTTATATGCCAACCCTGGCATTTAGCTTCATCTCTGATTAACTATAGCATCTACTATTATCTAACCTAGCATGTGCTTTCTCTCTAACATAGACTTACTTAGATGAGTTTTATGAAGCTGGCCTAATATTAGCTGATGCTAATAGCATCTTCAGTTTTACATCAGCTGTAGTGGTCAGCTCCATTTCTTATGAGGGTCGTGCAAAAAGTTCTGTCACTAATAGGCTTCCTTGGTTTTATTCCAGGTATATTTTAAAATGCTTCACTGCTACTGAATAGTGTGATGAATAGCTAACAATACCCGTTTATTTCGTGCAAATTGCTTTCCAACTGACCGAGTTATTTCAAATTGAAATAGATGCAGTCATATACTCTGACCAATTTACTTGTTACATTGGAACATGGACCAGAAGACTGAAATTTGTAGCTATATTAAATGCCGCATTAGGCTTAATATAGTTTCAAAGCAGATATTTAATGAATTGTGTGGTATATATGGACCTCAGACCATTTCAATGCGCACAGTTTTTAGGTGGGTTAAAGCTTTTAAAAATGGGAAATTTTCTGTTGAAGATGATACCCATCCTGGAAGGCCTAAAACCTCTGTTACCAAGGCTAACATCGCTGCTGTAAAGATTGTGGTCAAACAGGATGTGCGATTGTCTGTCAAAGATATAGCTAGTTGTACTGGCATATCAGAAGGCAGTGTGCAAACAATTCTGAAAAAGCCTTTGGACCTGAGAAAGGTTTGCGCTAGGTGGGTACCTCATTTGCTCACTGAGGAGCAAAAGACACAACGCCTTAAATGTGCCCAGGAACTTTTGAAAACATACAAAGGCTGTAATAGTCGGGTTATTTCAAAACCTGCTAACAGGTGATGAAACCTGGGTGCACATGTTTGAGCCACAAAGAAGGGCTGATGATAAGCAATGGAAGCGAAAAGATCAAAAACGCCCATGTTCGAAAAAGCCCATGTTCGAAAACGCCCATAAGTTCGAAAAAGATATTGAACGCAATTTTCTTTAATTCAAGTGGGCCAGTCGTTCAAGTGCCTTTTCCGTCTGGTCATACAGTCACTGGCCGATTCTACAAGAATTCTGTACTGAAGAAAGTGAAAGAGTTTTATAACAAGAAACGACCAAGCAAAGGATGGTCAGGAGTCCACCTTTTACATGACAACGCCTCCTCTCATAAGTGTGAGGTTGTTAAGTCTTTTTTTGGCTCCTGAAAAGGTGAAAGTTTTAAACCATCCTTCTTATTCACCTGACCTGAGTCTCTGTGACTTCTTTTTATTTTCAAGGCTTAAGAAAATGCTTTCTGGAAATAAGTATACGTCTGGAAGTTCTCTTGGCAGTGCTATTTATCAGTGTCTCCAACAGATACCAAAAGAAGACTGTTTATCTGCTTTTCGCGACTGGGTAGAAAGGTTACAAAAAATGTATTTCAGTAAAGGGGGAATACTTTGAAGGTTTGTAATAAAAATATGTTTGATAAAAAGTAGCACTGAAGTAATCCGAACCCAGTGACAAAACTTTTTGCAGGACCCTCGTATAAACTGTATGACCTACAATCATCAAACTAGGCATATATTTTCAATAAGCTTGGACTCAAGCATTGTTATATCATTTTATGACCATGACCTATATTTCACTTTCTAATGACAACTTCCAAATTTAAAGAGACTTATGGTGAAATCTGAATTCAATGAACATATATATACCAGGGGCATTCATTTAATGTTGTCATTGGGGTTCTACAGTGCGGGTTATTAATCCCATTCACATTTTGTTTACTTCATCCCTTCGAAATTTTTTCCCGTGATGGAAACACACTTTTCAAGTCTCAAAATCCATTCTGTAAAGGCAGAGAAGTAGACCTTTTTAGGTATACCCTGAAGACACTGGTAAATTGCACTACCAAGTGCACTTCGAGGATCATAACAACGACCAGAAAGGGTTTTCTTTAGTAAAGGAAACAGGAAAAAGTTGCAGGGACTAAGGTCTGACGAATAAGGTGGATGAGAGAGTTCAACTACCTTTTCCTCTTTCAAGAAGTCTTGGACAAGAACACACTTGTGAGCAGGTGCGTTGTCATGGATAAGACACAGACCTCTTAAACCGGTTGCAGGTCTATGTTTCTCATAGTGTGCCTTTACTTTTGAATGTATATGATTGAACCAACTTGCTGCACAGGTACTTGTAGCTTGAAGTATGCTGCAAAAAAGAAACTTTATTTAGCAAATTAGGCAAAATTTTAATTTTGTATTATGTCAGTGTTGACTATGTACATCGTCTGCAATGATTTTCCACTTGAAATATTCCCAGATAACAGGACATCAGGGTTTATATATATAAAGTGATAAACTGCAAAGTCAATTTTGAAAAAAAAAAATCTTTCATTTCATCCTGTCACCTCTGAAGCAAAGTCATTTCCAGCTAAAACTCAAATAGATACTGTCATTTTTACCAACTTAAGGAATAAATGAATATAAAATATTATATGACAATTTACAGATCACTTATAAAATATTTAAGGACAGTTTTATCAAAAATATTTTTGGGTAGGTAAATGTCCACTTTTAGGTTAAGAGGAGTGGGTAAATGTGTGGGTGGGTAATTGTTCCGGTGGGTAATTGTCCTGGTGGGTAATTGTCCTACACTCTATACTGAATGTGTGACATTGCCTTCCATGGCATTCCTGTTGTTTGAAGTGGTTCATGTATTTACCTGTCTTGTGTTGCAGTTGCTATTATAATTGTCATCTGGCTGTTAATGTGCAAACGTAAACCCCCAGAAAAAGAGCCATTTGAAGATGATCCAGAAGATGATATTCGAGAAAATATTATGTACTATGATGAAGAAGGGGCAGGTTAGTGATACAAATAAATAAATAAATAAATAAATAAATAATCATCACAGAATGAATTGTGTGTTTATTTATTGTTTTGTAGATCAGCTTATGCCATGGCCTGTTGTCCATCATCTGTCCATCATTAGCTTCTCACATTTTTGACATCTCCTCCAGAACCATAAGTTAGATTGAGCTGAAACTTACTGGGTGACATTGTGGCAGCATGGAGATTTAGAATTGCTAAAAGCATTCCATTAGGATATCCATAATGGTTGTCATGGCCTCCATCTTAAAATTCATCAAACAACATCTCCTCCCGAACCGTAAGTTGGATTGAGCCAAACCTTGATGGGAGGCATCACAGTGACAAAGAGATTCAGATTTGCTAAAATTGTTCCCTTTTGATATCCAAGATGACCACCATGGCGCCCATCTTGAAATCCTTCAAACGGCATCTTGTCCAAAACTGTTAGTCAGATTGAGCCGAAACTTGATGGGAGCAACATAGGGATTCAGAATTGCTAAAATCTTTCTGTTCCAATATTCAGGATGGCCACCATGGCGGTCATCTTGAAATTCTTCAAACAACATCTCCTTTTGAACCATAGGTTGGATTGAGCCAAGACTTGATGGGAGGCATGGGAGCGACATAGTGATTTAGAATTGCTTATATTGTTCCATTTCGATTTCCAAGATGGCCGCCATGGTGGCCATCTTGAAATTCTGCAAACGGCATCTCCTCCCAAACCATGAGTCAGATTAAGCCTAAACTTGATGGGGAGCATCGGAGCCACATAGAGATTCAGAGTTGCTAAAATTGTTCTATTTGGTTATCCAAGATGGCCACATGGATAGCCATCTTAAAACTATATTTGCTGCTGAACCCTTAGTCAGATTGAACCCAAACTTGGTAGGAGGCATTGGGGCCACATGGAGATTTAGAATTGCTAAAATCATTTTGTTCCAATAACCAAGATGGCTGACATGTTGGCCATCTTGAAATTCTTCAAAGGACATCTCTCAAACTGTAAGATTGAGCTGAAACTTGATGGGAGGCAACACAGAGATTCAGAATTGCTAAAATTCTTTGGTTCCGGTATTCAAGATGGCGGCCACAGTGGCCATTTTGAAAATCTTCAAACCATATCTGCTCTCGAACGGTAAGTGGGATTGAACCCAAACTTGGTGGGAGGCATTTGGGTGACAAGGAGGTTTAGAATTGCTAAATTCGTTCTGTTCCAGTGGCCATCTTGAAAATCTTGAAATGAGATCTGTGCCCTAATGATAAGTCGGATTGAGCTGAAACTTGGTGGGAGGCATTTGGGAGACATGGAGATTAAGAACTGCTAAATTAAATCCATTCCAACTTCCAAGATGGCCATCTGGAAATTATTCACACGACATCTCCCAAACCTTAATGCCAATTGAGCCCAAACTTGATGGGAGGCATCGGAGCAACACAGAGATTTAGAATTGCTAAAATTGTTCTGTTCAGATACTTAGAGCTTATGCCGTGGTCTGTTGACCATGGACCATCCATAATCTGTATATTCATTGGTAACTTTTCACATTTTCGACATCTCCAACAGAATTGTATCCATGATGGCCGCCATTGCGGCCATCTTGAAAATCTTCAATTGTTCTGCTCCCAAACCCTATGTTGGATGGAGCGGAAACTTGATGGAAGGCATTGGGGCAGCATGGAGATTTAGAATTGCTAAAATGGTTCTGTTCTGATATCCAAAATGGCCACCATGGCAGCCATCTTGCAAATCTTCAGATAACATCTGCACCCAAACAGTAAGCCTGATTGAGCTTAAACTTGATGGGAGGCATTGGGGTGGTATGGGAATTCAGAAGAGCTAAAATCATTCAGTTCCATGGCGGCTATCTTGAAATTCTTCAAACCACATCTCCTCCCAAATTATGTCAAATTCGAGAAAAACTTGATGGGAGGCATCAGGGTGACATGGAGATTCAGAATTGCTAAATCGTTCAGTTCCATGATGGCAGCCATGGTGGAAGTCTTGAAACTCTTCAAACAACATCAGATTCTGGATTGCTAAAGGCAATCTGATCTGATAGCCAAGATGGCCACAGCAGCCATCTTGAGTCCATGGCACAATGTAATATATCATAGCTTAATCCAGGTGAGTGATTTCTGGCCCACTTGGGCCTCTAGTTTTGTTTTGATTTTTGAGCAAGCAGTAGTGACAAAGTGATCCAGATTTCTGCTGTTGCTATTGTCCTTTAGTGTCAACCCTGTGTATTCAGGCAATTTTCTCTGAACCTTTAAGGCATATACTTACTAGGTATTACAGGTACATAATAGTCAAAAGAGCATGACTAGCAGGACAAACCCAAAAGCTTGTACTGAAGTGTGAGAAAATGCAAGCTGAACAGATACATGTATGGCATTTGCAGCTTGAAGTATACTTCAGCACTAAAGTGTGAGAAAAATGCAAGCTGTATGGTACTTGCAGCATGAAGTATACTTCAGCACTGAAGTGTGAGAAAATTGTATAGGTACTTGCAGCTTGAAGTATTTTTCAGCACTGAAGTGCAAGAAAATACAAGCTGTATAGTATGGTACTTGCAGCTTAAAGTATACTTCAGCACTGAAGTGTGAGAAAATGCAAGCTATATAGGTACGGTACTTGCAGCATGAAGTATACTTCAGCACTGAAGTGTGAGAAAATGCAAGCTGTATAGGTACAGTACTTGCAGCATGAAGTATACTTCAGCACTGAAGTGTGGGAAAATGCAAGCTGTATAGGTACTTGCAGCTTGAAGTATTTTTCAGCATTGAAGTGCAAGAAAATGCAAGCTGTATAGGTATGGTACTTGCAGCTTAAAGTATACTTCAGCACTGAAGTATGAGAAAATGTAAGCTGTATATGCAATTGCAGCTTCAAGTATACTTTATCTCAGAAGTGTGAGAAAATGCAAGCTGTATAGGTACTTGCAGCTTGAAGTATACTTTAGCACTGAAGTTTGAGAAAATGCAAGCTGTACAGGTACTTGCAGCTTAAAATATACTTCAGCTATGAGGTGCGAGAAAATGCAAGCTGTAAGGTACTTGCAGCTTGAAGTATACTTCAGCTCTGAAGTGTGAGAAAATGCAAGCTGTATAGATACTTGCAGCTAGAAGAATAATTCAGCACTGAAGTGTGAGAAAATGCAAGCTGTATAGGCACATGCAGCTTGAAGTATACTTCAGCACTGAAGTATAAGAAAAAGCAAGCTGCACAGGTACTTGTAGCTTGAAGTATACTGCAGCACTTAAATGAGAGAAAATGCAAGCTGTATAGGTACTTGAGCTTGATATATCTTGCAGCTTAGAGCCACAAATATATGCAAGTTGTACAGGTATTTGCAGCTTGAAATATGCTCAGCACAGAACCATGAATATATGCAAGGTGTACAGGTACTTGCAACTCAAAATATGTTCAGCACAGAACCATGAGTATATGCAAGAGTACAGGTACTTGCAGCTTGAAATATGCTCAGCACAGAACCATGAATATATGCAAGGTGTACAGGTACTTGCAGCTTGAAATATGTTTAGCACAGGACCATGAATATATGCAAGTTTTACAGGTACTTGCAACTTGAAATATGATCAGCACAGAACCATGAGTATATGCTAGATGTACAGGTACTTGCAGCTTGAAATATGTTTAGCCCAGGACCATGAATATATGCAAGTTGTACAGGTACTTGCAACTTGAATTATGCTCAGCACAGAACCAAGAATATATGCAAGATGTACAGGTACTTGCAGCTTGAAATATGCTCAGCACAGAACCATGAATATGTGCTAGCTGTATAGATACTTGCAGCTTGAAGTATCTTTTAGCATAGAACCATGAATGTATGCAGAGCACAAGAGCCATAACTCTTGTCAGATGACATGCTGACCATAAGAACTGTTCCTCTTGTCTATACATTTTTGGAGTTATTCCCCTTTGAAATTCGACAATGGTAAGTTTGTGTCCCCTTTATAACTTGAAAACCCTTTAAGATACTTTTATAAAACTTCATAGACTTATAAAGAATTATGTCTCCCCCTGACAGGGGTGGAGACATATTATTTTGCCTCGGTTTTCTAGCTGTCTGTCCGTCATGCAATCATGTCCCCTCTATAACTTCAGAACCGTTCAAGATATTTTCATGAAACTTCATACAAATATAAAGCATCATGAGATGATGTGCAGAACATAAGAACTGTAACTCTTGTCCATACAGTTTTGGAGTTATCTCCCTTTGAAATTTGATAATGGTAAATTCGTGTCTGCTCCATAACTTGAAAACTGTTCAAGATATTTTCATGAAAATGAAACTTAATATAAAGCATCCAGTTGACATGCAGAACACAAGAACCGTAACTCTTGTCTGTATAGTTTTGGAGCTATTCCCCTTTGAAATTGGACAATGGTAATTTCGTCTCTGCTCTATAACTTGAAAACGGTTTAAGATACTTTCATGAAGCTTCATAGAAATATAAAGCATAATCAGAGGACATGAAGAAAACAAGAACTGTAACTCTTGTCTATATATTTTTGGAGTTATTTCATTTCAAAATTTGACAGTGGTAATATTGTGTCTACTCTTTAAATCGAAAACCGTTAAAGACATTTTAAAGAAACTTCTTAGAAATATAAAGCATCATCAGACAATGTGCAGAGCACAAGAGCCATAACTCTTGTCAGATGACATGCTGACCATAAGAACTGTTACTCTTGTCTATACATTTTTGGAGTTATTTCCCTTTGAAATTTGACAGTGGCAATTTTGTGTCTGCTCTATAACTTGAAAACCTTTGAAGATATTTTCATGAAACTTCGTAGAAATATAAAGCATCACAACGAGGTGCAGAACACAAGAACCATATCTCTTGTCTATACATTTTTGGAGTTGTTCCTTTTCGAAATTCGATAATGGTAATTTTGTGTCTGCTCTATACCTTGAAAATTATTCAAGATATTTTCCTGAAACTTCATAGAAATATAAATCATCATCAGATGATGTGCAGAACACAAGAACCGTAACTCATGTCTATACATTTTTGGAGTTATGCTCCCTTTGAAATTCGACAATTGTAATTTTGTGTCTGCTTCATACTTTGAAAGCCTTTCAAGATATTGTCATGAAACTTCATAGAAATATAAAGCATCATCAGATGACATGCAGAACACAAGAACAGTAACTCTTGTCTATATATTTTTGGAGTTATCCCCCTTTGAAATTCAGTAATGGTAATTTCATATCCACTCTATAGCTTGAAACCCATTCAAGATATTTTCATGAAACTTATAGAAATATAAAGCAGTGATGATGAACAATTAGTATGGGTAAACTTTCTATATGTGAGTGGCAGCTACGCGGGGAGACATATGATTTTTTTTTGTTCTTTTTCTTTTTTTTTTTTTTTTGTTTTTCGTTAAAAACAGCTCTAGTTCTGATGTGTTATTGATCTTGAGGGTAGCTTGTATTGACCAACTGTGATTTTCTGAGGAATTATATACTAGTCTATGTACTCTTAGATAGTTAGTTGCAGCATGATATCTTCTGACATGTTTTTTTTTTTATTATTCTGTAATATATTCTTGTACTCTAATTTAATCTAGATTTTAGTGTTTACCATGAGTGTTTTTGTGCTTTTATAATAATAGTTTATCTAAACTTTCAAGGAATAATAGTTTAACTAAACTTTGAGGAAACTTGAAAATGAAGACCATGAGCAGTATGCATTTTGCAGGGCAATGTAGCTCTTTAATGTTCGCGCATGTATTTTTGCATGCACAGCTAATATGGCACTAATCAGATTTCCAAATGTTTTCATTCAAATAATTTTGGTAATTACAAATACTTATTTATTCAAAATATTATGACAAGTAATCTTATGCAAAAGGAATAGTTTGATGAGGGTTGGTAAAAGGACAGTTTGATGGGGGTTGGCAAAAGGGACAGTTTAATGAGGGTTGGAAAAAGAGACAGTCTGATGAAAGTTGGCAACAGGGACAGTTTAATGGGGGTTGGCAAAAGAGACAGTTTGAAGAGGGTTGGCAAAAGGACACTGTTTGCACTGTTTGGCACTGTTTGCCATTCAGCTCCAGTGATTATGATAAAAAAAGTTAAGCTGTCTGAATATTCCTGGTAAATACAGTGACTTCATAGCTCTAGATAAGGCTCTAGATAAACCAACCTTATTGATATTTTTCTTATTTGTCCATGAAAACATATTTTATAGTTATATACTCACTATAAGCACCTTGGTGTACACTGCCACATGCTGTTGCCAAGAATCAAACCCAGGCTGCACTTGTGAGAAGAGGGAAACATGCCTTTGTGCAGTCCAAGCTAAAGTTGATATGCTGACCTTGTACATAGTAACCTCCTTATAACATGGATCAGCATGAGCATTTACCCTAAGTATTCGGACAAGAAGACCTGAGCAGTCAGTCTAGACATTGATCAGAAGCCACAAAATGTGACATCTGATGATGGTCTACACTTTTTGCCACTTATCCAGGAGTTCTTAAATACATGAGCAAATAGTAGAGTACACTTGTTGATATTTTAGGACATCTTGTAAGGAGATAAGTTGTCTGAATATTACATGCAGATGCAACCCAACACAAAAATGTGCAGATAATGTAGAAAAATCACTATCATCATTGTTCTATATAATCTACACTTTTTTTTGTGGATTCAGCATAGTTGCTTAGGTAACAATGTTTTTGCTTTGTATTCTAGCAGTAGTGTTATAAAGAGATTGCAGAGTTTAGTATGTTTGTTTTCTGCCTTCAGGAGAAGAAGATCAGACAGGTTATGACCTCAGTCGACTACGAAAACCAGACGATGGTGCAAAGCCTTGGGATGCTCCTGATATACCAAAGACTAGCATCAATCCTCTTGGTACTACATCCGATCGTCCCGATATAGGTGACTTTATAAATAACCGCCTTGATGAAGCTGATGATGATCCAAATTCGCCACCATTTGATACACCTATAGGCTTTGATTTTGAAGGTGGTGCCAGCTCTGTGGGTTCCTTGAGCTCCCTGAATACATCAAGTTCTGGTGATCAAGATTATGACTATCTAAATGATTGGGGACCAAAATTTGCCAAACTGGCAGACATGTACAATAATTATGATGAGACAGAATAGCTCAAAGCTGTGTGATAATGCATTTTTTTTAGTCATTTACATATTTTTGTACCACTGTATTTTACTAAGGAATCACAGAGTCCTGTATCAGCAGCTTTTCATCAGATTTTATATTAGTCATAGCTCCAGATAAACATGTGCACATTTTCTAATCCAAAAAGTAGGATATTTTTCTTGTTCCTGCACAAAAACATATGTTGTTGATACTCATTAGGAGCACCTCAGGGAGGCATTTCTAATGCGTACCAGCAACATACAAGCCTCCAGAAGTGAAAAAGTGCCTTTGAATGTGGCAAAACGTGCAGATTCACATCATCTTGCATGTGCGCAAAGTCTCATCCAAGCATTAGCTCTCCATTGAAACAGTCTACAGAATCCAATGATTCTGTCTGTGGATAGCAAAGATCCTGATCACACTGTTCAGATATGCAGGCTGATCTTGGCCTTTGGTTTCTGCATATTTCCAAAGGCATGTTTTTGAATGGTGCAGCCCATAGTTTTTGTGCAGAAATATAAAAAAAAGTACTTGGTATCCCCTCTTATTTGGAGGTAAATTACGTAGTATTAGAGAAAGTCAAGATCACTGCTTTAAGCAAGCCAATTAATGCTTTTCATGTGGGGTAAAACTTCAGCAGATGGTATGTTGAAATATTTACCCTTGCCTTATTAAGATGCCACACCCACTTCTAATTTCCAGCCAATCAAATTACTTGATCCGGGTTTTTGATAGAAATTCACATATTTAATGACAAACAGTGTAGATCCACATCAGTTCGCTTCTTCAGAAGCCAACTGATTTGGATCTACACTGTTTGCTAAGACAGGGCATGTCGTGTTCAGCAAGAGAAGGGTTTATCTTCTTTTTCTCAGAAAATGGGGTTTGATATTTTATACAGATTGTAAGAGATAGTTGTATGAGATGTCTAGTCCTATTTTCTGGGAACAGTAAAAAATAACACCATGAATTTGTTGTGTTGATTTCGCTGAGGAAGTGTGCTGAGAGGTAAAACAGGAATATTAAAAACAAGTTACCAGAGAAACTCATTTGATAACCTTTAGTACTCTGAATTTAAATATTAGCAGATATCGTCGGAAAACATTTTCCTAAAAAATAAGAGTTGACATTTCTTGTTAATCTTCACCATATTTGCATAAATTGTCAGTCTGTTTTGTTTTATAGTTGTTGTTTTTTTTTTTTCTCAACAAAAAAATAGCACTTTTTTGCTAACTTTATCTCAGTGCACTAAGGGTAAAACTGTCTTGAAAACTCAGTTGAAGGTGGAAAATTAGAAATAAACTTCAGTTTAAGATTGTATAGTATTTTTATACATGCTCTTTTCTTATATATATAAGATTTTAACTGCAACATATTACTATATGGAACCTTTAGTCTGCTACTTACAGAAATTGGCAGGTGACTTTTTAAAATAAATTACTGTTTCTTCCAGGAAATACTGGGTTTAACATTTCATCTGAGTTGTGGTTTATGAAGTTCATTTTAAAAGCAAAACTTCAGAAAATTAATAATGTAACTTTTGAGAAGTTTTTTTTTTTATGATACATTTTTGCAAATTTCTTAGCATTTTTTAAAAAAATCCCACTAGTCAAAGATTAAAAAAAAATGGTGAACAATGGTCTGCTTTAAGCAGTCTCACTTTTGTCCAAAGTTGACAGGTAGTCTTGAGGTGATCATAGAGATGATGAATGTTAAATCTCATTTTCTGGGAGAAATAAGAAAACTTGTCTTTCAGAAAATGAAATGTTAAAGGCTTCATATTCCTTATAATAGATATTTTTTATCGAAGAAAGGTTGAATAAATTGATATTTGTTATTAATATGATCGTAACATCACGAAAACATGCCTTTATAATTTTGACCCCCTTAAGCCCCACTTTTATATAGTAAAACTGGAGTTAAGAGAGGTATACATTATTTTTCTTATTTCTGCTCAAAAACATAGATTGTGAGTACCTACAATCTATGTTTTGAACAGAAATATGAAAAATATCAGAATTTTTTATCTGAAAATTTCCATTTTTTGGTGGTAAAATTTTCAGTATATTTGAATAGGCTTGTTTTCGTAATGAATGTGGCATCTGACAGCCTGTAAAATTTCATTTAGTTTCTTGTTTTTGAAATGGATCAAGAATGAAATGATTTTTTATCATGTCTCTAAATTAATGTTGGCAACATTAATTCAGAGATACAATTAAAAATCATTTCATTTCAAGACCGAGAAACTAACTAAAATTTTGCAGGCTGTCAGGTGGCACATTTAATGTTTGTATTAATACCAAATATCAATTCATTAAACCTTGGATAAAAAAAAATGTCTATTTTTGAGGAATATGAAGCCTTAAAAGAAGAGAAAATTGTTGTTATATAAATTATTGATAATTTTTAAAAGTTTTACCATATATCGGTACAACTGGTGTTTTTTATATGATGATTGCATTTGTTAGCATTTCTTGTGTTTACTGTTTTTACCCTTGACACCTTCATTCCTTACCATACTGGACGTATTTCAACAATTCCATTTGACTACTGCCAGTGTGTCTGAAACTGCTGATTGTGTGGCAATAAGTGTAGATCCTGTGGTGTCTGATCTGGGTCTACACAGTTTATTAAAACCTGTCTGTCTGAACACTGACTCTACTGTCTGCTCTTTGTGGTGTTATACAGGAAAATTGCCTCCAAACGGGAAAAGATAATTTTCAGCAGGGGTAACTGTAAGACTTTTGTCCCCCTTCTGAAAGGGGTCTGCTCAAAAGAAAAAGAATTTGCTCTCCTTTTGAGCAATTTAGTTCCTCTTAGACTAGTCCCCTTTCAGAAAGGTCTAGGTGCACAGGAAAGCACATAAGAAATCACAAAACTTGTTTCCCTTGGTAAACATTTGCCAAGTGTATCCAGTTCCCTTAAGCTGTGTGAACAGCAAAGGTCCATTCTAGGATGCACATCAATCCATGCATCCTGATCAGGGTCTGCTCTATTTGTCCATATGTTCTACAGTATCCAAAACTTATGTAAGTAGGAAACAAAAGCCCTGATCAGACTGTACACGCATCCTTACCTTAGTGGATAAGGTCCTTTTTCTTGTGTTTCACATCAGATTACCTTATTGACCCTAAATGATGGGGACACCTTAACTCCTTACCCTAAAGTCTGTTTTACTACCTGTTGATGTCTCTAAAAACTGAAGTGCTGGATGAGTGGCCAATTGTGTAGATACCAATTAGATGCCACATACCGTGACATCTAATCTGGGCCTACACTGTTTGCTCAGGCCTGTCTCAATACTTTGGGTAAATATGGTATTTTTGTCACCTCACATATTGATTTTGGTGCAGATCCCATTGGTGTTGGCCTCAGTGTGACACTTTCTTGACTGCATAATATCTTGTGAACCAGTGGTTGGATTCTTACCAAATTTTCATGGATATATAATTGGGACATAATGAAGAACTGATTAGATTTTGCTGAGTTTGATTAAATTTTCAAGGTCACAGCAATAGAAAAACCAAAAATTCATGGTGCTGGGACATCTGTTTTCCGTAAAAAACACTGTCACTAGTGTAAATTTTGAATAAGTCTGTTGGAGTACCTGGGATGTGTCTAAAATGTCTGGCTGAATTGTTGATCAAACTTAACCCTTAAAGCACCAATTACAGCTGCAGCAGACAACATTTTTATTTATTTATTATTGTTTTTTTTTTTTTTTTAGAAAAATTGAGCCTTGACATATCTGGTGAATTTAGTTCTGCCTTTCTGCCTAGCAGACAATTCATGTCAAGCCTTTTTTCCTCAAAGAAAAAAAATAGAATGTCATCTGCTTCAACTCTGCTTTGTGCTTCAAGGGTTAGGAGCCTACATTGTTTGCTGCAGAATGTCTAGCTATTAATCTTTACCACTGTCTTGGCAAATTTATGCAAATTGTCTCCTAGGGAAAGAATTTGCAAGAAGTGTCAGATCCTGTTTTCTGGAAACAAACAAATATGAAAGATATTTCAGAATGTTGTCTGCAGACATTTTGTATTAGCATGCTAAGCATTAAATGTACTGCAGCATTCAGTTATTATGTGTGTGAAATCTGTATACCTGCAGACCCCAGTTAGCATTTGTGATGACCCTAAATATTCGGATAGACAAGTCGATCTATTTTGTTTAGAGGCAGATTAAAAAAGAGTACTTTGATCAGGATCTGCACATTTTGTCATTCATCATTCAGTCACAATAGCAAGTTGTTAGACGAACTTCATCAAATTTTAGGGTTTATGGTTGGAAGTTAAGAAGAATGCACAATTTTAGGGGAGATAATTCAAACTTGTTTTGCTTCCCTTCAGAAAAGGGGTCAGTAAATCAAAAACTCTTTGAGAGCAACTTCTTTCCTTTTAGAGTAGACCCCTTCTCAGAAGGGGATTGGTGTGCAAAGAATCAAACTGGAAGTCAAAAAGATTTCCCTTTTCAAAATTGTCCCCTTAAAGTGTGCAAATGTTAATAGTAGATATAGTATTGGTATTTTTGCTTGTCTAAGCTTAATTGTTAGTTACATGTATAGTTTATTTTCAGTGCTAGAATAACATTAATACTGTAGTTGTTAATGATACATAAAACACAAATTAAACTCTGATATTTACATGTAAATCCTGAAGTATTTGTCTGTAGCATGTCATCTGTTTATGCCAGTCTATAACTGAGTTCTCCACTGTGTTAGTAGGAAATGAGCCCTCCAAATAGAAAATGACCTTTCAACATATGCTCACAGTGTAGACTCAGACCAACCAGCACATCCCTGCAATTTAATCAGAGGTTCATTTGTAGAATCTTTAAAGTCCATACATTGTGTTAGCGATTCATGTAGATCCAGATCAGACTGTGAATATGCGGCATCACTCTAATTTGGGTCAATTGTGGTCCAGTATGTCATAAGGGTATTCTCTACCAGGCAGCTTGTGTTTCAATTTTATGCAAGTCTGAATAAAATCGGTGAAAAATGAGGGAAAAAACAAGTGCTCATGTAAGGGTAACCCTTCTATAGACCGAGATCAGAAGGAAATGGAAATGGATAAGAGTGAAGAAGAGAGTATGACTTTGAACAGACTAACTGTGCACTGGTTGGTCAGTGCATGCATATTTCACATCTGACATAAAACAGGTAATGTCATGTTTTTTTTACAAATCAGGATCTGTATTGTTTTTAGTTTGCCTGTACGAAAGCTCTTCTGAAAAGGGGCCTACTCTAAAAGGAAAGAATTTGCCCCAAGTGGAGCTAAGTCTTTCCTTTTAAAATAGACCCCTTTTCAGAAGGGAACAACAAATTTAGACAGAGTTACTTCCCTTGAAAGTGTATCTTTTTTTGCTTAAGTCTTTTCCTTAAGAAAAAACTGCCACAAATTTTCATTTGCTAGTATACAGTGCAGCAGTTTGCCATGATTTTGGATATCATCTACCCATCAGTTCACCAGTTTCCCCAGCAACACTTTCATTGTAAATAGAGCCAACACACAAAGAAATGTACCTTACTATTTTTCCGGTTGTGGTTCTTTAAACGTACATGAGCAGTCCCCTATTTGGGCTGCATACATGCGTTGTTTTCCCTCAAGGTCTCTACTACATGTCTATGAGCAGCAAAGGCTCTGGCCACACTGTCCTTATGTGCAGGCTCATCTGAGCCTTTGCTGGTCACCTATGTAAGTACCATTTTCTTATGTGCTGGCCATAGCAGCACTTTCATTGTAAATAACCATTCTTTTATAAGCTTTTACCTCTAGTTTTATGTTGTATGGCAAATGTTCTAAAATTAAACTGAGAAACAATGAGACTCATTATGAAGCAAATGGAAACAAACCAACTTTGCAAAGGGAGGTAATTTATTGAATTTAATTGCCTCCCCTTGCAAAATTGATTAGTTCCCTTAATTCCCTAAATGGGTTAGTTCTTCATGTTGTTCCCTCTGGAAATAAGATCTTACTGTTAGAATGACAGTTTTAGATAAGGTACTTTTTTAAGTAAAAACCTCTGATATTTTTCTTAATTTTCCATGAAAACATAGGTTGTGGTACTCATTAGAAGCCGGTTGGCAAGGTGCTTCTAATAAGTACCACAACATGTTTGTGGAGAAATCAGAAAAAAATTGATGTGGATACTCTTATATCTGGAAGTATGTTGATTTTTTAGAACATTTACCATGTTAGCTGCCCAACACTAAAGGAGGCCTTAGGATATAAAAAAAGACTTTAATCTTTGTCAAGCTGAATAAATTAAGATGCCATGCCCACTTCTAATTTTCAGCCAATCAGATTACTTGATCTGGATTAGTGCTATAAATTCACATACTTGATGGCAAACAGTGCAGAACCAAATCTTCTTCAGAAGCCAACTGATCTGGATCTACACTGTTTGCTTGTTTGCAAAAGTAGGTTAAAGTGTCATTCACAATATAGCAGATGGCATTCTGTATGTTTTTTTTTTTTTTTGTTCTTTTTATTGTTCCAAGAAAATAAGGCAAGTTGTCTGTACTATGAAAAGTGAAAAAAGAATGTGATATGTTGCTCTTCTGATTGCCTTTTTTAAGGGATATTCTATGGTATATAATAAATACACCATCACTTTAGTTATCTGATTTCATGCCATGTATCAGGTCTTGTGGATGTTCCCAGATCTATCAAATTACACTATGCAAGAATCTTACGTGTTCCTGTGATCTGAAAATATCCACTTCACATGATACAATGTATTAGATCACATTACCGTAGTAACAATGAGTTTTTTCCAACAATTATCACATGTACACTGTTGAATCTAGCAAGAAAACATTAAGCTTTGATCAGACTGCAGAGATACAGAAGTTGGCCTTTCTCTTTGCATATGGGCTTAGCCACCTTTAGTGCCATGGTACATATGATTATTGTCTGATTTACTTGTATATACAGTTAATGCGTGTCTTTTCTGAATAACAAGAAGGATCATATTGTTTTCAGTTGATTTTTTATTGTTTAGAGATGTCAGGTTTATCTTGGGAGATAGTATTTGTCATTGCAATAATTACATGAATGTTTGTTATACTGCAAAAATTTTCCTTTACTCCGTTTGGATTTTTAAGGATTGATGTTTTTATCTATCTAAATAAGAGGAATTTGTAGTTTGTTGTTTTTTTGTTTTTTTTGTTTTTTTTTGTTTTTCTTTTTTTTATTTCCAATTACTGTAATAAGTACCCAATATATTTGGACAGTGGTGTATTTGCAAACAGTGTAAACCCAATGTTTACATCCACTGGTTTACACCCAGTGTAAACCCAACTGTTTACACATACATCTCAACTTTTTAGACACCACATCAGGTAGTAAAGTGGACTTAAGGCAACCTTTTAGATTTTTATTCAAATTTTAAATTATTGTGAGCAGTTCAGGTTTTAGGGTAATTATCAAAATGTTTACCTAATGCATCTGAATTATGCTCCAAAACAATGGATCTGAAACTGGATACTCAGGTTGGTCTGTCTGACCCAGACTTGAGTACTTGATTACAGAAGGAATTAGTCTGGGTTATACTTCAGTAGGGGTTCAAATATAACATACTATAACTATTTCAAAACTGCAGATGGCTAGCATTATGGTAAATCTCTGTACAAAGTGTTTTAACTTTACTACTCTCTGGGCAAATTGAGCAGATGAAAAATTTTCCCAGAAAAACCGAATTTGACATTTCATACAGATCATTTCCAATTGAGACAATTTGCATGAAATGTCAAATCCTGTTTTCTGGGAAAAGTAAGAAAATATTTCACTGTGTCCTCCACTAAAAATTTTATCCAGAGTGCTAAGTGTTAAATCAAAAAGGTACACTCTTTCAATTTGATCATTCTAAACATGAATACAGAAATCATACTATCAACTCACACACACACACACACTGTTTTCCTCTTGCTCGTAGACTTACTGTCCTATATTTGTGGCCTCAAGTCTGAAATTTTAACTCGAGTAACAGACAGACTTGACGGGGCCTCAAGTACCTGAGTACTTGTTGCATCCTTATCCAGAACTAGAAAGAGTCCCTGTCAGTTACTTCTTTTATGTAATTTCCAACTATATTTGCATTTAACCTTATTTGTAATGTCTGGACTGAACTATGGTACTTGATTTCATCATAACGTTAAAAGCATTCCTCTTACACTGCATGTTATAGAGTGTATAGACTCTTTAAAACAACAAGAAAAACATTTATGTAAAAATTTGCAGTATAATACATGTACATTTATTATTTCCATTTTTGACACAGGATATGGGCTCTCATTCTTATGGCTTGTGTAAACAAAATGTGAACTAATAATATGTCAAGAATCAAAATTTGTAGACAATTAAGTGTGCATATAAAGGAACATTCCTTGTTTTGGTCAAACATATTTTGTATACATGTACTTAATGTTATTTTGATATGGAGAGTTCTTGTATGAGCCCATGAGGCTTTAAAATGAATGGACACACCTAGAGATTTTGCCATCATTTTACAATGGGTAACAACTCATGTGACTTCCTGTTTAGTTTCCCTGCACAATAAGGCAGACAAAACAATTTTGATTGTTGCCTCTCTAAAAGTGTATCTACTCAACTTAAACAGAAGCAGCTAGATATTAACATAAGAGCTGCATCATAAAACATCCTCCAATGTATGATCAACAGAGCAGAGATCCTTCACTGGGCATTGCATTTTCACAGTTCATATGCAGTATTTCAGCAATGACAGAAGAAAATAGGTCCTTATTATTTATATAAACAAGAAAAGCCCACATCAGCATTGGCATCAATGCAGTCTGACCAGGGCATTCATTTTCTGTTACAGAATCTTTAGATGCCATAAAACATACTGACAACCGGCAAAGGCCCCAATCAGACTGCATGAATACAAATAAATTGTACCGTCTTGTTGAAATGTCATATGGGAGGTTTTTTATGACACATCCCAGCTAGCATTATTTATAAATCTATAGCAGGCCGTTATCGGCCCGTCAGGGTAGCTGACAGGCCGATAACAGCCCGCTATAGATTTATAAATAATTCTAGCTGGGATCTCAGATAGTGAACAGATCATTTATTAGTGAGGTTTCAAGTATTAAAATATTTTGATAATTCAGTTACATGTTTTTCCATTTATTAATTTATGTTTCTTCTTATTAGCAAAGATTATTGTTATGGGCTATGATGACCAGACCTGGATAGCGTTTCTACAGACCAATATTTTCTCCAGATAAGCCCTTAAGTGCCAGTCACATATGCACCAGATGACATTCTTGAAATATTTTTTGAGTTTTCCGAGAATAGGCTTGACACTTTAGATATATTTACAATGTTGACAGCAACAATTTTGCTTGATGTTATAAGGATTAAAGGTTACCATAGGGTAATGGTAGAGTTGTTTCTGAATACTGGCTATGTGCATTTGAGTTTCCTGTAGAGCTTTTAGCCCAGAACAATAACAAAAATTAATAACCAAGTCTATTAAAATACATAAACCATAATTACCCTAAATATTGCTTAATCTGAAATTTTAAGGGGGCTTGGTACACTGGTTAGATATTCTGCCATTTTATACAAGGGAGACAACTTGTGTGACTTCCTGTTTGCTCTCTTACCTTCTGAAAAGGGGTTTACTCTAAAAAGATTTTAGAATTTGCTCACCTGGGGAGCAAATGCATTTCTTTTAGAGAAGATCCCTTTTCAGAAGGGAGGCAAAACAATTTTGACAACTTGACAACTTGACTCTCCTTAAAGTGTATCTTTTCCCCTCTAAAAATAATTTAACTACCTTTTGATTCTTCTTTTCAATAGAATGCTAGATTGTGCAGACCCTGATCAGACTACTTGTTTACCAGTCTGATCTGGATTTATACTGTTTGCAACAGGTCAGGGAAGGGAGCATGTTAGAGTTTCTTCTGATTCTGCACTGTCATTTGTTTTTCCCCTTTATTTTTCTCTTTCCTCTCATCAAATAGCCCTTTACCTTTTTTCTCTTACTATGAGAGGTGACACAAAATATCCCACAGGGCTTGATGTGTCATTAAGCAAAAACTCAAACTAGTTTGTTAGGTCAGTGATTTCTGAGCAAGTATTGAAGGTAGATATGGTATAGGAATTTACTAATCAAGGTTACACTGTAGACATGTTAATTTGAGTCACAGCATGAGAAAAAGGGTTGTTGTCACATATGCAGACCCCAGTCAGACTGAGTAGATCTGCAGGCTGATGAGAGCCTGATCTGTTTCCATGTGACATAACAGCTATTTTCTAACACTGCAGATTATTCGCCAAAAGACATGAGCCACAGTGTTAGATATGACCAAGTGCATCCAGCAAAGACTTTGATCATCCTATGCAGCCAGACAGTCTGAACAGTGTTCCCTGTCCATATAAAGAAGCCAGGTTGGATCCTTGGCTGTTCACAGAGCACCTGGTGAACATGCTCATTAGACTGTTTGGACACACAGGCTGATCTGAGTCTTTGCTGGTCACGATAAAGCTTGTGCCTACTGTATTATATATATTTACTCGTCATTTTTTGTTTTTACCCAGAGTACAGACAGTTTGGACAAAAGACAAAACAACTTATACAAGACCCTTTACAGTGTCATATAACTAAATATTGCAGATGCACGTAATTTTTAATTACTTTATCTAACCTTTAAAGTGCCAAGCAGAATTGTAGTAGACAACATACTTATTTTTTTTTCCAGACAGAAATGCAGCTCTTAACATTTAATATGAATCGTCTGACAGGGAGCTATTCATATCAAATGTTAAGCCTCATTTTTCAGAAAAAAAACAAAACAAAAAAACTTGACATGTCATACGAGTCATCTGTGAGGCAGATGATTGGCATGAAATGTCAGCTTTTTGTTTTCTTTTTTTTCTGAAAAATGAAAAAGGTATTTCAAAATTTTGTCTGCTGGCACTTTAAGGACTATATAAGCATGGTCTACATGTGAGTTACATCAGTGGCAGTAAATGCTTTCCAGATGAGATTTCTGGTCACATTCTTGTCTTCCATTATCTCCACTCACTACCTACACCATTGGTAGAAAGAACAGTGTAGATCACGATAGGAACAGATATGCATACTAGCCTCCAGCATTTCATCAAAGCCACATCTTTTATGGTTTTAGAATATTTAAAATCATATGTGATGCAACATGAAAAAAGACCTTATAAGTGCAGGCTTATTGAAGCAGTCTTATTAGGACCTTCCTTGCATGCTTGCAGAATCACTGGCTACACTATTGACAGAACCAGTGTTTCTAAATTCCTACTTCTTCCATGTCATATTACGTGCATCATGATTTAACCCTTAAAATGCTAATCAACACTACAGCAGACAACATTTTGATTTTTTTTTCAGAGAAAATAAGGCTTGACATTGCATGTGAATCATCTGCCTAGCAAAAAGAATCAGAACGTCATCTGCTACATTTTTAATTAGTGCTTTAAGGGTAAAAATTAAGCTGTTGGATCATTGAATGATCATAGAAAAATGACATCCTCCATCCAGCTAGGCTGGTCACAAAACAAATGTACACCATTTATGCTGTGATTGTTACAAATTGTCTGTGTATGTAACATGAATTCCAAATTAAATGGATTTATATTTTAACAAGAGCCTGTGCTGTTCTCTTTTCCTCCCTCTGTTCATACTCTTTTTGTTACTCTTTTGTTGGACGTATTGCCCATGTAACAGCAGTTTAAATATGGAACCTGCTGGAAAAACTAATCTGCTAAAAATATATTGAGCCTGTTTACACGTGACATTTAACCTTAAGGAGCTATTCAAAATTGCTGCAGACAACAATCTCAAATATTATATTGATTTAGAAAATGGCACTTTTTTTCACCAAAAATT
This sequence comes from Anodontia alba, assembly GCA_964016985.1. Taxonomy (NCBI): domain Eukaryota; kingdom Metazoa; phylum Mollusca; class Bivalvia; order Lucinida; family Lucinidae; genus Anodontia; species Anodontia alba. The sequence goes on along the minus strand of OZ024830.1, from coordinate 63,076,361 downwards.
ATTGACATTTTTCCTGTTTCTTCATGTAAACATATGTTGTGGATACTCTCACCATGGCACTTGTAATCACGAAGGACCTTTTTATGAGTACCCACAACATATGTTTTCATGAACAATAAAAATACGTACCTACTAGAAATGGTGATTCTGGTTGACACCTGACCCTTTAACAGCAAGGTCAAACTTATTTCCTAAACATTTGTACCGGGAATTTGTTGAAGTTATTTTCTCAAAATTTATTAAAGTGATGGATGGACCTTACAATGTATAGCCAAAGAAGCAAAAACCTCAGTTATAATCAAAATTTATCAACTAAAGGTTAGCTGCCCTGACTCCTGAGCTATATACATCCATTAAATGATGAAAACTTTAAATGACTTCTCTGAAATCACTGGGCCACTTTCAATCAAAGTTCATGTGGATCCTTTTGTGAAAGGGGATTTAAAAATGTCATGCTTCATTGACAAACATGGCCACCACACCTATAGACGCTGAAAAACATAGAAAAAAATATTCTGCAGAACCAAGAAAGCTTTGAGGGTGAGTCTTGGTATATGGAGTATCATGTATGGGAGATCTACCAACTTTCTTCTAATAGTAATCCTAGGTTGACCTAAGACCTTTTTGCAGCAGTTTGGTTCCATATATGGGAAAATTGTTGATTGCAAAGTTAAATTTGCCCTTGGTGGTCAGCCTTTATCCTACATTTTTAGATGCTCTGGTGACCCGCTCGGTCTTCTTGTTTTACTTTTGTCCTGATACTGTGCGGTGTTGGCCTTGCTGTGACTTCATACCATTATTAGCAGGGTTACAGCCCCTGTTCAGAATCCCAGGGACAAAGAGCGGGGACTTTACTATATGTTTGTTCCTGCAATGCAGGGATTCCATTGAAGCTCTATTTGAAGAAAGATCACTCCTACCTTCTCCCCACAGCCACAAACACTCATTTATCAATGGCAGTGAGCGTAAGGAGGACGTGGCTATAGTAGCTAATGCATTATGTTCCACTGCTTTTATTACATATATGAGAAGGGTTGAATGTATGTATATATTGCATTTATCAAACGTTTTACAGCTGAAATACATTAATCCATTTATAAAAGGACATAAGCAAATACTGTAGTTCCAGATCAAATGCCACGGAGCGCGGCGTCTGATCTAGGACTACACTATTTGAGTTCACCAGGCTTAAATAACTATCTACCAGACATAGCTATATAACGCACAGAGTCTGTAACAACCCTCCCTAACCGGGATCGGCTGAACGCCGCGTAAGGTTGCTACTGGTCAATGCGTTATATGCGGACAAAAAAAGTATAGACCCGGATCAAACCCTTTCAGGGAAAAATGAGAAATAACAAATTGTCGTCTGTTGAATTAGCAATGGGTAAGCTAAAACAATTCTATTTAGTTTGTGTGGGAGAGTTTTTGGTTTGTATGCAATTCAATCCCAAAATAAAACAAAAAAAAAAAAAAAAAAAGAATAAAAAATAAATAAATAAAAAAAAAAACAGACCCTGATCAGACGCTGTATTCTGTGTCATCTGCTGAATAATTCCAGAAAGTGGTAAAGTTTAAGTTTAGACAAATCCATTTAAATGAAGTATTTGTGGGAGAGTTTTTACAATCGTTAGGCTACCGATTTGCATGCAGTTAAATGCAAAACAAAACCAATATTATGCTTTATACCTTGACATTTCATGCTTGATATTGTCTCCAGTGGAGACAATTTGCAGGAAAAATCAAAGCTTTATTTATTGGAAAAATATGGAAAATGTTTCGGTGTGTTCCCCCGTACTTCCATGTACCAGTCACAGAGCTAAGCTACGAAGGGAAGTAACTCCACCTATGAAAATTATATAAACGTTAATAACATCGTTATTATTCCAAAAACTTCTTCAAAATTTGGACATATTATCTGTTTATATATTATTTAATAGTGTATATGTCTACATTTACACAAATCATGGTAAACTTGATAATATTGTGGACTTCGGTAATTAATATTGGATTTCGGTAGATTCCGAAATTGTAAAAAAAAAACGTTAAAAAATCGTTATTATTCCAAAATATTCTTCTAAACTTGGCCATATTGTTTGATTATATATAATTTAACAGTTTATATGTCTAAATTTACACAAATCATGGTAAACTTGACAATATAGTTGGATTTCGGTAGATTCCGGTAAAGATTGCATGGATTTCGGTATTTGGGTATTTGGGATTACCGAAATCCAATACTTACCGGAATCTATCGAAATCTAATATAAATTACCGAAATCCAACTATATTATCAGGTTTACCATGATTTGTGTAGTTTAGACATATACACTGTTAAATAATAAATTAACGGATAATATGTCAAGTTTGGAAGAATATTTTGGAATAACATCGATTTCATTTACGTTTTTACAATGTTCATAGATGGAGTTACTTTCCTTCGTAGCTTAGCTCTGTGACGGGTATAGAGAAATACGGAACACAGTGAAACCATTTTCATATTATTCCCAGAAATAAAGATTTGATTTTCCAGCAAACTCTCTCCACTGGAGACGATATCAAGCATGAAATGTCAAGACATTTTTGGGGGAAAATATTTCAAAATGTCATTTGCTGGATGTTGATACTGATAACAAATTTAATCTTAGCATACAATAGATAATATCATTTGAGTGTTTTATAAAAATGTTTTAAGTATCCGGTGGGTCTGGATACTAATACAGGTCATTATTACACAGCTGTTTATTTTACCATTACCTCTCTTGGTATAATTCAGCTGCTGACAGAATGAAGATATTTTTTGCATATTCTTCCAGCAAAAAAAGATTGGACTTTTCCATCTTAGTGTCTGCATTGGAGACCATAAACGTGAAATGTCAAAACCGTTATCCGGGAAAATATTTTAAATTGTCAAACTGTGTTCAAACTTTAGGTCAGGTATGGTAAGGAGCTAAGATGTCTAAATATTTAGGGAAAATACGGTGTGCAGCAGCCGCTACAAAATTAAATACTAAACTCTTAAAGCGCAAAGCAGACGATTTTCATTTTGGTTTAGATTTTCATAGTAAATAAGTCTTGACATTCCATGTGAATTCGTCTGCGTGACAGAATATTGCACATGTATGCCAATAAAAGTAAAAAAGACTTATTTTCTATGAAAAATATTAAAAAGGATTTTTGAAATGTCGTCTGCTGCAAATGTGATTAGCAGCGCCTTAGAAGACAGCATTCTGAAATATTTTTCTTATTTTCCGCAGAAAACAGGTTTTGACATAACATGCAAATTTTCTCCAAATAGAAACAATTTGCATGAAATTTCAACCCCCTCCCCACTTCACTCCCCACCCCCCTTTCTGGGAAACCTAAGAAAGTAACAAACTGTCATCCGTTGAATTAGCCATGGTTAAGCTTGGACAAATCCATTTAGTTTGTGTGGGAGAGTTTTTAGTTTCTATGCAATTTAATGCAAAAAAATACAGACCCTGATCAGATGCTGTGTTCTGTGACTTCCGATCTTAGCCTACACGGGTTGTCAAAAAACACTTTGTGAAATATAAATTCAGCAGACAACATTTCGAAATGTGTTTCTTTGTCTTTCTTTTTTTTTCCAGAAAACAGGTTTTGACAGTACATGAAAATTGTCTCCATTACTGTTTTCTGGAAAAATGAGAAAATATCATCAGTCTGCTGAATTGGCCCAGAAAGTGGTAATGGGTAAGTTTGGACAAATCCATTTAAATGAAGTGTGTGTGGGTGAGTTTTTACAATTGTTAGGGTACTGGTTTACATGCAGTTATATGCAAAACAAAACCAATACAAAGCTTTATATCTTGACATTTCATGCTTGATAATGAATTTACAGGATAAGTCAATTTCTGGGAAGAATATGAAAAATGTTTCGCTGTGTTCCGTATTTCTACGTACCCGTCACAGAGCTAAACTACGAAGGGAAGTAACTCCATCTAAGGAAATTGTAAAAACGTAAATACAATCGTTATTATTCCAAAATATTCTTCCACACTTGGACATATTATCTGTTAATATATTATTTAACAGTATATATTTTTAAACTTACACAAATCCTGGTAAACTTGATAATATAGTTGGATTTCGGTAATTAATATTAGATTTCGGTAGATTCCGGTAAATATTGGATTTCGGTTTTCCCAAATACCGGAACGAGGCTACGTATTTAGAAACGGGGTTTCCGAAAATTATGATGAAAAACTAAACTATATTTCTTATGGTGGCATATTTCTGCCACGAGATAGCTAGGTAGCTATCACGATACTTTCAATAATTATCTTGATATTTCGAAGTTTCCTGAAAAGATTATCTTAATAATCTAAAGTTTCCTGGAAATATTATCGCGAAAGTTTACAGTATTATAGCGATATTTTTTGTGTTAGTGCCCAGAGCTGCCATTTATTTTCTGTTTTCAATAAATAGAACCGATATCGGAATACCTTCAATTATACTGTTGAAAATTCACCGAGGGTATTCACCAGCGACTTTTAAGGTAAAGGGTACAGAGAACCAATTGTGGCAGGACTGCTGATTGGGGAAAAAAAAGCCGGGATAGTTATTTTGTGTAAGGCGACCTGTGATTGCTTAATAATAAAGATGAATTAGACCTGATCATTCTAATTTGAAGAAAATAATGTTTGTGTCTAATTTTCTGATTGTTTCAAAGAAATATGTTTCTGTGTGAGTGTTTGCTGGAGTGGTGAAATTGCAAAGTTTCAATTTTTGACACCTGCCAATTGAGGGGTTGCTACACTCAGCCTCCAAAACGTCCCAGAAAATGCTGGTGATGGTGGTATTTTTTCCTTTTTTATTTTGCTGTGCTAAGCCTGGTCTTTGAATTAAAGCAAAATTTAGAAGCCCAGCCATACCCTGAAATGAACCCTTAACCATGGAGCTCTATGAAAAAAAAAAAAAAAAAAAAAAAAAAAAAATTCAGTGTACCCAAAGAGTTTATACTGGGTAACCGCAGTTCTATTTATAGCTACCTCGCTATCATGGAAAATTTATCGCGATAATTTTATCTAGATATTAATGTCAGTTCCGAGCAGTACCACGAAATTTTGCGTTAAAATATTTTCTGGAAATTAAAAAACATATCTAGATAATTGAAGTTATTGCGATAATGTTTTCTATGGTGGCATATTTCTGCCACGAGATAGCTAGATAGCTATCGTATGGTGGCATATTTCTGCCACGAGATAGCTACATAGCTATCGCGATAATATTCTTAATTAGGCAGAAAATAAAAAGTTTTCCTGAAAACATTATCGCAATAATTTGAATTATCTAGATATAATTTTTAATTTCCAGAAAATATTTTAACGCAACATTTCGTGATACTGCTCGGAACTGACATTAGTTTCTGGATAAATTTATCGCGATAAAATTTTCATGGTAGCGAGGTAGCTATAAATAAAACACAAGCGGATATGACATTCCGGGATTTCCACGCACCAGTTTGCGATTGCCTAGTATAAACTCTAACCTTAAAAAGTCGCTGGTGAATACCCTCGGTGAATTTTCAACAGTATAAACAAAGGTTTTCCGATATCAGTTCTATTTGTAGATAACAGAAAATAAATGGCAGCTCTGGGCACTAGCGCAAAAATATCGCGATAAAACTGTGAACTTTCGCGATAATATTTCCAGGAAACTTTAGACTATTAAGATAATCTTTTCAGAAAACTTCGAAATATCAAGATAATTATTTAAAGTATCGTGATAGCTATCTAGCTATCTCGTGGCAGAAATATGCCACCATACTATCGCGATAATATTCTTAATTTTCCAGAAAATAAAAAGTTTTCTGAAAACATTATCGCAATAATTTGAATTATCTAGATATGTTTTTTAATTTCCAGAAAATATTTTAACGCAAAATTTCGTGATACTGCTCGGAATTGACATTAGTATCTAGATAAAATTATCGCGATAATGTTTTCATGGTAGCGAGGTAGCTATAAATAGAACACAAGCGGATATGACATTCTGGGATTTCTACGCACCGATTGGCGATTACCTAGTACAAACTCTTACCTTAAAAGTCGCTGGTGAATACCCTCGGTGAATTTCAACAGTATAAACAAAGGTATTCCGATTTCGGTTCTATCTATAAATAACAAAAAAATAAATGGCAGCTCTGGGCACTAACGCAAAAAATATCGCGATAATACTGTAAACTTTCGCGATAATATTTCCAGGAAACTTTAAACTATTAAGATAATCTTTTCAGGAAACTTCGAAATATCAAGATAATTATTGAAAGTATCGTGATAGCTACCTAGCTATCTCGTGGCAGAAATATGCCACCATAGTTTTCAGGATTTTTTTTTTTTATTTTCTAGAAAATTAAGAATTATCTGGCTACCTCGTGGCAGAAATATGCCACCATAATTTCTGTTGTTTTTTTTTTTCGTGTAAAAATGCTTTTGTTTGTGATAGCAGCGTAAGAAAAATAAAAATAAGTTTTTAAGATCGAATAAATTTCAATTTGCGTTTAGTGAAAATTATTTATTTATAGAATTTCTCCCGGTAACTTCCGGAAGTGGTCAGGCTTTTTAGTTTAATCATATTTTATTGCATATACCTAATGCAAAAGGGGCGGACCACAAGTTCTCACAATATTAGTTACGGCCCTTCCCCGTAAATTATAATACACACACATTATAACTCACATGACAATGACATTAAACACAGAAGTTCGATTTTTTTTAGTACAATTAATGAACTACATGTATAACCAGTCAATATATCCTAACCGTGCTACTTGGGAACAGTCACCCAATAGCGAAGCGCGTCCGGACCTGGTCTGTCCTCTCACGTGGGTTAAATCGGTTTATACCTTGATATAACCAACTGTGCATACAATGCATTTTCTTCCGGCGACCATAGACCCGTTCCCGTTCCCTTTCCCTGTTCATCGATTGAATGTGTCCAAGCAGCTCGGCAGCATTGTAAAGATATCTGTTTTGTTTGAAACCATACATAATAACAAAACAAGGATATATTTTCAGTTACAAAATAATTAGATAAAGACCAAGAAAAATAAGTGAACGTGTATATAAGTTTGTGCTTGATAGCTGGCTTATGTGTGTGTGTGTGTGTGTGTGGCTTGTGTGTGTGTGTGTGTGTGTGTGTGTGTGTGTGTGTGTGTGTGTGTGTGTTAAATAAATAAGGTTGTCAGGAGTCCAGATGAACAGGCCTGTAGAAAAGGCTCTTGAAGAAAAAAATCATTTTTATTAATAGTTGCAGTTGTCATTCTTTGTTATTACTACTACTAATTATATCTTATATACTATCAGTGAATCTTCTTGATCCTTTGATAAAATTTTGAACGGCGGAAAAAAGTACTGAGTTCTGTTGGTTACTAATGCTGGCATCTCCAAAAAGAAGCTTATCCATGTTTAAGGGGTGAAAAGCGTGGGTTGCTTGGAACAAAACCATGCGACATTCGACGAAACTGGGACAGTGAAAAAAATAATGTGCTGCATCTTCAACTGCAGTGTTGCAACACATGGGGATTGGACAGAGATGATTGTCATATAAATCGCTTTTTAAGTTACTACATTTATTGCGAATTCGTGCATGTTGCACTGATAAGTATCTGTCGCCACTGAGAAAGTACGGAGCGGAGGGACTTTGGAGTTATTTGGACGCTGGCTTTTGATGCTACTTTTGAAACCAGAGAGACTGTCTGCAGTACGATTGTCATTGTCTAGCGAATTCCACACTGACACTGAAGAGGGAATACATGATTTCCGTGATATTTCGGTACGAGTAGTGGGGATGACTAGGTTATTATTATTTCTTAGTGAGTAGGGTGTAGTTTCTCTTACATAAGGAGGAATAGTATCTCGAATATAATCGGAGAGAGACCTTTAACTGCTTTGTACATAAAGGATAATTTCTACTCATGTCTTCTTACAGACAATGGCACCCATCTACATTCACCATATAAATTATCTAGTGAGACAGACCTGGTTAGTCCAGTGACTATCCTGGCTGCTTCGTTCTGCAGTTTTTCAAGGGTATTTGAGTTCTGGGCGGTACAATTATCCCAAACAATTGCCGAGTACTCCAATACAGGTAAAACGTAGGAAACGTAGATTTGATTAAGAGCGACTCGATGGAATATGTATTTTAATTTGCGCATAAAGCCAATGATTTTGGAGGCACTGTTTACAATATTTTCGATGTGTTTATTCCAACGTCCATTGTTACTTAATGTCAGTCCTAAATGTCTGTGGTCAGATACAAAGGAAACAGGAATGCCATCGAATTCTATATTTGGGAGGTGTTCATACTGTTTTAGAGTAAATAAAAGGGCTTCAGTTTTCAGAGGGTTGAAATTTATTAACCACTGTTTTGCCCAAGCTGCCAAAATTTTTAAATCGTGGTTAATTATGCCTTCAAGATCTTGAATTGAGGATACGGAACAGAACAATGAGCTATCATCTGCAAAAAGCCTTGTTAAGCTTAGGAGAGAGTCAGCTATGTCGTTAATATAAATTAAAAATAAGAGGGGCCCATAAACAGATCCTTGTGGGACACCGGCATTAATTGGCAAAGAGCTTGGCACGCAGGATCTAATGATGACTCGTTGAGTTCTGTTACTAAGGTAGTCTGTGACACAATTTAGTAGAGACCCGCTTATGCCATACTGTTTCAACTTAAAATTGAGACCTTTGTTCCACACCCTGTCAAAGGCTTTTGATACGTCGCAAAAAACCATGCATGAGAATTGATCGTTATCAAATGAGTGGCAAATGTGGTCATATACGTCGATTAGCTGATAAGTAGTTGAATGGTTAGGAAGAAATCCAGACTGATATTTGTAAAGGAGATTATTTTCGTGCAATTCGTTGTAAATATGTTTGAATATAATGCGTTCCTGGAGTTTGCCAATGTTACTTAAAAGAGAAATAGGTCTGTAATTAGATGGAAGAGATTTATCATCTTTTTTGTACAGAGGCAAGACATTCTATACTTTTAGAGAAGTCGCAAAAACTCCTTCTGCGAATGATCTATTAAAAAGAATTGATAGTGGTACAGAGATTTCTTTGGCAACTGCCTTTAACATTCGATTACTTATATTATCTGGGCCTGTAGCTTTGTTAGGGTTGAGTGAATTGATAAGTATCTCAATTTCAGGGGCTGTACATGAAATGCTAGACAAAATGTTTGGGCATTTATCTTGAAAAGTAGGGAGGTGCGTATTACTGTCGTCTACATTTGAAATTGAAGTAAAAAAGTTATTTAAGCATGCAGCCTTTTCTTCATCTGAAACGCAGTAGACGTTTCGGTTGCCATCAGAAGAGGTAATAAGAGGAGGTATACTTCCCGATGTGTCTTTATTTTTAACAAAGTGACGTATGACCTGCCAGAATTTTTTCTTATCATTATTGTGAAAATCTGAAAGTGACAAGTCTAGATTATTGTAAAAGTTTTCTTTCGCGTGTTTTTTTTTTTTTTTTTTTTTTTTTTTTTAAGTTATTAACCTTGTTTCTGACATGCTTATATTTTTCCAGTCATTCGAATTACCAGATTTCAAGGTTTTACTTTTTAATCTGTCGCGGATACGCGAAAAATGGCGGATTTCTGAATCAAACCAAGGTTTGTCGTCGAGGCGGACCGTTACTAGTTTACTTGGGTTACATGTTTTAACAAAACTGAGAAAAGTATCTGTAAATTTTTCAAAGGCTTCATTAATAGACCCGTCATATAAGCGATCCCAATTATGGTTTACGAGCTGTTTAAACTGATCGAAATTTGCTTTTTTATAAGCCAAATTAGCCTTTCATGTTTTTTGGCAGTGGTACTGAAAAGGAAATATTATAAATGTTGCTTTGTGACCGCTGATTACAGACGGTATAGTAAGAGTTCCTGAGTCGAGATAAGGGAGATCATCTGGAATTAAGATTGGATCCAGAATTGCATACTGGCAGGTAGTGTCAGTAATTGTGTTTTGTAATGAATTTATCAACAGTACGTCTTTAAGATTATGGAAGTTTGGATTCAAAAGATCCTCATTCAGGTCTCCAACTAAGATTAAAATTTTAGATAACTCTTAAGCTTTTTCAATATTTAAATTGAGGTTATTAAAAAACAGCGCATCAGCAGTCTTTGGACTATAAAAAAGGCCTAATAAATATGATAAATTGTTAACCATAATTTCGACTCATATGGACTTGTCGCAGAATATTTCCAAGTCCCGCTTTCTTGTGTGGATAAGTTCTGAATTTATATAGACTAATAGTCCGCCACCACGGTTACTTCTATCTTTTCTATATGGAGAGTCGAAAAGATCAAATAAAATTAAGACGTCAGTAGAGATCTGATCATCTAAATGTGTCTCTGAAAAACATAAAATATTATAATCTAGAAAATTTTCTCTTATGTATTTCAATTTGTTGCGAATACTTCTCGTATTCAAGTGTAATAGGGATAGATCTGATGGAGAATTGGGGGGACCCGGGTTAAGCTCAATATCAAATGCTTTAAACAAAAGAATGTGCAGGAATATTGTAAAATGACTATTTAGCATACATTCCTTGAGGATTAAGTAGATATCGTGTACTGCCTTTTGAAAGGTCAGGTATGTCCTGATTAATAAAACAATTATAATTTTGAATGACAAGAAGTAGCACTGATCAAGAATGCCTTTAGATAAGGTACCGTGGAACAGGCCAATAGCGATACGCCACTGGTCGGTTGAAATAGTCATCTTAAATCATTACTAAGCATAACAGGGCCCCGAGGGGGGTAACTTAGTGGTAATTGTGGTACGGGTGTGCGAGCCAACATTTCAAAACCTACCCCATTCATATACCTGGCCTTTGAAAAAATGGACCCATTCATATACTTGATCATCCAAAATATTGACCTATTCATATACTGCCCATCGATTTTTTGTACCCATTTGTTGCTGGTTGTTAGACAAATATCAGTCAATTCATTGAATACCAAGAGAACAAGCAGCCTCGAAAAATCTCTGAGCGAAAAATATGTGTATATACCAAGTGGTCAGAAAAATGGGGCCTTTCACATAGGAATCCAGAAAAATCGGGCCATTCATATACTTTTTATTGAAAAAAGGGGGCCAATCATATACCTGGCAGCGCTGAAAAAGGGGGCTATTCGGCACGCACATCCGTACTATGCCATATATAGGAAGTTACCCCCCCCCCCCCCCCCACCCCCGCAGCCCCGCAACAATAACAGGGCATATCGCCAGACCCGTTCCACAGCATCTTATAGCCAAACTCATCTGAGCACCTGACAAGTACAGTGTATAAGAGTAATAAATGTAACAATATTGTAACAATAAGACGGAAAACATAAACAAGTTTTGACTAGGCACCTAAGTCTCGGCTTGGTGACTGTAGAAATAGAAATACTCTGGAATTAATCTTAAAAATGAAGTTTATATGCAGTTACATTTTCCCCGCGCAAACACGCCTGTGCTAAAAATGTGTCTATTTATGCCATATATAAAGGCTTTTTTCAGACGACACTCGTTTCTCAGCAAAATAAATAATAATTGATGAGTTTAAGACCTGAATATTAAAAAAAAGTAATGAATTTATATACTTTTTTTTTATTGTTTTCTCCCAAAGATCATTTATTTCAACACATCTTTTGCTGTTTATTTCTGGGTTTGAATTTATCTATTTTTAGAATCGGAAAATCCGCTCATCCAAGTTTAGCTCAGCTGCGCTTCTCGTCATTGTTCATTAAAATTGACTTTTTAAACGCATCTTATTGCTACAATGTTGCGCTAGATATATCATTAAATTCATATCTTATGCATCATTCGTGTATTCGTTAGGTTTTGGAACCGCTAAAACTGTCATTACGTTTTAGGAAAAATGACGTCAGAGCGTAACCTGGAAATTCCCACTGACAGAAAATTTTCGGGTTCAGCAGTCAACGTTTTGGCTCGCGCTACCGAATATATTCGGATGCCGCAGGAGAGGTGTAATATATCGACGAATGTTTCTTTGGGGAATTAAATGAAAATTGAAAGCACGTGTTTTCTACAATATATATCTTTTACTTGAACACCGAAAGCTAAAAAAAAAGCAACAAGCGCAGCCACTCTCTCCAATCAATCTACATCTGCAATTGCAATACAGATTACATTTGGACTCTCGGTGCCTTAAGGTTTCCAGTGGCTCACACATCAGACCATTACATCCCCTCAGAAAATTAAAATTGCCTTGCAATTTTACCGTGAGCCGTTGGAAACCATAAGCAGCAATGAGAGCCAGAAACTAAACAGAAATGACAAAATGTTAAATTGAAGTGTTTGCATAAGAATACCACTACCATATGCTGAACAAACAGAATCCAGATTTTGCAATATGCATTTACCAGCAGAATTAATCTTAAATTATAACTGAGACAACATATTACTATGATTCTTAAACTGCTAAGAGGTCTTTCTCACTCACATACATACTGTTTATCCTTGGCCAAAAGATAAACGCTAGCACCCATCTTACACATATGTCAAGAACAGAAAATATGTTGACCCAATACACGAATTCCTGGTAAAATATTTGGACTCGTCTGGTTGAAAAACAGCATAATAATGAAAATACAGCGATGAAAACAATATTCTCCATAAAATGCATTTATCTCCAAAGATCATCGTTAACTTGATCCTATACCTATACAGTGGCTCATGAAAAGAAACACTCATTTTATGACACCTCTTAGTTTTAAGCATTATGAGCAATGAAAAATAAATAGCACCTGACAGCAAATACTTGTACACATATGTGAGTATACAAATGTAACAGTGCCTATCAACTTTTTCTGGAAGTCATAACTGTGTTCCTTAGAATACGACCTTCAATATTACTTCGCCTAATGTTGCAAAAATTTATGTACCTTAGTACAAATCAAGAAAAATTAATTGCCTCGGCAAAGGTAGTTTCCGACAGGAGCATACAAACTATATGATTCCTTCAAAAACGAACCTTGCCTGAAGTCGATATGTTGGATGTATCACTATGTCCACATGCTCAGTCTAACCTTAGAAGTAATACGAACAAGACATGTTTAACACAAATATGACCGAAATCTGTCAAAAGCACAATGTAGAACTTGTAAAATATCAAATACATAACTTACTGTAATGCATCAATAGAAAATGTAAAATAAAACTGTAATATTGAGTTTGACCGACTGACAAAGGAATATTTAATGAACTGGTTCTAGTCTTTATACATGAGGTGATCAGAGCTTTATGCTCGTCATACATGTACATAACTGCAACTATTGTCCACTGCTATAATTTACTCATCTAGAATACACATGCTGTGATTATCATTATAACTGCAACTGCAATTATTGCCAACTGCTATGAATACGCATGATTTAATTCAGAACTTCATGCTGATCAGTTATAACTGCAACTGCAATTATTGTCAACTGCAATAATGTGGCTTAAAGTCACTAAAATGTGAAATTGAAAAATGTGAAAATAGAAATATGAAAATAAAAAAATGAAAATCTAATAAGACTAAACTGTACAATGACATACATATAAGACTACAGTCGACTCTCGCTATCTCAAACTCCAAAGGACTGGAAATTTCAGTTTGAGATAACAGTTGTTTGAGATAATGAGTGTCAACTGTATTTTCATCTCAAACAATACTCTGGCATTGGCATCATCATTTAAACATGTCAAATATGCAACTAAATGAATGAAATGGACTTATTTTTGACATATTCCTTAGCCTTAACATTCAGACTTGAATCCGGAATCCATATGGCATTTTGTGCAGGCTCACCAGCAAAATGTACTAAATACTCTAGGCCATTTGGAGTTTGCCGTTAAGCTAGCACACGTTTAATCCGATAGAATTCGGTATCTGATGATACGCTGGAGTCTGTGAAATCCATATGATCCGAGTCACGAAATCTCTTGGGTTTTACAATCGCACGATTAGGGCGTAAATTGTGCAACTGAGTAGTTTCCCTACGAGTCTCTGCTTTAAGAACAGGCTCCGGAATAACACTGGGGGGTTCATTATTAGTCACTATCTCTTGGTATGTCGGTTGAGAAGGGAATTTGGAATCAGTCTCTGTCTCGATTGATTTCACAAGAATAGGGGTTTGGGACTGAGTCTGTAGCTCATTTGCTTTCACTGGGGTAGGGGTTTGTGACTGTGATAAACGCATATCCATATGCATCTCTGCGTTTGATTTGTCACCGCAGGAACTTAATTCAGCATGTCCAACTGAATCTATCTCCGTGTCTTGAGCATAGACATGCATATCCGGGAAACTTGTTTGTGTTCCAGTTGATGTAAACATAACTTCTGGCGCATGAGTCACTATGTTGAAATAATTTGACGGAGTTGGTTGTCTCACATACGCTACTTTCAGTCTGTCAAGATGTAGTGGACCTGGAAACTTGCGCTTATTTTCAGGATCATGCAAAACAACGGTATGTGGGCTGGGAACCGACTTCACGATGTAGGGTCCATCGAATAAATCGTGCAATTTTCTGGCTGGACCTGTTGTTTCCCTAGTGAGGAATACATAGTCACCTTCTGAAAGCTTAAGCATAGCTGAATTATCGTTAGCCCTTTCTAGCATAACTTGCTGAGACCGTTCAACATTTGCCTTAACTTGCTGCTGAATGATATTGATATGAGCTATTTTTTGCTTTAGATAGTCTCTTATGCTCACTGGAACACTTCTTAACTCTGTGGAATGACTACTTAATGGAAATTTGGGTCTCTCTCCAAAAATTACTTCAAATGGTGGATACCTTGTACTTGCATTCACTGCAATGTTCATAGCAAATACTACTGCAGGTAAATACTGATCCCAATTTGTACTTTGTTTATTCATGTATGGGGTAAGACGGCTTGCAAGAGTTGTGTGTGTACGTTCACATGCACCAAGGGTGTGATGTACAAAGCTCATGGAGAATTGTTGCGGAATCTGCAGCAGTGAACAGAGCTCCTTGGTAACACGGGCTGTAAACTCAAGAGCCCTGGTCACTGATGAGAGTATCACATACACCGAAAGTTGTGAACATGTCGAACAGAACCTCTGAGACAGACATTGCATCTTTGTTAAGCAAGGGTTTTGCGTATAAGAATTTTGAAAACATGTCCACTGCGGTAAAAATGTAAGAATACCCCCTACTTGTCACAGGAATCGGTCCATACAAATCTATTTGAAAAACTGAGAATGGACAAGATGGTGTAGGGTATGCAGTTATAGCATTCGTTCTTTGTACACGGGTTACTTTCCTTCGCTGGCACTATGGGCAAGATTTTATATAGTCACTAACTATAGTAGTAAGCTGCAGGAAATAATAGTGCTCCTGTATTTTATCAATGGTATCATGTATTCCATCATGTGCTCCCAAAGCTGAGTCATGATACAACTTTAACACAGTAGGAATGAGTGATTTTGGTACAGCAAGCTGATAATGAGCTAATGACTTTGTTCTCTTAGACTTTGCTATCCGCGAATGGAATAACACTCCATTCACCAGAGCATAATCAGACTGTTGCAGCAGTACAGAACGGGCTCTCTTTTGTGATTTTGGCAAAGTACCGTTATGGAGAAAGTCAATAAATGGCCTAAGATCTGAATCAAGACTTTGACATCTAGCAATACTTTCTGCAGACATGTCAAACCCCTGAAGAGCTGCAGAGACGGCCTCAGAACTGGTCTTAAAATCAGTGTTGATGCTAGAATCTCTATTTACATCAGATTGTTCTGAACTACTAACAACAGAATCTTGATTATTGCTCATGTGCTGCCTATCAAGTTCTATTTGCGAGCTAAAATTATCTGCTCTTTCACTGACACTTATATTTGTAGGAGTTATGTGCTCTTGCTCTGGCTGAACAAATGTTTGAGGCAAATTATTCGGACAAGAAAACTGTTTCTTACCATGACTTCTTTCATGTAGCAAAATTTTATTATTTGTGACACAGCCTTGCTCTGAACCTGAGCATCGGTCAAAAATGTCTTGTTCAGAGGGTGAACGTTGGAGCTGTTCAGCCTCAGAACACTTATTATCCCCAAAATGCTCAGTCTCCGAACAATAACTGATTTCCGATGGCACGACTTGTTCCGCTGAACATTCATCTAATTTCGACTTATAATTCACAGTTTGTCTTTCCTTTTGTAATATCTTATTGCGATACCACTGCCTGGGTTTCAGTCTTTTGAGCGGATGTGTATGTACAAAACCCAGCCCAAAGTTGTCTTCGGTATCTGCGTCATACAACTGTTTTTGAAACTGAGTCTGTACCAAATTAACTTCAGGCAGAAATGTCTCCACTGTCTGATCAGGCCTTATTACACGAATCTGAGTGGGTTTCTCTTCAACATATAGAAAATAAGGGTCCTCTTCTTCTGGACTTGAATCCATAAACTCTGGATACTGTATGTTACGCGATAAGGCATCAGGCATAACCATCTGAGCTGCCGGCTTGTATACAATATCAAAGTCAAATTGTTGTAGTATCGCCATCAAGCGCTCATATATCTGTCCTTTGAGCTGTTTCTGAAAAAGTGGGCGTAATGCTTGATGATCACATTCCACTGTGAAGTGGCGACCTCGCAAGTATGATGCGGAATCAAGTATACTGGTAACTAGTCCAAGTAATTCAAGCTTTGTAGGACCGTATAATTGCTGCCACTTGCTCAAACTTTTCGAACCAAATCGAACGACGCCGTGAATTCCCATCAGGATATATTTGATAAATCATGTAACCGATTCCTTTTGAACATGTATCCACTGCTAAACGAAATTCGAGGTCATATCTAGGATAAGCTAATGCTTCTGAATATACCAGTAAGTCCTTAAGTTCCTGAAAACTTGTTTCATGTTCTTGTGTCCGTTTAAAAGTCACATTTTTTTTTTCAACAAGTAATATAGTGGACTTGCAACCGCACTATAATTAGGAATAAATTTCCTAAACCAGTTGAACAAGCCAAGTGCACATTTCAATTCCTTTGCATTGCGTGGGGGCATATAGTTCTTTATAACCTCCAATTTCAGTGGGGGCGGTCTTATTCCATCTTTGGATATTTCATGCCCAAGAAAAACACATTTTTGCTGGGCAAAACTGCACTTAGATGGACCCAGCTTCAAGCCTGGTTGTTCTAACCTCTGTAAAACCTCATGTAGATTTCTCATGTGATTCTCAAAAGTATCTGTAACAATACACAGGTCATCGAGGTAATAAAGCACCTTTTCAAAAGTCATATTAGTCAACTGTATTAGGCTTCAGGGTGATGGTATGTTCAACTTCAGTGGTAAATCCCAAATTTGGATTTTCGTCAGTTACAAAAACATTTCGATGCGCATACAGACACTGAAGCAGGCTATGTCTTTGGTCAGCAGACAAAGCAGAGGAAATGGACCCTTCAAAATTGGAAGAAAACTTTTGGAAACTTTCTTGATTTACGCCATCTCTTGACGAGTCTACGCACGCAGCATCTTTGGCAATGCCGTGACTATTCTCTGTCGATAAGGGAGTATAAGTAGACTGCAGCTGTACATGTGCACAGGTAGGAGGTGGTAATATGCTATGTACATCCATGGTGTTGTCACATATGCTGAAAGTACATAAAAAGGAGCCCTTGTTCACATGCACAATCTCACTGGAGGGATTCCATATGCGAACAGGTACAGTATGACCAGACAGGCACGTTACTAAACCCTTGGCAACCAGCAAGCCTTTATGTGACATTTCAGAGTGACCAATACACACTCCCTGTGTACCTACAGGAATGTCATTACTAAGTTTGCCCTCCAAAATTCATTCTGAGTTCGGCTGTATAACACAAGTACTTTTACACTTAACCTTTTGACTCTTTTTCACATCATGAAATACAGAGTTTTTATTGAAATCCAATATTACATTATTGGATCTCATGTATTCTGCACCAAGAATCAAAGGATGTGACGTGTCTCTGAAAATATATACAGGCACAATATGACTTTTCTTCTTGGGTGTACAAATCTGTATGCTGGCAGTGCCATCAATGGCAACAGACCCATTATCAGCCATCACAATCTTTTCATCACTTTCCTGAAAATCAGATTTGTATGGCTCTGGTATGGTATCATAAAAAATGCGAGAAACAATATTAATGGAGCTGCCAGAATCCAAAAGTGCCCTCACCCAAGAATGGCCCACAATGCAATGCAAATACATGAAGTTATGACTCGTGGAATACTCTGTGCGCATAAAACTATCAGCACTAGACATATCATCAGTACTAGTCAAGTCACTGGTTTCTAGGCCTGAGAATTGCGCATCGTTCCCAGGTCGGGCTGGTTTAACTGCGGGCACTGTGATGCAGTATGGGATGTCTGGCTGGAAAGCTGACATGTGGAAACACCTTGAGTTTGGGGTACATTTAGTTTCATACAGGCCCCACTGTGAACATATCTGGCACTGAATATCGGGTGAGGATTCACCCGTCCCATTCCAGTTACACCGCACCTTAATGTGGTTACGTCCCTTACATTTGAAACACGACCGAGAATTCCGCTGTTGTGGGTTAGTTCCTGTGGACTGAGATGGACGCTTATTATAAGGGTGTCAAGCGAACTTGTAATTTGGTCCAGCTGCTTCTGGACAGAATCAGAGGCTGCATTCACCGTTTCTGTTGCAGCCGCAGGAGGCCCTTGAATGTGACGATACCCATGGGCTTCGCCGATTTTGGCGCTCTGTAGCGCATCCCGGAATAACGTGACTCTACCAGCCCGCACAAAAAAATGCAAGCTGGGACGGCAAACCTGCGATAAATTTATTTGTCATATCAGTGTCACTTTTGTGGAGGCGACGCCCTTTGTCGAGAACCACGGAATGAAAATCCTCAATTGCTTGGGTTGATCCCAATTTGAGATTGTCAAACGCTACTGACTCCGCAATCAACGACAGATTATTTACAACATTACAATATTCATTCATAAATGCTGCCTTCACCGTCTTCCACGAGTCCTTAACAGCTAAGTTGTTAAACCAAATAAGAGCTGGACCTGATAAATGTAAATGAAATGCTGCAATTGCTCTTGGGGATTCCTCATCTATTGAAGATAATGTTAAATAACTGTCGAATTCTTTCATGAACTTGGATGCGTCCTCATGCATGAAACCTCCAAAATGTTTTATAGTTTTGTCTGACAATACCGGTGGTGGCTGTACCAGAATGGTAGGTACGAGCTGTTGTGGCGGAATCGCACTGGTATGTTGTGGGGCTACATACGGAGTGCTATGTGAGACTGGAACAAAGTTAAATGTGTCATTTAAATTCACAGGGTCCACAAACTAAAGACCATCCAGAAACGGGTTTGTAGAATTGGAATTCATCCTGTAGTAACTAAGAACAAAGGGTACAAGTAGAAGTAGAACGACAGTCTGCGTTTTCACTGTGTTCGCCGATAGTGCACCAGATACCCCTTCAAAAATGTATGTCATCACCGTTTGAAAATATTTCAATTGCCGTTTAAAAGCGCACAAGTTTCGTATCAGTCATAAGAAAACGATTCTTTCAGTTCACAAATTTGTCCGTTCGAATTCTCCACCATGTAATGTATCGACGAATGTTTCTTTGGGGTATTAAATGAAAATTGAAAGCACGTGTTTTCTACAATATATATCTTTTACTTGAACACCGAAAGCTAAAAAAAAGCACGAAGCGCAGCCACTCTCTCCAATCAATCTACATCTGCAATTGCAATAAAGATTACATTTGGACTCTCGGTGCCTTAAGGTTTCCAGTGGCTCACACATCAGATCATAACAACGGGTTTTAATTAAATCATAATTCTGAAATTGGACCAGTTTGGGATCATGCACATGCTCATTTTATCATCTGTTTGCCAGCTGAGACTGATTCCTTCAATATTAAGGTAAGAAGAGTATTGTAATAGTTTTCAGTCTATTTTTCATACAGTTATTTGGCTAGTTCCGGGTTTTTGCTAGTTCCGATCGACATCAAATACACGACAGCGGCCAAATATAAAAAGGAAAAAAATGGTATGGTTCTATCGTTCATTTATTCTTCTTTATATATCAGAAAATAAATAAGGGAAATATAACCTTATTGATCGATACGATCCGATTTCCCCTAGCAACCCTACGCATAACATAAATTTTGTACATTTGTAAATAACATCCGCCTAGATATCCTTAAGTAGACAGTCAATTAAAACATTTTTTTGTTCAACTATTGGGTGGAACATACTTTTCAACATCGGCTTAAATGCTCCCTGCAAGGATTTTAAACAAAGTGCTTGTTTTCAACCATTCAACCATCGATCACTAATTTGTGCATCCCATTAATTCAGTTCCGGGTAAGGTGTTTACACACAGTGTTTAAAGGTGTGTAGCTATCGATGTAGTGTATGTAAAAGAATCTGACACACATAACAGACGACTGAAGCGAAATATGAGTCTTGTCATGAGATAACCTGCTTATGACATATGCGAACAACAAAGACACATAGTTTTCGCATCTGCGCAGTCTGATCAGCACCATTGTTGTTCGCTGTCTAGACAATATACTACCTATCAAAACTTTCAAGACTAGCTAATCCGGCGCTGTGGTGGAGTTAGCCAGTCTATGGCTAAGTAAGCCGGTCTGAGTCTTACTTGGCTGAAAACCTCGAAGACAGGTGCTTGTATATTATCTGCACTTTGATGACGTACGGGGAGGCTTTGTATGGGCATCACACGGCGCTAAACACCAGCTACAATTTTCAAGTTAACTTGGAACCTAAAATAGCCGACTTCGAAAAATGCTTAATGCAGTGGTAACACAGAAAACTTACATTGATGGGGAAAATAACAGCGATAAAATCGCTCGCCCTCCCAAATCTATGTTCTTTCTTCACTATTAAACCCACCCAAAGATATCATAAAACAAATAGAAAAAATCATGTATCAATTTATTTGGGACGGAAAACCTGATAAGATTAGACGAGACATTTTAATACAGGAATATGAAAACTAGAAACATTTATAAAAGCATTTAAAATCAGCTGGATAAAGCGAATACTTGAAACTGCGGAAACAAGCATGCTAAGCCAAATTTATCTATCTGAATTACAAAAGTATGGTGGGAAATTATTCTTTGAATGTAACTTCTCTGAGAAAGCTGTAGACCGAATACAGTTAAATAACATCTTTTTTAAAGAAATCCTAAAAGCATGGTGTAGTGAAAATTGGAAAAACACAATTTGTAGCTATGGAAACGAAATCTTGTGGAATAATACATTTGTAAAGGCAAATGATAATACATTATTTTACACGGATTGGTGCAATAAAGGAATCATGTATTTTAAAGATATTATAAATGAAACAGACAAAACTGTAGAATCATTTGGTAAATTAAAGGAAAGATATTCGCTATCAAATAATGACTTTTTAAAATA
This sequence comes from Anodontia alba, assembly GCA_964016985.1. NCBI lineage: Eukaryota > Metazoa > Mollusca > Bivalvia > Lucinida > Lucinidae > Anodontia > Anodontia alba. Next base: position 63,054,898 of record OZ024830.1, on the reverse strand, counting down.
CTTAGCACTGTTGCACAGTATCCCAACTGCATGGAAATTAAAGATAAAAAAACAAAAATTTAAATATACCAATTGCGCCAACATTGATAAGTCAAATACTTAAAACAAATCAAACAAACCAGTATATTTATAGACATATTTTGAAAAAACAGACACCGGTTAACAAAGCAGAACAAAAGTGGAATGACAAATTTGAAAATCAAAATTTAAATTGGAAGAAAATCTACACCATCTCACTAGCTGCAACGAAAGATGTAAAGCTTAGAAACTTTCATTACAAATGTATTATGAGAATAATCCCGACTAACAAATTTTTATTAAAATGTGGTATAGGAGAATCAGCTCTTTGTGATTTCTTCAATATGGAGATCGAAACAATTGATCACTTATTTTGGCAATGCATACACGTACAAACGTTTTGGACGGAATTTTCCCACTTTCTAACAGACCTTAATATTGACATTGATTTCAACCTACTAAACATAGCATTTGGCTTTACCATCACAATCGGAAAACCAGAAATTATGTTAAAGAACTTCCTCATAATGCTTGGAAAATATTTTATTTTTAGATGCAAATGCTTAAAAATCAAACCTACTTTGAATCAGTTTAAGTCATTCCTAAGAAACAGAATCAAGATAGAAAAAGAAATATACTTCATGAAAGATAAACTTGCCCAGTTTGAAATAATGTGGGTAAATTTGATACATTGCCCAGTTTGAAATAATGTGGGTAAATTTGATACATTCATCCTTTAAGATAATCAAAAAATTGGCTAAAAAGCTAATAAGGAAGGTAGCACATTTTCTTCTTATTTTATCATTATTCTTTATGCTTAAACTGGTACACCGTTTTTCTTTATTTTTTTATTTATTTATTTATTTTATTTTTTTTCTGCTCTACTATTTGGTTTTCTAGTCTTCCTGTTATATTTCTTTTTTCCTTTTTTTATTGTTCTAAAATTTCCTTTTCCTTTGTTTTTTTTCCTATATTACAATGTTTCTGAAAATGCATCATATTAATGTATTGAAGATAGCATTTATTATCTACACCGATAAGTACAAACACACTTAATACATCTGTTACAAATATCTTTATGATATTGATATTTGCTTGTAGTTATTTGCATGTCTTGTATTGACTATGATTTTGTTTGAATAGAATATATTTGTAAAATATATTTTCGGAAATAAACATTAAATAGCAAAAAAAAAAAAAAAAAAAAAAAAACACCAGCTACAATTGGATTAATTAACACATAATGTTACTGCAAGCTTATTTTTTTCTGGCTTCAGAAGGGGGTAAAATAGGGCCTTATGCGCATACTCCTTTCAACTTCTTAAACCTCACTAAAATATTTTTATATTGGAAAGATTATTAAATCCAGAAAATAGGAGCTAAATCTTGCAGCAAGGAGGGAATACAGGCCGAAAAATCGTTATGCTATGAATTATGCGATTTTGGCTTTAAGGGCCGTTTTTTATGAGGTGCCGTTTTACTATAAATCCCCTATTTTGTGATATCACTAAATCGCATTAGTGATATCACTAATTCTATTTAGTGATATCACTAAATAGAGATGAATTTGTGATATCACTAAATCGAGTTAGTGATATCACAAAATCGATTTAGTTATATCACTAAATAGAATTAGTGATATCACTTAATCAAATATATTTTGTGATATCACAAAATCGAATTAGTGATATCACTAAATTGATTTTGTGATATCACTATTCCGATTTTGTGATATAACTAATTCGGGTTTAGTGATATCACTAAATAGACATGATTAAGTGATATCACAAAATCGAATTAGTGATATCAAAAAATCGAATTAGTGATATCACTAAATATGAACGAATTAGTGATATCACTAAATCGAATTAGTGATATCACTAAATATATTACATTTGCAAACAGTACAATGTTTACTCCCTAATAAATTTGTTTCCGCTCAGCATACTGGGTAAAAATTTCAGCAGACGTCATTTTGCTATATTTCTTTTATTTTTCCCAGAAAATAGGCTATGCAAAATTGTAGCAGACGACATTATTTTTTATTTTTTTTTTTTTTTTTTTTGTTATTATTTTTCTGAAAAAAAAAAATAAATAAAATAAAACTTGGCATTTCATTTGGACTCGTCAGCCAGACGAGTCACATGAAATGTCAAGTTCTAATTTACTCTAAACATGATTAAACAAATATCAAATTTTCATCTGCTGCTGTTATGATTAGACTTAAAGACATAGACTCGTTTTCGATTTAAACGATACTAATTACGAAAATTAATGGTGAAAAACATTCTGTCGCTTCTGTGCAATATAACAGTAATTTTGAGGATTGAACAAAAATAGTACGAAATAGTCGTCTGGTTGACTGGTTACCGGTATATCAGTATCCTTACAACACAGGAGGGTAAACACTACAGAGAAAATATCTCATCTATAAATATTCTGCACTGCAGACAGGACTCGACTGAGACCGAGTAACATATAAAATAAACAGATATAGTTGACATTCGTTTAAGTATGTTGTCCTTCAAGTCATGTTTATAGAAGTACTGCAAATACATACATACTGCATTAATTGATAAATAAATTGTGAATTATATAAGGGACTATGAATCTTTAGGACAATGATACAATTGTAGTTTTTTGGGTTTTTTTTTTTTTTTTTTTTTTTGTTGTTGTTGTTGTTTTTTTCTGTGTCCTCTTAAATAGTTGAGAAACTCTAGAACAAATATGAATTCGAATAAGTAATAACATCTTTATGCATGTTAAGCAACACCGAAATAGAAAGTAGATGTAAAATATTTTTAGATAGAGGATCTTACACGAGTGGCCATTTCATATGAAATTTATGAAACGAGCCTTCTGTGAGTTTCATAAATATCATATTAAATGACCACGAGTGTAAGATTTTGTTTACCATATGACCCTTTTAAATTGAATTTTATCGCCTTTAAAGTTGACAGTTGTTCAACAGAAAATGCATGGTTGACATGGACGTCGTCATGACGTTACTTGTTCCCGCCAAAGTCTTATATAACGTGTGGTTATACGATTCTTTTTATAACATGACGTTATCCACTGAATAACAGCGACGTCATATGATAAATTCTGTTAATCTGATAGCAATGTTCTGCATAAATATCTGTCAGAGTGCTTCTGCGTTAATACTGAGTTATATATAGAACATTACGTCAGCCGTGGGAATTTCGATACTAACAATGGACTGCTTAGTAAATTTCACACAAGGCAGTCCCCTGGCGAATGAGGCTAAGTACGAAACAATTAACCACTTCCATTCCCTAGGCTAATTTAGCTGACGAAAAATTGATGACTTTTTTTTCTTATTTTTCCCAGAAAACAGGATTTGATCTTTCATACAAATTGTCTGTTTGCATGAAATATCAAAACCCTTTTTCTATAAAACAAAAAGAAACTAAAAAAAGATATATTTCTTCCGTAAGAGCATGCGCTGTGTAACGCATGTGCAGTGATCATTTCGGGAGCCCACATTATTCCAAAAATTCAAAGGGAAAAAATGAATTTGTGATATCACAAAATCAATTTAGTGATATCACAAATTCGCTTCTATTTAGTGATATCACAAAATCGAATTAGTGATATCACAAAATAGATCTTGTGATGTCGATAAATAGAAATGAATTTCTGATATCACTAAATCGAATTAGTGATATCACAAACTCATGACCATTTTGTGATATCATTAAATCTATTTTGTGATATCACAAATTCTATTATGTGATATCACTAAATCGATTTTGTGATATCACAAATTCTGTCTTATTTTGTGATATCACAAAATCGATTTAGTGATATCACTAAATCGATTTTGTGATATCACAAAATAATTAGTGTATCACATAATAATCAGTGATATCACAAAATCGATTTTGTGAAATCACAAAATCGATTTAGTGATATCAAAAAATAGGGGGTTTACAGTAAAACGGCACCTCATAGGTTTTAAGGTCTTTGTGCACCTGTCCGTTTGTGTCGAATGTCTTTATATTGAATTAATTTTCTCCGCAACACATAATACAAGTTTATAAAGTAATATATAGCGGCTGTTGCATTATCCGAGGGATTTTTTACAGATCCCTCATTCATTATTCGGAACTAGCGAAACTATTCGGAACTAGCCAAATCAGTGGTGTACTTCACAGTCATCGCAAGGGCAGATAACCAAAGGCCAATGACAAATTCTTTGATGTGGTATTTCAAGGAAGGATAGTACTCTGTATCAGCCAAAAACAAAATCAAGTTTTGATCAGCCAGTTACGAGTTTGGAAATCGTTATGAAGCATAACCTTACACGGAACTAGCCGAATGACTGTATCACATCACATCGTCACGTGAAATGTTTCGTTACTCATAATCATTAAATTTCTCAAAATTGAATATTTCTTTTGTGTCTGTGTAGTTATAGCGTCATATCCCAATGATTGAACCTGCCTGTACAATCCACGGGAGTGCTATCAGTCACGGTGCTGATCGTACTCTGGGTGGCTTGAGGTGATATGTCTGTCAGACTTGTCCGTACGCCTGCCTTAAGAAAACTATACGATCCGCTTGACTAATTTTTGTGAAGTAGGAAGTCTGTCCGATAGGCGCACGAAAACGCCCCTACCACACTTTAAATGATTGACAGACCTTGACCACGGAACCTTCATGGATTCATGGAGTTTTTACGTATTCACGGAACTTCATAGAACAGACATATCATGGATTTTTCCTGGAGAGTTACAGTAACTCTTGTCATATAAATTTAGAAAAAGATGATGAATAAAGATTAAAATACCCTTAGGCTTATAAACACACAAATCTTCCTATAAATAAAGATAATAAAACAACTCTCCACACATTTCATATCAAATACCATTTCCCTGTTTTGACATAGGCGGTATCACTTAGATTTTTATGAGGTGCCGTTTTACTATAAATCCCCTATTTTTGATGTCACTAAATCGATTTTGTGATATCACTAATTATCATGTGCTATCACTAATTATTTTGTGATATCACAAAATCGATTTTGCGATATCACTTAATCGATTTTATGATATCACAAAATTGATTTTGTGATATCACAAAATAAGACTGAATTTGTGATATCACAAAAACGATTTAGTGATATCACATAACAGAATTTGTGATATCACAAAATCGATTTTGTGATATCACAAAATAGGCATGATTTTGTGATATCTCTAATTCTATTTAGTGTTTGTTTGATTTGGGCTTAACGTCGCTTTCAACCTTTTTCAGTCATATCGCGACGGTGTCTGGATGTGGCAGGGAGCTCAATGCTCACTTTTAGAGTGCTGCCTCACTGAAATATCACGCCCCAGACACTTTGACATGATATTCCACCCAGTCACATTATACTGACACTGAGCTGACCAGTTCTAGCTCTACTTTCTTAATGCTGAGCGCCAAGCGAAAGAGCAGCTAGTACCATTTTTAAAGTCTTTGGTATGACCCGGCCGGGGATCGAACCCGCAACCTCCCGGTCACAAAGCGGACGCTCTACCACTGAGCCACTGTGCCGGTAATTCTATTTAGTGATATCACTTATTCTAATTAGTGATATCACTAAATAGATTTTGTGATATCACTAATTCGATTAAGTGATATCGCAAATTTCTTTCTATTTATTGATATCACAAAATCTATTTTGTTATATCACTAATTCTATTATGTGATATCACTAAATAGGAGTGAATTTGTGATATCACTAAATTGATTTTGTAATATCACAAATTCATATTTTCCCTTTGAATTTTTGGAATAATGTGGGCTCCCGAAATGATCATTGCGCATGCGGTACCACAGCGCATGCTCTTACGGAAGATATATATCTTTTTTTTTGTTTCATAGAAAAAGGGGTTTTGATATTTCATGCAAATAGACAATTTGCCTGAAAGATCAAATCCTGTTTTCTAGGAAAAATAAGAATAAAGTCATCAATTTGTCGTCTGCAAAATTAGTCTAGGGAATGGAAGTGGTTAATTTCGTACTATTTTTTGTTCAATCCTCAAAATTACTGTTATATTGCGAAAGCGACAGGACGTTTTTCACCATGGATTTACGCCGGGCTGGAGCCCGGCGTATCTATTTGAGGTTGTTGTTGTAAAATGTGTATGCATTTGAAGAATATCGGTTTTCTTCCAGTTTTATGGGGTTCTTAGTGGGGGTTATATATATATATAACTATTCACCCAACCCCCACCGCCACCCCCCTCCCCCCCCCCCCCCCGCCACCCCCCTCCCCCCGGCCCCACTTTTTTTTATTATTCAAAGTCACACTTTTGCAGCAGAGAACTATGCTATTGGTAACATAGTTAAATAAAAAATGAAAAATGGGAAGTACTGTGTAGAATGTATGTAGCAATGTGGGTTTTAAAAGAGAAATGAGTAGTTTTCCCGTAGGAGCTCCAATTTGACCATTCGACCTGAAATGAGCTTGTTGCTGTCAATATTCGTACACGTTTGAATGTTTTCATTTTTTTTTTTCGTCGTACTACGAAGAAGAAACAAAATATATTTTTCTTTGTTTACGATTGGAAATATGTATTCTCAAATCGAACGGATTATAAGCTGGTTTAATAATACAGTTTAATTTGATATTCAAGCATGGAAAGAATTGGGCCGAAAGAAAACGTTATGAGTGGAGAAAAGAACGAAACACTGCTACATAGATGATTTCGGATATAGTATGTTCGGCCTAGGCTATGGATGGCGACATGTAATTATGTATGCGGGCTAGAAAATAGACAATCATAGTTGATTTTTTTACATATCTCTGATAACGTCTATAATGTTTTTATCGTTGAGTATTGCGATAATTTATATAATTACAACCTTTCATAAATTATAACATGTTTTCACTATACTACGATCTATAGGGAGCTAAGCAAAGCATGACAGATTAGTTTCCCGGCGTATTGATGTTTTCTTGTTTTTGTAGTTAATATCGTCTAAACCGAAAACGAGTCTATATCTTAAGGTCTAACAAGGATAGCTTTTTAAAAAAGCTAGAAAACGGCCCGCATAGCATATGGCTGTCAAGTTGTTGAATTCAAGACGAATTGTGTAAATAATAGTTATATTTGTGGTTTTCTGTTTAAGAAGTATCTAATGAATGCCCTAGGTCTGATACCTGGTCAGAAACAGACTCCAACGCAAATTATTAACAAAGTCAGTGAAATTACGTCATGCCTGAATTCCGGTGGGTCTGTCTTAGTTTATTAGCAATCGAGGTATCAGTGCTGTAGGTGAGAAAAGTGAACTAAACCATAAATTCTTTAAAAGAAAGTTTGCGGACTTACCAATGCGTTTGAAGCGTTCAAGGTATTCACGGTTTCGAAACAAACTCCCATCGTACATTCGGCCGCCTGTGAAAGGGCCGAAAAAAAACAAAAACTTCAGGATTTATTTCATATATCTATTCACATGCATTGGTGTATCAAGTGCGTTCCTATCCTATTCCTATCCTAGTTCCGAGGTATTTAGCTGTGCCATTATATTTGAGTGTTACGCCGCTTGAGGTGTCCATTGTGAATGTATCGATGGAAAACTGAAAAACAAAACAAAAAAAAAAAAAAAAAAAAGAAAGAAAAACAAGAACACATCTATGGTGTTTAAATCTAAGTCCTTGACCCGAAGGTCATAGATTTACTGATGAAATGTTTGGACCAATATCTATCATCATACAAATATGAATTAAATCCATCATAAGGTCTGACAATACTTTAACCAAAAACAACATGAAAACACTGTCCATAATCTTGACCCTTAGGTCATAGCCACGAGTTAAGATGGTGCTGTTGAAATTTTTGGAACAATATCTATCATTATACCAAATATTAATTGAGGCCATCACAAGGCTTGGAGTAATAAGCTCTAAAACCAAAAACTGAAACCTAAAAATTTTAAGTCTGTGACCTCGACCCTTAAAGAACGGGCATGGATCCTGATGACATTTTCATAGCAATACCTATCTTCATACAATATGAACAAAATCCATCATGAGGTCTGTGAGTAGTGAGCTCTTAAAAACTTTAACTCAAATTTAAAATTCTTTGCAAGGCAATCTCTGTGGTGATTGCTATAGCTCTTCCTGAACATATAACAAGACCATTCTACTGTATGCTAATGTGTCCCAAAATTGGCTGGATGAGTGGCAAACAGACCCAGATCAGATGCAACCTTCTGTGACATCTGATCTGGACGTACATTGTTTGTTCAGGCGTATCTGTCTGACATTGTAAGGTAAATGTGATATCCACGTAGCAAAGACTCTGATCTGACTGTGTAGATGTGAAAACTGATCTGGGAATTCACTGTCTGCATATGCCATGAAGACATAATTCTCTCTGGTGTTTGGTTCGGTTTGGTTCGATGGCCCAGTCAACACTGTTAAGATCTTGTCGGGCTGGTCAATTTTCCTAACTACACTTTTTCCTGTGCAGACTTTTTCCGTTAATTTCAATGGAGCAGGCAACACTAATAAGTTTAAAAATAATCTTAGAATTAGACTTTCTCCTCTAAAATCGCCCATCCTTCGAAAATATACCAATCCGTTCAAAAGAAGTGGTATGTACCCTAGTATTTCTAAGTGCAATGCTAAGAGGTGCAGGTGCTGTTCTCATTTATGCACTGCGTCTACCGTTTCTTCATCTGTAAACGGTAAACGCTTTTCGGTAGTAAACATGTCCGATTTGATCTGAAAGTCTACAGATTTAATATATTTTATAACCTGACGTGCTGCAAACTGCAAAATGCAGTACGTTGGGCAAACTAATCATATGTTAAAAAACAGATTTTATGAACACTATCGTAGAATAAGTAAGCTTAAAAAACTGACTTTCCTGTACCGTCACTTTAAACGTACAGGCCATTCAGTAAATGATATTTCTATACATCCAATGGAAAAAATATACTACGATGTTAATTCTACAGCTAGATTTAAAATTATCAAACGACACGAAACTGAATTAAACTGGATCAAATCATTACAGACACCTTTTCCATTAGGCTTTAATGACAACATTTATCATGAGGGTAATATTTCTAAAATGCCAGATTTTGATATTTTCTCGCTACTGGAATGTCGAAAACGTAAAACGAGGTCTCACGGCACTAGGAAACACGGCTACTATAAACGTAAATTGCGCGCGTTTAAAAGAAACAATACTAGGCTGAAGTTACTCTATAATATTATTGAATCACGGACGCCACTCAATGCTTGCATTTCTAAGTTCATTACCCATTTCTGTATTACGCATTCTGGACACCGAGGCGAATAAATTCTACGATAGATCTAATCAGCTGTATGATGCAGCTCTTCTAACTAGAGGTTATACTCAACATGCTCTTCGCCTTTACATCGATTCTGAAATAAATCACAAACGTCATTACATCAAGGTATCTTTCATTAACAGAGGTATGGATTTTATATATTTGCCTAGTATCTTCCGGGACAGTTCGGTGATCTCATCCATTCCTACTTATTTTCAAAATTCTGAAACACCTATAATTTGCTATAAATACAACAAACCGATAAGATCTATCATTTTTAATTTTAATAAACTTGTTTTAGATCTTGATATTGATACTAGCACTCCTAATACCTGAGATTGTAAAGACTCAGTGTATTGCTATCCTAAAAATTATTCCTGATTCTAGGATACGAAATATTATTTCTAAAGGACCGAAATACTGATTTCCTTCTAATATTGATTTCAATAAATGTAGGGAAGAAATAGCTGCTGCCTTGAACGAATACGGTAATCGATGGTATAAACGAGAGTATGTTGAGCATAAAGCCCTAAAAAATGGAAACTTAGCATTTTGAGACTAGTGAACAAACGCATTTCTTTCTATTCTCAAAATAGTAACTTATTACCTCCTAAACCGAAGACGTCGTTACGTCACCTTAAACTAGGTATTCAAGAATTTCATAAAAAGTATGTTTTGGCTCCGGCAGACAAGGCCGCTAACAATGTTGTCGTTGTTTGACGATTCCACTATGTTAACACTCTTCGGCAAGAGCTTAGTGGTACTAAGGCTTATGAACTACAACCTTTGGCTGAAGAGAGGTCTGTAGTTAATGATCATATCTGTCATTCAGCCACCAAGTTTGCTGTATGTGTTACTGAAGGCCAAGACAAGCTTCCTACGTTATATTGGTTACCTAAACTTCATAAAAGACCTTACAATGCACGATTTATTGCAAATTCAAGCTCTTGTACCACCACTGAACTTTCTAAATTATTAACTTCATGTCTTACTGCCATCAAAAACATGTAATTAAATATTGTGACAAAGTTTTCGAAAGATCAGGGAGAAATCTGTTTTGGTCTATAAAAAATTCGAATGAGGTTTTAAGTAAATTGAAATCCAGACAATTTCGTGCTTTTAGTTTGTCTACTAATGATTTCTCAACGCTTTACACTACACTCCCTCATAATCTTATAAAAGAAAAACTAAATGATTTAATTGAATAGACATTCCATAGAGAAGATTCCTCTACCTTGCATGTAATGTAAGAAATGCTTTTTTCACTTCTGAAGTGCATAAAAATTACACATTATGGACATGTCAGAACGTGTGTGAAGCTCTCACCTTTCTACTTGACAATATTTATATAAGATTTGGTATTAAGTTATTTAGACAAATCGCGGGTATTCCGATGGGTACGAATTGCGCACCCCTTGTGGCTGATTTGTTCTTGTTTTGTTATGAAAGAGACTTCATGATGTTCCTTTCCGTTGAAAACCAATCTGAAATCATTGAAGCTTTTAGCTCAACTTCAAGGTATTTAGATGATTTATTGAATATTGACAATACCTACTTCGATGGTTTAATCAGTCAAATTTAGCCCCCAGAACTTCAGTTAAATAAAGCTAACTCTTCTGATACCGAAGCCGCGTTTTTGGATTACATTTATCTATTGTAGATGGGTTTGTTTCCTGCAAAATTTATGATAAACGCGATGATTTTGATTTTGAGATTGTAGATTTTCCTTTCTTGAATGGTGATGTTCCTCTTGCGGCATCCTACGGTGTTTATATTTCACAATTAATTCGATTTGCCAGAGTGTCTAGTCATGTAACTGACTTCAACACTCGTAATAAATTGTTAACTGCTAAACAACTTAATCAGAGTTATCGGTATCATAAACTACGTAAAGCCTTTTTTAAGTTTTATAGACGTCATTCCGATTCAAAATTCAATGTTGGACTAAAATCTCTTCTGCAACAAGGCCTATCGGAACCCGAATTTTATGGTGACTTAGTGTATAAATTCAGAAAAATATATGCTTGCAATGACTTCAGTACCCTATTTCGTAAAATCATTCTTCGATATAAAAAGATTGGGTACAACATAAATGTTATACGATAGACTGCATGCATGGTTGTTAACCCTATCACGGTTAATAACTTTGCTTCCCTCTTTAATTGCACGCCGGCGGGTTAGGCCTCAGATTCTATGATGGTTCCAGCGTAAAGGCTTACTTGAAATTTCATTTTGGGTAATGTTGGTTGGTACTTGATGTTCTATCTTTGGTCGGGCCCACCGGAGTCTAACTGTTGGTTTTCTTTTGCTCCAGCATTTCAGGTGTTTTGTGCTGTCGAATCCTTGTCGTTGTTGCATCTCTGTAATAGTTTGTCGTTGTTGCATCTCTGTAATTAGTTGATTTTTTTGTGTTCTCGGAGATATAGCACTGATGAGTTAGGAAGCCTTCATACGGACTGAACAAATTATGTGTCTAAACCGCGGCAGAAGTAAGGGTGAGGATTGTGGCTACGTAAAATCGATTTAAGCCCCAGTGAAATACTTTTCACTGACCGTTCCAAGGCGGTTCTTCTGTCATGGTTTATTTTTGTTATAGTTCGTCTTTGAATGTGTGTGTCGCTTACATTTTTTTTTTTTTTTTTTTTTTTTTTGTTTTGGATAGCCATTTGGCCACTTTGTGGGAAAGCAATTGTCCGTTTGGCTTTCCACTAGTGATGTTTCCATTAGGGTCTAGTTATTTCGTGTTTCCCTTTGATGTCTCTGATGGGAGGTGTGGGATAATTGTATCGGTTCCTGATCATTGCCTTCCCTTCTATTTAGTCCTCTAAGCAGTTAACCTGTACTTGTGCACATTCTTTCGCCAGAAACTGACAACTGCCCTTCTTGAATCAGCGGAAGGCAAAGAATAACCATAGAAAATACTTCATATTTAATCTTCAAGTAAGAATGTTGCCCGACCTGGCAGGGTTTGACTCCGCAACCTCCCAATCACCAGTCTGACAGTTATCCGACTGAGCCACACAGGCTGGTTGCATGGCCTGGCCAAAACAGGAAATAATATTGCTAAAATTCTGCTTGGTAAAGTTAAACATTGTGTATTTCAGCTAGAGGCTGCTCATATCTTTTCTGATCACACAGATCTGCTGAGTGTATATACATGGGGCATAACTCAAGCTAACATTAGCCACACCATAAAACAAAAATGCTTTACACCCAAGCTCCAGATAAGAGAAGTAAAAACAATCATTTTCTTATTTCTCCACAAAAACACATGTTTTGCGGGTGATCATTATAAGCACCTCACTAAGCTGCTACTAATGGCTACCCACAACATATGTTTTCGCGCAGAAATAAAATATCGCTCCTTTTTCATTAGTGGGTACTCACAGCATATGCCTATTATCTGGTGTTTGGCTTACACCATATGTAAACAGCGACGATTCAGATGAACTGCCCATCTGAGCTAACAAAAGAGTGACTACTAGTGCTTCCTCTGCCAATTCAGCAGGCAAAATATTGCTAATTTTTATCTATTCTTTTCCCACACGGCTGGATTTGGAATTCCATGCAAATTGTCTGTTGAATGTTTTCTTATTTTTTCCACAACAGTATTTGGCAGTCCATGCAAGTTGTCTCTTCAGGAGACAATTTACGTGAACTGTCATATTCTATTCTAGTTGAGAAAATAATAAAATTCACTACAAATTTAATGTCTGTTAAATTTTTACACAGCAAGCATAGTATTAAATTAAATGTCTTGTCTATTCCAAAGAGAGAGAGAGAGAAAAAACGAAAAACTCTAATATTGCCATCAAATGACCGCCTTCATCTGGAGGCGTCAATAAAATATCGAGCCTTTTTTTCTGGGTAAAACTGTATAACAGGTAAGTATCGTCAAATGTCCTAAAAGTTGAAAAGAAGTTCACCTCAATGTACTCTAGTAGACCAGGAAGGGAGAGAATGGCTGTAGAAAATATTTCATGGTTGCCGACTTGGCGGGGGTCTAACCCAGAACCTTCTGTCATCAGTTGGACTCGCTATCAATTGAGCCATCGAGGCTGGCTCCCACAACATTATATTTTCATGGAGAACTTTTAGCTGACAAAACCATACCTACAGCAACTGATTATCGCTATCAGCAGAACCTCACAGACTCATAGATTTAGATAAGATTGGGTATCGGGTGAATATTTTTCTTATTTCTCCATGAAAACATATGCTTTGGATACTCATTAGAAGCGCCTCGGTGAGGCACTTCTAATAGGTACCGAAAAAATATAATAAGAAAAATATCTATACTTTTGGATTGAAAAAAGCACCTTATCAAGAGCTATGCAGACTTTTAATTCTAATAGCTAAGTCGATCTTTTTGCACAGAATTCTTAAATATATCAAAACTATTATTTTCTTTTTATCCCCAAAGCAACAAAATATCAACAGTTCTATACTGAACAAATTTCTAGCCTGACATATGAATAAGCAGACATTTTCTTACTTCTCCCTGAAAACAGTACCCGGATGGATGGCATTTCATTTATCTTTTCAATGCTTCACACTCATGGTATTTTTTTCTGCATATGAAAATCTGAAATATTTTCCTTATTTTCCCCAAAAAACAGAATTTGTCATTTCATGCATTTTGTCATCAATGGAGACAATTTGTATGTCATTTGTATGTCAAATCCTGATTTCTGGGGAACCTAAGAAAATATCACCAAGTTGTTGTCTCTGAATTAGCCCAGAGTGGTAAAGGTTACCTCCCTTGGCAGAAATGGCCGAAAGCCCCATTTCTCTTAAAGAACGTTTTCATGGACTAATTAGTGTATTGTGGTTTCGATGTACAGATCTCTGCCGAATTACCTTTCATTCTGCGAGCTGACCAAACTTCCATATTGTTAGCTTTTTTCAGTATTTAGATTAACACGTTGCACTGCTGCGTGACTGAGTTTCAACACCTAATCGGAATCGAGTGCTCCTAAAATGCCATAGCCTTAGTTTGGTTTGAAAGAGCAAAAGTCATTGGTCGAGCTAAAATCAGCCAATGGCTGTACGAGGGTCCTGCAAAAAGTTTTGTCACTGGGTTCGTATTACTTCAGTGCTACGTTTTATCAAACATATTTTTATTGCAAACCTTCAAAGTATTCCCCCTTTACTGAAACACATTTTTGTAACCTTTTTACCCAGTCGCGAAAAGCAGATAAATAGTCTTCTTTTGGTATCTGTTGGAGACACTGAAAAATAGCGCTGCCAAGAGAACTTCTAGACGTATTCTTATTTCCAGAAAGCATTTTCTTAAGCCTTGGAAATAAAAAGAAGTCACAGGGACTCAGGTCAGGTGAATAAGGTGGATGGTTTAAAACTTTCACCTTTTCAGAAGCCAAAAAAAGACTTAACAACCTCACACCTGTGAGAGGAGGCGTTGTCATGTAAAAGGTAGACTCCTGACCAGCCTTTGCTTGGTCGTTTCTTATTGTAAAACTCTTCCACTTTCTTCAGTGCAGAATTCTTGTAGAATCGGCCAGTGACTGTATGACCGGATGGACAAGGCACTTGAACGACTGACCCACTTGAGTTAAAGAAAATTGTGTACAACATCTTTTTCGAACTTATGGTTCTCTTGGCAATACATGGGCGTTTTTTATCTTTTCGCTTCCATTATTTATTATCAGCCCTTCTTTGTGGCTCAAACATGTGCACCCAGGTTTCATCACCTGTTAGCAAGTTAGAAATAACCCGACTATTACAGCCTTTGTATGTTTTCAAAAGTTCCCGGTCACATTTAAGGCGTTGTGTCTTTTGTTCCTCAGTGAGAAAATGAGGTACCCACCTAGCGCAAACCTTTCTCAGGTCCAAACGCTTTTTTTCAGAATTGTTTGCTCACTGCCTTCTGGTATGCCAGTACAAATAGCTATATCTTTGACAGACAATCGCGCATCCTGTTCGACCACAATCTTTACAGAACCTAAAAACTGTGCGCATTGAAATGGTCTGAGGTCCATATATACCTCACAATTCATTAAATATCTGCAATGAATCTATATTAAGCCTAATGCGGCATTTAATATAGCTACGAATTTCAGTCTTCTGGTCCATGTTCCAATGTAACAAGTAGATTGGTCAGTGTACATGACCGCATCTATTTCAGTTTGAAATAACTCGGTCAGTTTGAAAGCAGTTTGCACGAAATAAACGTGTATGGTTAGCAGTCAACACACCATTCAAGTGCAGTGAAGCATTTTAAAATATACCTGGGATAAAACCAAGGAAGCCTATTAGTGACAGAACTTTTTGCACGACCCTCGTATGCGTTTAATAAACCTAGGTTTTCAGCGAAAACTACTGGAAAGAATGAACATGCCGAAAACCAGCCATTTGCAAACATTTGGAGCGTTCAAGGTTTTTCGCAGTTTCTAAGCAAAAATCCTATCGTATATTCGGCCGCCCGTGAGCGGGCCGAAATCGGAACAGCAGCAGACGACAATTTCATATTGTTTAATTAGTTTTTAGAGTAAACTTAACTTGACATTTCACGTGACTCGTCTGGCTGACGAGTCCACATGAAATGCCAAGTTTTATTTTCCGGAAAAATAATAACAAAAAAAATGTCGTCTGCTACAATTTTGCATAGCCTTTTTTTTCTGGGAAAAATAAAAGAAATGTGTTAAAATGTCGTCTGCTGAAATTTTTACCCAGTATGCTGAGCAGGAATAAAATTTATTAGGGAGTAAACATTGTATTGTTTGCGAATATAATATATTTAGTGATATCACAAATTCGATTTAGTGATGTCATTAATTCGTTCATATTAAGTGATATCACTAATTCGATTTTGTGGTATCATTAATTCGATTTTGTAATATCACTTAATCATGTCTATTTAGTGATATCACTAAATCGAATTAGTGATATCACAAAATCAGTTTAGTGATATCACTAATTCGATTTTATGATATCACAAAATAGATTTGATTTAGTGTATAGGTACCCCCCATATATTTTTTTCTCGTGGCAATATTTTTGTCATGAAAATGCAAAAATATCGAGTTTTTACTACATACAGTTTTCCAAAAAAATTAGATAAAAACAATGTTTTCACGTGTTCATTATTTCATTTTAATTTTATTTCGTTATAGATATTCTCGTAATTATATAAAACAACAACATTATGTGGTAATCTGTATTGTTTAAATATTTTTTACTGTACATTACAACATATGTTTTACGAAACAACGCTATGTTTTTTGCGGAACTGAAGTTAAAGATCTTGATATCTGTATTGTTTTATCGCCTTACGCACGATCAAAAATCAAAAGCAAAACACTGACATCATTTGTCAATCAAAAGAGGCTACTAGGGGGACCGAATGCTTATTGTCGGCGAGAAAATCATTCAAGAGTCCCAAATACCCCAAGTAATTTAAGCGGGTACATTTGTTGTAGCTCAGCTCTGTTAAATGGTTTGTCTCTATCAAGTTTTAGCCGGTGTAACAGTTTATCATGCCCCACACTCACCCCACCCGAGCAGCTTGTCCCCCGGGGGCAAGATAATCCGGGATATCTTGCCCCCTACCCTGGGCAGCTTGCAAAACCACGCAAACTCAATTCAAAACAATATTTATTTTTTATAACAAATTTATAATTACAAAATTATCAGAACAGTACTAATGTATTTTTTTCATTATTTTTTTCTCTTTATGGGAGAAGGATGGGGCTAAGATACTGTGGCCTAAGCATTTCCTCCCAAACTCAGAAGTTCTTGCAGACACAGTTTAGAAAGCTATTTTATCACTTTAATAGACTTTCCCATTAAACAGGTCATTAGAGAAATTCCAGTGTTTGATATTACCTATCTTTCTTCATACAGGAAGGGACAGGGTTAAGATACACAGGCCTGGGCAGCTTGCCTCCACCCCACGGGGGTGAAGATACCCTGGTCTGGGCAGCTTGCCCCCCACCTCCACCGCCCCCACCTATGGAAACTTGGCAGATCAGGAAGCTTATTCGATCATTTTAAACATAATTTTCTAATGCATAGACATAAGAAGTTAGTAAGACCTGCTTTTACCTAATATACTATTTTCTTTACGGGAAGGCGTTAGGCTAAAGTACTGTGGTCCGAGAAGTTTGCTTACAGTCTCACAAAATCTTGCAAACAAAGTTAAGAAAATAATGTTTATCTTTTTAAACCAATTGCCCATTTGAATATTTCTGTTATTTACTTTTGTTCTATCTTTCTTCACATAAGAAAGGGTTGGGATGAGATACTTTGGGCCTGGGCAGCTTGCCTCCCATAGGGTGAAGATACCCAGGTCTGGGTAGCTTTCCCCCAACATGGAAACTCGACAAGCTTAGGTCAGAAAATTTTTTTTATCGTTTTAAACATGAATTTCTAAAGCATAGTCATTAGAATTGTAGTAATACCTGCTTTTACCAACTTTTCTCTGTACGGGAAGGTGTTAAGGTAAAACAAACTGTGGCCCGAGAAATTTGCTCCGAACCTCAGAATGTCTTGTAAACAAAGTTCAGAAAATTATTTTTATCTTTTTTAAAAGAATTTCCCATTTAACATGTCATTTGAATATTTCTATTATTTACTTTTATCTATCCTTTTTCACACAAGAAAGTGTGTGTGTGTGTGTGTGTGTGTGGGGGGGGGGGGGGGGGAGAGAGGGGGGGTAACATACCCTGGCCTGGGCAGCTTGCCCCCACCCCCAACCCCTGGAAACTTGGCAAACTCAGATCAGAAAAGCTATTTAATCCTTTACAACTTAAATTTCTAATGCACCGACATTACGTAGAATGTTAGTTGTTCCTGCTTTCACCTACTCTTTCACTTTACGGGAAGGTGCTAGATGGGGCCAAATTACTGTGGCCCAAGAAGTTTGCGCCCAAACTCAGAAAATCTTGTAACAAAATTAAAGTTCAGAATACTAATTTTATCTTTTTAAAAATAATTTTCAATTGAACAGGTTATTACAATATTCCTATGACTAAATATTATTTTTCATTCTTCAGACAGGCTGGGGTGGGGGGTAAGATATCCTTACCTGGGCAGCTTGCCCACCCCCTCCCCCACCCAACACACACAGGGGTGAAGATATCCTGGCCTTGGCAGCTTGCACCCCCACCCACTCCCACCTGGAAATTTGCAAATTCAGATCAGAGAAGCAATTTAATCATTTTCAACTTAAAATTCTAATGCACAGACATGAGAATGGTAGTATATAGTACCTGCTTTTACCTATTTTTTCACTTTATGGGAAGGGGTTGGGGCCAAAATACTGTGTCCCTAACGGTTCGCTCCCAGCCTAAGAAAATCTTTAAATAAAGTTTCAGAATACTATTTTTATCTTAACTATTTGAATTTCACATTTAACAGGACATTTGAATAATTCCAATATTTACCATTTCCTGTCTTTCTTCAGACTAGAAGGGGTGGGGAGTTAGATACCCTACCCTGGGCAGCTTGCCCCTCCCCCCCCCCTCCCCCTCCCCTCAAACGCACCCCAACCCACCTCAGAAAACAAAGCTCAGGTAATTGTTTTTGTTTTTGTTTTTTTTATTCTATTTTTTAACAATTTCCCATTCAACAGGTCTTTTGAATATTTGTATATTTCTATTGTTTACCATTATCTTTCTTTCTTCAGACAGGCTGGGGTGGGGAGTAAGATACCCTGGCCTGGGCAGCTTGCCCCGCACCCCTGGAAAAATGGGTAAACTCATATCAGACAAGCTATTTTATCATTTTTAACTGAAATTTCTAATGCATAGACATTAGATTGATAGTTATATCTGTTTTACCTATTTTTTTTCACTTTAAATGAATAGGTTAGGGCCAAAATACTGTGGTCCTAGCGGTTCACTCCCCGCCTCAGAAAGTCTTGTAACAAAGTTTCAGAATATTATTTTTATCTTAGTCCATTTGAATTTCATATTAAACAGAACATGTGAATAAATCCAGTATTAATTAACAATTACCTGTCTTTCTTCGTACTGGAAGGGGTGGGTGGGGGGAGGGTAAGATACCCTGGTCTGGGCAGCTAGCTTGCCCTCCCCCTCCTCCACCCCACCCATGGAAACTAGGCAAACTGGGATCAGAAAAGATTTTAATCATTCTGGAGATAAATTTGGTGGAGGGAGGGGGTGTGGACAGCCCAGGGGCAGGTGGCGCCACAGGATACTGTATCTGTCTCTCTCTTTTTTTTCTGTATCGCACCCGCTCACCTCTCTATTTAGAGAAAAATAGGTTATGGTCGATATGAATATTGAAATGAATTTCCAACAGGAAAGTCTATATAAGTGATAAACTATCCGCTGTATTTGGAGTCTGCCAGCTTTTGGTCGCTATGAATATTGAAATTTAGAAGCTTGCACCTATACCAGAAAACTAGGAAATCTGAGGAAATCTGCCACGATATCTTATCCACCCCACTTCCCTTTTAGAGAAAATCAGGTAATTGTCAATAAATGTACATATATTATGAATATTTAAATGATTGTTCAATGGGAAAGTCTGTTTAAAGTGATAAACTATCTTTTGGAATGGATCTGAGTCTGCCAAGTTTTCTTGCATAGATGCAAGCTTCTAAAGCCTATATCTGTGTCACTCAATTTCCAGGACTATCCAGTAAAAGTGTATCCTATCAGGTAAAAGATGAATATGCACCTAATTTATTTAAAAAGAAAAAAAAATCTCAAAAAAAGTTCTGTCAGGTTTTCTAGAGGTGGGGGTGGGGCAATCTGCCAGCCATGGCAACTCACCCTCCCCCCTCCCTCCAGACACACCTTCAGTTTAAAGAAGAGTGTGTGTGGGGGGGGGGGGGGGGGGAAGAGACAAGCTGCCCAGGACAGTTGATCATTATTATTAATATTCAAATGACAGGACAATAGGAAAGTCTAATTAGTGATAAACTATCTTTTAGGAATGGAGTCTTTTAGGTTTTCTGGCTTAGGTGCAAGCGTCTGAGGTTCTCGATTTCCTCCTATCCAGTAAAAGATGCATATGTACATACAAATCAGTTTTGCCATGTTTATGTTATAAGGATTTTTATCTAAAGGAAGAAAAAAAAACTTAATTAAGTTGTGTCAGGTTTTCTTGAGGCGGGGGCAAGCTGCCCAAGCCAGGGTTTCTTCAGCCCCGGAGGGGTGGGGGTGGGGGAGGGGGTGCAAGCTGCCCTGGCCACGGTACCTTACGGTTCCCGTTTAGAGAAAACGGTTAATGGTCGATATTATGAATATCCAAATGACTGTTCAATAGGAAAGTCTATTAGGTGATAAACTATCTTTTGGAATGGAGTCTGTCAGGTTTTCTGACATAAGTGCTAGCTTCTAAGACTATTATATTCTGACACTCAGTTTCCTCCTATTGGGTAAAAGATGCATATGCGAATAAAAAATAGTTTTCCCATGTTTTTATCATAAAGATTTTTATTCAATAACAACAAAATCTGAATAATGTTCTGTCAGGTTTTCTCGGGGTGAGGGGCTAGCTGCCCAGCCATGGTATGTTACACCACCCCCCTCCACCCCCCCCCCCCCCCCCCCCCACACACACACACACACACGTCCCCACCTCTAGTTGTAGGAAAATAGGTAATGGTCAATATTATGAATATTCAAATGACTGTTTGATAGGAAAGTCTATTAAGTGATAAATTGTCTTTTGGAATGGAGTCTGCCAGTTTTCTGGCATAGGTAACTTCATCTAAAGCCACTATGTTCTGGCCCTCAAGTTCCTCCTTTCAGGTAAAAGATGCATATGCACATAAACATCCCATGATTCTGTTATAAGGATTTTTATTTTTAAAACAAAGATCTTTCTGCATTAAGTTTTGTCGTGTTCTGGGCTGGGGGCAAGCTCCCCGGGCCAGGGTATCTTCACCTCCCCCCCCCCACGAGGGGAGGGGGTGGGGCAAGCAGCCTAAAGTGGGGGCATACCCGGGGTATCTTCACCCTGGAAGGGAGACCTGCACAAAGGCAGCTTCATTCCCCGTGGGGGAGGTGGGGGATGGGGCAAGCTACCCAGGATTCAAGATAAACCGGTACATTGGTTTGTGTTTATTTGTACACATTGTAGCTTGGTACACGCGAGGGTACACGTACATTTTTACATCTTAGTTTTGAGAATGGGATAATCATTCGGCCCACCTGTTCATAAAAATTGTGTATATGTATTTCAAAGCAAGATTGTGCATGTGTGCTAGACATTTTTCTTTCCGTTATGGTGACTGAGTACCGATGAAAACCCCGTGTCTTTTAATTGTTTTTTTTTTTTTTTTTTTTAACTATTTTGTTCGGCCAAGTTTTCCCTTCAGTTGCCCATGTGACGTCACTTATTCCATCCAAAAGATATTATGACGACAAAATGGTCTGCGACAATGAAATAACTCTTCATACACGATCAAATATTTCGTGAACAATATACAGATATGTAGCGAATACGATATGTTATAACATTATCATAGTGACTCATCATGATTTGTCGACAAAATTTTGTCACCATATCATGCTATTATTATGTTTCTCTACATAAATTTAGGTTGAGAAAAAATTATAAGGGGGTACCAATACGCTTCCATAATTTAGTGATATTACTAAATTATGAGGTGCCGTTTTACTATAAACCCCCTATTTTTGATATCACTAAATCGATTTTGTGATATCACAAAATCGAGTTTGTGATATCACAAAATAGATTTTGTGATATCGCTAATATTTATGTGATATCACTAATTATTTTGTGATATCACAAAATCGATTTAGTGATATCACATAATAGAATTTGTGATATCACACAAACTCGATTTAATGATATCACAAAATGGTCATGATTTTGTGATATCACTAATTCTATTTAGTGATATCACTAATTCATTTAGTGATATCACTAAATCGATTTTATGATATCACTTATTCGTTTTAGTGATATCACAAATTCATTTCTATTTAGTGATATCACAAAATCTATTTTGTGATATCACTAATTCGATTTTGTGATATCACTAAATAGGAGTGAATTTGTGATATCACTAAATTGTGGTATTACAAATTCATATTTTCACTTTGAACTTTTGGATTAATGTGGGCTCCTGAAATGATCACTGCGCATGCGTTGCCACTGCGCATGCTCTTACGGAAGAAATATGTCTTTTTTTCTTTTTGTTTTATAGAAAAAGGGTTTTGATTTATTGTATGAAAATTCAAATCCTGTTTTCTGGGAAAAATAAGAAAAAAAGTCAACAATTTTTCGTCCGCTAAATTAGCATAGGGAATGGAAGTGGTTAATTTCGTACGCCTCGTTCGCCAGGCGACTACTAAAATAGACGCCTGGAGCAGTCTGTTGTTAGTTTCGAAATTCCCACGGCTGACGTAAAGCGTTCTATATTTAACTCAGTATTAATGACCTTGAAGATAGGCAGAAACACGCTGACAGATATTTATACAAATTAAACACAGCAGAACATTGCTATCAGATTAACAGAATCTACAAAAATATTTTAGCTCGTACTTTCTATTTCGGTGTTGCTTAACATGCATAAAGATGCTAATGTAATTACTTCGAATTCATATTTGTTCTAGAGTTTCTCAACACAGAAAAAAAAAAAAAAGCTGTATCATTGTCCTAAAGATTCATATTCCCTTATATAATTCACAATTTATTTATCAATTAATGCAGCATGTATGCATTTGCAGTACTGTAAACATGACTTGAAGGGCAACATACTTAAACGAATGTCAACTATATCTGTTTATTTTATATGTTACTCGATCTCACTCGAGTCCTGTCTGCAGTGCAGAATATTTATAGATGTATTTTCTCTGTAGTGTTGTAGGAAACTAACGCGTGACGCTGCTATCGGGCTGTGCAAGGAACTGGACTATTTCGTACTATTTTTGTTCAATCCTCAAAATTACTGTTATATTGCGGAAGCGACAGGATGTTTTTTCACCATTGATTTCGTAATTCGTTTTAATCGAAAACGAGTCTATGTCTTAAAGTCTAATCATAACAGCAGCAGATGAATATTTGATATTTGTTTAATTATTTTTACATCTAGAGTAAATTAAACTTGACATTTCATGTGACTCGTCTGGCTGACGAGTCCAAATGAAATGTCAAGTTTTATTTTTTTCGGAAAAAATAATAATAACAAAAACAAAAAAAAAAAAAAAAAATGTCGTCTGCTACAGTTTTGCATAGCCTATATAATTCTGGGAAAAATAAAAGAAATATTACAAAATGACGTCTGCTGAAATTTTTACCCAGAATGCTGAGCGGAAACAAATTTATTAGGGAGTAAACATTGTATTGTTTGCAAATGTAATATATTTAGTGATATCACTAATTCGTTCATATTTAGTGATATCACTAATTCGTTCATATTTAGTGATATCACTAATTCGATTTTTTGATATCACTAATTCGATGTTGTGATAGCACTTAATCATGTTTATTTAGTGACATTACTAAACCGATTTAGTGATATCACAAAATGATGAATTAGTGATATCACAAAATCAGTTTAGTGATATCACTAATTCGATCTTGTGATATCACTAACTAGATTTGATTAAGTGATATCACTAATTCTATTTAGTGATATCACTAATCGATTTTGTGATATCACTAATTCGATTTAGTGATATCACAAATTCATCTCTATTTAGTGATTTCACTAAATAGAATTAGTGATATCACTAATTCGATTTAGTGATATCACAAAATAGGGGATTTATAGTAAAACGGCACCTCATACTAAATCCATTTTGTGATATCACTAATTCGATTTAGTGATATTGCAAATTCATCTTACCAATTTATATCACTAAAATAATTAGTGATATCACTAATTCGATTTAGTGATATCACAAAATAGGGGATTTATAGTAAAACGGCACCTCATAGATTTTGAGCGCTCAAATTTTGTTTTGTGCTTTTACAGCTCATAAATTGCCCTGATGACTGAGAATCAGAATGTGGGTCAACAATATTTCAGATATTGCCTCCAGATTTGTGGGACTTTTACCCAACCCGATCACATGATGAACTCAGGTCCTGCTTAAGCAGGCAGCGCATCTACTTCGCGGGCCCCTGCGGCTACTGCAGCGACGATACATGGGTGCAGGACAACTCGCCCCAAAGACAACTCGCCCCAAGACAACTCTCCCCACATAAAACTTTCCCCTAGACAACTCGCCTCACATTCAAAGGACAACTCGCCCTATTTAGAAGACAACTCGCCCCAGACTGATAATAAATAGCACATAATGTGACATAACAAACAGAAAAGAATGTACATTTATTTAGCACTATCGAACTTAATCTGCTTAATTACCATGCCGACGGATGAATGCGGGATGGACAGGCGTCAAACGAATGAATGCATTTAAAAATAATATAAAAATGTTATAAACTGGCATAAAGTAAATACAATTATCAACAATTTTTAATATTTATGCAACAGGTTTTAATATTTATGCCTTTTCAAATCTCCAACAAAGCGACATTACTTAAATGTTCACATTTATTTATCTATTTTGTCGTCTTTCAATATTATCAATGAGAAGCTGAAAAACATCATCACCGAGACCCGGGCTGTGAGTGGATGGGCCTTGGGAAAAACATCAAATACCCAAAGCATTACGACGACATATTTCTTCTTTTATACTAGTTCCATAAAAGACTATTGTGCAGCCATATGTTTGTTTGTGTTGAGGTTTTACGGCCCAGTCAACCCAATGGGGTCATGTCGAGCGCGGTCAGTTTACCTAACCACACGTTTACTGGGCAGGCTTAGTCCTCTAAGCGGTTAACCAGTATTGTGCACATTCTTTCGCCAGAAACTGACAACTGCCCTTCTTGAATCAGCGGAAGGGAGAGAATGACCGTACAAAATATTTCATGATCAATCTCCACGAAAGAATGTTGTCGACCTCAGCGGGGGTTGAACCCGCGACCTCCTGGTCCCCAGTCGGGCGGCGCATCCAACTGAGCCACCGAGGCCGGCATGCAGCCATATGTTATCCTCAGATAGAAAGAGAGACAAACTGTCACATTAACAAATCCGTACAGTAACTCGCTCGCATACTCCGCTTTATATAAAGAAAAGTGGTGTTTACAGAGTTATACATTACTTTTTTTTGTTTAACTAGTGCCATTATTGCTGGCATGGATATGTTATCATTAGATAGATAGATAGATTTTAACAATAATCACTTATTTCAATATATCTAATAATTCTTATTGTTGAGGATAATTGTCCGACACAATTAAAGGGGGACGCAATATAAGTTGTAAGTATATCTTGGAGTAAAGTGCTTAACAAGCCATTTATTTTAATGCAAGACTTTTCAAAATCAGTTGAGAAATAAGGAAGTTATGGTGGTTTGAATATATTTAAAATGGCTGTCATGGATGTCGCCATATTGTAGGCTTTGTGACGTCACACAGCCCAAAGTAAATATGCAAAACCAAATTATAAAGGATTTTAAGAATACTTTTTACTACAGATTTTTATAATCTTTTAATTCTAGTGACAAGCAATCATCCCCCCCCCCCCCCCCCCCCCCCCCCCCCCCCCCCCCCACCCCCCCCCCCCCCCCCCCCCCCCCCCCCCCCCCCCCCCCCCCCCCAAATAAACCAAATTTATGAGAATAACTACGTTAATGAAACGAATCTTAATTTTTATGAAACCTCATTAAATATTCAAAATGGCGGCGCCCATGCCACCAATTTTAAAATATTCAATTGTCTATAACTTTCTTAATTTTTCACCGATTTTTATCACATTTGTGTCAAAAATT
Source organism: Anodontia alba (assembly GCA_964016985.1). Classification (NCBI taxonomy): domain Eukaryota; kingdom Metazoa; phylum Mollusca; class Bivalvia; order Lucinida; family Lucinidae; genus Anodontia; species Anodontia alba. The sequence continues at coordinate 63,028,763 of OZ024830.1, read as the reverse complement.
CATTGTTTATAAAGTTCTTTACTTTAAAACACAATATCTTTTAAGGTTGCATCCCCCTTTATAATCAAGTGTAATAATTGCAACAATGGATAAGGTAGCGCGATGAAGTTTGGTGCATATATATATTTTTAGATTTTTTTTTTCGGTTTTTCTGAGTTAAACATGCTTATGGGTACTTGATCTACTATAGGAGGGGTGGGACGACTTTTACTTGTGGGGCGCCGTTGTTTTATAAACGTGGGTCGAGTTGTCTTGTGAGTGTGGGGCGAGATTTTTGTGGGGCGACTTGTCTCGGGGCGAGTTGTCTTTGGGGCGAGTTGTCTGTAATTCCGATACATTACCCGTTCGCCTAGTCCAGTTCCTTGCGCAGCTCGAGTGAGATCAGTAACATATAAAAATAAACAAACAGATATAATCGACGTTTGTTTAAGTATGTTGCCTTTCAAGTCATGTCTTACAGAAATGTTTAGAAGTGGTGCTGCAAATACATACATACTGCATTAATTGCTAAATAAAGTGTGAATTATATAAGGGAGTATGAATCTTTAGGACAATGATACAGGTTTTTTTTTCTGTGACCTCTTAAATAGTTAAGAAACTCTAGAACAAATATGAAATCGAATAAGTAATTACATTAGCATCTAAAAAGTTATGCATGTTAAGCAACACCGAAATAGAAAGTAGATCTAAAATATTTTTGTAGATTCTGTTAATCTGATAGCAATGTTCTGCTGTGTTTTATTTGTATAAATATCTGTCAGCATGCAAGGCCGTTAAATAGAACGCTTTACGTCAGCCGTGGGAATTTCGATACTAACAATAGACTGCTTAGTAAATTTCACACCGGGCGTCTATTTTTAGTAGTCGCCTGGCGAATTCGCCTAATCACTGTGATTGGGTCGGACTTGATTCACAGTTTTCTTGGTATCCGGTATATCCGGAAGGCACAAAGTTACGGGCACAGTGGCCTTGGGACATAATAACAATCTCGCAGGATAGTAATACCGCAAAAAAATGCAAATGAAACGATTTTTTTTTTTGCCAAAATAAACAAAATTTTTATAAATAATTTTCATAAAAAAATAACATTAAAATGAACGCTTAGGGAAAACGTGTTGCTAAAAACACATGCAGACGAATTGTACTTTACTTTTGCAAAATATTCATGCGAGTGATTTCGGCCGAAACTGTTTATGATGAATGATGAATAGCCCAAAATAACTGTTGATGCTTTAATCTAAAACCGAGAAAAAAAAAAAAAAAAAAAAAAAAAAAAATATATATATATATATATATATATATATATATATATATATATATATATATATATATATATATATATATATATATATATACCTTCCTTTGACACGTTTTAGGAGACTTTGGAGAACCTCCGGAGAATCTTTTGCATCACTTATTTTCAAATTCTCTGCTTCCGAAGGTTCTGGAGGCTTAATCAAGTCCCACCGTTTGTTTATTTTGTTTATATTCGTCCGCCGAGATTGCGCTCAACATCATTTCTTCAAAAGTTTGAAGTTTTCTTTGGTTTTGTATATTAGGGCGCTATTTATAAGTATCAGATTGTACAAGTCTTACATGTTTGACTCAACAAGGTTAAATTGTGCCAGTGTCATTCTCTTAAACATGCCAAACTTCTAACGAGGATTAAATTGTGCCAGTGTTACTGTTTTTATCCTGTCAAACTTAGCACCAAAAATAAATTGTGCCAGTGCCATTCTCTTAAACATGCCAAACTTTTCACCAAGATTCAGTTTTGCCAGTGTCATTCTCTTAAACCTGCTAAAATTAGCACCAGGATTGAATTGTGTCAGTATTGTTCTCTTAAACCTGCCAAACTTCTAACCAAGATTAAATTGTGCCAGTATCATTCTTTTAAACTGGTCTGACTTCTCACAAAGATTAAATTGTGTCAGTGTCATTCTCTTAAACCTGCTTACTATGGTTAATGGTTTTTCATTCCAAAGGGGAGCAAATTCTTTCCTTTCAGAGTAGGCCCTTTCCAGATGGGAGGCAAACAGTTTTGATAGGATTATCTCCCCTGAAAGTGTATCCATTTACATTAAGGTGTCCGAAATTTTCAGTAAATATGGCAGTGTAAAATTGAGATGAAGAGTTAAGAAGAATGATTCCATAGTTTTCAGTTCTGATTTTCTGTATCACATTATTTCCATTTGCTTTTTCAGCTGTAAAAAATTTTACATTAAGAGTGGAAGCAAGTGTATACTGAAGGATTATTGTGAGGATAGTCCATGTGTTGGTAATGCTACATGTGTTAGTAAGAATCCTTGTAAAAGTAATACAAACGAATGTGCTGAGACTGTAGATGAGGAGAAACAGAACAGAACAGAAATTTTATTTAGACTTAAACTATACAGTTTCTCGTCTTTCACAACATATAATAAACATATGTAGATCTCTGTGATCTCTATGATGGTTGTTGGGCTCAGAAGTAAGGAGATGTCTCCTTTTTAAGCCCTGCTTTATTCGGGGATTGTTCAGTCACTGGTACTTGATATAGGAGTTTCTTAACTTTTTAAATGAGCATCCTTGTGAAAGTACAGGTATTAATGTTCATAGGACTCATTGAAATATGCTATCAAATATTACTGATATTAGTATTGGTACCTCACTTCATGGTTCCAGTGTAAATCCAATTTAGATTTGAAATCATTCAAATCCTTGGCATTAACAGCATATGATGGTAGAGCATTCCATTCATTGATGATTCTTTGTGCAAAATGCTGACGTATGAATGTTGTTTGACAACGAGGTTGGTCTAATTTGAAATTATGCCCATGTGTAGTCGTGTGATACAATTGTGAAAAATATCTCTGAAGGAATATCTTCAATACTATGTATTGTTTTGAATGTTTGTATCATATCTCCCCTTCTTCTGCGGTGTGCTAGTGTTGGTAGTTTCAGTGTTTTGAGTCTATCAATGTACGTCAGATCCTTGAGCCGAGGAATAAGCCTGGTAGCCCTTTTCTGAATCCTTTCAACACTTTCAGTGTCCCTTCTTAACTGTGGGTACCACATTGTATTACCATATTCAATATGAGGTCTTACTAGTGCCTTATACATAAGAATAGAGTCCTGTTCAATGAAATCAAATGTTCTGACAATCAAGGAAAGTATACTGTTCGCTTTATTTACTTTTGTGGCAATATGATTACCAAACTTCAAGTCTTTTTAGAAGATCACACCGAGGTCTTTCTCGTCATCAACAGAATCAATGTCTTCAAAGTGTAATGTGTACTGATAGTCTTGATTATTACGACCAAAGTGAATAGTCTTATATTTTTCAACACTGAAACATATTTGCCAAAGCTTTGACCATACATATAGAGCATCAAGGTCCTGTTGAATTATGTCACTATTAGTATCTTTGTTGTATATCATCGTGTCATCAGCAAAAATATTGACTCTACTTCTCACAACTTCAGGGAGGTCATTAATGTAAATTATAAACAGGACGGGTCCCAGCACAGAGCCCTCGGGAACCCCACTGATGACATCTTTCCCTTTGACTGATACATATTGTCTTCTTCCAGTAAGAAAATCTTTGATCCATGAAAGAAATTTCCCCTTGATTCCATAAGCTGAAACTTTACGAAGCAGTCTCTGGTGGATGAGAAACAGTATTTCATCTGTGAATGTCCTGGTGATTGGTATAACAATCTGTGTCAGTGTCGTCCTAACCTGAAGTCAGGAAGAGTTGCCTGTAAAACAGTGCCAACAACAGAAACAGTGATTTCAATGGCTTGTGGTGTCATACATGTAGCAGCTATCATTCTTGGTGTTATACTTGCCATAGGTTAGTAACAGGCTGGTGCAGGATCAATGATTGCTTATAAACAAAACTTCTGTGCATAATATAATATACTAAATATTCAAACAATAAAAATGGGTACTTCAAGTTAAAATACATGTACTCTTGAGGGAAGTAATTACTTTTGCAAAAGCGGGTAGCTTGGCATACACTTTCTCCCTAACATAGGCTCAAACAGTCTGCTATCAATTTACAAACATGACTAATGTTTCAGAGTTTATTTTTATATGCTAACCCTAGCATTTAGCTTCATCTCTTATTAACTACAGCAGCTACTATTATCTAACCTAGCATGTGCTTTCTCTCTAACATAGACTTACCTAGGTGAGTTTTATGAACCTGGCCTATATTGCAGGTCTAATAGCATCTTCAGTTTTACATCAGCCGTAGTGGTCAGCTCCATTTCTTATTGACTGTATGACCTACAATCATCAAACTAGGCATATATTTTCAATAAACTTGGACTCAAGCATTGTGATGTCATTTTATGACCATGACCCATATTTTACTGTCTGACAACTTCCAGTTTTAAAGAGACTTCTGGTGAAATCTGCAAAAAAAAAGAAACTTGATGGTTTTTATTTGTTTTGATTTTCTTTTTCTTTTTTTTTTCTATTTTTTTTTATTTAGCAAATTAGGCAAAAATTTAATTTTGTATTATGTCACTGTTTACTATGTACATCGTCTGCAATGATTTTTCACTTAAAATGTTCTCATATAACAGGACAGGGTTTATATATTAAATGATAAACTGCAAAGTCAATTTTGAAAAAAAAAAAAAAAAAAAAAAAAAAAAACTTTCATTTCATCCTTTCATCTCTGAAACACAGTCATTTCCAGCTAAAACTCGAATAGATACAAAATAATTTTTACCAATTTAAGGAATAAATGAATGTAAAGAATTATAAGACAATTTACAGATCACATAAAACATTTAAGGACAGTTGTTTTAAAAATATTTTGGGTGGTTAAATGTCCACTTTTAGGTTAAGAGAAGTGGGTAAATGTCCGGGTGGGTAATTGTTCCGGTGGGTAATTGTCCTGGCTAGTAATTGTCCTACACTCTATACTGACTGTGTGACATTGCCTTCCATGGCATTCCTGTTGTTTGAAGTGGCTCATGTATCTACCTGTTTTGTGTTGCAGTTGCTATTATAATTGTCATCTGGTTGTTAAGGTGCAGATGTAAACCAGAAGAAAAAGAGCTATTTGAAGAGCCATTTGAAGATGATTCAGATGATAGTCGAGAAAATATCATGTACTATGACGAAGAAGGGGCAGGTTAGTGATACAAATAAATAAATAAATAATCATCACATTAGAATGAATTGTGTGTTTATTTATTGTTTTGTTAGCTCACCAGGTCAGCTTATGCCATGGCCTGTTGCCCATCGTCTGTCCGTTGTTGTCTTTTCATATTTTTGATATCTCCTCCAGAACCATAAGTTGGACTGAGCTGAAACTTACTGGAAGACGTGGCAGCATAGAGATTTAGAATTGCCAAAATCATTCCGTTCGGATATCCAGGATGGCAGCTATGCCTCCATCTTAAAATTCCTCAAACGACATCTCCCAAACCGTAAGTTAGATTGAGCCAAAACTTGATGGGAGGCATCACAGTGACATAGATATTCAGATTTGCTAAAATTGTTTCCTTCTGATATCCACGATGGCCGCCATGGCAGCCATCTTGAAATCCTTCAAATGACATCTCCTCCCAAACTGTTAGTCAGATTGAGCCGAAACTTGATTGGAGGCATTGGAGCGACATAGGGATTCAGAATTGCTAACATCTATCTGTTCCAGTATTCAGGATGGCCGCCATGGCAGTCATCTTGAAATACTTCAAACGACATCTCCTTCCAAACCGTAGGTCGGATTGAGACAAGATGAGAGGCATGAGAGCGACATATAGATTCAGAATTGCTTATATCGTTCCATTTCGATTTCCAAGATGGCCGCCATGGTGGCCATCTTGAAATTCTGCAAACAACATCTCCTCCCAAACCGTAAGTCAGATTGAGCCTAAACTTGATGGGTAGCATCAGAACCACATAGCGATTCAGAGTTGCTAAAATTGTTTTGTTTGGTTATCCAAGATGGCCGCCTCGTTAGCCATCTTAAAACTATATCTGCTCCTAAACCCTTAGTCAGATTGAGCCTAAACTTTTGTTTTCTTTTTTGGTAAACTTGGTAGGGTAGAAGTATTAGGGCAACATGGAGATTTAGAATTGCTAAAATCATTCTGTTCCAATATCCAAGATGGCTGCCATGTTGGCCATCTTGAAATTCTTCAAAGGACATCTCCCAAACAGTATGTAAGATTGAGCTGAAACTTGATGGGAGACATCGGAGCAACATGGAGATTCAGAATCGCTAAAATCCTTCGGTTCCGGTATCCAAGATAAGTGGTATTGAGCCCAAACGGTGGGAGGCATTGAGGTGACAAGGAGGTTTAGAATTGCCAAATTTGTTCTGTTCCAATGGCCATCTTGAAAATTTTGAAACGACATCTGCACCCTAATGATACATCGGATTAAGCTGAAACTTGGTGGGAGGCATTTGGGAGACATGGAGATACAGAACTGCTAAATTAGATCCATTCCAACTTCCAAGACGGACATCTAGAAATTATTAAAACGACATCTCCTAAACCTTAATGCCAATTGAGTCCAAACTTGATGGGAGGCGTCGGAGCGACATAGAGATTTTGAATTGCTAAAATCGTTCTGTTCAGATACCTAAGAGCTTATGCACTTGTCTGTTGACCATAGTCCATCCCTCATCCGTGTGTCCGTTAGTAACTTTCACATTTTCGACGTCTGCAACAGAATCCTATCCATGATGGCCGCCATGGCGGCCATCTTGAAAGTATTCAGTTGCTATCTGCTCCGAAAACCGTGTTGGAATTGGAGCAGCATGGAGATTTAGAATTGCTAAAATGGTTTTGTTCTGATATCCAAGATGGCCACCATGGTAGCCCTCTTGAAAATCTTCAGATAACATCTGCACCCATTTGGATGTTATATGAATTCAGAATAGCTAAAATCATTCTGTTCCATGTCGGCAATCTTGAAATTCTTTAAACCACATCTCCTCCCAAATCGTGTCAAATTCGAGCCAAAACTTGATGGGAGGCATTGGGGTGACATGGAGATTCAGAATTGCTAAATCGTTCAGTCCCAGTATCCAAGATGGCAGCCATGGTGGCAATCTTGAAATTCTTCAAACAACATCAGATTCTGGATTGCTAAAGGCAATCTGATCTGATAGCCAAGATGGCCACAGCAGCCATCGAGTCCATGACACAATGTAACATATCATAGCTTCATCCATGTGAGCGATTTCTTGCCACTTGGGCCTCTAGTTTTTGTTTTGATTTTTTAGCAAGCAGTAGTGACAAATTGATCAAAATTTCTGCTGTTGCTATTGTCCTTTAGTGTCAACCCTATTTATTTAGGCAATTTTCTCTGAACCTTTAAGGCATATACTTACTAGGCATTACAGATACATAATAGTCAAAAGCGCATGACAAATAGGACAAAACCAAAAACTTGTACTGAAGTATGAAAAAATGCAAGCTGAACAGATATGACACTTGCAGCTTGAAGTATACTTCAGCACTGAAGTGTGAAAAAATGCAAGCTGTATAGGTAAGGTACTTGTAGCATGAAGTATACGTCAGCACTGGTGTGAGAAAATTGTATAGGTACTTGCAACTTGAAGTATTTTTCAGCAATGAAGTGCAAGAAAATACAAGCTGTATAGTATGGTACTTGCAGCTTAAAGTATACTTCAGCACTGAAGTGTGGGAAAATGCAAGCTGTATAGGTACGGTACTTGCAGCATGAAGTATACTTCAGCACTGAAGTGTGAGAAAATTGTATAGGTACTTGCAGCTTGAAGTATTTTTCAGCACTGAAGTGCAAGAAAATACAAGCTGTATTGTATGGTACTTGCAGCTTAAAGTATACTTCAGCACTGAAGTGTTATATAGGTACGGTACTTGCAGCATGACGTATACTTCAGCACTGAAGTGCATTACGAAAACACGCCTATTCAATTATACTGAAAATTTTACCACCAAAAAATGAACTTTTTCAGATAAAAAACTCTGATATTTTTCTCAATTCTGCTCAAAACATAGATTGTTGGTACTCGTTAGAACCGCCTTAGCGAGGCGGTTCAAATGAGTACCTACAATCGATGTTTTGAGCAGAAATATGAAAAGTAATGTATACCCCTGTGAACCCCAGTTTTACTTGATAAAAATGGGGTTTACGGGGGTCACCATTATATAGGCATGTTTACGTGATGGTGAGAAAATGCAAGCTGTATAGGTACGGTACTTGCAGCATGAAGTAAACTTCAGCACTGAAGTATGAGAAAATTGTATAGGTACTTGCAGCTTGAAGTATATTTCAGCACTGAAGTGCAAGAAAATGCAAGCTGTATAGTATGGTACTTGCAGCTTAAAGTATATTTCAGCACTGAAGTGTGAGAAAATGCAAGCTGTATATGTACTTGCAGCTTGAAGTATACTTCATCACTGAGTGTGAGAAAATGCAAGCTGTATAGGTAGTTGCAGCTTGAAGTATACTTAAGCACTGAAGTTTGAGAAAATGCAAGCTGTTCAGGTACTTGCAGCTTGAAATATGCTTCAGCTCTGAAGTGTGAGAAAATGCAAGCTGTATAGGTACTTGCAGCTTGAAGAATACCTCAGCACTGAAGTGTGAGAAAATGCAAGCTGTATAGGCACTTGCAGCTTGAAGTATACCTCAGCACTGAATTATAAGAAAACGCAAGCTGCACAGGTACTTGCAGTTCGAAGTATTTGTAGTTAGAAATATGCTCAACACGGACCCATGAATATATGCAAGGTGTACAGGTACTTGCACTATGCAAGGTGTACAGGTAGCTTGAAATATGTTCAGCACATAACCATGAGTATATGCAAGAGTACAGGTACTTGCAGCTTGAAATATGTTTAGCACAGAACCATGAATACATGCAAGGTGTACAGGTACTTGCAGCTTGAAATATGCTCAGCACAGAACCTTGAATATATGCTAGGTGTACAGGTACTTGCAGCTTCAAATAAGTGTCAGCACAGAATCATAAATATGTGCAAGGTGTATAGTACTTGCAGCATGAAATATGTTCAGCACAGAACAATGAATATGTGCAAGATGTATAGGTACTTGCATCTTGAAATATGCATCAGCACAGACACATGAAGGTATGAAGGTGTATAGGTATTTACAGCTTGAAATATGCTTAGCACAGAACCATGACTATAGTATTGAATTCTCCGGTTCAAATATATATAAATAACCATCGCTGCCACCAGTATTGAATTCTCTTCTTTAAAGATAAATAAAGGCAACATTTTAGATTTTCATTAAACAATTATCAATTTCCTAAGAAAAAGCCCTGAACACTTGAAGAAAAATACCCCAGCACAAGGAGAGAGAAGCCCGAGCACAAGGAGAGAAAAGACCCCCAAATATAAGCGGGAACTTATTTTATACTGCCTGAAAGTTTTCCAGGTACCCTAAGGTTTTTAGATCCCCAGAAAGGGAACAGCTAATAATAGTCAAAAGCTAAAAATAGGTTCAGCTGGTAAAATAGTACAACACTAAATATAAACTCCGAAGTTCCAAGTTTAACAGACCAACAACATGCTGTCCTAAATTTCAAGACACTGGGGGCGATTTTAGATAGCTAGCACCAATGTGGCCTTTTGGGTAAATAGGTTACTGAGTCATCTATAAATAGAATACAATAGCTTCAATATACTGCCTTAAAACAGCAGAAATGCTCTTAAAATACATGGATTAGAATGCAAGGATAGGGGCTTATTACAGCACATCAGCACATACCGCCAAATGCCAGAATGTTAAAATGCAACACCAGGTAAGGTGTACAGGTACTTGCAATTCGAAATATGCTCAGCACAGAACTATGAATATAAGCAAGGTGTACAGGTATTTGCAGCTTGAAATATTCTCAGCAGAGAACTATGAATATATGCAAGGTGTACAGGTACTTGCATCTTAAAATATGCTCAGCAGAGAACTATGAATATATGCAAGGTGTACAGGTACTTGCGGCTTGAAATATACTCAGCACAGACCCATGAATATATGCAAGGTGTACAGGTTCTTGCATCTTGAAATATACGCAGCTTAGAACCATGAATATATGCAAGGTGTACAGGTACTTGCATCTTGAAATATACTCAGCTTAGAACCATGAATATAAGCAAGGTGTACAGATACTTGCAGCTTGAAATATGCTCAGCATGTAACCATGAATATATGCAAGCTGTATAGATACTTGCAGCTTGAAATATGCTCAGCTCAGAACCATGAATATATGCAAGGTGTACAGGTACTTGCTTCTTGAAATATACTCATCTTAGAACTATGAATATATGCAAGGTGTACAGGTACTTGCGGCTTGAAATATACTCAGCACAGAACCATGAATATATGCAAGGTGTACAGGTACTAGGGGCTTGAAATATGCTCAGCTTAGAACTATGAATATATGCAAGGTGTACAGGTACTTGCGGCTTGAAATATACTCAGCACAGAAGCATGAATATATGCAAGGTGTACAGGTACTTTCATCTTGAAATATACTAAGCTTAGAACCATGAATATATGCAAGCAGTATAGATACTTGCAGCTTGAAATATGCTCAGCTTAGAACCATGAATATACGGAAGGTGTACAGGTACTTGCATCTTGAAATATACTCAGCTTAGAACCATGAATATATGCAAGGTGTACAGGTACTTGCATCTTGAAATATGCTCAGCACAGAACCATGAATATATGCAAGGTGAACAGGTACTTGCATCTTGAAATATACTCAGCACAGAACCATGAATATATGCAAGGTGTACAGGTACTTGCGGCTTGAAATATGCTCAGCACAGAACCATGAATATGTGCAAGGTGTACAGGTACTTGCGGCTTGAAATATGCTCAGCACAGAACCATGAATATATGCAAGGTGTACAGGTACTTGCATCTTGAAATATATTCAGCTTAGAATCATGAATATATGCAAGGTGTACGGGTACTTGCGGCTTGAAATATGCTCAGCACAGAACCATGAATATATGCAAGGTGTACAGGTACTTGCATCTTGCAATATACTCAGCACAGAACCATAAATATATGCAAGGTGTACAGGTACTTGCGGCTTGAAATATGCTCAGCACAGAACTATGAATATATGCAAGGTATACAGGTACTTGCGGCTTGAAATATGCTCAGAACAGAACCATGAATATATGCAAGGTGTACAGGTACTTGCATTTTGAAATATACTCAGCTTAGAACTATGAATATATGCAAGGTGCACAGGTACTTGCGGCATAAAATATATACTCAGTACAGAACCATGAATATATGCAAGGTGTATAGGTACTTGCATCTTGAAATATACTCAGCTTAGAACCATGAATATATACAAGCTGTATAGATACTTGCAGCTTAAAATAAGCTCAGCTTAGAACCATGAAGATATGCAAGGTGTACAGGTACTTGCATCTTGAAATATACTCAGCACAGAACCATGAATATATGCAAGGTGTACAGGTACTTGCATCTTGAAATATACTCAGCTTAGAATCATGAATATATGCAAGGTGTACAGGTACCTGCGGCTTGAAATATGCTCAGCACGGAACCATGAATATATGCAAGGTGTACAGGTACTTGCATCTTGAAATATACTCAGGACAGAACCATGAATATATGTAAGGTATACAGGTACTTGCGGCTTGAAATATGCTCAGCACAGAACCATGAATATATGCAAGGTGTACAGTTACTTGCATCTTGAAATATACTCAGCTTAGAACCATGAATATATGCAAGGTGTACAGGTACTTGCTTCTTGAAATATACTCAGCTTAGAACTATGAATATATGCAAGATGTACAGGTACTTGCGGCTTGAAATATACTCAGCTTAGAACTATGAATATATGCAAGGTGTACAGGTACCTGCGGCTTGAAATATACTCAGCACAGAACCATGAATATATGAAAGGGGTACAGGTACTTGCGGCTTGAAATATGCTCAGCACAGAACCATGAATATATGCTAGGTGTACAGGTACTTGCATCTTGAAATATACTCAGCTTAGAACTATGAATATATGCAAGGTGCACAGGTACTTGCGGCTTGAAATATACTCAGCACAGAACCATGAATATATGCAAGGTGTACAGGTACTTGAATCTTGAAATATACTCAGCTGAAAACCATGAATATATGCAAGGTGTACAGATACTTGCAGCTTGAAATATGCTCAGCACATAACCATGAATATATGCAAGCTGTATAGATACTTGCAGCTTGAAATATGCTCAGCTTAGAACCATGAATATATGCAAGGTGTACAGGTACTTGCATCTTGAAATATACTCAGCTTAGAACCATGAATATATGCAAGCAGTATAGATACTTGCAGCTTGAAATATGCTCAGCTTAGAACCATGAATATAAGCAAGGTGTACAGGTACTTGCATCTTGAAATATACTCAGCTTAGAACCATGAATATATGCAAGGTGTACAGGTACTTGCATCTTGAAATATACTCAGCTTAGAACCATGAATATATGCAAGCAGTATAGATACTTGCAGCTTGAAATATGGTAAGCTTAGAACCATGAATATACGGAAGGTGTACAGGTACTTGCATCTTGAAATATACTCAGCTTAGAACCATGAATATAAGCAAGGTGTACAGGTACTTGCATCTTGAAATATGCTCAGCACAGAACCATGAATATATGCAAGGTGTACAGGTACTTGCATCTTGAAATATACTCAGCACAGAACCATGAATATATGCAAGGTGTACAGGTACTTGCGGCTTGAAATATGCTCAGCACAGAACCATGAATATGTGCAAGGTGTACAGGTACTTGCGGCTTGAAATATGCACAGCACAGAACCATGAATATATGCAAGGTGTACAGGTACTTGCATCTTGAAATATATTCAGCTTAGAATCATGAATATATGCAAGGTGTACAGGTACTTGCGGCTTGAAATATGCTCAGCACAGAACCATGAATATATGCAAGGTGTACAGGTACTTGCATCTTGAAATATACTCAGCACAGAACCATGAATATATGCAAGGTGTACAGGTACTTGCGGCTAGAAATATGCTCAGCACAGAACTATGAATATATGCAAGGTATACAGGTACTTGCGGCTTGAAATATGCTCAGAACAGAACCATGAATATATGCAAGGTGTACAGGTACTTGCATTTTGAAATATACTCAGCTTAGAACTATGAATATATGCAAGGTGCAAAGGTACTTGCGGCTAGAAATATACTCAGTACAGAACCATGAATATATGCAAGGTGTATAGGTACTTGCATCTTGAAATATACTCAGCTTAGAACCATGAATATATACAAGCTGTATAGATACTTGCAGCTTGAAATATGCTCAGCTTAGAACCATGAAGATATGCAAGGTGTACAGGTACTTGCATCTTGAAATATACTCAGCACAGAACGATGAATATATGCAAGGTGTACAGGTACTTGCATCTTGAAATATACTCAGCTTAGAATCATGAATATATGCAAGGTGTACAGGTACCTGCGGCTTGAAATATGCTCAGCACGGAACCATGAATATATGCAAGGTGTACAGGTACTTGCATCTTGAAATATACTCAGCACAGAACCATGAATATATGTAAGGTATACAGGTACTTGCGGCTTAAAATATGCTCAGTACAGAACCATGAATATATGCAAGGTGTACAGGTACTTGCATCTTTAAATATACTCAGCTTAGAACCATGAATATATGCAAGGTGTACAGGTACTTGCTTCTTGAAATATACTCAGCTTAGAACTATGAATATATGCAAGGTGTACAGGTACTTGCGGCTTGAAATATACTCAGCACAGAACCATGAATATATGAAAGGTGTACAGGTACTTGCGGCTTGAAATATGCTCAGCACGGAACCATGAATATATGCAAGGTGTACAGGTACTTTCATCTTGAAATATACTCACCTTAGAACTATGAATATATGCAAGGTGTACAGGTACTTGCATCTTGAAATATACTCAGCACAGAACCATGAATATATGCAAGGTATACAGGTACTTGCGGCTTGAAATATGCTCAGCACAGAACCATGAATATATTCTAGGTGTACAGGTACTTGCATCTTGAAATATACTCAGCTTAGAACTATGAATATATGCAAGGTGCACAGGTACTTGCGGCTTGAAATATGCTCAGCTTAGAACCATGAATATGTGCAAGGTGTACAGGTACTTGCATCTTGAAATATGCTCAGCACAGAACCATGAATATATGCAAGGTGTACAGGTACTTGCATCTTGAAATATACTCAGCACAGAACCATGAATATATGCAAGGTGTACAGGTACTTGCGGCTTGAAATATGCTCAGCACAGAACCATGAATATGTGCAAGGTGTACAGGTACTTGCATCTTGAAATATACTCAGCACAGAACCATGAATATATGCAAGGTGTACAGGTACTTGCGGCTTGAAATATGCTCAGCACAGAACTATGAATATATGCAAGGTATACAGGTACTTGCGGCTTGAAATATGCTCAGAACAGAACCATGAATATATGCAAGGTGCACAGGTACTTGCGGCTTGAAATATACTCAGTACAGAACCATGAATATATGCAAGGTGTATAGGTACTTGCATCTTGAAATATACTCAGCTTAGAACCATGAATATATACAAGCTGTATAGATACTTGCAGCTTGAAATATGCTCAGCTTAGAACCATGAAGATATGCAAGGTGTACAGGTACTTGCATCTTGAAATATACTCAGCACAGAACCATGAATATATGCAAGGTGTACAGGTACTTGCATTTTGAAATATACTCAGCTTAGAATCATGAATATATGCAAGGTGTACAGGTACCTGCGGCTTGAAATATGCTCAGCACGGAACCATGAATATATGCATGGTGTACAGGTACTTGCATCTTGAAATATACTCAGCACAGAACCATGAATATATGTAAGGTATACAGGTACTTGCATCTTGAAATATGCTCAGCACAGAACCATGAATATATGCAAGGTGTACAGGCACTTGCGTCTTGAAATATACTCAGCTTAGAACCATGAATATATGCAAGGTGTACAGGTACTTGCTTCTTGAAATATACTCAGCTTAGAACTATGAATATATGCAAGGTGTACATGTACTTGCGGCTTGAAATATACTCAGCACAGAACCATGAATATATGAAAGGTGTACAGGTACTTGCGGCTTGAAATAATCTCAGCACAGAACCATGAATATATGCAAGGTGTACAGGTACTTTCATCTTGAAATATACTCACCTTAGAACTATGAATATATGCAAGGTGTACAGGTACTTGCATCTTGAATTATACTCAGCACAGAACCATGAATATATGTAAGGTATACAGGTTACTTGCGGCTTGAAATATGCTCAGCACAGAACCATGAATATATGCTAGGTGTACAGGTACTTGCATCTTGAAATATACTCAGCTTAGAACTATGAATATATGCAAGGTGCACAGGTACTTGCGGCTTGAAATATACTCAGCACAGAACCATGAATATATGCAAGGTGTACAGGTACTTGAATCTTGAAATATACTCAGCACAGAACCATGAATATATGCAAGGTGTACAGGTACTTGCGGCTTGGAATATGCTCAGCACAGAACCATGAATATATGCAAGGTGTACAGGTACTTGCATCTTGAAATATACTCAGATTAGAACCATGAATATATGCAAGCTGTATAGATACTTGCAGCTTGAAATATGCTCAGCTTAGAACCATGAATATATGCAAGGTGTACAGGTACTTGCATCTTGAAATATACTCAGCACAGAACCATGAATATATGCAAGGTGTACAGGTACTTGAATCTTGAAATATACTCAGCTTAGAATCATGAATATATGCAAGGTGTACAGGTACTTGCGGCTTGGAATATGCTCAGCACAGAACCATGAATATATGCAAGGTGTACAGGTACTTGCATCTTGAAATATACTCAGCACAGAACCATGAATATATGCACGGTGTACAGGTACTTGCGGCTTGAAATATGCTCAGCACAGAACCATGAATATATGCAAGGTGTACAAGTACTTGCATCTTGAAATATACTCAGCTTAAAACCATGAATATATGCAAGGTGTACAGATAATTGCAGCTTGAAATATGCTCAGCACATAACCATGAATATATGCAAGCTGTATAGATACTTGCAGCTTGAAATATGCTCAGCTTAGAACCATGAATATATGCAAGGTGTACAGGTACTTGCTTCTAGAAATAAACTCAGCTTAGAACTATGAATATATGCAAGGTGTACAGGTACTTGCGGCTTAAATTTTAATCAGCACAGAACCATGAATATATGCAAGGTGTACAGTTACTTGCGGCTTGAAATATGCTCATCACAGAACCATGAATATATGCAAGGTGTACAGGTACTTGCATCTTGAAATATACTCAGCTTAGAACTATGAATATATGCAAGGTGTACAGGTACTTGCGGCTTGAAATATACTCAGCACAGAACCATGAATATATGCAAGGTGTACAGGTACTTGCATCTTGAAATATACTCAGCACAGAACCATGAATATATGCAAGGTGTACAGGTACTTGCGGCTTGGAATATGCTCAGCACAGAACCATGAATATATGCAAGGTGTACAGGTACTTGCATCTTGAAATATACTCAGCTTAGAACCATGAATATATGCAAGGTGTACAGGTACTTGCTTCTTGAAATATACTCAGCTTAGAACTATGAATATATGCAAGGTGTACAGGTACTTGCGGCTTGAAATATGCTCAGCACAGAACCATGAATATATGCAAGGTGTACAGGTACTTGCGGCTTGAAATATACTTAGCTTAGAACTATGAATATATGCAAGGTTTACAGGTACTTGCGGCTTGAAATATACTCAGCACAGAACCATGAATATATGCAAGGTGTACAGGTACTTGAATCTTGAAATATACTCAGCACAGAACCATGAATATATGCAAGGTGTACAGGTACTTGCGGCTTGAAAAATGCTCAGCACAGAATCATGAATATATGCAAGGTGTACAGGTACTTGCGGCTTGTAATATGCTCAGCACTGAACCATGAATATATGTAAGGTGTACAGGTACTTGCATCTTGAAATATACTCAGCTTAGAACCATGAATATATGCAAGGTGTACAGGTGCTTGCATCTTGAAATATACTCAGCTTAGAATCATGAATATATGCAAGGTGTACAGGTACCTGCGGCTTGAAATATGCTTAGCACAGAACCATGAATATATGCAAGGTGTACAGGTACTTGCATCTTGAAATATACTCAGCACAGAACCTTGAATATATGTAAGGTATACAGGTACTTGCGGCTTGAAATAATCTCAGCACAGAACCATGAATATATGCAAGGTGTACAGGTGCTTGCATCTTGAAATATACTCAGCTTAGAATCATGAATATATGCAAGGTGTACAGGTACCTGCGGCTTGAAATATGCTCAGCACAGAACCATGAATATATGCAAGGTGTACAGGTACTTGCATCTTGAAATATACTCAGCACAGAACCTTGAATATATGTAAGGTATACAGGTACTTGCGGCTTGAAATAATCTCAGCACAGAACCATGAATATATGCAAGGTGTACAGGTACTTGCATCTTGAAATATACTCAGCTTAGAACTATGAATATGTGCAAGGTGTACAGGTACTTGCGGCTTGAAATATACTCAGCACAGAACCACGAATATATGCAAGGTGTACAGGTACTTGCATCTTGAATATTCTCAGCTTAGAACCATGAATATATGCAAGCTGTATGGATACTTGCAGCTTGAAATATGCTCAGCTTAGAACCATGAATATATGCAAGGTGTGCAGGTACTTGCATCTTGAAATATACTCAGCACAGAACCATGAATATATGCAAGGTGTACAGGTACTTGAATCTTGGAGTATACTGAGTTTAGAATCATGAATATATGCAAGGTGTACAGGTACTTGCGGCTTGGAATATGCTCAGCACAGAACCATGAATATATGGAAGGTGTACAGGTACTTGCATCTTCAAATATACTCAGCACAGAACCATGAATATATGCAAGGTGTACAGGTACTTGCGGCTTGAAATATGCTCAGCACAGAACCATGAATATATGCAAGGTGTACAGGTACTTGCATCTTGAAATATACTCAGGACAGAACCATGAATATATGTAAGGTATACAGGTACTTGCGGCTTGAAATATGCTCAGCACAGAACCATGAATATATGCAAGGTGTACAGTTACTTGCATCTTGAAATATACTCAGCTTAGAACCATGAATATATGCAAGGTGTACAGGTACTTGCTTCTTGAAATATACTCAGCTTAGAACTATGAATATATGCAAGATGTACAGGTACTTGCGGCTTGAAATATACTCAGCTTAGAACTATGAATATATGCAAGGTGTACAGGTACTTGCGGCTTGAAATATACTCAGCACAGAACCATGAATATATGAAAGGGGTACAGGTACTTGCGCTTGAAATATGCTCAGCACAGAACCATGAATATATGCTAGGTGTACAGGTACTTGCATCTTGAAATATACTCAGCTTAGAACTATGAATATATGCAAGGTGCACAGGTACTTGCGGCTTGAAATATACTCAGCACAGAACCATGAATATATGCAAGGTGTACAGGTACTTGAATCTTGAAATATACTCAGCTTAAAACCATGAATATATGCAAGGTGTACAGATACTTGCAGCTTGAAATATGCTCAGCACATAACCATGAATATATGCAAGCTGTATAGATACTTGCAGCTTGAAATATGCTCAGCTTAGAACCATGATATGCAATGTGTACAGGTACTTGAATCTTGAAATATACTCAGCTTAGAACCATGAATATATGCAAGCAGTATAGATACTTGCAGCTTGAAATATGCTCAGCTTAGAACCATGAATATAAGCAAGGTGTACAGGTACTTGCATCTTGAAATATACTCAGCTTAGAACCATGAATATATGCAAGGTGTACAGGTACTTGCATCTTGAAATATACTCAGCTTAGAACCATGAATATATGCAAGCAGTATAGATACTTGCAGCTTGAAATATGGTAAGCTTAGAACCATGAATATACGGAAGGTGTACAGGTACTTGCATCTTGAAATATACTCAGCTTAGAACCATGAATATAAGCAAGGTGTACAGGTACTTGCATCTTGAAATATGCTCAGCACAGAACCATGAATATATGCAAGGTGTACAGGTACTTGCATCTTGAAATATACTCAGCACAGAACCATGAATATATGCAAGGTGTACAGGTACTTGCGGCTTGAAATATGCTCAGCACAGAACCATGAATATGTGCAAGGTGTACAGGTACTTGCGGCTTGAAATATGCACAGCACAGAACCATGAATATATGCAAGGTGTACAGGTACTTGCATCTTGAAATATATTCAGCTTAGAATCATGAATATATGCAAGGTGTACAGGTACTTGCGGCTTGAAATATGCTCAGCACAGAACCATGAATATATGCAAGGTGTACAGGTACTTGCATCTTGAAATATACTCAGCACAGAACCATGAATATATGCAAGGTATACAGGTACTTGCGGCTAGAAATATGCTCAGCACAGAACTATGAATATATGCAAGGTATACAGGTACTTGCGGCTTGAAATATGCTCAGAACAGAACCATGAATATATGCAAGGTGTACAGGTACTTGCATTTTGAAATATACTCAGCTTAGAACTATGAATATATGCAAGGTGCAAAGGTACTTGCGGCTAGAAATATACTCAGTACAGAACCATGAATATATGCAAGGTGTATAGGTACTTGCATCTTGAAATATACTCAGCTTAGAACCATGAATATATACAAGCTGTATAGATACTTGCAGCTTGAAATATGCTCAGCTTAGAACCATGAAGATATGCAAGGTGTACAGGTACTTGCATCTTGAAATATACTCAGCACAGAACGATGAATATATGCAAGGTGTACAGGTACTTGCATCTTGAAATATACTCAGCTTAGAATCATGAATATATGCAAGGTGTACAGGTACCTGCGGCTTGAAATATGCTCAGCACGGAACCATGAATATATGCAAGGTGTACAGGTACTTGCATCTTGAAATATACTCAGCACAGAACCATGAATATATGTAAGGTATACAGGTACTTGCGGCTTAAAATATGCTCAGTACAGAACCATGAATATATGCAAGGTGTACAGGTACTTGCATCTTTAAATATACTCAGCTTAGAACCATGAATATATACAAGGTGTACAGGTACTTGCTTCTTGAAATATACTCAGCTTAGAACTATGAATATATGCAAGGTGTACAGGTACTTGCGGCTTGAAATATACTCAGCACAGAACCATGAATATATGAAAGGTGTACAGGTACTTGCGGCTTGAAATATGCTCAGCACGGAACCATGAATATATGCAAGGTGTACAGGTACTTTCATCTTGAAATATACTCACCTTAGAACTATGAATATATGCAAGGTGTACAGGTACTTGCATCTTGAAATATACTCAGCACAGAACCATGAATATATGCAAGGTATACAGGTACTTGCGGCTTGAAATATGCTCAGCACAGAACCATGAATATATTCTAGGTGTACAGGTACTTGCATCTTGAAATATACTCAGCTTAGAACTATGAATATATGCAAGGTGCACAGGTACTTGCGGCTTGAAATATGCTCAGCTTAGAACCATGAATATGTGCAAGGTGTACAGGTACTTGCATCTTGAAATATGCTCAGCACAGAACCATGAAAATATGCAAGGTGTACAGGTACTTGCATCTTGAAATATACTCAGCACAGAACCATGAATATATGCAAGGTGTACAGGTACTTGC
Source organism: Anodontia alba (assembly GCA_964016985.1). Taxonomy (NCBI): domain Eukaryota; kingdom Metazoa; phylum Mollusca; class Bivalvia; order Lucinida; family Lucinidae; genus Anodontia; species Anodontia alba. The sequence goes on along the minus strand of OZ024830.1, from coordinate 63,007,900 downwards.
GGCTTGAAATATGCTCAGCACAGAACCATGAATATGTGCAAGGTGTACAGGTACTTGCATCTTGAAATATACTCAGCACAGAACCATGAATATATGCAAGGTGTACAGGTACTTGCGGCTTGAAATATGCTCAGCACAGAACTATGAATATATGCAAGGTATACAGGTACTTGCGGCTTGAAATATGCTCAGAACAGAACCATGAATATATGCAAGGTGGACAGGTACTTGCGGCTTGAAATATACTCAGTACAGAACCATGAATATATGCAAGGTGTATAGGTACTTGCATCTTGAAATATACTCAGCTTAGAACCATGAATATATACAAGCTGTATAGATACTTGCAGCTTGAAATATGCTCAGCTTAGAACCATGAAGATATGCAAGGTGTACAGGTACTTGCATCTTGAAATATACTCAGCACAGAACCATGAATATATGCAAGGTGTACAGGTACTTGCATTTTGAAATATACTCAGCTTAGAATCATGAATATATGCAAGGTGTACAGGTACCTGCGGCTTGAAATATGCTCAGCACGGAACCATGAATATATGCATGGTGTACAGGTACTTGCATCTTGAAATATACTCAGCACAGAACCATGAATATATGTAAGGTATACAGGTACTTGCATCTTGAAATATGCTCAGCACAGAACCATGAATATATGCAAGGTGTACAGGCACTTGCGTCTTGAAATATACTCAGCTTAGAACCATGAATATATGCAAGGTGTACAGGTACTTGCTTCTTGAAATATACTCAGCTTAGAACTATGAATATATGCAAGGTGTACATGTACTTGCGGCTTGAAATATACTCAGCACAGAACCATGAATATATGAAAGGTGTACAGGTACTTGCGGCTTGAAATAATCTCAGCACAGAACCATGAATATATGCAAGGTGTACAGGTACTTTCATCTTGAAATATACTCACCTTAGAACTATGAATATATGCAAGGTGTACAGGTACTTGCATCTTGAATTATACTCAGCACAGAACCATGAATATATGTAAGGTATACAGGTTACTTGCGGCTTGAAATATGCTCAGCACAGAACCATGAATATATGCTAGGTGTACAGGTACTTGCATCTTGAAATATACTCAGCTTAGAACTATGAATATATGCAAGGTGCACAGGTACTTGCGGCTTGAAATATACTCAGCACAGAACCATGAATATATGCAAGGTGTACAGGTACTTGAATCTTGAAATATACTCAGCACAGAACCATGAATATATGCAAGGTGTACAGGTACTTGCGGCTTGGAATATGCTCAGCACAGAACCATGAATATATGCAAGGTGTACAGGTACTTGCATCTTGAAATATACTCAGATTAGAACCATGAATATATGCAAGCTGTATAGATACTTGCAGCTTGAAATATGCTCAGCTTAGAACCATGAATATATGCAAGGTGTACAGGTACTTGCATCTTGAAATATACTCAGCACAGAACCATGAATATATGCAAGGTGTACAGGTACTTGAATCTTGAAATATACTCAGCTTAGAATCATGAATATATGCAAGGTGTACAGGTACTTGCGGCTTGGAATATGCTCAGCACAGAACCATGAATATATGCAAGGTGTACAGGTACTTGCATCTTGAAATATACTCAGCACAGAACCATGAATATATGCACGGTGTACAGGTACTTGCGGCTTGAAATATGCTCAGCACAGAACCATGAATATATGCAAGGTGTACAAGTACTTGCATCTTGAAATATACTCAGCTTAAAACCATGAATATATGCAAGGTGTACAGATAATTGCAGCTTGAAATATGCTCAGCACATAACCATGAATATATGCAAGCTGTATAGATACTTGCAGCTTGAAATATGCTCAGCTTAGAACCATGAATATATGCAAGGTGTACAGGTACTTGCTTCTTGAAATAAACTCAGCTTAGAACTATGAATATATGCAAGGTGTACAGGTACTTGCGGCTTAAATTTTAATCAGCACAGAACCATGAATATATGCAAGGTGTACAGTTACTTGCGGCTTGAAATATGCTCATCACAGAACCATGAATATATGCAAGGTGTACAGGTACTTGCATCTTGAAATATACTCAGCTTAGAACTATGAATATATGCAAGGTGTACAGGTACTTGCGGCTTGAAATATACTCAGCACAGAACCATGAATATATGCAAGGTGTACAGGTACTTGCATCTTGAAATATACTCAGCACAGAACCATGAATATATGCAAGGTGTACAGGTACTTGCGGCTTGGAATATGCTCAGCACAGAACCATGAATATATGCAAGGTGTACAGGTACTTGCATCTTGAAATATACTCAGCTTAGAACCATGAATATATGCAAGGTGTACAGGTACTTGCTTCTTGAAATATACTCAGCTTAGAACTATGAATATATGCAAGGTGTACAGGTACTTGCGGCTTGAAATATGCTCAGCACAGAACCATGAATATATGCAAGGTGTACAGGTACTTGCGGCTTGAAATATACTTAGCTTAGAACTATGAATATATGCAAGGTTTACAGGTACTTGCGGCTTGAAATATACTCAGCACAGAACCATGAATATATGCAAGGTGTACAGGTACTTGAATCTTGAAATATACTCAGCACAGAACCATGAATATATGCAAGGTGTACAGGTACTTGCGGCTTGAAAAATGCTCAGCACAGAATCATGAATATATGCAAGGTGTACAGGTACTTGCGGCTTGTAATATGCTCAGCACTGAACCATGAATATATGTAAGGTGTACAGGTACTTGCATCTTGAAATATACTCAGCTTAGAACCATGAATATATGCAAGGTGTACAGGTGCTTGCATCTTGAAATATACTCAGCTTAGAATCATGAATATATGCAAGGTGTACAGGTACCTGCGGCTTGAAATATGCTTAGCACAGAACCATGAATATATGCAAGGTGTACAGGTACTTGCATCTTGAAATATACTCAGCACAGAACCTTGAATATATGTAAGGTATACAGGTACTTGCGGCTTGAAATAATCTCAGCACAGAACCATGAATATATGCAAGGTGTACAGGTGCTTGCATCTTGAAATATACTCAGCTTAGAATCATGAATATATGCAAGGTGTACAGGTACCTGCGGCTTGAAATATGCTCAGCACAGAACCATGAATATTTGCAAAGTGTACAGGTACTTGCATCTTGAAATATATTCAGCACAGAACCTTGAATATATGTAAGGTATACAGGTACTTGCGGCTTGAAATAATCTCAGCACAGAACCATGAATATATGCAAGGTGTACAGGTACTTGCATCTTGAAATATACTCAGCTAAGAACTATGAATATGTGCAAGGTGTACAGGTACTTGCGGCTTGAAATATACTCAGCACAGAACCACGAATATATGCAAGGTGTACAGGTACTTGCATCTTGAATATTCTCAGCTTAGAACCATGAATATATGCAAGCTGTATGGATACTTGCAGCTTGAAATATGCTCAGCTTAGAACCATGAATATATGCAAGGTGTGCAGGTACTTGCATCTTGAAATATACTCAGCACAGAACCATGAATATATGCAAGGTGTACAGGTACTTGAATCTTGGAGTATACTGAGTTTAGAATCATGAATATATGCAAGGTGTACAGGTACTTGCGGCTTGGAATATGCTCAGCACAGAACCATGAATATATGCAAGGTGTACAGGTACTTGCATCTTCAAATATACTCAGCACAGAACCATGAATATATGCAAGGTGTACAGGTACTTGCGGCTTGAAATATGCTCAGCACAGAACCATGAATATATGCAAGGTGTACAGGTACTTGCATCTTGAAATATGCTCAGCACAGAACCATGAATATATGCAAGGTGTACAGGTACTTGCGGCTTGAAATATGCTCAGCACAGAACCATGAATATATGCAAGGTATACAGGTACTTGCAGCTTGAAATATGCTCAGCACATAACCATGAATATATGCAAGCTGTATAGATACTTGCAGCTTGAAATATGCTCAGCTTAGAACCATGAATATATGCAAGTTGTACAGGTACTTGCTTCTTGAAATAAACTCAGCTTAGAACTATGAATATATGCAAGGTGTACAGGTACTTGCGGCTTGAATTTTACTCAGCACAGAACCATAAATATATGCAAGGTGTACAGGTACTTGCGGCTTGAAATATGCTAAGCACAGAACCATGAATATATGCAAGGTGTACAGGTACTTGCATCTTGAAATATACTCAGCTTAGAACTATGAATATATGCAAGGTGTACAGGTACTTGCGGCTTGAAATATACTCAGCACAGAACCATGAATATATCCAAGGTGTACAGGTACTTGCATCTTGAAATATACTCAGCACAGAACCATGAATATATGCAAGGTGTACAGGTACTTGAATCTTGAAATATACTCAGCTTAGAATCATGAATATATGCAAGGTGTACAGGTACTTGCGGCTTGGAATATGCTCAGCACAGAACCATGAATATATGCAAGGTGTACAGGTACTTGCATTTTCAAATATACTCAGCACAGAACCATGAATATATGCAAGGTGTACAGGTACTTGCGGCTTGAAATATGTTCAGCACAGAACCATGAATATATGCAAGGTGTACATGTACTTGCGGCTTGAAATATGCTCAGCACAGAACCATGAATATATGCAAGTTGTACAGGTACTTGCGTCTTGAAATATACTTAGCTTAGAACTATGAATATATGCAAGGTTTACAGGTACTTGCGGCTTGAAATATACTCAGCACAGAACCATGAATATATGCAAGGTGTACAGGTACTTGAATCTTGAAATATACTCAGCACAGAACCATGAATATATGCAAGGTGTAAAGGTACTTGCGGCTTGAAATATGCTCAGCACAGAATCATGAATATATGCAAGGTGTACAGGTACTTGCGGCTTGAAATATGCTCAGCACAGAACCATGAATATATGCAAGGTGTACAGGTACTTGCATCTTGAAATATATTCAGCTTAGAACCATGAATATATGCAAGGTGTACAGGTGCTTGCATCTTGAAATATACTCAGCTTAGAATCATGAATATATGCAAGGTGTACAGGTACCTGCGGCTTGAAATATGCTCAGCACAGAACCATGAATATATGCAAGGTGTACAGGTACTTGCATCTTGAAATATACTCAGCACAGAACTTTGAATATATGTAAGGTATACAGGTACTTGCGGCTTGAAATAATCTCAGCACAGAACCATGAATATATGCAAGGTGTACAGGTACTTGCATCTTGAAATATACTCAGCTTAGAACTATGAATATGTGCAAGGTGTACAGGTACTTGCGGCTTGAAATATACTCAGCACAGAACCACGAATATATGCAAGGTGTACAGGTACTTGCATCTTGAATATTCTCAGCTTAGAACCATGAATATATGCAAGCTGTATGGATACTTGCAGCTTGAAATATGCTCAGCTTAGAACCATGAATATATGCAAGGTGTGCAGGTACTTGCATCTTGAAATATACTCAGCACAGAACCATGAATATATGCAAGGTGTACAGGTACTTGAATCTTGGAGTATACTGAGTTTAGAATCATGAATATATGCAAGGTGTACAGGTACTTGCGGCTTGGAATATGCTCAGCACAGAACCATGAATATATGCAAGGTGTACAGGTACTTGCATCTTGAAATATACTCAGCACAGAACCATGAATATATGCAAGGTGTACAGGTACTTGCGGCTTGAAATATGCTCAGCACAGAACCATGAATATATGCAAGGTGTACAGGTACTTGCATCTTGAAATATACTCAGCACAGAACCATGAATATATGCAAGGTGTACAGGTACTTGCGGCTTGAAATATGCTCAGCACAGAACCATGAATATATGCAAGGTATACAGGTTCTTGCGGCTTGAAATATGCTCAGCACAGAACCATGAATATATGCAAGGTGTACAGGTACTTGCGTCTTGAAATATACTTAGCTTAGAACTATGAATATATGCAAGGTGTACAGGTACTTGCGGCTTGAAATATGCTCAGCACAGAACCATGAATATATGCAAGGTGTACAGGTACTTGCATCTTGAAATATACTCAGCACAGAACCATGAATATATGCAAGGTGTACAGGTACTTGAATCTTGGAGTATACTGAGTTTAGAATCATGAATATATGCAAGGTGTACAGGTACTTGCGGCTTGGAATATGCTCAGCACAGAACCATGAATATATGCAAGGTGTACAGGTACTTGCATCTTGAAATATACTCAGCACAGAACCATGAATATATGCAAGGTGTACAGGTACTTGCGGCTTGAAATATGCTCAGCACAGAACCATGAATATATGCAAGGTGTACAGGTACTTGCGGCTTGAAATATGCTCAGCACAGAACCATGAATATATGCAAGGTGTACAGGTACTTGCATCTTGAAATATACTCAGCTTAGAACCATGAATATATGCAAGCTGTATAGATACTTGCACAGAACCATGAATATATGCAAGGTACATGCAGCTTGAAATATGGTTCAGCAATGCAGTGTGACAAAATACAAGCGTCTCTGTTTTGACATGGTTTACATCAGCTCAGTATGTTTAGTGCCTTTTCCTAGGAACTAAAAGATCTACTTGTACATGGACCGAAGTTGGAGTAGTTTAAAATTACAATATTGTCATTTTCAGTACAATGTACTATTGTTTCACCTTGATCTATTTTCATGCTTTTGACTTCCTAAGGTTTTTGGCAATGTATTAAACTGGAGTTGTTAGACCAGACTGTAAAGCTTACAATGACGATACTTTGAAGGAATCAGAAGTAATTTCCATGGTCTCTTGGCTGTTCTAGTTATGGGGGCTGCACTGTACATACTTTACTGCATGAAGTGGTCTTTTGACCTGTGGTCATTGACCTGACGGGGGGAAACATATTGTTTTTGCCTTGGATGTCTGTTCCTCTGTCCATCTGTTTGTCTATCTGTAACACAATCGTGTCTGCTCTATAACTTGAAAACCATTCAAGATATTTTCACGAAACTTCATGCAAATATAAAGCATCATCAGGCGACGTGCAGAACACAAGAACCGTAACTCTTGTCCATTGTATATTTTTGGAGTTATTTCCCTTTGAAATTCGACATGGCAATTTTGTGTCCCCTCTGTAACTTGAAAATCTTTCAAGATATTTTCATGAAACTTCATAGACATATAAAAAATTATGTATCCCCCTGACAGGGGTGGAGACGTTATTTTTGCCTCGGTTCTCTGTCTGTCTGTCTGTCTGTATGTCCGTCACGCAATCGTGTCTGCTCTATAACTTGAAAACCGTTCAAGATATTTTCATGAACCTTCAAACAAATATAATGCATTATGAGATGACGTGCCTAACACAGGAACCATAACTCTTGTCAATACAGTTTTGGAGATATCCCCATTTGAAATTCGACAATGGTAATTACATGTCCGCTCCATACTTGAAAACCGTTCAAGATATTTTCATGAAACTTAATATAAAGCATTATCAGACAACATGCACAAGAACCGTAACTCTTGTTTGTATACTTCTGGAGTTATTCCCCTTTGAAATTGGACAATGGTAATATCGTCTCCGCTCTATAACTCGAAAACAGTTCAAGATACTTTCATGAAACTTCATAAAAATATAAAGCATTATCAGACGACATGTAAAAGACAAGAACTGTAACAATCGTCTATATATTTTTGGAGTTTTTTTTTTTTTTTTTTTTCAATTTGATAGTGGTAATTTTGTGTCCGCTCTTTAACTCGAAAACCGTTTTCAGACATTTAAATGAAACTTCATAGACATATAAAGCATCATCAGACAGTGTGCAGAGCACAAGAGCCATAACTCTTGTCAGTGCATTTTTGGAGTTGTTACCCTTTGAAATTCGACAGTGTTAATTTTGTGTCCCCTCAATTACTTAAAAAGCGTTCAAAATACTTTAATGAAACTTCATAGACAAATAAAGAATTATTAGATGACATGCTGACCACAAGAACTGTTACTCCTGTCTATACATTTTTGGAGTTATTTCCCTTTGAAATTTGACAGTGGCAATTTTGTGTCTGCTCTATAACCTGAAAATCGTTCAAGTTATTTTCATGAAACTTCGTAGAAATGCAAAGCATCACAACGAGGTGCTGAACACAAGAACCATATCTCTTGTTAATGTATTTTTGGAGTTATTCCCCTTCGGAATTCGATAATGGTCATTTTGTGTCTGCTCTATAACTTGAAAACTATTTGATATTTTCATTAAACTTCATAGAAATATAAATCATCAGCAGATTACCTGCAGAAAATAAGAACCGTAACTCATGTTTATACATTTTTGGAGTTATGCTCCCTTTGAAATTTGACAATTGTAATTTTGTGTCCGCTTCATAACTTGAAAACTGTTCAAGATATTGTCATGAAACTTCATAGAAATATAAAGCATCATCAGATGACGTGCAGAAGTTCAACAATGGTAGTTTCATATCCACTCTATAGCTTGAAAACTATTCATGATATTTTCATGAAACTTTATAGAAATATAAAGCAGTGATGATAAACAATTATTATGGGTAAATTTCCTATATATGAGTGGCAGCTGGGGAGAGGCATATTATGTCTTTTTGTTAAAAACAGCTCTAGTTCTGATATATTATTGAACTTGAGGGTGGCTTGTATTGACCCATTGTGATTCTCTTAGGAATTATATACTACACTTAGACAGTTGCAGCATGACATCTTCTGACATTTTTTTTTTTTTTTTTTTTTTTTTTTTTTTTTTTTTTGTTATTCTGTAATATATTCTTGTACTCTCTTAATCCAGAGTTTAGTGTTTACCATGTGTGTTTTTGTACTTTAATGATAAAATTAGTTTAACTAAACTTTGAAGGAATAATAGTTGAACGTAACTTTGAAGGAACTTGAAAATGAAGACCATGAGCAATATGCATTTTGCAGGGCAATGTAGCTCTATAATGTTCGTGCATGTATTTTTACATGCACACCTAATATGGTACTAAACAGATTTCCAAATGTTTTCATTCAAATAATTTTGGTAATAACAAATAGTTATATATTCTAAGTACTATGACAAGCAAGCTTATGCAAAAGGAATAGTTTGATAAGAGTTGGCCAAAGGGACGGTTTGATGGGGGTTGACAAAAGGGACAGTTTAATGAGGGTTGGAAAAAGAGACAGTCTGATGAGAGTTGGCCAAAGGGACGGTTTGATGGGGGTTGACAAAAGGGACAGTTTAATGGGGGTTGGCAAAAGAAACAGTTTGAATAGGGTTGGCAAAGGGACACTTTGATGGGGTTTGGCACTGTTTGCCATTCAGCTCCAGTGAGTGTGATAAAAAGAGTTAAGCTGTCTGAATATTCCTGGTAAATACAGTGACTTCATAGCTCTAGATAAGGCTCTAGATAAACCAATCTTATTGATATTTTTCTTATGTGTCCATGAAAACATATTTTATAGTTATATACTCACTAGAAGCACCTTGGTGTACACTGCCACATGCTTTTGCCAAGAATCAAACCCAGGCTGCACTAGTGAGAAGAGAGAAACATGCCTTTGTGCAGTCCAAGCTAAAGTTGATATGCTGACCTTGTACATAGTAACCTCCTTATAACATGGATCAGCATGGGCATTTACCCTAAGTATTCGGAAAAGAAGACCTGAGCAGTCAGTCTAGACATTGATCAGAAGCCACAAAATGTGGCATCTGATGATGGTCTACACTGTTTGCCACTTATCCATGAGTTCTTAAATACATCAGCAAATAGTAAAGTACACTTGTTGATATTTTAGGACATGTTGTAAGGAGATAAGGTGTCTGAATATTACATGGAATAAACATGCAGATACAACCCAAAACAAAAATGTGCAACTAATATAGAAAAATCACTATCATCATTGTTCTAAATAATCTACACTTTGTTTTAGATTCAGCATAGTTGTTTAGATAACAATATCTTTGCTCTGTATCCTAGCAGTAGTGTTATAAAGAGATTGCGGAGTTTAGTATGTTTGTTTTCTGCCTTCAGGAGAAGAAGATCAGACAGGTTATGACCTCAGTCGACTACGAAAACCAGACGATGGTGCAAAGCCTTGGGATGCTCCTGATATACCAAAGACTAGCATCAATCCTCTTGGTACTACATCCGATCGGCCCGATATAGGTGACTTTATAAATAACCGCCTTGATGAAGCTGATGATGATCCAAATTCGCCACCATTTGATACACCTATAGGCTTTGATTTTGAGGGTGGTGCCAGCTCTGTGGGTTTCCGGAGCTCCCTGAATATATCAAGGTCTGGTGATCAAGATTATGACTATCTAAACCATTGGGGACCAAAATTTGCCAAACTGGCAAACATGTACAATAATTATGATGAGACAGAATAGCTCAAAGCTGTGTGATAATGCATTTTTTTATTTAGTCATTTACATATTTTTGTACCGCTGTATTTTACTAAGGAATCACAGACTTCTGTATCAGCAGCTTCTCATCAGATTTTATAGTCATAGCTCCAGATAGACGCAGTTTCTAATCCAAGAAGTAAGATATTTTTCTTATTCCTGCACAGAAACATATGTTGTTGGTACTCATTAGGAGCACCTTATAGAGGCATTTCTAATGAGTACCAGCAACATACTAAAAAGAAGGGAAGGCAATGATCAGGATTCGATACAATTATCCCACACCTCCCATCAGAGACATCAAAGGGAAAGAAACACAAACACGAAATAACTAGACCCTGAAAGCCAAACGGACATTTACTTTCCCACAAAGTGGTCAAATGGCTATCCAAAACAAAAAGATGTAAGCGACACACACATTCAAAGACGAACTATAACAAAAATAAACCATGACAGAAGAACCGCCTTAGAACGGTCAGTGAAAAGTATTTCACTTGTGTGTGTGTGTGTGTGTGTGTGTGTGTGTGTGTGTGTGTGTTTGTGTGTGTGTGTGTATGTGTGTGTGTGTGTGTGTGTGTGTGTGTGTGTGTGTGTGTGTGTTGGAGGGGGGGGGGAGGTGGGGGGGGCTTAAATCAATTTTACGTGGCCACAATCCTCACCCTTACTTCTGCCGCGGTTTAGACACATAATTTGTTCAGTCGGCATGAAAGCTTCCTAACTCATCAGTGCAACACCTCCGAGAACACAAAAAATCAACTAATTACAGAGATGAAACAACGATGAGGATTCGACAGCACGAAACAACTGAAATGCTGGAGCAAAAGAAAACCAACAGTTAGACTCCGGTGGGCCCGACCAAAGATAGAGGATCAAGTACCAACCAACCTTACCCAAAATTAAATTTCAAGTAAGCCCTTACGCTGGAACCATCATAGAATCTGAGGTCTAACCCGCCGGCGTGCAATTAAAGAGGGAAGCAAAGTTATTGACCGTGATTGGGTTAACAACCATGCATGCAGTCTGTCGTATAACATTTATGTTGTACCCAATCTTTTATATCGAAGAATGTTTTTACGAAATTGGGTACTGAAGTCATTGCAAGCATATATTTTTCTGAATTTATACACTAAGTCACCATAAAATTCGGGTTCCGATAGGCCTTGTTGCAGAAGAGATTTTAGTCTAACACTGAATTTTGAAACTAAATCGGAATGACGTCTATAAAACTTAGAAAAGATTTTACGTAGTTTATGATACCGATAACCCTGATTAAGAAGTTTAGCAGTTAGCAATTTATTACGAGTGTTGAAGTCAGTTACATGACTAGACACTCTGGCAAATCGAATTAATTGTGAAATATAAACACCGTAGGATGCCGCACAAGGAACATCACCATCCAAGAAAGGAAAATATGCAATCTCAAAATCAAAATCATCGCGTTTATCATAAATTTTGCAGGAAACTATGGAAGCGTCCTAGTGCCAGGCGAAAAAATATTTAAGTCCTACGTAGGAGATAGTAACTCCTACGTGGGAGATAATAAGTCCTACGTTGAAGATAATGTCCTACGTAGAAGATAATAAGTCCTACGTAGGAGTTACTAGCACCTACGTAGGAGATAATAAGACCTACGTAGGAGTTAGTAAGTCCTACGTAGGTTCTACGTAGGAGTTAGTAACTCCTACATAGGAGATAATAAGTCCTACGTAGGTTACTAACACCTACGTAGGAGATAATAAGTCCTACGTAGGAGTTCATAAGTCCTACGTAGGAGATAGTAACTCCTACGTAGGAAATAATGTCGCTCGTAGGGGTTAGTAACACCTACGTAGGAGTTAGTAACTCCTACGTAGGAGATAATAAGCCCTACGTAGGAGACAGTAACATCTACGTAGGAGATAATAAGTCCTACGAAGGAGATAATAAGTCCTACGTAGGAGTTAGTAACTCCTATGTAGGAGATAATAAGTCCTACGTAGGAATTACTAACACCTACGTAGGAGATAATAAGTCCTACGTAGGACTTACTTTCTCCTACAAAGGTGTTAGTAACCGCATTACAATGCGGAGAAAAACAATCTTATGTTGGTCATATTTCAGTCCATAAAATATATCTATTCAACTGATTATTATTTATTTATTTATTTATTTACTTATACGTTTTTTTTTTTTTTTTTTTTTTTTTTGTTTTTGTTTTTGTTTTTGAGTGATAAACAGTGTGCAGACCTTAATGCTTTGTAATGTAATGTCTGATCAGGGGCCGCGACTGCTGTTTGTTAAGGCGTGTCTATCAGAATACTTAGGTTAAATGCTGTAAACCACTTTCTTCTCTAACCACCATCTGTCAGATTCAATAAATTGTTCACACCTTTTTAAACATTGGCCTAAAGCAAAGGTACTTGTTTCAAAAACAAACGATCCTTTACCACACTTGCCCTATATTTTTTACAAGACCATTATAGTACCCACTGATTTGTCTAAACATTGCTGGCTAAGTGTAGAACCGTGTAGACCCTGATTACACAATGTGTTATGTGACAATCTGATCTGGGTCTACACTGTAAGCACAGGCCTCTCTAGAAACATAGGGTAGTAACGGTAATAATCCAAGGAAACGACATTTTATCCATATTTACTAACAACCCAACACAGAAATAACAAGAGTCTCTCCAAATAATAAAAACAGGATTTAATAATATGTGCAACAATTGTAGTTCCAGATCAGCACGTGCATACATTTTTTTCGCTGATAGAATGTGCAAGCTCTATTCGCGTGCGGTGTAGACTCTGATCATAAAGCGGATGCACAGACTAACCTGGTCTACAGTGGTCGCATAATTCATAAAGTCCATTTTTATTTGAAAAGAGTCAACCATCATTGTTTCTTATTTTACTTGTAGACACCTCAAAGTTCTACAAAATATCAGCAAGACATTCTTTTTCTATTTTTATTAGTGCAATGTTTTATATTAAAAAGATTGTTCAAACATGTGTTTAATAACATCAGTTGTGTATTTCCAGTATTTGTATCTAGATTTTTAACGCTGCCAGGCAACTGAGTCACATACAGGCAGTATTTCCATGAAGTGTGAACGGTGAACCGGTTAAATACAACCTTCTCCAGGGACCTGTACCTCCTGGTTTCATTTATCTACTTGACATCATACAGCTGAGAACCAGAAGCCTCAGGCCACTTGGCAAGGTTATAGTTTGATTTCTAATGCATGCAATAAAAACAAAGTGGTCAAAACATCAAAACAACATCAATAAAATATAAAAATATAAAAAGTTCTCAGCGTCGCTAGGAGTGCGGCAAGGAGAGTTTATCATTCATGCATTATTTTTCAACATGGTCTCCATGAACTTCAGTGCACTAATGCCATCGATGTTCAAGCTTTGCAGTCCCTTCTTGGAAGAAGGCTGAGCTTGAGCTTCAAGATACTCAGAAACAGCTTCAGTGACATCATGATCACTTTGAAAGTGTCACCAAGAATGTGGGATTTAAGTTTAGGGAAAGGTAAAAATCAGACAGAGCCCAGTTGTTCAAAACTGACAATGTTGTTAATTAACGTATTGTTAAAACTTTGATCATTATAGATGGCATATACCCTAATATTTTTGCTAAAATATTTTTGCTGAAAAAATGTGAGTAGCTTTTGCATTTGCAAAAAGCTTCTCACATTTTTTCAGCAAAAATACCTGTGAATTAGATATTGTACTTACTAGAACAGTTAACATTTTGACCACTAACAAACCTGTTAAGCCAATGATGCTTTTAACAACTGGGCCCTGGTGAGTAAGGGGCTTGGGGCAACTGTTCAGAGCTACATGTACAGCTTTTAGCGTAGAGATTGATTATGAAATATTTTCTGTGGTCATTCTGTCCCTTCCGCTGATTCAAGAATGGCAGTTATCAGGTCACTTGAAGAAATTGGCTGTGTCAGTCAGAAAATGATCTAAAAGTGTTCTCGAAATGTCCAGTCTTTTCATCTTTTGGTCCAGCGTCAGCATTCAGGGAACCTCTCTTGCGGACAGTTTGTTCATCTGTGTACCAAAAAGGTAGAAATACGGTAATAACCCTAAGTATTGGGACAGATAGGTTTTTGCATTGTACACCCATATCAGACATGGCAGAACGTGGCGTTGGAATAAGGGTCTATACTGTTTGTCATTCATACAGCAATAAATGGACTGTTTCAAATATTTGGGAAAAGTATGGTACATAAATAAGGTGTCCCAATACTTAGGGTTATTACAGTATCATTATCAAAAGGACCATTTAATACGGCAATGATCTAAGAATCCGGGCAGACAATTCGACATCTTTAATTGTGTACCTAAAGAAACACTGGTTACTGTAAAATATGATAAACAGTGAAAATCCTGATCAGAATGTGCAGATGTGCTGTCTGATCTGGGTATTTCGTGTTTGCATAATACACAATCTCCCTTTTTCATAATCTGACACAAGTGTCCTTTATCTGAGACAGGTCACTGCAATCCTTTAATCTGTTTCTTAAGTTTGATTGGTTAACTGAAAAATGATTGTAAGGCAACATTTATGCATTAAGGACAAACTGATGATATTCGTCATTTTCCCAGAAAGTAGGCTTTGACATATCATGCAAATTGTCTCCAACAGAGACAGTTTGCATGAACTGTCAAACTAATATTTGGGGTAAAATAGTTTAACCCTTAACCTTTACCACTATCTGAGCTAATTCAGCAGACGATAAATTGGTGATATTTGTCTTATTTTACCCAGAAAATAGGATTTGACATTTCATGCAATTTGTTTCCAACAGAGACACTTTGCATGAAATGCTAAACCCTTTCTTGTGTGTGTGTGTGTGTGTGTGTGTGTGTGTGTGTGTGAGGAGTTCCTGAATTATCGTTCACTAAATATATTACATTTTTAATTAATCAATAAGTTTTGTTTTCTTAAACTATTGATCTTCATTTCAAACTCGTATTGAATTATTTATAACTACATACTATCTCCTACGTAGGACTTATTATCTCCTACGTAGGAGTTACTAACTCCTACGTAGGTGTTAGTAACTCCTACGTAGGACTTATTATCTCCTACTCCTACGTAGGAGTGACTATCTCCTACGTAGGACTCATTATCTCCTACATAGGAGTTACTAACTCCTACGTAGGACTTACTAACTCCTACAT
This sequence comes from Anodontia alba, assembly GCA_964016985.1. NCBI lineage: Eukaryota > Metazoa > Mollusca > Bivalvia > Lucinida > Lucinidae > Anodontia > Anodontia alba. The sequence goes on along the minus strand of OZ024830.1, from coordinate 62,992,272 downwards.
AGGACTTATTATCTCCTACGTAGGTGTTAGTAACTCCTACGTAGGACTTATTATCTCCTACGTAGGAGTTACTATCTCCTACGTAGGACTTAAATATTTTTTTCACCTGGCACTAGGACGCTTCCATACGTAATGGTGCAAAAATATTAATCGCTGATGTGGAACTCGGTCGCAAGCTCCGTCTCTCGCTTCGTCTAGTTTTATTATAGTTTATTTGGATGAATAGGGGCATATAATAAATATCAGTATATAAATAGTTTTCAAAACAAGCCTTGCGGCTTATACGAATCCGTCTCCCATCAAATCATAATACGAGTATACTGTATATTAATAGATTATACTGTGATCACAATCGCGCATGCATAAGTAGAATATGCATGAAGTAAGGATCATTTATAATAAGAAAAGATGAAAAATTATAAGTATAAAATATATATATATATCGTACTATGTACTTTTTATATATGCTAATTAGAACTTCCAAAACGCTTGGTTTTTACAATGTATACATCTTTGAACGTCTTTGTCTTGGTCGCTCAGTGCGTTGTCCCCATATAAAAGAGAGCGTAAGGTAGGTGGACAATACGGCGTAGCCCCTATGTGACTGTTGCCCGGCTACATTAAAAATCTGGGCCCAGTTGTTCAAAGCATCGTTAGCTTAACGAGCTCGTTAGTGGTCAAAATGTTAACTGTTCTAGTAAGTACGATATCTAATTCACATGTATTTTTGCTGAAGATGTGAGTAGCTTTTGCAGATGTGAGTAGCTTAAATCGATTTTACGTGGCAACAATCCTCGCCCTTACTTCTGCGTGGTTTAGACATATAATTTGTTCAGTCCGCATGAAGACTTCCTAACTCATCAGTGCTACATCTCCGAGAACACAAAAAATCAACTAATTACAGAGATGAAACAACGATGAGGACTCGGCAGCACAAAACAACTGCAATGCTAGAGCAAAAGAAAACCAACAATTAGACTCCGGTGGGCCCGACCAAAGATAGAGCATCAAGTACCAACCAACATTACCCAAAATTAAATTTCAAGTAAGCCTTTACGCTGGAACCATCATAGAATCTGAGGCCTAACCCGCAGGCGTGCAATTAAAGAGGGAAGCAAAGTTATTAACCGTGATTAGGTTAACAACCATGCATGCAGTCTGTCGTTTAACATTTATGTTGTACCCAATCTTTTTATATCGAAGAATGATTTTACGAAATTGGGTACTGAAGTCATTGCAAGCATATATTTTTCTGAATTTATATACTAAGTCACCATAAAATTCGGGTTCCGATAGGCCTTGTTGCAGAAGCCGTTTTACTATTTATTCTATAAATCAGATATCTGATATATCAGATATCTTATATAATATATACGATATCATATATATTATATTAGATATTTTATAAAAATAAGATATCTTATATGCCAATTAAGATATGTTATATGCTAAATAAGATATCTGATATGCTATATAAGATATCTTAATTGACATATAAGATATCTTATATGCTATATAAGATATTTTATATAGAATATAAGATATCTTATTTACTTAAGGAGACATCTCATTTATTCAATTAAATAAGATATCTCATTTAGTATATCAGATATATTATTAAGTATATCAGATATCTCCATTAAGATATAAGATAGCTTATTTAACAAATAAAATATCTTAAATGTTAAATAAGATATCTTATAAGTGGAATTAAATAAGATATCTAATATGATATATCAGATATCTTACATAGGATATAAGATATCTAATATAGAGTATAAGATATCTGAAGATATCTGATATAATATATCCCATATCTTTTATAAATAAGATGTCTTATATGTTAATTAACTTAATTATGCTATATAACATATCTTATTTGCTATATAAGATATCTGAATAGACATATAAGATATCTAATATGCTATATAAGATATCTAATATGCTATATAAGATATCTAATATGCTATATAAGATATCTGATATGCTATATATATTTTACAAAAGAAGATATTTCATTTATTCAATCAAATAAGACATCTCATTTAGTATATCAGATACCTTATATAATATATCAGATATATATATTAATATATAAGATATTTTATTTAACAAATACGATATCTTATAAGGTAAATTAGATATCTTATGTGTGGAACTAAATACATGTATCTCATATATTATAGCATCTTTTATAGGATATAAGTTATCTAATATTGGATATAAGATATCTGAATTAGTATATCAGATATCCTATATCCTATATTAGATATCTTATATCCTATATAAGATAACTGATAAAATATATAAGATATCCCTTTTGCATAATAAATAGTAAAACAGCTTGCCATAGAAAATGCCACATTTAATGATCAAAGTTTTAACGATACGTTAACTAGCAACAACTGGACCCTGATTGATTGATTGATTGATTGGACAATAACGTGACACCTCATCCAACATGACAGCACCGTCTTTTTTTACGTTAGGAATGTTATGCCAAGGAAACTTTCTGCATAGGGTTACCACATTCAAAATATTTTTACCTTAGGTCATGTTAAGGTCAAGGTCACAGATTTAGAATTTTCATAGCTACATAAGACACTTCAGTTACAGCTTTTGTATAGCTGTTGACAAAATCTGTGTAGCAATATCCAGGGCAGATGGAGCCCTCAAGCCGTGGTCGGCAATCCATCTAGGAGAAAGCAACTCCACACAAAAACCTACATATCTGGAGTTGCCTGTTCCAGCTATGTAAAATCTGCTTCGGTAGCTGGGGCGGATGAAATCATTTCACTGATTCAACGGCCCAAACGACGATGCAGCAGCATGTTGTGGAGCATGAAGAGCATGACAAGGCACAACAGAAGTTATGGTCATCCACTGCATCCGGGCTTAGCTCCAAATGTCTTGACACTGTCTTGCCTATGGATCCAGCTAGGTCAGGACGAGAGAGTGAGGTTGACTCTGCGCGCCTCTCCCTCTCTATAACTCAATTCACAGCGCATGTCATCTTAATCATATGCACACAGAAACAGCAAGCACACATACGCAAGCCACACAAAAAGCCCTATGGCGATGGGAGAGCGGCGAAGCAGCAGGCGAGGAAACACTGGAAGCTGTAGTTGCGGACCTGCGGACAGGCGGCTTGGTTCTATATGGTCGCTTTCCTCAAGAATGAAGCAGTATGGGGAATTAGGCAGCCGAACTGAGTGACTGAGCAGACCTTTTTAGGATCGCACTGCTCATCCCCTTAGCATGGGGAAGGGGCTAGAAAAGGTGCCCTAAACAATTGCCTGCTTCAAAACCCCTGGCTGGTTAACCGCGATCAGCGGGGGGTCCCATTTAGCGGTCGAGCAAGAAAAGAGAAGATAAATGTGATACCTTTGAAAATCGGCGCATGGAATGTGCGCACCTTGATGGACAGTGCTGGTTCACAGTCAGCAGCGTAGAACAGCTCTAGTTGGTAGAGAACTTGATCGGTACAAAGTCGAGATTGCAGCTCTGAGTGAGACTCGCCTTGCAGAGGAAGGCTCTTAAAAGAAGTTGGTGCTGGCTACACTTTCTTCTGGAGTGGACGCAAGAAAGAAGAGCGGCGTGAAGCAGGAGTAGGTTTCGCCATCAAGCTCCCATCAGGACTTCCAAAAGGCATATATGACCGCCTGATGACGCTAAGACTTCCCTTATCTGTTAAGAGGCATGCAACTATTGTACATGCCTATGCACCCACAATGACCAACCCAGATGAGGTCAAAGACAAGTTCTATGATGATCTGGATTCTGTGATTTCTGGTACACCCCGGACAGACAAACTCATCCTCCTGGCAGACTTCAATGCTAGAGTGGGCACAGACCACCAAACCTGGGACAGAAGGAATAGGAAAGTGCAACAGCAATGGCCTCCTCCTTTTGAAGAAGTGTGCAGAGCATGAACTGCTAATCACTAACACAGCCTTCCGTCTACCAGCTCGCAACAAGACGTCATGGTAAACACCCATACAGTTAGTGCATATAAATGCAAGATAAGCTAATTGTGTTATATACAGAAATACGACCTAGCCTGAATGGAATAATAATAATAATAATTATTATTATTATTATTTTATTATAATAATTATTATTATTAGTAGTAGTAGTATTCTTAATAATATTATTATTGTTATTAGAATTGGAGGAAATAAAGATTATTATTATTATATATATTGTTATTGCAGCAGACTTCCGTTGAATATAGAGTGCTAACTTAGGTTTATATATATATAAAAATAGTAATAATAAAGAAAAATAACCATTAGTGCGTGAATGCACATGCTGATCCGTAACTTTGTTATCTGCCCAACCCCTTAGATGCTTGTCTATTTCTTTGCTAAACCTATTTACTGCAGCAAACAACAAAGGTCCATATCACAGTGCGCGAATGCACAGGCTGGTCCATATCTTTGTTATCAGCCCAAATCACAGATGCACAGGCTTGCCTGTTTCTAAGCTAAACCTATTTACTGTGCACAGCAAACAACAAAGGTCCATATCACAGTACGCGAATGCGCATGCTGATCCATATCTTTGTTATCTGCCCAAACCCTGTATATAACACAATTAGCCTATTATGCATTTGTATGCACTGACTGTATGGGTGTTTACCATTCGGTACATTTCTGTAGATTAGGGACATTGTGGTTATTATCAAATTTTCTACCTATTCTATTTTTAGAAACATAATAAATATATGAAAATCGTAAAATTCAACACTTTAACGTTTCTGTTATAGCTTCAGCTAGCCAAATATAATTTATTTCTGTAATTGAAAGACCTGTGCAACAAAGAAATTGATTGTTTATCGAAGATTATAGAAAAAAACTTAAAAAAAAACGGAGAATGGATCGTCTGTGGGTTTCATACCCCTTGAAACGAGAAAAAATTACTCTCAATCAAAAACTAGAACAACGATTTTAATAATATCATTGCTGTAAATTACAGTTATATAATATGATCATATAAAACTGATATACTGGAGATTTGAATCATAGCTTAGATATAATGACAAAAATAAAATTTATGATCGGCAGAAAAATGATCGGCGGATCGGATCGGACGGCTTTTATACCCGACCCAACATAAGTTCGCAAAGATCGTTAAAATATTTTGCTCTCTGTAGTTTATATTCGTTAGTATTTGTTATAAAAATAATAATAACTATTATTATAATAATAATAATGATAATAATAATAATAATAATCTATTTGTTTCTGGAATTAGTAAATACAAGGGGACTAACTCCAAAATCAAGATGGCCGTTATTAGGCCAAAAATTATAACTTGAATCAAAATTTAACAGTGTTGACTTACCGTAGAGGCTTGGAACTTTTTATTTTGTGAAAATGAGTAAAAGAGTTCACAAAACTGAATCTGGAGTGTCTTTATTAGTGAGTGCACTTCTAAAGAAGGGAATTAAATTGGTGGCAGTAGATTTTGATCAAACTTTTATAACATTTCACTCCGGAGGAGTATGGAAAGAAAGTGTTGATAAATTAATAGAGAATATAAGACCCTGCATCAAAGAACTAGTTGAACATAGCCTGGATCGTGGAATACATGTTTGCATTGTGACATATTTTATGCAGCCATGGGTCATAAAAGAAATGCTACAGAAAGTATTTAAAAGGTATGGCCTATTCTTATAATTCTCACCCCCATAACTCCGTTCACCGTCTTCTTAGAATAATATGAAAACAAACCATTCTTAAATGTATGCCACATTAAAATTAATAAGAAATAACTAACAATACAGCTGATTTTGAAGAAAATCGGTTTTCGCGTACAATTTTAGGCATAAAAATCAAAATTTGTTACAAAATGCTAAATATTTTGGGGGGTACCCCCAAAAAATCACTAACCAGAGACATGCATGTGAATGAATATAATTAGTATCAACAATTTAGAACAGTTATAGTCTAAAATAAATGCTGATTATATATAATATGCATAGAATGAATCTGGTTGCCTGTGATAATCAAAGAAATTTGAGTGAACGGAGTTATGAGAACATGTCCAAAACACCCCCTTAATTTTTTGAAGATTGTAGAATGTAAAGATGTGGGTTTTATTTCTTTTAATCTTAAGATTCTCATAGGTATTTAGTCAAATATATAAAATATATGTACAGAAAATCATTCTTGCAATAAAAAATTGATAGCAGGATTACTGAATATTAGGTGAACAGAGTTATGGGTTTCCAGGCTAATATGAAAATAGGCTTAGCCTAAATCCGAGCACAGCATAGACCCTGTTTGTAGTCTCTTCAAACGTCGTTCACACCATCATTAAAGAATGACTATCAGTATATAAAAATATATAAATCAAAAATAAATAATAAATAAATAATAAAAATAATCAGCAATATATGTCTGTGATACTTATTGACACTCGTTTCTTCTCACTTCGTGACGCTTATTAGTATCAAGTCCGCTCCAGTCCTGTCAACTTCCGGTGACAACTTTTGACAACTTCCGGGAAGAAAACGGGAAGGAAATTGGTCAGAGCAATTTCTGCTGAAAGTATATATCGTATGTTACTTTTCATTGATCATATTCACTACCATAGAGCTCACTTCATTCGTGGCGCATTGCGAGCTGTGCTCACTACTATGATATCAAATGTCCATCAAGATGAATTTAAGCATGGATCCTAGTGTGGATAACTTTTAATACTCAATGTCATAGTAGAGCTGTTTCAGCTTCATTGGGTGCAATTATACTTCTAGAGCCCCATCCCTTTTTTTTAATCAATTTTGTGTGGAATGAATAAACAACATGAACAAGATCAGTCAGTTCTGCAATTCTAGATTAAAATTTAGAAAGTGTCTCCTGACAGCCAGCTGTCGGGAGCCTTTTAGGTCTTGTGACAGCTGGCTGTCAGGAGAGCAAAAATGCTCCTGCAGCCAGCTAATATTTTTCCATTATATACCTGTAGGCATTTGACAGATACTCTTTCTTATATTTTGATTTTTTAAGGGTACTTCAAAGTATTAACCTTTACCACTCTCTGGGCTATTTCAGCAGACAACACATTGACGACATTTTTTTCAGAAAACAGGTTTTGAAATTTCATAGAAATTATCTCCATGGAGACCTTTGCATGAAATGATGAAACCTGTTTTCTGGGACAAATAAGAAAAAATATTTTAAAATGTCATCCACTGAAAATTTTACCCAGAGTGCTCTTTAAGCATTAGATGCCTTCATTAACCCATTTTTGACTGAATAACCTCTCCACAAACTAAGTAAAAATTTCAGCAGACAGCATTTTGAAGTATTTTTGGATGTGTTTATTTTTAAAAATCTGTCCTTTAAAATAGCGATGTCCAGTCGGGCATCGTCCGAGGTTTACCTTTTGGTTAACCTTTTTTCAAAGTTGTATGTTACCTTTATTCTTCAGTGGATTGCTTTCATATTTGATAGGGATGAAGAGGAGGACCAGAAGGTGTGTCACATGCAAGAGAGGCAACTCTCACTTTCTTCGTTATGTACTTATCTCCCCTAACGTCCGAGGTTTACCTTTTGGTTAACCTTTTTTCAAAGTTGTATGTTACCTTTATTCTTCATTGGATTGCTTTCATATTTGGTAGGGATGAAGAGGAGGACAAGTAGTTGTGTCACATGTAAGAGAGACAACTCTCACTTTTTTCAATATGTACTTATCCGTATCTTACTTCACCGGGGCATCCAACTGATTTTGGCTTACAGATGGGCAAGGCCTGCTAAGGCTGCTATTCTTGTAGCAGGTAAGGGTATTTGGGGAATGTTTTTATTTCTTCTGAGATTACACCCACTTCATATTTTCAGCCAGTCAGATTACTTGATCCAGATTTCAGATATAAATTCACATACTGAATGGCAAACAGTGTAGATCCAGATCATTTGGCTTCTTAGAAGCCAACTGATCTGGATCTACCCTGTTTGCAAAGGCAGGGTATATCTGGGTTCAGCAGGAGCAGGATTTAAGATTTTTAGCTCACCTGAGTCGAAGGCTCACACAGTGAGCTTATACATTGTAGTTTAGCAAGGCTCTGTCATCCATCTGTGCATCCACACTTTCGAACAAAAATATCTCAAAGGCCAACTGGCCAATCTTGATAAAAAAATTCACATCACTGGGATGAGAGATTGGCTGTATTAGATTTTGGGGCAGATCTGGTCAGAGCTTTGGTTTCCATCTCATAGACATATAATGGGGGAAATGTTGTCCGGGCGATTGCAACTTTATTTTTGATTGGGTCTTCATCAAATTTGCTGATAATGAAGATGGGCATAAAATCTTGGATGTTCGATTTTGGACCAGATCAGACTAATCACATGAGAATTACCTGCTCTTTCAGGCTCCCATAGACATATAATGGGGGAAATGTTGTCTGGTTGATAATCTTTATTTCAGATTGGATCTTAATGAAACTAGCAGGTAACGAGGACATGCATAAAATCTTGGACAAGTTCGATTTTGGCCGAGTTTGAACTATTTGCATGAGAATTACCTGCCCTTGAGGGTCCAATAGACTTAAGAATACATTGCCGGTACAATAACAACTTCATTTTTGATCAAATCTCGGACCTAATAATACCTGGACTTGTCACTAACGGAACAGCCAAAATATGTTGTCTTGGCTTGATTTTAGCACTATTTTAGCACACTATGGTCATTAAAAATGATTTTGGATAATAACTGAAGTTGTAATAGATTGTTTTTAATAGGTCTGGTTGAAAAATGTTCAGTCACAATTAATAAAATTGAAGTCATACCATCATTTTGGGCGAATTTTTGATTTGTTGCTAAAAGTGCCGAAAATAGCTAAAATGGGTTCCTGGGTTTCTTGTTGATATTCACAAAAAATGTTTGATTTTCCTTAAATATAATGCTGCAGTCTTAAAGCTAATAGATTGAAGTATTGCTTTTTGAAAACAAATCTCAGATATTTGGAGAGATGAATGAAATACAAGCATTTAAACTTAATCATACAAAATTATGAAAACTCAGCCACGACAATATATTTCCAATAAATACAATACCTGTACCATAGTTACTAGTCTAGTGTACATGTACATGTATATTGGGTCCAAGATCAAATCTTGATCAGACTTGCAGATAATGAAGACAGCCATAACATTTGGACAAGTTTGATTTTAGGCCTGGCCAGGTCAGACTATTCACATAAGAGTTACTTGCCCTTTAGTCTCGCATAGACATATAATGGGGAAAATGTTGTCCAGATGATAGCAACTTCTTTTTTGATTGACTCTTCATCAGACTTGCAGATAGCGAGGACAGGCATAAAAATCAGACAGGTTCGATTTTGGCCCAGTTTTGATTATTGGCATGAGTTACCCATCCTTGAGGGCCTCATAGACTTAGGAAAATGTTGTCCAACTGATAGTGAATTCATTTTTGATCGAATCTTCATCAGACTTGCAGGTAGTGAGGCTGAGCACAGCCATAAAATCTTCCATGAGTTTGATTTTGGGTCAGATTGGACCATTCATATGAGAGTTACTTGCCATTTTGTCTCCGTTAGACACTAGGGGAAAATGTTGTCCAGATGATAGCGACCATTTTTGATTTTCTCTCTCATCAAACTTGCAGATAACAGGGACAGACATAAACTCCTGGACAAGTTTGATTTTAGTGCCGTTTGGAGTATTGGCATGATAGTCATCACCCTTGAGTGTCTCATAGACTGGTAAAATGTTGTGCTGATGATAGCGCCTTCATTTTTTATCATATCTTCATCAGAAGACTTGCAGGTAATGAAGACAGCCATAAAATCTTGTATATTAACTTCGATTTTGTGCCGGATCGGACTACTCACATGAGAATTATTTGCCCTTTAGTCTCCCATATATTATAATGGGGGTCGTCCAAACGATAGTAACTTGATTTTGATTGGATCTTCATTAAACATGCAGATAACAAGCACTGGCTGAAGATTTGCATATACATAGTGCAAGCTTGCTTTTATCCACTGTGTCAAGGGGATAAAAATTCATCTGGTATTAGGGAAATCATTTGATCCTTTGGTTTGGCAGCATTTTTTCATTGACATTTACAATAAAATATTTTTATAGACATTCTCTTCCTTACTAATTCAAGAAGGTGTTTGTCCTGGCTCAGTAGCTCAGTCTGACTTTTGATGACCTTAGATAAGATAGAAATTTTGTTATTTGTATTTCAGGGAGGCTGATCGGATTCTCGTGCAGGCTAACACACCAGATTTCCGAGAGAAACACAACCACGAATTTCTTGGGAAAGAAGCTCACATTACCTCAATCCTTACCAAGTTATACAATAAAGAGCACCTAAAAATAAGGCCAGAAGAAGTGATATTGTTTGATGATGATAAAGAAAACACTGATATAGCAGTCAGGTTTGGTCATATGGCATTTCTTGTACAAGACTCTGTGCAGGACATCAATTTTGAAGACTTTGCCAAAATCATTACCGCATCAGAATTACGGAAGTCTTGGGTAAAATGATGCCAGCTGACAACTGTTAGAGGAACATAGCTCCAGATAAACTGATTTTTTTTTTCAACCATAACATACCAATATTTTTCTTATTTCTCCACAAAAAGATAGAAGCATCCAGGTGACGAGTTGTGAGCGCTCCGGACTTCTGACCACAAGGTCTCTGGTTTGAATCTCATTGGAGGTGGAATTCAGCGCATGACTGTATGCCTAATGGTGCTTCATTGCACAGAGCCTTTCATCTCAGTATGACTTAAATAATATTGAAAGGGATGTAAAACACCACACCATCTTAATCCATAAAAATATGTTGTGGGTGCTTCTGAAAAGCCCCTCTGATGCACTTCTAATGAACATCTATAGCATATATTTATATGGAGGAATAGGAAAAAAATATTATTTGGATACCCCTGCTTATGCACACCCCATCTTAACTGGAGCTATGGAAGAATAGGACAGAGCAAAATGATGTGAGAAATGATATGTAATGCAAGAAAAGACCCTTATGCCATATGTGAGCAGTTAGGTCCTCAATTAGCCAGCATATTTGTGTAGTCTGATCATTACAAAAACAGGCCTATTCAAATACATGTATACTGAAAATTTCACCACCAAAAACTGAAGTTTTAAGATAAAAATTCTGATATTTTTCATATTTCTGCTCTGACAAAACATAGATTGTGGGTACTCTTTAGAACCACCTCACTGAGGCAGTTCTAATAAGTACCCAGATTCTATGTTTTTGATCAGAAGTAAGAAAAATAATGTTTACCCCTGTAAACCCCAGTTTTACTATATTAAAGTGGGGGTTTAGGGGGTCAAAATTATATAGGTATGTTTTCGTGTTGTCAAGTCCTTGTTTGCCCACTTACTGAATCACTGGATAGTGTAGATAGATTGTACATTGGTTCTATGTGTATACTGACAGAGAGAAAAAGGCCTGATCAGAGTTTACAAATGCACTGGTGGATCAGGACCTTCACTCATTGCATATGGCATATTAAAGGACCTACTGATTTATCCTAAGTATCTGGATTTGTGCAAACATTATAGACCCAGATCAGATGCCACAGAATGCATCAGGGGTACACTGTTTGTCACTCATCTAGCAGACATTTCAACAGGTAGATTATATTTTTTTTGTATCACATTAATCCAAAAGATTCTTTTTTTCTCATCTTATCGAAGAAGAAATTTTTCACTTACTGTGAAAGTAACCAGTCTTGTGGTAAGCAGTCCAAATCCAGTCACATGGTGAAGTCAGGACGTCAAGGTCACAGTCTGTTGATGGTTATCTCACAGTAAGTGGAAAATTTCTTCTTGGATAAGATAAAAAGGATTTTTTGGATTAATACTTTAACAGATAGTTTGACTTGCTCAAATTTTAGGTTAAATATACTTTTAGTAAGGAGTTAAGGTATCTGAATACCTAGGACAAATGCAGTAATCTTGAGTTGCACGTGTGATAGTGTGATGAAATTTGCTGGATGCTTGATCTGATCATTTTAGTGTGGTTTGGTTTTATTGTTAAACTTTTGCTGTATTTATGGCTTGGAAGTGTGCTATTATGTTTGAACTTGTTACTTTAACACATAGTATGCTGGGGCTAAAAATCAGCAGATGACATATTGAAATAATTTTATTACATTTCCCAGAAAATAGGCTTTGACATCACATATGATTGTCAGGAGACAATGTGCATGAAATTCTGGGGAAGCGTCTGGGTGGCTTACTAGTGGTTACTGGTCCCGACTTTGGATCAAGAGGTCCTGGTTTTTAATCCCGCTTGAGGCAGAATACAACTTATGACTGAACGGCACTTCATCACACAGAGCCTTTCATTATCATCCTTCTATCATCTCAGTATGACTTAGATAATGTTCTCATAAGGGCACAATATTTTTATACATACGAGGGATGTTCGAAATGAATTGCTTATTGTCCTCTAGCTCGATATCCACGTGGGGCACGATAAAAACCAATGCATACCTGTATAGGGCTATTCAATATCTACACAATGGTATATAAATGTACATGTTAGACTAAGTGTAAGACATAAAATTTGCCATTTGAATACATGCAGTCATTGACCACTGCAGTGAAAATGGTTGGTAGAAGCGTCGACAAAAAAGATGAAATACGGGCTTACATCAAAGCTCGCTCTAAACTTGGTTGTTCTTTGAAGAAGCTGATGACTGAAATTTCTACTACTTTTGGACCTTCTTGTGTGTCTTATGACACTCTTCGGCGGTGGAAAAAGAAATTTGAGTCTGGTGTAGAGTCCATCAAAAATGCACTGAAATTAGGTAGGCCAAAATCTGCATCTCGTAAAGAAATCGTTTCCAAAATAAAGGAAACCATTGAAGGAGATGCCAGATTTACAGTTCGTGATATTGCACGAAAGGTAGGCATATCACTATCAACGGTTCACCTTATTTTGAAGAAGCATTTGAAAGTCAGAAAGATTTCTGCTAGATGGGTGCCACATCTGTTGACTGACGAGCAAAAGAGGCAAAGTGGCCAAAAAGCTGCTTCAAATGTTTCCAAAATATGATAAAAAAGCAGTTTGCCAATGTCGTCACAGGTGATGAAACCTGGGTCCATTATTTTGAGCCCGTCAGAAAGGTTAGCAATAAGATCTGGGCCACTAAACACAGCAAACGCCCAATAATTGCCAAACGTTCTTTGAGTACAAAGAAGGTTTTGTATGCAATCTTCTTCTCTGGTGAAGGAGTCGCAATAAAAGTGCCAGTGAAAAAGGGGAAAAGCATCACCGAAAAGTACTACAAAGACGTAGTACTGAAGAAACTGAAAAAGTATTATCAGAAATGACGCCCTGCCACTGGTTTTAAACATGTCTGTCTTCTACATGACAATGCCCCAGCTCATACCTCCGCAATAGTTACGGCGTTTTTGAAGAAAGAAAAAGTAACTGTTTTGCCTCACCCCCCATATTCCCCAGACCTTGCCCCATGTGATTTCTTTTTGTTTCCGAAATTGAAAGCATTCCTTGCTTGGCGGAAATACCAGTCCCGACAGGCACTTGGATCTGCCATTCATCAGTACCTTATTACTGTGCCCAAATTAGCGTACCGTGACGCCTTCAAGAAGTGGATACATCGGCTGAAACTTTGCATTTCTAGCCACGGGGAGTACTTTGAGGGCATGAAATGAGTACTTTTGGGCTAACTTGAAATTTGAAGTCTCCAGATAGAAATAAGCAATTCATTTCAAACATCCCTCGTATATTTTTGCACAGTTAATTACACAGTCAAATCTCACCGTTTCGGCTAATTAAAGCCTTTTTTAAGAGAGTTAAGTTTAGAATTAGATAATATTGAAAGGGATGTGGAACACCAAACCATCTTCATCACCTATTTTCTGGGAAAAATAAGAAAAATATCATCAATTTGTAGTCTGCTGAATTAGCCCAGAGAGTTGTAATGGATACTTCTACAAAGGTGCAGAAAAAAACAAACTACATGTCTATTAATTGATGCCATAATGTTGGCACAGAAAATATAAATACATGTAATGCAATACTGTGAAAATAAAAACAAACAATTCAGAACAGCTTGATTGTCTCACAGTCTGTTCAGGACCTGTTTTTGATTGCCATTTAAATCCTACACAGTTCATATATTATTTGTATGCCTTCTAAGCTCCTGACCAGACTCAGGAGGCAGCCCAGTACATGACCTCTATTTATTTATTTTCTTATAGCTTATGGTGTAGGTAGGTAGTCATTGTATACTCACCATAAAAAGAAATGCAATATTTCTGAACTGCATATAGAAAATTAATATAAATACTTTATTTTTTCTGTTGCTATAAAAAGAACACCTTTAGAATCTGTCCGCAGTTAACCCTAGTTCTGCTGAACCCGGATATACCCTGCCTTTGCAAACAGTGTAGATCCAGATCAGTTAGCTTCTGAAGAAGCCAACTGATCTGGATCTGCACTGTTTGCCATTAAGTATTTTAATTTATACCAACAATCTGGATCAAGTAATATGATTGGCTGAAAACTGGAAGTGGGTGTGGCATCTTAATTTATTCAGCATGACAAGGGTTAACATAAATACTTTATTTTTTCTGTTGCTATAAAAAGAACACCTTTAGAATCTATCCGCACTTACTTTAATATCGCGTGTATAGATTCCAGTTACAGGTACATGATGACTACCCTAACTTTAACCTAAACCTAACCTAACCTGAACCATCAGTGAACTAGCTCTGACTTATCCCTAACTCTTTATGCAGTCAGTGAATGTGCAAACTCACATGTTGAAGCCAGTAACTAGTGCGGAAAGATTCTTAAGTCTAGCCGCAATAAAAATTGCATCTATAGGTATTGGTTATATTGAGGAATAAACAATTCAAATATAATCTCAATTGTTGGGAACACTGTCAGAATCTGTCTGCACTTAATTGTTTACAAGCCCAAATATTATACACTCAAATCAGTTTGACACTCATAAGGTGCCTTTTCTGATGAAAGAATGTGCACAGGACTAAGCCTGCCCAGGAAAAGTATGGTTAGGTAAAACTGAATGGCGCGACATGACTTTAATGGGTTTACTGGACCGTAAAAACTAACTCAGTTATAAGGTGCCAGCCTCAGTGGCTCAGTTAGATGCAGTCCGACTTGTGATCAGGAGGTAGCAGGTTTGAATGTTGCTGTGTCCGGCAACATTCTTTTGCGGAAATTGTTCATGGACTATTTTCTATGGTCATTCTCTCCCCTCTACTGATTCAAGAAGGTTAGTTGTCAGTTTCTGGCTAAAGAATGGTTGCAATTACTGATTAACCACTTAGAGGACTAAGCCTGTCAGGAAAAGTGTGGTTAGGTAAACTGACTAGCACGACATGACCTTAATAGTGTTGACTGGGCCATTAAACTCCAACTCAAGCAATCATAAGGTATTAGTCTTCATTTTTTCTGCCATTAGTTAATGTTGCATTTCTTTTCGGGGTCAGTCTATTTTACCTGTTACATGATTCATTAACTCTTGGGGAAAAAAAAAAATCTGGGATTTCTAAACTTACATGTAAGAGAAATTGATACACTCTGTTAAAATTGTTTTTGCCTCCTGAAGAAAAGGGGTCTGCTCAAAAAGGAAAGCCCTTAGTCCCTTTCGGAGCAAAGTCTTTCCTTTTAGGGTAGATCTCTTTCAGAAGGGCACTGGGGTACAGGAAAGCAAACACTGATGCCTCCCTTGTCGTAAATGGCAGAATACTCTACGAAGTGTATCCATTTGCCTGCAGCCTTAATAAGGTAATGTGAGCTTTATTTAAGGTACTGTACATTGCTTTTTCTTCTTCTTCATTGAAATGTGTGCTATTAATGTCCCACTCCAAATGTTGAAGTTTTATATCTTCAGACAGCCCAGATGGATTTAGTATAAATTTAAAAGTTATAATGCAGGTGCAGTTTCACAGTTGAGCTGACACAACCATAGCTCAGGTAATATTTTCTTATTTCTCCACAGAAATATATCTTGTAGATTCTCATTAGAAGTACCTCGATAAGGTGTTTCTAATAACTAAAGCATATATTTTTGTGGAGAAATAAGAATAATATCAACACTTTTCAGTTGAAATAAGATCACCTGGTGCATTAACTGGAACTGGAGACCGTTTTTCACTCTGCATTTAACCCTTGTCCTGCTGAACCCGGGTATACCCTACCTGTGCAAACAGTGTAGATCTAGATCAGTTGGCTTCAGAAGAAGCCAACTGATCTGGATCTGCACTGTTTGCATTCAGTATTTGAATTTGTATCAACAACCTGGATCAAGTAAATGGATTGTCTTAAAATTAGAAGTGGGCATGGCATCAATTTATTCAGCAGGACAAGGGATAAGATGCCCTTTAGATATACTTAAATGTAAGTGGAGAGGATAAATTTCAAGTACATGTTGAATTTACACTTAGAAACAACGCAAAATTTACAGAAATAATGTGAGTGCATAGCTCCAGGAAAGTGGGGCTGTCCAGAAATTGAGAAATGACATAAATATCAATACTTTACAGTTGAAAAAAGTAGGTTGTCTGGAGCTATGTAAATGGAAACATTTATGAATATTTGCAGGGTTAACTTCAGATATACATGTAGTCTTATACCATAATTTACACTTCTACTTTAAGAGTTTTCTTCAGTAAAGCACGATGCTTCTCCTAATGGGGATGGGCTTTCGTGCATCCTAACAGGTTTTGTTGACCTGTAGGATGCTATATTCAACCCTTGTCCTGCTGAATAAATTAAGATGCCACGCCTACTTCTAATTTTCTGTCAATCAGAGTCCTTCATCCAGATTGTTGATATAAATTCACATACAAAATGGTAAACAGTGCAGATTCAGATCAGTTGGCTTCTTTAGACTGTTTGCAAAGGCAGTATATCTGGGTTCAGCAGGACAAGGGTTAAATTTCATTAGATATGTTAAAATTATAAAAAAAAATTTTTCTTAGACAAAAAGTCTTCAGATTTCCTTCAAATGCTTTTCTTTTAACCCTTAAAGCACCAGTGACAACTGCAGCAGATGACTTTTTGATTTTCAGTGATGACATTACTAGCAGTCAAATCACATGAAATAGCCTTATTTTTGCTGGAAAAAAATAGACTACCATCAACTAGAGATTTGCTTTTCATTTTAAGAGTTAAGACAATGTGAATAAAAAATGCCATATCCTGTCTCTAGAATATCTAACAAAAGACATTTGTTATTCTCTAATGTACCAGTCATTGTAACAGTGCTTTCTACCCCTTACCACCAACACAAACACCACCAATAGTTGTAGGGTGGGTGATAACAAGGGAGTAACAAACTTTTACCTTTGCATCATCTGTTCAGCCACAGGTAAGCAGGGACAAAAAGCAGGGCTGTTACCATCAGTTTATTCCACAGTGTGGCACTTCCAGCAGGATGAGTGCTGGCCTCGGTGGCTCAGTTGGATGCGCCGTCAGACTGGAGACCAGGAGGTCGCAGGTTCAACCCCTGCCAAGGTCGGCAACATTCTTTCGTGGAGATTGATCATGAAATATTTTCTACGGTCATTCTCTCCCCATTTCGCTGATTCAAGAAGGGCAGTTATCAGTTTCTGGCAAAAGAATGTGCACAATACTGGTTAACCGCTTAGAGAACTAAGCCTGCCCAGTAAACATGTGGTTAGGTAAACTGACCGCGCTCGACATGACCCCATTGTGTTGACTGGGCCGTAAAACCTCAACACAAAAATCAGCAGGATGAGATATTGACCTCTGATGGTAGTAGGGTTGCTGTAGTAATAAATGACTGGTGCATAGTTTTATGTAGATGTGAAATGTGTAAAGATAAGGATAAATAACGGAGGTGAAAATTTGTGTTGGGGACCTTGAATTTCAAGAAACTTAACCCTTGTCCTGCTGAATAAATTAAGATGCCACATCCGCTTCTAATTTTCAGCCAATCAGATTACTTGATCCAGCTTGTTGATACAAATTAGAATACTTACTGGCAAACAGAAGCCAACTGATCTGGATCTACACTGTTTGCAAAGGCAGAGTATATCAGGGTTCAGCAGAAGAAGGGTTAACAATTTCGTTACCTCAGAAAAAAAAAATAAATAGCATTCTACAGTGTCTGAGAAGTCTATAGCTCCAGATAAGAGCAGTACCCAGATGCAGATAAATCTGCACAAAAACATATTGTGGGTTCTCATTTGAAGAACCAGTGATGTGCTTCTAATGAGTACCACCAACATATGTTTTAATGCAGAAATAAGAGAAGTATGTATCAATATTTTTGGTTGAAAAAAAGTGCCAAATGGAGCTGGGTGAATTAGACACAGATACATGTACATGTATGATGTCTAATCTCTGTTTTTCTTTGTAGAATTTTTACTTTTTTTTCTTTTTTTTTTTTTTAGCTCACCTGAGCAAAAGCTCAAGGTGAGCTATTGTCATCACCCTATGTCCGTCGTCGTCCGCTATTCGTCGTCAACAATTACTTTGTTAACACTCTAGAGGTCACAGTTTTGACCCAATCTTGATGAAACTTGGTCAGAATGTTTGCCTCTATGAAATCTAGGTCAAGTTCGATGCTGGGTTACTTGGGGTCAAAAACTAGGTCACCAGGTCAATTCAAAGGAAAAACTTGTTAACACTCTAGAGGTCATAGTTTTGACCCAATCTTGATGAAACGCTCAAAATGTTTGCCTCAATTAAATCTAGGTCAGGTTCGAAACTGGGTCACTTGGGGTCAAAAACTAGGTCACCAGGCCAGATCAGCAGAAAACCTTGTTAACACTCTAGCGGTCACATTTTGGAAGCAATCATCATGAATCTTGCTCAATATGTTTGTCTTGATGATTTCTAGGTCAAGTTCGAAACTGGGTCACTTGGGGTCAAAAACTAGGTCACCGGGCCAAATCAGCAGAAAACCTTGTTAACACTCTAGCGGTCACATTTTTGAAGCAATCATCATGAATCTTGCTCAAAATGTTTGTCTTGGTGATTTCTAGGTCAAGTTCAAAACTGGGTCACTTGGAGTCAAAAACTAGGTCACCTGGCCAAATCAGCAGAAAACCTTGTTAACACTCTGGCGGTCACATTTTTCAAGCAATCATCATGAATCTTGCTCAAAATATTTATTATGATGATTTCTAGGTCAAGTTCAAAACTGGGTCACTTGGTGTTAAAAACTAGGTCACCGGGCAAAATCAGCAGGAAACCTTGTTAACACTCTAGCAGTCACATTTTTCAAGCAATCATCATGAGCCATGCTTAAAATGTTTGTCTTGATGATTTCTAGGTCAAGTTTAAAACTGGGTCACGTAGTATCAAAGACTAGGTCACCAGGCCAAACCAGCAGAAAATCTTGTTATCACTCTAGCGGTCAAATTTTTGAAGCAATAATCATGAATCTTGCTCAAAATGTTTGTCTTGATGAGACCTAGGATATGTTTGAAACTGGGTCACATGGAGTCAAAAACTAGATCATCGGGCCAAATCAGTAGAAAACCTTGTTAACACTCTAGCCGTCACATTTTTTAAGCAATCATCATGAATCTGGCTCAAAATGTTTGTCTTGATGATTTCTAGGTCAAGTTCGAAACTGGAACACCTGGGGTCAAAAACTTGGTCACCTGGCCAAATCAGCATAAAATCTTGTTATCACTCTAGCGGTCACATTTTTCAAGCAATCATCATGAATCTTTGTCAAAATGTTTGTCTTGATGAGTTCTAGATCAAGTTCGAAATTGGGTCACTTGGAGTTAACTAGGTCACCAGGCCAAATCAGCAGAAAACTTTGTTAACACTCTAGTGGTCACATTGTTTAAGCAATCATCATGAATCTTGCTCAAAATGTTTGTCTTGATGATTTTTAGGTCAGGTCCGAAACTAGGTCACCTGGCCAGATCAGCAGAAAACCCTGTTAACACTCTAGTGGTCACATTTTTGAAGCAATCATCATGAATCTTGCTCAAAATGTTTGTCTTGATGATTTCTAGGTCAAGTTCAAAACTGGGTCACTTGGAGTCAAAAACTAGGTCACCGGGCCTAATCAGCAGGAAACATTGTTAACACTCTGGCGGTCACATTTTTCAAGCAATCATCATGAATCTTGCTCAAAATGTTTGTCTTGTTGATTTCTAGGTCAAGTTCAAAACTGGGTCACATGGTGTCAAAAACTAGGTCACCGGGCAAAATCAGCAGGAAACCTTGTTAACACTCTAGCAGTCACATTTTTCAAGCAATCATCATGAGTCATGCTTAAAATGTTTGTCTTGATGATTTCTAGGTCAAGTTTAAAACTGGGTCACGTAGTATCAAAAACTAGGTCACCAGGCCAAACCAGCAGAAAATCTTGTTAACACTCTAGCGGTCAAATTTTTGAAGCAATAATCATGAATCTTGCTCAAAATGTTTGTCTTGATGAGTCCTAGGATATGTTTGAAACTGGGTCACATGGGGTCAAAAACTAGGTCATCGGGCCAAATCAGTAGAAAACCTTGTTAACACTCTAGCCGTCACATTTTTTAAGCAATCATCATGAATCTGGCTCAAAATGTTTGTCTTGATGATTTCTAGGTCAAGTTCAAAACTGGAACACCTGGGGTCAAAAACTAGGTCACCTGGCCAAATCAGCGTAAAATCTTGTTATCACTCTAGCGGTCACATTTTTCAAGCAATCATCATGAATCTTGGTCAAAATGTTTGTCTTGATGAGTTCTAGATCAAGTTCGAAACTGGGTCACTTGGAGTCAAAAACTAGGTCACCAGGCCAAATCAGCAGAAAACTTTGTTAACACTCTAGTGGTCACATTGTTTAAGCAATCATCATGAATCTTGCTCAAAATGTTTGTCTTGATGATTTTTAGGTCAGATCCGAAACTGGGTCACCTGGGGTCAAAAACTAGGTCACCTGGCCAGATCAGCAGAAAACCCTGTTAACACTCTAGTGGTCACATTTTTCAAGCAATCACCATGAATCTTGCATAACATGTTTGTCTTGATGATTTCTAGGTCAAGTTTGAAACTGGGTCACTTGGGGTCAAAAACGAGGTCACCTGGCCAAATCAGCAGAAAAACTTGTTAACACTCTAGCGGTCACATTTTTGAAGCAGTCATCATGAATCTTGCTCAAAATGTTTGTCTTGATGATTTCTAGGTCAAGTTTGAAACTGGGTCACATGGGGTCAAAAACTAGGTGACCTGGCCAGATCAGCAGAAAACTGTTAACACTCCAGAGGTCACATTTTTGAAATAATCATCATAAATATTGCTCAAAATGTTTGTCTTGATGATTTCTAGGTCTAGTTTAAAACTGGGTCACTTGATATCAAAAACTAGTTCACCTGGCCAAATCAAAGGAAAACCTTGTTGATGCTCTAGAGGTCACATTTTTGAAGTGATCATCATGAATCTTGCTCAAAATGTTTGTCTTGATGATTTCAAGGTGATGTATAGTTTTCTGTCCAGTGACTCTCTTAAGTTTTTCCATTTAGGTCAGTTTCTCAGTAATTATTGGTCCTTCAGGGTGATATTTGGTACTTGTGAAGTGTTTGTGTTTAGGTCAGTTTCTCAGTAACTATTGCTCCTACAGCCAGTGATACTTAGTACATGCATACATCTTAGCATGGTCTCTTGAGTGCAGTCATCCATATTTGACCTTGACCTTTATTTCACAGTCCATTAGACATGCTACATTGTCTTACTTGTTAATATAATCATTTTGAACTTTGATCAGAATGTTTGCTTGATCAGTTCTAGATCAGGCTCTCAAAGTGCTATGTTGCTCAGGTGAACGTTACAGGGCCATGATGGCCCTCTTGTTTTTTGGGGTTTTTTTTGTCCCTTATTACATTAGTAAACACAGATGTACAGGATTTTTTTTATCTACGCAGCTTGCATATCATTTGTGGATTAAAGGCAAGGGAAATAACTGTGACGTAGAAAATATTTTTCAGTGAGGGCTAATTTGCTCCACATTTTTAAAAGGTTTCAAATACTAGCCTAGCAACTTTCTGTCTGCAAAAAAATGCCCCCCTTTGCAATTTGGCAATACAATCCTTCATGTGTGTCCATTCATCTTAAGGTGACTGGATACAGTTGGTATGTTTTCTGCTGTTATTTTACAAGGGAGACAACTTATGCAACTTCCTCTATGCTCCTGCTCACCAAACCCTTCTGAAAGAAGATCTGCTCTAAAAGGAAAGAATTTGCTTCCTTTGAGAGTAGACCCCTTTTCAGAAGGGAAGTAAAACAGTTTTGACAGGGTTGCCTCCCTTGAACATATATCCATTCATCTTAATTTAGAAATGACACTGCTAACAGTTTTGGAACTTATTGCAATCAGGGCTGTTAATTGCAGAGTAT
Organism: Anodontia alba; assembly: GCA_964016985.1. Classification (NCBI taxonomy): domain Eukaryota; kingdom Metazoa; phylum Mollusca; class Bivalvia; order Lucinida; family Lucinidae; genus Anodontia; species Anodontia alba. The sequence goes on along the minus strand of OZ024830.1, from coordinate 62,969,898 downwards.
GTAAAATCAGGGGTTTAGAAAAGGGAATGATTTTCTGATTTCAAGATGATATTAACCCATTTAAGCCTGGCATCCCATAAAAGGGACACTGGCAAACAATGCAGACATGGCCTCTGATCTGGGTCTACACTGTTTGCATTGTTCAGAATTTTCTACAAAACATGATCATAATAAAAAGTAGCCAGACAACCCCTGTAGAAGAACTGGAGAAGTCCAAATAGTTAAGGTAGAAGAGTCCTGTCGGCATAAAAGGGTTAAGGGTAACTTTGTGTCCTGTCACAGTAGTCATGCTACCAAGAGCAACATACCACAATATATGAGCTGCAACATCAGCAATCTACTTTTGCATGTGGGCATCCAGCGAAGATTCTGATCAGCCTGCACATTTGCACAGTCTGATCGGAAGCTATAGAAATGTCTGGGTGGACGTGTGGTTAGCGCCCCTCCACTTAGGATCACAAGGTCCTGGGATTGAATCCCATTGGATGCAGAATTCAGTTCGTTGTTCAGCACTTCATTGCATAGAGCCTTTTCATTATCATCCTACTCTGACTTATTTAATGCTGAAAGGGACATAAAACACAAAATCATCATCAGAATCTTCACTGGGTGTATTTTGGATAGCCAATGATGCAAAATTGCTTCATGTGGACAACAAACACTCTGATCAGATTGTTCAGATATGCAGACTGATTTGAGTCTTCATTTGGTACGCATGTCAGAAGCTTTGTTTCTCACATTGAGGCTTATATGTTTTGTGGTATGGACAAAGTGCCTTATTACATATACCAAATGATATCACAAAAATGTTGATAGCTTCTTAAAATGTTGAAAGAAAATAAAACAAAATCTGAAGAAAATGCACCATTTTAATGATAAATGTAAAGTCATATCACCTGGAATTTTAAAATACAAGAAATTTTCTCCCTTGAGTCTTACAAGTTTTATTATAAAAAATCATGTTTGTGCAGTTATTCTTCTTTAGGGTTTGCATTTGTCTCACAAAATAATTCTAATTTAAACACATAAATGTAAATGTAACATGTAAATGGGCCTCATCAATCAAAAAAGTGCCTTCAAACATACACAATATGCAATCTGATTAGGGCCCTTGCTATCCACTAAGAGAATCACTGGATACTATAGAATGTATCAATGGAGAACAAAGGGCTGGATGAGACTTTGTGCATGGAGAACAAAGGGCCGGATGAGACTTTGTGCATGGAGAACAAAGGGCCGCATGAGACTTTGTGCATGGAGAACAAAGGGCCGCATGAGACTGTGCATGGAGAACAAAGGGCTGCATGAGACTGTGCATGGAGGACAAAGGGCTGGATGAGACTTTGTGCATGGAGAACAAAGGGCCAGATGAGACTTTGTGCATGGAGAACAAAGGGCCGCATGAGACTTTGTGCATGGAGAACAAAGGGCCGCATGAGACTGCATGGAGAACAAAGGGCCGTATGAGACTTTGTGCATGGAGAACAAAGGGCTGCATGAGACTGTGCATGGAGAACAAAGGGCTGCATGAGACTGTGCATGGAGAACAAAGGGCTGCATGAGACTGTGCATGGAGAACAAAGGGCTGCATGAGACTGTGCATGGAGAACAAAGGGCCGCATGAGACTGTGCATGGAGGACAAAGGGCTGGATGAGACTTTGTGCATGGAGAACAAAGGGCCGCATGAGACTTTGTGCATGGAGAATAAAGGGCCGCATGAGACTGTGCATGGAGAACAAAGGGCCGCATGAGACTGTGCATGGAGGACAAAGGGCTGGATGATCTTTGTGCATGGAGAACAAAGGGCCAGATGAGACTTTGTGCATGGAGAACAAAGGGCCGCATGAGACTTTGTGCATGGAGAACAAAGGGCTGCATGAGACTGTGCATGGAGAACAAAGGGCCATATGAGACTTTGTGCATGCACAAAATCTCATCCGGCCTTTTGTTCTCCATTGATACATTCTATAGTATCCAGTGATTCTCTTAGTGGATAGCAAGGGCCCTGATCAGATGGTGCATCTCTGCAGTCTGATGACTGCACAGTCTGATCTTGATCTTCACTGTCAGTTTATGGACCGAAGGCTCATTTTTGGTTGGTGGGGCTTAAATGATGTTTGAAAATATTCTTATTTTTATGTACCAGTAAATAGAATCATATAAAGTCATAGCCCCAAATGCCTTATTTCCAGATGCCTTTTTTTAACTCAAAAGAAATGATATCTCTTATTTTTCCATGAAAACATGGATACTCATTATCTATGGGTAAATGCGGTAATTTGGGACAAAAAAAAAAATATATATATATATATTACGGAAACGTTTCCCCGCCACCCTTGTTTTATCAATATATCGTCAGTTTTGTCCGTTTTATTATTTTCTACTGAAACAAATATCACATTTCAAAGTTGTGAGATATATATATATATATATATATATATATATATATATATATATATATATATATATATATATATATATATATATATATATATATATATATATATATATTTCATACTTCATATTAAGATTTCACCCAAGTAGATTGCTGTAAGAGTTTTTGTATAAATTTCATGTTTAGGAGTGACATGATTGTCCAATAAAATGGCCTCATTTTTTTCCGATCTTTGAACAACTTTCAAAGAAGACCACCCAAGGATCAGTACATCCAAATTTGGTAAAAATTTATACATTAAAGACATTGTGATAAGACGGGCTGACAAAAACGGATGGTGACCGATCACAAAAGCTCAGGCGAGATGACAAGTGACCGCTAGGAGGGAGCAATTTTTGACCTTAGGGCTCTAATTTGAATAATCTTGATAAAGGTTTACTAGATGAAGCTACTTACCAAATATCAAAGGCCCGGGCCTTCAAGTTTAAACACAAGAAGAATTTTAATGTGTTTCTTTATATGAGGCTATGTAAAACAAGTGACCCTGGGTGGGGATATTTTCGACCCCAGGGCTATAATTTGAACAGTCATGGTAGAGGTCTAACAGATGACACTACATGTCAAATATAGGTCTAAGTCTTCTAGTTTCACACAAGAAGATATTTTTATCCAGTATTCCCTAATGAGTCTGTGTAAAACAAGGGACCCCTTTTGCGTGGTCGTTGTTGATCCCAGGACTATAATCTGAACAACCTCGTGAAGGCCTATTAGATGAATGTACATACCTAATATCAAAGGTCTGTGCCTTCTAGTTTCAAACAAGAAGATTTTTACACTTTTTTTCTTATATAGGTCTATGTAAAATAAAGGAGCCACTAAGCAGGGTCATTTTTGACCCCGGGGGTTTAATTGAATAATCTTGGTAGAGGTTCATTAGATAAAGCTACCAAATATCAAAGATCTTCAAAGACCTGACCCTTTCTTGTTTTAAAAAGGATGATGTGTTAAGATTTTTCCTATATGAGTCTATGTGAAACAAGCGAAACCCGGACATAATTTGAACAATCTTGGTAGAGGTCTACAAGGTGAAGCTACATACCAAATATCAAAGTCCTGAGCCTTCTATTGTCAGACATATTTTTAAAGTTTTTCGTTATATTAGTATGTAAAACAAGTGACCCCAGAGCTATAATTTGAACAGGCTTGGTAAGGACGATTACAACTGCAATATCCGAGATAGGAACAAGGAAAAGCTGCAAATAGAAAGACCGCCTTGTATAAAGAGTGAAGTCCCTTCCAATATTTTTTTCTACTGACCGTTCCATTTTTGCAGATCTGCTTTTGTTTGTGCATCGGTTATTGCAAACATGATGCTTGTTTCTCAGTGTTTCTCCTTCTTCTCTTTTTCTTTCTGTTCTTCGTGATTGTGGAATTTCTTGGGTATCTTCACTAATAGTTTTAGTATTTTTCCATTACTGTGCTCACTTAATCCCTCAAGTCATAGCGATTTAAGGTTTAAGATTTACTGATCTATGGTGTGGCTCAAACATTATACTGGTTTGTTTTCATTGCTCTCAAGGGAGAATCCTTTCAAGAGCTTATTCATACTGTATCTGGTGCACGTACAAAACAACAACACTGTTTTCTCGAACATTGATCTGAAATAACTGATGTTTGGATGTGAAACAAACAGATCATCATTTTTTAAACTATATGAATTATATTTTCAGTCCAGATGTATAAACATCGCATAATGACTTAAATCTATTTTAAAAAAAAAGTATATATCTCCAGCTTTACATGTGATATATGTTTCAAATATATATATATATATATATATATATATATATATATATATATATATATAATATATATATATATATATATATATATATATATATATATATATATATATATATACTTACATAAAAATTGGTTAGTTAACTTTAATATCAAAATAAAACGATCCAAATTCACTTTATATTTGTAAAACAAGGGTGGCGGGTAAACGTTTCCGTAATATATACATGTATCTATATATATATATATACACACACACATATATATATATATATATTATATATCACATTTTTTGTGATCTGTTGATGTTTTTAAAGTGCATGATACAGTTTAATCTTGTTATTGTTATAAACCTAACTACTAGGACACCTTAACTCCAGACCATACTTGTCCTGAAATCTCAACCATGTATTTTTTTGCCGGGTGATGTATAGAAAAAGTAGGCTAAACGGCATAGAGTGTCAACGTTGTTCAATGAGGGAGCAGTTTGGTATCTTTGCTGAGGCTTTTGTGAAAATATTTAGGGTAAATATGGTAATTACCATCAGTTACTTTTGAAAAATCTAAGTAAGTCCAAACATAATAACCTTTAGTGTTCAGACAGACTGCAGCATCTGATCAGGGTCTACACTGTTTTCCACTCTTCCAGCAGTGATTTAGGCACATCAGTGTGTAGTAAAAGGGACTTGTTCAAATTGTACGACAAATATGGCAAGGAGTGAAGGTGTCCCAGTATTTTAGGATAAAAAAAGTTATACTCGAGTCAGATGTTTGTAATTCACTGAAATACTGTATGCTGTTGTTACTGTAAATTTTTGGGATATGTTCCTTGACTTAAATTGTATAAAGTTATCATTCTGATAAAGGGGACTTAATTGATACACCTGGTAGATTTTCCACCTTTTTTAAAAGGGGAGACAATTTATCAACTCTCTGTTTGAATTCCAGCACACCAAGTCCCTGCTGAAAAAGGTACTGCTCAAAAAGGAAAGAATTTTGTGCCCTTGGGAGCAGTTTGTTTTTTTTATAGCAGACCCCTTTTCATAAGAGAGACAAAACAGTGGTGATAGTATTGCCTCTCCTGACAGTGTATCAGTTCCCTTCAGCAGACGACAAATAGATGGTATTTTCCTTATTTTTTTCCAGAAAACAGGATTTGACATTTCATGCACATTGTCACCATTAGAGAAAATTTGCATTAAATGTCAAATCCTATTTTCTGGTAAAAATGTGAAAACTATTGCAAAATGTTGTCTGCTGAAAATTTTACCTAGAGTGCTATCAAAGTGTGCAGTGAAGTTATTTCTATGTGACTAAATGGTTGTGTATTTTTAGCTCACCTGAGCACAAAGTGCTGAAGGTGAGCTGTTGTGATCAGTCAATGTCAGTGGTCCATCGTGCTTCGTTGGTCGTCCTTCATGCGGCATCAGTGATTGCTTTAAAAGCGTACTCCTCTTACACCCCTTGGCCAATTGACTCGAAACTTGGTAGGAAGCATCGAGGTAACTTGTAGATTGAAAATAGCTAAATTCATTCTGATCAGAAATCCAAGGTGGCTGCCATGGTGGCCATCTTGAAAATCTATTTTATGCTTCTGCTCCTGAACCAAAAGGCCATTTGACTTGAAACTTGGTATGAAGCATTGGGGTGACTTGTAGATCAAAAATAGCTAAAATAGTTCTGATTGGAAATCCAAGATGGCAGCCATGGCATCCATCTTGAAAATCTATTTTTCACTTCTTCTCCTGAACCGAAAGGCCAACTGACTTGAAACTTGATAGGAAGCATTGGGTTGACTTGTAGATCAAAAATAGCTAAAAGCAATCCGATCGGAAATCCAAGATGGAGACCTTGGCTGCCATCTTGAAAATCTATTTGATGTGTAGATCAAAAATAGCTAACATTGTTCTGATCAGAAATCCAAGATGGCCACCATCCTGAAAATCTGTTTTATGCTTCTTCTGAACCGAAAGGCCAGTTGACTTAACTTGGTAGGAAGCATCTGGGTGACTTGTAGATCAAAATTAGCTAAAATCATTCCGATCCGAAATCCAAATGGCCACCATCTTGAAAATCTATTTTTCGCATTCTTCTGCTGAACCAATAGGCCAATTGACTTGAAACTTGGTATTAAGCATTGGGGTGACTTGTAGATCAAAAAAAGCTAAAAGCAATCCGATCGGAAATCCAAGGTGGCCGCTGTGGCTGCCATCTTGAAAATATTTTTTTGCTTCTTCTCTTTAACCGAAAGGCCGATTAACTTGAAACTTAGTAGGAAGCATCGGGGTGACTTGTTAATCAAAAATAGCTAAAATCTTTTGGGTCGGAAATCCAAGATGGCCCCCATGGCTGCCGTCTTGAAAATCTATTTTTCACTTCTTCTCCTGAACCTAAAGGCCAGTTGACTTGAAACTAGGTAAGAAGCAATGGGATGACTTGTAGATCATAAACAACTAAAATCATTCTGATCAGAAATCCAAGATGGCCTCCATGGCCGCCATCTTGAAAATCTATTTTTCACTTCTTCTTTTTAACCGAAAGGCCAATTGACTTGAAACTTGGTAGGAAGCATCGGGGTGACTTGTAGATATAAATACATAGCTAAAATCATTCTGGTCAGAAATCCAAGCTGGCCATTATGGTCACCGTCTTGAAAGTCTATTTTTCACTTCTCCTTAACCGAAAGGCCAATTGACTTGAAACTTGGTAGGTAGATTCGGGGTGACTTGTAGATCAAAAATAGCTCAATTCGTTCTGATCGAAAATCAAAGATGGCCGTCAGCTTGAAAATCTATTTTCGCTTCTTCTCCTGAACTGAAAGGCCAATTGACTTGAAACTTGGTAGGAAGCATCGGGGTGACTTGTGCATTAAAAATAGCTAAAATGGTTCCAGTCAGAAATCCAAGATGACTGCCGTGGTCACCATCTTGAAAATCTACTTTTTCTCTTCTCCTCCTGAACCAAAAGGCCAACTGACTTAAACTTGGTAGGAAGCATCAGGGTGACTTGTAGATCTAAATAGCTAAAATCATTCTGATCTGATAATCAAGATGGCCACCATGGCTTCCATCTTGAAAATCTATTTTTCGATTCTTCTCCTGAACTGAAAGGCCAATTGACTTGAAACTTGGTAGGAAGCATCGGGGTGACTTGTGCATTTATGATTAAAAATAGCTAAAATGGTTGCAATCCGAAATCCAAGATGACTGCCGTGGTTGCCATCTTGAAAATCTATTTTTCGCTTCTCCTCCTGGACCAAAAGGCCAATTGACTTGAAACTTGGTTCGAAGCATCAAGGTGACTTATAAATCAAAAATGGCTAAAATCATTCCGATCAGAAATCCAAGATGGTCCCCGCTATTGCTATCTTGAAAATCTATTTTTCACTTCTTCTTCCAACGGAAAGGCCAATTGACTTGAAACTTGGTAGAAAGCATCGAGTGACTTGTAGATCTAAATAGCTAAAATCATTCTGATCTGATATCCGAGATGGCCACAATGGTCCCCATCTTGAAAATCTATTTTTTGCTTCTCCTGAACCGAAAAATTGATTTGAAATATGGAAGCATCCAGGTGACTTGTAGATAAAGAATAGCTAAAATTGTTTCGATCAGAAATACAAGATGGCCACCATGGCTGCTGTCTTAGAACTCTGTTTTGCACTTCTCCTGAATCAAAAGGCCAATTTTCTCAAAACTTGTTAGGATGTATCTGGGTGACTTGTAGATCAAAAATAGCTTAATTTGTTCTGATCGGAAATCCAATATGGCCTTCATCTTGAAAATATATTTTGAACTTCTTCTGAACAGAAAGGCCAGTTAACTTGAGACTTGTGACTTCTAGATCAATAGCTAAAATCATTCTGATCAGAAATCCAAGATGCTCGCCCTAGCAGCCATGTTGAAAATCTATTTTGAACTTTTTTTTTATCCTGAACCAAAAGGCCAGTTGACTCGACTTCATTGGAAGTATCGAACTGACTTAAAGATCAAAAGCAGCTAAAATCATTCTGATTGGAAATCCAAGATGGCCACCTTCTTGAAAATCTATATTGAACTTCTCTCAAACCGAAAGTCCAATTGACTTGAAACTTGTCTGGTCATCAGGTGAGCAATATAGCGTCATCTTGGCCTTCTTGTTTCTGATATTGTGATTCCAATGTCTTTCATCTTGTTCCTGTCAACTCATCTAAAGGGGAATAGATACAGTTTCAGGGCAGGCAGCTCTGTCAAATTTGTTTTTGCCTCCTTTCTGAAAAGGAGTTTACTCTAAAAGGAAAAATTTGCTCCCCTGGGCACAGGCTTACCTTTAAGAGTGACTCCATCTCAGAAGGAACTTTGTGTATAGGAAAACAAACAGGAAGTTGCAAATTGTCAGAAATTTTAGAAATGATAGAAATTCTACTATTAACCCTTAAAGCGCCAGTCACAATTATTGTCGTCTGCTTTGTCTTCTGCCGGTTACTTTAAAAGTCATTTCTGCAAACAGTGTGGACCCAGATCAGACTGCTCCTTTAGGAGCAGTCTGATCTGGGTCCACACTGTGTGCCTGTATGCAAAAATAGGTTTGAAAAAGTTTGCAAGAATATTCAGCAGACGACAAAAACAGACGACATTTTCAGATGCAGATTTTCTTGGCGTTTTATGGGTTAAATGTATTAATTCCCTTTAATGCTTAGCCTGCTGGGAAAAAATTTAACAGACAACATTTTCAAATGTTCTTTTTGTACTTTTCTCAGAAATTAGGATTGACACTTCATGCAAATAGTCTCCTTAGGAAACAGATTGCATGGACTGTTAAATCCTATTTTCTCAACAATTTGTCTTCTGATGAATTTGTTCCCAGAGGATGTTAAAGGTTGAAACGTATACGTTGCAGTGGGTATTCTTACACCGCTGTTGTTAATATCTCAGAAAAGGCTTGCATTATTTACCCTAAATATTGGGACACTGTAGCTCTTAACCATACTTGTGTTAAATTTGGAACAGTTGTATTTTGCTACCCATGCCTCAAACTTCTGGATGCCTTGCTAACAGGGTAGACTGATCAGATGCCACATTCTGCAGTGTCTAATCTGGCGCTACACTCGCCTGTCCCAGTACTTAAGGCTGTTATAGTAATCTTAGGCAAGATGTATATTTTCAGAGAATGTACAATCGACCTAGTTATCTCGAATTCCAAGGGACTCTCTGAAATACTTTGAGATATCCCTACTTTGACATATCAGATTTGCAGAATTAAGGAAAACTAATTTGATTAACCACATTTAACAACTATATGTGTAATTGCAGGCTTGAAAATATTATGGAAAAGAGGAGACATCGCTCCTTTGGAGCAATTTCTCCTCTTTTCCATAATATTTTTTACATGTTGTTAGATTTTCATGTTTAGGCATAGAACAGATTTTCACTTCGAGACAAGCACATATTCGAGATAAGCGAGTTCGAGATAGTGAGAGTCAACTGTATTTGTATAGCAGACGTTTCACAGTTTGACTGCTGCTGTATGTTACTGTGCTTTTAACATCTTTCAGAAAGTTGTTTTTTCTTGGCGCTTTAAACAAAAGAAGTAAATTTGCAAACTTTTGTCATGATTAAATGCAAAACCTTTTGTCATAACTACCTATGCACAAAAGGTTTTATTCTAGTCACTGGTTTTTAAAAAAATCAAATATTTTCACTTTTCCCCATAGTAAAAATGAATGCGTATTATGTAGAAATCTATAGGTAGGTAATTTGGAGGCAGATTTTCAACAAGTTCTGCTTGTTCAGTTTTTCAGATATTTGCACAATATTGCTGTGAAACATCAATAAATCAAATTCAGTAAAGAAAAGTAAAAAATATTTTCTTGCACAAAATTTCCAAAAAATCACTTTACTATAGATATAGTATAGGTCAGACCAATCTTTGGCCATAAATTGTATAGGTCAGACCAATTTTCGGCCATAAATTTAATTTTAGGGTAAATATTTGAGAACAAAACACAGAAACAGAAAAGACAAATGGTTTCTGATAAGACCTGGTCAGTCAGAACAAAATATTTTCATTTAAAATAAAATGCCTAGCAAAAAAACATCTTTCCGAGTGATGTTGAAAGGACATTAGGGTGTATACACAGTGCTCCCTCTCTACAACTGCCAGTCATAGGAATGTAAAACAAAAGGCTGTTGTAGAGAGGTAAAAAATACTGTGTTGGTTTTGTTCCAAAAATTTATCAAAGAAAATGCACTTTGACAATCTATAAAACATTATGACATAGAAGTAAATCACCAGTGACTGTATCAGTAAATCACCAGTGACTGTATCAGTAAATCACCAGTGACTGTATCAGTAAATCACCAGTGACTGTATCAGTAAATCACCAGTGACTGTATCAGTAAAGTAAATAAAGGAACAGTATGGTCTTGGTATACATTGAGTGCCCAGGCCTGTCTGTCTGAAACTATATCAACCCTCCTTAATGGTGATGCACAATATGAGAAAAGGGCCTTAATACCATATGGGAGTGACAATGATTCAGATCATCCACAGTGTGATCATGGTCATCATCTCTAATAATTACCAGCCGGCCTCGGTGGCTCAGTTGGATGCGCCGTCCGACTGGAGACCAGGAGGTCCCGGGTTCAGCCCCCACCGAGGTCGGTAACATTCTTTCCTGGAGATTGATTATGAAATATTTTCTACGGTCATTCTCTCCCTTCCGTTGATTCAAGAAGGGCAGTTGTCAGTTTCTGGCAAAAGAATGTGCACAATACTGGTTAACCGCTTAGAGGACTAAGCCTGCCCAGTAAAGGTGTGGTTAGGTAAACTGACCGTGCTCAACATGACCCCACTGGGTTGACTGGGCCCGTAAAACCTCAACACAAACAAATAATAATTACCATCTGTCTGTCTCAAAATGCCATTCTGTCCCCTTTATACACAGCCTATGGCATGGCAAGTTTGATTTTCTTGCTGGAGTGGAAATTAATCCCCAGGTTCACTGGGCAGCACTCTTAGGATAGTCAGTGGTATTTTATTGAGACACTGATCAGATAGTACAGTTACACAGGCTGAACTAAGTGTTCAGATTAGAAGGTACATTTTCTCATGTTGCAGTTTATGTTCATTTTTACCGATGACAAATTTCCATATTTTTCTTACTTTTCCCAGAAAATAGACTTAGACATTTCATGCAGATTGTCTCCTTAGGAAATGTCAAAGCCTGTTTTCTGGGAAAAATAAGATAAATATTTCACATTGCAGTCCGCTGACAGTTTTAGCCATCATGCCAGGTGTTAAAAACATACTAGTGCCTTTCTGTAGATTGTACATGTCACATTCTTAGATCTTCTAGTTCTGTATTCACCCTTTATATTGGGTCACCTTATCTTGTTACCACATCTCCTAGCATTTGAACTATCATATTTACCCTTAGTATTGGGACACCTCAACTTCTTACTATACTTGTCCTAAAATTCGAAAAAAAAAATCTGTTTTACTACCTGTTGTGTCTAAAATACTTCTGGATGAATGGCAAACTGTGTAGATCCTGATCAGATATCTGATCTGGGTCTACATTGTTTGCTCATGCCTCTCTGTCCCAATATTTTGGGTCATTACGGTAGTCCATTTTACTACCTGTTGATGTCTGTGCTGGGAAAATTTTCAACAGATGGCCTATTTGAAATATAGTTCTTATTTTTCCCAGAAAACTTGCTTTAACATTTCATGCGATGTATCTCCAGTGGAGAGACAGTTTGCATGGAATGTTTTATCCTGTTTCCTGAGAAAATTATCATCAATTTATGATCTGCTGAATTAGCCCAGAGAATGGCAGCCTACGGGCTGAATAGCAATCAGTGCTACTGTATTCTGTGGTATTTGATCTGGCTCTGACTCCACACTGTTTACTCAGTCCTACTACTAAGGGTTAATATGGAATGTTTGATGGTTCGAAATGTTTAATGTCTGTGATGTATTAAACCCTCAGTATCCTGGGTAGTAATTTCATCAGATAACAATACTTCCTTATTTTGCCCAGTAAATAGGCCAGCATTTCATGCAGATTGTGTCTTTGGGAGATGATTTGCATGATACGTCAGACATTTTTTATGGGAACCCAGTTAAAAAAAAATGTCCATTAAGAACAATGGGGGGAGGGGGGTGTGTAATGATAGCTGCCAAAATTGTTTTGCCCCCACCATCTTTTGAAAATGGGTCCACTCTAAAAGAAAAAGAATTTGCTCCCAAGAAGCAAAGCCACCTTTGGTGGCTCATTTGGATGCACATTCGACTGGTGATCAGGAGGTTGCGGGTTCAACCCTTGCTGGGTCGGCAACATTCTTTCGTGGAGATTTGATCATGAAATATTTTCTATGGTCATTCTCTCCCTTCCGCTGATTCAAGAAGGACAGTTGTCAGCTTCTGGCGAAAGAAGGTGCACAATACTGGTTAAGCATTTAGAGGACTAAGCCTGCCCAGTAAAAATACCGTTAGGTAAACTGACTGCACTCGACATGACCCCATTGGGTTGACTGGGCCATAAAACCTCAACACAAACTTTTCTTTTAGACCTCTTTTTAGAAGGGAATTGGTGTGCAGGAAAGTCACAAAAGTTGTCTCTTTAACAAATGGCCAAAAATTTATAAGGATGTATCGAGACCCCTTAACCTAAATATTTGCATGGCCATTTCTGAGCAAACTGTTTAACCATGATCAAATATTGGGGTCTCTCCTGTTCACCATTCTGGCACTGATTTTTAGATATAAGGTAGGCAATAAGATTTGTTCAACTTACTTGTTTAATGGAAATGACTGGTTGGATCAGGGTCGGATGTTTGCCATTCTGCCAGCATTTTTAGACAAATTCAAATTTTAAGGTATTTGCAACAATGAGCTATGATAAATATTCTGGGTCATTGAAGTAGTTAGAAATTCTAAAATTAACCCATTAACATCGAGTGAATTCTACCACAACTCTTTGGACTGGTATATTTCAAATAGTAGGATATCTGGTCAGTTTTTATTATAACTATGTTTCGTAGAAATTCATGCTTTTAATGCCCTGATCAGATGTTGCATTGTGGCATCTGATCGAGATCTGCACTGTTTGCCAATTACCCTTTTGGAGGTTTCAGACTAGAATGGGCTAAACCTGTCAAAAGTCTCAACCTCTCGCTAAAAAAAAAAAAAAGCGGACCTCGGTTGCTCAGTTGGATGTACGATCAACTGGAGACCAGGAGGTCATGGGTTTGACCCCTGCTGAGGTTGGCAACATTCTTTTGTGGAGATTGATCATGAAATATTTTCTACGGTCATATTCTCCCTTCCACTGATTCAAGAAGGCAGTTGTCAGTTTCTGGCGAAAGAATGTGCACAATACTGGTTAACCGCATAGAGGACTAAGCCTGCCCCCAGTAAAAGTGTGGTTAGGAAAACTGACCATGCTCGATTGGGTTGACTGGGCTGTAAAACCTCAACACAGACAAACAAAAAAAAAAAAAAAAAAATTTCAAATACAGTCTATAAGGATGGATCCTTTGCAAGCAAGGAACACACCACAGAAAAAGAAATTACAGACTCAGGTTTATTGGGTCTCCTTTCTTGAACTTACCTGAAATTATAAATTTTTGTAAAGAGATGATGTTTTCATTATTATATGAGAAGAATATTTTACAGATGTTATATGTATAATTTAAATTAAATTGTTGATTGGTTTGATAATTGAAATTTAAGCAGCATTTCGAATATAGTAAATATAGAAAGGTGAAAATGTTTTGACTGCTAAACTTGTTTTATCATGATAATTATGTTCATGTATTAGGTCATGACCCTCTGAACAAACCATGTAGACCTGGATTAGATTTGCTACCTAGACAGCAATTCTTTGTCACATACGTAATTGTCAAATGGACATGGTTTAAAAACTTTAGAGGAACTACATCCTTGATTAACTGGGTGCAGTACATTACATATTCTACATCAACCAAACGAGTTTTAACATAATCAAGTCTGGGTCATCCAAGGATGGAGGAACTAGGTATGGTGGAATGTGTCCCAATATTTGGAGTTATTACAGTAAATAAGTTGTTACCTAAGCATCAAGCATTTTCAAAATACCAAAAGTTATGCTTGTGAGAGTTGCTGTGTGTTGGTGTAAATGTGTGGAGGCATTTCTTTAAGCATTTGATTTCTGTTATGTCAGCAGTATTGATCTAAGGTTGCCTTTTAAAACAAAGAACACACAAAAGCGCTAAAATCAGAAGTCCAGTTTTTATTAAGTCTCTGAAGGTGTGCATGTGACTTTAGCACTTCTAATGACTACCCAAAACATGTTTTTGTTGAGAAATGAAAAAGAAAAAAATATCTGCCATGACACCCCTCTTATCTAGACTTTTGTTAACCATGACAATTTCACCACATGATACGGGAAATTAGGAAGCATAGCTGCTTAGCACATTGAGGTATATTTATACAGCGAAATAAGTTGCTACTGTCCTTTCGACATCACATGGAAAGGCGTTTTTTCTTGACATTTTACTTTAAATGACAATATTTTGTTCTAATTGACCATATCTTATCAGAAACCATTTGTCTTTTTCTGTTTCTGTGTTTTGCTCTCAAACAGTTACCCTAAAATAAAATTTACAGCCAAAGATTGCAATTTCTATAGTGAAGTGATTTTTTGGAATGTTTGTGTAAGAAAATATTTTTTACTTTTTGTTTGCTGAATTTTAATTATTGATGTTTCAAAACAATATTGTGAAAATTTCAGAAAAAAAATTTGAACTAGCAGAACTTGTTGAAATTATGCCACCAAGTTACCTACTCTCAAGATTTCTGCATAATTTGCATTCTTTTTACTTTGGAAAAAAGTGTCAGTGAAAATATTTGATTTTTTAAAAAACAGTGACTAGAATAAAACTTTTTATGACAAATGTTTAGCATTAAATCATGGCAAAAGTTTGCAAATTTACTTCTGTGTAAAGTGCCAAGCAAAAAAAATGACTTCCTGAAAATGTCAAATGCACAGTAGAAGTAAAAATACAAATTGGAAAGCTGGTTTAAAAAGCAGCAAAATTCTGAAAATTCTCCTAATTATATAGACCCTAGATATCACTGTTTACATTGTATATTATGAGGGAACGTGGGTACACATTACATAGACTTGTGCAGTTCCATAGTGCATCTGACTGCTGATCCAGGGGTCACAAGTTTGAAGCCCAGCTAGGCCACATAACGTTTGTTGAGATTAATGAGGAAATCATCTCTGGGGTCATTTACCCCCTTCTGTTGATTCAAGAAGGGCAGATGTCAGTTACTGGCACAAGTACTGGTTAACTAACCACTTATAGGGTCTGCCCAGGACAAGTGTGAATAAGTTAACTGACTGGCTTGATATGACAACAACAGCTCATGACTTGTCCGTGAAACTCAGTCAAAGTTGATAAAGTAATGACCAGATTGCATGATTTCAGGGGCCATTCAGGGCCTGCAATGTTTCCATATTGTATAATGTGGCTGTTTGTATTTGTGTGTGACAGTATTTGCAGTTAATTCTTTTTTAAGTCTTTAACTGATAAAATCTGATGTACAGAACCTTTCTTTTTTGTACCAAAATGTTAAAGCAGCATGAGCAATGTGATATTGTGCATTCGAATTTGAATTTTTGATTTGGTTATTTTTGACACCCTTCAAGACTTGCTGTATCTGCTAATTTTCTTCCTGTGATGTGAAGATACACCCGTGGACACTAATCCGTTCAAACTTGGTTGACATTGTTTACAATTTTCTCGATTGTCAAAAACAATTGACACGCTCATATACACTTTGCTCCGATTAGCCAGCTTCATAGTGGGCGGAGCCATATTTTACCTGTGTGAAGCGGGACACAATTGTCACCAGTGTTGATTACAACGGGGAATACTTTTTATCGATCATGTTTCAAATACAAGTGAACTATAGGGAAAAAGTTCGTCAGTTTAACATTAATGAAATTTCTTGGAACTGCCGCGATGGCCGCTGGCAGACCATGTGGAGATCCCTCAACAATGTTCTTTCCATATGTTCGAAACCGTGTTAACACTTACTTTGAATTTTTCAGCCGTTTTACTGAAGTCCTCGTATTTAATGAACATTGTATCCTTATTGCCACCATTACAGTTCATCCAAAATAAGTCTTGAAGTCTTTCGACAATGATTTGCCCCACTGAAAAGAGCGCCCATATTTATTTGTTAGCATTGCGGATCGTTTGATACCCCGCCAATATTGACTGACGCATGACAGGTAGATGTCACGTGAAAGCCATGCCTTCCCATACAATGAATGTACATTTTATTTTTTATATTGATCGATGCTTCGCTTTACGACGAAGCGCTCTACGTGACAGTTTGAACAAATTTGTGTCCACAGGTGTATGCATGTGATTTTTGTATCAACTTTGTTTGGAGTTACAATCCTTCCAGACTCCGAAGTTTTGTCAGAATATTGCAGAAATTAGAGTTTATGTAAAAATTAGCACAAAACTCAGTCATTTGGTAAAGTAGGATTTAAGGTTGCCCAGCAATCTCCATTCATAATACTTAACGTATCAGAAATGAACTAGAAAATGAATTTGCACTAATTCTCATTTGTTGATTGTAGTATTTACCCAAAGTATTCAGACAGACCTGAGCAAAGATCAGACACTGCAAACAACTGATCAGGGTCTACACTGTTTGCCACGTCCAGCAATTTATAGTCACATCATCTGGTAGTCAAATAGATGTTGAAATTTTAGGACAAGTATGATGAGAAGTTGAGGTGTGCCAATATTTAGGGTAACTATGGTAGACTGGTAAAACATGAGGATGTATTACTAGTGACAACAGAGTAACTTGATTATGCTGGTGTTTTCTTTGTTGGTCAGATAGGGTTGTATTGTTTTTAACTACTTCAGTATCTTGTTATTTTTTATGCTGAGCATTTTAGTCAGACTGATCTGAGCATTGTTTGAATCATTCTATTCAAAAATTCTTTTAATAAGGGGAATGGAGACATAGGGAGAAGCAACTCTTTCAACAATGTTTTCCCTCTCCTTTGAATTGGGGTCAACTCTAAAAGGAAAGATAATTTCTCCCCATGGGAGAAAATTGTTTTCTTTTAGAGTTTAGCCATTTTCAGAAGTGGATTTGTGATTGATTGAGGTTTAACAACACATCAACCCTTGTGGGTCATTTTGTGTCATCTCCGAGAGAAACGGAGAAAAGAGATAGAAGAGATAGTAGAGGAGATGAAAGAGAGACAGGGAAGAAAGAATGGCAGGAATGAAAGTGAAGAAACAGAAGAAACAAAAACATTACCCCGCTACCCTTACCTGCTACAAGGATAACAGGCCTGTCCCAACTGTAAGCCATATCAGTTGGACGCCTCAGTGACATAAAGTACATAACATCTTTGCCACACCTGAACTTCCCCATGGAACAGCTACTTAAAGAGGATGTCACAAAAGTTGTCTTCCTTGTCAACCTGGCTAAAAATCTGTCAGTTTTCCTTAAGATGACTGTAATAGAAGATCAAACCATATTTCCTGGTGAAAGTACTATCATAGGTTGCTGTCTTCTATGTAGGGAGTGCTTCTTGTTCAGGTTTGCCTGCACAAAAGAGCCAAGTCATAGCATTTTTGATTTAAAAGATTGCATTTGCGCCCAGCAAAGACTCATATCAGCCTGCACATGAGCACAAGCTGATCAGAGCCTTTGATGTCTGCCTGAAGATGCTTTTGATCCTAGGCTACACAGAGTGTCCTGCCAAGACTGATCAGACTGCACTGATGCACAGAGTGTCCTGCCAAGACTGATCAGAATGCATTGATTCACAGACAGATCTTATTATCCACAGAGTGTCCTGCCAAGACTGATCAGACTGCATTGATGCACATACAGATCTTACTACCCACAGAGTGTCCTGCCAAGACTGATCAGACTGCATTGATGCACAGACAGATCTTACTATCCACAGAGTGTCCTGCCAAGACTGATCAGACTGCATTGATGCACAGACAGAGCTCTCTACCCACAGAGTGTCCTGCCAAAACTGATCAGACTGCATTGATTCACAGACAGATTTTACTATTCACAGAGTGTCCTGCCAAAACTGGTCAGACTGCACTGATGCACAGACAGATCTTACTACCATTAGAGTGTCCTGCCAAGACTGGTCAGACTGCATTGATGCAAAGACAGATCTTACTACCCACAGAGTATCGTACCAAGACTCATCAGACTGCATTGATGCTCAGACAGATCTTACTACCCACAGAGTGTCCTGCCAAGACTGATCAGTCTGCATTGATTCACAGACAGATCTTACTATCCACAGAGTGTCCTGCCAAGACTGATCAGACTGCACTGATGCACAGACATATCTTACTACCCACAGAGTGTCCTGCCAAGACTGATCAGACTGCATTGATGCACAGACAGATCTTACTATCCACAGGCCTTGGTAGCTCAGTTGGATGCGACTTCTGACTGGAGACAGGTCGCGGGTTCAGCCCTCGCCGAGGTCGGCAACATTCCTTCGTGGAGATTGATCATGAAATATTTTCTACGGTCGTTCTCTCCCTTCCCCTGATTCAAGAAGGGCAGTTGTCAGTTTCTGGCGAAAGAATGTGCACAATACTGGTTAACCGCTTAGAGGACTAAGCCTACCCAGTAAACGTGTGGTTAGGTAAACTGACCGCACTCAACATGACCCCATTGGGTTGACTGGGTCGTAAAACCTCAAACAAAACAAAAAAACTTACTATCCACAGAGTGTCCTGCCAAGACTGACCAGACTGCATTGATGCACTGACAGATCTTACTACCCACAGAGTATCCTGCCAAGACTGATCAGAATGCATTGATGCACAGACAGATCTTACTACCCACAGACTGTCCTGCCAAGACTGATCAGACTGCATTGATGCACAGACAGATCTTACTATCCACAGAGTGTCCTGCCAAGACTGGTCAGACTGCATTGATGCACAGACAGATCTTACTACCCACAGTGTCCTGCCAAGACTGATCAGACTGCATTGATGCACAGATAGATCTTACTATCCACAGAGTGTCCTGCCAAGACTGATCAGACTGCATTGATGCACAGACAGATCTTACTTCCCGGAGAATGTCCTTTCAAGACTGATCAGACTGCATTGATTCACAGACAGATCTTACCACCCACAGAGTGTCCTGCCAAGACTGTTCAGACTGCATTGATGCACAGATCTGATTCTTTGCTGGACACACTTTCTATGTTGTAGGAAATGCTGTGCTCCGGTTCAAATACATGTACATTGTATTAATAGTAATATTTAGAAGGCAAAATGATAGAAGGCCCTTTGTCACTTATGTGGAAAACGAAAGCTTGGTTCATCCTGTAGATTTGTGATCAGGGCCTTTGTCACATATGTGGAAAAGGAAAGCTTGGTTCATCCTGTAGATTTGTGATCAGGGCCTTTGCCCCTTTTTGGACTTTGTCTAGCAATAGGAAACCTTGTCAACACAATATCTAGAAAACTGCTTGAGCTAGGATTCTGATATTTGGTATACAATCTAGGATCATTGTGTACACGACCTGATTAAGTTTTGAGCAAATTCCGTAAAATATTGACAAGAATTATGCCCACTTTTTTAGATTGTTCAGCAATAGAAAACCTAATAGAACAGTTTGAGCTAGGATTCACATATTTGGTATGCAGTTTAGGATCAGTGTGTAGAACCCTGATTAGCTTTTGAGCGAATTCTGTAAAATATTGACAGAGTTATGCCCCTTTTATGGGCTTTGCTATTTTAAAAATAGTAAAACCTACAGCAAAATAATGCCAGTTTTTTAGCAAACCTGAGCAAAAGCTCAGGGTGAGCTATTGTCATCACCCTCTGTCTGTCGTCGTCCGTCGTTCGTCGTCAACAATTAGTTTGTTAACATTCTAGAGGTCACAGTTTTGATCCAGTCTTGATGAAAATTGCTCAGAATGTTTGCCTCTATGAAATCTAGCTCAAGTTCGATACTGGGTTACTTGGGATAAAAAACTAGATCGCCAGGTCAAATCAAAGGAAAAACTTGTTAACACTCTAGACGTCATAATTTTGAACCAATCTTGATGAAACATGCTCAAAATTTTTGCCTCTATTAAATCTAGGTCAAGTTCGAAACTGGGTCACTTGGGGTCAAAAACTAGGTCACCAGGCCATGATGAAACTTGCTCAAAATTTTTGCCTCTATTAAATCTAGGTCAAGTTCGAAACTGGGTCACTTGGGGTCAAAAACTAGGTCACCAGGCCAGATCTGCAGAAAACCTTGTTAACACTCTAGCGGTCACATTTTTGAAGCAATCATCATGAATCTTGCTCAATGTTTGTCTTCATGATTTCTAGGTCAAGTTCAAAACTTGGTCACTTGGGGTCAAAAACTAGGTCACTGAGCCAAATCAGCAGAAAACCTTGTTAACACTCTAGCGGTCACATTTTTTAAGCAATCATCATGAATCTTGCTCAGAATGTTTGTCTTGATGATTTCTAGGTCAAGTCTGAAACTGGGTCACTTGGAATCAAAAACTAGGCCACCGGGCCAAATCAGCAGAAAACCTTGTTAACACTCTAGCGGTCACATTTTCAAGCAATCATCATGAATCTTGCTCAAAATATTTATTATGATGATTTCTAGGTCAAGTTTGAAACTGGGTCACGTGGGGTCAGAAACTAGGTCACCAGGTCAAACCAGCAGAAAACCTTGTTCACATTCTAGCGGTCACATTTTTGAAGCAATAATCATTAATCTTGCTCAAAATGTTTGTCTTGATGAGTTCTAGGATATGTTTGAAAGTCAAAAACTAGGTCACCGGGCCAAATCAGCAGAAAACCTTGTTAACACTCTAGTGGTCACATTTTTGAAGCAATCATCATGAATCTTGCTCAAAGTGTTTGTCTTGACGATTTTTAGGTCAAGTTCGAAACTGGGTCACCTGGGATAAAAAACTAGGTCACCTGGCCAAATCAGCGGAAAATCTTATCACTCTAGCGGTCACATTTTTTAAGTAATCATCATGAATCTTGCTCAAAATGTTTGTCTTGATGATTTTTAGGTCAGGTTCGAAACTTGGTCGCCTGGGGTCAAAAACCAGATAGCGGAAAACCTTGTTAACACTCTAGTGGTCACATTTTTCAAGAAATCATCATGAATCTTGCTGAACATGTTTGTCTTGGTGATTTCTAGGTCAAGTTTGAAACTGGGTCACTTGGGGTCAACAACTAGGTCACCTGGCCAAATCAGCAGAAAACCTTGTTAACACTCTAGGGGTCACATTTTTGAAGCAAACATCATGAATCTTGCTCAAAATGTTTGTCTTGATGATTTCTGGGTCACACGGGGTCAAAAACTAGGTCATCAGGCCAAATCAGAGGAAAACTGTTAACACTCCAGAGGTCACATTTTTTAAATAATCATCATAAGTATTGCTCAAAATGTTTGTCTTGATGATATCTAGGTCTAGTTTAAAACTGGGTCACTTGATATCTGAAACTAGTTCACCTGGCCAAATCAAAGGAAAACCTTTTTGATGCTTTAGAGGTCACATTTTTGAAGTGATCATCATGAATCTTGCTCAAAATGTTTGTCTTGATGATTTCAAGGTGATGTTTATTTTTCTGTCCAGTGACTTTCTTAAGTTTTTTCGTTTAGGTCAGTTTCTCAGTAATTATTGGTCCTACATGGTGATATTTGGTACTTGTGAAGTGTTTGTGTTTAGGTTAGTTTCTTAGTAACTATTGCTCCTACAGCCAGTGATATTTAGTACATGCATACATCTCAGCATGGCTTCTTGAGTGACGTCATCCATATTTGACCTTGACCTTTATTTCACAGTCCATTAGACATGCTACATTGTCTTACTTGTTAATATAATCATTTTGAATTTTGATCAGAATGTTTGCCTTGATCATTTCTAGATCAGGTTCTCAAAGTGCTATGTTGCTCAGGTGAGCGTTACAGGGCCATCATGGCCCTCTTGTTTACCATTCTATTCTATTGCCATTATAGCAATAGAAAATCTTATCAACACGATATCTAGAGATACCTTTGTGACAGGATTCTTATATTTTGCATAGAGTTAAGGATCTGTGTGTAGACGACCCGATTAATTTTTGAGCGAATTGCGTAAAATATTGATAAGAGCTATGCCCCTTTTCGGACTGTTTAGCAATAGAAAACCTTGTCAGCAGGATATCTAGAGAACCTCTTGAGCTAGGATTCTGATATTTGGCATACAGTTTAGGATCAGTGCATAGACAACCTGATTAACGTTTGAATGAATTCCGTAAAACATTGATGTAGTTTTGTGGACTTATTAAATTATTATAACAATAGGAAAACCTTGTCAGCACAATATCTAGAGAACCTCTTGAGCTGGGATCGTGAGACTTTGCATTCTGGTTTGGATCAATGTTTATATGACCCGATTAACTTTTGAGAGAAATTCATAAAAAAAATGGCAGAGCTATGCCCCTTTCAACTTTGCCTGTATTACAATGGAAAATAAAAACATTTGGCAACACAATATCTAGAAAACCACATGAGCTAGGATTCTGATATTTGGCATACAGTTTACGATCAATGTGTAGACTACCCAATCAACATTTTAGCAAATTATATAACATATTGAGGGAGTTATACAAACTTTGGGAAAGCCTTGTCAACATGATATCTAGAGAACTGCTTGATCTAGGATCGTGATATTTTGCACTTTTTTAGGATCAATGTTAAGATGACCTGATTAACTTGTGAGTGAAATTCGTAAAAAAAAAATGGCAGTTTTTTACTTTTGCCTGTATTACAATAGGAAAACGTTGTCAACATGATATCTAGAAAACCGCTTGAGCCAAGATTCTGATATTCAGCACACAGTTTAGGATCAGTGTGTAGACAACCTGATTTACTTTTGAGCAAATTCAGTAAAATATTGAGGGAGTTATGCAGACTTTGATCTGATGTGTGGTGTGTTCTTTGTTTCCAAAGGCAATCTCTTTGACGTTTATTTTACTACACTGCAGCTGGTATTAGTGCCGTGTGGCGGCGGTAGAACGTCTCTCCGTACTTTACCATAGTGCAGATTATATTTCATTTCCTTTGGGATCATTGGGCCCATTATGGTACATTTGAAGATGGAGTTCTGTTCATGTATACGCTTGAGGGCGTAAGCAGTGTTGCAAACTTCATTACTTCTTATGAAGAGTCTCAATAAACCGAGACTCCCATTTCCTGATCTGTGGTGTGTTCTTTGTTTCCAAAGGCAATCTTTTTTACGTTTATTTGTTATTATAACAATAAGAAAACCTTGTCAACACTATATCTAGACAACTTCCTCAGCTAGGATTCTGATATTTTGCATACTGTTTAGGATCAATGTTTAGATGACCTGATTAACTTTTGAGGGAAATTTGTAAAAAAAAAATTGGTAGAGTTATGTTCCTTTCTTCTTTCCCTGTATTACAAGGGGAAAACATTGTCAACATAATATCTTGAAAACCGTATGAGCTACGGATCCAATATTTGGCATACAGTTTGGATCAGCATGTAGATACCCTGATTAACTTTTGAGTGAATTCAGTATTCAGACTTAGCCATTATAGCAGTTTGAAAACCTTGTCAACACAATATTTAGAAAACTGCTTTAAGTAGAATCCTGATATTTTGCCAATTATTTGGGATCAATGTTTAGATGACCTATTACCTTTAAGCTGATTTTGTAATAAACACGGGGAGTTATGCCCCTATTAATTCTGACTTACCACAAGGGCTCATTGAAGAATGCAGGAGAATCAATAATAATGAAGACTGGGTTGGGACCTGTAGACCATTTATTGCATTAGCCAGCAAGATATGTGAATTTATGAACTGCACATAATACATTTAACGATGCTTGATAATATACTGGCTTTATGTCATGAAATGATCTTCATCACAAATAGTGTCCAAACATATCAACATGTACATGTATTAGTTCATTTTAACACCACACGTAAGTGTCCCGGTATTTGTATCACTTCCATAGTCCTGTCGATGAAGAGGTTTTGTGAACTATAAATCACTGTCTATAATTAACACTGATAGAATTTCTCACAAATCATAGTCCTGTCTATGAAGAGGTTTTTTGCAATATTAATCACTGTCTATGAGTAACCCTGATAGAGATTATCACAAATCACTAACGCTTTGAAGCTGAATAAGGTGTCCATGTCACTATCACAAAATAGCCAGTAATAAGCCAGATTATGCCATACTTATCATAAATGGTCCACTTGACTAATCTTCTTGTAACACTAAACAACATATAATAAGAAAAGAAACAACAAAGCTAATACATGGGCGGGTGCGTGGGAAACAAATATTTAGCTAAAATTGATGCTGCTAGCAGCTTGCATAAAACTGAACTGATGCTGGGGCGGTTATCGGATGTGTGGCGCCAAAATCAGTGCTGAAATCTGATAAGGTAATCTAAGCGTCACCAAGGTTACAGACAAAAGGAATGGATCAGTCCAAGAAGATCCCTATCAAGTGGAATGGTCCACAGACAGGAGCATCAGACATCACATGGGGCCATGTGTGATCTGCTTACATAAGGAGGACAGACGGCTAGATCACGTGAAGCATGCATGACCAAGACTAGCATTCCCGTCGACATTAATATTGGATTAATAACTTAATCCTTACATTAATTCTGACTTACCACAAGGGCTCATTGAAGAACGCAGGAGAAGTAATAATAATGAAGACTGGGTTTGGGACCTGTAGACCATTTATTGCATAAGCCAGCAAGATATGTGAATTTATGAACTGCACATAACTACATTTAACGATGCTTGATAATATAATGGCTTTATGTCATGAAATGATCTCCAAACCCCACAAACCCAGGTAGTGATAGAGTGCAAACCGCTAATAGCAACCCACAAACAATACATTTAAATGAAAACATGTAAAGAAGAAAACCATAAACAAATACAAGCAACATACATGAATTGATACTGTACATGTCTGCCCCCACAGCAGATTATAATTGTGTTCATGAGAATTCGACATGTGCATAACTAACTCCGTTAAGGAAATTAGGCTCTCAACCTAACCTATGTAAATTCTATTCAGAGAGTTCCAGGTAATCCAACACTTGCCCTGCAGGCTAGAGACAATTTTGATAACACTAATGTTTGTGACTTACAACCGACTGACGGAAAGGATTTGCCCAAAGTGTCGGCCAGTTTCAGCCGCAAGGAGAATGCAGGCTGCAGGTAGCGTTCTACAGCATTACTAGACCAGTCCCCTTGCATTTTTACCCATTATAGGGGCAGCATGGCAAAGCTTCCCCACCCCCCCCCCCCCCCCTCCACCTTCCTGAAGGAATGCCCTGAAAACTTTGATGGTTCTAGTCCTAGACTGGATAAACACTTGCGTAAATAAGTCACAAATGAGCTATGGGTTTCGGGCCATTGGGTGAGGGGTAGCAAAATAGTGGGATTGGACCACTGGACCTGGGCAGTCGGGTCAGGGTTAACAGAAGAGCTGTTGTAGGGCAACAGGGGGATTCAGCTATCCTTGACAGGGGAACATACAAAGTTTTCTGCTTAAACTCAATCGTTTTTGACCATCTTACTGAAATTACTGCTCCTGATGTTCCGAGTTGAACATCCGAGCGACATAAATGCCTCGAAGGGTCAAATTTCTCCTGGGCGGGTATAAGCAGATTTGGCTTCCTAAAACAGGAGAAAAATGCCACCAGACATACTGACCAGAAGGTAACATCGAAAGGGCGGTTCAAGTCCAGAACTGATAAAATGTCGAACAGGATGTCTGGAGTGATAGGTAACTTTTGCTGGGTGATGTCTCCTTTATGGCACCTGAGACCTTTGAGAATTGAGGTGATGTACCAGCAGTTGCTCATGGGGTTAGGTAAACCAGCCTCAAGGTGCATGATTCGCACAGCATTTAGGTACTGGCGTTCTGATGAGAAACAAAGACGGGAAGTGAGAAAGGCAATAAATCGTCCTAAGTTTTCTGGATAAATTGACACAGGCATAATACCTAGTCCATCACAAAACTGTAGGTACATTAACTGCTGACTTCTGTATGTTCTGACTGTTGATTCAGCAAAAGTTTGGTACCTCAAAAGTGGAACACCCCTGTCAAGTGCATCTGTGAGTAATGCCCTGGTTCGGGGATCTGGGAAAAGAAAGAAGAGACGTGTGTGGGGAAGGGGACTAGCTTCACATATGGGGCATCCTACTCAGACGTCCTGGCTCATGAAGTCTAGAAATATCGTCGGCCACGGTATTGGAGATACCAGCCAAAAACCTTGCTGACTCATGAAAATTATATATCGTAGACAACCAGAACAACTGACGCAAACATTTCATAATATTGGGGTTTCTGCTTGTCCCCTATTTAATGGCTGAGACAGACGTCATATTATCTGAGTGTATGAAGATACGTTTAGTTCTCCAATATGGGGCCCAACGACACACTGCTAGAAAGGCAGCCAAACTTTCCTTAGAGTACTTGGGTCTACAACTTTTTTCCAATTTATATGGTAGCCCAATTTCCGCAATAAACTGATGACTAGGTTTGGTCTACAACTTTTTTTCCAATTTATATGGAAGCCCAATTTCCGCAGTAAACTGATGACTAGGTTTAAAGCATCCAGATATTCTTGAAAAGAATCACCTTTAATGAAAAAGTCATCAAGATATGCTACCGTTGCATTCAGTCGTTTCGGTTTGAGCATACGTTTAACTGCCTGCGTCAAGCGATGAAATATACCAGGTGCCATTCGAGAACCGAAGCAATTTTTTGTCCCGCAGGTAAACTGTCTTACCATTAAACTGCCACTTTAGGCCAGTCACCTTTTGGCTGTGTTTTGAGATTGGTACATGTCTATAAGCTGATTGAATATCCACGAAACACCCCTCTGTTACCAAAGCAGTCGCATCATCTACCCGAGCAAACTTTTGATGCCATTCTTCCGTGCTGTAATCATTTACAGCCTACCCAGGAGGCATGGAGCAATCATGAATTAGTCTCACCCCACCCTCAGGTTTCTCAATAACCCCGTGGGCTTATTATATCAGGGGGTGAGAGACAACTTCATAGTTACCCATGCCTATTTCATGCAGGATTTGCTTAGTTGCTCTGGCATACAGGGGGCTTCCCGGCTGAGCTGATTTGTGGTTATCATAATGTACCGGCGTTGAGTTAGCATCTTTATCTATTATATCAAATCCGTTTTAATGCCTCCAAGAATAAAGTCCCGGTCAATGTCATCGCTTAGTTATTCTTCCCAGGCAGAAAAAATAGGCCAAAACCTGTATAAGGGCCATTAGTCTCTACTTTTAGTTTTTTGATTGGTTGTGAGCCTGAGTGGAATGACACTGGTGGCAACCTGAATGCGAACATTGATGGACAAACTTGCACTCTTTGTAATGACACCCATTTTTGTAATTAAAGAGCTTACAAATCACCTTCCCATCCAAAGTCAAATTTTGACTGAAATGAGGGTGTAGCGCTGCACCAGTTGACATACTTTAGTTGTGTATGACAGGTAATCCAGAATGTTACCAGCATGAAGTTTGGGTTCAGCAAATAACATATAAAATGGCTAAATTGGCAACTGACCACTGAGCCAGAGTAACATTTTCCAACTCTGGCTTACGAGGACCAGACTTCAACACTACCTGATGGGACCCATTACCGACCCGCCCCCCCCCCCCCCCCCCCACTATAATCTCCTTTTCGACCTGATTCGAAATAAAGTCACATATATCATAGTGTGTGTGTGAGGGGGGGGGGGGGGCGGGGCGGGCGGGGGCAAACTTAACGGCAGCAGATTCTAGGAAGATCTGTGGACCTTTCCACGATTGTGACTGATAACGCCACTGGCTACTGATCACGAGTGTTAAAAATAATTTTTTTTAAGAATGTCCCCATTTACATATCATCAATATGGTCGTGCAGTCATTTTTAGCATGTTTGTTTACATGCCGTTTATTTCCGTTATCGGCTTATTTCAATGGTGACACCCAGCCGTTTAGTAGTAAACATGTGCATCTGCTTTCCGCTCTAGGATGAAGATCTGCTGACACGATTAGCCGGAGAAAATCGACTTAAAATCGGTATATTTGACAAGATACAGAAGTTTGTCACCGCCGCAGGCAAAAATGGCCGCTGAATAGTCACGAGGATTTTTATTGGTTGGAACTTGTACGGTGATCATGTCAATAGTGTATCTGGAAAAAACAGAAGACAGACAGACAGACATAACGAAAATTTGATAGACGAAGAATAAAAAAAGTCCTGCAAAGTTCGATTACATCCAGTCACACGTCTCATGAATGAAAGTCTATACAAAATGGCTAATTTGGCTAATAGTACAATGGTAATGTTAAATTATGTTTTATTAAGATAGTTTCTTTGTTTCTTTTCTTTCGTACTTCGACCGTTTCGCCACCGTTCTGCACAGGTCATACTAAATACCGCAAGATACTGGAAAGTAGCTACGAGTAGTCCAAAGGTCAGCTAGCAACAAAAGGTAAACAGAGATTGTATCTTAAGGTAGGTGCAAGTGTACAGAATGTCTATAATTTCCTTATAAAGAGAACCAGGACAGCACATTTGAAATATACGGAAAATAACCGCCTTGACCACAGGTCCGGTACTACTAAACATCCACAGCAGCCCCATGAACCTCCCCCGCCCCTGCCCCCCACCCCACACACACTCGACCCTCTCAAGAAGATGGAACTACTACGTCTTCAACATGTAAACCTTGACTGTTGTCACGCCAGCAAATATGGGGAATTAAATAGACGCTGTTTACGCAAATATGGAGACGCATGTAAGTATTTTGCTATGAAACACATCTTTTTTTAATCATTCGAAACAATATATCGATGTAAACTTATCAATAAGTTTTGTAAGAAATAATAATCGTACTATGTGGTGCAGGTGGCGGTTTAGTAGTACCTTAATAGACCTATTAATTCAGGAAAAATGCTGGATTTGGATTTTCCTCATTCATGGTCCAAATATAGATTTTTTGGGTTCATTGACACCATCGCAACGCAACGGTTCTAATGAACTACAAAAATCTATGTTTTAGTATGTAAAAACGTTAAACTATAATACCCCGCCATTATTTGACGAAATTTGCCCATTAGCAATCAAAAAAAAAAAGGTAAGAGAAAAGTCCAGGGAGTGCCACAATCACAAACCGCAGCCCTTCCCAGATACCAGGAGAAAGAGGAAACCGACAAATCCAAACAAAAACAAATCGAACAAACGTACGAAAAACACCAAGATTAGCTCTCTCTTCCCCAAGCGAGGTAATCGCAATGCTAAAAGGACTGAAAAACACAAGAACAAAATGACACAAGGTAAGACATAAAACAAATCGCCTCGTAAAATAACCCTTATGAAAAAAATGGGCCTGTGGCAAGGTCTGCTGCAGAGCTATGACCAAGTTATCGCAATGATGCAGCAACATTGCCGCAAGGTTGCTGCAGTGTGATTTTACCATGCAAATGAAGTCTGCCATAAGGTTGCCGCAGACCTATTGCAAAACTGCGGCAAACATTTGGCTATACTATGGGAAAAGGGACTTTACAAAGTTAAAAATATGCATGCGCATGCCCTCAGGGATGTTGCTGTTCTAAAATGCGGACACCCTGAACACACTAGACACCTGAAAATATACCCTATGTAAGATTTCAGCTCAGATATTTTTTTATCTTGGACAGATATTTGAGCATTTGATACTAATGTTTTATGTATGAGGTTAACTTTCTATGACACAGTCCCTTTTACTATGCATCTGCATAGGATATCCCTCCTCAGAGCCCCATGCTCCTTCCCTGTGCCTCATAACCTTAACTAGCAGATCCCCTATTTAGAGGTTCTAATATTTCTTTTAAAGGAGTCAATAGTTGAAGAGATTTGACAACAACAATTTCAGATATGAGTAAGTATGCTCGTTTGGCTTGCTATTTAATTCAATGCATTTAGATAATTGGTTTCCATGCAGAATCTTATCAAGTTTCTATGAATCTTTAGTTCATCCAAAATGAAACTCAGGATTTATGTTTCTAAATATCTATGCATGATTCTTTATGATCCTGAGTAAAATGTAAAATGGATTTACTGTCTTTGAGAAAGTTTTGGGTTTTTAATTGCAAAGAAAGTAAACTTACCATTTTCAGTAATCTTTTAAATTAAATTTAAGAATCCATATAAAAAACAGTATTCCAATGAAAACACAAACCCATATTAATTCACACAGATACAACGAAACACAAAATTACATGTATTCCACAGACCTAAACAAGAAAATCTCTATCAAATCCTTTACTTTCTAACTGCATGGTCACTCATTCAGTGCTATCCTATAAATGACTGCACTTTTTGGTCAAAACGCAAACTATCTGACCACTTTTATGATATCTTAATTAAAAGCACATTGGAGTCATGGCAACAGGGCCATAAATATTTTCCTAAATCTGTTTTGCATAATTACAATTATTTTCTGGCAATGTTCAGGCAAAGTTGGTCATAAGCTTGCCGTAATGTTATAGAAATTCATTTTTGCACAGAACTTAATAGCTTGAAACTTTTCAAAGTATCTGACCAGAAAAAAGAGTTGATATGGATCTGTTCAGAAAAAAGAGTTGGTATGGATCATGTCAGCAGACTGTTTTTTTTCCCCATTGAAGACGCAGTTTTGGTTGTTTTATATTATCACTGTCAAGGTGATCTATGTTGTTAACAATACAAAAATCTGTCAGTTTTCCTTAAGATGACTGTAATGGAAGATCAAACCATATTTCCTGGTGAAAGTACTATCACAGGTTGCTGTCTTCTATGTAAGGAGTGCTTCTTGTTCAGGTTTGCCTGCACAAAAGAGCCAAGTCATAGCATTTTTAATTTACAAGATTGCATTTGCGCCCAGCAAAGACTCATATCAGCCTGCACATGAGCACAAGCTGATCAGAGCCTTTGATGTCTGCCTGAAGATGCTTTTGATCCTAGGCTATACAGAGTGTCCTGCCAAGACTGATCAGACTGCACTGATGCACAGAGTGTCCTGTCAAGACTGATCAGAATGCATTGATTCACAGACAGATCTTATTATCCACAGAGTGTCCTGCCAAGACTGATCAGACTGCATTGATGCACATACAGATCTTACTACCCACAGAGTGTCCTGCCAAGACTGATCAGACTGCATTGATGCACAGACAGATCTTACTATCCACAGAGTGTTCTGCCAAGACTGATCAGACTGCATTGATGCACAGACAGATCTTACTACCCACAGAGTGTCCTGCCAAGACTGATCAGACTGCATTGATGCACAGACAGAGCTTACTACCCACAGAGTGTCCTACCAAGACTGATCAGACTGCATTGATTCACAGACAGATTTTACTATTCACAGAGTGTCCTGCCAAAACTGGTCAGACTGCATTGATGCACAGACAGATCTTACTACCCACAGAGTGTCCTGCCAAGACTGGTCGGACTGCATTGATGCACAGACAGATCTTACTACCCACAGAGTATCGTACCAAGACTCATCAGACTGCATTGATGCTCAGACAGATCTTACTACCCACAGAGTGTCCTGCCAAGACTGATCAGACTGCATTGATTCACAGACAGATCTTACTATTCACAGAGTGTCCTGCCAAGACTGATCAGACTGCACTGATGCACAGACATATCTTACTACCCACAGAGTGTCCTGCCAAGACTGATCAGACTGCATTGATGCACAGACAGATCTTACTATCCACAGGCCTTGGTAGCTCAGTTGGATGCGACTTCCGACTGGAGACAGGTCGCGGGTTCAGCCCTCGCCGAGGTCGGCAACATTCCTTCGTGGAGATTGATCATGAAATATTTTCTACGGTCGTTCTCTCCCTTCCGCTGATTCAAGAAGGGCAGTTGTCAGTTTCTGGCGAAAGAATGTGCACAATACTGGTTAACCGCTTAGAGGACTAAGCCTACCCAGTAAACGTGTGGTTAGGTAAACTGACCGCACTCAACATGACCCCATTGGGTTGACTGGGTCGTAAAACCTCAAACAAAACAAAAAAACTTACTATCCACAGAGTGTCCTGCCAAGACTGATCAGACTGCATTGATGCACTGACAGATCTTACTACCCACAGAGTGTCCTGCCAAGACTGTTCAGACTGCATTGATGCACAGACAGATCTTACTACCCACAGACTGTCCTGCCAAGACTGATCAGACTGCATTGATGCACAGACAGATCTTACTACCCACAGAGTGTCCTGCCAAGACTGGTCAGACTGCATTGATGCACAGACAGATCTTACTACCCACAGTGTCCTGCCAAGACTGATCAGACTGCATTGATGCACAGATAGATCTTACTATCCACAGAGTGTCCTGCCAAGACTGATCAGACTGCATTGATGCACAGACAGATCTTACTTCCCGGAGAGTGTCCTTTCAAGACTGATCAGACTGCATTGATTCACAGACAGATCTTACCACCCACAGAGTGTCCTGCCAAGACTGTTCAGACTGCATTGATGCACAGATCTGATTCTTTGCTGGACACACTTTCTATGTTGTAGGAAATGCTGTACTCCGGTTCAAATACATGTACATTGTATTAATAGTAATATTTAGAAGGCAAAATGATAGAAGGCCCTTTGTCACTTATGTGGAAAACGAAAGCTTGGTTCATCCTGTAGATTCGTGATCAGGGCCTTTGTCACTTATGTGGAAACTAAAAGCTTAGTTCATCCTGTAGATTCATGATCAGGGCCTTTGTCACTTATGTGGAAAACGAAAGCTTGGTTCATCCAATAGGTACATGATCAGGCCTTTGTCACTTATGTGGAAAATGAAAGCTTGGTTCATCCTGTAGATTCGTGATCAGGGCCTTTGTCACTTGCTTACAGAATCAAACAGGTATAAAATATATCAGCAAATTGTGAAGGCCCTGTGCAAACTGCACAGATGGACCTTGACCTTCCCTGTTCACAGGGACCCTTTTCTCCTGTTGCATTTCATTTATTTCTGTGACTTATTCTTGACTTATAGGGCATGTTTCAATCATGTTTTGTCTTGATTTGTTTGTTGTTGAAAAAACTGCTTAATAAAATTCATGTTACATGTTGGAATTATTATTGATAGAATACATGCACCATACAAACTTAACAAAGTGGAACTTTGATTGCCTTAATAATGTTGAAGATGGGCCGTATTATGTCATTACGTTGGCCATCTGTATTTCCTTTATCAGTTGAAAGATTTTTTTTTTATTTAAACTTTTCTCAAATGTTCACCATACAAAGATGATGTGCAGAACTCATAAATCAGTCTTGTCCAATGAAGGTCAAGGTCAAAGTTCAAAAGGCAATATTTCATGTCTGTTCTATAACTTAAAGCCCATTTAAGATTTTGTCATGAGTACAGCCTACAACGGGACAGATATACAGATATATAGCTGTTTTTAAAATTGAGGGGCATATTGGTTTTGCCTTGTCCATCTGTCTGTCTGCGCGTTACCACTTTAAGGTGCTTGTGAAACTAGAGAATGGCTTATGGTAGGAACTTGCAATTTTATACATGGGGTAAGCACAAAAAATAAGCGAACCCTTATTTTTTTGTTGTCAGACCTAGTAAGGCAGAGTTATGCCCTATTTTTTTTTTTTTTTTTTTTTTTTTTTTTATACTATATTCTGTTCTATTCTGTTGGCTATATAGCAATAGAAAACCTTGTCAACATGATATCTAGAGGTACCCTTGAGTTAGGAACTTATATTTTGCGTAGTTTAGGATTAATATGTAGATGACCTGATTAACTTTTGAGCAAATTCAGTAAAATATTGACAGTAATACGCCCCTTTTTGGACTTTGTCTAGCAATAGGAAACCTTGTCAACACAATATCTAGAAAACTGCTTGAGCTAGGATTCTGATATTTGGTATACAATCTAGGATCATTGTGTACACGACCTGATTAAGTTTTGAGCAAATTCCGTAAAATATTGACAAGAATTATGCCCATTTTTTTTAGATTGTTCAGCAATAGAAAACCTAATAGAACAGTTTGAGCTAGGATTCTCATATTTGGTATGCAGTTTAGGATCAGTGTGTAGAACCCTGATTAGCTTTTGAGCGAATTCTGTAAAATATTGACAGAGTTATGCCCCTTTTATGGGCTTTGCTATTTTAAAAATAGTAAAACCTACAGCAAAATTATGCCAGTTTTTTAGCAAACCTGAGCAAAAGCTCAGGGTGAGCTATTGTCATCACCCTCTGTCCGTCGTCGTCCGTCGTTCGTCGTCAACAATTAGTTTGTTAACATTCTAGAGGTCACAGTTTTGATCCAGTCTTGATGAAAATTGCTCAGAATGTTTGCCTCTATGAAATCTTGCTCAGGTTCGATACTGGGTTACTTGGGATAAAAAAACTAGGTCGCCAGGTCAAATCAAAGGAAAAACTTGTTAACACTCTAGACGTCATAATTTTGAACCAATCTTGATGAAACTTGCTCAAAATTTTTGCCTCTATTAAATCTAGGTCAAGTTCGAAACTGGGTCACTTGGGGTCAAAAAACTAGGTCACCAGGCCAGATCAGCAGAAAACCTTGTTAACACTCTAGCGGTCACATTTTGAAGCAATCATCATGAATCTTGCTCAATATGTTTGTCTTGATGATTTCTAGGTCAAGTTCAAAACTTGGTCACTTGGGGTCAAAAACTAGGTCACTGAGCCAAATCAGCAGAAAACCTTGTTAACACTCTAGTGGTCACATTTTTTAAGCAATCATCATGAATCTTGCTCAGAATGTTTGTCTTGATGATTTCTAGGTCAAGTTTGAAACTGGGTCACTTGGAATCAAAAACTAGGCCACCGGGCCAAATCAGCAGAAAACTTTGTTAACACTCTAGCGGTCACATTTTCAAGCAATCATCATGAATCTTGCTCAAAATATTTATTATGATGATTTCTAGGTCAAGTTTGAAACTGGGTCACGTGGGGTCAGAAACTAGGTCACCAGGTCAAACCAGCAGAAAACCGTGTTAACATTCTAGCGGTCACATTTTTGAAGCAATAATCATGAATCTTGCTCAAAATGTTTGTCTTGATGAGTTCTAGGATATGTTTGAAAGTCAAAAACTGGTCACCGGGCCAAATCAGCAGAAAACCTTGTTAACACTCTAGTGGTCACATTTTTGAAGCAATAATCATGAATCTTGCTCAAAGTGTTTGTCTTGACGATTTCGAAACTGGGTCACCTGGGATCAAAAACTAGGTCACCTGGCCAAATCAGCGGAAAATCTTATCACTCTAGCGGTCTCATTTTTGAAGCAATCATCATGAATCTTGCTCAAAATGTTTGTCTTGATGATTTTTAGGTCAGGTTCGAAACTTGGTCGCCTGGGGTCAAAAACCAGATAGCGGAAAACCTTGTTAACACTCTAGTGGTCACATTTTTCAAGAAATCATCATGAATCTTGCTGAACATGTTTGTCTTGGTGATTTCTAGGTCAAGTTTGAAACTGGGTCACTTGGGGTCAACAACTAGGTCACCTGGCCAAATCAGCAGAAAACCTTGTTAACACTCTAGGGGTCACATTTTTGAAGCAAACATCATGAATCTTGCTCAAAATGTTTGTCTTGATGATTTCTGGGTCACATGGGGTCAAAAACTAGGTCATCAGGCCAAATCAGAGGAAAACTGTTAACACTCCAGAGGTCACATTTTTTAAATAATCATCATAAGTATTGCTCAAAATGTTTGTCTTGATGATATCTAGGTCTAGTTTAAAACTGGGTCACTTGATATCTGAAACTAGTTCACCTGGCCAAATCAAAGGAAAACCTTTTTGATGCTTTAGAGGTCACATTTTTGAAGTGATCATCATGAATCTTGCTCAAAATGTTTGTCTTGATGATTTCAAGATGATGTATATTTTTCTATCCAGTGACTTTCTTAAGTTTTTTCGTTTAGGTCAGTTTCTCAGTAATTATTGGTCCTACATAGTGATATTTGGTACTTGTGAAGTGTTTGTGTTTAGGTCAGTTTCTTAGTAACTATTGCTCCTACAGCCAGTGATATTTAGTACATGCATACATCTTAGCATGGCTTCTTGAGTGACGTCATCCATATTTGACCTTGACCTTTATTTCACAGTCCATTAGACATGCTACATTGTCTTACTTGTTAATATAATCATTTTGAATTTTGATCAGAATGTTTGCCTTGATCATTTCTAGATCAGGTTCTCAAAGTGCTATGTTGCTCAGGTGAGCGTTACAGGGCCAGCATGGCCCTCTTGTTTACTATTCTATTCTATTGCCATTATAGCAATAGAAAATCTTATCAACACGATATCTAGAGATACCTTTGTGATAGGATTCTTATATTTTGCATAGAGTTAAGGATCTGTGTGTAGACGACCCGATTAATTTTTGAGCGAATTGCGTAAAATATTGATAAGAGCTATGCCCCTTTTCGGACTGTTTAGCAATAGAAAACCTTGTCAGCAGGATATCTAGAGAACCTCTTGAGCTAGGATTCTGATATTTGGCATACAGTTTAGGATCAGTGCATAGACAACCTGATTAACGTTTGAATGAATTCCGTAAAACATTGATGTAGTTTTGTGGACTTATTAAATTATTATAACAATAGGAAAACCTTGTCAGCACAATATCTAGAGAACCTCTTGAGCTGGGATCGTGAGACTTTGCATTCTGGTTTGGATCAATGTTTATATGACCCGATTAACTTTTGAGAGAAATTCATAAAAATGGCAGAGTTATGCCCCTTTCAACTTTGCCTGTATTACAATGGAAAAAAAAAACATTTGGCAACACAATATTTAGAAAACCACATGAGCTAGGATTCTGATATTTGGCATACAGTTTACGATCAATGTGTAGACTACCCAATCAACATTTTAGCAAATTATATAACATATTGAGGGAGTTATACAAACTTTGGGAAAGCCTTGTCAACATGATATCTAGAGAACTGCTTGATCTAGGATCGTGATATTTTGCACTTTTTTAGGATCAATGTTAAGATGACCTGATTAACTTGTGAGTGAAATTCGTAAAAAAAAAAAATGGCAGTTTTTTACTTTGCCTGTATTACAATAGGAAAACGTTGTCAACATGATATCTAGAAAACCGCTTGAGCTAAGATTCTGATATTCAGCACACAGTTTAGGATCAGTGTGTAGACAACCTGATTTACTTTTGAGCAAATTCAGTAAAATATTGAGGGAGTTATGCAGACTTTGATCTGATCTGTGGTGTGTTCTTTGTTTCCAAAGGCAATCTCTTTGACGTTTATTTTACTACACTGCAGCTGGTATTAGTGCCGTGTGGCGGCGGTAGAACGTCTCTCCGTACTTTACCATAGTGCAGATTATATTTCATTTCCTTTGGGATCATTGGGCCCATTATGGTACATTTGAAGATGGAGTTCTGTTCATGTATACGCTTGAGGGCGTAAGCAGTGTTGCAAACTTCATTACTGTTTATGAAGAGTCTCAATAAACCGAGACTCCCATTTTCTGATCTGTGGTGTGTTCTTTGTTTCCAAAGGCAATCTTTTTTACGTTTATTTGTTATTATAACAATAAGAAAACCTTGTCAACACGATATCTAGACAACTTCCTCAGCTAGGATTCTGATATTTTGCATACTGTTTAGGATCAATGTTTAGATGACCTGATTAACTTTTGAGGGAAATTTGTAAAAAAAAAATTGGTAGAGTTATGTTCCTTTCTTCTTTCCCTGTATTACAAGGGGAAAACATTGTCAACATAATATCTTGAAAACCGTATGAGCTACGGTTCCAATATTTGGCATACAGTTTGGATCAGCATGTAGATACCCTGATTAAT
Organism: Anodontia alba; assembly: GCA_964016985.1. Taxonomy (NCBI): domain Eukaryota; kingdom Metazoa; phylum Mollusca; class Bivalvia; order Lucinida; family Lucinidae; genus Anodontia; species Anodontia alba. The sequence continues at coordinate 62,931,752 of OZ024830.1, read as the reverse complement.
TTTTGAGTGAATTCAGTATTCAGACTTTGCCATTATAGCAGTTTGAAAACCTTGTCAACACAATATTTAGAAAACTGCTTTTAGTAGAATCCTGATATTTTGCCAATTATTTGAGATCAATGTTTAGATGACCTATTACCTTTAAGCTGATTTTGTAATAAACTGGGGGAGTTATGCCCAACTGGGGGAGTTATGCCCCTATTAATTCTGACTTACCACAAGGGCTCATTGAAGAATGCAGGAGAATCAATAATAATGTTGGGACCTGTAGACCATTTATTGCATTAGCCAGCAAGATATGTGAATTTATGAACTGCACATAATACATTTAACGATGTTTGATAATATACTGGCTTTATGTCATGAAATGATCTTCATCACAAATAGTGTCCAAACATATCAACATGTACATGTATTAGTTCATTTTAACACCACACGTAAGTGTCCCGGTATTTGTATCACTTCCATAGTCCTGTCGATGAAGAGGTTTTGTGCACTATAAATCACTGTCTATAATTAACACTGATAGAATTTCTCACAAATCATAGTCCTGTCTATGAAGAGTTTTTTTGCAATATTAATCACTGTCTATGAGTAACCCTGATAGAGATTATCACAAATCACTAACGCTTTGAAGCCGCGAATAAGGTGTCCATGTCACTATCACAAAATAGCCAGTAATAAGCCAGATTATGCCATACTTATCATAAATGGTCCACTTGACTAATCTACTTGTAACACTAAACAACATATAATAAGAAAAGAAACAACAAAGCTAATACATGGGCGGGTGCGTGGGAAACAAATATTTAGCTAAAATTGATGCTGCTAGCAGCTTGCATAAAACTGAACTGATGCTGGGGCGGTTATCGGATGTGTGGCGCCAAAATCAGTGCTGAAATCTGATAAGGTAATCTAAACGTCACCAAGGTTACAGACAAAAGGAATGGATCAGTCCAAGAAGATCCCTATCAAGTGGAATGGTCCACAGACAGGAGCATCAGACATCACATGGGGCCATGTGTGATCTGCTTACATAAGGAGGACAGACGGCTAGATCACGTGAAGCATGCATGACCAAGACTAGCATTCCCGTCGACATTAATATTGGATTAATAACTTAATCCTTACATTAATTCTGACTTACCACACGGGCTCATTGAAGAACGCAGGAGAAGTAATAATAATGAAGACTGGGTTTGGGACCTGTAGACCATTTATTGCATAAGCCAGCAAGATATGTGAATTTATGAACTGCACATAACTACATTTAACGATACTTGATAATATAATGGCTTTATGTCATGAAATGATCTCCAAACCCCACAAACCCAGGTAGTGATAGAGTGCAAACCGCTAATAGCAACCCACAAACAATACATTTGAATGAAAACATGTAAAGAAGAAAACCATAAACAAATACAAGCAACATACATGAATTGATACTGTACATGTCTGCCCCCACAGCAGATTATAATTGTGTTCATGAGAATTCGACATGTGCATAACTTACTCCGTTAAGGAAATTAGGCTCTCAACACAACCCTATGTAAATTCTATTCAGAGAGTTCCAGGTATTCCAACACTTGCCCCGCAGGCTAGAGACAATTTTGATAAGTGTCGGCCAGTTTCAGCCGCAAGGAGAATGCAGGCTGCAGGTAGCGTTCTACAGCATTACTAGACCAGTCCCCTTGCATTTTTACCCATTATAGGGGCAGCATGGCAAAGCTCACCCCACCCCCCACCCCCGCCCCCCTTCCTGAAGGAATGCCCTGAAAACTTTGATGGTTCTAGTCCTAGACTGGATAAACACTTGCGTAAATAAGTCACAAATGAGCTATGGGGTTTGGGCCACTGGGTGAGGGGTAGCAAAATAGTGGGATTGGACCACTGGACCTGGGCAGTCGGGTCAGGGTTAACAGAAGAGCTGTTGTAGGGCAACAGGGGGATTCAGCTATCCTTGACAGAGGAACTTACAAAGTTTTCTGCTTAAACTCAATCGTTTTTGACCATCTTACTGAAATTACTGCTCCTGATGTTCGGAGTTGAACATCCGAGCGACATAAATACCAGGTGCCATTCGAGAACCGAAGCAATTTTTTGTCCCGCAGGTAAACTGTCTTACCATTAAACTGCCACTTTAGGCCAGTCACCTTTTGGCTGTGTTTTGAGATTGGTACATGTCTATAAGCTGATTGAATATCTACTTTAGCCACGAAACACCCCTCTGTTACCAAAGCAGTCGCATCATCTACCCGAGCAAACTTTTGATGCCATTCTTCCGTGCTGTAATCATTTACAGCCTGCCCAGGAGGCATGGAGCAATCATGAATTAGTCTCACCCCACCCTCAGGTTTCTCAATTACCCCAAGTGGGCTTATTATATCAGGGGGTGAGAGACAACTTCATAGTTACCCATGCCTATTTCATGCAGGATTTGCTTAGTTGCTCTGGCATACAGGGGGCTTCCCGGCTGAGCTGATTTGTGGTTATCATAATGTACCGGCGTTGAGTTAGCATCTTTATCTATTATATCAAATCCGTTTTTAATGCCTCCAAGAATAAATTCCCGGTCAATGTCATCGCTTAGTTCTTCTTCCCAGGCAGAAAAAATAGGCCAAAACCTGTATAAGGGCCATAAGTCTCTACTTTTAGTTTTTTGATTGGTTGTGAGCCTGAGTGGAATGACACTGGTGGCAACCTGAATGCGAACATTGATGGACAAACTTGCACTCTTTGTAATGACACCCATTTTTGTAATTAAAGAGCTTACAAATCACCTTCCCATCCAAAGTCAAATTTTGAGCAGGGCCCGCAGTGTTCTTTTGGGTTCCTGTACTCCCCTCAGAGGTGCCACATGAGGCTGTCGGACTATTCTGGGTTGCAAGTGTATGGAATGGAATAAGGCACATCAGTACCCCATCTAAACCCATGCCTAGCTTGTAACTTTCTGTATTCCCTGTTGTACATAAGGACTGAAATGAGGGTGTAGCGCTGCACCAGTTGACATACTTTAGTTGTGTATGACAGGTAATCCAGAATGTTACCAGCATGAAGTCTTGATTCAGCAAATAACATATAAAATGGCTAAATTGGCAACTGACCACTGAGCCAGAGTAACATTTTCCAACTCTGGCTTACGAGGACCAGACTTCAACCCTACTTGATGGGACCCATTACCGACCCGCCCCCTCCCCCCTACTATAATCTCCTTTTCGACCTGATTCGAAATAAAGTCACATATACCATAGTATGTGTATGAGGGGGCGGGGGGGGGGGGGGCAGACTTAACGGCAGCAGATTCTAGGAAGATCTGTGGACCTTTCCACGATGGTGACTGTGATAATGCCACTGGCTACTGATCACGAGTGTTAAAAATATTTTTTTTAAGAATGTCCCCATTTACATATCATCAACATGGTCGTGCAGTCATTTTTAGCATGTTTGTTTACATGCCGTTTATTTCCGTTATCGGCTTATTTCAATGGTGACACCCAGCCGTTTAGTAGTAAACATGTGCATCTGCTTTCCGCTCTAGGATGAAGATCTGCTGACACGATTAGCCGGAGAAAATCGACTTAAAATCGGTATATTTGACAAGATACAGAAGTTTGTCACCGCCGCAGGCAAAAAAGGCCGCTAAATAGTCACGAGGATTTTTATTGGTTGGAACTTGTACGGTGATCATGTCAATAGTGTATCTGGAAAAAAACAGAAGACAGACAGACAGACATAACGAAAATTTGATAGACGAAGAATAAAAAAAAAGTCCTGCAAAGTTCGATTACATCCAGTCACACGTCTCATGAATGAAAGTCTATACAAAATGGCTAATTTGGCTAATAGTACAATGGTAATGTTAAATTATGTTTTATTAAGATAGTTTCTTTGTTTCTTTTCTTTCATACTTCGACCGTTTCGCCACCGTTCTGCACAGATCATACTAAATACCGCAAGATACTGGAAAATAGCTACGAGTAGTCCAAAGGTCAGCTAGCCAACAAAAGGTAAACAGAGATTGTATCTTAAGGTAGGTGCATGTCTATAATTTCCTTATAAAGAGAACCAGGACAGCACATTTGAAATCTACGGAAAATAACTGCCTTGACCATAGGTCCGGTACTACTAAACATCCACAGCAGCCCCATGAACCTCCCCCCGCCCCTGCCCCCCACCCCACACACACTCGACCCTCTCAAAAAGATGGAACTACTACGTCTTCAACATGTAAACCTTGACTGTTGTCACGCCAGCAAATATGGGGAATTAAATAGACGCTGTTTACGCAAATATGGAGACGCATGTAAGTATTTTGCTATGAAACACATATCTTTTTTTAATCATTCGAAACAATATATCGATGTAAACTTATCAATAAGTTTTGTAAGAAATAATAGTCATACTATGTGGTGCAGGTGGCGGTTTAGTAGTACCTTGATAGACCTATTAATTCAGGAAAAATGCTGGATTTGGATTTTCCTCATTCATGGTCCAAATATCGATTTTTTGGGTTCATTGACACCATCGCAACGCAACGGTTCTAATGAACTACAAAAATCTATGTTTTAGTATGTAAAAACGTTAAACTATAATACCCCGCCATTATTTGACGAAATTTGCCCATTAGCAATCAAAAAAAAAAAGGTAAGAGAAAAGTCCAGGGAGTGCCACAATCACAAACCGCAGCCCTTCCCAGACACCAGGAGGAAGAGGAAACCGACAAATCCAAACAAACACAAATCGAACAAACGTACGAAAAATACAAAGATTAGCTCTCTCTTCCCCAAGCGAGGTAATCGCAATGCTAAAAAGACTGAAAAACACAAGAACAAAATGACACAAGGTAAGACATAAAACAAATGAAAAAAATGGGACTGTGGCAAGGTCTGCTGCAGAGCTCTGACCAAGTTATCGCAATGATGCAGCAACATTGCCGCAAGGTTGCTGCAGTGTGATTTTACCATGCAAATGAAGTCTGCCATAAGGTTGCCGCAGACCTATTGCAAAACTGCGGCAAACATTTGGCTATACTATGGGAAAAGGGACTTTACAAAGTTAAAAATATGCATGCGCATGCCCTCAGGGATGTTGCTGTTCTAAAATGCGGACATCCTGAACACACAAGACACCTGAAAATATACCCTATGTAAGATTTCAGCTCAGATATTTTTTATCTTGGGCAGATATTTGAGCATTTGATACTAATGTTTTATGTATGAGGTTAACTTTCTATGACACAGTCCCTTATACGAGGGTGTATCAAAAAATACGTGGACTTTTATTATAACTTTAAAACTGCTCAACGTAAATCGATAAAATTTTGCACACGTATTAAACAATTAAATGTTAAAAGGATCATAGGGTTTACATTGATGTATTATACTTGTGTTTAACAAAATTCAAGTTTTAATAGTCCTGGGTAGGTACCCCCGGCGCAACCCATTTCTTGACTGCACTGCGTAGTGTTAATATCTCTCTTGACTCCCTAAATTAGCGCCAAACTATACTAAACGTCGTCTGCTTATGTGTTGACGTCATATTTAACGTCGTTGCAAATTTGAGCGTCATCCGTTGGGTACTTTAGAATATACAGCCAGTAAACTTAAGGCGTACGTGGAAATCGTAAGGTCAAAATGGCGGCACCGGCGCTGGAAGAGACCCGTGCAATAATAAAGTTTTGTGTGGACCTAGGAAAAACACCAACAGAGACGATGAAAATGATGAAGGATGCTAATCGATCTTCAAATGTAAGCAGACCTCTTGTTTTTAAGTGGCATAAAAGATTTTCGGAGGGTAGGGAGTCTCTAAAAGACGACACTGGGAGAGGACGGAAACGAATCGTGAACGCTGGGACAGTAGCGGCAGTGAAGAGCCTTATCGAGGAGGACCGTAGATTGACTGTTAGTGACATTTCAACAAAAGTAGGCGTTAGTTATGGCAGCGTCCACTCGATTTTGAGAAACCAGCTGAAGATGTCAAAGGTTCATGCGCGCTGGGTGCCGAGATTACTAAAAAATGCAGAAAAGGAACGACGTGTTCAAGATTCTCTGTCTTTCCTACGGCAGTATGAGAGGCACGGAGACGCTTTCCTCGACAGAATTATAACTACAGACGAGACGTGGCTCTGGTTTTACGACCCAGAGACGAAGCAGCAGTCCTCTGTGTGGAAGAGAAATTCATCCCCACCCCCACAGAAGGCCAGGGTCAGCCGGTCCGGAGGGAAGTACATGTTTATCATGTTTATGGACAGACGGGTATGCTGCTGTGCCATTCCGTGCCTAAGGACCAGACGGTGAATGCCGACTACTATTCTAAGGTAAAAAACATTTTCCTTACTATTTTTATTAACAAATGAACTATAATTCAAACATTTAACATTTCTAATAAATGTTCTTCTTTTCAGGGCCGGCAGGTTTGTTTTCAAATGAATAAATCTGGGTATTCGATTTCATGTTTTTCAGGTTCTCAGACGTGACCTGATACACGCACTGCAGAAGAAGAGGCCCGGCATTCCGATCGAGAGATATATTCTTCACCAGGATAATGCCCCGGCACACAGGGCGGACACCACCCGGCTTGAACTCGACCTGATGGGATTAAAGACTATCGACCACAGCCCTTATTCCCCGGACCTGGCTCCCATGGACTTTGCCGTTTTCCCGGAAATTAAAGCACAGCTCAAGGGACGAAGATTTACGTCGCTGGAGGAGCTTACATACTTAACACATGGCATCATTCGTCAGTTCGACTCAGCGTGGTATCAGAAGGTGTTTAGCAAGTGGGTGGAGCGACACAGGAAGTGTGTTGAGTGTAGAGGCGAGTACTTTGAAAAGCGCTGACTTGCAACGTAAGTAGTCAACGTCGAAACGTCATCTTGACGTTGTTACCGTGCGCCGGTACCACCACACTAACCATTTAAGAATGGTTGCTATGGGAGACCCACTGGACCTATCGTACCCAAAGTTAACAGACATATAGAAAAATGCCGATATATAATTACTATGAATATTTGATCTCATTATCTGTAAAAACAAAATTACTGTAACGAAAGTTCACGTATTTTTTGATCCACCCTCGTACTATGCATCTGCATAGGATATCCCTCCTCAGAGCCCCATGCTCCTTCCCTGGGCCTTATAACCTTAACTAGCAGATCCCCTATTTAGAGGTTCTAATATTTCTTTTAAAGGAGTCAATAGTTGAAGAGATTTGACAACAACAATTTCAGATATGAGTAAGCATGCTCGTTTGGCTTGCTATTTAATTCAATGCATTTAGATAATTGGTTTCCATGCAGAATCTTATCAAGTTTCTATGAATCTTTAGTTCATCCAAAATGAAACTCAGGATTTATGTTTCTAAATATCTATGCATGATTCTTTATGATCCTGAGTAAAATGTAAAATGGATTTACTGTCTTTGAGAAAGTTTTGGGTTTTTAATTGCAAAGAAAGTAAACTTACCATTTTCAATAATCTTTTAAATTAAATTTAAGAATCCATATAGAAAACAGTATTCCAATGAAAACACAAACCCATATTAATTCACACAGATACAACGAAACACAAAATTACATGTATTCCACAGACCTAAACAAGAAAATCTCTATCAAATCCTTTACTTTCTAACTGCATGGTCACTCATTCAGTGCTATCCTATAAATGACTGCACTTTTTGGTCAAAACGCAAACTATCTGACCACTTATATGATATCTTAATTAAAAGCACATTGGAGTCATGGCAACAGGCCATAAATATTTCCCTAAACCTGTTTTGCATAATTACAATTATTTTCTGGCAATGTTCAGGCAAAGTTGGTCATAAGCTTGCCATAATGTTATAGAAATTCATTTTTGCACTGAACTTAACAGCTTGAAACTTTTCAAAGTATCTGACCAGAAAAAAGAGTTGATATGGATCTGTTCAGAAAAAAGAGTTGGTATGAATCATGTCAGCAGACTGGTTTTTTCCCCCATTGAAGACCCAGTTTTGGTTGTTTTATATTATCATTGTCACGGTGATCTATGTTGTTAACTTTCAGCTGTCATAAAAACTTGCAAATGTAAGGTGAAAATTATTGATGTTATTAACCCTATTTCAGAATGTTTTTATTTGAATACAATTACTAATATTGAGGTGGTCTGCTGCTTACAGTATAATTATCTTTGTCGAATAAATTTTGAAATTCCAAAAAAAAGGGGGGGGGGGGGGGGGGAAAAACAACTGAGTGGAATGACATAATCTCTAGTAATCATCAGATTCAGAGATAATGGCAAATCTCTGGCAAACTAACTCGAAAAAGAAAACTTTCTAGCAAAGTTTTGGCAAGCTCCTTGATCCCCAATATCTTTTGGCAAAGTTCTGGCAAACTCCCCCCTGCTAGCAAGGTACTTTGCCAGAGCATTGCCATTAGCGGCAATGATCGGCAAAGTTTACCGCACAGATTTTCTTTGCTGCAACCATGCTGCTGCCTTGTGGCGACAGTATGGCACAGATTCTTTTTCATAAGGGAAACCACAAAGCAACTAAGAGTGAGACCAACACCGGGACCACCACCTTAGAACGGTCAGTAGAGCAGTAGAGTAAACCACCGGAGGGGGGTGGGGTGGGAGGGTGGCGGGGGGTTAAAGCACCAGCTAGCCAACTTCACCCTTGGTCTCGATGCTACTCTTAATACAGAAATACATAAAAAATCGTTTCGCATAAAGGCTCCCAACTCAGTCAATGCATCAAAGCGAAACCATAAAAATCAAATTAATCACTATAATAAAAAAAAAACAGATCTCCACAATATCAATGCATATACCAAGTTTGGTGAAAATCCATTGATGTTTACTCAAGTTATTATAAGGAAATGAAAAACGGACGGGACGGACGACTGACTGACGGACAGACACACGGAAGTCCAACGTGAAACCATAATACTATCGTGTGGCGGGGTATAAAAATGAGAAGTTACGGTATACGCCTGTAAACCCCACTTTCCTCTATCTTAACGACGAATAAAATAGTTCTAATTGCTTGAACATGTTAAAATAATAAAAAAAAACACACACACATACACAAATGTCAACAATTCCAGTTCCAATATTTTGGGATCTATGAGCCACTGACAACAAAATTCCATCACGCACTAGACCACCCTCTTAAACGAAGGTCATGTTGACCTACTTTAGGCAGTCTGGCCTTACAAACTTCATAAGTGAACATACCAGACCATTTTGGGTCATTTCCCTAGTAACTTATTACACAAAAAACTATAGACACCAATTTATCCTTTAAACTTTCAGGGTACAGTTCAAATATATGGAAGCATCTGACGGTGATTATGCTAGTGCGAAAGATGTTTATGGAGAATACCTTGACACCATGAGAGCCAATTACCCTGAAAGTAGAGTAATATCAAAACCACAAATGGGATTAATAGTGTCTAAAATTTTTAAGAATGTAACAGTAGGCCTGCATTCTGGCCATCATATATACAAGGGTCTTCAAATTAACTTAAATGAAGATAAAAACTGTGATAGGACATTTATTACCACTGTACCTGCAGAAAATGTTTTGTTGTTGTTTTTTTTTTTTTTTTTTTTTTTTTTTCTTTATTAATGAAAATGACAGTTCAAACTATGCAGTATCATCAGGCCACTGCATAAACAAGAATGAAAAAAAGGTAAGAGAAAAGTCCAGGGAGTGCCACAATCACAAACCGCAGCCCTTCCCAGACCCCAAGAGGAAGAGGAAACCGACAAATCTAAACAAGCACAAACCGAACAAACGTACGAAAAGCACTAAGATTAGCTCTCTCTTCCCCAAGCGAGGTAATTGCAATACTAAAAGGACTGAAAAACACAAGAACAAAATGACACACGGTAAAGACATACAACAAATCGCTTCGTAGAATACACCACAAAGCAACAAAGAGTAAGACTAACACCGGGACCACCGCCTTAGAACGGTCGGTAGAGCAAACCACCGGGGGGTTTAAAGCACTTTTACAGCTAGCTAACTTCACCCTGGGTCCCGATGCTACTCTTAATACAGAAATACATAAAAATTCGGTTCGCATAAAGGCTCCCAACTCAGTCAATGCATCAAAGCGAAAACATAAAAATCAAATTAATCACTATAATAAACAAAGACGAGTACTCATGGTTAATTCTACTGTATGCCAGAGAAAATGAAAACCAATAGTTGAACCACGGCGGGCCAAGCCAAAGACATATCGTCAAGCCTCAACCCACTGGTTAAAGTTTTACGAAGAGGCCGTCATTGAGTCTGAGGCCCGAACCGCCGTCGTGCAATTAAAGAGTGAAGCATAGCCATCAACAATGATTGGGTTGACAACTAGGCATGCAGTCTGCCGCATAATATCCAGGCTATAGCCAATTCTTTTATAACGGTTAAAAAGTTTTCTGAATTGCTCCGAAAAGTTAGATTTACCTACAATTTTTCTAAATCTGTACACTAAGTCACCGTAAAATTCGGGTTCCGATATCCCTTGTTGCAGAAGTGTTTTCAGACTGACGCTATATTTTTCTAACAAGGCACTGTGCCTGCGATAAAATTTCGAAAACGCCTTACGAAGTTTAAAATAACGATAGTTTTAAAATAATTGAAATTGATAAAAATAGAAATTGGAAATTTTCAGTGTGTGGAAAGGAAATAGACCCAAGCATTATTGGTCATAATGGCATTACTTGTAACACAATTGTAAGTGTTAAAATTTTATTTAACACATTAAAACAGACAAAATTATGCAACGGTAAAACAGCAGAGCCAGGCCATAAATCCAGTAAATTTCGGATATTGCAAGAATGGAGTATTTGTGGGAATGAATATAGTGTAGAATATCATCTAGAAATTGTCAGCGTGTAGTTTCATTTGTTGACTATTCTGATGTTTGTCATGCATGTAGTATTATCAGGAAGCCAGTTGCCCATGAAAAAGATGGTGAAATGGACTTTCCGGAAAATGATTTGTTATTTCAGTTATTCCCTGAAGCCAATCAACAAATACTCAGTATTTTGAAACAACAAAGTCACATTTGTAAATCTAATAAAGACCCTCGAAGTCGTAGATGGAACAAAAATATACTGCAGGTTTCACTTACCATGTGGAATAGATCACCGCAAGCCTACACAACTCTTCGGAACAGTGGAATTCTTTTCTTGCCTTCAGAAAAAACGTTTACAGAGATACAAAAACTGTGTCAGTCTAAGACCCGGGGTGAATCATAAAATGATGCAATGGTTACATGAAGAGTCTAGTTGTCTGAACACTGAAAAAGAAGGGGGGCTCATATTAGATGAAATGGCTATTCAAGAAGACCTCCAGTTATGTTTTGAAAATGGTCAAGTATAGATAGACGGACTTGTTGATATGGGCCAGACAAGTAATGATATGTATCAACTGAACGAGCCTAAAGCTGAACCACGTACTGCTAAATATATACTACAATTTGAGTCTAATGCTTTAAATAATGGGAAATTAATGATTTTTAAGATCAATGATGAACGTGTGTTATTTTACTTTAATAACCTTGATCTTCTACCTCCTAAGCCTAAATTATCTTTTCGATATTTGAAACAAGGTATCCAAGAATTTCATAGGAAGTATGTTTTGGCTCCATCTGATAAAGCTGCTAATAATGTTGTTGTGTGACGACTTTATTATATCAATACTTTAATACAAGAACTTGGTAGTACCAAAACATATGAACGGATTTCTACTGACGAGAGATCTACCCTTTCTATCGATATTACTGCTAAACTTGCAGTGAGTATTAAAGAAAAGCAAGACAGACTTCCTACGTTATATTGGTTACCGAAACTTCATAAACGACCTTATAAAGCACGTTTCATTGCTAATTCTAGTTCATGTACGACTACTGTTTTGTCCAAACTGCTAACTTTATGCCTTACTGCTGTTAAAAAACATTGGATAAGATACTATGATACTGTTTACGAAAGGGACGGAATTAACTATTTTTGGTCAATTAAAAAAATCCAATGATGTTCTCAATAAATTTAAATCTAAAAACTTTCAGGCTTTTAAATTGTCTACATATGATTTTTCTACACAGTATACTACGTTACCTCATCATCTTATAAAAGATAAACTTATTGATTTAATTAACCGAATGTTTATTCGGGAGAATACCCAATATTTGGCTTGCAACGAAGAATATGCTTTTTTCACTTTTGATGTATACAATAATCACAATTTATGGTCGTGTCAAAAAGTCTGTGAGGCACTTGTTTATCTTTTGGATAATATTTTTATTAGATTTGGAACTAAACTTTATAGGCAAACTATTGGTCCGATGGGAACTAATTGTGCTCCTCTTGTTGCAGATTTGTTTCTTTTTTGTTATGAGAGAGATTTCATGAAGTCTCTCTCACGTGAAAATCAGGCTGACATTATTGAGGCTTTCAATTCAACTTCAAGATACCTTGATGATTTATTAAATATTGACAATATTTACTTTAACCAAATGGTGGACCGCATATACCCTACAGAACTCCAATTAAGTAGAGCAAATTCTTCCGATACCGAGGTTCATTTTTTGGATTTGAATCTATGTATATATAATGGTACAGTTTCCATCAAAATTTATGATAAACGGGACGATTTTGATTTTGATATAGTCGATTTCCTTTTTCTGGATGGCGATGTCCCCCGGCATACCTCATATGGGGTAAACATATCTCAACTTATTAGATTCGCCAGAGCTTCTTCAATTCTTAGTGACTTTAACTATCGTAATAAAGCCCTTACTGCCAAACGTCTCAGGCAGGGCTATCGTTATTTTAAACTTCGTAAGGCGTTTTCGAAATTTTATCGCAGACTCAGTGCCTTGGTAGAAAAATATAGCGTCAGTCTGAAAACACTTCTGCAACAAAGGATATCGGAACCAGAATTTTACGGTGACTTAGTGTACATATTTAGAAAAATTGTAGGAAAATCTAACTTTTCAGAGCAATTCAGAAAACTTGACGATATGTCTTTGGCTTGGCCCGCCGTGGTTCAGCTATTGGTTTTCATTTACTCAGGCATACAGTACAATTAGCCATGAGTACTCGTCTTTGTTTATTATAGTGATTAATTTGATTTTTATGTTTTCATTTTGATGCATTGACTGAGTTGGGAGCCTTTATGCGAACCGAATTTTTATGTATTTCTGTATTAAGAGTAGCATTGGGACCCAGGGTGAAGGCTAGCTGTAAAAGTGCTTTAAACCCCTGGTGGTTTACTCTGCTGACCGTTCTAAGGCGGTGGTCCCGGTGTTGGTCTTGCTCTTTGTTGCTTTGTGTTTTATTCTACGAGGCGATTTGTTTTATGCCTTACCGTGTGTCATTTTGTTCTTGTGTTTTTCAGTCATTTTAGCATTGCGATTACCTCGCTTGGGGAAGAGAGAGCTAATCTTAGTGCTTTTCGTACGTTTGTTCGATTTGTGCTTGTTTGGATTTGTCGGTTTTCTCTTCCTCTTGGTGTCTGGAAAGGGCTGCGGTTTGTGATTGTGGCACTCCCTGGACTTTTCTCTTACCTTTTTTTTTTTTTTTTTTTTTTTTTTTTTTTTAATATTTGGGCTTCGATGGGTTCAGGTTTCCTGTGGCATACTTTCCAACAGCTGGTGTAAATGCACCGGAGCTGAATTTTAATGTATGGGAACTTATCAGACAACTTTCTTCCTATGAATTTTCCATTCTGTATGTTTGTTTTGATGGTGGAAAATCAAACAGACCTTTTCAACTAATGAACTTCAAAGATAAGAACGATGCCATAGAAAAAAAATGTTACTTCTATTAATCCATTTAAGCCAAGTGAAAGAGTAACATTCATAATGGATTTTTCTCATAACATGAAAAAGTTTAGAAACAATTTATATTCCAGCGGGGACCATGAATTTTGTACCCGTAAACTGAAACTGAAAAATAAGCCAATCATATGGGACAACTGGATAAAAGCCTACAACTGGGACAGATATCATGACCTATGCGAGTGCATCGAAAATTAACAGATGAAATCTTCCTGAATAAAAAATTAAAAATGAGAAATCATCTGACAGAACATGTTCTCGATCGCGACATGCTACACCTCATGAATAAATAAAAGGAGTCACTCAAGGATGGAGGTCACTTAGAATGTAGCATCGAACTGCTAGAACACTTCAGCCAAGTTATAGATATTTACAGAGACCCCAGACCTATAACCGATTTGAATGACAAAAGACTCCAACGGCTTTCAGACATTGAAACCTGGCTAAACAAATGGTCGGAAGATATTGAACAACAGACAGTTGAGTCCAGTGAAAAGTCAAAATGTTTTCACAAAGGAGACATACTCGGACATTATCAGCATGCTTAGAGGATTCCGTGATATTTGTGTAAGAAGAATAAATTGAATTTTAGTCAGTCCAGTCAATAGTTCGGTTTCACGGAGGGTCTGCCCCCGATTATGGCAGCCCTCTTGATGAGTGATGCAAAAGCTGAAACTCAGTAGTTTGGCGTGGAAGGACTTTTTCTGGCCACCTTAGACGTCCAAAAAGCTTTTGATGTTGTTCATCATACCATGTTAATGGATAAATGTATACATAAGGGAACTCATAAAGACATTTGGCAAGTGGTTAAAAATCTATATGAAGGTCTAACATCTAATGTGAAGTGGCTCGGTGAATGCAGTGAAAGCTTCTCCGTCAAACAAGGTGTGAGACAGGGTGGAATTTTGTCTACACATCTGTATAAGGTGTTTATAGACGCTTTTCTGAACATACTTTAAAACAAACGATTGGGATTCCGAATTGGAACTGTTTATATCGGTTGCCCTGCATGCTGTGATGATGTGGCTTGTCTGACTGAATGCAAACACGAACTCCAGTCAATGTTTGGTGAGTCAAAGGGATATTCGAGGAAGCATCGGTATGAAATTCACCCAACCAAAACAAATGTCATCGCTGCAGTGAACGAGCTTAAGGTTGAAAAAAAGTTTATCCTGGACGCTCGGAGAATTTTCCATAGGAATTTCAGACAGGGCAGTGCACCTGGGTATAATGAGGACAGGAAAAACTGAATCTAGTATCAATGTCGACGTGAGAATTTTGCTTGCTATTCTCTCATGAACACTGGTCTTCATGGTTCTAACGGACTTATCCCCACTGTGTCTTATCAAATCTGTAGGACTTATGTTATACCAAGGCTTCTTTATGGGCTTGGAATTATACCACTTAGGACATCCCAGATTTAATGGATTAGTCGTTATCATTTACAAACATTGAGAAACTTACCACAACGAACCGCTACTTCAGCAATGTATATGCTTCTAGGTGCCTTACCATTAGAGGCAGAATTGCATAAGAGACAGTTTAGTTTGATCCACAGTGTTGTAAAAATATGAGCTTAACTATACTTAATTTAGTGCCACAAAAAGTGAGAACCATTGTCTTCAGAATCTTGTTTTAAGGCAATTAGCCTGTAGCCTTAACAATCCACGCAATTTCTTCCACATATTGAAGGAAGTGCTTCAAAAGTATGAGCTCCCAACAATCAAAAAATTAGTGTGACTCTGGACCTTAGTATACAGTGGAAGGGTTTATGCACTAAAGCAGTCAATTTATATTGGACTAAGTCACTTGTTGCATATATGAAGACAAAGAAATCGTTAAGATACTTATCAACTAACAGCTTGAGGGTGGGGTTACCTCAACTCATTTGGAGGGATATACAGGCTGGTGATCAAGTTAAAAGAAGTATCGTCAGAGCCAGGATCCTCACCGGCACATACACTCTACAGTCCAACCGGTACACCTTCAGTAATGAAACGGTTAACTCTACGTGTTTACACTGTCAGCTGGAGGATGAGGATATTCATAATGTGGTGTGTTGGTGTCCAGCATTCTACGAGTATCGTGTGTCTGCACTGAGCCAGCTTAGACGAGCGGTAATTGAAGCTACTGATCCAGAGACATGGAGTGCATATTTAGTAAAAATACTGGGGAAATATAGTGAAGATACTTGTATGCACTGATTATTTGGTTCGTTGTTATCCAAAACTGTTCTTGATTAGGCCTATACGAAAGACAGAAATTATCGCCAGAGAGTTCTTCTACAAGATTCATATCAAGAAATTGCGCCTTAATGACATAAAGTATTGGGTGCCGTCACTGAATAGGCTTTTTTTCTCCAGAACTTTAAGATGTATAGTTTTTAACACTCCGAGTAGACTGGCTCCAGTCTCTAGTGACAAAATAATTTTTCTTATAATCTGTTTAATAATCCACTAAAATAAAACCAAAGTAATATCATGACTATAGAGGCTGGTCACTAGAGACTGGTGAAATCCACAGAGTCCTTATGTAATGCATAAAATTGGCTTAAGTGCTTTAATGGTTTATCATCATGGATTTGTTGATCTATCCCCAGCAGGGAACTCTTAATGGTCTGTGAAAAATTAGGTTTATATCTTTACAGGAATCAGCCTGTGGTCAGCTGTTGTTAAGGTCAGCTGATGTGTAATCTTTTATTTCAGAAGGAATATTTTTTAAGTTTCTACAGGTCTTTATATTCATGTACATGAAAACTGTGTAGACCTATGCCTGCCTGCGTCTTTGGACAATCTGGCATATCAAATCATTTTTACTGGTGACTGTAGACATTCTAGAAATTACATAATTATTTTAGCAAGTCACAGACTAGGTAATTAGGTGATTCAGTCCAAGTTTATATATATATATATATATATATATATATATATATATATATATATATATATATATATATATACGTGTATATATATATATATATATATATATATATATATATATATATATATATATATATATATATATATATATATATATATACGTGTATATATATATATATATATATATATATATATATATATATATATATATATATATATATATATATATATATATATAGATAGATAGATAGACAGATAGATATTTGAAAATTGATATTATTTTCTTAGGATAGTCTGTCCAATACTTTAAGTTTAAATCGTATTCTACACATTATCCATTTATTTGATGTAAGTGGGCGTCTGATCTGGGTCTACACTATTAGTTCAGGACTGTCTGTCAAATACTTAGGGTATTCTACAGTATCCATTTATTAAATGTAAGTGAGCATCTGATCTTGGTCTTCATTGTTACGTCAAGACTGTCTGTTCAGTACTTTGAATGGGTTTTATAAAGTATCTGGGTCTACACTGCTATATAGCTCAGGACTGTCTGTCAAATTCTTAGGATATCTAGGGTATTCTTTAATAAAAGATCTAAGGTGGGGTCTTATGTGGGTCCAGACTGTTAGCTCAGGACTGTCTGTCCAATACTTAGGGTATATACGGCATTGTACAGTATACGTTTATCAGATATTAGGTGGCGTCTAATCTGGGTCTTCGTTGTTGGATCAGATATCTGTCCAATACTTAGGATGTATACAGTATTCTGCGGTATCCATTTATTAGATGGTATGTCTCATCTGCACTGGGTCAGCACTCTCTGTCCAATACTTAGGGTATATACGGTATTGTACCGTATCTATTGTTTAAATGTAAGATGGGGTCTGATCTAGTTCTACTGTTAGCTCAGGACTATCTGTCCGATCCTTAGGGTGTATACTGTATTCTACAGTATCCATTTAGTAGATGTAAAATGGGGTCTGATCTAGCTCTACAGTTAGCTCAGGACTGTCTGTCCAATACTTAGGGTATATACTGTGTTCTTCAGTATCCATTTATTAGATGTAAGGTGGGGTCTGATCTAGCTCTACAATTAGCTCAGGACTATCTGTCCAATCCTTAGGGTATATACTGTATTCTTCAGTATCCATTTATTAGATGTGAGGTGGAGTCTGATCTAGCTCTACAGTTAGCTCAGGACTATCTCTCCGATCCTTAGGGTATATACAGTATTCTACAGTATCCATTTATTAGATGTAAGATGGGGTCTGATCTAGCTCTACAGTTAGCTCAGGACTATCTGTCCAATCCTTAGGGTATATACTGTATTCTTCAGTATCCATTTATTAGATGTAAGGTGGGGTCTGATCAAGCTCTACTGTTAGCTCAGGACTATCCGTCCGATCCTTAGGGTATATACCATATTCTACAGCATCCATTTATAGATGTAAGGTGGGGTCTGATCTAGTTCTACTGTTAGACTATCTGTCCGATCCTTAGGGTATCTACCGTATTCTACAGTATCCATTTATTAGATGTAAGATGGGGTCTGATCTGGGTCTACACTGTTAGCTCAGGACTACCTGTCCGATCCTTAGGGTATATACTGTATTCTACAGTTTCCATTTGTAAGATGTAAGCAGCGTCTGATCTGGTTCTACACTGTTAGCTCAAGACTGTCTATCCAATGCTTAGGGTATAAATGGTACTCTACAGTATCCGTTTATAAGATGTAAGGTGACTTCTTATCAGGGTCTACCCTGTTAGCTGAGGACTGTCTGTCCCATTCTTAGAGTATATACGGTATTCTACAGTATCCATTTATTACATGTAAGGTGGCGTCTGATCTGGCTCTACACTGTTAGCTCAGGACTGTCTGTCGAAGTCTTCGGATATATACGGTATTCTACAGTTTCCATTATATGATGTAAGGTGGTGTTTGATCTGGGTCTACCCTGTTAGCTGAGGACCGTCTGTCCCATTCTTAGGGTATTTACCGTATTCAGTATCCATTTATTACATGTACAGGTTTCTGATCTGGGTCTACACTGTTAGATCAGGACTATTTGTCTAATTCTTAGGGTAAATGGTATTCTACAGTGTCCATTTATTCAATGTAAGTAGCGTCTGATCTGGGTGTACAGTGTTAGCTCAGGACTATCTGTCCAATACTTATGGAATATACGGTATTATACAGTATCCATTTATTAGATGTGATGTCTGATCTATGTCTACACTTTATCACAAGACTGTTTGTCTAATACTTAGGGTATATACCGTATATGTTCTACAGTATCCATTTTTAGATAAGGAGTAAGGTGGCATGAAAGCCCAGAACAGACTGTGTGATATTCCGCTACCTGTAGGATAGGAGAGCAAAATATTACATTCTGTCCTTTTAATTATGCACAGTAAATACTTTGGGTCTCTGATTTTTTCGTACATTAATTGTTGATGTCCAAATGATAATAACTCTTCCATTTATAAAATATCTTAAAATTCCCATAAAAAGATTTTATGAAATTTGTTGTTTTGTTGTTGTTTTTTTAGTTGTTTTTCTTTTCTTTGTTTTTTGTTTTTTTGTTTTTTTTCTATGATATTTTATTACCAGTATACATAACACATAACCACATAACCCTTAACTGCAGAAGACAACAGTGTTTTTTTTTTTTGTTTTTTTTTTTGTATTTTTTATATAGAAAATAAGTCTTGACATTTCATGTGAAGCTAATGATTTATG
The DNA here is from genome assembly GCA_964016985.1 of Anodontia alba. Lineage (NCBI taxonomy): Eukaryota > Metazoa > Mollusca > Bivalvia > Lucinida > Lucinidae > Anodontia > Anodontia alba. The sequence continues at coordinate 62,912,314 of OZ024830.1, read as the reverse complement.
AAATGTCAAGATTTATTTTCTATGGAAAAACATATAGAATGTCATCTGCTACAAATTTTACTTGGTGCAAAACACTATCTAACAAAGTGTAATGTAAATCTCTTTCGCTGGTCAGTTCATGGCTTAAGATTTTTGTGTAAGAAGCACAAGCACAAAGTTATAAATAAATTCTGATAGCATGTGCCACTAGTTTGGAGAAATTTGACTCTGCTAAGAGGTTAAGAGGTTAAACTGATAAGAATTTATTATCCTTTGTCAAACACCAACCAGCTAGCAGGTTGGACAAGACTGGAACTCACCAGTCTCTAGAGACCAGCCTTTATAGTCATATTTTTTTGGTTTTATCTTAGTGGATTATCAAACAGGATTATGAGAAAAATATTTAGTCACTGGAGACTGGAGCCAGTCTACACTCCGAGTGGAATGGTGCTTCCATAATGTGGAGGAATATACAGTCAACAACAACAATGAACTAAAAATCCAACTTAATGGTTAAAGGTAGGAAATCACTAAAATTAAAGTGGAAGTACCAACGATTCAACCCTGTTACATAACTATTATATGTCATGAAATTTCCCAGTTCAGTATTTGCCCACACCAAGAAGTCTTGTGCGAGGAAATTTGTATCACCTGCGATGCCTTGCAAATTCTTGTCGCATTTTGTTAAATGGCTTGTATTCTGTAGAATTTCGATGCACATTTTTGTTTGCGGAAATTACTTGACTTATTGTGTTTGATCTTTATACATTCTTGTGTAGTCCGTCAACAAATGTTTTAGAGCTGTGGACATGACAAGATTCACAGAGAACTTCCTCAACATCTATTTGTAAGACGTACACAAGTATAAAACTGTATTGTATTTGAAATATAGCAGATAGTGACCACACTATAGCAGAAAGTGATCAAAGCTGATATTACCCTCGGCCATAGTTATCACAGGTATGTTGAACCAATTTTGTAGATGCAAATTTTCTATAAGTATCGCATGAGAGAGATGGGCAAAAACATTAAATCTTAGTAGCTTGGTTTTCTCTTACACAACACACTTCATCATTGTTAAAATTTGAAGACTGGCTCTAATAACAGGTGAGAAATTTCTGATGGATTTTTATCGGAAAGAATGAAAAAGAGAATGATAAGCAGGAGGATGCCGATTCTTTCTTACACAATACAAGAAGTCAAACCAGTTTTGTCCAAACTTTAAAATCCTAGTTCCTGAGAAATCTTTGACACAAATTTGCTAATATCTTACATTTGAGTGACAGATGGAATAAGGAATACACGGAAAGAGCAAACAAAATCACAGTATCTTGTTTTTTTTCTTTAATACAGTAGACCAACCCTCTGTAGGCGTATACAAAATTTGAAGAATCTAGCTCCCTTAGGACCTGATAATTCTGTGATGAAGCGTTTTATCGGAGAGAGAAAAATGTATATATGAAAGGAATGATTAGCTTGAGAATGTTGATTCTCTCTTACACAATACAACTAGTCGTGACCAATGTTTGTACCAAATTTCAAAACCCTATAGGTGCATAATAGCATTAGTTCATGGGAAATGTTTAACACGAGTTTCCCTATGCATTACATTGGAGTGGGCAAAACAAACAAACAAAAAAATAGCATAAAAATCCAGGGAGTGCTACAATCAAAAGTCGCAGCTCTTCCCAGACACCAAAAGAAAGAGGAAACAGTCAAAACCAAACAAGTGCAAATCGAACAAACGTTCGAAAAGCACTAAGATTAGCTCTATCTTTCCAAACGAGGTAATCGGAATGCTAAAAGACCACCCTAGAACCGTCAGTAGAATAAATCACAGGGGATTTAAAGTACTTTTACAACCGGCCAACTTCACCCTAGGTCAACCCTCTGTATGTGTATACAAAAAAATGAAGACCCTGGCTCTCAAGGGAGCTGAATATCTGTGACGAAAAAATTATTGGAGAAAAAGAAAAAATAGACAAATGGAATGATAAGCATGAGGATGCTGATTCTCTCTTCATATTGTGAAGTCATACATAACAAGTCATACCCAATGTTTGTACCAGATTTCAAAATTCTAGAGGCAGTAGATGAGAAATTTTTGATGAAAAAAATATTGGAGAAAAAGACAAATGGACAAATAAAGGGAATGATAAGCTTGAGAATGCTGATTCTCTCTTACACAATTAAACAAGTCATACCCAATGTGTGTACCAAATCAAAATGCTAGGTTCAGTAGTTTCGGAGAAATCTTTGACGGTAAAAAAGTTTACACACAGACACACAGACAGACAAACATTGTTACCGAAAAGACAAAAACTGTGTACCTCCTATACTTCGTATGCTGGGGGTATAATTAATCCAATAGGAAAATCATAAGCTCGAACGTCTGAAAGATGTCTGGTAGAATTTAAAATTTGTCGTTCAAAATAGTATTGTAAATTTACTAAACAAGCGTTTTCTCAAGCTTATCGTAGCGGCCATATTTGATCAGAAATCAGACATTTTTTTTGTGTTGATCCATTTCTATGAACCTGTCTGAACTTGTCTGTCAGCCTGTCCACTCTCGTGTTCGCTCCAATTCTCCCTAACCCATTGATAGATTTTTTTTGTTGTTGTTTTTGTTTTTTAAATATTGGTCAAATGTTCTTGCCTTACGAAGACAATGCGTAGAACTCACAACTGAACCTTGTTGAATCTAGGGAAAAGGTTACACCGTAATGTCAAAGGTCAAATGATAACATTTCGTGTTCACTCTATATCTTAAGGACAGTTTCAAAGTTTCTCACGAAGCTTTGTACAAATATAATGCATGTTCTTATAATGTGCAGAGAAAAAAAATGTAACCCTACCTCTAGATTTGACGCAACTATATCCTTTCTTATATTTCATAGAGATATTTTTGTCCACTCCAACCATGTTGGATCAAGGTGAAGGTTACACTTAAAAGGTAAAAGTCACACTTGATGGTCCAAGTTCAAATTTTAACATGTTATGTCTGCTCTATAACGTCAACACCGTTTAAGATTTTTCATGAAGCTTGGTATAAATATAAAGCATGAACAGATAATGTGCAGAGAAGATGAATATACTTCTAGTTTTAATGTAATTAACCCCTTGTATATTTTGTATAGATACTTCATGCTCACTCTACATACCTCTGTAACATTTGAATGATTTATTTATTTATTTATTTATTTATTTATTTATTTATTTATATATATTTAAACTTTGGTCAAATGTCCGCCTGTTTGTTTCGTCTATTTCTTCTTCCTCTTGGTGTCTGGGAAGGACTGCGGCTTATGTTTGTTGCACTCCCTGGACTTTTCTCTTACCCATTTTTTTAGCAGGGCGATGGTAGAACTCATAAAATGCTTTTAAGAGACTGCGAAAAGATATTTGCCATGTAAGGGCAAGGAATTGAAATTAAGTCCTTAATTTACCGAAGGTCAAGGACCTTTCTCGGAAGTCATGGAAAGAGTTAAGTTACAATTCTTTGCCAAGAAGTACTGAAGCTACAGTCAGCGTCTGCGGTCGGACCCATCGTGGTTCTGTTTGTGGCTTCTGGTTTCAAATCGCCATTGAACTCTTGTTTTGTTTCATCATAGTGTTTGTGATTGTATGTGTGACCGTGATGTTCCACAGACGAGATTGAGGACCCTGGTGCGCGCCGAAGATATGTTTGTAATTTAGAGCTGCTTTATTAAGCCTTGTCATGCTGAATAAATTAAGATGCCATGCCCACTTCTAGTTTTCAGCCAATCCGATTGCTGGATCCGGATTGTTGCTATAAATTCATATACTTAATGGCAAACAGTGCTGATCCAGATCAGATCAGTGATCTGGATCTACACTGTTTGCAAAGGCAGGGTATATCCAGGTTCAGTATAAGGGTTAAGGCGAAGTTTTGCGTGAGTAAAATTTGTTTAAGCCCCAGTTGTTTTTCTACTGATCGTTTCAAGGCGGCTCCTCTATAAAAGTTCTTTGTTTGTGCATCGATGGTGTTCGTTTTGACATTACTTGTTCCACATCTCTTCTACTTTCGGTGTCCAAGAAAGGGTGTGCTTCGTGATAGTGGCATTTCCTTCGTATATTCTAATATGTTTGCAGGAAGTCCTATTCGCGCCCGAATTTTATGGCAACTTCAACTCAGAGGGGTTGTTGGTTATCCTGATTTTTTCTGACAATTCAAAAAGACTCGTTACAAAAACGATAGGTTAGTAAACTAAATAATGACTCCTTTCTTAATTTGTTTTAAAAGTTGACGTTTGATTTTTATTGCCTGTGGTCGGGGCTCTCGTTGTTCAGCTTGTGAGTTTCTTATGCTCTACTTTCAGATCACCAATGAGCCATCTAATTTTGTTTCATCGCAGTTTTGTGGTTATTTGTGTATTACTGTGAGGTTTCACTGATTAGATATAAACCAATTAAATTGACTTTTCGCTTCGACCACTGCATGTAATGTTTTTAAGAACCTATGCATCACAGTCAGAAATTCCCACATTCCATTCGTAAAACAACTTCCGTTCGCCTTTCATAGTTAACACCTGTTTACGCAGTACACGCATACATATTGTAATCAAAAGGTCAAAGGAACAGGTAAATGTGCTCGGTCTGTAGAGAACCTTACGCTGCCCGAATACATTTTTCACTTTGAGCTGCATCAGAAATAAGGACGAGACGACCGTTCCCAGTGAACCATTCGACGGCACCTAAACGTGACGGTGACATTTCCATCTAACACGTGTTGAAGACGTATCCGTCACCCAAAAACGTAACAAACTGAAACGTCTTCAAAACGTGTAGAAGTCCGAAAGAAAATGTTGCATGAGTACGTTTTTATAATGTTTTGTATTTAAGACGTGACGGTTATCCACAATCAACGACGTCTTCATTTGGTGTTCCAAACGTGTGGAAAACTGCAACAAAACGTTTCAAATGTGTAATGAACACATTTAAAAAACGTGATCCGTTCTACGGAAGCTGAACGGAGACGTTTTCACCTAACACATGTTAAAAACGTGTCCGTCACCAAAAAAGTAACAAATTGAAGACGACCAGGACGTTTTCATTTCGTCTTCAAAACGTGTAGAAGACCGGAAGAGAACCTTGCATGAGCACGTTTTATAACGTTTTAACTCGTCTTTAAGACGTGACGATAATCCCAAATCAACGACGTCTTCATTTGGTGTTCTAAACGTTTGGAAAACTGCAACAAAACGTTAGAAATGGGTAATGAACACGTTTAAAAAAAAACGTGACCCGTTCTCCATAATCTGAACGTGACGGAGACGTTTTCACCTCATACGTGTTGAAGACGTGTCCGTCACCCAAAAACGTAACAAATTAAAGACGTCTAGGGCGTTTATATTTCGTCTTCAATACGTGTAGAAGGCCGAAAGAACATCTTGCATGAGCGCGTTTTTATACCGTTTAAACTCGTGTTTAAGACTTGACGGTAATCCCAAATCAACGACGTCTTCATTTGGTCTTCCAGACGTGTTGAAAACTTATTATCAAAGGTCAAAAAACAGCACTTTAGTTCGTCTTTCTCTGGAAATCTTATACAATGAAGACATTTTTTAGAATTCTTATATAAACTTGTGTTTTTAACTCCAATTATACATGTTTATACATTCATTATTGAATAAGGACATAATTGTTAAGATATCAAAATCTGAAAGAAAACAGTTGACTAGATGTTCCTGAGTGTAAACATAAACATGTTAAATGATACCCAGTAAACACATAATGTCGTAACAACGTCGCTCCGATGTCATGACGTCGCGGCGACGTCGGAGCGACGTTGTTACGATGTTGTGTGTTAGCTGGGTATGTAAAACAGTCAAACATCTGACGTCAGTGATCCAGGTGCTGATGAAGTTCTTTGCTGTTTTGTGTAGAATTGTCTGCTTATACCTTTAAGCTGTTCACAATTCTGAAAGAAAACGGTTGACTGAATGTTCCCAGATATAAATATAAACAAGATAAATGATATACCATTAAACACACAACGTCAGATGCTTGACTGTATTTTACATATACCAGCTAACACACAACGTCGTTACAATGTCCTTCTGACGTCGCCGCGAAGCCATGACGTCGCGGCGACGTTGGAGCGATATTATTTCTTCGCGGCGACGTCGGAGCTACGTTGTTACACGTTGTGTATTAACTGGGATAACTGACTTTGGAGATCTAGGTGCTGATGAAGTTCTTTGCTTCCTTTGTGTAGAATTGCCTGCTTATACCTATAAGCTATTTAAAGAAAACGGTTGATTAGGCTGTAGAAGACACATGCACATGTAGAAAGCACACGCGGAGGCGCACGCTGATTTGAGTCTTTACTGGTCGCACAAGTCCTATTGTAGATTTTGTCGTGCTATGGCTTATTATCATGTAAATCACAGTGAAGCACCTGATGTTGGTGATAAAGGTGCTGATGAGTTCTGTGCTTTTTTGTGTAGGATTGTCTGCTTATACCTAAAAGCTATTCGAAAAATCTGAAAGAATCCGGTTGACTAGATGTTCCCGAATCTAAACATAAACACGATAAATGATATCCCAGTAAACACACAACGTCGTAAAAACGTGGCTCCGACGTCGCCATGACGTCACTACGTCGAAGCGACGTTGTTACGACGTTGTGTGTTAGCTGGGATATATAAAACACAGTCAAGCATCTGGCATTGGTGATCCAGGTGCTGAACGAAAACGGTTGACTAGATGTTCCCGAATGTAAACATAAACATGAACAAGAGCTGTCAGCAGATAGAATGGCTCGCCTGGAATTGGAGTGATACTGGAGTGTCAGGGTGCTCTTTAGGACCAGTCTGATCTGGGTTTGCACTGTTTGCTTAGACCTATCTGTCCCAATACTTAGAATCATTAATGTAAGAGGAAATGTTGTGGCATTTTAGCTCTTGATGGGATTTCTTGTGCTATGGTTTGGTCATTTGTTCTCATGAATTTGATATTATCAGGGATCAATTATAAAATTTCTAAGTCTGTGACCTTGACCTTGAGGTCATAGGCATGGGTGGGGGTGATGATGAATAAAACTTTTGACCTGTAACTATTATCATTCCAAATATGAACCAAATCTATCATAATGGTTTGAAAAATATGAGCTCTTAAAACATTTTAATATAAAATTGCTAAGTTCTTAACTTTGTCCTTGAGGCCATGGGCAAGGGCAGTGAGATTTGCTGAATAAAACTTGGACCTGTCCATCATATGGTTTGGAAAATATAAGCTCTTAAAAAACTTTATTATAAAACTTTTATGTCTGTGACCTTGACCTTGAGGTCATAGGCATAGGCCGGGCATTGCTGAATAAAACTTTTGAACTGTATCTATCATCATACCAAATATGAACAAAGTCCATCGTATAGTTTGGAAAATATGAGCTCTTAAAAATTTTTAACATTAAAAATTTCTAAGTCCATGACCTTGAGGTAAAGGTCTAGGGTATTGCTGTCCATCATATGGTTTGGAAAATATAAGCTCTTAAAAAACTTTATTATAAAACTTTTATGTCTGTGACCTTGACCTTGAGGTCATAGGCATAGGCCGGGCATTGCTGAATAAAACTTTTGAACTGTATCTATCATCATACCAAATATGAACAAAGTCCATCGTATAGTTTGGAAAATATGAGCTCTTAAAAATTTTTAACATTAAAAATTTCTAAGTCCATGACCTTGAGGTAAAGGTCTAGGGTATTGCTGTCCATCATATGGTTTGGAAAATATAAGCTCTTAAAAACTTTATTATAAAACTTTTAAGTCTGTGACCTTGACCTTGAGGTCATAGGCATAGGCCGGGCATTGCTGAAAAAACTTTGGAACTATATCTATCATCGTACCAAATATGAACCAAATCTATCAAATGGGCTGTAAAATATAAGCTATTAAAAACTTTAACGTAAATGTGGACTCCAACGCCAACGCCAACGCCAACGCCGGGGGTAGTGCAATAGCTCTTCCTGGACTTCGTCCAGGCGAGCTAAAAATGATACCTAGCAAACCCACAACGGCGTACCAACGTCACTCCGACGTTGCGGCGACGTCGGATCTACGTTGTTAGGACGTTCATCGTTGTGTGTTAGCTGGGTAAAACAGAGTCAAGCATCTGACGTTGGTGATACATGTGCTGATGAAGTTCTTTGCTTTTTTGTGTAGGTTTGTCATCTTCACTTGAAGAGGGGCTTCTGTCAGTGACATCCTGTAGGGACTTCTCAGTAGCTCTAGGTGTATATACAGCAGTCGCTGGTGCTGAAGTCTGCTTCACTTTCTTTGCCTTATAAGCGTTGCCTCCTCTTAGACCACTTGCACGCTTGAGAATCTCGCTAACTCTTGAACGAAGAGTCGACTCGTTCTCAGTCGGGTATTTTCTCCGCATGACACCTGCATAAGCCAAAATCAATATCAACACAAGAAACATTATAAAACTAGAGCTAATGTTTAATAAATACTATGCCCCCAACTTCTTGATCCTAACACTGCTGGTCCCTAATACTTTTTGAGATATCTTGCTTACAAGGCTAAAGTGCTGAAATTTTCAAAGGGTCATGACTCAAAAAACAAAATTCTGATTTTTATAAAAAGTTAATCAGGTCACCTATCAACTTGTCAAGTTTCAAGGCAATAGCCTAAATAGTCGTTGAAATATCTTGCTTACAGGTTAAAGTGCTGAAATTTTCAAAGGGCCGTAACTCAAATAAAAAAATCGGAGTTTTTTGATAAGCTAATCAGGTCATCTACTCATCATCTCCTATCATCATCATATTAAGTTTCAATATACTAGCTCAAACATTTTTTTAGATGTTTTGCTTACAATATTTCATTGCATTTTTTTTTTTTTTTTTTTCTCAAAGTGGCATGACTCAAGAAAGGGGCATAACCATGGTAAGAAAAAATACAGGTCAACTATTTTTCATGACATATCCATATATGAAGTTAAAAAAAACAACTAGCATGCACGGTTCAAAAGTTATGCTATGCACAAAAAGGGGTGACTAACGACGGACGAACGAACGGACAAGTCCAATGTGTAAACATTTTATTCATTCTTACAAAATGTAAATATTAGACGGTGAAAACGGCTGAACTTGACAATTCATTTAAATGGTCATGGAAATTTGCACTGAATATTATTCTTTAAAAAAAAACGAAAAGAAGAAATGGTCTTCTGTTTAAATTAAAATCACCAGACTCATTGGTCAATATAGCTCTGTGTGTGTGTGTGTGTGTGTGTGTGTGTGTGTGTGTGTGTGTGTGTGTGTGTGTGTGTGTGTGATTAAAGAAAAGCAATATCATGTAGCAATCTTTTCTAACTTTGTAAATGATTTGGAACGACGATTCGACAATAAAGACTGAATTAATAATTTCCCGCATTACAGCGTATAGCGGGAAATTTATGTCTTAACAGAACCGGTTTAGCAAGGTGGCGAGGCTCGTGATTAGGTTTTGAAACACGTGCTGGTAGTTTATAAAACCTGTATAAGGGCGTTGGCAGTACAGTTTCTAAGCGAGTTCTCATCGAACCCAGACGTTACTTTGATCTTTCTTACAAGATGGACGCTGAAGAAGTTGACAAGAGGGTCACAGTGAAAGTACGAGAGCTGATGCAGGAGAACCAAAGGCAGTTGATGCAAAAGATAAGTGACCAAAACAAAACTGTAATTCTAATGAAGAGCAGCTTTAGAAAATAAGTGGTATTATAGCCACTGGAGAAACGCACAAGTTTAAAAAGAAGAGTAACGAGGAGCAGTTCAAATTAAATTCGAAGGTCATGCTCAGACTCGACGAGGCAGAAAAGGGTATTGAAAGTCAAAGAAACAATCGTTGAAGGTAAATTCTTTATCAAATAGCAATGCTCACATAAACAGGAAAACCCAGGCAAATTATTACATTCCCGCAGCCATTTATCATGTAAAATATACATAAATAAATAAAATTAAAGAAATGGTCAGTACATTAAGTAAAGGGCCAGTAAAGTAAGTATGAAGTTTATTGTTAAAAAATTATTTTAAGCAGAAAATAAGAAGGGATTTCTGGAGGCTTTGAAAAATTTTCCGAACAATATGGTAATGTATGCAGGTAAGTGCTTTTGCTTAAAAAAATAAATGGGCTTCAGGGCGTGAGGTATTAAGTAGGGCGTATTGATAATGAATCCAGAAGATGGCGATTTAAAGAGAAGTAAAAAAAGAAAAAACTTTTGATTTTGTAAAAACTGTGGCATATTAAGCGAATAAAATGTCATCAGGAGCAAGATTAAAAAAAAATAAAAAAAAAAACTTTTATTATGCGGTTTTGGAGTGTTTATTGGAGATGTCAGACTTTATTTATTGCAAATACTAAGTTACTACTACTACTACTACTACATAATCAACTACTACTAAAAAAAGGTAATAAAAAATAAATGCAAACTGCTTGCATATGTATAAGTATGTATGTGTGTATATGTATATATAAGTGTGTATATATGTATGTATATGTATATACGTGTGCATGTATGTATGTGTAAAAAAAAAAGATACTATGGCTTTTTTGTATGTTTTTTTTTGTGTGATTTCAGCTAAAGATCTACGACACAGACAAAAGATAATAAAACTGGCTGGTCAGTAGGAGCATGGGTGGCGAACGGTAGCTGAGTACGAGACGAACCCTATAGCAAGCGATAGCGACGACGAGAAGAGTATATGCAGGGCTGAGGTGCGAGCTTCTAGAAAGAGCAGAATCGACAAAGGCGGAAAACGTGGTCGGTGGCGAGGTCATCCGTATCGAAGGGCTTCGACTTACAGACGGACGATTGAGAGCAGTCAAGGGGAAATCACGCAGAAACACGTGCAACAGACTAAGAGGCCGGGTATTTGTTTTGGGTATTCTATGCCTGGTCATTGGAAATTTGAATGTCCGTCCACGAAGGCTACAAGTACTAATAATAAGATAAGTAGTGTTTTTACATTAATATTACGTAAAGAACAAAACAAACTGAATATTAATGACAGCATAGATCATAAAGAAAATAAGTCAAAATCAAGAAACAGTGACGAAGTTTCAGAAACAGATGAGGAATGTCTTTCGCCAGCAGGCAGGTTAGGAATAGCTTATGAAAAATGGAAGGCAATTACTGACAATTTATATATATTGAAAGTTATAAAAGAGGGTTACACATTACCTTTAAGGGCAACAGTTCCAAGTATTGTTTTAAATAATAACAAGTCAGCAAGTGAAAACTTGTCTTTTGTACAAAAAGAGGTAGAAGGCTTGGTTAGAAAGAGGGTTGTTTCGCAGGTGACAGAGGCTCCAGAAGTTGTCAATTCGCTTACAGTGGCATATAGTAAGAAGGGTAAGCCCCGTTTAGTGCTGATTGTAGGCATAGTAATCAGTATCTTCACACTTTCAAATATAAATACGAGGGCATAAAGGTTGCAGAATATATGTTTGAAAAAGCATTATTTTGTTTACTTTTGATCTAAAGAGTGCATATCACAGTATTGCTATAAAGAATGGCTAAAGGTCTTGGCTAGGGTTTACTCTTCGAATAGACGGAAAAGTAAAATATTATGTCTTTAATTCATTGCCATTCGGTTTAGCTACAGCAGGGCACATATTTTCAAAAGTTTTAAGAGTGGTGGTGAAGTTCTGGAGAGCAAACGGACACAAGATAATAATGTTTTTAGATGATGGAATCGGTGGCAGTACGATTTATGACAAAGCGTTGTCCTCAGGTAATTTTGCAACAGATACACTTCTCAGTCAAGGGTTCTTGTTTGCCGAAGAGAAGTGCCACTGGATTCCAGAACAGCAGGCAATATGGCTAAGTCACAAAACAGATATGAGCATTGGCAAATTATTTATAACAGAAGAAAGAATTGATCGTGTAGTAACGACAATAAAATCACTTTTGTATCAAGTTGAAAAAGATCGGTACAGTTTGATACCCGTAAAAGCCCTTGAGTTAGTTGTAGGCCAGATCATTTCTATGCAAAATGTCATAGGAAAGAAGGTAAGATTACTGACTAGACAGATATATAGCTGCATACTGTCAAGGGCAAGCTGGAATGCTCCAGTCAGGGTCACGGACGAAGCTAAGTCAGAATTGTTGTTCTGGAAAGCAAATGTCAGGAGTTTGAACGCTTTGGGCAAGAGTTTAAGCACAGACATTTTATGAGGCATGCTTATTTGCTGACGCTAGCAGCAAAGGATACGGAGGTATGTAGAGATAAAAATGAATAACCCGGAAAATGGGGAAAATGTGTATAAAAGAAACGAAGGAAAATCGGAAGGTTAGTGGAAGACCCCGGAATCGGGTATCTGTGCATCTGCGGATGTAGACGGAGAGCAGCCCAAGGATTTGGGCGAGGTTATGTCCCAGATAGTGGACTATACTGTGCCCCTGGAAGTGGGGAGTATTTGTGGTGTTGGGAAAGTAAAATTCCCAGCGGTGGTTAACACCTCTCAGGAAAAGAGTGAGAAATTACTTGGAATAATATTTGATGACTAGGATGGTAAAGAGAGGCTTAGGAGTTCCACTTGGAGGGAAAGTGAAACGGTAAGACGCTTGATCAATAGCAATGTGGAATTTCTGCGGCACAAGAAAGTAAGGGTATTTTCAGATAACAAGAATGTACAGTCAATTTTGGAAATTGGTAGCAGGAAAGATGATTTACAGAAGATTGCTTGTGACATAAATCAGGCATGTGAACAGCATAATATGGAAATCTGTCCGGTATGGATACCCAGAGGACAAAATCAGGAGGCTGATACTTTGAACAGATGTGGAGATAGCGACGACTGGTCTGTAAGTAACTCAGTGTTTTCGAAGTTAAATTTGAAATGGGGCCCATATACTATAGATCGCTTCGCGTCTATGTATAATACAGAACTCCGAAGATTCAATTTAAGGATTTTGGTGCCCGGAACGGAAGCTATTAATAGTTTAGATCAAAACTGGTCGGGTGAAATGAATTGGATGGTACCACCTCCAAGGTTTATTCTGAAATGCATACGAAAAATTTAGAGCGAGAAAGCAAACGGCACGATTGTCGTGCCGCTCTGGCCATCGGCACCATATTGGACAGAGTTGCACGATATCAGTGGTTCATTCAAAAAGTTTGTAGCTGACAGTTTTCTGTTACCGACAAAAAAATGTAATTATCAAAGGTTATGGAAACAATGGCATTTTCGGAAGAGAATATTTAAGCTTTAGAATGTTGTCGTTGAAAATAAGATTTTGAAATGAAGTGTATTCTCGGGTCTAGATGATTCTTTGTTCACAGAAGAAGATGGAACGAGGGCTTATTTTGTTTTCACAGGTGAAGGCCGCTAAAATGCAGACAACGTAATTTTCAGATACAGCCCTGTATTGTTGGTGCAATATTTTGATGTGTATTAATTTTCCAGGTATTGGTCTAAGGGAGACAGTCCGGACGCAGCTGTGCAATGCTGGTGTACATAGCGACGGTTTAGCGGGAAAAATGGCTACGTATGTGCTGGATTCAAAAGCTGGTGCTACAAACAAAAAGTATTTTGATTACTTTAAACATTTCAAATCTTACTGTATTTCGAAAGGATTCCCATATCAACCAGCCAGTTCTATACACGTTGCAATTTACTTAACGCATTTGTTGGATTCAAAAGTGTCATTCCATGTTATATGCGCGGCCTTTTATGGTATAAAGTGGTTTCATGTCACAAATGATTTGCCAGATATAGTAAATAGTTGGGTAAAAAGTTTGTTAGAAGCTGGCAAACGGCTAAATTCTGTACCTGTGAAAAAGAAAGATACCATAAACTCAGATATGTTGAAAGATCTACGTGACGTGTTTAAGTGTACAGAAGACGTTTTGCATTTAAGGGATTTAGCATTGATTCTATTGGGCTACGCTGGTTTTTTAAGGTTTAATGAAATAAACGAGTTGAAATGCAACGACACTGAATTTAAGGATGACCATGTCATACTTAAGATTAGAAAAAAGTAAAAGTAAAAAAAGTGTTAATATCCAAAGGTTCCTCTTCCGCTTGCCCTCAGGGTATGCTTCAAAAATATTTACCGGTAACCAAATAGGATGTGACGTCAGACAAGTGTCTCTTTCAGCCAGTTAACAGATCTAAAGGAAAGGCAAAACTGCTGGTTGCGAATAAAAAAAATAAGTTAAACAAGAGGCCGGGAATGTATTGTGGGGAAATTGAGACTTGTAGTGCCACATCTTAATTTAGGAACGCATAGCCTAACGGCTGGCAGAGCGACTATGGCGGCAAACGCGGAGGAGGGCGAAGATATTAATGAGAGATGTTTGCTTAGGCACGGCCGTTGGAAATCAAGTCTGTCAAAGGACGGCTATGTTAATAACTCAGTGGACGAAAAGGTAAAAAGTGACAAAGAAACTAAATTTATACTTTGTTTTGTTTTGTTTTTTGCAAAATTGAAATTTGAAAGCTTCAGCTAACATTTGATACTCTGCGCATAGATCTCGCTGTTTGCAAGGCTGATTGTTTGTTGTTGTTTTTACTAAAGTACGGCGCTCTAGACTTAAGGTAAAGCTTAAGACTTAATAATTTCCCGCGTTACAGCGTATAGCGGGAAAGTTATGTCTTAACAGAACCGGTTTAGCAAGGTGGCAAAGTCCGTGATTAGGTTTTGAAGCACGTGCTGGTAGTTTATAAAACCTGTATCAGGGCGTTGGCAATACAGTTTCTAAACGAGTTCTGATCGAATCCAGACGTTACTTTGATCTTTCTCATAAGTTTCACTTTTTTGCAAAATAGGGTGAGTAAACACTCTTAAGGACGGGAGCACTGATTTGAGGTTCTGTAGCTACACTTTGTGTATGGACGCAATACATTGCTGAATCGCTTATCCGTATAAAGCATGTATTTCTAAAACAAATTTTCGATGTATTGTGTCTGTATATTTGGGATGTGGAATGCGAACGTGCGTCAGTGCGAACGGCCTTGCTGGTCTTGAGCCTGGGTAAATCCTACCTCCCCCCTGCACTGGAGTAGGGTTGGGTAGCCCGCTCGCAGCATTTAAAGCACCACAGAATAAATGGCATTACAGTTAATATTAAGCAAAGCATATGAAGACCTTCAGCAAGTTTTTATATATGTTATTGGTATGTTAAAACACATGTTCTTGCCCATGACTATATCAATTGTATTTTGTGTTCATCTTGTATGTGCTGCTCTGGGCATAGATTTCGCTGTTTGCAAGGCTGACTGTTTGTTGTTTTTTTTTCTAAAGTACGGAGCTCTAGACTTAAGGTGAAACTTAAGACAGAAAGCGTCTCAACGACGTTCAAAACACATTTCGGTTACAGAGGTTTGGGCAATGAACTATATTCATATGTTTGCATAATAGGCCGTTTCTAAAAGTAACAAAAATGGTTCTGTTAAAATTACACTCATTTTTACGTCTTAGCTACCAAGATATGGGCGGAAGTAAAACGAATTTGAATGAGCTGACTGAAACGTATCAGCGACGTTCCAAACACGCCTCGGCTTCCAAGGTTAGGGTGGGAAAATAGATTTATTTGAAAAATCACCTTGAAAGAGAGAGAGAGAGAGAGAGAGAGAGAGAGAGAGAGAGAGAGAGAACTGCAGAAAAGGGAGTATGGAACAATCCTTTTTAAACACTTTCGAACGGAGTTTCAACACGATAAGTTGAAAGAAAGCGTCTCAGTGACGAGCCGAACACGTCTTCGATACCAAGGTGGAAGTAAAACGGATTTTAATGAAGGTCTGGCATTAATGTCTAAGCGAACACGTCTCGGCTTCCAAGGTTAGGGCGGGGAAATAGAGTTATTTGAAATATCACTGAGAGAGAGAGAGTGTGTGTGAGAGAGAGAGAGATAGAGAGAGAGAGTATGGGACAATCCAGCTGATTTGGGGTGAAGATTTTATATGAAAGACTGAAACGTCTCGGCGACGTTCCGATCACATCTCGGCTTCCCAGTTTAGAGCGGGAAAAATAAATTTATGTGTTTACATATTTTTTATTCATTAGTACAAAATGTATCAACAGGCAGGGCATATATAATAGTGTCGGGAATGTTGCAGTCATATTCATAGCTGAACATTACAAGTATTTAATCAAAGAATGCACTTACCGCTGCAAAAGAGTTCTTTTGTTTATCTTTCTGTCCGCCTGGAGCATCCAATATGGCGATGACAAATACCCGGATGAAAAATCACGTGGGCAATGTCGGCGCATCTTTGAAGACGTTTTCTAGATATATTATAGACGTCTTCGGTCCACAGTTAAAACTATCATGTGTTGGTCACATTAATCATCACCAATTTTATATCCGGTATGATTTGGAGACAATTCAGTATTTTCTTTACTCTTAGTTTCCAGCAAGTTTTCTCACGTTTCCATAATGAACACCTAATGACTACGTTTTGAGTAGGTTTTAGAGAAGTCGTACATTACGATGTCCCTTTTTTACTATACAGGTCAGCGATAACATATGAGTTGCAATTGTTCATATTCCCCAGACCAACAAAAGGTCAGAAAAACAAGTTGCACCATTTTTGTTTCAGCGTCTCTGCTTAGTGTTCAAATTGTGGTACCGGAACGTTTTTGAGTTGTCCTGCTGACGTCAGTTTTTACAAACAACGTCTGGAACACGTGTCACAGACGTCTTGCATACCAATACTCACAAAAGACATCGCCATCACCAAAATGTATGGTTCACTGTGTTGACCGTTTCAAGGCGGTTCCTCTATTGTAGGTCTCCTTTGTTTATATGTCGGTTATTGTAACTGTGCTGTGATGTGTTTGTTCATTTTTTTTCCGATGCCCTGGGAAGGCAGTGATTCACAACTGACATTTTCCTTGGTGACGTCATTTATATTTTTGTGGCTGCTCGCTGTATTTATTTTTCATTTCACGTCTTGTTGATGGGTTAGGTGGGTCTTGTCTGACAATGTTACCACCCCGTTGGTGAAGGAAAACAGGTTGCTTTTCTTTTGGTTGTTTTGATAACGAATTTCTTTCTGTCTTAGCTTGTTTACATTCTTTGACTTGGCGTGATAGGTAGGCTATGTTCTGTGATTATAGTACTTCCTGGCCATCTTCACTATTGATTAGGTCTGTTCATGAATAGTAGTATACTTTGCAATAAAGCTCACGCCTCCAAGCACCTGCTCGAGCGGTATTGTATTTCAAATGATTTCAAATGGGCTTATTGATCGGCTGCATGAAAATATAAATTAAACTATGAGAAGCTTGTTAACACCGTCACAAGTGTCGCACCCCTAAATGTGAAAACTTTTTATAAATGTATTAGCCCCGTAAATGTTATAACTTTTTACTGTATTTCACATTTAGGGGTGCAACAACAAGGCACTTATCACACCCGCTGCAGTGGAAACAAATACATTCTAAGAAAACAAAATGGAGCCCTAGAGAGTAACGAACACGTTAAAGGCAGCGAAAATAGCAGACTCCGTTTTACCGGGCTCCTAAAAGCAGCAATAAAAATATCCTTATCCTGTTTGTTCATTACCGGATGTTTCATTCTCTTGCTTGGAGGGGTACTTAAACAATATAAAATTTGAACAAATAGTCGTATGTTCTGTAGTTTTCTTGTGCTCCGGCCTCAGATCGCCATTAAACCATTTGCTTTGTTTCACCATAGTGTTTATGACAATGTGTGTTTCACTCTGATGTTTCACTCATGTGGTAAAGGACCTTGATAAGGACCGAACATATGTTGGTAGTTTGGCGCTGCACGAGGTTTCGCGCGAGCAAAACTGGTTTAAGCCCCAACCCCCACCACTCCAGTATTTTTCCTTTAACCGTTCCAAGGCGGTTCTTCTATTGCAGTTCTTTGTTCGTGCGTTGGTGGTTGCTGTTTGTTGTTCGTCTCCCTTCTTTCTGTGTCTCGGGTGCTTCGTGATTGTAGCATTTCCTGGGCGTTTTTCAGTTATTTTTGTATAGTCGGAAATAGAAAACAATATAGCGCAAGACATTTTATGCATTGAATAAAATTCTCAATAATATCATTTCGATTTTTTTTTCATAAATCATCAAAAAGTAGAACTCTTTGAAGATTATTGCTATCCATGCTCTTGACAGAAATAATTCCATCATAGGAGGGAACACACGTGTTCTAATGAAATCACAGTCTTATATGGAGTGTATATGTTGTATCTCAGCTGGACCCTTCCAAATATTTAAGCAGCGAGTATATTTCATCATTATAAATAAGTAGTTACAAGAGCATATTTGTTTAACTGACCCAAACGAGCCAGTAGTTGCCATTCTAAAACAGTAATTTGGCATGTAATCATAGATTTATCAAAAGAATTTTCATGATTTTAATATTAAAATTAGGGGCTTTCAATAATATAAGAAATAGATTCTAGAATGCATGATCCGTGAGAGCAATTAACACACACACAACTGAAAAATCCTGAAATGTCAATTTTCGGGATCAGACAAGCTAGTTTTGGCTTCATACAATTTTTCCAAAACATTCCGGAATGGGCTTAAGGATCACAAAAGACCAGAAACTATAAAGTACACTATAGTGAAATACGGAGAGACGTTTTACGGCTGCCAAGCGGCATTATATCAACTGTAGTGAAATTAAATAGATACTTAAGGGATGACCATTGCGAGCAATGAACACACACAATAGCGTTATAACAGGTCAGTGTGGTTAGCTATTGTTCCTCGGTAGTCCAATAAAGAGAGGTATCCCCTTCCCATCGTCCGAGAATAGTTGGTCTAGTATGAGCAGTTCTTATATTACAGCTCTGTAAAAATCATTACTTAGATTTTTTTTCTACCTTAATACCATGCTCCTTCATGATGCATTTTTCAAATAACAGAACACTGTTTATTATTCTATATTTGTTATATACTTAGCTATGAAGTAAAGAGAGTTCTTAATGGATTATTTCTATATTTCACTGTGCTATGATGTGTTATTAGTAACCAGTAAATTATTTCACAGAAACGGAATTGTTTGTATAGAGTGCGTCTTGTGATATTGCATGTTAATTTAATGACCTTGGCTCACAAAATGCTACATAAACCAGAACAAAACTGTGTTGCCGTTCGGTCCTGCGAGTGATATCGACGTTGCTAATGAGCGGATTGCCATCTTTTCTTGTGACGTTGTTTAGTGTTCTGACGGCCAAGTTGTGATACTTTTAAGAAAACAGTATTACAACACAGGTAAAATGATATATACTCTGTTTTACTTTTCACCTATGGTCACTTTAGTATTTTACCTATACGCGACTCTCGAGTGTGAATTACTCGCTCAAAACTCGTTTGTTTGTTTTTTGTTTGTTTGTTTTTTTAACTCGTTTTTTACCGTATCACCACCCTCCTTCGCGACAGTTTTATCATAGTATTCAAGCACTGTTGATTATTCTCTATTTATTTGATAGAGCTACCAAAGGGCTTTTAACAAGGTGTATGCAAAAACCAAGAAAGAAAGTTGATTATAGACGACACATGACCTCCTCTATTGAACTGGCAGCACTGTTTATACATCTATGAACATCGAGCTCAATGTCCTCCGCCAACAACGTCGTGATGACTAGATCGATTATTGAAAACGATAACACAGATTGAGAGAGAGGGATAACTGTATGACTTTCACTGACCAAATAGTCTTGTATTGTAAAGTTATGAATTCATGTTTTATTTACACCATATGACACAGTCTGAAGATAAGTCAGTTTTAAAACAATGATCATTTAAACACATGTAACGGAGCTTGTATTTGTTTTACCAGTGATCGTATAGTTTTAAATTAAGTACTTCGCTTTTGTTGAAAAGAAATAAAGTCTGTTAAATTTTCAAAGTTTTAATTTTTCATTTCTATAATCAGACAACCAAAAGTTTGCTGAATCAATATAACAGACGGTTGCTAGAGACAACTCAAAACCCTAGCTTCAACTAACTAAAACCACAATTCCCTTGATTCTAACTAACATGATCAGAGCCCGACTATGTCTTACACACACACACACACACACACACACACACACACACACACATATATATATATATATATATATATATATATATATATATATATATATATATATATATTTTTTTTTTTTTTTTTTTTTTTTTTGAGCTTTTCCCACGTTTGTTTGTACCAAACATCTATCATACTCTGTATTAATTTTTAATGTCTTATCACTCACTGAAGGTATTGTGCAATATTTCAGAGCATCTGCAAAAGTTACAAAGCACCAATAGAATGCTGTTGCTATAAGCGAGGTGTGCATAATTTATACGATCTATAAATTATTAAACAAAAAATGATTTTCTTTTATATAACAGTTCTGTTTAAATCATAGTTTCCAAAATGTCATCTGTTTATACTTTGAAAGGCAATTTTCTTTAAATTACTAATTATAAGAGCAACAGTGCAGCAGTCTTCAGGTCCTATTAAACAGTACAGAATATACATGTGACTCTGATGCAACCACATGTTTAGATAGTCATCGTACACTTTCAATTATAAACACTGGTTTTGTATAGAGTCCAGCATCAACAGAGGTTTTGATCTTATATCCAATATAAACAATAATGTATATTAGGTGCTTTTAAGTACATCGCTTGTAGATTTTAATATTTTTTATGCAAATATCACATTCAAAATTAACTGTTAAATACAAAAAACAAGTTTACGACCTATTAACAATTTTTCAGGCATATAGGAACCCATTACTTTATGACCTATCAACATCCTGGGTAGGTCATAACCACGTTACACACGAGTCAACTAAAGCGTTACTTTTCCATATGTTTCTGGTCTGTTTTCAATACTGAATACTGGAAATGATTTTGAACGGTGTCACTTTTTCATGTTACAGCGACAAGTGCGTGCCCGTCAGCACCCACACCGACGTTATATATATATATATATATATATATATATTCTCCCTCTCCGACTTCTTATATCACCCTAAAATCACACCTAACAAACCCTGGAACAACGTCGTAGCAGATTGTTAAGGTTAAATTAGAAGGTCTACTCCTCGGGGGTGAGGCGGTAGGGGGTAACTTCCTATATATGGCATAGTACGGATGTGCGTGCCGAATAGCCCCCTTTTTCAGCGCTGCCAGGTATATAATTGGCCCCCTTTTTTTTTCAACAAAAAGTATATGAATGGCCCGATTTTTCTGGATTCCTGTGTGAAAGGTCCCATTTTTTGACATCCTGGTATATGCACATATTTTTCGCTCAGAGATTTTTCGAGGCTGCGTATCCTCTTGGTATTATATGAACTGACTGTGATATTTGTGTAATAACCAGCAAAAAATGGGTACAAAAAATCAAAGGGCAGTATATGAATAGGTCAACATTTTGGATGATCAAGTATATGAATGGGTCCGTTTTTTCGAAGGCCAGGTATATGAATGGGGTAGGTTTTGAAATACTGGCTCGCACACCCGTACCAAAATTACCCCTAAATTACCCTCCTCCGCCCCCGCCCCCGCCTCCCCTCCCTCTGCCCTCCGCCCCCCCGCCGCCCCCCCCACCCCGAGGTCTACACACTTTTCTTTTGCATATTTGAACACATAAGATTCAATAATTCTGTAACGACTGAATTAATTACGACAGAGTTGACGTAAGTGAACTCTTTTGGATTCCTGTTGGTATTTTTGTTCCAACGTGCATATTTAAGCCCACGCCACCGTGCTATGGCTTTGAAGTGGTCAGCATAACTATGTAACGAAGGAAAAAGTTCTACTAGTGCAGCGTGTTGCTGCAAGAACAGCGCATGCGTCAGACCGGCGCCATGCATACCGATGAGTATGTCTGATTCGGTCACGTGCTGTAGCTGTTGTTGCATTGGAAACGAATCTAACTGGAACCCGTATATTTTGTGATTGGGGAAGAGAGATCTCAAAGAAATAATAAGTTCGTCCTCGTTCTCGATTTTTCTTTGCACGTGTCCATCGGGGTTTCTTGGATGAGCGACATAATCTCTCCGCCAAATAAATGAAATCGTAACTGAGGAACAATTCAGATTACGAAATGACTTCACTTCGTGACGATTGAGAAAGAAATGCCTAAAGTCTTCTAAGAATGGAACGCTCGGCAAACTATGATGGTTGATAAGACTGTTATATCCCATAATACTCCAAATCATAGACCTTATTATTATCTGCTGTTTGATATTACCAGCTCTAATGACATGTCTGAATAAAGTCTTCCAAGTCCTATCTAATCCACCTTTTGGGTGACCATCGATCCATAGTATGTTTATTCTGTCTGGATCTAAATTAAAAATTAACAACATAACAAACACATTATAAAAATCTGTCATTGTATGGTACAAGTTGGCATATTCATATCTTTGAATACATATTGTTACTCTTTGGAAACGTTTTTTCGCCATATCTTCATACCTAGACTGAAACTGTAAAGCTGAAATCCAATGTCTGAGATGGTCTGCTGCCGAGAAGGCATAGAACGGTTCGCCAGTACTATTATTGTGACATTTTAATTTGAAGTAGCCCTTCGACAAATTGTAATATTCCGATTCTTCTGGTTGGTAAGTTACATCGATTATGTTCTCTCCGCCTGCCCGTCCTTGTCCTTTTGAAGGATCAATAATGACATTCGTCAGAACGGCAAACCAGTGGGCATGGCCTACGAACATGCCATCACAGAGCTCCTTCTGTTCTTCCACGGAAACACCAAAAGCGATGTTCTTTATGTATTCCCGAAATCTTAAAAACATCCAATAGGTATCGTTTTGATTGTGCTTCACAAAACTGTTTATTTTTAATTTGCTTGTAAAATTCCAAATCTGAAATTCGTTTCCTCTCACATGGTAATGGATCACCTCACGTTCCAGATGTGAAAATGTATTTTCTGTCATATATAATAATAGTCGAACAAAGGAAAATGAAATGGCTACAGATGCCAACGAACAAAACAGTATTTTTACGAAACGTTTAAGATTCCGCCTCATTTTCTAAGACGAATTAGTTTCAAACTGTTGTCATTATTTCTAAAAAAAATCTTAAACTTTTTAGATTATTTATCAAATGATGAGGTTAGCTTTTGGTGCTACGCATGCTGTCATCAAACATCAACTAGTACTCAAAGACTGTTAAAAGCTTAGCTGAAGATATTTGCACGGTAACTTCGTTTACAATTATTCATCTGCAAACGTAGAGAAACTCAACACATCCGTAGTGTAACTCTTCAACACATCCACACTGTAACTCCTCAACACATGCGTACTGTAATCTTCAGCACATGCAAACTATAACTCTTCAACTTATCCATAGTGTAACAAATTCGTACTGTAACTCCCTCGATTGTAAAAATGGAATCGTCTCGTATATGACAATACTTATTTTTGCGCAGCATAAATGTCCCTTGACAGAAAAAAAATGTATCTGTGATTGTACGGAAATACTTGTCCTAAAACCTTGTCACGAGAAAAAGGAAGTAGTGCTCTTTCCGTGCAACTGTGATATAGTCGGGAAACCGGTGATGTTGCCAAACTGCTGAAATTTTCTTTCGAGTAAAAAAATTGCTACAGCAACATAAGCGTCTTTCTCCTCTGCTTGGTAACTAAACAGTTGTTTGCAAAATCGTTGCAGCTTTTGAAAGTATTGTCTCCGCAGTTTTTCACACAACACCAGACTGATTATAATAATGGTTGTGGGTAAAACTTGAGGAATGGCTGTCTGAACCTTCTGTTAGTAGTCGACTTCAATTTTTTACGGGCTCCGGTTCACCATTCAGTAGACTCCCAAACATTATCCTTCTTTCTTCATACTGGCTGCAAAGGAAACAAAAATGAGTCGGGGTATAGCATTTCCTACAAGATGGCATGTGTGACTAGTGAATACACAGATCTCAGAGACTCAGATCAACCTGCGCATCCGCACTGGGTAGTCAAGGATCCAAAGCGTCTTCCGGTGTATAACAAACTCTCTTCAGCTTGACGTGAATGCACACACTGATCTGAGTCGTCGCTGTACGCACATGCAATCTTGTAGGAAAGGTTGTTCCATAATCCAAATGTAAACGTGTGTGCGTGCGTGCGTGCGTGCGTGCGTGTGTGTGGCGTTTTTGTTTTGTTTTGTTTGTTTGTTGTTGTTCTTGTTCTTGTCTGTTGCAAAGATGTCAGGAACTACCGAGGCTACTTTTCTGAAATTTTGTAGACATGCTGGTTATGGCTTTTTGTATTGTGGAAACGACAATCAGCCGATTAGCGCTGCCCCTTCCTTTTATCCAGTTTACTTTCTCTCCAAAGTTGTTTTCCGTCCGTGATTTCTCACCAACCAATGAGGTCAGTTCGGAAAGTTCTTGTACGAATAAAGGAATGCCTACTGTATTGTTGGGAAAACAAAACAGCTTCTGATATCCATTTTCACTTATTTTTCTACATATGCTTCCGTTCTTCTTTCTCTCCAATGTACCAAAATAGGATTTTTTTTATCTCACAGACTTCTCAAAAACTATTGACACTGCACTAGTTAAACTTAGTAAACATGTTAGGTATGACTTGTATTGTAGGAAAGGCATTCAGTCTTCTAGCACTTTTTAGTCCTAACGGTGCTATGATCTTCATTTCATTGGCTAGCTGACTCCAGCTATGAATGGCATTAATGTGTTTGTATAACCCTTGCTGCAAATTAAGAAGATCAGATTGTCACGTTCCTGTTTTATCTTGAATATATTTTACATGTACATAGTATAAAAAGAAGTTTGTATCGATTTTTATTAACCAGGTTAAATTAATGCATTTGTAACTGGAGCGCTGATTATTTGATAGTTTTACTTTTTAAGCAAGTAGGTACACTTCAGCTTTCAAGTTACGGTATTACGGTAATCACGAATTTTATGCTGAGGGTGTATTTGATTATTTACGTCTATATACTTGAGCGGTTACCAGAACACTATATATTCCGAGTGAACCTAGGTTTGGTGATCAATATCTTCACTGTTCTGGGATTGATTTTCGTCTCAAGGCTATCTTTTGAAAGGGGAGACAATTTTCTGTCGTAATTTTGCAGTTTTGTAGCGTTCCGAGAGAAAAATGTTTTTTGCTTCATAGTTTTAGCAGTTGCTGTGTGAAACTTTTTTTTTTTTTTTTTTTTTTTAAATAAAAACATGCATGTATTTAAAAAATTCAAAAAAAAAAACTATAATTAAAGTTCAAATTTCCATGTTCTAATTTCTATGTTCCGAAGCTTCCATAATCCACAGGTACTGTTAAACTTCATAATCTGAAAAAAAAAACTATTTAATTATATTTCCATAATTAAATATAATATAAATTTGAAGTAATTACGTAACTTGTCCACGGATGTATCCTCCATGATATTTCCGGTTATCACTAACACTTGTTTCTATAGAACTTTGAACAAAACTTGCCGGAAAACATTTGATGGTCAATCATAGTGACGATAACAGTGGTGAAACAGATACATAAACGGATACGGATACGGATACGGGACCTGAAAATAAGTATCATGTCCTAGAACTCTCGATATCAAACATGACAAGATATTTCCTTATTAATTTCCACTAGATATACAGAGTGTGTACGCCAAATGTTATAAATGCGACAAGTCCGTTGCAATTGATTATTATATAGCAAAATCAGATCCTAAAACCACATGGACGCTGTTAATGACATAAAATATTGTAAAAAAAAATCTAACACAGGCAGACACACAGTCAGAATATATCTGACATCCGTATTAACTAATCGGAGGAATGGCATCTCGACGATTACACATTCTTACAGGAAGAACCCATGCGCCTTCCACTGTAAGAATCCCTTTAGAACGCTAAAGGCTAAAATAAATTATAACTGCCATTATACCACAATGATTACACGATCACACATCGTCCCCACGTAATCATTGGGTACAATATCAACATGCCATCGTCATAGCCTCAAACATGACTCCTCGCTGCTTGAGCCATTTCACCGTAAAATATTCTAGTAAACAGACTTGTGATTAAAATAAAAAGGACCTCCGTATATGTGTTCAAGGTGAATATAGTCTTTGTCATTTGTGTAAATCGCGCTAATTAATGAATGTGTATGCAGTTAACATAACGCCTAACGGTAGCGTATTTTTACGCGTATATGTACGGTGTGTGCGGTTAACATAACAACATAACACCTAACTGTGTCTTACATTTAAGCGTATATGTCTGGTATGTACATGTCAGATGAGAATATGTAATATCAAAGTACGGTAGTGCTATCATTGCGCCGATCCATTTATCTTATTCAAATAAAAATATTAATGATTGCATTCTGATCAGACAGAACCTATCAGACTCACCAGACTGATCAGGATCCATAGAATCGATCAAACTTAACCTCCCTATTCGGTTTATAGTTTACACACCCGACACGGCTTATTCGTCTGATCAGGGTCTACACATATAACCAAAGTATACACATCTGATCAGGGTCTATCTACTTACCATGCCGGGTTTGTAAGTACGAATGATACATAAAATCGCAACGTAGTAAAGCAATAAATTTACCTACTCGAATTTTAGCTGCGGTAAAGACGAGCAAGAATATTGCAAGAATAAAATTAAAATAAATTATTGACTTACCATGGTCAGATTCCCCAGATACAACACAACGTGAAGATTAGAAAAAGGAAGACAAGGATCAGTCTTCGATGAAAAAAAATTGTAGTGTGTATCGTTCTATTCAACCAGGGAACTTTTATAGTAATGTGGCACGTTTTGAAACATTGTGTCCACATCCACAAGTAATCCGTGAAATTCAAGATCTAAAAATAATATTCACAAGAATACCGTGATAGTCAAGATTTAAAATAACCTGTTCGATTGTCCGAACGATGCAAAGTTTCAATCGGCAACTACTAAAACTATGAAGCATAAAACATTTTTTCTCTCGGAACGCTACAAAACTGCAAAATTACGACAGAAAATTGTCTCCCCTTTCAAAAGATAGCCTTGAGACGAAAATCAATCCCAGAACAGTGAAGATATTGATCACCAAACCTAGGTTCACTCGGAATATATAGTGTTCTGGTAACCGCTCAAGTATATAGACGTAAATAATCAAATACACCCTCAGCATAAATCTCGTGATTACCGTAATACCGTAACTTGAAAGCTGAAGTGTACCTACTTGCTTAAAAAGTAAAACTATCATAATAATCAGCGCTCCAGTTACAGATGCATTAATCAAACCTGGTTAATAAAAATCGATACAAACTTCTTTTTATACTATGTACATGTAAAATATATTCAAGATAAAAACAGGGACGTGACACAGATTAAGAAATGATTTGAAGTTTTATTACCTTTACTGTTTTTTTTTTTTTTTTTTTTTTTTTTTTGTTTGTTTGTTTTTTGTTGCCACTCTTTGGGCAAATTCAGCTGACACCAATTTGATGATATTTTTCTATTTTTCTCCAGGAATCGGGTTTTAACATTTCCTAAGAAGACAGTTTGCATGAAGTGTCAAACCCCGTTTTCTGAGTAAAAAATCAGAATGTCCGGACATTTTTACCCAGCATGCTTAGTGTTCACCAGCTTTGACTGGGCAGATGACATGTGTAATTATTATTTCTTAACATTTAATGAAGCACTGGAAAGGTTAAAGCTACTATCATAAAAGTGTGATTGTATTCTTGATAAGCTCTCAGTCAGCAGCCAATCAGATGATAGGCAACCCGTACACTAAACGTTGTATACCCTACACTAGGGAGCTGGTAGTAGCCCCATTTATAGAATTATAAGTCTCTGGTCCTAAATATTATCCATTTTCATTCTTTCCAATCATCATATATTCTGTAAAAGATTTCTAAGCACTACTAAGGCCAATATTATCAATATTGGTGTACAAGTTAAGGATAGGTACTGTGCGAAAGAAAAGCAGACTGCTGCCATTTATTTTTCACTCGTATATATATATATATATATATATATATATATATATATATATATATATATATATATATATATATATATATATATATAATATGATTCTGTTCTTTTTCTCCAGTGTATAATATTAGGAAAAGTTGTGTTGTGTCAAAACTTTCTGAATTTCAAAAACTACGGAAATTCTGAAATGTTGGTGACTTGTTATATTGTGGGAAAGTCGAGCAGCCTTATACCTCGTACATGGATGATAACACACAGCTCATTGTGGAAATTTTTTCAAAAGACATGAGAGAAATGACGTACTGGAGAGACATGTTGTCGCTAGTTGTTTTGCAACTGGTAATCTGAGTATAACTAGAAAAACAGAACTTTGTGCATTGGTTGATCGTCTCGATAAAAACACTAAAACTACAAACAGAAACTGGTCCAGCAAAGACCAAAGTGATGATAAACATGCCACAGCAAACAGAGCTTCACAAATGACACTAGTCTGTAAACAGTAACTTATTTTGTACAGCATGACTGGAATCAGTAAAATAGCATGACTGGAAACAGTAACTAGTTTCAAATACCCAGGCTAGAAACAGTAACTAGTTTCAAATACACATGCTAGCAACAGTAACTAGTTTCAAATACACAGGCTGGAAATAGTAAATAGTTTCAAATACCCATACTAGAAACTGTAACTAGTTTCAAATACCCAGGCCAGAAACATTAACTAGTTTCAAATACTCAGGCTAGAAACAAGAACTAGTTTTGAATACCAAGGTTAGATACTAACTAATTTCAAATACCCAGGCTAGAAACAGTAACTAGTTTCAAATACACAGGCTAGAAACAGTAACCAGTTTCAAATATCCAGGCTGGAAATAGTAACTAGTTTCAAATACCCAGGCTAGGCTAGAAACAGGAACTTGTTTGAAATAAAATAGCTATAAACAGGAACTAGTTTCAAATACTCAGGCTAAAGACATGAACTAGTTTCAAATACAAAGGTTAGAAACAGTAAACAATTTCAAATATCCAGGCTGGACACAGTTACTAGTTTCTAAAACCCAGGCTGGAAACAGCAGCTAGTTGCAAATACCCGGACTAGAAACAATAGCTAGTTTCAAATACCAAGGCTAAAACCAGTAACCAGTTTCAAATATACAGACTGGAAACAGTAACTAGTTTTAAATACCTAGGCAGGAAACAGTAACTAGTTACAAATACCCAAGATAGAAACAGTAACTAGTTTCAAATACCTAGGCAGGAAACAGTAACTAGTTACAAATACCCAAGATAGAAACAGTAACTAGTTTCAAATACCCAGGCTAGAAACAGTAACTAGTTTCAAATAACCAGGTTAGAAACAGAAACTAGTTTCAAATATCCAGGTTAGAAGCAACTTGTTTTAAATACCCAGGCTAGAAACAGTAACTAGTTTAAAATACCCAGGTCAGAAACGGTATAGTTTCAAATACACAGGCTAGAAGCAGTATCTAGTTTCAAATACACACAGGCTGAAAACAGTAACTAGTTTCAAATACCCAGCCTAGAAACAGAAACTAGTTTCAAATACCAAGGTTAGAAACTGTTACTAGTTTCAAATACCCATGCTAGAAACAGTAACTAGTTTCAAATACCCAGTCCATGAAATGATTTTCCAGGTAAACTCCATTTTAAACAGATTGCCGGTGCTCGTTAGAACAGCATCATTCATTAGAACCACCTCAACAAGCACACACAATCTATGTTTGGATCAGAAGTAAGAAAATTTATACAATTTTTCACCTGAAAAATATCGCTTTTACACAAAGAAAAACCCTATTTTTTTTTTCTTATTTTTAATGAGCATGCTCTAATCTAATGCTCAGATCAACTGAATGTTAAAATGTCAACAACTTGGAATTGTGTTTGGTGTAAATTCATGAATATTGCATTAGAAAATATCTAAATTCACATTTTTATTTTCATCTTCTTTTTTGATAGATAATGCCTGACAGATACTTTATCAAATGGCCACAGAAAAAAAAATGTGCCGCCGACAGCTGATCGTACAGTCTCCGAGAAACTATTGGACCTCATTATATAAGGTGAAAATTTCCAATAGAAACCTGTTCACAATAAAACAAGTATGCGTTTTTTTTTTTTTTCTTGAACAGAGTTTTCGTTGCGCAGCATAGACGGGGAACGATTTTATTATTTAATTGGATAAATGTTAATCTTGACAATTCCCGAGGAGCTTTGTCAGTGATACCGCACACGTTTTTCTTTTTTCTTTCTTTTTTTTTTTAAACAATGCAGGTCTATCGAATGCCTAAAAAGAAAGTATGTAAATAGATACCTCACCTTTCAAATGACAGGTGTTTCCAGTTGTTGTTGTTTGTTTGTTTTTTTTTTTGTTTGTTTTTTTTTAGTATGTTTAGGAAAATTGAAAGCTTTTACGAATCCCCATGATTTTCAACTAACTGATTGTCGATGTACAGCTTCTGTGACTTCCAATTTGACAAACTGCACGGTCACACACAGTACATTACGACAACACGCCTATTCAAATATATTGAAATTTTTACCACCAAAAACTGAAAGTTTTCGGATAAAAATTCTGATATTTTTCATATTTCTGCTCAAAAAATAGATTGTAGGTACTCGTTAGAACCGCCTCGCTGAGGCGGTTCTAACGAGTAGCCACACTCTATGTTTTTGAGCAGAAATAAGAAAAATAATGTATATCCCTGTAAATCCCAAGTTTTACTATATAAAAGTGGGGTTTAAGGGGGTAAGAATTATATAGGTATGTTTTCGTGATGATTATAAAAGAATCAGATTATGTAACTAAACTTACCTAGTTTCCTACACGAAGATAGTGTACATGTTTGGAAAAGTTTTCATGATTTCATGTTCTGGTTAACAATAACAAGTTTAAAACTGGTATTTGTTATTGAACAAAAAGCTTTACATTTTATTGATATGTGTACTTACAAAAGAATAAACGAACCGTCTCGATAAAAGGGATTTAACGAACCGAACAGCGAAGGCGCGGTCAGATCTGCGACTTCAATGTTCACTTATACAATCTATAATCATTTAAGAATACATTATTGAATAGCAAAGGTCGCGCCTAGACAAAGTGGGTAAGAAGGCTGGTCTGGACTTTCGCTGCTCAAATGTACTTGAAAGCCCGTTTGCGCTGAAACGACTCAAACCCGTCTAATCGCCTAATATAACCGTTACCACTCTCTAGGCTAATTCAGCAGACGACAAATCGATATTTGGCTTTGGCGTTTCATGTTAATGTCCCCCCTCCTTAAGTGATCATTTGCATGAAACAGTTAAGGCTATCATCAATGCCTTCGATTTGAAACCAAATATGGCTACATCTGAAATTTGTCAAATGATGGTGTCTGATAATGGTGATGACTTTTTACGTCCTTTTCAGCATTATTTAAGTCATATCTAGATGAGGAAAAGATGATGATAATGAAAGGCTCTGTGCAATGAAGCGCCGTACAGTCTTGAGTTGAATTCCGCCTCGTGATCTGAAGTCGGTAGCGCTAACCACTTGGCTACCCGGACGCTTTGGATGGTGTCTGAACTGGATATGAGCGAGATCATCTACACGAATTTAGGTAATCTGTTATATTTGGCGGCTGATCCTCTTTAGGGATGAGGCCAGAGTTATGAGAGCAGAGACAACGTTTGTCAAGATAAATGGACTTGAGAAAATAATAGGCTTTCGGCTGGCCGATCGGAAAGAATTTCGACAAATATAGCATATCCGAGAATTCTCGTTGTAGCTATACTAATCCGCCTAAACATCGGATCTCTGTGGCGCCACAATCTTCTGGTATTCATACAGGTAACGGTAAAGAAATGTATAAAATTATATGAGATGATCATTAAATTTCAAATTTCGTATATTTCTTTTTTTTCACCCGATATTATATAACCTAAAGATTGATAGAAAAATAAAAAAATAATTTCCTTTCTTGTGATACCAAATCATCAAACGTTTAAAATCGTCCAGCATGCGATAAATGTCGAAGGGTATTTCTTCTTTGTACTTTATATTTTATGCAAAAACTTAAGAACTGCTTTAGTTCACACGCCTAAACATAATATTTCTATAGATTTCACAACCTTTTAGATATATTTAAGATATAAAAGAACATTTTATTTATTTATTTAAACAATGTTTAAAGAGGATGACACAATTAGCTATAAATAACTATTCTACCTTGCGGTCCTCTAACTAAGATTTATATACATATATACAACAAGACTTAACTAACAGCTAAGAAATTCATGGGATAAAAGTAGCTTGTAGCGAAGTGAATGCTTATATAAAGTTTTTGTCAAATAAAAAGTGTTAATAGGTATGTGCAAGTGATTTAAAACCAAACATGGCACTTAATTATATCAAAGACAAATCTATATGTTATCACAGTTTTTGTAAGTGCTTTAAGATTTGACGAGCGCATAAAACCAATATCTAAAACAATTATGCTAGGTCATAAAAGCTCTCAATTCAGTTACAATAACGGTTTCAGCGATAATTTTACACATGGTATATCTTTTAAAATCATAGTTAAAGACATTTTATAAGGGTTAAAATGTTACTTTAAGAGACTGCTTAAAGGTAGAGAGTGACCCCGATGTTTTTACTGTTTGAGGTAGAGCGTTCCATAGTCTTGGTGCGGAACACGAAAAAGAGCCATCAAAACGTGCTGACCGTGCTTTCGGCACATAAAGTGAGCCATTTTCTGATGACCTCAGGTTAAGAGTGTGTACCTCGGATACTGGTTTTAGAAGTTGTGTTATATATTCAGGGGATAAATTATTTATTGCTCGACAGCCTTATTATATTTAAGTCTGTCCGGAATTGACAGCCATTCCAGCTGACTGAACATATCTACTGATGGGGTATCGTAATCTGCTCGCAGGATGATTCGAGCAGCGCGTTTTTGCAGTTTGGATATGCGTTCAATATTAGTTGCAGAGGCTGACCCCCAGGTAACAGAGCCGTAATCAATATGAGGAAGAATGATAGTAAACTTTTTGAATATGTGTCGGTACATACGTTGCTAACTGGCGTAATAGAGATATTTTAGATGAGATAAGGGAGCATAAGTGGTCTATATGGGCAGACCAAGAAAGGTGTTCATCGATATAAACACTGTTTACTAACGGATTGAATGTTGACATCGTCAGCAATAATATTTAGAGGTCGGGATTCGTTCACGCGCTTTCTAGCGCCAACTAGCATGCAAGTTGTTTTGGTCATGTGAACATTCATTCATTAAAAAATATTTAAAATTTTATTTTGATAAAAATGGCATAGACGTTGTCATCTTTGACCATATTTTCAGATTTTACCGGCAGTCAAAGATTGGACCCACATCCCTAGCAATTTGCCACTGCATTTGCCTAGAGATACAGATGAGGATAGTAAACACCGAATAACTTTATAATCTAGTTTTGGTTTTTAATGAAACAGAGCATATTTCGATAGCTTAGGTCGAAATGCTGTTGATGAATTGAAAACTACCAACATTTTTTTATTAACTGTAATAAATGTATGTCAATATTGACACTAACGTTAATTAATTATTTGGACAATTTTGTAGAATGATTTGGAGTGTTGCGTAGAGTCATGCTTTTATAAACGTATAGCTTCTTTTGTCGTTTATGAAGATTTACAGGGGAGAGTACATTGCAGATTTTATTAATATGCTCGA
The DNA here is from genome assembly GCA_964016985.1 of Anodontia alba. Lineage (NCBI taxonomy): Eukaryota > Metazoa > Mollusca > Bivalvia > Lucinida > Lucinidae > Anodontia > Anodontia alba. Next base: position 62,878,699 of record OZ024830.1, on the reverse strand, counting down.
AAAAGTAAAGGATTATTTTATGACTATGAAAACAATAACCATCCTAGTATGAGCAGTTGGAAACACTTAGCGAAATGTCGTTTACAACTGAAGGAGCTTTTTGCTTGGCTAAATAGAACTTTAGCTCCCGATTTTGATCTTTTCATGTTACATACTGAATACAGTCCGCATAGTTTGTGGATACCGTCCAAAGAAAACCTTCATGCATCATCTCAGGGCATTTCGTGCATCCAAATGATTGCTAGTACTGCTGGTAATGTCTGTCCCCATTAAGCTGTCTGCGTTGTAACTGTAACTATAACAATATACTGGATCATTATATCCGTGACTGCGTTTTCGTTGCATAAGAAAGACTGAAATTATGGTATGAAATATTTCAAGTAAATGGAGATATTTTCTTGTATCTGAAAACTCTGGATAAAAGATTTTTAACATCAATATTTCTTGGTTCTCGGTCTTGAAATATATCAGGTATATGATAACCTTGAAGATCTCTATCAAAGGTTTTTGTCTCTCTCTCATCTTCATCATATGTGGACGAAAGATTCCCATAGATGGTTTAGTTTAAGTAGCTGAATGATTTACTATTCATTTTCATGCATTACCCTGTATTTCGACCCTTTAGATAATTTATTTATGATCTAATGCACGATAGAAACGGCATAATCCTTTATGCGATCGTCAAGTCCAATCTTAGTATGATTGGATCCACATCTAGCCACTAATAAGACATTTTGAAGTTCCAGTTCTATATGACCTACGGGGATCCTTCCGACTGCGCAAAACACATTTGCTAACATGGCTATGTAAGGATTTAAAGAGCAGAGAAGTAAGAGGAAGAGAGTAAATAAAGGTAGTGTTGACTCTGATACATTTTATTCCTTGTCAAATGATGATAAACTTGCAATTATATTTGAAAAGTTGATTGATATAGAGCATAAACAGACACAAATAGAAACTCTTGAAAAAGACATGAACTCCACGACCATAACGGTTACAAACATGCAAGTTGATGTCGATAAACATAATCAGATGCTCAAGTTACTCAACTATAAGTCATTTGATCTTGAATCCAGAAGTCGTAGAAAAAATTTAATTTTCCGAGGTCTGTTTGAAAGTAGGAATGAAAATTGTTATGATTTGATTTATGAATTTCTCGAGGATCAACTGCAACTAGATGACGCGAGAAGTAGTGTAGTGATAGATAGAGCCCATAGGTTGGGTAGAAGAAATCAGAGAACTTTAGCAAGGAGGCCGATAATTGCAGCGTTTAGAGATTTCGCAGATACCGAGCGTATATTGAGTAGAGGTATTATGTTGAAGGGTACCTCATTCGGCATAGACAGAGACTATCCTGCTGAAATTAGTCACGCAAGAGGTCTACTTTGGAACAGATATAAAGAACTGAAGCGGGCAGGTAAAGATGTTGTGATCCAGTATCCTGCAAAATTAGTTGCAGATGGCAAAGTTGTTGAGAATCTCTTTCCGGATTGGTACGAAATTATTAGAGGTCACAGAATTGAACCATATATCTCGGAAAGTGTAGCAGCTGCAAATGAACGGGCAAAACAGGTAAAGGTGCCAGCAGGTAGAACGCAAGGTTCGTCTTATAGAGCAGAGAGTACGGTTAATAATAGTAATACTACAGGTGGACGTTTCTTGAACAGTAACAATAATGAGGCGCCAAGTGGGGTGCAATCACAGGAAACCATAAATGACCGGCGCAGTTTGGCAAATATCAGAGGTAGAATTGAAGAAGAAGAAGGAGAAGGGGATGATGCTGATGTAGCATTTTATTCTGGGTACGTCTCGCGAATGGACAGGTCAAAAACGTTGAGAAAGCAACAGGTTGTTTCTAGTAGTGCGGTTACCCCTGAAGAGCCCCGCTCTGCTCGTCCGGATAGGTTAGTCGCGCCCACAATTTTATCAATGAAGGAGTTTCCCCCACTTACGAGTAAGTCTATAAATGCTGAGAACCAGGCTAGTGTAAACAAAACAAATAGTACAACTGATGAAAATAAAAGGCAACAAAATAAACAAGAAGGGCGCAAACATTCCACTGCTTATTGTGAAGGTGACAGTGCTCTTAACCTCTCTATGTCACAGGATTCTGACTTGAGACCTCATCATGATAATGTTTGCGAAAGCAACGAACATCGACATTACCCATCTCAGACACCAGTAAAATAGGTTTTACAGGAGAGTGTGTATAAGTCTGTTAATTTTGTACTTTTGAACGTTCAAGGACTAGCTTGTAAATCAAATAATAAGTTAGAATCTTTAGAGCTAAAACAATTATTTAGTGAAAATGACATTTTGTTGTTCACAGAAACTTGGGGTAATATGTTCACCAAATTTGATGTTGATAATTTTCAACATTTTGAACTCAATAGAACCGAGTATAAACCGAATAGTAAACGATCTTCAGATGGGTTGGTAGTGTATATTAGAGATACGATAGTTAAACCGAATTCAACTCTTTCTGTTTTGAAACAAAATGATGACATTATTTGGGTACAATTTGATGAAAGTAATTCATACTTTTCTTGCAACACATATTTATGTTTATGTTATAATATTCCTATAGGAACAAGTAGACAGGGCATGGCTGAACTTGACGTTTTTGACAGAATTATGACGCAAATGGAACAGTTTAAGTCTTCGGAAAACAAAGAGAGCGGTTTCATTATTTGTGGCGATTTTAATGCCAGAACAGGTAATTTGGATGATTTTGTTGCACATGACTCTGCTCGCCATATAACTGCACTTCCGGACGATTACATTGTTGACAACGAATTAAAACGGTTATCACAGGATGAGGGTACAAATGAAAATGGTTATATGCTGCTTGATTTCTGTCGTCAGACCGGACTTCGTATTGTAAATGGCCGAATTGGAGAAGACGTAGTAGGGAAGTGCACTTATGTGGGGAGTAGGGGGTCAAGTCTTATAGACTATGTAATTGTTAGTCAAGATCTTTTTGATAAGTTTTCGTCTTTCAATGTTTGTGATCCAAATATTATTTCAGATCATTGTGTAATAAACTTTTCACTTTGCATTGGGAGTGAAATGCAGGAAGTTAGTGCGAATCAGAATGGCAGTGCAGAGCGAGTGAACAGTAAGTATGTATGGGATAAAACTTTAACTGAAGAGTACAAAACTAGGCTTAGCTCACATGATATTATACAAATGTTTGACAGCGCTGTTGATAGTATCGACATTTATAGTTCAAATGAAGAAATTGATAACTCAATAAGCGCTTTTGTTGATACTTTAGATACCGTTTGCAAGCCGTTATTTGAGAAAAAAATATATTCTAAACGTAATATTAAACCAAATGTATTGCATAGTGAGGAATGCGAAATAAAAAAGATCAATTTTTTAAACAAACTTGACAAGTTTCGAGCCGACAAAAATAACGAAAATAGACTTGAAATGGTAAAAAGTCGATCTGAATATAAAACGGCTGTTCGGAAATTTAAGTATAATATAAGAAAACAAAATACTGAAATGTTAATAGTTTCTAAAGAGAAAAATGCAAGAGAGTACTGGAAGTTGTTGAAACAATCACAAATAAAATCAAATTCTCAATCACTATCGGCACAAAAGTTTTATGAATATTTTAAAACAATAAATGATCCTGATTCTGTGTTTTATCAAGCTGACGAAGATATTATTCATTTTAATGAAAGGTTTTTGAAGTCAGAACTGCAAGTGATGTTTAGTGAATTAGACAATGAAATAACAATTAACGAGATAATAAAAGCAATAAAACAATGTAAGCCTAATAAGAGTGGAGGACCAGATATGCTTTTAAATGAGTTTTTTCTTCACGGAATTCATGTACTACCACCTTATTTGCATAAAATATTTAATGTGGTACTTGACAACGGATACTTTCCACAATGTTGGTCAGATGGATACATAGTTCCGGTTTATAAAAAAGGTCATATAAGCAAGGTAGAAAACTACAGGGGCATAACTCTTCTTAGTACCTTGGGAAAGCTTTTTACAAGTGTATTATTAAACAACCGATTAACTGAATGGGCGAATAATTATCACGTGTATATTGAAGCGCAAGCGGGCTTTAGATCAAAAATGGGAACAGTTGACAACATTTTTGTTTTACATGGCCTTATTACTCACTTAATAAATCAAGGAAAGAAATTATACTGTGCATTTGTGGATTTCAGTAAAGCATTTGATTATATAAATAGGGATATTCTATGGTATAAATTGATACAGTTTGGAGTAAGAGGTAAACTATTAAAGGTTATTCAAAGTATATATGCTAACGTCAAATCAAGGGTTAAATATGGTACAGAATTGAGTAGCGAATTTGAATGTTATTTAGGGGTAAGACAAGGAGAATCTTTATCACCATTCTTATTTTCTATGTATTTAAATGATACTGAAAATGAATTTTATAACAGAGGAATAAATGGGATAAATATTGGAAATGTTAAATTGTTTCTGTTACTGTACGCAGATGATATAACAATATTTTCAGAAACACCAGAGGGACTACAGGAAGGTCTAAACTTGTTAAGAGAATACAATCAGAAATGGAAATTGACGGTTAACACGGAGAAAACAAAAGTAATAGTTTTTCGAAAAGGTGGTATTTTACCAAGACAATTAAAGTTTTACTATGGAACCTTGCAATTACAAATAGTTTCATCATTTTCTTATTTAGGTGTAGTCTTTACAGCTGGGGGGTCTTTTTCAAACGCGCAGAATACATTATCAGGACAAGCACAAAAGGCGATCTTTAAACTCAATAGTTATTTATATGATTTTGTGAATATCACAACGAAACATACACTAGAACTTTTTGATAAGTTAGTAAGTCCAATTTTGAATTACGGGGCTGAAGTATGGGGTTTTTGCAAAGCAAATCAAATTGAAAGTGTTCATATGCAGTTTTGCAAAAGACTTTTAGGGGTCAAAAAATCGACTCAGAATAACTTTATTTATGGAGAACTTGGAAGGCTGAATTATCAAAGTCAAAGATATCTCATGATTATTAAATTTTGGCTAAAGGTTGTTAATTTGGAACCTCACAAATTTGTTAGATTAATGTACGATACAATATTAAGGGATATTGAAATTAATGAAAGGAAAGTAAATTGGGCATTTTTAGTTAGACAGTTGCTATGTAATTTAGGCTTTCGAGAAGTATGGATGCAACAAAATGTAGGAAATTGTAATGCATTTCTGGCAATGTTTAGACAACGTGTGAGGGATATTTTTGTACAGAATTGGATCTCTGAACTTGATAACTCGTCTAGAGCTTTATTTTACAGATCATTTGCGAATTTTAAATTTCAAAGTTATTTAGAAGTTATTTCTGTTAAGAAATTTAGAGTAGCATTGAGTAAACTAAGGGTATCATCTCACAGGTTAGAATGTGAGGCTGGTAGATGGGCAAAACCAGTTAGAGTGGCTTATGATGAAAGAAAGTGTAGGGTTTGTAATATATTAGAAGACGAGTTCCATTTTATTTTTGAATGTCCTGTGTACTCAGACCTTAGAAAACTATACATTGATAAATACTATATAAATCGACCAAGCATGTTTAAGCTTATAGAGCTATTTAACACAGATCGTAAAAAGCAGGTTCGTAATTTATCCATTTTCATATTTAAGGCATTTGAAAAGAGAAACAGAATTACCTATATTCGTGATGTTAACATTTAAAATTGATTATATATATATGTGTATGCATGTGTATGTGTATGTATGTATATGTGGGTATATATATGTATATATGTATATATATATGTATATATATATATAGGTATATGTATGTATATATGTATGTATATGTATGTCTTTGTATATATATATATATATGTATATATGTATTATATATATATGTATATATATGTATGTATTTGTATGTGTATGTATATGAATGTATATGTGTGTATATATATATAACGTTGTTTAATTACTATGCAATATTGCAATATTTTCTAGTATTTATAGTGAAAAGCCGCTGCGTGTATATGTACGTATGTGTATGTGTTTGTATATGTATATGTACTTGTACGCGGGTATGGTATGTATTTATGCGTATGAGCATATATGCATTTGTATGGTTTGTATGTAACTCTTTATGGGTGTAGATGTTTATACGTATGTATATCGGTATATGCATATATGTATATATATATATGTATGTGTGTGGGTGTGTGTGTGTGATAAATTCTGAGATACTTACCACATATATACACACTTCTCCGTTATATATATCTTAACTGTCGGACTGAAAAAAAAAAAAAAACTTTCTTGTCTGAAGGAAATATTAACTTGTATATAGTATAACATGTACTTGTAACATTTGTTTGCCATCATATAGCACACATGTTTGTAAACATGTTATGAATTTTATGTGCTCAAGGGCCAGTTGGCCTATTGCATTTGAAATAAAATTATCTATCTATCTATCTATCTATCTATCTATGTTAGCTATGGTAACCGGGGCCATCGCCGGTCGCAAACTTTTGCGCCATGGATTTTCTGATTTAGCTATTGTATGTTCTTGAAACATTTTCTCTTTTTTTTACATGTACATATGTATACGTATGCATGTTTATTATGTGTATGAATATACATGTATATGTGTATGTTATAAATAAGCATGCATATATTTGTGTATATGTGTGTACATGTATGCAGATGTGTATGACTATGTCTATGTGTATGTATGTATATATGTACGCGTATGAATATATATATATATATATATATATATATATATATATATATATATATATATATATATAGTATATATATTTGCTTTCTTGCTACCTAGTTAAATAATTGTATAGATGTATAGATGTTGTAATATCAATGTTGTTCTAATTGATAATTCACTCAAATATTTCCGGAATTAGATCTACATGCATGCGATGCATATGTTCTAGTCACGGGAACTGAAATCAGTAATATTCATGCCCCGGGGTATTATGACACTTTTTAGCTCAGCTGAGCATGTAATTCTCAGTAAGCTATTCTAATAGGCCAGTACGCCGGCGTCCGGCGTCTGGCAACAAATCTTCTGGGCCAATTTGGACCAAAACTTCACAAGAATGATCCTTGGGAGGTACTTACTGAAAATTGTTAAAAAAAAATGGAATCTAAGCAGAACTATGGTTACCATGGCAACATAACTTTAAAAATCGTTTTGTCAGAATCCACTGGACCAGTTTCAAAATAATTTGGCAGAAATGTTCCGTTGGTGATCTTCTACCAAGATTGTTCAAGCCAGCATGTTTCATCAAAAATCATGGCCGCCAGAAGGGGGTGGGGGGGGGGGGGGGGGCTATTTTCTCTATATACTAATATAGAAAAGTTTAAAAATCTTCTTGTCAGAGACCACTGGACTGATTTCAATATAACTTGGCAGAAATGTTCCTTTGGTTACCCTCTACTAAGACTGTTCAAGCCATCATGATTCGTCAAAAGAACGTGGCCGCCAGCGGCGGGCTTATTTTCCCTATGTATCTATATAGAATATTTTAAAAATACCAAGAATGTTCAAGACATCAGGATTCATCAAAAAACATGGCCGTCAGGGGATGGGGCGGGGCTTGTTTTCTCTATTTATCTATATAGAAAACTTTTAAAATAACTTCTTGTCAGAAATCACTGAACCGAATTCAATATTACGCGGAAATGTTCCTTTGGCGACCCTCTACCAAGATTGTTCAAGGCACCATGATTCGTCAAAAGACATGACCTCCAGTAGGTGGTGCTTATTTCCCCAGTATATCTATGTAGAAAACTTTAAAAATCTTCTTGCGAGAAACCACAGGACCGATGTCAATAAAATTTGGCTGAAATCTTCTGCCAAGATTTTTCAAGCCGTCATAATTCGTCAAAAAACATGGCCGCTAGGGGCGGGGATTTTTTTTCCTATATATCTATACAACTTTATTTTTTTATTTAATTTATTATTTATTTATTTATTTTATTTATTAGATTTTTAGCTCAACTAAGCACGTAGTGCTCATTGAGCTATTCTAATAGGCCAGTACTCCGGCGTCTGTTGTCTGTCAAGAATTTTGTTTGTTTGTGTTGAGGTTTTACGGCCCAGTCAACCCAATGGGGTCATGTCGAGTGCGGTCAGTTTACCTAACCACATGTTTACTGGGCAGGCTTAGTCCTCTAAGCGGTTAACCAGTATTGTGCACATTCTTTCGCCAGAAACTCTGTCAAGAATTGACCTCCTCCAAAATCACAAAATCACTGAGAGTCGTTCAAAGAACTGGAATCGAAGCAGAATTCTGCTAGTCATGGCAACCAAGTTGCAAAATCTTTAAATATCCTCTTGTCCGAAACTATAAGGCCTAGGGCTACCGAATTTGGTAGGTAGCTTTATCTAGTGGGCTTTAACAAGATTGTTTAAGTTATGGCTCGGGGTAAAAAAAGGCCCCTACCCGGGGGTCACTTGCCTTAAATAGACTTGTATAGTGAAAATGTTGAAAAATCTTCTTGTCAGAAACCAAAAAGCCTAGGGCTACCAAATTTGGTATGTAGCTACAACTAGTGGACCTGTACCAAGGTTGTTCAAAATATAGTCCTGGGGTCAAACATGGCACCTACCCAGGGGTCACTAGTTTATATAGACCTACATAGTGAAAATCTTGAAAAATCTTCTTGTCTGAAACCATTAGACCTGGGGCTTCCAAATTTGGTATATAGCTTTATCTTGTGGCCTTCTACCAAGATTGTTCCAATTATAGCCCTGGTGTCAGAAATGGCCCCTCCCCGGGGGTCACTAGTTTTACATTTATACAGTGAAAATCTTGGAAAATCTTCTTGTCAGGAATTATTAGGTCAAAGGCTACCAAATTTGGTTTGTAGCTTTATCTAGTAGACCTCTACCAAGATTGTTCAAATTCGATCCCTGGGGTCAAAAATGCACCCCTCCTCCACCATTCTGCTTTCGAGCACCATCGACTACTGTTTTTCACATGTCTATTCAACAATAAGCCACCATGCTGCTGTCAAGCACCTCTCCCACTCCACCCCCACCCCCCACCCCTCCCACAACCACCAACCCCGATTCCTATAATTCTTTACAAGCCAACATGCCATTGTCTGTGTTAAGCACCACCACCTCCCTCTCAAGGACCGTACACCTCCAGCCTGCACGCACGCACGCACAAACGTCCCAGACATCAAAAAGCATGCAATGTAAAAATGCCCAGTTACAAAGGGCCATAACTCATGAGGTATTTTTCAGAATTATTCAAAAGTTAATCAGGTCATCTACTCATCAATACCAGTCTATTCACCAGATTTTAAGGCTCTAGCTTCAATACTTTTTGAGATATTTTGCTGACAAGATTTCATCCATATTTTTTTCAAAGGGCTATAACTCAGGAAAGGGGCAAAATCATGACGGGGGGAAAATATGTCTCAGTTATTTTTTCATGAGGAATCCATATATGAAATTTCAAAACCCTAGCATGCACGGTTCAGAAGTTATGCTATGCATAAAAAAGCATGCAATGTAAAAATTCCCAAAGTTACAAAGGGCCATAACTCAGGAAGTATTTTTCAGAATTTATTCAAAAGTTAATCAGGTCATCTACTCATCAATACCAATCTATTCACCAGTTTCAAGGCTCTAGCTTCAATACTTTTTGAGATATTTTGCTGACAAGATTTCATCCATATTTTTTCAAAGGGCCATAACTCAGGAAAGGGGCATAATCCTGGTGGAAAAAAAAAAATATGTGTCGGTTATTTTTTCATGAGGAATCCATATATGAAATTTCAAAACCCTAGCATGCACGGTTCAGAAGTTATGCTATGCATCAAAAAGCGTAACGGACAGACGGACGCACGCACGCACACACACACGTCCCAGAAGCAATATGCCCCTACAACTTCTTCGAAGTTGGGGACATAATAATCATAATTATAGCCTAATTGCTAACCTTTCTGACTGCAGAATGTGGTATGCTAAGCAGTGTATAAAAGACATTCGATTAACCCTTGTCCTGCTGAACAAATTAAGATCATTAGATGCCACACCCGTTTCTAATTTTCAGCCAATCAGATAAGTTAATCCAGATTGTTGATATAAATTCACATACTTAATGGCAAACAGTGCAGCTCCAGATCAGTTGGCTTCTTCAGAAGCTATCTGATATGGATCTACACTGTTTGCAAAGTCAGGACATATCTGGGTTCAGCAGGACCAGGGTTAAGAAACTTAAATTTCAAAGACATCCAATTAAGAAACTTAAACAATTTTAATAAATAAAACAAAAAGGCCAATTATTCTTTGAAGCTCATAACCAAGTCATGCACAAGACGTTATAGCCTTCCAAACTGCGATCACATTGGAAGATGACAAAGTTACTTAGGCTATCAAACTTTCGCTGTCTTTAATCTATTGTTCAGCATTGGCACAAATGAGCATGCCAGTATGAGCCCAAAAGACAAGTTACTTATGTTTCATGCGAAAATCCAGTACACATGTAAATGTTGATAACTTGGATTTCATGCGAAGTGTTTTTATTAAGTCAGCTCTATGGCAAGCCATTTTACTATTTATTATTAAAAATAGATATCTTATATATTATATCAGATATCTTATATAGGACATATCTAATATAGGAGACAAGATATCTGAATTCATAGTACATGTAAATGTTGATAACTTGGATTTCATGCGAAGTGTTTCACTAAGTTCAGCTGTATGGCAAGCCGTTTTAATATTTATTATGCAAAAAAGATATCCTATATATCAGATATCTTATATAGAAAATAAGATATCTAATAAAGTATCTAAATTAGTATATCATATATCTTATTTCCTATATTACATATCTGATATCCTATATAGGATATCTGATAATTCGTATTAGATATCTTATTCAATTCCACATGTAAGATATCTTATTTACCATGTAAAATATCTAATTTGTTAAATAATATATCTTATGTATTAATATAGATATTTGATCTACTAGATCAGATATCAGATACACTAAATGAGATATCTTTTTAATTGAATAAATGAGATAACGTATTTAGTAAATAAGATATCTAATATTCTATATAAGATATCTTAATATACTAAATCAGATACCTTAAATATCAAATTAGACATCTTATATACTAAATAAGATATACGAGCATACAGTATACTATATAAGGTATCTTATTCCTATAGAAGATGTCTTATATTGGATAAGACATCTTAGTTAGTAAAGAAGAGATCTTAAATGTTATATTAGATATATGTTTAAGCAATTCAGATATCTTAAATAAAATATTAGATATCTAATATAAATTTAAGGGAAAGTAAAAACCAGAATAAACAAGTGTCGCTCCCTCAGGGCAAAAAAATGCCAAAATGGCCGACTCGGATTATCACATCTCTAAAATGAAAAGGGGGTTGGTCTGTATGTTTCTTGTGCTTTGTACATGTTAGTTTTTGTAATTTTTTTCTTTCTTCCTCTTGGTGTGGGGTTGGCTGCAGTTTGTGACTGTGGCACTCCCTGGAATTTTAGTTCAAACTTTACTTCATTCAAATATAATAACACAATACAATTTATGAATACAATACAAACAGTAGACACAATTATATCTGAAAGGGAAACAGATCCGTCTATCGACATCTTTGAGCGACCTCTTCTGAAACCTTTGGGGCCAATATTCTCCAAATTTCATGTGGGGCCTTCTGTTAAAGGGGGATTGAAAAGTTGTACTAATGGTCACGGTTTGTAAATTAAGATGGCGACCATGCCCATATATGTTAAAAATACTTAAAAATCTCCTTCTCCAGAATCAAGAAAGCTTCAAGGCTGAGTCTTGGTATATAGCATCATGTACTCAATGTCTACCAAGTTTGTTCAAATGATGACCTTCAACCTTTTTATGGCAAGGTCAAAATGGTGTCCCCATGCATTTGTATGGGGAAAATGCTGAAAAGTCCTTTTCTCAAAATATATTAAAGACTAATGCTGAAACTTAATGAGTGATTAAAGTAGTAAAACATTTTAGTTATAATCAAAGTTTTGTCCCCTGGAGGTTATCTGCCACTGAACAAGATGGCTTCCATGCCCATATATGGTAAAAAAAAAATCTTCTTCTCCAGAACCAAGAAAGCTTTGGGGCTGAATTGTGGTATGTAGCATCCAGGACTTAAGGTCTACTATTATTGTTTTTTTCAAATGATGACCATAAGTTGACCTTTGACCTTTTAACTGCTAGGTCAAATTTGCGTCCCCATGCATTTGTATGGGGAAAATGTTGAAAAGTCATTTTCTCAAAATGTATAAAAAGACTAATGGCTGAAATTTACAATGCGTAATTAATGTAGTAAAACATTTTAGTAATAATCAAAATTTTGTCCCCTGAGGATTATCTGCCCTTGCCCCTTGGTTATATTAATGTGTAAAATTGTGTAATTTTTAAATGTCTTCTTCTCTGAAACTGCTTGAGCAATATTCATCAGATTTCACATGGGGCCTTCTGTGGAAAGGGTATTGCCAACTGGTTCAAATGGTTCTGCGCCATTTAATAAGATGGCCGCCATGTCCATATATGGTAAAAACTCTTAAAACTCTTTTTCCAGAACCAAGAAAGCTTTTGGGCTGAATCGTGGTATATAGCATTACTGTTTCGAGCAAATATAGATTTGTACGGGGGTAAAGTTGAAAAATCTTCTTTTTTTTTTTTCAATATGTATTTTAAGTCTAATGACTTAAACGTACAATGTATGATTAAGTAGTAAAACTTTTTAGTTAGGATTTAAATTTTGCACCCCAGGGGTTATCTGTCCTTGCCCCTGGACTATATTATATAGAGGTATAAAATCATGACGTCTTTAAACATCTTCTCTGAAACCGCTTGACCAGTTTTCACCAGATTTCACATGGGACTTTCTGTGGAAGGAATGGCGACAATTTGTTCATATGGTTCTGCATCACTGAACAAGATGACTGCCAAACTCATATACGGTAAAAACATTCAAAATCTTCTCTGATACTAAGAAAGCTTTGCGGCTGAATCTTGGTATACAGCATTGGAAACTCAGGGTCTACCAAGTTTGTTATAATGATGAGACTAGGTTGACTTTTGACTTTTTAGGGTATGGTCAAATTTGTGTCCCAGTTGCTGTGGCAATACTGGAAGGATGTTGTATGACATTTACAAATATGCAATAGCCATTTCATCAGGTGAGTAAATTGTGGCCAATGGGCCTCTTGTTTCCATGACTACTGGACAGCAAAATCAGATATGCTTCTTTATCACATCTGGTGCAACTTTTTATTCCAACAATAGATTTTCTTTTAATTCTACATTTTGCTTTCCCATTTCGTTGTAAAAGTTATAAAACAATAAAAAGCTGAAGTCACAACATGGTATCAGAGTTCTGGTGCTTCAAAGTTGTACCCCCGCTTAGGCATTTTTCTTCAAAGTTGTTCTAGGACCTGAGAAAATCATTCTAATGCAGCAACTAGCACCTATGAGATACCTTCAATTATTGCCACAGAATGGCATTAGAATAAGCAAAGTGCATGAAAGCTTTAAGGATGTAAAGCAAACTTTAATATACCTAATAATCAACTTTTTTTGTCCACTGAAATGGTCAAAATTTAGTGTAGTTTTAATGGAAATTACTAAATATTGAAATATTAAGACTTTTCCCAATAATGAATTGTCATTAAACTTTCAAATAATGATCACTACTTATTGTGCAGTATTATTCTAAAATGACATAAATTTCAACACCTGTGAAACAAGATAATGCTTGATAATCAACCCAACCCCAAAATAGCAGAATTCTATTTTTCTAAATAACTATGCAGTTTTGATAAATTCAATTGATTTCAAAAGGTCAGTATTTCTTTAAAATGTTATGTTGTCATATTCTAGATGAATAGAGACAATCTGAATAATAATGCACACCAAAGTGATAATTTATCCTAAGAAATATTTATGAATTGTTACCCCACCCCGTTTTCTAGAACACATGCTCGACATGATAAAATGTGATTAAAATGGTTCAAATAGCCATATAAATATAATTCTTATTTGTAATAAATACATCGTAGTATTGCAGATTCATCTAATAAATCAAAACTTATACTGAATTATATGCATGGCTTGCATATTTGGAAGACTGGATGAGTTTAAAGGGTGTAGTTTGATAATATTACGATCTAAAATTGCTGAACAAAAGGCAATAACTCATGCCATACACAATGTTTTATGTAAACTGGTGTACTAGTTGTCAGGATTTATTAAATGGGTACTAAAATACAAATTTTATTGTAACCCGATTTCCAGTATGAAAATTATCAAATTTAAATATGGATTTTACCCATTTTTTTTTAAATAAATGCTAAAATTCAGGGGCAATAACTCCTGCAAGAATATATGCACTACATGTCAGAAGCATCTAAGGTGTGTAAACTGTCATAACAAAGTTTCATATTAAGTTTCGTCTTACCTTAGAAATAGATATGTTAGGGTATTGTATTGTTACTAAGTACATTTTTCCCCATAGAGCATAATCAGGGGCAATAACCCATAAAACAATAACGACTCTGCCTTTCTTACTTTTGGCGATATCTCCCTTTGTTATGTTTTACAGTCATTATCCATTGATTCCGTGTCCACTCTGATTATCCATTGATTTCATGTCCGCTCTGCAAGTCAAAGACCCTTTGGAATATTTTTATGACATTTAGTAGAAATGTAGAACAGGACCAGATGACGTGTGGCGTACAAGAATGACAACTCTGCCATTTTTACTTTTGGTGTTATCTCCCTTTGTTATATTTGACAGTGATAATCCATTGATTTCGTGTGTGCTCTGTAAGTCAAAGACCCTATGATACTTGGTAGAAATGTAGAACAGAACCAGACTACGTGTCGCATACAAGAATGACAACTCTGCCTTTCTTTTTTTTTTGGCATTATCGCCCTTTGTTATGTCTTTCAGTGATTATCCATTGATTTCGTGTCCGCTCTGTAAGTCAAAGACCCTATGGAATAATTTTATAATACATTGTAGATTGTAGAACAAGACCAGACAACGTGTCGCATACAAGAATGACAATTTTGCCTTTCTTACTTTTGCGTTATCTCCCTTTGTTATGTCTGATAGTGATTATCCATTGATTTCGTGTCCGCTCTGTAAGTCAAAGACCCTTTGGGATATTTTATGATACTTGGTAGAAATGTAGAACAGGACCAGACAACGTGTCACGTACAAAATGACAACTCTGCCTTTCTTACTTTTTGGCGATATCTCCCTTTCTTATGTCTGACAATGATTAGCCATAGATTTCGTGTCCGCTCTGTTAAGTCAAAAACCCTTTGGAATATTTTTTATGATACTTGGTAGAAATGTAGAACCGGACCAGACGACGTGTCGCATACAAGAATGACAACTCTGGCTTTCTTATTTTTGGAGTTGTCTCCCTTTGTTTTGTTTGAAATAGATTTCTCATCTGCTCTGTAACTGGAATACCCTTCAGAATATTTTGATGGTACCTTGTAGAACTGTAGAATAGGACAAGACAATGTTTTCCTTACAAGAATGACAACTCTGCCTTCTTTACTTTTGCTGTTATCTCCCTTTGTTATATCTGACACTGATTATGCATTGATTTAGTGTCTGCTATGTAAGTCGAACACTCTTTGGAATATTTTGATGATATTTGGTAGTAATGAAGAACAGGCCAGGCAACATGTCACATACAAGCATGACAACTTCGGCTTTTTTTACTTTTGGAAGTATCTCCACTTCTTGTGTTTGAATTTGATTTCTTGTCTCTGCTCTGTAACACAAATACCCTACGGAATATTTTGATGATGCTTGGTACAAATGTAGAACAGGACGAGATGACGTGTTGCTTTCAAGAATGACAACTGTAGCGGGGTCGGGTGGAGGGATTGGGGGACATTTGTTTGTTTGTTGTTTTTTTTTTTTTGTTTTTTGTTTTTTTTTTTTTGTTTTTTTTTTTGTTTTTTTAATCTTTTCTAGTTGATCATATAATATAATCTATGGTCAATCTCTCCCATCTGCTGATTCAAAAAGGGCAGTTGTCAGTTCCTGGCGAAAGAATGTGCACAATACTAGTTAACCATTTAAGAAAAGTGTGGTTAGGTAAACTGACAGCGCCAGACATGACCTCACTGGATTGACCAGGCCATAAAAGAACAAAACAAACAAACAAGTTTGATCAGAATCTTCACCAGACACAGTTTGGATAGTCAAGGATGCAAAGTTTATTCATGCAGACAAAGAAGACTGTTCGAATATGCAGGGTGATTTGAGTCTTCCATGGACGTACATGTCAGATGGTACATTTTCTCTCATTGAGGCTTCTTTAATGGTCCATTCTCCGACATCCCAAACTGCTGTTTTACTGTAAACATGTATTTAACATCTCTACAACAGTCATCTCCCTACATCAACCAGTTCTGGGAGTTCGCAGAAGTGGCTGTTGTAGGGAGGTTGCACCATTTAGCGATTTCTTTAATATATAAGTTTGTCCTTAGATACTCACTGAATTTAATTCTTCAATTAAACCCCTAATATACAAGCTTCTTGTTCTACCCTGAAAGATGTTTTAAAGCCATAAAATGTTTTTTGTTCTTCCTTGAAAATATATTATAAAAACCTCTATATGTGCCGTGGCACATTTCATACAAGATTCCGTGTGCGCCCAGGGAAGATGTAATTCAGCCTGTGCGGACAGGCTGATCAGATTCTTTGCTGTTCCTCTGAAAACACTTTAGATACAAACAGCATGCCCAAGATTCTGATATGTGGCTGTGCAGTCTGATCTAAGTTTTCACTGGACACACATGTCCAATCTTATATGTTTTTTTTTTTTTTTTTCTTGAAATTGTATTTTAAAACATCTAAAATCTAAGTTTATTGTTATTAAAAGAACTGATATATACAGACAATTCTAAAACAGCATGCCTAAATAGGCAATGGAGAAAACCAGTGATTTATTCTGGAACTGGTGCTGTTCCCATGTCATTCTGACACTTTGCTGATGCCAGGAAGTTAGCTGGTGTAACATCGTTTTTCTTGAGTCAACAACATAAGAAATGCATGTAAACATCAGCGTTACAGTCAAAACTGTAGGCGGGATTTCTTTATGCGATGGCGGAAAGTTAGAAGAATCTGAAGGATACAATTACTTTTTCGTTGTTTTCTATTAGTTAGATTAAAAGTAGATCAGCTCCTGTGCGTTATTTGTTGAGTTATAAATCGCAGTTTTTTTTTTTTGGTCAGTTGTAAGTAGATATACGAGTATCACTCGCGCTTCACGATTATCATTTGATCTACTTTACAACTGACCTTCAATCAATGATTTCTTACTTGGCAAATCACTGTTAGAGCTGATCTATTTCTCAAATCTCTAATTAAAGATATGTGAAACAGTTTTATTCAAAGATAAAATAAACAAATAAACGTACTAGTGGAAAATTGCTACGGTAAACGCCTAAAATTTCAAACACCTAATATTTTTGCCCAAAATAATTTCTGGAAATGTCCTAAAAATCTCGAACAGTAGAAGTTTTGCAAAAAGGGGATTTCTAAAATTTCGAACACAGCTTTCTTCAAGTAATTTTTTATCGGCACATTTTAATTTCGGTAACGTTTTTTTGTTGTTTTTTTTTCCCCCGTTACGGAACCGGAAACTAAAGTAGTAGCGTTGAAAGCCACCGCAAAACGTAAATGCACACGGCAGTGTCATAACGAATTTTATGTACATAAATGGCATGGGAACCGTATTTTAATTTTATACAAACCCAGGAGATATTGACTGAAAATTCACAAGAACAAAAAAAAAAGACTTCCATCACAATGTTAGCCATTTCCATGCGACAGTCACGTGGATGTTCGCGTGATAAGGGTTAGATTATGCGAAGGCGATCTAGAACTGTTGTTACCTTGTGGCAGACATGATAAATATTCCGATTGAAAAACGAAGGCCAGGATAAAATCTATGGATCCGCGCTATACGATCTGACTATTTGCTGTTTGTTCGTGTATATCACCACTACTTTGTATGTCTTAATGCTATACCTAGGTAGATTTTCATGGGTTTGCTCAGATACGCCACCGGGAGACGACACGCAATTCTGGGACAGTCTCATTTCCAGTATAGATTAGAAAAATATATGTGAAAATACAGAAAATGCAACAGTCACATTCCCTTGCCCCGCATGAAGAAACCGCGTGCTCGTAACGGTAACGTCACGAGAAATCGTGGCGCAAACCGCTTAGAGGGAAAACACACTTATGTTCGTTAAATTATAGAGCATTATTTCGTCAGAAATGCACACGAAACCAGCAGGTATTAAAAATAGAACCTAAGTATTGGGACAGAAAGGCCTATGCAAACTGACTCAGATCAGACGCCACAGAGAAAGCAGATATGAAACTTTTTAGTGGGAACAGGGCACATGGAAATTTGGAAAACACTTTTATAACAATAAGACGTGCGACTTGTGATGACTCAGATCATCTTCTGATGCAAGGGCAGTCAGATTTTGCCGTTTGTGGTAACAGGCACTTGAAGAGATTACAAATCTTTGGTTAAATACATCACCGTTTCAGTGGGGTTTTTTACATGCGTTCTGTGGCGTCTGATCTGAGTCTACACTGTTTGCTCAGGCCTGTCTGTCCGAATACATAGAGTAAGTACGGAAATTCGATCAAATCGAATCTCTTCAGAAATCATCCTGGATCCGCCCCTGATTCATAAAAAAAAAAAAAAATGCTGGGTCCGACTCGTAAAATTCATCATCAAGGCATATGCAATTAGCTCCCTTTAAACAGTAAAACCTAAAGAGTGAGGACCTTACTCCGCATTTACCAGGGTATAAATAAGTACTGTTATTCTTTTACATTTATGTATATATTGAGAACATTATAATTATTAAAATGCCCAGAAAATGAACAGTCACAAAGCAACATTACCCTTGCCCCGCATTTTGAAACCACGTGCTCGTAGCGGTACGTCACGTGAAATCGTGCCGGGAAACCTCTTGGGAGAAAAACAAACTTATTTTATAGAGCCTTTTCTCGTCAGAAATGCATACGAAACTGGTACGTATTAAAAATTTAAACAACCTAAATATTGGAATAGATAGGCCTATGCAAACAGCGTAGACCCAGATCAGACGCGCAAAGAACAGGGGAATGAAACTAATTTGGGGGAATAGGGGAACTGGCTTCCGGGCTTTTCAAGAGCGTCCTCCGAGTATATTCGTTTCTTAATTAAAGCCAGTATTGGTGTCTTCACAGGTATTCCTGTATTTTTCACGGGTATTTCGGTAATATTCCGGTATTTCGGTAAGTCGTGTGACCGCTTTACCAGCCTCGGAATTCCAAAGCTGATTTGATCATTTCTGCAAAGCGTGACGCAAATGAGATAGTAAGAAAGCGCTACACGTGAAATTGTAAATTAGCATCTGCATCCGCGCATTCTGATCTTGGTCGTTTCTGCTCGTCCGTACACTGTGGCCTTCGATAATATCTGCCGCTAATATTTAAGTTTATGGTGTAAAAGGTTTCAATAAGCACGCCGAAAACGTTTTCGTCGTGGGGATTAACACCTCCAGCAAAATATTTCCTGTCTGACCGCGTGATTGTCATGATATGCTCAGTGCATCCGTATTTGAACAGGTAATGGTCCCAACAGAGATGACGGGTCCCAACAAGCCAAAATGAACCTAATCATTTGTTACAAATATGATCAGTCTGTGCACTTGCTGGAGACTGCGATTCATGTATACAATACAATACAATACAAATATTTTATTAAAGTCTCACCTCATAAGAAAGAATAACAGCACATTAAAACTTTCATACATGAGAGGCTCTACTTAAGAGCTATGAGAGACTATATGTACATATATACAAACATGATATAAAAGCCCTTAAAAGATACATGACGACTAGATAAAAACGAATTATGTTTCAATTATGGTTAAGAATTAGATTGGCACAATTATTTATAAAGCATGTCCCGTCTCGTACGTAAAATTTCGAAGCAGGTTTTGGCACATATCCGTATGCTTTTATTAAGTTCACAGCTTAGAATCGCTCTCAGTTTATCCTGATCTGACAAATGTTCCATATTTGGAAATTCAGATTTTAGCACTGTAAACATATTTTCCCTCAAATTATTATATATAGGGCACTTAAGCAGTACGTGTTCTTCATTTTCAGTTGAATCCGGGCAGCTGAAACACAACCTCAGGTCTTCAGGCAAACGTTCGTATCTTCCAGTTTCCAAGCGAAGAGGCGCAACTCCACATCGGAACCTCGCGTAGGCACTTCTATACCTATGAGACATGATGCAATTTATATAAGAACTTTTAAATAACTTATAAGTTCGTAACTTATTCTGTCCACTTCCACGACGTGCATTATTCCGATTAATATCGTCAGTCCATGAATTCAGAAATTTATTTGCGAGATATTCTGTTAGATTTGCCTTAAGTGTGAATGGGTTCGTAATCCCGGTTTGAAATTGTAAATTAGCTTCCTCCAACATTTTATTTACCCTGTAATTGAAATTTTGACATCGCCCGTTCGCATTTACTTCAGCCCATTCGAAATTTTTTTTATTCAATCTATTACCGTTCATTCTTTTCAGCCTTAACCAATGATTCAGTACTGTATGCCACTGTCGAATCCCAGTAGGTTTCCATCCTGTGTCCCCATATACTGCTGAGTTAGGTGTGTATTTCCCTACTCCCATATAGTAACGTGCTGCGAGTAGGAGGATTGAGTTAACACATGCGAACTGTTTACTACCCCACACTGCGGCTCCATAGCTGACAACACTCCATACCATAGAGTCAAATAACCTTGTAAATGATCCACCTAAGTATAACAGTGTTTTATACCAATGGCCTAATCAGCGAATTGAATGGACACAGTCCTGCACTAGACTGCGTCTCGCACTCTGATGTGACTTACTCATATACACAAAGGGACATTTTCTCCTGAACAAGGATCTAATGATGACAGATAATTTCTTGCAATAAGTTTCGTTACCGAATTCTAAACGACAATACACTTTTTTTTTTTAAAGAAAGAAATATTGCTAAAAAAAAATAATGGCAGTTCACAGGTTTGGCATACGTAGTTCAGTTTGGTGTAGAGCTGAAATCTTTGATCTTGATCAGGCGGCATTCAGATCTGGATGTCCGCGCTGTTCGTTTATGTATGAGTCCTTTCCAATAGAAACGACCTTATGACATTTGAAACCAGCATAGACAAGATCAACATGCGCATTCGCGCAGTCTATTATCGGGGCAGTCTGATCTGGGTCTACGCATATCGCCAACGGGATGCATTAATATGTAAGCAAGCAGTGTGACTACTGCGCTTCAAAACGGCGGAAATTCTAATCAGTCTGCGCTTTTCACATTTAAACTCCGTACACTTCACTTTTGAGGAAAGGGACTTTTGTGTTTTTCTGTACTGGTTCAAACAAGAATTAACGTGCAGTAACCTTTTGCAGTATTTTTTGGTCAGCTTGTGTATCTCAGTGCGGTAAAGTGAAGAGGGTTGTTACGTAAGAAGACAGTGGACAAAGCCAGCCTATTTTAAGAAAGTGGCACATTCCCAGAGTGCCGAACAAACGTATCTGGCGATTAATTAGTGTACCGGATAATTGTTTTGTTATGAGAAACATTATTCGATATAGAATTATTCGGATGGAAAGAAACATCAGTATGGTAATTATTTACATGTATTAGTTCATACAGTTTCACATTCAGTTTACCAATCACACATAGCAAATAAGAAAACCCTTTCGTCGTGTAGGTCCTTTTTTGTCGTTTCGGGTGTCCGGAAGCGTCTGATAGCCAGGTCAACTTTGGCTGTAAGTGAATCTGTCCTAAAATTTTGAACAGTAAATTTTTTAGCAAATCATAATTTCTAAAATCTCGAACAGCAAGAACTGAAATTATTTAATTTTGTTCGAAATTTTAGGACATTTACCGTATTATAAAATATGAAATTTAACTAAAATGAGTGTATGCATAACTCTAAAATGCAATGGATAATCCTCGTGTGGTGATTACATATGTTGCTGTGGCTTCAAATAGAGATGTATAGTTTTTATTCCATAAAAAAAGGCGTCTTAATTTAATTCAGCCCATCAAACTAAATGAGGCCGCATATTTGTAGATTCATTCAATATATTGCATCGCTCTATGACAGAAATCATTTCTGTAAGTTACTGTAAAGTCGGACAAACAGGCTTTTTGCTTCTCTATGAAAACAAATAAATAAATAAATAAACACATCAATTTATCCAACTTATATGTTTGTTTGTGTTGAGGTTTTACGGCCCAGTCAACCCAATGGAGTCATGTCGAGCGCGGTCAGTTTACCTATCCACACGTTTACTGGGCAGGCTTAGTCCTCTAAGCGGTTAATCAGTATTGTGCACATTCTTTCGCCAGAAACTGAAAACTGCCCTTCTTGAATCAGCGGAAGGGAGAGAATGACCGTAGAAAATATTTAAAGATCGATCTCTACGAAAGTATGTTGCCGACCTCGGCTGAGTTGAACCCGCGACCTCCTTGTCTCCAGTCGGACGGCGCATTCGAGCCACCGAGGCCGGCAACCAACTTATATATGTACATTCATAGTTATTGCACATACTACCATTGAGTGAAAAATTAATATTTTCGTTTGATATTCTTCCAAGCTTGCGCCTAAGCTTGAGACCTTGCATCAACGTCAGTGCAGTGATGACATTGCATGTACACTGATGAGACGTTGTATAAACATATTGTGCCTGCTGGGTTTTTTTCTTCCTCCACCTGACAGTCCTGAAACAACCCTAAATATTGGGACACCTTAATTTCTTAACCAAACTTGTCACAAAATTTGAAAATGTCAAATTTTATTACCTGCTGATGTGTTTAAAAACTGCTGGACTGAGTGTGAACATGAAGACCCTGATCAGATGCCATATTCTGATCTGGGTCTAGTCTGTTTGCTCAAGCCTGTCTGCAGCAATACTTGGGTTATTATTGTATTGAGATTCTGTTATCAGATTGTGCGGCTTGGCTGGCTGAGCTTCATTCTTAGCATAGCCCAGAAAGCACCTTTTCTCATTGCCTGACTCAGAAAAAAACGGATAAACAAGAGGCCCATGGGCCACATTTCACTCACCTGATAAAAAGTTATAGCATATAGATCTGCAAATGCCATGCAACTTTTTTCAGTATCGCCACAGCAACTAGGACACAAATTTGACCATATCATGAAAAGGTCAAAGGTCATTTCTAGTATCATCATTTCATCATTTCCCTGATGCTTTATATCAAGATTCAGCCTCAGAACTTTCTTAGTTCTGGAGAAGAAGATTTTTAAGTGTTTTACCATATATGGGCATGGCAGCCAGTTTGTTCAATGGGGCAGAACCATTTGAACAAAGAAGAAGGCCCCATGTGAAATCTAGTGAAAACTGTTCAAGCTGTTTCAGAGAAGAAATTTAAAGATTTCACAATTTAAACCTGTGTAAAGGCCATTAAGGGCAAGGGCAGATAGCCCCCAAAATTTTGACAGTAGCTAAACAGTTTTACTATTCTAATCATAGGTTGTAATAGTCAGCCATTAGTTTTTATTAGCCATTGAGAAAATGATTTTTCAACATTTTCCCAATACAAATGTATGGGGGCGCACATTTGACCATGCAGTAAAAAGGTCAAAGGTCAACATACAACCATCATTTGAACAAAATTGGTAGACCTTGAGTCCCCAATGCATATACCAAGATTCAGCCTCAAAGCTTTCTTGGTTCTGGAAAAGAAAATATTAAAGTGTTTTACCATATATGGGCACGGTGGCCATCTTGTTCATTGGTGCAAAACCACTTGAACAAACTCAATACCCTTTCAAAAGCCCCATGTGAAAGCCGGTGACATTGCATCGACAGCGATGAGATGTTGTATAACGTTTAAGGTTTGAAGTGTTCGTAACCGCTGAAGTATTCAAGATACTGCTTTAATATTTGGCCCTCGCCTACCTTAGGTAAGACCTTTCAATACTGTACACCCCTCTGTCAGTTTGACCTTCTGCTTAGGTCAAGGTCAGGTTGTGTTTAAGTTTGAAAAGTGTACATGACTGCTGAAGTATGTAAGATTAAGATATAGCTTTCATATTTCGTCCACACTAACCTAAGGGATTCAGCATATAAGATATGTTTCATATTTTGTCCACACAAAGCTAAGGGAAGACGTTTCAATGGCATATACCCCATCCTTCAGATTCACATTCTTCCAACATCAAAGTCAGGTCATGCTCTGCATTTACAGCTATCTTTAAGTTTATGTTCTGCATTTCATCTTTAATATTTAAAGACTGTTTTCGTATCCGATCAGCCCTTTCCGGCGAGCTGGGTTGTCTTCTGACAACTCTTGTTATATCTACTGATCGGCCTTTTGCTCCATCAAAAGTTTTTATTTAATTTGTAGAATAAATTGCAAGGAGATGTCTAAAAGAGATTTTCAAGATGCTGCGGCCATCTTGGATTTTCAAT
The DNA here is from genome assembly GCA_964016985.1 of Anodontia alba. Taxonomy (NCBI): domain Eukaryota; kingdom Metazoa; phylum Mollusca; class Bivalvia; order Lucinida; family Lucinidae; genus Anodontia; species Anodontia alba. Next base: position 62,854,115 of record OZ024830.1, on the reverse strand, counting down.
TGGCGCAATTTTAGCTAACATCGATCTGGCGGTCATCCTGTTGCTACAGTGCAAGTTTCAACTCAAATCGCCCAATATCCTGTTATTCTCCCAGGACGAAATAAGTGCATTCAAGGGAGGTAATTAAATATGCAAATGAACAAATAAATATGCAAATTAGGTTCATTCCATAATTGATTTTCTAAAAAATGTAAATCAAGTAAATCTGGTGGGAGGAGATGGAAATAATAGCCTGGGAAGATAACGGGATATTGCCACGATTTGGAAGGAGAAGTCAAAAATTGATTTTCAAGATGGCGGGTGTGGTGGCCATTCTGGATTTCCAATTGGCATGATTTAAGCTATTTTTCGGGCTCACACGAATGTCCGGGATGTAATGTCCGGGATGTATGGGGTAGTGGTGTGTTGCACTCAATATCTCTGCTGGTAGTGGTCAGAATTTAATAAAGTTGGAATCATTGGAAAATTTAAGCTCCATTCTAAATGATAATTAAAAAATATTTTTCAATTTTTATCCCCGTAAAGCCGATTTTGGACTTTGAAATGTCCGGGATGTTCCAGATACAATGTCCGGGATGTATGGGTAGTGGTGCATTGTCCTTAATATCTCAACTAATAATAAACAGAATTTAATGAAATATGTATTATTTGAACTTTAACGCTCTATTCTAAAAGAAAATTAAAATAACATTTTTATTTTATACCCTCTTGCAGTCCGTTTTTGACTTTAAAATGTCCGGGATGTCTATTTCGGACTTTAAAATGTACGGAATGATCCCAGGTGTTAAGTGGGATTGACATTTTTCTTTAATAACATTCGTAAATGTAGTCGTTTATGTATCAACATTAACTTGTAACTACAGACTAATAAAAATGTTAAATTTGTAAAACAAAATTTGAACATATATGATGATTTCAAGCGTTTGGTATATGTCCGGGATCATTCAGGATCACCATCATGTTGCAGATGTAAAACGAAAAAAGTAATACAATACGCTATATGGTATGTTCAATTAGAAAAATTGGATATTTATTTATTTATTTATTTATTCTCTAAAACATAGATTGTGGGTACGAGTAGTTTTTTTTTTCTTGAGTGTGAGGAAAGTCTCAAAAACTGCACCCAAAAAAGTAAATAAAGTTTTCAGAATTGTTTTTTTTTTTTTTTTTTTTCTTTCTTCTAATTTCTGCTCAAAGCATAGATTGTGGATACTTTACCCAAAATCTTGGTTTTAGAGCATAGATGTTGTATTTTTTTGTTTATACAGGTTAGGCTGAGTAATTTTACGGGTCATTAACTTAATGACGGTGTTTAACGACTTGTGAAGCTTTAACGACTTGTTTGCTAATTGCATTAACTCTTAATTAATTGGACGCTTGCCGCAATCGAGTTATGTGTTGATTGATGCGTTTAACTGCTGCTCATTCCAAATAATCTTATCGATAAACATGATAAATATATTTACAATGTTCAATTTTCTTCTAAAATGTGGTCTTGATACAAGGGCAGGTATACGTGAAGATAAATAATTCAATAGGTAATCGAGTTGTATCCCTTCAATAGTAAAATCATTAACCATTGTTCATAGATCAATAAATGCAGTCATTATGCACCAAGTAAAAACGTGTATGGGAACAACTTGCCGTTGATCAGTTTTATCCGTGGCAAATTTTTTATTATTATGTCGAGTTTTCCGAGTTTTCACCGTTTCCGAAGTCCGTCCATCCTTTTGTACAAATAACAACATTGACAGTGTTGCAACTTGTGGATCTCTCTCTCTCCTCTCTCTCTCTCATGGGAATTCCAAGCTACGTAATATTCAGTAAGCAGTCATTGATTTATATATGTATAAAATCCAAATCCAACAAAAAACACTCTGGAACATTAAATTTCTATTTTACAACAACCACAATTCTGCAAATGAAGGGGTTAATTCAGTTGTCGCAAATTTATAAAAATGACGCATCTAAGGCATTGCAGGTCAAAATTCCGCGCGTTCAACAACAGCCGAATTCTTATGATTGCGGGCTTTTTGCAATAGCGAATGTGATAGAGTTTTGTTTTTCTCCTGATTCTTTTAATCCCAGAATAATATACGACGTATCGAAAATGAGACAGCATTTGATTGAATGTTTGGAAAATGGAAAAATGTCAGCGTTTCCCAAGGAAAAAGAAAAGAGCAGAGGTAAACTTAATTCATTCACTTGCAAAAGCATAAAAATTCCAGTCTGGTGCTATTGCAGAATGCCCGAATGTATTGATGACATGATTTAATGTGATAATCGTAAGTGCAAGACTTGGTTTCATAGAAAATGTGTAGGTTTAGGTTCCACAGCAAACGAGTGGCGATGTCCCTCTTGTGAACAGCAGCATGTGTAATACATGTACAAGTAGCAGCATCTATTTCAGGTTGTTTCTGTTTTCTTTTCGCAACATATTTACAAGTTTTATTTGCTGAATTTAGTATTTGATTTTTTATATATATATATAAAACGCTAAGTATTATACTCTAACCTGTAGACTACAGTAACTGAACCCGTCTGGGTTGTCTTAAATATCTCGTATTTTAATTTGAAACCCCATAAAGTAACGTTTTTTCTTTACTTTAAAACCAGTTTGCGTTTATTAAAAAGGAGTAATTGGTATCATTTTTATGAATTACGACAGGCAAAAGTCAAGATGTTAAAGATACAATACCGTTCCAATACATCCCACCAGCGCTTGCGGATCATCTCGGACATTTCGACGTCAACAACGGACTGCAAGAGGGTAAAAAATAAAAAAAAAATGTTTTATAACTTTTTTATATTAGAGCTTTAAAATTGAAATGATACATATTTCATTACATTCTTGTTATTATTAGTTGAGATATTAAAGGCAATACACCACTCCCCATACATCCCGTACATTGCATCTGGAACATCCCACCAGCGCTCGCGGATCATCCCGGACATTTCGACGTCAAAAACGGACTGCAAGAGGGTAAAAAATAAATAATGTTTTTTTAATTTTCTTTTAGATTAGAGCTTTAAAATTGAAATGATACATATTTCATTAAATTCTGTTAATTATTAATTGAGATATTATAGACAATGCACCACTTCACATACATCCCGGACATTGCATCCAGAACATCCCGGACATTTCAGTCCAAAATCTGCTTTAAAAGGATAAAAATTGGAAAATATTTTTTATTTATCATTGAGAATGGAGCTTTAGTTTTCCAATGATACCAAGTTTATAAAATTCTGACCAATACCAGCAGAGATATTGAGTGCAACGCACCACTACCCCATACATCCCGGACATTACATCCCGAACATTAGTGTGCACCCTATTTTTCATCTACAACCTGTTGCTACATCCTAAGTTTCAACTTAATTCGCCTTGTGTTTTGCGAGAAAATATTGAAAATAGATTTTCAAGATAGCGGCTGTAGTGCCCATGTTGGATTTCCAATCAACACGATTTTAGCTTATTTTAATCCTGAAGTTGTCCTGTTGCTACAGATCAGGTTTTCGCTCAAATCAACCAAAGGTTTGGGAAGACATGTCAAAAATTGATTTTCAAGACGGTGGCTGTGAGCAAGGTAGAGTTATGGTTCTTGTCCACTACACTTCCTCTCAATGTCCTTTATCACTATATGAGGTTTCAAAAAATCCCTTGAATAGTTTTGGAGTTATGCCCCGGACAAGAAAATTTTATAAAGGGGAATAATTCAAAACGTAAGCAAGGTAGAGTTATGGTTCTTGTAAACTGCACTTTCTCCCATTGTCTTTTGTCATTTTATGAAGTTTCAACAAAGCCCCTTCAATATTTATGCAGTTATACCTTGGACAAGAAAATTTAATAAAGGGAAGTAATTCAAAATGTAAGCAAGGCAGAGTTACGGCTCTTGTACACTGTACTTCCTCTCAATGTCCTTTATCTGACACTGTATAACGTTTCAACAAAATCTGTTGAATAGATAAAGTGTTATGCTCTGGACATAAGTGTGACAGACGGACGGACACACGTAAGGTCAGACGGACTGACCGATGGACGGAAACCATTACCATATCCCCCTTTGCTTCCTGCGGGGTGGGGGGATAACAAGGTATGACTGAATAGCTTTATTTCTTCGGTCTATTTATTTGTTTTTAAATGGCAAATGAGATATAAATTTTCAATTTTATAACTTTGAAACAAGAAAATTTTCAATAAATAAAATATACTATCAGTCACTAATGTTAGAAACTTCTGAATTTAGAATATTAATCAGTTCCTAGAGCAGTCAAGAATGGCAATTCCATTTTACTGAAACATTTTCATACTTAAAGCAAATCATGTAACTTCTTCACTGACATTATCATCAGTGGCCATTGATGAGTTCCCTACTACACAAACTTTTGCTTGTCAAAATATGTCAACCATTTTGAAATTGAATTTTTGTTCACATTAGTACTCCTATGCAAGGTATTACATCGACAATTTGGTAGGGTATCTATAAAGTAACCTGCTCACCACAAGTCTCCACGGGAGTTGTGTAAACTGAATACCAGCGCGTGTTTCAAATATGGCACCGCACGGCAAGGAGACGACACCTGTTATCATAGAATTTATACTGAAGCTGTCTTATGTGGGATACAGTCATGCGAAAATAAGTAAGGTGACTGGGAAAGATCGGCAAACAGTTTCAAAAATCATTCAGCGCTGTCAGATGCGTGATGATGACAAAAACAATAGTAGACGTGGGAAGGTAAAATCAATGAGTGCTTGAAGTGACAGGGGATTATTTCGGATGGTGAGAAAAAAGACAAACTTTAAATGATCTGACAAGTAAATTTAATGAAATGTATGGTAATAATTTATCAGCTAGAACTGTCAGAAAGAGATTGTTCGATGTGGGATATAAGCGGAGGAAGGTTTCTGAAGCAATCACTATTTCAAAAATTAATCGCGAGAAAAGAATGAAGTTTTGCAGAGGGAAATCAGGGTGGACAGTTAATGAAGATTGGATAAAAGTAATTTTCAGTGATGAGACACAGGTTGTTGTAGGACAGAAAAAAAAAAAAAATTATATGGAGAAAAGACTAAGAGAAATATTTACCCCAGTGTGTTGGGCAATATGGCAATTTTGAGGGGAAAAATTACATATCTGTCATGTTCTGGGGCTGTGTTTGCTACAATGGTGTAAGTACTCTCTTACCTGTTGATGGCTATATGAACACAAATAAATATATTAATATTCTAGATATCTGTTTGTGGCCTGTTGTGGCTAGGCACTTCTGCAATGACCCCTGGATTTTTCAAGAAAATGTCCCATGCCATGTCTCTAGAACTGCCAATCAGTGGAAAGAAAACAATGAAACTCCATGTTTGAGATGGCCCCAACAAAGCAGGGACCTTAATATCATCAAAAATGTTTGGAAGAAGCTGAAGCAAGTAATCGAGAAACATTTAGAGGGGATCAAATGTAAGGCTGACCTCATCAGGGTTGTGACGGAGGAATGGGCAGGGTTGACATCCAACTATATACAGTAACTTTACCATACCCTACCTCAAAGCATTTCAGCTGTTAGAAAAGCAAAAGGATGTACCTACGGTTCATTAGTAGGAGTTCAAAATAGATTTTCAACATAGAGGCCATAATATCTTAGATTTCTGATCCAAACAATTTTAGTTTATTTTTAATCTACAAGTCACCTGGATACTTCCAATAAAGTTTGCAGTCAATTAGCCTTTCAGTTAAGGAGAAAAAATTGGAACTAAATTTTCAAGATGGCAGCTGTGGTGGCCATGTTAGATTTCCGATCAGAATGATTTTAGCTATTTTTTTATCTACAAGTCACCCCGATACTTCATATCAAGTTTTGAGTCAAATGGCCTTTCCGTTGAGAAGTATTTTGAAATAGATTTCCAAGATAGCAGCCCTGGTGGCCATCATGGATTTCCAATAAGAATCATTTTAGCTTTCTTTGGAGCAGCAAGACTCTCCAATACTTCCTACCAAGTTTCAAGTCAGTTGGCCTTTCAGTTAAAGAGAAGAAGCTCAAAACAGATTTTCAAGATTTCTGATTGTAACGATTTTTGCTTATTTTTTTATCTAAAAGTCGCCCTGATCACTTACTACCAAGTTTCTTGTCAACTGGCCTTTCCTTTCAGGAGTTCAAAATAGACGTTCAAGATGGCCGGCATGCAGCCATCTTGGATTTCAGATTGGAAAGATTTTAGTTATTTCTGATCTACAAGTTGCCCCAATACTTCCTACCAAGGTTCGAGTCAGTCAGCCTTTCGGTTATAAGGTTCAAAATGGATTTGCAAGATGGTGGCTGTTGTGGCCATCTTGGATCTCTGTTAAAAAGATTTTAGCTATTGTTTCATCTACAAGTCAATTCAATACATCTTATCAAGTTTCGAGTCAATTGGCTTTTCTGTTCAGTTAAGGAGATTTTCAAGGTGGAGGCCATGGCGGCCATCTTGGATTTCCTATTTGAATGATTTTAGCTACTTTTGATCTATGAGTTCAGGAGAAGAATTCTCAATCAGAATGATTTTAGCTATTTTTGGTCTGCAAGAAGCCCCAATACTTCCTTCCAAAATTGAATCAACTGGCTTTTCTTTTCAGAAGAAGTGCAAAACAGATTTTCAAGATTCACACAGAAGAAGGGATACTGGAGGGTTTCCGTGAGCATTTCCAGATGTTGGCACTCCCTGTGATGTTCCGGGGTTTGACGGAACTTATGGAAACCTTGTGCAAAGTGAACTCGTCGAGATCATTGAGTTGTGCTGTAAAGCCCCAGATGATCAGCCAAGACAATATGTCACCTGTGAACAAGTCGAAAAAGCAATAGCCTCACTGAATAGGGGAAAAGCAGCCGACTATTACGGGGTTACAGCAGAACACTTCCTGTTTGGCGGAGAGGAACTCCTGAGTGTGACTACAGAGATCATCAACAACCTTTACAAATATGGAGAACTGACCGAGTGCTTGAAAACTGGAGTACTGACGCCAGTGTACAAGAAGAAGGGGTCATCTACTGATGCGAAAAATTACTGGGGTATTACAATCTTGCCCACATTAACAAAGATACTAGAAGCAGTCCTGAAGGAGACAGTGAAACCTGCGGTGGAGGGTACTCAGAACACCCTACAACGAGGGTTCACACAGGGATCATCACCCATGAATTGTTCTCTCATACTTGAGGTGATTAGGGAAAGTAAGGACCAAAAGGAACCACTGTATATAGCCTTTTTAGATGTTGACGTGGTGTTGCATGTCAGTTTACTTTGAAACTTATTCCACATAGGAGCAAATTGTTGTTGTTGCACGATGTACAACTGACATTGACTGATCACAATAACCCACTTTGAGCACTTTGTGCTCAGGTGAGCTAATAAGTAAATGCACTTTGTTTAATATCTTGAAGTTGGGAAATGTTTGCATAATTTAGAAGTGTCAAAACAATATTCAAAATCAGCTTAATATTCCTGTACATCTGAACACTTTTCAAAGAAAAAATATTTATTGCCATAAATGGTCCTTATCATTTTCTATTTCAAAACCTATCTCTGAGGAATACAAAATGCTATTGCAAACAATACATCAATATTTAATGAAGTTCCATTACCATTATAACAAAATTCCTATTTGAGCTAGCCAGATCCTAATTGATTTAACTAAACTGGAATTCTTATTTGGACAAAACAGACTTCAGCCAGATCTGGAATCTGTCTAAATGGAATAAGAATTTAGCCAGATCGGAAATCTGGCTGGGCCAGATAAGAATTTCTATTTGGATTTCAGATCCGGCTAAATTCCTATTTGGACTGCAACATATATAATGTACATAGGGTTTATATGATTATATTAATGATCATTATGAGTGTTCTACTTTGACTGCTAAAAAAACAATTTTAATACATCTGTTTACAGTGGTTTTAGTCAGTAAAAGTGTAAAAGCTGTTCAGTCTGGAGTCAGATGTTAGTTAATAACGACTGGTCAGATGATTCACTCAAGATGTAGCCATGGTTTCTCAATACCCTGATTATTTGGTATGACTGGGCCAGCTGATCTAGGTTATTATGCTCTTGACATGGTCAAAATAGAACAATTTATATCAAAACCACCACCTCAAGAAAAAAAATTATTTTAACAATGTTCTATTATCTTTTCCTTATCAAGATGTAGACTGTAACATAAATATGTATTCATTGTTGACTAGCTTCAAAGAATGTGCACAAGTACTGGTTAACCACTTAGAGGACTAAGCCTGCTCTGGAAAAGTGTTGTTAGGTGAGCTGACCAGACTGACATGACCTTAATAGTGTTAACCATGCCATTTCCCAGCCAACCAACCATCAATTCCAGTTTACTATTTTTTTTCTTTTAAATGGGGGAATTTGGATTGTGGTTGATGATGATGAATTTGTGTTTTACATCCCTTTTAACATTATTTAAGTCATATCGAGACTATCAGTGGCAGATGATGAAAGTCTCTGTGCAATGAGGCGCCATACAGTCCTAAGCTGAATTCGGCCTACAGCAGGATTCAAACCCATGTCCTTGGGGTCCAAAGTTTGGAGCTCTAACCACTCTGCTATTCAAATACATCAAGCTGTGTAACATGTTTAGGTATTTTAGTAATGTCTTGCAAATCAGAAATGTAAATAAAATACAAATGAGTAAAATATTTATAATTGTAACTCTGGGCAGATATGGTTGAAAGGGAAATCCACTTTGCTATTATAACTGCACCACTGTGTAAGGCATTGAAGACCCAGACCTGAATCCTGTACCAGCTGAGAACAAGGTGTTACAGCCCTACTGAAGACAAATCCAGTTTTTACCTTTGTTTAACCTACATAATAGAATAGTCCAAGAAGTCATGGTAACAATGCCAAAGGCCACTGCTAGAATATTTAGTGAGTATTGACTGTTAAAAACTTTCCTTTTTTTACCAATATATTCATTGTCTGAAAAGTTACAAGATATGTCTAAGCATCAATGTTTTTATTTTCTTACAAGATGGAAATTCGTACATTAGAACCACTCTAAAATGTAATGCCTGCAATGGAAGGTTATTGCAACAGTTTTTCCAGAGTGCGACAAAATATGATGTGTAGAACTGCAGAACTGCATTTACCCTGAGCATTGGCCTTGCACACCATGTAAATAAATTCTCAGAAGAAAGGATCCTTTGAAAGCAAAGAACATACTAAAGAAAGCAAAGAACACACTAAGAAAGCAAAGAACACACTGAACAATGCAAAAAATAGCAGACTTAGATTGTTGTGCTTTGTGATTGGTAATTGGAAAGAAAGTATCAGGAAAAAAGTATCAGTTTTAGCTAGGAAAAAAAGTACCAGAAAAAAGTATCAGTTTTATCTAAATGCGGTTCTGATGTTACAATGATTTCAATCATGAAATAAAGACGTGTGAAAAATATATTTTTAATCAATCATTGTAATATATCAATACAAGCAATATCACAGATTTGGTGGTGAAGTCTATTTCATTAAAATCTTAAAAGTCCAAATTTTCTTTGTCTTCTGTATTATATTTACCAATCAGTGTGGTAAAAAGAGAAATTGCTCATTATGAGCTATCTCTCCTTTCCCCACAATGTCTTCCAAAACTAAACACTTTGTGCAATATTTACATCTTTTTACATGACTTTATGTGACAACTTTGTGCTAGAAAACGAAATTTTTAAAAATGAGCACTATCCCTTTTTTTTCAAAATGTTTTACAAAACTGTGGTAAAAAGAGAAATGAGCTATTTCTCCTTTTCCCACAATATTTTGTAATATCCATATCTTCAATGATACCTAATAATAGTAGAGCTATCACTGAAGGTGATTAATACCCCCCGCAGGATGCCTTGTCAAGGGCACATAATGCTTGGATGATACTCATAAAGTTCAAGTAAATTAAAAAAACTATAAAAGTTTTTGAGAAAAGTGCTCTGATAAAAAAATGTATGTCTTGACATGACGTGGCATGATCTGATGTAACGTGACCTGACAACGGACGTAAATCCTATATAGCCCCCCCTTTACTTTGTAAAGCAGGGATATAATAATCAATTTTGGGAAAAGAATTATTGACCAGAAACAGAATAAGTCAAAAAGATAATTAAAAAAAATCAACAAATGCACATATCATAATTCTTATGGAAAAAGTTTAAAAATACTAAGTTCTCCATAAATCAATTCTTATGTCATTAACATAGCCTTATATATCCTCTTTAAAAGAAATTGATACTTTTCTTCCTGATACTTTTTTTCCTGATACTTTTTTTCCAATACTTTTTTTCCTGATAGTTTTTTTCCTGATTCTTTCTTTCCTACATTCTTTGTGATCATGGACCTTCCTCAGTAACTTCATTTATTTTATTGCAAGTGGTGAAGTCAATGTACATCCGAAATGATTAATAATGATATTTTCACTAATGAAGAATATGATATTTTCACTGGTGAAAAATAACAAGTCGATGTTATTTTCAATAATCGTTTTGGATTACTTTGATTGTCTTCATTGTTTCCCAAACAGATGCCGATCCCACTTTGTTTTTTTTTTTTTTTTTAACTCCTCTAACTTCTCTGTTTCTGAGCAAAACTATCAAGTGCTGGTATGCATTTTCTTAGTTAGAATGTAAGGGACATTTTGGTATTGGTAACAAGATTATTTTAATTTGCTAATTTTTTTTATTTGTTTTAGCCTCTCCAGTGCTTGGAATGTTCAGAACTGAACGTCGATGCCATGATGTTCTTATTTTGTTTGGTGATGTAGTTATGACGTCAGAAGCATGCATTGGCATGAGTTAACAATAAAATAAAAAGAAAATTTACTCTTTTTCAGTGAATACCATAAAAATTTTCATCTCGTGTAATGAAAACTTCCAAATTTTCACTCATGCTTGGCTCTCTGGAAAATACTGATGTTTTCATTACACTCGATGAAAATATTTATGGTATTCACAGCAAAAGAGTAAACATCCCCTTCTTATAGTTTTATGAGTTCACAAGCAAAAATGTAATCTGAAACCTGGTGATGCCTTATAGTGCCAGCTTAAGTGATATTCTATTTTCAAATTTCTTCAAAATTTGTCTATTCATCAAGCAGTTAGTAAATTGGACTTTATTCAGGATAAGTATGATAAGGAATTACCGTAAAATGTTCTGGGCCCAGTTGTTCAAAGCGTCGTTAGCTTAATGAGCTTGTTAAGGGTCATTTCGTTTACTGTTTTAGCAGATTCAATATACAATATTCTGATATTTTTTGCTGAAAAAATGTGAGTAGCTTTTGTACTGCAAAAGCTACTCACATTTTTTCAGCAAAAATTTCAGCATATCTGCGTATCACTCGATGTAAATTTTAACGAATCGTTACCTAACGACATCGTTAGTTTTGAACAACTGAGCCCTGGTATTTAGGATTGATAAGTAAATTATGACAAATATTTTATTATTTTCTCATAGGGAAGAATACATGGCATTTTAGGTAAACCCCATTAGTTCACTCCCTTGTCGCAAATGAAGCACTGACTATTAGTGTTTCTGTGATAAAGTGGTGTCAGTGATTTTACCAAACCACCCAAGACATTGCTTATATTAGAAAGTAGAAAATAATCTCAGTTGTATGGTCAGATCTTGTGACATTTCTATACTCTTACAAACAAAGTTTGGGAGTCATCGCGTTAGTTGATCCATCTGTCCAAGTCTGTGACTTGAACTACTCCTACAAGTATTTTTTTTAATTTTCATGAAACTTCATAGAAATTATACCAAAGCATGATGAGCAGCAGTGAATAACATGCATTTTTATGCATTGCAGGATTATCTTTTATTCTTATTTGTCTGATCCACTGACATACTGATTCAATCAAAATATATTAACAATGTCTAATGTGATTCTTCCCTCTTTGCAAACACATTTTTCGATATACCATATTTACCCTAAGTACTGAGACAGAAAAGTCTAAGATCCAAAACACAGGATCTGATAAGACTGTTGTGTAGCTTTCCTGGGGGCTACTCACTTGACCTTCCTGAATGATTAAGTAATGTCAGGCTGCTCGACCTCCAAACTCCCCAACAATATGGCACACGGATTGATAACAGACAGCAGTCCTGCAAGGTGGTCTGATCCCACACATGAAGTTAACTTAAGAGATAGGTGCCAAAATTTGTATTCCATATTTCAGACAGTGTGAATCCAGTTTTTTGGGGGAAGTCAAAAAGGCTGTTAGGGCAAACTGGTCTCGGCGAACAACCCCAATGTATATTTGCATATAATTATATGGACAGAATATATACAATATATTAAAATTGGCTACAACAGCATTAAATAAATAATCTGGTGCTGCATGGGGATGGTGGGTGGGATGAGCTCTCCAGCATTGCACCAATGTTTGCTTCTCCTCATCAAAAGAAATTAGACAGACTGCACAGTCTCTGTGTATTGACCACATGATTGACAGTGCACCTTGACATTGATCAGTGCCAATCCAGCCACCTGTTGTTTTTGTCCAGCAGAATCTCTCTAATACACAAAGTAAACGGCTGCCCATCAACAACCCAGACAACACCATATATATTATCTTATGATATTTAAACTCAGTCAGTTATAGGAATAAACAAGAGTTGTCAGAAGACAACGCAGCTCGCCGGAAAGGGCTGATCCGATAAGAAAACAATCTTTAAATATTAAAGATTAAATGACAGAGTATGACCTAATTTTGATGTCCGAAGAATGTCAAACTGAGGGATGGGGTATATGCCACTGAAACATCTTCCCTTAGGCTGGTGTGGATGAAACATGAAAGCTATATCTTACATACTTCAGCAGCCATGTACACTTTTCAAAACCTAAACACAGGTATAAATGACAAAGTATGACCTGATCTTGACCTAGGCAGAAGGTCAAACTGAGGAAGGAGTGTGTACTATTGAAAGGTCTTACCCTAAGGTAGGTGTAGGCCAAACATTAAAGCAGCATCTTGAATACTTTAGCAGTTACGAACACTTTTCAAAACTTAAACACAAAACTCAAACATGGGTTTAAATGACAAAGTATAACCTGACCTTGACCTTGGCAGAAGGTCAAAGTGAGGAAAAGTCTATGCTATTGAAAGGTCTTAGCCTAATGTTGGTGTGGGCCAAATATTAAAGCAGTATCTTGAATACTTCAGCAGTTACAAACACTTTTCAAAACTGAAACACAGAACTCGAACATGGGTTCAAATGACAAAGTATGACCTGACCTTGACCTAGACAGAAGGTCAAACTGAGGAAGAGGTGTGTGTTATTGAAAGGTCTAACCCTAAGGCTAGTGTGAGCCAAATATTAGAGCTCTATCTTGAATACTTCAGCAGTTATATACACTTTTCAAAACTTAAACACAAAACTCAAACATGGGTTTAAATGACAAAGTATAACCTGACCTTGACCTTGGCAGAAGGTCAAAGTGAGGAAAAGTCTATGCTATTGAAAGGTCTTAGCCTAATGTTGGTGTGGGCCAAATATTAAAGCAGTATCTTGAATACTTCAGCAGTTACAAACACTTTTCAAAACTGAAACACAGAACTCGAACATGGGTTCAAATGACAAAGTATGACCTGACCTTGACCTAGACAGAAGGTCAAACTGAGGAAGAGGTGTGTGTTATTGAAAGGTCTAACCCTAAGGATAGTGTGGGCCAAATATTAGAGCTCTATCTTGAATACTTCAGCAGTTATATACACTTTTCAAAACTTAAACGCAAAACTTAAACATGGGTGTAAAAGACAAAGTAAGAACTGACCTTGACCTACATAAAGAGTCTGTTTTGGGGATGGGGGTGTGTAATTTTGAAAGGTCCTACCCTAAAGTAGGTGTAGGCCAAATATGAAAGCAGTATCTTATACAGTTATAAAACTATGCACACATTTGAAAACTTAAACATTGTGCTAACGCGGATGCCGATGCGGACGCCGACGCCGACAGACACTGACGCCAACGCCTGGGTGACAACATAAGCTCTCCAGGGACATAGTCCCGGCAAGCTAAATAGTTCAACCTGTCAATAATGAAGCAGTATTATAGAATAAAAGTTTTGCATAAACTACAATTACAAAATTGTCTTTTATCATGGACAAACTTTGTATCAAATATGGTAAGGAGATCAACACCATATTGTCAAGACCTAAGCAGACTAGATAATTTCATTAGCTATTCTCTTTATTTTCTGTCTGGGGCTTTCTGATGCTTACCCTGTGGGATATTTTCCCAGAGGTACAGCATCTCACATTTATCCTTTAAGTACCAGTCACAACCACAGCTGTCAACATTTTGAAATATATACATATACTTTTTTTTATTTTTCAGAGAAAATAAGGCTGGACATTCATGTGAATTGTCTGCTAGGCAAACAATTTACATACATGTACATGTAATGTCAAGCCTTATTTTCTCTGAAAAGTAAAAAAAAAAAAATAATAATAATGATAAGAAGAAATGTCAATAAGAGCAATGCTTATGAGATATCCTTGCACAGAAACAAAACATAAAGGTTGGTCAGACTTGAAAACAGCACACCTCCCCTGCCCCCTCCCCCCCCCACTCCCCCACAACCCCCATACTAAACAAAATGTTGTCTGCTACAATTTTGCTTGAAGCTTTAAGGGTTAAGTACCTGATGCTGATCTCTATGACATAAATACACAGGTATAAGTGTATGATATCATATTAATATTGTAATATTTTCTGATTTAATTTTATTTATAGACAAAACTTTACAACTTTCTTTCAGCAAAATTAGCATTCAGTATAAACACATCTTAACCCTTGTCCTGCTGAGCCTGGATATGTACTGCCTTTGCAAACAGTGTAGCTCCTGATCAGATGGCTTCTGAAGAAGCCAACTGAACTGGATCTGCACTTTTTGCCATCAGGTATGTGAATTTTCACCAATAATCTGGATCAAGCAATCTGACTAGCTGAAAATTAGAACTGGGCGTGGCATCTTAATATATTCAGCAGGACAAGGGTTAAAGGGAACAGGGTAGATTTCCCTCAATTTTAACAAAGGAGACAACTTTTGTAACATTCTGTTTATTTTTCTGAAAACCATGTCACTAGTAAAAAGAGGACTGCTCTAGAATAAAAATAATCTGCTCCTAATGAGTGTAAATTATTTCTATTTTTCAGAAAGGAGATAAAACAATTTTTACAAGAGTTGCTTCTCCTGAGAGTGTATCCATATTTATTAAATCTTAACTGCTAAGACCTGAGGTGGCATACAAGTTATTTCCCTTTTACAGTGGATATTCCTGGAATAACCTTAAAATTTGAATTCTGGTATAAAACTCTCTGACAGCAACAATCAACAATGACAATGACTATGTGTTTGAAGACCTCATAAAATCTCTGTCATTTACAAGTGACAAAGATTTTACAGCAAAAACCCGCTGTTTCTTAATGTTAAGCATTCTTAGCATATTCTGCAGACAAATTAAAAATTAATTTTTTTTTTCAGAATATAAAATGTCT
This sequence comes from Anodontia alba, assembly GCA_964016985.1. Taxonomy (NCBI): domain Eukaryota; kingdom Metazoa; phylum Mollusca; class Bivalvia; order Lucinida; family Lucinidae; genus Anodontia; species Anodontia alba. Next base: position 62,838,600 of record OZ024830.1, on the reverse strand, counting down.
TCAGGAAACAATTTGCTTAATATTTAATATAAAACACTCCAGTCTGGAAAAGTTAAGAAAAAATATTACAATTGTTGTCTGTTGAAATTTTCACCCAGCTAAGTAATTGCTAATTAACTTAGCTAATTAGCTGTTTACTCTTTCTCCATCACACAATTATGCAGGTCACAGAGGCTAAATAATTTGAATCTCCTTGTCAAACTGGTGGCCACATCAATTCCACCTCACTGTGCTTGTACTCTGGAATCCATTCTTTCACGGCTGACAGCAAAACTGTAATATCAAAATAGCCATGGTAACTCTGTACCTTCTTTCATAGGCACAATACATGAAAGAGTTATATGGTTTACCATCTCCACAACACCAGAATATAACGACTACTGAAGAATTACAGCAGCCAGGGCCCAGTTGTTAAAAACTAATGATGTCGTTAGTTAACGTATCGTTAAACTTTGATCATTAAAATATAGCATATATGCAAATATTTTTCCTGAAAAAAAATGTGAGTAGCTTTTGCATTTGCAAAAGCTACTCACATTTTTTCCGCAAAAATAAATGTGAATTAGATATTGTACTTACTAGAACATATGCATTTTGACCACTAACAAGCTTGTTAAGCTAACTATGCTTTGAACAACTGGGCCCATGTTGCTCCATGATTATACTCTAACAGGGACAGCTGTCCCCCTACTGAGTTTCATGGGAAGATACATCCTAAAATAGCAGGGACTTGAACCAAATAAAATTCCTGGAATGCACAGTCTATGGTGCGCCAATGAAAAATTCCTATGCTCCATGCTAATGTCGCTAATAGGGTGACAGACTGATTGTGTTGGGATTAAACGATACGTCAACCCTTGTGGGTCATTTTGTGTCATCTCCTAGAGAAAGGGAGAAGAGAGATAGAGGAGAAAGTGGAGGAGATAAAACAGAGGGACAGGGGAGACAGAGGAAAATGAATAAAAGTGAAGAAACAGAAGAAATAACAAGAGGCCCATGGGCCACAACTCGCTCACCTGAATGAAACCGCCTCTGCAGATATACAGATGGCATGCATCATTTTTTTTCCAATACTGTCAAATATTGAAACTTATGACAAGGCAATGGCTTAAACAGTTTTTGAGATATCTTGCTTACAAGGTTAAAATGCTGAAATTTTCAAAACGCCAAAAATAAAACGAGGCCCACGGGCGACAGTTCCCTCACCTGAGTGACATAGCCACTGCAGACATGCAGATGTTATGCAACATTTTTCCAATCATATCATCACAACTAATGAAAATATCATCATTTGAGCAGTTCTTAGTTTTGAAGAAGAATATATGGGCCTGACAGTCAATGGAGCATGATCATTTGAACAAACTATCAATCACATTTCAACAGAAGGATCAATGTGAAATTTGGTGGAAATTGGCTGAGTGGTTTCTGAAGAATCATGATTTTATACATGTAAACAGCACAGTGGCAGGGAAATATTATAAATATAAACCAGATGATGGCCATCTTAGGTTTCCAATCAGAACAATTTTAACTACTGCTGATCTACAAGTCACTTCGATACTTTCAATATAAATGTATATGGCCCATACAAATAGGGAAGCAAATTTGACCTTGGAGGTAAAAAGGTCAAATGTCAACATAGAACCATCATTTTAGCAATTTTGGTAGATCTCCTGTCCCCCATAATTTGTGCAAAGATTAGGGCTTATTTGGTTATGGAGAAGAAGATTTTTAAAGGTTTTTACCATATATGGGCATGGCAGCCATTTTGATCAATGGACCATACCCATTTTAGCAATCTTTCATTCTCCTGCCCACGGAGGCTCTGCATGAAATTTGAGCAACACTGGCCCGGAGGCTTCAGAGGAAAAGCCATTTGAAATTATCAACATTTTTTCGATACAAATGTATGGGGCCCATACAAATGCATACAGAAGCAAACTTGACCTGGCCGTAAAAAGGTTAAATGTCAATGTATGACAATTATTTTAGCAACTTTGGTAGACCGCCCATTCCAGATGATATATGCAAAGATTCAGCCACAAGCCATCCTCAGTTTTGGAGAATAAGATTTTTAAATGTTTTTTCCCATACAAATGCATAAGGAAGCAAACTTGACCTTGCCGTAAAAAGGTCAAATGTCAATGTATGACCATTATTTTAGCAACTTTGGTAGACCCCCTGCAAACATTCAAACCCAAAGCATCCTCAGTTCTAGAGAAGAAGATTTTTAAAGGTTTTTACCATATATGGGCATGGGGGCCATTTTGGTCAATGAACTGTGACCATTTTAGCAATCTTTTGTTCCCCCTACCTAAGGAGGCTCCATATGAAATTTGAGCAAAATTGGCCCAGAGGCTCCAGAGGAGAAGTTGTTTGAAATTCTGAACATTTTTCCCATACAAATGCATAAGGAAGCAAAATTGACCTTATCGTAAAAAGGTCAAATGTCAATGTACGACCATTATTATAGCAATTTTGGTAGCCCTCCTGTTCCCGAAGATATACGCAAAGATTCAGCCATAAGGCATCCTCGGTTTTGGAGAAGAAGATTTTTAAAGGTTTTTCCCATACAAATGCATAGGGAAGCAAACTTGACCTTGCCGTAAAAAGGTCAAACGTCAACGTACGACAATTCTTTTAGCAATTTTGGTAGACCTCCCATCCCCGATGATTCCTGCAAAGGTTCAGACCCAAGGCATTCTCGGTTCTGGAGGAGAAGATTTTTAAAGGTTTTTACCATATATGGGCGTGGCGGCCATCTTGGTCAATGGATCGCGACCATTTTGGCAATTTTTCATTCCCCCACCCTAAGGAGGCTGCAAATGAAATTTGAGCAAAATTGGCTCAGCGGCTTCAGAGGAGAAGTCGTTTGAAAATGTTAACAGACGGACGTAGGGACGGACGGACGGACGAAAAGTGATCACAATAGCTCATCCTGAGCAGAGCTCAGGTGAGCTAAAAAAGTTCAGATATTTTTCAGAAGTCATTTGGTTCATCTACTTATCCTGTCCTTTAAAAGTTTTTTTTTTTTTCTATTTTTAGCTCTGGCAACCATTTTGTTCAGCAGAGCAGAACCATTTTAGCAATTTTGGCAAAGGGGCATAAGAGGAACACTGATGTGAAATTATTTTAAAATCTTGCCACAGGCCATGGAGATGTTGTTTAAAGGTTTTTTCTATTTTTAGCTCTGGTGACCATTTTGTTCATCAGAGCAGAACCATTTTGGCAATTTTGGTAAAGGGGGATAAGAGGAACATTTTGAAATCAGGCCACTGGCCAAGGAGGAGAAAGTTTTTTTCTATTTTTTTTTCTGGCGGCTATTTTGTTCAGCCGAGCAGAACGTTTTTTAAGCACTTTTGATAAAGGGCCATAAGAGGAATACTTCTGTGAAATTACTTTGAAATCAGGTCACTGGCTGCGGAGGAGATGTCTTTTAAAGGTTTTTCTATTTTTAGCTCTGGCCACCATTTTGTTCAGCCAAGCGGAGCCATTTTAGTAATTTTGGTAGAGGGCCATTAAAGGAACACTTCTGTGCAATTATTTTGAAATCAGGCCATTGGCCAAAGACGAGATGTCATTTGAAGATTTTCTATTTTTTAGCTCTGGCGACCATCTTGTTCAATGGAGCAGAACCATTGCGGCCATCTTGGATTTTGGATTGACACAATTTTAGCTTGTTTCGATCCAGAAGTCATCCTGTTGCTAAAGAGTAAGTTTTGGCTCAAAGCGATCTAAGGTTTGATAAGTGAGGTCGAAAATTGATTTTCAAGATGGCGGCTGTGGTGGCCATCTTCTGGCTTATTTAGCTATTTTGTGTCTCATAAGTGCCCTAGTGCTCATCATTGTTTCCAACTGGATTATAGAGATGTCCAAAATATGAACTCTCAACATTTTTCCCATATAAATGTATATGGCCCATACAAATGCATGGGGAAGCAAATTTGGCCTTGCCGTAAAAAGGACCATCATTTTAGCAATTTTGGTAGATCTCCTGTCCTTGAGGATTTGTGCACAGATAAGGCCCCAGGGCTTATTAGGTTCTGGAGAAGAAGATTTTTAAAGCTTTTTATCATATATGGGCATGGCGGCCATCTTGGTCAATGGACCACGACCATTTTAGCAATCTTTCGTTCCCCAAACCTAAGGAGCCTCCACTTTAGATTTGAGCAACATTGGCCCAGAGGCTTCAGAGAAGAAGTCGTTTGAAATTCTCAACATTTTTCCCATACAAATGTATGGTGCCCATACAAATGCATAGGGAAGCAAATTTGACCTCGCCTGAAAAGGTCAAATGTCAATGTACAACCATCATTTTAGCAATTTTGGTAGACCTCCTGTCCCTGATGATTTGTGCAAAGATTCAGCCCCAAGGCATCCTCAGTTCTGGAGAAAAAGATTTTTAAAGGTTTTTACCATATATGGGCATGGCAGCCATCTTGGTCAATGGACCATGACCATTTTAGCAATCTTTCGTTCCCCCAACCTAAGGAGGCTCCACATGAAATTTGAGCAACACTGGGCTAGAGGCTTCAGAGGAGAAGTCGTTTGAAATTCTCAACATTTTTCCAATACAAATGTATGGTGCCCATAAAAATGCACAGGGAAGCAAACTTGACCTCGCCCTAAAAAGATCAAACGTCAATGTACGACCATCATTTTAGCAACTTTGGAAGACCTCCCATCCCTGATGATTTGTGCAAAGATTCAGCACCATGCGGCAAATAACATATGCAATGTTACTGTACCAGAACCAGAGTATATAAAAGGGGCAACATCAGGCAGCGAAAAAGAAAAGCGCCAACCAGACTGGGTATATGTACAGGCCAGTTTGTACCTTTGTTAGTTGCCAAGGCAAAAAGCGGGTTTTTAATGATTTTTCACAGCAAAACGTGACAAAACTGATCAAAAACAAAAACAAATAGGTCTGCTAATTAACTTACCTAATTTACTATTTACTCTTTCTCCTCCACAAACAATGAAGCAATTGATTGTAATATTAACCCTTGTCCTGCTGAATAAATTAAGATGCCAGGTCTACTTCTAATTTTCAGCCAATCAGATTACTTGATCCGGATTGTTGCTATAAATTCACATACTTAATGGTAAACAGTGCAGATCCAGATCAGTTGGCCTCTGAAGAAGTCAACTGATCTGGATCTACACTGTCTGCAAAGGCAGGGTATATCCGGGCTCAGCAGGACAAGGGTAAAGCTAAGTATTCAAGGGCATGTAACACTAACAATAATACTTCAATCAGAGCTATGTGACTTTCAGGATCATCTAGTTCCTGGGGAAGGGCAAAAGGCTAGAATTTGAACAATCTTGGTAGAGGTCCAAAAGATGAAGCTACGTACCAAATATCGAAGGCCTGGGCCTTCTATTTCAGACAAGAAGTTCTAAAGTTTTTCTCTATATGAATCTATGTAAAACAAATGAACCTTGGGGCAGAGACATTTTTGATCCCTGGGCTTTTATTTGAAGAACCTTGGTAGAGATCCATTAGATAAAGCTATATACCAAATATATCTTCTACTTTCAGACAAGAAGATTTTTAAAGTTTGTTCCTATATGTGTCTATATACGAACGGACGGACAGCCACATGCCCAGGGGAAAAACAATATGTCTCCCAATGCTAAAGGGGTTTTGTGACAGACAAAGTTCCAAGGGAAATAACTCAACAAGTATAAATGTAAGAGTTATGGTTTTGCGCTCTGCATGTCGTCTGATGTTGATTGATAAAACACATAAATTGGGAGACAATCATCAAATGATCATAACTGCCAAATACAGTTCACATCACTTCACTGTTTGTGGAGAAAATGCAATTTAACCATTTTCCCATTACAAGTCTATGAGAGCTGTCTGTTGCCATGTCAACAAAACCAAGAGGAAGATCACCATAATTTTAGTTATTTTTAACTCCCCTTACCCAAAAAAGCATAAAATATATGGTCTCAGCAGAATCACTGAAGTATCACTGCCAAGTTATTCTGAAAATTGCTTCATTGGTTATGGAGACACTTTCATTAACTCATTTTTCCATTAAAATATTGGACATTTCAGTTATCAGGGCAACTTATCAAGTTGGGCAAACAGCTTCAAAAGCAAGAACTTGGTAGAGATACACCTAATAATCAAAGCTGTCAAGTTTAGCTCATACTGCTTCAGTGCCTTTAGAGGAAATGTCATTTGAAGATTTCCTATTTTATAAATAACTATCGATGTGGCACCCAATCACAGAAAAGGGTGGCCATAGAAGGCATAAACTTGACAGACAGCCACTGAAGGAAGATTCATGCCAAGTTTAGATCAAATCTCTTCCACTGTTATGGAGAATGTGTCATTTAACTATTTTCTAACAAATGAATCTCGAAATTGTTTTGACATGGCAAGCAATCAAACTGGCCATTCCACTTGAAAAGCATAAAACTGTTAAAGGATCACTATAGATCTTAAATCCCTGTAGTAGTTGCAGAGGCAATGTCATTTTAAGATCTCCTACTGTAAAGTTGCCATAACACCACTTCAGATGAGCATAAAAAGCATAATCTTGGTATAAGATCATCCAATCAACTTTACTGCTAAGTGATTCTATACATAGGTTATAAAGAAAATGTGATTAAACCACTGTAACATAAGTTACTGGCACGTTTTGGTTGCCACAGCAACCAGTCAAAATATTCAACTAGCATGAAAACATCACTCTACCCAATCAACATTTCTACCAAATTAACTATAAAATTGTTTTAGTGGTGTTAGATGAGATAACACTGAAAATTAAGGATACATAAAGGCACAGACGGACATTAAACTGAAAATAATCACTACATTGCATCCTGACTTTTGCTCAGGTAAGCTAAAATATTTGAAAATGTTATCTATTGCTACTTAAATCTAAAAGGCTTCTTACACTGTGGTTGTTTCTTCCATATGGTCTGTAGAAGCTCCCTGGAATCCACTCTTTCTGAAACCAGTGCTTTTAACAACACTTCGGTTCTTGGCTGTAATCTACAATACAACAAACATGATGAAAGCAGGGAATCTGAGTGGATGTTTGGCACATCTTTATTTCTTCTTTTCTATTGTTATTCTTGTTATACTGGCAGTTTCACAGCTTGTCACAACTACCCACTCCAAAAAAGTTCATTGGATATACTGACTGAGAGGGAGTAAAGATAATATTTCTGTCATGCTGAGAAAGAAGAATTTGGTGAAGACAATACCTTGCAGCAATACTATTGGATTTATGTAAAGCATTAGGCTGTTTGCCCCATGACCTTAATTTTTTTAAAAGGCTCCATAGTTCTCAAAAATAGACATTTTATTATCCAAGAAAGATTTAATAAATAGAATATGGTATTAATACAATCATAAAATGTGGCACCTGACAGCCTGTAAAATTTCATTTAGTCTCTTGTTCTTGAACTGGATCAAAAAAGAAATGATTTTTATTGTATCTCTGAATTAACATTGCCAATATTAATTCAGAAATACGATAAAAAATCATTTCATTTTTGATCCAGTTCAAGAATGAGAGACTAATTGAAATTTACAGGCTGTCAGGTGCCACATTTTATAATTGTTAGCTCACCTGAGCACGAAGTGCTCAATGTGAGCTATTGTGATCGCTCAATGTCCATCGTCCTACATCATTCATTTGTCGTCCTTCGTGCAGCCTCAACAATTTGCTTTAAAAGCCTACTCCTCCTACACCCCTGGGTCAATTGCCTCTAAAATTGGTAGGAAGCATCAGGGTGACTTTGTAGATCAAAAATAGCTAAAATCATTCTGATCAGAAATCCAAGATGGCCACCATGGCCACCATCTTGAAAATCTATTTTTCGCTTCTTCTCCTGAACCAAAGAGCCAATTGACTTGAAACAAGATAGGAAGCATAAGGATGACTTGTAGACTGATGGCCCCTGTAGCAGCATCTTGAAAATCTTTTTTTCGCTTCTTCTCCTGAACCTTTGGAGGAAGCATCGCAGTAACTTGTAGATCAAAACTAGCTAAAATTGTTCCGATTGGAATTCCAAGATAGCTGCCATCTTGACATCACGAAAACACGCCTATATAATTTTGACCCCCTCAAACCCCACTTTTATATAGTAAAACTGGGGTTTACAGGGGTATCTATTTTTTTTCTTATTTCTGCTCAAAAACATAGATTGTGGGTACTCGTTAGAACCGCCTCATTGAGGCGGTTCTAATGAGTACCCACAATCTATGTTTTGAGTAGAAATATGAAAAATATCAGAGTTTTTCATCTGAAAATTTTCAGTTTTTGGAGATGAAATTTTCTATATATTTGTATAGGCGTGTTTTCATAATGAAACTCTAGTTTTGGCTTCTTCTTCTGAACTGAAAAGCAAATTCACTTGAAACTTGATAAGAAGCATGGGGGTGACTTGAAGATCAAAAATAGCTAAAATAGTTCAGATTTGAAATCCAACATGGCCACCATGGGGGCCATCTTGAAAATCTATTTTTCACTTCTTCTGAACCAAAAGGCCAATTGACTCGAAACTTGGAAGGAAGCATCATGGTGACTTGTAGATAAAAAAATAGCTAAAATCATTCCGATCAGAAATCCAAGATGGCCACCCTGGTGGCCATCTTGAAAATCTATTCTATGCTTCTTTTCCTGAACCGAAAGGCCTACTGACTTGAAACTTTTTAGGAAGCTTCGGGGTGACTTGTAGATCAAAAATAGCTAAAATCACTCCAAATGGAAATCAAAGATGGCTGCAAAGGTGGCCATCTTGAAAATATATTTTTTGCTTCTTCTGAATCAAAAGGCCAATAGACTTGAAACTTGATAGGAAGCATCAGGGTTGACTTGTAAATCATCACGAAAACATGCCTATATAATTTTGACCCCCTCAAACCCCACTTTTATATAGTAAAACTGGGGTTTACAGGGGTATATATTATTTTTCTTATTTCTGCTCAAAAACCTAGATTGTGGGTACAACAAATTAGCTAAAATTGTTCCTATCCGAAATCCATGATGGCTTTCATGGAGGCCATCTTTAAAATCTACTTTTAGCTTCTTCTTCTGAGCTGAAAGGCCAATTGACTTGAAATGGTAGGAAGCATTGGGGTGAGTTGTAGACCAAAAATAGCTAAAATTGTTCCGATCAAAAATCCAAGATAGCCGCCATGGCCACCATCTTGAAAATTTATTATTTTTGCTTCTTCTCCTTAAAATTTATGAAAGGTCCATTGACTTGAATTTTGGTAGGAAGCATCAGGGTGACTTGTACATCAAAAATAGCTAAAATTGTTACGATCAGAAATCCATGATGGCTCTCATGGTGGCCATCTTTAAATTCTATTTTTAGCTTTTTCTTCTGAGCTGAAAGGCCAGTTGACCTGAAATTTGGTAGAAACCACTGGGTCGACTGGTAGGAAGCATTGGGGTTACTTGTAGATCAAAATAGCTAAAATCATTTCGATCGGAAGTCCAAAATGGCCGCCATCTTGAAAATCTAGTTTTTGCTTCTTCTCCTGAACCAAAAGGCCAATTGACTTGGATCAAAAATAGCTAAAATTGTTACGATAAGAAATCCAGGATAGCCACAATGGCTGCTATCTTCCTTCCCTGAACTGAAAGGCCATTTGACTTGAAACTTGGTAGGAAGCTTTGGGGTGTCTTGTAGAGCAACAATAGCTAAAATCATTCAAATCCGAAATCCAAGGTGGCCACCTTGGCCGCCATCTTGAAAATCTAATTTTTCGCTTCTTCTCCTCAAACAAAAGGCCATCTGACTTGAAACTTGCGAGGAAGCTTCGAGGTGACTTGTAGGCAAGAGGCCCACAAGCAACAACTCGCTCACCTAAGTGAAACCGCCACTGCAGATATGCAGATGGCATGCAACACTTTTCCAATACTGTCAAATATTAAAACTTATGACAAGGCAATGGCTTAAACAGTTTTTTGAGATATCTTGCTGATAAGGTTAAAATGCTGAAATTTTCAAAACGCCATAAGCCAAAAAAAGTTCAGATATTTTTCAGAAGTCATTTGGTTCCTCTACATATCCTATCCTTTAAAGGTTTTTTTTTTTTTTTTTTTTTTTTTTAGCTCTGGCAACCATTTTGTTCAGCAGTGCAGAACGATTTTGGCAATTTTGGCAAAGGGGCATAAGAGGAACACTGATGTGAAATTATTTTGAAATCTTGCCACTAGCCACGGAGATGTCCTTTAAAGGTTTTTTCTATTTTTAGCTCTGGTGACCATTTTGTGCAGAGCAGAACAATTTTGGCAATTTTGGTAAAGGGGGATAAGAGGAACATTTCTGTGAAATCATTTTGAAATCAGGCCACTGGCCAAGGAGGAGATGGTTTAAAGGTTTTTTTTTGTTTTTTGTTTTTTCTATTTTTAGCTCTGGTGGCCATTTTGTTCAGTTGAGCAGAACTTTTTTAGCAATTTTGGTAAAGGGGGATAAGAGGAACATTTCTGTGAAATTACTTTGAAATCAGGACACTGGCTGTGAGAAGATGTCTTTTAAATGTTTTTCTATGTTTAGCTCTGGCTGCCATTTTGTTCAGCCAAGCGGAGCCATTTTGGTTGAGGACCATTTGTGGGACACTTCTGTGCAAATATTTTGAAATCAGGCCATTAGCCAAGATGTGGTTTCAAGATTTTCTATTTTTTAGCTCTGGTGGCCATCTTGCTCAATGAGCTCCTAATGAGGAAGGGTGTGTACCCTTACGAGTACATGGACACCTGGGATCGCTTCACCGAGCCCAAACTCCCCCCGAAGGAGGTCTTCTACAGCAAGCACTCTGATGCGCATATCAGTGACGAGGACTACACTCATGCGCAAAAGGTCTGGGAGACCTTTGGGTGCAAGACCCTGATGTCGTTTGAAGATTTTCTATTTTTTAGCTCTGGTGGCCATCTTGCTCAATGAGCTCCTAATGAGGAAGGGTGTGTACCCTAACGAGTACATGGACACCTGGGATCGCTTCACCAAGCCCAAACTCCCCCCGAAGGAGGTCTTCTACAGCAAGCTCTCTGATGCGCATATCAGTGACGAGGACTACACTCATGCGCAAAAGGTCTGAGAGACCTTTGGGTGCAAGACCCTGGGTGACTACAGCGACCTGTACTGCCGGACCGACGTCCTGCTGCTCGCTGACGTGTTCGAGACCTTTCGGCGGACCTTCCAAAAGCAGTACGGTCTGGACCCTGCTCAGTATTACACCAGCCCGGGCCTTTCTTGGGACGCCTTACTCAAGAAGACAGGCGTTGAGCTAGAGCTTCTTACAGACTACGACCAGCATCTGTTTATCGAGAAGGGCTTGCGTGGAGGCATCTCAATGGCCTCAAAGCACCACGCCAGAGCAAACAATCCCCTGGTCGAGGGGTAGGACCCAGGGCAGCCAAGTAGCCACATCTTATACCTCGATGCGAACAATCTCTATGGTTGGACTATGAGTCAATATCTCCCCACCGGCGGCTTTCGGTGGGTGGATGACTGCCAGCAGCTGGCATAAACTATTGCAGAGCAACCAGCTGACAGCCCCGAGGGCTACATACCTGAGGTGGACCTGGAGTACCCAGAGGACCTACACGACGCGCACAATTCATATCCGCTGGCACCGGAGCGCATGGTGGTTAAGAAGGACTGGATGTCGGAGTATCAGCACAACCTCCTCGGCGTTGGGGTGGCGCCAACAGAGGTTGAGAAGCTAGTCCCAAACCTCCGTAACAAGAACTGCTATGTGCTTCACTATCGGAATCTGCAGCTATACATGTCTCTGGGCATGCGTCTGACTAAGGTCCATCATGCCCTCTGGTTCGACCAGAGCCCTTGGATGGAGCCATACATCCGGATGAATATTGAGCTCCGGAAGAAGGCCGCCAGCAGCTTTGAGAAGGACCTCTACAAGTTGATGAACAACTCAGTCTTCCGGAAGACCATGGAGAACCTGCGGAGGCGGGTTGATGTGAAGCTGGTGTGACAGAGCAGAGCTCTACGTCACCTCAGACTACCCACTTGAGCACCCACTACACAGCATCGCCAACAAAAAGGTGTTGGGGAAAATGAAGGACGAGTGTGTAGGGCGCCACATCGCCGAATTTATCGGTCTGCCCTAAGATGTACTCAATCCTTGAGGCCGGTGGGGGAAACATCAAGAAGGTAAAGGGTGAGAAAAAGAATGTCGTGAAAAAGCACATCAGACATGAGCAGTACAAAGAGGCTCTCTTCCAAAAGCGAACCTTCCGCCATAGCATGGACGTCCTGCGGTCAGAGCGCCATCGCATCTACGGGCAGCGCCTGAATAAGGTCTCGCTCTCACCCTTCAAGCACTGGATCGCAGAAAATGGGGTGGACACGCTGGCCTATGGGCACAAAGACGCCCTTCCGGCTGACGCTGCTTAGATGGATGCGTACATTGATGAACTGCTCAGCGCTTGAGAACCCCATCCGGAGGAAGCTGAGTGTCGGGCGGCACTACGAGGAGTTCCTCCCTGACAAAACAACGCGGCGGCCCGTCCTGCAAGTAATACAACACAGGCTCGTCGGGCTTGGTCACCGAGCGTCCCAGCCGGTACACCTCAAGAGACCATACAGGGTCAGTCGCTCGGCGCCGACCACCCTCCAGCTCACCGGGCTGGTACAGATAGCGAACACCAACACCTGAAGGGAGCCTCTGCTCCTCGAGACCAACAGGGCGGTCGGGAACTACAGAGGAGGGCTTTTGCGTCACGGTCTTGGCCTTGATGGCATCAGAGGGCTTTATGCCAGTCAACCTAGTCACTTCGCCGTTCAGAGCGGCTACAACGCTAGGCAGCCGAGCCACCCACTCTGTTGACCTCTGACCCGAAGGGAGGCGCATCTCTTGGGCATATTGGTGCCCAAACAACCGCTCTGCAAGGGTCCTGTTCCAGCGCTCCACGACGCCTTGGTCCCTGTGAATATCGACCCGACCGCGCCGAACCTGAACAGAGTGCTTTGCAAGCAGCCGGGTCACCGCACCCATGAATTCGCGCCCAGAGTCAACCTGAAGGAGCTTTGGCCACTTCAATGGCCCCTGTCTGTAGATCCTAGACAGAGCATCGGCGACCTCTGCCGCGGTCTTGCTAGTCAGAGGCTCAGCCTCTTTGTAGCGTGAGGCTACATCAACGACCGTGAGAGCGTAGCGGAAGGTTTTCCGCCCAACGCAGTCATGTGGCAGAAAGAGCAGATCCGCCTGGTGGACCTCATTGGGCACCGCCACGTCAAATTTCGGCCGCGGTACGCACTGTGGGGCAGGCAGATAGATCTGCCAGATGGCCTGCCCTTGAGCCAGTCCTTGGCCTGCTGCTCAGTCACCTTTGCTGCAGACGCCAGCTTCTCGATGGCTGCGAGCCCCTTCTAGTAGTCTTGGGGGCTGTAGTATAGGGCAGAGAGCTTACTGTCGGCCACTGCTACTAAGGTATTCCAGCAGCCTGACCAGCCTCCAACATGCGAATGGCACAGGCTCAGGAAGCTGTCCAGTTGTCGCCCGGAGGTTGGTTGGGCCAGCCAGCATCCCCGCGGCGAACCGAATAGCTGCCCGTTCATCTTGCTGCCAGAGCTCAAGCGACTTTTGCACGATATCGATCATGGTGTGGGCCAGAGGACCAGGAATCTTATGGCGGATAGTGAGATACAGTTCGTCGGCCAGCATTGCTAGCATATTCCCTACGTCGAAAAAATTCAAACGCGCGATGAAACACGGATTACTTAGCGAGTCTGTAGGCCACCAGGCCGGTCGCGGCCATCCCCAGGATGACGAAGGCATCTTGCGGTCTTTCTGGCCGTCACTCAGGTGATAAAAGTTGGCGAGCTGGGGCTTGGGCCCCAGGGGGAAAAGGTTGTGCCTGGTGACCTGCGCATATTCCTGCATTGCAGCGTCAACATCACGGAACGTCTTAACAGCATGACCTTGCCGGCAAAGTTCCTCATTGATAAAGTCGAGGCACTCGGTCCGTTTCCGGGACCATGACGCCTGTGCGGCCTGCAGCTGCTCGACTGCTTTATCTTGACGCTTGCGCTCTTCGTCGACGCCAGAGCTCCTCAGCATTGTGAATAAGTAGTTCACAGTTAATAAGATCATGCCTTAGCGGTGGTAGAGCTCGCAGGTAGCACTGCTAAGCGCGTGTCCGACAAACAGGTCGCCCTCAAGGTCTGCGATAAACCTTGGCTGGTTTTCGATTGGTAGAAACATGGCCGCCACCCCCGCATAGAGTTGGGAGCGCCGCAGACCCAAAGGTCTTCGTCATCATAAGCAGCAGGCTGATCTGTTTTCAACAGAAGCTTGGAGTGTTTTCTCTCAGCTAGCTGCTGCCGCACCAACGCCCACTGTTCTCGAGTCAGTATCACGTCGTTCTCCCGCAGGCAGTCTTCAAAGGAGTCGCGATCCTTGCAGTGGAAGAGTGCGACCCAGTGCGTCTGCTCGTGCAAGTCCTTCAGGACTGAGTTGTATTTCTGGGTGAGGACCCAGACGCTTATGTCAGCGTGGCGGCCCGAGAAGGCTAACTCTGACAGCATGTCTTTCTTCTTCGTCAGAGCCTTTGTGGCCGAGCAGTCGTCAATTATAAAAAAGTGTTGGCTCGCCCTTAAACATCAGGTAGAAGGACCGCAGGTAATCGTGAAGGCGCTCACTGGGGTCTAGAACGTAGACCTCAGGGTCCGTCAAGAGCCAGGGGCACTGCTTGTAGGTCTTGTTGTGCTCTATGGTGGGGCACAGGACCAGGATGTGTCGAACGAAGCCCCGGTAGGGGCCTTCTTGGAGCAGAGACAGGATGAAAACGGTTTTTCCGCATCCTGTCTGCCCGCAGACAATTGCCAAATGGGCGCCCTTGGGCAGAAGATGATTAATAAACAGCTGAGACGAAGCGGCCATCTTCGAGGTTGAGCTGGGCATCCATGATGATGAAGAGATAGATGTTCAAAGGGCCGGCGGCCTCTGCTTTCTTTGTCAACCTGATCATCACACCTTCACTGGCATTCTCTATGCGGCGGCCACTGCCATGAAGCCGGTCATCATCAGTTGTCCTGAGGTCAAGCCACAAAGCATACTTGTTTGTCAGGAATTCTCCCAGAGAGACGTATGCCAGGGCCAGGTCTTTCGCCACCACTGCCTCCTCAGGGTGGCATTTCCTGCCGGGTGCAAATAACTTCAGTGCCTTGTCCCACATCTGATAGGCACGCATCCCCTGACTGAAGAGCTGGTTGGGGATCCCCTCGATGGTGACCTCACATTTGGTTATTTTTGGGTTATAGAAGGGCTCGGTGTTGAGAGCAAAGGGTTGTTGCGTGGCAACATCCTCAAAGAGCATCAAGACCCCCTTCATGCTGCGGGCGGGCATGTTGAGGTTGATATTCCAGAGGGTGTCGCTCTTATCTTTGCTAATCTTTCGGTGCCTCAGAATCCGGTCGTACAGGATCGCGAGGCGGCCGTTGTACTGATTAGTTTCATGCGAGCCAGCGGCTGAGTGACCATGTTATACTCCAGACTTAGGTTCCCGACGCTGTAGGAGGCGTCGGCATCGCCTGTGGCCCGGATCACACGGCTGTAGTCGTTGAAGGTCACTTCGTACTCCAGCCGGTCTCCCAGCGCACCCTGATAGAACGGCATGTGGCTCTCGAACAGCTTGAAATCAAGCAGGATGTAGAAGCGGTTGCCGAAGGCATTGGCGTTGGCCTTGTCAGCTGCCACTGTCTCATCTTTGTTTCCAGCATCGAAGCGAATTCGCGTTGTGTTTTGGTTACCAGACGTGTTGATGCCTTGGTACTGGTCATTTTTCCTCTCCGAGGCCGTCTACCAGAGATCGCCGTAACAGTTGCAGACGTCACTATGGTCGACGGAAATCACCTCGTTGCCGGAGATCTTGATCACGGTCTTCTTCACAATGGCGCTGCCCAGGTTCTGAACCACGGTCCAGTTCGCATCTTCACTAACCAGCGTGATTCTGAAGGTCAGGCGGGCAGTCCCTAGAACGATCACGTTGTGCGCGCAGAGGTTCGGGAATAGAACCAGCAGCTGTTCATTCTGATGAATCGTGCTTGGGTTGTTTGTAATCACGACGGACTGCCGCACTCCTTTGACCTCCAGGGGCTCGCCGAGGCACCGGTAAGGATTAAGCTTGTGTCCGAATTTGCTCGAAGCCATGGTGGATTTGAACCCATGCAACAACCTTCAAATGAGGCATCTTTGGATGACGTCACTTTCGAGAACCCCACGTTCCACCCTGACGGGCCTGGAGAAGACGATGGTTTCGACCTCCCCGTCCCCCCTATGGAGCCACCGCTTGACGTCCAGCAGCAGCTAAACGTGTCCGGGGATAATTTGCAGGACTTGCAGCACGAGTTAAGACAGGTAGAGCTCGAGGCCCAGAAGAAGCGCCTGATTGATACTTTCTACAAAGAGGTAAGCCATACCTATGGGCTGCACCCCGAAGGCAGGATCGACTATAGCCAGTTCTGGATCAGCCCCGACGGTAAGACACTTTACTGGACACCTGAAGACAAGAAGATCTCCATTGCTGCGACGAGGGGAGGATTCCCGTTTCTGGCTCTAGACACGCTGGCCAAAAGATACTGGGCTGGTGGCACATATGCGCTGTGGAGATCGCTGGGGCTCACTGATTATAGATCGGAGGTGTCACGGAGGCTTGGCAAAGAGGCCGTGGAAATGCTCCAGAGTGCAGAGGAGACCCTCCCCAAAAACACTGAATCCATTGAGCTGAAGGACCTCTCCGGCGTGGCTGATACCACAAGTCAAAGCGTAGAAGACGTTGAAACCGCATTGAAGACCATTAATGATGCGCAAATTGAAGTCGCGTGAGATCTCGCCGGAGTTAGGGAGGCCATGACGAGAATGAGAGATGAGCTTGCTAACAACCTTGCGAAGCTGTCAGATGTCGATGACCAGAAAACCCAAGTCGAGAAGCACTTGGCCAGGGAGCATCGAAAACTGACAGAAATGGACGACATCGAAATTCAAGAAGAGATTCGAGACCGAATGAAAAAGCTGCAGGGCGAGCTCTCCGACATCGAGCTCGAGTGACAGGCGAGGCTCCAAGCCCTCTCCACGAACAAAGAAGCCCTCCGGTCCCAGATCAACAGAATTCTTGAGAACATCAGGCGGCTCCTCCATGAAGACAAGATGCTAGCTGAGTGAATTCTAACTCTCTTCCGCTAACAAGGGATAACAATCGTGAGCATTCTCACAGCAATCGGCATGGCGATCTCGACACTCTTGCTTGCGCTCACCGTTGGGGGAAGTGCGCCAGTGCCGTCGCCGACTCCCAGGCGGCGTCAAATAGTGGGTAAAAAAGCACCTACAGGCCCTTGGGCATGCCCTGGCCAATTTGCCTGGCATCATCGGGTCAATAGTCTCTTGGCTTCTGGGCGCGCTTGGAAAAACCGCGACTTGGCTCCCTGACAATTTGTGGGCCTTGGTCATCAGCGTGGGGGCGCTTCTTCTCATGGCCGCAAGGTACTGGCTAGCGAGACCCAAACCAAAGCGCCACTAGGCCAACCCCGACCCCTGCGGCTATGAGAGCTGTTTTTCTTCTTCGTGGCTTGTGGTGGACGCGCGACCAGACGCGTGTTGTTCTTGACCCTGCAGGTCAGCAACAGGATCAACATGACCCGCAGGGTCAGCTGTGGGTTTGTCACTCGGTGGCCCCTTGTGATCAGTCCCGGCTGGTGCTGCGATTTTTTCTTCGAAGGACTTGCCTGCGGTCTTATCGAGAATGAACATCGTCCACGCCCCTGATATATCCCGGTTATGGAGGATAGCGTCCATGGGTTGGAAGTAGGGGCCATCGGAGTAGTGCGCATGCCTGTAGGTGCCTGACGGCTCGATATACGTGCCCCAAGATCCGAGGCCTTGGCACCAGTTGTCTTGCTTTTGTCTCCAGTCAGTGGTAGGTGCCACTCCGAACTCGGTGCAGAGCCGCTTGTAGGTCCACAAGCCACTCCACAAGCAGATGCCTCGTCGTATAATAGACATGGAAGCGATACAGACCTGAGAGAAGGGGGTCTTTAGCTTGGAGATAGTCATCAGCAGAGACCCCGCAGCCAGCATTCGCGCACCAGAGGGTGAAATTGAGCTGGCATTGCCACCAATCTAAAGGAGTGGTTTTCCAGGAATTCCAAGCCTTATTTGATGTTGTGACGGGGCTCCCGGTGAGTGGGGGATTCTGGTACTGGGCGAAGATGTCTGGGAAAGAGGCCTGAAAGTCACCCCCCTCGTCATCAACCATAATCTTCTGGCTGGCCAGAGAGAGCGCCTGCTTCTCTTTGAAATGGCCCCCTGCCCGATATGTTGCAGAGCTTTTGAACAAGTAGGCCCTCTTGTCCATGCTTTGGGTCACTATGTACCTCACACTCACCGACATTCAAAATGGGGAATCGGTCTATCTTACATCTGTTCCCGGCACTGCGTGTGGGGGGCTGGAGGTCGCTCTCTGAGAGCTCATGTATTACCACCACTGGCTCAATATCAGCGCTGAGTTAGGGAATGGCATCTTTGATGGGCACACCGTGTTAGGCATACCCAAAGGGTACTATAACGTCTGTGAGCTGGACAAAGAGGCGTTCCGGCCTTTGGGTGCTGAATTCAGTTTGCATGCCCCAACCGGCCGCCTGCAGATTTTCTCAAAAAAAATGCCTGGTGCTGAATCGCGGGCTGGCCGACCTCCTAGGGTTCTCTCGAGAGATGTTTGAGCCCGGCCAGAGCCACATTGCAGACGAGCCTCATCGTCTAATCATCCATCAGGAGATCTGCGTGCATCTTGCCGAGGTCAGTACGTCGGAGAACCTCCACAACGGTCGCCCCTCCACACTGCTGAAATCCATCCCGGTCGAGAACAAAAGGTGCGGGGGTGGTTGGGCAGAGACATTCCCATTCTTGCAGTCTTGCAGTACAAATGGCTGGCATCGGGGCCTCTTTCCCAGCTGACGCTCACGATATTAGACACGGGTGGCAGAAATTTAGGTTTCGACTATTTGAGTGCAGAAATGGGTGGCTTTAGCCGATCTCGGGGACACGGAGGGCTTTGACAAGGGTGGAGAAGAGGGCCAGCTGTACGCTTTTGAGCTGTCAGACGGGGTGTACACATGAAAAAAGGTCACCACCCGAGCTGGAGGTGGGGCGCAGAAGCTTGGTGAGTTGAGCGACGTCGATGTTTCATATGCCATCCCCAGACGGCTCCACCAGCTGGCGTTTACCGGGAGCAAGTGGGTGGCATTTGCAGACCCCACACAACAGATAGGGTGGCTGATCGACATTCGAATCTCCTCTCCCTACGTCGCAATGGGGCGAGAACACAAGGTTCGGAAGGTGACAAATGCCGGTACCCGGCTGTGTTCCTATGTTCCTGAGACCAAAAATGTGGTCAAGATTGTGAATGGCCAGACGGAAGACGACGACGACGCCGCCGCCGCCGCCGCCGCCGATGACGGACGGTAAGTGATCACAAAAGCTCACCTTGAGCCTTCGGCTCAGGTGAGCTAAAAAATGGCCATAAATAGTCATTTTGTTCTTTAATCTACACATTTTTGTTTGGATACAATACATTTGGGGTCCATATTTAGTCTTATATGTGAATTTGTCTTATAATGAACCAGCTTATAAAGCAGTTCTAGTGTATTTATAGCCAATGTTAGACTGTAAACTCACTGACTCAAAATAAAATTCATATTTGAAAGCAACTTAGTGATACATTATGTTTCAAAATGTACAAAGGTTGTTTGAAAAGTTTACAAACCCACTGTATATCCAGCATTCACGGGATTTACCTGTACAAAACAGGTGTAGTCACACAATGTTGCTGAAATCAGGGGTTATATAAAAGCTGGCTGTAAGTTGGAATTGGGTGTCAAAAGCATACACGATGAGATATGTGTTGTTTATGAGGATAAACAAATGTCATTTTCCACAGTTTATAGGTGGTTTACAAAATTCAGTTCTGGTCAGGAATCAGTCAAAGATGCCCCTTATTCAGGAAGACCCAGGTCTGCAGTTACCCAATGTAACATTATTAAGATCAAGTCCATTATTAAACAAGTGGACCATGATGGTCCTATATCGCTCACCTGACCAAACAGATTTGCATATTTACTGTTGAAGTTTCAGCCAAGTTCACTGCTCTAGGATTTTTGTATAAACTTTATAGCACTAACCACCCTCACCCTCCTCCACCACACCCCTGGCCATGTTTTTTTACAAATCTTGACGACCTGAACTAAATCTTAAAAGAGGGTCACCAAAGGAACATTTCTGCCAAGTTATATTGAAATTGGTCCAGTGGTTTAAAAAGTTTTATATAGCTATAAAGCCCTACGCCCTAACGGCCATGTTTTTTGACGAATCATGACAGCTTGAACAAACTTGGTAGAGGGTCACCAAAGGAACATTCCTACCAAGTTATATTGAAATCTGTTCAGTGGTTTCTGACAAGAAGATTTTTAAAGTTTTCTATTTAGATATATAGGGAAAACAAGCCCCACCCCATGGCAGCCATGTTTTTCGACAAATCATGATTGCTTGTACAATCTTGATAGAGGTTCACCAAAGCAACATTCCAGCCAAGTAATATTGAAATCAGTCATGGGGTATGTGACAAGAAGAATTTTAAAATTTTCTATGCAGATGTATATGAAAAATAAGCCCCACCCCCCTGTGGACCATGGTTTTTGAGGTATCATGAAGGCTTGAACAATCTTGGTAGAAGGTCACCAAAGCAATATTCCTGCCAAGTTACATTGAACTCGGTCCAACTGTTTCTTACAAGAAGATTTTTAAAGTTTTCTATATAGATATATAGGGAAAATAAGCCCTGCTCCCTAGCGGCCATGATTTTTGATTAATCATGACGGCCTGAACAATCTTTGTAGAGGGTCACCAAAGAAATATTCCTGCCAAGTTGTATTGAAATCGGTCCATTGGTTTCTGAAAAGAAGATTTTTAAAGTTATATAGGGAAAATAAGCCCTGCCCCAGGCAGCCATGTTTTTTGATGAATCATGATTACTTGAACAATCTTAGTAGAGGGTCACCAAGGAAAAATTTCTGCAGTTATAATGAAATCGGTTCAGTGGTTTCTAACAAGAAGAGTTTTAAAGTTTTCTATATAGATATATAAGGAAAATAAACCCCGACTCCTGGCGGCCATGTTTTTTGACGAATCGTGACGGCTTGAACAATCTTGATAGAGGGTTACATAAGAAACATTCCTGCAAAGTTACATTGAAATCGGTCAAGTGCTTTCTGAAAAGACTATTAAAATTTTCTATATAGATAAATTATATAGGAAAATAAGCCCCGCCCCCTAGCGGCCATGTTTTTTGACAAATCATAACGGCTTGAACAATCTTGGTAAAGGGTCACCAAGGAAACATTTCTGCGAAGTTATATTGAAATCAGTCCTGTGGTTTCTGACGACAAGATTTTTTCAAGTTTTCTATATAGAATTATATCGAAAATAAGCCCCGCACCCCCTAGCGGCAATGTTTTTTGACAAATCATGTCGGCTTGAACAATCTTGATAGAGGGTCACTAAGGAAACATTTCTGCCAAGTTACATTGAAATCGGTCCAGTCGTTTATGACAAGAAGATTTTTAAAGTTTTCTATATAGATATATAGGGAAAATTAACCCTGCCCCCTAGCTGCCATGATTTTTAACGAATCATGGCGGCTTGAACAATCTTGCAACAGGATCACCAAAGGAACATTTCTGCAAAATCATATGGAAATCGGTCCAGTGGTTTCTGACAAGAAGATTTTTAAAGTTTTCCATAAAGATATATAAGGAAAATAAGCCCCGCCCCCCTGGAGGCCATGTTTTTTGACAAATCCAAATGGCTTGAACAATCTTGCAACAGGATCACCAAAGGAACATTTCTGGAAAATCATATGGAAATCGGTCCAGTGGTTTCTGACAAGAAGATTTTTAAAGTTTTCTATACAGATATACAGTGAAAATAAGCCCCGCCCCCTGGCGGCCATGTTTTTTTGACAAATCCAAATGGCTTGAACAATCTTGGTACAGGATCACCAAAGGAACATTTCTGCAAAATTATATGGAAATCGGTCCAGTGGTTTCGGACAAGAAGATTTTTAAAGTTTTCTATATAGATATATAGGGAAAATAAGGTCCGCCCCCTGGTGGCCATGTTTTTTGACGAATCCAAATGGCTGGAACAATCTTGGTAGAGGATCACCAAAGGAACATTTTTGCAAAATTATATTGAAATCGGTTCAGTGGTTTCGGACAAGATGATTTTTAAAAGTTTTCTATATAGATTATATAGGGAAAATAAGCCCCGTCCCCTAGTGGCCATGTTTTTTGACGAATCCAAATGTCTTGAATAATCTTGGTAGAGGATCACCAAAGGAACATTTCTGCAAAATTATATTGAAATCGGTCCAGTGGTTTCGGACAAGAAGATTTTTAAAGTTTTCTAAATAGATACATAGGGAAAATAAGCCCGCTCCCTGGCGGCCATGTTTTTTGACGAATCCAAATGGCTGGAACAATCTTGGTAGAGGATCACCAAAGGAACATTTCTGCAGAATTATATTGAAATCGGTCCAGTGGTTTCAGACAAGAAGATTTTTAAAGTTTTATATATAGATATATGGGGAAAATAAGCCCCGCCCCCTGGCGGCCATGTTTTTTGACGAATCCAAATGGCTTGAACAATCTTGGTAGAGGACCACCAAAGGAACATTTCAGCAAAATTATATGGAAATCTGTCCAGTGGTTTTTGACAAGAAGATTTTTAAAGTTTTCCATATAGATATATAGGGAAAATAATCCCTGCCCCCTGGCGGCCATGTTTTTTGACGAATCCGAATGGCTTGAACAATCTTGGTAGAGGATCACCAAAGGAGCATTTCTGCAAAATTATATTGAAATCGGTCCTGTGGTTTCAGATAAGAAGATTTTTAAAGTTTTCTATATAGATATATGGGGAAAATAAGTCCCGCCCCCTGGCGGCCATGTTTTTTGACGAATCCAAATGGCTTGAACAATCTTGGTAGAGGACCACCAAAGGAACATTTCTGCAAAATTATATTGAAATCTGTCCAGTGGTTTTTGACAAGAAGATTTTTAAAGTTTTCTATATAGATATATAGGGAAAATAAGCCCCGCCCCCCTTGCGGCCATGTGTTTTGACGAATCCGAATGGCCTGAACAATCTTGGTAGAGGATCACCAAAGGAACATTTCTGCAAAATTATATTGAAATCGGTCCATAGGTTTCTGACAAGAAGATTTTTTAAGTTTTTAGTTAAAAAATCTATTTTTAGCTCCTGTGACCTAGATATGCAACGGACCAGAACCATTTGAACAACTTTGAAAGAGGATCAACCAAGGATCATTCCTGTGAAGTCTGGTCAAAATCCAATCAGTGGTTTAGGAGGAGATGTTGTTTAAAGATTGTGGACGGACGGACGGATGGACGGACATACGGACGACGACGACGGACGGTGAGTGATCACAAAAGCTCACCTTGAGCTTTCAGCTCAGGTGAGCTAAAAAGATACGTGTTTCACTGTCAGACAGCAGGCATAAATGAAAAAACTTGGGTTAAGCATCCGTCCACTTCATTCTGAAGAAAACTCTTAAGGTTATGAAGATAAGTGATCACTGGATCTCCCATTTGCTTACCGATGAGCAGAAACATACAAGGCTGCAAATGGCAAAGCAACTATTGAAGAAGTACACACAATATCAGAAAAAAGTTGTTTAATAGTTTCATAACTGGTGATGAGACATGGGTACATTTTTATGAACCCAAGTGGAAAGTTGATAACAGGATAAGGGCTCTGAAACATGCCAAAAGGTCATATTGCTAAATGAACATTGAGAGCAAAGAAGTTGTTTTACGGGGTTTTCTTCAGAAATTCTGGGCTTCTCATGCAAATTGCTATTCCAAAAGGTAGGGATGTGTCCGGAAGCTTCTATAAAAATGTGGTTCAGAAAAAAAACTGCAAACAAAAGTGAGCACAGAAAGTCCAAATCTGGGCCCAGATGTTCAAAGCATCGTTAGCTTAACGAGCTTGTTAAGGGTCATTTCGTAAACTGTTTTAGCGGATTCAATATACAATATTCTGATATTTTTTGCTGAAAAAATGTGAGTAGCTTTTGCACTGCAAAAGCTACTCACATTTTTTCAGCAAAAAATTTCAGCATATTTGCGTATGACTCAATGTAAATTTTAATGACTCGTTAACTAACTACATGGTTAGTTTTGAACAACTGGGCCCTGGTCTCCAGCATGTTCATTTGTTTCATGACAATGCTCCAGCCCACAAATCCTCAACTGTAGCACAGTTTTCAAAGTCTGAAAAGGTCAAAGTATTGTCGCACCTTCCCTACAGCACAAACCTGGCCTTGTGTGATTCTTTCCTTTTTTCGAAACTGACGAAAACACCTAACTGGTAGGAAATATAGGTCTGTAGTGGTCTGCAGTTCAGCAGTTTCTTATGGGTGTACCCTTAAGATATATGAAAATTCTTTCAAAAATTGGATTAAAAGATTGAAAAGGGGAATATTTTGAAGGTAACTAGACAAAAAAAAATATTAACTTTTAATTGATATCTAGAAAAAGATGTGTCATTTACAAAAGTTTTCTAACACCCCTCATATCACTTTTATAACGGGAACAGATACATTTTCAAGGGAGACAATTCTAATCAAAACTGTTTTTACTTCCTCCTGAAAAAAGGAGCACATTCCTTTCTTTCAGAGTAGACTTGTTTTCAGAAGTGGATTTGTGTGCAGGAATGTGCAGTAAGTCACAAAAGTTGTCTTCCTGTCAAAAAGGGCAGAAAATCTACCAACTGTATCCATTTACCTAAAGAAAGAAGTTATTCCAGTCAAAATATCATTAAATTTTACAGATAACCTTGCAAGAGAACAACAGTGCCTTAACATATAAACAAACAGTGGTGGCCCAGAACAGCCAACACACTTGCACAGTGAGTACATGACTTTTGCTGCTGACTGGATAATGTAGAGTATACTGGCAAAACAAAAAGACCTTTAAAATCAGACTGCATAGATGTGCAAGCTAATTTAGCATCATGCTGTGACTGTCCACATTCTGTCTTAAATCCTCTGCTCTTTTGTTTGTTTGTGTTGAGGTTTTACGGCCCAGTCAACCGAATAGGATTATGTCGAGCGCGGTCAGTTTACCTAACCACACGTTTACTAGGCAGGCTTAGTTAACCAGTATTGTGCACATTCTTTCGCCAGAAACTGACAACTGCCCTTCTTGAATCAGCGGAAGGGAGAGAATGACCGTAGGAAATATTTCATGATCAATCTCAATGAAAGATGTTGCCGACCTCGGCGGGGTTGAACCTGCAACCTCCTGGTCTCCAGTCGGACGGTGCATCCAAATGAGCCACCGAGGCCAAATCCTCCGCTCTGAAAATGACTTAAGATTTTGAGGAAAACAACTTGCTTACTTTGCCCATGTCTTCACCATAGTAGATGGCAAGGAAAGAAGATCACAGGAAAGCTTCTGAAGTTTTGGAAAGACTTTTCCTTCAAGTAAAAATCTTGCAAACCATTTTATCTTCTCTAGTCCTGCAGGATATTCAAGCAACACAACAGGAAGCTCCCATGCACAATGATCAAATGTTCCTTTCATGTAACACATAACTTGACCTTTCTCAGGGTCAAACTGTGGAGGAGGATCTTCTAATGGCTGTGAGAAAGTTACATGACCAGATGCAAATAAGGGAAGCCACTCTGCTTCCACTGCAGAGATTCCTGAAAAAAAAAAACAAAAAAAAAACAAGCAAATTCCATAGGGAATTTATGTCCCCCACCTTATTTTTATTTGAGCTGTTAAAATGAGTAAGTTAACCAGAGGACCACTGGTCCTGTAACACTTACCTAAGAATTGAAGCAGGAAAAAAAATGAAGCTAAAAATGTGGAAAAAAAAAAAAAAAATAAATAAATAAATAAATAAAAATAACTTGAAGATTCCAAGAGCACATGTATATCCTCAGACCACAAGCAAAATGCCTGTAAAGTTTCAGAAGCATTTGTTTAAAGGTGTGGGAGGAGTTGTGCTCACAAGGTACCTACTACTATATGCACTTTCATAGTATTGAGGTATTAAAAAAGTCTATGTTAAAAGTTAATAAAAGTTAAAAATGTGAAAAAAAAAGTAAAAAAGAAGTAATTTCAAGATTCTGTAAAAGGCATATGCATATCTCCAGAATGTGGTTAAAACATTTGTATAATTTCAGTGGGAATGGTATAAAAGTGTAGGAGGAGTTGCACTCACAAGCATGAAAAAAAGTCTAAGTTAAAAATGTGAAAAATTTGAAAAAAAAAAATTACTTCAAGATTCTGTAAAAGGCACATGCATATCTTCAGACCATGATTAAGATATCTGTGAAGTTTCAGAAGGAAGGGTATAAAACTGTAGGAGGAGTTATGCTCACAAGGTTTCCACTACAAGCTCGGAACAATGTAAAAAAAGTCTAAGTTAAAAAAGTGAAAAAAAAAAAACAACTTATGGATTCTGTAAAAAGCACATGCATATTTTCAGACCATGATTAAAACACCTGTAAATTTTCAAAAGGATGGGTCTAAAACTTTACGAGGAGTTGGGCTCATATGGTACCTACTACTTACTCGGAACCACGCACCACGCATACGCACCTCTGAAAGCTGAATACCATGTCCCCTCGCTTTTCTTTGAAAAAGCAGGGGTAAATTGTGAACACTACAAAAATAATGAACCAAATGATGAAGCACAGAGAAAAGCATCAATTAATCCTTAAATGTAGAGAAACAAGAGGGCCAAGATGGCCCTGTATCGCTCACCTGACAAGTTTGAGTCAGTTGGTCTTTTGATTCAAGAGAAGAAGTTCAATAATGATTTGGTTCCAGAGAAGAAGTTCAATACTGATTTTCAAGATGGTGGCCATTTTGGATTTCCAATCAGAACAATTTTAGCTACTTTTGATCTACAAGCCATCTCCATACTTCCAATGAAGTTTGAGTCAGTTGCCCTTTTGGTTCAGAAGATAAAGTTCAAGAGATTTTCAACATGGCTGCTAGGGCGACCATCTTGGATTTCCAATCAGAACAATTTTCGCTATTTTTGACCCCGATACTTCCTATCAAATTTCGAGTCAATTAGCCTTTCTATTCAGGAGTTCAAAATAGATTTTCAAGATGGTAACTGTGGTGGCCATCTTGTATTTTCGATAAGAACAATTTTAGCTATTTTTGATCTCCAAGAGACCTCGATGATTCTTACCAAGTTTCAAGTCAACTGGCCTTAAGGTTCAGGATAAGAAGCGAAAAATAGATCTTCAAGATGGCCCTAATGGTGGCCATCTTGGAATTCCGATCTGAACAATTTCAGATATTTTTTATCTACAATCACCCCTTTGCTTCCTATTAAGTTTTAAATCAACTGGCATTTTTGATTCAGGAGAAGTGAAAAACAGATTTTCAAGATAGCTGCCATGGTGGCCATCTTGGATTTCCGATTGGAATGATTTTAGCTATTTTTGATCGACAAATCACCAAGATGCTTCCTACCAAGTTTCAAGTCAATCAGCCTTTCAGTTCAGAAGAAGAAGAGAAAAATAGATTTTCAAGATGGCTGCCATTGTGGTTCAAGTCAAATGGCCTTTCCTTTCAGGAGAAGAAGCGAAAAATAGATTTTCAAGATGGCCGCCATCTTGGATATCTGACTGGAAGGATTTTAGCTATTTTTGATCTACAAGTCACCCCGGTGCTTCCTACCAAGTTTCAAGTCAACTGCCCCTTTGGTTCTGGAGAAGAAATGAAAAATAGATTTTCAAGATGGATTTCCCATCGGAACGGTTTTAGCTGTTTTTTTATCTCCAAGTCATCCTGGTGCTTCCTACCAAATATCAAGTTAATTGGCCCAGGGGTGTAGGAGGAGTAGGCTTTTAAAGCAATTGTTGAATTGTTGACGCCGCATGCCCCACGATGGACGACACATGATGGACAACGGACATTGACTGAACACAATAGCTCACCTTGACCACTTCTTGCTCAGGTGAGCTAATAAAAAATATCATTACTTTTTGGTAGAAAAAGGTGCCTTATCTGAGCTATGTGACAGTGAACTGAGTCTAGTCAGAAAGGACAAGTGAATGTAAGAAATAGATGCAATTATTTACCTTTCATGTACATCTTTGATGTTTCTGTTATATGTTGATACACAACAAACTCTGGTTGTTGTTTATACAATACAGAACTGGGATGGATGAAGACCGGCTCCTCCAATTCAGGACACTGAAACAAGTTGAAAAGATTAACCCTAAAAGCACCTGATGCATTCTGATTTTTATTTTTTTCATTTTTCAAAGAAAATAAGTCTTGAATTTCATGTAAATGGTTGGTACAATTATGTACTGTCATGACTTATTTTCTTTGAAAAATAATAATATTTCATAAAAGTCATCTGTATAATTGTGACTGGCATGGGTTGGTGGCAAAGGGGTTAGGTTGGCGTGGGGTGGGGGAAAAGGCTTTGAGCAGGCAATTATGATACAAGAGGACCATGGTGGTCCTATATCGCTCACCTGACCAAACAAATTTGCATATTTACTGTTGAAGTTTCAGCCAAGTTCACTGCTCTAGGATTTTTGTATAAACTTTATAGCACTAACCACCCCCACCCCCCTCCACCACACCCCTGGCCATGTTTTTTTTACAAATCTTGACGACTTGAACTGAATCTTAAAAGAGGGTCACCAAAGGAACATTTCTGCCAAGTTATATTGAAATTGGTCCAGTGGTTTAAAAAGTTTTGTATAGCTATAAAGCCCTATGCCCTAAAGGCCATGTTTTTTGACGAATCATGACAGCTTGAACAAACTTGGTAGAGGGTCACCAAAGGAACATTCCTACCAAGTTATATTGAAATCTGTTCAGTGGTTTCTGACAAGAAGATTTTTAAAGTTTTCTATTTAGATATATAGGGAAAACAAGCCCCACCCCATGGCAGCCATGTTTTTTGACGAATCATGATTGCTTTAATAATCTTGATAGAGGTTCACCAAAGCAACATTCCAACCAAGTAATATTGAAATCGGTCATGGGGTATGTGACAAGAAGAATTTTAAAATTTTCTATGCAGATATATATGAAAAATAAGCCCCACCTCCCTGTGGACCATGGTTTTTGACGTATCATGAAGGCTTGAACAATCTTGGTAGAAGGTCACCAAAGCAACATTCCTGCCAAGTTACATTGAACTCGGTCCAACTGTTTCTTACGAGAAGATTTTTAAAGTTTTCTATATAGATATATAGGGAAAATAAGCCCTGCCCCCTAGTGGCCATGTTTTTTGATGAATCATGAGGGCCTGAAAAATCTTTGCAGAGGGTTACCAAAGAAACATTCCTGCCAAGTTGTATTGAAATCGGTCCATTGGTTTCTGAAAAGAAGATTTTTAAAGTTTTATATATAGATATATAGGGAAAATAAGCCCTGCCCCAGGCAGCCATGTTTTTTGACGAATCATGATTACTTGAACAATCTTAGTAGAGGGTCACCAAGGAAATATTTCTGCAGTTATAATGAAATCGGTTCAGTGGTTTCTAACAAGGAGAGTTTTAAAGTTTTCTATATAGATATATAAGGAAAATAAGCCCCGACTCCTGGCGGCCATGTTTTTTGACGAATCATGACGGCTTGAACAATCTTGGTAGAGGATCACCAAAGGAACATTTCTGCAAAATTATATTGAAATCGGTCCAGTGGTTTCGGACAAGAAGATTTTTAAAGTTTTCTAAATAGATACATAGGGAAAATAAGCCCCGCTCCCTGGCGGCCATGTTTTTTGACAAACCCGAATGGCTTGAACAATCTTGGTAGAGGATCACCAAAGGAACATTTCTGCAAAATTATATTGAAATCGGCCCAGTGTTTCTGACAAGAAGATTTTTTAAGTTTTTAGTTAAAAAATCTATTTTTAGCTCCTGTGACCTAGATATGCAACGGACCGGAACCATTTGAACAACTTTGAAAGAGGATAGAGGGTTACATAAGAAACATTCCTGCAAAGTTACATTGAAATCGGTCAAGTGCTTTCTGAAAAGACTATTAAAATTTTCTTTATAGATAAATTATATAGGAAAATAAGCCCCGCCCCCTAGCGGCCATGTTTTTTGACAAATCATAACGGTTGAACAATCTTGGTAAAGGGTCACCAAGGAAACATTTCTGCGAAGTTATATTGAAATCAGTCCTGTGGTTTCTGACGACAAGATTTTTTCAAGTTTTCTATATAGAATTATATCGAAAATAAGCCTTGCACCCCCTGGCAGCCATGTTTTTTGACAAATCATGTCGGTTTGAACAATCTTGATAGAGGGTCACTAAGGAAACATTTCTGCCAAGTTATATTGAAATCGGTCCAGTCCTTTATGACAAGAAAGTTTTTAAAGTTTTCTATATAGATATATAGGGAAAATTAACCCCGCCCCCTAGCGGCCATGTTTTTTAATGAATCATGGCGGCTTGAACAATCTTGCAACAGGATCACCAAAGGAACATTTCTGCAAAATCATATGGAAATCGAACCAGTGGTTTCTGACAAGAAGATTTTTAAAGTTTTCCATATAGATATATAAGGAAAATAAGCCCCGCCACCCTGGCGGCCATGTTTTTTGACAAATCCAAATGGCTTGAACAATCTTGGTACAGGATCACCAAAGGAACATTTCTGCAAAATTATATGGAAATTGGTCCAGTGGTTTCGGACAAGAAGATTTTTAAAGTTTACTATATAGATATATAGGGAAAATAAGCCCCGCCCCCTGGCGGCCATGTTTTTTGACGAATCCAAATGTCTTGATCAATCTTGGTAGAGGATCACCAAAGGAACATTTTTGCAAAATTATATGGAAATCGGTCCAGTGGTTTCGGACAAGAAGATTTTTAAAGTTTTCTATATAGATATATGGGGAAAATAAGCCCCGCCCCCTGGCGGCCATGTTTTTTGACGAATCCAAATGGCTTGAACAATCTTGGTAGAGGATCACCAAAGGAACATTTCTGCAAAATTATATTGAAATCAGTCCAGTGGTTTCGGACAAGAAGTTTTTTAAAGTTTTCTATATAGATATATTGGGAAAATAAGCCCCGCCCCCTGGCGGCCATGTTTTTTGACAAACCCGAATGGCTTGAACAATCTTGGTAGAGGATCACCAAAGGAACATTTCTGCAAAATTATATTGAAATCGGTCCAGTGGTTTCTGACGAGAAGATTTTTTGTTTTTAGTTAAAAATCTATTTTTAGCTCCTGTGACCTAGATATGCAACGGACCAGAACCATTTGAACAACTTTGAAAGAGGACCAACCAAGGATCATTCCTGTGAAGTTTGGTCAAAATCCAATCAGTGGTTTAGGAGGAAATGTTGTTTAAACATTGTGGACGGACGGACGGACATACGGAAGACGACAATGACGACGACGGACGATGAGTGATCACAAAAGCTCACCTTGAGCCTTCAGCTCAGGTGAGCTAAAAAAGGGTATGAATAATTAGAAAGTGTTCCACTTATAATATAAATCTAAAACAAGAGGCCCTGTAACGCTCACCTGAGTATCATAGCACTTTAAGAACCTGACCTAGAACTGATAAAGGCAAACATTCTAACCAAAATTCATAATGATTATATTAGCAAGTAAGACAATGTAGCATTTCTAATGGACTGTGTAATACAAGCAAAGACAAACATTTTGAGCAAGATTCATGATGAATGCTTCAAAAATGTGACCACTAGAGTATTTACAAGGCCTTCCTTTGATTTGGCCCAGTGACTTAGTGTCTGACCCTCAGTTTCGAACAAACTAGAAATCATCAAGACATACATTTTGAGAAACATTCATGATGACTGCTTCAAAACTGTGACCACTAGAGTGTTAACAAGGATTTCTGCTGATATGGCCTGGAGACCTAGTTTTTGCACCCCAAGTGACTCAATTTCGAACCTGACCTAGAAATCATCTAGACAAACATTTTGTTCAAGATTTATGATGATTGCTTCATATATGTAACCACTAGAGTGCTAACAAGGTTTTCTGCTGATTTGGCCCAGTGGCCCAGTTTTGACCCAAAGGTACCCAGTTTCAAACTTGACCTAAGAATCATCGACAAACATTTTGAGCAAGATTCTTGTTGATTGATTAAACAAGATGACCATGTACCTGAGCAAACAGCTTTGCATACTTACTGTCGAAGTTTCAGCCAAGTTCACTGCTCTAAGATTTTTGTATACATTTTATAGCCCTGCACCCCAGCGGCCATGTTTTTTTCATGCATCATGATGGCTTGAACTGAATATTGAAAAGGGTCACCAAAGGAACAATTTTGCCGTTATATTGAAATTGGTCCAGTGGTTTCTGACAAAAAGATTTTTAAAATGTCTTATATAGATATATAGGGAAATTAAGCCCCACCCCCTAACGGCCATGTTTTTTGACAAATCATGACAGCTTGAACAAACTTGGTAGAGGGTCACCAAAGGAATAATCCTGAGAAGTTATATTGAAATCGGTTCAGTGGTTTCTGACAAGAAGACTTAAAGTTTTCGATTTAGATATATAGGGAAAATAAGCCCCACCCCTAGCAACCATGTTTTTTGATTAATCATGATTGCTTGAACAATCTTGGTAGAGGGTCACCAAAGCAACATTCCTGCCAAGTAATATTGAAATCAGTCGGGTGGTTTCTGACAAGAAGAATTTTAAAGTTTTCTATACAGATATATACGGAAAATAAGCCCCGCCCCTTGATGGCCATGTTTTTTAACGTATCATGAGGGTGCAATCTTGGTAGAAGGTCGCCAAAAAGCAACATTCCTGTCAAGTTACATTGAACTCAATCCAACGGTTTCTTATGAGCAGACTTTTAAAGTTTTCTATATAGATATATAGGGAAAATATGCCCCGCCCACTAGCGGCCATGTTTTTTGACGAATCATGATGGCTTGAACAATCTTGGTAGAGGGTCACCAAAGAAACATTCCTGCCAAGTTATAATGAAATCGGTCCATTGGTTTCTGACAAGAAGATTTTTAAACTTTTCTATATAGATATATTGGGAAAATAAGCCCCTCCCCCTAACGGCCATGTTTTTTGACGAATCACGATAACTTGAACAATCTTGGTAGAGGGTCAACAAGGAAAGATTTCTACCAAGTTATAATGGAATCGGTCCAGTGGTTTCTGACAAGAAGATTTTTAAAGTTTTCTTTATAGATATACAGGGAAAATAAGCCCCACCCCCTAGCGGCCATGTTTTTTGACAAATCATGACGGCTTGAACAATCTTGGTAGAGGGTCACCAAAGCAACATTCCTATCAAGTTACATTGAACTCGAGCCAACGGTTTCTTACGAGAAGATTTTTAAAGTGTTCTATATAGATATATAGGGAAAATATGCCCCGTCCCCTAGCGGCCATGTTTTTTGATGAATCATGACAGCTTGAACAATCTTGGTAGAGGGTCACCAAAGCAACATTCCTGCCAATTTATATTGAAATTAGTCTATTAGTTTCAGACAAGAAGATTTTTAAACTTTTTCTGTAATGTGTTGTTTTTTTGTTTTTTTTTTAGAAAATATTTTTTGACTTTTCTCAACTGATATTTTACAGCAATACTGCAAAACAATTCAGTTTGAATAAGTGGAATTAATAACAACAGGTGTTACATTAAATCATGATAAAAGTTTGCAAATTTACTTCATCTGTATCAAGCATCGAGCAAAAAATGACTTTCTGAAAGATGCTGAAAGTAGAGTAGGGTATATACTGTACCTAAAAACTGAGAACAAGATGAACACATTGTCTATACTAATCCTACTGCTCATAATTACATTTTTGGTGTGCAACATGACCCAAACTTAACTGAAATGTATAAGCCACAACATGAGTAACAGTAATTGGCGATTTTTGTCTCAGATCAGTCGGCACAATAACACAGTCAGTTCTGTCTTCCCTGTTCAGCTAAAGAAACCTTACATACTTGCCTATCCAAAGAGCAGCCTGTAAAGACTGAATCAGACTGCAGGGATGAGCAAGATGGTCTGTATTTACTGGGTGCACATCCAAAAGTACATTCTCTCACCTTGTAATTGATATTATTGCATAAAAAGCAGTGCCGCATGTTATTAACAGCTGTGCATTAACCGGAAAAATGCCGTGTATTAACAAGGCAATTCATGCGCTGTTAATGCACGGCTAGGCAACTTTCAATATGATCGTAACAGGGCCACAGATTTGCTGCCATTACGAGATGTGTACTGTCGGGCCCTAGAATGAGCATAGTCAGTGGAAATTACATTCGCGAGACATTGGTGAAAAGGCGAAACAAAATAGTGCAAGAAATAACGCAAAATGTAGCAAATGTTTTTAGTTTTTATGCAATAATAGTGATCGAACATGGTTTTTCAATGCAGTAACATTTGCCAAGTCCCTTGTGAGGTGTTGAAAACCGCGACCTTCGGCCTCGGTTTTCAACAACTCCCACAAGACCTGGCGAATGTTAATGCATGAAAAACCATGTTTGATCCCTATATTGACCCTTCAAACACTAAGCAAATCTATAGCAGATGACAATCTGATTATTTTTTATTTTTCCGAGAAAATAAGACTTGGCGTTTATATGAATCACCTGCTAAGCAAATGATTAATATAAAATGTCAAGCCTTATCTCTAAAAAAAGCAAAAATAATCAAATTGTTGTCTGACTCAGTTGTGACTATTATGTTAACGGTAAAAGAACTAGAAAATAACTTTACCTGATAAGCATTTTTATACTTCTTTCTGTTTACTTCAGAAGATGAGGCTAGAGTATCTGGATACCTCCTATTAAATAAAACAAGAGGCCCACGGGCCACGGCTCGCTCACCTGAGTGACATAGCCACTGCAGACATGCAGATGTTCCCAATAATATATGCAAATATTCAGCCATAAGGCATCCTCGGTTTTGGAGAATAAAACTTTTAAATGTTTTTTCCCATACAAATGCATAGAGAGGCATTATATGACCATTATTTTAGCAACTTTGGTAGACCCCAATCCCCGATGATTTAAGCAAAGATTCAGCCCCAAGGCATCCTCGGTTCTGGAGAAGAAGATTTTTAAAGGGTTTTACCATATATGGGCATGGCGGCCACCTTGGTCATTGAACCGCGACCATTTTAGCAATCTTTCTTTCCCCAACCTAAGGAGGCTCCATATGAAATTTGTACAAAATTGGCCCGGAGGCTCCAGAGGAGAAGTCGTTTGAAATTCTGAATATTTTTCCCATACAAATGCATAAGGAAGCAAAATTGACCTCATGGTAAAAAGGTCAAATGTCAATGTACGACCATTATTTTAGCAACTTTAGTAGACCTCCAGTTTCCGATAATATATGTAAAGATTCAGCCACAAGGTATCCTCGGTTTTGGAGAACAAGATTTTTAAAGGTTTTTCCCATACAAATGCATAGGGAAGCAAACTTGACCTTGCCGTAAAAAGGTCAAATGTCAATATACAACATTTATTTTAGCAATTTTGGTAGACCTCCTGTCCCCAATGACTTCTGCAAAGATTCAGCCCCAAGGCATCTTCGGTTCTGGAGAAGAAGATTTTTAAAGGTTTTTACCATATATGGGCATGGCAGCCACCTTGGTCAATGAACTGCGACCATTTTAGCAATCTTTCATTCCCCCAACCTAAGGAGGCTCCATATGAAATTTGTGCAAAATTGGCCCAGAGGCTCCAGAGAAGAAGTCATTTGAAATTCTGAACATTTTTCCAATACAAGTGCATAAGGAAGCAAAACTGACCTTACCATAAAAAGGTCAAATGTCAATGTACGACCATTATTTTAGCAACTTTGGTAGACCTCCAGTTTCCAATGATATATGTAAAGGTTCAGCCATAAGGCATCCTCGGTTTTGGAGAACAAGATGTTTAAAGGTTTTTCCCATACAAATGCTTAGAGAAGCAAACTTGACCTTGCCGTAAAAAGGTCAAATGTCAATATATGACAATTATTTTAGCAATTTTGGTAGACCTCCCGTCCCCAATGCCTTATGCAAAGATTCAGCCCCATGGCATCCTCGGTTCTGGAGAAGAAGATTTTTAAAGGTTTTTACCATATATGGGCATGGCGGCCATCTTGGTCAATGGACCGCGACCATTTTAGCAATTTTTCGTTCCCCCAACCTAAGGAGGCTCCATATGAAATTTGAGCAAAATTGGCTCAGGGGCTTCGGAGGAGAAGTCGTTTGAAAAATGTTAACGGACGGACGGACGCACGGACAGATGGACGGACGACAGACGAAAAGTGATCACAATAGCTCATCCTGAGCATAGCTCAGATGAGCTAAAAATGTGCCTGAATGAGCTTACATTCTAAACTTATTTTAGAGGTCACACATTTTAATAGCTATTTCATCTCAATGAGTGGTCCCAATGAACAACATACACAATTGTTTTAGGATTTTCTTTTGACATTCACAGATATCATCATCATAATCAGATTTTTGATTAATGTGCAGGTACAGGGGCAACATCCACATCAGTGGGCCCCCTTCCAGATAGCTGGCTTGCTGCACGCATGGCAGATCTCACACCAGATCTCCAGGTATGTCTATCATGAGGGTTGACAGCTGAGAGCTTCCACTCTCTGCAATCCCTCTCTGTCAGCTGCTTCCATGTCATCTCGGGCCTCCCAGGCACACACTTTCCCTCAACCTGTATGTGAAAAGCTGTCTTGACTGCATCATTGGAGTATTCCACATGTCCATACCAGCGGAGCCTTCTCTCCTTCAGAATGAGGTCCAGATCCTCAACCCCAAGCCGCGCAAGTAGCTCAATGGACCTGGTGGTGACAATGTCTTGCAGCCTGACATTGCAGATCTGTCTGATCATTGCTCTGTCATTCCGCTGCAGGTGCTGGAGGTTTGGCTTTGTCAATGGCCAAGTCTCACTGGCAGGAAGCATTGCGCTCCACACACAAGAGCTGTACACACGGCCACGTGTCTTGAAAGAGAGGTGGCGTGAAGTGAGGACTGGTAGCAGCTCCTTGAACTTCTTCCAGGCAGTTTTCACACGTGCTGTGGTTGAAAGTTCACGGCCACCTGCTGCTGAGAGCATGTCTCCTAGGTAGCAAAAGGAAGCTACAACCTCCAGTTTGTCAGGTCCGACCTGGACTTCCTTCTGTGGTCTGCCACCCAAGATATAACCAATTTGTTTACAAAAAAACCCCAAAAAAAACAAGAGGCCCGTGGGCCACAACGCTCACATGAGTTAACTGCTGTAAGTTAATCAGGTCATTTACTCATTATTCCATATTAGCCCGTCAAGTTTCAAGGCAATGGCATAAACAGTTTTTGAGATATCTTGCTTACAAGGTTAAAATGCTGAAATTTTCAAAGGGCCATAAGCAAAAACAGTTTAAACACCTGGGGCTTGACTGGCAGGATTTATGTAGGGGACCACTAAACATTGCTACATACTAAATACATAAGCTGTGGGCCTGATGGTTTCAGACAAGAAAATCTTTTAAGTTTTTCCCATTAAAGTCTGTGGGAGTAGATGACCCCTGGGGCATGGCCAGTTTGGACCACAGGGGCTTCATTGGAAGGATTTATGTAGGGGACACTAAACATTGCTACATACAAAATATTTATGCTGTGAGCCTCATAGTTTCAGAGAAAGAGATTCTTTTATATTATTTTTCCACTATAAGTCCATGGGAGCTAATGACCCCCTGAGAAGTGGCCAATTTGGACCCTAGGGGCATGGTTGGAAGAATTAATGCAGAATATCACCAAACATTGATACATACTAAATCTATTAGCTCTGGGACTCATGGTTTCAGAGAAGAAGATTTTTGAAGGTTCTTTAGCTACACTGTTCTATATAAACATATGACTCCTGTGGTGTGGCCAGTTTGGACCCCAGGGGCTTAATTGGCAGGATTTAAGTAGGGGACCACTACACATTGCTAGATACTAAATATATAAGCTGTAGGCCTCATGGCTTCAGAGAAGAAGACTTTTTAGGTTTTTCCCATTTTAAGTCTATGGGAGCTAATGACCCCCGGGGCAAGGCCAATTTGGACCCCAGGGGCATGGTTACCAAGATTTATGTAGGAGACCGCCAAACATTGCAACATACTTAATCTGTTAGCTCTGGGCCTCATGGTTTCAGAGAAGAAGATTTTTGAATGTTCTTTAGCTATATAGCTCTATATAAACATATGACTCCTGGGGTGTGGCCAGTTTGGAGCCCAGGGGCTTGATTAGCATTATTTATGTAGGGGACCACTAAACATTGCTATACACTAAATATATAAGCTGTGGGCCTCAAGGTTTCAGAGAAGAAGCTTTTTTAAGTTTTCCCATTATAAGTCTGTGGGAACTAATGACCCCCAGGGTGTGGCCAGTTTAGACCCCTGGGGCCTGATTGGCAGGATTTATGTAGGGGACCACTAAACATTGCTACATACTAAATATATAAGCTGTGGGCCTCATGGTTACAGAGAAGAAGATTTTTTTAGTTTTTCCCATTATAAGTCTATGCGAGCTAATGACCCCCGGGGTGTGGCCGGTTTGGACCCAAGGGGCTTGATTGGCAGGATTTAAGTAGGAGACCACTAAACACTGCAACATACTTAATCGGTTGGCTCTCTGCCTCATGGTTTCAGAGAAGAAGATTTTTGAAGGTTCTTTAGCTATATAGCTCTATATATACATATGACACCATGGGGTGTGACCAGTTTGGATCCCAGGGGCTTGACTGGCAGAATTTATGTAGTGTACCACTACACATTGCTACATACTCAATATATAAGCTGGGGGCCTCATGGTTTCAGAGAAGAAGATATTTTAAGTTTTTCCCATTGTAAGGATTTATGTAGAAGACCACTTAACATCATTTCATTCTATTAGCTCTTGGCCTCATGGTTTCATGTATATAGATTTTTGTAGGTTCTTTAGCTTTTTAGCTCTATATAAATATATGACCCCTGGGGCATGGCCAATTTGGACCCCAGGGGCTTGATTGGCAGGATTTATGTAGGGGACCACTACACACTGCTACATACTAAATATATAAGCTCTGGGCCTCATGGTTTCAGAGAATAAGATTTTTAAAGTTTTTCTCGTTATAAGTCTATGGGAGCTCATGACCGCCTGGGCGTGGCCAGTTTGGGCACCAGGGGCGTGACTGGCAGGATTAAAGTAGGGGACTACTAAATATTGCTACATACTAAATATGTAAGCTGTGTGCCTCATGGTATCAGAGAAGAAGATTTTTTAAGTTTTTTTCATTAAAAGTCTATAGAAGCTAATGCTCCTGGGGCGTGGCCAGTTTATTTATGTAGGGGACCACTAAACATTGCTACAAACTAAATATATAAGCTGTGGGCCTCATGGTTTCAGAGAAGAAGATTTAAGTTTTTTCCATTATAAGTCTACTGGAGCTAATGACCCCTGGGGCATGGCCAGTTTGGATCCCAGGAGCTTGATTGGCCGGATTTATGTAGGGGACCACTAAACATTGCTACATACTAAATATATAAGCTCTGGGCCTCATGGTTTCAGAGAAGACGATTTTTTAAGTTTTTCCCATTATAAGTCTATAGAAGCTAATGACCCCCGGGGCATGGCCAGTTTGGGCCCCAGGTGCTAGATTGGCAGGATTATTTATGTAGGGGACCACTGAACATTGCTACATACTAAATATGTAAGCTGTGGGCCTACTGGTTTCAGAGAAGAAGATTTTTTAAGTTTTTCCCATTATAAGTATATAGGAGCTAATGACCCCAGGGGCATGGCCAGTTTGGACCCCAGGGTCTTGATTGGCAGGATTTATGTAGGGGACCACTAAACATTGCAACATACTAAATATATAAGCTCTGGGCCTCATGGTTTCAGAGAAGAAGATTTTTTTTAAGTTTTTCCCATTATAAGTCTATGGGAGTTCACGACCCCCTGGGGTGTGGCCAGTTTGGACCCCAGGGGCTTAATTGGCAGGAATTTTGTAAGGGACCACTAAACATTGCTACATATAAAATATATAAGCAGTGGGCCTCATGGTTTCAGAGAAGATCTTTTAAGTTTTACTCATTATAAGTCTATGGGAGCTATATAAAGGCATGGCAGCCATCTTGATTTATGGACCGTGACCATTTTTACAAATTGTAATCCCCCTTTAATACAAGGCTCCACATGAAGTTTGAAGAAATTTGGCCCAGGGGTTTCAGAGAAGTTTTTCAAAGGGGTGAATGGACAGACCGACACAGGTTCTCACGAACAGACATTTAGGTGGCTAGGCATTCGCATAATGACAACATAAGTGGCAAAATCTCTTAAGCGGCAAGCCATGTAAGAGCAAATTTTTGCCACTTATATGTCAAATCTACAGAATATATCCTATATGCAGTCACGAATGACTACTTGGCAAATGTCCAAATTTTTTGCCCCCTAAAATGTCAGTTCGTAAGCATGGATGGACATACGGACTGATGACAGACAGGGAGTGATCACAATAGCTCATCCTGAGCCTTTGGCTCAGGTGAGCTAAAAAAAAGCAAATGCAGAGATGACTTTGAAGGTATCATACATGGGTATGGTGGTCATCCTGGCTGACAGACCACTGTCCATCTGAATGAACTTTCAATTCCCCTTAGATAAGTCTTATTATGAAGTTTGGTAAAAATCTGCCTAGCTATTTCGGTGGAGATGTTCTTTAAAGGTGTGAACAGAAAACAGATGGACGAACAACAAACTGTGATCACAACAGCTCATCATAAGCTTTTGGCTCAGGTGAGTTAATAAATAACAAACTAATACATTAAGTAAACACTGACATAAGAGTGACAATATCCATGATAATTTTCTAGTATATCTGTTTTAATTGTTTCCATAGGTTTACTACAGTAAAACAGAAAGGATTATTTCAAACCAAGTTTTATTTTTAACTTATTTTCAGCAATACAAAATTGATGGTTTATTTTCAAGAGCAGTATATTTTCAAAACTGGCATATTTTTGTGATTTTGGGTAATCACACACTACAAATTTCAAATAAATTCAAGTACATGTACAAGCAGATTGAAAAGCATAATTAAAGGAGAATACATGTGGATATACTTTCAGGGATGTTTTTGCCTCCTAAAGAGGGGGGATACCCTATACTCTATTGGGAACTAGTGCTTTCCATTTAGAGTAGACCCTGTTAAAGAAGGAGCTTAGTGAACAGGTAGGCAAACAGTTCAGTTCATTCTCTTATCCTTGAAGGTTGTAGGGGGCACCACTTATGTTGTAACAATTATTCTTCCCTATTTTCTGCTGCTCTGAGGGAATCTCTGAACCATAAACATGTCCATTGTCTTCCCATTGCTTCATCTGGCTTCCTCTCCTTGCTACTTTCACTGTTCCCCACAGAATTGTCTTATATATGTGAGTGGCTCTTGAGACATGGTCATACCATCTGAGTTTCTGCATCTTCACCATGGTATGACCATGTCACCATGGCTGGGAGATTGTCATGCACTCTGACTGCATTCCTGATCCTGTTGCAAATATGTCATGCACTCTGATTGCATCCCTGCTCCTGTTGCAAATATGCCATGCATTCTGACTGCATCCCTGCTCCTGTTGCAAATATGCCATGCATTCTGACTGCATCCCTGTTCCTGTTGCAAATATGTCATGCACTGTGACTGCATTCCTAATCCTGTTGCAAATATGTCATGCACTCTGGCTGTATTCCTAATCCTGTTGCAAATATCCTCATTCATCCTACTTCACATTTTTTTTCTAAAATGGGGTGCAGTTCTTTACCTGGTATCTGTGGGCAGTCAAGTTAGGTCCTCATCAGTGTCATACTTTTAAAGGTTTGAGCAGTACTCTATCCACCTGCTAAGGATTTCATATTCCTCTGTAAGACACTTGCCAGACTTTTCTTGTCTTGTAAGCCTGTAGATTTGATCTATTTCTGTGGTCAATTCTTTGAATAGCTGGTATGCTTTCTTGGCATGCTTCAACTTCTTGTCCAGGCATGCACTGCCAGTCTTGTTGTTGTTTTCTAGAGACTAAGTAAACTCCTGGAGGATTTTCATCCAAGACTTTGGATTTCATCTACCCATCTCACAGACTGATACAAAAATTGTCTATCTTTCAAAATCTGGCAGAATATTTAAGAAGTGTATCCAATCAGCTTAAGGACAAGCTGAATTTCTTGGAAAACTGGCTCTAGATGTATCTGAATGAGTTTTAAATCATCATTGTGGCATGAATGGGCAATACAATATTCTTAAATAAATATTATCTTCTAATACTACCATTATACAACTCCAATTACAACCTTGACTTTCTCACAAAATCTTTCAAAACTCCACTCTTTATTCTACACTTGCTCACAGCAGACCTTCTTCATAATGTGATAGTTCCTGTCTTACCTTGCAACATGGTCAGCTAGGCCAGCTAGAACAACCTGTCGTAAGAGTTTAGCCTGAATGTCATTCGGTGGTGTCATCTTTGGATCCACACAAATATTTGCTTCAGGTATAACTGTATTTACTAAAATTACAATTGCAGAATAACAGCAAAAGGAAAGAAACATAACAAAGTTAAACTGTAATAATATTTTGAGTAAATACAACACATAAAGAGTTTTTTTTTCTAATCCCAATTCATCTGCTAGAGGCCCAAGTAGGCCAGAAATCACTCACCTGGAGTTGGCTGATCATGATATGTTACATTGTGCCATGGTGGCCAGCTTGGCTATCAGATCCAATTGCCTTTAGCAATTCAGAATCTGATTTGTTTGAAGAGTTTCGAGATTGCCACCATGGCCGCCATCTTGGATATTGGAACTGAACGATGCAGCAATTCTGAATCTCCATGTCACCCAGATGCCTCTCATCGTTTTGCCTCAACCTGGCTTATTGTTTGGGAGGCGATGTGGTTTGATGAATTTCAAGCTGGCAGCCATCTTGGACATTGGAACAGATGGACTTTAGCAATTCTGAATTTCCATAACACCCCAATGCCTCCCATCATGTTTAAGCTCAATCAGACTTAACATTTGGTAGCAGATGTGATTTGAATATTTTCAAGATGGCTGCCATGCTGGCCACCTTGGCTATCAGAACGGAACCATTTTAGCAAATCTAAATCTCCATGATGCCCCGATGCCTTCCACCATTTCCAATCAATCCAACTTACTGTTCAGGAGCAGATAACAACTGAAGACTTTCAAGATGGCTGGAGGAGATGTTGTTTGAAAATTTTCAAGACGGCTGACATGGAAGCCATCTTGGATATTGGAATAGAATGATTTTAGCACTTCTTAATCTCCATGTGACCCCAATGCCTCCCACCAAGTTTGGGCTCAGGGTTCGGGAGCAGATGTGGTTTCAAGATTTTCAAGATGGATAGCCAAACGGAACGATTTAAGCAATTCTGAATCTCTATGTCGCTCCAATGCTTCCCATCAATCTCTATGTCTCTTCGATGTCTCCCATCAAGTTTTGGCTCAATCTGACCTATAGTTTGGAAGGAGATGTCCTTGGAAGAATTTCAAGATGGTCGCCATGGTGGCGATCTTGGATATCGGAACGAAACTATTTTAACAATTCTGAATCTCTATAATGCTCCAATGCCTCCCATCAAGTTTCTGCTCAATCTGACTTATGGCTTGGGAGAAGATGTCATTTGAAGAATTTCAAGATGGCCCCTTGGCAGCTATCTTGGATATCAGAAGGGAATGATTTTAGCTATTCTGAATATCTATGTCACTGTGATGCTTCCCATCAAGTTTTGGCTCAATCCAACAAGGTTTGGGAGGAGATGTTGTTTGAAGAATTTCAAGATGACCACCATGGCAGCCATCTTGGATATTGGAATGAACAATTTTAGCAATTCTGAATCTCTATAATGCTCCAATGCATCCCATCATGTTTCGGCTCAATCTGACATGGTTTGGGAGGAGATGTTGTTTGAAGAATTTCAAGATGGCCACCGTGGCAGCCATCTTGGATATCAGAACAGAACCATTTTAGCAATTCTGAATCTCTGTGTCACTGTGATGCCTCCCTTCAAGTTTTGGCTCAATCTGACTTATGGTTTGGGAGGAGATGTTGTTTGAAGAATTTCAAGCCAGCAGCCATCTTGGATATCGGAACGGAACGATTTTAGCAATTCTGAATCTCTGTGTCACTGTGATGTCTCAAATCAAGTTTTGGCTCAATCTGACTTACGGTTTGGGAGG
Organism: Anodontia alba; assembly: GCA_964016985.1. Lineage (NCBI taxonomy): Eukaryota > Metazoa > Mollusca > Bivalvia > Lucinida > Lucinidae > Anodontia > Anodontia alba. The sequence goes on along the minus strand of OZ024830.1, from coordinate 62,794,298 downwards.
AGATGTGGTTTGAACAATTTCAAGATTGCCACCATGGATGCCATCTTGGATATCTGAACAGAATGATTTTAGAAATTTTGAATCTCTGTGTCACTGTGATGCCTCCCATCAAGTTTTGGCTCAATCGGACTTACGATCTGGGAGGGGATGTCGTTTGAAGAATTTCAAAATGGGCGGCCATCCTTGATTTCAGAACGGAATGATTTTAGCAATTCTGAATCTCTGTGTCACTGTAATGTCTCCCATCAAGTTCTGGCTCAATCCGACTTATGGTTTGGGATAAGATGTCGTTTGAAGAATTTCAAGATGGCAACTGTGGCAGCCATCTTGGCTATCGGAACAGAACAATTTTAGCAATTCTGCATCTCTGTGTCACTGTGATGCCTCCCATCAAGTTTTGGCTCAATCAGACTTACGGTTTGGGAGGAGATGTTGTTTTGAAGAATTTAAAGATGGAGGCCATTGCGGCCATCTTAGATATCGGAATGGAATGATTTTAGCAATTTTGAGAGAAGATGACAGATGAAGTATTTCAAGATGGCTGCCATGGTGGCCATCTTTGATATCAGAACGGAACGATTTTAGCAATTCTGAATCTCTGTGTCACTTTGATGCCTCCCATCAAGTTTCAGCTCAATCAAACTTACGGTTTGGGAGGCGATGTCGTTTGAATAATTTCAAGATGGCCGCCATGGCATCCATCTTGGATATCGGAATGGAAGGATTTTAGCAATTCTGAATCTCCATGTCACTGTGACATCTCCCATCAAGTTTTGGCTCAATCCGACCTATGGTTCAGGAGGAGATATCGTTTGAATAATTTCAAGATTGCCGCCATGGTGGACATCTTGGGTATCGGAACTGAATTATTTTTGCAATTCTGAATCTCTGTTTCACTGTGGTGCCTCCCATCAAGATTCAGCTCAATCTGACTTACAATTTGGGAGGAGATGTGGTTTAAAAAATTTCAAGATGGCCACTATGGCTGCCATCTTGGATATCGAAGCGGAACGATTTTAGCAATTCTGAATGTCCATGTTGCCACAATGCCCCCAACTAAGTTTCAGCTCAATCCAACTTATGTTTCTGGAGGAGATGGCGAAAAAGTGAAAGCTAACAACGGACGGACAGATGACGGTCGGAGGACAACAGGCCATGGCATAAGATGACCTGGAGCAAAGCTCCAGGTGAGCTAATAACAGTCTTCACCCTTAAAGCACCAATCACAACTACAGTAGACCATATTTTGACATTTTAAAATATTTTTCAGAGAAAATAAAGCATGAGCTATATGGGACATGGGGATGAGAGAAATATAGAACCTCTTCTGCAGGTCAGACTTTCCCTGCTCCTAGCTGTTTTTCCCTGACAACAGGTCACAACAGGGCTTCATGATTGGCTTTTTTTTTATAACATCATTTTTAACATTTTTTTTTTACTTTTAACCCACCTAACCTGTTTTCAAAGAACATCAAAACTGCTGCAGTGCTCTGCGTGGCTGTTTTTGACATATTTTATATTTAACACACAGAATTTATATGCCCCACTTATCTGGCACTACTGGACATTGTCCTTTAGGCATTTTTCCGTGCCAAGCAGATGATTTAAATATTTCATGCCATATTTTCTCTGAAAATAATAATACATGTAATAATAATAAACATTATCAGTCTGCTGTATATCTATGAATTTTAGTAAACATAAATGTGTAAACAACAGTTGAATAAAATACACTTATTCATTTTCAACTAATTCAGCCAAAACAAAATTTTAACATCAACAAGGTCATAACAGTATTAAAAATTCATAAATTGGGCCCATTTTCAATCCCAACCTAGATAGGTCTAGAAAACTTTTGTTACTTCCTACTCTAAAAGGAAAGAATTTGTTCCCAACAGAGCAAATTCTTTCCTTTTAAAAGTAGACCACTTTCCAGAACAGTGACAAAACAAATGGCATAAGTTTTCACCCCTGTAAGGTTATCTCATTTTTAGGACAAGTAACTTTAATTGGTGATTTAAACTTGAGTATCCAGCAACAATCAGATATTTGGCAAGAGGCTGCTTATGTCTGACTGACACTGACCTCGGCAAATCTTGAACCATGACAGAGTAATTCTAGTCATCTGTAAGCCAATATTTCAGACCATGCATTCTCACATGCAAACCACTCATAATCACAACCCCCACCCAATCACTTCCATAATGACATACTTGGTTGAAGAAATATTCTTTCTGATCATGAATTATCAAGCTTAACACACTAGGTTGGATGGCACAGTAGGAAGATATTCATTTTCATTCTATTAACATTACATAAAAGAGAATAGCTACAATATTTGAGGTTTACTATAGAACTGTTTTAATGGAGAAGCAATGTCATCATGAGATGTCATTATGCCATCATACAAAACTATGTCAATAGCAATATATTTGACAATAGAAACTTGCAAATGGTTGAATTTATTTTTCATTTAATAAAGTTCTGTAAGAACTGCCTGTAAAAAAAAAAAAAAAAAAAAAAAAATTTTCTTTGTAAATCTAAAAATTTCCTAAAAATACCATCAAAATACCTACAATGTCAGTCAATAATGATAGGTTTGACCATTTTTGTCATTTAGCTCCCACAGAACCAGTAGTAAAGATTTCTGATGAAGTTCTTCTTCCTATTCAACAGCATAAAAATGTGATTTGAAACATAAATGACCCTTTTGACATGAATGCCCAGCAAAGACTTAGCTCAGTTTGCACATTTCTGCATCTGAGCAGTGTTTATGGAAGGACTTTGATTAACAAATCAGTCAAAGCTTCTTAAGGTGGTCTCAAAATAGATTGGGTGGATATGCAGACTGAATCCAAATCTTTTCTAGACCCATAAAATCTAAAGGCACATTTTCTCAGGTTGTGGTCCATGTTTATTTTACTGTCAGTTAACCAACCTGCATTAGTAAGCTGTACCCGTAATTTTCTGACCTCTTTCATGGCTTTTTGCCGTATACCATGGGCATTACAGAATTCCGATGTGCTGCCTTCATACTCAGCTGAGCCAACAGCTTTTAACATCACCATCAGATCTCCCAGTAACAATGAATGTCCCTACAATTAAAACAAAAACATTATCATCCAACTGTCCTTCAATTCATTGTACAAACCTCTAAGCTCTCCCAGTATCAAAGACTGTCCAACATCTACTGTTAAAGTTTTTAATACTTAAAGCCACATTCAAAATTGTTGCAGATAACATTTGCATTTTTTTTTTAATTTACTTCTTTTTTAAATAACAGAGACAACAAGAGGACCTGAGCAAACAGCTTTCCACACCTACTGTTGAAGTTTCAGCCAAGTTCACTGCTCTAAGATTTTCGTATAAATTTTATAGCCCTGCTCCCCAGCGGCCATGTTTTTTTTCATGCATCATGATGGCTTGAACTGAATCTTGAAAGAGGATCACCAAAGGAACAATTCTGCCATATTGAAATCGGTCCAGTGGTTTCTGACAAAAAGATTTTTAAAATGTTTCATATAGCTATATAGGGAAAATAAGCCCCACCCCCTAATGGCCATGTTTTTTGACGAATTATGACTGCTTGAACAAACTTGGTAGAGGTCACCATAGGAACATTCCTGCCAAGTTATATTGAAATCGGTCCAGTGGTTTCTGACAAGAAGATTTTTAAAGTTTTCCATTTAGATATATAGGGAAAATAATCCCCACCCCTTGCAGCTATGTTTTTTGATGAATCATGATTGCTTGAACAATCTTGGTAGAGGGTCACCAAAGCAACATTCCTGCCAAGTAATAATGAAATCAGATAGGTGGTTTCTGACATGAAGAAATTTAAAGTTTTCTATACAGATATATAAGAAAAATAAGCTCAGCCCCCTGGCAGCCATGTTTTTTGATGTATCATGGGGGCATGATCAATCTTGGTAGAAGGTCACCAAAGCAACATTCCTGCCAAGTTACATTGAACTTGATCCAACAGTTTCTTTTAGAAGATTTTTAAAGTTTTCTATATAGATATATAGGGAAAATATGCCCCGCCCCCTAGTGGCCATGTTTTTTGACAAATCATAACGGCTTGAACAATCTTGGTAGAGGGTCACCAAAAAAACATCCCTGCCAAGTGATACTGAAATCGGTCCATTGGTTTCTGACTAGAAGATTTTTAAAACTTTTCTATATAGATATACAAGGAAAATAAGCACCGCCCCCTGGCAGCCAGGTTTTTTGATGAATCATGATAACTTGAACAATCTTGGTAGAGGGTCAACAAGGAAACATTTCTGCCGAGTTATAATGAAATGAGTCCAGTGGTTTCTGATGAAGATTTTTATTGTAAAGTTTTCTATATAGATATATAGGAAAATTAAGCTCCGCACCCTGGCAGCCACGTTTTTTTGACAAATCATGACGACTTGAACAATCTTAGTAGAGGGTTACAAAAGAAACATTCCTGCAATGTTATACCGAAATTGGTCCAGTGGTTTCTGACAAGACGATCATTATATAGATATATAGTTAAAATAAGCCCCGCCCCCATAGTGGCCATGTTTTTTGACGAATCCAAATGACTTGAACAATCTTGGTAGAGGATCACCAAAAGAACACCTGCAAAATTATATAGAAATCGGGCCAGTGGTTACTGAAAAGAAGATTTTTTAAAGTTTTCTATAAAGATGTAAAGGGAAAATAAGCCCCACCCCCTGGTGGCCATGTTTTTTGATGAATCCAAATGGCTTGAACAATCTTAGTAGAGGGTTACAAAAGAAACATTCCTGCAATGTTATACCGAAATCGGTCCAGTGGTTTCTGACAAGACGATCATTATATAGATATAAAGTTAAAATAAGCCCCGCCCCCCCCACCCCCTCCACCCCCCCCTAGCGGCCATGTTTTTTGACGAATCCAAATGGCTTGAACAATCTTGGTAGAGGATCACCAAAAAAACACTTCTGCAAAATTATATAGAAATCCGGCCAGTGGTTACTGAAAAGAAGAGTTTTCAAAGTTTTCTATAAAGATGTGAAGGGAAAATAAGCCCCGCCCCCTGGCGGCCATGTTTTTGACGAATCCAAATGGCTTGAACAATCTTGGTAGAGGATTACCAAAGGAACATTTCTGCAAAATTATATTGAAAGCGGTCTAGTGGTTTTTGACAAGATGATTTTTAAATTTTTCTCAATAGATTATATAGGGAAAATAAGCCCCGCCCCCTGGCGGCCATGTTTTTTGACGAATCCAGATGGCTTGAACAATCTTGGTAGAGAATCACCAAAGGAACATTTCTGCAAAATTATATTGAAATTGGTCCAGTGGTTTCTGACAAGAAAATTTTTAAAGTTTTCTATAAAGATGTAAAGGGAAAATAAGCCCCGCCCCCCTGGCGGCCATGTTTTTTGATGAATCCATATGTCTTGAACAATCTTGGTAGAAGATCACCAAACGAACATTTCTGCAAAATTATATTGAAATCGGTCCAGTGGTTTCTGACAAGAAGATTTTTAAAGATTTCTATATAGATATATAGGGAAAATAAGCCCCGCCCCCTGGTGGCCATGTTTTTAGACGAATCCAAATGTCTTGAACAATCTTGGTAGAGGATCAACAAAGAAACATTTCTGCAAAATTATATTGAAATCAGTCTAGTGGTTTCTGACAAGAAGATTTTTAAAGTTTTCTATACAGATATATAGGGAAAATAAGCCCCGCCCCCTGGCGGCTATGTTTTTTGACGAATCCAAATGGCTTGAACAATCTTGGTAGAGGATCACCAAAGGAACATTTCTGCAAAATTATATTGAAATTGGTCCAGTGGTTTCTGACAAGAAGATTTTTAAAGTTTTCTATATAGATATATAAGGAAAATAAGCCCCTCCCCCTGGCGGCCATGTTTTTCGACAAATCCAAATGGCTTGAACAATCTTGGTAGAGGATCACCAAAGGAACATTTCTGCAAAATTTTATTGAAAGCGGTCCAGTGGTTTCTGATGAGAAGATTTTTTAAGTTTTTAGTTAAAAAATCTATTTTTAGCTACTGTGACCTAGATATGCAATGGACCGGAACCATTTGAACAACTTTGAAAGAGGATCAACCAAGGATCATCCCTGTGAAATTTGGTCAAAATCAAATCAGTGGTTTAGGAGGAGATGTTGTTTAAAGATTGTGAACGGACGGACGGACGACGACGACGACGGACGGTGGGTGATCACAACAGCTCATCTTGAGCCTTTGGCTCAGGTGAGCTAATAAGACTTCATATTTCATGTAAATCATACATGCTATAGATGATATACCATAATTACACATGCATTCCATGCAGGCATGCACAAGAAACCTGCTTTTAAACACTCAATGTCACAAAAACATGTCCCTATGTATAACGCATATATACTTAGTCAAAGCAACAATCCTTTCAAACACCCAAAATGACCATCACTGAATAAATTATGAAACCAGAATGAATTTTGACTGGGAACTAAAAGTTGACCTATCTATGGAGCTTAGCAGGCAATAACAGACAATTAACCCTTAGGCTGCTAATCATGGCTATTGTCGCGCTGGAGGGGTCTGCCAACTCTAAAGCCTATTAAACTTACTATATGCCACATGCAACCATTCAGAGCAAGTGTTCTCATACAGGAGTGAACCTACTTTCATACAAACACGCCACTTTTCATTAGATAGTTAGGTGCTGGATTTTACCCTCACTAAAAAAGACCAAGAATACCAAATATCAAGCTGCCATTAATTTCAGCGCTCACTTCAACAGATTGATCACAATTTTCTGGAAAAAAAAAGCCCATAACACCTGAATCATTTCCAGTGAGGAAGAAGTAGGAATAACAGTAGAACCTTTGTATGTTACTTGTTTCATTCGCAATAGTACACAGTAGGTGCTGGTCCCTTCTAACATTTTTTTTTTTAAGTGTCTTAAATGGTTCCTGGTTTACACGTGACTGTCACGTGACTTTCTAGTCACGTGACCATCCCTTCTCTGGTAAAATGGCCATCTAAGATCGGCAAATTGTATGTGAAAATTCCATGTAATTTGAGGCAAAATTAAGGGAGTAATGACCTCAAGTAGAGGTACCCCCTCTTACAGGCTTGTTTCATTTTTTTTTCTAGCAGCCTGTTAATATGACAAGACAAGCCTTATTTACTCAGAAAATATAAAGACATATTTTAGAACATCATCTGCTACAATTCTGAATGAATTTTAAGGGTTAAGCATGTTTCAGAGATGGCATGCATTTCTAAATGTTTTTTTTTTTTTTTTTTTCTCCTGGTGTATACTATCGCTGATCTGTAAGAGTAACCAGTCCTGTAAGAGTAACCAGACCTGCATTGGCAGGTAACACCCTAGTTGATAAATATTTGAATGTAAATAAAAACTTGTGCTACTCTGATCATACTTTGTAGGTTTCAACTATTACTCTTTAATACATTTTGAAAAACGTCATTTTCTAAGAATTTCCTCATACAAATGTATAGGGATGCAAATCTGTCCTAACCATAATAACAAGAGGCCCACGGGCCACGGTTTGCTCACCTGAGTGACATAGGCACTGCAGACATGCAGATGTTCCCATTAATATATGCAAAGATTCAGCCATAAGGCATCCTCGGTTTTGGAGAATAAGATTTTTAAATGTTTTTTCCCATACAAATGCATAGGGAAGCAAACTTGTACGACCATTATTTTAGCAACTTTGGTAGACCCCTGGTCCCCGATGATTTAAGCAAAGATTCAGCCCCAAGGCGTCCTCGGTTCTGGAGGAGAAGATTTTTAAAGGTTTTTACCATATATGGGCATGGCGGCCATCTTGGTCAATGAACCGTGACCATTTTAGCACTCTTTCATTCCCCCAACCTAAGGAGGCTCCATATGAAATTTGTGCAAAATTGGCCCAGAGGCTCCAGAGGAGAAGTCGTTTGAAATTCTGAATATTTTTCCCATACAAATGCATAAGGAAGCAAAATTGACCTCACAGTAAAAGGTCAAATGTCAATGTACGACCATTATTTTAGCAACTTTGGTAGACCTCCAGTTTCCGATGATATATGTAAAGATTCAGCCACAAGGCATCCTCGGTTTTGGAAAACAAGATTTTTAAAGGTTTTTCCCATACAACTGAATACGGAAGCAAACTTGACCTTGCCGTAAAAAGGTCAAATGTCAATATACAACAATTATTTTAGCAATTTTGGTAGACCTCCCGTCCCCAATGACTTATGCAAAGATTCAGCCCCAAGGCATCCTCGGTTCTGGAGAAGAATATTTTTAAAGGTTTTTACTATATATGGGCATGGCGGCCATCTTGGTCAACTAACTGCGACCATTTTAGCAATCTTTCATTCCCCCAACCTAAGGAGGCTCCATATGAAATTTGAGCAAAATTGGCCCAGAGGCTCCAGAGAAGAAGTTGTTTGAAATTCTGAACATTTTTCCCATACAAATGCATAAGGAAGCAAAACTGACCTTACCATAAAAAGGTCAAATGTCAATGTACGACCATTATTTTAGCAACTTTGGTAGACCTTCAGTTTCCGATGATATATGTAAAGGTTCAGCCATAAGGCATCCTCAGTTTTGGAGAACAAGATGTTTAAAGGTTTTTTCCCATACAAATGCATAGGGAAGCAAACTTGACCTTGCCGTAAAAAGGTCAAATGTCAATATACGACATTTATTTTAGCAATTTTGATAGACCTCCCGTCCCCGATGACTTATACAAAGATTGAGCCCCAAGGCATCCTCGGTTCTGGAGAAGAAGATTTTTAAAGGTTTTTACCATATATGGGCATGGCGGCCATCTTGGTCAATGGACCACGACCATTTTAGCAATTTTTCGTTCCCCCAACCTTAGGAGGCTCCATATGAAATTTGAGCAAAATTGGCTCAGGGGCTTCAGAGGAGAAGTCGTTTGAAAATGTTAACGGACGGACGGACGGACGGACGACGGACGAAAAGTGATCACAATAGCTCATCCTGAGCATAGCTCAGGTGAGCTAAAAACACCTGAAAAGTTTAAAAAAGTTTGTTATAAAACTGTAAGCTACCCACATCATCATGTCACACCTACATGTAAAAAGCAAACTTAGTCGAAAAAGTGGAAAAAAGTGAAAACAAACAACAACAAAAAAACACATAAAGGCAGAATGTCCCCAAACCATGTGCATCTCTTCGGACCATGTAGAACAAGTATGCAAAGTTTCAAAATGATTGGTGGAACAATCTAAGAGGAGTTGCGCCCACAAGTATCCATTATAATACTATTTGGACCTAGAAAAAATTAAGTCGAAAAAGTGGAAAAAGTTGATAAAAAATAATGGGAGGATATCCCAAAAACCACACACACATCTACAGATCATGGAGAACAAGAATGCATAATTTAAAAATGATCAATGGAAAACTTTAGAATGAGTTGAGCACACAATGTATCTATTCTAATACTAATCAGACCTGAAAAAAAAAAAAAAACAAAAAAAACCCAGAAAAACGTCGAAAAAGTGCAAACTTCCTATCAATTTTCCAGTCACTTGGCCTTTCTGTTCAAAAGAAGTTCAAAATACATTTTCAAAATGGGGACCATCTTGGATTTCTGATCAGAACAGCTTTAGCTATTTTTGATCTACAAGTCACCCAGATACTTCTAACCAAATTTCCAGTAAATTGGCCTTTCGAATCAGGAGAAGAAGTGCAAAATAGATTTCTAAGATAGCGGCCACCTTGGATGTCCTATCAAAAGGAGTTTAGCTAGTTTTGGTCTACAAGTCACCTTGATGCTTTCTACCAAGTTTCAAGTCAACTGGCCTTTCATTTCAGGAGAAGTGCAAAATAAATTTCCAAGATAGCGGAAATGGCGGCCATCTTGGATTTCTCATCAGAACTATTTTAACTCTTTTTTATCTACAAGTCACCCTGATGCTTCCTACAAAGTTTTTGGAGTCAACTGGCCTTTTGGTTTAGGAGAAGAAGCGAAAAATAGATTTTCATGGAGACTGCCATCTTGGATTTCCAATCAGAACAATTTTAGCTATTTTGATCTACTAGTCACCCCTATGCTTCCTGTCAAGTTTCAAGACAACTGGCCTTTTGTTTCAGGAAAAGAAGCGAAAAATAGATTTTCAAAATGATCAGAAATTTTATAACTATTTTTGATCTACTACAAGTCACCCCAATGCTTCCTACCAAGTTTCAAGGTCATTGGCCTTTCATGTCAGGAGAGGAAAAGAAAATCAGATTTTGAAGATTGCAGCCATGGCGGCCATCTTGGAATGCGGATTGGAACAATTTTAACTTTTTGCTCTACAAGACACCCCAATGCTTCCTATCAAGTTTCAAGTCAGTTGGCCTTTCGGTTCAGGAGAAGAAGAAGAAGAGAATTAGATTTTCAAAAAAGCAGCCATGGAGGCCATTTTGGATTTCCGATCAGAACAATTTTAGCTATTTTTGATCTACAAGTCACCCTGATGCTTCCTACCAAGATCCAAGTCAATTGGCCTTTAGGTTCAGGAGAAGAAGCGAAAAATAGATTTTAAAGATTGCGGCATCTTGGATTTCTGATTGGAACTATTTTAGCTATTTTTGATCTAAAAGTCACCCGATGCTTATTACCAACTTTCAAATCAAAGGAGAAGCTAACAAGAGGGCCATGATGGCCCTGTAACGTTCACCTGAGTATCATGGCACTTAGAGAACCTGACCTAGAACTGATCAAGGCAAACATTCTGACCAAAATTCATGATTATTATATTAACAAGACAATGTAGCATGTCCAATGACTGTGAAATAGAGGTGACTGTCAAATATGGATGACTGTGCTAAAGAGGCCATGCTAAGATGTATGCATGTGCTAAGTATCACTGGCTGTAGAAGCAATAGTAACTGAGAAACTAACGTAAACACAAACACTTCACAATGACCAACTATCCCTCTGTTGGACCAATAGTTACTGACAAACTGACCAAAATGGAAAAGAAAATCACTGGACCATGAAATATAGGTCATAAGTGACCCAGTTCCAAACTTTGAGCAAGATTCATGATGATTATTTAAAAACTGTGACCTCTAGCGTGTTAACAAGGTCCTTCTTTGATCTGGCCCAATGACCTAGTTTTTTACCCCAAGTGACCCGGTTTTGAACTTGACCTAGAAAATCATAAAGACAAACATTTTGAGCAATATTCATGATGATTGCTTCAAAAATGAGACCTCTAGAATGTTAACAAAGTTTTCCGTTGATTTGGCCTGGTAACCTAGTTCTTGACTCCAAGTGACTTGGTTTCGAACCTGACCTAGAAATCATCAAGACAAACATTTTGAGCAAGATTCATGAGGATTAATTAAAAAATGTGACCTCTAGAGTGTTAACAAGGTCTTCCTTTGATTTGGCCCAGTGACCTAGATTATGACCCCAAGTAACCAAGTTTCAAACTTGACCTAGAAATCATCAAGACAAACATTTTGAGCAAGATTCATGATGAGTGCTTCAAAACTGTGACTTCTAGAGTTTTAACAAGGTTTTCCTTTGATTTGGGCTGGTGACCTAATTTTTTACCCCAAGAGGCCCAGTTTCGAACTTGATCTAGAAATTGTCAAGAAAACTATTTTGAGCAAGATTCATGATGATTCCTTAAAATATGTGACTGCTAGAGTGTTAACAAAGTTTTCCATTGATTTGGCCTGGTAACCTAGTTTCTGATCCCAAGTGACCCACTTTCAAACAGGACCTAGAAATCATCAAGACAAACATTTTGAGCAAGATTCATGATTATTGCTTGGAAAATGTTACTGCTAGAGTGCTAACAATGTTTTCTTTTGATTTTGCCTGGTGACCTAGTTTTTGACCCAAGTGGCCCAGTTTCGAACTTGATCTAGAAATCAAGACAAACATTTAGAGCAAGATTCATGATGAGTGCTTCAAAACTGTGACTTCTAGAGTTTTAACAAGGTTTTCCTTTGATTTGGCCTGGTGACCTAATTTTTTACCCCAAGTGGCCTGGTTTTGAACTTGATCTAGAAATTGTCAAGAAAACCATTTTGAGCAAGATTCATGATGATTCCTTAAAAAATGTGACCGCTAGAGTATTAACAAGGTTTTCCTTTGATTTGGCCTGGTGACCAAGTTTTTGACCCCAAGTAACCCAGTTTCAAACTTACCTAGAAATCATCCAGCCAAACATTTTGAGCAAGATCCATGATGACTGCTTGAAAAAAATGTGACCTCTAGAGTGTTAACAAGTCTTTCCTTTGATCTGGCTTGGTGACCTAGTTTTTGACCCCAAGTGACCCAGTATCACACTTGTCCTAGATTTCATAGAGGTAAACATTCTGAGCAAGTTTCATCAAGATTGTGTCAAAATTGTGACCTCTCTAGGGTGTTAACAAACTAATTGTTGATGACGGATGAAGTATGATGGACGACCGATGACAGACGACGGACTGCGGGTGATCACAATAGCTCACCCTGAGCTTTGGCTCAGGTGAGCTAAAAATAGATTTTAATGATGGCCATCTTGGATTTCTGTTCAGAACAATTTTAGCTATTTTTGATGTAAAAGTCACCCAAATGCATCCTACCAAGTTTCAAATCAATTGGCCTTTTCTTTAAGGATAAGAAGCAAAAAAAAAAAAAAAAAAAAATTTCATGGCCACCAGCTTGGATTTCTGATCAGAACAATTTTAGCTATTTTCAGCTACAAGTAACCTCAATGCTTCCTACCAAATTTCAAGTCAACTGGCCCAGGGGTGTAGGAGGAGTAGGCTATTAAAGCAAACAGTTGATGCTGCAGGAAACACGGCATTATTATTTGACCTAGTGACCTATTTTTTGACCCCACATGACCCAGTCTTGAATTTTGTCAAGGACATCACTCTGAGAAAGTTTGAAGTTGATTAGGCTAAAAACCTGGCCTGTAGTGTTCACAAGCAATCTTGACAATCAAGGGGACATAACTCTGCCATCATTTGTCTGACCTGACCCATTTTCAAATTCGTTCGAGATTTTATGCATGTCATTACTATCTGCAAGTTTCGTGAAAATCCAACAAAAAATTAAGAATCTATACTGTAAAAAAGGTTGATGATGGCCATTTTGACAATCAAGGGCATGTTACTCTGCCATTGTTGGTCTGATCTGACCCATTTCCAAACTCGACTGAGATTTATGATTGCCATTGTTATTTGCATGTTTCATGAAGATCCAACAAAAAATAAAGAAGCTACACTATTCACAGCCATTTTCCCGTAGTAAGCCTTTGGGACCTATTAGTTGCCATAGCAACCAAAGTTCTGAAGCAATTTTCCTATATGCAAGCAATCCCCCACCATAGACATGCTACAGATAAAATTTGGTTGAGATCTGCTGCAGGCTGCAAAGATATTCCAGTTCTAAAATGTTCTAAAATGTGGAGGACAGACAACAGATGATGACTGACGATGATGACGGATGACGGAGGCTGCCATACTTTAAGTTCCCCTGGAGCCTTCAGCTCAGGTGAGCTAAACATCTAAGTCCAATTAGTGGAAAAAGTTGAAAAAAATAATCAGAATAAATGCAAAACCATACACATATCTTCAGACCATGTAGAACAAGTATGCATGGTTTCAAAATGATCGCCAAGAGCAAGTGCCAAGAGGGTCACGAATATCCCCGGCTGGCGCCATTTCTTAATTGTAAAATATTTTAAAGTTAATGACAATGATATAAGGCAAGACATAGTTTACAATGTCAGTCTCTGAGTGACACTGATCTATCATCCCAAGTACAACTTTTCTGGAGTAAACAGTTTTCAATACAAAGCAAACTTGAGAAATTAATCTGATGGTCACACTGATGCATTATACCAACTATGATGTTAATCCATTAAATAACCTAAAAGATATTAAGCAAAATCACTAGACCATGAAATATAGGTCATACTGATTTGTATTTACTTTAAGGTGAAAGTTTGGGCATACATGTGATCTTCTACGATCTGGTGTAAAACTCCTGATTTTTCGCCTCTCTGTACAACCTCTCGCTATAGAAGCAGAATCTCCCGCCAAGAAAAAAAATCCTTTGTTGGTTTTTCCTCGACCTACCATTTCAAGGTTTACCGTTATGATGATCCAATAACCCAAATTTACCATGAGCTAAAAAAGAAAAAAAAAAAAGCTTATGGTATGTTTTTTGTTTTACTTAATTTGAAAAAGTGACGGACTGTAATTAGTTCCGGTCTTGATTTTTCGCGCATAGACGCAAAGTCGCGCATCACGCATTTAATATGACCAAATGATCCAATTAGCGTCAGTCAGTACACGCATCGATTATAACTGGCAAACAATTAATTTTAATCGCCGCACTTGTCATAAACAGTATCATAATTGAGTACATCTACTCAATGCTCAATCAGTCAACGATGTCCACGTACCAACTAAAAAATCAAGATGAATAAAATGATAGATTTTGGGCCCGCAGCAGACGTAACAAGTGAAGGGAAGCAACTCAAATTGTCTAAGCACTTAGGATATGTGAGTTGCTCCCCTTCACTGTTATAGGGAACCAGTACATCCAAAATGGCGTCCTCATTTGTTACTTCGGAGAACAAATGTTTTCAAACGTAATTTATCAGCTGGTCTCGATTAAAGTTAATTGGTAGACATAGTCCCCCAGTGTATATACTGCCACTGAGTAATACTGAACCTACTGTAATGGTGAAATATGGCCGATAGCTTTACTGACAGCCATTTGATGTGGATTAATTTGCAGCGTCTCGGCAAACTACCGCCACGACTTATATCGCGAGCCGGATATATCGCGCTAGCGGAACTTGGACCCAAAGAACCGCGATATATTGGATCTACAGTGTATATGGTTATAGACTTTCAGCAGTATATTTCAGTCATATATGGACAATTGATCAAGACAATAAAAAGATGAACATGGTTCATAATAGGGTGAATATTATATATGGTTATAGCCTTTCAACAGTATTTCAGTCATGTGGACAATTGAAGGATGAACATGTTATACAAAGAAACTAACATTATTCAGTGATCAAAGTCACCATACATTTACAATTAAAACATTTTATAGTGGTCTAAAGTATGTCAAAACAAAAAAACAAAAAAAAAACTTGTTACTAAAGTGAATATTTTGGGCTGCGAAAAAACCTCCCTCTTTTAGACCAGGATCTCCCTCCTAAAAATTGCAGATCTCCCACTTTGTGTCCCAGAAAATATCACATGTATGAGTTTGGGTCACACTGTGTCATGATATGTATGACATTTAGGTATCAGATAGTGGGAGATATAAGACAAAATCACAGGGCTATGAAATATAGGTCACATAATCTCAAAATATGATAGTGATACATCAAATTGTCTTCAAGATGTAACATAAAACCACTGGACTATGAAATATAGGTCACAGTGACCTACATTTACTTTTAGGTCAACTGTTGGATCATACTAATTCATAATCCCAAAAAATGATGTTCATACATCAATTAACATTCAAGATATGAAGAAAAATTACTGGACCATGAAATATAGGTCAAGGTGACCTACATTTGTTACTTTTAGGTCAACTGTTGGATCATACTAATTCATAATCCCAAATAATGATGTTAATACATCAATTAACATTCAAGATATGAGGCAAAATTACTGGACCATGAAATACAAGTCAATGTGACCCACATTTGTTATGCTGTCAATCGTGGTGTCACACAGAACCAATATTCCAAGTATCACATTAATCCATGAAATAGTCTTCAAGATATAAAGCAAAATTGCTGGAGTATGAAAATATGATCACAATGACCTTGACCTTATTACACTGAATGTTGACGTGATAAACATGTCTGATGCCAACCCTTCTTTAAGAAGTTGTTTGTATAAACAAACTGCAACATACTACTTTATTGAGGCATTAATCCATGAAATAGGCTTCAAAATATAAGGTAAAATCACTGAAGCATGAAAATAAGGTCACAATGACCTTGATCTTATTACATTGAATGTTGATGTCATAAACATGTCTGATGCCCATCCTTCTTAAAGAAGTTGTTTGTATAAACAAACTGCAACATGCTACTTTATTGAGGCATCATTAATCCATGAAATAGGCTTCAAAATATACATCAAAATGAAGTTTTTTAAAAGTAAGTCATATTTTAACGAGTAATACTTAACCTATAGATAATGTGCTATTCTATTCTGTTTTCACACCTTCCACAGAAAAAACGACCTTTCAGTCGTTAATTAAAGTCTTAAACCAGAAGGTCCCTTAGGCAGTTACCTGTGTGACGTAACTCTTCCCGCTCAATTGACCACGTGTCAGTTTCTTTTATGTGTAAAACAATAGACACAATTAGGAGAGATAAGCGAGGGTGGACGGAGGGAGATAATTGATTATCTATAGGTTAAGTATTACTCGTTAAAATATGTTTTACTTTTAAAAAACTTCATTTTAACTTCATAATACATTAACCTATAGATAATGTGCTAGAATTTGCAGAATAGGAGGGAGGTGCTCTCCTAATTCTAACACCAATAATATCTCACCACTTCTGGTTAAGACTCAGGAAACTCAAAGGAATCAGATACATTCTAATTCTATATTTAATAGAAAGAATGATCTAGATTCACAAAATAGCATACCTTTAAGGTGTTATGATCTAACAACCTTATATATATTAGTAGACTCTAGAGGAAGCCAGTTCTTAAGTCTCAGAGACCTAACATTGCCCCCCCCCCCCCCCCTCTTTTTTTTTTGGGGGGGGAAACAACAATTGGCTTCAAAAAGAAAAGGGAGTCATTGAGACATAACATAAATATTCCATCGCAAAGTAAGCTAGGAATATAGAAATATTTTGAAAACAAAATTTGTAAAACAAAAAGCCAAGACCATACACTGTAAGTAGTCTATGTAGGATCTTGAATAAATAAGGAAAAGTCTACTCGGTAGAGTTTCCTATAGATAACTGACATATGTAGATATTTTGGATAAAATTCTAGATATGTGAAGCTATGTAATTGTAATAGTCTAAGCTATTAGAATTATAAACTAATTAAATTCTGTTAATTGGAGCGACAGGACAGTTTCCGATGAACAGACACAGACTTAAAATAACCATAATGTGTAATTATTTCCCTTGATCAAATTAAAGAAGGGGAGATAATAAAAGTAGATGGAGTTAACTTAACTATAACTAAGTTATCCATCAGAAGAAAAAAAGGTATAGACAAACATAATGGTTAAAACTATTGCTAGACTAATTGTATAACGAATTTTTAGTCAAGCAATAAAATAATACAGAGTTTGCATATAACTGCTGGGAAGAAAAAACAACCTAAACCATTGATAATTAGTTTTGTCATAGACATATAAAAGCGTTTGATGTCCTGACAAAAAAAATAAAGAATAAACTGTCAACATCATAACTAAAGAGTTTGACAGAGAATAAGAGAGATAAGAATAAGGTTGATCGCAGCAAACTGTATGACGGTCATAGTTTGGCTAAATCTTACCGTATTGATAAGATTAAGCAATAATAAATAAGCTGGATAGAATCTTTCTATACCAGAAGATTGCCATGAAAAGTACTCCTGAGTAAATAATCATGGAAATCAAGAAATGTTAAAAATCCACTTTGATACGAATCAAAATGTTCATAAAAAGAGAAGGACTCAGAGAAAAAGTAATAGTGTGATAATCTCTGAAGAAAGATTATACAATAATACTGATTATTAATCTCAAAAAACACTTAATTTAAAAGTTAAGAGATAGTATTACTATTCTATACGCATATTTAAGAATAGTAAGAAATATATTAATACTAAATAAAAATTATACTACTGAACAAAATTCCCGCTATAAATCATAGGTTAAGCGTAACTATTATTTAAGCAAGGAATTATTAAACATATAACTCTCTATAAAATTACTGCCCGGAAATTTTATAGATAAACATTCAATCAAATTTTTAGAATTGAATATTAATAGAATAAAATCTATGTCTGCATAATTGGTAATTCCTGAAATATCAAATTACGTACTCCCAAATGAGTTCAGGAAGAAAATACATATATATACTCTCGAGATCTATGTGTAAACCATAGAGAGTAATAATATTATTACCGCGATCCCTGACGGAAGGGTAAAAACATGTATATGAAAAAGATAATAATTAATTTAACGTCATATAGGTTTAAGATAAAATTTGTTTAATCTTTAACCAATATGCAGCAACAGTGACTCGATATTCTGTATTCGTACGTAGAAAAGGAGTACTTAGTCATTAGAATTTTGAATGATTGAAATAGAGATAATGGGATCTAAAAGGATGTATCTCCATGAACTGAATCGAAGGATAATATCCATTCTAAAAAACTAGGGCTTGTTTTAGGCTTAGTTTAACAAGCGTAGAATTGAATTATTTCAAGTATTCATGAAGTCGTTATGCTCTGAATACTGAGAAAAATGTTAAAATATTGTTTAGGAAATAAAAAAGTGACTGTTCCACAATGTTAGCTAGATTTAAACCTGGAACGTAGCGAGAAGGTCAATCTAATTTAAAAGTAAGATGAGAAAGATAAATAATGAAGATAGATATATAAATATCGGAATAATATATTATCTCCAACAATTATCAAATAATCTGAATGTTTAAAAGCATAAATACTACTCAAAAGTTTATTTACCGAATGTATAATCGGAGAAAACTTTCAGTATGTTCAAAAACGTATCACAAAAGTAAGATCTGACCAGGAACGTAGGTGCAGCACTTACTAAGTTGTGAAGTTAATATAAACATATTTTATATTATAAATTGAAGCAGTGCATTTCAAAATCATCGACATCTTGAAATGACTTATTGTGTGGAAAAATAAATAAACATCCAGTTTCGGAAAAGATATTTATCTATATATATAGACCATTTTTGATGCGGACTGGAAATCAAGATATTAATCTTTGCATTATTCGCAAACTGAACTTGAACTCTTAGCGAGAATTACTATGATCCCTTTAACGAATGTAAACATAAAGGAGGGGTAAAGAGATAATTAAGAGTGTCTTAATTCTTTACCGGCTCGTAATTAAGGATGTTTTCCCTTTTGTCTAAGCCTAGACTATAGATTGATTAATATAATTATAATAATATCTGCTATTATGAGGTAAACTCTCGTTAATTAACCTCTAAGCATATATCAAAAATATATATCAACATAATCTAGAGCTTCGGTAAGTTTAGAGGAAGGAAATGATTGACTTTGGCAGTTTCTGAATAGTTACAAAGTCAATAAAACAAAATATCAAAAGGAAAGTATTGTATATAAAATCTAATTTAGGCAATAATAATCTGTCACGTACTGAATAATTAATGCCTTTACTAAATATGTATCCATTGTCAATACCAAAGTGCAAGAAAATTTTGATTGACATGGACTCTAGTTATAAATAAAATATTAGAGGTATAGAGCTAGTCGAAGCAAAACTATTCCTCAATAAGATAAAGTAGACCTATAATATACGAGGATTAATTGGGTCTAGAATTATAATCATAATAAAATTATTATTCCAATATGAAGAATCTTCAGCGTAATAGATTCTTACTGAGGCAAAAATATCTGGTATATTGCTATCGTAGTCTTAAATGATCCAGAAGAAAAAATAAAACAGGCAAAGTAAAGAACGTATCGAATTATATCTATGCCTAAATATAAGATTTTTTTCTTATTTATTATTTTATAGCAGAGTTTAGACAGAGCACGACTGACCTAGACTCTAATATAATCAATCAAAAGATAGTATAAAATAGAATAATAGCTTATCGGATCAACTATTTTCCATGTAGAAAAGGCAAAAGGAAAATATGTACCTCAACTAGAATTTTAAATCGTAGTAATCTAGAGAGGTAGCGAATAAATAAATAAACTGTTAATTTATTTATCTGGTTGGTGTAAATTTCCGATACCTTAAGAATGAAAAATTAATAGAAAGTAGAAAAGATCGATTGCTACTTTCTTGTCAATTTACTCCTTAGATTACATGCTGATTACATATCGGAGCATGTAGAAGAAAAACAGGGGAGGAAAGAAGAAAATTTTTTATATTTCGTGTATATTTTTCTTCTTATAAATAACGATAGTTTTATAGTTCACCTTTGCCCTAGAGCCGAATAAGGTGAATATGTAAGAAGTTAATCTCTTTGTAGCGAATAAAAGAGATATAATTATAGCTGGAAGTATCTTCTACACTTAGTGAATGAATTGCGAATTTGATCGTAACCGATAATTCTTAATTCATTTTCAATAATAAATATATATATAGAATTTAAGTCAAGTTCAAAAGTGACTGGACAGAATTCAACAATATAAATGGCTACTAGGTATTAGAACCCATCGCTGTCATTCAATAGCCTATAATCCAAGACTATACATGTCTATAGTGGTTATAAATGAATATATGTTGAGCGAGTACTAGTGACTACTACTCGCACACTAGTAATCCGACACAAAGTCTACGAAACTACTGCCCGGTGGAATTTCGTTAGAATGACCTGGCACTACTCTACAAAGTGCCTCCCGATGAAATTTTCGTTAGAGCCGGAATTTAACCGCTTTCTAGCGAATTAAAGAGATAAAACATCATTTGAATGACCTGGCACTAGTCTACGAACTGCTGCCCGGTAAGAATTTTGTTATAGTCGGAAGTTTAACTCTTTCTAGCGGATAAAAGAGATAAAACATAAGTTAATTTAAAATATTAATGGAATTACACACCTATAATAAGTCAATGGAATATTAAAGATTCTAGTCTGATTTGGGAAAGACTGTACAGAATTTTTTGTATAAAAAGTTATTATGTATTTCACTTAATAACCTATATCCATTGACTTAAACGTGAATGGAGCTCTATGAACGATAATAGATTGTTCGGGAATTAGTAATCATTATTTTGACATTAGTTACCCGACACAATGACCAGACACTAATATTCGTAACTGTTGCCCGGTAAAGTTACAAGTAATTTGACAAATTGATCGGATAGTAGTATTCGTAACTCTAGTCCGATGAAAAAGGGAGATTATATATGAAAACTGAGCGGGCACAAGTATTCGAAACTTTTTCCCGAAGATAATTAATTATTAGGCAAAAATTGACCAGACACTTTCTGTAAAAGTTTGCCTGGTGAAAAATCAGAAATAATATAATAATATGACCGGGTATAAGTATCAGAAATATTACTGATACTTTGCCCAGTGAAAATTTTTTTTAATAATTAGACATAATGACCGGAAGTTAGTATACGTGACTATTTTGTCCGGTGAAATATGTCAGAAACTAAGTCTTTCCAGAAAATAATTAAATTATTGACTGGAGACTAGTTGACTGGTGCCTGGTTGATCGGTGACTGGTGACTGGTGACTGGGTGACTGGTGACTGGTGACTGGGTGACTGGTGACTGGTGCCTGGTTGACTGGCACCTGGATGACTGGTGACTGGTGCCTGGTTGACTGGCACCTGATTGACTGGTGACTGGTGAAGCTGACTGACTGGTGCCTGGTTGACTGGTGACTGGTGACTGGATGACTGGTGACTGGTGGACTTAGACTTTATAGGATACTAAGTACCCAAAGATGCCACCTTGATGGGTCTTACCCCGGCAGTATAGCCATATGGGGTGGGGCTCCCATCAGTAAAGAATTGTCTTATAACCCATCAAGGGTTGACAAGTTCTTTACAATCAGCTTCTCCACCATGAGAATCTTTAGCCAACTGAAGATCTCTGCAAACAAAAGTCCAGGAAAAAAACATATCGTAATTGCTGAATAACCTGGAACGAAAAGAACAAAAATATTCTGCATATATAAACACGACTATCGAACCGATCGCGCACGAGCGTTGTGCCGAATAGCGAGAGTCGCCAAAACGCTGTGGAAAAAGACCAGTCAAAAATACATGAAATCGAAAATTGAAAATTTTAAATAATGACACAGAAAGTGAAAGGAGTGATAAATAAACAAAAGAAACACAAGGATACATAAATTTATCCGTGAGGAAAGAAATAATCCAATTTTCTATCACAGGTAAATAATCCTTGTTGAATTTCTTTGTCCACAGAAAAGAAACTGACACGTGGTCAATTGAGCGGGAAGAGTTACGTCACACAGGTAACTGCCTAAGGGACCTTCTGGTTTAAGACTTTAATTAACGACTGAAAGGTCGTTTTTTCTGTGGAAGGTGTGAAAAACAGAATAGAATAGCACATTATCTATAGGTTAATGTATTATGAAGTTAAAATCACTGAAACATGAAAATAAGATCACAATGACCTTGACCTTATTACAATGAATGTTGATGTAATAAACATGTCTGATACCCATCCTTCTTTAATAAGAGGTTGTTTGTATAAACAAACTGCAATATACTACTTTATTGGGGTGTCCTAGATTTTGACCTCTAGCACTGCCCTGGGGCATGACCCAGGGGTTCATAGATGTAGAATGGAAGAGAACCCTCCCAGGTACCCCCATACAAAAGTTTTTGACCAGTGGCTGCAAAGTTATAAGTAATCAAAATACTTTGAAGGAAACTTTGGTTATAGAAAGGGTTAACAGATGGAATCACATCCGGACAGACCGAAGGACGGACAGACCGAAGGACGGACAGACAGAAGGACAGACGAACAGACTAACGGAACAGACAAGAACTATATACCCCTTCAGCTTACTTCATAAGCCATGGGTAAAATAAGTGGTTGTTTGTATAAACAAACTGCAAAATACTACTTTATTGGGGTGTCCTAGATTCTGACCTCCAGCCCAGCCCTTACTTTGTATGCCGGGGTATAATAACTGTAGGAGGAGTTGCGCCCGCAAGGTATCTATTCCAATACTAATCAGACCTGGAAGAAATTAAGTTGAAAAAGAGAAAAAAGTTGACAAGAGGCCCACGGGTCGCTCACCTGAGTGACATAGCCACTGCAGATATGCAGATGGTATGCAACATTTTTCCAATCCTGTCATTGCAACTAATGAAAAGATCATCATTTAAGCAGTTCTTAATTTTGAAGAAGAATATATATATGGCATGACAGTCAATGGAGCGTGATCATTTGAACAAACTCTCAATCACATTTCAACAGTAGGATCAATGTGAAATTTGGTGGCAAATGGCTAAGTGGTTTCTGAAGAATCATGATTTTATACATGTAAACAGCTCAGTGGCAGGGAAATATAATAAACATAAACAAGATGGCAGCCATCTTAGATTTCCAATCAGAGATGATTTTAGCTACTATTTGTCCTGGGTATGACTTAAAACTGCATCCAGCTGTGACACTCAACATGAGTGTGGGAATGTGAGGCTGTCCTCTATCACAGTTGCCTCCCCACCTTCAGGTAATGAGGCTGCCACAACCTGGGTGGCAGAGCTAGGCAGCAATCATCTACAGACTGATGGCTTGGTGTTCTAGCTATTGTGGTTTGGCGGAAGATCCTTTCTTTATAAGGACAATGGCAAAGCACACTGCCCGAGTGCGGGAACGGCGCGCATACTCAGATGCCGTAAAAGAACTGAGTTGGGATGTCAGCTAGGACAGGCGATCCCGTAAAAAACAATCGTTCCAAAAATTTTACATGGCAAGAATTAAATAGGTTCAGAGTTAGGCGGTGCCAACAGACATTCTGTTGGTAATGTCTACTGCGGCCTCCTGTCAGGTGTGGGAGGCAGGGTCAGGCCATTGTGGCGAGTCAAAGCACCTGAGGAAATTCAGGGTGGGAACACTCAATGTGAACACCCTGAGAGGAAGAGTTTGCAAGGTAGTGGAAACACTATCCCGCAGGAAAGTGGATGTCTGCTGCATACAGGAGACCAGATACCGTGGTGGCAGCTACCGCACAATCAAGGGCAAGGACACCAGGTACAAGCTCTACTGGTCAGGAAATGACAAAGGCACTGCTGGTGTAGGAGTGTTTGTGGCAGAAGAGTGGATAGAGAAAGTTTTTGAGGTTCAGAGAGTCTCCGACAGAATTATTTTAGTGAAACTCATAGTCGGCCAGCGTGTGGTTACATTTTTGTCTGTGTATGCCCCACAGAATGGTCTAAGTGATGAGGTTAAGGACCTGTTCTTTGATCAGCTGCGTGCTGTGACTGCCAGGATCCCAGCATCAGAATTTCTGATCCCATGTGGAGATTGGAATGGCCATGTTGGCCATGCAGGCAAGTGCATGGTGGGATGGGGTATGGCAGGCCGGAACCAGATGTTGAAGGTGAGAGAATCCTAGAGTACGCCCTAGCATTTGACCTGCTTCTTGGGAACACATGTTTCAAGAAACATGACAGCCATCTCATCACATACAAGTCTGGAAACATTGCCACACAGATAGACTTCATCCTTTTCCGTAGGACCATGCGCAAACTTGTCACAGATGTAAAAGTGATCCCTGGTGAGGAAGTAGCTCTGCAACATCAGCTTCTTGTATGTGACATGAGGATTGATGTGCCTCCAAAATCCAAGTGCAAGTTCACCCCTCGCCTCAAAGTTTGGAAGCTTAAAGACCCTCAGACAAGCAATCATTTGCAGGAGGTCTTCAACTTGCATGTGAGCACATCTGCAGCTGTAGCTGATGGGGCCACTGAGGATATCTGGAACAACATCAAGACTGGACTGCTCAAGACAACTGAGGAGGTATGTGGCACAACTCGGCCACACCGTTGGCATCGTGAAACCTGGTGGTGGAACAAACACGTGGAAAAGGCCATTGCTGCCAAGCGGACAGCTTTCAAGGCCTGGAAGGCTGATAAAGGAACTAGGGCATCATACGATGCAGCCAAACGAAATGCCAGACATTCAGTGCACCATGCTCGTCAAGAAGCCGACAAGAAGGTCTACGAGCCCAAGTCTTCAGAAGTCTACCGCCTTGCTAACCAGTTTAGAAGAGAGAACACTGATGTTGTTGGTGACAAACCTGTGAAGAATGATGCAGGAGAGATGTCAGTGAGCGAAGACTCAAAGCAGAAGGCCTGGCTGGAGCACTACCAAAGGCTTCTCAATGTTGAGTTTGACTGGGACCCAGACCACCTGTCATATCATTCACCAGTGGAAGGCCCGCCCATCCCAATCACCATTGATATGGTTAAAAAGGCTATCTCGCAGATGAAGGCAGGCAAAGCACCGGGCCCATCAGGCACAGTGGTGGAGATGATAAGAGCGGCCGGTGACATGGGCCCCTCCATGATCCGTGACCTTGCAGTTGCAATCATTCGTGATGACAAGGTACCCTCTGACTGGGAGCAGAGTTTCATTGTCTACCTCTACAAGGGAAAATGGGACGCATTGGAAAGGGGCAACTACCGGTACCGCGGTTTCAAGCTGACAGAGCAGGTTATGAAAATCCTGGAGAGGATTGTGGACGGCCTCATCAGACAGTTGGTGTCAATCGACGATTCCCAGTTTGGCTTCGTCCCAGGCAGAGGCACTACAGACGCAATCTTTGTTGTCAGGCAGCTGCAAGAGAAGTATCTAGCTGCCAATAAGAGACTACATGGCTTTCGTAGACCTGGAGAAGGCCTCTGATCCAGTGCCTCAGAAGGTCATCTGGCGGGCGCTGAGAAAACTTGGTGTGGAGGAGTGGATTGTGCGACTGGTGCAGGGGATGTATGCAAATGCACGGAGCCGTGTCCTTGTTGGTGAGGGGTACACTGAAGAGTTTGAAGTGAAGGTTGGTGTTCACCAAGGATCAGTACTCAGCCCACTGCTCTTCATCATTGTGCTTGAAGCCTTATCAGAAGAGTTCCACTCTGGGGTCCCCTGGGAGGACCTCTATGCCGATGACCTTGTTATCATCGCTGAATCACTTGAGGAATGTGTCAGGAGGCTCTTGACTTGGAAAAAAGCAATGGAGAAGAAAGGACTGAGAGTAAATGCAGGAAAGACAAAGCTCATGATCTGCGGTATGGGACTGGACCTCCTGCAGAGTTCAAGCGAGTTTCCATGCGCTGTCTGTCGCACTGGAGTGGGCAGCAACAGCATCTTCTGCAATGGCTGCAAGCACTGGGTGCACAAGAAATGCAGTGGGCTCAAGCGCTTGAAAAAGGACCCTGACTATAGATGTACACAGTGCCAGGGAACTGCATGCCCCTTGGATGGCAGACCACAGAAGGAAGTCCAGACAAGCTGGAGGTGGTAGCTTCCTTTTGCTACCTAGGAGACATGCTCTCAGCAGCAGGTGGCTGTGAACTTTCAACCACAACACATGTGAAAACCCCCTGGAAGAAGTTCAAGGATCTGCTACCAGTCCTCTCTTCACGCCACCTCTCTTTCAAAACACGTGGCCATGTGTACAGCTCTTGTGTGCGGAGCGTAATGCTCCATGCCAGCGAGACTTGGCCATTGACAAAGCCGAACCTCCAGCGTCTGCAGCGAAATGACAGGGCAATGATCAGACAGATCTGCAATATCAGGCCGCAAGACATTGTCACCACCAGGTCCAATGATCTACTTGTGCGGCTTGGCATTGAGGATCTGGACCTCATTCTGAAGGAGACTTCGATGGCATGGACATGTGGAACTCTCCAGTGGTGCAATCAAGACAGCCTCTAACATACAGGTTGATGGAAAGCGTGGGCCTGGGAGGCCCAAAATGACATGGAAGCAGCTGACAGAGAGGGATTGCAGAGAGTGGAAGCTCTCGGCTATCAACCCTCATGATAGATGTACCTGGAGATCTGGTGTGAGATCTGCCATGCATGCAGCAAGCCAGCTATCTGGAAGGCGGCCCACTGATGTGGATGTTGCCCCTGTACCTGCACGTTAATCAAAAATCCGATTATGATATATATGATGATATATGTTGATCTACAAGTCACCTCGATACTTCCAACGAACTTTGAGTCAATTGCCCTTTCGGTTCAGGAGAAAAAGTTCAAAACAGATTTCCAAGATGGAAGCCATGGCTGCAATTTGGGATTTCCTATTGCAACGATTTGAGCTATTTTTTATCTACAAGTCACCCAAATGCTTCCCACCAAGTTTCGAGTCAACTGGCTGTTCAGTTCAGAAGAAGAAGGGAAAAATAGATTTTCAAGATGGCCACCATCTTGGATTTCCGATTGGAACAATTTTAGCTATTTTTATATCTACAAGTCACCCCGATGCTTCCTACCAATTTGGTTCAGGAAAATAAGCGAAAAAAGAGTTCCAAGATGGCAGCCATGGTGGCCATCTTGGATTTCCTATCCAACAATTTAAGCTATTTTAGATCTACAAGTCACCCCAATGCATCCTACCAAGTTTCGAGTCAAATGGCCTTTCAGTTCAGGAGAAGAAGCGAAAAATAGATTTTCAAGAGGGCTGTCATGGCGGCCATCTTGGATTTCTGATAAGGACGATTTTAGGTATTTTTGATCTGAAGGTCACCCTGATGCTTCCTACCTACTTTAAAGTCAATAAGCCTTTCGGTTCAGGAGAAGAAGTGAAAAATAGAATTTCAAGATGGCCATCATGGTGGCCATCTTGGATTTCCAATCAGAATGACTATAGCCATTTTTGATCTATAAGTCACCCTGATGATTCCTATCAAGTTTCAAGTCAACTGGCTTTTGGGATTAGGAGAAGAAGCGAAAAAAAGATTTTCAAGATGGTCACCTTTCGGCTCAGGAAATGAAGTGTAAAATAGATTTTTAAGATGGCGGCCATGGCAGCCATCTTGGATTTCCGATCGGAATAATTTTAGCTATTTTTGATCTATAAGTGACCCCGATGCTTCCTACCAAGTTTCGAGTCAATTGGCATTTGGGTTTAGGAGAAGAAGTGAAAAATAGATTTTCAACATGGCCACCTTGGCGGCCATCTTGGATTTACAATCGGCATGATTTTAGCTATTTTTGATCTAAAAGTCACCCCCAATGCCTCCTACTAAGTTTCCAGTCAAATGTCCTATCAGTGCAGGAGAAGAAGCGAAAAATACATTTTCAAGATGGCGGCCATCTTGGATTTCCGATCGTAATTTTAGCTACTTTTGATCTACAAGTCACCCTGATGCTTCCTACTAAGTTTCAAGTCAATTGACTTTTGGGTTAAGGAGAAGAAGAAAAAAATAGATTTTCAAGATGGCTGCCATGGCGGCCATCCTGGATTTACGATCGGCACAATTTTAGCTATTTTTGATCTACAAGTCACCCCAATGCTTCCTACCAAGTTTCGAGTCAACAGGCCTTTCGGTTCAGAAGAAGAAGTCATGGCAGCTATGCAAGATTTCAGCTATTTTTTTATCTACAAGTCATCCCGATGCTTCCCAGCAAGTTTGGAGTCAACTGGCCTTTCTGTTCAGGAGAAGAAGCAAAAAATAGATTTTCAAGATGGCTGTCATGGCGGCCATCTTGGATTTCCGATCGGCACAATTTTAGCTATTTTTGATCTATAAGTCACCCCAATGCTTTCTACCAAGTTTGGAGTCAATTGGCTTTTGGGTTTAGGAGTAGAAGCGAAAAATAGATTTTCAAGATTGCTGCCATGGCAGCCATCCTGGATTTACAATCAGCACGATTTTAGCTAATTTTGATCTACAAGTCACCCTGATCTTTCCAAGCAAGTCTGAAGTCAATTGGTCTTTCTGTTCAGGAGAAGAAGCAAAAAATAGATTTTCAAGATGGTGGCCACCTTGGATTTCCGATCGGAATGATTTTAGCTAGTTTTGATCTACAAGTCACCCCGATGCTTCCTACCAAGTATCGAGTAAATTGGTCCAAGGGCGTAGGAGGAGTAGGCTTTTAAAACAATTGTTGACGCCGCACAATGCACAACGGACGACGCACGATGGACATTGGCTGACCACAATAGCTCACCTGAGCACGAATCAGGTGAGCTAAAAATTTGAGCAAATTTGGCTCAGTGGCTCCAGAGGAGAAGTCGTCTGAAATTCTAAACAATTATCCCATACAAATGCTATGGGGCTCATACAAATGCATAGGGAAGCAAACTTGACCTTGCCGTAAAAAGGTCAAATGTCAACGTACGTCAATTTTTTTAGTAACTTTGGACCTCTCGTCCCCGATGACTTGTGCAAAGATTCACCCCAAGGCATTCTCAGTTCTGGAGAAGAAGATTTTTAAAGGTTTTTACAATATATGGGCATGACGGCTATCTTGGTCAATGGACTGCGAAAATTTTAGCAATCTTTTGTTACCCCACCCTAAGGTGGCTCCATATGAAATTTGAGCAAAATTGGCTCAGAGGTCTCAGAGGAGAAGTCGTTTGAAATTCTCAACAATTTTCCCATTCAAATGTATGGAGCTCATACAAATGCATAGGGAAGCGAACTTGACCTTGCTGTAAAAAGGTCAAACGTCAAAGTACGACAATTCTTTTTGCAACTTTGGTAGACCTCCCATCCCCAATGATTCATGCAAAGATTCAGCCCCAAGGCATCCTCGATTCTGGAGAAGAAGATTTTTAAAGGTTTTTACCATATATGGGCATGGCGGCCATCTTGGTCAACGGACCATGACCATTTTAGCAATCTTTTGTTCCCCCTCCCTAAGGAGGCTCTATATGAAATTTGAGCAAAATTGGCTCAGCGGCTTCAGAGGAGAAGTCGTTTGAAAATGTTAAAGGATGGACGGACGAAAAGTGATCACAATAGCTCATCCTGAGCATACCTCAGGTGAGCTAACCAGACATCTAAGAGTAACCTGACCTCTAAGAGTAACCAGATCTCCAGGAGTAATCAGTCCTCTAAGAGTAACCACACATCTAAGAGTAACCAGTTCTCTAAGAGTAACTAGACATCTAGGAGTAGCCAGTCCTCTAAGAGTAACCAGTCCTCTAAGAGTAGCCAGTTTTCTATGAGTATTTGTTTGTTTGTGTTGAGGTTTTATGGCCCAGTCAACCCAATGGGGTCATGTTGAGTGCGGTCAGTTTACCTAACCACATGTTTACTGGGCAGGCTT
The DNA here is from genome assembly GCA_964016985.1 of Anodontia alba. Taxonomy (NCBI): domain Eukaryota; kingdom Metazoa; phylum Mollusca; class Bivalvia; order Lucinida; family Lucinidae; genus Anodontia; species Anodontia alba. The sequence goes on along the minus strand of OZ024830.1, from coordinate 62,764,350 downwards.
ACTCCTCTAAGCGGTTAACCAGTATTGAGCACATTCTTTTGCCAGAAACTGACAACTGCCCTTCTTGAATCAGCGGAAGGGGGAGAATATATCATATATATAATGGATTTTTGATTAACGTGCAGGTATGGAGGCAACATCCACATCAGTGGGCCCCCTTCCAGATAGCTGGCTTGCTGCATGCATGGCAGATCTCACACCAGATCTCCAGGTATGTCTATCTTGAGGGTTGATAGCCGAGAGCTTACACTCCCTGCAATCCCTCTCTGTCAGCTGCTTCCATGTCATCTTGGGCCTCCCAGGCCCACGCTTTCCATCAACCTGTATGTCAAAGGCTGTCTTGACTGCATCATTGGAGTGTTCCACATGTCCATACCATCAGAGTCTTCTCTCCTTCCGAGTGAGGTCCAGATCCTCAATGCCAAGCTGCACAAGAAGCTCATTGGACCTGGTGGTGACAATGCCTTGCGGCCTGACATTGCAGATCTGTCTGATCATTGCCCTGTCATTTCGCTGCAGACGCTGGAGGTTTGGCTTTGTCAATGGCCAAGTCTCGCTGGCACTGAGCATTGCCCTCCGCACACAAGAGCTGTACACATGGCCACGTGTTTTGAAAGAGAGGTGACGTGAAGAGAGAACCAGTAGCAGATCCTTGAACTTCTTCCTGGCAGTTTTCACACATGTTGTGGTTGAAAGTTCACAGCCACCTGCTGCTAAGTGCATGTCTCCTAGGTAGGAAAAGGAAGCTACCACCTCCAGCTTGTCAGGTCCGACCTGGACTTCCTTCTGTGGTCTGTCCCCCAAGATATGTAACCAATTTGCTTACAAAAAAGGGGGTGTGCAGTTCCCTGGCACCATGTACATCTGTAGTCAGGGTCTTTTGTCAAGCGCTTGAGCAAACTAACAATCACATTTCAACAGTAGGATCAATGTGAAATTTCTTGTGCACCCTGTGCTTGCAGCCACTGCAGAAGATGCTGTTGCTGCCCACTCCAGTGTGACAGATGGCGCATGGAAACTTGCCTGTACTCTGCAGGAGGTCCAGTCCCGTATCGCAGATCATGACCTTTGTCTTTCCTGCATTTACTCTCTGTCCTTTCTTCTCCATTGCTTCTTTCCAAGTCAAGATCCTCCCGACACATTCCTCAAGCGATTCAGCAATGATAACAAGGTCATCAGCATAGAGGTCCTCCCAGGGGACCCCAGAGTGCAACTCTCGTGAGAATGACCATGGAAAATATTTCACTCAATCTCCACGAAAGAATATTGCCGACCTCGGCGGGGGTTCAACCCGTGACCTCCTGGTCTCCAGTCCGACTGCGCATCCAACTGAGCCACTGAGGCTGGCTTTCTAAGTGTAACCAGTCCTTTAAGAGTAACCAGACATCTAAGAGTAAACAGTCCTCTGAGAGTAACCAGACATCTAGGAGTAAACAGTCCTCTAAGAGTAACCAGACCTCTGAGGGTAACCAGTACTGTAAGATGGTGGCTGTGGCGGCCATCTTGGATTGCCGATCGACACAATTTTAGCTCATTTAGATCCAGAAGTTGTCCTATTGCTACAGAGCAAGTTTCCACTTTAATTGACCAAAGGTTTGGTAAGAGATGTCAAAAATTGATTTTTCAAGATGGTGGCTGTGGCGGCCATCTTGGATTTTCTATTGGCTCAGTTTTAGCTACTAGACCCCGATTCTTTTCATCAAGTTTCAACTCAATTGGATCATAGTTGTTAGAGGAGATGTCCAAAATATGAATTCTCAACATGTTTCCCATATAAATGTATATGGCCCATGCAAATGCATGGGGAAGCAAATTTGACCTTGCCATAAAAAGGTCAAACGTCAAAGTAGGACCATCATTTTAGCAATTTTGGCAGACCTCCTGTCCCCATTGATTTGTGCAAAGATTAGGCCCCAGGTCCTATTTAGTTCTGGAGAAGATTTTTAAAGGTTTTTTTTACCATATATGGCATAGTGGCCATCTTGGTAAATGAACCGTGACTATTTTAGCAATCTTTCGTTCCCCTGCCCCAAGGAGGCTCCACTTGAAATTTTAGCAATATTGGCCCAGAGGCTTCAGAGGAGAAGTTGTTTGAAATTCTCAACATTTTTCCCCATACAACTGTATGGGTCCATACAAATGCATAGGGAAGCAAACGACCTCGCTGTGAAAAAATCAACCATCAATGTACGACCATTATTTTAGCAACTTTGGTAGACCTCCTGTCCCCAATGATTTCTGCAAAGATTTAGCCCCAAGGCATCCTCAGTTCTGGAGAAGATTTTTAAAGGTTTTTACCATATATGGGCATGGCTGTCATCTTTGTCAACAGACTGCAACCATTTTAGCAATCTTTCGTTCCCCAAACCTAAGGAGGCTCCATATGAAATTTGAGCATAACTGGCTCAGAGCTTCAGAGGAGAAGTCATTTAGAAATGTTAACAGACAGAGGCATGGAGGGACGACGGACAAAAAGTGATCAATATAACCAGACCTCTAAGAGTATCTAGTCCTCTAGGCATAACCAGTCCTCTAAGACTAAGCAGTCCTTTAAGAGTAACCAGACCTCTAAGAGTAACCAGTCCTCTATGAGTAACTAGTCCTCTAAGAGTACAAAGACTTCTAAGCATAACCAGTCCTCTAAAGAGTAAGCAATCCTCTAAGAGTAACTGCTTGTCTAACAATGTGGAGCGGGTGAGGGCCTTGACATTTTTTCACCGAAAAGATACTGATATTTTTCCTGTTTCTCCATTAAAACCTTAGCAATGCACTTCTAATAAGTATCCACAACATATGTTTTCAAACATATATTGTGTGAACTCATTAGAAGCAACTCATTAGAGGCAATACTAATGAGTACCCACAACATGTTTTCGGGAGAAATAAGATAAAATGTTATGTAGATAATTCAGCTTATTTGGAGCTATGTATGGCAGTTTGTAATATGTCTTGTATGTGTCCTCTGTTGCCATGCAGAGGCGAGGGATGTCTACTTCCTGTATGTAAGCATCTATCTGAAGTCTGCAGCTGTTGTTTCTCAAGTCATGGTGGCTGGGGTGTGCTTGAAGAGACATGTTTACTGTTTGCTGACACCTGTTACTTAATTACAATAATTATTGTCCATATATGCAAACTCTGACCGAGTCTATGGGCAAAACCACAGAAGATATTGAAATATCATTGATTGTTTCTTTAAGTGGAACCCGAAAATTAGTGTTTCCAACAACAAATTTTGAAATATAAATTTTCATTTTAAAATTCTTAAGAAAATGCAAATTTTTACCCAATAATGGAAAAATGACATTTGAACACGATAAGTAATATCGACTTCAAACTGTGACTAAATCATAGAGAAAGCTTTAATTTCAATCAAGAAACTCCAATTTTCCTACAGGTACTCTCTTTAGATTAATAACTGTCTATGGGGAATCATTGAGGTAATTTTAGCCCCTTAAAGGGTTGACCTTTTTTTTCTCGCCATATCTGTGCGTCTTTTACCACTAAGAAAGTCGAATTTGGGATAAATCATTGTTTTGACTAAAAACAGAAAATTTCAGATATTCTGAAAGAAAATCATTTTGGGGTAAAAAGTCATTTTTTCTGAAATTCCCATTTTTCTCAGAATCTTCTGTGCTGACAATGTTCGTGCCATTGACACTTTGGTAGCTGAACATACTATTAGCATGTTAAGCTTATTGAAATAGGCTTGCAAATACTACTGCCTGCAGAATAATTTTACCAACTGACGGGTCACATTTGATTGTTATTCAAAGGGAAATTGAAACTGGTGACCCTTTAATTATTTTGTTGGGTACATATTCAATAAGTGGTCCTCCGTTTTGTGATATGGTTAACCTTTACTACTGTCTGAGTTTATTCAGCAGACCACAAATTGTAATATTTTCATTTATTATTTTTCCTCAAAAATAAGATCTAACATCTCCTAAAGAAACCATTTGCATGAAATGATCTATCCTATAAGAAAAAGCTTTGAAAATTTTACCCAGCATGTAAGTGTAAAATAATGATTCACATTACCATATTTATCCCAAGTATTCAGGCAGACAGGCCAACAACAGATTCCACAATGTCTGCAGTTTGTCACTGATCTAGCAGCTTTTAACACTTTGCATGCTGAGTAATTTTGCATTTTTTTTTTTTTTTTTTTTAATCGTCTGAGGATTTTTTTTTTAAAATTAACTTTTTTCAAAAATATCTTTCAGGAATACCATCTCTATCAGCAAGTCAAATAGTTTGGATCCAGATCAGGCCCGATATTTGTCAGACCTGATCTGGGTCCAAACTTTTTGCAAAGGTTATCAGCAGCCGACAAAAGTCATCACTAGTGAGGAAAGAGTTAAACACATTAACTGTAAGTAAAATGGACTTGTTCTACTCTTCTATATTACTGTTCTAGTGTTATAACATAGACAGAGAGGAGTTGACTCTTACAATTACATAGGTATTCACCATTTGACAAAACCTGTCTTTTGGTATATGGATTGTGCATGTTCAGACTACAATTTCATGGCATGTACAGTTTGTTCTCGAATACCATAAATTCCAAATATTATCTGAGCACACTGTTCATGTAAAATAAATGTCAAAAAGATTGCCTTTGGAAACAAAGAACCCATTACAGATTAGAAAATAGGAATCTCTGGTTTACTGAGACTCTGGTCTGGTCATTGACATACTGTATTTCTCTAGAGTAAGGTGTGTTACAATACAGCTCATGTTGGCCATACAGTGGAAAATCAGTTCTCAGTATACTACAAAGACCTTGAGGATATCACACCAGATAAGGTGGTAACTGAGGATATTGTTTATTATTTTACATTCAAACTTATGTGTTCACTGGAATAACCTCTCTGTAGCAATTCCAGTTAACACCCACAAGATATGTTTTGGAGCAAGAATAACAAAAAGCTTTTCAATATTGCCATTTTCTGTAGATAAGAGAGGAGAAGATTAGCCTGCACATTTCTGCACTCTGCTCAAGACCTCAATCCACACAGAATCCAATCTTACTGTAACATGCACTGGTAAAGGGAATATTGTATTTGCCCTAAGTATTTGACTGACAGGCCTGGACAGACAGTGTTGATCCAGATTAGACGCTGCATCTGATCAAGGTCTACAGTGTTTGCCACTCATCAAGCCATTTTTAGACACATCAACAGGCAGAAAATTGGAGTTGTTCCAATTTTATGACAAGAACGATTAGGACTTAAGGCATCTTAATACCTTTGGCAAATACAGTAAATCTTGAGACCACATAACGCTTGAAATGGACCTAAGCTTATTTTCTTAGGATCGAAAATGCCTTAGTACTAGTTACTTACAACACCTGCCCATCGTCTTTTTATCTCTGTCATGTGAATTAGCTTCTCCTTTAAACTCTCTGACTGAAATGGAAACAAAATCAGCAGATTAAAGGGACTTGATAAACTTTGGATATTTTCCACAATTTTTACAAGGGAGATAACTTTTGTGCCAAGTGGTTTGCATTCCTATACATTAAGCCCCTTCTTAATGGACTCCATTCAAAAAGGAAAAGAGCAGATTCTTTCCTTTTTGAGTGGAGTCCTAATCAGAAAGGGTGGGGGTTGAGGGGGTAAAACAAATTTAGCAGAGTTGCCTCTCCTGAAAGCGTATCCATGCACCTTAAAACAACATGTATTTATCATGATACAACTCATAAGGGCTGCACAAAGGGATCTCAGATCGTATGTCAATAACAATGCCCAAAAAGTCAGATCAGTCAACTCAACTTCACAGTCTCATTGGTTTCAGTGTTTTTGTCACATTCACTGACAATATCTACGATAAGAAAAATAATAAGTCTAAAATAGAAAAATGATATGAATTTAACCCTTTCATTCCTACAGACCAAGACAGATGCTTTTGTAAACAGTGCAGATCCTGATGACGATGATGAGTTCTGATTTAACAACGTGTCAACCCATGAGGGTCATTTGCTTAATGAGAAGGCTCAGGAACTACACTGTTTGCCATTCTGTACTTGATTTACAATTGTCACCAGTTTGGCAGCAATAGATATGTCCATAGAGAAAGGGAAGAGACTCAGAAACTCAGGGTTAAAAGGGTTGATTTAAAAAGCCATATCTTGCAGAGCAATTCACAGTCCTCTACTAGATGAAGCAAATGTTCAATCTGATCAGCCTTAGCTTAGTACTGATGGGTATGCTCAACTTTCCTGTAATGCAGATCTTTTGTCAGTATGAAGGCCAAAGTGACCTACTTTTGGTGTGAGATGTACACATACACCAAATTTGGTAAGCCTATGACATAAAGCAGAATAAATAACCCTGGACAATGTCTTTCCTGTAATACGGGTTAGAGATCAAGACATAGGTTACACTGACCCCTTTTTGGTATGTAATACATGTCTTCACTATATGTACTAATGCAGCAACATGTATCTGCAACTGTGCTCAGAGATTTGCTATGTACTTACAACCAGTACACATCTGCAAAATGTTATCATAGCTTTTGCTGTGTTCTTACAGTCACAAAACCTCTGAACACTGTAATCAGAGCTGTGCTGTAAACTTGCAGTTCACATCCACATTTGTTTGTGTTGAGGTTTTACCGCCCAGTCAACCCAAATGGGTCATGTCGATTGCGGTCAGTTTACCTAACCACACTTGAATGGACAGGCTTTGTTCTCTAAGCGGTTAACCAGTATTGTGCACATTCTTTTGCCAGAAACTGACAACTGCCCTTCTTGAATCAGTGGAAGGGACAGAATGACCGTGGAAAATATTTCATGATCAAATCTCCACAAAAGAATGTTGCCGACCTTGGCGGGGGGTCAAACCCGCGACCTCCTGGTCTCCAGTAGGACGCGCATCCAACTGAGCCACTGAGGCCTGCTTCACATCCACATACTGGGATCAGAGCTTTCCTGTAAAAACTTGCATCTTTGCTGTTTGTTTGTGTTGAGGTTTCACGGCCCAGTCAACCCAAATGGGTCATGTCGAGCGCGGTCAGTTTATCTAACCACACGTTTACTGGGCAGGCTTAGTCCCCTAAGCAGTTAACCAGTATTGTGAACATTCTTTCGCCAGAAACTGACAACTGCCCTTCTTGAGTCAGCGGAAGGGAGAGAATGACCGTTGAAAATATTTCATGATCAATCTCCACGAAAGAATGTTGCCGACCTCGGCGGGGGTTGAACCCGCGACCTCCTGGTCTCCAGTCGGACGGCGCATCCAACTGAGCCACCGAGGCCGGCTGCATCTTTGCAGTAACTTTGCACATCTGTATACTGGGAACAGAGGTTTCCTGTAAACTTGCATAGCCAGTTCACATCTACATACTGGGATTAGAACTTTGCTTTGAGCTCGCATACTCAATAAACATCTATACAATGTGACCATTGCAGGGCTCTGGAAAACTGGAAAATAGCCGGTCTGGACAGAAAATAAGAATCCCGGACCGGTTTCAAACCCAAAACCTGTCATAATTCGGTCCAACAGGTTGTGCCTTGAACACCATTTTTCCCCAACCAACCAATTTTCACGAATCAATGATGTCTAAAAAATCACAAACCATCAAGTCTTCCCAAACTGATAACGTCCGCTCACCTTTTAAATGCGTCATTATGGTAGTTAAATGGCTCTAAACAGTCATTTGACATGTATATTGGAGAGGTCAGATTAATAACAGCAACCGACACAACACAAATGAATTACATCATTATCCAAACATTGTCAAAAAATCAGCATTTCACTGTCCTTTTTGCGGTAAACAAGCCATTAACACGAATCACCAATGATGGTAGTCTGATAATTAATCCGCTTGTGTGACACATGTGAATGCACCAAGACTGCAAAACACCAGGTGCAGTCAGCGTGTCCAAAAGATCAAAGGTCGCTTTAATCCCAACTGAGAGTGATTAAAGACGCACCTGTTTTCTTCCTTGTTCTTTTTTTTTTTTTTTTATTGTTTTGTTCAACACGGTTTGCAGTTTGGTGGTCCCCGATATGACAAATTAATTCCCGAACCGTATAGGTCCTGATCAGACGTCGCATACAATGGCATCTAATCTGGGTCTTATTGTTTGCTTTTTTTTTTTTTTTTTTTTAGACGGCCATAACACGCGAGTATAAATCAAGATAGATTTCACAGTTAAAATAAGTAATGCACCACTTGTGCTAGACAAAGATTGGTCAGTGCTTTAAATTTAAGCAGTCTGGTCCGAAAACTGCAAAAACGCCCGTGGTGCAGGCCTTTAATATTAGACTGATTAGGTCCACATAAGTCATTTGGTTCCATCTCTCCTGTTTCCTGCCGTCTTTGTGCTTACACATAAAAGACGGGAATCAGTTGTTTATAAATAGTTAATCTAGGAAAACCCCGCGGAGGTGGAAATAACAACAACATTGTCCGTTTTTTTTTGTTTTTGTTTTTTTTTTTTTTTACATACCTGACTGTATTTATTGATGACGCCATCCTCGTTATACCCGGACTACCTTGATATAATGGAGTTGAGGTGCATTATTTAAAAGAATTTATAAGACTGCCAATTGTCATTTGTTTTCGAAACAAGTGATATTATATTTTCACTTTGGAAATTGGCTCATTGATGACGTCATCGTCATCGGCTGGACCAATTCAGATTTCAGAATTTCCAGAGCCCTGGACCATTGTGAACTTTGCTTTTTTGTCAGTATGTTGTTATATTTGAATCATTGTTAATGTTTCCCTCCACCACCTCACCTAGGCAATCCTAAAAAAAAACAAGAGGTTGAGCATTTCTTTTGCAATGTTTCTTTAAGGCTGATCTGAATTAAATGACACATCCTATTTTCAAGAACGAACCAATAACACTATTTCAAAATGTCATCTACATCTTTAACATAACTGGTAATAATGAAATACTACATAAACATGCATTTATTTATTTATTTTTTTTTTTGTGCAGAATCTGAACTTTTGACAAATATCAAATTAATGCTTGACTTGCCAGACTTGAATAGAGTAGAACAGCCTCTTGACAGCAGCCATCTCCCTATCACAACCAAACATCCCAAAGTATACGATTACTTTTTATTTCACCTATCCACAATGGACATCTCCCTACAATAGCCCATTTACTTCTTCCCAAGAGTGGCTGTTGCAAAGAAGAGACACTGTAGCAGCAGATATTTTAAGATATGTTTCTAATTTTTCCTACACGTTATCTCCTTCAGAAACAATTTGCAAGATATATCCAATGTTATTTTCTATCGAAAAACAGACACTATCAGTCATTTGTATGGTAATTTTGGCCAGATTGAGTATAAGGTTAACACTCATGCAGCAAGTTGTAAAAACAAGAGGCCCATGGGCCACGACTCGCTCACCTGAGTGACATAACCACTGCAGATATGCAGATGTTATGCAACATTTTTCCAATCCTATCATCGCAACAAATGAAAAGATCATCATTTGAGCAGTTCTTAGTTTTGAAGAAGTATATATGGGCCTGACAGTCAATGGAGCATAATCATTTGTATCAACTATCAATCACATTTCAACAGCAGGATCAATGCAAAATTTGGTGGAAATTGGCTTAGTGGTTTCTGAAGAATCATGATTTTATACATGTAAACAGCACAGTGGCAGGGAAATATAATAAATATAAACAAGATGACTGCCATCTTAGATTTCCAATCAGAACAATTTTTGGTCAAATGTCAATATACCTCCCGTCCCCTATAGCTTATGCAAAGATTCAGCCCCAAAGCATCATCGGTTCTGGAGAAGAAGATTTTTAAAGGTTTTTACCATATATGGGCATGGCGGCCAGCTTGGTCAACGTGCCGCCACCATTTTAGCAATTTTTCATTCCCCCAACCTAAGGAGGCTCCATATGAAATTTGAGCAAAATTGGCCCAGAGGCTCCAGAGGAGAAGTCCTTTGAAATTTTGAAAATTTTTCCCATACAAATGCATAAGGAAGCAAAATTGACCTTATCGTAAAAAGGTCAAATGTCAATGTACGACCATTATTTTAGCAACTTTGGTAGACCTCCTGTTTCCGATGATATATATATAAAGGTTCAGCCATAAGGCATCCTCGGTTTTGGAGAACAAGATTTTTAAAGGTTTTTCCCATACAAATGCATAGGGAAGCAAACTTGACCTTGCCGTAAAAAGGTCAAATGTCAATATAGGACCTTTATTTTAGCAATTTTGGTAGACCTCCCGTCCCCGATGACTTATGCAAAGATTCAGCTCCAAGGCATCCTCGGTTCTGGAGAAGAAGATTTTGAAAGGTTTTTACCATATATGGGCATGGCTGCCATCTTGGTCAACGAGCCGTGACCATTTTAGCAATCTTTCATTCCCCCAACCTAAGGAGGCTCCATATGAAATTTGAGCAAAATTGGCCCAGAGGCTCCAGAGGAGAAGTCGTTTGAAATTCTGAACATTTTTCCCATACAAATGCATAAGGAAGCAAAATTGACCTTACCGTAAAAAGGTCAAATGTCAATGTACAACCATTATTTTAGCAATTTTGGTAGACCTCCTGTTTCTAATGGTATATGTAAAGGTTCAGCCATAAGGCATCCTTGGTTTAGGAGAACAAGATTTTTAAAGGTTTTTCCCATACAAATGCATAGGGAAGCAAACTTGACCTTGCAGTAAAAAGGTCAAATGTCAATATAGGACCTTTATTTTAGCAATTTTGGTAGACCTCCCGTCCCCGATGACTTATGCAAAGATTCAGCCCCAAGGCATCCTCGGTTCTGGAGAAGAAGATTTTTAAAGGTTTTTACCATATATGGGCATGGCGGCCATCTTGGTCAATGGACCGCGACCATTTTAGCAATTTTTCGTTCCCCCAACCTAAAAATTGGCTCAGGGGCTTCAGAGGAGAAGTCATTTGAAAATGTTAACGGACGGACGGACGGACGACGATGGATGAAAAGGGATCACAATAGCTCATCCTGAGCATAGCTCAAGTGAGCTAAAAAACGTTAAACTATAAGACCCCACCATTGCTGTGTCACGGCAGATATCTCCATTAAAAATTTGACGAAATTTGCCCATTAGCAATCCCAAACCAGATCTCCACAATATCAATGCACAAAACCATAATACCCCACCACTATCGTGTGGCGGGGTATAAAAACAATAACAAAAGGGTCTAACAATGAGCAACCTTAATGTTGCTACTTCCAGCCCCCAATATTTCTAGGTTTTCAGTGACAGCATCATTAGCTCATCTGAGCTATGCTCAGGATGAGCATAGTCATCACTTTTTGTCTGTCGTCCTCCATCCGTTCATCATTCCATCTGTCCATTGCCACCTTCAAACTATAACTCCTCAAAAGCCACTGAAGTGATCTGACCCTAATCTGGTAAGAATGTTGCTTTGGTAGGGGGATTTAAAATAAATAAAGTTATGGTGATCTGCCCCTTGGTTTGGTTGTCATGGCAAAAGAAAGCTCCCACAGACTTATGATGGGAAAATGGTTAAATTCCATATTTGGCAGTTATGATCATTTGATTATTAACTATCCAGTTTATGTGTTTTATGACCATTTTGTTTAATAACCATGGCAACATAAAATTTAAAAAAAGGGATTTTTTTAAATGAAACTCCTTCAAAACCACTGAAGCACTATGACTCTAATTTGGTACAAATGTTGCTTGGGTAAGGCAATTCTAAAGAGCTAAAATTATTGTTATTTGCCTCTTGATTTGGTTGCCATGGCAACAGAAAGCTCCCATACACTTTAAATTGGAAATTGGTTAAAAGGCATTTTCTGCATAGCCAGTGAAATCATGTGAACCATATTTGGCAGTTCTGATCATTTGACAATTTTCTACTTAGTTCATGTGTTTTATGACCAGTGGCCATTTTGTTTGGTTGCCATGGAAACATTAAATTTAAAAACAAGAATTCCGCGGAAGGCGTCATCGCACCTGCTGGCGCAAATGTCACAGGAGCCACAATCAGAATGTGGTTATTAAATAAGTTTATTTCATTCTTAGCAGTGCTTACTTGGAAAACTGGGTTGAAAAAAATGTAGACAAAGTGCCTAATGGGGCACATATATTCCAGGCCAGTCCCATTCCCTCTAATGGCTATATCTTCAGCACTGACTTTTCGTATCATACAGCCCAATGATAATGGAACGCTGACGTAAAATGTGTAAAAGTCACTGGAGCATGAAATATCGGTCAAGGTCATGGGTCAAGGTACCTGCTAATTCAGTACATCAAGGAGAAGCACAATGCAAGGTATGGTGGTTGTAGGCCTTATAGTTGAGGAGTTATCAAACTTCAACGTAAAATGTGTCAAATATAGGTTAAAGGTCACTGGGTCAAGGTACCTGCCAAGCCAGTGCAATGAGGTGAAGCACTATGCAAGGTTTAGTGGTTGTAGGTCTTATATTTGAGGAGATACCGAACATCAATATAAAATGTGTCAGTCACTTGAGTGCACAATATAGGTCAAGGTCATCAGGTCATTGTACCTGTCGAGTCAGTACATCGAGAAGAAGTGCTATATAAGGTTTGGTGGTTGAAGGCCTTACAGTTGAGGACATATGGAAGGGTGACGTAAAAGGTGTAAAAGTCAATGGAGCGTGAAATATAGGTCAAGGTCACCTAGTCAAGGTACCTGCAGTCCGTACATTGAGGAGAAGCACTATGCAAGGTTTGATGGTTGTAGGCCTTATAGTTGAGGAGATATTGAACGTTGACGTAAAATGTGTAAAAGGCACTGGAGCACAAAATATAGGTCAAGGTCACCAGGTCAAGATACGTGCCAAGTCAGTACATATAGGAGAAGCACAATGCAAGGTTTGGTGGCTAGAGGTCTTACACCTGAGGAGATCTGGAACGTTGACGTAAATTATGTCAAAAGTCACTGCAGCCAAAATATAGGTCAAGGTCACCAGGTCAAGGTATCTGCTATGTCAGTACATTGAGGAGAAGCACTTTGCAAGGTTTGATGGTTGTAGGCCTTATAGTTGAGGAGTTATCGAACGTCGACACAAAATATGTCAAAGTCACTGGAGCGCAAAATATAGATCAAGGTCACTGGGTCAAGTTACCTGCCAAGTCTGTACATCTAGGAGAAGCACTATGCAAGGTTTGGTAGTTGTACGCCTTATAGTTGAGAAGATCTGGAACGTCAACGTAAATTGTGTCAAAGTCAATGGAGCGCAAAATATAGGTCAAGGTCACTGGGTCAACATATCTGCCAAGTCAGGAGGTCAGGGAGATGTGTCATGCAAGGTATGATGGTTGTTGTATAATTGTAGTTGATTAGAATACTAACTTTTAACGTAAATGTCGAACTTCGATGTAATAGAACTGTTAAGAGACAGACGGACGGACAAACGAACGGACAGACGAATGGAAAGCGGGCACCTATGTCGCAAAGTCAGGAGGTCAGGGAGATATTTCATACAAGCCTTGATGGTTGTTTAGTCTTGTATGTGATTAGAATACTAACTTTGACATAAATGTCAAACTTCGACATAACAGAACTGTTAAGAGACAGACAGACGAACAGACAGACGAATGGAAAAGTGGGCACCTATGTCGCAAAGTCGGGAGGTCAGGGAGATGTTTCATGCAAGATTTGATGGTTGTTTAGTCTTGTAGTTGATTAAAATACTAACTTTGACATAAATGTCGAACTTCGACATAAATGTTGACAGATGGACGGACGAATGGACAGACATACGGAAAAGCGGACACCTATGTTGCAAAGTCAGGAGGTCAGGGAGATGTTTCATGCAAGGTTTGATGGTTGTTTAGTCTTGTAGTTGATTAGAATACTAACTTTGACATAAATGTTGAACGTCGACATAATTGTTGACAGACGGACGGACGGACGGAGAGAAAATTGGACGCCTATATCGCAACCTGCTACAAGCAGGTGCGATAAAAAGGATACTTTTTTAATGACAACTCCTCCAAAAACCACTAAAGCACTATGACTCTAATTTGGTAAGAATATGGCTTGAGCAAGGGCAATTTAAAATAGCTAAAATTATGGTGGTCTGCCTCTTGGTTTAGTTGCCATGGCAACAGAAAGCTCCTATATACTAATTCCAAAATAATTTTTTATCAATATTATTAGTCAAGTTCTGACAGTATATTAATAATTTGAAAGAGAAGTAATATCGATACGACTTCCCTCTATAAGATAGTACAATATAGTATAATATAGGAAATTCTTACTCCATGAATGCCTTAAACTTCCCTACTAAGACGAGAATAGGGGATAGGGGAGTTTATTATGCAAACTTTAACTCATCATAGTAAAATTAATAAGTATAAACGTCGAGTCAAAATAATACTAATTTTAGTATCTCTGATAACACAAAACATATGGGTTCAGAGACAAAAGTAACTATTCTGCAAGAATATAACTAGCATAGGGAGAATAGATTACGAGGGTTGTGCAAAAAGTTCTGTCACTAATAGGCTTCCTTAGTTTTATCCCAGGTATATTTTTAAATGCTTCACTGCACTTGAATGGTGTGTTGAATAGCTAACGATACCCGTTTATTTTGTGCAAATTGCTTTCTAACTGACCGAGTTATTTCAAATTGAAATAGATACAGTCATATACACTGACCAATTTACTTGTTACATTGGAACACGGACCAGAAGACTGAAATTCGTAGCTATATTAAATGCCGCATTAGGCTTAATATAGATTCAAAGCAGATATTTAATGAATTGTGTGGTATATATGGACCTCAGACCATTTCAATGCGCACAGTTTTTAGGTGGGTTAAAGCTTTTAAAGCTGGGAAATTTTCTGTTGAAGATGATATCCGTCCTGGAAGGCCTAAAACCTCTGTTACCAAGGCTAACATCGCTGCTGTAAAGACTGTGCTCGAACAGGATGCGGGATTGTCTGTCAAAGATATAGCTAGTTGTACTGGCATATCAGAAGGCAGTGTGCAAACAATTCTGAAAAAGCGTTTGGACCCGAGAAAGGTTTGCGCTATGTGGGTACCTCATTTGCTCACTGAGGAGCAAAAGACACAACGCCTTCATATCCAAGATTTCAAAGTTATTTTATTAAAAGGGAAATAACTCTAAAACGGGAGATAATTCAGCAATGATTTATCAGTTTTGCATGTGAATTTGTCACAGATCAGCAATTAAAAACATTCACGGCCACTTACATTCATGCATAAACATCAACCTTTTCTCCTGTTTGCAAATCCTGCAAAATACCTTCCTCACTACAAGTATTGACAAGTTGTTTTTTTTCCAGCTCATGGCTATTGTTGTTATTTTTTATAAATGGGAGACAACTCTAAGGGCCTGAGAAGACACCATTTACATCACAAACAAAAGTACCTTGCCCCTTATGCGAGTGATCAAAACAGTGCCCAACACATCCTTGAGTCAAGTGAGGATCTATGTAATTTGTAAAACTGATTCCACAGAGCCCAAAAATGAATCAGAATTCCAATATTTTTAAGTGTGGGCTGATCTGGATCTCTGTATGTCACAGGCTATAAGGTACAATTTACCTTGTCGCTAGGCCATCTGTATCTTTTCTATTTATTGTTTACACAAAGGTTAAGCAAACAGGTGCCAAAACCTGGGATTAACTTACTTCCATATAAATTGACAATTCTTTATTGACTATTATGTCACAGGGAAAAGACTAAAATCGTAATGCTTGAACATGGAAATACCATGCTGCATCATAGTTGATGAACAGTCATTAAATTGTACTATGGATTTCTACAAAGAGCCCACATACCTTTTCATCGCAAGTTGAACTATAGAGTTCCACAAAGAGCTCCTGTACTGACAAAGCTGATACTACTGCAACAACATAAGGTAAAAGATTGTGTTGATGAGCCAGAGCTAACATCTTGGCATATCTTGGGGACACAGGAAAACAAGCCATTGCTTTTCCCAGGGGTGTGATACTTGGATGAGAATCTGTAAAAAGCATTTCAGAAGAATGAATTAATCAAATTCTTCATAGAAAACAAATGTCCTCACACCTCCAACATTTTAACCCATTGTAGACTGAATAGACTCTCCCACACTATATATTGGAAGAGTCCAATTTCAATTTTAGGTATGTCCGGCTATGAGATGTACATATTCCTAGAGAAAAATGGTCAAACTATATGCAAACAGTGGAGACTCTGATCAGATGCCGCAATCTGTGGCATCTGATCTGGGTCTGCACTGTTTGCCAATTTACCCTTTTAGGGGTATCCCAACTACAATGGCTTAATTTACATGATGACCTTGAAAACAAGGTTGAAAATTAGCCAGTCTGTTAAACAGACATTGCACACACAAGAAACATGCCAATGCTGATGCTGATTGTTCATATCAATGCAAATGCTAATGCTAGCAGGATCTGCACCTAAAACAAGAGGACCATGATGGTCCTATATCGCTCACCTGACCAAACAGATTTGCATATTTACTGTTGAACTGAATCTTAAAAGAGGGTCACCAAAGGAACATTTCTGCCAAGTTATATTGAAATTGGTCCAGTGGTTTAAAAAGTTTTATATAGCTATAAAGCCCTACGCCCTAACGGCCATGTTTTTTGACGAATCATGAAAGCTTGAACAAACTTGGTAGAGGGTCACCAAAGGAACATTCCTGCCAAATCATATTGAAATCTGTTCAGTGGTTTCTGACAAGAAGATTTTTAAAGTTTTCTATTTAGATATACAGGGAAAATAAGCCCCACCCCATGGCAGCCATGTTTTTTGACGAATCATGACTGCTTGTACAATCTTGATAGAGGTTCACCAAAGCAACATTCCAGCCAAGTAATATTGAAATCGGTCATGGGGTATGTGACATTAAGAATTTTAAAATTTTCTATGCAGATATAGACGAAAAATAAGCCCTGCACCCCTGGGGGCCATGGTTTTTGACATATCATGAAGGCTTGAACAATCTTGGTAGAAGGTCACCAAAGCAACATTCCTGCCAAGTTACATTGAACTCGGTCCAACTGTTTCTTACGAGAAGATTTTTAAAGTTTTCTATATAGATATATAGGGAAAATAAGCCCAGCCCCCTAGCGGCCATGTTTTTTGATGAATCATGACGTCTTGAACAATCTTTGTAGAAGGTCACCAAAGAAACATTCCTGCCAAGTTGTATTGAAATTGGTCCATTGGTTTCTGAAAAGAAGATTTTTAAAGTTTTATATATAGATATATAGGGAAAATAAGCCCTGCCCCCGGCAGCCATGTTTTTTGACGAATCATGATTACTTGAACAATCTTAGTAGAGGGTCACCAAGGAAACATTTCTGCAAAGTTATAATGAAATCAGTTCAGTGGTTTCTGACAAGAAGAGTTTTAAAGTTTTCTATAGATATATAAGGAAAATAAGCCAATACTCCTGGGGGCTATGTTTTTTGACGAATCATGACAGCTTGAACAATCTTGATAGAGGGTTACATAAGAAACATTCCTGCAATGTTACATTGAAATCGGTTAAGTGGTTTCTGAAAAGACTATTAAAATTTTCTATATAGATATATAGGAAAATAAGCCCCGCCCCCTAGCGGCCATGTTTTTTGACAAATCATAACTGTTTGAACAATCTTGGTAAAGGGTCACCAAGGAAACATTTCTGTGAAGTTATATTGAAATCAGTCCTGTGGTTTCTGACGACAAGATTTTTTCAAGTTTTCTATATAGATATATATGGAAAATAAGCCCCGCACCCTCTAGCGGCCATGTTTTTTGATAAATCATGACGGCTTGAACAATCTTGATAGAGGGTCACTAAGGAAACATTTCTGCCAAGTTATATTGAAATCAGTCCAGTCGTTTATGACATGAAGATTTTTAAAGTTTTCTATACAGATATATATGAAAAATTAACCCCGCCCCCTAGCGGCCATGTTTTTTACCGAATCATGGCAGCTTGAACAATCTTAGTAGAGGATCATCGAAGAAACATTACTGCAAAATTATATTGAAATCCGTCCAGTGCTTTATGACAAGAAAATTTTTAAAGTTTTCTATATAGATATATAAGGAAAATAAGCCCCGCCCCCTGGCGGCCATGTTTTTTGACAAATCCAAATGGCTTGAACAATCTTGCAACAGGATCACCAAAGGAACATTACTGCAAAATCATATGGAAATCGGTCCAGTGGTTTCAGACAAGAAGATTTTTAAAGTTTTCTATACAGATATATAGTGAAAATAAGCCCCACCCCCTGGCAGCCATGTTTTTTGACAAATCCAAATGGCTTGAACAATCCTGGTACAGGATCACCAAGGGGACATTTCTGCAAAATTATATGGAAATAGGTCTAGTGGTTTCGGACAAGAAGATTTTTAAACTTTTCTATATAGATATATAGGGAAAATAAGCCCCGCCCCCTGGCGGCCATGTTTTTTGACGAATCCAAATGGCTTGAACAATCTTGCAACAGGATCACCAAAGGAACATTTCTGCAAAATTATATTGAAATCGGTCCAGTGGTTTCGGACAAGAAGATTTTTAAAGTTTTCTATATAGATATATAGGGAAAATAAGCCCTACCCCTGGCGGCCATGTTTTTTGACAAATCCAAATGGCTTGAACAATCTTGGTAGAGCATCAGCAAAGGAACATTTTTGCAAATTATATTGAAATCGGTCCAGTGGTTTCTGACAAGAAGATTTTTTAAAGTTTTCTATATAGATGTAAAGGGAAAATAAGCCCCGCCCCCTGGCGGCCATGTTTTTTGACGAATCCAAATGTCTTGAACAATCTGGGTAGAAGATCACCAAAGGAACATTTCTGCAAAATTATATTGAAATCGGTCTAGTGGTATCTGACAAGACGATTTTTAAAGATTTCTATATAGATATATAGGGAAAATAAGCCCCGCCCCCTGGCGGCCATGTTTTTTGATGAATCCAAATGGCTTGAACAATCTTTGTAGAGGATTACCAAAGGAACATTTTTGCAAAATTATATTGAAATCGGTCCAGTGGTTTCTGACAAGAAGATTTCTAATGTTTTCTATATAGATATATAGGGAAAATAAGCCCCGCCCCCTGGCGGCCATGTTTTTTGACCAATCCAAATGGCTTGAACAATCCTGGTACAGGATCACCAAGGGGACATTTCTGCAAAATTATATGGAAATCGGTCCAGTGGTTTCGGACAAGAAGATTTTTAAACTTTTCTATATAGATATATAGGGAAATTAAGCCCCGCCCCCCTGGTGGCCATGTTTTTTGACGAATCCTAATGGCTTGAACAATCTTGGTAGAGGATCACCAAAGGAACATTTTTGCAAAATTATATTGAAATCGGTCCAGTGGTTTGGACAAGAAGATTTTTAAAGTTTTCTATATAGATTATATAGGGAAAATAAGCCCCGCCCCCCCTGGCGTCCATGTTTTTTGACGAATCCAAATAGCTTGAACAATCTTGCAACAGGATCACCAAAGGAACATTTTTGCAAAATTATATGGAAATCGGTCCATTGGTTTCTGACAAGAAGATTTTTAAAGTTTTCTATATAGATATATAGGGAAAATAAGCCCCGCCCCCTGGCGGCCATGTTTTTTGACGAATCCAAATGGCTTGAACAATCTTGGTAGAGGATAACCAAAGGAACATTTTTGCAAAATTATATTGAAATCGGTCCAGTGGTTTCTGACAAGAAGATTTTTTAAAGTTTTCTATATAGATGTAAAGGGAAAATAAGCCCCGCCCCCTGGCGGCCATGTTTTTTGACGAATCCAAATGTCTTGAACAATCTTGGTAGAAGATCACCAAAGGAACATTTCTGCAAAATTATATTGAAATCGGTCTAGTGGTATCTGACAAGACGATTTTTAAAGATTTCTATATAGATATATAGGGAAAATAAGCCCCGCCCCCTGGCGGCCATGTTTTTTGATGAATCCAAATGGCTTGAACAATCTTTGTAGAGGATTACCAAAGGAACATTTTTGCAAAATTATATTGAAATCGGTCCAGTGGTTTCTGACAAGAAGATTTCTAATGTTTTCTATATAGATATATAGGGAAAATAAGCCCCGCCCCCTGGCGGCCATGTTTTTTGACCAATCCAAATGGCTTGAACAATCCTGGTACAGGATCACCAAGGGGACATTTCTGCAAAATTATATGGAAATCGGTCCAGTGGTTTCGGACAAGAAGATTTTTAAACTTTTCTATATAGATATATAGGGAAAATAAGCCCCGCCCCCCTGGTGGCCATGTTTTTTGACGAATCCTAATGGCTTGAACAATCTTGGTAGAGGATCACCAAAGGAACATTTTTGCAAAATTATATTGAAATCGGTCCAGTGGTTTGGACAAGAAGATTTTTAAAGTTTTCTATATAGATTATATAGGGAAAATAAGCCCCGCCCCCCTGGCGTCCATGTTTTTTGACGAATCCAAATAGCTTGAACAATCTTGCAACAGGATCACCAAAGGAACATTTTTGCAAAATTATATGGAAATCGGTCCATTGGTTTCTGACAAGAAGATTTTTAAAGTTTTCTATATAGATATATAGGGAAAATAAGCCCCGCCCGCTGGCGGCCATGTTTTTTGACGAATCCAAATGGCTTGAACAATCTTGCAACAGGATCACCAAAGGAACATTTCTGCAAAATTATATTGAAATCGGTCCAGTGGTTTCGGACAAGAAGATTTTTAAAGTTTTCTATATAGATATATAGGGAAAATAAGCCCTGCCCCTGGCGGCCATGTTTTTTGACCAATCCAAATGTCTTGAACAATCTTGGTAGAGGATCACCAAAGAAACATTTCTGCCAAGTTGTATTGAAATTGGTCCATTGGTTTCTGAAAAGAAGTTTTTAAAGTTTTATATATAGATATATAGGGAAAATAAGCCCAGCCCCCTGGCTGCCATGTTTTTTGAAGAATCCAAATGGCTTGAACAATCTTGGTAGAGGATAACCAAAGAAACATTTTTGCAAAATTATATTGAAATCGGTCCAGTGGTTTCTGACAAGAAGATTTTTTAAAGTTTTCTATATAGATGTAAAGGGAAAATAAGCCCCGCCCCCTGGCGGCCATGTTTTTTGACGAATCCAAATGTCTTGAACAATCTTGGTAGAAGATCACCAAAGGAACATTTCTGCAAAATTATATTGAAATCGGTCTAGTGGTATCTGACAAGACGATTTTTAAAGATTTCTATATAGATATATAGGGAAAATAAGCCCCGCCCCCTGGCGGCCATGTTTTTTGATGAATCCAAATGGCTTGAACAATCTTTGTAGAGGATTACCAAAGGAACATTTTTGCAAAATTATATTGAAATCGGTCCAGTGGTTTCTGACAAGAAGATTTTTAAAGTTTTGTATATAGATATATAGGGAAAATAAGCCCCGCCCCCTGGCGGACATGTTTTTTGACCAATCCAAATGGCTTGAACAATCCTGGTACAGGATCACCAAGGGGACATTTCTGCAAAATTATATGGAAATCGGTCCAGTGGTTTCAGACAAGAAGATTTTTAAACTTTTCTATACAGATATATAGGGAAAATAAGCCCCGCCCCCTGGTGGCCATGTTTTTTGACCAATCCAAATGGCTTGAACAATCCTGGTACAGGATCACCAAGGGGACATTTCTGCAAAATTATATGGAAATCGGTCCAGTGGTTTCGGACAAGAAGATTTTTAAACTTTTCTATACAGATATATAGGGAAAATAAGCCCCGCCCCCTGGTGGCCAAGTTTTTTGACCAATCCAAATGGCTTGAACAATCTTGGTAGAGGATCACCAAAGGAACATTTTTGCAAAATTATTTTGAAATCGGTCCAGTGGTTTGGACAAGAAGATTTTTAAAGTTTTCTATATAGATTATATAGGGAAAATAAGCCCCGCCCCCCCCTGGCGTCCATGTTTTTTGACGAATCCAAATGGCTTGAACAATCTTGCAACAGGATCACCAAAGGAACTTTTTGCAAAATTATATGGAAATCGGTCCATTGGTTTCTGACAAGAAGATTTTTAAAGTTTTCTATATAGATATATAGGGAAAATAAGCCCCACCCCCTGGCGGCCATGTTTTTTGACAAATCCAAATGGCTTGAACAATCTTGCAACAGGATCACCAAAGGAACATTTCTGCAAAATTATATTGTAATCGGTCCAGTGGTTTGGGACAAGAAGATTTTTAAAGTTTTCTATATAGATATATAGGGAAAATAAGCCCTGCCCCCTGGCGGCCATGTTTTTTGACAAATCCAAATGGCTTGAACAATCTTGGTAGAGCATCACCAAAGGAACATTTTTGCAAAATTATATTGAAATAGGTCCAGTTGTTTCTGACAAGAAGATTTTTAAACTTTTCTATATAGATATATAGGGAAAATAAGCCCCGCCCCCTGGCGGCCATGTTTTTTTACGAATCCAAATGTCTCGAACAATCTTCCTAGAGGATCACCAAAGGAACATTTTTGCAAAATCATATTGAAATCTGTCCAGTGGTTTCGGACAAGAAGATTTTTAAACTTTTCTATATAGATATATAGGGAAAATAAGCCCCGCCCCCTGGCAGCCATGTTTTTTGACGAATCCAAATGGCTTGAACAATCTTGGTAGAGGATAACCAAAGGAACATTTTTGCAAAATTATATTGAAATCGGTCCAGTGGTTTCTGACAAGAAGATTTTTTAAAGTTTTCTATATAGATGTAAAGGGAAAATAAGCCCCGCCCCCTGCCGCCATGTTTTTTGACAAATCCAAATGTCTTGAACAATCTTGGTAGAAGATCACCAAAGGAACATTTCTGCAAAATTATACTGAAATTGGTCTAGTGGTATCTGACAAGACGATTTTTAAAGATTTCTATATAGATATATAGGGAAAATAAGCCCAGCCCCCTGGCGGCCATGTTTTTTGATGAATCCAAATGGCTTGAACAATCTTTGTAGAGGATTACCAAAGGAACATTTCTGCAAAATTATATTGAAACTGGTCCAGTGGTTTCTGACGAGAAGATTTTTAAAGTTTTCTATATAGATATATAGGGAAAATAAGCCCCGCCCCATGGCGGACATGTTTTTTGACGAATCCAAATGTCTTGAACAATCTTGGTAGAGGATCACCAAAGAAACATTTCTGCAAAATTATATTGAAATCGGTCTTGTGGTTTCTGACAAGAAGATTTTTAAAGTTTTCTATACAGATATATAGGGAAAATAAGCCCCGCCCCCTGGCGGCCATGTTTTTTGAAGAATCCAAAAGGCTTCAACAATCTTTGTAGAGGATCACCAAAGGAACATTTCTGCAAAATTATATTGAAACTGGTCCAGTGGTTTCTGACGAGAAGATTTTTAAAGTTTTCTATATAGATATATAGGGGAAATAAGCCCCGCCCCCTGGCGGCCATGTTTTTTGATGAATCCAAATGTCTCGAACAATCTTGGTAGAGGATCACCAGAGAAACACTTCTGCAAAATTATATTGAAATCGGTCTAGTGGTTTCTGACAAGAAGATTTTTAAAGTTTTCTATACAGATATATAGGGAAAATAAGCCCCGCCCCCTGGCGGCCATGTTTTTTGACGAATCCAAATGGCTTGAACAATCTTGGTAGAGGATCACCAAAGGAACATTTCTGCAAAATTATATTGAAATTGGTCCAGTGGTTTCTGACAAGAAGATTTTTAAAGTTTTCTATATAGATATATAGGGAAAATAAGCCCCGCCCCATGGCGGACATGTTTTTTGACCAATCCAAATGTCTTGAACAATCTTGGTAGAGGATCACCAAAGAAACATTTCTGCAAAATTATATTAAAATCGGTCTTGTGGTTTCTGACAAGAAGATTTTTAAAGTTTTCTATACAGATATATAGGGAAAATAAGCCCCGCCCCATGGCGGCCATGTTTTTTGACGAATCCAAAAGGCTTCAACAATCTTGGTAGAGGATCACCAAAGGAACATTTCTGCAAAATTATATTGAAACTGGTCCAGTGGTTTCTGACGAGAAGATTTTTAAAGTTTTCTATATAGATATATAGGGGAAATAAGCCCCGCCCCCTGGCGGCCATGTTTTTTGACGAATCCAAATGTCTCGAACAATCTTGGTAGAGGATCACCAGAGAAACACTTCTGCAAAATTATATTGAAATCTGTCCAGTGGTTTCTGACAAGAAGATTTTTAAAGTTTTCTATACAGATATATAGGGAAAATAAGCCCCGCCCCCTGGCGGCCATGTTTTTTGACGAATCCAAATGGCTTGAACAATCTTGGTAGAGGATCACCAAAGGAACATTTCTGCAAAATTATATTGAAATTGGTCCAGTGGTTTCTGACAAGAAGATTTTTAAAGTTTTCTATATAGATATATAGGGAAAATAAGCCCTGCCCCCTGGCGGCCATGTTTTTTGACGAATCCAAATGGCTTGAACAATCTTGGTAGAGGATCACCAAAGAAACATTTCTGCAAAATTATATTGAAATCGGTCGTGTGGTTTCTGGCAAGAAGATTTTTAAAGTTTTCTATACAGATATATAGGGAAAATAAGCCCCGCCCCCTGGCTGCCATGTTTTTTGACGAATCCAAAAAGCTTGAACAATCTTGGTAGAGGATCACCAAAGGAACATTTCTGCAAAATTATATTGAAACTGGTCCAGTGGTTTCTGACAAGAAGATTTTTAAAGTTTTCTATATAGATATATAGGGAAAATAAGCCCCGCCCCCTGGCGGCCATGTTTTTTGACGAATCCAAATGTCTCGAACAATCTTGGTAGAGGATCACCAAAGGAACATTTCTGCAAAATTATATTGAAATCGGTCCAGTGGTTTCTGACAAGAAGATTTTTAAAGTTTTCTATACAGTTATATAGGGAAAATAAGCCCCGCCTCCTGGCGGCCATGTTTTTTGACGAATCCAAATGGCTTGAACAATCTTGGTAGAGGATCACCGAAGAAACATTTCTGCAAAATTATATTGAAATTGTTCCAGTGGTTTCTGACAATAACATTTTTAAAGTTTTTTATATAGATATATAGGGAAAATAAGCCCCGCCCCCTGGCGGCCATGTTTTTTGACGAATCCAAATGGCTTGAACAATCTTGGTAGAGGATCAACAAAGGAACATTTCTGCAAAATTTTATTGAAATCGGTCCAATGGTTTCTGACGAGAAGATTTTTTTAGTTTTTAGTTAAAAAATCTATTTTTAGCTCCTTTGACCTAGATATGCAATGGACCGGAACCATTTGAACAACTTTGAAAGAGGATCAACCAAGGATCATTCCTGTGAAATTTGGTCAAAATCCAATCAGTGGTTTAGGAGGAGATGTTGTTTAAAGATTGTGAACGGACGGACGGACGGACGACGACGACGGACGGTGAGTGATCACAATACCTCACCTTGAGCCTCCGGCTCAGGTGAGCTAATAATATGCTCTCCCTTAATTTGGAACACTGACTGCTTACATCTCTGCATAACTGGAATTAACTTTCTACTTTTATACAGACTATGACCCTCAAAATGATAATTATGGAGCCTCTTGCCCATCATTGTCATAACATTTTTAATACTCTATGCTTTATGGCTGCTAAATAAATTCTAGATATTTTTTTGCCATTTTTTTAAGCCGAGACAACTTTATGGACTTTCTGTTTGCTTTGTTTGTTTGTGTTGAGGTTTTACGGCCCAGTCAACCCAATGGGGTCATGTCGAGCGTGGTCAGTTTACCTAGCCACATGTTTACTGGGCAGGCTTAGTCCTCTAAGCGGTTAACCAATATTGTGCATATTCTTTCGCCAGAAACTGACAACTGCCCTTCTTGAATCAGCGGAAGGGAGAGAATGACCGCACAAAATATTTCACGATCAATCTCCATGAAAGAATGTTGCTGACCTCGGCGGGGGTTGAACCCGCGACCTCCCGGTCTCTAGTCGGACGGTGCATCCAACTGAGCCACCGAGACCGGCTTCTGTTTGCTTTCCTGCACACCAAGTCCCATCTTTATTCTGAAGTAAAAGGTAATAATTTGCTCTACTACTTTCCTTGTAGAGTACAGCCCTTTTAGAAGCGAGGAAAAATGGCAAAGTTGCCTCCCCTGAAAATGCATCCTAGAAAGGTTTAGTGTAAGAATGTTTATTACCTTTCTGAGCACATTTTTAAAGCTTGACAGATTATACAGTTGAGTTTTAGTGCACAAAGTATGTTTTTTCTTAAATTAATACCTTTGTGAAAAGTGACTGTCCAAACTGTTTGAATTTATTGTAAGTATTACCTCTTCTATCAGAAGGTGAAATAATGAATACAGGTAGCTATAGAAACTGACCTTTCTGTGACTTGGATAAAGACCGTAGTTCCTTTGGTTTTGATAAAGCACCAAGACTAATAAGAAGGGCTTCCGCTGCCTGAAACCAATAAATATCTTAACAAATAACTATGACAATGCTGTATCAATGAAACCAGTCAGTTTAATTAAAGGACTCTGCAAAACTTTCACCAAATGTCTAGGAACCTGTTTCTTGATCAGTGATAAAACTGTATTTTTTTTCTTTGATTGAATGAGGATACGACATCAGTGTCAACAATCTATCAGTCATGTTGCAATGGTGTCTGGATGTGGCTAATGAACTGATGCTCTTTTAGAGTTCTGCCTCATTGCAATATAAGACCTCAGACACACTGACGTGATACATTGACAAGTCAAGTTATACTGACAGTCAGTGTGTCCAGTCCTAGCTCTTCTTCGTAATGCTGAGTGCCATGGGAAAGAGCAACAACAGTTTATACCAATATAAGTAGATTTTAGGTATGACCAAGCTGGTAATCAAACCCAGAATCTTCTGATCCAAAGGCAGATTATCAATTGAGCCACTCACACCAGTTGGGCATATGAACATAACATAACATACAAGATATTGATAATAACAGAGAATTTTTTATTATTAAAATGGGATAATAAACTGACTTTAATATGTTACTGGGTATTTAAAATGGAGAGATAAAATGGCAATGAAATATTTCTTGGTACTTCAATCAGAAAATAAACTGACTATGCTATATTACTAGGTATTTAAAATGGGACAGTAAACTGGCAATACCATATCACTGGGTATTTAAAATGGTATAACTAACTGGCCATACTATATTACTGTGTATTATGCTTTATTATTGGGTACTTAAAATGGAATTAAAGAGTAACTATACTATATTACTGGGTACTTAAAATTTGACCATACTATATTACTAGGTACTTAAAATGGCATAATAAACTAACTAAGATCTATTACTGGGTACTTAAAATAGGATAATAAACTTACTGTTCTGTACTACTGGGTACTTAAAATGGGATAATAAATAAACTGACTATTCTATATTACTGGGTACTTAAAATGGGATAATAAATTTGGGATAATAAATAAACTGACTATTTTATATTACTGGGTGCTTAAAATGGGATAATAAATTGACTTTATTATATAGCTATAAATATTAAATGATTAAAATGTGCGATAAAAGCTGAGGAGCTAGCGTGCCGACATCACACAATATCGGCACACTTAATCGATATTGCACACCTACTCGAATGCCTTCTCACATTACCGTTACATTATGTTGCTTTTGATGACATTGTAATGCAGTGATGTTGTGCCAAACCTTGTCATGCACATTGGTAGAATTAACGTTTTTTGTTATTAAAACAGCGTTTTAAAGGTTAGAAACACCAGGAAATGAAATAAATATTTACGACTATATAATAAAAGGGTTATTACATTGATATTGGTGAATATTGAAGCTCGCATCCTTTGATATCCCAACTCGGGACAATATTCACCAATACCAGTGCAATAACCCTATAATAGTTAAGTGCTGGGTATTTGAAATGGTACAATAAACTGACTATACTATATTACTGGGTACTTAAAATGGGATAATAAACTGAGTATTCTAAATTAATGGGTACTTAAAATGGAATAATAAGTTAACTATACTATAGTGCTGGGTACTTAAAATGGGATAATAATCTGACTACATGTATACTATATTACAAGGTACTTAGAATGAGAAAATAAACTTACTATTCTATTATTGTATGTGTTGAGGTTTCACAGCCCAGTCAACACAATGGGGTCATGTCAAGCATGGTCAGTTTACTTAACCACACTGGATGAGTTCAAGAATGGCAGGGAGTGCGTTCAAGACGCCCATCCAGCAGGTAGAGCTTTGACGGCTACGAACAGTTATAATACTGAACAAAGGTTGTTGAAATCTAACAGAAGGATTATGTGCAAAGAAATGGCTCAGGAGTTGGAAATAAGTGTCGGGTCAGTTAATACTATTCTTCACAACCATTTGAAGATGAGAAAGGTTTCGGCTAGGTGGGTGCCACATCGCTTGACGTCAGATCATGAGGAATGTCGTTGGGAAGTGGCCACTCATCTCCTTTCAAGGTTTGATTCGGAAGGACAAGACTTTTTATCAAGAATTGATGCAATTGACGAAACGCAGGTGAGGTCGTATGAACTGGAACTGAAGAGACAATCAGCCGTGTGGCTCACACCAAGCTCCCCGAGGCCAGCAAAGTATAGAAGAACTCAATCTAAACTTAAGATGTTAATGATTTGCATAAAATAGACGTGGAATTCTCACTAGTCACAAGGTCGAGAGTGGTAAAACCATTAATGGGAAATACTATGAGGAGTATATTAAACTAGAAATGTGTCCACAGTACACGGATCCCCCCGCTGTGGGGTACCTGACTATAAAACTGCAAAATTCTACCTGGTATAAATGCCTTAACCTGAGTCTAACAGGATCACGTATGTATGTATGTACGTACGTATGGAAAACCTAAAAACTATATGCCCCCATAAACATGTTGACCATTTAAGCAATTTTGGTCATAGGCCTAAGAGGAGATGTTGTTTGAAGGTTTTTTCTATTTTTAGCTCTGGTGGCCATTTTGTTCAACAGAGCAGAACCATTTTAGCAATTTTGGTAAAGGGGCATTAGAGGAATATTTCTGTGAAATTATTTTGAAATCAGGCCATTAGCCTGGGAGGAGATGTCCTTTAAAAGTTTTTTTTTTTCTTTTTAGCTCTGGTGGCCATTTTGTTCAGCCAAATGGAACCATTTTAGCAATTTTGGTAGAGGCTCATTCCTGTAAAATTATTTCAAAATCCATTAACCCATTTAGGAGGAGATGTCTCTTAAGTAGACTGCTGATAGACGCATGACAGTCTACGCTCTTTTTCTTCTTTTTAGCTCTGGTGGCCATTTTGTTCTGCCAAACGGAACCATTTTAGCAATTCTGGTAAAGGGTCATAAGAGGAACATTTCTGTGAAATTATTTTGAAATCTGGTCGTAGGCCTAAGAGGAGATGTCGTTAAAGGTTTTTCTATTTTTTACTCTGACGGCCATTTTGTTTAGCAGAGTGGAACCATTTTAGCAATTCTGGTAAAGGGGTATTAGAGGAATATTTCTGTGAAATTATTTTGAAATTGGGCCACTGGCATGGGAGACATCGTTTAAAGGTTTTTCTATTTTTAGCTCTGGTGGCCATCTTGTTTAGCTGAGCGGAACCATTTTAGCAATTTTGATAGAGGGTCACTCAAGGAACATTCCTGTAAAATTATTTCAAAATCCATTAACCAGTTTAGGAGAAGATGTCTCTTAAGTAAATTGTTGACAGACACATGACAGTCTACGCCCTTTTTCTATTTTTAGCTCTGGCAGCCATTTTGTTCAGGGGAGCCAAACCATTTTAGCAATTTTGGTAAAGGGGCATTAGAGGAACATTTCAGTAGATTATTTTGAAATCAGGCCCTTGGCCTAGAAGAAGATGTCATTTAAAAGGGTTTTTCTATTTTTAGCTCTGGCGGCTACCTTGTTTAGTGGAGCTGAACCATTTTAGCAATTTTGGTAAAAAGGCATGAGAGGAACATTACTGTGAAATTATTTTGAAATCATCATTTGGCCTGGGAAGAGATTCTGTTTAAAGGTTTTTTCTATTTTTACCTCTGACGGCCATTTTTTTAGCGAGGCGGAACCATTTTGGTAAAGGGGCATGAGAGGAACATTTCTGTGAAATTATTTTGAAATCGAGCCATTGGCCTGGGAGGAGATGTAGTTTAAAGGTTTTCTATTTTTAGCTCTGGTGGCCATTTCGTTTAGCGGAGCGGAACCACTTAGGCAATTTTAGTATGTCATCTAAGGAACATTCCTGTGAAATTATTTCAAAACCATTCAGTGGCCTAGGAGGACATGATACTTTAAGGTTTTTCTATTTTTAGCTCTGGTGGCCATTCAGCGGAGTGGAACCATTTAGGCAATTTCGGTAGAGGGTCACCCAAGGAATATTCCTGTAAAATTATTTCAAAATCCATTCACCGGTTAGGAGGAGACGTCTCAAGTAAATTTTTGACAGACGGACGACACAAGATGCATGACGGACGAAGACTGGTCACAAAAGCTCACCTTGAGCCTTTGGCTCAGGTGAGCTAAAAATGGGAGATAATTCAAATAAGAAAAAAATATGGGTCATCTATTTTTTCATGAGGAATCCATATATGAAATTTCAAAACATTAGCGTACATGGTTTTAAAGTTATGCTATGCACAAGAAAGCAACAACATTAAATCGCCTTAAATTGCAAAGGGCCATAACTCCAAAAACATTTCATTTAATTGGTTGAAAATTTAATCAGGTAATCTTCTCCTCAGTTCCAATCAGAATACCAAATATCAAGGCTCTAGCTTGAATACTTTTTGAGATGTTTTGCTGACAATGTGAAAATGCCCAAAATTACAAAGGGCCATAACTCATGAAGAATTTTTAAGAATTTATTCAAAAGTTAATCAGGTCATCTACTCATCACTACTAATCAATTCATGAAGTTTCAAGGCTCTAGCTTCAATGATTTTTGAGATATTTTGCTGACAAGTGAAAAATGCCCAAATTTACAAAGGGCCATTACTCATGAAATATTTTTCAGAATTCATTTAAAAGTTAATCAGGTCATCTACTCGTCATTATCAATCAATTCACCAAGTTTCAAGGCTCTAGGTGCAACAGTTTTTGAGATATTTTACTGACAATGTAAAAATGCCAAAAATTACAAAGGACCATAACTCATGAAGTATTTGTCAAAATTTATTCAAAAGTTAATCAAGTCGTCTACTCATCACTACCAGTCTATTCATCAAGTTTCAAGACTCTAGCTTTAATAGCTTTTGAGATATTTTGCTGACAAGATTGCACCCATATTTTTTCAAATGGCCATAACTCAGGAAAGGGGCATAATACCGCCGAGAAAAAAAAATACGTGTCTGCTATTTTTTCATGAGGACTCCATATAAGACATTTCAAAACAGTAGCATGTACAGTTCTAAAGTTATGTAATGCATCAAAAAGCGTGATGAACAGACGTAGGGAAGGACAGAAGGACGGACGAACGAACGCCCCAGAAGCAATATGCCCCTCCCTTCTTCGAAGTTGGGGACATAAAAACAAGATGTCAAAAGGACAGTAATGTGGTAGCAAGCTTTTTTACTGAAAAGATGTTAGAAGGGGACCAATCCCACCCCAATCAGAAGCCAAAGCTTTTACTTCCGATGGTAAACAGGAAAACTTTAACTTAGCAAACATAAGGAACTTGACAGATTTGCTTTTTCAGGAATTTTCTGTATTTTTAGTGTTTCCTTAGGAAATTAAGAGTCCAGAAGCTGAAAAAGTTTTGGGAATTTAGAGATGTTTAAAAGCAAGAATTTGTGATCCAAATTTATAGTTTTGACAGAAGTTAGTCTGCAGTGTATGTTACACTCCTTTCTTACCATTATCTGTTCATGGTGAGGAGGGGTAGGGTAAGGAAAGTTGATCACTTTATCAATATTCATATCTTTCATCTGTAAGACAAGATCATCTACTGGTCGTCTGGTAATTTCTGCTGGGGAGAACTTGTCAAAGTCTTCATTGAACACTGCCGAAGAGTATAACCTGAAATAAACATGGCACTTTCAACACAACTCACAAACAGGACCTAGAAAAAGACAGCTGATAGTAATAACCTAGAAAAAGAATGAATTATCACTGGAATAATAATGATTTGGGCCCCTCCCCGACCCTTGATATATCATCTGACGGGGAGAATAAATGGGTTACTGAATAGTAACAAAAAAAAAAAAAAAAAAATGATTTGGGCCCAGTTGTTCAAAGCGTCGTTAGCTTAACAAGCTCGTTATGGGTCATTTCGTTAACTGTTTTAGCGGATTCAATATACAATATTCTGATATTTTTTGCTGAAAAAATGTGAGTAGCTTTTGCACTGCAAAAGCTACATTCAGCAAAAAATTTCAGCATATTTGCGTATCACTCGATGTAAATTTTAATCAATTGTTAACAAACGAAGTCGTTAGCTTTGAACAACTGGGCCTTGGTGTATTATTATCAAGAAGGCTGATAATGAAAGACCATACAGTCATGAGCTGAGTTCTTTATCCAACATGACTGGAACTCAGGACCTCATTATCCAAAGTTGAGAGCCCAAGCAACTTGCCCAACCGGACATTTCATTACTGGAAACAGACAAGAAGAAGAACCTTAAGAAACCAGGTCCCTTGCAAACCTCATTGCAGAATCATAAAACAGGATATAGTTGCAAGTTGTAATTTCCAAAAAAAAACAAAGGATATCACAGCATGATAATCTTCCACCGAAGAACTTGCTGTCAAAAAGTATGTTTTTGACAGAAAAATGACAACAACATAAAACTACCAATGAATCAATGGTCCTTCACCATTCACCTGAGTGCTAAGTGTTTTTTAAAATGAATTTGAAGGTCATTATAGAAGACTGTCTCATGCTCTGTTAATATGCTTATTGGAAGCCAGACTAATGTTATGGGGCTTTATGTGCCTCCTAAGGATCATGAACCCCGGGGTCTGTACCATGCTGCTTATATTAAATTCTGCGCTAAGGTCGAATGTCAAGGAGTGACCTTGACCTTTGTTACTCATGTAGGTTCATTTACTCATTTAGCTGATTGCAAATACAAAATTAAAGTTCACAGGCAACAATAGTTTCCAAAAAAATTTAACGATTTCCCCTTTTTCCCATACAAAAGCATATTAAACCAAATTTGACGTTGATGTAAATTGGGTCAAGGTCAAGCCAGTCATCATTTGAATAAATTACAATGGGCCCCGAAATCCCAATACTACATTCCAAGTTTCAAGGCAAACTGTCCACTAGTTCTGAAGACAGTTTTTTTTAAATGATTTTACCATATACTGGTATGGCAGCTCTATTTGTCAAGTGACCAAACTCATATTTATGAATTTTCATTTTCTTGTTCCTAAAAGCTTTCCTACGAAATTTGTTTACAAATGACCAAGTGGTTTCTGAGAAAAACAAGTTTTAATTTTCATATCTGAATGACCTTGGGCCAAGGTCAAGGAATGACCTTGGCCAAAGTCAAGGAATGACCTTGATTTTGAATACTGATGTAGTTTCATTTACTTATTTAGCTACCTGCATCTACAAATTTTCAGATCACAGGCTGGAATAGTTTCTAAACAAGAGGCCCATGGGCCATGGCTCGCTCACCTGAGAGACAGAGCCACTGCAGATGTGCAGAAGTTATGCAACATTTTTCCAATCCTATCATTGCAACTAATGAATGGATCATCATTTAAGCAGTTCTTAGTTTTGAAGAAGAATATATGGGCATGACAGTCAATGGAGCTTGATCATTTGAACAAACTCTCAATCACATTTCAACAGTAAGATCAATGTTAAATTTGGTGGAAATTGGCTAAGTGGTTTCTGAAGAGTTGTTTAACAATATCATGACTTTATATATGTAAACAGCACAGGGGCAGGGAAATATAATGAACATAAAAAAAGATGGCCTTTGGAAATAAAGAACTCATTACGGATTAGAAAATGGGAATCTCGTTTTTACTGATTCTTCATAAGCAGTAATGAAGTTTGCAACACTGCTTACTGTGGTTTTGGAGGAGCTGTCATTTAAAAAATTCATTTTTTTTTTAATTTTTATGTTGCCATGGTAACCCAACAAAATCTTCACTGGTTTTAAAACACCATAAACTGGGTAGACAATCATCCAATGATTATAACTGCCAAATGTAGTTCACATCACTTCACTGGTTATGGAGAAAATGCAATTAAACCATTTTCTCACTATAAGTCTATGGGAGTTTTCTGATGCCATGGCAACCAAACCAAGAGGTAGATTGGCAGACTTTTAGCTATTTTCAGTTGCTCTTACCCATTTAACATTTGTACCAATTAGAGTCCTACTGCTTTAGTGGTTTTTAAGGAGAAGTCGTTAAAATTTTTTTTTTTTTTTTTTTTTTTTTCAAATTTAATGTTGCCATGGAAACCAAACAAAATGGCCACTGGTCATAAAACAACTGCCTAGACAATCATCAAATGATCATAACTGCCAAATATGCTTCACATCACTTCACTGTTTATGAAGAAAATGCAATTTAACCATTTTTCCATAATAAGTCTATGGGAGCTTTATGTTGCCATGGTAACCAAACTAGCTATTTTGCTATGTCCTTACCCAAGCAACATTTGTACAAAATTAGAGTCCTACTGACTCAGTGGTTTTGGAGGAGATGTTATTTAAAAAATTCCTTTTTTTAATGTTGCTACGGCAACCAAACAAAATGGCCATTGGTCATAAAACACATACACTGGGTAGACAATCATTCATTGATCATAACTGCCAAACATGATTCACATTACTTCACTGGTTATGGAGAAAATGCAATTTAACCATTTTCCCATTATATGACTGTGGGAGCTTTCTGTTGCCATGGCAACTAAACCAAGATGCAGATCACCAAAATTTTAGCTATTTTTAAAAGGCCCTACCCAAGCAACATTCTTACCAAGTTACGGACAAATCGCTTCAATGGCTTTGGAGGAGTTGTCCTTTGAAAGTGTTACCTGCATCTACAAATTTTCAGATTACAGTCTTGAATAGTTTCTAAAAATACATAGTTTTGACTTTTTCCAATACAAAAGCCTATGCTACCAATTTTTTTATTTTATTTTATTTTTTTTTTTTTTGTTTGATTTGGGGTTTTTCAGCCCTTCCAAGAATATTTCACTTATATCGAGCTGATCGTTCATCAAATGTGGGCGAAACCTGGAGACCCCGGAGAAAAACCACCTGACCATACTAAACAGAATTTGGCTTTCCCACATGTGACCTGAGTGAGGCTCGAACCACAGCAGTGAGAGACCTAATAAATTAAGAGCCAACTCTCTTATCCACTAGGTTACGGGGACCCACGTGCTACCAAAATTGACCTTGGCCTAAAATGAAGATTTTAAAAGTAAAACATATTTTAACTAGCAATACTTAATCTATAGATAATGTGCTATTCTATTCTGTATTTCGAATCTTCCATAGAAAAAACAACAGTTCAATCATCTTAAGAAGTCTTAATCCAGATGGTCCCTTAGGCAGTTACCTGTGTGACGTCACTCTTCCCACTCTCTTGATCACATGTCAGTTTCTTGAAGTATAACTCCCTATAACTGAGCTACGCAGGAGGAGGGATTCTCTTATGTAAAGGTTAAGTATTGCAAGTTAAAAGATGTTTTACTTTTAAAAACTTTATATTAACTGCACAATACATCAGCCTATAGATAATGTGCTAGAATTTGCAGATTAGGAGGGAGGAGCTAGTTCTAACACAGATAAGATATAGAATCCCTATACCTCTAGATTAAGACTCAGGAAACTTTAAGGAATCAGATGATGCATCCTATTACTATATGTAAGAGTTAGAATGATCTAGATTCACTAATAACACATCTTTAAGGTGTTAATACCTTATATGTTAATAGTAGACTCTGGAGGCTGCTAGTTTCTCAAGCCTAAGAGGCCTAATTACTGCCCCAACCCCTCCTTTCTGTTTTGGGTAACAACAGTTGGACCCTCATCCTCCCCTCCCTCCCACACACACACTTCTTTTTTGGGAAACAACAGTTGGCCCCAAAAAAGAATTAATGAGACATTGAGACATAACCTCAATATTGTATCCTAAATTCAATTTCAAGAATACTGTTTGATAATACACTTGAGACAAACTTGTCAAACAGATGTCCACACAGATAGTTGTCTATCTTTGAGAGGCACATTATTCAATAAGGAAATGTCTTCTCTGATGAGTTTCCTATAGATAACCTGCATTTCTTGAGATTTTCCTATAAATCCTAGACATGTAAAGATTATCTTATTAGTAAATAGTCTAAACTATTTATAAATGATCTAATCAGAATCTGATTAATTGGACCAAATTGACTGTTTCCAATAGCAAGTTCAAATTACTTAAATAACCATATGAGGGGCTTTCATTTAATTGTGTCACTAATGGCCCACCATACCGCATGGCTATAAGGAGCATGTGGAAACTGCGGTGATTTCACTGGGGAGTGATTTTCTATAACAGGATGAAATTTCGGTCTAATCCGTTCAGTCTTTCAAAAGTTATTGAAAGTTCAAGTTGGTTCAGTCATATACACTCAACCCTTACTGTATGCAAAATGAAAAACATAGACCTGCAACCGGTTTAAGAGGTCTGTGTCTTATCCATGACAATGCACCTGCACATATGTGTCCAAGACTTCTTGAAAGAGGAAAAGGTCGTTCAGCTCTCTCATCCACCATATTCGCCAGACCTTAGTCCCTGCTACTTTTTCCTGTTTCTTTTACTAAAGAAAACCCTTTCTGGTCGTTGTTATGAATCCCGAAGTGCACTTGGTAGTGCAATTTACCAGTGTCTTCGGGGTATACCTAAAAAGGCCTACTTCTTTGCCTTTACAGAATGGATTTCGAGACTTGAAAAGTGTGTTTCCGTCAAGGGAGAATACTTCGAAGGGTTGAAGTAAACGAAATGTAAATGAGATTAATAACGCACCTAGTAGAAACCCAATGACATAATTAAATGAACGCCCCTCGTAAGGCTTTATAATTGTTTCCTTTTGAATTTCAATCTAAGGAGGAATAATAATAATAATTTGGGTAAATGGACTAATCCTTGCTGAATACCCAGTTTATCCATCAATGATAGCGAACATATGATTGATAATTTTATCTATTGCCGGGTTGATTGTATTAACGTATCTTAGTCCCCGCAATGATACTAAAAAGAGATTGTGTACTTCTGTGTATGAAGATTGACAAACTGAATAATTTTAATTAAACACTTCTACCGGAGGAGATTTAGGAAGCGTTTTGTATCTGTAACAAAATTTAACAAAGGGAAAGACTGCTAACATCATCAAGTAGAGTTTGGCAGTTGTAAAATTTTTTAATATGAGGAAAGGCTACGTACTGTAAAACAGCCTCCTAAATTAAGAGGAAGATCTTACAATATGTATCAAGATCTAATTAACTTAGAAGAACTGGCTAGAATCATTTCTATTACCAAGTCTAAGTATTACATATCATGGATCTAATTCCTAGATAATTCTTATCAATATTATTTGTCAAATTATGATGGTATATAAATAATTTGAGTATGATAGAAAGAGAAATCATATCAATATGATTTCCTTCTATGAGATAGTATAGTATAGGAAATTCTGACTCCATAATGCTTCAACTTCCCTACTGAGACTAGAATGGGGAAGTACATTAGGCAAACTTCAACTCATCATAGTATAGTTTATATGTATACATGATGAGTCAAAATAATACTAATTTTTATATCTCTGATAACCCAAGACTTAGAGGTTCAGAGATTAACTTTTCCGCACGAATATAACTGGAACAGTGAGAACATATTATCTTATCATCAATATATAGGATAATAGGATATTCCTGTTATGAATATTTTGCTAATCGTAACTAATTTATTCAAGTAGGAAAATAATTTAGTTTATAATAAACTCTAAGATGTTCCATTCATGGATGAATCATTCATCGTGACGGTTAGATTATCCAAAGAAACTAGTTACAATATAGCATAACTCTAAGGACTGTATATAATGATAAACAATCCATGTGTTATATATAATTTTGTCTTGAACATTTAAATAGTTTTAAGACAAATTTCTTAATAATTGTAAGCTCCTGAAATATCATGATTTTCAATACTTGTATTGGATTTCAGGAAGGAGGGACTCTCAAGATTTATGTGTAGATCTGAAGAGTTAAGTACATCACAACTGTGTTACAGACAGTTCTTAACACAAGAGTGACAGATGCATTGTAGAGCTTTTAATAGTTAAAATTCTGTCATATTAGTTGATGACAAATGTAAATTCATCTTCAATCAGAAATGTAAAGGATAGAAACTCATTATTTCGCTGTTCAATGAAATAAGACAGTAACTGGAACCTAATGGATGTATTCTCCGTAAACTGAGCAATAGGAGTGTATCCGTGAAATAAACTGAAAGATTGTCAGTAACTTGATTTAACAATCGCAGTAACAAATGAAGGTTCCCAAGTGAATAATCAGACATAGTTGTTTCGAACTGAAGTCTGAGTAATTGTTTAAGAATGTATCAATAAGATTTTAAACCTATAAAAGGAATCGTAAACAGGTCAATCTAACTATTTAATCAAGTTTAACTTATCATAATTAATGACAATATGAACATAGTTATATATTGAATCGTATATCATATCTCCAAATAATATGAAATAGGTGCAACCTAATGAGCAACCAACCAATTTGTGACTTTCAAAAAAAAATAAAAAAAAAATAAATAAATAAATAAATAAATATGGATTTTTAACTTTCAACAATTTGCGGGGGTGGTGGTGAGGGTGGATGCGGGTGCATCTTATTTACAAGTATTACTCAACAGTTTTTTTTTTAAATTCAATAATACAGAAGCATGCAATTTTTTAGTGATTTAAGACTGTATTAAAAGGCGGGAAAAGGCATTCTCATCCAAGTACACTGAATGTTCCCACTGTGTGACCTCAGTATAAGTTTAGGGGGTGACTACTTCCAGTTCCAGCATAATTTCTCACAACATTCACCAATACTAAACTGAGCCAAAGCATGACAAAATCTAGGCAACCTGTATGTGGCTTTATCCATTTAGTTTAGATACCTGCATTTCAACTACAGATAAACCTGCTAATAAACACAGATATCTTTATTTCATTGTTATTACAAATATCTCTAATTAAAATGCAGCTATATGTAATTGAATTGAGATACCCCACTGAAATGCAGATATCTGTACTTGAGAAATACAGATATCTACATTTTCAATCATAACATAGAAATCTGCATTTGTATTAGAGACAGCTGCATTTAAAAATACAGACATCTTCATTTTAATGAGAGATATAAATCTTATGTAGCTGAAATTCAGATATCTGCATTTAAAATACAGACATCGTAAATCCCATTACGAAAACACGCCTATTCAAATATATAGAAAATTCTACCTCCAAAAAACTTAAAATTTTCAGATAAAAATCTTTGATACTTTTCATATTTCTGCTCAAAATATAGATTGTTGGCACCCGTTAGAACCGCCTCGCGAATATGGTTTTAAGCAAAAATAATGTATACCCTGGTGTACCCCAGTTTTACTTTATAAAAGTGGGGTTTAAGTGGGTCAAAATTATATAGGCATGTTTTCCTGGTGCAAATGCAGATACCTGCATTTGGAATGCATCTTTATTTCTAAATTAAATACATATCTGCATTTCAAGTACGGATATCTGCATTTCATTAGAGATATTATTTATGGTTGAAATAGATATCCTTATTTACTCCCACGCGTATTTTCACATGCACTGTTCCACTGGTTACAATATGTTGGGAAGCACATTTCCCGCCTCAGCAGACCACAAAAAAAATAATTAAAGATGCTCAAGATTTCAAATCATTATGTCTTTACTGTCAAATCCATCGCTCCTTTCAGAGGAGCACAAAAAAGAGAGATAGAGAGAGATTATGTAGCATATTTTAGGAATCTATCATGGGTGTGAGGGGTTGACAAAAAAATTCAGGCTTGCCGAGTGATGCAAGACTGGTGCCGAGGGACGGATATTTCGTTATCACATGACCGTCAAGTTATCGAGTGAAATAACCCATGTCATAAAAATCATATAACCACACGTGTTATAACACCTGCAAGGCTTCTCATTGGTTAGCCTAATCACCCTCATTAATATTCGTATTACTCTGCTTATTGATAGCAACCAAGATGGTGTCCGCGTTCGCCGATACAACTTTCATTTTTGAAACAGATCCTGCCTTAAATTTTGATATGATTTTGAGATGAACGATAAATGTCAGACCGATGGAAGGGGAAGACACAACACAATCACAATGTGAATAACACAGCTACCAGACATATTTTCAGTTTGATTAAAATTCGATGTTTTCCGGCAACATATTTAGAGGCACTTTCAACATCGATGTCGTCAAACAGTCAATGAAAAAACAAATCACCTCCTCCAAAAAAAAGCATTCGAGGATAACATGACTCCGACAGTCAATAAATGTGCCAAATTAAAATCCAAATTACAGTTAAAATGTTTTACGTTCTTGAAATCTGTCATTTACTTGGGTGTACCAACCACCGTATAAACTGTAATGATCTAGGTCAATGACCTTTAAATACGACAGCTGACTGTGGGGGATTTCCCTACTGATTCTCAGTGACGTATTGACTCGCTAAATGACGTTGAAGAGAATATCTATTTTTAAATTCATTTATTCAAATGAAATATATATTAGCTCAAATAAAAATCATCATTAATTCTACAGTTTAATGAAGTAATAAATGGCATATTTATCTTGTTTCTAGTTATTTTCGGTACTTATCAAATAATATGCGAACTATTTTTGTTGCGTAGTACTATTGAATCCTTGGTAGTGAGTTGTTCCGCTTAGCTATGGAAAGCCGTTATCTTTATATATATATTGTGCATTTTTTGTCATCGGAAGGGCCATGTGATAAACAGAATCTTACATTCGTGGTCATTTAATATGAAATTTATGAAACTCGTTGGGTAATTTTGGTATTTTGCTCGCCAAGGCTCGCAAAATACTCCGAAATTACCCAAACTCGTTTCATAAATTTCATATTAAATGACCACTCATGTAAGATCCTCTCTATCTACCTGTCACGCACGATTCTTTTTCATTTATATCATTTCTGCAGTCTAATCACATTGATTGTTGACATCTTCCATATTTTGATAACATTTCTGTGATGTTTAATGACAGCATTAACTTCAGTGACATTAACCTTAACGATGGTGTACCTCTTGATTCCTATACAACCAGTGCACATCAAAAGTGTGAGAAATCTTAATTTTTATCTTACCCTGGACAACTTTTCATTTTCCGTATGTTTCTATAATCATGCGATTTTTCAGTACATGTATTTAAGAGAACCAGTTTTTGGACAGTTCTATCACATAAATTCAGGCATTTTAGGCAGGTACACATGATGCATTCTGGGTTGCAGAATGAAGGTCCACAAGTAATCATTTAGATCACTGAATGTATGGCTCTTAAACCTGCACATGGGTACTTGGCTTTCCATGCAGAAGCCAGAGCGGGCCCCAGCAAAGACTGCACAGTTATTATGTTATCCCTGCAAATCAAAAAGGAAAGCGTGTTCAGATTCCATTTATTTTTTTTCCACGCCAATGGCCGAGATTGAACGTACCTCCAGCACTTGAGGCTATGGAACTCACCACTGAGCTACCTGCTGTTGTCCGAGTTTAAGGGAAGCCTAGTAGGCTTATCCTCAACCTATACCAAACTTGAGCAAGGGACTATTGATTATGTTGAAAAGTTAAAAATAATCAGGTTCTTAAGAGAACTTTGCATTTAAAATTACAATTATTATTATTTCTATAAATAAAGATTTCTGTATTTGAAATACAGATATCTGTATTAGAAATACAGGCATCTCTATTTGAACTGCAGATATATTTTATTTGAATAATAATCATAGATATCCGTATTTCAATTAGAAATAGTTGTATTTCAAATAAAGATATTTGTATTTGAAATAAAGATATTTGTATTTCAAAAACAGTTACCCGAGTTTCTAAATGTACTGATATCTTAATTAAATAGAAATATCTGCATTTGAAATGCAGACGTCTGTAATTAAAATGCAGATATCTATTATTCAAATTCAGACATGTCCATTAAAGAACCAAAAAGAGATATCTGCATTTCAAATATGTACAAATACTCTGTATTTGAAATACAGATATGTGCATTTAAATGTAGGTAATTGCATTTAAATGCAGATACCTTTATTTAAATGCAGATATCTGCATTTTAAATATAGATGTCTGT
Organism: Anodontia alba; assembly: GCA_964016985.1. Taxonomy (NCBI): domain Eukaryota; kingdom Metazoa; phylum Mollusca; class Bivalvia; order Lucinida; family Lucinidae; genus Anodontia; species Anodontia alba. The sequence goes on along the minus strand of OZ024830.1, from coordinate 62,722,035 downwards.
ATTAAATTTGGTTTTAACCCAAACGAGCCACCATAAAAAACAATGAAATGACCTATAAAAAACACTTGTCCAAATGAATTTTAAACTAGTCACAAATTATGGCAATATGTGCAAACCAATCTGCCATTCTGCGCATACAGACAGTTCTTAAGTGATAGCATTATGCTGCATTGAAACAAAACTCATCTGTAGATGAGGGAAGCACTTACTGACAGTTCCTGAATCCACATGCAAGGTTACCTTATCTCTTTTATAACAGAAGTAATGTATAAGAGAATAAATTAATTCTTTGTAAATAAGAATTTCAACAGTTAAGAATTAGATAAACTCCAGAATTATTATCATAAAATGCTTCTCTTTTCTACAGGTTATTTTAGCAAGAGAAAGTGAACAATTTTTTTTTCTTTTTTTTTTATTCATTCATAAAAGATTATAGGACTAGACTACTGATGGTGCCAAGTATATAAGATAATAAGACATGACACATGTATAATTCTTTTGTCATATGAAAGAACCTTTTATAGAGAAGTGTTTTCATTGCAGTTAGTGCCTTTTACATGCAATGCAAAACACATAGTAATAACTAAGTGATGAAACCTGATATAAATAAAGAAATGAAACTGTTCAATGGTGATTCTTACAAGTATTATCAACAGATTAGTGCTTCCATCCACTGTCATCCTATGAAGAAAAAAAAAAAAAAAAAAAAGAACAATAATGGTCTGTAGTGTTCACCCGAGTTTGACAGATTTACATACTTAATATTGAAGTTTCACAAAACTAGACGTTTAAGATCTTTCTATAAATTTTATTTCAAAAAGACACATGACGGTTCTAAACAAACAACCCCCAGGCTTATAAATTGAACAATCTTGGTGCAAATCCACTAGACAAACTCAAACTCATCCAAGATTTTATGACCATCCTCATTACCTGCAAGTCTGATGAACAATTTGATAACTAGAAATTGTGTTTAAAAAAAGACACTATGCCCCCAACCATATGTTTGCCTCTAAAGATAATAAAAGGTAAAAATGGCCAAATCTACACAGGATCATAATTCCTTAAACGTTTTAAAAAGTTAATCAGGTCAACTTCTAATCACTACGAATCTATTCATCAAGTTATGAGGCGCTAGCTTCAATAGTTTTAGAGATTTTTTGCTGGCAAGGGAAAAGGTTTTAGAGATATTTTGCTGGCAAGGAAAAAATGCCCAAAGTTTCAAAGGGCCATTACTCATGAAATATTTTTAGTATTTATTCAAAAGAATCAGGTCATCTACTCATCATTATCAATCAATTTAACAAGTTTCAATGCTCTAGCTCCAACAATTTTTGAAATATTCTGCTGACAAGGTAAAAATGCCCAAAATTACAAAGGACCATAACTCATGAAGTAACTTTTTTAAATTATTTCAAAAGTTAATCAGATCGTCTACTCATCACTACCAGTCTGTTCATCAAGTTTCAAAGCTCTAGCTTCAATAGTTTTTGGGATAGATGCATTTTAATGAAGTCTCTATCAGCCAGACTACAGTTTTGCCATATTACATCACTGGAGCCTGAAAGAGCAGGTAACTCATGCAAGTAGTCTGATCTGGTTGAAAACCTGTGCAAGATTTATGTCCAGCTTCATTAACAGCAAGTTTGATATAGATCTGACCATAAAACAAAGTCGCTGTTGCACGCTGCTTGGGCAACATTTTCACCACAATATGTGTATGGGACTTTTTGGTTGCTATAGCATGCAAGGTTTTCATTGGGTTACCATGAAAAGTGAAGCTCCACCAGAGGCATGTTATAGATGAGAAATGATTAAGATCAGCACGCAGACTGCAGATATAACTGATTAAAGGTGCTGACGGATGACTGATGGATGAAGAATGGACTTCCATCCTATAAGCTCCCCATGAGCCTTCAATCCAGGTGAGCTAAAAAACAGAAAAAAAAACTGCAGTTCTACGAAGTTTCATCATTAGACTATCTCATGTATGTTATTCAGGGCTCGAAATTTTTTCTTGAACTAACTCCTCCTGTAGGGCAAGTGGCCTCAAATTGTTACTTGCCCTTCAGCTGTACTCATCCTTAGTCTTATATTTGGTACTAAAACCAGACGTGTCCATGAAGTCATGGAAATTAGTTCACGTACTGAAGCGGGTTTTACTGTTGCTATTTTGGCTCGGAATAGTAAACTCTGACAGACACCTTCCATAATTGAAATTTTAACTTGTGAGCACATTTTGACATCTCTTTGTGACATATTGGGGTGACTTTTAGAACTTTGTAATTATGCTAGGTAATCCAAATTTTTCACTATTTACCCTTACTGCAAAAAACATACCTGTCCTGTTGGGCAAGCCGTTTTGATTTTTTTTTTTCACATCCCCTTAAAGAACATCTTCTCATAAATATGAGCTGACAAGTGCAAATTTCAAGACCTAGTTATTACATGTAACAATGCCACTGTCTGCAATGAAATGATTTCATATAAACAGTTCTTTCATTTGACAAAATAATGTCATAAGTTAGCAGTCTCACTTCAGTGAATATAGTTTTTACAATGGTAGTTCATCTACAATTGAAGTAGGTCCATTAATATGTTGAAACCCTGCATCAGAGTTAAGCCAATGGCTTACAGAGCTATTTCAGAGTGGACACCCTCAGTCAGAATCAAAATTCCCTGACATATCACTGACCTTTCCCTGACCCAATTCTATTTTTCCCTGACCAAAGTGCTGAAAATTTAATGGGCTTTTTCTCATCTTGCTGAAGATAAATGATTCATTCTATTTTAACACATATAAATATACCCCCTTAATTGTTCAGTAAAAAAAAAAAATAATAAAATGTTGGATTAACTCATGCTGGTCCGCATGTAAAATGTCTTTTAGATGTTAGTGCAAAGTGCACAAATCCAATTCCCATATCTAGAGAGGCTGGTTTTGTCACGGACTAACAGCTGGTACTGGAAAGCAGAAAAAACACCTCTGGGGCTGCACTTTGAAGATGGAAAACCTGCAATTAAAAAGGATATGTTTTTCTTATTAGTCTGTTGTTCATATAGGGTGAGACCTTTCAAAGAAGGGGTGTACTGTTAAAGGATAAAAATTGCTCCAGTGGGTAAAAGCAATTTCTTTCCTTTAAGAGTAATCCCCCATTGAAAGGGGAGGAAACACTTCAATGGCAGGGTGATGTCTTTTGGATGTATCCATTTACCTATAGGGATAAAACAGCAAAGCCTCAGGTTTTTCACTATTATATGCATAATGTTAAACTATAATACCCCACCATAATCGTGCTGTGGGCAGATAACAGTCAAACACTGACAAAATTTGCCCATTAGCAATCCCAAACCAGGTCTTCTTAATATCAATACATGTACCAAGTTTGTTACATCCCCTGACATTTACACACTATTGTCAGGAAATGAAAATATGGGTGTGTCTCGGGCAGATAACTATAAATTTGCGCATTAGCAATCTCAAACCAGATCTCTACAATATTAATGCACATACCAAGTTTTGTAAAAATCCACTGACATTTACTCAAGTAATCATCTGGACACTAAATATGGATGGACAGACATGTGACAGACGGATGTTCTAACAAATGAATAGTTATGTGGCTACCATCACTATTTTAGCATACTTATGTGGCTAAAAAATAGCCACCTAACAGTAAAAAAAGCCACATAAAAGACTGATTTTATGTGGCCGACGGAATAAATCCCACTGAAATACATTGCAATTGTCCATAATTCTTAGCCAGCTAACTACCCATTTGTGGGTGCGCACAGACAGACACACTGACGTCCAACGTGAAACCATAAAACCTCGCCATTATCGTGTGTCGGGGTATAAAAAGTGATGCATGGCACTTTTGATAAAACCATAAAGTGAAAACTGAGAGATTTACATATAAGTTTGTTTGTGCTGAGGTTTTACGGACCAGTCAACCCAATGGGGTCATGTCGAGAGTGGTCAGTTTACCTAACCACACGTTTACTAGGCAGGCTTAGTCCTCTAAGCGGTTAACTAGTATTGTGCACATTCTTTCGCCAGAAACTGACAACTGCCATTCTTGAATCAGCGGAAGGGAGAGAATGATTGATTGTGTTGGGGTTTAACGACACGTCAACCCTTGTGGGTCATTTTGTGTTGTCTCCCAGAGAAAGGGAGAAAAGAGATAGAAGAGATAGTAGAGGAGATGAAAGAGACGATTAGGGAAGAAATAGGAACAGGAATGAAAGTGAAGAAACAGAAGAAATAAAAACATTCCCCCTCTACCCTTACCTGCTACAAGGATAGCAGGCCTTGCCCAACTGTAAGCCAATTTCAGTTGGACGCCCCGGTGATGTAAGATACACGACACCATTGCCACTCCCGACCACCCCCAAGGGAGAGAATGACCGTAGAAAATATTTCATGATCAATCTCCACGAAAGAATGTTGCCGACCTTGGCGGGGGTTGACCAGCGACCTCCTGGTCTCCAGTCAGACGGCGCATCCAACTGAGCCACCGAGGCCGGCGGATTTACATATAAGATATTTCTGCTTACCATTCCTGAACAAAACTGAGCATGTCATCAATGATCTATGTGATGGTCTTAAACTCTTTTCTGGCATATCCCCTTTCAGTTCCAGTGTCTTGAAGGTTTTCAGTGGCTCGCTGTAGGCCGAACAGAATTCCTGAAAAATATCACCACACATAAATTAAATGTCACCTTATGTCAGCTGAATCCTTTTAACATAATAAACATGGTGGCTTGAAGCTAAATTTTGCTGTAAAACATATTAAGATACTTAAACTGTGTATGTGTTGTTAATTATATGTACAGTTCTCGTTATCTTGAATTCCAAGGGACTTTGAAATACATGTACTTTGAGATATCCGTAGCTTGACATATCAGATTTGCAGAAGTGAGGAAAAAATAATTCCAACAACCACATTTAGCAAATTTATATGTAACTGGACATTTTAGTTTAGAGATGTATTGAAAATATTGTGGAAATTGTTATACTTTACTGTACTTTACCTTGGTCTGACAGTCCTGAGCAAACCGTTTAGACCCAGATGAAAATGTGGTGTCTCATCAGGGGTTACACTGTTTTCCACTCATTCAGCTATTTTTAGACACAACATTGGGTAGTAAGTTGTACTTGTTCAAATTTTAGTTAAGTATGCAAGGTTTTCCCTCAGTGTTAATTGAAACCGAGGTCCCAGTGACTTGTCGATCTTGAGTTAAAGGGTCCATAAATATGATTTAGGTGTTTATTGTTTTAAAGAAATTAACTGTTTCCCAAATAGTTATATTCATTGCCCTTTAGGTACAAAACAAATAAAAATTCAAAGCCAAAAATAAATAAAATCAAGTTTACACTGATGATAAATGCATCAATCAGGACTCTTATCCCCTAGTTCTGGGAGTCCAGAACACGATTTTTGAAATGATGATATTTTTCTTACTTTTCCCGTAAAACAGGTTTTGACGTTACATGCAAATTTGCATGAAATGTCTAAACCTGTTTTCTGGGAAAATAAGAAAAATATTTCAAAATCAAATGCCTGCTGAAATTTTTACCCAGAATGCTAAGTTTTAAAGCCATATTGAACAGTATTTACAACTGAGATTTACAAGTGTGAAAAAACATGTGGGCTGAAAGATTTAGCAAGCAAAAAATAATGCCACTTGCTGATTTTAGCAAGCCTTAAAACAATTTAAATTTGAACCCTGGTCTGTTGAGGACAGGTCCTTGTATACTTTGTTGCTTAATCAGGTATATTTATAATTGTGGAATCGAGACAGTTCCCCGACAAGACAGTTCCACAACACGGTTTTTGGAGACAGTTCCCTGACAGATTTGAAGACAGTTCCCCGACACTTTTTGAAGACAGTTCCCTGACACTTTTGTTCAGTCAAATGACCTGTGACTGATAATTATAATTTTATAACTAGTAATTATGGGTTCACCAACGTTTTTGAAGACAGTTCACTGACAGATATTTTACATTGCATTTATACACCCGATACAAAAGCGTAAGAAACACATGCGAGTCTATGAAAATATAAGAAAAGTTTATTATTTTTGCACCAGTGTTTACTTGTAGTTAGGAAATGTTTTCAATGTTCATAAATTGTATCGTTTTATCTCGGTGATGATATATAATCATAATGATCCACGTGGTGAGAAAATCTGCTAACTGCATGTGCGAACAACAAAGGCGCAAATCAGTCTGCGCATCCGCACAGTCTGACCAGCACCTTTTTTGTTTGCTTCTTGGATAGAATACTTATTTAAGGCTGAACTATGTTTATGGATAACGTACATGACCATTTTCAATCCCCTTTTTATTGCAAAATAAAGATTTCAGCTATTTTATAGTCCTGACATCACTTCTACTAAGTCGAATCCTGGGAGAGAAAAGGTCTACGTCAATCACAGGCACAAATAATCCAATCACAATCCATCACTTACCTTAATTATCCTTAATTACCCATAATTACCAATTATAATTATCAGTTACAGGTCATTTGACTTTGAACAAAAGTGTTGGGGAACTGTCTTCAAAAGTGTCGGGGAACTGTCTTCAAAAGTGTTGGGGAACTGTCTTCAAATCTGTCAGGGAACTACCTCCAAAAGCAGTGTCGGGAAACTGTCTTGTCGAGGAACTTTGTTCCCTATAATTCAATTGTCAGCTATCAACAAACCATCAATCTCAACCCTTTCACATTGGGTATAGCATAATATACTTTTTATGCTCTGCATCATGTTTGCCAATTATTCAATCAATCACTGAAACAGTGATAAGAAGTTCTCTAATACCATGTTAGATTGTGCGTTTACTTTTAATTTTCAATTGCTGTTTTATAAACAAAAATGCCAGTGGGTTTATATTCTTAATTAAATATCTTTGCAATAATCACCAGGAGGTCCGGGAGAAACCAGTGCAAGATTATTGTGACCCGACATCACTCAATTTTTACCCACCGTTAAGAACTGTTTGGAAAGTCTATTATTTTCACTCTAGATATGCGATAATAGCCTACTCAGGTATCGTATCAGTGGTGCTGTTTCTACTTTCGTTTTAACCGGATGTCACGTTGCGCGCGCGCAAGGTATACGTCCTTCTGGAATACCACCGAAAATACTGACAATTCTATTGTGTGTTTTAGTCTTACCTTAAAATCTCGCCTATGCCTGATTTTTATTTGTTTTTAGCATGGAAACGCGGTATCTGTTAGGTTTAAAAGTTGCTGTCACCGGGTGATTGTAAACAAACGCTGAAAACGGAAGTGACGTATTTAAAAGTTCACATTCACAATTTCCGGTTACACAAAAAAATCGGCCTTAGTATAGCAATTTTTGAATAGAACAGAATACTACCATAGAGCAACCAACTCTCGTTGTTGCCGCTTCGCGGCAACAACTCGTTGGTTGGTTGCTATTATCAAGTAATTTTGTAATGGCAAATTAACGTAAATTCACAACGATAACGTCCATTTATAATATGTATAAATATACAACTTAAGGTACATTCTTAATTGTTGTAACAAAAAACTAGGAAGATCTGACAGAAAAACGTAAGTGTGGAACTTGCTTAAATGGAAAACTTAATTGTATAACAAATCCATTATAATTTTTGAGACGGTCCAGTCTTACGACGATATTGATATGTCCTGACTTGGTTGTCTTTTAATATTTAATTATAGATATCCATCATTGGATATTACAATGTTATATTTAGGGGACAACATATCCTGGAGAAATAGAGATTTTCTGGATTTGTACCCTTTCCATTACTCATCAACAGAACATTGTATTCTTTATAACAAGAAGGAAAACCGGTTCCTATTATTGGAAAACACAATAGAAGAGGAATGTAATTGTATTTTTGGTCCTAAAATATAATATAACAATGAAAAGGACTTTATTTTCTCACTGTTTCGTAAATATACGAATATATATCTGTTGACGTATGAAGATAGACAATGGAATAATTGATTTATTACTTATAAGTGCCATTGATGTTTAGAGGAGGTAAACTACTCATTACATTAATTCTCTTAGAAAGTTCCTTTGTATCATACTTTTAGAAATAAATATTAGACCTACGAGGGTAGTTCAATAAGTTCATAGAAGCCGAACCTCCAGCATCTGCAGCGAAATGACAGGGCAATGATCAGACAGATCTGCAATGTCAGGCCGCAAGACATTGTCACCACCAGGTCCAATGAGCTACTTGTGCAGCTTGGCATTGAGGATCTGGACCTCATTCTGAAGGAGAGAAGACTTCGATGGTATGGACATGTGGAACGCTCCAGTGGTGCACTCAAGACGTGGGCCTGGGAGGCCCCAAATAACATGGAAGTAGCTGACAGAGGGATTGCAGAGAGTGGAAGCTCTCGGCAATCAACCCTCATGATAGACATACCTGGAGATCTGGTGTGAGATCTGCCATGCGTGCAGCAAGCCATCTATCTGGAAGGGGGCCCACTGATGTGGATGTTGCCCCTGTACCTGCACGTTAATCAAAAATCCAATTATGATTATGATATGATGATAACTCAGTATTTTTCTATACAATTCAAGATTTCTTTTTTCATTTTTGTGCAGTGTAAACCTTTGCCAGTTGAATGATAACAGCCATTCAGTCAACACGTACATTTTTTGCTCTTATTTTTTGTTTGAAAACCTATACCCATAGGCACAAATGGAAAGTCAGAATATTGAGTTCAGAGCAGTCATAATGTTCCTCACTAAGGAGGGTGCAAAGGCCAAAGAAATCCATCGGCGCATGGCTGATGTGTATGGTGATAGTAGCCCAAAGTATTCCACTGTGGCAAAGTGGTCAGCAGAATTTAACCCTTATCTTGCCTTTCGCGACAATAGTCGCGCTGGGGGGGGGGGGGTCTGTCAACTCAAAAGCCTGTCATACTTACAATATACCACATGCAACCATTCAGAGCAAGTGTTCCTATACAGGAGTGAACCTACTTTCATACAAACACGCCACTTTTCATTAGATAGTCAGGTGCTGGATTTTACCCACACTAAAAAAGACCGAGAATACCAAATTTCAAGCTGCCATTAATTTCAGCACTCACTTCAACAAATTGATCAGGCTTTTCTGGAAAAAAAAAGCCCATAACACCTGAATCATTTCCAGTGAGGAAGAAGTAGGAATAACAGTAGAACCTATGTATGTCACTCGTTTCATTCGCAATAGTACACAGTAGGCGCTGGGCTCTTGTAATTTTTTTTTTTTTTTTTTTTTTTTTTTAAAGTGTCTTAAACGGTTCCCGGTTTACACATGACTGTCACGTGACTTTCTAGTCACGTGACCATCCTTTCTCCGGTAAAATGGCCACCTAGGATCGGCAAATTATACGTGAAAATTTCATGAAAATCGAGGTAAAATTCAGGGGGTAATGACTTCTCAAGTAGAGGTACCCCCTCTTACAGGCCTGATTCATTTTATTTCCGGCAAGAGAAGGGTTAAACGTGGGCGAGACTCCTAAGATGACCCAAGGCCAGGTTGCCCTGCTGATGTCATCAGCCAGGAGATGATCGACCGTGTTGAGAGACTTGTGCTAAACAATCGCCGAATCAAATTTGCTGAACGCTTCAGAATGTGGTATTTCTAATGGAAGTGTTTACACTATAATCCATGAACATTTAAGCATGTCAAAAGTATCTGCCAGGTGGGTACCGAGAAACCTGAACATGCAAGATCGTCAGCAAAGGGTGGAGTCAAGTCAAGAACTTCTGGAAGTGTACAATGCCAATCCAGAAGACTTTTCACTCGTCTTCTAACAGGAGATGAAACTTGGCTTCACCACTGGGACCCAGATACTAAAAAAGAGTCCATGCAATGGAAGCACCCTGGCTCACCCCCACCTAAGAAATTTTGTACCCAACCATCAGCCAGCAAGGTAATGGCCATGGTGTTTTGGGACTCCAAAGGGATTATATTGATAGATTACAAGCCTGCTGGTACTTCAATTACAGGAGAATACTATGCCAATGTCATTAAACAATTAAGGGTTGCTATTAAAGAAAAACGAAGGGGACAGCTAGCTGCTGGTGTCCTTCTTTTGCATGATAATGCCCCTGTGCACAAGTCCAGAGTTGCACAAACGGCTATTTGTGAGTGCAAGTTTGAACAGTTAAATCACCCACCATACAGTCCAGACCTGGCCCCAAGTGATTATTATCTGTTTCGAAATTTGAAGTCCCACTTGCGTGAAACGAGATTTCGGGACGATGATGAGCTCAAGGCTGCTACAGAGGCTTGGTTTCAGGACCAAATAGACGACTTTTATTTCAAAGGCATCGACTGCTTAAAAGAAAAGTGGGCCAAATGCATTGAAGTAAAGGGGGATTATATTGAAAAATAATGTTGAAACCATCTTCCAATCTGTGAGTTAAACCCCGAGTTCTACGAACTTATTGAACTCCCCTCGTATACCATGTCTGTTTAGGTCTGAAATAATTATTGGATGTATATGTTTCTAAACAGTCCTGTAGCCAAATATTTTTATATATATCGTAAGAAGCCAAACTCTATATTTCAGAATTAGATTTGTAACTTCTTGAACTAAACTAACAGATTAAGGCAATAATAATAACATATTGAATTTATTAATGCCTTTATTAATTATTTACCTACTCCAAGAGTCTGAACAAGATATGACTGACATGGACTCTTGTTATATGTGTAAATAATAGAGGAATTAGAACTACTTGTTGCATAATACTCCTCATAGAAATTTGCTTTTATATTAGACTTAAGGACTATGATTAACATAGACCTATACTATACATTTGATTAGGTCTGAATGTTTATTGGCTGTATGGTTTTCTAATGTTATCATAGCCAATGTGTTAACTTCTTATTCTCAGAAGAAGTAAACTTTAATGTTGTAACTTCTTAATCTGAGAACTGGATTAACTGGAACATTTTTTGTGTAGACTAAAATGATCCAGAAAATTAAGTAAAAGAATGTATCAAATTAAAACATGCCTTAATATAAATAATATCTTATTAATGAATTTTTGGAGAGTCTGGACAGGACATGACTGACATGGACTCTAATAATTGTTGATGAATAAATTAATATGGGACTAATACCTAAATTACTGGCTGTTTCCCATATTCTATGAAATAGAATATCTATCTCTACTAGACTTTCTATGTGCATTGTTAGAATCTAGAGAGGACGTTTGATTAAATTAACTTATTATTTATATAATACATACTTGAGTCAAATTAAAAACTATTGATGATTATGTATAACCAATTCTATCCCATATAATTCTGGATATACTTGGAATTATTTCTATCTATTATATAGGAAATAACTAATAAGGAAATTAATGCAACCGTAATAGTTCAATTCCTGATAGAATATACAGAAAGCATGATCTTCCAAAAAATTCTCAGAAACATGCTTGGAATTTAATAAAATTTCATAGTCTGCTTATCGAAGGATCAGCTATCTAATTCATAGACTGTCTTTTGTTTAGATCTATGATACCATTCATGGTAAAATAAATTTAAAGGAAAGAAGAGATCAGATACTTCTTTTCTTATACCTATACTGATTTCTCTGCCTCTGCGCTGTTGCCTACAGAGAACAAAGAAACTGAAGAAGAAGAAGAAGAAGATAAGTAAAAGTTCTACTATATTTTCCTTCTTCATATAATATAAAACAAATTTATGGAGCTCACCCCTTGCATGGTGTGAGGATCCATAAAGCATTGACCTCTTTCGAAACATATTAAAGAGGAACATATTTATATATTTAAGTATTGTCCGATGTTTAATGACAATACTAAATATTGACAACATTAACCCTCTTTAAATTATTAATCACTGAATTCAGAAATTGGTTCGTATCTGATAATTCTGATTCAAAATATCTCGGATTCTGAGTCTAATTAGATAATGACTGGACAGAATTCCTTGATACAAATGGCTACACGGTATTCTAACCAAACATTGTCATTTAATGATCTGTACCCTTTAATTTGACTGATCTCTGATGCTCTGTGAGTAAAAATTAGTTGTCTAAAGACTAGTGACTAATATCCAGTCACTAGTAATCCAGCAAAATGACCAGTACCTCGATGACCAGTGACTGGAACCCGGTGACTGGTGCCCGGTGATTAGATGTCTGGTGATTAATTGCCCGGTGATTTTGACCAGTGACTGGATGACCAGTGACCGGTGATTAGATGCCCGGTGATTTTACCTGGATGAACGGTGACTGGATGACTGGTGCCTGGTGAAGCTGATGAGGAATGACCGGTGATTGGATGACCAGTGACTGGTGGACCAGTGACTGGTGCCTGGTGGACTTAGACTTTATTGAGTGCCTTTAGCACCTATAAAGACGCCACCCAGATGGGTCCTACCCCTGGTGGTATAGACCTGTGGGGTGGTGTCCCATCAGTAAAGAATTGTCGTATAACCTAAAAAGGTTGACAAGTTGTTTAGTAATCAACTTCTCCACCATAGAAATCTTCAGCCAATCGTCGTTGTCTGTAAGATACCAATACTAGTCCAGTTATTTCTGATCACGTCAATAAATAACCTGGAACAAAAAGAATAAGTAAAATATCTAAAATTATTATGCACGACTTCCAAAACGAACACGAGAGTTGTGCTGATGAATACGAGACTCGCAAAAACGTACGACACAAATCGATGATCAGAAATAACAAGATATTGAAAATGGATTTAATGAAACTAATAAAATAGGTTTATGTATTGTGCAGTACAAAAAAGAGTTCAAGGCCATCCAGGGGTCATCATTTGAATAAATTATGATTGGTTTGAGTCCCAAATGCTACTTTCCAAGTTTCATGATAATCAGCCCACTGGTTCCTGAGAAGATATATGGAGGGTTTTGACCTTATAGGGGCATGGTGGCCATATTGGTCATGTGACCAAACTCATATTAATTAATTTTCATTTTCTAAACTGTCACCAAAGCTGCATACCAAGTTTCATGACAATCGACCTACTGGTTCAGGAGAAGAAGAATTTTCAAGGATTTTTACCTTATATGGCTATGGTGGCCATCTTGATCATTTAACTTGGACCCCGCAAACAAACTTTTGTTCCCCTATCCCATGGATGCTCCACATGAAATTTGACTTCAATCAGCCCAGTGGTTTCAGAGGAGAAGATGTTTGAAAATGTTGACAGACTACGAGCAGATGACAGATGACAACAACAGAGGCTAGTCATACTATAAGCTCATCAGTGAGCCTTAGGCTCAGGTAAGCTAATAAAAATCATGTAACAAAGAAATCTCAAATGCTACTTTCTGATGTCAGGACAGGCCATAAATGTAACAAATTCTAAAAAATTGCCAATATAAACAACAAAATAAATATTCCAACTATGCAGATGGGAAGTTTTAATTATATTGTATGGAATTAAACTACAATGAAATGAAGTATTAAAAGTAAAACATTTTAATTAGTAATATTTAACCTATAGATAATGTGCTGTTCTATTCTGTATTTCAAACCTTCCACAGAAAAAACGACAGTTCAATCGTCTTAATCCAGAGGGTCTAGGCAGTTACCTGTGTGACGTAACTCTTCCCTCTTTTCTCTTTTTGATGTATAAAAAAAAATAGAAACAATTAGAACAGAGCTGTGCAGCCGGGAGGATGGACTCTCTTATCTACAGGTTAAGTATTGCTAGTTAGAATGTTTTACTTATAAAAACATCATTTTAACTGCACAATACATTAACCTACAGATAATGTGCTAGAATTTGCAGATTAGGAGGGAGGAGCTCTCCTAATTCTAACACAGATAATATATAGAATCCTTATACCTCTAGATTAAGATTCAGGAAACTCTAAGGAATCAGATACATTCTATTTCTATATGTAATAGTTAGAATGATTCAAATTCACTAATAACATATCTTTAAAGTGTTAATACCTTATATGTTAATAGAAGACTCTAGAGGCTGCTAGTTTCTGAAGCCTCAGAGGCCTAATTAATGACCCCCATACCGACCCACCCCACCCCTCCACTTTCTTTTTTGGGTAACAATAGCTGGACCCAAAAAAGAACAGTTGGACCCAAAAAAGAATTAATGAGTCATTGAGACATAACCTCAATATTGCACTTTAAATGCAACCTCAAGAATACTGTTTGATAATATGTTCGAGTCAGACTTGTCAAACAGAAGTCAAGACAAATGGCTGTCTATCTTTAGAGACACATTCTTCAATAAGGAAAGGTCTGATCGGACGAGTTTCCTATAGATAACCTACATTTCATGAAATTTTAAAAAAAATCAATGACATGTAAAGAATATCTAATAAGTAAACAGTCTAAACTATTAAACATATAATCTAGTTAAAATCTGATTAATTGGATCCGATTTGATTGTTTCCAATAACCAGTTCATAATACTTAAATAACTATAAAGCTTTATAATTATTACTTTTTTTCATTTCAATCTAAAGAGGAATAATAATTTGGATAAATGGCCTAATCCTAGCTGAATACCCAGTTTATCCATCAATGATAGCGAACAGATGATTGATAGATCTTATTCCAAAATAATTTTTTTTATCAATATTATCAGTCAAGTTCTGACAGTACATTAACAATTTGATTATGATAGAAAGAGAAGTAGTATTGATACGACTTCCCTCTATAAGATAGTATAATATAGGAAATTCTTACTCCATGAATGCCTAAAACTTCCCTACTAAGACGAGAATAGGGGAGTTTATTATGCAAACTTCAACTCATCATAGTATAATTAATAAGTATACATGTCAAATCAAAATAATACTAAGTTTAATATCTCTGATAACAAAAAACATATGGGTTCAGAGACATAATTAACTATTCTGCATGAATATAACAAACATAGTGAGAATAGATTATCTTATCATCAATAATATATATATATATATATAATAATAGGATATTCCTGTTATGAATAAATCGTTAAACGTAACTAATTTATTCAAGTAGAAAAATAATTTAGATTATAATAATCTATAAGATGTTTATCTTATGGATAAATCATTCATCGTGGCGGTTAGATTATCCAAAGAAATTAGATATAATATAACTCTAAGGACTTTATATAATGATAAACAATCCATTTATTATATAATCTAGTCTTGAATGTTTAAATAGTTCAAGACAAATTTCTTAATAATTTAAACCTCCTGAAATATCACGATTTTCTATACTTGTATCGGATTTCAGGCAGGAACAAACTGAAGTCTGAGTAATTGTTTGATAAAGAAAGTGTCAATAAGATTGTAAACCTATAAAACGAACCGTAAGTAGGTCAATCTAACTATTAAATGCAAGTATAACTTATTATAATTAACAACAATACAAAGATAAATATATATCTGATCATATATAATATCTCCAATTATTATCAAATAATTCTTTAATGACCTATTAACGTAAATTCCATTTACAGTATGTCCAACTTAAGGTACATTCCTAATTGTTTAATGAAAAACTAGGAAGCTCTGACAGATAAACCCAAGTGCAGAACTTTCTAATATGTAAAGCTTGATTGTATAAGATATCCATTATAATTTATTGAGACAATCCAGACTTATGACGATATCGATACATCCTAATTTGATTGTCTTTTATCTTCAATTAGGAATATCCATCATGGGATATTTCAATGCTATATTTAGGGAATAACATATCCAGGAGAGATCGAGATTTTTCAGATTTGTACCCTTTCCATTACTCGTTAACGGAAGGTAGTATTTTTATAATGAGAAGAAAAACTGGTTCCTATTATCGGAACAGACAATAGATGAGGAATGTAACTGTGTTTCCTATTATCAGAACGGATCATAGATTAGGAATGTAAGTCCTAAAATATTATAAAATAATGTAAAGGAATTTTTCACTTTTTCATAAATATATGAACTTTCTCACATTGTCATAACTGTTGACGTACGAAGGTAGACAATGGAATAATTGATTTATGACTTATAATTGCCATTGCTGTTTAGAGGAGGTATACTACTCAGCACATTAATTCCCCTCTTAGAAATTTCCTTTGTATCATACTTTAAGGAATATATATATATATATATATATATATATATATATATATATATATATATATATATATATATATATATATATATATATAATAGACCTTTACAATACATGTGTTTAGGTCTTAAATAATCATTGGATATATAGGTATCTAAATGGTCCCATAGCCAAATATTTTATATTTCATAAGAGGTCAAACTCTTTATTTCAAAATTAGATTTGTAACTTCTTGAACTAAACTAACAGATTAAGGCAATAATAATAACATATTGAATTTATTAATGCCTTTACTGTTTATTTACCTACTCCAAGAGTCTAAACAAGACCTGATTGACATGGACTCTTGTTAAAGGTGTAAATAATAATAGAAGAAGTAGAACTACTTGTAGCATAATACTCCTCATGAAATTTTCTTTTATATTAGACTTAAGGATTATGATTAATATAGACCTCTACTATAAGATGATTGGGTCTGACTGTTATCAGCTGTATGGTTTTCTAACATTACCATAGCCAATCTGTTGACCATTATTCTCAGAAGAAGTAACTCCATTGTTGTAAGTTCCTAATCTGAGAATTGAATTAACTGGAACATTCCTTATGTGGATTAAAATGATCCAGAATTAAATAAGGCAAAATAAAATGATGTATCGAATTAAAATATGCCTTAATATATGTATATAAATAGATTAACAATTGTGGATACATGAAATTGATATGGTACTAATAGCTTAGATTACCAGCTGTTTCCCATATTCTATGAAATAGAATATCTACCTCTACTAGACTTTCTATGCTCATCGTTAAAATCTAGAGAGGCTGTTTGATTAATTTAACTTTTTATTTATATAATACATTCTCAAGTCAATTTAAAACAATTGCTGAGTATGTTTAACCAAGTCTATCCCATAGTAGACTATGAAGTAAGCATATGCTCACTAATACCCCCAGCCATGGCCATCAGTATAGCCAGAACAACAAAGGGAAATAACTCTAAGGGACCTGGCCCCATGGCCCTTATTTTCTTACCCATAATCCAACTAGTCATACTTGTCATGTGTACAAAATTTCAAGTTTCTAGGTAAAGTAGTTTCCGAGATATCTTTGACACAAATAAATGCCATGGCCATCAGTATAGCCAGAACAACAAAGGGAAATAACTCTAAGGGACCTGGCCCCATGGCCCTTATTATATTTTCTTTCCCACAATACAACTAGTCATACTTGTCATGTGTACAAAATTTCAAGTTTGTAGGTAAAGTAGTTCCTGAGATATCTTTGACACAAAATAAATGTTAACAGACAGACTGACTGACTGACAGACAGACACACAGAAAAGACAAAAACTATATACCCCCATTGCATACTTCGTATGCTGGGGGTATAATAATTCTGGATATACTTGGAATTATTTCTATCTATTATATAGGAAATAATTAATAAGGAATTCTGCGTGACCTTAATAGTTCAATTCCTGATAGAATAAATAGGAAGCATGATCTTCCAAACATTTCACAGAACATGCTCAGAATTTAATAAAATTTTCATAATCCGATTATTGAAAGGATCAGTTATCTAATTCATAGACTGCCCTTTGTTTAGATCTATGATACCTTTTATGGTAATAATCTTTTAAAGAAAAGAAGAAAGGATCGGATACTTCTTTTCTTATACCTATACTGATTTCTTTGTCTCTGTGCTGTTGTGTACAGAGAATAAAGAAACTGAAGAAGAAGAAATAAGTAAAGGTGCGACTATATTTTCCTTCTTCGTATAATATGAAACAAAGTTATGGAGCTCACCCTTGAAGAAAAGCCTAATGGGTTGAGGATCCATAAAGTGTTGATCTCTTTCAAACAAAAAAAAAAGAGGAACATATTTATATTTTCAAAGTATTATTAATCATTGAATTCAGAAATTCGTTCATAACTGATAAATCTGATTCGATTATAATAAAAAATATCTAGGATTCTGATTCTAATTTGGTAATGACTGTACAGAATTCCTTGATATAAATGGCTACCCGGTATTCTAACCAAACGCTGTCATTTGATGATCTGTACCTATTTAACTCATCTCTGATGCTCCATGAGTAAAAA
Source organism: Anodontia alba (assembly GCA_964016985.1). Lineage (NCBI taxonomy): Eukaryota > Metazoa > Mollusca > Bivalvia > Lucinida > Lucinidae > Anodontia > Anodontia alba. The sequence goes on along the minus strand of OZ024830.1, from coordinate 62,703,846 downwards.
CTAGTTGTCTGGATACTAGTGACTATTATCCAGTCACTAGTAATCCGGCTTAATGATCGGTACCTCGATGACAGTTGATTGGTACCTGATGATTGGTGATTAGATCCCGGAGATTTTGCCTGGTGATTGTTTGACCGATGACCAGTGACTGGATGACCAGTGACTGGTGATTAGATGCCAGGTGATTTTGCCTGGTAATATTGACTGGTGATTGGATGACCGATGACTGATGATTAGATGCCTGGTGATTTTGACCGGTGACCGGATGACTGGTGATTTTACTTGGCGCCTGGATGACCGGTGACCGGTCATTAAATGACCGGTGATTTTACTCGGTGACTGGTGAAGCTGATAACTGGTTGACCAGTGACTGGTGGACCGGTGACTGGTGGACTTAGACTTTATTGAGTACCTATAGCACCCATAAAGACGCCACTCAGATGGGTCCTACCCCTGGCAGTATAGCCCTGTGGGGTGGTGTCCCATCAGTAAAGAATTGTCTTATTCGTAACCCAAAAGGGTTGGTAAGTTCTTTACTAATCAGCTTTTCCACCATAGGTACCTTCAGCAAAATCATTGTTGTCTGTTAGATACCAATACTAGTCCAGTTATTACAGACCACGTCGATAAATAACCTGGAACAAAAAGAACAAGTAAAATATTTGAGATATTATGCATGACTTCTGAAACGAACACGAGAAATGTGCCGATGAATACGTGTCGCAAAAACTTATATCCCATATTCGACGATCAACAATAATAAGATACTGAAAATCAATTTTAATGAAAGTAATAAGATTTTTCGTGAAAGGAATGAGAAAGGAACATAAGAAAACAGGAAATAAGAAAATAGACTGGAGAAAGAAATTTAGATTTTTTAATCACCCGGTAAAAAATCCTATTTATTTTCTTTGTTCCACAGAAAAGAAACTGACAGGTGATCATTAAAGCGGGAAGAGTTACGTCGCACAGGTAACTGCCTAAAGGACTTTCTGGATTAAGACTCTTTAAGATGACTGAACTGTCGTTTTTTTCTGTGAAAGGTTTGAAATACAGAATAAAATAACACATTATCTATAGGTTAATGTATTGTGCAGTTAAAATGACATATGTACAAAAGGTGGATATTTAAGGAGAATGCAACCTTAAAAGAACTTTACAAACAATGAATTTTGACACAAATTTGATCAAAATCAGTGGAAAATTAAGTAAGTTATAGACAATTGACTAACTTAACATTGGTAGTACGGGTGCCGCCATTTTGAATATTTAATGAGGTTTCATAAAAATTAAAATTCGTTTCATAAAGGTAGTTATTCTCAGTGCTTCTCACTAGAATTAAAAGATTATAAAAAATCTGCAGCAAAAGTATTCTTAAAAACCCTTTATAATTTGGTTTTGCATATTTAATTTGGGATGTGTGATGTCACAAAGCCTACAATATGGCGGCATCAATGACAGCCATTTTAAATGTATTCAAACCACCATAACTTTCTTATTTCTAGGCCTATTTTGAAAAGTCTTGCATCAAAATAAATGGCTTGTTAAGCACTTTAATCCAAGATATACTTACAACTTATATTGTATTCCCCTTTAAATGTGAAAATATAACTGATACATTTTCAGGTGGAGGCAACTCTGTATAAAAATTGTTTTTGTCCCCTTCTGAAAAAGAGTCGACTCATAAAGGAAAGAATTTGCTCCCCACTGATTGATTATGTTGGGGTTTAACGACATGTCAACCCTTGTGAGTCATTTTGTGTCGCCTCCCAGAGAAAAGAGATAGAAGAGATAGTAGAAGAGATGAAAGAGAGGAACATGGAAGAAAGAGGAACAGGCATGTAAGTGAAGAAACAGAAGAAATTAAACATTCCCCCTCTACCCTTACCTGCTACAAGAAGGATAGCAGGCCTTGCCCAACTGTAAGCCAATATCAGTTGGACGCCATGGTGGCGTAAGATACACAACACCTTCCCACCACTCGACCACCCCAATTTGCTCCCCATGTGAGCTTGTTCTTTCCTTTTAGAGTAGACCCCTTTCATGAGGAAACTTGTGCACAGGAAAGCAAACAGGAAGTAAAGGTGTTGCCCTTGTAAAGAAAATCTACCATGTGTATACAGACCTCTTCAATGCAATTACAGTTACATGATGAATTGATATTATTTTTTAGCACTGAATTACCACAGTGAAAGAATGGAGAATAATCAAAATATTCTGTATCAAGAAAAAATAGCTTTGTTAATAGAAACCTCAGACACTGAAGATTTACAAACTCGCTATACTATGTTCATACAGCACTGAGGGACATACAAGTTGAGGGATCTTATGCAGACAAGTCTCATTTTCTTAATTATTTTGTGTTGTTTTTTCCTGTGAAAAAATGTGCTGCATAAATTTAGCATTATTAATACAGTACATGGGTAGTATCTTAAAATTTCAGATGTATTTGTTTTGCTCATGGAAGACAGCAATAAAGTTTGATATAATTGCTTTCTTATTAAAATTTATCTAATATTCTAGGGTACTAACTTAATGACAATAAATTTTGCACGATAGCAACATGCAATAAAGCAGCCAGATAGAAACAAGAATGTAAATAAGCAGTGCTTATTAGATACCCCCTGCCAGAAACCAAAATGTAATCAACAGACAACATGAAAACAATATACCACGAGGTATAATTAACTGACTTGAAAAAGGGCATAATTATGTTCAATAAAGCTGACACACTCCTATTTGTTGAGTTTAATACTGCTAGCTACAAGAAGTTAGTGTTGAACATGTTTATGTATTTTTATGATTGTTTTCAAGGACCGCCTATGCATACTCAATGCCATGAGCAAACCTGGCTACTTTGTATTCCATCATTGTAAATAAATAACATGCACCCAAGGTCAGAAATATTCCATGCCATGACCTGGGACTAGATCAATGGCCTCTGCACCAAAGCTGAGAGTCTGATCTACTTCTTAGCAGAGCTCATTTCTAAAAAGAGGGTTGGATACCATCGGTAGTTTTATCATCAGCTTTACAAGTCAGACTACTTTTGTGACTTCCTGTTCACATTCCTGCATACTAAAAGCCTTTTAACATGGTTCTACATTTTAAGGAATGAATTTGCTCCCAAGGTCAGCAAATTCTTTCCTTTCAGAGGAGACACCTTTTCAGAATGTGGTCAAATATGGATCTACATTAAAAGGAATGAATTTGCTCCAAATGTAAGCAAATTCTTTCATTTTAGAGGAGACATCTTTTCAGAATGTGGTCAAACATGGGTCTACATTAAAAAGAATGAATTTGCTTCAAATGTAAGCAAATTCTTTCATTTTAGAGGAGACACCCTTTCAGAATGTGGTCAAACATGGGTCTACATTAAAAGGAATGAGTTTGCTCCAAATGTAAGCAAATTCTTTCATTTTAGAGGAGACTCCTTTTCAGAATGTGGTAAAACATGGGTCTACATTAAAAGGAATGAATTTGCTCCAAATGTAAGCAAATTCTTTCATTTTAGAGGAGACTCCTTTTCGGAATGTGGTCAAACATGGATTTATATTAAAAGGAATGAATTTGCTCCAAATGTAAGCAAATTCTTTCATTTTAGAGGAGACTCCTTTTCGGAATGTGGGCAACCAATTTTGACAGCTGTCTCCCATGAAAGGGTATCCATTTCCTCCTCTACCATCCGATTTGTATTAAGAGAACAGTAATATACCTATAGCAATGTCCAGGCCCCACCCTCCCAGCTCGCCCTGCTCTCTGATTGGCTCCTGCCTTTGAGGTCCAAGTTATCCTAAATGTTGATACACCTGTCACTTTATCATAGTATTTGGTCTTCACCTGGTTATTAATAAAGAAAGGAATTAATCTGCTGTCATTGTTGTGGCAGACCAATTGCAGAAAAAAGCAGTGCAACTTTATTATTCTACTGCAAGTACTGTTTGGATAATGCCCAGTCAGCATTCTACGTAAATCTATATCGGGCCGTCATCGGCCCGTCAGGGTAGCTGACGGGCCGATGACGGCCCGATGTAGATTTACGTAGAATGCTAGCTGGGTGATTGCTGATAAAAGGGCAGATTTGCCATATTATAAAGAAAATGGATCTTTGTGTACGAAAAGGTACTATAAATATAATTACCAATTTCTTTACAGCTGAGAGGTACGTATAGGCCAGGTTAGCCCATACAAACAGGGAAGTGCAATCTATTTTCAAAATGTCTACTCCCAAAATCTTTATTCTCAAGAAGTCTACCCACATTTGGTCTACAATGCCAAAACAGCTTCTCCAATTTGGTCTGCACTTACAGTATATGTCAACAAAGGGGAGCAAATGGTTTCCTTTTACAGCAGATCCTTTTTCAGTAGGAAACAAATAATACTTTGACAGAGTTGCCTCCCCCTGAAAATGTATCTATTCCTTTTAAGCTCCTTTTGTATTTTACAGACGAAAGAAATATACATGTAATAATGATGTAACATTTACAGAGTGTGAACCCAGATCAAACTGTTCCTAGAAGAGCAGTTTAACCAAGGTCTGTACTGTTTGCCAATTCAGTCAACTGTTACAAGATTAATATGTGCTAAAATCAAATTGTTTTAAGTTATAAACCATTACTGTAAATGTAGACCAAATGAGAGCAGACATTACACCAAATGGAAGTATAAGTTTTGACAAAGTAAATCAAATGGGACTAGATCAAATGGAAGTAGATGTTTTAGAGTAGACAATTTGGGAGTAAATATTTTGGGTAGACATTCTGGCCCTAATTTGTGAATTCTCTAAGGTGTGCTATTGTCATAGCAACACACAGCAGTACTATGCTATAACAAAAATTCCACTGAAGGTGGTACCGCACCTGCTGGCTTTGATTTTGTTTGCTGCAGTTTTACTGCCCAAACCAATTCTGTTGTGGTCATGTTGATCCCGTCAGTTAACCTACTCACACTTTTACTGGGCAGGTTTAGTCCACAATTTAGCAGACTTTAATGAGTCTGTTCATGAGAAGAAAAAAAATCATCCTTCCTCAATATAGGGATCAAACAGTTTTTCATGCATTAACATTCGCCAGGTCCCAAGGGAGGTGTTGAATAACACCTCTGTAGGGACCTGGCAAATATTAATGCATTGAAAAACCATGTTTGATCACTATTATTGCATAAAAACTGAAAATAGCTGCTCATTTTGCGTTATTTCTTGCATTCTTTTATTTCACCTTTTCACCGATGTCTCGCGAACGCAATTTCCATGGACTATGCTTGTTCTAGGGCGGCCAATACACATCTCGTAACAGCAGCAAATCTGTGGCCCCTGTATGATCATACTGAATGTTGCATAGCCGTGCTTTAACAGTGTGTGAATTGCCTTGTTAATACATGGCTTTTCGCTGGTTAACACACATCTGTTAATAACGTGCGACACTGCTTTTTATGCAATAAGTCCTCTATAAGCTTTGATTGATTGACTTGAGGTTTTAATGCACAGTCAACCCATTAGGGTCATTTCACTGAAAACTGCCCTCCTTGAATCAGCAGAAGGGAGAGAATGGCCACAGAAAATATTTCATGATCAATCTCTACGAAAAAATATTGCTGGACCTGGTGGGGGATCAAACCCTTGATCTCCCGATCACCAGTTGCACACACATCCAACTGAGCCACTGAGGCTAGCCCTATCAGCTTTAAGCGGAACTCTGTTTTCACATATTATGTATGAGCCTACTAGTCCCATGAACTAGAATATCAGCATTATATCAAAATAAATTAGCGCTCCAGTTTTCTGTCCATCCATCTGTCCAATTTCTGTCCATCAGTCTTACCAATGGCCTGTTGATCTATCTGTGTGTTTGTTCATCTGTCAACATTTGCATCAACTTAAAGTCTGCTATTTTCCGTTTCTGACTTATTCTATATTTCCAAAAAGATTCCTACTTTGGAGTAGTTTGCTCAAACAGGTGCAACAATAAATACTTTCTTAAGAAATTATACCTTTCCTGTATCAACAACATATTTAATGTTGGGAATTGTGAGTGATGTTTCTGCTACGTTAGTGGCTACAACACACAATCTACATCCTTCCGGCACAGGGCCAAACACCTGCAATATATCATCATATGGTGCTTTATTCCAAGTACATCTTTCTGTACAGGACAAACTCCTGTAATATATATACATGGTTACAAATGTTTTTTTTTTATAATACAAATATCGTCAATGTCTGCTGAACCTGGGTAGTTCGAGCCACTGAGGGTTAATCATGGCACCAGTTCAGGAAGCAAATAGCGATAAATTAGGGAAGTCTTTTCGATTTTCTACACAATGATTGTATGTTGAGTGTACTCATTAGAATCACCTTGAGGCAATTCTAATGAGTACACACAACATACAATTCCATGATAAAATAAGAAAACATCATTAAATATTTGTTTTCTTGAGCTATTGGAAGAATTTTGTAGGGAATGAAAAAAGAGTTTGATTCATCCACGGTAAATGAGCCATTCATGTTCGAGCCATTGAGGTTATACTGTATAGTGATACTGATGCTAGGTAAGGGCTGTGAGCTCAAAACACAAGGAAGAAGAAAGAAGTAAAGCTACAAATTTATTAAACTTGTTTTCTAGAAAGAGAAAATAGAGTTCTAGATTACCTTGGCTTGTTTAATTGTAGATAGAAGGGAATAGAGTGGTAGCACATACAATGGCTCAATACAACCTTCAGAGCCCTCAGGGTTTCCACCTTCAAACTGAAAACAAATCAAAACTTTTATGAAGTCACAAACAAATAACAAAAGTTCAATACCAATAATTTGCTCAAATGATTTAACTCTTAAAGCGCCAAGCAAAATTTGTAGTGGACAACATTCGAATTTTTTTTTCTTTTTCCAGAGAAAACAAGTCTTGACATTTCATGTGCCAAGCAGCAGACAATTCACATGAAATGTCAAGACTTGTTTTCTCTGAAAAATAAAAAAAAAACATAAAAAAAAATTGTCGTCTGCTGCAGTTGTGATTGGCGCTTTAAGGGGACTTGATTCACTTGGTAGATTTTCTGTCATTTTTTAAAAGGGAGATAACTTTTGTAGGTTCCTGTCAGTATTGCTATACAGCAAGCCTCTACTGAAAAGGTAGCAATTCTTTCCTTCTAGAGAAGACCCCTTTTCAGAAGCGGACAAAAACAATTTTGACAGTTTCCTGAATGTATATCTATTCCCCTTAAGTGCTCAAGTGGACTTGAAATATTTACTCACTAAGACTTGAAGTATAGAAAATAGGCAAAGTTAAGAATGTTAAGTTCTTGTCACTCTAGGTATCCTAGCAAGTATCAACACAAGTAAATTGCCTGATGGCATTACAGCCAGGTTTCTGTCTTTCCCAAAGGATTTTTTGTGTACTATTGTTGTCAAGAACTTGTGAAATGAACACCATAAACACTTGTTTATCTGTCTATGTGCTAAACAGAAAATGATATGCCAGGTATTTTTCCCCATTTTTACAACTTTTGTGACTTCCAGTTTTCTTTCCTGCACATCAATACCCTTCTCTATAGGGGTTTACTCTAAAATGAAAGCAACTGCTCTATTTGACATTTATAGTTTCTATGTCATATTCACTCATCACTAACATTCTAAAAGAAATTCTCCTTTTTCTATGGAGGAAGTATTTCCTCCAAGAAATTATGAGTTATATATCTTGCAAAAATTACTAAAATCAACTTCAATATATAACAAGAGGCCCACGGGCTATGGCTTGCTCACCTGAGTGACATAGCAACTGCAGATATGCAGAATGTTAAGCAACATTTTTCCAATCCTATCATCACAACCAATGAAAAGGTCATCATTTGAGCAGTTCTTAGATTTGAAGAGAAAATATATGGGCCTGACAGTCAATGGAGTGTGATCATTTGAACAAACTATCAATCACATTTCAACAGTAGGATCAATAATTTGGTGGACATTGGCTAAGTGGTTTCTGAAGAATCATGATTTTATACATGTAAACAGGGTTTATTTGGTTCTGGAGAAGAAGATTTTTAAAGGTTTTAACCATATATGGGCATGCCAACCATTTTGATCAATGGACCATACACTTTTTAGCAATCTTTCATTCTCCTGCCTCAAGGAGGTTCCACATGAAATTTGAGCAACACTGGCCCAGAGGCTTCAGAGGAGGTCATTTGAAATTATCTATATTTTTACAATACAAATGTATGGAGCCCATACAAATGCATACAGAAGCAAACTTGACCGCGCCAGAAAACGGTCAAATATCAATGTACAACCATCATTTTAGCAACTTGGTAGACCTCCCATCCCTGATGATTTGTTTGTTTGTGTTGAGGTTTTACAGCCCAGTCAACCCAATGGGGTCATGTCGAGCGTGGTTAGTTTACCTAACCACCCGTTTACTGGGCAAGCTTAGTCCTCCAAGCGGTTAACCAGTATTGTGCACATTCTTTCACCAGAAACTGACAACTGCCCTTCTTGAATCAGCGGAAGGGAGAGAATGACCATAGAAAATATTTCATGATCAATCTCCACAAAAGAATGTTGCCGACCTCAGCGGGGGTTGAACCCACGACCTCCTGGTCTCCAGTCGGACGCGCATCCAACTGCGCAACCAAGGCTGGCATCCCTGATGATTTGTGCAAAGATTCAGCCACAAGGCATCCTCTGTTCTGCAGAAGTAGATTTTTAAAGGTTTTAACATATATAGGCATGGCAACTATCTTGGTCAATGGACAGCAACTATTTTAGCAATCTCTCATTCCCCTGCCCAGAGGCTCCAGAGAAGTCATTTGGAATTTTCAATATTTTCCCCATACACATGCACAGGGAAGCAAACTTGACCTCTCGTAAAAAGGTCAAATGTCAAATAATGACCATTATTTTAGCAACTTTGGTAGACCTCCCATTCCCGATGATTTATGCAAAGATTCAGTTACAAGGCATCCTCGGTTCTGGAGAAGAAGATCTTTAAAGGCTTTTACCATATATGGGCATGGCGGCCATCTTGGTCAATGGACGGCAACCATTTTAGCAATCTTTCATTCCCCTGCCCCAGGGAGGCTCCAAATGAAATTTGAGCAACATTGGCCCAGAGGCTCCAGAGGAGGTCATTTGAAATTCTCAACATTTTTTCCCATACAAATCCATAGGGAAGCACACTTGACCTCGCCATAAAAAGGTCAAATGTCAATGTACGACCATTATTTTAGCTATTTCGGTAGACCTCCCATCCCTGATGATTTATGCAAAGATTCAGCCATAAGGCATCCTCGGTTCTGGATAAGAAGATTTTTAAAGGTTTTTACAATATATGGACATGGCGGCCATCTTGGTCAATGGACGGCAACCATTTTAGCAATCTTTCATACCCCTGCCCCAGGGAGGCTCCAAATGAAATTTGAGCAACATTGGCCCAGAGGCTCCAGAGGAGAAGTCATTTGAAATTCTCAAAATTTTTCCCACAAACCCATAGGGAAGCAAACTTGACCTCACCATAAAAAGGTCAAATGTCAATGTGACCATTATTTTAGCAACTTTGGTAGACCTCCTGTCCCAGATGATATATGCAAAGATTCAGCCACAAGGCATCCTTGGTTTTGGAGAAGAAGATTTTTAAAGGTTTTTACCATATACGAGGGTTGTGCAAAAAGTTCTGTCCCTAATAGGCTTCCTTAGTTTTATCCCAGGTATATTTTAAAATGGTTCACTGCACTTGAATGGTGTGTTGAATAGCTAATGATACCTGTTTATTTCGTGCAAATTGCTTTCCAACTGACCGAGTTATTTCAAATTGAAAAAGATGCAGTCATATACACTGACCAATTTACTTATTACAATGGAACATGGACCAGAAGACTGAAATTCGTAGCTATATTAAATGCCGCAATAGGCTTAATATAGATTCAAAGCAGATATTTAATGAATTGTGTGGTATATATGGACCTCAGACCATTTCAATGCGCACAGTTTTTAGGTGGGTTAAAGCTTTTAAAGCTGGAAAATTTTCTGTTGAAGATGATACCCGTCCTGGAAGGCCTAAAATCCTCTGTTACCAAGGCTAACATCGTTGCTGTAAAGATTGTGGTTGAACAGGATGCGCAATTGTCTGTCAAAGATATAGCTAGTTGTACTGGCATATCAGAAGGAAGTGTGCAAACAATTCTGAAAAAGCGTTTGGACCTGAGAAAAGGTTTGCGCTAGGTGGGTACAAAAGACACAATGCCTTAAATGTGCCCAGGAACCTTTGAAAACATACAAGGCTGTAATAGTTGGGTTATTTCTAACTTGCTAACAGGTGATGAAACCTGGGTGCACATGTTTGAGCCACAAAGAAGGGCTGATAAGCTAATAAGCAATGGAAGTGAAAAGATCAAAAACGCCCATGTATTGCCAAAAGAACTGTGTTCGAAAAAGATGTACCCAATTTTCTTTAATTTGTGGGCCAATTGTTCAAGTGCCTTGTCTATCTGGTCATACAGTCACTGGCCGATTCTACAAGAATTCTGTACTGAAGAAAGTGAAAGAGTTTTGCAATAAGAAATGCCCAAGCAAAGGATGGTCAGGAGTCCACCTTTTACATGACAATGCCTCCTCTCATAAGTGTGAGGTTGTTAAGTCTTTTTTGGCTTCTGAAAAGGTGAAAAGTTTAAACCATCCACCTTTTTCACCGGACCTGAGTCCCTGTGGCTTCTTTTTATTTCCAAGGCTTAAGAAAATGCTTTCTGGAAATAAGTATACGTCTGGAAGTTCTCTTGGCAGCACTAGTTATCAGTGTCTCCAACAGATACTAAAAGAAGACTATTTATCTGCTTTTCGTGACTGGGTAAAAAGGTTACAAAAATGTGTTTCAGTAAAGGGGGAATAATTTGAAGGTTTGTAATAAAAATATGTTTGATAAAATGTAGCACTGAAGTAATCCGAACCCAGTGACAAAACCTTTTGCAGGACCCTCGTATGGGCATGGTGGCCATCTTGGTCAATGGACCGTGACCATTGTAGCAATCTTTCATTCCCCCAACCTAAGGAGGCTCCATTTGAGCAAAACTGGCTCAGGGCAGAGAAGTTGTTTGAAAATGTTAACAGATGGATGGACGCATGGACAGACGGACGAAAAGTGATTACTATAGCTCATCCTGAGCATAACAGGTGAGCTAATTAATTCACTGGGTACATGGAAGGTAGTAAGTTGTTCCAAATTTGACTCAAAATTAGCGGATGAAAAATGCAGTCTTTAGTGTGTACAAAACAAAATGTTTTCCGATACACAACAGGCAAAGAACAATGGATGACAGACATCAACGGTTCCTATAACTCACCCTGAGCTTTCAGCCCAGGTAAGCTAAAAATGAAGTTTTTATAGGAAAACATATTTTAACAAGTAATACTTAACCTACATATAATGTGCTATTCTATTCTGTATTCAAACCTTCCACAGAAAAACAGCAAGTCTTAAGAGTCTTAATCCAGAATGTCCCTTAAGCATTTACCTGTGTGACGTCACCTTTCCCGCTCTTTTGATCAGGTGTTCAGTTTCTTTGTAGAATAAAAAAATATAACTGAGCGAATTGGGGAGGAAGGAGGGAATTTCTTATCTATATGTTAAGTATTACTTGTTAAAATATGTTTTACTATAAAAACTTCATTTTAACTGCATAAACATTAACCTATAGATAATGTGCTAGAATTTGTAGAATAGGAGGGAGGTGCTCCCCTAATTCTAACACTATTTTTATGTATTTCTGTATTAAGAGTATCATCAGGACCCAGGGTGAAGTTGGCTAGCTGTAAAAATGCTTTAAACCCCCGGTTAATTTATTCTACAAACTGTTCTAAGGCGGTGGTCCTGGTGTTGTTTTACTCTTTGCAGCTCTTTGTAGCTTTATGGTTCCCACATTGCTTCCTGTTTTTTTTTTCTGTATGTGTTGTGATGCTAGCATTGTCGTCACCGTCTTCAATAGCTGCCCACTTTGCTTTCTGTTTTACTAGTTGTGTTGTGATGCTAGCATTTTGGTCACTTCAACAGCTGCCCATTTTGCTTTCTGTTTTACTAGTTGTGATTAAGAGTGGCATTGGGACCCAGGATGAAGTTGGCTGGCCGTAAAAGTGCTTTAAACCCCCATTGGTTTATTCTACTGACCGTTCTAAGGCGGTTGTCCCGGTGTTAGTCTTACTCTTTGTTGATTTGTGCTTTATTCTAGGAGATGATTTGTTTAAAGTTTTGCCTGGTGTTATTTTGTTCTTGTGTTTTTCAGTCCTGTGAACATTGCAATTACCTCGCTTGGGGAAGAGAGAGCTAATCTTAGTGCTTTTCATACCTTTGTTCAATTTGCGCTTGTTTGGTTTTGTCTGTTTCCTCTTCCTCTTGGTGTCTGGGAAGGGCTGTGGCTTGTGATTGTGGCACTCCCTGGACTTTTCTCTTACTTTATATATATATAATTCTCGAAAATAATAAGTTCCTATTCAATGATTTGATGTATAATCAAATCTGGGGCACAGCCATGGGAACAAAATTTGCACCAACCTATGCAACTCTTGTACTTGCTTATTTAGAGGAAATTTTATATTCAGAGACAGAAATAAACTATGATAAAGATTTCTCAAACTACATTAAAGAAAGTTGGAAACGCTTTTTAGACGACTGCTTCATTTTTTGGATCAAGGGGAAAGACGAACTGAATAAGTTCCATTCTATGTTAAATAAACTACACCCGGATCTTAAATTTACAATAGAGTATAGTGAAGAAAATCTTTCCTTTTTAGACATATTATTGATAAAAACGAACAACCACATAAGTACTGACATATATTTCAAGGAAACAGATTCCAAGCAATACCTCAATTTTCAATCATGCCACCCCAAACACACCAAGACAAGTATCCCATACAACTTAGCAAGAAGGATATGTACTATTGTTTCAGATAGCAATGTACGAGAAATTAGATTATCAGAATTACAAGCTGCATTACGGAAACGGAACTATCCAGAAACGCTTATATCACAAGGCATCAAGAAAGCTACATCAATACCAATGAGCTATTAATTCCGCCCATCAAAAACGACGAAGAAGTGATCCCTTATGTCTCTACGTATAACCCAAATAATACAGAAATGTTTAGCAGATTGAAGAATAATCTGCATTTCCTAACCTCTGATCAAACAATGCGTGATGCACTTTCAGGTACGAAAATAATAAAACGACAACCTCCAAACTTAAAAAAACTTATCACCAAAGCCAGATTCACAGATAATCGTACAAGCACCATAAATTTTGTATCAAAATGTAATCGTCCCAAATACGGACTTTGTGAATGTTTAGATGAAAGCAATTCCTATAATTTTAATGGTAAAATATTTTACGTTAATGAAACCATGTCTTGTGATGTTAGAAATGTAATTTATGTATTAACCTGTAATGGATGTAATGAGTATTACATTGGCCAGACGGGCGATAAACTTCGCACCAGAAGAACAATACATTCACAACAAATTCGAGACCCTTCAACGAGACAGATACCTTTAAGTGAACATCTAGATAAATGCAGTACAAATAATACAAAGTTTCGAATATTTCCCTTCTTTAAAATGCGTACTGAAAGTATTTCTGCCAGGTTAGCAAACGAAAAACATTTTATTGACTGTTTCAAACCAAAATTAAATGTATAACGTTTGTCTATATAGACAAATTGGTAATTGATGTAAATTAACGCTAAATAACGCTAAGTAACGTCATGCGTTTGTTAACGTACGTGAAGTTACAATTGCTATACAACAGTCCTGATGAGCAGAGCGAAACGCGCTGACAATTTTATGCATAGTTATATTTAAATAAATCAAAACATGTAACGTCAAACTTTATTTTATATATATATATATATATATATATATATATATATATATATATATATATATATATATATTAGATTCTCTTCTGATTTAAGACTCTGGAAACTCTAAGGAATCAGATACATTCTACATATCTCTGAGGTGTTAATACCTTATTATATGTATGATGAACTCGGGTGACATTAAACACTTTTATTCACTTCTCATTTGTACCATATCATACTATAGCATGCTCTGGCCAGGGAAGATAACTTGGATAAATTGGCTGTAATCTGAACAATCTTGGCAGAGGTCCTCTAGGTGCAGCAATGTAGCAAATATCAAAGACCTGGGCCTTCTGGTTTCAGATAAGAAGATTTTTAAAGAATTTTCTCTATATAAGTCTATGTAAAACATGTCAGCCCCAGGGCGGAGCCATTTTAGGCCCCAGGGCAATAACTTGAACAATCTTGGTAGAGGGCCACTAAGTGAAGCTATGTTTAATCAGATTTCAAAGGCCTGAGCCTTCTGCTTTCAGACTAGAAGATTTTTAAAGTTTTTTCCTATATGGTTCTATGTAAAACAAGTGACCGCCGATGCGGGGCCATTTTTGACCCCAGGGCTAAAATTTGAACATCTTTGGTAGAGGACCACTAGATGAAGCTACATACCAAATATCAAAGACTTTGGCCTTCTGGTTTCAGACAAGAAGATTTTTTAAGTTTTCAGTTAAAAATCTATTTTTAGTTCATGTGACCTAGATGTGCAATGGGCCAGAACGGTTTGAGCAATTTTGGTAGACGGTCACCCAAGGAACATTTCTGTGAAATTATTCTAAAATCTGTCCAGCAGTTTTGGAGAAGAAGTCGTTTAAAGCTAAAGCTGATGATGGACGGACGACAAACAATGGACAGAGGCCAATCACAATAGCTCACCTTGAGCACTTCGTGCTCAGGTGAGCTAAAAAGTAGGGACATTAGGACGTTTTCAGAAAAGAAGTAAGGAGGAGTAGGAGCATCAAAAAGCAGGGAAAAGTAGGGCCCACTTGAAAGCCTGCTACTACTAGCTGAAAGATATAACCACAACAAGCAGCCAAAAAGAAGTGACAATAGTAATTAGACAAGAGGACCATAATGGTCCTATATTGCTAACCTGAGCAAACAGATTTGCATACTCACTATTGAAGTTTCAGCAAAGCTCACTGCTCTAAGATTTTTGCATAAATTTTATAGCCCTGCCCTCTAGTGGCCATGTTTTTTTAATGCATCATGACAGTTTGAACTGAATTTTGATAGAGGGTCAACAAGAGAACATTTCTGCCAAGTTATATTGAAATCAGTCCAATGGTTTCTGACAAGAAGATAAACTGTTTTATATAGATATATGGGGAAAATAAGGCCCGGCCCCTTGCGGTCATGTTTTTTGATGAATCATGACAGCTTGAACAAACTTAGTAGAGGGTCACCAAAGGAACATTCCTGCCAAGTTATTCTGAAATCCGTCCAGTGGTTTCTGACAAGAAGATTTTTAAAGTTTTCTATGAAGCTATAACAGAAAATAAGCCCTGCCCCCTAGCAGCCATGTTTTTTTACGAATAATGATTGCTTGAACAATCTTGCTAGAGGGTCACCAAACGAATATTCATGCTGTAATATTGAAACCAGTCAAATGGTTTCTGACAAGAAGATTTTTAAAGTTTTCTATATAGATATATAAGCTCTGCACCATAGCGGCCAAGTTTTTTGACGTATCATGATGGCTTGAACAATCTTGGTAGAGGATCACCAAAGGAAAATTTCTGCAAAGTTATATTGAAATTGGTCCAGAGGTTTGTAACAAGAATATTTTTAAAGATTTCTATATAGATCTATTGGGCAAAATAAGTCCCACCCCCTAGCAGCCATGTTTTTTGACGAATCATAACACCTTGAACAATCTTGGTAGAGGATCACTGAAGAAACATTCTTGCCAAGATATATTGAAATTGGTCCATTGGTTTATGACAAGAAGATTTTAAGTTTTCTATATACATATATAGGGAAAATAAGCTCCGCCCCCAGCAGCCATGTTTTCTGACATATCATGACGGCTTGAACATTCTTGGTAGAGGGTCACCAAGGGAACATTTCTACCAAGTTATATTGAAATCCATCCAGTGGTTTCTGACAAGAAGATTTTTAAAGCTTTTTATATAGCTATAAAGGGAAAATAAGCCCTGTTCCCTGGCAGCCATGTTTTTTGATGAATCACAACAGCTTGAACAATCTTGGTAGAGGGTTACCAAAGGAACATTTCTGCAAAGTTATATTGAAATGGGCCAGTGGTTTCTTATGAGAAGATCTATAAAGGTTTCTTTATAGATATATAGGGAAACAAGAGGACCATGATGGTCCTATATCGCTCACCTGAGCAAAGAACTTCGCATACTTACTGTTGAAGTTTCAGCCAAGTTCACTGCTCTAAGATTTTTGTATAAATTTTATAGCCCTGCTCCGCAGCGGCCATGTTTTTTTTTTCATGCATCATGATGGCTTGAACTGAATCTTGAAAGAGGATCACCAAAGTAATAATTCTGCCAAGTTATATTGAAATCGGTCCAGTGGTTGAAATCGGTCCAGTGGTTTCTGACAAAAAGATTTTCAAAATGTTTTATATAGCTATATAGGGAAAATAAGCCCCACCCGCTAACGGCCATATTTTTTGACGAATCATGACTGTTTGAACAAACTTGGTAGAGGGTCACCATAGGAACATTCCTGCCAAGTTATATAGAAATCGGTTCAGTGGTTTCTGACAAGAAGATTTTTAAAGTTTTCTATTTAGATATATAGGGAAAATAAGCCCCATCCCTAGCAGCCATGTTTTTTGACGAATCATAATTGCTTGAACAATCTTGGTAGAGGGTCACCAAAGCAACATTCCTGCCAAGTAATATTGAAATCAGGTGGTTTCTGAAAAGCAGAATTTTAAAGTTTTCTATGCAGATATATATGAAAAATAAGCCCCGCCCCCTTGCGGCCATGTTTTTTGACGTATCATGAGGGTGTGAACAATCTTGGTAGAAGGTCACCAAAGCAACATTCCTGCCAAGTTACATTGAACTCGATCCAATGGTTTCTTACGAGAAGATTTTTAAAGTTTTCTATATAGATATATAGGGAAAATATGCCCCGCCCCCTAGAGGCCATGTTTTTCGACGAATCATGAGGGCTTGAACAATCTTGGTATTGGGTCACCAAAGAAACATTCCTGCCAGGTGATATTGAAATCGGTCCATTGGGTTTCTGACAAGAAGATTTTTATACTTTTCTATACAGATATATAGGGAAAATAAGCCCCGCCCCCTGGTGGCCAGGTTTTTTGATGAATCATGATAACTTCAAAAATCTTGGTAGAAGGTCAACACAAGGTAACATTCTTGCCAAGTAATAATGAAATTGGTCAAGTGGTTTCTGACAGGAAGATTTTTAACGTTTTCTATATAGATATATAGGGAAATTAAGCCCCATCCCCTGGCGGCCACATGTTTTGATGAATCATGATGACTTGAACAATCTTGGTAGAGGGTTACAAAAGAAACAATCCTGCAATGTTTTACTGAAATCCGTCCAGTGGTTTCTGACAAGAAGATCATTAAAATTTTCTATACAGATATATAGGGAAAATAAGCCCAGCCCCCTAGCGGCCATGTTTTTTGACAAATCATGAGGGCTTGAACAATCTTGGTAGAGGATCACCAGGGAAACATTTCTGCCGAGTAATATAGAAATCGGTCTAGTGGTTTCTGACATGAAGATTTTTAAAGTTTTCTATATAGATATATAGGGAAAATAAGCCCCGCCCCCTGGCGGCCATGTTTTTTGACGAATCATGATGGCTTGAACAATCTTGGGAGAAGGTTACAAAAGAAACATTCCTGCCGTGTTATACTGAAATCGGTCCAGTGGATTCTGACAAGAAGATTTTAAAAGTTTTCTATATAGATATATAGGGAAAATAAGCCCCGCCCCCTGGCGGCCATGTTTTTTGACAAATCCAAATGGCTTGAACAATCTTAGTAAAGGATCACCATAGGAACATATCTTCAAAATTATATTAAAATGAGTCCAGTGGTTTCTGACAAGAAGATTTTTAAAGGTTTTTCTTTGGTTGCCATGGCAACGAGAATTCTGCATGGATTCCAAATCTTTGAACAATTTTCAGTCAGTATCACCCAAGGATCAATTCTGTGAAATTTGATTAAAATTGGCTAAGTAAACCACTAAGGAGGAGTAAACCATTAAGGAGGAGATGTTGTTTAAAGATTGTGGATGGACGGACGGACAGGCGGACAACGACGACGATGATGGACGGTGAGTTATCACAATAGGTCACCCATCTAAACAAGAGGACCATGATGGTCCTATATCGCTCACCTGACCAAACAGATTTGCATATTTACTGTTGAAGTTTCAGCCAAGTTCACTGCTCTAGGATTTTTGTATAAACTTTATAGCACTAACCACTCCCACCCCCCTCAACCACACCCCTGGCCATGTTTTTTTACAAATCTTGACAACCTGAACTGAATCTTAAAAGAGGGTCACCAAAGGAACATTTCTGCCAAGTTATACTGAAATTGGTCCAGTGGTTTAAAAAGTTTTATATAGCTATAAAGCCCTACGCCCTAACGGCCATGTTTTTTGACGAATCATGACAGCTTAAACAAACTTGGTAAAGGGTCACCAAAGGAACATTCCTACCAAGTTATATTGAAATCTGTTCAGTGGTTTCTGACAAGAAGATTTTTAAGGTTTTCTATTTAGATATATAGGGAAAACAAGCCCCACCCCATGGCAGCCATGTTTTTTGACGAATCATGATTGCTTGTACAATCTTGATAGAGGTTCACCAAAGCAACATTCCAGCCAAGTAATATTGAAATCAGTCATGGGGTATGTGACAAGAAGAATTTTAAAATTTTCTATGCAGATATATATGAAAAATAAGCCCCACCCCCCTGTGGGCCATGGTTTATGACGTATCATGAAGGCTTGAACAATCTTGGTAGAAGGTCACCAAAGCAACATTCCTGCCAAGTAACATTGAACTCGGTCCAACTGTTTCTTACGAGAAGATTTTTAAAGTTTTCTATATAGATATATAGGGAAAATAAGCCCCGCCCCCTAGCGGCCATGATTTTTGATGAATCATGACGGCCTGAACAATCTTTGTAGAGGGTCACCAAAGAAACATTCCTGCCAAGTTGTATTGAAATCGGTCCATTGGTTTCTGAAAAGAAGATTTTTAAAGTTTTATATATAGATATATAGGGAAAATAAGCCCTGCCCCAGGCAGCCATGTTTTTTGACGAATCATGATTACTTGAACAATCTTAGTAGAGGGTCACCAAGGAAAAGTTTCTGCAGTTATAATGAAATCGGTTCAGTGGTTTCTAACAAGAAGAGTTTTAAAGTTTTCTATAGAGATATATAAGAAAAATAAGCCCCGACTCCTGGCAGCCATGTTTTTTGACGAATCATGACGGCTTGAACAATCTTGATAGAGGGTTACATAAGAAACATTCCTGCAAAGTTACATTGAAATCGGTCAAGTGCTTTCTGAAAAGACTATTAAAATTTTCTATATAGATAAATTATATAGGAAAATAAGCCCCGCCCCCTAGCGGCCATGTTTTTTGACAAATCATAACGGCTTGAACAATCTTGGTAAAGGGTCACCAAGGAAACATTTCTGCAAAGTTATATTGAAATCAGTCCTGTGGTTTCTGACGACAAGATTTTTTCAAGTTTTCTATATAGAATTATATCAAAAATAAGCCCCGCACCCCCTAGCGGCCATGTTTTTTGACAAATCATGTCGGCTTGAACAATCTTGATAGAGGGTCACTAAGGAAACATTTCTGCCAAGTTATATTGAAATGGGTTCAGTCGTTTATGACAAGAAGATTTTTAAAGTTTTCTATATAGATATATAGGGAAAATTAACCCCGCCCCCTAGCAGCCGTGTTTTTTAACGAATCATGGCGGCTTGAACAATCTTGCAACAGGATCACCAAAGGAACATTTCTGCAAAATCATATGGAAATCGGTCCAGTGGTTTCTGACAAGATGATTTTTAAAGTTTTCCATAAAGATATATAAGGAAAATAAGCCTCGCCCCCCCTGGCAGCCATGTTTTTTGACGAATCCAAATGGCTTGAACAATCTTGCAACAGGATCACCAAAGGAACATTTCTGCAAAATCATATGGAAATCGGTCCAGTGGTTTCTGACAAGAAGATTTTTAAAGTTTTCTATACAGATATACAGTGAAAATAAGCCCCGCCCCCTGGCGGCCATGTTTTTTGATAAATCCAAATGGCTTGAACAATCTTGGTACAGGATCACCAAAGGAACATTTCTGCAAAATTATATGGAAATCGGTCCAGTGGTTTCGGACAAGAAGATTTTTAAAGTTTTCTATATAGATATATAGGGAAAATAAGCCCCGCCCCCTGGCGGCCATGTTTTTTGAGGAATCTGAATGTCTTGAACAATCTTGGTAGAGGATCACCAAAGGAACATTTTTGCAAAATTATATTGAAATCGGTCCAGTGGTTTCGGACAAGAAGATTTTTAAAGTTTTCTATACTGATTATATAGTGAAAATAAGCCCCGCCCCTGCAGGCATGTTTTTTGACGAATCCAAATGTCTTGAACAATCTTGGTAGAGGATCACCAAAGGAACATTTTTGCAAAATTATATTGAAATCGGTCCAGTGGTTTCAGACAAGAAGATTTTTAAAAGTTTTCTATATAGATTATATAGGGAAAATAAGCCCCGCCCCCTGGCGGCCATGTTTTTTGACGAATCCAAATGTCTTGAACAATCTTGGTAGAGGATCACCAAAGGAACATTTCTGCAAAATTATATTGAAATCAGTCCAGTGATTTCGGACAAGAAGATTTTTAAAGTTTTCTATATAGATATATAGGGAAAATAAGCCCCGCCCCCTGGCGGCCATGTTTTTTGACGAATCCAAATGGCTTGAACAATCTTGGTAGAGGATCACCAAAGGAACATTTCTGCAAAATTATATTGAAATCGGTCCAGTGCTTTCGGACGAGAAGATTTTTAAAGTTTTCTATATAGATATATGGGGAAAATAAGCCCCGCCCCCTGGCGGCCATGTTTTTCGACAAATCCAAATGGCTTGAACAATCTTGGTAGAGGATCACCAAAGGAACATTTCTGCAAAATTATACTGAAATCTGTCCAGTGGTTTCTGACAAGAAGATTTTTAAAGTTTTCTATATAGATATATAGGGAAAATAAGCCCCGCCCCCTGGCGGCCATGTTTTTTGACGAATCTGAATGGCTTGAACAATCTTGGTAGAGGATCACCAAAGGAACATTTCTGCAAAATTATATTGAAATCGGTCCAAAGGTTTCTGACAAGAAGATTTTTGAAGTTTTTAGTTAAAAAATCTATTTTTAGCTCCTGTGACCTAGATATGCAACGGACCGGAACCATTTGAACAAATTTGAAAGAGGACCAACCAAGGATCATTCCTGTGAAGTTTGGTCAAAATCCAATCAGTTGTTTAGGAGGAGATGTTGTTTAAAGATTGTGGACGGACGGACGGACATACGGACGACGACGACAGACAGTGAGTGATCACAAAAGCTCACCTTGAGCTTTCAGCTCAGGTGAGCTAAAAATAGAGACAGTCCAGTCTTTGAATGATATTGACATGCATTGACTTGGTCTTCCTCATCTTGAATTGTTGTTTTCTTATATATTAAAAGGAAATTTCCCTTATTGGAGGTAACTTCTGTTGTTTCTTGGGTAAAACACATCCGGGAGTAAAAACCGGGAATTCCCAGATTTGTTAATCTTTCAACTACCCATTAACGTATAAGTTCTATTTTCTTATTCTTCTCATAATAACGGGAAGGAAATCGACTCAGACTTATCGGAACATTAAATAAATGAAAAAGCGAATCGAATTTAGTCCTGAAAATTTCTTGAATGATATAAAGGACCCATTTGTTCTCCTCACTGTTTCGTAAAGTATACCAATCATTCTCCCATTAGAATATCTGGAAGTGGTAAGAGAGGCAGTGGGAGAGCTGATTTTATGACTAGTAAAATATTACTCATGTTTACAGGAGGTAGAACTATTTGTTGCATTAATACTCCTCTTAGAAAAGTCCTTTTTTGTATCAGACCTAAAGGACTGCGATTAATTCCTAGACCTGTACAGTTCGTTTTGCTTAGGTCTGGAAACTTTATCGGCTGTCTAGGTTTCTAAACGGTCCCATTGCCGAAAAAGATAATGTTATATTATTTTGTTTATTATCGGAAGAAACCAAAACCTATATTATTGTACTTCAAAGTTAGATTTTGTAACTTCTTGACCTTATGAATAGAATTAATTGGAGCATTTCTCCTCTTGACTAGAATGATTGTTTGTTTGTTTTATTCGGGCTTTAAGTCGCTTTCAACAATCTTTCAGTCATATCGCAATGGTGTCAGGATGTGGCAGGGAGCTCAATGCTCACTTTTAGAGTGCTGCATCACTGTAATTTTATGCCCCAGACACATGACATGATATTCACCCTGTCACATTATACTGACACTGAGCTGACCAGTTCTGATTCCTAGCTCTAATTTCTTAATATCTGAGCGCCAAACGAAAGAGCAGCTAGTACCATTTTTAAAGTCTTTGGTATGGCTCAGATGTTGATCAAACCTGCAACCTCCCGGTCACAAAGCGGACGCTCTACCAACTGAGCCACTGTGCTGGTTTGACTAGAATACCCAAAAGAATTTAGATAAGGCTATAGTTGTATCTTATCAAGCCTAGAATAATTTATGCCTAATATCAAATAGGTGTTTGACTGCAGTAACTACCCTTTCCTAGAGTTTGGACAAGGCATGACTGACATGGACTCTTGTTACAAGTATTAATAAACTGCCGATGAAATAAATGAAAATAAGGTCAAGTTCACCAAAATCTTATCACTTCTTTCCCCCATCCTTATGAAGTATCTGTACTAGTTTGGTCAAATTCCAGCCTTTGGTAAAAGAGATAGTGTGCACACAAACTTTTTACTGCATTAACAAGGCTCATTTTTGAGTACTTATAATGTAGTGACCCTAAAAATAAGGTGAAGGTCACCAAAATCTAAACACTTCTTTCCCCCATCCTGATGATGTATCTGTGTTAGTTTGGTCAAATTCCAGCCATTGATTAAAGAGACAGTATGCACACAAACTTTTTACCGCATCAAGAAAAAATTTTACAAAGGGCAATAACTCCAAGAGAATTGGCCCCTAGCCCTTACTTTCTCTTATGTAGGTACATCTTATAGATATCAATGTGTCAGCAGAAATTAATAAATATCCATCACTGCATTTTCAAGATATTAGGAAAAAACCAGCGTCCCGGACAGATGTGAAAACAGAATACACTCCCTCCCTCCCCCCCCCCACCCCCCCCCCCTCTAGAGAGAATATTTTATTAGGATAATGTTGTAATTTATTTGTGTAACATCTCATAGGAGTCAATGAACTGACACTTTGATGTGTAGTTTTGATCAAGTTTATCCACTTATAATTTGTTCTGGATATACTTGGTAGTATTTTCTATCAATGTAAATAGAGGAAGAACTAACAAAGGAGTTGAACTGGACTCCATAAATAATTCAATTCCTGACAAAAGTTTATAGGGAGTATGACCTACCCCCGGCAGTACAGCCGTGCGGGGTGGTGATCCCATATACTTGTAAAAATGTCTTCAGGAAAACCTGAGTTGACATTTTCTCTCCAACCAACTTTGTCTCGTAGTCTAGAGCAGTATAATCTTCTTATTTGCTCATGAACCAGTCAAGTTCTAACACACCAAACATGAAGAACACCTTAAATGAGAATAAAAATAATTAGCATGGTTGTCCCATAACGAACAGAGATGACCAAACAATACTGTAATGGTCAGCATCAACAGTTGCGAAAATGCATGACATCGGTGATGACGACGATAAATTCAGAAGATCAAAATATGAAAAATGGAAAGAAAACATATCATCTGTGAAAGGAATGATAAAGGAACATAAGAATACAGGAAATAAATATTCAAGAGAAAAAAAAAGAGAAATTAAATTTATTTTCACTCGGTAAAAAATCCTGTTTATTTTCTTTGTTCCACAGAAAAGAAACTGAACACATGATCAAAAGAGTGAGAAAGGTGACGTCACAAAAGTAAATGCCTAAGGGATCTGCTGGATTAAGACTCTTAAGACTTGTGTTTTTTTCTGTGGAAGATTTGAAAACAGAATAAAATAGCACATTATCTATAGGTTAATGTATTATGCAATTAAAGTTACTATTAATACTATCTAAATGTGTAAAATTTGTATTCTGATGATGCTCTCAGGTAGACAAACTGAATAATATAAGCAGTGAATCCACTATCCCCACACTCCCTTCATCACTCCCTCCTTAAAGGAGACTAAACAAGAATGTCAATTCCCATGTTAAAAGCCTGGGCCCAGTTGTTCAAAGCTAACGATGTCGTTAGTTAACGATTTGTTAAAATTTATATCGAGTGATACGCAAATATGCTGAAATTTTTTGCTGAAAATATGTGCAGTGCAAAAGCTACTCACATTTTTTCAGCAAAAAATATCAGAATATTGTATATTGAATTCACTACAACAGTTAACGAAATGACCCTTAACGAGCTCGTTAAGCTAACGATACTATGAAACAACTGGGCCCAGGTGTTCTGCATACCCCATCAAGATCATTATCCTGAAGACCATCATCTCCAATGTCAAGGTCAGAAAGGTCATCAGCTTCATCATCTTCCTCATCAAGAGGTGATACAGAGTAACTGAAATAAATAATAAATCTATTACCAAGACAAAGGGAACACTGAAATTTGCTCCAGGATGTTAACAAGAGCTCACAGAGCAGATCAATATATGCCTGTGGGGTGCCTTTATTAGTAAATGAAATGACAAATGAGAAGGACTTTGTCAGTAACTTTGTCAGCAACATAAGTAGTACTAATCAACAATAAAAATTATCCAACCTCCAAGTAAAATCTTGATCTTGATCTGACATCACTGATAGGTAGGTTCTGTATTCATCCTGTTTAGGTGAACATAGAAGTTGCAAGAAAAATCTTCCAGTGGTTTAGAAGCTATGGAGTGGATACAATATTTGGTGGACTGTACCATCAAAACAACATGTGCTGCTCCACATCATTGTGTAACTATTTACAAAGTTTCAGCTTGATGAGATGTAACCTATTGGAGGAGTTAGCCGGAAAAGAAAAGATTACCAAATGCCTCAAAGGGGCATAGCTCTGCCAATATTTTGTGTACTGTAATCTCGAAATAATATGCATTGCTCCACATCATAGTGTAACTATTTACAAAGTTTCAGCTTGATCTGATGTAAACTATAGGAGGAGTTAGCGAGAAAAAGAAATGTTCAAAGGGGCAAAACTCTGTTAATATTTGGTGGAGTGTAACCTTGAAACAATATACACTGCTCCACATCATGGTCTAACTATAAATCAAGTCTCAACTTTACTTTGTGTAAACTTTAGGACGAGTTAGCCGGAAACCAAAAATTTACAAAAATTTTCAAAGGTTTATAACTCTGCTAATATTCGGTGGACCGTAACCCCGATGCAATATACACTGCTCCACATCATGGTCTATAAATCAAAAAAGGGGTAAGAGAAAAGTCCAGGGAGTGCCACAATCACAAACCGCAGCCCTTCCCAGACACCAAGAGGAAGAGGAAACAGACAAAACAAACAAGCGCAAATCGAACAAATGTACGAAAAGCAACACGACTAGCTCTCTCTTCCCCAAGGGAGGTAATCGCAATGCTAAAAGGACAGAAAAACACAAGAACAAAATAACACAAGGCAAGACATAAAACAAATCACCTTGTAGAATAAACCACAAAGCAGCAAAGCGTACGATTAACACCGGGACCACGGCCCTAAAACGGTCAGCAGAATAAACCACCAGGGGTTTAAAGCACTTTTACGGCAGCCAACTTCACCCTGGGTCCCAATGTAACTCTTTATACAGAAAAACATAAAAATTTGGTTCGCATACAGGCTCCCAACTCAGTCAATGCATCAAAGGGAAAACATAAAAATCAAATTCATCACTATGACAAACAAAGATGAGTACTCATGGCAAATTCTATTGTGTGACCGAGTAAAAGAAAACCAATAGTTGAACCACGGCGGGCCAAGCCAAAGACAAATTATCATGTCCCAACCCACTCCTTAAAGTTTTACAGAGAGGCCATCATTGAGTCTGAGGCCAGAACTGCTGTCGTGCAATTAAAGAGCTTGATCTCAGCTTGATCAGATGTAAACTGTAGGAGGGGTTAGCCAGAAACGAAAAATTTACAGAAATTTTCAAAGGGGCATAACTGAAACCTTGAAATAATATACCTGCTCCATGTCATGGTCTAACTATAAATCAAGTTTCGGCTTGATTGGATGTAAACTGTAGGAGGAATCAGCCAGAAATGAAAAAGTTTATGGACAGATGGATGGACATCAGACCCCGTAACATAATACGTGCCATTTTTCAAACAGGTTTATTTACTTTGAATATTTTGACTTGGCAAATCACTTCCAATCAGTAGGATGTCAAACATCACACTGGTCCTGATAACAGAAGGAGGTACTGAATTAAACCCAGGTCCTAGGTCTCAGGCCAGTACATATGAAAAACACTGCAGGAAAACTGATAGTGGAACAGATGGTAGAAAAAAAAAGGAAAGTCCAGGGAGTGCCACAATCACAAACCGCAGCCCTACCCAGACCCCAAGAGGAAGAGGAAACAGACAAATCCAAACAAGCACAAATCGAACAAACATACGAAAAGCACTAAGATTAGCTCTCTCTTCCCCAAGCGAGGTAATCGCAATACTAAAAGGACTAAAAAACACAAGAACAAAATGACACATGGAAAGACATACAACAAATCGCCTCGTAGAATAAACCACAAAGCAACAAAGAGTAAGACTAACACCGGGACCACAGCCTTAGAACGGTCAGAAGAGTAAACCATCGGGGGGTTTAAAGCACTTTTACAGCTAGCTAACTTCACCCTGGGTCCCGATGCTACTCTTAATACAGAAACACATAAAAATTCAGTTCGCATAAAGTCTCCCAACTCAGTCAATGCATCAAAGCGAAAACACAAAAATCAAATTAATCACTATGATAAACAAAGACGAGTACTCATGGCTAATTCTACTGTATGCCAGAGTAAATGAAAACCAATAGTTGAACCACAGCAGGCCAAGCCAAAGACATATCGTCAAGCCCCAACCCACTGGTTAAAGTTTTACGAAGAGGCCGTCATTGGGTCTGAGGCCCGAACCGCCGTCGTGCAATTAAAGAGTGAAGCATAACCATCAACAATGATTGGGTTGACAACTAGGCATGCAGTCTGCCGCATAATATCCAGGCTATAGCCAATTCTTTTATAACGGTTAATAAGTTTCCTGAATTGCTCCGGAAAGTTAGATTTACCTACAATTTTTCTAAATCTGTACACTAAGTCACTGTAAAATTCTGGTTCCGATATACCTTGTTGCAGAAGTGTTTGGCAAAGACAAACTTGCAGCATCTGTATATCATAAATCCTTGATTAAAGTATGAAATTTGTTAGTCTGAACATTAACAGTGTGAGTGGCATGAAACAAACTCATTTGATTCTTTGATTCAATCTGACTTTGCAGCCATTCAGGAAACAAAAATTGACAGCAGTATACATATTTGAAAAACGATCAATATTCAACTGATGCCCTTTACTTATGCTCAATACATCCTTACAGCCAAACATATTCTGAAAGATGAGCCACTGTGATAGTTTTTTTTATTTTGTTTTTAATTTTCTATTTCATTTCAAGCTGCCAAATGCCATTATAGCAAACAAACTGACCATATGTATCATACAGCAATACATGACTTTTGAAAAAGACTCCTGCTTGGTTTATATGTCAAACATTATGAAAGATCTGTTTTATTGCATAAATGGTTTAGCACGTTTAAAAATAATGTGAGCCCCAACAAATAAACTGTATTTTAGAGGTTATTACATGGCTACTGTCATGTTAATAAACCTTTAGACTTTAAGGCATAACAAGTATTAGGATCAACCCTTTCATCCCTACAGATCAAGACAGGTGTTTTTGTAAACTGCAGATCCAGAGACACTGCTAATAATAAGCTGTTTCCAATCCTGCTATTGATTTGTGACTGAAACACCAATTTGAAACAATGGATGTATCCGAATTCAGAGATGGGAGAGTCAATTTCAGAAACTCAGGGATGAAAGGGTAAATAAATGCTCTATATTTATGTTAGATTTCTTCTACCTTTCAGTAACACATGCTGTAAAACAGCTTTAACTGATAATTTATGATACAGATTTACTAACTTCTTGTTTCTTCTCTATAAGATATTTTGACAGTCTGTGGGAGATACTGATAAAACCCAGTGGAAAGTTGAACTTGAAATCAGTTTAAACCTTTCTTACACTGTCATGGAATAATAAATATCCAGTAACACATCAGTCAGGATAATGTTTTAACACTGCTGCATTGTCTGCAAGCATTACTGAAGCTAACCATGTCAATGCAAGCAGCTGTATGTTTAAGCTATTACCTAGCAAACATACAACATTAATTCAATTGGCCTTGTGGTTTTGAAGGAGTTGATTAAATCTTTTGCCATATGTTCATGGTGGCCATCTTGGATGCTGGTTCCAAATAGGTTTTAGAAATCTGGGCCCAGTTGTTCAAAGGGTTGTTAGCTTAACGAGCTCGTTAAGGGTCATTTCGTTAACTGTTTTAGCTGTATTCAATACACAATATTCTGATATTTTTTGCTGAAAAACTGTGAGTAGCTTTTGCACTCTACTCACATTTTTTCAGCAAAAATTTCAACATATTTGCGTATCATTTGATGTAAATTTTAATGAATTGTTAACTAACGACATCGTTAGCTTTGAACAACCGGGCCCTGAAAACAGTTTGTCCTTGGCAAATATGCTCTACAAACAATCTAACTCAATCATACTGTTTTTACTTTTAGTTAGGGTTGTATCAAGCATTAACATATCTTCAAGGCATTTATGGACAGTAGTGTTGCCACTGATAATCAATTATAATGGATCATCAGTCACTTTTGCCTCTTGTGACTGATGATCGGAAAGATTTTTATAGTCGACTAATCGGAAAATTATATTTTTAGAAACATATTTTTCTCTCGTTTTATTTTTATAGGCAAGTTATTAGGAGATGAAATTCAAAGCTATTTGGGTCATTCTAGATTTGTGGTCAATAAAAGTGAAAAAAAAAAATGATAAAAATGCCTTAAATAAGTCAACCCAAAAGTACTGATATTGTTCTTATTCAATACACAATATTCTGATATTTTTTGCTGAAAAAATGTACTGCAAAAGCTACTCACATTTTTTCAGCAAAAAATTAGAGCATATTTGTGTATCACTCGATGTAAATTTTAAAGAATCGTTAACTAACGACATCGTTAGCTTTGAACAAATGGGCCCTGAAAACAGTTTGTCCTTGGCAAATATGCTCAACAAACAATCTAGCTCACAATCATACTGTTTTTACTTTAATTCCCACCCTGAGGTCTTTGTTCTAGGGAAGACTAATATCAAGTTTTAACCCTTAAACTGCCAATCACAACAATTGTCGTCTGCTTTGTCTTCTGCTTGTGATTTTAAAAGTTTGCATGAATATTCAGCAGATGACATAAACAGACAACATTTTAAGATGCAGGTTTTCTTGGCGTTTTAAGGGTTAAACCTCTGTCTTCAAATGGAGCAATCTGTTAGGACTGATGTAAATGTGGACAGATAAACGGACAATCAAACACCTTTGTCACATCTACTAAAGGAATTTAAACAAATCATCAGAAAAGTATGTACTTGTCTAGATTTATTTTTGGTAACTTGGCCTTCTGCTTCTCTTTATTTTCTGTGAACGCCTTCCTCTGTTCTGACCTAGATACGTGTTTCTGTAACAATCTCCCTCCTGAAGCAGTAGAAAAACAAGAAGTATCAGTAAAAAAGATAAATGCCAAAGGTAAAAAATGTCTTGGTGCATATAAAAGAAGTTCTGATAAATTCTGAGCTCTATTTTTTTTTATTTATGGGGGTGGGGGTGGGTGGAGGTTACCTTTTAGATGCGAGTCAGAGTAAATCATATGTTGCAGCATCTGTATAGAGCAAATGTTCTAAAGCCTGGCAATTGTATATAACCAGCTTACACACAGCGCATTCAATTAGAAGCCTGGCAATTGTGTATAACCGGCTTACACACAGCACATTCAATTAGACGGGCTTAATTTCCGTTAGATGAATTTCGAACACAGTTGCATAGTACAAGAGACTTAAGAAGCCATCAAGTTTTCTAAAGTGTTTTTATATATTTTCATTTTGTTGATAAATGCAACATCGTATGATGTCCTCGTGGTAAAAGCACTAGGGCATCATAGGATGCAGCCAAATGAATTTCCAGACTTGCAGTTCACCATGCTTGTCAAGTAGCAGACAAGAAGGTCTACAAGAATATTGACCCCAAGTCTTCAGAAGTCTACCGCCTTGCTAACCAGCTTAGATAAGAGAATGCTGATGTTGTAGGTGACAAACCAGTGAAGAATGATGCAGGAGAGATGTCAATGAGTAAAGACTCAAAGCAGAAGGCCTGGTTAGAGCACTACCAAAGGCTCCTCAACGTTGAGTTTGACTGGGACCCAGACCACCTGTCTTATCAACCACCATGGAAGGCCGGCCCATCCCAATCGCCACTGATGTGGTTAAGAAGGCTATTTATTCCACCTTTGCCTATATCAGATAGGCTTCTTGCCCATGTGAGAAACTTCTACCTAACATGACCACTGTAGTCCACCATTTACTCCACTGGTCCTAAGAACAATCCACTTAAAGGTGGGAGAAAAAGAATCCATCATGAGTCAGTCAATGCAGGATAGGGAAATCTCACCCTCAGAGTTGGAATTTCAACCAGGGACTCTGCAAGCCTCATCCCTGGTTGGAATTCCTACATCAAGGGTGAGATTTCCCTATCCCTATCCTACATGGACATGGATTCTTATACTCTCAGATGAAGGCGGGCAAAGCACTAGGCCCAATAGGCATAGTGTTGGAGATGATACTAGCAGCCGGTGACAGATTTCAAGCGAGTTCCCATGTGCCATCTCTCACTGGAGTGGGCAGCAACAGCACCTTCTAAGCACTGGGTGCACAAGAAATGCGTGGGCTCAAGGGCTTGACAAAGGACCCTGATTACAAATGTACACTGTGCCAGGGAACTGCATGCCCCTTGGAGGGAAGTCCTAGGACCTGACAAGCTGGAGGTGGTAGCTTCCTTTTGCTACCTAGAAGCCTGCTCTCAGTAGCTGGTGGCTGTGAACTTTCAACCACAACACATGTGAAAACAGCCTGGAAGAAGTTCAAGGAGCTGCTACCAGTTCTCACTTCCTACCACCTCTGTTTCAAGACACATGGCCGCGTTTATAGCTCTTGTATGAGGAGTGCAATGCTCCATGCCAGTGAGACTTGGCCACTGACAACGCAAAACTTCCAACATCTGCAGCGGAATAACAGGGCAATGATCAGACAGATCTGCAATGTCAGGCTGCAAGACGTTGTCACCACCAGGTCCAGTGAGCTACTTGCACAACTTGGCATTGAGGATCTTGACCTTTTTTTTTTGAAAGAAGAAAAAGATGCACCCTAAAAAGATAATAAAACTAGACCCCAAACAGCAAACGCTGTTCGATCTGCTAGGTCAGCAAATCAGACCAACACAGACAACAAAGTCTGAGACTGCCGATGATGGCGATCTCGATAATGAAAACCCCCAGTCCCGAACTGAACCCACAAAGCATCAGACAAAAATGTCTCTGCTTTGTATTACGGTCTAGTCAAAACAGACAAAATGTCTGTCCTTAATCATGTATCACAGGTATTTGATCATCTGTCACTAAAACTGAAGATTTATGAAAACATTTTAATAAGCCTGTGGGTGAAAACATTTTAACACTTCACTTTTAATAGACAGTGGTATTATAGTTTCATATTTCTCGGAAAGTTTTCTGGAAAGAAATAAAGCAACTCAGTCACCACTATTTACTTTTATTACTTTTTATTGGCTGTCCCAATACTTAGAAACACGAAAATTAATTATTTTTTTAGGTGTCCCAATACTTACGTCTCGTAGTTGAAAATGGCACCGATTAATGATGAAAAATGTGTCATATTTGTGTTCATTGTTTTGTGTATTTTCAGACCAGTGTCTCGTTACCCTAATCTATTGTTAATATTGAATAAACAGATTGGCACTTATTGTTTTGATTTATAATCCCCTCGTTTATCTATCATGTGTTGAGAGCGTCCAAGTGAAAAAAAATAATCATATGCTGCTTCCCCGCTTTAAAGGTTAATTGCGCATAACCGATACCGCGAATGCGGGGAACAATCTACCTGTTCTAAAAATACTGCCATTACATCGGGCGATGATGTTATTATTGGGGTTCGTCCAAACGATGTTTTGGGGTTCATCTCAACAGTGTTTTAGGGTTCCCCCAACGCTGTTTTGCATTAAAACGTTATCGGTAAACAATTCTGAGGAATTTCTTTTTTTAATTATTATTTATTCATAGTTTTTTTTCTTTTTTTTGTTGTGTTTGTTTTTTTGTTGTTTTGTTTAAGAACTTTATTGATGCACTCGAGTTGCAAATTAAAACATGACATGTCACGTGACAACCACAAAATGGCGACGCATCCAGACTGATGCAAACGCATGTGCGTTTTAGTTTTTGCAGATTTCTTGAATAAATTTCATATTAATATTCTCAAAGAAAGGTTTTATTTATTTTCTACTTTCTAACCAGCCTGCCGTAGGAACCCCCTGTTGTATGCTTAGGCGTAAAATATTGCGTGACATTATTTGTAAACAAAACAAAACACAAACCGAGAAAACAGTTTTACCCTGTTAACTAGATCATTTTTTCACCCAAATGCACTGTCCCAATTCATATGGTACAAAAAATTACTGAAAATGTTAGCGATTTTTGATATGTCCCAATTCTTAGGGTGACGAAAAATAATTATTTTTACGAATTGTAAGGGTGTCCCAATACTTTAGGTGTCCCAATACTTAGGTATATGACGGTAGTCTAAACTATTATAATTATGATCTAATCAGTCAGATTAATTCTTTCCAATAAGCAGACCATAATCCTTAACTAACCATAAGGTTTTATAATTATTCACTTTTTCGTTTCAATGTAAAAAAGGGATAAAAATAATTCGGTTAAAAGGTCTAATCCTTACCGAATACCCAGATTATCCATCAATGATAGCAAATATATGACTGATAATTTTATCTATTGTTAGGCTAATTGTACAAACATATCTTAGTCCTAAGGATGATACTAGACAGTGATTGTCTACTTCTGTGGATGAAGAATGACAACCTAAGTCATTTTAATATACAGTAACACTTCTGCCATAGGAGATATAGGAAACATATCCTTGACAAAATAAGAAAGAGAAAGACTGCTATCATCATCACAATTCCTTTGGCAGTACCTAGGTCATATCAATGTAGAGCTCTGTGGACTGACTTTTCATGGTTGGGTTATAGAGTATATAGTGCCCCAAAACATGTAACTGAATATCTCATATGTATGATACATTTTGGTCCACGATTTTATTGTCTTTTCTGACATGTTTTCACCAGAACAATGGCTACTTTTGGTTTCGAAATTTGTAATTTCATTCAAGATTTGACGTGCTGCACAATACGCTGGATTACACGTGTAAATCAACTCTTCAAGAACCTTGGTAACAGTCGATGTTGCATCAAACTTCACACTTACATAGTCCATTATTTTATTGGTCTGGGACTCAAGAGATAGTTTTTTTTCTTCCTCTGCGATTTTGGAAACATCAAGATTGGTTTCCCGCAAGTTTGCCTGTGATTTCTTTGCTGTGAATTTTGGCGGAAACTGCCAATCAGCAGCTTTGATAAAACCCAGTATGCACCAGAAAATGTTCGTTTTGCGTATCCGCAATTTTGTTTGCATTTTGTTACGCTGTAGGTTGGTTTTAACTTAGTTTTTTAATATTTTGAATTGGGTAAATACGCAGATATGCTGCTTAACTAAGCTACTGTGTTTGTTATGAGTGTGTGTGGATCCACAGCATTTTTTAGTTCATCAAACTGGTAGCGACACTTAAGAAAATCTATGGGAGACATCATGATCTGGTCAATACCTACAATGTGGCAGTATCCTGAATTGTTTCTGATGTTTTTGCCAGTGACTCGCCATAAGTAGACTTCCCAAATCCCGGACATACGCTTCTACCGATATTTCCTTCGTTCAGGCCTATGGGCATGGTAGGAGAAGCTTGCTTACCAAGTAATGCTTACTATCTGCGGTCGCCTGATTACACCCTTTATTCTGGGGTCCATGTCTGTTGGTCTGAACATTCTGATTCGTCATTTGTTTACGGATTTATGAGTTTGGATTATGGCTTAGGTACCATGACCGCAACAATTCCTTACTTGCTGTAAAAAAATTCAGTATCTATGGGCACCAGATTAGAAGTGCGGAGTGTATAGACAAAATTAACCATGCATCTCATTGAAATCATAGTCATTTTGTATTGTACAAAAAAATATTACCCTGCAAACCCTATCTTATTTGTCTTCAACAAAAACCTGGCACTAATACACTTCAGAGGGACCTCTCACAAAATTGTTTCTGCCTCCCTTTTGAATAGGGGTCTTTGCTAAAAGGAAAGAATTTGCTCCCCAGTCAGAAATGGACATGTGAATACGAAAGCAAAATGGAAGGGATGAAAGTTGTCTCCTTTGTCAAAAATGGCGGAATTGATTTATTGATTGTGTTGGGGTTTAACTACACGTCAACCCTTAAGGGTCATTTTGTGTCGTCTCCGAGAGACAGGGAGAAGAGAGACAGAAGAGACAGTAGATGAGATAAAAGAGAAGGAATGATAGGGGAGGAGGAAAATCAATGAAAGTGAAGAAACAGAAGAAGTTAAAACATTCCCCCTCTACCCGCACCTGCTGCAATGGTAGTAGGCCTTGCCCAACTGTAAGCCAATATCAGTTGGCTGCCCCGGTGATGCAAGATACAAGACACCTTTGCCTCACCAAACTTCTCCCTTGAAATGGCAGAAAATCTACCAGGTGTATCCATTCACCTTATATACCATCTGTTGCAGATTAGAGTTGGAGTTTTACAGCCCAGTCAACACTCATGTTGAGCCAGTCAGTTTACCTGATGGCACTTTTACTGGGTAGGTTTAGTCCTCTAAGTGGTTAACCAGTTCTAGTGCACATCCTTTTGCCAGAAACTGACAACTGCCATTCTTGAATCAGCGGAAGGGAGAGGATGACCATAGAAAATATTTCATAATCAATCTCCACGAAAAAGTGTTGCCAGACCTGGCTGGGATCAAATCCTCGATTTCCTGAACACCAATCAGATGCGCATCTGTCTGAGCCACCGAGGCCAGCCATCTGTAGCGGAAGACAAACTATCATGTATGTGTATGCCTTTGTCCAGTGTTTAGACAAATGAGAAGTAAGATGAGAACATGTACCTTTGGACATGAGCATGCAGCAAAAACTAAGACTACCCTGCACAACCAGTCTGATACTCAGACTACCCTGCACAACCAGTCTGATACTCAGACTACCCTGCACAACCAGTCTGATACTCAGACTACCCTGCACAACCAGTCTGATCAGTAAACTAAGACTACCCTGCACAACCAGTCTGATACTCAGACTACCCTGCACAACCAGTCTGATACTCAGACTACCCTGCACAACCAGTCTGATACTCAGACTACACTGCACAACCAGTCTGATACTCAGACTACCCAGCACAACCAGTCTGATCAGTAAACTAAGACTACCCTGCACAACCAGTCTGATACTCAGACTAACCTGCACAACCAGTCTGATCAGTAAACTAAGCTACCCCACACAACCAGTCTGATCAGTAAACTAAGACTACCCTGCACAACCAGTCTGATCAGTAAGTCTGATCAGTAAACTAAGATCACCCTGCACAACCAGTCTGATCAGTAAACTAAGACTACCCTGCACAACCCGTCTGATCAGTAAACTCAGACTACCCTGCACAACCAGTTTGATCAGTAAACTCAGACTACCCTGCACAACCAGTCTGATCAGTAAACTCAGACTACCCTGCACAACCAGTCTGATACTCAGACTAAACAGCACAACCAGTCTGATCAGTAAACTAAGACTACCCTGCACAACCAGTCTGATCAGTAAGTCTGATCAGTAAACTAAGACTACCCTGCACAACCAATCTGATCAGTAAACTAAGACTACCCTGCACAACCAGTCTGATCTGTAAGTCTGATCAGTAAACTAAGACTACCCTGCACAACCAGTCTGATCAGTAAACTCAGACTACCCTGCACAACCAGTCTGATCAGTAAACTCAAACTACCCTGCACAACCAGTCTGATCAGTAACTGAGCACTCATGACAGCCAAGAAGCCAAGATTTCTTTGGGCAGATAATGAATACTTTATCAGGCTGTGTATATGTGAAGGCTGATGGGAGTCTGCTGTTGGTTCATGAAGGTTCATTTTCTCATGTTACAGCTCAAATGTTTCTTCAAAAAGCAAATCAAGTAGGTACAAGATTTGTAGTGTTGATAAATTTGTGTAGTTAACTAAAGAAAGACAAACTAACATATTGCATGCCTGTTTAAACTCTTCTCTGACTTAACTACTAAAGTAGCAAAGTATCATTTGGTCATACAGTTATTTGGCTAGTTCTGGATTTTAGCTAGTTCTGAATAAGTGAAACCAGAATTCCGCGGAAGGCGGCGTCCCACCTGCTGGGACAAAAGTCACAGGAGCCACAATCAGAACGTGGTTATTAAATAAGTTTATTTCATTCTTAGCAGTGCTTAGTTGGAAAAGCGTCAAAAATTAAGACAAGGATTATATGAAAAGCAGATGCACATCTTCAGACTATGGAGAAAACATGTGCAAATATGGAAAAAGTGAAAAAAATAATCTAATAATTATATCCAAACCACATGCTTCATACCATGAAGAAAATATATGCAAAGTTTCAAAATGATTGGTACAAAACTGTAAGAGGAGTTGCACTCACAAGACACCCAGGGTAACTGTTGATGAAAAGACGAACGGATGGTCGGAAACTTGCACGCCTAAGTCGCCCATGCTACAGCAGGTGCGACAAAAATCGTCATCACATACATGACAGCGGTCAAATTTAAAAAGGTAAAATTGGTATGGTTCTGTCATTTATTTCTTCTTCTTCATATATCAGAAAATAAATATGGGAAATATAACCTTATTGATCAATACAATCCGATTTCCCCTAGCAATCCTATGCATAACATAAATTTTGTAAATGTGTAAATAACATCCGCCTAGATATCCTTAAGTAGACAGTCAATTAAAACATGTTTTTGTTCAACTATTGGGTGGAACATACTTCTCAACATCTGCTTAAATGCTCCCTGCAAAGATTTCAAACAAAGCCCTTGTTTTCAACCATTAATCAATCGCTAATTTGTGCATCCGATTTAGTCAGTTCTGGGTAAGGTGTTTACACACTGTGTTTAAAGGTGTGTAGATATCGATGTAGTGTATGTAAAAGAATCTAACACACGTGACAGATGACTGAAGCGAACATATGAGTCTCGTCATGAGATAACCTGCTTTATGACATATGCAAACAACAAAGACACATAGTTTTTGCATCTGCGCAGTCTGATCAGCACCATTGTTGTTCGCTGTCTAGACAGTATACTACCTATCAAAACTTTCAAGACTAGCTAATCTGGCACTGTGGCTGAGTTAGCCAGTCTATGGCTGAGTAGGCCGGTCTGAGTCTTACTTGGTTGAAATCACATTGTGCTAAACACCAGCTACAATTGGATTAATTAACACATAATTTTGCTGCAAGCTTATTTTATTTTTGGGCTTCAGAAGGGGGTAAAATAGGACCTTATGCGCATACTCCTTTCAACTTCTTAAACCTCACTGAAATATTTGTTTATATTGGAAAGATTATTAAATCCAGAAAACAGGAGCTAAATCTTGTAATAAGGAGGGAGTACACGACAAACTAGAAATGTGTCAAGATGACAAGGATGCCCCCGCCCAGGGCCATCCTCATCCACACGCAGGCATTTTGCAAAAACTTAAGTTGAAACAATGTGACCCCTGAGAGACACAAGGTATGTGTCATTGAATACATATTATCATATTGAAAAATAATATATATGGTTTAGGGGTGCAGATCTGAATACTTTCTGAGATATTTGGCTTTTGATGAAATGAAAGGGGCAGGGCAGGGTGAGGCATGATTCCAGGGGTCACAAGGTATGTGACATTGAATGCATCTCATCATAAGGAACAGTAATACATAGGTTTAGGGGTTGGGATCTGAACAGTTTCCGAGATATTACATATTTAATACTTTTACATTTTCTTTGGCCCCACCCAGTAGCCCCACCCCGATCCAGAATCAGTGGCCTAAAAATTGCCTTTTCATCAACAACTAAACAGCTTTCCTCTGTGTAATTATTGTGCTAAATTTTAACTCTTCAGCCTGACCAATGATACCATAGTGATATTTTT
The DNA here is from genome assembly GCA_964016985.1 of Anodontia alba. Classification (NCBI taxonomy): domain Eukaryota; kingdom Metazoa; phylum Mollusca; class Bivalvia; order Lucinida; family Lucinidae; genus Anodontia; species Anodontia alba. Next base: position 62,665,234 of record OZ024830.1, on the reverse strand, counting down.
AATCACATTTTTGTATGTTTTCTTGGTGACCTGTTATATATTTTGACCCCTAGCCCCGCCCAGGGCCTTAACACTGGGGCAATGGTACCGTGCATTGAAAGGCCTTGCTCTAGGTAAGTATCATACCAAGTTTCAACTTTCCAGCCCAAAAGGTATGAAAGTTATAAGCTGCAAGAGAAACGTGGATGTAAAATTGCACCTAAACTTGCAGGTAAACTTGCAGGTAAACTTGAACCTGTCTTTGGCCCCACCCAGTAGCCCCACCCCGATCCAGAATCAGTGGCCTAAACCTTGCCTTTTCATCAACAACTAAACAGCTTTCCTCTGTGTAATTATTGTGCTAAATTTGAACTCTTCAGCCTCACCAATGATACCATAGTGATATTTTTAGTCACATTTTTGTATGTTTTCTTGGTGACCTGTTATATATTTTCCCTAGCCCCGCCCAGGGGCATGACCCTGGGGCAATGGTACCATGCATTGAAAGGTCTAGCTCTAGGTAAGTATCATAACAAGTTTCAACTTTCTAGCCCAAAAGTATGAAAGTTATAAGCTGCAAGAGAAACGCGGACGTGAAATTGCACCTAAACTTGCAGGTAAACTTGAACCTGGTTACGGACGTGACATATGCACATACGGACGTAACATCACGGCAAAACTCTATATGCCCCACTCCTGCCTTTGGCAGGTGGGGGCATAAAAATTGTTATGCCATGAATTATGCGATTTTGGCTTTAAGGGCTGGTTTTAAGGTCTTTGTGACGAATGTCTTTATATCGAATTAATTGTCTCCGTAACACATAAATCCGATTTTAAGGTCTTTGTGACGAATGTCTTTATATTGAATTAATTGTCTCCATAACACATAATACAAGTTAATTAAAGTAATATATAGCCGCTGTTGCATTATCCAAGGGATTTTTTTACAGATCATTCATTATTCAGAGCTAGGAAACTATTCGGAACTAGCCAAATCAGTGGCGTACTTAGTCATTGCAAGGGCAGATAACCAAAGGCCAATGACAAATTCTTCGGTGTGGTATTTCAAGGAAGGATAATACTCTGTATCAGCCAAAATAAAAATCAAGTTTTGATCAGCCAGTTATTTGGAAATCATTATGAAGCATAACCTAAGGCTTACCCGGAACTAGCCAAATGACTGTTTCTTTTTAGTGCCTCCTCCATTAAATTGCCATTTGAATTTCTCCACACACACACACACACACACAAAATTTGATCAGCCAGTTATTTGGAAATCATTTTGAAGCATAACCTAAGGCTTACCCGGAACTAGCCAAATGACTGTTTCTATTTAGTGCCCCCTCCATTAAATTGCCATTTGAATTTCTCCACACACAGACACATGCACACACTCACACACAGACACACAGACACACACACACAGAGCAAATGGGCCATGACCCACTCATCTTAGAAATGGCAATTGCATAACTGCAGATGCCATGTAACAGTTTTCCTTTACTGGCCTAGAAACAATAAATGTGATATGCTTAAATAAGAGGCCCACGAGGGCCTGAATCCCTCTACTGGCAAGTACAATATCTGTCTCATCCAACTCTATCATGGGTAAACCTGTCTTGAAATAAACAACTTGTGATGTTCCTGTAGCTGTTTTTTTTTTTTTTTTTTTCTTTTTTTTTTTATGTTTAACTGTATGTCTATGTTTGTCAGGTTATCCAAACAAGGCTCAATCATAATCTTACCAAGTTTTCCATCCATTGGGTACATTAGCCTGAGTTTTCTACACAAGGTATGAACTTCCTGTTGTCCAGTTACAAACACAAGGATACCTCCTTCAGGGAGTAATCGATGGATTTTACAAATCTGAAAATACAAATTACTATATGTTCTGTGTTGAGGTTTTACAGCCCAGTCAACCCAATGGCGTCATGTCGAGCATGGTCAGTTTACCTAACCTCATGTTTACTGGTTAGGCTTAGTCCTCAAGTACTGTACACATTTTTTCTCCAGAAACTGATAACTGCCCTTCCTGAATCAGCAAAAGGGAGAGAATGACCACAGAAAATATTTCATGATCAATGTCAAAAGAATGTTGACGACCAGGTGGGGGTCGAACTTGCAACCTCCTGATCACCAGTCAGATGTGCATCCAACTTAGCCACAATGGCCGGCCATTATTATATGTATCAACAAAAATAATTTCCACTTCAGAAATTAATTTCAGCATCCTCAAACTGCTTTAGAACATCAGTCTCCTCATTAAGCTCATATTTTTAGCAATACTTTTTTTTTGCATCCAGACTATTCAAACAGACTTCCACCATACTTTGAGAAACCTGAGAAACACTCACATGCACACTCTTTCCTTTCGACAGATGCATACTGCTGCCACATATTATCAACAGTCATTTTATCTGGCATCAGTAGTTCTTTGGAATAGCCTTTCTTTTTGAAGTCGTCCTCCACGAAGATCTTGACTCCTTCAAAGACGGAGTCAGTAAGATCTCACATCGGTCCCCTTAATCCTTGTCCTGCTGAACCCGGATATACCATGCCTTTGCAAACAGTGTAGATCCAGATCAGTTGGCTTCTGAAGAAGCCAACTGATCTGGATCTGCACTGTTTGCCATTGAGTTTGTAAATTTTTAGCAACAATCCAGATCAAGTAATCTGACTGGCAGAAAATTAGAAGTGGGCGTGGCATCTTAATTTATTCAGCAGGACAAGGGTTAACACAAAGCACTGTTTTCTTTCTGTTTTTAACTTCAACTCCAGCCTGCACTAACACTATGTCTTTAATCGTGCCTCACTATTGCACTTTTTATCTCCTACAATCTTTCTTTTACCCCTGCACTGACAGTGCAACTGCACATAATATTTAACCCTTGTCATGCTGAATAAATTAAGATGCCACGCCCACTTCCACTTTTACCCCTGCACTGACAGTGCAACTGCACATAATATTTCACCCTTGTCATGCTGAATAAATTAAGATGCCACGCCCACTTCCAATTTTCAGCCAATCAGATTACTTGATCCACGTTGTTGACACAAATTCACATACTGAATGACAAACAGTGCAGATCCAGATCAGTTGGCTTCTGAAGAAGCCAACTGATCTGGATCTACACTGTTTGCAAAGGCAGGGCATGTCCGGGTTCAGCAGGACAAGGGTTAAAAGAGAGTGATGTGGTATGAAGAGACAGATAAATAGAGCTAATGGCATTGCCAAGAGACAAGAGGCCCATAGGCCACAATGCTCACCTGAGTTAACTGCTCTAAGTTAATCAGGTCATTTACTCATCATTCCCTATCAGTCTGTTAAGTTTCAAGGCAATGGCTTAAAGACACATTTTGGATTGCGTAACATCCTAACAACCATACGCAGATAAAGATAAGAAATTCTTGGTGACTTTGGCCACCCTTATAGGTAGGGGCCTGATAAGGGGAAATTAGCAAAGTTTATGATGGACAGAGAAACAGGTAAGGTGGGTTATTTGGTGATAATTTTATGGGTTATTTTTTTTTTTTTTTTTTTTACTTTTTATTCAATAAAATATAGCTGGTTGTTATTCATCAGCATCGCCTCTCCAAGGCAGCTCTAATGAATACCCACAACATGTTTTATTGAGAAATATAGATACGTATGCCTCTATGTCGTCAAATGCCCTCTCTATAAAGACAAGAGGCCCATGGGCCACGGGTCGCTCACCTGAGTGACATAGCCACTGCAGATATGCAGATGTTATGCAACATTTTTCCAATCCTGTCATCGCAACTAATGAAAAGATCATCATTTAAGCAGTTCTTTATTTTGAAGAAGATATATGGCATGCCAGTCAATTGAGCGTGATCATTTGAACAAACTCTAAATGGCAGCCAGCTTGGATTTACGATCAGCACAATTATAGCTATTTTTGATCTACAAGTCACCCCAATGCTTCCTACCAAGTTTCGAGTCAACTGGCCTTTCAGTTGTGGAGAAGAGGCGAAAAATAGATTTTCAAGATGGCTGCCATATCTTGGATATCCGATTGGCATGATTTTAGCTATTTTTGATCTACAAGTCACCCCAATGTCTCCTACGAAGTTTGGAGTCAATTGGCCTTTCGGTGCAGGAGAAGAAGCTAAATATAGATTTTCAAGATGGCGGCCATGGTGGCAATCTGGGATTTCTGATCAGAACGATTTTATCTATATTTGATCTACCAAGTCACCCTGATGCTTCCTACTAAGTTTCGAGTCAAGTGACTTTTGGGTTTAGGAGAAGAAGCGAAAAATAGATTTTCAAGATAGCTTCCATGGCGGCCATCTTGGATTTATGATCGGCATGATTTTAGCTATTTTTGATCTACAAGTCACCCAAATGCTTCCTACCAAGTTTCGAGTCAACTGGCCTTTAGGTTCAGGAGAAGAAGCGAAAATCAGATTTTCAAGATGGCTGCCATGGCGGCCATCTTGGATTTCCGATAGGCACGATTTTAGCTATTTTTTATCTATAAGTCACCCCAATGCCTCCTACCAAGTTTGGAGTCAATAGGCTTTTGGGTTTAGGAGTAGAAGCGAAAAATACATTTTCAAGATGGCGGCAATGGCGGCCATCTTGGATTTCCGATCGGCATGATTTTAGCTATTTTTGATCTACAAGTCATCCTGATGCTTCCTAGCAAGTTTGGAGTCAATTGGCCTTTCGGTTCAGGAGAAGAAGCGAAAAATAGATTTTCAAGATGGCCACCATGGCGGCCATCTTGGATTTCCGATCGGCACGATTTTAGCTACTTTTGATCTACAAGTCACTCTGATGCTTCCTAGCAAGTTTGGAGTCAAATGGCTTTTCGGTTCAGGAGAAGAAGCAAAAAATAGATTTTCAAGATGGCGGCCATCTTGGATTTCCGATCGGCACGATTTTAGCTATTTTTGATCTACAAGTCACCCTGATGGTTCCAAGCAAGTTTGGAGTCAATTGGCCTTTCGGTTCAGGAGAAGAAGCGAAAAATAGATTTTCAAGATGGCGGCCATGGCGGCCATCTTGGATTTCCGATCGGAACGATTTTAGCTATTTTTGATCTACAAGTCACCCCGATGCTTCCTACCAAGTATCAAGTCAATTGGCCCAGGGGTGTAGGAGGAGTAGGCTTTTAAAGCAATTGTTGACGCCGCACGACGGACGACGGACATTGACTGACCACAATAGCTCACCATGAGCACTTCGTGCTCAGGTGAGCTAATAATCACTGGAAAGGTTGAAATAAATAAATCCATTGTTCAGGAAAAGCATAATTTTGTAGCACTTTTTTTTTTTTTTCGCACAGGCATTTGAGAATTGTTACTCACCATGCTATCGGCGGATTCAGCAGACGACAAACTAATTTTTTTCTTATTTTTCCCGTAAAATAGGACTTGATATTTCATGCAAATTGTCTCCGAGGGATACAATTTGCATGAAATGTCAAATCCTACTTTCCAGGAAAAAATAAAAAAAAACAAAACATTTCTATATTCTTCTTTCTTTCCCAGCAGTTCAATGTGTAACAATAATGCCCTTCTGCTTTTAGTAAATAATGACTGAATATTGAAAGTACTAGAAAACATGTTTTGTCATAAAAATGCAATATACAACAGAAAAAGAATTTCACAGTTTTTTGACAGGTACTAAAGAAACAAATTACATTTCTGCAAAATAACATGTTCGCTCAGTGAAGACTCAGACCAGCCTGTGCATCTCCTCAGCCTGATCAGTCTGCTATTTAGACGAAGAAGCAGTTTATCTTATAGTGTGTGGTGAAGACTGATCAGACTGTACAGATGTGCAAGTGATCTGAATTTTCACTAAACATACAGACTAGTTTGTAGAAACAATTATGTTTCAGAAAATTCAGTTTGTGTGATTGCAGAAAATAAAATATTCACATTTTTGGATACAATTGTTTTTTTTTTAAATTTCCAACCTAATTTATTATATAGTGCTCCATCAGTAGGATAAGGATTCAGCTTGTGAAGTGTTCTTATTTACTTTAATAGATAAATAAATAAATTATAAAAAAAAAAGAGTCAGTTTTATATTTCTGTTTCAGTTTATTTATATTTTTTCGCAAAGCAAGAAAAAACAACACTTACATTTTTTGAAAAACTATCAAAAACTAAATAAAGTGCTACAACACAAATCAACAAATTAAATGCAAAATTTGTAAATGAATTTAATTGGTTCTAAAGTAACATATTGAATACTTCTCAATTATATGAATTACCCCTTACAGGGCCCCACCTAAGGAGACTTAACAGCCTTATAATGACCACATAATTACTTAGATAAGATAAGCCTTTGATGTGCGCTTTGTTATCAGGACTGTATATTAGGGCTGATCATGAGAGGGGGGTCTAGCCAAAGAAGGAAAAAAATATGTCTTTAAAGACACATTTTGGATTGCATAACACCCTAATGACTCTAAGGTGATTAAGATAAGAAATTCTTGGTGACTTTGGCCACCCTTACAGGTAGGGGCCTGATAAGGGGAAATTAGATTTTATATCAGCAAAGCTTATGATGAAGACAGAGAAACAGATAAGGTGGGTAAGTTGGTGATAATTTGATATTTTCCGTTTATTCAATAAAATATACCTGGTTTTTATTCATTAGAACTGCCTCTCCCATGAAGTTCTAATGAAACCCACAACATATTTTATGGAGAAATACAGATATTTATGCCTATATGCTAATTCATCACCAAATGCCCTCTTTGTCTGTTTCTTTGGATCAAATAAAGAAAATTAGAAAGATAGATAGTATTTTATTTAGTTATTTATGTATTTATTGAAAAGGAGAAGCTTTTTAGCATAAAATACACATTCTAAATTGTCAAAGAACTTTTTGACATATTCCATAATGTATTGTTTTACTGAAATGGAAATGGAATAATTGTGCAGTGTTCTTATTTACTTTAGAAAATAAAGAAATAAACAAATAAATAAATAAATAAATAAATCCTGCCTGGATTCACACTGTCTTGAAATATGGAACACAATTTTGGCATCTATCTCTCAGTTAACTTCATGTGTGGGATCAGACCACCTTGCAGGACTGCTGTCTGTTATCAATCCGTGTGCCATATTGTTGAGGAGTTAGGAAGTCAAGCAGCCTGACATTACTTAATCATTCACGAAGGTCGAGTGAGTAGCCCCCAGGAAAACAGCCCATAAATAAATAAATAAATATTTTCAATTTTATATTTCTTTCAGTTTATTTGTCCTTTTTTGCACAATGCAAGAAAAAACAACACTTTTGTATTTAGGAAAAAAAAATCTATCAAAAATAAATAAATAAATGAAAAAATAAAGTGATACAATACAAATCAACAAATAAAATCAACAAATTAAATGCAAAATTTGCAAATGAATTTATTTTGTTCTAAAGTAACATATTGTATACTGCTCAATTTTATGAATTAACCACCTAAGGAGACTTAACAGCCTTATAATGACTCCATAATCACTTAGATAAGATAAGCCTTTGATGTGCGCTCTGTTATCAAAATTGTATATTGGGGGTGATCATGAAGGGGGGGGAGGGGGGTGGGGGGGTGTGGGGGGATAAGATAAGCCTTTGATGTGCGCTCTGTTATCAAAACTGTATATTGGGGGTGATCATGAAGGGGAGGGGCAGGAGGGGGGGAGGGAGAGTTTGCCAAAGAAGGGAAAAACTGTGTCTTTAAACAGTTTTTGAGGTATCTTGCTTATAAGGTTAAAATGCTCAAATTTTCAAAGGGCCGTATCTAGTCAAAAAAGGGAGATAAGAGGAACATTTCTGTGAAATCATTTTGAAATCAGGCCACTAGCCAAGGAGGAGATGCTGTTTTATTTTTTCTTTTCTATTTTTAGCTCTGGTGGCAATTTTGTTCAGCCGAGCAGAACTATTTTAGCAATTCTGGTAAAGCGCCATAAGAGAAACACTTCTGTGAAATTACTTTGAAATCAGGCCACTGGCCATAGAGGAGATGTCTTTTAAATGTTTTTTTTTTTATTTTTACCTATGGCCGCCATTTTGTTCAGCCAAGTGGAACCATTTTAGCAATTTCAGTAGAGGGTAATTGGAGGAACACTTCTGTGCAAATATTTTGAAATCGAGCAATTGGTCAAGGACTAGATATCGTTAGAAGATTTTCTATTTGTAGCTCTGGCGGCCATCTTGTTCAAAGGAGTGGAACCATTGTGGCCATCTTAGAATTCTGATCAACAAAATTTTAGCTCGTTTCAATCCTTTTGCTACAATGCAAGTTTCAGCTCAAAGCAACCAAAAATTTGGGAAGAGATGTCAAAAATTGATTTTCAAGATGGTGGCTGTGGCAGCCATCTTGGATTTTCTATCAGCTAATTTAGCTATTTTGTGTCTACTAGGCGCCGTAATGCTCATCATCAAGTTTCATTTCAACTGGATTATAGAGATGTCAAAAATATGAATTCTCAACATTTTTCCCATATAAATGTATATGGCCCATACAAATGCATGGGGAAGCAAATTTGACCTTGCTGTTAAAAGGTCAAACGTCAACATAGGACCATCATTTTAGCAATTTCGGTAGATCTCCTGTCTCCCATAATTTGTGCAAAGATAAGGACCCAGGGCTTATTTGGTTCTGAAGAAGAAGATTTTTAAAGGTTTTTACCATATATGGGCATGGCAGCCATTTCGGTCAATGCACCATGACCATTTTAACAATCTTTCATTCTCCTGCCCCAAGGAGGCTCCACATAAAATTTGAGCAACACTGGCCCAGAGGCTTCAGAGGAGTAGTCATTTGAAATTATCAAAAGTATTTCCATACAAATGTATGGGGCCCATACAAATGCATACGGAAGCAAACTTGACCTCGCCGTAAAAAGGTCAAACGATAATGTACGACCATCATTTTAGCAACTTTGGTAGACCTCCAGTCCCCGATGGTTTATGCAAAGATTCACCCACAAGGCATCCTCGGTTCTGGAGAAGAAGATTTTTAAAGGTTTTTACAATATATGGGCATGGTGGCCATCTTGGTCAATGGATGGCAACCATTTTAGCAATCTTTCATTCCTCTACCCCAGGGAGGCTCCAAATGAAATTTGACCAACATTGGCCCAGAGGCTCCAGAGGAGAAGTCATTTGTAATTCTCAACATTTTTCCCATACAAATGCATAGGGAAGCAAACTGAACCTCACTGTAAAAAGGTCAAATGTCAATGTACGACCATTGTTTTAGCAACTTTGGTAGACCTCCAGTCCCCGATGATTTGTGCAACGATTCAGAAACAAGGCATCCTTGGTTCTGGAGAAGAAGATTTTTAAAGGTTTTTACCATATGGGCATGGGGGCCATCTTAGTCAACGGATCGTGACCATTTTAGCAATCTTACGTTCACCCAACCTAAGGAGGCTCCATATGAAATTTAAGCAAAATTGGCTCAGGGGCTTCAGAGAAGAAGTCGTTTGAAAATGTTAACGGACGGATGGACAAAAAGTGATCACTATAGCTCATCTTGAGCATAGCTCAGGTGAGCTAAAATATGCCTTTGATCAGCCTGTACATTGTACATTTGTCAGCTAACAAAATCATTACCTACTCCACATACATATGTAATTCCAACTCAAAACATGTTCACAAACTTAGTGCGTTGATTGACTCACAGCAAATTTAAAACACCATTTACACGGTATCAAATCTACTAATGAGGAATCGTAGAACTATTTTCTTTGTTTGGATTTTTAAAATAAGTTATTTCACCCACTTTTCAACATAAACATGCCTGAGTTGGAATTATAGATAATTAGTTTTCTTTTTGTGTAAACACTGGCAAATCACTAAACAACTTAATGTAAAGCCCTTTAGGCATTATTCAGTTTGTGTGTGATCTGTGTTTACTCATCAATAAAATCCACAAAAGGAAACTCATTTCTATAACAATAGAGGTCCTAAAGAGATGATGCTGATGTTTCTATAACAATAGAGGCCCTAAAGAAATAATGCAGATGTTTCTATAACAATAGTGGCCCTAGAGAGATTACGCTGGTGTATCAAAAACAATAGAGGCCCGAAGAAGATAATGCTGATGTTTCTATAACAATAGAGGCCCTAAAGAGATTATGCTGATGCTTCTATAACAAAAGAGGCCCTAAAGAGATAATGCTGATGTTTCTATAACAATAGAGGTCCTAAAGAGATAATGCTCATGTGCAAGATGATCAGATTTACATATTTTGTAGCTGCTTGAAGGCACAATTTTGCTTCACACATCTCATATTTATATGTAGTGAAGTGGACTTGACAGACATTTTGGCAATTTTTGAAAAGGGAGACAATTTTTAAGACTTTCCATCTGTAATGTGTTCTTTGTTTTATAGCTTTATTTCACTTCACTGCAGCTGATGTTTAGTGCCGTTTGGTGGCGGTAGAACATCTCCCTATACTTCATCATAGTGCAGTATATATTTTATTTCCTTTGGGATCATTCACCCTATTGTGGTATCTTTGAAAATACAGCTGTGCTCATATATATGCTAAGGGCCATATCAAAGCAGTGCTGCAAATATCAATACTGCTTATGAAGAGTCTCAATAAAACCAAGACTCTCATTTTCTATCAGTAATGTGTTCTTTGTTTCTAAAAGCAACCCTTTACAGCTTTATTTCTGTTTGCTTTTCTGCACATCAAGCCTCTTCTGAAAAGGGGTATATACTAAAAAGAAAGAATTTGCTTCCCTTTGGGAGCAAATTCTTTCTTTTTAGAGATCCTTTTCAAAAGGGAGACAAAACAATTCTAAAGAAATGTCCCTGGAAAGTGCATTAATTCCACTTAAGGCAGTTCAGTATTTGCACAATATGAGAAACAAGTCCTTATGGTGTCCCTTAAATAAGAGGGCTATGAGGACCCCAATCAGTTTATTTGAATGAGCAGTCTGACTTTTGTTACCTGCAGTTGATACAAGTCCATTTCTTTACAATCAACTTCACCTATGAATGAAAGAAGCTATGAATGGAGTTATGAAAGAAAGAATTTACCTTTCTGTAGGCCTCATTGAGGTAATTATCCAAGGGTGTTCTCTTGTTGAAATGAATAGTTACTGGAAACTGGCGTGATTCAACCTTAAACAAAATATGAAAACAAAAATGTCATCTCCAATTGAAACTCTACTCATCTGAACTGTTCATATCTGGAGTACTGAACTGGCATTTGAGCTGAAATTCTGATTTTGTTTTCTTTGGGTTACATAAGGGGTCAATCAACTTTCTTGTTTTCAATATTCAATATGAGCCAGGACAGTTTTCTTTTTCAATGAAAACAAGTGCTTGACATTGAAAGTTTGTGATTATTTGCCTTTTACTCTGATGTTTCACTGATGAGGAAGAGGACCTTATCAGGACCAAACACATTTGCAATTTAGAACTGCATCATAATTAAGGGAGAGAAAGGATTCAACAAAGTAAAACTAATGCAGCATTATTTCAGCTGAACATTCCAAAGTGGTTTCTCTGCTACCATTCTTCTTGATTTATATGTTAGCTATTCCAACTGTGCCACTGTGCCTTGTCATTATTCCCCAGTTCTTGATTTGTATGTCAGCTATTCCAGCTGTCCCAATGTACCTTGTCATTATTCCCCAGTTCTTGATTTGTATGTTAGCTATTCCAACTATGCCACTGTGCCTTGTCATTGTTCCTCAGTTCTTGATTTCTATGTCAGCTATTCCAACTGTGCCACCGTGCCTTGTCATTGTTCCTCAGTTCTTGAATATATGTCAGCTATTCCAACTGTGCCACTGTACCTTGTCATTGTTCCTCAGTTTTTGATTTGTATGTCAGCTATTCCAACTGTGCCACTGTACTTTGTTATTGTTCCTCAGTTCTTGATTTGTATGTCAGCTATTCCAACTGTGTCACTGTACCTAGTCGTTGTTCCTCAGTTCTTGATTTGTACGTCAGCTATTCCAACTGTGTCAATGTACCTTGTCATTACTCCTCAGTTCTTGATTTGTATGTTAGCTATTCCAACTGCGCCACTGTAAGTCACTATTCCTCAGTTCTTGATTTGTATGTCAGCTATTCCAATTGTGCCACTGTACCTTGTCACTGTTCCTCAGTTCTTGATTTGTATGTCAGCTATTCCAACTGTGCCACTGTACCTTATCGTTGTTCCTCAGTTCTTGATTTGTACGTCAGCTATTCCAACTGTGCCACTGTACCTTGTCATTACTCCTCAGTTCTTTATTTGTATGTCAGCTATTCCAACTGTGCCACTGTACATTGTCTTATTCCTCAGTTCTTGATTTGTATGTCAGCTATTCCAACTGTGCCACTGTACCTTGTAATTGTTCCTCAGCTTTTGATTTGTACGTCAGCTATTCCCACTGTGCCACTGTACCTTGTCATTGTTCCTCAGCTTTTGATTTGTATGTCAGCTATTCCAACTGTCACACTGTACCTTGTCATTATTCCTCAGCTCTTGATTTGTATGTCAGCTATTCCAACTGTGCCACTGTACAGTGTAATTAATCCTTCTTGATTTGTATGTCAGCTAGTCCAACTGTACCATTGTACCTTGTCATTATTCCTCAGTTCTTGATTTGTATGTCAGCTATTTCAACTGTGCCACTGTACATTGTCTTATTATTCAGTTCTTGATTTGTATGTGAGCTATTCCAACTGTGCCACTATACCTTGTCATTATTCCTCCGTTCTTGATTTGTATGTCAGCTATTCCAACTGTGCCACTGTACCTTGTCATTATTCCTCAGTTCTTGATTTGTATGTCAGCTATTCCAACTATCCCACTGTACCTTGTCATTATTCCCCAGTTCTTGATTTGTATGTCAGCTATTCCAACTGTGCCACTGTACCTTGTAATGTTCCTCAGTTCTTGATTTGTATGTCAGCTATTCCAGCTCTCCCACTGTACCTTATCATTCCTGTTCCTGATTTGTATGTCAGCTATTCCAACTGTGCCACTGTGCCTTGTCATTGTTCCTCAGTTCTTGATTTGTATGTCAGCTATTCCAACTGTGCCACTGTACCTTGTAATGTTCCCCAGTTCTTGATTTGTATGTCAGCTATTCCAACTGTGCCACTGTACCTTGTAATGTTCCTCAGTTCTTGATTTGTATGTCAGCTATTCCAGCTCTCCCACTGTACCTTATCATTCCTGTTCCTGATTTGTATGTCAGCTATTCCAACTGTGCCACTGTGCCTTGTCATTGTTCCTCAGTTCTTGATTTGTATGTCAGCTATTCCAACTGTACCACTGTACCCTGTCATTATTCCTCAGTTCTTGATTTGTATGTCAGCTATTCCAACTCTCCCACTGTACCTTGTCATTATTCCCCAGTTCTTGATTTGTATGTCAGCTATTCCAACTGTGCAACTGTACATTGTCATTGTTTCTCAGTTCTTGATTTTTACGTCAGCTATTCCAACTGTGCAACTGTACACTGTCACTGTTCCTCAGTTCTTGACTTGTATGTCAGCTATTCCAACTCTCCCACTGTACTTTGTCATTATATATTCCTCAGTTCTTGATTTGTATGTCAGCTATTCCAACTGTGCCGCTGTACCTTGTCATTATTCCCCAGTCTTGATTTGTATGTCAGTTATTCCAACTGTGCCACTGTGCCATGTCATTATTCCCCAGTTCTTGATTTGTATATCAGCTATTCCAATGGTCCCACTGTATCTTGTCATTGTTCCTCAGTTCTTGATTTGTATGTCAGTTATTCCAGCTGTCCCACTGTATCTTGTCATTATTCCTCCGTTCTTGATTTGTATGTCAGCTGTTCCAACTGTGCCACTGTACCTTGTCATTATTCCTCTGTACTTGATTTGTATGTCAGCTATTCCAACTGTGCCACTGTACCTTGTCATTATTCCTCCGTTCTTGATTTGTATGTCAGCTATTCCAACTGTGCCATTGTACTTTTCCATTATTCCTCAGTTTTTGATTGTATGTCAGCTATTCCAACTGTGCCACTGTACACTGTCACTGTTCCTCAGTTCTTTAATTGTATGTCAGCTATTCCAGCTGTCCCACTGTACCTTGTCAGTTCTTGATTTGTATGTCAGCTATACCAACTATCCCACTATACCTTGTCTTATTCCTCAGTTCTTGAATTTATGTCAGCTTTTCAAACCGTGCCACTGTACCTTGTTATTGTTCCTCAGTTCTTGATTTGTATGACAGCTATACTAACTCTCCCACTGTAACCATTCATTGTTCCTCAGTCCTTGATTTGTATGTCAGCTATTCCAGCCGTCGCACTGTACCTTGTCATTGTTCCTCAGTTCTTGATTTGTATGTCAGCTATTCCAGCTGTCACACTGTACCTTGTCTTATTCCTCAGTTCTTGAATTTATGTCAGTTATTCCAACTGTGCCACTGTACCTTGTTATTGTTCCTCAGTTCTTGATTTGTATGTTAGCTATCATAACTCGCCCACTGTAACCTGTCACTGTTCCTCAGTTCTTGATTCGTATGTCAGCTATTCCAGCTGTCCAACTGTACCTTGTCATTGTTCCTCAGATCTTGATTTGTATGTCAGCTATTCCAGCTGTCCCACTGTACCTTGTCTTATTCCTCAGTTCTTGAATTTATGTCAGCTATTCCAACTGTGCCACTGTACCTTGTTATTGTTCCTGAGTTCTTGATTTGTATGTCAGCTATTCCAACTGTGCCACTGTACCTTGTCATTGTTCCTCAGTTCTTGATTTGTATGTCAGCTATTCCAACTGTGCCACTGTACCTTGTAATGTTCCTCAGATCTTGATTTGTATGTCAGCTATTCCAACTGTGCCACTGTGCCTTGTCATTGTTCCTCAGTTCTTGATTTGTATGTCAGCTATTCCAACTCTCCCACTGAACCTTGTAGTGTTCCTCAGTTCTTGATTTGTATGTCAGCTATTCCAACTCTCCCACTGTACCTTGTCATTGTTCCTCAGTTCTTGATTTGTATGTCAGCTATTCCAACTGTGCCACTGAGCCTTGTCATTGTTCCTCAGTTCTTGATTTGTATGTCAGCTATTCCAACTGTGCCACTGTATCTTGTAATTGTTCATTAGTTCTTGATTTGTATGTCAGCTATTCCAACTCTCCCACTGTACCTTGTCACTGTTCCTCAGTTCTTGATTTGTATGTCAGCTATTCCAGCTGTCCCACTGTACTTTGTCATTGTTCCTCAGTTCTTGATTTGTATGTCAGCTATTCCAACTGTCCCACTGTACCTTGTCTTATTCCTCAGTTCTTAAATTTATGTCAGCTATTCCAAATGTGCCACTGTACCTTGTTATTGTTCCTCAGTTCTTAATTTGTATGTCAGTTATTCCAATTGTCCCACTGTTCCTTGTAATTTTTCCTCAGTTCTTGATTTGTATGTCAACTTTCCAGCTGTCCCATTGTACCTTGTCATTGTTTCTCAGTTCTTGTTTTGTATCTCAGCTATTCTGTCCTTCTGTACCTTGTCATTGTTCCTCAGTGTTTGATTTGTATGTCAGCTATTCCAGCTGTGCCACTGTACATTGTCTTATTCCTCAGTTCTTGATTTGTATGTCAGCTATTCCAACTGTGCCACTGTACATTGTCTTATTCCTCAGTTTTTGATTTGTATGCTAGCTATTCCAACTGTGCCACTGTGCCATGTCATTGTCCCTCAGTCCTTAATTTGTATGTCAGCTATTCCAACTGTCCCACTGTACCTTGTCATTGTTCTTCAGTTCTTGATTTGAATGTCAGCTATTCCATCTGTACCACTGTACCTTGTCATTCTTCCTCAGTTCTTGATTTGTATGTCAGCTATTCCAAATATGCTGCACTGACTTGGATATATTTTGAGGTCAATCATCAGGTCAGATGGAACTTATAATCCAGGTATGATGTTTCTCCATCAAATAGTATCCAAGATATAAGGCAAAATCAATGAACCATGAAATACAGATCACACTGACCTAGATGTATTTTGAGGCCAATCATCAGGTCATACAAAACTAATATCCCAGGTATTATTTTTGTGTGTATTGAGGTTTTATGGCCCAATCAACCCAATGGGGTCATGTCGTGCGCGGTCAGTTTACTTAACCACACATTTACTGGGCAGGCTTAGTCCTCTAAGTGGTTAACCAGTATTGTGCACATTCTTTCACCAGAAACTGACAACTGCCCTTCTTGAATCAGCGGAAGGGGAAGCTTAACTGTACAAGAACTCCATTATAATTTATTGAGACAGTCCAGTCTTATGACGATATCGATGCAGAAAGGAGAAAATGACCGTAGAAAATATTTCATGATCAATCTCCACGAAAAATGTTGCGGACCTCGTGGGGGCCGAACCCACGACCTCCTGGTCTCCAGTCGGATGCGCATCCACCTGAGCTACTGAGGCCGGCCCCAAGGTATGACATTTCTCCAACAAATAGTTGTCAAGATATAAGGTAAAATCACTGTACTGTGAAATGTAGATCACCATGACCTTCACTCTTTGACACTTGAAACAACAGTAGGCTGATGTATAATCC
Organism: Anodontia alba; assembly: GCA_964016985.1. Taxonomy (NCBI): domain Eukaryota; kingdom Metazoa; phylum Mollusca; class Bivalvia; order Lucinida; family Lucinidae; genus Anodontia; species Anodontia alba. The sequence goes on along the minus strand of OZ024830.1, from coordinate 62,648,731 downwards.
ATTGTGTCTACAACTTACTATCATAATGGAAATGCATGCAACATATAACAAAGGTGTCCTAGATTTTGACACCTAGCCCTACTCCCAGGCATGAACCCAATGGTGTGTTCTTTTGGAATCTTAGGAGACCCTCCCAGGTACCCAAGTTTTAAATATGAATGCTTTGTGATAAGTGACTGTCGAGATATAAGCATATGAAAAATTAGCGCATATGCATACAGTCGAACTTCGATAGCTCGAACACCGATGGCTCGTTTACCATGGCTAATTTGAACTCGTTTTTTGAGTCCCTACGAAGTTCTTCCGATAGCTCAAGAAAACAAATATTTAGGGAATTTTTCTTATTTTATCGTGAAATTTTATATTGTGTGTATATTGAGTACACTCAACATACAATTATTGTGTAGAAAATCAAAAAAAAAATCCCTAAATTATCGCCACTTGCTTCCTGACTTGGCACCATAATTAACCCTCAGTGGCTCAAACCACCCATGTCTCGAACACTTTTCTATGGTCCCAAAGATGTTTGAGCCATCGAAGTTTGACTGTATAACATTACAAAGGTGTCCTAGATTTTGATTCCTTGCCCCACCCACAGGCTTGAACCCAGGGGTGTATTCTTTTGGAATCTCAGAAGACCCTCCCAGGTACCCAAGTTCCAAATATGAATGCTCTGTGATATACGACAGTTGACATATAAGCATTGAAAAACTTTAACGCAGTGTGACGGGAACATGAATGGTAATGGGAATGCAAATGAGGATAACCGGGACGACTACAATAGCTCTCCTTATAAATTGTATAGGCGCTTCGTATTATTTTAATCAGTGTATTATGAGCAAATTCCTATTACATTTTTGTCATTGTTTATTACACTTGAAAGAATTATTTTTTTCCATACATTGATTTCATATTCAAGAACAAATAACCAGGGAAAATGAAATTTATTAAACATTAGAAAATTCTATGTCCTGAAGTGCACAATTTAAGTATTAAAGCTTAAAACATTCTTTAATCATCCTCAAAATTAACCAATGAAAACAAACAAAAGGCACATGGGCCACAACGCACACCTGAGTCAACTGCTGTATTGTGTTGAGGTTTTATGGCCCAGTCAACTCACTTTTAGGCAGGCTTAGTTCTCTATGCGGTTAACCAGTATTGTGCATATTCTTTTGCCAGAAACTGACAACTGCCCTTCTTGAATCAGCAGAAGGGAGAATATGACCATAGAAAGTATTTCATGATCAATCTCCACGAAAGAAGTTAATCAGGTCATTTACTCATCATTCCCTATCACCCTGTCAAGTTTCAAGGCAACGGCTTAAAAAAAAATCCAGAATTTTTTTTCAAAAGTTAATATTATTTTAGATAACTTCCTCACAAGACTTCATTGCAATTTTTGCAAAGGGGGCATAACTCAAAAAGATAGCTTGTGGAAGGGATGGTGTGATGGCTTCTGAGATGTTGATTAAAGGTGGCCATTTTAGTTGTTATGGCAAAACTTTAAAGTAGGAAATTTGTGAAAAACCAGTAGGGAGAGAAGACCATGTGAAGCTACAACAGGGAAAAAAGACCATGTGAAGCTACAGCAGGGAAAAATATCATGTGAGGCGCCAGTAGGGAAAGAAGACCCTTTCTAACATCCCTGCTCATGTTGTTCCTTATTTGTCTTTACATTTCTAGCCATACTTTATCTAAGGCTTTTCTATTTTTAGCTCTGGTAGCCATTTTGTTCAGAGGAGCAGAACCATTTTAGCACAAGGCAGTCTAAAGGACAGCTATATCCCCCGCCGCAGAATGACAATGGAGGGGCTCAAAATTCAAGGCTCAAACTAGTGGCCTTCAATTGTGACCTTGACCTTGAGTCTGCATTGTTGAGTTATGGGGTCTGCACATCATCTCACTAAGGCGAACATTTGACCCAAATTTAATAAATATCTTTTAAAGGGTTCAGGAGATATGGAGTGAACATGAAATTCAAGGCTCAAACTCATGACCTTTAACTGTGACCTTGACCTTGAGTCTGCATGCCTGAGTTATGGGTTCTGCACATCTCCTCATTAAGGCAAACATTTGACCAAAGTTTCATGAAAATCCTTCAAATGGTTCAGGAGATATGGAGTGAACAAGAAAGAGACGGATGACCTTCAATTGTGACCTTGACCTTGAGTCTGCATCGTTGAGTTATAGGTTCTACACATCATCTCATTGAGGCAAACATTTGACAAACGTTTAAAGAAAATCCTTCCAGGGGTAAAGGAGATATGGAGCCGACACCAAATGCAAGGCTCAAAATGTGACCTTCAACTGTGACCTTGATCTTAAGTCCGCAGGGCTGAGTTATGGGTTCTGCACACTGTCACACTGAGGTGAACATTTGACCAAATTTTAGAGAAAATCCTCCCAGGAGTAAAGGAGATACAGAGCGGACACAAAATTCAAGACTCAAAACTGTGACCTTGAACTGTGACCTTGTGAATCTGCATGGTTGAGCTATGGGTTCTGCACATCATTTCACTGAGGCAAACATTTGACCAAAATTAAAAGAAAATCCTTCCAGGGGTATAGGAGATATGAGCTGAAATTCAAGGCTCAAACCCATGACCTTGACCTGTGACCTTGACCATGAGTTGGCATGGTTGAATTATGGGTTCCGCACATTGACTCACTGAGGCAAATATTTGACCAAAGTTTAGAGAAAAATCCTCCCAGCAGTAAAGGAGATACAGAGCGGACACGAAATTCAAGGCTCAAACCCATGACCTTGAACTGTGACCCTGACCTTGAGTCGGCATGGTTGAGTTATTGATTCTGCACATCGTCTCACTAAGGTGAACATTTCCCCAAAGTTTAAAGAAAATCCTTCCACTGGTATAGGAGATACAGAGCGGACATGAAATTCAAGGCTCAAACCTGTGACCTTGAACTGTGACCTTGACCTTGTGTCGGCATGGTTGGGTTATGAGTTCTGCACATCATCTTACTGAGGCAAACATATGACCAAACTTTAAAGAAACTCTCCAGGGGTATAGGAGATATAGAGCGGACACGAAATTCTAGGCTCAAACCCATGACCTTGACCTGTGACCTTGACCTTGAGTTGGCATGGTTGACATGGGTTCTAGACATCGACTCACTGAGGCAAACATTTGACCAAAGTTTAATGAAAATCTTTCAAAAAGTTCAGGAATTACGGAGTGGACAAGAAAGTGTTACAGAAGGACAGATGGGCGGACAGATGGAGAAATGGACAGACGGAGATGGACAGACAGACAGATGAAGGCCATTTCTGTAATCCCCCCCCCCCCCACCCCCCAGTGGGGGATTAAATATTGGTAGAGGGTCACCTAAGAAACATTTCTAAGTAATTATTTTGAAATGGGGCCATTGGCCTAGGAGAACATGTCTATTTTGTTCAGCTGAGCGTAACCATTTTAGCAATTTTGGTAGAAGGCCATTAGAGGAACACTTCTCTGCAAAATATTAAATATTTTGAAATCAGGCCACTGGCCAAGGTGGAGGTGTTGTTTGAAGATTTTCCTATTTTTAGCTCTGGTGGACATCTTGTTCAAAGGAGCAAAATCATTTGAGCAATGTTAGTAAAGAGGAACATTTGGCATAAGAGGCATAAGCGGAACATTTGTCTGAAATTGGCATAGTGGTTTTGGAGTTGTCATTTGAAGAAATTGTTGACTACACATGACGGACGCCAGACACAGGCTAATCACAATAACGAGCACCTTGTGCTCAGGTGAGCTAACAAGATGGCAGCTATGATGGCCATCTTGGAGTTTTGATGGCACAATCTTAGCTATTTTCAATCTAGAGGTCATCCTGTTGCTATTGTGTAAGTTTCAACTCAAATCTTCCAATCATTTGGGAGGATACGTCAAATTAGTTTTCAATATAGCAGCTGTGGTGGCCATCTTAGATTTCTAATCAGCAAAATTTTATAAACTCAACTCAAATCACCCAATGGTTCAAGAGCACAAAAATCAAGAAATGATTTTCAAGATGGTGGCTGTGCTAGCAATTTTGGATTTCCATTCCACACAATTTAAGCTACTCATATCTACTGGTTGGCCTGTTGCTCCATCATAAGTTTGACTTAATTGGCAGAGTAGTTTACAAAAGGAGGTGTGGAAAATAGATTTTCTGATTGGTACAATTTTAGCTATTTTTGATTTAGAAGTCATCCTGTGCTACATTGTGTTTCAACTCAAAACTGCCCAACTGTTTGAGAGGAGGCGTCAAAACTTGGTTTTCAAGATGGAGGCTATGGCTGCTATTTTGGATTTCCAATTGGCATGATTTTAGCAATTTTTAATCTACTTTAAACCTGCTGCTACATTGTAAGTTTCAACTTAATACCTCTTTTGGTTTACGAAAGGATGTCCAAAACAGATTTTCAAGATTGCAGCTGTGGTGGCCATCTTGGATTTCCCATCAACACAATTTTAGCTCATTTCGATCCAGAATTCATCCTGTTGCTAAAGAGCAAGTTTTGGCTCAAATCGACCAAAGGTTTGGGAAGAGATATCGAAAACTGATTTTCAAGATGGCGGCTGTGACAGCCACCTTGGATATTACATCGGCTAAGTTTTAGCCATTTTGTGTCTATGTGTCTACTAGGTGCCTCGATGCTCCTCATCAAGTTTCAACTCAAATGAATGAAAGTCTTCAGAGGAGACGTCCAAAATACAGATTCTCATCATTTTTCCCATACAAATGTATAGGGCCCAAACAAATGCATGGGGAAGCAAAGCAAATGTGACCTTGTTGTAGAAAGGTCAAACGTCAATGTAGGACAATCATTTTAGCAATTTTGGTAGACCTTCCATCCCCCATGATTTATGCAAAGATTAGGCCCCAGGACTTATTTGGTTCTAGAGAAGATTTTACATGTTTTTACCATATATGAACATGGCGGCCATCTTGGTCAATGGACTGCAACCATTTAGCAATCTTTCTTTCCCCTACCCCAAGGAGGCTCCACATGAAATTTGAGCAACATTGACCTGGCAGCTTCAGAGGAGGTCATTTGAAATTCACATTTTTCCCATATAAATGCATAGGGAAGCAAACTTGACCTCTCTTAAAAAGGTCAAACGTCAATGTACGACCATCATTCTAGCAACTTTGATAGGTCTTCTGTCCCCAATGGTTTGTGCAAAGATTCAGCCCCAAGGCATCCTCGGATCTAGAACAGAAGATTTGTAAAAGTTTTTACCATATATGAGCATGGTGGCCATCTTGGTCAACAGACCGTGACTATTTTAGCAATCTCTCGTTCCCCTAAACTAAGAAGGCTCCATATGAAATCTGAACAAAATTGGCTCGGCGGCTTCAGAGCAGAAGTTGTCTGAAAATGTTAATGGACAGACAGATGCACCGACAGATGACATACAAAAAGTGATCACTATAGCTTATCCTGAGCATAGCTCAGGTGAGCTACCAATATGGAAACTGGCCACTGTTTTTACAAAATGCCAGAAAGTTAATCTCGAGTACTGAGGAAAATTTCTTTAATCAGTATTGTGAAACTTGCCAGTTTTCACTATAGAAATGTGAAAAAAGGATAAAAAAATTCTAAGGTTCTTGTCAAGATGTTACATTATGGACTAAGCAGTTATCCAATAGCTCTAAATATGGTCTTTTTAATAAAAAAATATTGTTATTTTTCTTATTTCAAAAAACATATGTTGTGGTACTAAAAAGGCAAATCCATTCAGTAGCCAAAAACATATGCTTTGTATAGAAATAAGAAACTTATCAGCCAAAACATCAAAAAATATACCTTCACGTGAGTGCAAAGGTAAGATTCATAACAGCCTGCCCATTTGCAGTCTGATCAGAATCTTCAAAGGACACATTTTGAACAGCCAAGGATGCAAAGTTTCTTCCTGCAGACAACAAAGACTTTGATCAGACTGTGCAGATGTGCAGGCTGATATGAGTCTCCATTGGGCGCTTATGTCAGAAGGCATGTTTTCTCACGTTGAGGCTCATATTTACCTAGCTAGCCGTTTTGTCTGGAGCAGATCTACTGGATGAAATTATTACTCCAGTTACACAGGACAGTAAAACCTCAATGACTCACACTGATGGCTTCTTTTCCCTCGCTGAGTCAAACTCTTTTGTCCCTAGGAACTTCTTACAATAGCTCAAGAAAACAAATATTTAGGGATGTTTTAGGGAAATTTTCTTATTTTAAAATGAGAATATATGTTGTGTCTACTCACTAGAATTGCCTCATAGAGGTAATTCTAATGAGTACACTCAATATATCATTATTCTATAGACCATCATAAAGACATCCCTAAATTATCCCCATTTGCCTCCTGACCTATGCTATGATTAACCCTCAGTGGCTCAAATTACCCTGGTCTAGAACAAATTGCCATGGTCCCAAAGATATTAGAGTTTCTGAAGTTCAACTGTGTTGAAGTATTTGGATGAAGAGGCCTGAGCAAACAGTGTAGAACCAGAGAATGCAGAATATGATCAGTGTCTACAGTTTGCCATTCAACTACATGTACAAGTTTTTAGAAACATCATCATGTAGCCAAATGTTCAAAGTTTAGGAGAAGAGTGGTTTGGAATTAAAGTATCTGAATATCTATTGTAAATAGGGTACACATATTTTTGAAGGAAAACATAAAATCACTGAACTTACCTTAATTACTGGAGGAGTAATTAGAAACAGCCGTTTATTTTCAGTAAAATCTTCTACCCTCAATGTTGCAGACATAATCACCAGTTTTAGTGGATTACCTTTCTAAATAAAAATAAATAAAACAATCAGTAAATAAGATTTTTGAATGAATAAAAGGTAAGTAATACAGATACAATAACTCATTATTTGTATAAAAACTCATTCTTATACAAATAGGTGTTACAGATGAGAAATTATCTTTGGGTTTATACTGGCAAGGCAAGATAAATTTTGATTACTCAAGGACATTACTGCATATTTGAAGTTTATCAAATATGCACATATTCTTAGACATATAAACCAGAGGACCAATAGTCCTGTAGCTCACCTGAAACTATTTGTTCTGAGCAAGCTTATGGTAACATTTTTAAAGAATGAAACATACGGGTATGGTAGCCGGTACAATTTGAAAAATATTTGCTCTGTATCCTACAGTAACTTGGTATGGAATATAGCTTTAATCAATTTGGTGAAACAGAAACTTCACATAAAATATGGTTTTGATAAAGTGACATACCATATATCAAAGGCTTGTGCCTTCTAGTTTCACACAAAGAAGTTTTTAGAGTTTTTTCCCCATATGAGTTAACTTAAAACAAGTGACTCCTGGGGCAGGGCCATTTTTAACTCAGGGCTATAAAGTGTACAATCTTGGTACAAGTCCACTAGATAAAACTAAGTACCAAATGTCAAAGGCCTAGGCCTTCTAGCTTCACACAAGATCTTTAAAGTTTTTTCCCCATAAGAGTCTATGTAAGACAGAATCATAGACAACAAGCAAATTCCATGGGGAATTTATGTCCCCTGCCTTATTTTTATTTGAGGTGTTAAAAATGGTAAAGTTAACCAGAGGACCATTGGTCCTGTATCAATTACCTAAGTATTGAAGCAGGAAACCAGTGATAAAAAATAATTTCAAGATTCTGAAAAAAAAACACATGCATATCTTCAGACCATCCTTAAAGCACCTGTAAAGTTTCAAAAGGATCGGCTTAAAACTGTGGTAGGAGTTACGGGGTCACGGTACCTACTCCCTATACGCTTCTGTAGTATTAGAACTAAAAAAATGTCTAAGTTAAAAATGCGGAAAAAGTGATAAAAAATTATTTCAGGATACTGAAAAAACCACATGCATATCTTCAGGCCATCCTAAAAGCCCTTGTAAAGTTTCAAAAGGATCAGACAAAAACTGTGGGAGGAGTTAAGGGGACAAGGTACTTGCACCCTATACACTTCTGTAATATTAGAACTAAAATAATGTCTAAGTTAAAAATGCGGAAAAAGTAATAAAAAATTATTTCAGGATTCTGACAAATCCACCTGCACATTTTCAGGCCATCCTAAAAGCCCACATAAAGTTTCAAAAGGATCGGTCAAAAACTGTGGGAGGAGTTAAGGGGCCAAGGTACCTACTCCCTATAGACTTCTGTAATATTAGAACTCAAAAAATGTCTAAGTTCAAAACGTGTAAAAATTGATAAAAAATAATTTCAGGATTCTAAAAAAACCACATGCATATCTTCAGACCATCCTTAAAGCACCTGTAAAGTTTCAAAAGGATCGGCCAAAAACTGTGGGAGGAGTTAAGGGGACAAGGTACCTACTCCCTATAGACTTCTGTAATATTAGAACTCAAAAAATGTCTAAGTTCAAAATGTGTAAAAAGTGATAAAAAATAATTTCAGGATTCTGAAAAAACCACATGCACATCTTCAGACCATTCTTAAAACACCTGTAAAGTTTCAAAAGGATCGGCCAAAAACTGTGGGAGGAGTTAAGGGGACAAGGTACCTGCTTCCTATACATTTCTGTAGTATTAGAACTCAAAAAATGTCTAAGTTAAAAATGCAGAAAAAGTGATAAAAATTATTTCAGGATTCTGAAAAAACCACATGCATATCTTCAGGCCATCCAAAAATACCCATGTAAAGTTTCAAAAGGATCAGCCAAAAACTGTGGGAGGAGTTAAGGGGACAAGGTACCTACTCCCTATAGACTTCTGTAGTATTAGAACTCAAAAAAGTCTTTCAAAATGTGTAAAAAGTGATAAAAAATAATTTCAGGATTCTGAAAAAACCACATGCACATCTTCAGACCATCCTTAAAATACCTGTAAAGTTTCAAAAGGATTGGACACAAACTGTGGGAGGAGTTAAGGGGACAAAGTACCTACTAAAAATTCGGAACCATGCACCACGCACTATGCACCACGCACCACGGAAAACCAAAAACAGTGTCCCTCCGCTTTTCTTCGAAAAGGCGGGGGACAAAAATGCCTAGGGCTAAAAAAGCTAGAAAGTAATGCTAAGAGGCCACTTGAAGAAATAACATCTGAACCTGAAACAACGGACGGAGCCATTTTGAACCTAGGGCCACAATTTGAACATTACTGGTAAAGGCCCTCTAACTGAAGCTACATACCGAATATCAAAGGTCTGGGCCATCTAGTTTTCAGACAAGAAGTTTTTCCTTACATGATACTATGTAAAACAAGTGTTCCTTGGGATGGGGCCATTTTTGACCCCAGAACTATAATTTAAACAAACTTGGTAGAGGTCCATCACTAGATGAAGCTACTTACCAAATATCAAAGGTCTTGGCCTTCCAGTTTCAGACAAGAAGATTTTGAAAGCATTTTAACCATATATGGGTGTGGTGGCCATCTTGGTCATGTGACCCAGATGCTGTGAACAAACTTTCATTCCCCTTACCCACTGAGGCTTCATATGAAATTTTGGCATTAATAGCCCAGTGGTTTCTGAGGAGAAGACATTTTAAAAGTGTGGACGACGGATCATGACAGATGGATGGAGGACAGAGCCTGCCTATACTATAAGCTCACTTATGAGCCTAAAGGCTCGTCAGCTAAAAATGACGTGAAAAAAAAAATTATGAATTACAACCCAACATGATGATAATTTCTGTTAAGTTTCATGAAAATCTAGTTAAAACTGTCGAAGAAATTTGTTTCAAAATGTTAGACAGATGGACTTCAGTGCCAAGGGCTGATAGCCTTGCAACAACATGAGTTGTCAGAAGATAAGAAAATTATCTTTAAATATTAAAGGTTAAATGCAGAACTTCAACAGCTGTAAATGACAGAGTATGACCTGACTTTGATGACAGAAGAATGTCAAACTGAGGCATGGGGTATATGCCATTGAAACATCTTCCCTTAGGTTGGTGTGGAGAAAATATGAAAGCTATATCGTACATGCTGAATCCCTTAGGTTGGTGTGGACGAACTATGAAAGCTATATCTTACATACTTCAGCAGTCATGTACACTTTTCAACCCCTGTCCATGCACATACCACTTTTTCAAAGCCCCTAAGTATGGTACAAGTTCCATCGAAGTAGGACCACAAACATAAAAGTTAAACACCAAAATGCATTTTGATTTTTTGAAAACCTACCAAGGGACATAACTCCAAGAGTTATGGACCCTTGGCCCCTATTCCGGTATACACGATACATCCAGTCATTGTCCATGTTGATACGAGCCTTCAGCTTTCTAGCTTTCATAGTTCCTCAGAAATCTGTTTCGAAAATTTTCAAGAATGGCAAAATTTGAAAAACCTATGAAGAGACATAACTCAAAGAGTTATGGGCTCTTGGCCACCATTCTGCCACTACACCTTCTTTACCTTAGAGACCAAGTGTGGTATAAGTGTCACTGAAGTAGGACCACAAACATAAGTTATTGAAAACCTACAAAGGGACATAACTCCAAGAGTTATGGGCCCTTGGCCACCATTCTGCCTCTACACCCCACATACCTTAGAGACCAAGTGTGGTATAAGTTTCATCGAAGTAAGACCACAAACATAAAAGTTATTGAGCGAAATGCATTTTAATTTTTTGAAAACCTACCAAGGGTCATAACTCCAAATGTAATGGACCCTTGGCCCCTATTCCAGTACACAATATTCATCCAGTCATTGTCCATGTTTATACTTATTTTCAGCTTTCTAGCTTTCATAGTTCCTGAGAAATCTGTTACGAAAATGTTCAAGAATGGCAAAATTTGAAAACCTATGAAGGAATATAACTCCAAGAGCTATGGACCCTTGCCCATCATTCTGCCACTACACCTTCCTTACCTCAGAGACCAAGTACGGTATAAGTTTCATCTAAGTAGGACCACAAACCTAAACGTTATTGCGCAAAATGCATTTTAATTTTTTGAAAACCTACCAAGGGACATAACTCCAAATGTTATGGACCCTTGGCCACTATTCTGTGATTACACCATCCTTACCTCAGAGACCAAGTGTGGTATTAGTTTCATTGAAGTAGGACGATAAACATAAAAATTATTAAGCAAAATGCATTTTAAATGTCGAAAACCTACCAGGGGACATAAGTCAATTATGGACCCTTGGCCACCATTCTGCCATTACACCTTCCTTACCTCAGAGACCAAGTGTGGTATTAGTTTCATTGAAGTAGGACCACAAACATAAAAGTTATTAAGCAAAATGCATTTAGTTATGGGCCCTTGGCCATTATTCTGCCACTACACCTTACTTACCTCAAAGACCAAGTGTAGTATAAGTTTCATTGAAGTAGGACTATAAACATTAAAGTTATTAAGCAAAACGCATTTTAATTTTTGCAGTCACGGAATCACAGAGTCAGGGAATAATGGAAGGATATGGCAAATCCAGTTTAGCCCCACTTTTTCGAAGCGGGGCAAAACTATGAGAAGGAGAGACAACTCCAAAAGTAAGAAAGCCAGAGTTGTCATTCTTGTATGTAACACTTCATCACATCCTGTTCTACATTTCTACCAAGTAAAATTAGAATAATCCAAAGGGTATAGGGCATTAAAGGAACAGAGCGGACATGAAATCAAATTCAAACACAAGAAGGGGGGATAACTCCAAAAGTAAGAAATTCAGAGTTCTTATTCTTGTACATAACAAGTCATCGTCCTGTTCTAGGTTTCAACTAAGTATCATCAAAATATTTTGAAGGGTATTTGAGTTACAAAGCGGACACAAAATCAAATTCAAATACAAGAAGGGGAGATAATGCTAAAAGTAAGAAAGACAAAGTTATCATTCTTGTATGTGAAACATCCTTTTATCCTGTTCTACATTTCTATCTTGTCGCAATAAGCCATTGAATGAAATGTGATATCCTTGATAAAATACATGATCGGTGTACACTGTGGTCAGTCTCATTATGGCATCTGTGAGATATGGTCATAATTATTATTAAGACAAATCAGTTATTGTATAGTTTTAATGTTTGTTTGTGTTGAGGTTTTATGGCCCAGTCAACCCCAATGGGGTCATGTCGAGCTGGTCAGTTTACCTAACCACACGTTTACTGGGCAGGCTTAGTCCTCTAAGCAGTTAACCAGTATTGTGCACATTCTTTCGCCAGAAACTGACAACTGCCCTTCTTGAATCAGCAGAAGGGAGAGAATGACCGTAGAAAATATTTCATGATCAATCTCCATGAAAGAATGCTGCCGACCTCTGCAGGGGTTGAACCTGTGACCTCCTGATCTCCAGTTGGACGGCACATCCAACTGAGCCACAGAGGCCCATACACTAATACTTGTAGTTTTGAAGAAAGGCATTTAGTAGATTAACATTTTGCAACAAGATTCATGAAAATCGACCAATCTATAAGAAAATTATAAAGGTTTAAAAAAATTGGTAATGTGAGTCCAGCATCTATCACACTCAAAAATATCAAATAACAGCCATACTGATGCAAGATAATTTCAGTGAATGGCCATTATATATCCCTTTTTATTGCCTATAATGAAAATTTATTGTTTTTAAGAGAAAACAATGTTTCCTTGTGCTTGAAATTAGTGATTTCTTATTTCGTCACGTGACATGACTGACAAAATAGCGGCCTCCATAGAAAAGCTATTGTGAAATACAAAAGACCATATCACCTAAACCACTCAACCGATTTATATAAAATTTGTGGCAAAATGTTTGCCTCTTTAACCCCTTTTTACTGAAGTGAAAATTAAAGTTTGTGGGCCCTTACCTTTAAATTTCTCGCCTTCAGGCGAGAAATTTAAAACTATGCAATAACCTATACAAGTATCATCAAAAGATTCCAAAGGGTATTCAAGTCACAGAGCAGACAAGAAGTTTTACGCCGATGCTGACGCCGTGGCCAACGGGATCCCTCCCAAAAACAATATGTACCTCCCCCCCCCACCCACTCTCCCCACACACACACCCTTTGGTAGGTGGGGGGATGTGTGTGTGGGTGAGGGTGGGCAGGGGGGGAGGGCAAAGACATAAATATATAAATATGGTACGATGTTAGTCTCACCTTAGTTCTGAGTGGTACAATTCTAGACAGAAGTCCTATCAGGATGTCTGTGTACATACTTCTCTCATGAGCCTCATCAATGATAATTACACTGTATTTTGTTAACAGAAAGTCCTGTAAAAAATGCATATCTTAGTGAACAGAAAATTCTGAAAAAGAACAATTACTGATATCGTAATAAACAGGTATATGTAATCCTGTTCAAAAACACATCTTAATACACAGAAAATCCTGCAAAGAGGATTACATATCTTAGAGCTTTCCTGAGGTACTGAAATAGGAAGAGATGTGGAACACTAAAGAAATAATATCTCACAATAACAGACACAAAAAAAAAAATTGCAAAACAGGAACCACCTTGGAAGCAGCAGAAATCTACTGGAAGCTTAAACCGTTTATTCTTATACAAAACCTCGACCTTTTCTCAATTCCTATATCTTGCAAAATAAATTGATTGATTGTGTTGGGGTTCAACGACATGTCAACCCTTGTGGGTCATTTTGTGTTGTCTCCCAGAGAAAGGGAGAAAAGTGATGGAAGAGATAGTAGAAGAGATGAAAGAGAGGGACAGGGAAGAAAGGAACAGGAATGAAAGTGAAGAAACAGAAGAAATAAAAATATTCCCCATCTACCCTTACCTGCTACAAGGATAGCAGGCCTTGCCCAACTGTAAGCCAATATCAGTTGGACGCCCCGCTGACGTAAGATACACGACAACATGAAATGATAATACCCTGCCATTATCGTGTCATGGGCAGATAACTGTCAAAAACTGACTAAATTTGCCGATGAGCAATCCCAAACCAGATCTCCACAATGTACACAATATCAATGCAAACATCAAATTTGGTGAAAATCTACTGAGATTTACATAAGTAATTGTCCAGAAAGTAAAATACAGACATGTAACATGCAGATAACTGTAAAAATAGACGAAATTCCACCATTAGCAATCCCGAAGCAGATGTCCACAACATCAATGCACACAAAAAGTTTGGTGAAAATCCATTGATATTTAGTAAAGTTATCGTCCAGAGTTATGGCCCCTTGACCACTATTCTGCAATTACACCTTACTTACTTTAGAGTAAGGAATCACATGGTCACGGAATCACGGAATGTCAGAAGGACATGGCAAATCCAGTATAGCTCCACTTTTTCAAAGCGGGGCTATAATGATGTCAATGTCATATTTCATGTAGTGACCTAGAAAAACACAACTTAAAATTTTACAAAGAAACTGGTTGCTGTAAAAGGAAATTAAAAAGAGTTTTAAATGTTTCTGAATGTCTTATTTAATTTTATACATACCCATATTATGAATTAAATCATTACTTCTGTAATGAATGTATCTGGTCAGTGCGCAGGGTGGGGAGGTGAGTAGGGGCAATGACTGAAACTTTGAACCAGTTTCTAATATCATTCCAAGAACCAATTAAATCCATATGGGCAATCAGGAGATATGGATCTTTAAGTTTGTGACTGAGTTGAAATTTATTTATATTCACTACAGCTAGTGTTTAGTGCTGTGCAATGGTTGTACATGTAATACATCTCCCTGTACTTCACTTCAGAGTTGTTTGTATTTTCTGGTCCTTTGGGATCAATGAGCTTACTTGGACCTATTTGAAAATTGAATATATCTCAACCTGAAGACATGAGCAGTGTTGCATGAACTGACTCAATAAAAAACAAGAGGTCCATGATGGACCTGATCTGAATTGCTCACCTGAGTTATGATGTAATAACTTGGGAGATCATCAATCTGATGATGATTCATTGCAAGACTATAATAACTGTCTTCTATTTTTGTAACTGGAACAGTTTTGTACTTTTCAATCTATCATTATGGTGGAAGTGCCTGACTAAATGCCATGGTAAAATCAAAGCAATGACAGCACTGGTGTGTCAATTGTCTCCGAGTGTAGGCTGGGAAAATGGTCCTGAATGGGGACTGTTTGCTTTAACCCTTAAATTTCTGGGCCCAGTTGTTCGAAACTAACGATGTTGTTAATTAAAGAATCGTTAAAACTTTGATCATTAAATATAGCATATATGCTAATAAGTTTGCTGAAAAAATGTGAGTAGCTTTTGCAATTGCAAAAGCTACTCACATTTTTTCAGCAAAAAATATCAGAATATTGTATATTGAATCCACTTAAACAGTTAACAAAATGATCCTTAACGAGCTTGTTAAGCTAACAAAGCTTTGAACAACTGGGCCCTGTATTTTAAGCAAACAGTATAGACCTTGATCAGATGCCATGGTAAAATCAAAGAACTGACAGCACTAGTGTGTCGATTGTCTCCGAGTGAAGGCTGGAAAAATGGTTCTGAATGGGGACTGTTTCCTTTAACCCTTAAATTTCTGGGGCCCAGTTGTTCAAAGCATCGTTAGCTTAACCAGCTCGTTAAGGGTAATTTCGTTAACTGTTTAGCGGATTCAATATACAATATTCTGATATTTTTTGCTGAAAAAATGTGAGTAGCTTTTGCACTGCAAAAGCTACTCACATTTTTTCAGCAAACAATTTCAGCATATTTGCGTATCACTCAATGTAAATTTTAACGAATCGTTAACTAACGACATTGTTAGCTTTGAACAACTGGGCCCAGTATTTTAACCAAACAGTATAGACCTTGGTCAGATGTTGCATTCTGCAGCATCTGATCTGGGTCTACACTGTTTTCAAGTGTCCCAGCATATGAGCCCAGACCATGTTTTACAGATAACTCTGTTTACAATGCACTCTGACGTCACAAGGGCATAGCACGACTATAAATAACCATAACCTGGATTTTGTACATGGTGAAGATATAGTCAGCAGGTGGAATATTAGTAACTTTGGGTCGATACATAACAAGTGCTGTCTCATGACAGCATAGCTCGCCTGTTTGAGCCTTGTCTACCTAGGATTTCACATTCACGTCAAAAGGTGTATTTGTACCATGATTCTATTCCAAATACAATAAGTTTGTGAGTCTGAATACAAATCACACATCCCTTTATAAATTTTAATGCAAATCTATGTGTTACATGGAACACTGACCTAGATATATTTTGAGGTTGATCATTGCATCACATGGAACTAAAATTCCTAGCATGAAATTTCTACATCAAATAGTCTTCCAGTTAGTAAGCAAAATCACTGAATGATAAAATATAGGTCACACTGAGTCATTCTGATCTAGATACATTTATATGTCAATCAACAGGTTACATGGAAGTTAAAATCTAGGTATGACATTTCTCTATCAAATAGTCTTTGAGATATAAGGTAAAATCACTGGACTGTGAAATGTAGGTTACAATGACCTAATAATATTTTTAGGTTATTCTTAAAGTCATATGGAACTAATATTCATGATATTATATTTCTCCATCAAATAAACTTCGAAATATAAGGAAAATCACTGAACTATGAAATACAGGTCATGCTGACATGCATATATTTTGAGGTCAGCCTTTGTGTCACATGGAACTAATATCCAATGAATGACATTTCTCTATCAAATAGTCTTTGAGTTATATGGCATAATCACTGGTGCATGAAATATAGGTCACACTGACCTAGATATATTTTGAGGTCACTCTTCATGTCACATGGAACTAATATCCAAGGTATGACATTTCTCCATCAAATAGTCTTCGAGATATAAGGAATACTCACTGGACCATGAAATATAGGTCAAATTGACCTACATATGCTTTGAGGTCACTTCTAGTGTCACGTGAAACTAATATCAAAGGTTTGACATTTCTCTATCAAATAGTCTTTGAGATATGAGGCATAATCACTGGACCATGAAATATAGGTCATAATGACCTAATTATATGTTGAGGTCACTTTTTGTATCATATGGAACTAATATTCAAGGTATGACATTTCTCCATTTAAAAGTCATAGAGATATAAGGGGTAATCAATGGACCGTGAAATATGGTCACAATAACCTACATATATATTGAGGTGACTCTTCGTGTCACGTGGAACTAATATCCAAGGTATGACATTTGTCTATCAAATAGTCTTCGAGATATAAGGCATAATCACTGGACCATGAAATAGAGGTCAAATTGACCTATAGATACTTTGAGGTCACACTTTGTGTCACATGAAACTAATATCCAAGGTATGACATTTCTCTATCAAATAGTCTTTGAGATATGAGGCATAATCACTGGACCATGAAATATAGGTCACACTGACCTAATTATGTTCTGAGGTCACTCTTTGTGTCACATGGACCAAATATCCAGGATGTGACATTTCTCTATCAAATAGTCATTGAGATATAAAACACAATCATTGGACAATGAAATATAGGTCAAATTGACTTATATATACTTTGAGGTCATTCTTAGTGTCACATGAAACTAATATCCAAGGTATGATATTTCTCCATCAAATAGTCCTTGAGATATGAGGCATAATCACTGGACCATGGAATATAGGTCACATTGACCTGATCATATTTTGAGGTCACTCTCTGAATCAATGGACCTAATATCCAAGATAAGACATTTCTCCATCAAATAGTCTTCGAGATATAAAGCATAATCACTGGAACATGAAATATAGGTCAAATTGACCCACATATATTTTGTGGTCACTCTCGGTGTCACATGGACCTAATATCCAAGGTATGACATTTCTCTATCAAATAGTCTTCAATATACATAATCAATGCATAATCAATGGACAATGAAATATAGGTCACACTGACTTATTATATTTAAGGTCACTCTTTGTGTCACATGGAACTATTATCCAAGGTATGGCATTTCTCCATCAAATAGTCTTCGAGATATAAAGTCACTGGACCATGAAATGAAGGTCATTGGACTGTGAAATGTAGATCACCAAGGCCTTCACCAAATGAAACTTAAAGCAATGTCACAGTTGACTGATGTATTACCTAGGATGTGTTTACAATGCTAGCATAACAGAAATGCACTAAACACTTTACAAGAGGTGTCCTGGATTTTAAACCCTAGCCCCACCCCAGGGCATGAACCCAGGGGCTGATACCTACGGACACTTAGACAACTCTTCCAGGCACCCATGTTCTGAATATGAATGCTTGTTGACAACTGACTACTAAGATATAAGCATAAGAAAAACTTAAACACAGCAAAAGAGCATTTTACAATGGTGTCCTAGATTTTGAACCCTAGCCCCACCCCAGTGCATGAACCCAAGGGCCGATACCTATGGACACTTGGATGACCCTTCCAGGCACCTATGTTCCGAATATGAATGCTTGTTGACAACTGACTACTAAGATATAAGCATATTAAAAACTTTAACACAGCAATAGAGCATTTAACAAAGGTGTCCCAGATTTTGACCCCTAGCCCCACCTCAGGGCATGAACCCAGAGATCTGTTCTTATTAAAATGCACCCTCCCAAGCACATATGTTCCAAATATGAATGGTCTGTGGTAAGTGACTGTTGAAATATAAACATTCGAAAAACTTTAACACAGTGTGACGGGAACGGAAACACAAACGCAAACACACACACACACACGGACGACCGGGGTGACTACAATAGCTCTCCCTGTACTTCGTACAGGCGAGCTAAAAATGACGCTTCAAATTTTGATCGATCGAAGTTCTAAATAAAAATTGGAGGTCACCAACTTAATTTCTGAGATATCGCAGTGCACCTTGTATATGCCTATCCTATATTTACACAAATACCTCCAGTTTCTATTCAAAGCTCCTGCTAGTCTGTGTATCTGAGCAGGCTGGTTTATGTATTTTATACCTTGCTGCAAACCCCAAAGACAGATTTTTTCATGATGTTGCTTTATTTATAAGATGATAATGGCGCCAGGCAAAATTATTTTGAAATTGAGCAATGGGCTTGAAAAGAGATGTTGTTCAAAGATTTCTTTGTCTAGTTTTAGCTCTGGCGGCCATCTTGTTCTGTTGTGGAACCATTTTAGCGATTTTGGTACAGGGCCATGGTTGAACATTTCTGTGAAATTATTTTGAAATCAAGCCACTGGCTTGTGGGGAGATGTCATTTAAAGTTATTTCTATTTTTAGCTCTTGCAGCCATCCTATTCATTGGAGCAGAACCATTTTAGCAATTTTGTTTTGTTACAACAGAAACATTTGTATGAAATTATTTTGAAATTGGCTAAGTGGTCTAGGTGATGTCGTTTGAAGAAATTGTTGATGATGGACGGATGGATTGACAGACAGAGAGATGACGGAAGAGACACATAACGATCACAATAGCTCAGCTTGAGCATGATCACAATAGCTCACCTTGAGCACCTTGTGCTCAGCTGAGCTAAAATGAGCTTGCTAGTTTCATTTATTTGATCTTTCTTTTTGCTTCCAAAGGAGCATGTTTACAGGATTTACTGCACTGATCAAAACTCTGAACTAGTACCTGACAATAGTCCAAGCATCAACTAGATTCAACTGAGCATTCAGCATGCACTGATATTTAAAATCTTTAATGGGAAACTTTAGTATGAAAATGAAAATTTGAAGTCTGTGACATTGAGCTAAGGTTATTTGGAGTGAGGTGGAGCTTGCACTGAATAAAACTTTGGACAAGTACCTAACATCAGTCCAAGTAGCAAGTAAATCCACCTTGGCCTTCATGAAACATTACTGATGTTTCTATCTACATTTTGCTTAAATATAGATTGAACTTTGGTGAAGCTGATGTCGCACCTGCCCTAACCCCAACTCCCTCCGCCCCCCACCCCACCACACACAACCCTCCCCCAAAAAAGTAATGTTTGTTTCAGGTAACAGAAATTAATTCAGGAATTTCATCAAAAGCACATGCATACTCTCATTTGATGCATGAGAATTTGCACTCAAAAGGTACCCCCAGTCTATACATTTCATAAAATCTAAGGTTAAAGTTGAAAAAGTGACAAAAATTAATTTAAAAATTATATCCAAGCTACATGCACTTCTGCAGACCCTCAAAAAAGCATGTGCAAAGTTTCAAAAAGAGCGGTATCAAATTGCATGAGGAGTTGCAATCACTAGGTACCCACTGTCTTTACATCTGAGGTCAGAAAGTGACAAAGTTCACAAACTAGAAATAAAAGCACCGCAAGCATAACACCCCACCATAGCAATTATTTGTTTAGTTTATGTATTAAAGTTATCGTTGCGAAAATGTCTGGAAAGAAAATGACGGAGGGACAGAAAACAATCCTAAACCAGATCTTGATAATATCAATGGACAGATAACAATCCTAAACCAGATCTTGATAATATCAATACATATAGCAAGTTTGGTTAAAAGGCCTTGTTATTTACTCAAGTTATCATCTGGAAACAAAAATATGGGTGTGTCTCGGGCAGATATCTCCGTAAAAATTTGACGAAATTTGCCCATTAGCAATTCCAAACAGATCTCCTTAATGTCAATGCATATAGCAAGTTTGGTTAAAATCCCTTGTTATTTACTCAAGTTATCATCTGGAAATGAAAATATGGGCATGTCTTGGGCAGATAACTCCATAAAAATTCGATGAAATTTGCCCATTAGCAATTCCAAACCAGATCTCCTTAATGTCAATATATATAGCAAGTTTGGTTAAAATCCCTTGTTATTTACTCAAGTTATCGTCCGGAAATGAAAATATGGGCGTGTCTCGGGCAGATAACTCCGTAAAAATTTGATGAAATTTGCCCATTAGCAATCCCAAACTAGATCTCCTTAATGTCAATGCATATAGCAAGTTTGGTTAAAATCCCTTGTTATTTACTCAAGTTATCGTTCAGAAACGAAAATATGGGCATGTCTCAGGCAGGTAACTCAATAAAAATTTGAGGAAATTTGCCCATAAGCAATCCCAAACCAGATCTCCATAATATCAATGCACACACCAAGTTTGGTGAAAATCCACTGATGTTTACTCGAGTTATCATCTGAAAACGAAAAACGGATGGACGGACGGAAAGACGGACGGACTCACGAATGGGTACATACGTGGCTATGCACTTTGTGGCAAAAATCATTAAGTGGCTACTGATTTTAAGTGCCTATTACTGTCCATCATTATGTGTCTACAAATTACATTTAGCCACATTAGGTATGGATTACCTGTCCATAGCTATTATTCTCTTGTGTGGGTAGCCATTTAACCACATTAGGTATAGATTACCTGTCAGTAGCTACCATTCTCTTATGTGGCTAGCCATTTAGCCACGTTAGGTATAGATTAACTGTCCATAAGGGGCTACTGATTTTAAGTGGCTTTGGATTACCTGTCCATAGCTATTATTCTCTTGTGTGGGTAGCCATTTAACCACATTAGGTATGGATTACCTGTCAGTAGCTACCATTCTCTTATGTGGCTAGCCATTTAGCCACGTTAGGTATAGATTAACTGTTCATAAGGGGCTACTGATTTTAAGTGGCTTTCAAAAGATGTATTACTGCGCAGGCGCATAAAAAAAGATGGTACCCGAGGGTACTTGGACGTCCTTAGGAATGGATGGATTTCTGACCATTATTATGTGCCTACAAATTAAAATAACTTTATTTAGCCAGATTAAGTATGGATTACCTGTCCATAGCTCTCTCTAATGTGGCTAGCCTGGTATGACCATTTTGCCACTTAAGTATCTAAAATGCTGATGGTAAGCCACGCAAGTACCCGCTCGTGGGAACGAACGGACAAACGGACGTCCAACGTGAAACCATAATACCCCGCCACTATTGTGTGGCGGGGTATAAAAACGGACAAAAATTATCACGAGGATAACATCAAAAGCACATGCACAACTTCAGGCTATGGAAAAAAGCATGTGCAAAGTTTCAAAATGATTTGTATAAAATTGTATGAGGAGTTGTGCTCACAAGGTACCCACTGTCTATATACTGAAAGTGAAAAAAAGACAAGTTCACAATGTGGAAAAAGTGACAAAAAATGACCTAACAATTATATCCACATGCACATCCTCATACCATGGAGACAAGAGGCCCATAGGCCATAATGCTCACCCAAGTTAACAGCTGTAAGTTAATCAGGTCACTTACTCATCATTCCCTATCAGCCTGTCAAGTTTCAAGGCAATGGCTTAAACAGTTTTTGAGACATCTTGCTTGCAAGGTTTAAATGCAGTTAACTGCTATACGAGGGATGTTCGAAATGAATTGCTTATTTCTATCTGGAGACTTCAAATTTCAAGTTAGCCCAAAAGTACTCATTTCATGCCCTCGAAGTACTCCCCGTGGCTAGAAATGCAAAGTTTCAGCCGATGTATCCACTTCTTGAAGGCGTCACGGTACGCTGATTTGGGCACAGTAATAAGGTACTGATGAATGGCAGATCCAAGGGCCTGTCGGGACTGGTATTTCCGCCCAGCAAGGAATGCTTTCAATTTCGGAAACAAAAAGAAATCACATGGGGCAAGGTCTGGGGAATACGGGGGGTGAGGCAAAACAGTTACTTTTTCTTTCTTCAAAAACGCCGTAACTATTGCGGAGGTATGAGCTGGGGCATTGTCATGTAGAAGACGGACATGTTTAAAACCAGTGGCAGGGTGTCATTTCTGATAATACTTTTTCAGTTTCTTCAGTACTACGTCTTTGTAGTACTTTCCAGTGATGCTTTTGCCCTTTTTCACTGGCACTTTTATTGCGACTCCTTCACCAGAGAAGAAGATTGCATACAAAACCTTCTTTGTACTCAAAGAACGTTTGGCAATTATTGGGCGTTTGCCGTATTTAGTGGCCCAGATCTTATTGCTAACCTTTCTGATGGGCTCAAAATAATGGACCCAGGTTTCATCACCTGTGACGACATTGGCAAACTGCTTTTTGTCATATTTTGGAAACATTTGAAGCAGCTTTTTGGCCACTTTAACCCATTGCCTCTTTTGCTCGTCAGTCAACAGATGTGGAACCCATCTAGCAGAAATCTTTCTGACTTTCAAATGCTTCTTCAAAATAAGGTGAACCGTTGAAAGTGATATGCCTACCTTTCGTGCAATATCACGAACTGTAAATCTGGCATCTCCTTCAATGATTTCCTTTATTTTGGAAACGATTTCTTTACGAGATGCAGATTTTGGCCTACCTGATTTCGGTGCATTTTTGATGGACTCTACACCAGACTCAAATTTCTTTTTCCACCGCCGAACTGTGTCATAAGACACACAAGAAGGTCCAAAAGCAGTAGAAATTTCAGTCATCAGCTTCTTCAAAGAACAACCAAGTTCTGAGCGAGCTTTGATGTAAGCCCGTATTTCATCTTTTTTGTCGACGCTTCTACCAACCATTTTTACTGCAGTGGTCAATGACTGCGTGTATTCAAATGGCAAATTTTATGTCTTACACTTAGTCTAACATGTATATTTATACACCATTGTGTAGATATTGAATAACCCTATACAGGTATGTATTGGTTTTTATCGTGCCCCACGTGGATATCGAGCTAGAGGACAATAAGCAATTCATTTCGAACATCCCTCGTAAGTTAATCAGGTCATTTACTCATCATTCCCTATCAGCCTGTCAAGTTCAAGGCAATGGCTTAAACAGTTTTTGAGATATCTTGCTTACAAGGCTCAAATGCTGAAATTTTCAAAGGGCCAAAATTCAAAAACAAGAGGCCCATGGGCCACAATGCTCAACTGAGTTAACTGCTGTAAGTTAAACAGGTCATTTACTCATCATTCCCTATCAGCCTGTTAAGTTTCAAGGCAATGGCTTAAACAGATTTTGAGATATCTTGCTGACAAGGTTAAAATGCTGAAATTTTCAAAGGTCCATATTTAGTTAAAACAAGAGGCCCATGGGCCATAGGTTGCTCACCTGAGTGACATAGCCACTGCAGATATGCAGATGTCATGCAACATTTTTCCAATCCTTTCATCGCAACTAATGAAAAGATCATCATTTAAGCAGTTCTTAATTTTGAAGAAGAATATTATATATGGCATGACAGTCAATGGAGCGTGATCATTTGAACAAACTCTCAATCACATTTCAACAGTAGGATCAATGTGAAATTTGGTGGCAACTGGCAAAAAGGTTTCTTAAGAATCATGATTTTATACATATAAACAGCACAGTGGCAGGGAAATATAATAAACATAAACAAGATGGCAGCCATCTTGGATTTCCAATCAGAATGATTTTAGCTACTGTTGATCTACAAGTCACCTCAATACTTCCAATGAACTTTGAGTCATTTGCCCTTTTGGTTCAGGAGAAAAAGTTCAAAATAAATTTTCATGATGGCCACCATGGCAGTAATTTGGGAACTCCTATCACAACGATTTGAGCAATTTTTTTTATCTACAACTCACCCTGATGCTTCCTACCAAGTTTCGAGTCAATTGGCCTTTCAGTTCAGAAGAAGAAGGGAAAAATAGATTTTCAAGATGGCCGCCAACTTGGATTTCCGATTGGAACGACTTAGGCTATTTTTATATCTACAAGTCATCCCGATGCTTCCTACCAATTTTCAAATCAACTGGCCCTTTGGATCAGGAAAATAAGCGAAAAAAAGAGTTTTTCGCTTATTTTCCTGAACCAAAGGGCCAGTTGATTTGAAAATTGGTAGGAAGCATCACTGATCAAAAACTTTTCATATTTGGTATGGGGGTACCTGGGAGGGTTCTCTTCCATTCTACATCTATGGACTCCTGGGTCATGCCCCAGTTTTGATCAGTGGCTGCAGAGTTATAAGCAAAAGACAAAAACTTCACGTAAAACTTTGACGTAAACATCACATTATTTTCTAAGTCCTTGACCTTGGGTCAGCAGCATCAGCAGAATGATGTCAGCTATTCTGTAATCATCTTGTAGTAACACTACCACAAATCAACATCCTAAAGTGTAAGCTTTCAAAAATATATTCAAAAGGAAGAACTTTCATGCAAAACTTTGACGCATTTGTTAACATTCGTACGGACACACGCATGCATGGACGAACGGACTGACGGCTGGAAGAACGTACAGAAAGACAAAGACTATATACCCCTCGACATACTTCGTATGCCGGGGGTATAATCAGGGCATTGGCTGCAAAGATGTCTTTTAAAGTTTTTTTTTTCTATTTTTAGCTCTGGCCGCCATTGTGTTCAGCCAAGTGGAACCATTTTAGCAATTTTGGTAGAGGGCCATTGGAGGAACACTTCTGTGCAAATATTTTGAAATTGGGCATTGGCCAAGGATGAGATGTTGTTTGAAGAGTTTCTGTTTTTAGCTCTGGTGGCCATCTTGTTCAATGGAGTGGAACCATTGGGGCCATTTTGGATTTCCGATTGACGCAATTTTAGCTCGTTTTGATCCAGAAGTCATTCTGTTGCTACACAGCAAGTTTTGGCTCAAAGTGACCAAAGGTTTGGGAAAAGATGTCAAAAATTGATTTTCAAAATGGCGGCTGTGGTGGCCATCTTGGATTTTCTATTGTCTCACTAAGTTATTTTGTGTCTACTAGGGGTCCTAATGCTCATCATCAACTTTCAATTAAACTGGATTATAGAGGAGATGTCCAAAATATGAATTCTCAAAATTTTTCCCACATAAATGTATAGGGCCCATACAAATGCAGGGGGAAGCAAAATTGACCTTGCCGTTAAAAGGTCAAACATCAACATAGGACCATCATTTTAGCAATTTTGGTAGATCTCCTGTCCCCAATAATTTGTGCAAAGATTAGGCCCCAGGGTTTGTTAGGTTCTGGAGAAGAAGATTTTTAAAGGTTTTTACCACATATGGGCATGCCAGCCATCTTGGTCAATTGACCACAACCATTTTAGCAATATTTCATTCCCCTGCCCCAAGAAGGCTCTACATGAAATTTGAGCAACATTGGCCCAGAGGCTTCAGAGGAGAAGTCAAACATATTTCCCAGACAAATGCATAGGGAAGCAAATTTGACCTCACGCAATAAAAAGATAAAATGTCAATGTATGACCATTATTTTAGCAACTTTGGCAGACCTCCCGTCCCCAATGATTTATGCAAAGATACGAGTAAGGCTACAAGGCATCCTCTGTTTTTGAGAAGAAGATTTTTTAATTTTTACCATATATGGGCATGGCGGTCATCTTGGTCAATGGACAGCAACCATTTTAGCAATCTTTCATTCCCCTACCCCAGGGAGGCTCCAAATGAAATTTGAGCAACATTGGCCTAGAGGCTTCAGAGGAGAAGTTGTTTGAAATTCTGAACATTTTTCCCATACAGATGCATAGGGAAGCAAACTTGACCTTGCCGTATAAAGGTCAAATGTCAATGTACGACCATTATTTTAGCAACTTTGGTAGATCTCCAGTCCCCGATAATATATGCAAAGATTCAGCCACAAGGCATCCTCAATTCTGGAGAAGAAGATTTTTAAAGGTTTTTACCATATATGGGCATGACGGTCATCTTGGTCAATGGAGGGCAACCATTTTAACAATCTTTCATTTCCCTGCCCCAGGGAGGCTCCGAATGAAATTTCAGCAACATTGGCCCAGAGGCTCCAGAGGAGAAGTCATTCGAAATTCTGAATATTTTTCCCATACAAATGCATAGGGAAGCAAACTTGACCTTGCCGTAAAAAAGTCAAATGTCAATGTACGACCATTATTTTAGCAATTTTGGTAGACCTCCCGTCCCTGATGATTTATGCAAAGATTCAGCCATAAGGCATCCTCGGTTCTGGAGAAGAAGATTTTTAAAGGTTTTTACCATATATGGTATCTTAGTCAATGGACCTCGACCATTTTAGCAATCTTTCGTTCCCCCAACCTAAGGAGGCTCTATATGAAATTTGAGCAAAATTGGCTCTGGGGCTTCAGAGGAGAAGTCATTTGAAAATGTGAATGAGCGGATGGACGGACGAAAAGTGATCACTATAGCTCATCCTGAGCATAGCTCAGGTGAGCTAATGATGGCCGGAGGCACAGACATTCTAACATTTCAGGTTTAGAGGTTACCTCAATGTTAAATTTCCATAGGGATTTTGGAGCTTGTTTGTTTGATTTGGGCTTAACGTCACTTTCAACTATCTTTCAGTCATATCGCGACGGTGTCTGGATGTGACAGGGAGCTCAATGCTCACTTTTAGAGTGCTGCCTCACTGAAATATCATGCCCCAGACACTTTGACATGATATTCCACCCAGTCGCATTATACTGACACTGAGCTGACCAGTTCCGATTCCTAGCTCTACTTTCTTAATGCTGAGCGCCAAGTGAAAGAGCAGCTAGTACCATTTTTAAAGTTTTTGGTATGACCCGGCCGGGGATCGAACCCGCAACCTCCCGATCACAAAGCGGACGCTCTACCACTGAGCCACTGTGCCGGTTAGGATTTTGGAGCTACCCAAATTTGGTTTAGAGGCTAGCCAATGTATTTTAAATGGAATAAACCTCAAAATACCTCTTAATTATGTTCAAAATAGCCCAAAATTAGCCCCTAAACCTTGGATGTTAGCCTGACAGATGGACGGTTGGATGGACGGATGGACAAATAAACACACATGCAAAGTTTCATAATGACTGGTACAAAACTGTAAGGAGTTGCGCTCATAAGAGGTACCCACCGACCATATTTTGAGGGTGAAAAATGACTAGTTCATAATATGGAACAAGAGGCCCACGGGCCATGGTTTGCTCACCTGAGTGAAATAGTCACTGCAGATATGCAGATGTTATGCAACATTTTTCCAATCCTGTCATCGCAACTAATGAAAGGATCATCTTTTCAGCAGTTCTTGGTTTTGAAGAAGAAGAATGTGGGTTTTTTTTTTGTTTGCTATCATCATTTTAGCATATAGGGCATTTTGGCCATTTTGGATTTCCAATAGGCATGATTTTAGCTATTTTTCATCTACACATCTAATCTTACCTGTTGCTACACTGTAAGTTTTAACTTAATTCGCCTTGTGGTTTGCAAGATGTCCAAAACAAATTTTCAAGATTGCAGCTGTGGCAGCCATCTTGGATTTCGGATCGATACAATTTCAGTTCATTTCGATCCAGAAGTTGTCCTGTTGCTACAGAGCAAGTTTCGGCTCAAATCGACCAAAGGTTTGGGAAGAGATGTCGAAAATTGATTTCCAAGATGGCAGCTGTGGCGGCCATCTTGCATTTTCAATTAGCTCAGTTTTAGCTATATTGTGTCTACTAGGCACCACAATGCTCCTCATCAAGTTTCAACTCAATTATATCATATTCTTTAGAGGAGATGTCCAAAATATGAGTTCTCAACATTTTTTCCATATAAATGTATAGGGCCCATACAAATGCATGGATAAGCAAATTTGACCTTGCCGTAAAAAGGTCGAACGTCAACATAGGACCATCATTTTTGCAATTTTGGCAGATCTCCCATCCCGATGATTTGTGCAAAGATTAGGCCCTAGGGCTTATTTAGTTCTGGAGTGGAAGATTTTTAAAGGTTTTTACCATATAAGGGTATGGCTGCCATCTTGGTAAATGGACTTTGACTATTTTAGCAATCTTTTGTTCCCCTGCCCCAGGGAGGCTCCACCAGTAATTTGAGCAAATTGGCCCAGCGACCTCAGAGGAGAAGTTTTTGTAATTCTCAACATTTTTCACATACAAATGTATGGGCTCATACAAATGCATAGGGAAGCAAACTTGACCTCATCGTAAAAAGGTCAAACGTCCATGTAGGACCATCATTTCAGAAACTTTGGTAGACCTTCCATCCCCGATGATCTGTGCAAAGATTCAGCCCCAAGGCATCCTCGGTTCTGGAGAAGAAGATTTTAAAAAGTTTTTACCATATATGGGCATGGCAGCGATCTTAATCAACAGACGGCAACCATTTTAGTAATCTTTTGTTCCATCAACTAAAGGAGGCTCCATATGAAATTTGAGCAAAACTGGCTCAGCAGCTTCAGAGGAGAAGTCGTTTGAAAATGTTAATGGACGGACAGACACTCAGATGCATGGACGATGGATGGACAAAAAGTGATCACCATAGCTCAGGTGAGCTAAAAAGTGGCAAAAAATGATCTTACACTTATATCCAAACCACATGCACATCTGCATACCATGAAGAGAACACATGCAAAGTTTCAAAATGATTGGTACAAAACTGTAAGAGGACTTGCGCTCACAAGAGGTACCTACTGTTCATATATTCAGGGTGAAAAATGACTAAGGTCACAATGGGGAAAAAGCGACAAAAAATGATCTAAGAGTTATATCCAAACCATATGCATATCCTCATACCATGAAGAAAACACATGCAAAGTTTCAAAATGATTGGTACAAAAATGTAAGAGGACTTGGGCTCACAAGAGATACCCACTGTCTATGTACTGAGGGTGAAAAATGACTAAGTTCAAAATGTGGAAAAAGTAACAAAAAATGATCTAACAATTATATCCAAACCACATGCACATCCTCATACCATGAAGAAAACACATGCAAAGTTTCAAAATGATTGGTACAAAACTGTAAGAGGACTTGCGCTCACAAGAGGTACCCACTGCTCATATATTCAGGGTGAAAAATGACTAAGGTCACAATGGGGAAAAAGCGACAAAAAATAATCTAAGAATTATATCCAAACCACATGCACATCCTCATACCATGAAGAAAACACATGCAAAGTTTCAAAATGATTGGTACAAACTGTAAGAGGACTTGGGCTCACAAGTGGTACCCACTGTCTATATATTGAGGGTGAAAAATGACTAAGTTCAAAATGTGGAAAAAGTAACAAAAAATGATCTAACAATTATATCCAAACCACATGCACATCCTCATACCATGAAGAAAACACATGCAAAGTTTCAAAACAATCAGTACAAAAATGTAAGAGGAGTTGCGCTCACAAGACACCATGGGTAAATGTTGACAGATGGACGAACGGACATATGAGACAGTATTTGTGAGGTTATCCCTTTGATCTTTGATCTTTTCACAGTGCAAATTTTCAACCCCACAATGTCAATTTTTTAACCCCGCAATAACTGAATAAATGTAATGAACCTCATAATGTCAAATTCTACTCAAACTCTTGCCCTAGAATGTTATGTGGGCTTGGTCTGACTAAAGGAAGGACGGATGGAAGCTTTCATGCTTAAGTTGTCCAGCTAAAGCAGGTGTGACAAAAAGTGGCCACACAAACATTGCAGTGATGTCATGATTAAAGGCTCCATATTCCTCAAAAATAGACTTTTTAATCCAAGAAAGGTTTACTAAATTGATAAATAGTATTAATATGACTATAAAATGTGGCATCTGACAGCCTGTAAAATTTCAGTTAGTTTCTCGTTTTTAAACTGGATCAAAAATGAAATGATTTTTATATCATATCTCTGAATTAATATTGCCTACATTAATTCAGAGATATGATAAAAAAAACATTTCATTTCAAGAAGGAGGGACTAAATGAAATTTTACAGGCTGTCAGGTGCCACATTTTATGACTGTATTAATACCATATATCGTTATTAAATCTTTCTTCAATAATGAAATGTCTATTTTTGAGGAATATGGAGCCTTTAATCACATTCATTATTTGTTGAATTCACCTTCTAATTGCACTGTAGTTTGTCTTTTTAAAAAAGATTTTAAACTGACCAAAAATGACAGTTACAACAGTTGTTTGGAACTTTTTGACAGCTCCCTGTATATCATTTGTAGTACTACAAAGCTAAGGCAATCTGAGACTAACCTGTTGAACTTCTTTCAATAATACACCATCAGTCATGAATTTGATTCTTGTTTCTGGTGTTGTGTTACCCTCATAACGAATTTGATAGGAAACTAATCTGAAATGGATATAAAAATTAGTAATCTAGAGTTTGTTTACAGATATGTTTAAGATGTGTTTAAGATATTCTTTAAGTAAAGAAACCAGAGGGCCAAGATAGCCCTGTATTGCTCACCTGATTACCAGACAACTCTCTAGTCAGTTGGCCTTTCCATTCAAGAGAAGTTCAATATAGATTTGCAAGATGGCAGCTATGGCGACTATCTTGGATTTACTATCAGAATGATTTTAGCTACTTTGGATCTACAAGTCACCACGATACTTCCAATGTCCTTTTGGTTCAGGAGAAAAAGTTCAAACTAGATTTTCTTGGCGGCTAAGGCCACCAGCTTGGATTTCTGACTGGATTGATTTTAGCTATTTTTGATCTACAAATCACCCTGATACTTCTTTCTCGCCTTTCCGTTAAGAAGAAGGTTCAAAATAAATTTTCAAGATGGTGATTGTGGTGGCCATCTTGGATTTCCAATTGGAACAATTTTAGCTATTTTTGATCTACAACTCACCCAGGTACTTCCTTCCAAATTTCGAGTAAATTTGCATTTCAGTTCAGGAGAAGAAGTTCAAAATCTTGGATTTCCAATCTGAACAATTTTAGCTTTTTTTCATCTGGAAGTCACCCTGATAATTTGATTGGCCTTTTGGTTCAAGAGAAGAAGTTAAATTAGATTGTCAAGATGGCAACTGTGACAGCCATCAGATTTCCAACTGGAACAATTTTAGTTATTTTTGATCTGCAAGTTGCCTCATTATTTCCTACCAAGATTCTAGTCAATTGGTCTTTAAGTTCAGGAGAAGAAGCACAAAATAGATTTTCAAGATAGTGGCTATCTTGACTTTCCAATCAGAACGATTTCATTTTTTTTTTTTTTTTTTACCTACAAGTTGCCCCGATACTTCCTATCAAGTTAAGCATCCATTGACCTTTTGGTTCAAAAGGAAAAGTTTAAAATATATTTTCAAGATGGCCACCTTGTGGTGGCCATCTTGGATTTCAGATTGGAACAACTTTAGCTATTTTTGATCTGCAAGTCACCCTGAGAATTCCTACCAAGTTTTGAGTCATTTGCAAGAGAAGAAGTGCAAAATAGATTTTTAAGATGTTGGACATCTTGGATTTCCTATCGGAATGATTTTAGCTCTTTTTGATCTACAAGTTGCCCCAATGCTTCCAACCATGTTTCAAGTCAATTGGCCTTTTGGTTCTGGAGAAGATGCCCAAAATAGATTTTCAAGATGGAGGCCATCTTGGATTTCCAATCGGAATTTTTTTTGCTAATTTTGCTCTACAAGTCACCCTGAAGCTTTTTACCAAGTTTCGAGTCAACTGGCCTTTCGGTTCTAGAGAAGAAGCATAAGGTAGATTTTCAAAATGGCAGCCATCTTTGATTTCCAATCAGAATGATTTTAGCTATTTTTGATCCACAAGTCTTCCAGCTACTTCCTACCAAGTTTTGAGTCAATTAGCCTTTCAGTTCAGGAGAAGCGCAAAATGCATTTTCAAGATGGCCGCCATGGTGGCCATCTTGGATTTCTGATCTGAACCAATATTATTTACCTATTTTTGATCTACAAGTTGCCCCAATACTCCCTACCAGTTTTGCCTCAACTGGCCTTTCAGTTCATGAGAAGAGGAGCAAAATAGATCTTCCAGATGGTGGCCATGGCAGCCATCTTGGATTTTTTATCCAAATGATTTTAGTTATTTTTGATCTACAGGTCACCCTGATACAGTGGAACCTCGGTAATTCGAACGCCAATTTTTCGAAACTACCGGATTTTTCGAAGACGACTGATGGTCCGGAATTTTTTCACTATAATTTATTGCAAAAATATCACCGATTTTTCGAATTTCAATTTTTCGAAAAAATCAATTTTTCGAACAGATTCGTCGGTCCCAAGCAAAGAAATTCATATTAAAATCCCCTGCTAAATTCGAAATTCCAAACTGCTAATCAAGGTCACGCATGATGATCATGATTTCTTTGTGCGGCGAGTTCGATTGTTACACTCCCGAGTGATTTCACGGGTTTATTCGCTACAGGTAATTGACACCAGATTAACAGTGAATATTCCGAACAGATTCGTCGGACCCAATCAAAGAAATTCCTTTTAAAATCCCCTGCCAAATTCCAAACTGCCAATCAAGGTCACGCATGATGATCATGATTTCTTTGTGCGGCGAGTTCGATTGTTACACACCCGAGTGACTTCACAGGTTTATTCGCTACAGGTAATTGACACCGGATTAACGGTCACACTATTGAGTGATGATCCTTGATTGAGTTAAGGGTGTCTTTATTTGATATCGTTAGCAATGATGTCTTATTTGATGTTATTTTAAGTATGGGTCATTAATGAACTTAATGATTTTAAAGATCAGTGATTCATGTAACGTGTAAATACGAATGACCTGTAATAGTACGGTTACAGCAAAAATAACAATTCTGAGACGAATTTACTGAATATTTATGGACGTTTTTTAAAGTGAAAGTAGGGGCAAAAAGGCAAAACAAAATTGGCTAGAAACGTGGAGTTTGCCCTTTCAGATCTGTATCAGCCAGTTTTTTGCAGACTGATACAAAACTACGCTATCTGTCAATGTTTGTCTTTTTTGCACCGGTTTTGCAAGGTTAAATATTTCGTCAGTAAATTGGTTCGTTACTTTACATTTAACCTTCATTTTCGTTATTGTAAATAGCTGTAAATAAAACTAAGTTCATGTTTTCTTTTTTTTATTTTCTGGTTCCGTACACAGGCCTGTCAAGCGATTAGCTCAACCTTCAAGCAACTCATTATTTTTAATGCTTAGGCAGATGTTCCCATTATTTCAACGATATTGAATAAAAAAAAAATCCGACCATATCCGAAAACTACCGATTTCGGAAATTCTAACTACCGATAATTCGAAGAAATTCCTGCAGTCCCTTGCACTTCGAATTATTGAGGTTTGACTGTACTTCCTTCCAAGTTTCATGTTAATTGGCCCAGGGATGAAGATGGAGTTGTCTTTTAAAGCAAACTGTTGATGCTGCACAACAAACATTGACCAATCACAATAGCTCACCTTGAGCTCAGGTGAGCTAAAAACTAATGAAATTCAGGAAGTGCCACAATTAGATTGCTGTCTACCTCCAATACCAAGAGGAAGAGCAAACAAATTAAAACAAGAACATCCACAACCATAACATAACTAAAGGACAAATCAAGTGAGCAGCTACCAATAAGCCAGACAGTACATAAGACACAAGGACAAGGCACCACACAGGAAGGAACAAAAATAACTCTGCAGCCAGGGGCCAAAAAGTAATATTAAGAATGAACAAAGGACAATTGTCCTAGTTTTAGTTCAGTTTGCATTTTTAAACATTTCAGAGAATCTGTTGCAGAATGGTTATTTGTGTCGTGGTATACTGTATAGTACTAGTTACCCTAAGTATTTGGATAGACAGGCCTGAGCAGCTGATCAGGATGTATATAGCGAACCTTACATGAGTGGTCATTTAATGTGATATGATGGTAATTTGAGTATTTTGCAAGACTCTGGGCGAGTAAAGTACCGAAATAACTAGACAATTTATTTGATAATAAAGAATATATAAAGCAAACTAAACCAACATTATTAAATGTCTAATTGGACTTAAGCAGTAATTTAAGTTATCAGTGTTTGAGATAGCAAAAGTCAACTGCATTAAAAATATTGTGGAAAAGAGGAGAAATTGCAGAACAAGAGAACAAGAGAACAAGAGAAATTGTTAGAACAAGTAACATAAGATAAGACAAGCAGTTATCTGAAGTAAGTGAAATTGGGATAATGAGAGTAGACTGTGCAAATACAATTCAAAATACAATACAAGTTTCTGATGGGGAATGAATACATAAATAATTCTAACATGAAAATATCTACCTCTTTTTTCATTTGAGGCTACTCTTAAAAGAAAGAATTTGCTCCCTCTGGGATGAAAAATTCTTTTCTCTGAGAGGAGATCAATTTTGTCAAATGTTTCAAATTCTAGGGAGGAGGGGGTGGGGTGGGGGGAAGAGTTATCTCGCTTTGCATAATATAGCATCCAACTGTTTGAGGTGTATCCATTCACCTTAAAAATTGACAAGAGTAAATGATACAGGCCTTTGTTAGACAGGCTTTATAGTTTCAGCTGGGCAGGCCAAAACCAGTACCTGTGCAAACAGTGTAGATCTAGATAAGATGGCTTGTAATGAGTTGTCTCATCAGGATCTACACTGCTTGCCATTCTGTTTTAGATTTTAGACTGAAAACCATACTTTGCATCAGTGGACAAGTCCAAATTCAAAGATGGAAGAGTCCACCAGAAACTCAGGGGTGAAAGGGTTAATATTCCAAGAAAGGAAAAACTCCAGTTTTTACATGACCATATATTGTTAGCGACTGCTGGGTATACCTGGTGGATAATGACATCTCTGTTGCCACTCTGTGAGACATACTGATGGCTGCCACCCTCCTTGGTTCACTTATCCCAATCATGCGCTCACCACTGCAAGCAAAATATAAATCAAATTAAAACAGACATGTAATTTGTTTATTTAAGTTGGAGTTTTACAGCCCATTTAACATTGTTAAGGTCACATTGAGAGAGATTAAACCTGCTCACACTTTTGCTGTGCAGGGTTAGTCCTCTAAGCGGTTAACGAAAGGGCCAAGATGGCCCTGTATTGCTCACCTGATTACCAGACAAGTCTGAGTCAAATGGCCTTTCTGTTCAAGAGAAGAAGTTCAATATTGATTTTCAAGATGGCGGACACCTTGGACTTCCAATCAGAATGATTTTAGCTATTTTTGATCTACAAGTCACCTTGATATTTCCTATCAAATTTCGAGTCATTGGGCCTTTCTATTCAGGAGAAGAAGTTCAAAATAGATTTTCAAGATGGCAAATGTGGTTGCCATATTGTATTTCCGACTGGAAGGATTTTAACTATTTTTGATCTACAAGTCACCCTGATGCTTCCTACTAAGACTTGAGTCAAATGGCCATTCTGTTTGGGAGAAAAAAGCAAAAAATAGATTTACAAGATGGGTGGCTATCTTGGATTTCGAATCAGAATGATTTTAGCTATTTTTGATCTACCAGTCACCCCTATGCTTCCTAAGCAGGTTCGAGTCAATTGGCCTTTCAGTTCAGGAGAAAAAGCGAAAAATAAATTTTCAAGATGGCCGCCATGGCAACCATCTTGGATTTCAGACTGGAACAATTTTAGCTAATTTTGATCTATAAGTCACCCCAAAGCTTCCTAACCAGGTTTGAGTCAATTGGCCTTTTGGTTCAGGAGAAGTGAAAAATAGATTTTCAAGATTGTGGCCATTTTGAATTTCCTATCGGAACAATTTTACATTTTTTTTTTTTTTTTATCTACAAGTCACCCCAAGTTCTGAGTCAATTGGCCTTTCAGTTCAGGAGCAGAAGAGACAAATAGAATTTCAAGATGGCCACCATGGTAGCCATCTTTGATTTCCGACTGGAATGATTTATGCTACTTTGGATCTACAAGTCACCCTGATGATTCCTACCAACTTTCAAGTCATTTAGCCTTTTGGTTCAGAAGAAGCAAAAAAATGGATTTTCAGGATGGCCACCATCTTGGATTTCTGATCTGAATATTTTAGCTAGTTTTGATCTAAAAGTCACCCTGATGTTTCGAGTCAATTGGCCTTTCGGTTCAAGAGAAGAAGCAAAAAATAGATTTTCAAGATATTTTGAATTTCTGATCGGAACGATTTTAGCTACTTTTGATCTGCTAGTCATCCTGATGCTTCCTACCAAGTTTGGAGTCAGTCGGCCTTTTGGTTCAGGAGAAGAAGCGAAAAATAAATTTCCAAGATGGCAGCCATCTTGGACTTCCGACTGGAACAATTTTAGCTATTTTTGATCTACAAGTCACCCTGATGCTTCCTACCAAGTTTCAAGTCAACTTGCCCAGGGGTGTAGGAGGAGTAGGCCTTTAAAACAATTATTGATGCCGCACAACAGACACAGATGATGGACAATGCACATTGACTGACCATAATAGCTCACCTTGAGCATTTTAAGCTCAAGTGAGCTAACAATTACTTTGTGCACATAATTTTGGCAATAACTAACAACTGCTTTTCTTGTATCCGCAGAAGAGGGAGAATGACCACAGTCATTATTTCACAATCAAACTCTGTAAGAGTTTTGCAAACTTGCAACCCCTGGAACTTCTGTCAGACCCGCTACCGTCTGTGCTTTGGAGCCAGGTAATACATGTAATTTACTTACTGTCTGTACAAAATAATTATCATTGGCTTCAATTTCAAGGGAGACAACTGTCAAAAAAGTTTTGCCTCCCTTCTGAAAAGGGATTGTATATGTCTTTAATGAATCTGCAAAATATCAGACAAAAAATTCTTGATTTCACCATGTATGCACTATCTCAAATGCACCTTCTCAGAGCATACAAAACCCAAGAATAAAAAAAAACAAAAAAAAAAACAAAAACAACAACAACAAAAAAAAACATGGCTCAGTGAAAAATACTGTTATTTCGATAAAAATAATTTTTCAGCCTCATACAGTACAGCTCAGGTAAAAGAACCAAAAAACTCTTTATTCCGAATATCGGCGTTTCGCGAACTTGCCAAAAACACTCGGAATCAAACCGAGTAAACGTTATATTCGGCGGACACCACTCGCAAGTCCGCCGAATGTATGCGTTATGCGAAGTTATGCGAAGTTACTCGGAATGGTAATATTATACCCCGTAGGCAATATTTCTCGCGAAGCGATGCGAAATTCCTCGGAATAATTTGACTAAATACCTGTCCGATTTTTATATATTTATTTATTTATTTAATAAAGTTATTTAGATATTTCTTTAATAAAAATATTTTTATTTATTTGTATCTTTATTTTTCCATCATATAGTACAGTCTGTGTGAAGGTTATATCGTCCACGCTCATGCGGATGCGCAGGTTGATCTGAGTGTGCACTGATCCCAAAGGTCTTATTGTCCCAAAAGTGTTTTCCAAATTTCCGCATTCCGATACCCCAAAATTAGGTCCATTCCCTTGTTTCAACCAATGCTGCCTTGTTCCCTGAATATATTTGGGTGCTCCCTAGGTTCAAAGATAACCCCGGTAGCCCCCTTCATTGTTCGAGCACGTAACATGGGCCTCAACAAAGGTCCATATGAAAATTTACCGGATTCTTTGGCTTAGTCTAGTCCGGTCACACAAGTGGGTCCGGCATGGTCATTTTTATTTAATGTGCCGTAGAAAACAAAACAAACACACAAAAATCACAAAGAGAATCAAACGTCTTCCCCCAATCGACGAATTACGTATTTACATTTGGTATTCCTGTAACGACCTTTTCCCATACAACAACCGCACGCGCTCAATATAAATGACGTACTGTGGAAAAAGACCGGGAAATTCTCACTCGCGTGCAGCAACCGCACGTGTCACTATGAATTTACTTAAAGGGGCGCTTCTGCTATCAAAGAGGCATTGAATCAACAAGACAGCACATGTGAAAAGAGTGTCTGTCACACAAAAACACACTTTACGCACACGAGGCTAATGACAATTCAAACGAGTGAGTGAGTTTATTACGTCCTACTAACAGCTAGGTCATACGGAGATGTGGACCTTGGTTTAAAGTCCAATATGAAAGGCTTGAGAAACCTGGGATCGAACTTATGACCCCTGGGTGACAAGACGAGAAGCTTCACACTACACCACCGAGGCACAATTTCCCAATATTTCATACTGATAAATATCTAATAAAAGGGCTGCAGACATTTCACCATGCCCCGCCACTGCACTTAAATCAAGCAAGTGCCATGACTCTGTTAATAAACTAATAACGTTTCAAGAAAATATCTCAAATAGTTTTCAAGTTACAGAGCGGACAAAAAAAAAAAAAAAAAAAAAAGAAAGAAAGAAAAGAAATATTACAGAAACCACTAAAATAGTTTCCATCCCGCTTTGGATAGCCCGGCTATCGGAGGTAAATACGATCAGTGAATGCTTTTATCAGAATCTGAGATCAGAATGTGCGGTTGGCAGGTTGACACGAGTCTTCGCTCGTCGCACAAGACGTTTTGTTAAACCCAGAGATTGTAGAAGGTACATACGATTAGCGAAGGCTCAGATCAGACTACTGATGTGCAGGCTCAGAGTGTGTGGGCTGATCCGTCTCTTCGTACAAGTTTTATTGTAGGTTTTGCCATGTACAGATCAATGCGCGATTTGTTTGTGCAAACCATAACGCCTAACACTCTGGGTAAAATTTTCAACTGACGACATTTTGAAACATTTTTCTCATTCTTCCAAGAAAACAGGATTTGCATTTAATGCAAATTGTCTCCATTGCATGACTGTCAAACCCTTTTTTCTTGGTAATAAAAAAAAAAATTTTTTTTTTTTTTTTTTTTTTTTTTTTGTCGTCTGCTGAATTAGCCCAGATAGTGGTAATTCGATACCCGCGAGCACCAAGTGTTATAACTTAAGATTGGTTTATAACCAGGAAGACTCTGCCTAGAATGTCCGCGAGGGCATACAGGAAGACTCTGCCTAGAATGTCCGCGAGGGCATATGAAAATATTATTTGAAGATTATTTCCCGCCAATGCTAGGTTTATACATGCGTCTCTTTTAGTCGTTTAATAAATTACGGCCTTGGTTTTGCATATCGCATGTTGAAGACTCAAAAACAGAACACTTTAAATGGAAACAAAAGTTTTGAAGATTGCTCTATAAACCAATAAAGATAATGTTATTAATGTATATATTGTAAGAGAATAATATAACATAATAATCATTTGTACTCTGATAAATGCGGGATAATGTCTTCACACCGCAGGTTTTTACTCTTTTAAGGGAGCTAACTGCAACTGACTATCAGAAGGGAGTTAACTGCAATTGCTTTACGAGTATGGACTATGCGAAATGGGGTTGTGAACAGCATTTTTTTATGAATCGCGCCAGTAAAGAGGGGGCATGCTTATACAATAAGCGGTTAACCAGTACACTGAACCCCATTCCGCCAGAAACTTGAAACTGCCAATCTTGAAGCAGTGGAAGGAGCGAATGACCGTAGCAAATACATGTGTTTCATGATAAGTGGGGATCGAATCGCGTTCGATTCCCGCCGGTGCGATATCATTTTTCCAATAAAGTCAGTGCAAACAACTTCTACCTCGAAAGGAGACATGTCATATTTGCAAGAGGGTAAAAGAAAGCAAAAGAAAGAGCTTTCCAGAGAGAGAGAGAGAGAGAGAGTTCGCAAAACTTGTAAGATTCTGGCTCGTCCATTTTAGGTACATCCGGCTATGAGATTTAGATATTCCTAGAGAAAAACGGCTAAACTGTTTTGCAAACAGTGAATACCCTGACCAGACGCCGCGTTCTGTCATCTCAATATGACTTAAAGAATTTCTTTTATTTTATTTTTTGTTATTGTTGAAAGAGACATAAGACATCAAGTCACCGTCATCATTAAGTGGTGATTTGAATGGACAGTCCTAATCCTGGTCCAGTCATCAACCGTCCAGGCCTCGATCCGAGCAGTGTAGATACATTCCAGCGTGTTCGTTTCTGTCTCCCTTGTCAAATGAAATGTATCCCTACTTTAACCCTCGAACCGCTTAGCATATTCAGCAGACGGCATTTTCATTTTCTTTTTCTTCTTATTTTCCTGTGTAAATTAAGCGTGGCGTAACATGTGAATCGTCTGCTAGACAGACGATTCACATGAAATGTTCAGCCTTATTTTCACTGTAAAATACTAAAACAGTTAGATCGACATCTCCTCTAGAATTTTCAGCAGTGCTTCAGGGGTTCAAACTATTTTCTTGGCAGCCGCAGCACGTGCAAAGTGACACGGGAAAAATGGGCCAGCCTGGATAAAAGTGCTTTTCACATGAAAATGAATGTAGGAAGATTCAGGTGACCACCACCCTTAATCCAAAACTAAAACTGGGCGATTAGAAATCATCCGAGGCTTTGG
This sequence comes from Anodontia alba, assembly GCA_964016985.1. Taxonomy (NCBI): domain Eukaryota; kingdom Metazoa; phylum Mollusca; class Bivalvia; order Lucinida; family Lucinidae; genus Anodontia; species Anodontia alba. The sequence goes on along the minus strand of OZ024830.1, from coordinate 62,607,940 downwards.
GCCAAACACGTCGCCGGCCTTGCGCATTGGGACTACCAGCTGTTGTTCGGCCATACCCTTTGATACTCCGCAGCTGAAACATAAAAAAAAATTAGTCGCAGGGTTGGTTGTCGGAAGCATTTTATGTAAGTGGATACTGCAGTCTGATCCTGCTGCCGCCAGCACTAGTTAACGAGGGTAAGTATTATAATCGCAGTTGTAACAATTTTTGTATGATTATCGTTGTGTGAGAGAATGATCTGAGTGGTCAAACTTACCTGTACAGAACAATCTGTCGCCACTCGCAAATACTCGCAAACACTCCGAATATCATGGGTACACTGAGGTCCGCTGAATGTCCTCGGAATATCGAGCGCATAACTTCGAGTAAATTTTTTTCACTCGGAATGGTTTACTCCAAACCACTCGGCGGAAAATCGCGGATTGTAAAATTGGTCCGCGAAATGAAAAAAAAAATTGGTTCTTTTACCTGAGCCGTACTGTACTTCTTACTGCACATGTTCAATTTGTCTGTAATGAGTCTGCAAAGTATCAGATTGCCTCAACAAATACTTTGAGATAAGCTGATTTCACCGCACATGCACTACAGTAGGTCTAAAGCAACTTTTCAAGAAAAACAAATTATTTATCTGCAATGGAATGAACTCCTAGGCCCTTAAATATTTTTTCTCTACAGCAACATCTCATCAGTATCAACATTTATGCAAATATGAAAGATTCCTGAAATTATTTAGCAAGATACATGTAAATATCAGAAACCAAAACATCTTTTCAAAAATAAAAAATAGAAATAACTGTCAAGGAATAAATCCCAGTCCCTTTTTTTTTTGTCTAAACAACAACATCTCATCATTATCAACATTCATGCAAAATGTGAAAAGATACCTGAATTTATTTAGTAAGATAAGAAGCAGGAACTAAAACGCCTTTTCAAAAATTTCATAGCAACATTATCAATATCAACATTTATCCAACATATTGAAGATTCCTCAAATTATTTAGCAAGATAGGAAGCAGAAACAAAAACACCTTTTCAAGAATTACAAAGGGAAACAAGAGGCCCATGGGCCATGATTCGCTCACCTGATAAAATAAAGCAATTGCATATCAGCAAATGCCATGCAACTTCTTCCAGTATTGCCACAGCAACTAGGTCACAAATTTGACCATACCATAAAAAGATCATAGGTTATTCTAGTATCATCATTTCAACTAACTATGTAGACTTTGTCCCTGGTGCTGTATACCAAGATTCAGCCTCAGAGCTTTCTTAGTTCTGGAGAAGAAGATTTTTGAACAAACTGTCAACATCCTTTTGACAGAAAGCCCCATTTTGAACTTCCAATCAGAATGATTTTAGTTATGTTTCATCTACATGTCAACCTGTTGTTACATCTTAGTTTTAACTAGATCACAAATTTGACCATACCATAAAACCGTCAAAGGTTATTCACTTATCATTTCAATAAACTATGTAGACTTTGAGTCCCTGGTGCTGTATACCAAGATTCAGCCTCAGAGCTTTCTTAGTTCTGGAGAAGGAGATTTTTTAACAAACTGTCAACATCCTTTTGACAGAAAGCCCAATTTTGGACTTCCAATCAGCATGATTTTAACTACTTTCATCCACATGTCAACCTGTTTCTACATTGTGAGTTTTAACTTGATTCGCCTTGAGGCTGCAAGAAGATGTCCAAAACAGATTTCAAGATAGCAGCTGTGGTGGCCATCTTGAATTTCCTATCAACATGATTTTAACTCATTTTGATCCACTAGTCGCCCTGCTGCTACAGAGCAAGTTTCTGCTCAAACTGACCAAACATTTGGGAAAGATGTCAAAAATTGCCTTTTCAAGATGGCAGCTGTAGTGGCCATCTTGGATTTTTTATCATCTCAGTTTTAGCTATTTTGTGTCTACTAGGCGCCCTGATGCTCCTCATCAAGTTTCAACTTAACTGGATCATAGTCTTTAGAGGAGATGTCCAAAATATGAATTCTTAACATTTTTCTCATATAAATGTATAGGGCTCATACAAATGCATGGGAAAGCAAGTTTGACCTTGCTGAAAAAAAGGTCAAACATCAACATAGGACTATCATTTTAGCAATGTTGATAGACCTCCCATCCCCGATGATCTGTGCAAAGATTAGGCCCCAAGGTGGGCTTGTTTCTGGAGAACAAGATTTTTAAAGATTTTTAACATATATGGGCATGGCGGCCATCTTTGTCAAAAGACCACAACCATTTTAGCAATCCTTTGTCATTTTAGCCAAGGAGGCTCCACTTAAGATTTTGAGCAACATTGGCCTGGCGGCTTCAGAGGAGAAGTAGTTTGAAATTCTAATACAAATGTATGGGGTCCATACAACTGCACAGGGAAGCAAACTTGACCATGCCATAAAAAAGTCAAACGTCAATGTATGACCATCAATTTAGCAACTTTGGTAGACCTCTCGTCCCCGAGGATTTGTGTAGAAATTCAGCCCCAAGGCTTCCTTGGTGCTGGAGAAGGCTTTTAAAGGTTTTTACCATATGTGGGCATGGGCGTTATCTTGGTCAACATCCCCGACCATTTTAAAAATCTTTCGTTCCCCCAACCTAAAGAGACTCCATATGAAATTTGAGCAAAATTGGATCAGCAGCTTCAGAAGTCATTTGAAAATGTTAATGGATGGATGGACTGATGACAGACAAAACGTGATCACTACTGCTCATCCTGAGCATAGCTCAAATGAGCTAAAAACTATAGGAATTAACCCCTAGGCTCTTATTTTTGTCTAACCACTACATCTCATCAATATCAATATCTAAGCAAAATATGGAAAGATTCCTCAAATTATTCAGCAAGATAGGAAGCAGAAACAAAAACGCCTTTGCAAGAATTACATCAGGGAAAAAAATCAAAAGGAATTAACCCCTAGGCCCTTATTATCTAACAGCAACACCTCATCAATATCGGCTTTATGCAAAATATAATTCAATTCCTATTATTCTTTAGCAAGATAAGAATCAGATACCAAAACACCTTTTTAAGAATAATGTAAATAACTGCAAAAGGAATTAACCCCTACGCCCTTTTTTTTTGTCTGATCAATATCAACATTTATGCAAAATATTAAAAGACTCCTGAAATTATTTAGCAGGATAAGGAACAGAAACCAAAACACCTTTACAAGAATTACAAAGGGAAAGAACTCTAAAGGAATTAACCCCTAGGCCCTTATATATCAACAATTGTGCAAAATATGAAAAGATTCCTCAAATTGTTTAGCAAGAGAAGAAGCAGAAACCAAAACACTTCTTTAAGAATTACAAAGGGAAATAACTCAAGCAATACCTCATCATTATCAAAGTTTTATGCAAAATATAAAAAGATTCCTGAAATTATTTAGCAAGATAGAGAACCAAAATAGCTTTTCAAGAATTAGGCCTAAAATAAAAACCAGAATTCCGTAGAAGGTGGCGTCGCACCTGATGGGGCAAAAGTCACAGGACGTGGTTATTAAATAAATTTATTTCATTCTTAACAGTGCTTAGTTGGAAAAGTGACAAAAATTAAAGACAAGGATTATATGACTATAGGAATTTCATTGAAAGCATATGCATTTTCTCATATGATGCATGAGAAATTGGGCTCAAAAAGTACCCACAGTCTGTACACTTTCATACAATCTGAGGTTCAGAAAATGACAAAGTTAAAGTGGAAAAAAGGATAAAAAAAAATATAAAAATCATATCCAAACCATGTGCACTTCTGCAGACATGGGAGAAAACATGTGCAAAGTTTCAAAAAGACTGGTTTAAAATTATATGAAAAGTTGCAATCACAAGGTACCCACTGTCTATACATCTGAGGTCAGAAAATGACAAAGTTCAAAAAGTACAAAAAAGTGACAAAAAATAAGGCAAGGATTATATGAAAAGCACATGCACATCTTCAGACTATGGAGAAAACATGTGCAAAGTTTCAAAAAGATTAGTATAAAATTGTATGAGGAGTTGTGCTCATGAGGTACCCACTGTCTATATATTGTGGGTGAAAAATGACTAAGTTCACAATGTGGAAAAAAGTAAAAAAAAAATAATTTAACAATTACATCCAAACCACATGCACATCCTCATCATGAAGAAAATGCATGCAAAGTTTCATAATAATCGGTACAAAACTGTAAGAGGAGTTGCACTCACAAGATGTACCAATTGTTTATATATAAAGGGTGAAAAATGACTAAGTTCATAATGTGGAAAAGTGACAAAAAATAACCTAACAATTATATCCAAACCACATGCACATCCTCATACCATGAAAAAAAACATAGGCAGCAAAACAATCAGTATAAAACTGTAAGAGGAGATGTGCTCACAAGAGGTACCCACTGTCTATATACTGAGGGTGAAAAATGACTAAGTTCACAATGTGGAAAAAGTGACAAAAAATGTTCTAACAATTATACCCAAACACATGCACTTCCTCATACCATGAAGAAAACACATGCAAAGTTTCAAAACAATCAGTATAAAACTGTAAGAGGAGTTGCGCTCACAAGAGGTACCCACTGTCTATATATTGAGGTGAAAAAAATGGCAAAGTTCACAATGTGGAAAAAGTGACAAAAAATAATCTAACAATTATATCCAAACCACATGCACATCTTAAGACCATGAAGAAAACATATGCAAAGTTTCAAAATGATCAGTACAATATTGTAAGAGGAGTTGCCCTCAAAAGACACCCAGGGTAAATGTTGACGGAAAGACAAATGGATGGACGGATGGAAACTTGCACACCTAAGTCACCCATTCTAAAGCAGGTGCGACAAAAAGTGTGTGTTTCAGGTTACCCAACAGTGCCTAATTTTTCACCACCAACAGTGAAGTTTTTTAAGGTTTTTGTGGGGATTTCCCTGTTCAGCCATATTGTTTTCCTATTAACCTCATATAAAAACAAAATAAAAAATATTTTCAAACCTACCGTCCTTATTTTAAAATTCCATGTAACCCGAAACACATATACTTTTTTATTTGGCCTTACAATGGGAAATAACTCCAAAGGAATTAACACCTAGGCCCTTATTTTGTCTAACAGCAACATCTCATCAATATCAACCTTTAAGTAAATAGGAAATATTCCTGAAATTATTTAGCAAGTTAAGAAGCAGAAACCAAAACTTCATTTCAAGAACTACAGAGGGAAATAACTCTAAAAGTAGCAAGCTAATAAGCTGAAACCATAACGTAACAAAAGAACAAACGGACAACATGAAAACAGTATATTCACCCATCCCCCACACCACCAAACAGTTTGCTGGGGTATAATTATATCTGTGTGTGGTAGCTGCACTGGATGGCAAATGAATACGGTAAGACTGGGCTCTATAGATAAGAAATATAGGCTTTTACTATATACAAGGGGTGGTCCGAAATATCCAGACTTTTCACACTCATGTCTTTCCATGTACTGCTACCTACACATATTTCACATGAGTAAAAATAAAAACATTAAACTATAATACCTCGCCGCATCATCGTGTTGTGGGCACATAACTCCGTAAAAATCATTAGCAATCCCAAACCAGATCTCCAAACTATCAATGCATATACCAAGTTTGGTGAAATTCCACTGATGTTTACTCAAGTTATCATCCGGAAACGAAAAACAGACTGACGGACGTACGACTGATGGATGGACGGACACACGGACGTACAAGGTGAAACCATAATACCCCACCACTATCGTGTGACAGGGTATAAAAACTACATTTAAAAACTACATTTTATCCCCTATAAATTAGTTAAGTTTATTTTCAAGGAGAGATGTGTATACACGAAGTTTTGAGCATTTAAACAAGGTAGGTATTAGGGCTAACATGGACTCTTAAGCTGGAGGAACACAGACCTGTAATAAATTCCTGCTTTTAGTGGGTGAAATACCTTGCCACATTTTTCAAAGGTTCCAGAATTTTTTCAGAAGCCTGCATATCCCATTCAACCTTTTATAGCTGGGTTCCATAGCTTAGGGAGGGCACGGAAAGCCTGACAAGCCTAGGCCATTTTGGCCCCGCTGCGGCAGTGACCCTACAATGGTGGCGAATGTTGAGATTTTTGTCAACAAAGATCACAAAGTGACATTGCAGGAGGTAGCTACTCAGTTTAGCATTGGAAAAGCATCTACACATCAGATTCTACACAAAACTAGAGCTGGTGTTTGTAAAACACTATGGCCCCAACTGCCTGACTCTAACACTGCTTGACTCCCAACACTGCTTGCCCATGACAGTAACAACAGTACAAATATACGAGGTTTCAATGCTTTTTTATCAAAAGGGAAATAACTCTAAATAAAAAAACAAAGAAAAAAAATACGGGTCAGCTATTTTTTCATGGGGAACCCATATATAAAATTTCAAAACCCTAGCATGCAGGGCTCTTAAGATATGGCATGCAAAAAAATGTGTGATGAACGGACAAATGGACATACGGACGAATGAAGGCAAAATAATACAAGAAGGCCATGATGGCCCTGTAATGCTCACTTGAGTATCACTTGAGAACCTGACCTAGAACTGATCAAGGCAAACATTCTGATTAAAATTCATTATGATTATATTAACAAGTAAGACAATGTAGCATGTCTAGTGGACTGTGAAATAGAGGTCAAGGTCAGGTATGGATGACTGCACTCAAGAGGCCATGCTTAAATGTATGCATGTACTAAGTATCACTGGCTGTAGGAGCAATAGTTACTGAAACAAACACTTCACAAGTGCTAAATATCACTCTGTAGGACCAATAATTACTGAGAAACTGACCTAAACGGAAAAACATTATAAAATCACTGGACTGGGAAATACACTTCATAAGTGACCCAGTTCCAAACTTCACCTAGAAATTATCAAGACAAACATTTTGAGCAAAATTCATGATGATCACTTCAAAAATGTGACCTCAAGAGTGTCAAAAATGTTTTCCTTTGATTTGGCCTGGCGACCTAGTTTCTGCCATCAAGTGACCCAGTTTTAAACTAGAACTAGAAATCATCAAGACAAACATTTTGAGCAATATTTATGATGATTATTTAAAAAATGTGACCTCTGGAGTGTTAACAAGTTTTTCCTTTGATCTGGCCTTGTGACCTAGTTTTTGACCCCAAGTGACACAGTTTCAAACTTTGACCTAGAAATCATCAAGACAAACATTTTGGGCAAGATTTATGATGATTGCTTCAAAAATGTGACCTCTGGAGTGTTAACGAGGTCTTCCTTTGATTTGGTTTGGTGACCTAGTTTTTGACCCTAAGTGACCCAGTTTTGAACTTGACCTAGAAATCATCAAGACAAACACTTTGAGCAAGATTCATGATGAATGCTTAAAAAAATGTGACCGTTAGAGTGTTTACAAGGTTTTCCACTGATTTGGCCAGGTGACTTAGTTTTTGACCATACGTGATCCAGTTTCAAACTAGACCTAGAAATCACCAAGACAAACATTTTGAGCAAGATTCATGGTTGCTTCAAAAATGTGACCACTAGAATGTTAACAAGGTTTTCTGCTGTTTTGGAGAGGTGACCTAATTTTTGACCCCAAATGACCCAATTTTAAACTTGACCTAGAACTTACCAAGAAAAACATTTTGAGCAAGATTCATGATGATTGCTTCAAAAATGTGACCGCTAGAGTGTTAACAAGGTTTTCTGCTGATTTGGCCTAGTGACCTAGTTTTTGACCCCAAGTGACCCAGTTTTGAAACTGGCCTAGAACTTATCAAGAAAAACATTTTGCGCACAATTCATGATGATTGCTTCAAAAAATTGACATCTAGAGTGTTAACAAGGTTTTCTGCTGATTTGGCCTGATGACCTAGTTTTTTACCCAAAGTGACCCAGTTTCAAACTTGACCTAGAAATCATCTAGGCAAATATTTTGAGCAAGATTCGTGATGATTGCTTCAAAAATGTGACCACTACAGTGTTAACAAGGTCTTCTGCTGATTTGGCCCGGTGACCTAGTATTTGACCGCTAGTAACCCAGTTTCAAACTTGACTTAGAAATCATCAAGGTAAACAGTTTGAGCAATATTCATGAAACTTCAAAAATGTGACCTCTAGAGTGTTAACAAGCTTTTCCTTTGATTTGACCCGGTGACCTAGTTTTTGACCCCAAGTGACCCAGAATCAAACTTGACCTAGATTTCATAGAGGCAACATTCTGAGCAAGTTTCATCAAAATTGGGTCAAAACTATGACCTCTAGAGTGTTATCAAGTTTTTTATTTGATTTGACCTGGTGACCTAGTTTTTGACCCCAAGTGACCTAGTATTGAAACTGACCTAAAGTTAATAGAGGCAAACATTCTGAGCAAGTTTCATCAAGATTGGGTCAAAACTATGACCTCTAGAGTGTTAACAAGTTTTTCCTTTGATTTGACCTCATGACCTAGTTTTTGATCCCAAGTGACCCAGTATTGAACTTTCCTAGATTTCATAGAGGCAAACATTCTGATCAAGTTTCATCAAGATTGGGTCAAAACTGTGACCTCTAGAGTGTTAACAAACTAATTGTTGACGACGAACAACGGACGACGACAGACAGAGGGTGATCACAATAGCTCAGGTGAGCTAAAAAGTTAATCAGGTTGTATACTCATCACTACCAGTCTATTAATTAAATTTCAAGGCTCTAGCTCCAACAGTTTTTGAGATATTTTGCTGGTAAGGTAAGTATGCCCAAAATTACAAAGGGCCATAACTCATGAAGTATTTACAGAATTTATTCAAAAGTTAACCAGGTCATCTACTCATCACTACAAATCCATTCACCAAGTTTCAAGGCTCTAGCTCTAGCAGTTTTTAAGATATTTTGCTGACAAGGTAAAAATATACAAAATTAAGAAGGGCCATAACTCAAAAAGTATTTTTCAAAATTTATTCAAAAGTTAATCAGGTTGTCTACTGATCACTACCAGTCTATTCATCAAGTTTCAAGGCGCTAGCTCCAACAGTTTTTGAGATATTTTGCTGACAAGGTAAAAATGCCCAAAATTACAAGGGGCCATAACTCAAGTATTTTTCAGATTTTATTCAAAAGTTAGTCAACAAAAAAAAAAAGGTCATAACTCAAGAAGTATTTTTTCAAAATTTATTCAAAAGTTAATCAGGTTGTCTACTGATCACTACCAGTCTATTCATTAAGTTTCAAGGCTCTAGCGTTAATAGTTTTTTTTAGATATTTTGCTGATTTGATTGTGTTGGGGCTTAATGACACGTCAACCCTTGTGGGTCATTTTGTGTTGTCTCCCAGAGAAAGGGAGAAAAGAGATAGAAGAGATAGTAGAAGAGATTAAAGAGAGGAACAGGGAAGAAAGAAGAACAGGAATGAAAGTGAAGAAACATAAGAAAGATATTTTGCTGACAAGATTGCATCTATATTTTTTCAAAGGGCCATAACTCAGGAAAGGGGCATAATCCTGTGAAGAAAAAAAATATGTGAATAAAAAAATATTTGAGTCCCTAGGAAATTCTTCTGATAGCTAAAGAAAAATATTTTGGGATTTTAAGGGAAATTTTCTTATTTTATCATGAAAATGTATGCTGTGTACTCATGAGAATTGCATCATCGAGGCGATTCTAACGAGTACACTCAACATCCATTATTTTATAGAAGATGGAAAAAACATTCCTAGATTATTTTCATTTGCCTTCTGACCTTGGGCTATGGTAAACCCTCAGTGGCTGGAACAACCCATGTCTCGAACAAATTTCCATGGTCCCAAAGATGTTCCAGCCATTGAAGTTCGACTGTATAACACAAATTAAAAGAACTGTGGTTACCAAAATATTGCATTTGTCTTGATAACATTACATGTTAGTATGAAATTGTTCTCTGTCTAGCCCTTGTAAATAAAATCTAAACTGCTTATGACTAATTATTATTTATTTCCATCAGTCAAATAGTCTGCATCTTTGTCAAAAAGATTGTCACATACATTTTAGTTGCTCTCCTGTAATCAGGGAATTTTCTGAAGCAAGAAGGTGATAAACATAGGTTTACAGCTATATCCCAAACTAGTTATAAAACTGTTTTTTTACCAGCAAAAACTATGAATAAGCGTGGAAGCTGTGATTTTTTACATTAACATCAGACAGATCTGCAATGTCAGGCCAGAAGACATTTCACCACCAGGTCCATTGAGCTACTTGCGCTGCTTGGGACTAAGGATCTGTACCTCATTCTGAAGAAGAGAAGGTTCCACTGGTATGGACATGTGGAATGCTCCAATGGTGCAGTCAAGACAGCCTTTCACATACAGATTGAGGGAAAGCGTGGGCCTGGGAGACCTAAGATGACATGGAAGCAGCTGACAGAGAGGGATTGCAGAGAGTGGAAGCTCTCGGCTATCAACCCTCATGATAGACATACCTGGAGAGCTGGTGTGAGATCTGCCATGCATGCAGTAAGCCAGCTATCTGGAAGGGGGCCTACTGATGTGGATGTTGCCCCTGTACCTGCACATTAATCAAAAATCTGATCATGATATGATATATGAACATATGAAAATTTGTCCAGTAGTGACCTGTAAATGAAAAGTTGAGCAACTCTAAAGTCGATGTTTTATCTTTTTAAAATTGATTTTTTGCAATATCTATTTTTAGTACTGGATTTATCTAAAAAAATGCCCCTAATAAAAGTCATTCAGAAGAATGACTGCTAACTTCTCAGAAAGGCTTCTGCCTCCTGCTATGTCTGGGTGAAGCAGCAATCTGATAAGAATTTCAGCAAATTCTAGTTTGTCTGAAAATATTAGTTTCCAGAAGTCCCACTTTGACAGACTGTAGTGACAGTTACCATTGATACATATTTTCTGCACAGGTACATAAACATGTAAAATATAAACAACGATTACCATGTAATTCTCTATTTTTTTTGCTACTTTACTCAGCATGGACTCAGACCCAGTCTGCACTATTGGAGGAGTTTGGATTGTGTCTAACTTTCATTCACAAGCTGCAGACTGTAACACACATGCAGGAAAAAAGCTTGTGTATCTACCCTGTAGATGTACACTTCATTAAAATTATAGTATTCTTCCATATATGGACAAGATTTGAAGTAAGCTATTAATATATTTACATCTGAATGGAGTGACTGACAAAATCAACCTTAGAAGATAATATAGACAATCTCCATCCAATCAAAGGAAAAACTATAGAAATATGAAAATCAATTCCATAAGGAGCAGTCAGCAGTCATTCTCCTCAATAACATCCATCAGGGACATTTGTTTCATAAATTTGTGTTTAAAAAAAATATTGCAAAAATCCAATTTTAAAAAGATAAAACATTGACTTTAGATTGCTTTTCCTGCAGTTATTTGCTGTAAAAGATCTTTGATGATAACCTCAGCATATAAACTTCCCTGATTTTTTTTTTTTTAAAAAAGTATGAAATAGTTGGTTTGGAGCCCAGTCAACACTATTAAGGTCATGTTGAGCCGATTAGTTTACCTAGCTACACATTGCTCGGGGAAGCTTATTTTGTGCATATTTTTTCATCAGAAACTGACAACTGCCCTTCTTGAATCAACAGGAGAGAGTAAAGGACCAAGGAAAATATTTATTTAAGAAATAGTATAAATAAAGATATGTTAAACAGCTCTAAGCTTTCTTTTCATCAAAACTTTACAAGGTCAAATAGTATAACATATCTTGGGAAAAGCTTGTCTTGCAGATTATCATTTGACAATTTAGGTGCATGATATAGGCAGCCTAGGCAGGCTAAAAAGATGAAAGTTTTGTTTTTTACTAGGTTCACATACATTATCTAACCAATGAAATGTTTGTGAACAGTGCATTTCTAGTTTTTTTTGTTTCTGTAAGAAAATACTTACTAAGCATAACCTGCCTCATACAGAAACTGTGGCACCTGTGTAGTTTTTCCTGAACCTGTCTCTCCACAGATTATAACCACAGGGTTCTCATTAATAGCTTCCATTATCACTTGTTCTTCACCTAATATTGGAAGTTTAAGTCTAGCATCCTGTATAGTCTTTTCTCTTGCCACTGGAACATTCACAACTTTCTTTTCTTGATGACACAAACCCTTATTGTCCAAATTTAGTTCCCTGTCTTTTTCTTTTGCTGGCATTTTTGCAGTGTTTTCCTCAGTTGCTCCACTTTTCAATCTGGAACTCTCTTTGGTTTCAACATCTTTCAGTAGTTTTCTTTTTGTCTGTTTTTTAACACTATCTTTACCTTTCATGAATTCTTCTACAGATTTATCTTCAATGTTTTTCTTTTTACACTTTTTAATTTGAATCAAGTCAACAGAACTGTCACCTGTGCTTATCTTTCTTTTACCTTTCCTAACTCTAATTTTGTCAGCATCTGTCTGTTTCTTCACTGATTTAGCATCAGTGCAATCTTCATCAGACTTTCCACTTTCATCAATAATTCCACTACCGTCTTCAAAACCACTGGTGTTATCTAGACTATCACATGCATGCCCATGTACAGCAGAACTAGATCTTTTTTCTTTCTCATTATCCTCATCAGCTGTACTGCATACAGTGATATAGTCTTCCTCATCAGTTGAGATATCTGATGTATCAATGGAATCATCAGATTCTACCATAGTTTCTTGCTTCCCTTTTCTTCTTTTGCTGCCACTGACCGTGTTTATTTTGATGTTAGTATCACTTACAAATACAGCTTTCCTTCAAATAAAAAACAAAGTATTAAACAGCTGGTGCAAGTTGTCTTACTCTTCATTACCATTACACATGTTAATAACAACCTTTACCCTAAATATTTGGAAGCCTTCTCCAAGTTCTCCTTAACTTACTTGCTTTGAATTTAATCAAGTCTATTTGACTTTACCTATAGATGTGTCTAAAAGCTGTCTGATGAGTGGCAAATAATGCAGACCCCTATCAGATGCCTCATTCTGCAGTATCTAAGCTGGGCGGGGTCTATGTTGTTTGCTCAGTCCTGTCTGTCTAAGAACTTAGTGTAAATATGGTAGTTTTTGATACTGGGTACTTCACATACACCTACTTAAATTAAATATGGTAGTCTTTAATACTGGCTACTTCATACATGTCTAATAAGTGTAAATATGATAGTCTTTGATACTGGGTACTTCACACACACCTACTTAGTGTAAATATATGGTAGTCTTTGATACTGGTTACTTCATACACACCTAATTAGTGTAAATATGGTAGTCTTTGACACTGGGTACTTCACACACACCTACTTAGTGTAAATATGGTAGTCTTTGATACTGGGTACTTCACACACACCTATTTAGTGTAAATATGGTAGTCTTTGATACTGGCTACTTCACACACACAAATCCTACTTAGTGTAAATATGGTAGTCTTTGATACTGGCTACTTCATACAAACCTAATTAGTGTAAATATTGTAGTCTTAAATACAGGATACTTCATACACATCTAATTAGTGTAGTCATAAATTTGGTAGTCTTTGATACTGGGTACTTCACACACACTTACTTAGTGTAAATATGGTAGTCTTTGATACTGGCTACTTCAAACACACACACACCTATTTAGTGTAATTATGGTAGTCTTTGATACTGGCTTCTTCATACACACCTAATTAGTGTAAATATGGTAGTCTTTGATACTGGGTACTTCAAACACACCTACTTAGTGTAAATATGGTAGTCTTTGATACTGGCTACTTCATACACACCTAATTAGTGTAAATATATGGTAATCTTTGATACTGGCTACTTCATACACACCTAAGTGTAAATATGGTAGTCTTTGATACTGGCAACTTCATACACACCTACTTAGTGCAAATATGGTAGTCTTTGATACTGGCTACTTCATACACACATAATTAGTGTAAATAAGGTAGTCTTTGATACTAGGTACTTCATACACACCTAAATAATGTAAATATGGTAGTCTTTAATACCTGGTACTTCACACACACCTACTCAGTGTAAATAAGGTAGTCTTTGATACTGGCTACTTCATACACACCTAATTAGTGTAAATATGGTAGTCTTTAATACTGGCTACTTCACACACACCTAATACATGTATACACTTCAACATTATTTACTCATTTACCATTTTGATTCAGTATTCAGACAAAAAGCCTCAGCAAACAGAACAGACCTCTATTAGATCCATAGACAACGTGGCATCTGAGCAAGGTCTAACCTATCATCCAGTGACTTAAGGCCCATCAACAGGCAGTAAAATGCACTTGTTCAAAGTTTAAGACAAGCGTGGTAAGGAGTTAATGTGTATGAATAGGGTAAACAAGGTAATTTGTAAGAATGTATTTTGAGACAAAAAATAATACTGTGTTTGTTTACCCTCTGCTTGGATAATCTATCAGACAATCTCAAAACAAATTCAGTGTCTAATTCCAAAAGAGGAATATCCAAATATGTTTTCTAATTTCTCCATCAAAACTTATGCTGCAGGTACTCATTAAAAGCATCTCATTAAGATGATCATAATGAGTACCCGAAATATGTTTATGTGGAGAAAAATGACAAATATGTATTTTTCAGATGAAAAGATTGCTTCGACTAGCATTATGTTAAATGCCTTATACAACCATCAAAATATTCTTTACTGTGCCAAACTACTTCAATCTATATTAATGAGGCTGAAAACTGACTCAAAGTTCTTAAACTGATTCTGTTTCCTTAACTAGAAGTATAAAATCAGGTATTAATTGAAAACGTTCTGAACAAATCACCTAAGAGTGTACTTTCAGTGATATAATCACCAAATTAACTGCTTTTCTTTAACCCTGGTTGTCAGTGCCGGTGTCTGAGGTGTTTGGCCCACATCACCTAAGAGTCACCAAATTAACTGCTTTTCTTTAACCCTGGTTGTCAGTGCCGGTGTCTGAGGTGTTTGGCCCAAGCCCTTACTCCTATTTTATTACAGTAATTTAATTTAATTTACATGTCTTTCTGTGTTGTTTTACTGAATGATTTAGGGAGCCTCTTTAATAGTTTTTAATATTTTTTTAGACTTTAACATAGGGTGAAGATTTGATACCAGTAAATCACCAAATTAACTGCTTTTCTTTAACCCTGGTTGTCAGTGCCGGTGTCTGAGGTGTTTGGCCCAAGCCCTTACTCCTATTTTATTACAGTAATTTAATTTGATTTACATGTCTTTCTGTGTTGTTTTACTGAATGATTTAGGGAGCCTCTTTAATAGTTTTTAATATTTTTTTAGACTTTAACATAGGGTGAAGATTTCATACCAGTAAATCCATTAAACCACTATCACTCTCCCTTTCTCTCCAGCAGTTACACTACTGGTCGTGTTTAATGTACTGCTGTTGTGTTTGGTGGGTGCTGTCTGGCAGTGTGACTACCTCACTGGGGAAGACAGAACTGGTTGGTTTTGTGATATATATATATATGCTATCTGCCATTGTTTACTCTTTCTCTTACTACCTCTTCGTGTCACTGATATTATGTTTTGTGATTGTGGCACTTCCTACTATATACTGCTCATGTAGGTCTACGTTGGGTCATTTTTTTTTTTTTTTTTTTTTTTTGATTTGGGTTTTACGGCCCTTTCAAGAATATTTCACTTATATCGAGCCGATCGTTCATCGAAGGTGGGCGAAAACCGGAGAACCCGGAGAAAAACCACCTGACCATCCGTAAGCAGAACTTGGCTTTCCCACATATGACCCGAGCCAGGCTCGAACCACAGCGGTGAGAAACCTAATGGATTAAGAGTCAACTCTCTTATCCACTAGGCTACGGGGGCCCGTACGTTGGGTCATAAAATACTTACATGTATATGGGTTTTGGGATGGCAGGGGTCAATATATGTACTTTTGCCAAATGTCTCCTTTGTCCAACTATCTAACATTTGCTCCTTTCTCACTTTTTTATGTAGATAAAAAGACCAAAACTGGCTGGGTAGAAAAGTACTGAAAAAAGGGGCCCAAGTGGGCACGAATTACTCACTTACTAAATTACCAATCTAAAACTCCAGCATGTCCATAGTTTACATGCCCAAGGGAGATTGTAGCAAGCATGGAAAAAAGGCAACTTACACAGTTCTCTTAAAAAATAGTCATGTCATATTTAAAAGAAATTAGGTATTTTTCTACATAGACACGACTGGTAGTCAGTTTACCTTTTCAATCTGCCAGTTTGCATCTCTGATATACTGGTCATCATGTTCAGTTCTTCACTATTGGCTTGAACTGTTGATAATGATTCGAGAAGACTGGCTCGCTGCAAACACAAGAAACAATCAATATTCCAGAATAGTGAGTCACTCAAAGAACAACAAATACAGAGTGTTCAAGACACATATACTAGCTTGATACAAACATAAGAAATAAGCATGATTTATGAACTATAAATATTTTCAATGCAATTTCAAGAATACTTGCTCAATGAAATCATAAAAAATAAGCATAAGATCATGAACTATGTTCATTGCCTAAACAATTCAAGAATACTGGCTCACTACAAACAAAAGAAGCAAATAATCATAAAACTATAGGCACTATTTCCATAAAAGTCAAGAATACTGGTCACTGCAAACACAAGAAATAAGCAAGAATCATGACCTTTATAGAACTCCAATACAATTCAAAAATATTAGTTATAATTTAACAATGGCCTTTTTTTTAAATTTTTGGCTGCTTTAGCATTAAAAAACAAATGGCCCATGGACCAAGGCTCACTCACATGAGTGAAATAGCTACTGCAGATATTATGCAACATTTTTCCAATCCGGTCATGGCAACTAATGAAAGGCTCATCATTCTGAGCAGTTCTTGGTTTTGAAGAAAAAGAATACATCGAGGGTTGAGCGCAAGACTATAGTAACTCAAACATATTTTTGAAACCCTTGTTTAGGGGCAACTTGGACCTCTTTGTAAACAATGCAAATTTAGGTGCCATTGCTCATACGAGCAATGGCACCTAAATTTTCATTGTTTACAGAAAGAAATTTCATAATCTTCATAACGCCTTCATGGTGAGGAGATTAGGTTTGGGGAAAAACAACCATCTGACTTACGCCAGTCTTGCGCTCAACCCTCGACATGTGTTTTTTATAATTATTTTTTACCACATTTGGGTGTGACAGTCAATGGAGCTTAGCCAATTGAACACAATCCCATTTTAACAGTAGCATGAAATTTGGTGAAAATTGGCCATGTGGTTTCAGAAGAATTGTTTAACAATATCATGATTTTTAACATGTACAGTATAGGGGCAGGGGAAGATAGCCCTCATAAAATAAAGTTTTGATTGTAACAGAAAGCTCCAATCATTATTGTAAGTTTTAGACACTTCAGGCATTTTTGTCTCTCTGTGTGTGTGTTCATTACTCTCAAGGGTCTTTGTCAGAACACAAGGGCTTGCCAAGCTTTCATCTTCACTGAATAAGTAAAGAAATGATTGGAGAAGAGGTATTTCAATTGCATGTTGCCACTCCCAGCTATGTTATACATCCTATGTTACTTAACAAGGACAGGCAAGAGACAAGCTAAACAAGGTCTTCTTTCCCTGCTGGTGTGCAACAGGGTCTTTTTCCCTGCTAATGTATAACAGAGTCTTCTTTTCCAAGCTGGTATGCAACAGGGTCTTCTTTCCTTGCTAGTGTGCAACAGTGTCTTCTTTCCCTGCTGTAGTGCAACATGGTCTTCTTTCCCTGCTGTAGTGCAACATGGTCTTCTTTCCCTGCTAATGTGCAAATGGGTCTAATTTCCCTGCTGGTGCTAAACATGGCAACTGGTCATAAAAAACAAACTGGGTAGACCTCATCAAATGATCATAACTGCCAAATATGGTTCACACCACTTCACAGATTATGGAGAAAATGCAATTTTAGCCATTTTCCCATTATGGGACTATGGAAGATTTCTGTTGCCAAGGCAACAAAACAAATTGACAGATCACCATAAATTTAGCTATGTTGAATTGCCCTTACCTAAGCAACATTTGTACAAAATTAGTCATAAGGCTTCAATGGCTTTGGAGGAGTTGTCATTTATTTTTTTTTTTTTAAATTTAATGTTGCCATTGCAACCAAGCCAAATGATCACTGGTCAGCAAACACATAAACTGGGTAGAGAATCATCAAATGATCATAATACCCCAAATTGGTTCACATCACTACACTGGTTATAGAGAAAATGCAATTTAACAATTTCCCATTATAGGTCTATGGGAGTTTTGGTTGCCATGGCAACCAAACCAAGAGGCAGATCACCATAATTTTAGCTTTATTTAAATCCCTCTACCCAAGCAACATTTTTACCTAATTAAGAGGGACAAATCAGACACAACTCAGCCTCTGAGTTGTCATCTGAAAGTGTTAACAGATGGCTGGACAACCTATATAAAGTGATCACTATAGCACATCCTGAGCAAAGTTAAGGTAAGCTAAAAATGATCACTGGCCATAAAAATCAACAACCTGGTGGAGAATTACGAAGTTATTATCCCTACCAAGTTTGGTTTAAATCACATCATAGGTTATGGAAAAAATGGAATTTTACCATTTACCTGCATAAGTTTATGCAAAAACTTTCTGTTGTCTTAGCAATCAAACCAAAATGCAGCTCAACATAATATTAGCCATTTGGAAATATGCCTATCCAAGCAACATTTCTGACACATTAGGCTCAAACTGCTTCAATGGCTTTAAACGAGTTTGAAGTGTTAATGAACAGATGGAAAATGACCACTAAAGCTCGAGTATAGCTCATTCCCTCAAGTGACACACATATCTGACCCAGTCTAAAGTTCATTACAAGAGGACCATGATGGTCCTATACTGTTCACCTGAGCAAACAGATTTGCATACTTACAATTGAAGTTTCAGCAAGGATCACTTCTTTATTTTTGTATAAATTTTATGTTCAAGAGTGACATGATGGTCCTATAAAATGGAGTAGCAATGCCATATATGGCAAGCAATGCCTCAATTTCTTTTTCTGATCATCAAAATTTCTATATAGGGAAAATAAGCCCTGCTCCATGATTTCTTAAAGTTTTCTGTACAGATATATAGGATAAATAAGTTTCGCCCCTGGTGGCAATATTTTTTGATGAATCATGAAGGCTTGAACAACCTTAGTAGAGGGTCAATAAAGGAACATTGCTGACATATTATATTGAAATTGGTCTAGCAGTTTCCTATATAGATGTATAGAGAAAATAAGACCTGTCCCCTGGTGGCCATTTTTTTTTTTTAACAAATTATCATGACTAGAACAATCTTGATAGAGGATCATCAAAGGAACATTCTTAATCAAGGCTGGCAAAAAGGTGGCAAATATAAGTATTTTCCATGCCAGCGGTATTTACTGAAAAATACTGGCAAATACTGGTCGACTGAATTGACCACCCAGGAATTTATACAATAACCAATACTCAACATTCATAGGGGTAATTTTAATTATACTTGTCAATTGCCACGGATGTCATCTGGTTTTTGCTGAGAAAACTTGGTGTGGAGAAGTGGATTGTGCAACTAGTGCAAGGGATGTATGCCAATGTGTGGAGCCATGTCTCTGTTGGTGAGGAATACAGTGCAGAGTTTGAAGTGAAGGTCGGTACTCAGCCCCCTGCTCTTCATCCTTGTGCGTGAAGCCTTGTCACACAAGTTTGCTCTGAGGTCCCCTGGAAGGACCTCTATGCCGATGACCTTATTATAATTGCCCATTCCAGTGCGACAGATGGCGCATGGAAACTCTCCTGAACTCTGCACCAGGCCCGTACCACAGATCATGAGCTTCGTCTTTCCCGCATTTACTCTCAGTCCTTTCTCCTCAATTATATCTTTCTAAGTCAAGAGCTTCCTGACACATTTCTCAAGATATTCAGCAATGATAACAAGGTCATCGGCATGGAGGTCCTCCAAGGGGACCCCAGAGTGGAACTCACATGACAAGGCTTCAAGCACAATGATGAAGAGCAGCGGGCTAAGTACCAAGCCTTGGTGAACACTGACCTTCTATTCAAACTCTTCACTGTACCACTCACCAATACAGACACGACTCTGCACATTGGCATACATCCCTGCACCAGTCCCACAATCCACTCCTCAGTAACAGGTTTTCTTAGCACACACCAGACACCCTTCCAAGGCACTTGGTCAAACGCCTTCTCAAGGTCCACAAGGTGGCAGCTAGGTACTTCTCTTGCAGCTGCCTGACTACAAAGATTGCGTCTGCTGTGACAAAGCCAAACTGGGGATCGTCGATCGACACCAGCTGTCTGATGAGGCTGTCCACACTCCTCTCCAAGATTTTCATAACCTGCTCTGTCCGCTTGAGACCGTGACAGTTTCTCCTTTCCAATACATCCCCCTTACCATTGTAGAGGCAGACAATGAAACTCCGCTCCCAGTCAGAGTGTACTTTGTCTATGTAGAAAAATTTGACTGTTCCATTAAAAAGGTCAAGGTCAATCGAAGGTTATAATTTTTTCAAACTTTATTGGGCCTATACCCCCAATGCTGCATGCCAAGCCCCAGGGCTATTGGCCCTTGATTCCGGAGAAATGGATTTTTAAAGGGTTTTTACCATATATGGGCATGGCAGCCATCTTGGTCATGTCATGTGACTAAGATGCGGCATATACAGTCAAACATGTCCTAAAAGCCACCTGTATTAACAATCACCTGCCTTTAAAGGCCACTATTTCAGATCCCATTAAAGGTAAAGAAGTGGAAATGTACCTGTATTAAGTAAGCACCTGTCTTAAGCAACCAGTTTTTGGCTTTCCCATAGGTCCTTGCTTAACACAGGTTTGACTGTAAATTTCTGTTCCCCGTATCCATTGAGGATCCATATGAAATTTGGCTCCAATTGGTCCAGTGGCTTCTGAAGAGAAGACGTTTGAAGAGTTTTCCCCATATGAGTCTATGTAAAACAAGTCACCCCTGGGATGGGGCCATTTTTGGCCCCAAGGCCAAGATTTGAACAACCTTAGTAGAGGTCCACAAGATAAAGCTACACATCAAATATCAAAGGCCTCGGCCTTCTAGTTTCAGACAAGAAGAATTTTAAAGTTTTGAATATAGGAGCCTATGTAGAACAAGAGTTGTCAGAAGACAATGCAGCTTGCCGGAAAGAGCCGATCAGATAAAAAACAAGAGCTGTCGGAGGACAGCGAGCTCGCCTGCTGGGTACATTTTATATTGTAACATTTTTATCATTAAGCCATATAATATAGGTCACACTGACCTAGATGTATTTGTATGTAAATCATTTTGTCACTTAGATATAATAATCCAGGTATGACAATTCTCCATGAAATAGTAATAAAAATAAAAGGCAAAATCACTGAAGCATGAAATATAGGTCACAATGACCTAGATATAGTAAGTGGTCATTCATTGGGTCACAGGGAACTAATATCCCAGGTGTGACATTTATCCAACAAATATTCAAGATAAAAGGCAAAATCACTGAACCATGAAATATAGGTCACACCAACAGAGATATATTTTGACGTCAATAATCGGGTCACAAGGAACTAATATCCCAGGTGTGACATTTATCCAACAAATAGTATTCAAGATATAAGGCAAAATCACTGAACCATGAAATATAGGTCACAATGACCTAGATATAGTAAGTGGTCATTCATTGGGTCACATGGAAGTAATATCCCAGGTGTGACATTTATCCAACAAATAGTATTCAAGATATAAGGCAAAATCACTGAACCATGAAATATAGGTCACACCAACAGAGATATATTTTGACGTCAATAATCGGGTCACAAGGAACTAATATCCCAGGTGTGACATTTATCCAACAAATAGTATTCAAGATATAAGGCAAAATCACTGAACCATGAAATATAGGTCACACCAACAGAGATATATTTTGACGTCAATAATCGGGTCACAAGGAACTAATATCCCAGGTGTGACATTTATCCAACAAATAGTATTCAAGATATAAGGCAAAATCACTGAACCATGAAATATAGGTCACAATGACCTAGATATAGTAAGTGGTCATTCATTGGGTCACATGGAAGTAATATCCCAGGTGTGACATTTATCCAACAAATAGTATTCAAGCTATAAGGCAAAATCACTGAACCATGAAATATAGGTCACAATGACCTAGATATAGTAAGTGGTCATTCATTGGGTCACATGGAACTAATATCCCAGGTGTGACATTTATCCAACAAATAGTATTCAAGATATAAGGCAAAATCACTGAACCATGAAATATAGGTCACAATGACCTAGATATAGTAAGTGGTCATTCATTGGGTCACATGGAACTAATATCCCAGGTGTGACATTTATCCAACAAATAGTATTCAAGATATAAGGCAAAATCACTGAACCATGAAATATAGGTCACAATGACCTAGATATAGTAAGTGGTCATTCATTGGGTCACATGGAACTAATATCCCAGGTGTGACATTTATCCAACAAATAGTATTCAAGATATAAGGCAAAATCACTGAACCATGAAATATAGGTCACAATGACCTAGATATAGTAAGTGGTCATTCATTGGGTCACATGGAACTAATATCCCAGGTGTGACATTTATCCAACAAATAGTATTCAAGATATAAGGCAAAATCACTGAACCATGAAATATAGGTCACAATGACCTAGATATAGTAAGTGGTCATTCATTGGGTCACATGGAAGTAATATCCCAGGTGTGACATTTAACCAACAAAAAGTATTCAAGATATAAGGCAAAATCACTGAACCATGAAATATAGGTCACAATGACCTAGATATAGTAAGTGGTCATTCATTGGGTCACATGGAAGTAATATCCCAGGTGTGACATTTATCCAACAAATAGTATTCAAGATATAAGGCAAAATCACTGGACCGTGAAATCTAGGTGACCTTGACCGTAAAATGTAGGTCACCATGACCTTCACTCTCTTACACTTAAACTGATGTCACATAGTTAGCTGATGTATAACCAGTTGTGTCTATAACCTGTAGGCATATAAGATTTTACAAATGTGTCCTAGATTTTGACCCCTAGCCCCACCCCAAGGCCCACCCTGAGGTATGACCCCAGGGGTATGTTCTTTTGGAATCTCAGAAGACTCGTCCAGGTACCCAAATTCTAAATATGAATGCTCTATGAGGAGTGAAAGTCAAGATATAAGAATTTGAAAAACTTTAACACAGTATTACAAAGGTGTCCTAGATTCTGACCCCTAGCCCCACCCAGGGGCAAGAACCCAGGGGTTTATTCTCTTGGAATCTCAGAAGACCCTCCAAGGTACCTAAGTTCCAAATTTGATGCCTCTGTGAGGAGTGACTGTTGAGATATAAGCATTTGAAAAACTTTAACACAGTGTGACGGGAACGGGAACGGGAACGGGAACGCAAACGCAAACGCAAACGCAAACGTGGACGACCGGGGTGACTACAATAGCTCTCCTTGTACTCCGTACAGGCGAGCTAAAAACAATCTTGAAATATTAAAGATCAAATGTAGAACATAAACACAGCTGTAAATGACAGAGTATGACTTGACTTTGATATCGGAAGATTGTCAAACTGAGGGATGGAGTACATGTATATGCAACTGAAACATCTTCCCTTAGGTCGGTGTGGATAAAATATGAAAGCTACATGTATATCCTACATGCTGAATCCCTTAGGCTGGTATGGACGAAATATGAAAGCTATATCTTACATACTTCAGCAGTCATGTACACTTCTCAAAACTTTAACATAGCTGTAATTGACAAAGTATGACCTGACCTTGACCTAAGCAAAAGGTCAAACTGAGGAAGGTGTGTGTACTATTGAAAGGTCTTACCCTAAGGTAGGTGTGGGCCAAATATTAACCCTTGTCCTGCTGAACCCGGATATACCCTGCCTTTGCAAGCAGTGTAGATCCAGATCAGTTGGCTTCTGAAGGAGCCGACTGATCTGGATCTGTACTGTTTGCCATTAAGTGTGTGAATTTATATCAACAACCTTGATCAAGTAATCTGATTGGTTGAAAATTGGAAGTGGATGTGGCATCTTAATTTTTTCAGCAGGACAAAGGTTAGAGAGGCATCTTGAATACTTCAGCAGTTATGAACATTTTTCAAAACTTAAATGCAGAACTCAAACATGGGTTTAAATGACAAAGTATGACCTGACTTTGATCTAGGCAGAAGGTCAAACTGAGGAAAGGGTGTGTGCTATTGAAAGGTCTTATATTAACTTTGGTGTGGGCCAAATATTAAAGTGGTATCTTGAATACTTCAGCAGTTACAAACACTTTTCAAAACTTAAACACAGAACTTGAACATGGGTTCAAACGACAAAGTATGACCTAACCTTGACCTGCTGGTAGGCAGAAGGCCAAACTGAGGAATGGGTGTGTGCTATTGAAAGGTCTAACTCTAAGGCTAGTGTGGGCCAAATATTAAAACTCTATCTTGAATACTTCAGCAGTTATGTACACTCAGGGATATTTCTAGCTCAAAGTTAGTATGGGCCCTTGAAATTGGCCAAGGGCCCATGTCCCATTCAAAAACATGTAAAATTTAGAATTTTGATGGGCCTTTTCAAATTTTCATGGGCCCTCTGAAATTTTTGATGGGCCCAAGATTCCTTAATACCCATCTGAGATCAAAATAAACATTGGGTTCAAATATGGATTTGAATAGCTTGTATAGGGGGCCCAGCCAAAAATCAATTCAAATTAAGTCTAACATTAAAGGTTTTCACACAAAATAGATCGGGCCCATCCCAGAAATATCCCTGTACACTTTTTCAAAACTTAAATGCAGAACTTAAACATGGGTGTAAAAGACAAAGTAAGAACTGACCTTGACATACAATGTACATAAAGGTCTAACTTGGGGATAGGGGTGTATGCTATTGAAAGGTCTTACCCTAAGGTAGGTGTAGGCCTAATATAAAAGCAGTACCTTAAACAGTTAAAAAAACTATGCACACCTTTGAAAACTTAAACATTGTGCTAACGTGGATGCGGATGAGGACATGGATGCGGACGCTGACAGACGCCGACCACAACGACTGGGTGACAGCATAAGCTCTCCAGGGACATAGTCCCGGCGAGCTAAAAAATTGACCTGTCCATTAAAATGGTTAAGGTCAACCTAATATTATTTTTTTAATTTTATTGGGCCCATGTCCCCAATGCCCCAGGGCCATTAACCCTTTGGTTCCAGAGAAGAAGATTTTTAAATGATTTTTATCATATATGGGCGTGGCAGCCATCTTGATCAAGTGACCAAGATGGAGCAAACAAACTTTCGTTCCCGTAAACTACTGAGGCTCCATATGAAATTTTGGCCTTGATTGGCCCAGTGGTTTTTGAGAAGACGGTTGAAGAGTTTTTCATATACGAGTCCGTGTAAAACAAATGACCCCTGGGGAGGGGCCATTTTTTACCCCAGGGCTATAATTTGAACAAATTCATAGAGGTCCACAACATAAAGTTACATACCAAATATCAAAGACCTGGGCCTTTTAGTTTCAGACAAGAAGATTTATAAAGTTCTGCCAATAGGAGTCTATGTAAAAAAAATTTGACCTTTCCATAAAAAAGGTCACGATCAACCTAAGGTCATCATTTTTTCAAACTTCATTGGGCCCATGTCCCCAAAGCTTCATACCAAGCCCCATGGCCTTTGGCCCTTTGGTTCTAGAGAAGAAGATTTTTAAAAGGTTTTTACAATATATGGGCATAGCTGCCACCTTGGTCATGTGACCCAAATACGGCAAACAGACTTTTGTTCCCCATACTCACTGAGGTTCTAAATGAAATTTGGCTTTGACTGGCCCAGTGGTTTCTGAGGAGAAGATGTTTGAAGAGTGTGGACGACAGACGGAAGGCGGAGCCTGCCTATACTATAAGCTCACCAATGAGCCTAAAGGCTCAGATGAGCGTATAAGTCTAGTGGTTTCTGACAAGAAGATTTTTACAGTTTTCTATTTTGATATATTTGGAAAATAAGATCCGTCCCCTGCCAGCCATGTTTTCTGACCAATCATCATGGCTTGAGCAATCTTGGATTAGGGTTACCAAAGGAACATTTTTGCCAAATTATATTGAAATTGGTCCAGTGGTTTCTGTCAAGAAAGATTCTTAAGTTTACTATATATAGATAAATAGGGAAAATAAGCCCTGCCTCCTAGGGGCCATGTTTTTTGATGAATCATGAGTGCTTGAATAATCTTGGTAGAGGGTCACCAAAGGATAATTCCTGCTAAATTATATTGAAATCAGTCAAGTAATTTCTGACAAGAAGATTTTTAAAAGTTTCTATATAGATATACAGGAAAAAATAAGCCCCACCCCGTAGCAGCCATGTTTTTAACAAGTCATGATGGCTTGAAGAATCACCAAGGAAACATTTCTGCAAGTTATATTGAAATCGGTTGAGTGGTTTCTGACAAGAAGATGTTAAATTTTTTCTATACAGATATATTGGGAAATAGGCCTTTGCCCAACTGTAAACCAATATCAGTTGGACGCCCTGGTGACGTGAGATACACGACACCTTCACACCACCCGACTACCCCTGCAAATCATGATGGCTTGAACAATCTTGGTAGAGGGTCACCAAAGGAACATTTCTGGCAAATTATATTGAAATCGGTCCAGTGGTTTCTGACAAGAAAATTTTTTAAGTTTTTATATAGATTTATAGGTAAAATAAGCCCCACCCCCTAGCGGCCATGTTTTACAACAAATCATGACGGCTTGAACAATCTTGGTAGAGGGTCACCAAAAGAACACTCCTACCAAGTCTTTTCTGACAAGAAGATTTTTAAAGTTTTCTGTACAGATATAAAAGGTAAATAAGCCCCGCCCCCTAGGGACATTTTTTTTTTAAACAAATCAGGACTGATTGAACAATCTTGGTAAAGGGTCAGCAAAGGAATATTTCTCCCAAGTTATATTGAAATAGGTCCAACAGTTTCTGACAAGAAGATGTTTAAAGTTTTCTACATGTATATGGATGTATTGAGAAAATAAGCCCTGTTCCCTGGTGCCCATGTTTTTGATGAATCATGATGGCTTGAACAATCTTGGTAGAGGATCACAAAAGGGACATTTCTGCCAAATAAACTGAAATTAGTCCTGTGGTTTCTGACAAAAGGAGTTATAAAGTTTTTTTGTTGTTTTTTTTTTGGTTTCCATGGAAACAGGAATTCTTCATGGATTCCAAATCTTTGAACAATTTTCAGTCAGTATCACCCAAGGATCAATCCTGTGAAATTTGGTTAAAACCGGCTCAGTGGTTCAGGAAGAGAAATCCTGTAGGGACAGACAGACGGACCATGATGAAGAAGATGGATGGTGAGAGATCACAATAGCTCACCTTGAGCCTTTGGCTCAGATGAGCTAAAAATATATGTAGGGGTAAAGAAGTTATAAAGGGCACACAATTTAAAAAAAGGGAGATAACAATACAAAAACAGGCACAAGAGTTGTCATTCTTTCATGTGATATACCTACTTAAACTACGCTAAGTTCCACAAGAATCAGTCATCAAAATATAACCTGGGACTAGGTTCTGGAACACAAAAGGTTTAACTATAAATCAGAAGGGGAGACATTAAAAATAAGTATGAAAAAGTTGTCATTCCTTCAGGAAACACTCCTAATTCACCAAGTCAAGTATTACCTAAATATATCCCCAGAGGATAGGACTTATGCAGCATACACAGGGTTTAACTTAATATTAGAAAGAGAGATTATATAATCCCCAAAATATAGATGTGGGAGCTGCCTCTCCTTCGTGTGTCAACCCGCTTGACCCAGTCTACATTTCTAACATGAATCCTTAAAATATATCCAGAGGCAGAGGTATTATGGAGTTCACAAGCCTTGCAGACAGGACTGATGAACAGACAGAAACCATTTCTAGGGGCAACAATTAAGACTGGTGATAGAACAGAAACCATTAAAAGTTTACCTTTTCTTTCTTCTCTTTCTGTTCAACAACTTTCTCAAGTCTTTTTCTTTCTTTTTTTGTGAGTTTTTTAATTTTCTTGACATTTTCTTGCCTTATTCTTGTCTTTGTTTTTTCAGTAGGCAGCACAAGTACATTACTGTCACCATAGCCTTGGTCAGTTCTCATGTCACCCATATCAACAGCAATCTGAATCAACAAGATCAGAAACAAAGAAACTAACATCTACAAAAGAAAAGGTACTAAACCTACATAGAGCTGTCTGATAATCATGCAGTCTTGTAAGGAGCCTTGCAGTTCTAAAACCTGCTTGGGAAATAATCATGTGCACCTGTTAAATATAATTTACTTGAGATGACCATTTCTGCAGATCCTTCATTTGAATCAGTTCAGTAGCAGAATGGTTTGCATACATGCAGAGTTTAAGTCATGCGGCTTTGTAAGGAGCCTTCCAGCTCTAGGTTTTTGGCGGTGAAATATGAGTGCATAAACATATTATACTTGGGATGCAAGCGACAATATTTTTTCAAGCAGATCCTTCATTTCAGTAACAGAACTGTTAGCATTCATACATGTAGAATCTAACAAGCTGATAGAATTTAACCCTAGTCCTGCTGAACCCGGATATACCCTGTCCTTGCAAACAGTGTAGAGCCAGATCAGTAAGAAGCCAACTGATCTGGATCTGCACTGTTTGCCATCAAGTATGTGAACTTAAGCAACAACCAAGATCAAGTAATCTGATTAGCTGAAAATAAGAAGTGGGTGTGGCATCTTAATTTATTCAGCAGGACAAGGGTTAATACTGGGTGATATCATATTTACTTTAAGTATTCAGACAAACAGACATGAGCAAAGTGTAGACCAAAATCAGATACTAAAGATGGCTGCATCTGGTCAGGGTATACACTGCTTACAAATCCAGCAGGATTTAGATGTATGAACCAGTGCTTGCACTAACATTCAAAAACAGATGGGACTGCCAAGTGTTTTTGGAAGGTTCCAAAAATGCTGATACTTGGAGTAAAGAGTTTTTTTTTTTTGGTTCTTTTACTTGTGCTGTACTGTAATTATGGTTCGATCAGAATTTGTCAAAAAAAAAGGAAGATATTGATGCTCAAAGTACATTAAAATTCTGTCGAAAATATGCCTAGTTGTCTCCAGCCAGAAAGATAACTCTTGATCTGTGATTTCATCAGCAACCTCTCAATAGCACGGTACCAGCCAGAAACCAAGGATAAAATATTATCCTTGGACTAAAGTGACAGGGTGAACACTAGGGTTGCATGATACACTCACCTCACGGTACCATACGTATCGCGATACGCTTTTCAGACTCGAGATAATCAGTAACTGCATGTGGATTATACTATGGTGGTCAACTAAGGTGCTCACCATACTTCAAAGTTTGTTTGAAATGGTTCATAGTCATAGGTTAATATTTGTAAAAGTTTCATAATGTGTAAAGTTTATTCCTTTTTTTTCCCTTCAGTGAAAAGAACCTATATAAGCAACCAAAATTAAGCACTAAAGCTTCCTAGATATATAATGTTCGAAAACAGGTAAAACAAGTTCTGTCATGACTGTTGTGCCTTTCATTCAGTGAGAGATGGACTTATTGATTTTAAAGTTTTGATTGAGTTGGGGTTTAATGACACGTCAACCCTTGTGGGTCATTTTGTGTCGTCTCCCAGAGAAAGGGAGAAAATAGACAGAAGAGATAGCAGAAGAGATGAAAGGGAGGGACAGGGAAGAAAGAGAAACAGGAATGAAAGTGAAGAAACAGAAGAAATAAGAACATCACCTCCCTACCCTTACCTGCTACAAGGATAGCAGGCCTTGCCCAACTATAAGCCAATAACAGCTGGACGCCCCGGGTGACAAAAGATACATGACACCTTCGCACCACCCAACCACCCACTATTGATTTTAAAGAAAATCGCTATTGCAAAATGGCATGAAATATTGAAAATTCCATGTAATAGTGTTTGACAACATTTCCTGAATGTTTGAGTGCTTTTAATAGTCATAACAGTGTTTACTGACTGAATAATTAAACGTTTTTTTGGGGGGGAAAATTCTGAAGTCGCGAAAACTAATGACACATAGATTTTATGGCACTAAGTACGTAATTCTAGTGGAGGGAAAAAAAAGGAATAAACTTTACACATTATGAAACTTTTACAAATATTAACAGTCATTAAAAAACTTGTCTAAAGCAGTCATGCAGCGGTACAACTATCCTAAATTGATCTGAATGAAGCAAAATATTTCTTTTGCATGCAGTAATTACCGAACTAATTGGCAGCTACATGTAATTGACAACTTTTGTTTACACTTGAGTGAACAGAGCCGTATCGAAACTCAGAGAAAAAGAATCGTGACCACTGAACCACAATGCACCGTAAATTTGGTGAATCATTTCACCTCTAGTGAACACATACTATTATAATACAGTAAAATGCTAGAAAACTTTATGCAGATCAAGTCTTAAATTTAGAGACAAACTACATGTACATGTACATCAATAAAAGTGAGCAAACAGACCTACAATGTATATATGCACCAAAATGCATCAATATGTGTATTTTGAACATATATATGTATACAATGTACTGTATTAATCCGCCTATAAGACGGGAATTTTTCAAAAAAAAAAAAGCCCCCAAAAATCCAGACCCGTCTTATAATCAAGGTCTTTGGCCATATCGGTATTTTCGGCAAAGTCCGGTGGTGCCACGTGGTCATGGAAAATGACAATCTTCGAAACCGGTAGAAGGATATAATGTTTACCTTCATCCCTTGACAAAAATAGCAGCAAGGTAATTTTTTAGGTGAAGTACCGAATTTTTCTGTGTATTACTTGCACCTGTGTATAACACGCACTGAATATTTGCTAAATAGTTTTGAAATAAAAAAAAAAAAATGTTCCTATGTAAAACATGAAGAATTTATCCATGCATTATTTACTAAGTTACCAGATACTAAGTGTGTCAAATATCACTAGGACTGACTTGAAAATGGCCGAACTCGGAAGGTTTAGAGTAGAAACAGGCCGAATTTATGATAATGCTAACTGAATTTTCATTGTGCAGCTCTGTTACCATGGGCCTCAGGCAACTTGATGTAGTGTAGGCAGTTCTTTGCTTCCCCACTGCAGACGCTATGATAATAAAAATGTAGTTATTTCTTTTGTGTTCTCATAATTAACACCTTCTTTGTGTCACTTTCTTAACTGAGACGTGAAATTATCAACTCAGTGCCTCAGGGCAATGCAAACAACAACTGGTCGACTAGTTGTCATTCTGACTGCCAATTAACCAATTAAGTGCAAAGATGTATGCTGGTAAGTTTTTTTTTTCTTTATCATAAACATTGTTTATTTCAAACAATTTTTTTGGTAAGTTGGAAGAAAAGTTTAAAAAAAAAAAAAGATAAACATATGGTAAGAAAATAAAAGATAAAATGCAAATGACCAATCTACCTACCTCAAAAGCCCAGTTGGTTTTGTTTATTATCAATAATTTTAATAATTGCAAAAAAATTAAATACTTTTTTTATTTTTTCAATGTATGATCATTCGTGCCAATATTTATGTTCTACCAAATTTATTTCCTATTTTGAACTACAATAAATCAGTTGTGCCGCCTGATTTATTCAAGTTACGGTGTGAGACTTGTCAAAGTCCGGTAATCAATACAGATTCATATGCATATGTCTGTTTGAGTAGTTTCCCTTTGAAGAGATCACATGATCAGCAAAATAAAAAAGCGTAAACAAAAAGAGCATGGACATGAAAAGGATATCAAATTACTGCAAATCAGATCGAGTTGCTTGTTCTAAGCTGCCAGAACCCTGGTATGGGCGAGATGGGTATAAAAAATCATGAATATCTTATAGCAATCATTCTATTTCGCATTTTTAACGGGCGATCGTGAATGTAATGAGTTTTCGCCACCGATTATCTTGGCGATTTCTGTCCCTATTTTGGTGTTCCTATAAATAATACACATTGGATTTTTATAGATGTTTTCTGGGTAAATAAGGTGCGTGTTATACACAGTTAAATATGGTATGCATGCTTGTAAGTGGTGTTGGAAGTTTTTTTAATTGCTGCACTATGATAAATTCACTTACAAATCTGACCAATCATCGCCAATGTCTTAATGTACTTTAGGAATTTCTGAGTGGCAGGGAATATCTCCGACAGGCGACTTTTTTAACCCGTCTTATAATTAAGTAAAATCCTGCCTGGGAAGGGCCCCAAAACAGCCCCCATCTTATAAACAAATCATCTTATAGGTGGATTAATATGGTATGTATAAATAGACCTATATCGTAAATTTTATTATTTTAACAGTGGTTTGGGCTGTTTTGGGGTAGTTTGGGATGGTTTAGAGTAATTGGATGGACCCCCAACAAACAACAAACCGTTTTGAACAAAAAAAAACAACAAAAAAAATTGAAATCATCAAGACAAGATTCATGATGATCACTTCAAAAATGTGACCTCTTGAGCATCAACAAGGTTTTCCTTTGATTTGGCCTGGTGACCTACAAAATGTAGTTTCTGATATCAAGTGACCCAGTTTTAAACTAGACCTAGAAGAAATCATCAAGACGAGCATTTTGAGCAATATTTATGATGATTATTTAAAAAATGTGACCTCTGGAATGTTAACAAGGTTTTCCTTTGATTTGGCCTGGTGACTTAGTTTTTGACCCCATATGACCCAGTTCAAACTTGACTTAGAAATCATCAAGACAAACATTTTGGGCGATTCATGAAGATTGCTTCAAAAAATGTGACCTCTAGAGTGTTAACAAGATTTTCTGCTGATCTGGCCTGGTGACCTAGTTTTTTATTCCAAATGACCCAGATTCAACCTTGACCTAGAAATCATCAAGACAAACATTTTGAGCAAAATTCATGATGATTGCTTCATAAATGTGACTACTAGAGTGTTAACAATGTTTTATACTGATGTGGCCAGGTGAGCTAGTTTTTGACCCCATGTGACCCAGTTTCAAACTTGACCTACAAATCATCAAAAAAAACATTTTGAGCAAGATTCATGATGACTGCTTCAACAACAGGCCCACGGGCCACGATTCGCTCACCTGAGTGACATAGCCACTGCAGACATGCAGATGTTATGCAACATTTTTCCAATCCTATCATCGCAACTAATGAAAATATCATCATTTGAACAGTTCTTAGTTTTGAAGAAGAATATATGGGCCTGACAGTCAATGGAGCATGATCATTTGAATAAACTATCAATCACATTTCAACAGAAGGATCAATGTGAAATTTGGTGGAAATTGGCTAAGTGGTTTCTGAAGAATCGTGATTTTATACATGTAAACAGCACAGTGGCAGGGAAATATTATAAATATAAACCAGATGATGGCCATCTTAGATTTCCAATCAGAACAATTTTAACTACTGCTGATCTACAAGTCACTTCGATACTTTCAATATAAATGTATATGGCCCACACAAATAGGGAAGCAAATTTGACCTTGGAGGCAAAAAGGTCAAATGTCAACACAGAACCATCATTTGAGCAATTTTGGTAGATCTCCTGTCCCCCGTAATTTGTGCAAAGATTAGGACCCAGGGCTTATGTGGTTATCGAGAAGAAGATTTTTAAAGGTTTTACCATATATGGGCATGGCAGCCATTTTGATCAATGGACCATACCCATTTTAGCAATCTTTCATTCTCCTGCCCATGGAGGCTCCGCATGAAATTTGAGCAACACTGGCCCGGAGGCTTCAGAGGAAAAGCCATTTGAAATTATCAACATTTTTTCCATAAAAATGTATGGGGCCCATACAAATGCATACAGAAGCAAACTTGACTTCGCCGTAAAAAGGTTAAATGTGTTATATAACAGGGTGTTCAATTGTTTTAAACAACATGTTTACTATGTTTCCAAAAATAACTTTCTGGAATGTTCAACATGTTTACAATAACATGATGTTTACGGCCTTGATTCTGGACTGAGTTGTTTTTGGAATGTCATGGAAGATTTAGAAGTTTCTTGATTGGAACTGGAAAATAAGAGATGCTTGTAGTAAATTCTTTTTCTAGAACCTTCTTTGATATTATATAAGGAGAAAAGATTTTCATCTGGGCATCTTTGTATACTTTCACTGGAAATTATTCTATACTGGATTACTTTACTATTTTATTCATTCTGGACTTAAATTCTGAATTCAGGAACATTAAATTGTGGGATCAGAAACTGATATTGAAAGGATTTGTGTTATAAATTCTCATGGATTATTTCAGAGGCACTTTGTGACATAAACTTGAAAGGTACTGTCTACTTACATTCTTTTGTTTTGAATCTTGTCTTATTTTTTTGTGAATAAATATTGTTAATAATTTAAAGCTTGTTGCTGGTTTCACTTTCACTTCTTTCTCGTTACGCCTGGCTCGTAACAGAAATTGGGGGCTCGTCCGGGATCGAACATTTTCTTGAGCTAAAACAAGTTTGAGCTTTTTAAAGAAAACAAATAATGATTTTTAAGGAAAAAAAAAAATTTGTTTGCTATAAAACAAGTACTGACTTTTAAAAAATCTCAGTAAATATAAAAATATTTGTTTCATAAAAAACATGTATTGACTTTCAAAAAATATAATAATAATAATAAAAAAAAAAAAGCAAGTATTGACTTTTGAAAAATATCAATAAATAAACTCTGATTGATAAATCTACTTGATAAAACCAGCAAAAAGCAATCATGTTATTTGACCTTCAAGCTTTCATAGCTGGGCCTTCGCAGGAGCTGTTAAATTTGGCCAAAAAGTCAAATTTGTTGGACATTGCTGCTCACTATGAAGTGCCTTCTGTAAATAAGTCTATGTTAAAACAGGAAATAAAAAATATTTTGGTTCAATTTTTGGTTGATAAGGAAATTCTTGATTCTTCTGCTTTGTCTCTTGTTCTCGTAACTCAGACAGGTTTGCAAATGCAGGAGCTTGAAATTCAGAAGCAAACTGAGTTAGAAAAATTAAGATTAGAACAAGAAAGACAAATGCAGAAGGAAAGAATGGAAATGGAAGAAAGAGTTCAGAAAGAAAGAATGGAAATGGAAGAGAGAGAGAAAGAAAAAGAAAGACAAATTCAGATAGAAAGGGAAAAAATAAAATTTGATACAGAATTAAAAATGAAAGAATTAGAAATACAAAACATGACAGTAAAACGGCAACCTTTAGACTTTGGCACTCATTTTGATGTTACCAAACACATCAGATTAGTTCCTCCATTTCAGGAAAAAGAGGTTGACAAATATTTTCTTCATTTTGAAAAAGTAGCAGAAAATTTAAAATGGCCAAAGGAGCACTGGACCTTACTTTTGCAAAGTGTTATAATTGGGAAGGCTCGAGAAATATATACTCAGCTAACTGTCGAGCAGAGCTCCAGTTATGATACTGTAAAGGAATTAATTCTTAAGGCTTATGAGTTGGTCCCTGAGGCTTACAGGCAAAAATTTAGGAACTGTAAGAAAGAAAATGAGCAGACCCATGTAGAATTTGCTAGAACTAAAGAACAGCTATTTGATAGGTGGTGCTCTTCAAAGAAAATTGGCTCCGATCATGAAAAACAAGCTCATGCTTGTAGAGGAGTTCAAAAGGTGCATAAATTCAGACATTAAGTCCTTTTTAGATGAGAAACAGGTTGAAACTTTGGAAGCTGCAGCTCGACTTGCAGATGATTATGCTTTAACACATAAAGTTTCCTTTATAAATAAGTCAAATCCTTCTAGAAGACCATTTTTCCCACATTCAGGATCCAAACATAGTCCTAGTAATCCACCTGGTAGTCATAGCCAAACAATTACTCCCAAACCCAAACCTTCTGGTGAAAATAAAGATCAAAATCCCTTATCTCAACCAATTTGCAATTATTGCAAAAGGACAGGTCATATTATATCTGAATGTTTACATTTGAAAAGAAAGAAAGAAAAACCAGAGGGGCTTACACCTACTGGCCTTACCTCTTTACGGTCAAAACCACAGTCATGTGTTAAGGAGGAAGATCCTATCCAGACTGAAAGGCCTGAGACTGATTCTGTTATTTATGAACCATTCTTATCAGATGGTTTTGTGTCACTAAATAGTGACTATGCCCAGTCTACCCCAATTAAAATCTTACGAGATACTGGAGCTTCTCAATCCCTTATTTTAGCAGATACTCTGCCTTTTTCTGAGAAGACTTCTTCTGGGACAAGTGTCCTTATTCAGGGTGTAGAGTGTGGATTTGTTAATGTTCCTCTTCATAACATTTATTTATCCTCAGACTTGGTAACTGGTTTAGTGGCTGTTGGTATTCGACCTTCTTTACCTTTTAAAGGTGTTCACTTACTGTTAGGCAATGACTTAGCAGGAGAAAAGGTTGTGGTAAATCCACTTTTGACTACTATACCTTGTCTTGATCAGCCACCTGATCCCATTGAACAGGAAATCCCTGATCTGTACCCATCTTGTGCTGTTACAAGGGCCATGGCAAAGAAAGCAAAACAGAATGATGGGGAAATTGATTTAACTGATACCTTTTTGGGTCAGTCTTTTACAGACGAGATTATAAATTCTCTTTCACCCAGCCTGTCTGGCAAGCAGACAGACTTAAGTGACAAGTCAGAGTCCAGTCATTACTCTTCAGTATTAAATAACCAAGGTCAAGGTCATGACTTGGTGTCAAGGTCACAACTTTGTAAGGAACAGCATAATGATCCTGAAATTTTGCCTTTGCTTGAAAGGGCTTTAGATGAGAAAGAAATAGATCAAGTCCCAGTCTGTTTTTATGTCAAAAATGACATTTTAATGAGAAAATGGCGTCCTCCTGATGTCTCAGCAGAAGACGAGTGGAGTGTTAACCACCAAATAGTGGTTCCAAGGGTTTATCGCCCTGAAATTTTGAACTTGGCCCATGAGACTCCCATGTCAGGTCATTTAGGTGTCAACAAGACCTATCACAAAATTCTTAACCATTTTTACTGGCCAGGGTTAAAATCTGACGTTTCTCAATTTTGTAAATCTTGCCATACTTGTCAGATGGTAGGAAAACCCAACCAGACAATACCAAAAGCTCATTTACAGCCCATACCTGCTTTTGATGAACCTTTTAGCAGAATAATTATTGACTGTGTTGGTCCCTTACCTAAAACCAAGTCAGGCCATGAGTATCTTCTCACTATAATGTGTGCTTCTACACGTTTCCCAGAAGCCATTCCACTTCGGAATATTAAAACAAAGAATATTGTTAAGGCTTTGGTAAAGTTTTTCACATTTGTAGGCCTTCCAAAGTCTGTTCAGTCGGATCAGGGCTCAAATTTCATGTCAGGAATTTTTCAGCAGGTCATGCATGAGTTGGGCATTACTCAATATAAGTCATCGCCTTACCATCCTGAAAGTCAAGGTGCCCTTGAAAGATTTCATCAGACACTGAAAAATATGATCAGGTCATACTGCTTTGACACTGAAAAAGATTGGGATGAAGGCATTCATTTGTTGTTGTTTGCCGTTAGAGAATCTGTTCAGGAATCTCTTGGTTTCAGCCCATTTGAGCTGGTATTTGGCCACACTGTGCGTGGACCTTTGAAACTTTTGAAAGAGAAATTTCTCTCAAATGATGACAGTTCTCTGAACTTACTTCAGTATGTATCAGATTTTAAAGACAGACTGTCTAGAGCTTGTGAGGCTGCTCGGACCAATCTTAAGTCAGCACAAAGGAAAATGAAACGCTGGTATGATGAAAATGCAAAAGAAAGACAATTCATGCCTGGAGATAGGGTACTTGCTCTTTTGCCTATTCCTGGCAAACCTTTGCAAGCCAGATATTACGGCCCTTACACTGTAGATAAACAGATTAGTGATGTAAATTACATTGTTAACACTCCTGGGAGACGCAAACAAAAACAGTTATGTCATGTTAACATGCTTAAACAATACATAGATAGGGATAGCTCTTCTGTTACACCAATTAGTGTTGTTAGTTCAGTCCCTCAGGAACAAAGTGAAATGAACTCTGAAGACATGAACTTCATCAAATCTGATCCTGCTTCATCAAAACTCCAGAATTCTGACATTCTAAAGGATCTCGACCAGAAACTTTCACACCTAGATCCAGTCCAAAGAAAGGAACTGAAACAGTTAATTCATCAATATGAACACTTATTTCCGGATATTCCTACAAGGACTGACAAAATTTATCATGATGTGAATGTTGAGGACTCACAACCTGTCAAACAACATCCATATAGAATGAACCCAACAAAACAAAAATATCTTAAGGAGGAAATTCAATATTTGCTGGACAATGATTTTATTGAACCAAGTCAAAGTGAATGGAGTTCACCTTGCATTCTTGTGCCAAAACCGGATGGATCATATCGGATGTGCACCGATTACAGGAAGGTCAATAACTTGAGCAAAACAGACACTTTTCCAATACCAAGAATGGATGACTGTATTGACAAAATTGGAAATTCAAAATATATAACTAAATTTGATCTTCTGAAAGGATTTTGGCAAATTCCTCTTACAGAAAGAGCTAAAGAGATCTCAGCATTTGTTACTCCTGATGGATTATATCACTATAAAGTAATGCCTTTCGGAATGAAAAACTCTCCGGCAACATTTCAACGCTTAATCAACACCATAGTAGCTGGAATTGAGCATTGCGATGCTTACATCGATGACGCCATCATATACAATGATGAATGGAATCACCATCTTGGAACTATCAAAGTATTCTTTGATAAACTAAGTGAAGCAAACTTGACAATAAACCTTGCTAAAAGTGAATTCTGTCATGCAACTTTAACATTTCTAGGACATGTTGTGGGTCATGGTCAGGTTAAACCTATAGAGGCTAAAGTTGAAGCTATTTCAAATTTTCCGGTGCCCACATGCAAAAGACAACTGATGAGGTTTCTTGGTATGGCCGGTTATTACAGAAAATTCTGTAATAATTTTTCTGTCATTGCTGAGCCACTGACTAATTAACTTAGTAAAAGAATGAGGTTTAAGTGGACCAGTGATTGTCAGAATGTCTTTGATAAACTGAAAGCCATACTGAGAAGTGAGCCGGTTCTCTTGGCACCAAATTTTAATAAAGAATTCAAGCAAGCAGTGGATGCGAGTGATGTTGGTGCAGGTGGTGTATTGCTGCAAGAGGATGACAATGGTGTGGATCATCCAGTTTGTTACTTTTCCAAAAAGTTTAACAAACATCAAAAGAATTATTCTACAGTAGAGAAAGAATGTTTGTCTCTCATTCTTGCACTTCAACATTTTGAAGTTTATCTAACTTCTTCATCCTCGCCTATTGTTGTTTTCAGCGATCACAATCCACTGACTTTCATCCATAAGATGAAAAACAAGAATCAGAGGTTGCTCAGATGGAGCCTGTTGTTACAGGAATACAATCTTGACATCAGGCATATCAGGGGAAAAGATAATATTATTCCTGATGCCTTGTCCAGAGCATGATGTCTTGATCTGTGGTTTCCTGTAACTTGCTGTATATAAGATAATAATTGCCTTTATCAGTATTTTGTTTTATGATAATTTTATGGCAAAAGAAAGCTTTATTACATAAATCTTTCTTTTCCCTGAAGAGGGGAAGTGTTATATAACAGGGTGTTCAATTGTTTTAAACAACATGTTTACTATGTTTCCAAAAATAACTTTCTGGAATGTTCAACATGTTTACAATAACATGATGTTTACGGCCTTGATTCTGGACTGAGTTGTTTTTGGAATGTCATGGAAGATTTAGAAGTTTCTTGATTGGAACTGGAAAATAAGAGATGCTTGTAGTAAATTCTTTTTCTAGAACCTTCTTTGATATTATATAAGGAGAACAGATTTTCATCTGGGCATCTTTGTATACTTTCACTGGAAATTATTCTATACTGGATTACTTTACTATTTTATTCATTCTGGACTTAAATTCTGAATTCAGGAACATTAAATTGTGGGATCAGAAACTGATATTGAAAGGATTTGTGTTATAAATTCTCATGGATTATTTCAGAGGCACTTTGTGACATAAACTTGAAAGGTACTGTCTACTTACATTCTTTTGTTTTGAATCTTGTCTTATTTTTTTGTGAATAAATATTGTTAATAATTTAAAGCTTGTTGCTGGTTTCACTTTCACTTCTTTCTCGTTACGCCTGGCTCGTAACAAATGTCAATGTATGACAATTATTTTAGCAACTTTGGTAGACCGCCCGTTCCAGATAATATATGCAAAGATTCAGCCACAAGCCATCCTCGGTTTTGGAGAATAAGATTTTTAAATGTTTTTTCCCATGCAAATGCATTAGGAAGCAAACTGACCTTGCCGTATAAAGGTCAAATGTCAATGTATGACCATTATTTTAGCAACTTTGGTAGACCCCCCGTCCCCGATGATTTATGCAAACATTCAGCCCCAAAGCATCCTTGGTTCTAGAGAAGAAGATTTATAAAGGTTTTTACCATATATGGGCATGGCGCCCATCTTGGTCAACGAACTGTGACCATTTTAGCAATCTTTTGTTCCCCCTACCTAAGGAGGCTCCATATGAAATCTGAGCAAAATTGGCCCAGAGGCTTCAGAGGAGAAGTTGTTTGAAATTCTGAACTTTTTTCCCATACAAATGCATAAGGAAGCAAAATTGACCGTAACGTAAAAAGGTCAAATGTCAATGTACGACCATTATTTTAGCAATTTTGGTAGCCCTCCTGTTCCTGAAGATATATGCAAAGATTCAGCCATAAGGCATGCTCGGTTTTGGAGAAGAAGATTTTTAAAGGTTTTTCCCATACAAATGCACAGGGAAGCAAACTTGACCTTGCCAATAAAAGGTCAAACGTCAACGTACGACAATTCTTTTAGCACTGTTGGCAGACCTCCTGTCCCCTATAATTCCTGCAAAGGTTCAGCCCAAAGGCATTCTCGGTTCTGAAGGAGAAGATTTTTAAAGGTTTTTACCATATATGGGCGTGGTGGCCATCTTGGTCAATGGACCGCGACCATTTTAGCAATTTTTCGTTCCCCCACCCTAAGGAGGCTCCATATGAAATTTGAGTAAAATTGGCCCAGAGGCTCCAGAGGAGAAGTTGTTTGATTTTTGTTTGTGTTGAGGTTTTACGGCCCAGTCAACCCACTAGGGTCATGTCGAGCGCGGTCAATTTATTTAACCACACGTTTACTGGGCAGGCTTAGTCCTCTAAGCGGTTAACCAGTATTGTGCACATTCTTTCGCCAGAAACTGACAACTGCCCTTCTTAAATCAGCGGAAGGGAGAGAATGACCGTAGAAAATATTTCATGATCAATCTCCACGAAAGAATGTTGCCGACCTCGGCGGTGGTTGAACCCGCGGCCTCCTGGTCTCCAGTCGGACGACGCATCCAACTGAGCCACCAAGGCCGACAGAAGTTGTTTGAAATTCTGAACATTTTTCCCATACAAATGCATAAGGAAGCAAAATTGACCTCACCGTAAATAGGTCAAATGTCAATGTACAACCATTACTTGAACCATTTTTGGTAGCTCTCCTGTTCCCAAAGATATATGCAAAGATTCAGCCATAAGGCATGCTCGGTTTTGGAGAAGAAGATTTTTAAAGGTTTTTTCCATACAAATGCATAGGGAAGCAAACTTGACCTTGCCGTAAAAAGGTCAAACGTCAATCTACGAAAATTCTTTTAGCAATTTTGGTAGACCTCCTGTCCCCGATGATTCCTGCTAAGGTTCAGCCCCAAGGCATTCTCGGTTCTGGAGGAGAAGATTTTTAAAGGTTTTTACCATATATGGGCGTGGCGGCCATCTTGATCAACGGACCATGACCATTTTAGCAATTTTTCATTCCCCCACCCTAAGGAGGCTCCATATGAAATTTGAGCAAAATTGGCTCAGCGGTTTCAGAGGAGAAGTCGTTTGAAAATGTTAACAGACGGACGCACGGACGGACGGACGACGGACGAAAAGTGATCACAATAGCTCATCCTGAGCAGAGCTCAGGTGAGCTAAAAATGTGGCCGCTAGAGTGTTTTGCTGAGTTGGCCCGGTGACCTAGTTTTTGACCCCAAGTGACCCAGTTTCGAACTTGACCTAGAACCCATCAAGACTAACATTTTGAGCACGATTCATGATGATTGCTTAAAAAATGTGACCGCTAGAGTGCTAACAAGGTTTTCCTTTGATTTGGCCTGGTGACCTTCATATGTAGTTTTTGACCCCAAGTGATCCAGTTTCAATCATCATCAAGACAAACAATTTGAGCAAGATTCATGAAGATTGCTTGAAAAATGTGACCACTAGAGTGTTAACAAGGTTTTCCGCTGATTTTGCCAGGTGACCTAGTTTTTGACCCCATGTGATCCAGTTTCAAACTTGACCTAGAAATCATCGGCAAACATTTTGAGCAAGATTCATGATGACTGCTTCAAAAAAATGTTATGGCTAGAGTGTTAACAAGGTTTTCCTTTGATCTGGCCAGGTGACCTAGTTTTTGACTCCAAGTAACCCAGTTTCAAACTTGCCAAGAAATCATCAAGGCAAACATTTTGAGCAATATTCATGATGATTGCTTCAAAAAATGTGACCTCTAGAGTGTTAATAAGTTTTTCTTTGATTTGATGTGGTGTCCTAGTTTTTGACCCCAAGTGACCCAGTATCAAACTTGACCTAGATTTCATAGGGGAAAACATTCTGGGCAAGTTTATTCAAGATTGGGTCAAAACTGTGACCTCTAGAGTGTTAACAAACTAATTGTTGATGACGGACGATGGATGACAGACGACAGATTACGAAGGACGACCGACAGAGGATGAGCTTTTGCTCAGGTGAGCTAAAAAGAAAAAAGGAGAAACCAGGTGCATTCTTCAATCACTCACAGTTGGAATTTAAGTGACCTTTGATCTTTTGGACAATTAAAATACACTTGCAAAATGATATAGCTTTTTTTCCTCTATAATTTATCGAAGTGGCTATTCCCCTGGTGGCCGTGTGAATTTATCCGGCAAGGTTAGGGTTAGAATTAATCGTCCTCTGGATTAATAGCTACTTTTTCACCCGGTTGCGGTGTGCACAAGGCTTGAGATACACTGCAGCCAGGTGAATAAATAGATTTTATTGATCCAGCTACCATGTCAATAGTCGAGGCCATAATTTACACTAAAGTGAAAAAACTACATTATTTTAAAAGTGTATTTTGATTGTTTTAATTTTGATGATGGAGTAGTTTTTGTGTATAGAGTTAAAGATGATTCTAAAGACTGGGTAACTTCATATCAAATGACTTGTATATGTGAATTTCAATGAAGGAAGAAGTGGGAGGGGTGATTCCGTGTCATTTCGCCCCCAAACCATTTCCTCCCCTAGACATTTTGCCCCCAAGATGTTTTGCCCCCTGGTCATTTCACCCCCTAGTCGTTTTGCCCCACATGCATTAATTAGATAAAGCTTACTTGCTATTTAGGTAGTATAATGTCTCCTAAGTTTTATTCTCCCTAGTCCTGCTGAACTGGGATATGTCCTGCCTTTGCAAACAGTGTAGATACAGATCAGTTGGATTCTGTAGAAGCCAACTGATCTGGATCTGCACTGTTTGCAATTAAGTATGGGTTTTTATATCAACAATCTGGATCTTGTAATCTGATTGGCTGAAAATTAGAATTTTTTTTTTTTTTAAATGAACATTAACCCATTTGCTCTTTGTGCTACCCACGGCATCCCATACTAGGGACATTGGCAAACAGTGTGGACCAAGATCAGACGCCAACGCCGCAGAACACGGCATCTGA
The DNA here is from genome assembly GCA_964016985.1 of Anodontia alba. Classification (NCBI taxonomy): domain Eukaryota; kingdom Metazoa; phylum Mollusca; class Bivalvia; order Lucinida; family Lucinidae; genus Anodontia; species Anodontia alba. The sequence goes on along the minus strand of OZ024830.1, from coordinate 62,564,171 downwards.
TCATGGTCTTCACTGTTTCCATTAAATACAGGGATTTCTATAAAACATGGTTATGGGGTCTTATATAGCCCTGTCGTCAGCATATGAAAGATTTTCTTGATACAAAAGATATGCCAATTATGACAATTTGTGATTCCATTTTACCTTCACTGACAATGTCAAATGACTAACCAACCAATTTAATACACTATTTAACACAGGTAAATGTACTAACAAGATAATTAAAGCTGTTCGCAAAGAGCATGTGTTTTCACACCTCACCATTAATCGCGTAAACAAGGTGATTAACAGTACAGATCACAGCCCTTAAAACTTTATTAAATTTGATTATAACATTACAATAAAATACAGAGCAATTCATGAAACAAATATTTTCTTTTTTTCTTCTTTTTTTTCCCCTTTCTGTTCATTTTCCCAGATATCAAAATAATTGAAGAATATTATTGTGAGATCATATTGTGTTTTATTATTCATGGTTCTTCCTTTTTAGTTGATTAGTTAATTACTAGTGAAAGATCTCCCTCTCTCTCTCTATCTCTCTCAGGCATGCGCACAATTGCATAATTTGCATTTTATGTACACATTTAAACTGCATGAAATGTACTAAGTGCCTTGTCGTTCGCCAGTAGTGGGCAACTGTTGTGCTTGAAAATGATGCTTGTGTTATTACTTAAACATACAAATGTTATAACCAGTTTTATGATACGTTTATTATATTCACACACACACAAGACACAGCTAAACAGAACTGGGGACGCGGTATTTGGAAATACCGAAAGCCAATATTTACGTGAATCTACTGAAATCTAATATTAAGTACCGAAATCCAAGTATATTATCAAGTTTACCATGATTTGTGTAAGTTTAGACATATACACTGTTCAAAAATATATATACAGATAATATGTCCAAGTTTGGAAGAATATTTTGGAATAATAACGATTTTATTTACGTTTTTACAATTTTCATAGATGGAGTTACTTCCCTTTGTTGTTTAGCTTGTAATGGGTACATAGAAATACAGAACACAGCGAAACATTTTTCATATTCTTTACAAAAATAAAGATTTGACTTTTCCTGAAAATTGTCTGCACTTGAGATGTTATCAAGCATGAAATGTCAAGATACAGTACGGCTCAGGTAAAAAAAAAAACACGTTTTTTTTTTTTCAATTCGCGGGCCAATTTTACAATCCACGATTTACTGTCGAGTGGTTTGGAGTAAACCACTCCGACTGAAAAAGTTTTACTCGAAGCTATGCGCTCCATATTACGAGGACATTCCGGGGACCTCAGTATACCCATGATATTCAGAGTGTTTGTGAGTATTTTCAAGTGGCAATAGATTATTCTGTACAGGTAAGTTTGACCATTCAGATCATTCTCTCTCTCTCTCTCTCTCACTCACGACGATAACCAAACAAAAATTGTTACAACTGCGAATACAATATACATGTATACCCTCTACACTAGTGCTGGCAGCAGCAGGATCAGACTGCAAAATGCACACACTTACATAAATATTTCTGCTTCAGATAACCAACTCTGCAGCTGATTTTATGTTTCAGCCACGAGTATCAAAGGGTATATCCGAACAACAGCTGTTAACCCCAATGTGCAAGGCCGGCGACATATTTAGACCAAAGCCTCGGATGATTTCTAATCCCCCAGTTTTGGTTTTGGATTAGGGGTGGTGGTTGCCTGAGTCTTCCTATATTCGTTTTCATGTGACAAGCACTTTTATTTAGGCTGGCCCATTTTTCTCGTGTCACTTTAGCAGCAGAAATGTCCCTTTTCAAACTAGCTTGTTTTGTACCAATTTATCGTGCTTTTTTTTCCTAAATCAGAAATTCCTTACTTTCAAATCATTTTATTTTCAAGCTTAGCATGTGCTGCTGCTGCTGCTAAGAACATAGTTTGAACCCCTGAAGCACTGCTGAAAATTCTAGAGGAAATGCCAATCTAACCGTTTTAGTATTTTACAGTGAAAATAAGGCTGAACATTTCATGTTAATCGTCTGCCCAGCAGATGATTCACATGTAATGTCATGCCCAATTTACACTGGAAAATAAGGAAAAAAAAAAGCCATCTGCTGGATGTGCTAAGTGCTTCAAGGATTAAAGTATGGATACATTTTATTTGACAAGGGAGACAGAAATGGACAGGCTGAAATTTATCTACACTGCTCAGATCGAGGCCTGGACGGTTGATGATTGGACCAGGGCTGTTCATTTAAATCACCACTTAATGATGATGGTGATTGGTGTCTTATGTCTTTTTCAACAAAAAACATTTGTCATATCAAGATAATAGAACATGGCATCTGATCAGGGTATTCACTGTTTGCAAAAACAATTTAGCCATTCTTCTCTAGGAATATCTAAATCTCATAGCCAGATGTACCTAAAATGGATGAACCAGAATCTTATAAATTTTGCAAACTCTCTCTCTCTCTTTCTCTCTCTCTCTCTGGAATGCTCTTTGTTTTTACCCTAATGCAAATATGATATGTCTCCTTTCGAGCTGTAAGTTGTTTGTACAGACTTTATTGGAAAGAATGATATTGCACCGGCAGGAATCGAACGCGAGACCTGATCGCGGATTTGATCCCCACAGATTGTTGCGATTTATCATGAAACACATTCGCTCCTTCCACTGTTTCAAGATTGGCAGTTACAAGTTTCTGGCGGAAGGGTGTTCAGTGTACTGGTTAATCGCTTATTGTATAAACATGCCCCCTCTTCATTGGCGCGATTCATAAAAAATGCTGTTCCCCATCCCATTTCGCATGGGCCCCCGACTCGTAAAGCAATTGCAGTTAACTCCCTCTTAATAGTCAATTGCAGTTAGCTCCCTTAAAACAGTAAAAAGACCTTACCCTGCATTTATCAAAGTACAAAAGAATATTATGTTACATTATTCTATTACAGTATATACATTAATAACATTATATTTATTGGCTTACACAGCAATCTTCAGAACTTTCGTTGCCATGTAAAGTGTTCTGTTTTTGTGTCTTTAACATTCCATGATTCGATATCCAAAACCAAGACTGTAATTTATTTGATGAGTAAAAGAGATGCATGTATAAACCTCGCATCGGTGGAAAAGCGTCTTCAAAATGGGCTCTCTGGGCTAATTCAGCAGACCAAGAAACGGAATTTGACAATTCATGCAATGGAGACAATTTGCATGAAATGCAGATCCTGTTCTCTTGGAAGAAAGAGTTAAATATTTTAAAATGTAGTCTGTTGAAAATTTTACCCAGAGTGCTAAGCCTTAAGGTTTGCACAAACAAATCCCGCATGAGTCTGTGTGCATGGCAAAACATACAATAAAGCTTGTACAAAGAGGTGGATCAGCCTGCACACTCTGAGACTGCACATCAGTAGTCTGATCAGAACCTTTGCTTATCGTACATACCTCCTATAATCTCTGGGTTTAACAAAACATCTTGTGCGACAAGCGAAGACTCGGGTCAGTCTGCACAACTGGACATTCTGATAAGAGCATTCACTGATCGTATTTACCTTCGACAGCCGGGACAAACAGTGCGACTGCAACAGCACATTCTGATCAGGCCCTGATTGTATAGTATGCACCTTCTTTGGACTCTGGGCTGTCCAAGAAGCTTGCTTTATACAGTGGATCGATTCACAGACTAACACGCGTCTTTGCTGGTCACACGTACATTGTAGTATTGTAGGTTTTGTCCGTTCATTGTTTGTGTTGAGGTTTTACGGCCCAGTCAACCCAATGGGGTCATGTCGAGCGTGGTCAGTTTACCTATCCACACGTTTACTGGGCAGGCTTAGTCCTCTAAGTGGTTAACCAGTATTGTGCACATTCTTTCGCCAGAAACTGACAACTGCCCTTCTTGAATCAGCGGAAGGGAGAGAATGACCATAGAAAATATTTCATGATCAATCTCCACGAAAGAATGTTGCCGACCTCAGCGGGGGTTGAACCCGCGACCTCCTGGTCTCCAGTTGGACGGCGCATCCAACTGAGCCACCGAGGCCGGCTTTTGTCCGTTCAATGTACATACATTGTAAATCATACTTCAGACATGAGAACTTTGTACCAACATAATTTTGGTTTGAACTGGAGTTAAACGGCCCATTCAACACTATTTTGGTCTTGTCGAGTCTGCACACTCTTCCGGGGCAGGCTTATTCATAAGTTATTTATCATTTCAGCAGAAACTGACAACTCAGGGATCAATTTTAGCACTTGCTAACTTGCTAAATGCTGGTTAATTTCCTCAAAAAGCAAGCTGCAATTTCCATCACTTGCTAATTCTAGGAAGTTGGAAAGATTCTCTTTAACTGGCAGAACCTGAGGCATTGTTGCTGAAGTTTTGCAATTTCTTTTCCAAAAGCAATGACAATAGTTTTCTTATTTTTCCTAGAAAACAAGTTTTGACATTACATGCAAATTGTCTCCTATGGAGACAATTTGCATGTAATGTCAAAACCTGTTTTCTGGGAAAAATAAGAAAAAATATTTTAAAATGTCTGCTGAAATTTTTATCCAGAGTGCTAAGATTTAAAGCCACATTTAACAGTGTTTATAAGTGTGAAAAAGCAAGTTGGCTGAAAGGTTTAGCAAGTAAAAAATAATGCTACTTGCTAATTTTAGCAAGCTCTCAAAAAAGTTAAATTTGAACCTTGCGACTGCCCTTCTACTTTGACGAGGCAGCCTACTTTTGGACTTATGGCCCTTTGAACACCGAAAATATTTTAGTGATTTCTGTAACATATTTGTGTCCACTCTGTAACTTGAAAACTATTTGAGATATTTTCTTCAAACTTAATTAACTTATTTAACAGAGTTATGGCACTTGCTTGATGTAAGTGCATTAGCGGGGCATGGTGAAATGTCTGCAGCCCTTTTATTAGATATTTAACAGTATGAAATATTGGGAAAGGGTGCCTCGGTGGTGTACAATGTAGTGGTAAAGCTGCTCGCCATGACGTCACACAGGGGTCATGAGTTCGATCCCAGGCTTCTCAAGCCTTTCATATCATGGGACTTTAAACCAAGATCCACATCTCCATATGACCAGCTGTTAGTGAGATGTAAAAGTACTAACTCATTTGAATTGTCATTAGCTTCTACGGTCCCTTGTGTGTGTAGTGTGTTTTTGTGTGACAGACACCCTTTTCACATGGGCTGTCTTGTTGATTCAATGCCTCTTTGATAGCAGAAGCGCCCCTTTAAGTAAATTTATATTGACATGCGCGGTTGCTGCACGCGGTCTTTTACCAAAGTACATCATTAATATTGAGCGCCTGCTGTTGTTGCATGGGAAAAGGCAGTTACTGGAATACCAACAGAAATACGTAATTCGTCGATTGGGGGCAGATGTTTGATTCTCTTTGTGGTTTTTGTGTGTTTGTTTTGTTTTCTATGGCACATTTTGGGACAATAAGACCTTTGCCACCAGTGCAGACTCAGAACAACCTGCGTATCCGCATGAGTGTGGACGATATACATTATAATCTTCACGCTGACTGTACTATATGATGGAAAAATAAATATATAAATAAATAAATATATTTATTAAACAAATAACTAAATAAATTTATTTATTAAATAAATAAAAATATCAGACAGGTATTTTGTCAAATTACTCCGAGGAACTTAGCATAACTTAGCGAGAAATATTGCCTCCAGGTATGATAATATGACTCCAAGTAACTTCGCGAAACTTTGTGTACTGCATACTTAACGCCGAACTTGCGAGTGTTGTCCGCCGAGTATATGTGTTACGAAATTTTTGAACAAAATTAAATAATTTCAGTTCTTGCTGTTCGAAATTTTAGAAATTATGATTTGCTAAAAAATTTACTGTTCAAAATTTTAGGACAGGTTCACTTACAGCCAAAAATGACCTGGCTATCGGACGCTTTCAGACACCCGAAACGACAAAAAAGGACCTACACGACGAAAGGGTTTTCTTATTTGCTATGTGTGATTGGTAAACTGAATGTGAAATTGTATGAACTAATAAATAATTACCACATTGATGTTTGTTTTTAATTCCATCTAGTTAATTCTATGTCGAATAATGTTTCTCGTAACAAAACAATTAATTATCCGGTACACTAACTGATCTCCAGATACGTTTGTTCGGCACTCCGGGAATATGCCACTTTCTTAAAATAGGCTGGCTTAGTCCACTGTCTTCTTACGTAACAACCCTCTTCACTTTACCGCACTGAGATACACAAGCTGACCAAAAAATACTTAAACAAGAGGCCCACAGGCCACAACTCGCTCACCTGAGTGAAATAGCCACTGCAAATATGCATTTGTTCTGCAACATTTTTATTCAATTCTGTCATTGCAACTATTGAAGAATCATCATTTAAGCAATTCTTGGATTTGAAGAAGAAGAATGTGTTTTTTACATATTCTTCTTCTTCTTCAAATTATTAATTTTTGTTTAGGGGCTAGCTAATGCATTTGAAACGGAATAAACCTCAAAATACTTCAATTAGGTCCAAAGTAGCCCAAACATATCCCCTAAACCTTGGATGTTCGCCCAGACAGACGACACTAAAAATTTCAGACGGTATAACATAATACGCTTGCCACTTTTTGTGGCCGGCCATAAAAATGAAGTTTTTTAAAAGTAAAACATATTTTAACGAGTAATACTTAACCTATAGATAATGTGCTATTCTCTTCTGTTTTCACACCTTCCACAGAAAAAACGACCTTTCAGTCGTTAATTAAAGTCTTAAACCAGAAGGTCCCTTAGGCAGTTACCTGTGTGACGTACATATGTAACTCTTCCCGCTCAATTGACCACGTGTCAGTTTCTTTTATGTGTAAAACAATAGACACAATTAGGAGAGATAAGCGAGGGTGGACGGAGGGAGATAATTGATTATCTATAGGTTAAGTATTACTCGTTAAAATATGTTTTACTTTTAAAAAACTTCATTTTAACTTCATAATACATTAACCTATAGATAATGTGCTAGAATTTGCAGAATAGGAGGGAGGTGCTCTCCTAATTCTAACACCAATAATATCTCACCACTTCTGGTTAAGACTCAGGAAACTCAACGAATCAGATACATTCTAATTCTATATTTAATAGAAAGAATGATCTAGATTCACAAAATAGCATATCTTTAAGGTGTTATGATCTAACAACCTTATATATATTAGTAGACTCTAGAGGAAGCCAGTTCTTAAGTCTCAGAGACCTAACATAGGCCCCCCCCACCCCCCTCTTTTTTTCTTTTTGGGAAACAACAATTGGCTTCAAAAAGAAAAGGGAGTCATTGAGACATAAATAAATATTCCATCGCAAAGTAAGCTAGGAATATAGAAATATTTTCAAAACAAAATTTGTAAAACAAAAAGCCAAGACCATACACTGTAAGTAGTCTATGTAGGGTCTTGAATAAATAAGGAAAAGTCTACTCGGTGGAGTTTCCTATAGATAACTGACATATGTAGATATTTTGGATAAAATTCTAGATATGTGAAGCTATGTAATTGTAATAGTCTAAGCTATTAGAATTATAAACTAATTAGATTCTGTTAATTGGAGCGACAGGACAGTTTCCGATGAACAGACACAGACTTAAAATAACCATAATATGTAATTATTTCCCTTTGATCAAATTAAAGAAGGGGAGATAATAAAAGTAGATGGAGTTAACTTAACTATAACTAAGTTATCCATCAGAAGAAAAAGGTATAGACAAACATAATGGTTAAAACTATTGCTAGACTAATTGTATTACGAATTTTTAGTCAAGCAATAAAATAATACAGAGTTTGCATATAACTGCTGGGAAGAAAAAAACAACCTAAACCATTGATAATTAGTTTTGTCATAGACATATAAAAGCGTTTGATGTCCTGACAAAAAAAAAAAAGAATAAACTGTCAACATCATAACTTAAGAGTTTGACAGAGAATAAGAGAGATAAGTATAAGGTTGATCGCAGCAAACTGTAAGACGGTCATAGTTTGGCTAAATCTTACCGTATTGATAAGATTAAGCAATAATAAATAAGCTGGATAGAATCTTTCTATACCAGAAGATTGCCATGAAAAGTACTCCTGAGTAAATAATCATGGAAATCAAGAAATGTTAAAAAATCCACTTTGATACGAATCAAAATGTTCATAAAAAGAGAAGGACTCAGAGAAAAAGTAATAGTGTGATAATCTCTGAAGAAAGATTATACAATAATACTGATTAATAATCTCAAAAAACACTTAATTTATAAGTTAAGAGATAGTATTACTATTCTATACGCATATTTAAGAATAGTAAGAAATATATTAATACTAAATTAAAATTATACTACTGAACAAAATTCCCGCTATAAATAATAGGTTAAGCATAACTATTTATTAAGCAAGGAATTATAAAACATATAACTCTCTATAAAATTACTGCCCAGAAATTTTATAGATAAACATTCAATCAAATTTTTAGAATTGAATATTAATAGAATAAAATCTATGTCTGCATAATTGGTAATTCCTGAAATATCAAATTACGTACTCGCAAATGAGTTTAGGAAGAAAATACATATATATACTCTCGAGATCTATGTGTAAACCATAGAGAGTAATAATATTATTACCGCGATCCCTGACGGAAGGGTAAAAACATGTATATGAAAGAGATAATAATTAATTTAACGTCATATAGGTTTAAGATAAAATTTGTTTAATCTTTAACCAATATGCAGCAACAGTGACTCGATATTCTGTATTCGTACGTAGAAAAGGAGTACTTAGTCATTAGAATTTTGTATGATTGAAATAGAGATAATGGGATCTAAAAGGATGTATCTCCATGAACTGAATCGAAGGATAATATCCATTCTAAAAAACTAAGGCTTGTTTAGGCTTAGTTTAACAAGCGTAGAATTGAATTCTTTCCAAGTATTCATGAAGTCGTTATGCTCTGAATACTGAGAAAAATGTTAAAATATTGTTTAGGAAATAAAAAAGTGACTGTTCCACAATGTTAGCTAGATTTAAACCTGGAACGTAGCGAGAAGGTCAATCTAATTTAAAAGTAAGATGAGAAAGATAAATAATGAAGATAGATATATAAATATCGGAATAATATATTATCTCCAACAATTATCAAATAATCTGAATGTTTAAAAGCATAAATACTACTCGAAAGTTTATTTACCGAATGTATAATCGGAGAAAACTTTCAGTATGTTCAAAAACGTATCACAAAAGTAAAATTTGACCAGGAACGTAGGTGCAGCACTTACTAAGTTGTGAAGTTAATATAAACATATTTTATATTATAAATTGAAGCAGTGCATTTCAAAATCATCGACGTCTTGAAATGACTTATTGTGTGGAAAAATAAATAAATATCCAGTTTCGGAAAAGATATTTATCTATATTTTTGATGCGGACTGGAAATCAAGATATTAATCTTTGCATTATTCGCAAACTGAACTTGAACTCTTAGCGAGAATTACTATGATCCCTTTAACGAATGTAAACATAAAGAAGGGGTAAAGAGATAATTAAGAGTGTCTTAATTCTTTACCGGCTCGTAATTAAGGATGTTTTCCCTTTTGTCTAAGCCTAGACTATAGATTGATTAATATAAATATAATAATATCTGCTATTATGAGGTAAACTCTCGTTAATTAACCTCTAAGCATATATCAAAAATGTATATCAACATAATCTAGAGCTTCGGTAAGTTTAGAGGAAGGAAATGATTGACTTTGGCAGTTTCTGAATAGTTACAAAGTCAATAAAACAAAATATCAAAAGGAAAGTATTGTATATAATATCTAATTTAGGCAATAATAATCTGTCACGTACTGAATAATTAATGCCTTTACTAAATATGTATCCATTGTCAATACCAAAGTGCAAGAAAATTTTGATTGACATGGACTCTAGTTATAAATAAAATATTAGAGGTATAGAGCTAGTCGAAGCAAAACTATTCCTCAATAAGATAAAGTAGACCTATAATATACGAGGATTAATTGGGTCTAGAAATTATAATCATAATAAAATTATTATTCCAATATGAAGAATCTTCGGCGTAATAGATTCTTACTGAGGCAAAACTATCTGGTATATTGCTATCGTAGTCTTAAATGATCCAGAAGAAAAAATAAAACAGGCAAAGTAAAGAATGTATCGAATTATATCTATGCCTAAATATAAGATTTTTTTTTTTTTTATTTATTATTTTATAGCAGAGTTTAGACAGAGCACGACTGACCTAGACTCTTATATAATCAATCAAAAGATAGTATAAAATAGAATAATAGCTTATCCGATCAACTATTTTCCATGTAGAAAAGGCAAAAGGAAAATATGTACCTCAACTAGAATTTTAAATCGTAGTAATCTAGAGAGGTAGCGAATAAATAAATAAACTGTTAATTTATTTATCTGGTTGGTGTAAATTTCCGATACCTTAAGAATGAAAAATTAATAGAAAGTAGAAAAGATCGATTGCTACTTTCTTGTCAATTTACTCCTTAGATTACATGCTGATTACATATCGGAGCATGTAGAAGAAAAAAACAGGGGAGGAAAGAAGAAAATTTTTTAGATTTCGTGTATATTTTTCTTCTTATAAATAACGATAGTTTTATAGTTCACCTTTGCCCTAGAGCCGAATAAGGTGAATATGTAAGAAGTTAATCTCTTTGTAGCGAATAAAAGAGATATAATTATAGCTGGAAGTATCTTCTACACTTAGTGAATGAATTGCGAATTTGATCGTAACCGATAATTCTTAATTCATTTTCAATAATAAATATATATATAGAATTTAAGTCAAGTTCAAAAGTGACTGGACAGAATTCAACAATATAAATGGCTACTAGGTATTAGAACCCATCGCTGTCATTCAATAACCTATAATCCAAGACTATACATGTTTATAGTGGTTAATAAATAAATATATGTTGAGCGAGTACTAGTGACTACTACTCGGACACTAGTAATCCGACACAAAGTCTACGAAACTACTGCCCGGTGGAATTTCGTTAGAATGACCTGGCACTACTCTACGAAGTGCCTCCCGATGAAATTTTCGTTAGAGCCGGAATTTAACCGCTTTCTAGCGAATTAAAGAGATAAAACATAATTTGAATGACCTGGCACTAGTCTACGAACTGCTGCCCGGTAAGAATTTTGTTATAGTCGGAAGTTTAACTCTTTCTTGCGGATAAAAGAGATAAAACATAAGTTAATTTAAAATATTAATGGAATTACACACCTATAATAAGTCAATGGGATATTAAAGATTCTAGTCTGATTCGGGAAAGACTGTACAGAATTTTTTGTATAAAAAGTTATTATGTATTTCACTTAATAACCTATATCCATTGACTTAAACGTGAATGGAGCTCTATGAACGATAATAGATTGTTCGGGAATTAGTGATCATTATTTTGACACTAGTTACCCGACACAATGACCGGACACTAGTATTCGTAACTGTTGCCCGGTAAAGTTACAAGTAATTTGACAAATTGATCGGATAGTAGTATTCGTAACTCTAGTCCGATGAAAAAGGGAGATTATATATGAAAACTGAGCGGGCACAAGTATTCGAAACTTTTTCCTGAAGATAATTAATTATTAGGCAAAAATTGACCAGACACTTTCTGTAAAAGTTTGCCTGGTGAAAAATCAGAAATAATATAATAATATGACCGGATATAAGTATCAGAAATATTACTGATACTTTGCCCAGTGAAATTTTTTTTTTTTTTTTTTTTTTTTTAATAATTAGACATAATGACCGGAAGTTAGTATACGTGACTATTTTGTCCGGTGAAATATGTCAAAAACTAAGTCTTTCCAGAAAATAATTAAATTATTGACTGGAGACTAGTTGACTGGTGCCTGGTTGATCGGTGACTGGTGACTGGTTGACTGGTGACTGGTGCCTGGTTGACTGGCACCTGGATGACTGGTGACTGGTGACTGGTGCCTGGCACCTGATTGACTGGTGACTGGTGAAGCTGATTGACTGGTGACTGGTGACTGGATGACTGGTGGACTTAGACTTTATCGGATACTAAGTACCCAAAGATGATACCTTGATGGGTCTTACCCCGGCAGTATAGCCATATGGGGTGGGGCTCCCATCAGTAAAGAATTGTCTTATAACCCATCAAGGGTTGACAAGTTCTTTACAATCAGCTTCTCCACCATGAGAATCTTTAGCCAACTGAAGATCTCTGCAAATAAAAGTCCAGGAAAAACATATCGTAATTGCTGAATAACCTGGAACGAAAAGAACAAAAATATTCTGCATATATAAACACGACTATCGAACCGATCGCGCACGAGCGTTGTGCCGAATAGCGAGAGTCGCGAAAACACATGTGGAAAAAGACCAGTCAAAAAATACATGAAATCGAAAATTGAAAATTTTAAATAATAACACAGAAAGTGAAAGGAGTGATACATGTAAATAAACAAAAGAAACACAAGGATACATAAATTTATCCGTGAGGAAAGAAATAATCCAAATTTCTATCACAGGTAAATAATCCTTGTTGAATTTCTTTGTCCACAGAAAAGAAACTGACACGTGGTCAATTGAGTGGGAAGAGTTACGTCACACAGGTAACTGCCTAAGGGACCTTCTGGTTTAAGACTTTAATTAACGACTGAAAGGTCGTTTTTTCTGTGGAAGGTGTGAAAACAGAAGAGAATAGCACATTATCTATAGGTTAATGTATTATGAAGTTAAAATGCAATTTAACCATTTTCCGCTTTTATAAGTCAATGGGAGCTTTCTGTTGCCATGGCAACCAAACCAAGAGACAGACCACCATAATTTTAGCTATTCTGAATTGCCCTTACCCAAGCAACTTTTGTACCAAATAAGAGTTATACTGCAGTGTGGTTTCAAAGTTGTCATTTGAAAAAGTCCTTTTTCAAAATTGAATGTTGCTGTGGCAACCAAACAAAATGGCCACTGTCATAAAACATATAAACTGGGTAGACAAACATCAGATGATCATAACTGCCAAATATGGCTCACATCACTTCATTGGTTATGGAGAAAGTGCAATTTATCCATTTTCCCATTATAAGTCTATGGCAGCTTTCTGTTGCCATGGCAACCAAACCAAGAGGCAGACCGCCAAACGTTTCGCTATTTGGAATTCACACAGTCAAGCAACATTTGGACATAATTAGTCCTACTGCTTCAGTGGTTTCGAAGGAGTTGTCATTTAAAAAAAAAAAATTTTAAATTTAATGTTGCCATGGCAACCAAATAAAATAGCCATTGGTCATCAAATATATAAACTGGGTAGACAATCATCTAATGATCATATTATAATTGCCAAATATGGTTCACATCACTTCACTTGTTATGGAGAAAATGCAATTTAACCATTTTCCCGTTATAAGTCTATGGGAGCTTTCTGTTGCCATGGCAACCAAACCAAGAAGCAGATCACCATAATTTTAGCTATTTTGAATTGCCTTAAACCAAACGACATTTGAACCAAATTAAAGTCATACTGCTTCAGTGGTTTTGAAGGAGTTGTCATAAAAAAAAAATACTTTTTTTTAAATTTAATGTTGCCATGGCAACCAAACACAAGAGGGCCATGATGGCCCTGTAATGCTCACCTGAGCAACATAGCACTTTGAGAGCCTGATCTAGAACTGATCAAGGCAAACATTCTGATTAAAGTTCAAAATGATTATAACAAAGTTTTCTGCTGATTTGGCCCGGTGACCTAGTTTTTGATACCAAGTGACCCAGTTTCGAACCTGACCTAGAACTCATCAAGACAAACATTTTGTGCAAGATTCATGATGATTGCTCGAAAAATGTGACCGCTAGAGTGATAACAAGATTTTACGTTGATTTGGCCAGGTGACCTAGTTTTTGACCCCAGGTGTTCCAGTTTCGAACTTGACCTAGAAATCATCAAGACAAACATTTTGAGCCAGATTCATGATGATTGTTTCAAAAATGTGACCGCTATAGTGTTAACAAGGTTTTCTGCTGATTTGGCCCGGTGACCTAGTTTTTGACCCCAAGTGACTCAGTTCCAAACATATCCTAGAACTCATCAAGACAAACATTTTGAGCAAGATTCATGATAATTGCTTCAAAAATGTGACCGCAAGAGTGTTAACAAGGTTTTCTGCTGGTTTGGCATGGTGACCTAGTTTTTGAAACCACGTGACCCAGTTTCGAACCTGACCTAGAAATTATCAAGACAAACATTTTGAGCAAGATTCATGATAATTGCTTCAAAACTGTGACCGCAAGAGTGTTAACAAGGTTTTCTGCTGGTTTGGCCTGGTGACCTAGTTTTTGACACCACGTGACCCAGTTTCGAACCTGACCTAGAAATCATCAAGACAAACATTTTGAGCAAGATTCAAGATTATTGCTTGAAAAATGTGACCACTAGAGTGTTAAAAAGGTTTTCTGCTGATTTGGCCAGGTGACCTAGTTTTTAATTCCAAGTGACCCAGTTTCGAACTCGACCTATAAATCATCAAGACAAACATTTTGAGCAAGATTCATGATGATTGCTTCAAAAATGTGGCCGCTAGAGTGTTAACAAGGTTTTCTGCTGATCTGGCCAGGTGACCTAGTTTTTGACCCCAAGTGACCTGGTTTCGAACTTGACCTAGAAATCTTCAAGACAAACGTATTGAGCAAGATTCGTGATGATTGCTTCGAAAATGTGACCGCTAGAGTGTTAACAAGGTTTTCTGCTGATCTGGCCAGGTGACCTAGTTTTTTATCCCAAGTGACCCAGTTTCGAACTTGACCTAGAAATCATCAAGACAAACGTATTGAGCAAGATTCATGATGATTGCATCGAAAATGTGACCGCTAGAGGGTTAACAAGGTTTTCTGCTGATCTGGCCAGGTGACCTAGTTTTATCCCAAGTGACCCAGTTTCGAACTTGACCTAGAAATCATCAAGACAAACATATTGAGCAAGATTCATGAATATTGCTTGAAAAATGTGACTGCTAGAGTGTTAACAAGGTTTTCTGCTGATCTGGCCAGGTGACCTAGTTTTTGACCCCAGGTGACCCAGTTTCGAACTTGACCTAGAAATCAAGACAAATATATTGAGTAAGATTCATGATAATTGCTTCAAAAATATGACCGCTAGAGTGTTAACAAGGTTTTCTGCTGATCTGGCTCGGTGACCTAGTTTTTGACCCCAAGTGACCCAGTTTCGAACTTGACCTAGATTTAATAGAGGCAAACATTTTGAGCAAGTTTCATCAAGATTGGGTCAAAACTATGACCTGTAGAGTGTTAACGAGTTTTTCCTTTGATTTGACCTGGTGACCTAGTTTTTGACCCCAAGTAACCCAGTATCAAACTTGACCTAGATTTCATAGAGGCAAACATTCTGACCAAGTTTCATCAAGATTGGGTCAAAACTGTGACCTCTAGAGTGTTAACAAACTAATTGTTGACGACGAACGACGGATGACGACGGACATAGGGTGATGACAATAGCTCACCCTGAGCTTTTGCTCAGGTGAGCTAAAAAGTTACCACAGGTTTGTTGTTGTTTGAGCCACAACAGAAACACAAAAGTCCCTTTCCTCAAAGGTGTATGGAGTTCAAACGTGAAAAGCACAGACTGATTAGAATTTCTACCTTTTGAAGCGCAGTATTCACACTGCTTGCTGACATAATGCATTCTGTTGGCGATATGCGTAGACCCATATCAGACCGCCCCAATAGAGACTGCGCAGATGCGCATGTTGAGCTTGTCTATGCTGGTCTCAAATGTCGTAAGGTCGTTTCTACTGAAAATGACTCGTACATAAACCAACAGTGCAGACAACCAGATCTGAAGATCAAAGATTTTAGCTCTACACCAAACTGAACTACGTATGCCAAACCTGTGGACTGTCATTATTGTTTTTAGCAATATTTCTTTCTTTAAAAAAAAAAAATTGTATTGTCGTTTAGAATTTGGTAACAAAACTTATTGCATCAAGTGTAATCCTTTCATCAGATCCATGTTCAGGTGAAAGTATCCCTTTGTGTATATGTGTAAGTCACATCAGAGTACGAGATGCAGTCTAGTGAAGGATGGTGTCCATTCAATTCGCTGATTAGGTCATTGGTATAAAACACTGTAATACATGAATCGCAGTCTCCAGCTAATGCACAGACTGATCACATTTGTAACAAATGATTAGGTTTGTTTTGGCTAGTTGGGACCTATCATCTCTGTTGGGACCATTTATACCTGTTCAAATAGGATGCACTCACTTAGCATATCATGACAATCATGCCGTCAGACAGGAAATATTTTGCTGGAGGCATTAATCCCCACGACGAAAACATTTTTGGCGTGATTATCGAAACCTTTGGCATGCTATACTTAAATATTAGCAGCAGATCTTATTGAAGAACACAGTGTACGGACCAGCAGGAACGACCCAGATTAGAATGCGCGGATGCACATGCTAATTTACAATTTCGCGCATAGCGCTTTCTTACTATCACATATGTGTCACGCTTTGTAGCAAAGATCAGGTCAACTTTAGAATTCTGGTATAGTGGTCACACGACTTACCGAAACACCCGTGAAAAATACAGGAATACCTGTGAAGACACCAATACTGGCTTTAATTAAGAAACAATATACTCGGAAGACGATCTTGAAAAGCCCAGAGGCCAATTCCCCTATTCCCCCAAATTAGTTTCATTCCCCTGTTCTCTGCTGTGTCTGATCTGGATCTAGGCTGTCTGCATAGGCCTATCTGTTCCAATATTTAGATTCTTTAAATTTTTAATATGTGCCAGTTTCGTATGCATTTCTGACGAGAAAAGGCGCTATAAAATAAGTTTGTTTTTCTCCCAAAGAGGTTTCCCGCCACGATTTCACGTGATGTACCGCTACAAGCATGTGGTTTCTTAATGCAGGGCAAGGGGATTGTTCTTTTTCTGGGTACTTAAATAATTACAAGAGGGCCATGATGGCCCTGTAACGCTCACCTGAGCATCATAGCACTCTGAGAACCTGAACTAGAACTGATCAAGGCAAACATTCTGATCAAAATTCAAAATGATTATATTAACAAGTAAGGCAATGTAGCATGTCTAATGGACTGCGAAATAAAGGTCATGGTTAAATATGGATGACTGCACTCAAGAGGCCATGTTAAGATGTATGCATGTACTAAGTATCACTGGCTGTAGGAGCAACAGTTACTGAGAAACTGACCTAAACACAAACACTTCACAAGTACCAAATATCACTCTGTAGGACCAATAATTACTGAGAAACTGACCTACAGTGAAACCTGTGTAAGAGAGCCACCTTTGAGATTGACTTTAGTGGTTGATGTGGAAAGGTGGTTGTCTTATAAAGGTATGTGTCATGTAATTTTGCTAGCAAAATTACATGACATGTACCTTTATAAGACAGACGACTTTTTCCACATCAACCACTATTTAAAGTCAGTCTCAAAGGTGGCTCTCTTACACAGGTTTCATTGTAAATGGAAAAACTTAAGAAAGTCACTGGATAGAAAAATATACATCACCTTGAAATCATCAAGACAAACATTTTGAGCAAGATTCATGATGATCACTTCAAAAATGTGACCTCTAGAGCATGAACAAGGTTTTCCTTTGATTTGGCCAGGTGACCTAGTTTCTGATATCAAGTGACCCAGTTTTAAACTAGACCTAGAAATCAACAAGACAAACATTTTGAGCAATATTTATGATGATTATTTAAAAAATGTGACCTCTGGAGTGTTAACAGTTTTCTGCTGATTTGGCCTTGTGACCTAGTTTTTGATCCCATGTGACCCAGTTTCAAATTTGACCTAGAAATCATCAAGACAAAAATTTTGAGTAAGATTCATGATGATTGCTTCAAAAATGTGACCACTAGAGTGTTAACAAAATTTTCTGCTGATTTGGCCTGGTGACCTAGTTTTTGACACAAAGTGACCCAGTTTCTACCTTGACCTAGAACTCATCAAGACAAACATTTTGAGCAAGATTCATGATGATTGCTTCAAAAATGTGACTGCTAGAGTGTTAACAAGGTTTTCTGATGATTTGGCCTGGTGACCTAGTTTTTGACCCCAAGTGATCCAGTTTCAAATATGACCTAGAAATCATCATGACAAACATGCTGAGCAGATTCATGACGATTGCTTGAAAAATGTGACCAATAGAGTGTTAACAAGGTTTTCCGCTGATTTGGCCAGGTGACCTACATTGTAGTTTTTGACCCCAGATGACCCAGTTTCGAACTTGACCTAGAAATCACCAGACAAACATTTTGAGCAAGATTCATGACGATTGCTTAAACAAGTCACCCCGATGCTTCCTAGCAAGTTTGGAGTCAATTGGCCTTTCGGTTCAGGAGAAGTGAAAAATAGATTTTCAAGATGGCTGCCATGGTGGCCATCTTGGATTTCCTATCTGCACGATTTTAGCTATTTTTAATCTATAAGTCACCCAGATGCTTCCAAGCAAGTTTGGAGTCAATTGGCCTTTTGCTTCAGGAGAAGAAGTGAAAAATAGATTTTCAAGATGGCGGCCATCTTGGATTTCCGATCAGAACGATTTTAGCTATGTTTGATCTACAAGCCACCCTAATGCTTCCTACGAAGTATCGAGTCAATTGGCCCAGGGGTGTAGGAGGAATAGGCTTTTAAAGCAATTGTTGATGCTGCACGACGGACGACGCACGACGGACATTGACTGACCCCAATAACTCACCATGAGCACTTCGTGCTCAGGTGAGCTAATAATGTTCTCAATATATACACAATGTAAAAGAATACCAGAAATTTTTTTGGACAAAAATATTAGGTGTTCGAAATTTCGGACAAAAATATTAGGTGTTCGAAATTTTAGAGTGTTCGAAATTTTAGGACATTTACCTTACTCGGAATTATTCTGAGTGTTTTTGGGAGGTTCGCGAATTGCTGAGATTCGGAGTAGAGAGTTTTTTGTTCTTTTGCCTGAGCTGTACTGTATAAAGCATAGCATTGGTTTTGTTTTGCATATAACTGCATGTAAACCAGTACCCTAACAATTGTAAAAACTCTCCCACACACACTTCATTTAAATGGATTTGTCCAAACTTAACCTTTACCACTTTCTGGGCTAATTCAACAGACTGATGATATTTTCTTACTTTTCCAGAAAACAGTAATGGAGACAATTATTATGTATAGTCAAAACCTATTTTCTGAAAAAAAAAACAACAACAAAAAAACAAGAGGCCCACGAGCCACAACTCGCTCACCTGAGTGAAACCGCCATTGCAGATAACCAGATGGCATGCAACATTTTTCCAATACTGTCAAATATTGAAACTCATGACAAGGCAATGGCTTAAACAGTTTTTGAGATATCTTGCTTACAAGTTAAAATGCTGAAATTTTCAAAACGCCATAAGTAAAAAAAAGTTCAGATATTTTTCAGAGGTCATTTGGTTCATCTACATGTTAAAGTTTTGTTGTTGTTTTTTTTTCAATTTTTAGCTCTGGCAATCATTTTGTTCAGCAGAGCAGAACCATTTTAGCAATTTTGGCAAAGGGGCATAAGAGGAACATTGATGTGAAATTATTTTGAAATCTTGCCACTGGCCACGGAGATGTCGTTTAAAGATTCTTTCCATTTTTAGCTCTGGTGACCATTTTGTTCAGCAGAGCAGAACCATTTTGACAATTTTGGTAAAGGCGGATAAGAGGAACAGTTCTGTGAAATCATTTTTAAATCAGGCCACTGGCCAAGGAGGAAATGTTTATAAGTTTTTTTTCTATTTTTAGCTCTGGTAGCCATTTTGTTCAGCCAAGCAGAACTTTTTTAGCAAGTCTGGTAAAGGGCCATAAGAGGAACACCTCTGTGAAATTACTTTGAAATCAGGACACTATCTGCTGAGTCCTCTAAGCAGTTAACCAGTATTGTGCACATTCTTTTGCCAGAACTGGCAACTGCCCTTCTTGAATCAGCGGAAGGAAGAGAATGGCCGTAGAAAATATTTCACGATCAATCTCCACGAAAGAATGTTGCCGACCTCGGCGGGGTTTGAACCCGCAACCTCCTGGTCTCCAGTCAGACGGCGCATCCAACTGAGCCACCGAGTCCGGCAAGTTTCGATTCAACTGGATTATAGAGATGTCCAAAATATGAATTCTCAACATTTTTCCTACATAAATGTATAGGGCCCATACAAATGCATGGGGAGGCAAATTTGACCTTGCTGTAAAAAGGTCAAATGTCAACATACAATGTAGGGCCATCATTTAAGCAATTTTGGTAGATCTCCTGTCCCCGAGGATTTGTGCAAAGATAAGGCCCCAGGGCTTATTTGGTTCCGGAGAAGAAGATTTTTTAAAGGTTTTTACCATATATGGGCATGGCAGCCATCTTGGTCAATGGACCACGACCATTTTTAGCAATCTTTCGTTCCCCAAATCTAAGGAAGCTCTACATAAAATTTGGGCAACATTGGCCCAGAGGCTTCAGAGGAGAAGTCATTTGAAATTCTCAACATTTTTCCCATACAAATATATAGGGCCCATACAAATGCATAGGGAAGCAAACTTTACTTCGCCGTAAAAAGGTCAAACGTCAATGTACGACCATCATTTTAGCAACTTTGGTAGACCTCCCTTCCCTGATGATTTGTGCAGAGATTCAGCCCCAAGGCATCCTCTGTTCTGAAGAAGAAGATTTTTAAGGTTTTTATCATATATGGGCACGGCTGCGACCTTGGTCAATGGACCGCGACCATTTTAGCAATCTTTCTTTCCCCCAACCTGAGGAGACTCCACATGAAATTTGAGCAACATTGGCCCAGAGGCTTCAGAGGAGAAGTCGTTTGAAATTCTCAACATTTTTCCCATACAAATGTATGGTGCCCATACAAATGCATAGGGAAGCAAACTTGAACTCCCCGTAAAAAGGTCATCCATCAATATACAACAATTATTTTAAAAACTTTTGGTAGACCTCTCGTCCCCGATGATTTGTGCAAAGATTCAGGCCCAAGGCATCCTCGGTTCTGGAGAAGATTTTTATCATATATGGGCATGGCGGCCACCTTGGTCAACGGACCGCGACCATTGTAGCAATCTTTCATTCCCCCAAGCTAAGGAGGCTCCATATGAAATTTGAGCAAAATTGGCTCAGCTGCTTCAGAGGAGAAGTCGTTTGAAAATGTTAACGGATGGACGACGGACAAAAAGTGATCACAATAGCTCATCCTGAGCACAGCTCAGGTGAGCTAAAAAACATATATTTCAGAATGTCGTCTGCTGAATTTATATTTCACAAAGTGATTTTTGACCACCCGTGTAGACTAAGATCGGAAGTCACAGAACACAGCATCTGATCAGGGTCTGTAATTTTATTTTGCATTGAATTGCATAGAAACTAAAACAAGAGGCCCACAGGCCACGGTACGCTCACCTGAGTGACATAGCCACTGCAGACATGCAGACGTTATGCAACATTTTTCCAATCCTATCATCGCAACTAATGAAAATATCATCATTTGAGTAGTTCTTAGTTTTGAAGAAGAATATATGGGCCTGACAGTCAATGGAGCATGATCATTTGAATAAACTATCAATCACATTTCAACAGAAGGATCAATGTGAAATTTGGTGGAAATTGGCTAAGTTTCTGAGATCATGATTTTATACATGTAAACAGCACAGTGGCAGGGAAATATTATAAATATATACCAGATGATGGCCATCTTAGATTTCCAATCAGAACAATTCTAACTACTGTTGATCTACAAGTCACTTCGATACTTTCAATATAAATGTATATGGCCCATACAAATGGGGAAGCAAATTTGACCTTGGAGGTAAAAAGGTCAAATGTCAAGATAGCACCATCATTTTAGCAATTTTGGTAGATCTACTGTCCCCCATAATTTGTACAAAGATTAGGACCCAGGGCTTATTTGGTTATGGAGAAGAAGATTTTTAAACGTTTTTACCATATATGGGCATGGCAGCCATTTTGATCAATGGACCATACCCATTTTAGCAATCTTTCATTCCTTTGCCCACTGAGGCTCTGCATGAAATTTGAGCAACACTGGCCCGGAGGCTTCAGAGGAAAAGCCATTTGAAATTATCAACATTTTTTCCATACAAATGTATGGGGCCCATACAAATGCATACAGAAGCAAACTTGACCTCACCGTAAAAAGGTTAAATGTCAACGTATGACAATTATTTTAGCAACTTTGGTAGACTGCCCATTCCAGTTGATATATGCAAAGATTCAGCCACAAGCCATCCTCGGTTTTGGAGAATAAGATTTTTAAATGTTTTTTTCCCATACAAATGCATAAGGAAGCAAACTTGACCTTGCTGTAAAAAGGTCAAATGTCAATGTATGACCATTATTTTAGCAACTTTGGTAGATCCCCTGTCCCCGATGATTTATGCAAAGAATCAGCCCCAAAGCATCCTCGGTTCTAGAGAAGAAGATTTTTAAAGGTTTTTATAATATATGGGCATGGCGGCCATCTTGGTCAACCAACTGTGACCATTTTAGCAATCTTTTGTTCCCCCTACCTAAGGAGGCTCCATATGAAATTTGAGCAAAATTGGCCTCGAGGCTCCAGAGGAGAAGTTGTTTGAAATTCTGAACATTTTTCCCATACAAATGCATAAGGAAGCAAAATTGACCTTATCGTAAAAAGGTCAAATGTCAATGTACGACCATTATTTTAGCAATTTTGGTAGCCCTCCCGTTCCCGATGATATATGCAAAGATTCAGCCATAAGGCATGCTCGGTTTTGGAGAAGAAGATTTTTAATGATTTTTCCCATACAAATGCATAGGGAAGCAAACTTGACCTTGCCGTAAAAAGGTCAAACGTCAACGTACGACAATTCTTTTACCAATTTTGGTAGACCTCCCATCCCCGATGACTCCTGCAAAGGTTCAGCCCCAAGGCAATATCGGTTCTGGAGAAGAAGATTTTTAACCATATATGGGCATGGCGGCCATCTTGGTCAACGGACCACGACCATTTTAGCAATTTTTCGTTCCCCCACCCTAAGGAGGCTTCATATGAAATTGGAGCAAAATTGGCTCAGCGGCTTCAGAGGAGAAGTTGTTTGAAAATGTTAACGGACGGATGGACGGCAGGACGGACGAAAAGGGATCACAATAGCTCATCCTGAGCAGAGCGCAGGTGAGCTAAAAACTCTCCCACACAAACTAAATGGATTTGTCCAACATAGCTAATTCAACAGACGACAATTTGTTATTTTCTTATTTTTCCCAGAAAGGGGGTTTGAACTTTCATGCAAACTGTCTCTAGTTGCAGAAAATTTGAATGTTATGTCAAAAAGTGTTTTCTGTGGAAAATAAGAAAAATATTTCAGAATGTCGTCTGCTTATACTGCTAATCACAACTGCAGCAGATGATTTTTCAAAATACAGTAAAGATCCAATATATTGTGGTCCTCGGGGTCCAAAGTCCGCTATCGCGATATAAACGGAGCACGATATGTCCAGACATGTACCATGCATGTATAACAGCATGCATGACACTCGCTTGGTTTGTCGCTGTGGTAGTTTGCTGAGACATCACTGATAAATGGCATATAGTCATGCTGTCAGCCATATTTCCTAATTAAAATTGGATTAGAATTGCTCAATGGCATAATTTACAATGGTGCGCTATGTGTAACAAGTAATTTCAATAGAAACCAGCTGATAAACTACATTTGAAAACAAGAAATCATCGGGTTGACAATTTAGGACGCCATTTTGGATACTCTGGTTCCCTGGAATGGCGAAGGGAAGTTATTCAAATTGCTTCAGTTGGGCTAAGATAATTTGAGTTGCTTCCCTTTACTTATTATTGTGTTGCGGGCGCAAAAAAAAACTGTCGTTTATCAAAGTTAATTTCTTTTTATTTTAGTTTTATTGTTATTTTTTTTTTTTTTTTTTTTTGGAATCAGTTTTCTTTTGAATATATATTGCTACAGAAGTGTAAAATAAGTGGACTAAGATCTGTGTATGTGGGACAGAAACATCGTAAGACTACTGTTGTAAAATTTGCTGGTGTTGAAAAGGAGGTGGACCGTTTTCACATGTTGAGCAAAATTAGTTTGTGGGCATCATTGACTGATTGATCATTGAGTAGGTCTATGTACTTAATGATGATAATGATTATGACAATAATGGCGATATAATTTATTGTTTGTCAATTATAATCAACGTGTGCGCTGATTGACACTAAGTGGATTGTTTGTCATAATACCGGACACGACTTAGCGTTGGGATAGGCGCGAAAAATCAATTACCGGCGGGGGAATGCGTTTTTTTTTTTTTTTTTTTTTTTTCCTGACGTTAAATAAAACAACAAACATTTTATATTTTCTCCGTTCCCAAACATTATAAAATGTTAAATCTTTGCCACGCAAAAATACTTGAACAGAATCACTGTTTATCAAAATATTAAGCGTACAATTTGACCTATTACATATATATAGGGGGCGAAATGAATAGGGGTGGGGGTATTGGGTGTGTAGCAGTTAGGTATATGATACACTTCTACTGCCTTGCGGTAGAAGCCGGCTTCTATAGCGACGTGGTAGAGTGCTGGACTTTGAATCCGGCGGACCGGGTTCGATCCCCGGACGGGGAAAATGTGATTTTGGATTTTTTCTCCTTTCCTATTACATTTGGTGGCCAGTGTGGGGGTGGCAGCCTTGGAGCCTGATGGGCGAAGCAAGTGCTGGGTTGTCACTCGGAGCCTGCGCGACATTTGTATTGGCATGAATGCATACAAATGTCTCGTTATAGGAAGGAGGGATGTAGCAGTTAGGTATATGATATTCTACTGCCTTGCGGTAGAAGCCGGCTTTTATAGCGACGTGGTAGAGTGCTGGACTTTGAATCCGGCGGACCGGGTTCGATCCCCAGTCGGGGAAAATGTGATTTGGATTTTTTCTCCTTTCCTATTACAGGTGCAAAATGACTATGGGTGAAAAATAAAGGCGAAATAACCAGGGGGGAAATGTCTTGGGGGCGAAACATCTTGTTACCGAAGGGGTCAGTAGAGATTCTGATACAAACAACCTGGCTCCTGTGCTTCAGCACTGGAGGATAATCCACTACATTCTAGTAGATTTGAAATGCCTTAAAATCTTACTGCCTTCTGTGGTGAGTTATCAGTCACTACATCTTTTTGGATACGCGCTTTCCAGTTGAAACCTTTCTTTTTCTTCCCCATTTCTGAGTTTTCAGTTTACATCAATTCACATTCATAAATACAATAATCAAAACAAATCCACATGGTGACCTCGTAACAACCTGGTAGGAACTTATTACGCTAGAAAGAAAGTTTGCTAATTTGTTCCTTTGTTATAAATTTTGGCGGTAATGTTATCTTGTATAATTCTATTTGCAGATATATAAAAAATAGCATGGTTTTGCAGAAAGTTTTGAAGATAATCAAATGTTTTGAATTTCTAAATACGCGTCAGTTTCCGGTGAGTAGGTTCAAGATGGGTGCACACTAATGTCCGGGATGTTCGGGATGTAATGTCCGGGATGTATGGTGTAGTGGCGCATTGCCCTTAATATCTCGACTTGTGGTGGTCAGAATTTAGTAAAATTGGTATCATTTGAAAATTTAAGCTCCATTCTAAAAGATTATTTAAAAATATTTTCCAGTTTTATCCCCTTTGAGGTTGATTTCGGACTTTGAAATGTCCGGGATGTTCGGTATGTAATGTCCGGGATGCATGGGTAGTGGTGCGTTGTCCTTAATATCTCAACATTTAGTGGTCAGAATTTAATAAAATTTATATCATTTAAAACTTTAAGCTCCATTCTAAACGATTATTAAAAATATTTTCCAATGTTTACCTCTTTTAAGGTCGATTTTGGACTTTAAAATGTCCGGGATGTTCGGGGTGTAATGTCGGGATGTATGTTTAGCGGTGCGTTGTCCTTAATATCTCAACTTTTGGTGCTCAGACTTTAACAAAATTTATATCATTCAAAAATGTAAGCTCCATTCTAAAAGATTATCGAAAAATATTTTCCAAATTTTACCTTTTGAGGTCGATTTCGGACTTTGAAATGTTCGGGATGTAATGCCCGAGATGTATAGGTAGTGGTGCGTTGTCCTTAATATCTCAACTTTTGGTGGTCAAAATTTAATAAAATTTATATCATTCAAAAATGTAAGCTCCATTCTAAAAGATTATCGAAACATATTTTTTATTTTTTTTTTTTACCCCTTTGAAGTCGATTTCACACTTTAAAATGTCCGGGGTATTCGAAGTGTAATGTCCGATGTATGGCTAGTGGTGCGATGCCCTTGATATCTCAAACTTTAATAGAAGTTGTATTATTCAAAACGTTTTGTTCTATTCTAAAAGAAAATTATCATTATTATTATTATTATTACCTCTTTGATGTCTATTTCTGGATGATCCGGGGTCGCAGGCAGGTGTGATCTATTTTTTTCTTAAATAACTTTCCTTTATTACCCCAAATGCAATGCTTTATTTAGCAATATTAACTTTTTAACCCTAGATTAATAATGTTTTGTCTAAAACAAAATCTGAGCAAATATGATAAGCGTTCAGCATATCCGGGATCATTCGGAATTGAAAACTTGAGTTACAACCCACTTTTCCCCTATATTTAGAAAAGTAAGATTTGCCAGGGATCTTCATAACAGGGATCCGTTAACATTGTGTGCATACGGTTTCATTTATGCATTCACATGGTATCTGTTAAGTTCAATCACAGTATACGCATATTAAAATCTCAATGCTGTCAAGCTTAACACGACAAAATATTATTAAATGTCATTACGAAAACACGCCTATTTAAATATATAGTAAACTTTACCGCCGCAAAAAAATGAAAATTATCAGATGAAAATTTGTGATAGTTTTCTAATTTTTGCCCAAAACATACATTGTGGGTACTCTATCCAGTACCCACAATTTATGAATTAGAGCAGAAATAATACTGTATAATGTTTGTTTATTCATGTTAGGTTGAGTAATTTTACAGGTAATTAATTTTCTAACGACATTTAACAACTTGTTAAGCTAATTGCATTAACTCATAATAATTTGGCGTGTGTCGTACGCCGTGCATTTTACATTACGAAAACACACCTATTCAAATATATAGAAATTTTCACCTCCATAAACTGAACATTTTCAGATAAAAAAAAAACAAAAAAAAAACACTGATATTTTTCATATTTCTGATCAAAACATAGATTGTGGATACTCGTTATTATTATCATTATTATTATTATTACAGTGTATTATTATTATTATTATCTTTTAGAATGGAAAAAGTTTTTAATAATAGGTTACAACTTTTATTAAATTCTGACCATAACATGTTGAGATATCAAGGGCATTGCACCACTACTTATACATCGGGCATTACATTTCGAACATCCCGGACATTTCAAAGTCTGAAATCGACTTCAAAGAGGTAAAAAACAACAACAACAACAATTTTTAATATTCTTTTAGAGTGGAGCTTACATTCAAATGGTATAAATTTTATTAAATTCTGACCAACAAAAGTTGAGATATTAAGGACAACGCACCACTACCTATTATATTCCGAACATCCAGGACAATTCAAAGTTCGAAATCGACCTCAAAGGGGTAAAACATGGAAAATATATTTCAACAATCGTTTAGATTAGAATAGAGCTAAAATTTTCAAATGATATATTTTTTTTTATTAAATTCTGACCACCAGAAATTGAGATATTAAGGACAACGTACAACTACCTATACATCCCGGGCATTACATCCCGAACATCCCGGACATTTCAAAGTCCAAAATCGACCTCAATGGGGTAAAAATTGAAAAATATTTTAATAATCTTTTAGAATAGCGTTTAGATTTTTAAATGATATAACTTTTTATTAAATTCTGACCACTAAAAGTTGACATATTAAGGACATCGCACCACTACCTTACATCCCGGACATTTCAAAGTCCGAAATCGACCTCAAAGTGGTAAAAACTGGAAAATATTTTTTTATAATCTTTTAGAATGGAGCATAAATTTTTAAATGATATAACTTTTGTTAAATTTTGACCACCAAAAGTTGAGATATTAAGGACAACGCACCACTACCCATACATCCCGGACATTACATCCCGAACATCCCGGACATTTCAAAGTCCGAAATCGACCTCAAAGGAGTAAAATTTGGAAAATATATTTTAATAATATTTTAGAATGGAGCTTAAATTTTCAAATGATACCAATTTTATTAAATTCTTACCACCACAAGTCGAGATATTAAGGGCAACGCGCCACTACACCATACATCCCGGACATTACATCCCGAACATCCCGGACATTAGTGTGCACCTTCAAGATGGCTGCTTTAGAGGAGGAAGATATTTTGGAAGAGGATAATTTCCAAGAAAGTGGTTTTCTTAACTTTTCAGCTGAAGTACAGGCTGCTATCGACGAGGTACAGAAAATGTACACTTTAAAATAGCAAACCTTAACGTTTAATTTATCAAACATTTAGTGAAAAATCATGTGAAATTGCTGTGTTATGGGTTTTCGTGGTCTTGTTCTAACATCTTGTTGGGTACATAGAAACGGTCTCCCTGCAGAGTTCAGGCGAGTTTCCATGCGCCGTCTGTTGCACTGGAGTGGGCAGCAACAGCATCTTCTGCAATGGCTGCAAGCACTGGTTGCACAAGAAATGCAGTGGGCTCAAGCGCTTGAAAAAAGACCCTGACTACATATGTACGCCAGGGAACTGCACACCCCTTGGATGGCAGACCACAGAAGGAAGTCCAGGTGGGACCTGACAAGCTTGAGGTGGTAGCTTCCTTTTGCTTCCTAGGAGACATGCTCTCAACAGGTGGCTGTGAACTTTCAACCACAACACGTGTGAAAACCGCCTGGAAAAAGTTCAAGGATCTGCTACCAGTTCTCTCTTCATGCCACCTCTCTTTCAAAACACGTGGCCGTGTGTACAGCTCTTGTGTGCAGAGCTCAATGCTCCATGCCAGCGAGACTAGGCCATTGACAAAGCCAAACCTCCAGCATCTGCAGCTAAGTGACAGGGCAATGATCAGACAGATCTGCAATGTCAGGCCAAAAGACATTGTCACCACCAGGTCCAATGAGCTACTTGTGCGTCTTGGCATTGAGGATCTGGACCTCATTCTGAAGGAGAGAAGACTCCGATGGTATGGACATGTTGAACGCTCCAATGGTGCTGTCAAGACAGCCTTTGACATACAGGTTGATGGAAATAGCATGGCCCCCTTATGAAAAAGATTCTGTGCCATAATGTCGCTACAAGGCAGCGGCATGGTTGCAGCAAAGAAAAACTGTGCCGCTAAACTTTGCCGATCATTGCCGCTAATGGCAATGCTCTGGCAAAGTACCTTACCAGGGGGGCGGGGAGGGGCAAGGGGGGGGTGGGTTTGCCAGAACTTTGCCAAAAGATATTGGGGATCAAGGAGCTTGCCAAAAGTTTGCTAGAAAGTTTTCTTTTTTGAGGTAATTTGCCAGAAATTTGCCATTGAATTTGATGATTGCTAGAGGTTATTTCATTCCACTCAGTTGTTTATTTGGAATTTCAAAATTTATTAGACGAAGATAATTATACTCTAAGCAGCAGACCCCAATATTAATAATTACAGTACGGCTCAGGTAAAAGAACCAATTTTTTTTTTTCATTTCGCAGACCAATTTTACAATCCGCGATTTTCCGCCGAGTGGTTTGGAGTAAACCACTCCGAGTGAAAAAGTTTTACTCAAAGTTATGCACTCGATATTCCAAGGACATTCAGCAGACCTCAGTGTACCCATGATATTCGGAGTATTTGCGAGTGGCGATAGATTATTCTGTACAGGTAAGTTTGACCACTCAGATCATTCTCTCACACGACGATAATCAAACAAAAATTGTTACAACTGCGAATACAATTAATATCCTCTTAACTAGTGCTGGCGGCAGCAGGATCAGCCTGCAAAATGTACCCACTTACATAAATAGTTCTGCTTCCGACAACCAACTGCGACTGATTTTTTATGTTTCAGCTGCAGGCATCAAAGGGTATATCCAAACAACAGCTGGTAGCCCCAATGCGCAAGACCAGCGACGTATTTGGCCCAAAGCCTCGGATGATTTCTAATCACCCAGTTTTAGTTTTGGATTAAGGGTGGTGGTCGCCTGAGTCTTCCTACATTTGTTTTCATGTGACAAGCACTTTTATCCAGGCTGGCCCATATTTCCCGTGTCACTTTGCACATGCTGCGACTGCCAAGAAAATAGTTTGAACCCCGGAAGCACTGCTGAAATTCTAGAGATGTCGATCTAACTGTTTTAGTATTTTACAGTGAAAATAAGGCTGAACATTTCATTGAATCGTCTGCCTAGCAGACGATTCACATGTTACGCCACTCTTAATTTACACAGGAAAATAAGAAGAAAAAGAAAATGAAAATGCTGTCTGCTGAATACGCTAAGCGCTTCGAGGGTTAAAGTACATTTCATTTGACAAGGGAGACAGAAACGGACACGCTGGAATGTATCTACACTGCTCGGATCGAGGCCTGGACGGTTGGTGACTGGACCAGGGTTAGGACTGTCCATTCAAATCACCACTTAATGATGACGGTGACTTGGTGTCTTATGTCTCTTTCAACAATAACAAAAAATAAAATAAAAGAAAATATATAAGTCATATTGAGATGATAGAACGCGGCGTCTGGTCAGGGTATTCACTGTTTGCAAAATCAGTTTAGCCATTTTTCTCTAGGAATATCTAAATCTCATAGCCGGATGTACCTAAAAGCGACGAGCCAGAATCTTACAAGTTTTGCAAATTCTCTCTCTCTCTCTCTCTCTCTCTCTCTCTCTCTCTCTCTCTCTCTCTCTCTCTTGAAAGCTCTTTCTTTTTACCCTCATGCAAATATGACATGTCTCCTTTTGAGGTAGAAGTTGTTTGCACTGACTTTATTGGAAAAATGATATCGCACCGGTGGGAATCAAACGCGATTCGATCCCCACTTATCATGAAACACACGTATTTGCTACGGTCATTCGCTCCTTCCACTGCTTCAAGATTGGCCGTTACAAGTTTCTGGTGGAATGGGGTTCATTGTACTGGTTAACCGCTTATTGTATAAGCATGCCCCCTCTTTACTGACGCGATTCATAAAAAAATGTTGTACCCAATCCCATTTCGCATGGGCCATACTCGTAAAGCAATTGCAGTCAACTCCCTTCTGATAGGCAGTTGCAGTTAGCTCCCTTAAAAGAGTAAAAACCTGCTTTGTGAGGACGTTACCCCGCATTTATCAGGGTACAAATGAATATCATGTTATGTTATTCTCTTACAATATATACATTAATAACATTATCTTTACTGGTTTATAGAGCAATCTTCAAAACTTTCGTTTCCATGTAAAGTGTTCTATTATTGTGTGTTCAACATGCGATATGCAAAACCAAGACCGTAATTTATTAAACAAGTAAAAGAAACGCATGTATAAACCTATTATCGGCGGGAAATAATCTTCAAAATGACATTTGTCCATAATATTGTCATATGCCCTCGCGGACATTCTAGGCAGATTCTTCCTGGTTAGATACCAATACTAAGTTATAACACTTGGTGCTCGCGGGTATCGAATTACCACTATCTGGGCTAATTCAGCAGACGACAAAAAAAAAAAAAATCGTTATTTAATTTATTTTTTTTATTACCAAGAAAACAGGGTTTGACATTCATGCAATGGAGACAATTTGCATGAAACGCAAATCCTGTTTTCTTGGAAGAATGAGAAAAATATTTCAAAATGTCGTCTGTTGAAAATTTTACCCAGAGTGTTAGGCGTTATGGTTTGCACAAACAAATCGTGCATTGGTCTGTGCATGGCAAAACCTACAATAAAACTTGTATGAAGAGACTGATCAGCCTGCACACTCTGAGCCTGCACATCAGTAGTCTGATCAGAGCCTTTGCTAATCGTATATACCTCCTACAATCTCTTGAGTTTAACAAAACGTCTTGTGCGACAACCGAAGACTTGTGTCAATCTGCCAACTGCACATTCTGATAAAAGCATTCGCTGATCGTATTTACCTTCGATAGCCGGGCTATCCAAAACGGGATAAACAGTGCGACTGCAACAGCACATTCTGATCAGACCCTTCGCTGATCGTACAGTATGCACCTTCTTTGGACTCAGGGCTATCCAAGAAGCTTGCTTTATCTAGTGGGTCGATGCAGAGACTGACCTGAGTCTTTGCTGGTCGCACGTACATTGTAGTATTGTATGTTTTGTCCCATTCAGTGAACGTACATTGTAAATCATACTTCAGACATGAGAACTTTGTACCGACATAATTTTGGTTTGAACTGGAGTTAAACAGCCCAGTCTTCACTATTTCGGTCTTGTCGAGCATGCACACTTTTCCAGGGCAGGCTTATTCATAAGCTATTAATCATTTCAGCAGAAACTGATAACTGCCCTTCTTTTCTTTCATATAGTTTTGATGATAGAGCTTACTTTTGGAGTTATGGCCCTTTGAAAACCGAAACTATTTTAGTTGTTTCTGTAATATTTCTTTTCTTTTCTTTTTTTTTTTTTTTTTTTTTTTTTGTCTGCTCTGTAACTTGAAAACTATTTGAGATATTTTCTTGAAACTTTATTAGTTTATTAACGGAGTTATTCATGTTTCTCTTGGAGGTAATAACTTGGGTACATTTAATGCTAGGAATTTGAAATGTAGTATGCTACTTACCCAGACCTAAACCTTCAGCTCTGTTCAACAGTTACCCCAGGGTCATGCCCTGGGGTAAGGCTAAGGGTTTGAATGTATAACAGGTCAGACTGAATGTTTGGAAAATAGTTGTTGCCATAGGGGCAATGAGCAAAGAATGGGGACATTTGCGTGCTTTGGGCAAATGTTTTTTGTGTTTTGAGGGGGCTTTCAAAAATCCATTAAAAAGCGATGTCTGGGCGGGTTGGCATTGGGTGTCATCCAAGGTGTACCTTTTGTTTAACTTTTTTTCAAAGTGATATGTTACCTTTATTCTTCAGTGGATTGCTTTCATATTTGGAAAGCAATCCGCTGAAGGCGTGTCGTGTGCAAGAAAGACAACTTCCACTTTCTTTTATATGTACTTATCTCCACTGAAAACGAAATCTTGTGCAGGCTATAACTCCTATACTTTTTGAGATAATTTGATAATATTTGGTAGGGACATATATCAAGTAGGAGTGTTGCATACAAGAAGGACAACTCTTGATCGCTACTTTTTCCTGTTATCTCCCCTGAACAAATATTTAAGCCAAATTCTTCTGCACTCCATAACTTCTTAATGGTTTGAAACATGTTGATAATATTTGGTAGAGGTATAGATAAGGACCAGAAGAGATGTAGCATGCAAGAGAGATAACTCCTTCTTTCTTCTTTAGGTACTTATTTCCCCTGAAACCATAATCTTGTACAGGCCATAACTTTCATACTGTAAGAGATATTTGATAATATTTGGTAGGGACATATCAGGTTAGGTAGGAGTGTCGCATGCAAGAAGGACAACTCTTGCTTTGTTCTTTTTTTGGTTATCTCCTCCAATGAATTTCTAAGCCAAATTCTTGTGCACTCCATAACTTCTTAATGGATTGAAATATTTTGATATTACATGTATACAGGTTGTAGCTTCAGTTTCTGAGCCACTTCTGTATAGTTACCAGTGACCACATCAGTTACCAGCATTTTTTGGATAAAGTTATATTTTTGGATGTTTTTTTTTTTTTCCACAGAAAAATACTGTTCTTTAAAATAGCGATGTTGGGGTGGTTGGGGTCGTCCGAGCTTTACCATTATGTTTAACATTTTTCCAAAGTGATCTGTTACCCTTATTCCTCAGTGGAGGAATAACCTGTCCATAATGCTGTTGTGTATTTTTCTTGTTTATTCTTTTATTTTTATTTTTTTTTCAAATAAAAAAAAAAGAAACATCTTCCTACCTACCCAACCTTAGAATTTTGAGTCAAGTGACAGCAAAGAAGCAGTTTTTACATGTAAGTATGGCCCAAGTATTAAATTTCAGATAAACCAGACTTAACCATGTAGATGACATCATCTTATCATTAACCACAGACATTCTCTCTCTCAAGTATTGATAATGAATTCATTTCAGGTATTACCTAGTGATGACCCATTAGATAGACAAGACTTTAACCCTGTAGACTACATCAATTCATTGTTTCCTACCGAGCAGTCTCTCTCAAATATTGATGATGTTGTTGGCAAGATAAGGCATAAGATAAGGTTGGTTCCATATACAGTTAACATCTCTTATTTTGAAGGCATGTCATAAATATCTGAAAAATTAAGGCAAATTTCAAAAAAAAAAAAAAATACAGAAAAAAATACACTACAACCTCTTTACAACACGGTTCATTATAACACAATTTTGGGTATAACACGGTTCAAAGATGGATCCAAAAAATGTATAGATTATTTTGAAAAATGACCATAAATGGTCATTTTTCAATATAATCTATACACTTTTGTTTGGATATAACATGGTTGTTTAACTTAAACGGTTTATGCTGTGGACCCCAACAATAGTGTTATAAAGAGATTGTGGTGTATAGAGATTTTGAAGCTAAGGCATGTTGGCATGTTTAACTTTTACCACTCTTTGAGCAGATCCAGCAGATGACACATTGAAGATATGTTTCTTATATTTCCCAGAAAATGTGCCCTGACCTGTCAAAACCTATTTTCTAGGAAAAATAAAAAATACTTCAAATTATCATCTGCTGAAAATTTACTTAGCACGCCAAGCTTTGATGGCACCACTGGTTTAGATATGCTGAATGAGTATGCATATACTGAAACAAATATTAGTTCTTTCACAGATTTTATTTATCAAGATTTAAATGAAACTGTGGTAGAATGTTTAAGAAGAGCATTTTTCATTGATGTCAGATGTATCTTTGTTTAAATGCATGTACATGTACATTGTACATGTATGATGTAGAACCTGATTTTGGGTTTAATACCATATTTACTGGTACCCTTAGTATTGGGACAACTTTCTTCTATCCTTACTTCTCCTAAAATTTTAACAAATCCATTTTACTAC
The DNA here is from genome assembly GCA_964016985.1 of Anodontia alba. Lineage (NCBI taxonomy): Eukaryota > Metazoa > Mollusca > Bivalvia > Lucinida > Lucinidae > Anodontia > Anodontia alba. The sequence goes on along the minus strand of OZ024830.1, from coordinate 62,528,989 downwards.
CTGTTGATATGTCTACATATTGCTGGATGAGTGGCAAACAATGTAGATCTTGATCAGATGTTGCATTCTGTAGCATCTTATCTGAGTGTACACTATGGCTCATGCCTGTCTATCGGAATACTTACAGGTAGAGTAAATGTGGTAACATTTCACATAATAGAAGTCTGATCAAGGTGTTAGTTGTTCAGTGGCACATTTGACAGTGTTAGAAGAGCCATGATCAAATCAAGCCAATGTTTGGGTGGTAGGGCACATTTGACGGTGTTAGAAGAGCCATGATCAGATCAAGCCAGTGTTTGGGTGGTAGGGCACATTTGATAGTGTTAGGAGACCCATGATCAGATCAAGCCAGTGTTTGGATGGTAGGGCACATTTGACAGTGCTAGGAGAGCCATGATCAGATCAAGCCAGTGTTTGGGTGGTAGGGCACATTTGACAGTGTTAGAAGAGCCATGATCAGATCAAGCCAGTTTTAGGGTGGTAGGGCACATTTGACTGTGTTAGGAGAGCTATGATCAGATCAAGCCAGTGCTTGGGTGGTAGGTCACATTTGACAGTGTTAGAAGAGCCATGATCAGACCAAGAAAGTGTTTGGGTGGTAGGGCACATTTGACAGTGTTAGAAGAGCTATGATCAGATCAAGCCAGTGTTTGGGTGGTAGGTCACATTTGGCTGTGTTAGGAGAGCTATGATCAGATCAAGCCAGTGTTTGGGTGGTAGGGCACATTTGACAGTGTTAGAAGAGCCATGATCAGATCAAGCCAGTGTTTGGGTGGTAGGTCACATTTGACAGTGTTAGAAGAGCCATGATCAGATCAAACCAGTGTTTGGGTGGTAGGTCACATTTGACAGTGTTTGAAGAGCTATGATCAGCAAGTGTTTGGGTGCTATGGCACATTTGACAGTGTTAGAAGAGCCATGATCAGATCAAGCCAGTGTATTGGTGGTAGGGCACATTTGACGGTGTTAGAAGAGCTATGATCAGATCAAGCCAGTGTTTGGGTGGTAGGACACATTTGACAGTGTTAGAAGAGCTATGATTAGATCAAGCCAGTTTTAGGGTGGTAGGGCACATTTGACAGTGTTAGAAGAGCCATGATCAGATCAAGGCAGTGTTAAGGTGTTTGGGTGCTATGGCACATTTGACAGTGTTAGAAGAGCCATGATCAGATCAAGCCAGTGTATTGGTGGTAGGTCACATTTGACAGTGTTAGAAGAGCTATGATCAGATCAAGCCAGTGTTTGGGTGGTAGGACACATTTGACAGTGTTAGAAGAACTATGGTCAGATCAGGGCAGTGTTTGGGTGGTAGGGCACATTTGTCAGTGTTAGAAGAGCCATGATCAGATCAAGCTGATTATGATGTGATGATATATGGTGTGGGCAGCAACAGCATCTTCTGCAATGGCTGCAAGCCCTGGGTGCACAAGAAATGCAGTGGGCTCAAACGCTTGACAAAAGACCCTGACTACATATGTACACGGTGCCAGGGAACTGCATGCCCCTTGGATGGCAGACCACAGAAGGAAGTCCAGGTCGGACTTGACAAGCTTGAGGTGGTAGCTTCCTTTTGCAACCTAGGAGACATGCTCTCAGCAGCAGGTGGCTGTGAACTTTCAACCACCACATGTGTGAAAACCGCCTGGAAGAAGTTCAAGGATCTGCTACCAGTTCTCTCTTCACGCCACCTCTCTTTCAAAACACGTGGCCATGTGTACAGCTCTTGTGTGCGTAGCGCAATGCTCCATGCCAGCGAGACTTGACCATTGACAAAGCCAAACCTCTAGCGTCTGCAGCGAAATGACAGGGCAATGATCAGACAGAGCTGCAATGTCAGGGCACAAGACTGTCACCACCAGGTCCAATGAGCTACTTGTGCGGCTTGGCATTGAGGATCTGGACCTCATGCTGAAGGAGAGAAGACTCTGATGGTATGGACATGTGGAACGTTCCAGTGGTGCAGTCAAGACAGCCTTTGACATACAGGTTGATGGAAAGCATGGGCCTGGGAGGCCCAAGATGACATGGAAGCAGCTGACAGAGAGGGATTGCAGAGAGTGGAAGCTCATGGCTAGCAACCCTCATGATAGACATACCTGGAGATCTGGTGTGAGATCTGCCATGCATGCAGCAAACCAGCTATCTGGAAGGGGGCCCACTGATGTGGATGTTGCCCCTGTACCTGCACGTTAATCAAAAATCCGATTATGATGTGATGATATATGGCGTTTATTAGAATCATGTCCAGTCTGAGAGAAAGGGGTGGGTGCTTATTGGAGGTTGCAATTTCATGGGGATAGCCAAATTTTCTCCAAAGTGTGCCACCATCTTCTTCAAGAACTAGTATCATGATCTCTGTGTCTTTAATTCCCTCCTTGTCTGGTAGAACTGCCTAATTGTTGAACGATGACATAGTACATGTATACCATCAGGGTTCGAGAAATGCTGGTTCTTCTGTCTGAAAGCGTTTTTGAAGAGCCTGACTGACTTTCATTTCAGAAAGACATAGAAAAACCGGTCCATAATAATTCAGGTTTTCTGATATATGACTTTAAAATTTACACCTTATCTGGAGCTGCGCAAACATCTAAACAAACCTTTTGTCATTACAAAATCTAACTGTGTACTTTACCGGAAATGGCCTTGAGTGATGTGCTCAATATCACAACACCACTTGATCTTCGTGTCAAAAATTAACCTTTATCACTCTATGGGCAAATTCAACGGATGACAAGTTGGTTTAAACAATATTTTATTTAACTCCAATAGGTAAACAACACAACTGACAGACAACAAATTGGTGATATTTTTCTTACTGTTCCCATAAAACAGCATTTGACACTTCATGAAAATTGTCTTCAGAGAGGAAACAATTTTAAAGGAAATGTTTAATCCTGTTGCCTAGGGAAAATAAGAAAATTTCAAAATGTGGTCTGCTAAGTCTTTTTTAACAGAGTGCTAAGTGTTGATTAACTGCCCATTTGATTGAGGTGTGAAAAAAATCAATACCAGCTGTTTCATCTGATGTTAGGTATAAAAGGGCCACTTACCGACCCTGATCAGATGCTGCATTCTGTGATGTCTGATCTGTTTGCATAGGCCTATCTGTCCTAATACTTAAGTTCTATTTTTAATACCTGTCAGTTTCCTGTGCATTTCTGAGGAGAAAAGGCTATAAAATTTAACGAACATAAGTTTGTTTTTCTCTTTAAGCAGTTTCCAGCCACAATTAGCGGTTTCCAGCCACAATTTCTCGTGACGTTACCATTACGAGCGTGTGGTTTCTTCATGTGGGGCAAGGAAAAAATTACTTTGTGACTGTTGCATTTTCTGGGTATCTTCACATATATTTTTTATAATCTATACTGAAAATGCAAATCACACACAATTGCTGGTCATTGTCCTGTGGCGTATCTGAGCAGACCCATGAAAATCTAAGTAGGGATTACTAAATAGGCTCTAACGGACACAGTTAATAACGGACGGAAATGTGGACATTCAGTGTATTATAACCGGCAAACCACGATCGGCAGTAGCAGGAACTTTTGTGGAAGGCGGTGTACTTGGAAGTATGCCTGCACATATCTTTTATTTAGACAGAGAGAAAAAAGTGCACATTCGTTCTTTGATAAGAAAACAGGTACACAAACTGATTGCTTAAGATAGGGTACCCATTTTTTTTTTTCTTTTCATCTCACATTTTTTTGTAATGGGTGTTTTAATAGAGGTACCAACTTTCTGGGAAATGGACCAGGAGGCGGGGGGAGGGGGGGTGGGGGGGTGGCGTTTATTAGAGCATGGGTGTTAATTAGAATTTTTATGGTAATTCCAAGTAAAATAAGTTGTGCAAAATTTTTTTCCGATGGTTTATTTGAACCATACTTGACAGTAATGTTATAGTGTTTCTTTAATTTTTGTTGAAAAAAAAAAAACAACAAAAAAAAACAAAAACAAACAAACGTAAAACCTGTTTTATGGAACCACTATAAAACCTTTATTTTGAAAAAAAGGCCATTTGGAGGCCTGGGCAAGGACTACGCAGATTATTGGTACTATTTATCCAAGGTCTCTATTTATCCATAGACCTCGGTGGCTCAGTTGGATGCGCCGTCCGACTGGAGACCAGGAGGTCGCAGGTTCAACCCCCGCCGAGTTCGGCAACATTCTTTCGTGGAGATTGATCATGAAATATTTTCTACGGTTATTCTCTCCCTTCCGCTGATTCAAGAAGGGCAGTTGTCAGTTTCTGGCGAAAGAAAGTGCACAATACTGGTTAACCGCTTAGAGGACTAAGCCTGCCCAGTAAACGTGTGGTTAGGTAAACTGACCGCGCTCTACATGACCCTATAGGGTTGACTAGGCCGTAAAACCTCAACACAAACAAACTATTTATCCATAATAATATACAGAGGCCATACCATCTTGCTATGGATGACAGAGACAAAACTTTTCTCACTTGACTTCTTCTGAGTAATGTATAGATAAAAATTGACCTGTCACTGACTTTTACTTTTAATATTCATAAAGCAATCCCCTGTTCAATTTAGGTGTAATATTCAGAAAATCCTGCATTCTTTGTGAGACTGCTAGCCATTCACCTTTTCAGCTTATATCTGTTTATGCAGTAAATGTATACTAATAAATATTATAATCATAGCAACAGATAAGGCACTTTTTTCATCCGAAAACTGCTGATATCTTTCTTATTTCTCAATGAAAACATATGTTGTGGGTATTCATTAGAAGCGCCTCGCCGAGGCACTTCTAATGAGTACCACAACATATGTTTTCCTTGAAAAATAAGAAAAATATTATGTGGATACTCCCTCTTATCTGTAGCTATGTTATAATTGAAATATGAAAGTGACAAGTTGAAGTTCATCAGTTCTAATAATATTATAGTATATGTAATTACAATTAAAAAATATGAATATGAGATTTTTGTAATAGACAGATAGTTTTGATAACTTTAGTTTACTGGTAACAAAGTAATTTTATCAGCATGTTATGGGGATTTTAACATAGATTGTGTTAAACTTGCAGGAGGCTGGATGATGAGGTCCGAATTGTTGTGAGAGGACAGACAAATGTTGGTGAAGATGGCCGTCATGCTCTGGAAGAGGCACAAAAGGCCATACAGGAACTGTTTACAAAGATAAAAGACATCAAAGACAAGGCTGAAAAATCAGAAGAAATGGTAATATGTCCTCATTTTACCATTTCAGTGATAAGCATCTGGGTGCCTTTTTTGGATACGTATTTTTTATGTCCCCCTGCCATTTGATGAATGGTGGAAAGGGCATATATATAGTGTTACCCATGTCCTTCTGCATCCAGCGTTAGCAATTTGCTTTTAAGTTTTTCGGAGGGAGGCATCCATGTTCTTTGGACACATTTCTAGTTGTGTGATTTTTTTTTTTTATATGAACAGCTCTTTCAATGTAAGATATATTATAAAGTAGTTTTGTGTCCAAACCCATATTTAGTAAGTGTCAGAACTTTTATTCTTGTATTGGATGTAGATGAACAGATTGAAAGGTCTATTTTTGAACTAGCTTGCAGAGCGCATGAGTTAAATACCATTTTTCTGTTAGTGCAGCCGTCTTTATGTCCATCTGTTCTTTTGTGCATGTGTTCATAGACACTTCAGTGATAAGTTCCTATATTTTTGTTTCTGTATTTGCTAGACTTCTCAAACTACTGATTACTACATGCACTTCCATGCTAGGTCACCTTAGAAGAAATAAGTATCACAAAGTACTTACTGAAATCAACCCCTGATCACAGGTCAGGTTTTCTGCATTCTGCAACATCTGCCAGTCTGCACTGTTTGCATAAATCTTTCTGTCTTAAATGGTGGATATGGTTATCTTTTTGATAAATTTCTCTAGGAACTGAGGAATGATGGAGGTTGATGTTAACCCATTGTATACTGAACAGACTCTCCCATGCTGTATATTGGAAGAGTCCAATTTCAATTTTAGGTATCTCCAGTTATGAGATTTATATATTCCTAGGCCGGCCTCGGTGGCTCGGTTGGATGTGCATCCGACTGGAGACCAGGAGGTTGCGGGTTCGACCCCCGCCGAGGTCGGCAATATTCTTTCGTGGAGATTGATCATGAAATATTCTCTACGGTATTTCTCTCCCTTCTGCTGATTCAAGAAGGGCAGTTGCCAGTTTCTGGCAAAAGAATGTGCACAATACTGGACAACCGCTTAGAGAATTAAGCCTGCCCAGTAAACGTGTTGTTAGGTAAACTGACCATGCTCGACATGTCCCTATTGGGTTGACTGGGCCGTAAAACCTCAACACAAACAAACAAGTATATTACTTGAGAAAAATGGCTAAACTATTTGCAAACAGTGGAGACCCTGATCAGACGTTGCATTCTGTCATCTGATCTAGGTCTGCAGTGTTTGCCAATTACCCTTTTATGGGTCTCCCGACTACAATGGGTTAAAGAGATCAGTAAATAGTTGTTATGAGTTTCAAACAGCTGTTTCTGCTAATGTACTGAGGAAACATTTTATTGTACCTCATGCAAACGCATTTTAAGGAGTGGATAAACTTCACATTGTTTGCCATATATCAAACTCACATAGAAAACCTAAAATGGGTGATTAGATGGATGGAATAATAAACTACGTATTTAGTATAGTTCCTGTGAGATTTCACATGTTTTGCAGGTGAAGGAGATCACACGAGATATTAAACAGTTAGACCATGCTAAAAGACATCTGACAGGCTCTATAACAACTCTAAATCATCTCCATATGTTAGTCGGAGGAGTTGAATCATTGAAGTAAGTAAAGCCTTGTTGAGAGTTGTAAAAAGAGCTTTAAGAGAATTGGATAAAAACTTAGTAGAGTTTCTGCCATTTTTCTATAAGGGAGATATTTTTTCTGACTTCCTGTTGGCTTTCCTGCACACCAAGCTCCTTCTGAAACAGGTACTCTCTAAAAGACGAGAATTTGTTCCCATGGGGAGCAGATTCTTTCCTTTTCAGCTAGACCTTTTTCAGAAGGGCTGCAAAGACAGAGTTGCCTGTACTGAAAGTGTATTGATTTCTCTTAACCCTTGTCATGCTGAATAAATAAAGATGCCATGCCCATTTCTAATTTCCAGCCAGTCAAATTACTTGATCCATGTTTTTGACAGAAATTCATATGTTTAATGACAAACAGTGCAGATCCAGATCAGTTGGCTTCTGAAGAAGCCAGCTGATCTGGATCTACACTGCTAAGGCAGGACATGATGTGTTCAGCAAGAGAAGGGTTAAATCATTTCATTTAAAAGGTATTAATATTAGAATTTCATCAGAGTCCATGCAACACATTCTTCAAAGCTGTTTGTTGGCCTTACTTCAGGTATTTGATGAACATATTTCATTCTATGTATGAACAAGGATTATTCTGGCTCGTGATTTACATGTGAGAAAAAAATCTATTTGATGAACTAAATGGGGTTGGCCGGGTGGTTTGAAGGTGTTGTGTATCTAACGTCACAGGGGCGTCCAACTGATACTGGCTTACAGTTGGGCAAGGCCTGCTATCCTTGTAGCAGGTAAGGGTAGAGGGTGGATGTTTTTATTACACCCCCGCAAACTTTCTTTGTGTGGGGGGTATACTATTTTCAGGTTGTCCGTCAGTGTGTCCGTCAGTGACGCTGGTTTTTTCCTAATATCTTGAAAACGCAGTAATGGATACTCATCATTTTCTGCAGACACGTTGATATCAATAAGGTGTATCTACATAAGAGAAAGTAAGGCTAGGCGCCAATTCTCTTAGACTTATTGCCCTTTGTAAAATTTTTTCTTAATGCAGTAAAAAGTTTGTGCACACTATCTCTTTAACCAATGGCTGGAATTTGACCAAACTAGCAGATACATCATAAGGATGGGGGAAAGAAGTGATTAGATTTTGGTGACCTTGACCTTATTTTCAAGGTCACTGCATTATAAATACTCAAAAAAGTGAGCCTTGTTAATGCAGTAAAAAGTTTGTGTGCACATTATTTCTTTAACCAATGGCTGGAATTTGACCAAACTAGCACAGATACATATTCAGGATGGGGGAAAGAAGAGATTAGATTTTGGTGACCTTGACCTTATTTTCAAGGTCACTACATTATCAATACTAAACAAAAAGAGCCTTGTTAATGCAGTAAAAAGTTTGTGTGCACACTACTTCTTTAACCAATAGCTGGAATTTGAACAAACTAGCACAGATATATCATCAGGATAGGGGAGAGAAGTGATTAGATTTTAGTGACCTTGACCTTATTTTCAAGGTCACCATATTATAAATACTCAAAAATGTGAGCCTTGTTAATGCAGTAAAAAGTTTATGTGCACATTATCTCTTTAATCAATGGCTGGAATTTGACCAAACTAGCACAGATACATCTAAGGATGGAGGAAAGAATTGATTGGATTTTGGTGACCTTGATCTTATTTTCAAGGTCACTACACTATAAATTCTCAAAAAGTGAGCCTTGTGTGCACTCTGTTTCATGAATCAATAGATGGAATTTGACCAAATCAGCACAGATACATCATTGGGATTAGGGAAAGAAGTGATTAGATTTTGGTGACCTTTATTTCATTTTCAAGGTCACACTGGCACTTTGGCCGGCCTCGGTGGATCAGTTGGATGCGCCGTCCGACTGGAGACCAGGAGGTCGCGGGTTCAACCCCCGCCGAGGTCGGCAACATTCTTTCGTGGAGATTGATCGTGAAATATTTTCTACGGTCATTCTCTCCCTTCTGCTGATTCAAGAAGGGCAGTTGTCAGTTTCTGGCGAAAGAATGTGCACAATACTGGTTAACCGCTTTGAGGACTAAGCCTGCCCAGTAAACGTGTGGCTAGGTAAACTGACCGCGCTCGGCATGATCCCATAGGGTTGACTGGGCCGTAAAACCTCAACACAAACAAACACACTGGCACTTTGAAACTCAAATTTTAGTAGAAAAAAGTTGGTGTGCACACTATATCTTGAACCAGTGGCTGGAATTTTAACAGAACTAGCACCAATACATTGTTAGGACCTGGGAAAGAAGTGATTAGATTTTTGTGACCTTGACCTCATTTTCAAGATCACTACTTTATAAAGACTCTAAAATGACCCTATCTCATGAATCATTAGATGGAATTTGATCAAGCTAGCACAGATACTTCATTGGGATGAGGGAAAGAAGTGATTTTGGTGACCTGGACATCATTTTCAAGGTCATACTGAAACTTTGAAACTCAGATTTGACATGTGACCCATTGATATCAATAAGGTGACTTACATTAGAGAAAGTAAGGGCTAGGGGCCCATTCTCATGGAGTTATTGCCCTTTGTAAAAAATTTTAATGCAGTAAAAAGTTTGTGTGCACCCTATCTCTTTAACCAATGGCTGAAATTAGACCAAACTAGCACAGATACCTGTACATCATCAGGATTTGGGGAAAGAAGTGTTTAGATTTTGGTGACCTTGACCTTATTTTCAAGGTCAATACATTATAAATACTCAAAAAAATGAGCCTTGTGTGCACTCTATCTTTTTTCCCCTTTGTAATTTTTTAATGTCCGTACACTTTTGTTTTTCCTGTGTATCTTGCTTAATAATTTTGGGAATCTTGTTTTATTAGAGTTTGGTGACCTTGACTTTATTTTCAAGGTCACACCAGCACTTGGAAACTTAAATTTTAACTGCACAATACATTAACCTATAGATAATGTGCTATATTCTATTCTGTTCATACCTTCCACAGAAAAAAATGACCATACAGTCGTCCCATACAGTCTTAATCCAAAAGTCCCTTAGGCAGTCACCTGTGTGACATATTCCTCCCGCTCTTTTGATCACGTGTCAGTTTCTTTTCTGTGGACAAAGAATGTAAACATGGGGATTTTTTTCTCTGGGTGAAAAAATTCTATTTTTCTTCCTTTTTCTCCGGTGAAATTAAATTCTTTGTTCTTTCTTTGTTCCTTTGTCATGCCTTTCACTTTTCTCAGTAAATTTTGTTAGTTTGCCGGGACTATGTCCCTGGAGAGCTTATGTTGTCACCCAGGCGTTGGCGTCGGCGTTGGCGTCCGCGTTAGCACAATGTTTAAGTTTTCAAATATGTGCATAGTTTTTTAACTGTTTAAGGTACTGCTTTCATATTTGGCCTACACCTACTTTAGGGTAAGACCTTTCAATAGTATACACCCCATCCCCAAAATAGACTCTTTATGTAGGTCAAGGTCAGTTCTTACTTTGTCTTTTACACCCATGTTAAAGTTTTGCATTTAAGTTTTGAAAAGTGTATATAACTGCTGAAGTATTCAAGGTAGAGCTCTAATATTTGGCCCACACCAGCCTTAGGGTTAGACCTTTCAATAACACACACCTCTTCCTCAGTTTGACCTTCTGCCTAGGTCAAGGTCAGGTCATACTTTGTCCTTTGAACCCATGTTTGAGTTCTGCGTTCAAGTTTTGAAAAGTGTTTGTAACTACTGAAGTATTCAAGATACCACTTTAATATTTGGCCCACACCAACATTAGGGTAAGACCTTTCAATAGCACAGACATTTTCCTCAGTTTGACTTTCTGCCAAGGTCAAGGTTAGGTTATACTTTTGTCATTTAAACCCATGTTTGATTTCTGCGTTTAAGTTTTGAAAAGTTTGTAACTGCTAATGTATTCAAGATGCTGCTTTAATGCTTGGCCCACACCTACCTTAGGGTAAGACCTTTCAATAGAACACACCCCTTCCTCAGTTTGACCTTCTGCCTAGGTCAAGATCAGGTCATACTTTGTCATTTATACCTGTGTTTAAGTTTTGAAAAGTGTACATGGCTGCTGAAGTATGTAAGATATAGCTTTCATATTTCGTCCACACCAGCCTAAGGGAAGATGTTTCAATGGCATATAACCCATCCCTGAGTTTGACATTCTTCTGACATCAAAGTCAGGTCATACTCTCTCATTTACTGCTATGTTTAAGTTCTGCATTTAATCTTTAATATTTAAAGATTGTTTTTTTTATCCAATCAGCCCTTTTGGGCGAGCTGCATTGTCTTCTGACAACTCTTGTTTTAAATCATTTTTCCAGTTCTTGTAATTATCCATTGCTCGTTCACCGTAATGAGTTGTCACGACTTTCTTGACGGTTCTTCGTGATGAATGTGGTCATATTAAAATCGCGTTTGGATAATTATGAGAAATGAATTAAATGCTCTTCTTGTTCCAGGGAATCAGCCTGCTCTTTGTGTAGCGTCTGATTTGATATAACCTGGAAACATCCCGAAGGAAGAAGAAATTATTCTTCTAGAAGTGGTTCATGGCTAAGAAGAAGAAGAGATCACAAGTCATGTCTGATTCATCAGACGAAAAAAAAAAAATTGATGGGAACACTACCCCACATGGCCCAGCTGCCCAGGGGAAGACCCATCAAGGTGGCAACTCCAAGGGTACTTGTACCCAGAGGAGTATAAGTCCACCGGCCACCGCTCAATCGAACACTGGTCAACCAGCCATCGGCCATTTGCCCAATGGACAAGAAGACATTTCAGAATGACCGGTGACTGGTCACAGGTCACAAGCCACCGACTACCGGTCAAATGGGCATCACACAAAAAATTTTTCAAGTCAGTCAATCACTGGTCAACGGCCATCCTGCCACCGGTCATTGGACTTAGAAAATATCAACACAGGGGAAAGTCAGTATTCACTGGTCACAGGTCACCGGTCAACCGATCACCTCTTACCGTTCATCAGAAATTATATCAACCTACATTTAGTGAAACTTATGCATGGGCATGGAGCTCACTAATAATAATAATAATAATAAATTACCCCTGGAACCGTATTTTAGTAATATGTCTGATCCAAATGTTGTAATAGAAGGTCGAAATGGAGATAGGACAACAGACTTCCCTCTCTGGACGTAGTCCAGGAGGGATCAGTATAGAAATAAATATAAATCTAAGAAAAGGAGGAGACGTAGATCGTTCTCTACACCCTCCTCCTTTAAACCTGCATCTCCAGACTTTCGCTGAGAACAGAAAGTCTAAAGATCCAGACAGTCTAACTAGAAAGGAGAAGAAAATATACATCTTCTTCTTTGTAATTATCTGATAATCAGTCCCATGACTATGGCAGATACAAAGAAGCAGACATTGTTCACTGGCTGCACAGAATCCGAGTATATTACAGCCTATGGAAATATCTTAAGTCCACACAATATAATCTGAACATAAAGGACTCAGGTTTAGACTTTGAAATTGAAACCTGGTCCTTTGAAAAGACAATCAGCGAATATTAGGCTTTCCCTCTGGAGTTAAAGGCCAGTCGAGGACCATGCTCAGGTGAAGCCTTCATCTGGCATGGTACTCCTAATAGAGTCATGTACGACTCTATTACTAGTATTGCCACAATCTAAACTAGCTTTTAAATATTGTTAAATTTCTACAAAGCAACTGACATGATGAAATTGGCAGAGATGACAGGCTCCCAAAAAATTTAGTATCTTCCTTGACACGGACTAAATTTTATAAGAGCCAGAGTCAATATTTTCCAACCGATGATATAATTCTGTTAGGATGGGAAGCTTTCCTGCTAGATTATAGCTAGCAGAAAAATGCCCTTTTCCAATAACATATTAAATTATGTCTCCCCACCATGGGGGGTGGGTGGGGGGGGACATATTGTTTTTAGTGCGGATCCTGTTGGCATCGGCATAGCCACTTGTCTGCACTCTATCTCCTTATTGAATGGACAGATTTTGGCCAAACTTACACAAATATATCATTGGGAGGGGGAAAAATGCTGATTAGATTTTGGTGACCTTGACTTCATTTTCAAGGTCACAGTAGGGCTTAAATTGTTGGAAAATGGGTTGTAGCCTCTTGTCCGCACTCTATCTCCTTATTGAATGGACAGATTTTGGCCAAACTTACACAAATATATCGTTGGGAGGGGGAAAATTGCTGATTAGATTTTGGTGACCTTGACCCCATCCTCAAGGTCACAGGAGGGCTTAGATTGTTGGAAAATGGGGCTTAGCCTCTTGTTCGCTCTCTATCTCCTTATTGAACGGATAGATTTTGGCCAAACTTACACAAATATATCATCCGGAGGGGAAAAAATGCTGATTAGATTTTTGTGACCTTGACCCCATTTTCAAGGTCACAGGAGGGCTTAGATTCTTGTTAAAATGGCTTGTCTGTATCCTATCTCTTGAAGGAATGAATAGATTTTAACCAAACTTGCACATCTGTATTGCTGGGACATGTAAAAGAACTGATTAGATTTTGGTGACCTTGACCCCATTTTCAAGGTCACAGGAGGGCTTAGATTGTTGGAAAATGGCTTGTCCGCACCCTGTCTCTTATAGGAATGAATAGATTTTGACCAAACTTGCACATCTACAATGCTGGGACATGTAAAAGAATTGATTAGATTTTGGTGACCTTGATCCCATTTTCAAGGTCTAAGGAGGGCTTAGATTATTGGAAAATGGCTTGTCCGCACCCTGTCTCTTGTAGGAATGAATAGATTTTGACCAAACTTGCACATCTACAATGCTGGGACATGTAAAAGAACTGATTAGATTTTGGTGACCTTGATCCCATTTTCAAGGTCACAGGAGGGCTTAGATTGTTGGAAAATGGCTTCTCCACACCCTATCTCTTGTAGGAATGAATAGATTTTGACCAAACTTGCTTATCTACAATGCTGGGACATGTAAAAGAACTGATTAGATTTGGTGACCTTGACCTCATTTTCAAGGCCACGGGAGGGCTTAGATTTGTTGGAAAATGGTTCGTATGCACCCTATCTCCTGAATGAATAAATGGATTTTGACCAAACTTGTACAGCTATATTGTTGAGACATGGAAAAGAACTGATTAGATTTTGGTGACCTTGACCTTATTTTCAAGGTCACAGTAAGGCTTAAATTGTTGGAAAATTGCTTGTCTGCACCCTATCTCCTAAATGAATGAATGGATTTTGACCAAATTTCTACATCTTAATTGTTGAGACATGGAAAAGAACTGATTAGATTTTGATGACCTTGACCCCATTTTCAAGGTCACACTAAGGCTTAGATTGGTGGAAAATGGCTTGTCTGCACCTTGTCTCCTGAAAGAATGAGTAGATTTTTACCAGACTTGCACAGCTTTATTATATTTTGATGACCTTCACCCCATTTTCAAGGTCAGACTAGGGCTTAGATTGTTGGTAGATAGCTTGTCTGCATCCTATCTCCTAAAAGAATGGATTGATTTTGACCTAACTTGTATATCTATATTGTTGGGACATGGAAAAAAACTGGTTAGATTTTTGTGACCTTGACCCCATTTTCAAGGTCACACTAGGGCTTAGATTGTTGGAAAATGGCTTATCTGCACTGTATCTCTTGAAGGAATGGATGGATTTTAACTAAACTTGCACAGCCAAATTGTTGTGGCATGGAAAATAACTTATTTTATTTTTGTGACCTTGACCCCACTTTCGAGGTCGCAGGAGGGCTTAGATTGTTGGATAATGGCTTGTCTGCATGCTATCTGCTGAACCAATGGATGGATTTTGACCAAACTTGCACAGCTATATTGTTGAGACAGAGACAAGAACTGATTAGATTTTTTGTGACCTTGATCCCATTTTCAAGATTACACAAGGGCTATGATTTTAGAAAATGGCTTGTCAGCACCCAATCTCATTGAGGAATGGATGAATTTTGACCAAACTTACATATAGGTATATTGTGACCTTGAGTTTATTATAGATACAATCTATTTTAACAATATGTCTGGCCAAACTGGTGGGGGGACATACATTTTCCTCCGAAAACACTGTTCTATTTTTTTTTTTTTTTTTGCATTAGCAGCGATGCTAAATGTAGAAATGTCTAATTTTTGTGTTGTCACAATGCTGACTGCTCTGGCAGAAAAAAAATGCTTCCCTAGTATGTAATTATGTTTAAAAAGACAGCTACTTTTTAAAGAGAGAAAGTGCTTTCTAAGGAGAGCATATTATTGCCTTTGTAAACAAACACTTTCTTATACAAAGCATTTTAAATGGGCATTCTTTTTAACTTCAAATGTCAAGCCCAGTGTTTGTGAAAAATACAATGTATCTGTGATTTGTATTCTGCTGTCATTAGCAAATACAGCCCTCCCATGCTGAATGAATTAAGATGCCCGATCCATTTCTAATTTCCAGCCAATTGGAGTACTAGATCCAGGTTGTTGATACAAATTCACATACTGAATAACAAACAGTGCAGATCCAGATCAAATGGCTTCTGGATCTACACTGTTGGCAAAGGCAGGGTATATCTAGGTTCAACAGGACAAAGGTTTAGGGATAAACAGTGATCATCATGTCTATGTTCTTATCACAATAATCACCAGAAGATTTAGAGTGTTATTCCTTACTATACCATTATTTCTCCTAAGATTTGAACAAATTCGTTTGGCTGCCTGCTTTTAAAATGTAGGCTGAATGGCAAACTGTATAGACCCTAATCAGAACACTTTGATAGGAGTATTTTTGATTCATCGAGGCAAGTCTGAATATTTGGGATAATTATGCACTTGCCTAAATAAACATATCAGATGAGGCACTTCATTTTTCCATTCTTTTTTAGCTCACTGGCACGACGAAGACAGTATGGTGAGGTAGCCAATCTGTTACAGGGTGTTTTAAATGTTTTAGAACATTTCCAGAGATATATGTCTATACCACAGATCAAGGAACTAGCTGACAGGTAGGAAAGCATTTTCATATTTTTCTTACAAGGTCACATTATAGTTTGGGAATCTAATGTGTAAGGTGCAATTCTGTTATGTTCAGCAGATGGGTGCAGGATGCAAAAAATAGTATGAAGGTTAAAATAGAACTGTAATTCTCTTTAAACTTAATAGCCTGAATCTCAACAGTACAAGCTCAGTTAACTGGACCTTAATGCATATATTCCAGCTTAAATTGTTTACATATGTGTCATACACAGCACACCAGCTAGGATTTGGGGTGCAGAAGGGTAGCTAGGATTTGGGGTGCAGAAGGGTAGCTAGGATTTGGGGTGCAGAAGGGTAGCTAGGATTTGGGGTGCAGAAGGGTAGCTAGGATTTGAGGTGCAGAAGGGTAGCTAGGATTTGGGGTGCAGAAGGGTAGCTAGTATTTGGGGTGCAGAAGGGTGCCAGGTAGGGCACTTTTTCTGCAGCCATACAAGAATGAGGGAAACGTGTCATGTGATGTGCTTAGTATTAAGACATGGTACAAAATATGATCACATTCCACAACAAATGCCTTAAACTGGAATACACATAAAACTGACTTTTGTTTTCTGGGTAAATATTTCAGCAGACGACATACATTAATATTTTCTTATTCTTCCAATGGAGACACTTTGCATGATTCGTCAAATCCTGTTTTCTGAGGAAAATATCTTCAGTTTGTCCAGGGTTTTCCGGTTTTTGCCCACCTTCGATGAAGGATCGGCTCGATATAAGTGAAATATTCTTGAATAGGCTGTGAAAACCAAATAAAAAAAAAAGAGACAGCATTCAGCTCAAGAGTTTGGCTGTATGACACTCCATTGCACAGAGCCTTTCATATCAATCCTTCATTATCTCAGTATGACTTTAATTCTGTTGAAAGGGATGTGAAACACCAAATTGTCATATTAACATACTAGTGCAGAAAACAGAATATTTTGCTTCATCATGGTTTAGAAGAAGTTGTCCTATGTTACACAGGCAGGAATTTGTCTTTGTTTGTCATTGGTATTGTTTCTAAAACATAATTTAGATATATTCCTATTTTCATTGGTTGAAAAAAAGATATGAAAGGTCAAAGTTGGGACAGCTAAGAGTGCTCCAGCAACAGAGGCTGAGGAGTGTGAAGAAATCACACATACAGGCCAGGAATAGTTGCTAAGAGAGAATTTTTTATTACCAGAAGAGTTATTATGCAGTTTTCTGTTGGTCCATCAACCCTAGCATTCGTCCATTACTGAATAACTTTTACACTGTTATGAGCTAGACATAATGAGAATGAATAACTTTTACCCTGTTATGAGCTAGACATAATGAGAATGGAATAAAAATGAATTTTCATCGATTTCATACTGAATTATAGGGGCTTCTCTCGAAGGAAAGAATTTGCTCTGAGCCTCCCTATATAAATTTCTGGAAAATCATGTTTACAAAAACAGATTGTTTTTATTATTTTTAGAACTTTCTGGAAGAAACAGAATACGTCTGTCTGTCCGTCTGTCCATATTTTGTTTCCGGATGATAACTTGATCAAACATCAATGGATTTTCACCTAACTTGGTATGTGCATTGATATTGTGGAGATCTGGTTTGAGATTGCTAATGGGCAAATTTTGTGAAATTTTGACAGAGTTATCTGCCCGAGACACGCCCATAATTTTTGTTTCCGGACAAAAACTTGAGTAAATGACAAGGGATTTTAACCAATTTTGGTGCACACATTGATATGAAGGAGATCTGGTTTTGGATTGCTGATGGGCAAATTTCGCCTATGTTTGACAGAGTTATCTGCTGGCGACACGATAATGGCAGGGTATTATAGTTTAACGCTTTTATTAGCTCAAGGTAAGCTTATAGTTTAGGCGGGCTCTGTCATCCATCCATCCATCTGCTGAGCGTCGTCCATCATCCATACTCTTCAGACATCTTCTACCCAGAAACCACTGGGGAAATCAAAGCCAAATTTCATATGCAGCCTCCATGGACTGGGGGAACGAAAGTTTGTTCCCTGCATCTAGGTCACATGATTGGGATGGCTGCCATGCTCATATATGGCGAAAACCCTTTAAAATCTTCTTCTCAGGAACCAAAGGGCTAATGGCCCTGTGTAAAAAAAAAATAGACCTTGGGGTGACCTTGACCTTTTTACAGAAAGATCAGTTTTGTTTTACATAGACACCTACAGGTTAAACTTTAAAAATCTTCTTGTCTGAAACTAGAAGGCCCAGGCCTTTGATATTTGGTATGCAGCTTCATCTTGTGGACGGCTACCACGATTGTTCGAATTATAGCCCTGCCATCAAAAATGGCCCCATCCCAGGGTCACTTGTTATAACTGCACAATACATTAACCTATAGATAATGTGCAATTCTATACTATTTTCACACCTTCCACAGAAAAAATGACCGTTCAGTCATCTTATAGAGACTTAATCCAGAAGGCCCCTTAGGCAGTCACCTGTGACATCACTCTTCCTGCTCTTTTGATCATGTGTCAGTTTCTTTTCTGTGGACGATAAAGTAAACAAAGGATTTTTCACCGGGTGAAAGAAATCTCTGTTTTCTTCCTTTTCCTCTGGTCAAATTTCTAAATCTTTGTTTTTCTCATGTTCCTCTATCATGCCTTCAACTATTCATCTTATTTCTTTTTGTAAATCGTTTTTCGATTTCTTGTAATTATTCATCACTCTTTCGTTGTAATGAGTTTTCATGACTTTCATGACGATTGTTAGCGGTGATTGTGGTCATATCAAAGCGTGATGGGATAATCATGATAAATATATAAGATGCTCTTCTTGTTCCAGGAAATCTACCTGTGCAACTTGAATCAGCTGGTCAAATAAAATCTGGAAACTTGCCGAGAAGAGAAGAACTTACTCGTCAAGAAAGTGAGTGATGGCGAAGAAGCAACATAAGAAGCAAAAAGTTTTGTCTGATTCATCAGACGAAAACTTAATGGTTAGGATCACCACCCCACATGGCCATGCTGCCTGGGGTAGGACCCATCCACGTGGCAACTTCAAGGGTACTTGTACCCAAGGAAGTGCAAGTCCACTGGCCACCGGTCAACCGGGCACTGGTTATTCACCCACAAGACGGCATCACCTGTCATCCTGTCACCGGTCAACCACTCACCCGTCACAGGTCAACCGGTCATTACTCAGATAAATACAAGTCA
This sequence comes from Anodontia alba, assembly GCA_964016985.1. Classification (NCBI taxonomy): domain Eukaryota; kingdom Metazoa; phylum Mollusca; class Bivalvia; order Lucinida; family Lucinidae; genus Anodontia; species Anodontia alba. Next base: position 62,510,052 of record OZ024830.1, on the reverse strand, counting down.
GTGAATCACTGGTCACTGGTCATCCAGTCACTGGTCATTGGACTTAGAAATTCAGACTCCAGGCAGGTCAATATTCACCGGTCAACCGGCGACTGGTCACCAGTCTGTATATCAGTATTCAGTTGATGATACTCATGCCATTGGCATGTTCACAACAAGTAAATCAAATGTGGGTTCTGAACATTCATTGTTATATAACAGGATGTTCCATTGTTTTAAACAACATGTTTACTATGTTTCCATAAATAGCTTTATTTACTATGTTTCCAAAAATAACTTTCTGGAATGTTCAACATGTTTACAATAACATGATGTTTACGTCCTTGATTCTGGACTGAGTTGTTTTTGGAATGTCATGGAAGATTTAGAAGTTTCTTGATTGGAACTGGAAAATAAGAGATGCTTGTAGTAAATTCTTTTTCTAGAACCTTCTTTGATATTATATAAGGAGAAAAGATTTTTATCTGGGCATCTTTGTATACTTTCACTGGAAATTATTCTATACTGGATTACTTACTATTTTATTCATTCTGGACTTAAATTCTGAATTCAGGAACTTTAAATTGTGGGATCAGAAACTGATATTCAAAGGATTTGTTTTATAAATTCTCCTGGATTATTTCAGAGGGACTTAGTGACATAAACTTGAAAGGTACTGTTTACTTACATTCTTTTGTTTTGAATCGTGTCTCATTTTTTGTGGAATAAATATTGTTAATAATTTAAAGCTTGTTGCTGGTTTCACTTTCATTTCTTTCTCGTTACGCCTGGCTCATAACAGAAATTGGGGGCTCGTCCGGAATCGAACATTTTCTTGAGCTAAAACAAGTTTGAGCTTTTTAAAGAAAACAAATATTGATTTTTAAAGAAAAAAAAAAAAAAAAATATTTGTTTGCTATAAAACAAGTACTGCCTTTTTAAAAAATCTCAGTAAATATAAAAATATTTGTTTTATAAAAAAGCAAGTGTTGACTTTTGAAAAATATCAACAAATAAACTCTGACTGATAAATTTACTTGATAAAACCAGCAAAAAGCAATCATGTCGTTCGACCTTCAAGCTTTTATTGCTGCGCCTTCGCAGGAGCTGTTAAATGTGGCCAAAAAGTCAGATTTGTTGGATATTGCTGCTCACTATGAACTGACTACCGTCCACAAGTTCATGTTAAAACAGGAAATAAAAAATATTTTGGTCCAATTTTTGGTTGATAAGGAAATTCTTGATTCTTCTGCTTTGTCTCTTGTTCTGGTAACTCAGACAGGATTGCAAATACGTGAGCTTGAAATTCAACGGCAAATTGAGTTTGAAAAATTAAGATTAGAACAAGAAAGACAAATGCAGGAAGAAAGGCTGGAAATGGAAGAGAGGGAGAGAGAAAAAGAAAGACAAATTCAGATAGAAAGGGAAAAATTAAAATTTGATGCAGAATTAAGAATGAAAGAATTAGAAATACAAAACATGACGGTAAAACGGCAACCTTTAGACTCTGGCACTCATTTTGACGTTACCAAACACATCAGATTAGTTCCCCCTTTTCAAGAAAAAGAGGTTGACAAATATTTTCTTCATTTTGAAAAAGTAGCAGAAAATTTAAAATGGCCAAAGGAGCATTGGACCTTGCTTTTGCAAAGCGTAATAATTGGGAAGGCTCGAGAAATTTATACTCAGCTGACTGTCGAGCAGAGCTCCAGTTATGATACTGTAAAGGAATTAATTCTTAAGGCTTATGAGTTGGTCCCTGAGGCTTACAGGCAAAAATTTAGGAACTGTAAGAAAGAAAATGAGCAGGCCCATGTTGAATTTGCTAGAACTAAAGAACAGTTATTTGACAGGTGGTGTTATTCGAAAAAAAATTTGCTCTGATCATGAAAAACTTAGGCAGCTCATGCTTGTAGAAGAGTTCAAAAGGTGTATAAATTCAGACATTAAGTCCTTTTTAGATGAGAAACAGGTTGAAACTTTGGAAGCTGCAGCTAGACTTGCAGACGATTATGCTTTAACGCATAAGGTTTCCTTTATTAATAAGTCAAATCCCTCTAGAAGACCATTTTTCCCACAGTCAGGATCCAAACATAGTCCCAGTAATCCATCTGGCAATTATAGCCAAACATTTACTCCTAAACCCAAATCTTCTGGTGAAAACAAGGATCAAAATCCCTTATCTCAACCAATTTGCTATTATTGCAAAAAGACAGGTCATATTATTTCTGAGTGCTTACCTTTGAAAAGAAAGAAAGAAAAACAAGAGGGGCTTAAACCTACTGGCCTTACCTCTTTACGGTCAAAACCACAGTCATGTGTTAAGGAGGAAGATCCTATCCAGACTGAAAGGCCTGAGACTGATTCTGTTATGGAGATTTATGAACCATTCTTATCAGATGGTTTTGTGTCACTAAATAGTGACTATGCCCAGTCTACCCCAATTAAAATCTTACGAGATACTGGAGCTTCTCAATCCCTTATTTTAGCAGATACTCTGCCTTTTTCTGAGAAGACTTCTTCTGGGACAAGTGTCCTTATTCAGGGTGTAGAGTGTGGATTTGTTAATGTTCCTCTTCATAACATTTATTTATCCTCAGACTTGGTAACTGGTTTAGTGGCTGTTGGTGTTCGACCTTCTTTACCTTTTAAAGGTGTTCACTTACTGTTAGGCAATGACTTAGCAGGAGATAAGGTTGTGGTAAACCCACTTTTGACTAACATACCTTGTATTGATCAGCCATCTGATCCCATTGAACAGGAAATCCCTGATCTTTACCCATCTTGTGCCGTTACAAGGGCCATGGCAAAGAAAGCAAAACAGAATGATGGGGACATTGATTTAACTGATACCTTTTTGGGTCAGTTTTTTAAACATGAGATTACAAATTCTCTTTCATCCAGCCTGTCTGACAAACAGACGGAGTTACATAACAAGTCAGAGTCCAGTCATTACTCTGCAATATTAAATGACCAAGGTCAAGGTCATGACTTGGTGTCAAGGTCCCAGCTTTGTAAGGAACAGCATAATGATCCTGAAATTTTGCCTTTGCTTGAAATGGCTTTAGATGAGAAAGAAATAGATCAAGTCCCAGTCTGTTTTTATGTCAAAAATGGCATTTTAATGAGAAAATGGCGTCCTCCTGATGTCTCAGCAGAAGACGAGTGGACTGTTAACCACCAAATAGTGGTTCCTAGGGTTTATCGCCCTGAAATTTTGAACTTGGCCCATGACACTCCCATGTCAGGTCATTTAGGTATAAATAAGACCTATCACAAAATTCTTAGCCAGGGTTAAAATCTGACGTCTCTCAATTTTGTAAATCTTGCCATACTTGTCAGATGGTAGGAAAACCCAACCAGACAATACCAAAAGCTCATTTACAGCCCATTCCTGCTTTTGATGAACCTTTTAGCAGAATAATTATTGACTGTGTTGGTCCCTTGCCCAAAACAAAGTCAGGCCATGAGTATCTTCTCACTATAATGAATGCTTCGACACGTTTCCCAGAAGCCATTCCACTTAGGAATATTAAAACAAAGAATATTGTTAAGGCTTTAGTACGGTTTTTCACGTTTGTAGGCCTCCCAAAGTCTGTTCAGTTGGATCAGGGCTCAAATTTCATGTCAGGAATTTTTCAGCAGGTCATGCATGAGTTGGGCATTACTCAATATAAGTCATCGCCTTACCATCCTGAAAGTCAAGGTGCCCTTGAAAGATTTCATCAGACACTGAAAAATATGATCAGGTCATACTGCTTTGACACTGAAAAAGATTGGGATGAAGGCATTCATTTGTTGTTGTTTGCCGTTAGAGAATCTGTTCAGGAATCTCTTGGTTTCAGCCCATTTGAGCTGGTATTTGGCCACACTGTGCGTGGACCTTTGAAACTTTTGAAAGAGAAATTTCTCTCAAATGATGACAGTTCTCTGAACTTACTTCAGTATGTATCAGATTTTAAAGACCGGCTGTCTAAAGCTTGTGAAGCTGCTCAGACCAATCTTAAGTCAGCACAAAGGAAAATGAAACGTTGGTATGATGAAAATGCAAAAGAAAGACAATTCATGCCTGGAGACAGGGTACTTGCTCTTTTGCCTATTCCTGGCAAACCACTGCAAGCCAGATATTACGGCCCTTACACTGTAGATAAACAGATTAGTGATGTTAATTACATTGTTAACACTCCTTGGAGACGCAAACAAAAACAGTTATGTCATGTTAACATGCTTAAACAATACATAGATAGGGATAGCTCTTCTGTTACACTAATTAGTGTTGTTAGTTCAGTCCCTCAGGAACAAAGTGAAATGAACTCTGAAGACATGAAATTCACCAAATCTGATCCTGCTTCATCAAAACTTCAGAATTCTGACATTCTAAAGGATCTCGACCAGAAACTTTCACACCGAGATCCAGTCCAAAGAAAAGAACTGAAACAGTTAATTTATCAATATGAACACTTATTTCCGGACATTCCTACAAGGACTGACAAAATTTATCATGATGTGAATGTTGAGGACTCACAACCTGTCAAACAACATCCATATAGAATGAACCCAACAAAACAAAAATATCTTAAGGAGGAAATTCAGTATTTGCTGGACAATGATTTTATTGAACCAAGTCAAAGTGAATGGAGTTCACCTTGCATTCTTGTGCCAAAACCTGATGGAACATATCGGATGTGCACCGATTACAGGAAGGTCAATAATTTGAGTAAAACAGACACTTTTCCCATACCAAGAATGGATGACTGTATTGAAAAAGTTGGAAATTCAAAATATATAACTGAATTTGATCTTCTGAAAGGATTTTGGCAAATTACTCTCACAGAAAGAGCCAAAGAGGTCTCAGCATTTGTTACTCCTGATGGATTATATCACTATAAAGTAATGCCTTTCGGAATGAAAAACTCTCCAGCAACATTTCAACGCTTAATCAACACCATAATAGCTGGAATCGAGCATTGCGATGCTTACATCGATGATGCCATCATATACAGTGATGAATGGAATCACCATCTTGGAACTATCAAAGCATTCTTTGATAAACTAAGTGAAGCAAAATCGTCAATAAACCTTGCTAAAAGTGAATTCTGTCATGCAACTTTAACATTTCTAGGACATGTTGTGGGTCATGGTCAGGTTAAACCTATAGAGGCTAAAGTTGAAGCTATTTCAAATTTTCCGGTGCCCACATGCAAAAGACAACTGATGAGGTTTCTTGGTATGGCCGGTTATTACAGAAAATTCTGTAATAATTTTTCTGTCATTGCTGAGCCACTGACTAATTTACTTAGTAAAAGAATGAGGTTTAAGTGGACCAGTGATTGTCAGAATGCCTTTGATAAACTGAAAGCCATACTGAGAAGTGAGCCGGTTCTCTTGGCACCGAATTTTAATAAAGAATTCAAGTTAGCAGTAGATGCGAGTGATGTTGGTGCAGGTGGTGTATTACTGCAAGAGGATGACAATGGTGTGGATCATCCAGTTTGTTACTTTTCGAAAAAGTTTAACAAACATCAAAAGAATTATTCTACAGTAGAGAAGGAATGTTTGTCTCTCATTCTTGCTCTTCAACATTTTGAAGTTTATCTGACTTCTTCATCCTCACCTTTGGGGGTGGTCGGGTGGTGCGAAGGTGTCGTGTATCTTATGTCACCGGGGCGTCCAACTGATATTGGCTTACAGTTGGGCAAGGCCTGCTATCCTTGTAGCAGGTTAGGGTAGAGGGGGAATGTTTTTATTTCTTCTGTTTCTTCACTTTCATTCCTGTTCCTCTTTCTTCCCTGTTCCTCTCTTTCATCTCTTCGACTATCTCTTCTATCACTCTTCTCCCTTTCTCTGGGAGACGACACAAAATGACCCACAAGGGTTGACGTGTCGTTAAACCCCAACACAATCAATCATCCTCACCTATTGTTGTTTTCAGTGATCACAATCCACTGACTTTCATCCATAAGATGAAAAACAAGAATCAGAGGTTGCTCAGATGGAGCCTGTTGTTACAGGAATACAATCTTGACATCAGGCATATCAGGGGAAAAGATAATATTATTCCTGATGCCTTGTCCAGAGCATGATGTCTTGATCTGTGGTTTCCTGTAACTTGCTGTATATAAGATAATAATTGCCTTTATCAGTATTTTATTTTATGATAATTTTATGGCAAAAGAAAGCTTTATTACATAAATCTTTCTTTTCCTTGAAGAGGGGAAGTGTTATATAACAGGATGTTCCATTGTTTTAAACAACATGTTTACTATGTTTCCATAAATAGCTTTATTTACTATGTTTCCAAAAATAACTTTCTGGAATGTTCAACATGTTTACAATAACATGATGTTTACGTCCTTGATTCTGGACTGAGTTGTTTTTGGAATGTCATGGAAGATTTAGAAGTTTCTTGATTGGAACTGGAAAATAAGAGTAAATTCTTTTTCTAGAACCTTCTTTGATATTATATAAGGAGAAAAGATTTTCATCTGGGCATCTTTGTATACTTTCACTGGAAATTATTCTATACTGGATTACTTACTATTTTATTCATTCTGGACTTAAATTCTGAATTCAGGAACTTTAAATTGTGGGATCAGAAACTGATATTCAAAGGAATTGTTTTATAAATTCTCCTGGATTATTTCAGAGGGACATAGTGACATAAACTTGAAAGGTACTGTTTACTTACATTCTTTTGTTTTGAATCGTGTCTCATTTTTTGTGGAATAAATATTGTTAATAATTTAAAGCTTGTTGCTGGTTTCACTTTCATTTCTTTCTCGTTACGCCTGGCTCGTAACATCATACAGACATGAAATTCAGAAGCTAACAAATAACTCAAGAAGAGTTCTATTACCCCTGGAGCTGGACTTCAGTAATATGTCCGATCCCAGTGTTGTCATCGAACCTCCTGACAACAATTGGAGATCAGACAACAGACAGACTTCACATTCTGGACATGTCTCCAGGAGGGATCAGTCCAGAAGAAAACATTAGTCTAAGAAGAGGAGGAGACATAGATTATCTACCTCCTCCTCTTCTAGGTCATCATCTTCAGACTCTGGTAAATGCAGTAGAAAGTTTAAAAGATCCAAACAATCTCATAGAAAAAGAAGAAGAAGGTCGACATCTTCTTCTTTACCATCTGATAATCATTCCAATGATTATGGCAGATACAAAAGAAGTAGACATATTCCGCAGGCTGTAGAGACTCTGATTACGCTACAGCCTGCAGAGATAACTAATGTCCCGACAATACCGCAACCTGAACATGTCATCCAACACTCTACAAAGGACTCCAGCTCAGATTCGGAGCAGGAGGCCTAGTCCTTTGATAGAGCGATAAATGAAGTTTTTAGGCTTTTGCCTCCGGAATTATGTCCAAGGCCAACCAAGGAACATATTCCGGCTAAACCTCTCTCTGGCATTGAACATTTGATGGAGTCACATGTGACTCCATTATTAGTATTGCCATAGTCAAATTTAGTAGAAAACATTGTCAAATTTCTCCAGAGTAAAATCGACATGGAGAAATGTGATAAAGATTGGATATGCTCCCAAAATTTAGTATCTTCCCCAACACAGACTAAATTTTACAAGAGCCAGAATCAGTTTTTCCCGACAGATAACATTCCTCCTTTGGAGTCGGACGCTTCCTTGCTGGATCATGCCAGTAAAGGAAGATGTTCCATTCTGGTTAAAAACATTGAAACATGGGAAAAAAGAGCTCGCAAACTCATTGCGATTAATTCACATGCGGATTTATTTTCTTCTGCTGCATACATATGTATGCAGCAGCAGACAATGTCTATGCCAGCTCTTTCCAGATCACTTGAAGCCATAGCTAAGTCCATAAAACACGCTACGGCTATGTCGACGATCTTAGCTACGGAGATCTTTCAAGCTTGACGTGATGCGGTGCTGGCCACATCTAAACTCCTATTGGAGAATTCTAGCTATGAGTTGTGCAGTTCCCCTCCGCTAAGCAAGCCTCATCTTCCACAAAATTCTGAAAAGCAACCCTTTCCATTGGCAGTCCTGCCATGCCCAGACATTCCAGTGGGAGGAAGGTTAGTCCACTTGTGAAACAATGGGATGAATTGAGGGACAACAAATGGGTCCTCTTTATCCGAAATGGTTTCAAGATTCCATTCCAGTCATCCACCACCTTCCTCTTTTGGTAGTTCTGATAAGTCTGAGTCAATCTTCCTCCCTGTTACTATGAGAAGAGATCATAGAGCTTCTCAGGAAATGGGCAGTGGAAAGGGTACAGAATCTGGGAACTTCCGGCTTTAATTCCCCTGTATTTCTAGTACAAAAAAAGACTGGAAAGTTACGCCCAGTAATAGATCTTTCTTCACTAAATCAATTTATAAACAAACAGCCTTTCAAGATGGAGACAGTCAAGTCAGTAAGGCAGTCGATAATGGTCAACGACTGGGCTGTCTCCATAGATCTGACGGATGCATATCTTCACGTGCCGATACATCTGATATCCAGAAAATACCTTCGGTTCATCTACGAACATCAGGTCTTTCAATTCATGGCCTTACTCTTCAGAATGTCCCTAAGTCTGTGGATTTTCACAAAATTAATTGAAGTAATAGCAGTGCACGTACATCAATGTGCCATATCTCTGTTCCCATACCTTGACAATTGGCTGATAAGAGATCTGATTCGCAGTCGACTAATCTCTCACACAAAATATTGTCTTCAGACAGTACAAAATCTAGGCTTCATACCAAATCTTAAGAAGTCAGGTTTGATACCAGCACAGAAATTCACCATTATAGGTATGGAATTTCTGACTCAACAGAATATAGTCAGGATACCAGCAGACCGAGTAGAACCCCTTATTCTGAGTATCAAAACATTTCTTTCTCAGATTCAAGTTTCAGCGCGAACTTTCTTTTCTCTTTTGGGCAAACTCAGTGCAGCAGCGGACTTCATTTTACTAGGCAGACTGCATTTACGACCTCTGCAACTGTGCCTATTATCGGTCTGGAAACCGCATATTCTTCCTTTAGATCATCAGGTTACGGTCAACGGTATGATCAAATTCCACTTTAGATGGTGGATGGACACCAATCGTTTCGTTCAAGGAATTCCCATTCACCCTCCAGATCCCAATGTATTCCTTTATATGGATGCCAGTCATTTCAGATGGGGAGCTCATCTGGAACCGATGAGTCTATCCTTTCATGGTCGCTGGTCGGGAGACCAATCTCAGCTCGATATTAACATGTTGGAAATAATGGCCATTCATTTTGCACTGATAAGAGCCTTAAAATATATTCACCATTCTTGTGCCATGATTTCTACTGACAACGCAACAGTGGTCTCATATATCAATAAGCAAGGAGGAACACATTCTCCCAACCTCTGTCCTACAATGGTGCCTAAAACAACATATCGTCATCAGGATCCGTCATATCCCAAGCAAATTCAATGTTTTGGCAGATCGATTATCGAGAATGGACAAAACTATCAAAACAGAATGGGCATTGGATCAGTTGATCGTGAATTCAGTTTTCCAAATGTTCAACTATCACAATGTGGATCTGTTTGCAACACGTGTGAATCACAAACTTCCACTTTATGTATCCCCAGTTCTTGACAATCAAGCCTTTGCAATAGATGCATTCTCCATGAACTGGAATCATCTTCATGCTTACGCGTTTCCTCCAACGATATTGATTCCTTCTGTCTTGAACAAGATATGTCTATCTCAGTGCAGAATAGTTCTTATAGCTCCTCTTTGGTCCCCAACAAAATGGTTCTCAGAGGTACTACAACTACTATTTTCAGCTCCAGTTTGTCTTCCGCTCTTTCCAAAACTACTGACACAAGCAAAATGAAAGTTTCAGCACCTAAATCTCCCATTACTCGACTTTCACACTTGGGAGTTATCAAACAATCAATCAGAGATAGAAAATTTTCGCAAAACATTGCAGATTTTGTCTCCAAATCAAGACGAACATCAATTCAGAAGGTCTATTATGCAAAATGGATCGTATATTCCCGTTGGTGTCATAGAAGGAAGGTTAATCCAGTCTCTGCCCCTCTTACTGTAGTAGCCGATTTCCTCATTATGCCCCCAACTTCGAAGAAGTTGGAGGGGCATATTGCTTCTGGGACGTTTGTGCGTGCGTGCATCTGTCCGTCCGTTACACTTTTTGATGCATAGCATAACTTCTGAACCATGCATGCTAGGGTTTTGAAATTTCATGTATGGATTCTTCATGAAAAAATAGCCGACCCGTATTTATTTTCCCATCAGGATTATGCCCCTTTCCTGAGTTATGGCCCTTTGAAAAAATATAGATGAAATCTTGTCAGCAAAATATCTCAAAATCTATTGAAGCTAGAGCCTTGAAACCTGGTGAATAGATTGATATTGAGGAGTAGATGACCTGATTAACTTTCGAATAAATTATGAATATTACTTCATGAGTTATGGCCCTTTATAACTTTGGGCATTTTTACAATTGCACACTTTTTGATACAAAGCATAAATTTTGAACTGTGCATGCTAGGGTTTTGAAATTTCATATATGGATTCCTCATAAAAAAATAGCTGACTCTAGCCCCTTTGCTGAGTTATGGCCCTTTGAAAAAATATTGATGAATTCTTGTCAGCAAAATATTTTAAAGCTATTGAAGCTAGAGCCTTTAAACCTGGTGAATAGATTGGTATCGATGAGTAGATGACCTGATTAACTTTTGAATAAATTCTGAAAATTACTTCATGATTTATGGCCCTTTATAACTTTGGCATTTTTACGTTGCACACTTTTTGATGCATAGCATAAGTTTTGAACTGTGCATGCTAGGGTTTTGAAATTTCATATTTGGATTCCTCGTGAAAAAATAGCTGACACGTATTTTTTTTCTGATCAGGATTATGCCCCTTTCCTGAGTTATGGCCCTTTGAAAAAATATGGACGGAATCTTTTCAGCAAGCTATCTCAAAAACTATTGAAGCTAGAGCCTTGAAATTTGAGGAATAGGTTGGTAGTGATGAGTATATGACCTGATTAACTTTTGAATAAATTCTGAAAAGTACTTCTTGAGTCATGGCCCCTTGTCATTTTGGGCATTTTTACATTGCACACTTTTTGATGCAAAGCATAAGTTTTGAACTGTGCGTACTAGGGTTTTGAAATTTCATATTTAGATTTCTCATGAAAAAATAGCTGACACATATTTTTTTTTTTTTTTCTAATTATGATTATGCCCCTTACCTGAGTTACGGCCCTTTGAAAAAAATATGGTTGGAATCTTGTCAGCAAAATATCTCAAAAACTATTGAAGCGAGAGCCTTGAAATTTAAGGAATAGATTGGTAGCGATGAGTAGATGACCTGATTAACTTTTGAATAAAATTCTGAAAAGTACTTCTTGAGTTATGGCCCTTTGTCATTTTGAGCATTTTTACATTGCTCACTTTTTGATGCATAGCATAAGTTTTGAACTGTGCATGCTAGTTTGAAATTTCATATAGGGATTCCTCATGAAAAAGTAGGTGACCCATATTTTTTTCCTATCCAAATTATCTCCCATTTTAGAGTTATTTCCCTTTTAATAAAATAACATTGAAATCTCGTATATTTGTACTGTTGTTACAGTCATGAGCAAGCAGTGTTGGAGTCAAGCAGTGTTAGAGTCAGGCAGTTGGGGGGCATAGTGTTTTACAAACACCAGCTCTAGTTTACCTTTTCTTTGAGAAAAAGTTTCAAATTGGTACTATTCAGGGCAATGATCTGTGATATCTAATACTCTCAAATTTAAGACTGGTGATAGAATCGGGTCTAATCCTGTCTTATCAGAATTAATGAGATCTTTTGAATTACAATGACCTGTACAAAGATCTCTTACTCCTAAATGGGATTTATCTTGGGTCTTAGTCTGTCTCCAGAAAGCCCCATATGAACCTTTACATAAGGCTAAGCTTCACGTAATGTTAAAGACAGCTTTTTAGCTCACCTGAGCACGAAGTGCTCATGGTGAGCTATTGTGGTCAGTCAATGTCCGTCGTGCTTTACAGTTGCTTTAAAAGCCTACTCCTCCTACACCCCTGGGCCAATTGACTCGATACTTGGTAGGAAGCATCAGGGTGACCTGTAGATCAAAAATAGATAAAATCATGCCGATCGGAAATCCAAGATGGCTGCCATGGCTGCCATCTTGAAAATCTATTTTTCGCTTCTTCTCCTGAACCGAAAGGCCAATTGACTCCAGACTTGCTAGGAAGCATCAGGGTGACTTGTAGGTCAAAAATAGCTAAAATCGTGCCTATCGGAAATCCAAGATGGCCGCCATGGCAGCCATCTTGAAAATCTATTTTTCGCTTCTTCTCCTGAACTGAAAGGCCAATTGACTCCAGACTTGCTAGGAAGCATCGGGGTGACTTGTAGGTCAAAAATAGCTAAAATCGAGCCTATCGGAAATCCAAGATGGCCGCCATGGCAGCCATCTTGAAAATCTATTTTTTGCTTCTTCTCCTGAACCGAAAGGCCAGTTGACTAAACTTGGTAGGAAGCATCGGGGTGACTTGTAGATCAAAAATAGCTAAAATCATGCCCATCATAAAACCAGTATGGGTGCCATGGCAGCCATCTTGAAAATCTATTTTTCACTTCTTCTCCTGAACCGAAAGGCTGGTTGACTCGAAACTTGGTAGGAAGCATTTGGGTGACTTGTGGATCAAAAATAGCTAAAATCATGCCGATCGTAAATCCAAGATGGCCGCCATGGCGGCTATCTTGAAAATCTATTTTTCGCTTCTTCTCCTAAACCCAAAAGTCACGTGACTCGAAACTTAGTAGGAAGCATCAGGGTGACTTGTAGATCAAATATAGCTAAAATCGTTCTGATCAGAAATCCCAGATGGCCACCATGGCCGCCATCTTGAAAATCTATATTTAGCTTCTTCTCCTGCACCGAAAGGCCAATTGACTCCAAACTTCGTAGGAGACATTGTGGTGACTTGTAGATCAAAAATAGCTAAAATCGTGCCAATCGGAAATCCAAGATGGCCGCCATCTTGAAAATCTATTTTTCGCTTCTTCTTCGAACCCAAAAGCCAGTTGACTCCAAACCTGGTAGGAAGCATTGGGGTGACTTGTAGATCAAAAATAGCTAAAACCGTGCCGATCGGAAATCCAAGATGGCCACCATGGCCGCCATCTTGAAAATCTATTTTTCGCTTCTTCTCCTGAACCGAAAGGCCAATTGACTCCAAACTTGCTAGGAAGCATTGGGGTGACTTGTAGATCAAAAATAGCTAAAATCATGCCGATCGGAAATCCAAGATGGCAGCCATGGCAGCCATCTTGAAAAATCTATTTTTCGCTTCTTCTCCTGAACCCAAAAGCCAATTGACTCCAAACCTGGTAGGAAGAATTGGGGTGACTTGTAGATCAAAAATAGCTAAAATCGTTCCAATCGGAAATCCAAGATGGCCGCCAGCTTGAAAATCTATTTTTCCCTTCTTCCTCTGAACTGAAAGGCCAGTTGACTCGAAACTTGATAGGAAGCATCGGGGTGACTTGTAGATGAAAAATAGCTCAAATTGTGCGATAGGGGATCCCAAATTGCGGCTATGGTGGCCATTTTGAAAATCTTGTTTTGAACTTTTTCTCCTGAACTGACTCAAAGTTCATTGAAAGTATCGAGGTGACTTGTAGATCAACAGTAGCTAAAATCATTCTGATTGGAAATCCAAGATGGCTGCCATCTTGTTTTTGTTTATTATATTTCCCTGCCACTGTGCTGTTACGTGTATAAAATCATGATTCTTCAGAAACCAATTAGCCAATTGCCTCCAAATTTCACATTGATCCTACTGTTAAAATGTGATTGGGAGTTTTTTCAACTGATCATGCTCCATTGACTGTCATGCTATATATAATATTCTTCTTCAAAATTAAGAACTGCTTAAAGGTTGATCTTTTCATTAGCTGCGATGACAGGACTGGAAAAATGTTGCATAACATCTGCATATCTGCAGTGGCTGTGTCACTCAGGTGAGCGACCCGTGGCCCGTGGGCCTATTGTTTTTAACTCTTGCCACTGTCAAAAGATGTAGCGAGATTCATGCCTTGGCAATGGATTCAAATCATTTAAGATTTAATCAGTCTGATGGATCAGTATCATTGATAGTTCAAACTGGGTTCCTGGCAAAGAATTGGCTTCCGTCCATTTGCCCATTTCCTATAATTATCCCTTATCTAGCTCGTATATGTAAAAGGGAACACTCAGATAGACTTTTATGCCCGATAAGAGCCTTAAAGTTTTATCTTAAAATGACTAGCTATTACCGTCAAAATAGAACCAGACTATTTCTACCAATTAAAGGCAAACAAGATATGTCTAAATCCTCTGTCTCGAGATGGATATCTTATACTATTAAACTTGCATATAGGAAACTCACTCGTAGGGATATTTCCTTCTTAAAGATTAAAGGCCATGAAGTCAGGGCTCTTTCTTCTTCCTGGGCCATTTATGATAAGATTCTGCTCAATGAGATTCTCAAAGCAGCAGTCTGGAATCAATCTTCTACCTTTGCTAAGTTCTATCTAAGGATATGTCTCAGCAAATGGAAAATCTTCATACTTTGGGCCCAATAGTGGTGGCCCAAAAAGTGGTGGGGGGCCAGGATAACAGCCTCCAAAGCCTACAGTACATGTATAAAGGTATTTAATATCTTATATATATGTTGGAAGGGGATCATTCTTAAGATTTATATCAAGAATGGTCTTATTCTAAGAGTTTCCTGAGCTTTAATCCAGAAGTGGAGGGATCTGTGAGGGTGAGTCAATAAGTAACCAACTTATTTCCGGATCCACCTCCTTTTTTTGATGTAATTGCCCTCTAGTGTGATGCACTTAGACCAACGATGTTCAAGTGCCATCAGCCCAGAACTTAAAAAGTAAGGGTCCTTTCCATTGACCCACTCCTCAACTGCTGTCACGACTTCTTCATCAGACAGGAAATGAAGTCCACGGAAATCCTTTTTCAAGTTTGGGAATAGGAAGAAGTCGCTAGGAGCTAGGTCAGGTGAATAGGCAGGATGTGGTATTAATTCATACCGGTTTCGCTCTACAGCATCCATTGCAACTTTGCAAGTTGGGACTCTCGTGTTGTCCTGTTGCAGCAAAACGCCTTTAGAGAGTTTACCTCGGCATTTTTCATGGATGGCGGTTCTCAGCTGGTCTAACAAGTTTGCATAGTACACTCCAGTTATTGTACTTCTCTTGGGTGAAAAGGCCAACATGATAACGCCCTTTGCGTCCCAAAATACTGTGGCCATCACCTTGCCAGCAGATGGTTGCATCTTGAACTTCTTTGGCCTCGGGGACCCAGGCCCTACCCACTGACAACTCTGAGCTTTATTCTCTGGCTCATAATAATGAACCCAAGTCTCATCTACAGTCACCAGATGCAAAAGAAAATCATCTTTTGACCTAAAACACTTCAACAAGGCGCTGCATACTGATGCTCTGGTTGTCATTTGCTCATTGCTAATGGATTTGGGGACCCAACGGGCTGTTAGCTTGCGCATACCTAAACGATCATGTAAGATTCATGAAACGCTACCATGTGAAATGCCTAATGCCTGTGCTATTTCTTCCACCTGAATTCGCCTAACAAAGTATACCAGATCTCGAACTTTCTTAGACATTTCTTTGTCGGTGGCATCCAGTGGGCGTCCAGACCTGGCTTCAACTTCTAAAGACGTTCTACCGTGTTTGAATTCCCCTACCCAGAATTTAACCTGAGCATAAGATGGTGCAGAAGACCCATAAACATCGGCTAACTCGCCGTGTATTTCCTTGCCTGTTTTACCTTTTAAATACAAGTACCGAAATACAGCACGGTAGTCAACTTTAGATGAAAAGCATGCCTTTGCATCACTAGCATGTTTGACATTCAATATATTATGAGTGAATGACACGATAAGGGTGCAATTTTGCCCTCAGGGCTAAAACATGTATTGAAACAAGGCATGAAAATCTTGGGTGTCTCGGTCAATTGAAAATAGGATAGGCTGGTTACTTATTGATTTGCCCTCGTATTTACTTAGTGTTAGAATAGGTAGCTCCTTCCCACCTAATCTGTGAATTCTAGCACATTATCTATAGGTTACTGTATTGTGCAGTTAAAATGAAGTCTTATTTTAACAAGCAATACTTAACCTATAGATAAGACAATCCCCCCTCCCTATCCCCACTTAGCTCTGTTTTTAGGGCATTTATCATCAAAGAAACTGACATGTGATCAAAAGAGCGGGAAGAGTGACGTCACATAGGTAACTGCCTAAGGGGCCTTCTGGATTTAGTCTCTATAAGACGACTGAATGGTCGTTTTTTCTGTGGAAGGTGTGAAAACAGAATAGAATAGCACATTATCTACAGGTCAAGTATTGCTTGTTAAAATACGTTTAACTTTTAAAAATTTCATTTTACATATAGGGAAAAACTTTAAAATTTTTCTTGTGTGAAACTAGAAGGACCAGACCTTCGATATTTGGTAAATAACTTCATCTAATGGGTCTTTACCAAGATTGTTCAAATTATAGCCCTGAGGTCAAAAATGGCCCTGGCCTGGGCTCACTTGTTTTACATAGTGTCATATAGGGAAAAACTGTAAAAAGTCTTCTCGTCTGAAACTAGGAGGCCTAGGAAAATGATATTTGGTATATAGCTTGATTGAGTGGACTTCTACCAAGATTGTTCAAATTAAAGCCTCAGGGTCAAAAATGGCTCTGCCCAGGGGGGTCACTTCTTTTACATAGACCCATATAGGAAGAAACTTAAAAAATCTTCTTCTGTGTAACTAATTGGCCCAGGCCTTTTTTATTAGCTCACCTGAGCACGAAGTGCTCATGGTGAGCTATTTTGGTCAGTCAATGTCCGTCGTGCGGCATGCGGCATCAACAATTGCTTTAAAAGCCTACTCCTCCTACACCCCTGTGCCAATTGACTTGATACCTGGTAGGAAGCATCTGGGTGACTTGTAGATCAAAATAGCTAAAATCGTTCTGATAGTAAATCCAAGATTGCCACCATGGCCGCCATCTTGAAAATCTATTTTTCGCTTCTTATCCGAAAGGCCAGTTGACTCCAAACTTGCTAGGAAGCATTGGGGTGACTTGTAGATCAAAAATAGCTGAACTTGTGCTGATCGGAATTCCCAGATGGCTGCCATGGCAGCCATCTTGAAAATCTATTTTTCGCTTTTTCTCCTGAACCGAAAGGCCAATTGACTCCAAACTTGCTAGGAAGCATCGGGATGATTTATTGATCAAAAATAGCTAAAATTGTTCCAAACGGAAATCCCAAGATGGCCTCCATGGCAGCCATCTTGAAAATCTATTTTTCGCTTCTTCTCATAAACCCAAAAGCCAATTGACTCCAGACACGGTAGGAAGCATCGGGGTGACTTGTAGATCAAAAATAGGTAAAATCGTGCTGATCGTAAATCCAAGATGGCCGCCATGCGGCCATCTTGAACATCTATTTTTTGCTTCTTCTCCTAACCCCAAATGCCAATTGACTCGAAACTTGGTAGGAAGCAACGGGGTGACTGATAGATGAAAAGTAGCTAAAATTGTTCCAATCAGAAATCCCAGATGGCCGCCATCTTGAAAATCTATTTTTCGCTTCTTCTCCTGAGCCGAAAGACCAGTTGACTCCAAACTTGGTAGGAAGCATCAGGGTGACTTGTAGATCAAAAATAGCTAATATCATGCTGTTCGGAAATCCAAGCTGGCCACCATGGTGGCCATCTTGAAAATCTTTTTTTCGCTTCTTCTCCTAGACCCAAAAGCCAATTGACTTGAAACTTGGTAGGAAGCATCGGGGTGACTTATAGATTAAAAATGGCTAAAATCATTCCGATTGGAAATCCAAAATGGCCGCCATGGTGGCCATCTTGAAAATTTATTTTTCACTTCTTCTCCTGAACCGAAAGGCTTATTGACTTTAAACTAGGTAGGAAGCATCAGGGTGACCTGTAGATCAAAAATAGCTAAAATCATCCCTATCAGAAATCCAAGATGGCCACCATGACAGCCATCATAAAATCTATTTTTTTGCTTCTTCTCCTGAACTGAAAGGCCATTTGACTCGAAACTTGGTAGGAAGCATTCGGGTGACTTGTAGATCTAAAATAGCTTAAATTGTTTGGATCGGAAATCCAAGATGGCCGTCATGGCGGCCATCTTGAAACTATTTTTTTTGCATATTTTTCTGAACCAAAGGGCGAGTTGATTTGAAAATTGGTAGGAAGCATCGGGATGACTTGTTGATATAAAAATAGCTAAAGCTAAAATCGTTCCGATCGGAAATCCAAGATGGCGGCCATCTTGAAAATCTATTTTTCCCTTCTTCTTCTGAACTGAAAGGCCAGTTGACTCGAAACTTGGTAGGAAGCATAGGGGTGACTTATAGATTAAAAATGGCTAGAATCATTCCGATTGGAATCCAAGATGGCCACCATGGCCATCTTGAAAATTTATTTTTCACTTCTTCTTCTGAACTGAAAGGCTAATTGACTTGACAGCCAGCCTCGGTGGCTCAGTTGGATGCGCGTCCGACTGGACACCAGGAGGTCGCGGGTTCGATCCCCGCCGAGGTTGGAAACATTCTTTCGTGGAGATTGATCATGAAATATTTTCTACGGTCATTCTCTCCCTTCCGCTGATTCAAGAAGGGCAGTTGTCAGTTTCTGGCGAAAGAATGTACACAATACTGGTAAACCGCTAAGAGGACTAAGCCTGCCCAGTAAATATGTGGTTAGGTAAACTGACCACGCTCGACATGACCCCGTTGGGTTGACTGGGCCGTAAAACCTCAACACAAACAAACAAGACTTGAAACTTGGTAGGAAGCATCGGGGTGACTTGTAGATCAAAAATAGCTCAAATTGTTGCGATAGGAAATCCCAAGTTGCGGCTATGGCGGTCATCTTGAAAATCTGTTTTGAACTTTTTCCCCTAAACTGAAAGGGCAATTGACTCAAAGTTCATTGGAAGTATCGAGGTGACTTGTAGATCAACAGTAGATAAAATCATTCTGATTGGAAATCCAAGATGGCTACCGTCTTGTTTATGTTTATTATATTTCCCTGCCACTGTGCTGTTTACATGTATAAAATCATGATTCTTCAGAAACCACTTAGGCAACTGCAACCAAATTTCACATTGATCCTACTGTTCTAATGTGATTGAGAGTTTGTTCAAATGATCACGCTCCATTGACTGTCATGCCATATTTAATATTCTTCTTCAAAATTAAGAACTGCTTAAAGGATGATCTTTTCATTAGTTGCGATGACAGGATTGGAAAAATGTTGCATAACATCTGCATATCTGCAGTGGCTGTGTCACTCAGGTGAGCGACCCGTGGCCTGTGGGCCTCTTGTTTGGTACATGTATGTAGTTCCATCTAGTGGGCCTTTACCAAGATTGATCAAATAATAGCCCAGTGGTGAAAAATGGCGACACCCATGGGGTCACTTGTTTTACATAGACTCATATAGGGAAAAACTTAAAAAAAATCTTCTTGTCTGAAACTAGAAGGATGAGGACTGATATTTGGTACACCTGTAGACACAAATCCGTTCTAACTGTCACGTAGAGCGCTTCGTCCTAAAGCGAATCATCGATCAATATAAAAAATAGAATTTTCATTCATTGTAGGCGCGGTTTGTATCGGAAGGCGTGGCTTTCACGTGACATCTACCTGTCATGCGTCAGTCAATATTGGCGGGGTATCAAACGATCCGCAATGCTAACAAATAAATATGGGCGCTCTTTTCAGTGGGGCAAATCATTGTCGAAAGACTTCAAGACTTATTTTGGATGAACTGACAGACTGTAATGGTGGCAATAAGGATACAATGTTCATTAAATACGGGGACTTCAGTAAAACGGCTGAAAAATTCAAAGTAAGTGTGAACACGGTTTCGAACATATGGAAACATATGGAAAGAACATTGTTGAGGGATCTCCACACAGTCTGCCGGCGGCCATCGAGGCAGTTCCAAGAAATTTCATTAATGTTAAACTGACGAACTTTTTCCCTATAGTTCACTTGTATTTGAAACATGATCGATAAAAAGTATTCCCCGTTGTAATCAACACTGGTGTCCCGCTTCACACAGGTAATATATGGCTCCGCCCACTATGAAGCTGGTTAATCGGAGCAAAGTGTATACGAGCGTGTCAGTTGTTTTTGACAATCGAGAAAATTGTAAACAATGTCAACCAAGTTAGAACGGATTAGTGTCCAGGGGTGTATGTAGCCTCATCTAGTGGACCTCTACCAAGATTGCTCAAATTATAACCCTGGGGTAAAAAATGGCTCCACCCCAGGGGTCATTTGTTTTACATAGTTTCATCTAAGAAAAAAAACTTTAAAAATCTTCTTGCCTGAAAACTGGAAGGCCCAGACCTTTGATATTTGGTGTGTAGCTTCAGCTAGAGGCCTTCACCAAGATTGTTTAAATTGTGGCCCTGGGGTCAAAATGGCTCTGTTCTGGAGCTTATTTGTCTTACACATCGTATGGGCAAAACCTTTAAAAATCTTCTTGTTTGAAACTAGAAGGCCTATGCTTTTATATATTTGGTACTTAGTTTTACTAGTGGGCCTTTACCAAGATTGTTCACGTTATAGCCCTGCTGTCAAAAATGACCCTGCCCAGGGGTCACTTGTTTTACTTAGACTTTAAAAATTTTCTTGTGTAACTAGAAGGCACAGGCCTTTGATATTTGGTATGACACTTTATCAAAGCCATATTTTATGTGCATTTTCTGTTTTGCCAAATTAATTAAAGCTAGATTCCATACCAAGTTGCTGTTGGATATGGAGACCAAAAGCTTTTCTAATTGTACTGGCTACCATACCCATATGTTCCATTCATTAAAAATGTTACCATAAGCTTGCCTAGAACAAATAGTCTGTGAAGGTGAACTACAGGAGGATTGGTCCTCTGGTTTATGTCATCCCTAGTGTTTAGCATCATTTCTGAATAATTGTAATCATGGAACATCGCACATGTTTTCGCTGTAAATGGACTTAAACACTACAGTATCATTTTTATCCCACCTGCTTGTAGCAGGGTGCGATATAGGCGTCCGATTTTCTGTCCATCAGTCCGTCCGTCCGTCTATCAACATTTATGTCAACGTTCGACATTTATGTCAAAGTTAGTATTCTAATCAACTACAGGACTAAACAACCATCAAACCTTGCATGAAACATCTCCCTGACCTCCTGACTTTGCAACATAGGCATCCGCTTTTCCGTATGTCTGTCCATTCCTCCGTCCGTCTGTCAACATTTATGTCGAAGTTCGACATTTATGTCAAAGTTCGACATTTATGTCAAAGTTAGTATTTTAATCAACTACAAGACTAAACAACCATCAAACCTTGCATGAAACATCTCCCTGACCTCCCAACTTTGCGACGTAGGTGCCCAATTTTCCATTTGTCTGTCTGTTCGTCTGTCCATCTGTCCATCTCTTAACAGTTCTGTTATGTGGAAGTTCGACATTTATGTCAAAGTTAGTATTTTAATCAACTACAAGACTAAACAACCATCAAACCTTGTATGAAATATCTCCCTGACCTCCTGACTTTGCGACATAGGTGCCCACTTTTCCATTTGTCTGTCCGTTCGTCCGTCCGTCTGTCTCTTAACAGTTCTGTTATGTCAAATTTCGACATGTACGTCAAAGTTAGTATTCTAATCAACTACAATTCTACAACAGCCATCATACCTTGCATGACACATCTACCTGACCTCCTGTCTTGGCAGATATGTTGACCCAGTGACCTTGACCTATATTTTGCGCTCCATTGACTTTGACACAATTTACGTTGACGTTCCAGATCTTCTCAACTATAAGGCGTACAACTACCAAACCTTGCATAGTGCTTCTCCTAGATGTACAGACTTGGCAGGTACCTTGACCCGGTGACCTTGACCTATATTTTGCGCTCCAGTGACTTTGACATATTTTGCGTCGACGTTCGATATCTCCTCAACTATAAGGCCTACAACCATCAAACCTTGCAGAGTGCTTCTCCTCAATCTACTGGCTTAGCAGATACCTTGACCCGGTGACCTTGACCTATATTTTGCGCTCCAGTGCCTTTTACACATTTTACGTCAATGTTCAATATCTCCTCAACTACAAGGCCTACAACCATCAAACCTTGCATAGTGCTTCTCCTCAATGTACAGACTCTGCAGGTACCTTGACTGGGTGACCTTGGCCTATATTTCACGCTCCATTGACGTGTACACCTTTTACGTCACCCTTCCATATGTCCTCAACTGTAAGGCCTTCAACCACCAAACCTTATATAGCACTTCTTCTCGATGTACTAACTCGACAGGTACCTTGACCTGGTGACCTTGACCTATATTGTGCACTCCAGTGACTTTGACACATTTTATATTGATGTTCGGTATCTCCTCAAATATAAGACCTACAACCACTAAACCTTGCATAGTGCTTCACCTCAATGCACTGGCTTGGCAGGTACCTTGACCTGGTGACCTTGACTTATATTTGACATTTTACGTTGATGCTTGATAACTCCTCAACTATAAGGCCTACAACCACCATACCTTGCATTGTGCTTCTCCTTGATGTACTGAATTAGCAGGTACCTTGACGTGTGACCTTGACCTATATTTCATGTTCCAGTGACTTTTACACATGTTATGTCAACGTTCCATTATCATTGGGCTGTATGATACGAAAAGTCAGTGCTGAAGATATAGCCATTAGAGGGAATGGGACTGGCCTGGAATATATAAGCACTGCTAAGAATGAAATAAACTTATTTAATAACCACGTTCTGATTGTGGCTCCTGTGACTTTTGCCCCAGCAGGTGCGATGACCCCTTCCGCGGAATTCTTGTATGACTATGACTTGTACAGCCCTGACCTGTGTTTGCATTATTATACATGGGTTCTCACTGAGTATATGGTACATAATTCATATCTCTAGACAAAATTTTTAAGCTCACCTGAGCCAAAGGCTCAGGATGAGCTATTGTGATCACTCCCTGTCCGTCGTCCGTCCTTCCGCACCCACAGGAGATACAATATGTGGCTAGAAATTTGGACATTTTGCCACTTACGAGGGGAGTTCAATAAGTTTGTAGAACTCGGGGTTTAACTCACAGATTGGAAGATGGTGTCAACATTATTTTTCAATATAATCCCCCTTTACTTCAATGCATTTGGCCCACTTTTCTTTTAAGCAGTCTATGCCTTTGAAATAAAAGTCGTCTATTTGGTCCTCAAACCAAGCCTTTGTAACAGCCTTGAGCTCATCATCGTCCTGAAATCTCGTTCCACGCAAGTGGGACTTCAAATTTCGAAACAGATAATAATCACTTGGGGCCAGGTCTGGACTGTATGGTGGGTGATTTAACTGCTCGAACTTGCACTGGCGAATAGCCGCTTGTGCAACTCTGGACTTTTGCACAGGGGCATTATCATGCAAAAGAAGGACACCAGCAGCTAGCTTCCCCTTCGTTTTTATCGCACCTGCTTGTAGGAGGGTGCGATATAGGCGTCCGATTTTCCTTCCGTCCATCCGTCCGTCCATCTTGTCAACATTTATGTCGAAGTTCGACATTTATGTCAAAGTTAGTATTCTAATCAACTACAAGACTAAATAACTATCAAACCTTGCGTGAAACATCTCCCTGACCTCCTTGACTTTACAACATAGGCATCCACTTTTCCATTCGTCTGTCTGTTCGTCCGTCTGTCTGTCAATGTTTATGTCGAAGTTCGACATTTATGTCAAAGTTAGTATTCTAATCAACTACAAGACTAAACAACCATCAAACCTTGCATGAAACATCTCCCTGACCTCCATACTTTGCGACATAGGTGCCCGCTTTTCCATTCGTCTGTCCGTTTGTCTGTCTGTCTGTTAACAGTTCTGTTATGTCGAAGTTCGACATTTATGTCAAAGTTAGTATTCTAATCAACTACAAGACTAAACAACCATCAAACCTTGTATGAAACATCTCCCTGACCTCCTGACTTTGCGACATAGGTGCCCGCTTTTCCATTCGTCTGTCCGTTTGTCCGTCTGTCTGTCTGTTAACAGTTCTGTTATGTCGAAGTTCGACATTTACTTCAAAGTTAGTATTCTAATCAACAACAATTCTACAACAACCATCATACCTTGCATGACACATCTCCCTGACCTCCAGACTTGGCAGGTACATTGACCCAGTGACCTTGACCTATATTTTGCGCTTCATTGACTTTGACATAATTTACATTGACGTTCCAGATTTTCTTAACTATAAGGCGTACAACTACCAAATCTTGCATAGTGCTTCTCCTAGATGTACTGACTCGGCAGGTACCTTGACCTGGTGACCTTGACCTATATTTTGCACTCCAGTGAGTTTGACACATTTTGCGTCGACGTTTGATATCTCCACAACTATAAGGCCTACAGCCATCAAACCTTGCACAGTGCTTCTTCTCAATGTACTGACTTGGCAGATACCTTGACCTGGTGACCTTGACCTATATTTTGGCTGCAGTGACTTTGACATAATTTACGTCAACATTCCAAATCTCCTCAAGTGTAAGACCTCTAGCCACCAATCCTTGCATAGTGCTTCTCCTAGATGTACTGACTTGGTAGGTATCTTGACCCTGTGACCTTGACCTATATTTTGCGCTCCAGTGCCTTTGACACATTTTACGTCGACGTTCAATATCTCCTCAGCTATAAGGCCTACAACCATCAAACCTCGCATAGTGCTTCTCCTCAATGTACAGACTCCGCAGGTAGCTTGACTGGGTGACCTTGACCTATATTTCGTGCTCCATTGACTTTTACACCTTTTACATCGCCCTTCCATATGTCCTCAACTGTAAGGCCTTCAACCACCAAATCTTATATAGTGCTTCTTCTCGATGTACTGACTTGGCAGGTACCTTGACCTGGTGGCCTTGACCTATATTTTGCACTCCAGTGACTTTGACACATTTTATGTTGATGTTCGATATCTCCTCAAATATAAGACCTACAACCACTAAACCTTGCATAGTGCTTCACCTCATTGCACTGGCTTGGCAGGTACCTTGACCCGGTGACCTTGACCTATATTTGACACGTTTTACGTTGATGTTTGATTACACCTCAATTAAAAGGCCTTCAACCACCATACCTTGCATAGTGCTTCTCCTTGATGTACTGAATTAGCAGGTACCTTGTATATTTCACTCTCCAGTGACTTTTACACATTTTACGTCGACGTTCCATTATCATTGGGCTGTATAATACGAAAAGTCAGTGCTGAAGATATAGCCATTAGAGGGAATGGCACTGGCCTGGAATATATGTGTCCTACTAGGCACTTTGTCTACATTTTTTTCAACCCAGTTTTCCAACTAAGCACTGCTAAGAATGAAATAAACTTATTTAATAACCACATTCTGATTGTGGCTCCTGTGACTTTTGCCCCAGCAGGTGCGATGACGCCTTCCGCGGAATTCTTGTTCTTTAATAGCAACCCTTAATTGTTTAATGACATTGGTATAGTATTCTCCTGTAATTGAAGTACCAGCAGGCTTGTAATCTATCAATATAATTCCTTTGGAGTCCCAAAACACCGTGGCCATTACCTTGCTGGCTGATGGTTGGGTACGAAATTTCTTAGATGGGGGGTGAGCCAGGGTGCTTCCATTGCATGGACTCTTTTTTAGTATCTGGGTTCCAGTGGTGAAGCCAAGTTTCATCTCCTGTTACAAGACGAGTGTGAAAGTCTTCTGGATTGGCATTGTACACTTCCAGAAGTTCTTGACTTGACTCCACCCTTTGCTGACGATCTTGCATGTTCAGGATTTGCATGTTTCCTGGCAGATACTTTTGACATGCCTAAATATTCATGGAACTTTATGACTGCTCTGAACTCAATATTCTGACTTTCCATTTTTGCCTATGGGTATAGGTTTTCAAACAAAATGTAAGACCAAAAAATGTACGTGTTGACTGAATGGCTATTATCATTCAACTGACAAAGGTTTACACTGCACAAAAATGAAAAAAGAAATAATGAATTGTATAGAAAAATACCAAGTTCTAAGAACTTATTGAACTACCCTCGTTAGTAGTCAGTAGTGAGTAAAAATGTGATTTAATCTGTATTTTAATTGACATTTAAGTGGCTAAAATTGCCTCTTAAGTGGGTAACCTTTTAAGAGAATTTAGCCACATTAGTGTCAATTATGTTGATGACTAGCCACCTAATTGTCCCAACCGTGAGAATGTCCGTCCGTCTGTCCGTTCACACCTTTGAACGACTTCTCCTCTGAAACCCCTGGGCCAAATTTCTTCAAACTTTATGTGGAGCCTTGTGCTAAAGGGGGATTGAAAATATGTACAAATGGTCATGGTCCATAAATCAAGATGGCCGCCACGCCCATATATAGCTCCCATAGACTTATAATGGGTAAAATTTTAAAGATCTTCTCAGAAACCATGAGGCCCACAGCTTATGTATTTATTATGTAGCAATGTTTAGTGATCCCCTACATAAATCCTGCCAATCAAGCCCCTGGGGCCTAAACTGGCCATGTCCCCTGTGGGGTGGGGGTGGGGTCATTAGCTCCCATAGACTTATAATGGGAAAAACTTAAAAAATCTTCTCTGAAACCATGAGGCCTACAGCTTATATATTTAGTATGTAGCAATGTTTAGTGGTCCCCTACATAAATCCTGCCAGTCAAGCCCCTGGGGTCCAGATTGGCCATGCCCCAGAGGGTCATATGTTTATATAGCTATATAGCTAAAAAAAAAAACATTCAAAAATCTTCTCTTATATAGAGCTTTATAGCTTTATACCTTAAAAAATCTTCTTCTCTGAAACCAAGAGGCAGAGAGCTAACAGATTAAGTATGTAGTGCTGTTAAGTGGTGTCCTGCATAAACCTGCCAATCAAGCCTCTCGGGTCCAAACTTGCCACGCCCCGGTGGTCATTAGCTCCCATAGACTTATAATGGGAAAAACTTAAAAAATCTTCTTCACTGAAAGCATGAGGCCCACAACTTATCTGTTCAGTATGTAGCAATGTTTAGTGGGTCCCTACATAAATCCTGCCAATCAAGCCCCTGGCCTCCAAACCCTAACCCTAACCTGGTTGGGGGGGGGGGGGGGGGGGGGGGGGAGAGGGGGGGTCATATTTTAATATTGAGCTATATAGCTAAAAAAACCTTCAAAAATCTTTTTCTCTAAAACCATGAGGCCGAGAGCTAAGGTATTAAGTATGTAGTGATGTTTACTGGCCTCCTACTTAAATCCTGCCAATCAAGTCCCTGGTGTCCAAGCTGGCCATGCCCTGGTGGGTCAAAATGTAAAAAAAAAAATTCTTCCCTGAGACCCACAGGTTATATATTTAGTATGTAGCAATGTTTGGTGGTCGCCTATATAAATCCTGCCCATCAAGCCCCCGGGCTGCAAACTGGCCACCCCCAAGGGGGTCATATGTTTATATTGAGCTATATAGCTAAGGACCCTTCAAAAATCTTCCTGTCTGAAACCATGAGACCAAGAGCTAACATATTAAGTATGTAGCAATGTTTAGTGGTCCCCAATATAAATCCTGCTATAGACTTATAATGGGAAAAACTTAAAAAATCTTCTTCTCTGAAACCATGAGGCTCACAGCTTATATAATTTTTTAGTATGTAGCAATGTTAGTATTCTCCTACATAAATCCTGCCAATCAAGCCCCTGGGGTCCAAACTGGCCATGCCCCGAGGGTCATTAGCTCCCATAGATTTATGATGGGAAAAGTTTAAAAACATCTCCTTATCTTAAGCCATGAGGCCCCAAAGCTTATATATTTAGTATGTAGCAACGTTTAATGCTCCCTTACATAAATCCTGGTAATCAAGCCCCTGGGGTCCAAATTGGCCATGCCCCAGGGGTCATATGTTTATATAGAACTGTGTGGCTGAAGAACCTTCCAAAATCTTCTTCTCTGAAACATGATTCCCAGAGCTAACAGATATGTAGCAATGTTTGGTGGTCTCCTACATAAATCGTGCCAACCATGCCACTGGGGTCCAAACTGGCCATGCACATGGATTATTAGCTCCCATGGACTTATAATGGAAAAAACTATGAGGCCCACAGCTTACATATTTAGTATGTAGCAATGTTTAGGAGTCCCTTACATAAATCCTGAAATCAAGCTCCTGGTGTCTAAACTGGCCACAACCCAGGCGTCATTAACTCCCACAGACTTATAATGGGAAAACCTTAAAAAAAATCTTCTCTGAAACCATGAGGCCAACAGCTTACATGTATATATTTAGTATGTAGCAATGTTTAGTCTCTACAAAAATTTTGCCAATCAAGCCCCTGGGGTCCTAATTGGCCATGCCCCTGGAGTCATTAACTCCTATAGACTTATAATAGAAAAAACTTAACTTAACAACATCTTCTTCTCTGAAACCATGAGGCCCACAGTTTATGTTTTTAGTATATAGTAATGTTTAGTGCTTCCCTACATAAATCCTGCCCATCAAGCCCCTAGGGCCTAAACTGGCCACACCCCAGGGGGTCATTAGCTCCCATAGACTTATAATGAAAAAAAAAAAAAAAAAGTCTTCTGTGAAACCATGAGGCCCACAGCTTATATATTGAATATGTAGCAATGTTTAGTGCTCCCCTACATAAATCCTGCCAATCAATCTCCTAGGGCCCAAACTGTCCATGTCCCAGGTGGTTATTTGTTTATATAGAACTATATAGCTAAAGAACCCTAAAAAATCTTCTCCTCACAAGCCATGAGGCCCAGAGCTAACATATTTAGTATGTAGCAATGTTTAGTGGTCTCCTACATAAATCCTGCTAACCATGCCACTGGGGTCCAAATTGGTCACATTTTGGGGGTCATTAGCTTTCATAGACTTATAATGAGGAAAAACTTAAAAAAACCTTCTTCTGAAACCATGAGATCCACAGCTTATATATTATATTAGTATTTCTCCATGAACACTTATGTTGTATCATTAGAAGCTCCTCACTGACTGTCTTCTGATGAGTACCCAGAACATATGCTTTTATACAGAAATAAGAAAAAAAAATATTTACTCTATTTATCTACTACTGAATTATCTCCTATTGAATGCTCCCTTTAACCCTTGTCCTGCTGAACCCGGATATACCCTGCCTTTGCAAACAGTGTAGATCCAGATCAGTTGGCTTCTGAAGAAGCCAGCTGATCTGGATCTGCACTGTTTGCCATTAAGTATGTAAATTAATAGCAACAATCATGATCAAGTCATCTGATTGGCTGAAAATTATAAGTGGGAGTGGCATCTTAATTTATTCAGAAGGATAAGGGTTAAGTGGTCTATGCTGGCCCCATAGGACAGTTGGTAATGCATCTGACTGTAGATACAGAAAATGCAAGTTTGAATCCCAGCTCAGCCACATAACTTTCATGGAGATATATGATGAATTCATTTCTGCGGTCATTCTCAAACTAGCCGGCCTCGGTGGCTCAGTTGGATGCACCGTCCGACTGGAGACCGGGAAGTCGCGGGTTCAACCCCCGCCGAGGTCGGCAACATTCTTTTGTGGAGATTGATCATGAAATATTTTCTACGGTCATTCTCTCCCTTCCGCTGATTCAAGAAGGGCAGTTGTCAGTTTCTGGCAAAAGGATGTGCACAATACTGGTTAACCGCTTAGAGGACTAAGCCTGCCCAGTAAACGTGTGGTTAGGTAAACTGACCGTGCTCGACATGACCCATTGGGTTGACTGGGCCGTAAAACCTCAACACAAATCATTCTCAAACTTCTGCTAATTCAAGAAGGGCAGTTGTCAGTTACTGGTGAAAGTTTGTGTACAAGCACTACTGTGCTTTCAACATCTTTCAGAAAGTCGTTTTTTGCTCGGCGCTTTAAACTGAAGAAGTAAATTTGTAAACTTTTGTCATGATTTAATGCAAAAGCATTTGTCGTAACTACCTATGTGCAAAAAGTTTTATTCTAGTCAGTGGTTTTTAAAAAATCCAGTATTTTCACTTTTTCCCATAGTAAAAATGAATGAAAATTATGCAGAAATTTGTGGGGTAGGTAACTTTGAGGCAGATTTTCAACAAGTTTCACTTGTTCAGTTTTTCTGATTTTTTCACACTATTGTTCTGAAACATCAATATTTCAAATTCAGCAAAGAAAAGTAAAAAATATTACTAAGACAAAAATTTAAAAAAATCACTTTACTATAGAAATTGCATAGGTCAGACCAATTTTTGGCGATAAATTTAATTTTAGGGTACATATTTGAGAACAAAACACAGAAACAGAAAAGACAAATGGTTTCTGATAAAATATAGTCAATCAGAACAAAATATTTTCATTTAAGATAAAACGCCAAGCAAAAAACGTCTTTCCAAAAGATGTCGAAAGGACAGTAGTTAACTGCTGAGAGGACTGCCCAGGAAAAGTGTGAGCAGGTTAACTGGCCAGGTCGACATGATCTTAACAGTGTTGACTGGGCCATAAAACTCCAACTCAAATTAAAAATTAAAAAAACTAAGGTTTCTAGATAGCGTTTATAGATTTTTTCAATATTTCTACTAAGGGAGGCAAATTTTATAACCTTGTATTTACTTGTATTGGCTTTACTGCATGCCAAGCCCCTTCTGAAAGGGGTTTTCTCTTAAACGAAAGAATTTCCTATGAAGGGGAGCAAAGTCTTTCCTTATTTGGGTGGCTTTTTTTCAGAAGGGGCAAAAACCAGGTTGACAGTATTGCCTCCCCTTAAAGTGTATTCTTTTACCTTAACTGGACCGATGGACGAAACAAGCAGCACATTTTGATTACACTGTATAGTTCAAATGGTCAGTCTCTGGAGCTTGCACGGTCAGTATAATGAAGGTACAGACACTGCTTTTACTGTACAACTTAGTCTGTGTCTGTACTGATTACATAAAAGATAAAGCTGTTTTTGCTGTGACAGCTTAAACTGATGAGCGCTGTAGGTGGGTTGAATATTATCATCAGTGATCTCTTACTTCTCATGTCTTAAGACAAGCTAAATCTCTTCTTTATCTGAATGCTCATCTCTGATATTTTCCAGAGTAAAACAGATACAAACAGAACTGGGTTCACAAATCATCTCAGATTTTGAAGAAGCCTTCCAAGGTAGTGGGGCAAAGGTATGTGGAAACAAAACTTAAATCTCAGTATTAGATTGGAGAGATATCCAGATGAAATAGCTTTTCTCCTCTCCATGAAACTGTCTTAGCTGAGTTGTAGACAAGCTCTACAGAGCTTACATCAATTGTTTCAAAAAGTGACGAAAGATAAATGTATAATTGTAACTTGAAATATTTTCAAGGCGAGCTCAAACATCACACTTGCATTAAATATTACTGTACTGTTAATGGAGTCTTGAGCATACCTTGGTGTTTAGAGAAATTTGAAAACAGGACTCTTTTTAGCTCACCTGAGCCGAAGGCTCATGGTGAGCTATTGTGATCACTCACCGTCCGTCGTCGTCCGGATGTCCGTCTGTCCACAATCTTTAAACAACATCTCCTCCTAAACCACTGGTGGGAATTTGACCAAACTTCACAGGAATGATCCTTGGTTGGTCCCCTTTCAAAGTTGTTCAAATGATTCCGGTTCATTGCATATCTAGGTCACAGGAGCTAAAAATAGATTTTTTAATAAAAAACTTAAAAAAATCTTCTTGTCCGAAACCACTGGACCGATTTCAATATAATTTTGCAAAAATGTTCCTTTGGTGATCTTCTACCAAGATTGTTCAAGCCATCTGGATTCGTCAAAAAACATGGCCGCCAGGGGGGCGGGGCTTATTTTCCGTATATATCTGTATAGAAAACTTTAAAAATCTTCTTGTCCGAAACCACTGGACTGAATTCAATATAATTTTGCAAAAATGTTCCTTTGGTGATCCATTACCAAGATTGTTCAAGCCATTTGGATTCGTCAAAAAACATGGCCACCAGGGGGCGGGGCTTATTTTCCCTATATATCTATATAGAAAACTTTAAAAATCTTCTTGTTAGAAACCACTGGACTGATTTCAGTATAATTTTGCAGAAATGTTCCTTTGGTGAACCTCTACCAAGATCATTCAAGCTATTTGGATTTGTCAAAAAACATGGCCGCCAGTGGGCGGAGCTTATTTTCCCTATATAGCTACATAGAAAACTTAAAAAATCTTCTTGTTAGAAACCACTGGACCGATTTCCATATAATTTTGCAAAAATGTTCCTTTGGTGATCCTCTACCAAGATTGTTCAAGCCATTTGGATTCGTCAAAACACATAGCCGCCAGGAGGGGTGGGGCTTATTTTCCCTATATGTATCTATATAGAAAACTTAAAAAATCTTCTTGTCAGAAACCACTGGAACGATTGCAATATAATGTGGCAGAAATGTTCCTTTGGTGATCCTCTACCAAGATTGTTCAAGCCATTTGGATTTGTCAAAAAACATGGCTGCCAGAGGGGTGGGGGGGGGGGGGGGGGGAGCTTATTTTCCCTATATATCTATATAGAAAAACTTGAAAAATCTTCTTGTCAGAAACCACTGGACCGGTTTCATTATAATTTGGCAAAAATGTTTCCTTGGTGATCCTCTACCAAGATTGTTCAAGTAATCATGATTTGTCAAAAAACATGGCTGGTAGGGGCGGGGCTTATTTTCCCTATTATATCTATATAGAAAACTTGAAAAAATCTTCTTGTCAGAAACCACTGGATCGATTTTGAATATAACTTGGCAGATATGTTTCCTTGGTGACCCTTTACCAAGATTGTTCAAGCTATCATGATTTGTCAAAAAACATGGCTGGTAGGGGCGGGGCTTATTTTCCCTATTATATCTATATAGAAAACTTGAAAAAATCTTCTTGTCAGAAACCACTGGATCGATTTTGAATATAACTTGGCAGATATGTTTCCTTGGTGACCCTTTACCAAGATTGTTCAAGCTATCATGTTTTGTCAAAAAACATGGTTGGTAGGGGGTGGGGGGGGCGGGGCTTATTTTCCCCGTATATCTACATAGAAAACTTTAATGATCTTCTTGTCAGAAACCACTGAACTGATTTCAATTTAACATTGCAGAAATGTTTCTTATGTAACCCTCTATCAAGGTTATGCAAGCCGTCATGATTCATCAAAAAACAGGGCCGCCAGGAGGCGGGGCTTATTTTCCCTATATATCTATACAGAAAAACTTTAAAAGTCTTCTTTTCAGAAACCACAGGACCGATTTCATTACAACTTGGCAAAAATGTTTCCTTGGTGACCCTCTACCAAGATTGTTCAAGTAATCATGATTTGTCAAGAAACATGGCTGCTGGTGGGTGAGGCTTATTTTCCCTCTATATCTAAATAGAAAACTTTAAAAATCTTCTTGTTAGAAACCACTGAACCGATTTCAGTTTAACTTAGCAGGAATGTTCCTTTGGTTACCCTCTACCAAGTTTGTTCAAGCTGTCACGATTCGTCATGGTTATAAAATTTATAAATAAATCTTAGAGCAGTGAACTTGGCTGAAACTTCAACATTAAGTATGCAAATCTGTTTGCTCAGGTGAGCGATATAGGACCATCATGATCCTCTTGTTTTTTTATAATGAGACATGAATGACAGAAAGAAAAACAAAGTACATTTCTAGTATTTCTTATATGGTTGTTTTACGCCCGTTTGAAAAATGGGACATATTATGTTACAGGGTATGGTGTCCGTCCGTCCTCTCCTACAGTTTACATCCGATCAAGCTGAAACTTGGTATATAGTTAGATCATGATGTGGAGCAGCGCATATTGTTTCGGGGTTACAGTCCACCAAATATTAGCAGAGTTATGCCCTTTGAAAATTTTAGAAAACTTTTTGTTTCTGGTTAACTCTTTCTTCACTTTATATCCGATCAAGCTGAAACTTCATTTATAGTTAGACCATGATGTGGAGCAATGCATATTGTTTCGACGTTACAGTCCACCAAATATTAGCAGAGTTATGCCCCTTTGAAAATTTCTTTAAACTTTTCATTTCCGGCTGACTCCTCCTACAATTTACATCCGATCAAGCTGAAACTTCATTTATAGTTAGACCATGATGTGGAGCAGCACATATTATTTGGAGGTTACAGTCCACCAAATATTAACAGAGTTATGCCCCTTATAAAATTTCTGTAAATTTTTTGTTTCCAGCTAAGTCCTCCTACAGTTTACATCCGATCCGAAGCTGAAACTTCTTAAATAGTTACACGATGATGTGGAGCAGCGCAGGTTATTTCTAGGTCATAGTACACCAAATTTTGGCATAGCTATGCCCCTTTTCGTAATTTTGTAAACTTTTTGCAGCATATTGTTTAGAGGAAATAGTATACAAATTTTATTCTACAATAGGTACATGTATATTTTTTGTAAATAACTAAAGTTATGGCCATATGGACACGTATTTTATTTATTTATTTTTTTAGCTCACCTGAGCTGAAGGCTCAAGGTGAGCTGTTGTGATCACTCACCGTCCGTCGTCGTCGTCGTCCGTATGTCCATCCGTCCGTCCATCCACAATCTTTAAACAACATCTCCTCCTAAACCACTGATTGGATTTTGACCAAACTTCACAAGAATGATCCTTGGTTAGTCCTCTTTCAAAGTTGTTCAAATGGTTCCGGTCCTTTGCATATCTAGGTCACAGGAGCTAAAAATAGATTTTTTAACTAAAACCTTAAAAAATCTTCTTGTCAGAAACCACTGGACCGATTTCAATATAATTTTGCAGAAATGTTTCTTTGGTGATCCTCTACCAAGATTGTTCAAGCCATTCGGATTCGTCAAAAAACATGGCCGCCAGGGGGCAGGGTTTATTAGCTCACCTGAGCACGAAGTGCTCATGGTGAGCTATTGTGGTCAGTCAATGTCTGTCGTCCGTCATCCGTCGTGCGTCGTGCGGCGTCAACAATTGCTTTAAAAGCCTACTCCTCCTACACCCCTGGGCCAATTGACTTGATACTTGCTAGGAAGCATCGGGGTGACTTGTAGATCAAAAATAGTTAAAATCGGTCCGATCGGAAATCCAAGATGGCCACCATGGCCGCCATCTTGAAAATCTATTTTTCGCTTCTTCTCCTGAACCAATAGGCCAATTGACTCCAAACTTGCTAGGAACCATCAGGGTGACTTGTAGATCAAAAATAGCTAAAATCATGCCGATCGGAAATCCAAGATGGCCGCCATGGCCGCCATCTTGAAAATCTATTTTTAGCTTCTTCTCCTGAACCGAAAGGCCAGTTGACTCCAAACTTGCTAGGAAGCATCAGGGTGACTTGTAGATCAAAAATAGCTAAAATCGTGCAGTTCGGAAATCCAAGATGGCCGCCATGGCCGCGGTCTTGAAAATCTATTTTTCGCTTCTTCTCCTGAACCGAAAGGCCAATTGACTCCAAACTTGCTAGGAAGCATCAAAGTGACTTGTAGATCAAAAGTAGCTAAAATCGTGCCGATTGGAAATCCAAGATGGCCGCCATGGTGGCCATCTTG
Organism: Anodontia alba; assembly: GCA_964016985.1. Taxonomy (NCBI): domain Eukaryota; kingdom Metazoa; phylum Mollusca; class Bivalvia; order Lucinida; family Lucinidae; genus Anodontia; species Anodontia alba. The sequence goes on along the minus strand of OZ024830.1, from coordinate 62,474,468 downwards.
AAAATCTATTTTTTGCTTCTTCTCCTGAACCGAAAGGCCAATTAACTCCAAACTTGCTAGGAAGCATCAGGATGACTTGTAGATAAAAAATAGCTAAAATTGTGCCGGTCGGAAATCCAAGATGGCCGCCATGGCCGCCATCTTGAAAATCTATTTTTCGCTTCTACTCCTAAACCCAAAAGCCAATTGACTCCAAACTTGGTAGGAGGCATTGGGGTGACTTATAGATCAAAAATAGCTAAAATCGTGCCTATCGGAAATCCAAAATGGCCGCCATGGCAGCCATCTTGAAAATCTATTTTTCGCTTCTTCTCCTAAACCGAAGGCCAGTTGACTCCAAACTTGGTAGGAAGCATCGATATGACTTGTAGATCAAAAATAGCTAAAATCATGTCGATCGTAAAACCAGGATGGGCGCCATGGCAGCCATCTTGAAAATCTATTTTTCGCTTCTTCTCCTGAACCGAAAGGCCAGTTGACTCGAAACTTGGTAGGAAGCATTTGGGTGACTTGTAGATCAAAATTAGCTAAAATCATGCCAGTCGTAAATCCAAGATGGCCGCCATGGCGGCTATCTTGAAAATTTATTTTTCGCTTCTTCTCCTAAACCCAAAAGTCACTTGACTCGAAACTTAGTAGGAAGCATCAGGGTGACTTGTAGATCAAACATAGCTAAAATCGTTCTGATCAGAAATCCCAGATGGCCACCATGGCCGCCATTTTGAAAAATCTATATTTAGCTTCTTCTCCTGCACCAAAAGGCCAATTGACTCCAAACTTCGTAGGAGACATTGGGGTGACTTGTGGATCAAAAATAGCTAAAATCGTGCCAATCGGATATCCAAGATGGCCGCCAAGGCAGCCATCTTGAAAATCTATTTTTCGCCTCTTCTCCTGAACTGAAAGGCCAGTTGACTCGAAACTTGGTAGGAAGCATCGGGGTGACTTGTAGATCAAAGATAGCTAAAATCGTGCCGATCGTAAATCCAAGTTGGCTGCCATTTAGAGTTTGTTCAAATGATCACGCTCAGTTGACTGGCATGCCATATATCTTCTTCTTCAAAATAAAGAACTGCTTAAATGATGATCTTTTCATAAGTTGCGATGACAGGATTGGAAAAATGTTGCATAACATCTGCATATCTGCAGTGGCTATGTCACTCAGGTGAGCGACCCGTGGCCTGTGGGCCTCTTGTTTTCCCTATGTATCTATATAGAAAACTATAAAAATCTTCTTGTCAGAAACCACTGGACCGATTTCAATGTAATTTTGCAGAAATGTTCCTTTGGTGATCCTCTACCAAGGTTGTTCAAGCCATTTGGATTCGTCAAAAAACAAGACCGCTAGGGGGCGGGGCTTATTTTCCCAATATATCTCTATAGAAAACTTTAAAAATCTTCTTGTCAGAAACCGCTGGACTGATTTCCATATAATTTAGCAGAAATGTTCCTTTGGTGATCCTCTTCCAAGATTGTTCAGGCCATTTGGATTCGTCAAAAAACGTGGCCGCCAGGGGGCGGGGCTTATTTTCCCTATATATCTATATAGAAAACTTTAAAAAGCTTCTTGTCCGAAACCACTGGACCGATTTCAATATAATTTTGCAAAAATGTTCCTTTGGTGATCCTCTACCAAGATTGTTCAAGCCATTTGGATTCGTCAAAAAAACATGGCTGCCAGGGGGTGGGGCTTATTTTCCCTATATAACTATATAGAAAACTTTAAAAATCTTCTTGTCAGAAACCACTGGACCGATTTCCATATAATTTTGTAGAAATGTTCCTTTAGTGATCCTCTACCAAGATTTTTCAAGCCATTTGGATTCGTCAAAAAACATGGCCACCAGGGGGCGGGGCTTATTTTCCCTATATATAGAAAAATGTAAAAATCACTTGTCCCAAACCACTGGACCGATTTCCACATAATTTTGCAGAAATGTTCTTTTGGTGATCCTCTACCAAGATTGTTCAAGCCATTTGGATTCGTCAAAAAACATGGCCGTCAGGGGGGCAGGGCTTATTTTCCCTATATATGTATCTATATAGAAAACTTTAAAAATCTTCTTGTCCGAAACCACAGGACCGATTTCAATATAATTTTGCAAAAATGTTCCTTTAGTGATCCTCTACCAACATTGTTCAAGCCATTATGATTCTTAAAAAAATATGGCTGCAAGGGGCTGGGGCTTATTTTCCCTATATATCTATATAGAAAACTTGAAAAAAAAAATCTTCTTGTCAGAAACCACTGGACCAATTTCAGTATAACTTGGCAGAAATGTTTCCTTGGTGACCCTTTACCAAGATTGTTCAGGCTGTCATGATTTGTCAAAAAACATGGCTGCTAGGGGTTGGGGCTTATTTTCCCTGTATATCTATATAGAAAACTTGAAAAAATCTTCTTGTCAGAAACCTCTGGACTGATTTCAATATAGCTTGGCAGACATGTTACCTTGGTGACCCTTCCTTGGTGTCCCTTTACCAAGATTGTTCAAGTAATCGTGATTTGTCAAAAAACATGGCCGCTAGCGGGTGGGGCTTATTTCCCTATATATCTATATAGAAAACTTTAATAATCTTCTTGTCAGAAACCACTGGACCGATTTCAATATAACCTAGCAAGAATGTTTCTTTGGTGACCCTCTACCAAGGTTGTTCAAGCTGTCATGATTCGTCAAAAAACATGCCCTCTATGTGGGCGGGGCTTATTTTCCCTATATATCTATATAAAAAACTTTAAAAATCTTTTCATAAGAAACCGTTACACCGAATTCAATGTAACTTGACAGGAATGGTGACTTTCTACCAAGATTGTTCAAGCTTTCATGATACGTCAAAAAACGTGGCCCCCAGAGGGGGTGGGGCTTATTTTCCGTATATATCTGTATAGGAAACTTTGAAATTCTTCTTGTCAAATACCCCTGACCGATTTCAATGTTGCTTTGGTGACCCTCTACCAAGAATGTTCAAGCAATCCTGATTTGTCAAAAAAATGGCTGTTAGGGGGTGGGGCTTATTTTCCCTATATATCTAGATAGAAAACTTTGAAAATCTTCTTGTGAGAAACCACTGAACCGATTTCAACTTAACTTGGTTTAACTTGGTAAACAGATTGTTCCTTTGGTGACCCTCAACCAAGTTTTTTCAAGGTGTCATGATTCGTCAAAAAGAAAAAAATGGCTGTTAGGGAGTAGGGCTTTATAGCAATATAAAACACTTTAAAAATCTTTTTGTCAGAAACCACTGGACCAATTTCAATATAACTTGGCAGAAATGTTCCTTTGGTGACCCTCTTTCAAGATTTAGTTGTCATGATGCGTTAAAAAGAAAAAAACATGGCTGCTGTGGGGGGTTGGTGGGGGGTGGGGGGGTGCAGGGCTATAAAATTTAGAGCAGTGAACTTGGCTGAAACTTCAACACTAATATAAGTATGCAAATCTGTTTGCTCAGGTGAGCGATATAGGACCATCGTGGTCCTCTTGTTTTCATCTTTTATTAGGCTTGCACAGAAACTTTGCCAATACTAAATCTTGATAAATAAGTTAAATGATATAGAATTAAGAAGCTTGACTAATATCAAAACTTATAAACAATTTTTTTGGATTTTTTTTTTAAATACTCGTCTGAATTGCCTCCCTTGAAGTACAAAAATAAAATCAGTATAAAACAAGTTAAAGCTTTACAAAAGTTTTCCATTTTTTTTTTTGGTTGTTTAGTTTTGTTTTGTTATTGTTTGGTCAGATATTGAAGTATAGGAAAAACAAATCAGCCAAAGGCTCATATGAGCTTATAGTATAGCCATGCTTCTGTCATCTGCACTGAAATATACAGGAGTCAGTTTATGTGCTACATCTTATTACGTGCCATGGGCATATAATGCCCTGCTTGGCGGAGCTCTTGTTTACATGTGTATTACATGTCCTTTCTGAGGCTCAGAAATACATGTGGTATTTTTGGCTTGTATTGTAGTATTTTTTATCTAATGAGTATAATGTGTTTAGAAATAAGAATAAATCAACACCTTTAGCTTACCTGAGCTGAAGGCTCACAAGGTGAGCTTATAGTATAACTAGGCTCCGTCGTCCGTCTCTGTCTCTGTGCATCCACACTTTCGAACAAGAATAGCTCTGAGGCCACTTGACCAGTCTTGATCAAATTTCACTCGTCACATCATTGAGATAGGGGACTGGCTGTTATAGGTTTTGGGGCAGATCTGATTTGAACTTTTGTTTCCACCACAGCCAAAAGGTCCCAGAGACGTATAATGGAGGAAAATGTCCTGAAGATAGCGATTTGATTTTTTATCTAATCTATATCAAACTAGATAAGGAGGACAGGGATAAAATCACAGACAAGTTCCATTTTGGCCCACTTTTTACTATGGCATGAGAGTTGCCCGCCCTTGAGGGCCCCACAGAATTTGGAAAATGTCTGGATGTTAGCGATTTCATTATACCCCTGTTCGTATGCCAAAGGAGTATATAGTTTCTTTGGTACATTCATCTGTCCATCCTTCCGTTCATCCGTACACCCCAATGGGTAGTTAGGAATGGGTAGTTAGGTGGCTTAGAATTATGGACACTTTCAGTGTATTTGAACAGGATTTATTCCATTAGCCACATAAAATCAGTCTTTTATATGGCTTATTTTCTGTTTTGTGGCTATTTTTTAGCCACATAAGTATGTTAAAATAGTGATGGTAGCCACATAACTATCCATTTGTTAGAATGGATGTGAGTCTGTCTATTAATGCCTGCTATAACCAAGTTTTACTTCAAAGTTTTTTTGATTAGGTATATCTCTGCAGCCACTTATCAGAAACTATTCATATTCACTATGGGTGCACCTTGGAGGGTTCTCTTTCATTCAACATCTATGGACCCCTGGGTCATGCCTTTGGGCAGGGCTAGAGGTCAAACTCTAGGACGCCTCAATTGCAGTTTGTTTATTCTAAAGAAGGATGGGCATCAGGCATGTTTATCACATAAACATTCAGTGTTATAAGGTCAAGGTCATTGTGACCAAATTTTTATGCTCCAGTGATTTTGCCTTATATCTTGAAGACAATTTCATGGATTAATGTGGTACTTGAGATTGATTCTGTGTGACACCATGATTGACATTATAATAAATGTAGGTCACCTTGACCTATATTTCATGATCCAGTGATTTTGCGTTATATCTTGAATGTTATTTGATGTATGAACATCATTATTTAGGATTATGAATTAGTATGATCAGACATTTGACCTAAAAGTTAATATAGGTCACTGTGGCCTCATAGACTTAGGAAAATGTTGTCTGGAGGATAGCAATTTAATTTTTGATTGACTCTTCATCAGTCTTGCAGGTAATGGGGACAGTCATAAAATCTTGGACTAGTTTGATTTTGGAGCAGATCAGACTATTCACATGAGCATTACTTGCCCTTTAGTCTCCCATAGACATATAATGGGGAAAATGTTGTCCAGATGATAGCAACTTCAGTATTGATGGAATCCTCAACAAACGTGCAGATAACGAGGAAAGGCATAAAATCTCAGACAAGTTCGATTTTGGCCAACTTTTGACTATTGGCTTGAGAGTTACTGCACCCCTGAGAGCCCCATAGACTTTGGAAAATGTTGTCTGGACAATAGCACTTTCATTTTGGTCAAATCAACATCAGACTTGCCATAATGAGGACAGCCATAAAATCTTGGACTAGTTTGATTTTGAGTCAGATTAGACTATTCACATGAGGTTTACTTGCCCTTTAGTCTCCCATAAACATATAATGGGGAAATTGTTGTTCGGATGATAGTGACTGCATTTTTGATCAGAAGATCTTCATCAAATGTGAAAATAACAAAGACCTGCATAAATTCTTGGACAAGCTCGATTTTGGCCCAGTTTCAATTATTAGCATCATTAACCACCCTGGAGGGCCTCATAGACTTTGGAAAATGTTGTCCGGAAAGTACCTATTTCATTTTTAACCAAATCTTCATCAGATTTGCAAGTAATGAGGACACCATAAAATCTTGAACAAGTGCGATTTTGGGGCAGATAAGACTATTCACATGAGAGTTAGTTGCCCTTTAGTCTTCCACAGACATATAATGGGGAAAATGTTGTTGGATGATAGCGACTTCATTTTTTATCGAATCTTCATCAGATGAGGAGGACAGGCATAAAATCACTGACAAGTTTGATTTTGGCCGATGTTAGACAATTAGCATGAGAGTTAACCACCCTTGAGGGCCTCATAGACTTAGGAAAATGTTGTCCAGACAATAGTAATTTCATTTTTGATCATATCTTCATCAGACTTGTAGGTTATGAGGCCAGCCATAAAATCTTGGATGAGTTCAGTTTTGGGGCAGGTCGGATTATTCACATGAGAGTTACTTGCCCTTTAGTGTCCCATAGACATATAATGGGGAAAATGTCTAGACGATAGCAACTTCAGGATTGATAGACTCTTCATCAAATGTGCAGATAATGGGGACAGACATAAAATCTTGGACGTTGGATTTTAGTGTGATTTAGACTATTGGCATGATAGTTACCCACCCTTGAGTGTCTCAGAGACTAGGAAAATGTTGTGCTGATGATAGCTACTTCATTTTAATGGGAAAATGGTGTCCCCATGCTAATACGTCCACTTTTGTTGCTAGTAATCAGGACAGGCATAAAAGCTTGGGCAAATTTGATTCTGGTTTTCATGGCCCATCTTACTCTCCTCAGGTGTCTTAGATGACATATATATATCTCCAATCAATACAGGACATTGAAATACTTCAAACAAAAGATGTGTTTGTGTTAACTATGTATGCATAGGATGAATCCTTTGGCAAAAACCTCTGTGATGGTCACTTGGAATTTGAACTATATTCATACTTTCAGCTAATTGTTCCTCAGGTGAGTGAAAATTGCCCTCTTGGGCTACTTGTTTGATTAAGCTATGGCTCTCTGCTTACAGTATGGTCCTGGTAACCAGCGACAGCTGAAAGAAGCTTGTTTTGTTGTCAATGTTCTTGACCAGAAGGTGAAAAGAGAGTTACTGGGATGGTTTGTGAAGCTGCAGCTGTCAGAATATCTTGTGCTATTTGGAGAAAACCAAGATGTAAGTTCACAATTATCCTTTTGATACATAGCATAGATTTGAGTGGGTGCTCTGTGTACTGTGTGGAATCACTTAAGTAAGATGATTTTAAACAAGTGTCTGCAACAAATCATTCCTAACTAAATAGAAATAGACCTTATTATTATACCCCCTACATAGGAAGTATGCCAAAGGGATATATAGTTTTCGTCGGTTCAGTCCGTTTGTCTGTCTGCCAGTCTATCCGTGATTACATTCTTTAATCCTTTCTATAACCAAGTTTTACTTTTAAGTTTTTTAATTACTTATATCCTTGCAGCCACTGATAAAAAACTTTAAATATTTGGTATGGGGGTACCTGGGAGGGTTCTCTTCCACTCTACATCTATGAACCCTGGGTCATACCCCAGGGTGGGGCTAGAGGTCAAAATCTAGGACACCCCAATAAAGTAGTATATTGTAGTTTGTTTAAACAAAATACTCCTAAATAAAGAAGGGTGGGCATTAGACATGTTTATCACATCAACATTCAGTGTAATATGGTCAAGGTCATTGTGACCTTATTTTCATGCTCCAGTGATTTTACCTTATATTTTGAAGACTATTTCATGGATGTGGTACTTAGGATATTGGTTCTGTGTGACACCACAATTGACATCTTAACAAATGTAGGTCACCTTTACCAATATTTCATGGTCCAGTGATTTTTGCCTTATATCTTGAATGTTATTTGTTATATGAGCCTTATTATTGGGGATAATGAATCAGTATGATCCAACAGTTGACCTAAAAGTACTGTAGGTTTCTTAGATCTATATTTCATGGTCCATTGATTTTATGTATGACTGTCATAGTTTGGGATTATATTTCGTAACCCTATGAGCTTGTCTTATATCTCCCACTATTTGATACTCCAGTGTCATATTTACGTATAATGACACAGTGTGACCCAAACTTTGACCTCAGAGTAAATACAAATCAGCATGACATATTTCATGGTCTAGTGATTTTGCTGAATATCATTTAGTTTATTGAATGGATTAACATCAAAGTTGATGTAATGGATCAATTAGACCATCAGATTGATCTATCAAGTTTATGTAGGTCACTGACCTATATTTTATGGTCCAGCAATTTAGCTTCATGTCTTGAAGACTATTTATTCCAGAAATAGTGTACTTGGGATGATAGATCAGTGTCACTCAGAAACTGACCTTGTAAACTATAAGTGGGTCAGTGACCTTTATTTCATGGTCCATTGATTTTGCTTATATCATTGTTATTGACTTTAAAATATTTTATAATTAAAAAAATGGCACTGGCTGGGGTATTCATGACCCTCTGGGCACTTTCTCTAGTGACATGTGATCAGCTTAGACCCTTATATGTCTGCACAGTCTGGTCATGGTCTACACTATTTGCTAATAGAATGTTAAGGCCCATAATTTAAAGTAGTTACCAATGTAGACTGCATGGAGGTGTAGGCTGATCTGGGTCAGTGCTGTTTGCATAAGTCTGAAGGTTTTTTTATTTGGAGAGGCTTAATAGATTGAACATACGTGGTCCTATACAATTTATAAAACCTTTGTGACTTCCAGTTTGCTTTCCTGATGACATAGACTCCAATTGGTCTGGGTTCATTTTGTTACAATATGCAGTTAGACGCTTGTTTTGCTCATATTTTATACCTGTGAGTAAGACAATTACAGAAAACCAATTCTAGGGATTGCCAAATCTCCTGAGGAGCTATCAGAGAGGGGTGGTCAGTGGTGGCGAAGGTGTCGTGTATCTTGCGTCACCAGGGCGTCCAACTGATATTGGCTTACAGTTGGGCAAGGCCACATATCCTTGTTGTAGCAGGTAAGGGTAGAGGAAGAAATTTTTTTATTTTGTCTGTTTCTTCACTTTCATTTCTGTTCCTCTTTCTTCCCTATCCCTCTCTTACGTCTCTACTATCTCATCTATCTCTTTTCTCCTTTCCTCTGGGAGACGACACAAAATGACCCACAAGGGCTGACATGTCGTTAAACCCCAACACAATCAATCAAAGAGATTGCACAGTTGGTGATTTGCCATGGCAAATCTCCATGCTCCCTTGATCTTGCCATCCACAGGCTAGGTTTAATTAATATGTTGTTGCATGAGTCTTGTACATGAGAAAGTTATATATAGCAAATCCAATTCAAAGGCATCTATTGGTGTTGAAGGTAGAATAGTAGACAAAAATCAATGCCAATGTTTAATCATTTGACCCCTGCTCTAGGGGCTGGGAATAAAAATTATTGAAGTGTATCATCCAGATCTAAGCAGATCGATGGTATACATTTCCTAAAGCCGGCCTCGGTGGCTCAGTTGGATGTGCCGTCCGACTGGAGACCAGGAGGTCGCGGGTTCAACCCCCGCCGAGATCGGCAACATTCTTTCGTGGAGATTGATCGTGAAATATTTTCTACGGTCATTCTCTCCCTTCAGCTGTTTCAAGAAGGGCAGTTGTCAGTTTCTGGCGAAAGAATGTGCACAACTGGTTAACCGCTTAGAGGACTAAGCCTGCCCAGTAAACGTGTGGTTAGGTAAACTGACCACGCTCTACATGACCCCATTGGGTTGACTGGGCCGTAAAACCTCAACACAAACAAACAAATATTTCCTAAAGTATATTACAAAGGAAGTTTTATAAGAGGGGAATTATCATAACGAATATATTAACCTTCTCTAAACAGTAATGGCAATTATGTCTTAAATCAATTATTCCATTGTCTACCTTTATACGTCAACGATTAGGACAATGTGAAAAAGTTAGTATATTTACGAAACGGTGATGAAATAAAAGTTCTTTACATTATTCTATAATATGTTAGGACCATATAATTACATTCCCCATCTTTGGTCCGCTCCGTTAATAAGAACTAGTGGTTCTTCTCATCATAAAGATTACAAAGTTCAGTTAACGAGTAATAAAAAGAAGACAATCTGGAAAATCTGTATCTCTCCCAGATATGTTGTTCCATAAATAAAACATCGTAATATCTGATGATGGATATTTATAATTGAATATAAAGACAATTCCTTCAAGACATATCGATATCGTCATAAGGCTGGACTGTCCTAGTAAATTATAATGGAGTTCTTATACAATTAAACTTCACATTTTAGGAAGTTCTGCAATTACACTTTTGTCAGATCTTCATAGTTTATTTTTTTATTTTTTTTTTTTTTTTAATCTGTTAGGAATGTACCTGAAGTTGTACAGTTATACGAGTATATACTATAAATGGATGTTTCATTAAACATTTACGTTTATAGGCAATTAAAGATTACTTGATAATGATTGGAGATATTATATAAGATCCGATATATATATAAATGTCTTCATATTGTCATTAATTTTGATAGTTAAATTTGTTTTAATGGTTAGATTGACCTATTCACGTTGCATTTTATAGGTTTTAAATTTCATTGACCCATTCTTAAACAAGTAATCTCTCGATCTTTAGTGTGAAACAACTGTGTCTGATTACTCGGGAGTATTCATCTGCTAATACGCTTGTTAAGTCAAACTGCGACAAGCTTTCAGTTTATATAATGGATATATCCTACGGTTCAGTTCAGGGAGAATACATCCGTTAAGTTCCAGTTACTTTCTTACTTCATCAATACAGTCGTTGTCGATAAAGAACTCATTTTCTATCTTCGAACAGAGAAATAATGAGTTTCTGTTCTTTGTATCTTGGCTTGAAGATGAAATTACATCTATCTTCAACCAATATGACTTACAATTTTAATGAATAAGAACACTATACAATACATCTTTCACTCTTGTATTAAGAATTGTCTGTAACACAACTGTGGTGTAATCACTCTCCCGATCTACACATAGATCTTGAGAGTACCTCCTTCCTTCCTGAAATCCAAAATATATATAGAAAATAGATATATTTCAGGAGGTGTTAATTATTAAGAGAATTGTTTTACATTATTTATATGTTCAAAAAAAGGTAAGAGAAGTGCCACAATCACAAACTGCAGCCCTTGCCAGACACCAAGAGGAAGAGGAAGCCGACAAAAACCAAACAAGCACAAATAGAACAAACATACGAAAAGCACTAAGACTAGGCCCCCCTCCCCAAGCGAGGCAATTGCAGTGCCAAAAAGGACCCCAAAACACAAGAACAAAACAACACAAGGCAAGACATAAAACAAATCGCCCCGCAGAACAAACCACAAAGCAACAAAGAGCAAGACCACCGCCCTAGAATGGTCAGTAGAGTAAATCACCAGGGGGTTTAAAGCACTTTAATAGCTAGCCAGATTGAGCTCAAGAATTAGCATCCTTTAGAGTCTTCTATTAACATATAAGGTATTAACACCTTAAAGATATGTTATGAGTTAATCTAACTCATTCTTACTATTACAATATGGAAATAGAATGTATCTGATTCCTTAGAGTTTCCCGAGTCTCAATCTAGAAGTATAGGGACTCTATATAGTATTTTTGTTAGAATAGGAGAGCTCCTCCCTCCTAATCTGCAAATTCTAGCATATTATCTATAGGTTAATATATTGTGCAGTTAAAATGAAGTTTTTAAATGTAAAACATATTTATACCCCCGACATACGAAGTATGTTTTCGCTTTTCCGTTCATACATATGTTCATTCGTTCGTTCGTTCATTCGTCTTCCGTCACAGGGTCAAAGTTTTTGTGTTAAAGTTTATAAGACCTCATATTTTGAAGACCCTTTGATGGATTTCATTCATATTTGGCATGATGGTAGATATAGGTCAAAAATTTTTTCAGCACCATCCACACCCTGGGGGTGACATTGGGGTAAGGTCATGGACTTAGAATTTTCATAAAAAAGTCAAAGTTTTTTATGTTTAAGTTTATATAGCTGTATCATCAAGACCCTCGAGGAATTCCATTTATATTTGACATGTTGGTAGATATCGGCCTAGTGTTTTACTCAGCATGATCCCCACCCCGGTTGTGACCGAGGTCAAGGTCACAAACTTAGAATTTTCGTATAAAAGTCAAAATTTTTGTGTTTAAGTTTATATAGCCATATCATCAAGACCTTTTGTTAAATTTCATCATCCCCTAACTGAAAAGTTGAGCGGATATAGCTATCAGCAAGGAATCTGTTCTTCTGTCCGTCCGTCTGTTGAAGCATTATTCGTTCATGTTTTATTTTTGTCTTAGGGTCAAATTTTTTACGTTAAAGTTTATAAGACCTTATATTATGAAGACCCTTTGATAGATTTCATTCCATATTTGGCCTGATGGTAGTTATAGGGCTTAAGTTTCTATCAGCATGAATCCTACCCCGGGGGATAACCTTGGGGTCAAGGTCACGGACTTAGAATTTTCATAAAAACGTCAAAATTTTTGTGTTTATGTTTATACATGTATAGCTATACCATCAAGACCCTTTGAGGAATTTCATTTATATTTTATTTTTTGGTAGATATAGGTCTAGAGTTTTACTCAGCTTCATCCCCATCCCGGGGTATGACCTTGAGGTCAAGGTCACAGACTTAGAAATTTCATATAAAAGTAAAAAAATTTGCATCTAAGTTTATATAGCTATACCATCAAGACCTTTTGTTGAATTTTGTTATCCTCCTACTGTTAGGTTTAGGGTATATGGCTATCAGCATGGAATCCATCTGTCCATCCATCCATCTGTCTGTCCATAAACACATTATTGTGCACCCCAACTCCTAAGTACCCTTTGAGCTATTTTCACGAAACTCTATCAAGTTGCAGAGGGCATTTGGTAGGGGTGTCGGGTACAAGAAAGACAACTCTAACTTACTTGGTACATGAGTTATATCCCCATGTCTCCAAAATTGTAAAAATTTTGTGCGAAGCTTAACTTTAAAACACGTTAAGAGGCATATCACATTCATATCTACATACTTCACCAGTATGTAGAGGACATTGAGTAGGCATATCACATTCAAGAATGACACTCTAACCAACTCCATTCTGCAGTTTTTGCCCTTGGATATTTAAATCTTGTGTGGGCAATAACTCTAAAAATTCTTAAAGATTTTTTTGTGATACTTTACCGATATATAGAGGACATTAAGTAGACAGGTCATGTTAAAATTTTCATTAAAATTTATATAGCTATATTATGAAGACCCTTTCGTTGGTTTCATTAATATTAAGCATGATGGTATATATAGGTCTGAAGTTTTTCTCGGCACCATCCCCAAGCTGGGGTATGGCTTTTAAGTCAAGGTAACAGACTTTTCATACAAATATCATTTTTGCTTATATTATAAAGACTGATTGATTTCACTGATCTATGGTGATAGTTATAGGGCTAAAGTTTTAATTAGCTCAATCCCTGCACCTGTTCCTAACCTGTGAGGTCTAGGGCTTCACATTATGTGTGATTGAATTCTTTCAATGTTATAACATATAGCATACAACTGCCTTCTCCAGAGTCAAAGCTACGTACTTTGTACTCTTTAAAAAGTGGCGGTAGCTCTGGTTGGGGATATACCTGCCCACTGGGCATTTTGTCTAGTTTAACTAGCATTACTTAACCTTTAGATAAGAGAGTCCCACCTTCTCCCCTGCACAGCTCTGTCTTCATTGTTTGTATTGTTTTATACATCAAAGAAACTGACATATGATCATTTAAGCTGGAAGAGTTACGTCATACAGGTGGTCAAGAAACCGACAAGAAGGTCTACGAGAATATTGACCCCAAATCTTCAGAAGTCTACCCCCTTGCTAACCAGTTTAGAAGAGAGAACACTGATGTTGTTGGTGACAAACCTGTGAAGAATGATGCAGGAGAGATGTCAGTGAGCGAAGACTCAAAGCAGAAGGCCTGGCTAGAGCACTACCAAAGGCTTCTCAACGTTGAGTTTGACTGGGACCCAGACCAACTGTCATATGAACCACCAGTGGAAGGCCCGCCCATCCCAATCACCATTGATATGGTTAAGAAGGCTATCTCACAGATGAAGGCTGGCAAAGCACCGGGCCCATCAGGCATAGTGGTGGAGATGATACGAGCCACCGGTGACATGGGCGCCTCCATGATCTATGACCTCGCAGTTGCAATCATTCGTGATGGCAAGGTACCCTCTGACTGGGAGCAGAGTTTCATTGTATGCCTCTACAAGGGAAAAGGGGATGCATTGGAAAGGGGCAACTACCGCGGTCTCGAGCTGACAGAGCAGGTTATGAAAATCCTGGAGAGGATTGTGGACGGCCTCATCAGACAGTTGGTGTCAATCGACGATTCCTAGTTTGGCTTCGTCCCAGGCAGAGGCACTACAGACGCAATCTTTGTTGTCAGGCAGCTGCAAGAGAAGTATCTAGCTGCCAATAAGAGACTCTACATGGCTTTCGTAGACCTGGAGAAGGCGTTTGATCGAGTACCTCGGAAGGTCATCTGGTGGGCGCTGAGAAAACTTGGTGTGGAGGAGTGGATTGTGCGACTGGTGCAGGAGATGTATGCAAATGCACGGAGCCATGTCCATGTTGGTGAGGGGTACAGTGAAGAGTTTGAAGTGAAGGTTGGTGTTCACCAAGGATCAGTACTCAGCCCGCTGCTCTTCATCATTGTGCTTGAAGACTTATCACAAGAGTTCCGCTCTGGGGTCCCCTGGGAGGACCTCTATGCCGATGACCTTGTTATCATTGCTGAATCGCTTGAGGAATGTGTCAGGAGGCTCTTGACTTGGAAAGAAGCAATGGAGAAGAAAGGACTGAGAGTAAATGCAGGAAAGACAAAGATCATGATCTGCGGTACGGGACTGAACCTCCTGCAGAGTTCAGGCGAGTTCCCATGTGCTGTCTGTTGCACTGGAGTGGGCAGCAACAGTATCTTCTGCAATGGCTGCAAACACTGGGTGCACAAGAAATGCAGTGGGCTCAAGCGCTTGAAAAAGTACCCTGAGTGCAGATGTACACGGTGCCAGGGAACTGCACGCCCCTTGGATGGCAGACCACAGAAGGACGTTCAGGTCGGACCTGACAAGCTTGAGGTGGTAGCTTCCTTTTGCTACCTAGGAGACATGCTCTCAGCAGCAGGTGGCTGTGAACTTTCAACCACAACACGTGTGAAAACCGCCTGGAAGAAGTTCAAGGATCTGCTACCAGTCCTCTCTTCACGTCACCTCTCTTTCAAAACACATAGCCGTGTGTACAGCTCGTGTGTGAAGCGCAGTGCGCCATGCCAGCGAGACTTGGCCATTGACAAAGCCGAACCTCCAGTGCCTGCAGCGAAATGACAGAGCAATCATCAGACAGATCTGCAATGTCAGGCCGCAAGACATTGTCACCACCAGGTCCAATGAGCTACTTGTGCAGCTTGGCATTGAGGATCTGGACCTCATTCTGAAGGAGAGAAGACTCCGATGGTATGGACACGTGGAACGCTCCAGTGGTACAGTCAAGACAGCCTTTGACATACAGGTTGATGGAAAGCGTGGGCCTGGGAGGCCCAAAATGACATGGAAGCAGCTGACAGAGAGTGATTGCAGAGAGTGGAAGCTCTAGGCTATCAACCCTCATGATAGACGTACCTGGAGATCAGGTGTGAGATCTGCCATGCGTGCAGCAAGCCAGCCCACTGATGTGGATGTTGCCCCTGTACCTGCATGTTAATCAAAAATCCGATTATGATATGATGATATATGAGGTAACTGCCTAAGAGACCTTCTAGATTCAGACTCCTTAAGACGACTGAAATGTCATTTTTCTGTGGAAGGTGTGAAATACAGGATAGAATAGCACATTATCTATAGGTTAAGTATTGCTAGTTAAAATATGTTTTACTATTAAAAACTTAATTTTTTCACCGGGTGAAAGAAATCTATGTTTTCTTCCTTTTTCTCGGGTCAAATTTCTAAATCTTTGTTATACCCCGACATACAAAGTATGTGGGGGTATATAGTTTGCGCTTTTCCATTCATCTGTTCGTTAGTTCTTAAGTACGTTCGTTTGTTCGTTCGTCTTTCCATCACAGGGTCAAATTTTTTGCGTCAAAGTTTATAAGACCTCATATTTTGAAGACCCTTTGATGGATTTCATTCATATTTGGCATGATGGTAGATATAGATCTAAAGTTTTTATCAGCACCATCCCCACACCCGGGGGTGACCTTGGGGTCAAGGTCACAGACTTAGAACTTTCATAAAAAAGTCAAAGTTTTTTGTGTTTAAGTTTATATAGCTATATCATCAAGATCCTTGAGGAATTTCATTTATATTGGACATGATGGTAAATATCGGCCTAGAGTCTTACTCAGCATGATCCCCACCCCGGTTGTGACCGAGGTCAAGGTCACAAACTTAGAATTTTCATATAAAAGTAAAAAATTTTGCGTTTAAGTTTATATAGCCATATCATCAAGACCTTTTGTTAAATTTCATTATCCCCTAACTGAATGTTGAGTGGATATAGCTATCAGCAAGGAATCTGTTCGTCTGTCCGTCCGTCCGTTGAAGCATTATTCATTCATACTTTATTTTTGTCTTAGGGTCAGGGTTTTTACGTTAAAGTTTATAAGACCTCATAGTTTGAAGTCCCTTTGATGGATTTCATTCATATTTGGCATGATAGTAGATATAGGTCTAAAGTTGTTATCAGCCCCATCCCCACTCTGGGGGTGACCTTGGGGTCAAGGTCTTGGACTTAGAATTTTCATAAAAAAGTCAAAGTTTTTTGTGTTTAAGTTAATATAGCTATATCATCAAGACCCTTGAGTAATTTCATTTATATTTGACATGTTGGTAGATATCAGCCTAGAGTCTTACTCAATAATATCCCCACCCCAGGTGTGACCGAGGTCAAGGTCAAGACTTTAGAATTTTCATATAAAAGTAAAAATTTTTGTGTTTAAGTTTATATAGCCATATCATCAAGACCTTTTGTTAAATTTCATTATCCCCTAACTGAAAGGTTGAGGGGATATAGCTATCAGCAAGGAATCTGTTCGTCTGTCCGTCCATCCATTGAAGCATTATTCGTTCATACTTTATTTTTGTCTTAGGGGTCAAAGTTTTTACGTCAAAGTTTATAAGACCTCATATTTTGAAGACCCTTTGATGGATTTCATTCATATTTGGCATGATGGTAGATATAGGTCTAAAGTTTTTATCAGCACCATCCCCACCCTGGGGGTGACCTTGGTGTCAAGGTCACGGACTTTGAATTTTCATAAAAAAGTCAAAGTTTTTTGTGTTTAAGTTTATATAGCTATATCATCAAGACCCTTGAGGAATTTCATTTATATTTGACATGTTGGTTGATATCAGCCTAAAGTCTTACTCAGCATGATCCCCACCCAGGGTGTGACCGAGGTCAAGGTCACAAACTTAGAATTTTCATATAAAAGTAAAAAATTTTGCGTTTTATATAGCCATATCATCAAGACCTTTTGTTAAATTTCATTATCCCCTAACTGAAAGGTTGAGCTGATATAGCTATCAGCAAGGAATCTGTTCCAGACATGTTAAGTCTCCCGAAAATTGTGGGAGGGTCACGGAAAAACAACTTTTCTCACGCCTCACGAAATTTTAAAAAAATCTCCCGAAAAAAACGAAAGTTCCAATTTTGGGTTGAAACTTTTTGAAAAGCTACGCTTGTAAATTGGAAAAAACTCCAGTTCGGTTCGAAGTAGTCCAAATATCGATTGAAAGCACATAAACGCTTGGATTGAATGGGAGACACGCATTAAATATGAAAATCAAAGCGTCTTGATGCCATTATTGCATTGTGGGAAACGTTGTCCAAAATGGCAAAAAGATCGGCATCTCCAGGGCTTTGCTCCCCAAAAAACATGTTACAATAAACTGAAGCTCTGTAACCCATCCTCAGGATCCTAGAGAAAGGGAGAAACCAGAAATAAAACAATCTGTTTCTTGTTGACAAGTTAAATCAAAATGTTATTAAACTCCAGGATATAAACATCATATGCATTGAAGCCCTGGACATTGACAGTGATTAACAAGAAAAGGCTTATTGCTAGAGGACCGAATCAACTAAGAGTAGTGTTTAAAAAATGAGCCAGAGTGTAATAAATAGCTCTCAGAATGCACCATTTTACACCAATTTCTTAAAAATTTTCCGGGGGAGCATCCCGGACCCCCTAGATTCGCTTCACGCCTTCGGTGCTCGCCATCCTGGCTCAACTGGGCTGTCTCCCTCATTTTATTTTTCAAAACTTAACTTGTCTGCTGTTCGTCTGTCCGTCCATCCATTGAAGCATTATTCATTCATACTTTATTTTTGTCTAATGGTCAAAGTTTTTACGTCAAAGTTTATAAGACCTTATATTATGACGACCCTTTGATGGATTTCATTCATATTTCGCCTGATGGTAGATATAGGGTTTAAGTTTTTATCAGCACTGCCCTTATCCTGGGGGATAACCTTGGGGTCAAGGTCACGGACTTAGAATTTTCATAAATAAGTCAAAATTTTGTGTTTATGTTTATATAGCTATACCATCAAGACCCTTTGAAGAATTTCATTTATATATTACATGTTGGTAGATATAGGTCTAGAGTTTTACTCAGCATCATCCCCATCCTGGAGTATGACCTTGAGTCAAGGTCACAGACTTAGAAATTACAGATAAAAGTAAAAAAAAAATTGCATCTAAGTTTATATAGCTATACCATCAAGACCTTTTGTTGAATTTCGTTATTCTCCTACCGAGAGGTTTAGGGGATATAGTTATCAGCATGGAATCCATCTGTCCATCCATCCATCTGTCTGTCCACAAACATATTATTGTGCACCCCATAACTCCTAACTGTCCTTTGAGCTATTTTCATGAAACTTTATCAGGTTGTAGAGGGCATTTGGTAGGGGTGTCAGGTACAAGAAAGACAACTCTAAGTGACTTGGTCCATGAGTTATCTCTCCTTTTCTCCAGAATTGTAAAAATTTTGTGTGAACCATAACTTTAAAACACATTAAGATATTTTCATGATACTTCACCAGTATGTAGAGAACATTGAGTAGGCATATCACTTTCAAGAATGAAACTCTAACTGACTCCATTCTGCAGTTTTCTCCCTTGGTTATTTAAATCTTGTGTGGGCAATAACTCTAAAAATTCCTTAAGATATTTTTGTGATACTTTACCAATATGTAGAGGGCATTGAGTAGGCAGGTCACCTTAAAATTTTCATTAAAATTTATATAGCTATATTATGAAGACCCTTTTCTTGGTTTCATTAATATTAGCATGATGGTATATATAGGTCTACAGTTTTTCTCGGCACCATCCCCAAGCTGGGGTATGGCTTTTAAGTCAATGTCACAGACTTTTCATACAAATGTCATTTTTGCTTATATTATAAAGACTTATTGATTTCACTGGTATATGGTGATAGTTATAGGGCTAAAGTTTTATTTAGCTCAATCCCTGCACCTTTGCCTGACCTTTGAGGTCAAGGGCTTCATATTATATGTGACTGAATTTTTTTAGTGTTATAACATATAGCATAAAACTGCCATCTCCAGAGTCAAAGCTACATACTTTGTGCTCTTTCAAAAGTGGCGGTAGAGCTGGTCGGGGGTATACGTGCCCCATTGGGCACTTTGTCTAGTTTTTCTCATGTTCCTCTATCATGCCTTCCACCATTCATCTTATTTCTTTTTGTAAATCATTTTTCGATTTCTTGCAATTATTCATTGCTCATTTGTTGTAATGAGTTTTCGCGACTTTCATGACGATTGTTTGTGGCGATTTTGGTCATGTCAAAGAGCAGTGGGATAATCATGATAAATGTCAAGAGATGCTCTTCTTGTTCTAGGGAATCAACCTGTGCAACATGCATCAGCTGGTCAAATAAAATCTGGAAACTTTCCGAGAAGAAAAGAACGTAATCATCAAGAAAATGGGTGATGACAAGGAAGCAACACAAGAAGCAAAAAGTTTTGTCTGATTCATCAGACGAACACTTAGTGGATGGGATCACCACCCCACATGGGGGTGCTGCTCGGGGTAGGACCCATCCTTCAAGGCAACTTCAAGGGTACTTGTACCCAGGGAAGTGCAAGTCCACTGGCCACAGGCCACTGGTCGCTAGCCAACTGGCCACCGGTCATTCACCCACAAGAAGACATCACTGGTCAACCAACCACCGGTCACTGTTCACCGGTCAACCGGTCATTACTCAGATAAATACAAGTCAGTCAGTCATTGGTCATCCAGTCACCAGTCATTGGACTTAGAAATTCAGACTCCAGGCAGAAGTCAAAATTCACCGATCAATGGGTCACCGGTCAACCAGCCACCGGTCATCACTGTATATCAGCATTCAGTTGGTGATACTCATGCCATGGGCATGGAGTTCACAACAAATAAATCAAATTTGGGTTCTGAACACACATACAGACATAAAATTCAGAACCCAACAAATAACTCAAGAAGAGTTCTATTATCCCTGGAGCCGGACTTCAGTAATATGTCTGATCCCAGTGTTGTCATTGAACCTCCTGACAACAACTGGAGATTGAACAACAGACAAACTTCAAAGACTTCACATTCTGGACATGTCTCAAGGAGGAATCAGTCCAGAAGAAAACATAAGTCTAAGAAGAGGAGGAGACATAGATCATCTTCTACCTCCTCCTCTTCTAGGTCATCATCTTCAGACTCTTTTAAAAGCAGTAGAAAGTCTAAAAGAGCCAAACAATCTCACAGGAAAAGAAGAAGAAGGTTGACGTCTTCTTCTTCTTCTTCACCATCTGATAATCATTCAAATGATTATGGGAGCTACAAAAGAAATAGACATAGTCCACAGGCTGTAGAGACTCCAATTACTTACAGCCTGCAGAGATAACTAATGTCCCGACAATACCTCAACCTGAACATGTCATCCAACGCTCTACAAAGGACTCAGGCTCAGATTCTGAACAGGAAACCTGTCCTTGATAAAGCAATAAATGAAGTTTTTAGGCTTTGCCTCCGGAATTATGTCCAAGGCCAACCAAGGAACATATTCCGGCTAATCCTCTTTCTGGCATTGAACATTTGATGGAGTCACATTGGACTCCATTATTAGTATTGCCACAGTCAAAGTTAGTAGAAAACACTGCCAAATTTCTCCAGAGTAAGATCAACATGGAGAAATGTGGCAAAGATTGGCTATGCTCCCAAAATTTAGTATCTTCCCTTACACAGACTAAATTTTACAAGAGCCAGAATCAGTTTTTCCTGACAGATAACATTCCACCATTGGAGTCAAACGCTTCCTTGCTGGACCTGTCCTTTTAAAAGAAGATGTTCGATTCCTGTTAGAAACATTGAAACATGGGAAAAAAGAGCTCGCAAACTCATTGCGATTGATTCGCATACAGATTTATTTTCTTCTGCTGCATACATATGTTTGCAGCAGCAGGCAATTTCCGTACCAGCGCTCTCTAGACTACTTCAAGCAGTAGCTAAGTCAATAAAACATGCCACCGCTATGTCAACGATCTTAGCTACTGAAATCTTTCAAGCTAGATGTGATGCGGCTCTGGCCACGTCTAAACTCCTATTGGAGAATTCCAACTATGAGTTGCGCAATGCTCCAATAAGTTCAAAGACTTTATTTGGGAACAAGATCAAGGAAGTTGCCAAGGGCAATTTTGAGGCCCAGCATCAAAGGTTCTTGGCATCTTCCTCCACTGCCACTAACATACAGCAACAACAACAAAAAGTGGCTTATTCGGCTCCTCCGGTCTTTAAAAGACCTAAGCAGCGGACTAAACCTTCCAGGCCTAAGCAGACGCAGCCTTACTGGCCTAAAAGTCAGACACAATCATATTCATGCAGTAAAAAAGACTATGTTAAGAGGAGTGGAATTCTAAGCAGTTCCCCTCCTCTAAGCAAGCCTCATCTTCCACAAAGTTCTGAAAACCAACTCTTTCCACTGCCATTCCTACCATGCCCAGACATTCCAGTGGGAGGAAGGTTGGCCCACTTTGTGGAACAATGGGAAGAATTGACATACAACAAATTGGTCTTCTCTATCGTCCGAAATGGTTTCAAGATTCCATTCAAGTCAATTCCTCCTCTTTTGGTGGTTTGGATAAGTCTGAGTCAATCTTCCTCCCCGTTACTACGGGAAGAGATCGTAGAACTTCTCAAGAAACAGGCGGTGGAAAGGGTACAGAATCCAGGAACTCACGGTTTTTGTTCCCGGCTATTTCTAGTACCAAAAAAGACTGGAAAGTTACGCCCAGTAATAGATCTTTCTTCACTTAATCAATATATAAGCAAACAGCCTTTCAAGATGGAGACATTCAAGTCAGTAAGACAATTGATAATAGTCAGTGACTGGGCTGTCTCCATAGATCTGAC
The DNA here is from genome assembly GCA_964016985.1 of Anodontia alba. Lineage (NCBI taxonomy): Eukaryota > Metazoa > Mollusca > Bivalvia > Lucinida > Lucinidae > Anodontia > Anodontia alba. The sequence goes on along the minus strand of OZ024830.1, from coordinate 62,452,048 downwards.
GGATGCATATCTTCATGTACGGATACATCAGATATCCAGAAAATACCTTCGGTTCGTCTCCGAACATCAGGTCTTTCAATTCACGGCCTTACCCTTCGGAATGTCCCTAAGTCTGTGGATTTTCACAAAATTAATGGAAGTAATAGCAGCGTATTTACATCAACGTGCCATATCTCTCTTCCCATACCTAGACGATTGGCTGATAAGAGATTTGATTCGCAAGCAACTAATCTCTCACACAAAATATTGTCTTCAGACAGTACAAAATCTAGGCTTCATACCAAATCTAAAGGTCAGATTTGATACCAGCACAGAAATTCACCTTTATAGGTATGGAATTTCTGACTCAACAGAATATAGTCAGGGTACCGGCTGACCAAGTAGAACCCTTGCTTAGAGGACTAAGCCTGCCCAGTAAACGTGTGGTTAGGTAAACTGACCGCGCTCGACATGACCCCACTGGGTTGACTGGGCCGTAAAACCTCAACACAAACAAACAAACCCCTTATTCTGACTATCAAAACATTCCTTTCTCAGACTCAAGTTTCAGCATGAACTTTCCTTTCTCTTTTGGGCAAACTCACTGCAGCGGCGGACTTCATTTTACTAGGCAGACTGCATTTATGACCTCTGCAAATGTGCCTATTGTCAGTCTGGAAACCTCATATTCTTTCTTTTAGATCATCAGGTTACGATCAACAGTACGATCAAATTCCATTTGAAATGGTGGACACCAATTGTTTCGTTCAAGGAATTCCCATTCACCCTCCAGATCCCAATGTATTCCTGTATACGGATGGCAGTCATTTCAGATGGGGAGCTCATCTGGAACCGATGAGTCTATCCTTTCATGGTCGCTGGTTGGTAGACCAATCCCAGCTCTATATCAACATGTTGGAAATAATGGCCATTCACTTTGCACTGATAAGAGCCTTAAAACATATTCACCATTCTTGTGTCAGTGGTCTCATATATCAACAAGCAAGGAGGAACACATTCTCCCAACCTCTGTGTAGAGGTATGGAAGATCCTAAAACAACATACAGTACAGCTCAGGTAAAAGAACCAAAAAACTCTTTATTCCGAATATCGGCGTTTCGCGAACTTGCCAAAAACACTCGGAATCAAACCGAGTAAACGTTATATTCGGCGGACACCACTCGCAAGTCCGCCGAATGTATGCGTTATGCGAAGTTATGCGAAGTTACTCGGAATGGTAATATTATACCCCGTAGGCAATATTTCTCGCGAAGCGATGCGAAATTCCTCGGAATAATTTGACTAAATACCTGTCCGATTTTTATATATTTATTTATTTATTTAATAAAGTTATTTAGATATTTCTTTAATAAAAATATTTTTATTTATTTGTATCTTTATTTTTCCATCATATAGTACAGTCTGTGTGAAGGTTATATCGTCCACGCTCATGCGGATGCGCAGGTTGATCTGAGTGTGCACTGATCCCAAAGGTCTTATTGTCCCAAAAGTGTTTTCCAAATTTCCGCATTCCGATACCCCAAAATTAGGTCCATTCCCTTGTTTCAACCAATGCTGCCTTGTTCCCTGAATATATTTGGGTGCTCCCTAGGTTCAAAGATAACCCCGGTAGCCCCCTTCATTGTTCGAGCACGTAACATGGGCCTCAACAAAGGTCCATATGAAAATTTACCGGATTCTTTGGCTTAGTCTAGTCCGGTCACACAAGTGGGTCCGGCATGGTCATTTTTATTTAATGTGCCGTAGAAAACAAAACAAACACACAAAAATCACAAAGAGAATCAAACGTCTTCCCCCAATCGAGGAATTACGTATTTACATTTGGTATTCCTGTAACGACCTTTTCCCATACAACAACCGCACGCGCTCAATATAAATGACGTACTGTGGAAAAAGACCGGGAAATTCTCACTCGCGTGCAGCAACCGCACGTGTCACTATGAATTTACTTAAAGGGGCGCTTCTGCTATCAAAGAGGCATTGAATCAACAAGACAGCACATGTGAAAAGAGTGTCTGTCACACAAAAACACACTTTACGCACACGAGGCTAATGACAATTCAAACGAGTGAGTGAGTTTATTACGTCCTACTAACAGCTAGGTCATACGGAGATGTGGACCTTGGTTTAAAGTCCAATATGAAAGGCTTGAGAAACCTGGGATCGAACTTATGACCCCTGGGTGACAAGACGAGAAGCTTCACACTACACCACCGAGGCACAATTTCCCAATATTTCATACTGATAAATATCTAATAAAAGGGCTGCAGACATTTCACCATGCCCCGCCACTGCACTTAAATCAAGCAAGTGCCATGACTCTGTTAATAAACTAATAACGTTTCAAGAAAATATCTCAAATAGTTTTCAAGTTACAGAGCGGACAAAAAAAAAAAAAAAAAAAAAAAGAAAGAAAGAAAAGAAATATTACAGAAACCACTAAAATAGTTTCCATCCCGCTTTGGATAGCCCGGCTATCGGAGGTAAATACGATCAGTGAATGCTTTTATCAGAATCTGAGATCAGAATGTGCGGTTGGCAGGTTGACACGAGTCTTCGCTCGTCGCACAAGACGTTTTGTTAAACCCAGAGATTGTAGAAGGTACATACGATTAGCGAAGGCTCAGATCAGACTACTGATGTGCAGGCTCAGAGTGTGTGGGCTGATCCGTCTCTTCGTACAAGTTTTATTGTAGGTTTTGCCATGTACAGATCAATGCGCGATTTGTTTGTGCAAACCATAACGCCTAACACTCTGGGTAAAATTTTCAACTGACGACATTTTGAAACATTTTTCTCATTCTTCCAAGAAAACAGGATTTGCATTTAATGCAAATTGTCTCCATTGCATGACTGTCAAACCCTTTTTTCTTGGTAATAAAAAAAAAAAGATTTTTTTTTTTTTTTTTTGTCGTCTGCTGAATTAGCCCAGATAGTGGTAATTCGATACCCGCGAGCACCAAGTGTTATAACTTAAGATTGGTTTATAACCAGGAAGACTCTGCCTAGAATGTCCGCGAGGGCATACAGGAAGACTCTGCCTAGAATGTCCGCGAGGGCATATGAAAATATTATTTGAAGATTATTTCCCGCCAATGCTAGGTTTATACATGCGTCTCTTTTAGTCGTTTAATAAATTACGGCCTTGGTTTTGCATATCGCATGTTGAAGACTCAAAAACAGAACACTTTAAATGGAAACAAAAGTTTTGAAGATTGCTCTATAAACCAATAAAGATAATGTTATTAATGTATATACTGTAAGAGAATAATATAACATAATAATCATTTGTACTCTGATAAATGCGGGATAATGTCTTCACACCGCAGGTTTTTACTCTTTTAAGGGAGCTAACTGCAACTGACTATCAGAAGGGAGTTAACTGCAATTGCTTTACGAGTATGGACTATGCGAAATGGGGTTGTGAACAGCATTTTTTTATGAATCGCGCCAGTAAAGAGGGGGCATGCTTATACAATAAGCGGTTAACCAGTACACTGAACCCCATTCCGCCAGAAACTTGAAACTGCCAATCTTGAAGCAGTGGAAGGAGCGAATGACCGTAGCAAATACATGTGTTTCATGATAAGTGGGGATCGAATCGCGTTCGATTCCCGCCGGTGCGATATCATTTTTCCAATAAAGTCAGTGCAAACAACTTCTACCTCGAAAGGAGACATGTCATATTTGCAAGAGGGTAAAAGAAAGCAAAAGAAAGAGCTTTCCAGAGAGAGAGAGAGAGAGAGAGTTCGCAAAACTTGTAAGATTCTGGCTCGTCCATTTTAGGTACATCCGGCTATGAGATTTAGATATTCCTAGAGAAAAACGGCTAAACTGTTTTGCAAACAGTGAATACCCTGACCAGACGCCGCGTTCTGTCATCTCAGTATGACTTAAAGAATTTCTTTTATTTTATTTTTTGTTATTGTTGAAAGAGACATAAGACATCAAGTCACCGTCATCATTAAGTGGTGATTTGAATGGACAGTCCTAATCCTGGTCCAGTCATCAACCGTCCAGGCCTCGATCCGAGCAGTGTAGATACATTCCAGCGTGTTCGTTTCTGTCTCCCTTGTCAAATGAAATGTATCCCTACTTTAACCCTCGAACCGCTTAGCATATTCAGCAGACGGCATTTTCATTTTCTTTTTCTTCTTATTTTCCTGTGTAAATTAAGCGTGGCGTAACATGTGAATCGTCTGCTAGACAGACGATTCACATGAAATGTTCAGCCTTATTTTCACTGTAAAATACTAAAACAGTTAGATCGACATCTCCTCTAGAATTTTCAGCAGTGCTTCAGGGGTTCAAACTATTTTCTTGGCAGCCGCAGCACGTGCAAAGTGACACGGGAAAAATGGGCCAGCCTGGATAAAAGTGCTTTTCACATGAAAATGAATGTAGGAAGATTCAGGTGACCACCACCCTTAATCCAAAACTAAAACTGGGCGATTAGAAATCATCCGAGGCTTTGGGCCAAACACGTCGCCGGCCTTGCGCATTGGGACTACCAGCTGTTGTTCGGCCATACCCTTTGATACTCCGCAGCTGAAACATAAAAAAAAATTAGTCGCAGGGTTGGTTGTCGGAAGCATTTTATGTAAGTGGATACTGCAGTCTGATCCTGCTGCCGCCAGCACTAGTTAACGAGGGTAAGTATTATAATCGCAGTTGTAACAATTTTTGTATGATTATCGTTGTGTGAGAGAATGATCTGAGTGGTCAAACTTACCTGTACAGAACAATCTGTCGCCACTCGCAAATACTCGCAAACACTCCGAATATCATGGGTACACTGAGGTCCGCTGAATGTCCTCGGAATATCGAGCGCATAACTTCGAGTAAATTTTTTTCACTCGGAATGGTTTACTCCAAACCACTCGGCGGAAAATCGCGGATTGTAAAATTGGTCCGCGAAATGAAAAAAAAAATTGGTTCTTTTACCTGAGCCGTACTGTATAGTCGTCAGGATCCGTCATATACGAGGCAAATTCAATGTTTTGGCAGACCGATTATCGAGAATGGACAAAACTATCAAAACAGAATGGGCATTGGATCATTCGATCGTGAATTCAATTTTCCAGATGTTCACCTATCCCAATTTGGATCTGTTTGCGATACGTTTCAATCACAAACTTCCACTTTACATGTCCCCAGTTCTGGACAATCAAGCCTTTGCAATAGATGCATTCACCATGAACTGGAATCATCTTCATGCTTACACATTTCCTCCAACAATATTGATTCCTTCTGTCCTGAACAAGATATGTCTATCTCAGTGCAGAATATGGTTCTCAGAGGTACTACAACTACTAATTTCAGCTACAGTTTGTCTTCCGCTCTTTCCAAAACTTCTGACACAAGCAAAAGGAAAGTTTCAGCACCCAAATCTCCCATTACTTGACCTTCATGCTTGGGAGTGATCAAACAATCAATCAGAGGTTGAAAATTTTCGCAAAACGTTGCAGATTTTGTCGCCAAATCAAGACAAACATCAACTCAGAAGGTCTATGATTCAAAATGGATCATATATTCCGGCTGGTGTCATAGAAGGAAGGTTAATTCTGTCTCGGCCCCTCTTACTGTAATAGCCCATTTCCTCATTTACCTTTCCTCTGAGAAAAAGTATCAAATTGGTACTATTAAGGGCTTAGATCTATGATATCTAATACTTTCAAATTTAAGACTGGTAATAGAATTGGGTCTAATCCTGTCTTATCAGAATTAATAAGATCTTCTGAATTAGAACGACCTGTACAAAGATCTCTTCCTCCAGAATGGGATTTATCTTGGGTCTTAGTCTGTCTCCAGAAAGCCCCATGTGAACCTTTACATCTAAGCTTCATGTAAAGTTAAAGACAGCTTTGCTGTTAGCTGTTGCCACTGCCAAAAGATGTAGTGAGATTCATGCCTTGGCAATGGATTCAAATCATTTAAGATTCAATCAATCTGATGGATCAGTATCATTGATAGTTATATCCCCCACCAAACTTTGTTTGTGGGGAGGTATACTGTTTTCACGTTGTCCATCCGTGTGTCCATCCTCGAAGCTGTTTATTTTCCTAATATCTTGAAAACGCAGTGATGGATATTCATCAATTTCTGCAGACACATTGATATCAATAAGATGTACATACATAAGAGAAAGTAAGGGTTAGGGGCCAATTCTCTTGGAGTTATTGCCCTTTGTAAAAAATTTTCTTAATGCAGAAAAAAGGCAGAAAAAAGTTTGTGTGCACACTATCTCTTTAACCAATCACTGGAACTTGACCAAACAAGCACAGGTACATCATCAGGATGAGGGGAAGAAATGATTAGATTTTGGTGACCTTGACCATATTTTCATTGTCACTACATTATAAATACTCAAAACGGAGCCTAAAGGATCCTTGTTAATGAAGTAAAAAGTATGTGTGCACAATATCTCTTTAACCAATGGCTGGAATTTGACTATACTAGCACAGATACATCATAAGGATGGGGCAAAAAAGTGATTAGATTTTGGTGACCTTGACTTTATTTTCAAGGTCACTACACTATAAATACTCAAATAAGTGAGCCTTGTTAATGCAGTAAAAAGTTTGTGTGCACATTATCTCTTTAACCAATGGCTGCAATTTGACCAAACTAGCACAGATATATCATCAGGATGGGGGAAAGAAGTGATTAGATTTTGATGACCTTGACCTTATTTTCAAGGTCACTACATTATAAATACTCAAAAAGTGAGCCTTGTTAATGCAGTAAAAAGTGCACACTGTCTCTTTAACCAATTGCTGGTTTTATCAGATTTTGGTAACCTTGACTTTATTTTCAAGGTCAAGCAGGCACTTTGAAACTTCAGTTTTGTTAGAAAAAGATTTTATGCTTTATGCGGGGGTAATCAAATAAGCAATGCTTATTGGCAATTTTCATTCAAACTGGGTTTCTGGCAAAGAATCAGCTTCCGTCCATTTGCCCAGGTCCTATAGTTATCCCTAATCTAGCTCATACATGTGAAAGGGAACACTCGGATAGACTTTTATGCCCGATAAGAGCCTTAAAATTTTATCTTAAAATAACTAGCTCTTATCGCAAAAATAGAACTAGACTATTTCTACCAGTTAAAGGCAAACAAGATATTTCTAAATCCTCTGTCTCGAGATGGATATCTTATACTATTAAACTTGCCTATAGGAAACTCACTTGCTAATGCAGTAAAAAGTTTGTGTGCACATTATCTCTTTAACCAATGGCTGGAATTTGACCAAACTGGCACAAATACATCATCAGGATGGGGGAAACAAGTGATTAGATTTTGGTGACCTTGACCTTATTTTCAAGGTCACTACATTATAAATACTGAAAAGGAGCCTAAAGGAGCCTTGTTAATGAAGTAAAAAGTTTGTGTGCACAATATCTCTTTAACCAATGGCTGGAATTTGACTGAACTAGCACAGATACATAAGGATGGGGCAAAGAAGTGATTAGATTTTGGTGACCTTAACCTTATTTTCAGAGTCACTACACTATAAATACTCAAAAAAAGCGACCTTGCTAATGCAGTAAAAAGTTTGTGTGCACATTATCTCTTTAACCAATGGCTGGAATTTGACCAAACTGGCACAAATACATCATCAGGATGGGGGAAACATGTGATTAGATTTTGGTGACCTTGACCTTATTTTCAAATCATCACATTATAAATACTCGAAAAGGAGCCTTGTTAATGAACAAAAAAAGTTTGTGTGCACAATATCTCTTTAACCAATGGCTGGAAATAGTCCGAACTAGCACAGATACATCATAAGAATGGGGCAAAGATTTTTATGACCTTGATTTTATTTTCAAGGTCACTACACTATAAATACTCAAATAAGTGAGCCTTGTTAATGCAGTAAAAAGTTTGTGTGCACATTATCTCTTTAACCAATGGCTGCAATTTGACCAAACTAGCACAGATATATCATCAGGATGGGGGAAAGAAGTGATTAGATTTTGATGACCTTGACCTTATTTTCAAGGTCACTACATTATAAATACTCAAAAAGTGAGCCTTGTTAATGCAGTAAAAAGTGCACACTGTCTCTTTAACCAATTGCTGGTTTTATCAGATTTTGGTGACCTTGACTTTATTTTCAAGGTCAAGCAGGCACTTTGAAACTTCAGTTTTGTTAGAAAAAGATTTTATGCTTTATGCGGGGGTAATCAAATAAGCAATGCTTATTGGCAATTTTCATTCAAACTGGGTTCCTGGCAAAGAATCAGCTTTCGTCCATTTGCCCAGGTCCTATAGTTATCCCTAATCTAGCTCATACATGTGAAAGGAAACACTCGGATAGACTTTTATGCCCGATAAGAGCCTTAAAATTTTATCTTAAAATAACTAGCTCTTATCGCAAAAATAGAACTAGACTGTTTCTACCAGTTAAAGGCAAACAAGATATTTCTAAATCCTCTGTCTCGAGATGGATATCTTATACTATTAAACTTGCCTATAGGAAACTCACTCATAGAGACATTTCCTTCTTAAAGATTAAAGCCCATGAAGTCATGGCTCTTTCCTCTTCTTGGGCCTTTTTTTTGATAAGGTTCCGCTCAATGAGATTCTCAAAGCAGTAGTCTGGAATCAATCTTTTACCTTTGCTGAGTTCTATCGAAGGGATATGTCTCAGCAAATGGAAAATCTTCATACTTTGGGCCCAGTAGTGGTGGCCCAAAAAGTGGAGGGGGGTGGGGGGAGGGGTCAGAAAAACAGTGCCTTTGACGCCTAATGAAGACTGATAGCCTGCAAAGCCTACAGTACATATATTAATGTAACTAATATCTTATATATATGTTGGAAGTGGATCATTCTCAGGATTTATATCAAGAATGGTCTTATTCTAAGAGTTTCCTGAGCCTTAATCTAGAAGTGGAGGGATCTATTTACTTCATGTTAGAATAACGAGCTCCTTCCCACCTGATCTGCGAATTCTAGCACATTATCTGTAGGTTAATGTATTGTGCAGTTAAGTCGTATTTTAACAAGCAATACTTAACCTATAGATAAGACAACCTATCCCGGCTTAGCTCTGTTTTTAGAGTTTTTATCATCAAAGAAACTGACACATGATCAAAAGAGTGGGAAGAGTGATGTCACACAGGTGACTGCCTAAAGGGCCTTCTGGATTAAGTCTCTTTTAGACGACTGAACGGTCATTTTTTCTGTGGAAGGTGAAAACAGAATAGAATAATACATTATCTGTAGGTAAAGTATTGCTTGTTAAAATTAGTTTTACTTTTAAAGACTTCATTTTTGTATATAAAAGATAGCTTGTGGCTCATTGGAATCATCAGTGTGAGGCATTGTTATTGGTAAGATAGGTTTTGGTGTAAAAATAACAAAAATGCCTTCCAAATATTTCGTTAATTTTTAGCTATGATTTATGCTCACTAACTTTAATATACTTAGGTTGCATGGTTGGATAAGATAGACAGAAGATATGCATGGATAAAGAGGACACTGGTAGACTTCGAGGAGAAGTTTGGCCATCTCTTTCCTGTTGATTGGGAAGTCAGTGAGAGGATCTGTGTCGAATTCTGTGATATCACAAGGTACATAACTGATTCTAGAATGTAGAAGTGATAAACTGCAGCATTCCAGATTTTTTACAGCTGCTACACAGCACTTAAACCTTTTCAGTCCAGGAGACCAAAACAAGTACTTAAGTAAACACTACATCGGGATCTACACTATTTGCCATTCTGTTTTTTGTTTTTTTTTATTAAAGACAGGAACCCCTATTTGCATCAGTAGACCTGTCCAAATTCAAGGATGGAAGAGTCCACAGGGATGAAAGGGTTAACACAGTTGTATTGAAGTCATAAATTGTTCTTTGAAAAGGGATCATTTGGAAACCAGGAACACCTCAATGAAACAAAAACAGCAGATTTGGATACCTCAAAGAAACAAAAACAGCAGATTTGGCTTTATTGAGTCTGTTCATATGTAGCGATGGATTATGCCACACTGCACACTTCTAGCCAAGGGTTGAGCAGAACACTGTACAATTGAAATCAGCTCAGTTAACCTAAAGGACTGGAAACATTAATTTACTTTATGTATTGTCTTTTTAGCTCACCTGTGCAAAGGCTCGGAATTATTGTAAGGTGGGCCCCTATAGCCTAGTGGATAGGAGAGTTGAATCTTAATGCATTAGGTTTCTCACCGCAGTGGTTCGAGCCTCGCTCGGGTCACGTGGGAAATCCAAGTTCTGCTTACGGATGGTCAGGCGGTTTTTCCCCTGCTTCTCCAGTTTTCGCCTACCTTTGATGAACGATCGGCTTGATATAAGTGAAATATTCTTGAAAGGGCCATAAAAACCAAATAAAAAAAAAAAAAAAAAAAAAAAAAAAGAGCTATTGTGATCACTCCCCGTCCATCGTCCATCCACACATTTGAACGACTTCTTTCCTGAAACCCCTAAGCCAATTTTCTTCAGATTTCACATGGAGCCTTCTGATAATGGGAGTATTGAGAATTTGTGCAAATGGTCACAGTTCATTAATCAAAATGGCCACCATGCCCATATATGGTAAAAACACAAACATTTTCTCTAGAATCAAGAAAGCTTCAAGGCTGAATTTATATATATTGCATCAGGGACTCAGGATCTACAAAATTTATTTAAATGATGACCCTAGTTGATATTGACCTTTTTAAGGCAAGGTCAGATTTGGGTCCCTATGCATTTGTATGGGGAAAATATTGAAAATTCAGTTTCTCAAAATTTATAAAAGACCACTGGCTGAAACTTACAATCTGTGATCAAAGTAGCAAACCATTTTAGTTACAATCAAAATGTTGTCGCCGGGTTTATCTACCCTTGCCACTGGGTTATATACATGTATACAATTTCTTCATCTTTAAACATTGTCTCTGAATCAGCTTAACTTATTTTCACCAGATTTCACATTGGGCCTTTTGTCGAAGGGGTATTATCAATATGTTTAAACTGTTCTGCATCATTTCACAAGATAGCCACCATGTCCATTTATGGTAAAAGACACTTAAAAACCTTCTTCTCCAGAACCAAGAAAGCTTCAAGGCTGAATCTTGGTATGTAGCATCGAGGACTCAGAGTCTTACCGAGTTTGTTCAAATGATGACCCGAGTTTGTTCAAATGATGACCCTAGGTTGACATTTGACTTTTTTATGGCAAAGTCAAATTTGCATCCCTTGGGTGGTTGGGTGAGGCAAAGGTGTCATATATCTTGTGTCACGGGAGTGTAAAACTGATATTGGCTTACAGTTAGGCAAAGCCTTCTATCCTTGCAGCTGGTAAGGCTAGAGGGGGAATGTTTTTAATTTTCTTCTGTTCACTTTTATTCATTTCCTCTTTCTCCACTGTCCTTCTCTTTCATCTCCTCTGCCATCTCTTCAGTCTCTCTTCTCCCTTTTCTCTTGTAGATGACACAAAATGACAAACAAGGCTTGACTTGTTCTTAAACCCCAACACAATCAAATTTGCATTCCTATGTATTTCTGTGGGAAATTTTGAAAAATCAGTTTCTCAAAATGTATTAAAGACCACTGGCCGAAACTTACAGTGTAAGATCAATGCAGCAAACCCTTGTAGTTACAACAAAAATTTTCTCCATCAGGTTTATCTGCCCTTGCTCCTGGGCTTTATACATGTATACAATTTCATTTTCTTTAAATGTCTTCTTCCCTGAAACAGCTTGACTAATCTTCACTTCACATTTGGCATTCTGTCAAAGGCATATTATCAAATTGTCCATTCAGCTCTGCATCATTAAACAAGGCAGCTGCCATGCCCATATATGGTAAAAAACACTTAAAAACCTTCTCCATCAGAACCAAGAAAGCTTCAAGGCTGAATCTTGGTATATATCATTGGGGACTCAAGGTCTACCAAGTTTGTTCAAATGATGACCCTAGGTTGACATTTTTATGCAAAGGTCAAATTTGCATTCCTATGCATTTGTATAGGAAAATATTAAAAATTCAGTGTCTCAAAATTTATTTAAAACTAATGGCTATAACTTAGAATGTGTGATCAAAGTAGCAAACCCTTTTAGTTACAACAAACATTTTGTCCCACAGGATTATCTGCCCTTGTCCTTGGGCTATATAATGTGTAAAATCTCTTTATCTTTAAACTTGTTCTTCTCTGAATCAGCTTGACCAACTTTCACTAGATTTCTTATTGGGCCTTCTGTTGAAGGGATATTATCAGTTTAATCAAATGGTTGTGCATCATTCAACAAGATGGTCGCCATGCCCATATATGGTAAAAATACTTAAAAATCCTCTTCTCCAGAATCAAGAAAGCTTCAAGACTGAATCTTAATATATAGCATTAGGCACTCAAGGTCTACCAAGTTTGTTCAAATGATGACCCTAGGCTTTTTGTGGCAAGGTCAAATTTGCATCCTTACGCATTTGTATGGGGAAAACTTTGAAAATTCAGTTTCTCAAAATGAATTAAAGACCATTGACTGAAACTTACAATGTATGATCAAAGTAGTAAACCCTTTTAGTTACAATAAAAATTTTGTCCTCTGGGGTTACTGTCCCATCTCCTAGGCCATATACATGTATACAATCCCATAATATTTAAACAATTTCTCTAAACATCTTGACCAATTTTACCAGATTTCACGTGGGGCCTTCTATCAAAGGCTTATTATCAAATTGTTCAAATCGTTCTTCATCATTACACAAGGTGGCTGCCATGCTCATATGTGGTAAAAAAAACACACTTAAACATCTTTTTCTCCAGAACTAAGAAAGCTTCAAGACTGAATGTTGTAATATAGCATGGCGGACATAAGGTCTACCAAGTTTGTTCAAATGATGATCTTAGGTTGACATTTACCGTTTTACGGCAAGGTCAAATTTGCATCCCTATGCATTTATATGGGGATAGATTGAAAATTCAATTTTAGCTGCCCTGAGCCAGAGGCTCCGTGGGAGCTTATAGGGTGGCAGGCCTCCATCCTCCATCAAGCCAGAGGCTCTGTGGGAGGTTATAGGGTGGTAGGCCACCGTCTTCCGTCAACATTTTCTAAGGACTTCTCTGAAACCACTGGGCCATTCTTAATAAAATTTCACATACATCTCTGAGGCAAAGGGGGGTATGGGGGGACGAATGTTTGTTCAAATGGTTCAGGTCACATAACAAAGATGGCCGCCATGCCCAGATATGATAAAAAAAATCTTCCTTTTTCAGAACCACTGGGCCAATTGCCTTGAAACTTAGAATTGTAGCATCAAGTGACTGAGTACTACCAATTTTGTTCCAGTGATGACCCTAGGTTGACCTTGACCTATTTTATGGCAAGGTCAAATTTGGTACTTAAGACTTTTGAATGGAAAATGCTGTAACTGTGCATTTTTCTGTTACTATTATCATCTGAGATATGGAAATAGCTTCAACCCTATGAATGCTAAAGGTCAAGGTCATTCAGTGACCTTAGCAAAAGGTCACTTGGGTTGAATGTCTTTTAAAGTTCTGTAACTACTAGGCAAATTGAAGTAGTATTTAATTTGAAACCTATGTTGGATGGTAGAAACAATTTTTTTTCAAATAGTCAAGGTCACATGACCAAGGTGGCTGCCATGCCCAAATACGGAAAAAAAAAATTAAAAAATTTCTCCTTCAGAACCACCGGGCTAATTGCCTTGAAGCTTGGAATGCAGCATCAAGTGATTGAGTGCTTCCAAGTTTATTCAAATTATGATCCTAGAGTGATCTTGGTCAATGTATGTCAAGGTCAAGTTTGGTACCTTAGGCTTTTGAATGGAAAATGCTGTGCATCATTCTGTTACTATTATCATCTGTCACATGGAAATGCAGTCAACATCAACCCCAATGAATGCTAAAGGTCAAGGTCTTTTAGAGAATTTGGCAAAAGGTCACTAGGATTGAATTTTTTTAAAGTCCTTTTTATCGCACCTGCTTGTAGCAGGGTGCGATATAGGCGTCAGATTTTCTGTCCGTCCGTCAGTCCGTCCGTCTGTCAACATTTATGTCGACGTTCGACATTTATGTCAAAGTTAGTATTCTAATCAACTACAAGACTAAACAACCATCAAACCTTGCATGAAACATCTCCCTGACCTCCTGACTTTGCAACATAGGCGTTCGCTTTTCCGTATGTCTGTCCATTCGTCCGTCCGTCTGTCAACATTTATGTCGAAGTTCGACATTTATGTCAAAGTTAGCATTTTAATCAACTAGAAGACTATACAACCATCAAACCTTGCATGAAACATCTCCCTGACCTCCCGACTTTGCGACATAGGTGCCCACTTTTCCATTTGTCTGTCTGTTCCTCTGTCCGTCTGTGTGTCTCTTAACAGTTCTGTTATGTCGAAGTTCGACATTTATGTCAAAGTTAGTATTATAATCAACTACAAGACTAAACAACCATCAAACCTTGTATGAAATATCTCCCTGACCTCCTGACTTTGCAACATAGGTGCCGGCTTTTCCATTCGTCTGTCCGTTCGTCCGTCCGTCCGTCTGTCTCTTAACAGTTCTGTTATGTCGAAGTTCGACATTTATGTCAAAGTTAGTATTCTGATCAACTACAATTCTACAACAACCATCATACCTTGCATGACACATCTCCCTGACCTCCTGACTTGGCAGATATGTTGACCCAGTGACCTTGACCTATATTTTGCGCTCCAGTGACTTTTACACATTTTACGTCAACGTTCCATTATCATTGGGCTGTATGATACGAAAAGTCAGTGCTGAAGATATAGCCATTAGAGGGAATGGGACTGGCCTGGAATATATGTGCCCCACTAGGCACTTTGTCTACATTTTTTCAACCCAGTTTTCCAAGTAAGCACTGCTAAGAATGAAATAAACTTATTTAATAACTACATTCTGATTGTGGCTCCTGTGACTTTTGCGCCAGCAGGTGCGATGACGCTTTCCGCGGAATTCTTGTTCTTGGAAACTACTAGGCAAATTGAAATGATATTTAATTTGAAACCTATGCGGGATAGTAGAAACAAATTATATTCAAATACTCCAGGCCACATGACCAAGATGGCCGCCATGCCCAAATATGGTCCAGAACCACTGTGCCAGTTGTCTTGAAACTTGGAACATAGCTTTAAGTGACTGAGTGCTACCAAGTTTGTTCAGATTTTTACCCTAGGTTGACCTTCACATATTTCATGTCAATGTTTAATTTGGTATCTAAGGCTTTTGAATGGAAAATGCTGGAACTGCATTTTTCTGTTACCATTATCATTTATGATACACAAATGCATTTAATTTCAACCCCTATGAATGCTAAAGTCAAGGTCATTTAGTGACCTGGGCCAGAGGTCACTCGTATTAAATATTTGAAGTCCTTTTTCTTAGAAACTACTAGGCAGATTGAAATGATATTTAATCTGAAACCTATGTGGGATTGTAGAAACAAGTTGTATTCAGATATTTCAGGTCACATGACCAAGATGGCTGCCATGCCCAAATATGGCACAAATCTTAAACGACATTGCTTTGTGTTTGTGTTTCTTTCCCTTGGATGTCTTGGATGGAAAGTGTAAGGTAATTGTATCAGTTCCTGGTCATTGTCTGAAATTCTATTTTTATACAGTATATACATAAAATCATCTGCAGAACCAAAAGGCTGAATACCTTGAAGCTGTGTGTGCAATACTAGATATTCAGATTCTATCGTTTGCTCAGAATGAATGATTCAGCAATGTCAGATGAGAGTTTTGTCCCTGTGGAAATAAAATGAAACAGTGTACTTTCCAGATAAAAATTGGTAGAAACAGCCTGAAAAAAAAAAAAAAAAAAAAAAAAAGGATAAGCAATTATAAGTATCAAAGCTAGAGTAAGCTTATTTAGATGAGAAACAAATTGACCAGATAGTTATGCTCAGGACTCCGGGGAGCGATAAGGGCCTCATGGTCCTCTTGTGCTAAATACTTATGGCTGTAACTTACAGTTTGTGATCAAACCCTTTTAGTTACAACAAAAGTTTTGTCCAAGGGGTTATCTGCCTTTGCTCCTGGGCTTATACATGTATACAATTTGTTCATCTTTAAACATCTTCTCTGAATCAGCTTGACCAACTTGCACCAGATTTCACATTGGGCTTCTGTTAAAGGGGTATTGTCAGTTTGTTCAAATGGTTCTGCATCATTCAACAAGATGTCTGCCATGCCCATATATGGTAAAACACACTTAAAAATCTTCTTCTCCAGAACCAAGAAAACTTCAAAGCTGAATCATGGAATATAGCATCTGGGACTCAAGGTCTATCAAGTTTGTTCAAGTGATGATCCCAGGATGACCTTTGCTCTTTCTTTGTCAAGGTCAAATTTGCACCCCCATACTCTTGTGTGGAAAAAATACTGAAAAATCATTTTCTGAAAATGTACTAAAGACTAATGGCTGAAATTTGCAATTTTAACTTCATAATACATTAACCTATGGTTAATGTGCTATCCTCTTCTATACTTAATTTTTCCACAGAAAAGTTTAAGTCAATCTGGAAGTCAGCTCAAGGCAATACCTGTGTGATGTCACCTTTCCCACTGTTTGATCATATGCAGTTTTTTTCTGTGGACAAAGAAGAAAAGCCAGAAATTTACATTGGATGAAAAAGTTCTTATTTGTCTTTCTTTCTTCTTGATACTTCATAATTTCTGGTATTTTTATGTTCATTTCTTATTCCTTTCATGGACTACACTTTCTTTTGACTTTTTTCATTTTTCTATTTTGTGATATTTTGATTTGTTACTATTTCATACATTTTCCCGACAATTTACAAAAATATTAATTGTCTATCTTGTTTTACTTGCTCTAGGTTTGCTACATGTCTGATGTAGAAATTGGTCTGGTACTAGGTGGGACTTGGCAGACATGAGAAGACCAGCACCAGACGTACGACATGGCAAAGAGAAAAATTACTTCGTCAAATAAGAGCTTTTCCAAGAAGAAGGACACTGTCAACTCAGAGCCTTCTGAGGACTTCCTTCAGGAAATGATGGGATCACCACCCCGCGTGGCTAACTCACCAGTTACCGGTCACCAGTCAGTTGACTTTTTCACTGGTCACCAGGCACCGGTCACTAGTCAATGTTCACCAGGCAATTGACTTCTCCACCGGTCATCAGTCACTAGAAACGGGGCATTGCTCACCAGGCAATGATCATCAGGTACAGTCACTGGGCACCGATCATGAGTCACTGGGCACCAGTCACCAGGTACCAGGTAGCTGACTCCAGACATTCTTTGAGCTTGGAGCAATCATTCATTAATGAAACTCAGAGCTCCATGAACAAACAGAGACTGCTATTGCCTTTAGAGCCAGATTTCAATACTCTGTCTGGTCCAAGTATTATAATTGAACCTCATAGAAATACTTTGGACTCTCACAGATCTACTTCTCATAAACATTCCAGTAGAAGAGATTTCTCAAAATCTAAACACAGAAAGAGGAGAAGATATAGTTCTGCTTCATCTTCCTCCTCTTCTTCTTTGCCTAAAAGAAGTAGGAAATCAAAGAAGTCAAAACACTCTCACAGGGAGAGGAGACATTGATCACCTTCCTCTTCATCTAGTCATTCAGCTAAATACTGTTCACTATAAAAGATCTAAACATCCCTCTCCTCAGGCATCATATCTTCATACAACTGCATAGGGTTTCAGATGACTCACAGAATTTATTACCTGTTGATAATTCTGTTCATCAAATATCAAAAGAGTCCTGGTCCTTTGATAAAGCTGTCAAGTATCAACAAATTCTTTAGACGACATCCAGAGGAGATATGTCCAAGACATTCTGAGGATCACACTCCCTCCAAACCTTTATCTGGAATTGAGCTTCTGATGGAGTCTCATACAACTTCATTACTAGTTCTCCCTCAGTCTAAGTTGGTAAAAAATACTACCAAATATATTCAAAGCAAACTAGATACAGATAAACTTGGTCAGGATTGGAATTATCCTCAACAAATTGTCAAATCTTTGGCTCCACTTAGATACTACAAGAGTAAACCAGAATATTTTCCTACTCAAACTATTCCCCCTCTAGATTCTGACGTTTTGCAAATAGATATTTCTAATGGGGGTAAATATTCTAGTCAGAACATGAAAATATGGGAAAGTAGTGGCAATTAATTCCTAGCTTTAACTTTTTTATCTTCCATCCATACATTTCTCAGCTGTAACTTCTTTATCCCCACCCACCAACCCTCCATCAGACACATACACTTCTCAGCTTTAACTTTTTTTATCTTCTCTCCACACACTCCTCAATGTTAACTTCTTTATTTTCTATCCATACACTTCTCAGCTTTTACTTCTTTATTTTCCCTCCACACACTCCTCAGCTTTAATTTCTTTATCTTCCATCCATGCAATCTGCTTTCATCTTCTTTATCTTTCCTCCACACACTCATCAGCTTTAACTTCTTTATCTTCCATCCACACTCTTCTTTGCTTTAATTTCTTTATCTTCCCTCCATACACTCCCAAGCTTTAACTTCTTGATCTACCATTCATATACATTCCGCAGCTCTAACTTCTTTATCTTCCCCCCCCATTTACTCCTCAGCTTTCTTTATCTTCAATCCACACACTCTTTGTCTTTAACCTATGTATCTACCATCCACATACACTATTCAGCTTTAACTTCTTTATCTATAATCCACTTACTCCTCAGCTTAAACTTCTTTATCTTCCATCCAGACTCTCCCCAGTTTTAATTTCTTTTTCTGTCATCCATAGATGCCTCAGCTTAAACTTTTTTATCCACACACTCCTCAGCTTTAACTTCTTTTTCTCCCATCCATACAAAACTCAGCTTTTACTTCTTTATCTTCTATGCATATACTCCTCAGCATTAACTTTTTTTATCTACCATCTACACTCTCCACCGCTTTAAGTTCTTCATCTGTTATCCATACATTCCTCAGCTTTTACTTTTTTTTTTTATCTGTCATCAATATTTCAACTTTATCTCTCATCCACTCTGTCTCAGCGTTTACTGCTCTATCTACCATCCATACACTTCTTTATTTTCCTTCCACATACTCCTCAGCTTTAACTTCTTCATCTATCCTCTGCATATTCCTAAACCTTTTATTGATCAGCCACACATACTCATCCTCAGCTCTTACCTCTTTATCTATCGTCCACACACACCTCAGGTTAACTTTATCTACTGCACACATACATCTCAGCTTTAATTTCTTTATCTTCCGTCCATTCATTCCTCAGCTTTAACTTCTTTATCTTCAGTTCACACACACTCCTCAACCTAAACTTTTGTTTACCATCCACACACTCTTCAGCTTTTACTTCTTTATCTTCCCTTCAGACACTTCACAGCTTTAACTGCTCTATCTACCATTCAAATTCTCCTTTAACTTCTCTGTCTGCCATCCGTACACTCCTCAGCTTAACTTCATTAGCTTCCATCCATACACTCTTGAGCTTTAACTTCTTTATCTTTCATACATACACTCCTCAGCTTTAACTTCTTTATCTATCATCCACACTCTCCTCAGCTTCTATCATCCACACATTTTTTAACTTTAACTTTTTTATCTGTCATCTGCACACTCCTCAGCTTTAATTTCTTTATGTATCATTCACACACTCCTCAGCTTTAACTTTATCTTCTGCCCGCATACTCCTCAGCTACTTTATCTTCCGTCCACACTCTCCTCAGCTTTAACTTCTTTATCTCTCATCCAAACCCTCCTCAGCTGTACACACTGCTGTGGTTGGAGCCTCGCTCGGGTGGCATGTGGGAAAGCCAAGTTCTGCTTCGGGATGTTCTGGTGGTTTTTCCCAGGGTTCTCTGGTTTTCGCCCACCTTTGATGAATGATCGGCTCAATATAAGTGAAATATTCTTGAAAGGGCCATAAAACTCAAATCAAAACACTCCTGAGCTTTTACTTCATCTTCCATCCACATACACTCCTCAGCTTAAATTCTTTATCTACCATCCACACTCTCCTGAGCTTTTACTTCTTTATCTTCCATTCATACACTCCTCAGCTTTCTAGCTCACCTGAGCCTTTAGAGCCAAACTCAGTCGTCCATCTGGCCATCGTCCACACTCTTCAAACATCTCAGAAACCTCTAGGCCAATCAAAGTCACATTTAATATGGATCCTTCATGAGCTGAAGGAATGAAAGTTTGTTCATGGTTTCTGGGTCACATGACCAAGATGGCCACCATGCTCATATATGGTTAGACCCTTCTTTTCTAGAACCAAAGGGCCAGTGGCCCTCAGGCTTGGTATGCAGCATTTGGGACATTGTCCCCATACAGTTAGAAAAAAATGATGACCTTGGGTTGACCTTTCCCTTTTTATGGAAAGGGTAAATTTTTTGCAGTTGTCCGTTTGTCTGTCCATCCGTGCTTATGAACTGACATTTAGGGGACAAAAAATGTGGACATTTTGCCATTTAAGTAGTCATTCGTGAGTGCATATGGGATTTATTCCGTAGATTTGACATTTATATGGCAAAAATTTGCTCTTACGTGGCTTGCCGCTTAAGAGATTATGCCACTTATGTAGTCATTATGCGAACACCTAGCCACCTAAATGTCCGTTTGTGAGAATGTGCGTCTGGTTGTCTGTCCGTCCATTAACACTTTCAAAGGACAACTCCTCCAAAGCCATTGAAGGGATTTGTCCCTAATTTGGTAAGAATGTTGCTTGGTTAGGGGCCTTTAAAAATAGCTAAAATTATGTTGATCTGCCCTTTAGTTTGGTTGCCATGGCAACAGAAAGCTCCCATAGACTTATAATGGGAAAATGGTTAAATTGCATGTTCTCCATAACCAGTGATGTGATGTGAACCAAATTTGGCAGTTATGATTATTGGATGATTTAAAACCACTGAAGCAGTATGACTCTAATTTTGCACAAATGTTGCTTGGGTAAGGACAATTCAAAATAGCTAAAATTTTGTTGATCTGCTTCTTGGTTTGGTTGCCATGGCAACAGAAAGCTCCCATAGATTTATAAGGGGAGAATGGTTAGATTGCATTTTCTCCCTAACCAGTGAAGTGATGTGAACCATATTTGGCAGTTATGATCATTGGATGATTGTCTACCCATTTTATGTGTTTTATGACCAATGACCATTTTTTGTCCCCCGCCTTTTCAAAGAAAAGTGGAGGGACACTGTTTTTGGTTTTCCGTGGGGCGTGGTGCATAGTGCGTGGCGCGTGGTGCATGGCGCGTGGTGCGTGGTTCCGAGTTTTCAGTAGGTACTTTGTCCCCTTAACTCCTCCCACAGTTTTTGTCCGATCCTTTTGAAACTTTACAGGTGTTTTAAGGATGGTCTGAAGATGTGCATGTGGTTTTTTCAGAATCCTGAAATAATTTTTTATCACTTTTTCCGCATTTTTAACAGACATTTTTTGAGTTCTAATATTACAGAAGTCTATAGAGAGCAGGTACCTTGTCTCCTTAACTCCTCCCACAGTTTTTGGCCGATTCTTTTGAAACTTTACGGGTGTTTTAAGGATGGTCTGAAGATATGCATGTGGTTTTTTCGGAATCCTGAAATTAATTTTTATTACTCTTTAGACATTTTGAACATAGACATTTTTTGAGTTCTAATATTACAGAAGCGTATAGGGAGTAGGTACCTTGTCCCCTTAACTCCTCCCACAGTTTTTGGCCTATCCTTTTGAAACTTTACATGGGCTTTTAGGATGGCCTGAAGATATGCATGTGGTTTTTTCAGAATCCTGAAATAATTTTTTATCACTTTTTCCGCATTTTTAACAGACATTTTTTGAGTTCTAATATTACAGAAGTCTATAGGGAGTAGGTAGCTTGTCCCCTTAACTCCTCCCACAGTTTTTGACCGATCCTTTTGAAACTTTACGTGGGCTTTTAGGATGGCCTGAAAATATGCAGGTGGATCTTTCAGAATCCTGAAATATTTTTTTATTACTTTTTCCGCATTTTTAACTTAGAAGACATTTTTTGAGTTCTAATATTACAGAAGTGTATAGGGTGCAGGTACCTTGTCCCCTTAACTCCTCCCACAGTTTTTGTCCGATCCTTTTGAAACTTTACAAGGGCTTTTAGGATGGCCTGAAGATATGCACGTGTTTTTTTCAGAATCCTGAAATAATTTTTTACCACTTTTTCTGCATTTTTAACTTAGACATTTTTTGAGTTCTAATATTACAGAAGCGTATAGGGAGTAGGTACCTTGACCCCGTAACTCCTACCACAGTTTTAAGCCGATCCTTTGAAACTTTACAGGTGCTTTAAGGATGGTCTGAAGATATGCATGTGGTTTTTTCAGAATCTTGAAATTATTTTTTATCACTGGTTTCCTGCTTCAATACTTAGGTAATTGATACAGGACCAATGGTCCTCTGGTTAACTTTACCATTTTTAACACCTCAAATAAAAATAAGGCGGGGGACATAAATTCCCCAGCTTGTTTTTATTGCCATGGCAATATTAATTTTCAAAAAAAAAAAAAAATTTTTTTCAACAGACATCGCCTTCAAAACCACTAAAGCATTATGGCTGTAATTTTTTTCAAATGTTGCTTTGGTAAAGACAATTCAAATTAGCTAAAATTATAATGATTTGCATCTTGGTTTGGTTGCCATGGCAACAGAAAGCTCCCATAAACTTATAATGGAAAAATGGTTAAACTGCATTTTCTTCATAAGCAGTGAAGTGATATGAACCATATTTGGCAGTTATGATCATTTGATAATAATTGTCTACCCAATTTGTGCGTTTCATGACCAGTAGCTATTTTATTTGGTTTCCATGGCAACATTAAATTTAAACAAAAAGGATTTTTTTTTATTGACTAATCCTCCAAAACCACTGAAGCAGTAGGACTCTAATTTGGTACAAATGTTAAATGGGTGTGGGCAATTGAAAATAGCTAAAAGTCTGCCAATCTGTCTCTTGGTTTGGTTGCCATGGCAACAGAAAACTCCCATAGACTTATATGAGAAAATGGTTAAATTGCATTTTCTCCGTAACCATTGAAGTGATGTGAACCATATTTGGCAGTTATGATCATTGGATGATTGTCAACCCAATTTATGTGTTTTTTGACCAGTGACGATTTTGTTTGGTTGCCATGGCAACATTTAATTTGAAAAAAAAAGAACTTTTTAAATGACAGCTGCTCCAGAACCACAGTAAGCAGTGTTGCAAACTTCATTACTGCTTTTCAAAAGTCAATAAAACAGAGACTCCCATTTTCTAATCCGTAGTTTTTTTGATGTTTAATATATTTCCCTGCCCCTGTGCTATTAACATGTATAAAATCATGATATTGTTAAACAACACTTCAGAAACCACTTAGCCAATTTCCACTAAATTTCACATTGATCCTACTGTCGAAATGTGATTGAGAGTTTGTTCATGCTCCATTGACTGTCATGCCCATATATTCTTCTTCAAAACTAAGAACTGCTTAAATGATGATCCTTTCATTAGTTGCAATGATAGGATTGGAAAAATGTTGCATAACATCTGCATATCTGCAGTGCTATGTCACTTAGGTGAGCGAGCCATGGCCCGTGGGCCTCTTGTTTTACATAGACTCTTGTAGGCAAAACTTTAAAAAATCTTCTTGTCTGAAACAAGGAGACCCAGGCCTTTGATATTTGCTATGTACCTTCATCTTTTAAATTACAGCTCTGGGGTAAAAATGGCCCCATCATAGGGGTCACTGTCTTACATACTCATATAGGAAAATAAAACAACAACACACTCTTCAAACATCTTCTCCTCAGAAACCAATCAATGCCAAATTTCATATGGAGCTCCCATGGGCCAGGGGAATGAAAGTTTGGTTGCCAGATCTTGGTCACATGATCAAGATGGCCACCATGCCCAAAAAATTTTAAGGTAAAAACACTATAAAAATCTTCTTCTCCAGAATTAAAAGGCCAATGGCCTTGTGTCTTAGTATGCAGCTTTTGGGACATGGGGCCCAAAAAGGTTCTTAACCTTGGGCTGACCTTGACCTTTTTTATGGAAAGATCATTTTTTTTTATATGGACTCCTATAGGTAAAACTTAACAAAAATCTTCTTTTCAGAAACTAGATGGCTCAGCCTTTGATATTTGCTATGTAGCTTCATCTTTTGGACCTTTATCAAGTTTAGACCCCAGAGGTCAGTTGTTTTACCTAGACTCATATAGACATGAAGAAATAAAAGCCTTCTTGTCTGAAAGTAGAAGGCCTAGGCCTTTGATATTTGGTATGTAGCTTTATCTAATGAGCATCTACCAAGATTATTCAAATAATAGCCCTAAGATCAAAAATGGCCCCACCCTGTGGCTAATTTGTTTTGCATAGACTCATATAGGTAAATACTTAAAAAATCTTCTTGTCTGAAACCAGAAGGGGCAGGACTTTGATATTTGGTATGTAGCTTCATCTTGTGGACATCTAACAAGATTTTTCAAATAACGGCCCTGGGATAAAACAAAATGGTCCTACTCCACAGCTCACTTATTTCATTTAGAAGGAAAAAAACTTTAATAATTTTCTTGTCTGAAACTAGAATGCCCATGCCTTTGATATTTGGAATGTAGGTTCATTTAATAGGTCATTACCAAGATTGTTGAAATTATAGCAATGGGGTTAAAATGCCCCAAGTTATTGTTTTAAATAGATTCATATAGGGAAAAACTTTACAAATCATCTTGTCTGAAAGTAGAATGCCCAGGCCTTTGATAATTAGTATATAGCTTCATCTAGTGGACTTACCAAACTTGTTCAAATTATATCCATGGGATAAGAAATGCCCGCACCCCCCCCCCCCCCCCCCCCCACACACACACACACACACACACACACACACACACCCTCAGTGGTCTCTGTTTTACATAGAATCATACAGGGGGAAAGTTTCATACTCTTCTGTCTGAAACTAGAAGGTGCCTTTGATATTTGGTATTTAGCTTCATCTGGTAGATTTCTACCAAAATTGTTCACTTTATAGCCCTGAAGTCAAAAATGGCCCTTTTGAAGGGGTCACTGGTTTTATACAGACTCATATGGGGAAAATCTTCTTGTGTGAAACTAGAAGGCCAGGCCTGTGTTACTTGTATGTTGCTTCATCAAAGCCATATTTTATGTGAAGTATATGTTTCACCAAATTAATTAAAGCTATAATTCATACCAAGTTATTATTGGATACAGAGACTAAGGGTCTTTCTAACTGTACTGACTACTATACCCATATGTTACAGATTTTAAAATTGTCACCATACTCTCAACTTTAAGTTCTTTATCTTCCCTCCATTCACTTTTCAGTTTTTATTTCTTTGTATACCATCCACTTACTCCTCAGCTTCAATTTCTTTATCTGTCATTCAAACAAGCCTTGTCTATATAGCCTATTGTTAAACTCAATGATTTATTCTGCAACAAATCACTGGGCGGAAGCATGCAATGCTGTCTGGTGCCGTTCTGACGTCATTTTGACACTTTGCTGATGTCAGTCTTCGTTTCCACGGCGTTAGACGATGTGACATGGTTTTTTTTGCATCAACAACGCAAGAAATGCATGTAAACAACAGCATTACAGTCAAAACTGTTGGCGGGATTTCTTTATGCGATGGCAGAAAGTTGGCAGAATCTGAAGGATACAATTACTTTTTTTGTCGTTTTTTATGTGTTAAAATTGAAATAGATCAGCTCTTGTGTGTGACTTGTTGAGTAATAAATCACAGTTTGTCGATCAGTTGTAAGTAGATAAATCATTTGTGCTCCATGCTCGTGATTTGTTCTGCTTTACAACTGACCTCCAAACAATGATTTATTACTCAACAAATCACTGCTAGAGCTGATCTATTTCTTAATCCACACACTCCTCAGCTTTAATTTCTTTATTTTCTCTCCTTAGCTTCTCTCCATACACTCCTCATTTTTAACTATCTTTCATCCACATACTCCTCAGCTTTAACCTTTCTCTATCATTCATATGCTCTTCAGCTTTAACATCTTTATCTATAATCCATACACTCATCAGCATTACCTTCTTTATCTGTCATCCATTCACTCCTCGGCTTTAACTTCATCAATCATCCAAACACACTCCTCAGCTTTAAGCGCTTGGAGCGCTGTGGTGCAGTGGTAAAGCATCGGACTCAAGATCGAGAGGTACCAGGTTCAATCCCCTCTACCATCAAGTGTTGTTTCCTTGAGCAAGAAACTTTATCCACATTGCTTAGTACTGGTTTCTACCCAGGAAAAAAGAGGGCCACATGGAAGATTAGTATTAGTTTACTAAATGTGTTACCCTCTATAAATAAAGTTGATTATTATTATTATTATTATTATTATTATTAACTCCTTTTTCTATTACCTATACACTCCTCAGCTTTAACTTTTTTATCTGTCAGTCACACACTCCTCAGCTTTAACTTTATCTACTGCCCACATACACTTCAGCTTTAGCTTCTGTATCTTCCATCCACACTTTCCTTAGCTTTAACTTTTTGAAATTCCATCCACACACATTCCAAAGCTTTAACTTCTTTATCTACCGTCTACAGACTCCTCAGCTTTAAATTTTTTATCTTCCATCAACACTCCTCAGCTGTAACTTTATCTATTGCCCACACACTCCTCAGCTTCTACCAGTTTATCTTCCATTCATAGCTATAACTTTATCAACTGCCCACACACTCCTCAGCTTTAGCTTCTTTATCTATCATCCATGCACTCTTCAACTTGTTTATTTTCCATCTACACACTGTTCACTTTAACTTCTTTATCTTCCATCCACACACTCCTCAACCTTAACTTCTTTATCTACCATCCATACACTATTCAGCTTTAGCTTCATCATCTGCCATTAAGACACTTTTCAATCTTTACTGCTACCCTCCTCAGCTTTAGCATCTTTATCTACTATCTGCACAGTCTTCAAATTTATCTACTTAGTCATCCATCCACCCTCTCCTCACCTTGAACATCTAACAAGATTGTTCAAGTAACAGTCCTGGGATAAGAAAATGGCCCTACACCACGGTTCTCTTATTTTATTTAGAAGGAAAAAAAATTTAATAATTTTCTTGTCTGGAACTAGAATGTCTTCAAACTTATCTACTTAATCATCCACCCACACTCTCCTCACTTTTAAGTATTTTATGCTTGGCAATAAATATTTTGCATTGCACTAGTTTGAATTTGGTAAAGATAAGAGTGCAAATAAAAATAATTGTTTCTGCTACTGTGATTATTTTGTGTCACTTTTCGAGACCATGGGGTGGTCGGGTGGTGCGAAGGTGTCGTGTATCTTGCGTTATCGGGGCGTCCAACTGATATTGGCTTACAGTTGGGCAAGGCCTGCTATCCTTGTAGCAGGTAAGGGTAGAGGGTGAATGTTTTTATTTCTTCTGTTTCTTCACTTTCATTCCTGTTCCTCTTCATTCTCTATTCCTCTCTTTCATCTCTTCTACTATCTCTTTTCTCCCTTTCTCTGGGAGACGACACAAAATGACCCACAAGGGTTGACCTGTCGTTAAACCCCAACTCAATCAATCAATCAATTTTCGAGACCATTTTTGAATTATAACTCTTGATTATCTGTTACCATTTTCTTGTAGGAAAGAGTTGTCAAAGATTATGACTAAGAGACGCACAGAGATCGATGTGAAACTATTGTTGTTTGCCATACAGAGAACTACAAATTTTGAGGCTCTCATTTCAAAACGATTTACAGGAGTGACACTTCAAACTGGTCAGGTACAATATGTCCTCTATTGTAATTTATGTCTCTTCTTCACTCTGCTGCCACCCAGTAACAAAAGTTAATTTCTCCACATGTAAAATATCAACATGAGACAAGTTATGGAGGCTAGTTGGTGGTTGCTACCACTCAGTTAGGTAAGTTATGGTGGTTACAGTAATTATCATCTTTGGTAAATTTTACCTCTGTTTTAGCAAGGTACGAGGGGTACTTGGAAAGTAGTGGCAACTGTGCCAGGTTATTGAGCTATAGATTATCAGATCAAAAATGTCTGCTTCAGTCTTTCAGAATACACTTTTTAGCTCACCTGAGCTATGCTCAGGATGAGCTATAGTGATCACTTTTCATCCGTCGTCTGTCCGTTCGTTCATCCATTAACATTTTCAAATGACCTCTGAAGCCCCTGAGCCAATTTTGTTCAAATTTTATATGGAGCCTCCTTAGGTTGGGGGAACGAAAGATTGCTTAAACGGTCGTGGTCCGTTGACCAAGATGGCCGCCATGCTCATATATGGTAAAAACCTTTAAAAATCTTCTTCTCCAGAACCGAGGTTGCCTTATGGCTGAATCTTTGCATAAATCATTGGGGATGGGAGGTCTACCAGATTTGCTAAAATAATGGTCCGTCATTGACATTTGACCTTTTTACGGCAAGGTCAAGTTTGCTTGCCTATGCATTTGTATGGGAAAAATGTTCAGAATTTCAAATGACTTCTCCTCTGGAGCCTCTGAGTCAGTGTTGCTCAAATTTCATTTGGGGCCTTCCTGGGGCAGGGGAATGAAAAATTGTTAAAATGGTTGCCGTTGTGCTTGACCAAGATGGCCGCTATGCCCATATATGGTAAAAACCTTTAAAACTTAAAACTCTTCTCCAAGATGTCTTGTGCCTGAATCTTTGCATATATCATCTGGGACAGGAGATCTACCAAAGTTGCTAAAATAATGGTAATTGACATTTGACCTTTTTATGGCGAGGTCAAGTTTGCTTCCCTATGCATTTGTATGGGAAAAATGTTCAGAATTTCAAATGACTTCTCCTCTGGAGCTGCTGGGCCAATGTTGCTCAAATATCATTTGGAGCCCCTCTCCCCCCCCCCCCCCCCCCCCCCCCCCCCCACCCCTCCACCTTTACAAATCTTCTTCTCCAGAACCAAGGATGCCTTGTGGCTGAATCTTTGCATAAATTATCAGGGATGGGAGGTCTACCGAAATAGCTAAAATAATTTTAGTACATTTGACCTTTTTATGGCGAGGTCAAGTTTGCTTCCCTATGGATTTGTATGGGAAAAAATGTTGAGAATTTCAAATGACTTATGATTGATCATGAAATATTTTCTGTGGTCATTCTCTACCTTCCACTGATTCAAGAAGGGCAGTTGTCAGTTTCTGGCAAAAGAATGTGCACAATACTGGTTAACCACTTAGAGGACTAAGCCTGCCCAGTAAACGTGTGATTAGGTAAACTGACCGAGCTTGACATGACCCCATTGGGTTGACTGGGCCATTATACCTCAACACAAACAAATTCAAATGACTTCTCCTCTGGAGCCAATGTTGCAGGAGAATGAAAGATTGCTAAAATAGTTGCCGTCCATTGACCAAAATGGCTGCCATGCCCATATATGGTAAAAACCTTTAAAAATCTACTTCTCCAGAACCGAGGATGCCTTGTGGCTGAATCTTTGCACAAATCATCAGGCACAGGAGGTCTACCAAAGTTGTTAAAATGATGGTTGTATATTGACATTTGACCTTTTTACGACGAGGACAAGTTTGCTTCTGTATGCATTTGTATGGGCCACATACATTTGTATGAAAAAAATGTTGATAATTTTAAATGACTTCTCCTCTGAAGCCTCTGGTCCAGTGTTGCTCAAATTTCATGTTGAGCCTCCTTGGGGCAGGAGAACGAAAGATTTCTAAAATGGGCATGATTCATTGATCAAAATGGCTGCCATGCCCATATATGGTAAAAACCTTTAAAGATCTTCTTCTCCAGAACCAAATTTGCCCTGGGCCCTAATCTTTGCACAAATTATGGGGGACAGGAGATCTACCTAAATTGCTGAAATGATGATCCTATGTTGAGTGTGACCTTCTTACGGCAAGGTCAGATTTGCTTCCCATTGCATTTGTATGGGCCATATATATTTATTTTGGAAGTATTGAGGTGACTTGTAGATCAACAGTAGCTAAAATTGTTCTGATTGGAAATCTAAGATGGCCACCATCTTGTTATCTTTATTATATTTCCCTGCCACTGTGCTGTTTACATGTTTAAAATCATGATTCTTCAGAAACCACTTAGCCGATTTCCACCAAATTTCACATTGATCCTATTGTTGAAATGTGATTGATAGTTTGTTCAAATGAAAAACCTTGTGCACACAACAGAGGCTTCATTCTTCATTGAACCTTTATGAAGCTTGGTCAGAATGTTTGTTTGAACGATATCTAGGTTAAGTTTGAATATGGGTCAGGTTGGCTCAAAAACTAGGTCACTAGGTCAAATCATTCAAAAACCTTGTGTACACAATAGAGTCTTTATTTATGTCCCCCCACCATGGGGGGTGGGGGGGGGACATATTGTTTTTAGTGCGGATCCCGTCGGCTTCAGCGGCGGCGGCAGCATTTGTGTTGTCATAACCTCTTGTTCGCACTCTATCTCCTTATTGAAGGACATATTTTAGCCAAACTTACACAAATATATTATTGGGAGGGGGAAAAATGCTGATTAGATTTTGGTGACCTTGACCCCATTTTCAAGGTCACAGGAGGGCTTAGATTGTTGGAAAATGGCTTGTCCGCACCATATCGCTTGAAGGAATGAATAGATTTTAACCAAACTTGCACATCTATATTGCTGGGACATGTAAAAGAACTGATAGATTTTGATGACCTTGACCCCATTTTCAAGGCCACAGGAGGGCTTAGATTGTTGGAAAATGGCTTGTCCGCACCCTATCTCTTGTAGGAATGAATAGATTTTGACCAAACTTGCATATCTACAATGCTGGGACATGTAAAAGAACTGATTAGATTTTGGTGACCTTGCCCCCATTTTCAAGGTCACAGGAGGGCATAGATTTGTTGGAAAATGGCTTGTCCGCACCCTATCTCTTGAAGGAATGGATTGATTTTAACTAAACTTGCACAGCCGAATTGTTGTGGCATGGAAAATAACTTATTTTATTTTGGTGACCTTGACCCCATTTTCAAGGTCACGGTATGGCTTAGATTGTTGGAAAATTGCTTGTTTGCACCCTATCTCCTAAAAGAATGAATAGATTTTGACCAAACTTCTACATCTTAATTGTTGAGACATGGAAAAGAACTGGTTAGATTTTGACAATCTTGACCCCATTTTCAAGGTCACACTAAGGCTTAGATTGGTGGAAAATGGCTTGTCTGCACCTTGTCTCCTGAAGGAATGAGTAGATTTCGACCAGACTTGATCAGCTATATTTTTAGGACATGGAAAAGAACTGATTAGAAAATGGCTTGTCTGCACCTTGTCTCCTGAAGGAATGAGTAGATTTCGACCAGACTTGCACAGCTATATTTTTAGGACATGGAAAAGAACTGATTAGATTTTGGTGACCTTGACCCCATTTTCAAGGTCACAGGAGGGCTTAGATTGTTGGAAAATAGCTTGTCTGCACTGTATCTCTTGAAGGAATGGATTGATTTTAACTAAACTTGCACAGCCGAATTGTTGTGGCATGGAAAATAACTAATTTTATTTTGGTGACCTTGACCCCATTTTCAAGGTCGCAGGAGGGCTCAGATTGTTGGATAATGGCTTATCTGCATGCTATCTGCTGAATGAATGGATGGATTTTGACCAAACTTGCACAGCTATATTGTTGAGACAGAGACAAGAACTGATTAGATTTTTGTGACCTTGATCCCATTTTCAAGGTTACACAAGGGCTATGAGTTTAGAAAATGGCTTGTCAGCACCCTATCACATTGAGCAATGGATTAATTTTGACCAAATTTACATACAGGTATATTGTGACCTTGAGTTTATTATAGATACAATCTATTTTAACAATATGTCTGTTCAAACTGGTGGGTGGACATATATTTTCCTCCAAAAACACTGTTCTAGTTTCCATTAAATCTTCATGAAACTGTGTCAGAATGTTTGCTTGAACAATATCTAGGTCAAGTTTGAATATGGGTAATGTTGATGAAAAATTAGGTCACTAAGTCAGGTCGTTGAAAAACCTTGTGTATACAATAGAGGCTTCATTTTTCAATGAATGTTCATAAAACTGTCAGTGTCTAGGCCATATGGGCCACAATGGGTAAAAATCTAGGTCAGTAGGTCAAACCTTAGAAAAACCTAACATGATGATTTCTAGGTGAATTCAAAACTAGGTCAATAGGGGTAAAAAACTAGGTCATAGGGTTAATCAAAGGAAAACATTGTTTACACTCTAGTAGTCACACTTTTGAAGTGATCATCATGGATCTCGCTCAAAATGTTTGTCTTGATGATTTCTAAGTCAGGTTTAAACTTGATCACATGGCGAAAAACTAGGTCACCAGGTCAAATCAAAGGAAAACTTTAACACTCTAGAGGTCACATTTTTATGAATCTTTCATGAATTTCATGAATCTTGCTCAAAATGTTTGTCATGATGATTTGTAGGTCAGGGTTGAAAGTGGGTCACTTGGGGTCAAAAGCTAGGTCTCTGGGCCAAAAACAAAGAAAAATCTTGTAAACACTCTAGAGGTCACATTTTTGGAGTGATCATCATGAAACTAACTCAAACTGTTTGTCTTGATGATTTTTAGGTCAAGTTCAAAACTTGGTCACTTGGGGTAAAAAACTAGGTCACCAAGCAAAATTA
Source organism: Anodontia alba (assembly GCA_964016985.1). Taxonomy (NCBI): domain Eukaryota; kingdom Metazoa; phylum Mollusca; class Bivalvia; order Lucinida; family Lucinidae; genus Anodontia; species Anodontia alba. The sequence continues at coordinate 62,419,429 of OZ024830.1, read as the reverse complement.
AAGGAAAACCATATTAACACTCTTAGAGTTCACATTTTGGCAGTGATTATCATGAATCTTATTCAAAATGTTTGTCTTGATTTTTTTCTAGGTCAATTTTGAAACTGGGTCACTTATAACCTATATTTCATTGCCCAGTGACTTTCTTAAGATTTTTTTTTTTTTGTCAGTTTCTCAGTAACTGTTGGTTCTACAGCAGTGATACTTGGAACTTGCATCCATTTTAGCATGTCCTCTTGAATGCAGTCATCCTTATTTGACTTTGACCTATATTTCACAGTCCCCTGACTTTTTATATGCCCGTTTGAAAAACGGGACATATTATGTTACGTGGTATGGCATCCGTCCGTACTTTTTTGTTTCCAGCTAACTCCTCCTACAGTTTACATCCGATCAAGCTGAAACTTAGTATATAGTTAGACCATGATGAGGCGCAGTGCATATTGTTTTGAGGTTACAGTCCACCAAATGTTTGCAGAGTTATACCCCTTAGAAAATTTCTGTAAACTTTTCATTTCCAGTTAATTCCTCCTACACAAGGGCTATGAGTCCGATCAAGCTGAAACTTCATATATAGTAAGACCATGATGTGGAGCAATGCATATTATTTCGAGGTTACAGTCCACCAAATATTAGCAGAGTTATGCCCCTTTGAAAATTTCAGTAGACTTTTCGTTTCCGGCTAACTCCTCCTACAGTTTACATTCGATCAAGCTGAAACTTGATTTGTAGTTAGACCATGATGTGGAGCAGCACATATTGTTTCAAGGTTACAGTCCATCAAATATTAGCAGAGTTATACCCCTTTGAAAATTTCTATCAGGTTTTTGTTTCTGGCTAACTCCTCCTACAGTTTACATCCAATCAAGCTGAAACTTCATGGACAGTTAAACGATGTTGTGGAGCAGCGCATATTGTTTTGAGGTTACAGTCCACCAAATATTAGCAGAGTTATGCCCCTTTGAAAATTTCAGTAAACTTTTCGTTTCCGGCTAAATCCTCCTACAGTTTACATCCTATCAAGCTGAAACTTGATTTGTAGTTAGACCATGATGTGGAGCAGTGCATATTGTTTCAAGGTTACAGTCCACCAAATATTAACAGAGTTAAACCCCATTGAAAATTTCTATTAATTTTTTTGTTTTTGGCTAAATCCTCCTACAGTTTACATCCGATCAAGCTGAAACTTCATAAATAGTTACACGATCATGTGGAGCAGCACATATTATTTCGAGGTTACAGTGCACCAAATATTTGCAGATTTATGCCCCTTTGAAAGTTTTTGTAAACTTTTTGCAGCATATTGTTTAGAGATAATAGTGTGCAAACTTTATTATATAATAGGTATATTTTTTTGCAAATAACTAAAGTTGATTTTTATTTTATTAACATTTTCTTTTATTAGATTTGCAAGGAAAGGTTGTCATTATTAAATCTTTATAAATACATAATTCTTTTTGATTTTTTTTTAATACTCTTCTGATTTGGCTCCCTCGAAGAACAAAAATAAAATCAGTATTAAACAAGTTAAAGGTTTACAAAAAAAATTCTTGCAACATTTTTTTTTTTTTTTTTTTTTGGTTGTTTATTTTTATTTTGTTATTGTTTGATCTGATATTGAAGTATAGGAAAAACAAATCAGCTCATATGAGCTTATAATATAGCCATGCTTCTGTGGTGTGTCCTCCGTCAGAAAGCACTTCTTCCTAGAAGCAGCAAACTTCTCCCTATTTTCCCAGGAGGGAGAAGTCACTTTTCCCTTAATTTCTGGGCCAGCTTGGACCCTTAGGTTACAGCTCACCAAATATCAGCAGAGATATGCCCCAATGAAATTTTTTTAATTTTTTATTTTGTAATTCCACTTACAGTTTATATCCGAAGCACTGACTTATGCAGGAGCCAGTTTATGTGCTACATCTTATTACTGCTACCAATCCTCTCTTCAGGCCACCTCTCTTTCAAAACACGTGACCGTGTGTACAGTTCTTGTGTGCGGAGCCCAATCCTCCATGCCAGCGAGACTTGGCCATTGACAAAGCCGAACCTCCAGCGCCTCCTGGAAGATTAGATATTACGTTCTCCATTTGTATGCGCTAAATGTTGTAACCCTCTATAAATAAAGTCTTTACTTACTTACTTACTTGCTACGGGCGTATAATGCCCCGCTTGGCGGAGCTCTTGTTAAGTTTTTGTGTTTAAGTCAGTTTCTCAGTAACTATTGGTCCAACAGCCAGTGATACTTAGCACATGCATACATCTTAGCATAGCGTTATGAGTGCAGTCATTCATAGTTGACCTTGATTTATATTTCACGGTCAGTTAGGCATGCTACATTGTCTTATTTGTGAATATAATCATCATGAATCTCGGTCAGAATGTTTCCCTTGATCATCTCTGTCAGGTTCTGTACGTGCTATGATATTCAGGTAAGTAATACAGGGCCATCATGGCCCTCTTGTTTAGATGTATCCAGTCAAACAAACGCCTCTTCAAATGCTTCTGTATGTTTTAATGGCTTTTTAGCTCACCTGAGCTGAGGGCTCATGGTAAGCTATTGTGATCACTTACCGTCCGTTGTCGTTGTCGTCCGTATGTCTGTCCATCCGTCTGTCCACAATCTTTAAACAATATCTCCTCCTAAACCACTGATTGGATTTTGATCAAACTTCACAGGAATGATCCTTGGTTGGTCCTCTTTCAAAGTTGTTCAAATGGTTCCGGTCCGTTGCATACCTAGGTCACAGGAGCTAAAAATAGGTTTTTTAACTGAAAAAAAATCTTCTTGTCAGAAACCACTGGACCGATTTCAATATAATTTTGCAGAAATGTTCCTTTGGTGATCCTCTTCCAAGATTGTTCAAGCCATTTGGATTCGTCTAAAAGCATGGCCACTAGAGGGGCTGGGGTGGGGGCTTATTTTCCCTACATATCTATATAGAAAAATTTAAAAATCTTCTTGTCAGAAACCACTTGACCAGTTTCAGTATAACACAGCAGGAATGTTTCTTTTTGTAACCCTCTGCCAAGATTGTTCAAGCCGTCATGATTTGTCAAAAAAGATGGCCTCCAGGGGGCCAGGGCTTATTTTCCCTATATATCTATATAGAAAACTTTAAAAATCTTCTTATCAGAAACCACTGGACCGATTTCAATATAACTTGGCAGAAATGTTTTCTTGGTGACCCTCTACCAAGATTGTTCGCCATCATGATTTGTCAAAAAAACATGGCCGCTTGGGGGCAGGGCTTATTTTCCCTATATATCTGTATAGAAAACTTTAAAAATCTTCTTGTCAGAAACGACTGGACCGATTTCAATATTACTTGGCAGAAATATTTCCTTGGTGACCCTTTTACCAAGATTGTTCAAGCTGTCATGATTTGTCAAAAAACATGGCCGCTAGGAGGCGGGGTTTATTTTCCCTATATATCTATATAGAAAACTTTAAATATCTTCTTGTCAGAAACCAATGGACCGATTTCAATATAACTTGGCTGAAATATTTCCTTGGTGACCCTTTACCAAGATTGTTCAAGTCGTCATGATTTGTCAAAAAAACATGGCCGCTAGGGGGCAGTGCTTATTTTCCCTATATATATATATATATATATATATATATATAATCAGATTTTTGATTAATGTGCTTGTACAGGGGCAACATCCACACCAGTGGGCCCCCTTCCAGATAGCTGGCTTGCTGCATGCATGGCAGATCTCATACCAGATCTCCAGGTATGTCTATCATGAGGGCACAAATTTTACTATTGTAGAAAATGGTCTATTGTCACTACTTTTCAAATGTCTCTCATACTTTCTCTTTGATAAATGAATTGTATCTAAGTATATGGGGGCAGTTGGAAAATATCTAGACTTTTTGCTCTTTCTCAAAAACTGTTAGATATTTTTCAAAAATTCTTTTTCAAAGTACTCCCCACCTACTTCTATACACTTTTTCTGTCTTCATGGGAGGTTTTCTGACTGCATCCAAGGCCTGGAATAGTTTTGACTCGTGGGTCCTCTGCAGACTTACTGCTGAGGTAGCAATTTTAATCAAAGCCGCCCTGGTCTCATATTTGTTTCCAGCGAGCCTTTTTGTCGCACCTGCTTTAGTATGGGCGACTAAGGCATGCAAATTTCCATCCATCCGTTCATCCATCAGTCCGTCTTTCCATCAACATTTACCCTGGGTGTCTTGTGTCTTGTCCTCATACAGTTTTGTACCGATCATTTTGAAACTTTGCATATATTTCTACATGGTATGAAGATGTGCATGTGGTTTGGATATAATACATGTAGATTATTTTTTGTCACTTTTTCCACATTGTGAACTTTTTTCATCTCAATAAATAGACAGTGGGTACCTCTTGTGAGCGCAACTCCACTTATAGTTTTGTACTGATTGTTTGAAACTTTGCATGTGTTTTCTTCATTGTATGAGGATGTGCATGTGGTTTGGGTGAAATTGTTAGAACATTTTTGTCACTTTTTCCACATTGTGAACTTAGTTATTTTTCACCCTCAGTATATAGACAGTGGGTACCTCTTCTAAGCGCAACTCCTCTTACAGTTTTGTACCGATTGTTTTGAAACATTGCATATGTTTTCTTCATGGTATGAGGATGTGCATGTGGTTTGGGTATAATTTTTAAATTAATGTTTTTTTACTTTTTTCCACATTGTGAACTTAGTCATGTTTCACCCTCAATATATAGACAGAACATTTTTTGTCACTTTTTCCACATTGTGAACTTAGTCATTTTTCACCCTTTATATATAAACAGTTGGTACCTCTTGTGAGCGCAACTCCTCTTACAGTTTTGTACCGATTATTACGAAACTTTGCATGTGTTTTCTTCATGGTATGAGGATGTGCATATGGTTTGGATGTAATTGTTAAATTAATGTTTTTTTACTTTTTACCACATTGAGAACTTAGTCATTTTTCACCCTCAATATATAGACAGTGGCTACCTTGTGAGCACAACTCCTCATACAATTTTATACTAATCTTTTTGCAACTTTGCACATGTACTTTTTGAACTTTGTCATTTTCTGACCTCAGACAGTGGGTACCTTGTGATTGCAACTTTTCATACAATTTTAAACCGTCCTTTTTGAAACTTTGCACATGTTTTCTCCTGTGTCTGCAGAAGTGCATGTGGTTTGGATATGATTTTTAAATTTATTTTTGTCGCTTTTTCCACTTTAACTTTGTCATTTTCTGAACCTCAGATTGTATGAAAGTATACAGACTTTGGGTACTTTTTGAGCCCAGTTTCTCATGCATCATATGAGAAAATGCATATGCTTTCAATGAAATTCCTATATTCATATAATTCTTGTCTTTAATTTTTGTCACTTTTCCAACTAAGCACTGCTAAGAATGAAATAAATTTATATAATAACCATGTCCTGTGACTTTTGCCCCAGCAGGTGCGACGCCGCCTTCTGCGGAATTCTGGTTTTTTAGCTCACCTGAGCTATAGTGATCACTTTTCATCCGTCGTCTGTGTGTCCGTCCGTGTGTTCGTCCCTGCATGTGTCCTTCCGTTAACATTTTTTAAACGACTTCTCCTCTGAAGCGCCTGAGCCAATTTTGCTCAAATTTCATATGGAGCTTCCTTAGGTTGGGGGAACGAAAGATTGCTAAAATGGTCGCAGTCCATTGACCAAGATGGCTGCCATACCCATATATGGTAAAAACTTTTAAAAATCTTCTTCTCCAGAACAGAAGATGCCTTGGGGCTGAATCTTTGCATAAATCATTGGGGAAGGAAGGTCTACCAAAGTTGCTAAAATAATGGTCATACATTGACTTTTGACCTTTTTACGGCAAGGTCAAGTTTGCTTCCCTATGCATTTGTATGGGAAAAACCTTTAAAAATCTTCTTCTCCAAAACCAAGGATGCCTTCTGGCTGAATCTTTGCATATATCATTGGGAACAGGAGGTCTACCAAAGTTGCTAAAATAATGGTTGTACATTGACATTTGACCTTTTTACGGCAAGGTCAAGTTTGCTTCCGCATGCATTTGTATGGGAAAAATGTTCAGAATTTCAAATGACTTCTCTTCTGGAGCCTCTGGGCCAGTGTTGCTCAAATTTCATTTGGAGCCCCCCGGGGGCAGGGAAATGAAAGATTGCTAAAATGGTTGTGGTTCTTTGACCAAGATGGCCGCCATGCCCATATATGGTAAAAACCTTTAAAACTCTTCTTCTCCAGAACCGAGGATGCCTTGTGGCTGAATCTTTGCATAAATCATGGGGGGGCGGGAGGTCTACCAAAGTTGCTAAAATAATTGTCATACATTGACATTTGACCTTTTTAAGGCGAGGTTAAGTTTGCTTCTGTATGCATTTGTATGGGCCCCATACATTTGTATGGAAAAAATGTTGATAATTTCAAATGACTTCTCCTCTTATGCTGCTGAGCCAGTGTTGCTCAAATTTAATGCGGAGCCTCCTTGGGCAGGAGAATGAAAGATTGCTAAAATTGGCATGGTCCATTGCCATGCCCATATATGGTAAAAACCTTTAAAAATCTCTTCCAGAACCAGATAAGCCCTGGGCCCTAATCTTTGCACAAATTATCGGGGACAGGAGATCTACCAAAATTGCTAAAATGATGGTTCTATGTTGACATTTGACCTTTTTACCTCTAAGGTCAAATTTGCTTCCCCAGGCATTTGTATGGGCCATATACATTTATATTGGAAGTATCGAAGTGACTTGTAGAGCAACAGTAGCTAAAATCGGTCTGATTGGAAATCTAAGATGGCTGTCATCTTGTTTATATTCATTATATTTCCCTGCCACTGTGCTGTTTACATGTTTATATGTATAAAATCATGATTCTTCAGAAACCACTTAGCCAATTTCCACCAAATTTCACATTGATCCTACTGTTGAAAAGTGATTGATAGTTTATTCAAATGATCATGCTCCATTGACTGTCAGGCCCATATATTCTTCTTCAAAACTAAGAACTGCTCAAATGATGATCTTTTCATTAGTTGGGATGATAGGATTGGAAAAATGTTGCATAACCTCTGCGTATCTGCAGTGGCTATGTCACTCAGGTGAGCGAGCCGTGGCCCATGGGCCTCTTGTTTAGTTCTGGAAACAAATAAAAGTTGCAGGGGCCAAGGTCTGGGCTATACTGAGGGTGGGGCAACAATTGCAATTGAAGGAGTTGAAAAGTTCTGTAGATGAGGACATATATCATGCAAAAGAAGGACATTTTTCTGGGTTAGCATGGGACGCAACTTTTTCAGTTTTTCTTTGTTTTTATTTTTTTAGTTTTTTCAAAATTACTTCTGAATAGTATCTAGCAGTCACAGTTCTACCTTTTTGCATGAAATGACCCAGTATTATTCCATGTAAATCCCAAACAAAAATCAACCAGCATAACCTTGCCAGCATATAGAGACCGCTTTAACTTCTTTGGAGGTGGGGAACCAGCTCGTTTCTACTGCTTTGACTGAGCTTATGTTTCAGGTTCAGCATAGTGAACTTACATTTTATCCTCAGTGACAATATAGTTCAAAAACTTATTTTCATCATGGTTAAAATGCTGGATGCCTTTTGGTCTTCTGTCAGTTGTTGCTGCACCCACGTAGCACTTACCTTGCTTATACCTATTTTTTTTGTAAAATCTGATGTCCAGACACTTTACTAATGCTAAACTGATCAGCTACCTCCTGCAGTTTCACTCTGCAGTCTTTGTGGACAAAAACCTCAACGTTCACCACTATTGTAGGGGTCACTGCCTCAGCGGGCCTCCCTGGCCTGTGCTTGTCCTTCATGCTTGACCTGCCCCTCCCCACCTAAACTGTGAAACCAAGCTATAAAAGGTGAATATGCAGGCTTTAGAGAAACTTTTCTGCAAGCTTTGAAATATGGGGCAAGGTTTTTCACCCTCTAAAAGCAGGAATTTCATTACTGACCTCTGTTCCAAAAGCTTAGAGTCCATAGCAGCCCTAACACCTACCTTGTTTAAAGGCTCAAAACTTGGTATATACAAGTTTCTCAAAGGAAAAAAAAAAAAACGACTGATTTATAGGCAATAAAATGTAGCTTTCACTCATGTATTATATGTATGGTGTAGATAGCTGCACATAGAAAGACAGGAGCATGAAAAGTGTGGGTATTTTCCGATCGCTCCTCTTACATACTGCAAAACATTTTTGTATCAAAACTGTTGCTAATGTTCTTATTTCACCTTGAAAACATGTTTTTCATCTCATTAATATGACTGGATACACTTGGTAGATTTTCTGCCAGTTTTTGCTAGGGAGACAACTTGGTGACTTCCTGTTTGCTTTCCTGCATACCGAACCCCCTATAGAAAAGGGATCTACTCTAAAAGGTAGACAATGCTCCATCAGGGAATAGACCCCTTTTCAGAAGGGAGGCAAGAACAGTTTTGACAGGGTTGCCTCCCTGAAAGTGTATTCATAAAATTGTTATTGAGGGAGTTGAATGGGAACAACAACTTGTTTTATTGGAGTAAAAAAAAATCTGGATCACTGTATGTTCAAGGTAAAGCCAGTGGTTGAGAAGTCACCTGCCCCTACTACTAATCCATTTGAAGAGGAATCAGTCACACATTCAACAAACCCTTTTGAGAAAGATATGGATGACACAGAACAATCTTCAGGATTAGACGATAAGGTAGTGAAACAACATGAGAAAAGGGCCCTGATGCCATATCTAATGATTGAAGAACCAGATCAGTCTGTGCAGTCTGATCAGTGCCTCACTGTTTGCTTATAGACTCATTGGCCTTCTCTGTTCACATATAGCATAAGGCCTAGTTTTGCAGCTGTACATGCTGATCTATACTTTCATCTGCTACCTCCCACTTTTATCTTAATGCAGTCTGCTTGAAATACTCTGAACTTCATATTTCTGCCAAAATGAACAGAAATTGGGCTGAATAAATTTTATTCACTTTGAATTAAAGTTGTAAAATATTGTAATCAGTACTTCTAATGGTTCACTGAATTAATATTGATTTTGATTTCAAATGCACTTTTTATTTCAAGAAAAAAGAACTTATACTACAAATATTCACAATTAATATTTGATGAACATCGGTTTTGTTGGACATCCTATTCTAGCTGTACCAGTGAAATGGCAGATAACATCTGAACTGTGGCTTGCTATAACAATTATGTTCTGATCAGGTTATACCCCAGATAACATCTGAACTGTGGCTTGCTATAACAATTATGTTCTGATCAGGTTATACCCCAGATAACATCTGAACTGTGGCTTGCTATTACAGTTATGTTCTGGTCAGATTATACTCTAGATAACATCTGAACTGTGGCTTGCTATTACAATTATGTTCTGATCAGATTATACCCCAGATAACATCTGAACTGTGGCTTGCTGTAACAATTATGTTCTGATCAGATTATACCCCAGATAACATCTGAACTGTGGCTTGCTATTACAATTATGTTCTGGTCAGATTATTCTCTAGATAACATCTGAACTGTGGCTTGCTATAACAATTATGTTCTGATCAGGTTATACCCCAGATATCATCTGAACTGTGGCTTGCTATAACAATTATGTTCTGATCAGATTATACCCCAGATAACATTTTAACTGTGGCTTGCTATTACAATTATGTTCTGATCAGATTATACCCCAGATAACATCTGGCTTGCTATTACAATTATGTTCTGATCAGATTATACCCCAGATAACACCTGAACTGTGGCTTGCTATTACAATTATGTTCTGGTCAGATTATACTCTAGATAACATCTGAACTGTGGCTTGCTATTACAATTATGTTCTGATCAGATTATACCCCAGATAACACCTGAACTGTGGCTTGCTATTACAATTATGTTCTGGTCAGATTATACCCTAGATAACATCTGAACTGTGGCTTGCTATTACAATTATGTTCTGATCAGATTATACCCCAGATAACATTTGAACTGTGGCTTGCTTTTACAATTATGTTCTGATCAGATTATACCCCAGATAACATCTGAACTGTGGCTTGCTATTACAGTTATGTTCTGATCAGATTATACCCCAGATAACACCTAACTGTGGCTTGCTATTACAATTATGTTCTGATCAGATTATACCCCAGATAACATCTGAACTGTGGCTTGCTATTACAATTATGTTCTGATAAGAGTTGCCCCTTCAGAATACTTTAACCAACTAAATAATACAAATTAATAATACATGAAAGTAATATACAAACAGACTTGGAAAAAGTTATGGTTTTAAAACCTGGAAATATCTGATTTCTCATCATTACTCTGTTCACAAAAATCTGTGTATTCTGTCACAGATACTCCATACCACAGCTGTTTGATGGGTCTAAAGATTTGCTCGCTGAGTGGAAACAGTGTAGAAACTTATCACAGAGGTGTGGAAATACCATGCCCGACTTGTCCAACTTGTCCTATTTCCCTGAGGACAAGTAGGGAATTTCAATTTACTTGTCCTGGGACAAGTAATTTATAGCACTGGCAAAAGAGTATCCAGATTAAAAGATAGATATTTTTCTTATTTCTTGAAGAAAACATATGTTGTGGGTACTCATTAGAAGTGCCTCAGTGAGGTGCTTCTAATGAGTATCCAAAACATGTTTTCTTCGAGAAATAAGAAAAAAATGTCAATTTTCAGGAAAGTGAATCTTGGATGGGCAAGTGGATTCTGACCATTTACTTGTCCATGGAACAAGTAATAAAATTTGATAATTCCACATCCATGCTTATCAGATGCAACATTCTGTGAAATCTGCTCAGAGTCTGCACTATTTGCTCAGGCCTGTCTGTCCAAATACTAGGATAAATATGGCTTCAGCCTTTGTTATGTATTTCAGACAGGAGTTAAAACACCTTCATCACCATTTGTTGGTATCATTTCTAGATGTTTTGAAGCACATCTAGACATCTACATTGAATCACAAGATGGGTATGAGTTATTTTATTAACATTAAAAAATGTTGTAGAGTCAACTAGTTATAAAATAAGATGGACATCTGTGTCTATCTCTTTATTATCTCTCCTGGAGTGTTGCTCTAGGTCAGCTTATGCCATCGCCTGTTGTCTGTCTGTCCATCCGTAGTTAACTTTTCATATTTTTATGCCCCCAACTTCGAAGAAGTTGGAGGGGCATATTGCTTCTGGGGCATTCGTCTGCCTGTTCGTCTGTTCGTCACGCTTTTTGATGCATAGCATAACTTTAGAACCGTGCATGCTACTGTTTTGAAATTTCTTATATGGATTCCTCATGAAAAAATAGGTGAACCATATTTTTTTTATACGCCCGTTTGAAAAACTGGACGTATTATGTTACGGGGTATGGCGTCCGTAAACTTTTTCGTTTCCGGCTAACTCCTCCTACAGTTTACATCCGATCAAGCTGAAACTTGGTATATCGTTAGACCATGATGTGGCGCAGCGCATATTATTTCGGGGTTACAGTCCACCAAAAAAAAATGTTTGCAGGTTACAGTCCACCAAATATTAGCAGAGTTAAACCCCTTTGAAAATTTCAATTAATTTTTTGTTACCGGCTAAATCCTCTACAGTTTACATCCGATCAAGCTGAAACTTCATAAATACTTACATGATGATGTGGAGCAGCACGTATTATTTTTAGGTTGCAGTGCACCAAATATTTGCAGATTTATGCAGATTTATGCCCCTTTGAAAGTTTTTGTGAACTTTTCACAGCATATTGTTTAGAGGTAATAGTGTGCCAAAGGCTCATATGAGCTTATAATATAGCCATGCTTCTGTGGTGTGTCCTCCGTCAGAAAGCACTTCTCCCTAGAAGCAGCAAACTTCTCCCTTAATTTCTTGGCCAGCTTGGACCCTTAGGTTACTGTTCACCAAATATCAGCAGAGATTATGCCCCAATGATTTTTTTTTTTTTAATTTTTTTTTTTTTTGTAATTCCACTTACAGTTTATATCCGGAGCACTGAATTATACAGAAGCCAGTTAATGTGCTGCATCTTATTACTTGCCACGGGCGTATAATGCCCCGCTTGGCGGAGCTCTTGTTCTTGAGAGGATTATGCCCCTTTCCTGAGTTATGGCCCTTTGAAAAAATATGGATGCAATCTTGTCAGCAAAATATCTCAAAAACTATTGAAACTAGAGCCTTGAAACTTGATGAATAGACTGGTAGTGGTGAGTAGACGACCTGATTAACTTTTGAATAAATTTTGAAAAATACTTCACGAGTTATGGCCCTTTGTAATTTGAGGCATTTTTACCTTGTCGGCAAAATACCTCAAAAACTGTTGGAGCTAGAGCCTTGAAACTTGATGAATAGACTGGTAGTGATGAGTAGATAACCTGATTAACTTTTGAATGAATTTTGAAAAATTCTTCTTGAGTAATCGCTCTTTGTAATTTTGAGCTTTTTTACCTTGTCAGCAAAATATTTAAGAAACTGTTAGAGCTAGAGCCTTGAAACTTGGTGAATGGATTTGTAGTGATGAGTAGATGACCTGATTAACTTTTGAGTAAATTCTGAAAAATATTTCATGAGTTATGGCCCTTTGTAATTTTTGACATTTTTACTTTGTCAGCAAAATATCTCAAAAACTGTTGGAGCTAGAGCCTTGAAACTTGATGAATAGACTGGTAGTCATAAGTAGACAACCTTGAATAAATTTTGAAAAAATACCTCTTGAGTTATAGCCCTTTGTAATTTTGGGCATTTTTATCTTGTCAGCAAAATGTCTCAAAAACTGTTAGAGCTAGAGACTTGAAACTTGGTGAATTGATTCGTAATGATGAGTAGATGACCTGATTAACTTTTTTGTAAATTGTGAAAAATATTTTATGAGTAATTGCCCTTTGTAATTTTGGGCATGTTACCCTTGTCAGCAAAATATCTCAAAAACAATTGAAGCTGGAGCCTTGAAACTTGATGACTAGATTGGTAGTGATGAGTAGATGACCTGATTATGCCCACAAATTCAAATGAAATTGATGGGGCATATTATTTTGCCTTCATTCATTCGTCAGTCGGTTTGTCACGCTGTTATGTGCATGCCATATCTTAAGAACCCTGCATGCTAGAGTTTTGAAAGTTTATATATGGGTTCCCCATGACCTGCATTTTTTTTTCTTGTCCGGCATATTAGAGTTATGCCCCTTTGAAAAACATCAGAATTAAATCTTGTGAGCAAGATATCTCGAAAAGTATTTTAGCTGGGTTCTTGAAATTCAGTATAGTGAGTGGGAATGATGTGTTGATTACCTGATTAGATTTTGAGAATTCCATGGAAAATTGATATAGTTACGGCCCTTTGTGGTTCTGCTCATTTTGACCTTGTCTGGAAGATATCTCAAAAAGTACTTAAGCTAGGCCTCAGGGTCTTGAATATTATATGCTGATTGGGGATGATGTGGAGATTACCTGATTTGATTTTTAGGGAATTCCATGGAAAATTGATGTAGTTATGTCCCTTTGTAGTTCAAGGCATTTTGACCTTGTCAGCAAGATATCTCAAAAAGTATTGAAGCCAGAACCATGATATTTGGTATACTGATTGGGATTGAGGAGGAGAACATCTGATTAAATTTTGAACCAATTAAATAAAATGTTGTTGGAGTTATGGCCCTTTGCAACTTCTGGCGATTTAATGTTATTGCTTTATTGTGTGTAGCATAAGTTTATGCTGATGTTTTGAAATTTCGTATATTGATTCCTCATGAAAAAATAGGTGACGGTGAGGCGTATTTTTTCTTATCCAAATTATCTCCTATTTTAGAGTTATTTCCCTTTTGATAAAATAACATTGAAATCTCGTATATTTGTACTGTTGTTACCTCCATGGGCAAGCAGAGTTAAAGTCAGGCAGTTGGGGGCATAGTGTTTTACAAACACCAGCTCTAGTTGACATCTCCTCCAGAATCGAAAGTTGGATTAAGCTGAAACTTGGTTGGAGGCATTTGGGCTACATGGAGATTCAGAATTGCTGAAATTGTTCTGTTCAGGTATCCAAGATGGCCACCATGGCAACCATCTTGAAAATCTTTAAAAGACATCTCCTCCCTAACGGTAAGTTGGATTAAGCCCAAACTTGGTGGGAGGCATTGAGGAGACATGGAGATTCAGAACTACTAAAATCATAGTGTTCCGATATCAGAGATGGCTGCCAAGGCAGCCATTTTGAAATTCTTCTTCAAACCCCATCTCCTCCAAGACCATAAATTGGATTGAGCCTAAACTTGATGGGAGGCATCAGATGACATAGAGATTCAGAATTGCTGAAATTCTTTCATTCTGATATCCAAGATGGCCACCATGGTGGCCATCTTAAAAATCTTCAAACGACCTCTGCTCCCAAACGGAAAGTAGGATTAAGTCGAAACTTGGTGGGAGACATTGGGGAGACACGGACGTTCAGAATTGCTAAAAATTGTTCAGTTCTGATGTCCAAGATGGCTGCCACGGTGGCCATCTTGAAATTCATCAAGCAATATCTCTTCCCAGACTGTAAGTTGGATTGAGCCAAAACTTGATAGGAGGCATCAGAGCCACATAGAGGTTCAGAATTGTTCAAATTATTCTGTTCCAATATCCATGATGACCACTACAGCAGCCATCTTGAAAATCTTCTAACAACATCTGCTTCTGAATGGTAAGTTGGATTGATCCAAAACTTGGTGGGAGGCATTAGGGCGACATGGAGATTCAGAATTGCCAAAATCATTTGGTTATGATATCCAACATGGACACTGAGGTGGCTATCTTGAAAACTTTCGTTATTATCTGCTTCCAAACAGCAAGTCCAGTTGAAAACTTGGTGAAAGGCATTGTGGCAACATGGAGCTTTATAATTGCTATAGTCATTTTGTTCAGCTATACAAGATGGCCACCATGGCAGCCATCTTGAAAATCTTCGAACCACATCTGCTCCAGAACCACAAGTCAGATTCAGCTGAAAGTTGGTGGGAGGCATTTGGGCGACATGGAGATTCAGAATTGCTAGAATTGTTCAGTTCCAATATTCAAGATGGTGCCATAGCAGCTATCTTGAAATTCTTCAGATGACATCTGCCAAACTGTAAGTGGGATTGAGCTGAATCTTGATGGTAGGCATTGGGGTGTTATGGAGAATCTGAATTGCTAAAATCATTTTGTTCTGATATCCATGATGGTAGCCATCTTGAAATTCTTCAAACCACATCTCCTCCCAAACCATGTTGGATTGGGCCAAAACTTGATGGGAGGCATCGGCGGTGACATGGAGATTCAGAATTGCTAAAATCCCTCCATTCCAATATCCAACATGGCCACCATGGCATCTTTGAACTATTCAAACAACATCAGATTCAGAATTGCTAAAGTCAGTCTGATCTGAAGGCTATAGATGGCCACCAGGGCACATAGCCATAGATGGCCACCATGGCACATTGTAACATATCATGATCAGCCAAATCCAGGTGAATGATTTCTGGTTCACTTGGGCCTCTAGTCTTTCTGAATAATTTGTATCCTCACACTTAGTTTCTTGGCTAAACAAGTATCCTCACACTTAGTTTCACGGCTAAACATTACTGAAATATTCTTGACAGGATTAATAAATTTCAGTGCAAACAAAAAAAAAATGCTGAATTTCTGTATAGTCTTTTATGTACAGTAAACATTTATGTATAATAAATATTTTTAAACTGTCAGCAGCTAACTAATATTACCATATATACTCTAATATTTATTTAGACACCCTAACTCTTTATCATACTTGGCCTAAAATTTGAATGTCTTTTTAGCTCACCATGAGCACGAAGTGCTCATGGTGAGCTATTGTGGTCAGTCAATGTCCGTCGTCCGTTGTCCGTCTTGCGGAGTCAACAATTGCTTTAAAAGCCTACTCCTCCTACACCCCTGGGCCAATTGATACTTGGTAGGAAGCATCGGGGTGACTTGTAGATCAAAAATAGCTAAAATCGTTCTGATCGGAAATCCAAGATGGCCACCATGGCTGCCATCTTGAAAATCTATTTTTCGCTTCTTCTCCTGAACCAAAAGGCCAATTGACTCCAAACTTGCTAGGAACCATCAGGGTGACTTGTAGATCAAAAATAGCTAAAATCGTGCCGATTGGAAATCCAAGATGGCCGCCATAGCCGCCATCTTGAAAATCTATTTTTCGCTTCTTCTCCTGAACCGAAAGGCCAGTTGACTCCAAACTTGCTAGGAAGTATCAGGGTGACTTGTAGATCAAAAATAGCTAAAATCGTGCCGATTGGAGATCCAAGATGGCCACCATGGCCGCCATCTTGAAAATCTATTTTTCGCTTCTTCTCCTGAACCGAAAGGCCAATTGACTCCAAACTTGCTAGGAAACATCAGGGTGACTTGTAGATCAAAAGAAGCTAAAGTCGTGCTGATTGGAAATCCAAGATGGCCGCCATGGCGGCCATCTTGAAAATCTATTTTTTGCTTCTTCTCCTGAACCGAAAGGCCAATTGACTCCAAACTTGCTAGGAAGCATCAGGATGACTTATAGATCAAAAATAGCTAAAGTCGTGCCGATCGGAAGTCCAAGATGGCCGCCATCTTGAAAATCTATTTTTCGCTTCTACTCCTGAACCCAAAAGCCAATTGACTCCAAACTTGGTAGGAGGCATTGGGGTGACTTATAGATCAAAAATAGCTAAAATCGTGCCTATCTGAAATCCAAGATGGCCGCCATGGCAGCCAGCTTGAAAATCTATTTTTCGCTTCTTCTCCTGAACCGAAAGGCCAGTTGACTCCAAACTTGGTAGGAAGCATCGGGTGACTTGTAGATCAAAAATAGCTAAAATCATGCCGATCGTAAAACCAGGATGGGCGCCATGGCAGCCATCTTGAAAATCTATTTTTCGCTTCTTCTCCTGAACAGAAAGGCCAGTTGACTCGAAATTTGGTAGGAAGCATTTGGTTGACTTGTAGATCAAAAATAGCTAAAATCATGCCGATCGTAAATCCAAGATGGCCACCATGGCGGCTATCTTGAAAATCTATTTTTCGCTTCTTCTCCTAAACCCAAAAGTCACTTGACTCGAAACTTAGTAGGAAGCATCAGGGTGACTTGTAGATCAAATATAGCTAAAATCGTTCTGATCAGAAATCCCAGATGGCCACCATGGCCGCCATCTTGAAAATCTATATTTAGCTTCTTCTCCTGCACCGAAAGGCCAATTGACTCCAAACTTCGTAGGAGACATTGGGGTGACTTGTAAATAAAAAATAGCTAAAATTGTGCCAATCGGATATCCAAGATGGCCGCCATGGCAGCCATCTTGAAAATCTATTTTTCGCCTCTTCTCCTGAACTGAAAGGCCAGTTGACTCGAAACTTGGTAGGAAGCATTGAGGTGACTCGTAGATCAAAAATAGCTAAAATTGTGCCGATCGTAAATCCAAGCTGGCTGCCATTTAGAGTTTGTTCAAATGATCACGCTCAATTGACTGGCATGCCATATAACTTCTTCTTCAAAATAAAGAACTGCTTAAATGATGATTTTTTCATTAGTTGCGATGACAGGATTGGAAAAATATTGCATAACATCTGCATATCTGCAGTGGCTATGTCACTCAGGTGAGCGACCCGTGGCCCGTGGGCCTCTTGTTTACCTATTCTACTACCTGTTCATGTGTCTAAAACAGCTGGATGAGTGCCACACAGTATAGACCCTGATCAGACATTGCATTCTGTGGCATTTGATCTGGGTCTTCAGTGTTTGATCATGCATTTCTTAATACCTAGGGTAGATATGGTAATGCATCATGTGAAGAATTGTATCCTAGCAAAAGGAAAGATGCTTTATGCAAATCAGAGAGTCGAGCTCCATCTTTATGACTTGGACACTGATGACTTGTAGAAAAGGTTAAGCATCCCTGTTTTTGATGAAACAAAAGGCAAATGGCAACATTGTACTTCCACTGCAACAAGTGCAAATTTATCAGTGTGCTATGACTGAAATCCATATTTATTTTGTTTGAATGAGAACTTTGTCTCTGTCACTGACAGTAAATTTACAGTACAAGTTACACAACAAAAAATGTCCTTAAACCATGAAGACAGTAGATATCTTTAGTGACTGTAAATTCTTGCAGTCTGTTCAGCACCTTACCTGTTGACATGGCACTCAGGCATCAGACTGTAAAACTCTAAACCAGGAACACTTGACAGTTTTGTCTAGATTTTCTTTAAAAAAAAAAAAGAAAAAAAGAAAAATGGGGAAAAAAAAAAAACTGGACAGGTGTACGCAAACATTTTGACAGGTTCAGTGGAGTATGCAAACATTCGGACAGGTTCACTGGTGTATGCAAACATCTGGACTGGTTCAGTGGTGTGTGCAAACATTTGGACTGGTTCAGTGGAATATGAAAGCCCAGTACAGGGTACTTTTGAAGTGGAAAACTTGAAGTTTTCTTTTAAGGAAAATGGATACAGCTTCAGGGAGGTGACTTCCTTGAAAAGGGTCTACTCAGAGAAAAGAATTTGTTTTCAGGAGAAGCAAATTCTTCCCTTCTAGAGTAGATCCCTTTCAGAATAGCTTGGTCAGCAGGAAAGCAAAGGAAGCCATCAAAGTTGTCGTCCTTGTGAAAAAAGATAGAAAATCTGCCATGTTTTGAGTGGTGTTGCTTTAGTGTGTTGTAGTACCTGTATGACAAATTTTGTGTCGAAACTTCATTTGTACATTTCAGAAATTTGGCTGAACTGATTAAGAAGTTCTTAGAAGATTTCCGCCAGTATGGTACCCCTCGAATGGAATCTGAGGAAGGAAGCAATGTGTTACCCAGCTGTGCGGACTTGTTTGTTTGTTACAAGAAATGTATGGTTCAGTGTTCACAGCTGAGTACTGGTCAACCAATGATAGATCTAACCCGAACATTCCAGAAATACCTGAAAGAATACTCTGTGAGAATTCTGATGAATAACCTACCAAAGTAAGAAAATATGTGAGCTTTGCCATGTAAAACTGACTCTTAAGGTTAATGGATACATCAGAACATTTGGCCACCATTTTTCAAAAAGGAAACAACTTTTTTTTTTCAAACAAATTAGCTTCCCTAGTATTTACATACTTTCAAAAATGGTGGGGTACTCTTTATGGAAAGAATTGATCCCACTAGTTAGAAGGGAGGTAGTATATTTTTAGCTCACCTGAGCCAAAGGCTCAAGGTGAGCTTTTGTGACCAGTCTTCTTCCGTCGTCCGTTGTGCGTCATCCTTCGTGCGTTGTCCGTCGTGCATCTTCAGTCAACAATTTACTTAAAAGACATCTCCTCCTAAACCGGTGAATGGATTTTGAAATAATTTTATAGGAATGTTCCTTGGGTGACCCTCTACCAAAATTGCCTAAATGGGTTCCCGATCCACTAAACAAAATGGCCACCAGAGCTAAAAATAGAAATACCTTGAAACGACATCTCCTAGGCCACTGAATGGATTTTTAAATAATTTCACAGGAATGTTCCTTAGATGACCCTCTACCAAAATTGCCTAAATGGTTCCACTCCGCTAAACAAGATGGCCACCAGATCTAAAAATAGAAAAACCTTGAAATGACATCTCCTCCCAGGCCACTGAATGGATTTTGAAATAATTTCACAGGAATGTTCCTTAGATGACCTCTACCAAAATTGCCTAAATGGTTCCACTCCGCTGAACAAGATGGCCACCAGAGCTAAAAATAGAAAAGCCTTTAAACAACATCTCCCAGTCCAGTGGCCCGATTTCACAGAAATGTTCCTCTCATGCCCCTTTACCAAAATTGCTAAAATGGTTCCACTCTGCTAAACAAGATGGCCACCAGAGCTAAAAATAGAAAAACCTTTAAACGACATCTCCCAGGCCAGTGGCCCGATTTCACAGAAATGTTCCTCTCATGCCCCTTTACCAAAATTGCTAAAATGGTTCTGCTCCGCTAAACAAAATGGCCACCAGAGCTAAAAATAGAAAAAAAAACTTTAAACGACATCTCCTCCCAGGCCAATGGCAGATTTCAAAATAATTTCACAGAAATGTTCCTCTCATGCCCCTTTACCAAAATTGCTAAAATGGTTCAGCTCCCCTAAAAAAAAATGGCCGCCAGAGCCAAAACTAGAAAAAAACCCTTTTAAATGACATCTTCTTCTAGCCCAAGGGCCCAGTTTCAAAATAATTTTACTGAACTGTTCCTCTAATGCCCCTTTACCAAAATTGCTAAAATGGTTTGGCTCCGCTGAACAAAATGGCCGCCAGAGCTAAAAATAGAAAAAGGGCGTAGACTGTCATTCGTCTGTCAACAATTTACTTAAGAGACATCTTCTCCTAAACAGGTTAATGGATTTTGAAACAGTTTTACAGGAGTGTTTCTTGAGTGACCCTCTACCAAAATTTCTAAAATGGTTCCACTCCGCTAAACAAAATGGCCACCAGAGCTAAAAATAGAAAAACCTTTAAACGACATCTCCCATGCCAGTGGCCTGATTTCAAAATAATTTCACAGAAATGTTCCTCTAATGCCCCTTCACCAAATTGCTAAAATGGTTCCACTCTGCTAAACAAAATGGCCGTCAGAACTAAAAATAGAAAAACCTTTAAACAACATCTCCTCTTAGGCCTATGACCGGATTTCAAAATAATTTCATAGAAATGTTTCTCTTATGACCCTTTACCAAAATTGCTAAAATGGTTCCATTTGGCTGAACAAAATGGTCACCAGAGCTGAAAAGAAGAAAAAGGGTGTAGACTGTCATGCATCTATCAACAATCTACTTAAGAGACATCTCCTCCTAAATGGGTTAATGGATTTTGAAATTATTTTACAGCAATGACCCTCTACCAAAATTGCTAAAATGGTTCCGCTTGGCTGAACAAAATGGCCACCAGAGCTAAAAAGAAAAAAACAAACTTTTAAAGGACATCTCTCCCAGGCTAATGGCCCGATTTCAAAATAATTTCACAGAAATGTTCCTCTAATGCCCCTTTACTAAAATTGCTAAAATGGTTCTGCTCCATTGAACAAAATGGCCACCAGAGCTAAAAATAGCAAAATCTTTAAACAACATCTCCTCTTAGGCCTATGACACGATTTCAAAATAATTTCACAGAAATGTTCCTCTTATGTCCCTTGACCAAAATTGCTTAAATGGTTCCCTTTGGCCTAACAAAATGGCCACTTGAGCTAAAAATAGAAAAAGGGCATAGACTGTCAGGCGTCTGTCAACAATTTACTTAAAAGACATCTCCTTCTAAACCGGTCAATGGATTTTCAAATAATTTTACAGGAATGTTTCTTGAGTGACCCTCTACCAAAATTGCTAAAATGGTGCCATTCAGCTAAACAAAATGGCATCCAGAGCAAAAAAAAAGAAAATCTTTAAACATCTAAGCCAAGGGCCCGATTTCAAAATAATTTCACAGAACTGTTCCTCTAATACCCCTTTACCAAAATTGCTAAAATGGTTCTGCTCTGCTGAACAAAATGGCCACCAGAGCTAAAAATAGAAAAACCTTGAAACAGCATCTCCTCCTAGGCCTATGGCCTGATTTCAAAATAATTTCGCAGAAATGTTCCTCTGATTAAGTCATATTCTCCTTGATATATATCATATCATAATCGGATTTTTTTTATTAACATGCAGGTACAGGGGCAACATCCACATCAGTGGGCCCCCTTCCAGATAGCTGGCTTGCTGCATGCATGGCAGATCTCACACCAGATCTCAAGGTACGTCTATCATGAGGGTTGATAGCCGAGAGCTTCCACTCTGAGTCTCTGCAATCCCTCTCTGTCAGCTGTTTCCATGTCATCTTGGGCCTCCAAGGCCCACGCTTTCCATCAACCTGTATGTCAAAGGCTGTCTTGACTGCACCATTGGAGCGTTCAACATGTCCATACCATCGGCGCCTTCTCTCCTTCAGAATGAGGTCCAGATCCTCAATGCCAAGCCGCGCAAGTAGCTCATTGGAACCGGGTGGTGACAATGTCTTGTGGCCTGATATTGCAGATCTGTCTGATCATTGCCCTGTCATTTCGCTGCAGACGCTGGAGGTTTGGCTTTGTTAATGGCCAAGTCTCACTGGCATGGAGCATTGCGCTCTGCACACACAAGCTGTACACATGGCCACGTGTTTTGAAAGGGAGGTGGCGTGAAGAGAGAACTGGTAGCAGATCCTTGAACTTCTTCCAGGCGGTTTTCACACGTGTTGTGGTTGAAAGGTCACAGCCACCTGCTGCTGAGAGCATGTCTCTTAGGTAGCAAAAGGAAGCTACCACCTCAAGCTTGTCAGGTCCAACCTGGACTTCCTTCTGTGGTCTGCCATCCAAGGGGCATGCATTTCCCTGTCACCTTGTACATCTGTAGTTAGAGTCTTTTGTCAAGCGCTTGAGCCCACTGCATTTCTTGTGCACCCAGTGCTTGCAGCCATTGCAGAAGATGCTGTTGCTGCCCACTCCAGTGCGACAGAAGGCGCATGGAAACTTGCCTGAACTCTGCAGGAGGTCCAGTCCCGTACCGCAGATCATGATCTTTGTCTTTCCTGCATTTACTCTCAGTCCTTTCTTCTCCATTGCTTCTTTCCAAGTCAGGAGCCTCCTGACACATTCCTCCAGCGATTCAGCAATGATAACAAGGTCATGGGCATAGAGGTCCTTCCAGGGGACCCCAGAGCTGAACTCACGTGATAAGGCTTCAAGCACAATGATGAAGAGCAGTGGGCTGAGTACTGATCCTTGGTGAACACCAGCCTTCACTTCAAACTCTTCACTGTACCCCTCACCAACACGGACACGGCTCTGCGCATTTGCATACATCCCCTGCACCAGTCGCACAATCCACTCCTCCACACCAAGTTTTCTCAGCGCCCACCAGATGACCTTCCGAAGTACTCGATCAAACGCCTTCTCCAGGTCTGCGAAAGCCATGTACAGTCTCATGTTGGCAGCTAGATACTTTTCTTGTAGCTGCCTGACAACAAAGATTGCGTCTGTAGTGCCTCTGCCTGGGACGAAGCCAAACTGGGAATCGTCGATTGACACCAACTGTCTTATGAGGCCGTCCGCAATCCTCTCCAGGATTTTCATAACCTGCTCTGTCAGCTTGAGACCGCGGTAGTTGCCCCTTTTCAATGCATCCCCCTTTCCCTTGTAGAGGCAGACAATGAAACTCTGCTCCCAGTCGGAGGATACCTTGCCATCACGAATGATTGCAGCTGCGAGGTCACGAATCATGGAGGCGCCCATGTCACCGGCTGTTTGTATCATTACCACTATGCCTGATGGACCCGGTGCTTTGCCTGCCTTCATCTGTGAGATAGCCTTCTTAACCATATCAATGGTGATTGGGATGGGCGGGCCTTCCACTGGTGGTTGATAAGACAGGTGGTCTGGCTCCCAGTCAAACTCAACGTTGAGAAGCCTTTGGTAGTGCTCTAGCTAGGCCTTCTGCTTTGAGTCTTCGCTCATTGACATCTCTCCTGCATCATTCTTCACAGGTTTGTCACCAACAGCATCAGTGTTCTCTCTTCTAAACTGGTTAGCAAGGCGGTAGACTTCTGAAGACTTGGGTCAATATTCTCATAGACCTTCTTGTCGGCTTCTTGACGAGCATGGTGCACCTTGAGTGCTGTGATACTCAGGTGAGCAATATATGGCCATCATGGCCCTCTTGTCATGTCAGAGTTATTATCCCATCACACACCAAAGTTGTGGAGGGGATATTGGGTTTGTCCAGTACATAAGTATGTATGTACCTAGGTACATATGTTCACCTTTTATCATCGCTGTTGTGCCTACATTTATCAATGGATTTTAATGGAACTTCACACAAATGTTGGGTATGATAACATCTCAAGCAAGTTCGACTTTCAGGGTCCTAGCTCTAGCGCCTACATTTATTAATGGATTTTAAAGTAATTTCACACAACTTTTGGGTATTATTATAGTTCGAGCAAGCTTAACTTTCAGGTTGCTTGGCTAAAGGTCAAGGTTGAGTGGCTATCTTTAGAAAAAAACTTTGCCATCGCTCTAGCCCCTACATCTATCAGTGGATATTAATATAACTTCACCTATTTGTGGGTATGATAATATCTTAAGCAAGGTCGACTTTCAGGTCCTGGGCTCAAGGTCAAGGTTGACATGACTGAAATATTTTACATCAAGATCACAGGCTTTTTGTTTCTTCATTTATATAATTATTATACGTCATGAAATTTCACCTGAGGGAATGCTCAGGTGAGCTGTTGTGATCACCCTATGTCCATCTTCAACAAATAATTTACTAACACTCTAGAGGTCACATTTTTGACTGAATCTTAATGAAACTAGCTCTGAATGTTTGCCTCATTGAAATCTAGGTCAGGTTTGAAACTGGGTCTCTCAGGTCAAAAACTAGGTCACCAGATCAAATCAAAGGAAAATCTTAACATGCTAGATGCCACATTTTTTAAGTAATCATCATGAATCTTGTTCAAAATGTTTGTATTGATAATTTTTAGGTCAGGTTTGAAACTGGGTCACTTGGGGTCAAAAAGTAGGTCACTAGGCTAAATCAAAGGAAAACCTTGTTAACACAAGAGATCACATTTTTGAAGCAGTCATCATGAATTTTGCTCAAAATGTTTGTCTTGATGATTTTTAGGTCAAGTTCGAAACTGGATCATTTAGGAACAAGTATGGCATTGGGCCAAATCAATGGAAGCCTTGTTAACACTCTGTAGAGGTAACATTTTTGAGCAATCATCATGAATCTTGCTCAAAATGTTTGTGCTGATAATTTCTAGGTCAAGTTTGAAACTGGGTATATTGGGGTCAAAAACTAGGTCACTGGGCCAAGTCAAAGGAGGACCTTGTTAACTCTCTAGAGGTCACGTTTGTAAAGTAATCATCATGAATCATGCTCGGAATGTTTATTTGCTGTTCTTTAGATTGACTTTGAAACTGGGTCACTTGGGGTCAAAAACTAGGATACTGGGCCAAGTCAAAGGAAGACCATCATAACTCTCTAGAGGTCACGTTTGTAAAGTAATCATCATGAATCATGCTCGGAATGTTTCTTTGCTGTTCTTTAGATTGACTTTGAAACTGGGTCACTTGGGGTCAAAAACTAGGTCACTGACCAAAATAGGGGAAACCTCGTAAACACTCTAGAGGTCATATTTTTTAAGTAATTTTCAAGAGCCTTGCTCAAGGTGTATGTCTTGATGATTTCTAGGTCAAATTTGAAACTTGGTCACTTTGGGTCAAAAACTAGGTCACCAGGCCATATCAAAGGAAACCCTTATTAACACTCTAGCAGTCACATTTAGTAAGCAATCATCATAAATCTTGCTCTTGATGATTTCTAGGTCAGGTTTGGAACTTGGTCATTTATGACTTACATTTCACGGTCCAGTGACTTTCTTACTTTCTTAAGTTTTTTTTTATTTTTTTTTTTTTTACTTAGGTGAATTTCTCAGTAACTATTGGTCTTACAGCAGTGATACTTGGCACTTGCATACATCTTAGCATGGCCTCTTGAATGCAGTCATCCATATTTGACCTTAACCTATATTTCATGGGCCACTGGCTTTGTTAAAGTTTTCACATTTAGGTCAGTTACTCAGTAACTGTTGGTCCTACAGCCAGTGATATTTATCACATGCATAAATCTTATTGAATATATTTTAGCCAAAACATGAGATGAGGTACCTTTAGAGGTGTGTCCAGCAAAGACTTGCACTTAATGCAGAGTCTAATCAGTCTGCCTGAAGAAATATTGCAAAACCAAAGAGCACACATCAAATGCTGGTCAGATTACACAGAAGTGCAGGCTGATCTGAGTCTTTGCTGTCTGATGGTCTCATATTGTAGCTTAGATCCTTTTCCTTTCAGTATTGGGTGTTTCTATTTGTATGTATAAGTACTCTATACTACTTTGGCCCAGTCACACTGGTATAAAGGCTTGAAGAAAAATTGCTGCTGTTTAGTGTAACGTTTTCCATATATGGACAGCAAATATCCAATGTACAAGGGGCATTTTTAGCTCGCCTGTACGAAGTACAAGGAGAGCTATTGTAGTCACCCCGGTCGTCCACGTTTGCGTTTGCGTTTGCGTTTGCGTTTGCGTTAGCGTTTGCGTTTGCGTTCCCGTTCCCGTCACACTGTGTTAAAGTTTTTCAAATGCTTATATCTCAACAGTCACTCCTCACAGAGGCATCAAATTTGGAACTTAGGTACCTTGGAGGGTCTTCTGAGATTCCAAGAGAATAAACCCCTGGGTTTATGCCCCTGGGTGGGGCTAGGGGTCAGAATCTAGGACACCTTTGTAATACTGTGTTAAAGTTTTTCAAATTCTTATATCTTGACTTTCACTCCTCATAGAGCATTCATATTTAGAATTTGGGTACCTGGACGAGTCTTCTGAGATTCCAAAAGAACATACCCCTGGGTTCATACCTCAGGGTGGGCCTTGGGGTGGGGCTAGGGGTCAAAATCTAGGACACATTTGTAAAATCTTATATGCCTACAGGTTATAGACACAACTGGTTATACATCAGCTAAGTATGTGACATCAGTTTAAGTGTAAGAGAGTGAAGGTCATGGTGACCTACATTTTACGGTCAAGGTCACCTAGATTTCACGGTCCAGTGATTTTGCCTTATATATCTTGAATACTATTTGTTGGATAAATGTCACACCTGGGATATTACTTCCATGTGACCCAATGAATGACCACTTACTATATCTAGGTCATTGTGACCTATATTTCATGGTTCAGTGATTTTGCCTTATATCTTGAATACTTTTTGTTGGTTAAATGTCACACCTGGGATATTACTTCCATGTGACCCAATGTATGACCACTTACTATATCTAGGTCATTGTGACCTATATTTCATGGTTCAGTGATTTTGCCTTATATCTTGAATACTATTTGTTGGATAAATGTCACACCTAGGATATTAGTTCCATGTGACCCAATGAATGACCACTTACTGTATCTAGGTCATTGTGACCTATATTTCATGGTTCAGTGATTTTGCCTTATATCTTGAATACTATTTGTTGGATAAATGTCACACCTGGGATATTAGTTCCATGTGACCCAATGAATGACCACTTACTATATCTAGGTCATTGTGACCTATATTTCATGGTTCAGTGATTTTGCCTTATATCTTGAATACTATTTGTTGGATAAATGTCACACCTGGGATATTAGTTCCATGTGACCCAATGAATGACCACTTACTATATCTAGGTCATTGTGACCTATATTTCATGGTTCAGTGATTTTGCCTTATATCTTGAATACTATTTGTTGGATAAATGTCACACCTGGGATATTAGTTCCATGTGACCCAATGAATGACCACTTACTATATCTAGGTCATTGTGACCTATATTTCATGCTTCAGTGATTTTGCCTTATATCTTGAATACTATTTGTTGGATAAATGTCACACCTGGGATATTAGTTTCTTGTGACCCGATTATTGACGTCAAAATATATCTCTGTTGGTGTGACCTATATTTCATGGTTCAGTGATTTTGCCTTATATCTTGAATACTATTTGTTGGATAAATGTCACACCTGGGATATTAGTTCCATGTGACCCAATGAATGACCACTTACTATATCTAGGTCATTGTGACCTATATTTCATGGTTCAGTGATTTTGCCTTATATCTTGAATACTATTTGTTGGATAAATGTCACACCTGGGATATTAGTTCCTTGTGACCCGATTATTGACGTCAAAATATATCTCTGTTGGTGTGACCTATATTTCATGGTTCAGTGATTTTGCCTTATATCTTGAATACTATTTGTTGGATAAATGTCACACCTGGGATATTACTTCCATGTGACCCAATGAATGACCACTTACTATATCTAGGTCATTGTGACCTCTATTTCATGGTTCAGTGATTTTGCCTTATATCTTGAATACTATTTGTTGGATAAATGTCACACCTGGGATATTAGTTCCTTGTGACCCGATTATTGACGTCAAAATATATCTCTGTTGGTGTGACCTATATTTCATGGTTCAGTGATTTTGCCTTATATCTTGAATACTATTTGTTGGATAAATGTCACACCTGGGATATTACTTCCATGTGACCCAATGAATGACCACTTACTATATCTAGGTCATTGTGACCTATATTTCATGGTTCAGTGATTTTGCCTTATATCTTGAATACTATTTGTTGGATAAATGTCACACCTGGGATATTAGTTCCTTGTGACCCGATTATTGACGTCAAAATATATCTCTGTTGGTGTGACCTATATTTCATGGTTCAGTGATTTTGCCTTATATCTTGAATACTATTTGTTGGATAAATGTCACACCTGGGATATTAGTTCCATGTGACCCGATGAATGACCACTTACTATATCTAGGTCATTGTGACCTATATTTCATGCTTCAGTGATTTTGCCTTTTATTTTTATTACTTTTTCATGGAGAATTGTCATACCTGGATTATTATATCTAAGTGACAAAATGATTTACATACAAATACATCTAGGTCAGTGTGACCTATATTATATGGCTTAATGATAAAAATGTTACAATATAAAATGTACCCAGCAGGCGAGCTCGCTGTCCTCCGACAGCTCTTGTTTAACTAGTGGCAACAACTGGAGAAAATCCCGGTTAGCTCGTGCATATACATGTGTTATATAGCATTGGAAAAGGTAAAGCTTTGCCATCATGGTTGTATGATTTTTGCACGATTATTGAATGCCAAAATGAAAATACACGTATTTGAAAACTACATGGTAATTTATACTGGTAGAAAATTGGACGAAAATCAGGGTGACTTGAGAGAAGCGTAAAGAGGGTATTGCAAAATTCGTGGATTGCTGGGTCAAAGTGCATCAGAAATTAAGTCTGAATTGGAAACAGTGTACGGAGAGAATACTCTTCCATATAGAACAGTTGCCAGATGGGTATCTTATTTTAAAGAGAGTAGATCTAGTGTTAAAGATGAGGCCCGTCTTTGTAGTCCAGTTTCGGCCACCTCTGAAAATGATGTTGCCACTGTCCAATCTTTTGTTCTGCAAGATTCACAATATATGGTGGAAGAGATAAGTGATTTATCGGGCTTGAGTTCGTCATATGTCTTTGCTATCCTGAAAGAAAAATTAAAGCTACAGAAGATTTGTGCTCGTTGGATACCCCATCTGCTGACCCCTGAACAAAAGAAGGCTCGTGTGGAAAAGGCCTCTGTTTTGTTGTCTAGATTCAAGAACCGGGACTCCCGCTGCTAGAGGGAAGTTGTGACTGGTGATGAAACTTGGCTCTGTTTTTTTGAGCCTGACAATAAGTTGAACAACAAGATGTGGGTAGGTGAAAACAATGAACGCCCCGTGGTAGCTCATTGAAGTAGGCATGTCAGAAGGGTAATGTACGCCATGTTCTTTGACAACAATGGAGTTGTGGCTCATGTTTATGTGCCAGAAAACTGTAGTGTAACAGGGACATTTTACCATGACTTTGTTCTTTCTGCGTTGTTAACCACTATCAGGCAAAGCGCCTGAGGGCCGGGGTCCGAGGAATCAAATTACTCCATGATAATGCACCCGCTCACCTTTCTGCAGTGGTGAAGTCTTATTTGGAGGAATTTCATATTCAGGTCTCGCCACACGCACCCTACAGCCCTGACCTCTCTCCCTGTGATTTTTAGCTTAACCTATATATCAAATCTTGCCTACGAAGACGTAAATTTGAGACACTCAGTGCTGTGGGCAGTGCGCTGTACCTGTGTATAAACAGTGTCCCTAAAGAACAATTCAAAAATGCTTTTTCTGAATGGATTTCCCATCTAGAAAAATATATCAAGGTCAATGGAGAGTACTTTGAAGGGCTCAACTAGTCATTACTGCAAAGGTAAGCTGTATTTTCATAGCGCGCAGCTGTTGCCACTACTTAAAAAATGCCCCTCGTATTGTGTTTGTACCAAATGTATTCTTGTAAAATATATGTTTCAGATCCTCACTAATATTTTTAGCTCACCTGAGCTGTGCTAAGGATGAGCTATAGTGATCACTTTTCGTCTGTCATCCATCCATGTGTCCATGCGTCTGTATATTATCATTTTCCAACGACTTCTCCTCTGAAGCCCCTGAGCCAATTTTGCTCAATTTTCTTATTGAGCCTCCTTAGGTTGGGGGAACGAAAGATTGCTAAAATGGTCGCAGTCCATTGACCAAGATGGCCGCCATGCCCATATATGGTAAAAGCCTTTAAAAATCTTCTCCTCCAGAACCGAGGATGCCTTGTGGCTGAATCTTTGCATGAATTATCAGGGGCGGGAGGTCTACCAAAATTGCTAAAGTAATGGTCGTACATTGACATTTGACCTTTTTATGGAAAGGTTAAGTTTGCTTCCCTATGTTTGTTTGGGGAAAATGTTCAGAATTTCAAATGACCTCCTCTGGAGCCTCTAGGCCAATGTTGCTCAAATTTCATTCGGAGCCTCCCTGAGGCAGGGAAATGAAAGATTGATAAAATGGTTGCCGTCCATTGACAAAGGTGGCTGCCATGCCCATATATGGTAAAAGCTTTCAAAAATCTTCTTCTTCAAAACCGAGGATGCCTTGTAGCTGAATCTTTGCATATATCATAGGGGATGGGAGGTCTACCAAACTTGCTAAAATAATGGTTGTACATTGACATTTGACCATTTTACGGCAAGTTTACTGCCCTAGGCATTTGTGTGGGAAAAATGTTCTGAATTTCAAATGACTTCTTCTCTGGAGTCTCTGGGCCAATGTTGCTCAAATTTCATATAGAGCCTCCCCTGGGCAGGGGAATGAAAGATTGCTGAAATGGTTGCGGTCCATTGACCAAGATGGCCACCATGCCCACATATGGTAAAAACCTTTAAAAATCTTCTTCTCCAGAACCAAGGATGCCTTGTGGCTGAATCTTTGCATAAATCATCAGGGAAGGGAGGTCTACCGAAATAGCTAAAGTAATGGTCGTTCATTGACATTTGACCTTTTTATGGCGAGGTCAAGTTTGCTTCCCTATGGATTTGTATGGGAAAAAATGTTGAGAATTTCAAATGACTTCTCCTCTGGAGCCTTTGGGCCAATGTTGCTCAAATTTCATTTGAAACCTCTCTGAGGCAGGGGAATGAAAGATTGCTAAAATGGTTGTGGTCCATTGACCAAGATGGCCGCCATGCCCATATATGGTAAAAACCTTTAAAAATCTTCTTCACCAGAACCGAGGATGCCTTGTGGCTTAATCTTTGCATAAATCAATGGGGACAGGAGGTCTACCAAAGTTGCTAAAGTAATGATATTTGACCTTTTTATGGCAAGGTCAAGTTTGCTTCCCTATGCATGTGTATGGGAAAAATGTTGAGAATTTCAAAGGACTTCTCCTCTGGAGCCTCTGGGCCAGTGTTGCTCAAATTTTATTTGGAGCCTCCCTGGGGCAGGGGAATGAGAGATAGCTAAAATAGTTGCCGTCCATTGACCAAGATGACTACAATGCCCATATATGGTAAAAACCTTTAAAAATCTACTTCTCAAGAACAAAGGATTCCTTGTGGCTGAATCTTTGCACAAATCATCAGGGACGGGAGGTCTACCAAAATTGCTAAAATGATGGTTGTACATTGACATTCGACCATTTTACGGCGAGGTTTCTTCTGTTTGCAAGTTTTCTTCTGTATGCATTTGTATGGGCCCCATACATTTGTATGGAAAAAATGTTAATAATTTCAGATGACTTCTCCTCTAAAGCCTCTGGGCCAGTGTTGCTCAAATTTCATGTGGAGCCTCCTTGGGGCGGGAGAACGAAAAATTGCTAAAATGGGCGGTCCATTGATCAAACTGGCTGCCATGCCCATATATGGTAAAAACCTTTAAAAATCTTCTTCTCCAGAACTAAATGAGCCCTGGGCCCTAATCTTTGCACAAATTATGGGGGACAGATTTACCAAAATTGCTAAAATGATAGTCCTAGGTTGACATTTGACCTTTTTACGGCAAGGTCAAATTTGCTTCCCCATGCATTTGTATGGGCCATATACATTTATATTGGAAGTATTGAGCTGACTTGTAGATCAACAGTAGCTAAAATCGTTCTGATTGGAAATCTAAGATGGCCACCATCTTGTTTATGTTTATTATATTTCCCTGCCACTGTGCTGTTTACATGTATAAAATTATGATTCTTCAGAAACCACTTAGCCAATTTCCACCAAATTTCACATTGATCCTATGTTGAAATGTGATTGATAGTTTGTTCAAATGATCAGGCTCCATTGACTGTCAGGCCCATATATTCTTCTCCAACCCTAAAACCTAAGAAGTGCTGAAATGATATCTTTATGTCCGTCCACGACGCTGGTTTTTCCTGGATATTTATCGATTTCTGCAGACACATTGATATCAGTAAGGTGTACCTACATAAGAGAAAGTAAGGGCTAGGGGCCAATTCTCTTGCAGTTATTGTCCTTTGTTGAATTTTTTTCTTAATGCAGTAAAAAGTTTGTTTGTACACTATGTCTTTAACCAATAGCTGGAATTTGACCAAACTAGCACAGATACATCATAAGGATGGTGAAAAGAAGTGATTAGATTTTGATGACCTTGACCTTATATTTTCAAGGTCACAACATTATAAATACTCAGAAAGTGAGCCTTGTTAATGCAGTAAAAAGTTTGTGTGCACATTATCTCTTTAACCAATGGCTGGAATTTGACCAAACTAGCACAGATACATCATCAGGATGGGGGGAAGAATTGATTAGATTTTGGTGACCTTGTCCTTATTTTTCAAGGTCACTACATTATAAATACTCAAAAAGTGGGCCATGTTAATGCAGTAAAAAGTTTGTGTGTACATTATCTCTTTAACCAATGGCTGGAATTTGCCCAAACTAACACAGATACATCATCAGGATGGGGGAAAGAAGTGATTAGATTTTGGTGGCCTTGACCTTATTTTCAAGGTCACTACATCATAAATACTCAAAAAGTGAGCCTTGTGTGCACTCTATCTTTTTTCCTGCTTATCTTGATTAATATTATTAGGAATCTTAACTTATTTTGCATAAATGCTCATATTCTTCAGATGTTGCTGCTACAGAAAAAGAAAGGTCAAGGGATCAGTACTGCTATAGTTATTCCCCTTTGTAATTCTTTAATGTCCGTAACATTTTTGTTTTAACTTCATAATACATTAACCTATAGATAATGTGCTATTCTCTTCTGTTTTCACACCTTCCACAGAAAAAACGACCTTTCAGTCGTTAATTAAAGTCTTAAACCAGAAGGTCCCTTAGGCAGTTACCTGTGTGACGTAACTCTTCCCGCTCAATTGACCACGTGTCAGTTTCTTTTCTGTGGACAAAGAAATTCAACAAGGATTATTTACCTGTGATAGAAATTTGGATTATTTCTTTCCTCACGGATAAATTTATGTATCCTTGTGTTTCTTTTGTTTATTTATCACTCCTTTCACTTTCTGTGTTATTATTTAAAATTTTCAATTTTCGATTTCATGTATTTTTTGACTGGTCTTTTTCCACATGCGTTTTCGCGACTCTCGCTATTCGGCACAACGCTCTTGCGCGATCGGTTCGATAGTCGTGTTTATATATGCAGAATATTTTTGTTCTTTTCGTTCCAGGTTATTCAGCAATTACGATATGTTTTTCCTGGACTTTTGTTTGCAGAGATCTTCAGTTGGCTAAAGATTCTCATGGTGGAGAAGCTGATTGTAAAGAACTTGTCAACCCTTGATGGGTTATAAGACAATTCTTTACTGATGGGAGCCCCACCCCATATGGCTATACTGCCTGGGTAAGACCCATCAAGGTGGCATCTTTGGGTACTTAGTATCCGATAAAGTCTAAGTCCACCAGTCACCAGTCATCCAGTCACCAGTCACCAGTCAACCAGGCACCAGTCAATCAGCTTCACCAGTCACCAGTCAATCAGGTGCCAGTCAACCAGGCACCAGTCACCAGTCATCCAGGTGCCAGTCAACCAGGCACCATTCACCAGTCACCAGTCACCAGTCACCCAGTCACCAGTCACCAGTCACCGATCAACCAGGCACCAGTCAACTAGTCTCCAGTCAATAATTTAATTATTTTCTGGAAAGACTTAGTTTTTGACATATTTCACCGGACAAAATAGTCACATATACTAACTTCCGGTCATTATGTCTAATTATTAAAAAAAAATTTTTCACTGGGCAAAGTATGAGTAATATTTCTGATACTTATACCCAGTCATATTTTTATATTATTTCTGATTTTTCACCAGGCAAACTTTTACAGAAAGTGTCTGGTCAATTTTTGCCTAATAATTAATTATCTTCGGGAAAAAGTTTCGAATACTTGTGCCCGCTCAGTTTTCATATATAATCTCCCTTTTTCATCGGACTAGAGTTGCGAATACTACTATCCGATCAATTTGTCAAATTACTTGTAACTTTACCGGGCAATAGTTACGAATACTAGTGTCCGGTCATTGTGTCGGGTAACTAGTGTCAAAATAATGATCACTAATTCCCGAACAATCTATTATCGTTCATAGAGCTCCATTCACGTTTAAGTCAATGGATATAGGTTATTAAGTGAAATACATAATAACTTTTTATACAAAAAATTCTGTACAGTCTTTCCCGAATCAGACTAGAATCTTTAATATTCCATTGACTTATTATAGGTGTGTAATTCCATTAATATTTTAAATTAACTTATGTTTTATCTCTTTTATCCGCTAGAAAGAGTTAAACTTCCGACTATAACAAAATTCTTACCGGGCAGCAGTTCGTAGACTAGTGCCAGGTCATTCAAATTATGTTTTATCTCTTTAATTCGCTAGAAAGCGGTTAAATTCCGGCTCTAACGAAAATTTCATCGGGAGGCACTTCATAGAGTAGTGCCAGGTCATTCTAATGAAATTCCACCGGGCAGTAGTTTCGTAGACTTTGTGTCAGATTACTAGTGTCCGAGTAGTAGTCACTAGTACTCGCTCAACATATATTTATCTAATAACCACTATAGACATGTATAGTCTTGGATTATAGGTTATTGAATGACAGCGATGGGTTCTAATACCTAGTAGCCATTTATATTGTTGAATTCTGTCCAGTCACTTTTGAACTTGACTTAAATTCTATATATATATTTATTATTGAAAATGAATTAAGAATTATCGGTTACGATCAAATTCGCAATTCATTCACTAAGTGTAGAAGATACTTCCAGCTATAATTATATCTCTTTTATTCGCTACAAAGAGATTAACTTCTTACATATTCACCTTATTCGGCTCTAGGGCAAAGGTGAACTATAAAACTATCGTTATTTATAAGAAGAAAAATATACACGAAATCTAAAAAAATTTTCTTCTTTCCTCCCCTGTTTTTCTTCTACATGCTCCGATATGTAATCAGCATGTAATCTAAGGAGTAAATTGACAAGAAAGTAGCAATCAATCTTTTCTACTTTCTATTAATTTTTCATTCTTAAGGTATCGGAAATTTACACCAACCAGATAAATAAATTAACAGTTTATTTATTTATTCGCTACCTCTCTAGATTACTACGATTTAAAATTCTAGTTGAGGTACATATTTTCCTTTTGCCTTTTCTACATGGAAAATAGTTGATCCGATAAGCTATTATTCTATTTGATACTATCTTTTGATTGATTATATAAGAGTCTAGGTCAGTCGTGCTCTGTCTAAACTCTGCTATAAAATAATAAATAAGAAAAAAAATCTTATATTTAGGCATAGATATAATTCGATACGTTCTTTACTTTGCCTGTTTTATTTTTTCTTCTGGATCATTTAAGACTACGATAGCAATATACCAGATATTTTTGCCTCAGTAAGAATCTATTACGCCGAAGATTCTTCATATTGGAATAATAATTTTATTATGATTATAATTTCTAGACCCAATTAATCCTCGTATATTATAGGTCTACTTTATCTTATTGAGGAATAGTTTTGCTTCAACTAGCTCTATACCTCTAATATTTTATTGTCCCCCGCCTTTTCGAAGAAAAGTGGAGGGACACTGTTTTTGGTTTTCCGTGGGGCGTGGTGCGTGGCGCGTGGTGCGTGGTGCGTGGCGCGTGGTGCGTGGTGCATGGTGCGTGGTGCGTGGTTCCGAGTTTTTAGTGGGTACTTTGTCCCCTTAACTCCTCCCACAGTTTCTGTCCGATCCTTTTGAAACTTTACAGGTGTTTTAAGGATGGTCTGAAGATATGCATGTGGTTTTTTCAGAATCCTGAAATAATTTTTTATCACTTTTTCTGCATTTTTAACTTAGACATTTTTTGAGTTCTAATATTACAGAAGTCTATAGGGAGTAGGTACCTTGTCCCCTTAACTCCTCCCACAGTTTTTGGCCGATCCTTTTGAAACTTTACATGGGCTTTTAGGATGGCCTGAAGATATGCATGTGGTTTTTTCAGAATCCTGAAATAATTTTTTATCACTTTTTCCGCATTTTTAACTTAGACATTTTTTGAGTTCTAATACTACAGAAGTGTATAGGGAGTAGGTACCTTGTCCCCTTAACTCCTCCCACAGTTTTTGGCCGATCCTTTTGAAACTTTACATAGGCTTTTAGGATTGCCTGAAGATATGCATGTGGTTTTTTCAGAATCCTGAAATAATTTTTTATTACTTTTTCCGCATTTTTAACTTAGACTTTTTTTGAGTTCTAATACTACAGAAGTGTATAGGAAGCAGGTACCTTGTCCCCTTAACTCCTCCCACAGTTTTTGGCCGATTCTTTTGAAACTTTACAGGTGTTTTAAGGATGGCCTGAAGATATGCATGTGGTTTTTTCAGAATCCTGAAATAATTTTTTAATCATTTTTTCCGCATTTTTAACTTAGTCATTTTTCGATTTCTAGTACTACAGAAGTGTATAGGGAGTAGGTACCTTGTCCCCTTAACTCCTCCCACAGTTTTTGGCCGATCCTTTTGAAACTTTACATGGGCTTTCAGAATGGCCTGAAGATATGCATGTGGTTTTTTCAGAATCCTGAAATAATTTTTTATTACTTTTTCCGCATTTTTAACTTAGACATTTTTTGAGTTCTAATACTACAGGAGTATATAGGGAGCAGGTACCTTGTCCCCATAACTCCTCCCACAGTTTTTGGCCGATCCTTTTGAAACTGTACAGGTGCTTTAAGGATGGTCTGAAGATATGCATGTGGTTTATTCAGAATCCTGAAATTATTTTTTTATCACTTTTTACACGTTTTGAACTTAGACATTTTTTGAGTTCTAATTTTACAGAAGTCTATAGGGAGTAGGTACCTTGTCCCCTTAACTCCTCCCACAGTTTTTGGCCGATCCTTTTGAAACTTTACGTGGGCTTTAAGGATGGCCTGAAAATATGCAGGTGGATTTTTCAGAATCCTGAAATAATTTTTTATCACTTTTTCTGCATTTTTAACTTAGACATTTTTTGAGTTCTAATATTGCAGAAGTATATAGGGTGCAGGCACCTTGTCCCCTTAACTCCTCCCACAGTTTTTGTCCGATCCTTTTGAAACTTTACAAGGGCTTTTAGGATGGCCTGAAGATATGCATGTGTTTTTTTCAGAATCCTGAAATAATTTTTTACCACTTTTTCTGCATTTTTAACTTAGACATTTTTTGAGTTCTAATACTACAGGAGTATATAGGGAGCAGGTACCTTGTCCCCTTAACTCCTCCCACAGTTTTTGGCCGATCCTTTTGAAACTGTACAGGTGCTTTAAGGATGGTCTGAAGATATGCATGTGTTTTTTTTTCAGAATCTTGAAATTATTTTTTATCACTGGTTTCCTGCTTCAATACTTAGGTATTTGATACAGGACCAGTGGTCCTCTGGTTAACTTTACCATTTTTAACACCTCAAATAAAAATTAGGCGGGGGACATAAATTCCCCATGGAATTTGCTTGTTTATAACTAGAGTCCATGTCAATCAAAATTTTCTTGCACTTTGGTATTGACAATGGATACATATTTAGTAAAGGCATTAATTATTCAGTACGCGACAAATTATTATTGCCTAAATTAGATATTATATACAATACTTTCCTTTTGATATTTTGTTTTATTGACTT
The DNA here is from genome assembly GCA_964016985.1 of Anodontia alba. Classification (NCBI taxonomy): domain Eukaryota; kingdom Metazoa; phylum Mollusca; class Bivalvia; order Lucinida; family Lucinidae; genus Anodontia; species Anodontia alba. The sequence goes on along the minus strand of OZ024830.1, from coordinate 62,381,331 downwards.
TGTAACTATTCAGAAACTGCCAAAGTCAATCATTTCCTTCCTCTAAACTTACCGAAGTTCTAGATTATGTTGATATATATAAAGATATATGCTTAGAGGTTAATTAACGAGAGTTTACCTCATAATAGCAGATATTATTATATTTATATTAATCAATCTATAGTCTAGGCTTAGACAAAAGGGAAAACATCCTTAATTACGAGCCGCTAAAGAATTAAGACACTCTTAATTATCTCTTTACCCCTCCTTTATGTTTACATTCGTTAAAGGGATCATAGTAATTCTCACTAAGAGTTCAAGTTCAGTTTGCGAATAATGCAAAGATTAATATCTTGATTTCCAGTCCGCATCAAAAATGGTCTATATATATAGATAAATATCTTTTCCGAAACTGGATATTTATTTATTTTTCCACACAATAAGTCATTTCACTGCTTCAATTTATAATATAAAATATGTTTATATTAACTTCACAACTTAGTAAGTGCTGCACCTACGTTCCTGGTCAGACCTTACTTTTGTGATACGTTTTTGAACATACTGAAAGTTTTTGCCGATTATACATTCGGTAAATAAACTTTCTAGTAGTATTTATGCTTTTAAACATTCAGATTATTTGATAATTGTTGGAGATAATATATTATTCCGATATTTATATATCTATCTTCATTATTTATCTTTCTCATCTTACTTTTAAATTAGATTGACCTTCTCGCTACGTTCCAGGTTTAAATCTAGCTAACATTGTGGAACAGTCACTTTTTTATTTCCTAAACAATATTTTAACATTTTTCTCAGTATTCAGAGCATAACGACTTCATGAATACTTGGAAATAATTCAATTCTACGCTTGTTAAACTAAGCCTAAACAAGCCCTAGTTTTTTAGAATGGATATTATCCTTCAATTCAGTTCATGGAGATACATCCTTTTAGATCCCATTATCTCTATTTCAATCATACAAAATTCTAATGACTAAGTACTCCTTTTCTACGTACGAATACAGAATATCGAGTCACTGTTGCTGCATATTGGTTAAAGATTAAACAAATTTTATCTTAAACCTATATGACGTTAAATTAATTATTATCTCTTTCATATACATGTTTTTACCCTTCCATCAGGGATCGCGGTAATAATATTATTACTCTCTATGGTTTACACATAGATCTCGAGAGTATATATATGTATTTTCTTCCTGAGCTCATTTGTGAGTACGTAATTTGATATTTCAGGAATTACCAATTATGCAGACATAGATTTTATTCTATTAATATTCAATTCTAAAAATTTGATTGAATGTTTATCTATAAAATTTCCGGGCAGTAATTTTATAGAGAGTTATATGTTTAATAATTCCTTGCTTAATAAATAGTTATGCTTAACCTATTATTTATAGCGGGAATTTTGTTCAGTAGTATAATTTTAATTTAGTATTAATATATTTCTTACTATTCTTAAATATGCGTATAGAATAGTAAAACTATCTCTTAACTTATAAATTAAGTGTTTTTTTTTTGAGATTATTAATCAGTATTATTGTATAATCTTTCTTCAGAGATTATCACACTATTACTTTTTCTCTGAGTCCTTCTCTTTTTATGAACATTTTGATTCGTATCAAAGTGGATTTTTTAACATTTCTTGATTTCCATGATTATTTACTCAGGAGTACTTTTCATGGCAATCTTCTGGTTTAGAAAGATTCTATCCAGCTTATTTATTATTGCTTAATCTTATCAATACGGTAAGATTTAGCCAAACTATGACCGTCATACAGTTTGCTGCGATCAACCTTATTCTTATCTCTCTTATTCTCTGTCAAACTCTTAAGTTATGATGTTGACAGTTATTCTTTATTTTTTTGTCAGGACATCAAACGCTTTTATATGTCTATGACAAAACTTATTATCAATGGTTTAGGTTGTTTTTTCTTCCCAGCAGTTATATGCAAACTCTGTATTATTTTATTGCTTGACTAAAAATTCGTAATACAATTATTCTTTATTTTTTTGTCAGGACATCAAACGCTTTTATATGTCTATGACAAAACTTATTATCAATGGTTTAGGTTGTTTTTTCTTCCCAGCAGTTATATGCAAACTCTGTATTATTTTATTGCTTGACTAAAAATTCGTAATACAATTAGTCTAGCAATAGTCTTAACCATTATGTTTGTCTATACCTTTTTCTTCTGATGGATAACTTAGTTATAGTTAAGTTAACTCCATCTACTTTTATTATCTCCCCTTCTTTAATTTGATCAAAGGGAAATAATTACATATTATGGTTATTTTAAGTCTGTGTCTGTTCATCGGAAACTGTCCTGTCGCACCAATTAACAGAATCTAATTGGTTTATAATTCTAATAGCTTAGACTATTACAATTACATAGCTTCACATATCTAGAATTTTATCCAAAATATCTACATATGTCAGTTATCTATAGGAAACTCCACCGAGTAGACTTTTCCTTATTTATTCAAGACCATACATAGACTACTTACAGTGTATGGTCTTGGCTTTTTGTTTTACAAATTTTGTTTTGAAAATATTTCTATATTCCTAGCTTACTTTGCGATGGAATATTTATGTTATGTCTCAATGACTCCCTTTTCTTTTTGAAGCCAATTGTTGTTTCCAATAAAGAAAAAAAAGAGGGGGGGGGGGGGGGGGGGGGGGGGGGCCAATGTTAGGTCTCTGAGACTTAAGAACTGGCTTCCTCTAGAGTCTACTAATATATATAAGGTTGTTAGATCATAACACCTTAAAGATATGCTATTTTGTGAATCTAGATCATTCTTTCTATTAAATATAGAATTAGAATGTATCTGATTCCTTTGAGTTTCCTGAGTCTTAACCAGAAGTGGTGAGATATTATTGGTGTTAGAATTAGGAGAGCACCTCCCTCCTATTCTGCAAATTCTAGCACATTATCTATAGGTTAATGTATTATGAAGTTAAAATGAAGTTTTTTAAAAATAAAACATATTTTAACGAGTAATACTTAACCTATAGATAATCAATTATCTCCCTCCACCCACCCTCGCTTATCTCTCCTAATTGTGTCTATTGTTTTACACATAAAAGAAACTGACACGTGGTCAATTGAGCGGGAAGAGTTACGTCACACAGGTAACTGCCTAAGGGACCTTCTGGTTTAAGACTTTAATTAACGACTGAAAGGTCGTTTTTTCTGTGGAAGGTGTGAAAACAGAAGAGAATAGCACATTATCTATAGGTTAAGTATTACTCGTTAAAATATGTTTTACTTTTAAAAAACTTCATTTTTCCTGTGTATCTTGCATAATAGTTTTAGGTATCTTGTAATATTTTGCATGAATTTATATTGATAAGTTGTTGTTGCTGTGGAAATTTTTTATTTTTCCTGTCTGTTTTGCTTAATAATTTTATTAGATTTTGGTGACCTTGACTTTATTTTCAAGGTCATGCCGGCACTTTGAAACTTACATTTTGTTAGAAAAAGGTTTTATGCTTTATGCGAGGGATATCGAATAAGCGCTGCTTATTGACAATTTCTATTTCATTAGTTGCAATGATAGGGTTGGAAAAATGTTGCATAACATCTGCATATCTGCAGTGACTATGTCACTCAGGTGAGTGAGCTGTGGCCTGTGGGCCTCATGTTTTTATCATATTATTCCTTCACAAGAACCTGTGCCGGCCTCGGTGGCTCAGTTAGATGCACCGTTCGACTGGAGACCAGGAGGTTGCAGGTTCAACCCTCCCCGAGGTCGGCAACATTCTTTCGTGGAGATTGATCATGAAATATTTCATCACGAAAACATGCCTATATAATTTTGACCCCATTAAACCCCACTTTTATATAGTAAAACTGGGGTTTACAGGGGTATACATTATTTTTCTTATTTCTGCTCAAAGACATAGATTGTGGGTACTCGTTAGAACCGCCTCATCGAGTTTTTCACCTGAAAATTTTCATTTTTGGGTGGTAAAATTCTCAATATATTTGAATGGGCGTGTTTTCGTAATGTTCTACGGTCATTCTATCCCTTCCGCTGATTCAAGAAGGGCAGTTGTCAGTTTCTGGCGAAATGTGCACAATACTGGTTAACCGCTTAGAGGATTAAGCCTGCCCAGTAAACGTGTAGTTAGGTAAACTGACCGCGCTCGACATGACCCCATTGGGTTGACTGGGCTGTAAAACCTCAACACAAACAAATAAGAACCTGTATTGTTGGAACTGAGATTAGAATTGCCAGAGTGCCTTCAGGACATGACACCCAATGCAAAAAATGGCCTGTGGTTCACATGCCTCCTGAAACTTGCCCAGGGTTAGTTCTGTCATCATCATGGCCCCCCACCTCCCCCCCCCCCCCCCCCCCACCCCCAACTACCGAAGGGTAGGGGAACATATTGTTTTTGGGATGGATCCTGTTGGCGTTGGGGTCAACATAAAACTTCTTGTCTGCTCTGTAACTTGAATACTCTTTGGAATAGTTTGATGGTACTTGATAGTAATATAGAACAGGACGAGACCATGTGTCACATACAAGAATATTCTGGGTTTCTTACTTTTGGAGTTGTTACCCCTTTGTTTTGTTTGCAATAGATTTCGTGTCTGCTCTGTAACTCGAATAAACTGTCCGCTCAGTAACTCCAATACTCTTTGGAATATTTTGATGGTACTTGGTAGAAATGTAGAACAGGATAACAAAATGTGTCTCTGTTACAAGAATGACAACACTGCCTTTCTTACTTTTGGCGTTAACTCCCTTTGTTATATTTGACAGTGATAATGCATTGATTTCCTGTCTGCTCTGTAAATCCAATACCCTTTGGAATATTTTTATGATACGTGGTAGAAATGTAGAACAGGACAAGTTGAGTGTCATGTATAAGAATGACAACTCTGGCTTTCTTACATTTGGGGTTATTTCCCTTTTTTTGTTTGAAATAGATTTTGTGTCCGCTCTATAACGCAAATACCCTTTGGAATATTTTGATGGTACCTGGTAGAACTGTAAAACAGGAAGAGACAACGTGTTGCTTACAAGATAGACAGCTCTGCCTTTCTTACTTTCGGCATTATGTCTCTTTGTTATATTTGACAGTGATTATGCATTGATTTTATGTCCACTCTGTAAGTCAAATACTCTCTAAAATATTTTTATGATACTTGGTAGAAATGTAGAACAGGACGAGATGACCAGCAGAGTGGCTCAGTGGTAGAGCGTCCGCTTTGTGACCGGGAGGTTGCAGGTTCGATCCCCAACCGGGTCATATCAAAGACTTAAAAAATGGTACTAGCTGCTCTTTCGCTTGGCGCTCAGCATTAAGAAAGTAGAGCTAGAACTGGTCAGCTCAGTGTCAGTATAATGTGACGGGATGGAATATTATGTCAAAGTGTCTGGGGTTTGATATTTCAGTGAGGCAGCACTCTAAAAGTGAGCATTGAGCTCCCTGTCACATCCAGACACCATCGTGATATGACTGAAAGATTGTTGAAAGCGACATTAAGCCCAAATCAAACAGACAAACAAACAGGACGAGAAGAAGTGTTGCATACAAGTATGACAACTCTAGCTTTCTTCTTTTTGGAGTTATCTCCCTTTGTTTTGTTTGAAGTAGATTTTGTGTTCACTCTCTAACTCGAAAACTCTTTTTTTTTTTTCTTTTTTTTTTTTTTTTTTTTTTCTTTTTTTTCTTCTTTTTTTTTTTTTTTTAAATTTCCAATACATATCAATACAATCAAATACATACAGTTGAATAACAAATATCAACATCTCTCAAACTATCTCCCATCCTTCTTAATATATATGTTTATAATGAGATATAAGATATGCACTGGCTTTTTATCGCACCTGCTTGTAGCAGGGTGCGATATAGGCATCCGATTTTCTGTCCGTCCGTCCATCCGCCCGTCCGTCCGTCCGTCCGTCTGTCAACATTTATGTGGACGTTAGACATTTATGTCAAAGTTAGTATTCTAATCAACTACAAGACTAAACAACCATCAAACCTTGCATGAAACATCTCCCTGACCTCCTGACTTTGCAACATAGACGTCCGCTTTTCCGTATGTCTGTCCATTCGTCTGTCCGTCCGTCTGTCAACATTTATGTGGAAGTTTGACATTTATGTCAAAGTTAGTATTTTAATCAACTACAAGACTAAACAACCATCAAACCTTGCATGAAACATCTCCCTGACCTCCCGACTTTGTGACATAGGTGCCCACTTTTCCATTCGTCTGTCTGTTCGTCTGTCCGTCTGTCCGTCTCTTAACAGTTCTGTTATGTCGAAGTTTGACATTTATGTCAAAGTTAGTATTCTAATCAACTACAAGACTAAACAACCGTCAAACCTTGTATGAAATATCTCCCTGACCTCCTGACTTTGCGACATAGGTGCCAGCTTTTCCATTCGTCTGTCCGTTCGTCCGTCCGTCTGTCTCTTAACAGTTCTGTTATGTCGAAGTTCGACATTTACGTCAAAGTTAGTATTCTGATCAACTACAATTCTACAACAACCATCATTCCTTGCATGACACACCTCCCTGACCTCCTGACTTGGCAGATATGTTGACCCAGTGACCTTGACCTATATTTTGCGCTCCATTGACATTGACTTTGACACAATTTACGTTGACGTTCCAGATCTTCTCAACTATAAAGCGTACAACTACCAAACCTTGCATAGTGCTTCTTCTAGATGTACAGACTTGGCAGGTACCTTGACCCGGTGACCTTGACCTATATTTTGCGCTCCAGTGACTTTGACATATTTTGCGTCGACGTTTGATATCTCCTTAACTATAAGGCCTACAACCATCAAACCTTGCAAAGTGCTTCTCCTCAATGTACTGACAGCAGATACCTTGACCTGGTGACCTTGACCTATATTTTGGCTGCAGTGACTTTGACATAATTTACATCAACGTTCCAGATCTCCTCAAGTGTAAGGCCTCTAGCCAGCAAAACTTGCATAGTGCTTCTCCTATATGTACTGACTTGGCAGGTATCTTGAACCGGTGACCTTGACCTATATTTTGCCCTCCAGTGCCTTTTACATATTTTACGTCAATGTTCAATATCTCCTCAACTATAAGGCCTACAACCATCAAACCTTGCATAGTGCTTCTCCTCAATGTACAGACTCATTGCCCTGGCTTGACAGGTACCATGACCCAGTGACCTTGACCTATATTTGAAAAATTTTACGTTGATGTTTGATAACTCCTCAACTATAAGGCCTACAACCACCATACCTTGCATTGTGCTTCTCCTTGATGTATTGAATTAGCAGGTACCTTGACCTATATTTCATGCGCCAGTGACTTTTACACATTTTACGTCAACGTTCCATTATCATTGGGCTGTATGATACGAAAAGTCAGTGCTGAAGATATAGCCATTAGAGGGAATGGGACTGGCCTGGAATATATGTGCCCCACTAGGCACTTTGTCTACATTTCTTTCAACCCAGTTTTCCAAGTAAGCACTGCTAAGAATGAAATAAACTTATTTAATAACCACATTCTGATTGTGGCTCCTGTGACTTTTGCGCCAGCAGGTGCGATGACGCCTTCCGCGGAATTCTTGTTTGTTAAACCTGGCAACAAAAGGGAAGGGGTGGGGAGTGTGTGTGAGGTGGGGGGGAGGAGGGGGGTCCTGCCCAGCACAGAAAAAAAAAAAAATAATAATAATTGAAATACCAATTTATTCAAGTAGCATGGATTGGCTCTAACATAATATCATACATTTATTTTCAGTTTACTGAAATACTATTAATGTCGTTCAATAGCAGTTGGTCTAACTCGAAAACTCTTCAGAATATTTTGATGGTACTTGGTCTTGGTAGACTAGATGATGTGTTGCCCACAAGAATAACAACTCTGACTTTTTTATTTTTTGGGTGTTATCTCCCTTTGTTATATTTGACACTGATTATGCATTGATTTAGTGTCTGCTCTGTGTCGAACAGCTCTGACATGGTTAGGTGTGGGTAGTTGTGTATGTGGGTTGGGTGGGGTGGGGGGGGAGGAGGGCAGGGGGGACCATTTTTTTTTAGCTCACCTGAGCCTATAGGGTCATAGATGAGCTTATAGTATGGGCAGGCTGTGCTGTCTGTCTGTCATCCATCGTCCACTATCTTCAGATATCAGCAACCACTTGGCCAATAAATATATTGCAACATCTTTATTTGCAAAAAAAAATGTCTGTATTTATTTTAAGTATTCAATGTCTGTAATAATTGCTGGATGTGTGGCAAACAGTGTAGATCCTGATTGGATGCTGCATTCTGTGACATCTGATCTGGGTCTACAGGCATGTCTGTACGAAGGTTAATATGGTACCTTTAGCTGTGTGGCTCACACTGGCAGCCTCTTTGTATAACATTGCAGGCTTTCTAGTCAGACCACAAACATTTCCTCGGCATCAGGATTTATCCAGAACATTTTAAAGGAAGGTGAGGTGTCGAAACTGACGGAAGAGGAACACTGTAGGATCTGTAGTATATTATGTACAGCAGAATATTGTATGGAAACGTCACAACAGCTTGAAGAAAAGTTGAAGGAAAAAGTGGATAAAGAACTGACCAGCAAGATAGACCTGACTGCTGAACAAGACCTCTTTCATAAGTAAGCAGAGCCCTGGCTGCTGGCTGTTTTATGATATTCAGACTGATTACTATACTGTGATAAGGTTTTTTTCATCCATGTTTCTAAAGTGGACTCATGCATTCTTAAATTTGAACGAATCCTTTATTGCAACTAGAAAAATGAGGCAAAAATGTAAAACAGAATGACAAACAGCAGGGTTCAAATTCAACTTTTTTGACAGCTTTCTAAAATTAGCAAGTGGCATTATTTTTTACTTGCTAAACCTTTCAGCCAACTTGCTTTTTCACACTTATAAACACTGTTAAATGTGGCTTTAAGCCTTAGCACTCTGGGTAAAAATTCCAGCAAACATTTTAAAATATTTTTCTTATTTTTCCCATAAAACAGTTTTTGATATTACGTGCAAATTGTCACCTATGGAGACAATTTGCATGTAATGTCAAAACCTGTTTTAGAAAAATATCGTCATTGCTTTTGGAAAAGAAATTGCAAAACTTCAGCCTCAATGCCTCAGGTTCCGCCAATAAAGAGAATCTTTCCAACTTGCTAGAATTAGCAAGTGATAAAAATTGCAGCTGCTTTTTGAGGAAATTAACCAGCATTTAGCAAGTTAGCAAGTGCTAAAATTTATCCCTGAACAGTGTAGCTACTGATGAGACTGCTCATTTTGAGCCATCTCATCTTGATCTACAATGTTTGCAAAGCCTATTTTCCCGTCTGTAGAGTTCAAGGATTAAAATTACTAGAAAAATCTTTTGTGTTACATCAGTCTGATAGAAGTACACTAAAACAAAAAAGCAAAACATCTAGGAGACGGAACTATAACAAAATGAACGACCACCAACTTTATGGGTTTACTTTTTATTGAATGATCGACCAGTTCCCTCTTTATGAGCGTTTTCAAAACAAAAAATTTTGTGGGGGGAACATTTAATGAATTTATGGGGATTGGATACACATAGCAGATTTTCTGTTTTAACCCTTGTCCTGCTGAACCCGGATATACCCTGCCTTTGCAAACAGTGTAGATCCAGATCAGTTGGCTTCTGAAGAAGCCAACTGATCTGTATCTGCACTGTTTGTCATAGAGTATGTAAATTCATATCAACAATCTGGATCAAGTAATCTGATTGGCTGAAAATTGGAAGTAGGCATAGCATCTTAATTTATTCAGCATGACAAGGGTTAAGGACTTTAGGAGACAATTTTCTTTACCTCCAGTTTGCTCTCCTGCAGACAAAGCTCCTTCTGATTAATATCTGGGGTTTAAAAGTCTATTTATGGCTTGGCTGGCAACATCAGATATAAGTCTCGATGATGCCTCCATAGAACTTCTTAACCCTTGTCCTGCTGAACCCGGATATACCCTGTTTTGCAAACAGTGTAGATCCAGATCAGTTGGCTTCTGAATAAGCCAACTGATCTGGATCTGCACTGTTTACCATCAAGTATGCAAATTTATAGCAACAATCTGGATGAAGTGACCTGATTGGTTGAAAATTAGAAGTGGGCATGGCATCTTAATTTATTCAGCAGGACAAGGGTTAAGTGTTGACACCAGTTTAGTTCTTTGCTAGCCCTGAGTTACCAGCTCATAGTGAGCAGTCTTCCTCGTAGGATAAAGTCCTGATACTCAGACCAGTCTCTTGTGGATCAACTGAAATGTAAACACCATATGCTGGTGCAGAAGGAATATTGCTGCTCAGAAATGTAAAATTAACTATGGGAAAGTTGATGTCATCCTGTTTGTCATAAAGCCTAGTGGTGAGTTTTCCATTGTCCGTATAGAGGTATAAATCCAAGTATGAGGAGGAGGTAATTGTCTCAGATGTTTCTTTAATTTCAAGTTCACATGGGTCACATGACTTCAGGAGTCTGAAAACATTAGATTATTTAGAAATAATACATAATTTGTGTATCTGTAGGTGAAATTGAGTTGTTGGGTAATGCATTTGTTGCCTTTTAAGATCTGTATAAATAAGGTCTCAGGAAAGCAGGCAAAAAATGCCTTGCCCAACAACCCTGCCTTATACAAATATAAAAACAAGTCTGCAAGCAGTGAGGCACAATTACTTCTCATAGAAATGTGGATTGTTTATTTCCACAAAGATGTTGTGGATTGGCTATTCCAGCATTTTTACAACATCTGCATTAAAGGATTTTATATGTGCATCAGAGTGGCCTTAAACAAAGTATGTGTCTTCATAGCCAGGGACAGCATACTAGAAGTGATAATTATACCCCCAGCATACGAAGTATGCCGAGGATTATATATAGAATTAGTCCGTCGATTAATCCATTCGTCTGTCCGTCTGTCTGGGTGTGATTCCGTCTGTTAACCCTTTCTATAACCAAGTTTTACTTCGAAGTTTTTTGATTACTTATAACTCTGCAGCCACTGATCAAAAACTTTTCATATTTGGTATGATGGTACCTGGGTAGGTTCTCTTCCATTCTACATCTATGGACCCCTTCGTCATGCCCCAGGGCGGGGCTAGAAGTCAAAATCTAGGACACCCCAATAAAGTAGTATATTGTAGTTTGTTTATACAAACAACCTCTTATTAAAGAAGGATGGGCATCAGACATGTTTATCACATCAACATTCAGTGTAATAAGTAAAGGTCATTGTGACCTTATTTTCATGCTTCAGTGATTTTGACATACTTTGAAGCCTATTTCATGGATTAATGCTTCAATAAAGTAGTTTATTGCAGTTTGTTTATACAAACAACTTCTTAAAGAAGAATGGGCATCAGACATGTTATTCATATCAACATTCAGTGTAATGAAGTCAAGGTCATTGTGATCATATTTTCATGCTCCAGCAATTTCGCCTTATATCTTGAAGACTATTCCATAGATTAATGTGATACTTGGAATATTGGTTCTATGTGACACCACGATTGATAGCATAACAAATGTAGGTCACATTTACCTATATTTCATGGTCCAGTAATTTTACCGCATATCTTGAATGTTAATTGATGTATGAACATCATTATTTGGGATTATGAATTAGTATGGTCCAACAGTTGACCTAAAAGTAAATGTAGGTCACTGTGACCTATATTTCATAATAAAGTAGTATGTTGCAGTTTGTTTATACAAACTTCTTGAAGAAGAATGGGCATCAGACATGTTATTCATATCAACATTCAGTGTAATGAAGTCAAGGTCATTGTGATCATATTTTCATGCTCCAGCGATTTCGCCTTATATCTTGAAGACTATTCCATGGATTAATGTGATACTTGGAATATTGGTTCTGTGTGACACCATGATTGATAGCATAACAAACGTAGGTCACATTTACCTATATTTCATGGTCCAGTAATTTTACCGCATATCTTGAATGTTAATTGATGTATGAACGTCATAATTTGGCATTATGAATTTGTATGGTCCAACAGTTGACCTAAAAGTAAATGTAGGTCACTGTGACCTATATTTCATAGTCCAGTGATTTTATGTTACATCTTGAAGACAATTTGATGTATTACTATCATATTTTGGGGATTATGTGACCTATATTTCATAGCTCTGTGATTTTGTCTTATATCTCCCACTGTTTGATATCTAAATGTCATATTTACATATAATGACACAGTGTGACCCAAACTTTCACCTCAAAGTAAATATAAATCAGTATGACCTATATTTCATGGTCTAGTGATTTTGCTTAATATCTTTTAGATTATTTAATGGATTAACATCATAGTTGGTATAATGCATCAGTGTGACCATCAGATTTATTTCTCAAGTATATGTAGGTCAGTGACCTATATTTTATGGCCCAGCAAATTTGCTTCATGTCTTGAAGACTATTTACTCCAGGAAAGTTGTACTTGGGATGATAGATCAGTGTCACTCAGAGACTGACATTGTAAACTATGTCTTGCTTTATATTATCGTCATTAACTTTAAAAATTCGTGACCCTCTGGGCACTTACTCTAGTTTCCATTCTTGTGAGAGAAACACTGAATGAATATATTATTAGCTCACTTGGAGTTAAGCTCTAGGTCAGCTTATGCTATCGCCTTTGGTTTGTTGTATGTTCGTCCATCCGTTTGTCTCTCCTCAAAAAGTGTGTTTTCGAAAATTATGGACTCTTCAATGTATTTCAATGAGATTTATTCTGTAGACACTCAAATCAACTGACTTGTGTGTCAAAAAAAGTCTTGGAAAATTTTACACACAAGGGTATTTTGTACCAACACAGACACAGAAATATACACCTATCAAGACATCTGTCTGTTAGCTTTTCACATTTTCAGCATCTCCCAAACTGACAAACAGATTGACAGGAAACTTGGTCTGGGTCATTGGGGTGACTAGTAGGTCAAAACAAAAAGCTTAAAATTGTTCCAATTAGAAATCCAAGATGGATGCCATGTCTGCCATCTTGAAAATCTATTTTGAGCCTCTTCTCCAGAACAGAAAGGGCAGCTGACTCAAAGTTTACTAGGAAATATTGAGGGACTTGTAGCTAAAAACTAGCTAAAATCCGAGATGGCCTCCATAGCTGCCATCTTGAAAGTCTATTTTGAACTTCTCCTGACACAAAAAAGGCCAATTGACTCAAAACTTAGTAGGAAATATTGGGATAACTTGTAGATAAAAAATAGCTAAAATCATTCTTATCTGAAATCCAAGATGGCCACCATCTTGAAAATCTATCTTGATATTCTTCTCATGAACCGAAAGACCGTTTGACTCGAAACCTGGTTGGAAGTATCAGAATGACTTGTAGATCAGAAATAGCAAAAATCATTCCAATCCAAAATTCAACATGGCAGCCGTGGCCACCATCTTGAAAATCTATTTTGAACTTCTCCAGAACCGAAAAGCCATTTGGCTCGAAACTGGGTAGGAAGTATCAGAGCAACTTGTATTCTTGTAAATCAAAAATATCAAAAATAGTTTGATAAGAAATCCAAGATGGCCACCACCACTGCCATCTTGAAAATAAATTATGATCTTCTTCTGAATGGAATGGCCAGTTGACTCAAAACTTGGTTAGACATATCAGGGTGACTTGTATGTCAAAAATAGCTAAGACTGTTTTCGGAAATCCAATATGGTTGCCACTGCAGCCATATTGATAATATATTTTGAACTTCTTCTCCTGAAGGAGACAGCCAGTTGACTCAGAACTTAGTAGGAAGTATCAGGGAGACTTTTAGATCATGGATGCCATCTTGAAAATGTATTTTGTAATTCTGCTCCTTATCAGAAAGGCCAGTTGACTCGAAACCCTCATTGGAAGTATCGAGGTGACTGGTAGATTACAAATAGCTAAAATAGTTCAAATTGGAAATCCAAGATGGCCACCATGGCCATCATCTTGAAAGGTAGAAATTGCCTGGCTCTGTTCTTATAGGGGTATGTGTGGTAATTAGGTGTTAAATGATCTGTTCAGAAGAAACTTAGAACATATATGTATACTGCTGTAGTAGGTTAAAAATATTGATGTTATTTTTTTTATTTTAATACATTTGCATATGTAACATGATATCTGATTGGATAACATCAAAAATTTGTAACAGTATATTCTGAGATATACTGCCATAAATCTGGAGTCAACACAGGACAAAGCTTTTCATTGGCAGGCATTTGGTTTTATGCAGCTTTCAGTGCATTCTGCTGCTGCTTTATGCAAATAATGCATTTTTTTTTTTTTTTTTTTTTTTTTTTTGATGAATAAATGCATTAAATTGAGAATAACTGCATTTAAAATTGTCATTTAGTGAGGTAAATTGTTAGTCTTACGGTCACAAATTAAATTTTAGGGCTTGGCTGATCGGTCACCATAAAACAAAATTTCCAACCGTAAAACCACCTGATTACCTCCCCAAATGACAATTTTGAATACAGTTATCCTCTAACTGTTCATATTTTATTTGAAATAGTCTCCAAGCAGTACTTAGTAAAAATATAAACTCTGTTATGAAATTTATTTATTTAATTTTTGTTTACACATATTCAATATAATATTCATGAAAAGTCTGAAAAAGACCTAACAATTACAGAATGATGTATTGTATTCAATAAAGTTTTTGTTTGTTTTATTATTATTGTTTCATCATAGTGACAGATAAGAGGAAAAACATATTATGGTGTGAGTACTCAATAGAAGTGCTTGGTGAGATGCTTATAATAAATACCTACAACATATGTTTTCATAGAGAAATAAGAAAAATATCAAGATTTTTCATTTGAAAAAAGTGCCTTAGCTGAAGCTAGGTTTTATATACATATTTTCAGTGTGATATCCAACTGTATAGCATTACTAGTTCAGGATCTGGAAACAGCATGTGAGCCAGCCTTGACAGCGATGAGTAAGGTAAGACCATCCTATACAATCTCACTCACATTGTAGACATCAAGGAAATGTTATTGAGCATTTTGTATCTTGTACTGAATACCTGGTGCACAGTAAAGGGAAACTGATATGTCTACAGCTCGTACACTAATGGAACTGTGGCAGAGAGTAGACTGATTGATTTCTAGGATAGCTTAGTTTTGTTATCTCTAGACATCAACTGAGTGAGACTATAGAGTGAGACCCTTGTCCATCCATCCATTGTTATGTGTATATTTGTGTTTCCATCAGCTCTTTGCAAAATCTGCTCCCTGCACTCCTACATCTTTCATTGGATTCTTTTGGAATTATGAAGATTTTCTTCCTCTGTGAACATGGTCATTTGAGTTTGAATTTTTGATTCAGCTATTTTTGACAGAGTTAAGGTCCTTTTGGATTGAGAATCTTCATCAGTGCATGATCCATCTGCTACACTGACATCTTGCATCAGATTATTTTATGTTTTGCAGATGATGTGATGTGTTGTTGTGATAACATACCTGTGATTTGGGATTTTATTTTTGGGCTAGAGGTGTGGGTTGGTAGTGTGTGTGTGGGTGCGTGTGGGGGGGTGGGGGTGAGGGGGGGGGAGGGGGGGCACTGTTTTGACAGAAGTACAGCCCTTTCAGACTTAGAATTTACCTAACAAAACTTATGTTGGCAGTATCTATTATGTCTTTCATTGGATTTGTTTTGCACATTGTCTTGGTGTGATGTGAAGATGTACATATGATTGATTTTGGAGTTTTTACTTGACCACTGTTGACCAAATTATAGCCTTTTCAGGCTTAGAGAAGGTTCCATCCCAAATTGTATGTTGGCAGTGCATGCTGTATCTATCTTTAAATTCATTTGAAATTTTGCTGTAATGTGAAGATGTGCAAGTGGATTGTTGTTACTGACAAACCTTTGATATTTATGTTATATTGTCAGTCACATGAGCCTAACAAGGCTAAAATTACACCACCATTTGGCATCATTCAGTTAAATAACACATGTAAAGCATCTAACATTTACAGTTACCCAAATATTCCAGAAAGTCAAGTCATTTCCAAAGGTCAGATCCTTTGCATACACTTTTGAAACTACATAAAACTACATAACATTTCACAATTTACCATTTGGAATGGTTCTAATATCCAAACCTATAAGTTTGCAGCCTCATTTGTCAGGGATGAAGGAAATACCTAGGCAAAGTTTCCTTCGTGAAACAAGGGCATATAAAATGGTTAATGTTGATAATATACAAAATGGTAGTAATTGGACACTCGTTGCAGTAAGCCTTGTTGCGTCTATTTTTTTTGTTTTGAACGTAATTATCTAGTTGGAGTGACTAGTTGATAAAAAAAAATAGCTAAATTTATCCAGTGAGGAATCCAAGATGGCCGCCATCTTGAAAATATTTTTTTTTTTTTTTTTTTTTTTGCTTCTTCTCCTGAATCAAAAGGCCAATTGACTTGAAGATAACTAAAATCATTCTGACTGGAATTTCAAGATGGCCGCCATCTTGAAAATCTATGTTTCCCTTCTTCTCCTGAATCAAAAGGCCAATTGACTTGAAACTTGGTAGGAAGCATCATGGTGACTTGTAGATCAAAAATAGCTAAGTTTGTTCTGATCGTAAATCTTGAAAATAAATTTTTCCCTTCTCCTGAACCGAAAGGCCAATTCACTTGAAATTTGGTAGGAAGCATAGGGGCGACTTTTAGATCAAAAATAGCTAAAATCATTCTGATCGGAAATCTAAGATGGCCGCCATCTTGAAAATCTATTTTTTCCTTCTTCGGCCAGTTGACATGAAACATGGTAGGAAGCATTGGGGTTACTTGGAGATCAAAAATAGCTTAAATTGTCCCGATGGTAAATCAAAGATGGAGGCCATGGCCGCCATCTTTAAAATCTTTTATTCACTTCGTCTCTTGAACCGAAAGGTCAACTGTCTTGAAACTTGATAGGAAGCATAGGGTTGACTTGTAGATCAAAAATAGCTAGTCGTTCTGATGGGAAATCCAAGATGGAAACCTATTTTTCGCTTCTTTTCCCTAACAGAAAGGCCAGTTGACTTGAAACTTGGTTGAAAGCATTTGGGTGACTTTTAGATCAAAAATTGCTAAAATCATTCTGATTGGAAATCCAAGATGGCCACCTTGGCCAGCATTTTGAAAATCTGTTTTGTGCTTCTTCTCCTGAACCGAAAGGCCAATTGACTCAAAACTTGGTAGGAGGTGCCTTGGTGACTTGTAGATCAAAAATAGCTAAAATCATTTTGGTGGGAAGTCCAAGATGGCCATTATCTTGGAAACCTATTTTTCGCTTCTTTTCTTTAGCAGAAAGGCCAGTTGACTTAAAACTCGGTAGAAAGCACCGAGGTGACTTGTAGATAAAAAATAGCTTGGAAATCCAAAATGGCTGCCACAGTAGCCATCTTGAAAATCAATTTTGAACTTGTTCTCCTGAACAGAAAGGCCAATTGATTCAAAATGATAGGAAGTATCAAGATGACTTGTAGATCAAAAATAGATAAAATCATTCTCATCTGAAATCCAAGATGGTCGACCTAGCAACCATGTTGAAAATCTATTTTGAATTTTTACTTCTGAACAAAAAGGCCAATTGACTCAAAACTTCATTATCGAGATAACTTGTAGATCAAAAGTAGGTAAAATTGTTCTGATTTTAAAAAAAATCCAAGGTGGCTGCCATTTTGAAAATTTATATAGAACCTTTTGTTTTAAATATTACTTTGAATGGATAATCAGAACTGCTGTCTGCAAATGACGCTCCAACATCTGTAGGTATGTTGATGTACTCTAAGCACCAAACAGAAGAAGTATCACTGTGTTTAAAGTCTCATTGACTGGTTAATACCGTAAAATATTGGCCTCATAATACCATAAAATGTTGGCCCTCCTGAACCCTTGGTGTTTATCTGCTAAATCCTTGTAACCTTCAGTATTAGCCCTTGTGTAAAGCCTGGGCCAAAGCCGTATAGAAATCATTGCATTGGTATGATACAGGCTGTTTTGCACATCTAAGAACAATAATTACTTACTTGATTAATAATATTTCTTACAATGAGTCACTTTTGGCCCTTCACCTTGCATTTCATATATGGCTTATTGACACAGGAGTTGTCTGGTTAATTATTGAATAAAATTGCACTGATATAGTTGGGTTTAATTTCCTGAGAGATTGAAAATAAGATGACAAGCAGTGTAGGGGAATGAAGCCCAGATGAGCTGGGGCAAGCAGCATAGACCATGATTAGATGCTGTATCATCAGCATCTGAGCTGGGTCTGCAGTATTTTTGGCAGGTATGTCTGTTTAAATAGAGTAAATTTGGTATCTTTATACTGTAAATCAGCTCAACCCTTGGCTGTATAGTCATCATGGTGATAACTGTTCCCCTCAGTTGACAAGAACAACTTTTGGCAGTTAAATAGCAAAATATTAAAATGTAGACACAAACAAGAATATTTCTTTGTTAAGAAAAAGCCTGCACAACAGGTAAAATAACTGTCCTAAGATCTTGTAAACCAATTGCTCTGACAAAATGATATATGAAACAATGCAGACCAAGGAGTCTCATTAGGGTCTTGATTGTTTGCCATTACACAGAGCATTTTTTCTTAGGTTGTTCAGTAAAAATTCATCAGACCTTTTTTTTTTTTAAAAAAATATTTTTCCCAGGAGATAGGCTCTGGCATTTCCAAAAAAGAGTGGTAAAGGATAAATGAAACAAACACATAAAATGAGAATCAGGCAAATATATTCATGTTGTCATCCTCTCTTCTGCTGCTGTTTTCAGATGTCCTGGTCATCTATTGAGGCTGTGGGAGATCAAAGTGGTTATGTGAGTGCTATAACTGGTCATCTGAAGACAGCATTGCCTCTGATCAGAGATAACTTGGCTTCATCTAGGAAATACTTCACACAGTTCTGTGTTAAATTTGCCAAGTAAGGGCTAGTCGTTACATTTTGTCTTTTTTAGCTCACCTCACTTTGGCTTTGGCTGTAGTGATCACTTTTTTAACCCCTCAAATGGTTTGATTTTGATAGTAACCAAATTTTCTGAAACTGTAACTATAAATAGCTACCAGTTTCTTTTTTGTGTATAAGTAAGTAAGTAAGTAAGTAAGTAACAATTTTATTTTTTGAGGGTTACAACATTTAGTACCTACAAAAATACATGTAATAGCTAATCTTCCATGAGGCCCTCAGTATATACATATGTACATATTACACAAGTAAACAAAAAGTCAAGATGTTATTGTACAAGTAACTATAGGTTCATTTGAAGACTGAACTAAGTAATGAGGAGGAGACAAAGAGAAAAAAGGCAAATTATTTTTACCTGCCAAAACATCACAATACAGTATGCTTCATTTACAAGATAGCTTGCCGAAATGAAATGCAAGAAATTGTATGGTTATATTGTGTGAGGAATGTATATAAGCATAATTATAACTACATGTATTAAATAAGAAAAAAAAAACATGGAATTGTTTAACCCTGGTCCTGCTAAACCCGGATATGTCCTGTCTTTGCAAACAGTATATGAACAGGTATTCAGAAATTTTATACAGGAAAAGGTAAATATGAACTTAAATTAAATGTAAGCTTTTGTGCAAATCTGAACAATACAACTAAATCATAATTACTGAGCATATTTAGAAATATATTCCCTCTCTTGCTTTGATATATACCTGTACAAAAATATCTTGGAGGAGAGATTTTAATTAATTTGATCAATCAAATAAATCATTTTATTTTTAATTCTGAATAAATTGATCAATTAAATAAATCATTTTACTTTAAACTCTGAGGAAAACCTATATCAATGTAATGCTCAGATATTGTATGCCTTAAATTTTGAATTTCAGTTTTGTTAACCCTTGTCATGCTGAATAAATTAAGATGCCACGCCCATTTCTAATTTTCAGCCAGTCAAATTTCTTAGCCAGATTGTTGATACACCACAACCTCTTTATAACACTATTGTTGGGATCCATACCATAAACCGTGTTAGTTAAACAACCGTGTTATATCCAAACAAAAATGTATAGATTATATTGAAAAATGACCATTTTTTTGTTTTTTTGGGATCCATCTTTGAACTGTGTTATATCCAAAAAAGGTTACAACAAACCGTGTTATAAAGAGGTTGCAGTGTATAAATTCACATACTTAATGGCAAACAGTGCAGATCCAGATCAGAAGCCAACTGATCTGGATCTACACTATTTGCAGGTGCAGGATATATCCGGGTTCAGCAGGACAAGGGTTATTAAGAATTTTGCTTGTGGGGAATTGATACATTTTCAAAGCAGACAGCTGGTCAAAATTATTTTGTCCCCCTTCTGAAAAGGGATCTAATCTAACAGGAAATAGTTTGCTTTTAGACTCCTTTCCAGAAGGGGCTTGGTGTGCAATAAAGCAAAAAGTAAGTCACAAAAATTGTCTCTTAAAATTGGTAGAAAATCTATCAAGTATGTCCATCTCTTCCTAAAATATTCTGTGAAACTGTAACCGCAGTGAATGGCTACACTTTCAAGGATCATCCTAACTTGAATACATTTGCCTTGAAAAGTGTTGTCATTCACTACATTTTCATTACTTCCTAACCATACAGTCGAACTTTGATGACTCGAACCTCTTTGGGGCCATGAAAATTTGTTTTAGACAGCAGTAGTTCAAGCCACGGAGGATTACTATTAGTGCCATACCAGGAGGCATAATGAAGATAATTGTGGGATATATTTTCGGTGTTCTATATTATAAACGTATGTTGTGTGTACTCATTAGAATTGCCTCATCGAGGTAATTCCAATGAGTGCACATAGAATACATTTGCAAGATAAAAGAAGAAAATATCCCTAAATTATCCGTATATTGTATTTGGAGGAAATCCCTGCGGACTCAAGACGCGTTTGACTCATCCATGGTAAATGAGCCATCAGGGTTCAAGCCATTGAAGTTCTACTGTACTTCTCCTGAACAAGTTTGAGAAAGTCCATTTTACTACATGTTGATATATCTGATGATTGGCAAACAGTGTGGACCTTGACCATATTCTGCAGTATCTTATTTAGGTATACACTGTTAGCTCAGGCCTGCCTGTCAGAATACTAAGGTAAATCTGGTACTCAAATTTGCATATACCGTATTTACCATATATTTTCTGACACCATTAATGTTTGGACACCACTTATTTTCTGCAAAATATGATAATTTAATACACCATAACATTTCGGACACCCCCTGAATTTGAAAAAGATAATTTCCTAATTTCGGACACAAAAATGCCTCTGGACAAAGCCGAATTTTCAATGAAATCCAACACCAAACCCGCAGAGTCTCTATCATTTTCACGGATGTTTTGATAGATGAAGCCATTTTCTAACAGGTAAGAAGGAAGTAGTAGAGTCTAAAAAATTAACTCAGTTAAAAATTATTTTCCGTCAGGGCTGTTTTCATTCAGGGAGAAACTACTTTTATTTGTTTATTCAAATCGTCGTGCTTATAAACTGCGCATGCCACTTACTATACATTCGAAGACGATGAAATCGCCCCTCGTCCAAATGGACTGATCTACCAATACACAGCTAAAAATAGGCAAGAAGAAAAACAATAATAATAATAATAATGAAGGCCGTGGAACATGCCACAATCTCATTACCGTTCAATGTTTTTCAATGAGGAGATATTATAGCACCTGTCTATTTCTCGGTAACACTAGTTATAGTTATCTTTTAAAAACCGTCATATTACCACGTGGTTCTATACCACGTGTTAGTCACATGCAAACTATACGACACCCGAGGTTACGTTTCCTCTACATGGTGTGTTGGCGTGTCAAGTAAAAAAAACGTCATATAATTTTCATTATGGGCATTCCCTCATAACCAAGATAAAAACAATTATAGTGACAATCAAAGCAGTGAAGCTTGTAAAATTAATTTCCATTAATACTTATTAAAACAAGCACTCCTATTAAATAGGCAATCAGCGACCTTTTGTCAGTGCGTTAATATTACGCAATTTTATGATAGTCTGCTCAGGGCGATTGGGCAACCTCATTGAAAAACCTGCTCAGCCTTTGCAGAGCTGCAAATGATGACGAGTCGGTATGGTAACTTCATTTTCCTATGAAATACATTACTATCTTTCATGGCTTTAGGAACGAAAAAAAAAAAAAAAAAATGTAGCGTCAAAGTGGATCTTCTACGAATTCAAGCACCGCAGTCACCCATCCAGGTACTAACCGCGATCTCCGTTGCTTAACTTCGTAAAAAAGCCAATCATTCTACCAATGTCGCCATAAAAGCCGGCTTCCACAGAGAGGCTGTAGAAGTGATTATATACCTAATCCGTTGCAAAAAAAAAAAAATAAAATAAAATAAAAAAAATAAACTAAAGTAACCGTTTCATCCACTTAAAGAAACGATCTTTGGCAAACAGAATAGATCCTAATCAGATATCTGCCATCTGCTGCGATTCTATCAACGAACTTAGCCCTTTGCACCAAGTCCATCTTTGAGGTGTGCCAATACCGGCAGGATTTTTCTGAACAACAGGAGGGGTCATGTGACTCAGTTTATTTACAAATGGCGCCCTGTCCGAACGACAGTCAGTATTAAAAACTCGTGTACTACAAACCGCCGATCTACCTGCTTGACAGACCTTAAAATCTTCATTTTTATCGGAATTTTTCGGGTATTTTCTTTAATTTTCGGACACGGCGTTTTTTTGAAAATTATATTTTCATAAACATTCGGACAAAAAATAAAATAATTATTTTAACGTGTCCGAAAATATATGGTAAATACGGTACACAGGTTTTGGCCATTCCCCCACCTACTGAACAGTGAACAACAAAGGGCTTGACTTGTCTGGGCTTGAACTAATCACATACTAATTATGCACTTTTTAAGTTACAAAATGATCTAGATAGTTATACCCCATCATGTATTTTTGTATTAAATTCAATATCACGTGAAAATAAATGGCAGTGCCACCTAACAGCTGGATGTTTAAGATACAAAAACACACTCTAGTGGGCAAGGTTTGTTTTTAGAAATGCACTGTTGTTTTGTGATTTTCGCTTAGAAAAGACATATACTGCACAAAAACCACGCAGGTTTTTTTTTGGGGCACGTTTTTTTCTCCGTAACAGAAACAGATGAAACAATTAAAATATATAAGGAATACTCTAAAATGGACTGAAAAAGAATGAAACAAATGAAACAGACCAATAGCAGTTCTCACTGATGGTCTGTTTCATTCGTTTCATTTGTTACGAAACAGGATGAAACAGTTCAAACACCTTGGTCAGTGCTTGTTACGAAACAGGGTGTAACTTAATGTAACAATGAAACAGATACTTTTTTTTATAAGCCCATTTCTGTTTTGTAACAAATGAAATGAATAAGATATAGAGGAAAATCTCTGAAACAGGATGTAACAGACCAAACAATTTGAAATATGCTCTTTACGAAACAGAGTGAAATAAAATGAAACGATGAAACATACATCTTTTTTTTTATAAACCCATTTCTGTTTCATAACAAATGAAACGAATAAGATATAGAGGAAAATCTATGAAACAGGATGTAACAGACCAAACAGTTTGAAATATGCTCCTTACGAAACAGAGTGAAATGAAATGAAACGATGAAACATACATCTTTTTTTTTTTATAAACCCATTTCTGTTTCGTAACAAATGAAACAATTAAGATATATAGGAAAAACTCTGAAACAGGATGTAACAGACCAAAAGACTTGTTCAAAGCTCGTTACGAAACAGGGTGAAACGGAATGAAACGATGAAACATACATATCTCTTAATCGTTTCATTTGATACGAAACAGAAATGGGTTTATAAAAAAAAAAAGCTGTATGTTTCATCGTTTCATTTCGTTTCACTCTGTTTCATAACGAGCATATTTCAAATTGTTTAGTCTGTTACATCCTGTTTCAGAGATTTTCCTCTATATCTTATTTGTTTCATTTGTTACGAAACAGAAATGGGTATATAAAAAAAAAAGATGAATGTTTCATCGTTTCATTTCGTTTCACTCTGTTTCATAACGAGCTTTGAGCAAGTCTTTTGGTCTGTTACATCCTGTGTCACAGTTTTTCCCTATATATCTTAATCGTTTCATTTCTTACGAAACAGAAATGGGTTTATAAAAAAAAAAAAGATGAATGTTTCATCGTTTCATTTCGTTTCACCCTGTTTTGTAACGAGCTTTGAGCAAGTCTTTTGGTCTGTTACGTCCTGTTTCACAGTTTTTCCTATATATCTTAATCGTTTCATTTGTTACGAAACAGAAATTGGTTTATAAAAAAAAAAAGATGTATGTTTCTTTGTTACATTTCGTTTCACCCTGTTTCGTAACAAGCTTTGAACAAGTCTTTTGGTCTGTTTCATCCTGTTTCAGAGTTTTTCCTATATATCTTAATAGTTTCATTTGTTACGAAACAGAAATGGGTTTATATAAAAAAAAAAAGATGTATGTTTCATCGTTTCATTCCGTTTCACTCTGTTTCGTAACGAGCATATTTCAAATTTTTTGGTCTGTTTCTCATCCTGTTTCACAGATTTTCCACTATATCTTATTTGTTTCATTTGTTACGAAACAGAAATGGGTCAATAAAAAAAAAAAAGAATGTTTCATCGTTTCATTTTGTTTCACTCTGTTTCGTAACGAGCTTATTTTAAATTTTTTGGTCTGTTTCATCCTGTTTCAGGGTTTTCACTATATATCTTTATCGTTTCATTTGTTATGAAACAGAAATGGGTTTATAAGAAAAAAAAAGATGATGTTTCATTGTTACATTTCCTTTCACCCTGTTTCGTAACGAGCTTTGAACAAGTCTTTTGGTCTGTTACATCCTGTTTCAGAGTTTTTCCTATATATCTTAATCGTTTCATTTGTTACGAAACAGAAATGGGCTAATAAAAAAAAAAATGCTTGGCTAAGAAAAGTATCTGTTTCATTGTTACATTACGTTACACCCTGTTTCGTAACAAGCACAGACCAAGGTGTTTGAACTGTTTCATCCTGTTTCGTAACAAATGAAACAGACCATCAATGAGAACTGCTATTGGGGTGTTTCATTTGTTTCATTCTTTTTCAGTCCATTTTAGGGTATTCCTTATATATTTTAATTGTTTCATCTGTTTCTGTTACGGAGAAAAAAACGTGCCCAAAAAAAACCTGCGTGGTTTTTGTGCAGTATCTAAGAAAAGAAATATCTTGACCAATGTGATAACAGTCCTTAATGACATTAACACCTGTATCTATTAAATCAACTTTTACAGCTAAGACTTACTTATTTTTTTTTTTATGAAAATGTCAAATCTAATGCATCAGTACTTTGTTTTGAAAATGGCCAAAATTTGCAAAGATCTCATGACAATCACATGATAATTTCCCGCCGAAATCTTAAATAACGCAAAGTCACATGACTTTTGGTTGGCTTGTTTACACAATGCTTTCTCAAAACAAAGCCACAGAACTGCATTATCTGTACATAAAATAAATGCTCTGATAATAATTTAGATGACTTCAGGATTATTTTCAGCATTTGTCTCTTATGTAGTTATGATGAAACATTTTACCGTAAGTAACAACGAAAATACATGAAACAGGGCTAAGTTGTTGTTATCCCTTCAAGTCTGCTGGACTTTAATTTCAAATAGTTTATATCAGATTTAAGGAAAACAGATAAACTTTCAGGGGAGGTAACTCTGTCAAAATTGTTTTCCCTTTTTTTTCTGAAAAAAAAACAAAACAAAAAAAAACAAACAAACAAGAAAAAAAGGGTCTAAAAGGAAAGAATTTGCTCCCCATTCTTTCCTTTTAGAGTTGATTGTTTTCTTTTCAGAAGGACCTTGGTGTTCAGGAAAGCAAACAGGAAGTCACAAAGATTGTCTCCCTTGTAAGACAATCTGCCAAGTGTATTCAGTCCCCTAAAGAATCTGAGTGTAGGGTAAAAGGAAATCTGGGCCTAGTTTGTTAAAACTAATGCTGTCGTTAGTTAACATATCGTTAAAACCTTGATCATTCAATATGGCATATATGCTAATATTTTTGCTGGAAAAATGTGAGTAGCTTTTGCATTTGCAAAAGCGTGAGTAGCTTTTGCATTTGCAAAAGCTACTCACATTTTTTTCAGCAAATATGCCAGTGAATTAGATATTGTACCTACTAGAACAGTTAACATTTTGACCCTTAACGAGCTCATATAAGCTAATGATGCTTTGAACAACTAGGCCCTGACATTGAAGTTGTAAATTAATCTGTTTAAATTGATATAAAAAGTCAGTGCTTGTAATAGTCAACAGTTGTAATTTTGCAATACAAAAAGCACTAAATAGTCAATGGTTGTAATTGTAAAATAAAATAAAAAACAACAACAACAAAAAAAAACTATAACAACACCAGCTAGGAAATGGTTATAATTGTGCAATACAAAAAGTACCAAATAGCACATGTGTTATTAATGATGTGTTCATTATGGGCAGGTGATTTAGCTGTGTTCATGTAGCTGCTGTGGTTCATGTTTGCTGCCTCTATATGAAGGGCTGTAAAATCTGTATTTTACTTTCAGTACATTCATTCCAAAGTTCATCAACAATCTCTTCAAGTGTAAATCTGTAACTGCTGTTGCTGCAGAACAGGTAAGTATCTCTTGTAACTTACTTCATACTTCTCAGTTCTTAACCTTTACCACTCTCCATGCTAATTCAGCAGACAACAAACTCATGTCATTTTTCTTATTTTTTCCAGAAAACAGGATTTGACGTTTCATGCATATTGTCTCCAGTGTCAAAACTTGTTTTCTGGGAAAAATAAGAAAACTATATTAAAATTTCATTTGCTGAAAATTTTTACTTAGAGTGCTAAGCATAAAATTGGACTTGTCTTACTTATTCACACAGTCTTGACAGTTGATTTCCAGTATATTTGGGATAGTAAGAAAAATTTGGTTTTGTGGTTTGCCTTAGAAATAACATTTTACTCCATAAAATATAAAAAAAAATAAAAAAAAAAATGGCAAAATTTTACACTCCACCATGACATCTTATTAACCATTATCAGGCTGCATTTTTCTTCTTATCTGGGTCTTCAGACTGGGTAGTATTATCTGGGCATCCATTATTTCTCTTGTTTTCCACTGAAATGATTCAGACTTCATGCACCGATAAATATTAGCAGACCAGCTGTGATCATCACTTTACAGCCAATTATCAGTGTTTGTTAAAGATACCTTAAAAAAAAGTGCTAAATATGGGCATTGTAAGAAGGATTTGATTACTTGCATTGATTGATTAACATTTATGCAGTAGGAATAATTTAGGTAGAGTCCACATGCTTGGCACAGGATCCTACTGGACCTGATAGGGCAAGACAACACAAAAACAAAAAAAAAAAAACAACAATAAAAAATCAGAAAATATAACTGTGACAGAAAATAATTTAGAGAATACTTTTACCAACTGGCATTGAGTGTGGACAAACAAATGTTTGGTTAAAGCACATTTCTTCCCCTGTTGATAAACCCAGAACTAATGCCTGTGTTACATTAAAACTGGTGGTCAGTTGATCAGATATTTTGATGTTGATCAGCAGATAAAAACATATTGATCAGCCAACTGGAGCTGTCACATTTTAAGAAAAGTAGCAAAATCAGAGCAGACCCATTTTCAGAAGAGTAGCAAAAACAGAGTAGACCTGTTTTCAGGAGAGAAGCAAAAGAGAGTAGACCAATTTTTAGAAGAGTAGCAAAAACAGAGTAGACCCATTCTCAGAAGAGATGGAAAAACAGAGTAGACCCATTTTCAGAACAGATGGAAAAACAGAGTAGACCCATTTTCAGAAGAGTAGCTAAAACACAGTTAACCCATTTTAAGGATAGAAACAAAAATAGAGTAGACCCATTTTCAAGAGAGCAGCAAAAGCAGAGTTGTCCCATTTTTGGGAGAGTAGCAAAAACAGAATAGACCAATTTTCAGAAAAGTAGCAAAACAGAGTAGACCCATTTTCGGGAGAGTAGCAAAAATACAATAGACCCATTTTCAGGAGAATAGCAAAATCAGAGTGGACCTATTTTCAGAAGAGAAGCAAAAACAGAATAGACCCATTTTCAGGAGAGTAGAAAAAAGAGTGGAGCAATTTTCAGAAGAGTAGCAAAAACATAGAAGACTTATTTTCAAAAGAGTAGGAAAAATAGAAAAGACACATTTTCAGGAGAGTAGCAAAATAGAGTATATCCATTTTCAGGAGAGAAGCAATAACAGAGAAAACACATTTTCAGGAGAATAGCAAAACTAGAGTAGAACTGTTTTCAGAAGAGAATTTTGTTTTTGTTTGTGTTGAGGTTTTACGGCCCAGTCAACCCAGTGGGGTCATGTCGAGTGTGGTCAGTTTACTGGGCAGGCTTAGTCCTCTAAGTGGTTAACCAGTATTGTGCACATTCTTTCACCAGAAACTGACAACTGCCCTTTCTTGAATCAGTGGAAGGGAGAGAATGACCGTAGAAAATATTTCCTGATCAGTCTCCACAAAAGAATGTTATTGACCTCTGCGGGGGTTGAATCCGTGACATCCTGGTCTCCAGTCGGACGACGCATCCAACTGAGCGACTGAGGCCGGCTTCAGAAGAGAAGCAAAAAAAACAGAGTAGACCCATTTTCAGGAGAATAGCAAAAACAGAGTAGACAATTTTTAAATGAGTAGCAAAAACAGAGCAGACCCATAATCAGAAGAGTAGCAAAAACAGTATAGACACATTTTTAAATGAGTAGCAAAAACAGAGTAGACCCATAATCAGGCGAGTAGCAAAACACAGAGTAGAGTCATTTTCAGGAGAGTACCAAAAGCAGAGTAGACATATATTCAGGAGACAAGCACAAAAAAATTTGACCCATTTTCAGAAGAGTAGCAAAAACAGTAGACCCATTTTCAGGAGAGTAGCAAAAACAGACTATACCCATTTTCAGGACAGTAGCAAAACATAGAGTAGAGTCATTTTCAGGAGAGTACCAAAAGCAGAGTAGACATATATTCAGGAGACAAGCACAAAAAAATTTGACCCATTTTCAGAAGAGTAGCAAAAACAGTAGACCCATTTTCAGGAGAGTAGCAAAAACAGACTATACCCATTTTCAGGACAGTAGCAAAACTGAGTAGACCCATTTTCAGGAGGGTAGCAAAACAGAGTAGACATATTTTCAGAAGGCCGGCTTCAGAAGAGAAGCAAAAAAAAACAGAGTAGACCCATTTTCAGGAGCACAGTAAAAACAGAGTAGACACATTTTCAGGAGAGTAGTAAAGATGAGTAGACCCTTTTTCAGGAGAGTAGCAAAAACAGAATAGACACATTTTTAGGAGAGTAGCAAAAACCGAGTAGACCCATTTTCAGGAGAGTAGCAGAAAAGAGTAGACACATTTTCAGGAGAGTAGCAAAAAAAAAAAAAAAAAAAAACAGAGTAGACTCATTTTCAGGAGAGTAGCAAAAACAGTAGACACATTTTCAGGAGAACAGCAAAAACAGTAGACACATTTTCAGGAGAGTAGCAAAAACAGTAGATACATTTTCAGGAGAATAGCAAAAACAGAGTAGACCTAATTTCAGGAAAGAAGCAAATACAGAGTAGACACATTTTCAGGAGAGTAGCAGAAAAGAGTAGACACATTTTCAAGGGGAGTAGCAAAAAACAGAGTAGACTGACATTTATGTTGCAAGGAATTAATTTGTGTTCTGTGTGCATGTTTTCAGCTATTATTAGACACTCACTCTCTGAAGACAGTTTTGTTAGATCTTCCATCACTTGGTTCCACTGTACAGAGGAAAGCTCCTGCTAGGTAACTAATTACTTTGATAGCTCAGCGTCCTTTCACCTTCCTTGACCATTGACATGGAAAGATACCAATATTCCTGACATTTATGTATGCTGAGAGAATATAGGGGTTCAGCATAATTATTCATCTGATCAGTTTTTCATTCATTTGCTTTGTATAGCCTTTCCATTTATGGTGGTGATGGGAGTGGGGCACGGGAAGGGAAATCTCTGGCAGTTTTGCTGCAATGGCAACTAGAAGTTGTAAAATTGTACATATTCAGTCCCAAGTCTTCTCCTCCAGAACTGCTGGAGTGTTTTGAATAGACCTTGGCAGAACTGTTTTGTTATTTTGGCTCATCTGAGCCACAGGCTCAGGATGAGATATTGTGATCGTCTGTCATCTGCCCATCCGTTCACACGTTTGAACGACTTCTCCTCTGAAACCCCTAGGCCAAAATTCTTCAAACTTTAGATGCAGCCTTTTGTTAAAGGGGGATTGAAAATTTGTAAAAAATGGTCACGGTCCTTAAATCAAGATGGCCGCCATGCTGCGATATAGCTCCCATAGACTTATAATGGGAAAAACTTGTAAAAATCTTCTTCTCTGAGACCATGAGGCCCACAGATTATATATTTTGTATGTAGCAGTGTTTAGTGGTCCCCTACATAAATCCTGCCAATCAAACCCCTGGGCTCCAAACTGGCCATGCCCCAGGGAATCGTGAACTCCCATAGACTTATAATGGGAAAAACTTAAAAAACAAAATCTTCTTCTCTGAAACCATGAGGTCCAAACTGGCCACACCCCAGGGGGTCTTTAGCTCCCATAGACTTATAATTGGAAAAACTCAAAAAATCTTCTTCTCTGAAACCATGAGGCCCACAGCTTACATACTTAGTATGTAGCAATGTTTAGTGGTCCCCTGCATAAATCCTGCCAATCAAGCCCCTGGGGCCCAAACTGGCCACCCCCGGGTGTCATTAGCTCCGATAGACTTATAATTGGAAAAACTTAAAAAATCTTCTCTGTAACCATGGGGCCCAGAGTTTATATATATAGCTTGTAGCAATGTTTAATGGTCCCCTACATAAATCTTGGCAATCAAGCACCTGGGGTCCAAACTGGCCATGCCCCGTGGGTCATTAGCTCCCATAGACTTATATTGGAAAAAACTTAAAAAAATCGTCTTCTCTGAAACGATGAGGCCCACAGCTTATATATTTAGTATGTAGCAATATGTAGTGGTCCCCTACATAAATCCTGCCAATCAAGCCCCTGGGGCCCAAACTGGCTATGCTCCGGGGGTCATTAGCTCCCATAGACTTATAATGGGAAAAACTTTAAAAATCTTCTTCTCTGAAACCATGAAGCACAGAGCTTATATATTTAGTATGTAGCAATGTGTAGTGGTCCTCTATATAAATCCTGCCAGTCAAGCCCCTTGGGTCCAAACCGGCCACTCCCTGGGGTCATTAGCTCAGATAGACTTATAATGGGAAAAACTTAAAAAATCTTCTCTGAACCTTGAGGCCCACAACTTTAGTGTATAGCAATGTTTAGTGGTCCCCTACATCAAGCCCCTGGGCTTAAAACTGGCCACATCTCAGGGGGTCATATGTTTATATAGAGTTATATAGCTAAAGAACATTAAAAAATCTTCTTCTTTGAAACCATGAGGCCCAAAGCTAACAGATTAAGTATGTAGCGATGTTTGGTGGTCTCCTACATAAATCCTGCCAATCATGCCCCTGGGGTTATTAGCTCCCATAGACCTAAAATGGAAAACACCTAAAAAGTCTTCTTCTCTTTAGCCATGAGGCCCACAGCTTATATATTAAGTATGTAGCAATGTGTAGTGGTCCCCTACTTAAATCCTGCCAATCAAGGCCCTGGGGTCCAAATTGACCACACCTCAGGGGTCATATGTTTATATAGAACCGTGTAGCTAAAGAACCTTCAAAAATCTGATTCTCTGAAACCATGAGGCCCAGAGCTAACAGATTTAGTATGTAGCAATTTTTGGTGGTCTTCTACATTAATTCTTCCAACCATGCCCCTTGGGTCATAATTGGAAATTTTTCAGGGGGTCATTAGCTCCCATGGACTTACAGTGGAAAAGAAAAATAAAAGAATCTTTTTCTCTGAAACTATGAGGCCCACAGCTTAAATATTTAGTATGTAGCAATGTTTAGTGTCCCCTACATAAATACTGCCAATGAAGCCTTAGGGGTCTAAATTGGCCATGCCCCGGGGGTCATTAGCTCTCATAGACTTATAGCAGTGTTGCAAACTTCATTACTGCTTATGAAGAGTCTCAATAAAACCAAAACTCCCATTTTCTTATCTGTAGTGTGTTCTTTGTTTCCAAAGACAATCTTTTTTACGTTTATTATAATGGGAAAACCTTAAAAAAATCTTCTTCTCTGAAACCATGAGGCCCACTGCTCATATATTTAGTATGTAGCAATGTTTAGTGGTCCCCTTCATAAATACTGCCAACCATGCCCCCCTGGGGTCCAAATTGGCCATGCCCCAGGGGTTATATAGATTTATAATGGGAAAAAACTTAAAAGATCTTCTCTGAAACTATCAGGCCCACAGCTTATGTATTTAGTATGTAGCAATATTTATTTTTGATTTGCCATCAGGTTTCTGCATATCAGCATAACTTCTGAGTGTCATAACATTCAGAAAAATTTATCAAAGATTAAGGAAATGGTATGGATTGAAACGCATAAGGGGTCTGAATCAATATTTTCAGCTTCAGTAGCATCCGTCTAATTGTGCATTTTGCACAGAGTTTCTCTGGGGCAGTTATTGACATTTTCTTTTCAAAAATGAATTTTAAGAAATGTGATGTCAATTTAGCAAAAAGACTCCGAGCCAATAAAAACTTCAAGTGAAAATACCCACCAGTTGAGACAGAGGTTCTTTTAATTCCCTATTTTTTTTTTATTCAAAGGGACATGATTTGAGATGGGTGGAAATTTAAATTAAGTTTGAAACCATTAGGTTGGTGGTTTGAATTAAATAATAATGTGGGTTTATCCACAGCCATTTTTGCAAGATATTTGTGAAGTTCAGAATGCCATCTGCCTTTTATAAAGTGAGTTTTGACTGGAAATACTGTTTGTTTAATTAAAAACAATAACACTGTAATTTATAATTGCAAAAGAATTACCATATATGCTTTGCAAAGCCAGATGTTCGACAAGTGAATATGAAAATGTTTTAATGCAAAACAATACACAAGACCTGGTATTAAAAAAATAAAAGCTGTATACTTTTTATTGCCTCTGAGTATATTCTCAGAAGAGGCCCTGGCAGACCAACTTTATTTGTCAATAGCATGTATACAATGTATTAACTTGATATCAGATATGAGGCTACCAAAATATTGGGACAAAAAGGCCTGAGCAACAGTATAGAACCAGATCAGACATTGTAGATTGATAAGGGTCCACCCTGTTTGCCATTTATCCAATGGTTTAGATACTTATACAGGTAGTAAAATAGACCTGGGTTAAATATTTTGACTGAGTAGGGCAAGGAGTGATGGAATCTCAATATTTAGGGTAAATATCGAGTATATTTTCATATTTGGCTCAGGGATTAGTTAACTTCGGTACATATGTAATGCTGTAATACCTACTTCCATGCTGAGAATGTTTAATAACCTTTTTGGATTTGTTTGATTTTCAGCTACACAAAGATTGTTGTTAAAGGTATGACAAAGGCAGAGATGATATTGAAGGTAAAAACATTGCATTTTACAAATACGCTGAGCCTTAGACTAGCACAGCCTACAAAATCATAAACAAACAAGAAAGGTTTAGAAATGCCTACATATATCTGATTTCTAGTCAGGGCCTTCATTGTTTACACCAATTGTTTTGAGTTATGGAATCTTGAAAGTGAACAAAGGTCCTGACAAAACTGGCTATCCTCAACCCTTCTGTTTGTGTGTCATGAAAGTCACACCATAACAAGTGGGGCATGTACAGATAACAATTGCTACATCATCTTGACATCTTGACAAGAAAGTAAGATATCAAACAGCAAATACCCCGATCAGACTGGATGAGCTTACTAATCTGAACATTTGTAGTTTGAAGCTACCCACTTCTCATGGTATGGGTTGTTAGCTCACCTGAGCACAAAGTCATCTTGAAAATTTATTTTTCGCTTCTTCTATTAAACTGAAAAAGCCAATTGATTCAAAACTTGGTAGGAAACATCGGGTTGACTTATAGGTAAACAATAGCTAAAATCTTTCTGATTGGAAATCCAAGATGTCTGCCATGGCGGCCATCTTGAAAATCTATCTTTCGCTTCTTGTCCTGAATTGAAAGGCTTATTGACTTACAACTTGGTAGGAAGCATCGAGGTGACTTGTAGATCAAAAATAGCTAAAATAGTCCCTATTGGAAATCTAAGATGGCTGCCATATTGTTTATATATACTTATATAGGGAAAACCTTTAAAAATCTTTTTGTCTGAAACCAGAAGGCCCTGGCCATTGATATTTGGTTACATAGCTTCGTCTAGTTCACATGCCTATTAAACAATAAGGCACCATGCGATCATGCTTCTGTCCAGCACCCCACAGCCTATCATCCGAAAACATTCATTTTCAACAAATTTTAAGCATACATAGTCCTATGAAGAGAAATCATAGTCTTTTAGAATATACTAGAGACAATAACACTCAGGTGAGTGGATTAGGGCCCTCTGGGCCCTCTTGTTATCGGGACAGACTGGGTTCGAATCCCACGATCAGCGGGAATTTTTTTCAGCTATGCTTCATTCTTTTGTTACGACTTTCATGTCGTAAGATGGGGGCTTGTCCAAGATAGGACTTTATTTAGCCTAAAATGGCTTTGCATCATCATAGTATAAACATCATACTTACTGATTTTGAGCCAATATGACCTTAACTTTGACTTCAAAATAAATGTAGCTTCCCTAAGTTGACCTAAAAAAAGGTAGGTCATAGTGACATGTATTTCATGGTCCAATGATTTTGCATTATGCCTTGAAAAGTATTTGATGTATAAACACCATACTTACTGATTATGAGTCTGTATGGTCCAAAGTTTGACCTCAAAATAGTTGTAGATCATTATGACCTATATTGCACAGTCCAGTGAGTTTGCCTTATACCTTGAAAAATATTGCTTGTATAAACACCATACTTTTAGATTATCCTTCAGTATCGCATGACATTTGACTGCAAATAAATGTAGGTCACAGTTATATATGTTTCACAGTCTAGTGATTCTACCTTATATCTTGAAAAATATTTGGTAAGTAAACATCATTCTTTCAGATTATGAGTCAGTATGACCCAAAGTTTGACTTGAAAATAAATATTTCACAGTCCAATGATTTTGCCTGATATCTTGAATAGTATTTCATGTATACTATCAGATTGTCCTTCAGTATTGCCCAAAGTTTGACCTCAAAATAAATGTAGGTCACAGTGAGCTATATTTCACAGTCCAGTGATATATATCTTAAAGATATTTG
Source organism: Anodontia alba (assembly GCA_964016985.1). Lineage (NCBI taxonomy): Eukaryota > Metazoa > Mollusca > Bivalvia > Lucinida > Lucinidae > Anodontia > Anodontia alba. Next base: position 62,345,972 of record OZ024830.1, on the reverse strand, counting down.
GTGTGTAAACATCATACTTTTTTTTTATCTTAAAATAAATGCAGATCGCAATGACCTATATTTCACAGTCTAATGATTTTGCCTTTTATCTTGAAAAACAGTTTATGTCTGTTTATTTTCAGATTATCTTTCAGTAACACCCAAAGTTTGATCTCAGAATAAATGTAGGTCACTGACCTATATTTTACAGTCCAGTGTTGTTACCTTATATCTTGAGGAATATTTGGTGTATAAACATCATACTTTTGGAATATGAGTCAGTATGATGTTGACTGTGGTGCAGTGGTAAAGCATCGGACTCGAGATCGAGAGGTACCGGGTTCGATCCCCACTAACAGCAAGTGTTGTTTCCTTGAGCAAGAGACTTTATCCACATTGCTTAGTACTGGTTTCTACCCAGGAAAAGAGAGGGCCACATGGAAGATTAGTACTAGATTACTAAATGTGTTACCCTCTATAAATAAAGTCGATTATTATTATTATTATTATTATTTTCAAAATAAATGTAGGCCACAGTGACCTATATTTCATGGTAAGGTGAATTTGTCTTATTTCCTGAATACTTCATGTATGAACATTATAGTTCCCAATGATGAGTCTGTATCCTTAGAACAGGCCGGCCTCGGTGGCTCAGTTGGATGCGCGTCCGACTGGAGACCAGGAGGTCGTAGGTTCGACCCCCGCCGAGGTCCGCAACATTCTTTCGTGGAGATTGATCGTGAAATATTTTCTATGGTCATTCTGTCCCTTCCGCTGATTCAAGAAGGGCAGTTCAGTTTCTGGTGAAAGAATATGCACAATACTGGTTAACCACTTAGTGGACTAAGCCTGCCCAGTAAATGTGTGGTTAGGTAAACTGACCGCACTTGACATGACCCCATTGGGTTGACTGGGCCATAAAACCTCAACACAAACAAACAAATCCTTAGAACAGCCGAGGGTTTTGAAAAATGCTGACAAAATGTGGGTAGGGTTGGATATTTACCTCTGGTATCCTACATAAGCAACTGATCATAAGTACATGTAGCTTACTTGAAAAGGAAAGTAGATCTGTTACTTTTTACAATCAAGCACTACCAAAATTTTACACTCCCGAAAGGTCATGGCACAGGGCCACAGTGGTAAAATGTATGCACATGGAGATGGTCTATCAGGTGGCAAATTTCCAGTTGAATATAAAAGGCAGTTATTACTCTAATGAAATAATGGTCAGTTGTAAAATTGTTTGTTTTTAAACTGCTAATTTTCCTGTGAAGGTTTACTGTCATTAGATTTATTCCATGATGGCATGTACAAAGAACTTCTGCTTTTTAGGCCACAGATTTGTAGTAAAAAAGGCATATATTTTCTTCAAGGCAGATGTCTTCTCAGACAGCTGATACCATTGTCAATGAATCAGAAAATAGAATGTTTTGACTGGAAGCAGTGTTTTATCTACAAATAAGTGTATGGTCAGAAAAGTAATCTGATGAAAGGTTACATGAGCAAATGTTAGATACTGTTCTAAAGTTTTGTATACTTCTGTCCCATTGATTCACAAAATTAGAAATATTATAAAAAAAAAACTGTGGACAAATTTTTTTTAAAGATCTGTATCTCCTGAATGAAAGGATGTATTAACTTGATACTTAAACTGATACTATTTTTAGTGGTATCCATTTCAAGTTCCTCTGCCTCTGTGAGCTTAAGATCTCTGTGGGCTTGATATTAGTGTCACAGACAGAATACTTCTTTGTTAAAGCCATCTTTAAATTTTGACTACCATTGACAGACAAGCTGCCATTCAGATGAGCTTTGTTGTTGTACTACAATTCTTGTTTTTGTGTTTAGGTGATGATGTCCCCGCATGAACCACCAGTGGGGTTTGTAGACAACTATATTAGGCTTTTGTCGGACTCTGACATCAGTGAGTTCCAGAAGATTCTAGAAATGAAGGTAATAACCCAGCTCTGCTGTTTTAATTCAGGATAATGCATTAACCCTTCTCTTGCTGAATACATACCCTGCCTTAGCAAACAGTGTAAATCCAGATCAGTTGGTTTCTGAAGAAGCCAACTGATCTGGATCTGCACTGTTTGTCATTAAATATGTGAATTTCTATCAAAAACCTGAGTCAAGTAATCTGATTGGCTGGAAATTAGAAGTGGCCTGACATTGCAGATCTTTCTGAGGCACCAAAAAAAGAAGAGATATAGAACAAACAATGACAAAATAAATACCACATATGAAACCACCATCTATGAACAAAGAATCAAGAGGAACTTGCTTGGAATGGTTGATAGAAAAACTACCAGGGGCCTAAACCGTTTTACTAGTGAAAACCTTGCCCTTAATTCTGATGCAGCTCCAAATTACAAACGTGTTTGGTCTGCAGAGGGAACTTTTTTCCTCATCAAAGAAACTTCAAAGTGAAACATGCATAATCACAAACACAAGGATAAAACAAAGCAAAAGGATCAATGGTAGTCTGAGCTATAGCACAAAAAAGCTGCAAAAGGACCATGATTTGCCTGACCACATACATTGATAATCAGGCTTCAACCTACTGAAACAGATTGACGAGGGAGCCATTATTTTGTCTCAGAATCACCATCCTGCAGTTAAAGAGGGAAGCAAAGTTATCAACCACAATTGGATTGACATCCATGCATGTGGCCAGGCTCCATAGCACAGCTCTGTAGCAGAGTCTGACTGCAGATCCAGAGATTGCAAGTTTGAACCCCAGCTCAGCCACATGACTTTCATGGAGATTGATTGTGAAATAATTTCTAGGGTCATTTTCCCACTGATTCAAGAAGGGCAATTGTCAGTTACTGATGAAAGTATATGCCCAAGGTACTGGTTAACCACTTAGAGGACCAAGCCTGCCCAGGAAATGTGTAAGTTAACTGACCGGCTTGACATGACCTTATTAGTATTGACCAGGCACCCACCCTGGACAATGCCGATACTCTGGCCTAGGCAGCTTGCACGCTCCCCTACCAGCACCACCACCACCACACCACCACACACACACCAAAATCCTTATAGTCAAACCTGTGTTAAGCAATCACCTATGGGAAAGCCAAAAAACTGGTTGCTTAAGACAGGTGCTTGCTTCATACAGGTAGATTTCCACTTCTTTGCCTTTAATGAGATTGGAAATAGTTGCCTTTAAAGGCAAGTGGCCTTTAGGACAGGTTTGACTGTAATTGAAACACGGGAAAACTGATTTCATATGCATATATGCATCTTCTGCTGGATAGGAGGAAACTGAGCGCCAGATATAGTAGCCTTTGAAGCTTGCACCTATACCAGAAAACCTGGCAGACTCCATTTCAAAAGATAGTTTATCACTTTAACAGACTTTTTATTGCACAGTCATACAACCATTTCTTATTTTTAGATCACTTGGAGCTTTGCTCAAGGTCAGCTTATGCCGGGGTCTGTTGTCCATTGTTAGCTTTTCACATTTTTGACATCTCCTCCAGAACTATAAGTTGCATTGAGCTGAAACTTAGTGGGAGGCATTGTGGCAACATGGAGATTCAGAATTGCTAAAATGGTTCCATTCTGATATCCAAGATGGCCGCCAGGCGGCCATCTTGAAATTCTTCAAAAGCATCTCCTCCCAAACCGTAAGTCTGATTGAGCCAAAACTTGATGAAAGGCATCACAGTGACATAGAGATTCAGAATTGCTAAAATCGTTCCGTTCCGTTGTCCAAGATGCCATCTTGATATTCTTCAAACAACATCTCCTCCCAAACCATAAGATGGATTGAGCTGAAACTTGATTAGAGGCATTTGAGCAACATAGAGATCCAGAATTGCTAAAATCATTGCATTTTGATATCGAAGATGGCCATGGCAGCCATCTATATATTCTTCAAGCGACATCTCCTACCAAACCATAAGTCGGATTGAGCGGAAACTTGATAGGAGGCATTGGAGCAACATAGAGATTCAGAATTGCTAAAATCATTCTGTTCTGATATCCAAGATGGCCGCCATCTTGAAATTCTTCAAACTACATCTCCTCCCAAACTATAAGTTGGATTGAGCCGAAACTTGATGGGAAGCATCGGAGTGGCATAGAGATCCGGAGTTGCTAAAATAGTTCTGTTCAGCTATCCAAGATGTCGGCCTGGTTGGCCATCTTGAAACCACATCTGCTCCCAAACCCTAAGTCAGATTGAGCACAATCTTGGTGGGAAGCATGGAGATTTAGAATTGCTATAAACATTCCATTCTGATATTCAAGATAGCTGCCATGTCAGCCATCTTGAAAATCATCAAACGGCATCTCCTCCCAAAGCGTAAGTCCGATTGAGCTGTAACTTGATGGGAGGCATTGGAGCAATGTAGAGATTCAGAATTGCTAAAATTGTGATGTTCCAACATCAAAGATGGCCGCCACTGTGGCTATTTTGTAAATCTTCAAACCACGTCTGCTACCCAACGGTCTGATTGAGCCCAAACTTTGTGGGAGGTTTTGTAAATCTTCAAACCACGTCTGCTACCGAACAGTAAGCCTGACTGAGCCCAAACTTGGTGGGAAGCACGGAGGCATGGTGGGGTGACATGGAGATTTATAATTGCAAAATTTGTTCTGTTCCTTATCCAAGTCAGATAAAGCTGAAACTTGGGAGGCATTGGGGAGATTCAGAAGTGCCTAATTCCTTACATTCCGACATCCAAGATGGCAGCCGTCTTGAAATTCTTCAAACAACATCTCCCAAACGGTAATGTGAATTGAACCCAATCTTGATGGAAGGCAACGGAGTGACAGAGAGATTCAGAATTGTTAAAATTGTTCTGTTCCGATATCTAAGATGGCCCCCAAGGTGGCCATCTGGAAAATCTTCAACCTCATCTGCTCCTGAATGGTAAGTCAGATTGAGCCAAAACTTGATGGGAGGCATCGGGGCGACATGGAGGTTCCGAATTCCTAAAACCTTATTGTTACGATATCCATGATGGCCGCCACAGCAGCCATCTTGAAGATCTTCAGTTGTTAGCTTACTTGGTGCTGTCCTCCAGTTCAGCTTATACCGTGGTCTGTTGACCATGGTTCGTCCGTCACCTATATGTCCATCAGTAACTTTTCACATTTTCGACACTTCCATCAGAATCTTATCCATGATGACCACATGGGGGCCATCTTGAAAGTCTTCAGTTGTTATCTGTTTCTGAACCATAAGTTGGATGGAGGGGAAACTTGGTGGAAGGCATAGGGGCAGCATGGAGATTTAGAATTGCTAAAATGGTTCTGTTCTGATATCCAAGATGGCGACCATGGCAGCCATCTTGAAAATTCTCAAAATACATCTGCTCTCAAATGGTAAATCTGATTGAACTTAAATTTGATTGGAGGCATTGAGCATTGGGAAAATTCAGAATTGCTAAAATCATTTTGTTCCAATATCCAAGATGGGGGCCATGGCGGCCATCTTGAAATTCAAACCACATCTCCAAAACTGTGAGTCAGATTGAGTTGAAACTTGATGGGAGGCATCTGGGAGATTCGGAATTGCTAAATCATTTCCAGTTTCTAAGATGGTGGCCATTTTAGCAATCTTGAAACTCTTCAAACAACATCAGATTCCTGATTGCTAAAGGCAGTCTGATCTGATAGCCAAAATGGCCACCATGGCACACTGTAACATATCATGATCAGCCTAATCCAGGTGAGCGATTTCTGGCCTACTTGGGCCTCTAGTTCTCTGAATAGGATGGGGTGGAGTAGGTCGGGGAGGTGGGTAAGGTACTGTGGCCTGGGCTCCAAAGAAATCTAACAAAACTCTGTTCAGAAAATATTTTAATCATTTTTGGCCCCAAACCCTTCCTGTAAAGAGAAAAAAATGGTAAAAGCAGGTATTACTACTGTTCTCATGTCTGTGCCTTAGAAATTTAAGTTTAAAATTATTGAGTAATTTTTCTGAGCCAAGTTTGCCAAGTTTCAGGGGTGTGGGAGGGGAGGGGGTGGGGGCAGGGGCAAGCTGCCTAGGCCAGGGTATTGGGGAGGGGGGTGGCAAGCTGCAGGGGGCAAGCTGCCCAGTCCAGGGTATCTTCACTGTCCCTTCCTGTTTGAAAGCAGATAGGTAATAGTAAATAGTGGAATTATTCTAATGACCTGTTCAGTGAGAAATTCTATTAAAAGTAATAAAATATCTTTCTGAACTGTGTCCGCAAGGTTTTATGAGGTTAGGAGGAAACTACTCAGCACACATTAAAAATTTATGTATAAAATGATTAAATATCTTTTCTGATCTGAGTTGGCCTAGCTTGCTAGGGTGGGGGCCAACTGCCCAGGCCAGGGTAGCTTTTTCTGCTCTGAGTTTCCAAAGTTTTTCAAGAGATGGGGGTGCAAACTGCCCAGTCGAGGGTATCTTCATCCCCACCGGGAGCAAGCTGCCTAGACCCCACTGCCCTTCCTGTCTGAAGATAGTATTTGTAAATACTGGAATTATTCTTATGACCTGCTCAGTGGGAAATTCTATTAAAAGCGATAAAATATCTTTTTGAACTGTGTCTGCAAGGTTTTATGCAATTAAGAGGGAACTGCTCAGGCCACAGTATTTTAGCCCCAACCCCTTCCAGTAAAGAGAATAAAATGTGAAATGATAATACCCAGCCATCTTCATGTCGCAGGCAGATAACTCTGTCAAAAATTAACGAAATTTGCCCATGAGCAATCCCTAAGCAATCTCCACAATATCAATGCACATATCAAATTTGGTAAAAAACCATTGAGATTTGCTCAAGTTCTTTTTCTGAAAGTAAAATATGGATGTATTGTGGGCAGATAACTCAGTTAAGAATTGACAATTTGCCCATTAGCAATCTTAAAGCAGATTCCACAATATCAATGCAATGCACATACCAAGTTTGGTTAAAATCCATTGATATGTACTTGTTATCATCCAGAGATGAAAATATAGACATGTTGAGGGCAGATAATTCTGTCCAAAATTGAGGAACTTAGCCCATCGGCAGTCCCAAACCAAATCTTCACAATATCAATGCACACACCAAGTTTGGTGAAAATCCATTAAAATTTACTAAAGTTATCATCCGGAAATGAAAATTTGGACATATCGCGGGCAGAAAACTCTGTCAAAAATTGACGAAATTTGCTCATTAAAAATTCCAAACCAGATCTCCACAGTATCAATGCACACACCAAAATTGGTGAAAATCCATTTACATTTACTCAAGTTATCATCCAGAAACAAAAATAAGGACAGATGGATGGATGTACAACAGACAGATGGATGGGTGGACGGACATTCTTACAGATGGACACTTGTTGGGTACTACAATTTTAATTTTTCAGCTCAAAATACCCAATAAGATGCCTAAATACCTAACAAGTGCCTCAAATTTATTGGGTACTTACTTTGGACACTTACAGAATAAATGGCAAGTACCCAATTCATGTCTACCCAATATATGCCCATTCGTGCACTAGGACAGACAGACAGACACACAGACAGCCAGTGTGAAGCCGTGATATCACTATTGTGTGATGGGGTATAAAAATAGATAATAGCAGGTATTACTACAGTTCTAATGTTTGTGCATTAGAAAGTGTTTAAAATTAATAATATCTCTTCTGATCCCAGTTTGTCAAGTTTCCTGTGGGGTGGGGGGGGTGGGGGGGGGGGGGGTGGGGGTGCACGCTACCTTGGCCAGGGTATCTTCATCCAAGGGGAGAGGGTCAAGCTGCCCAGATCAGGGGTATTCACAATATTTTGGCCCCAGCCTCAAAACCTAAAAAGAAAAAAAAATCAGTACAAGCACATATATTACCACAGTTCTAAAACTGTGCAGTAAGAATTTGTCAAAAAAATTAAATATCATTTTTAAATGAGTTTACCAGGTTTTCTGAGGTGTGAGATGGTGGGTGGGGGGAGGGGGGTGGTTGGTGGGGTGGTTGGTGGGGTGGGGGAAGCAGGGGGAAAGCTGCCAGTACACACTTCACAAGTTTAGCAGTTAAATTTTTTTTTTCTCAAAATGTTTAAAGCAAAATCATGTGTAGACAAACTAGGTGTGCATAAGTATCTATCTACTATCTAAACTATATCTTAGGGCCAACAAATTTACCACGTTCTCAGTTTATTCATTAGTCTCTGTCTATACAAAAGGTGGCTACTTAATTTTTGGAAACTGGTTGTGTAATTTTTGATGGCCTGGGCTGAAGACTTACTGTCCTTTCGACATCTCTCGGAAAGACATTTTTTGCTTGGCGTTTTATCTTAATTGAAAATATTTTTTTCTGATTGACCATATCTTATCAGAAACCATTTGTCTTTTCTGTTTCTGTGTTTTGTTCTCAAATATGTACCCTAAAATTAAATTTATCGCCAAAAATTGGTCTGACCTATGCAATTTCTATAGTAAAGTGATTTTTTTTAATTTTTGTCGTAGTAAATATTTTTTACTTTTCATATCATATTCATAATCGGATTTTTGATTAACGTGCAGGTACAGGGGCAACATCCACATCAGTGGGCCCCCTTCCAGATAGCTGGCTTGCTGCACGCATGGCAGATCTCACACCAGATCTCCAGGTACGTCTATCATGAGGGTTGATAGCCGAGAGCTTCCACTCTCTGCAATCCCTCTCTGTCAGCTGCTTCCATATCATTTTGGGCCTCCGAGGCCCACGCTTTCCATCAACCTGTATGTCAAAGGCTGTCTTGATTGCACCACTGGAGTGTTCCACATGTCCATACCATCGAAGTCTTCTCTCCTTCAGAATGAGGTGCAGATCCTCAATGCCAAGCCGCACAAGTAGATCATTGGACCTGGTGGTGACAATGTCTTGCGGCCTGACATTGCAGATCTGTCTGATCATTGCCCTGTCATTTCGCTGCAGAAGCTGGAGGTTTCGTTTTGTCAATGGCCAAGTCTCGCTGGCATGGAGCATTGCGCTCCGCACACAAGAGCTGTACACATGGCCATGTGTTTTGAAAGAGAAGTGGCGTGAAGAGAGGACTGGTAGCAGATCCTTGAACTTCTTCCAGGCGGTTTTCACACGTGTTGTGGTTGAAAGTTCATGGCCACCTGCTGCTGAGAGCATGTCTCCTAGGTAGCAAAAGGAAGCTACCACCTCAAGCTTGTCAGGTCCGACCTGGACTTCCTTCTGTGGTCTGCCATCCAAGGGGCATGCAGTTCCCTGGCACTTTTCTTTGCTGAATTTGAATTATTGATGTTTCACAACAATATTGTGAAAATTTCAGAAAAATTGAACAAGTGAAACTTGTTGAAAATCTGCCTCCAAGTTACCTACCCTACAAATTTCTGCATAATTTTCATTCATTTTTACTATGGGAAAAAGTGAAAATATTTGATTTTTTAAAAACCACTGACTAGAATAAAACTTTTTGCGCATAGGTAGTTACGACAAATGGTTTTGCATTAAATCATGACAAAAGTTTACAAATTTACTTCTTCTGTTTAAAGCGCCGAGCAAAAAACGACTTTCTGAAAGATGTCGAAAGCACAGTAGGATGAAACTCTATTAAAGACTAATGGAAGACATGTTGGCTTCCTTTTTGTACCCCGCCACTCAGTAGTCCTTGTGTCTGTCCGTCCGTTTTTTGTTTCCGGAAGATAACTTGAGTAAACATCAATAGATTTTCACCAAACTTGGTATATGCTTTGATATTGTGGAGCTCTGGTTTGGGATTGCTAATGTGCAAATTTCTTCAAATTTTTACTGAGTTATCTGCCCGAGACATGCCCATAATTTCGTTTCCAGATGATAACTTGAGTAAATAACAAGGGATTTTAACCAAACTTGCTATATGCATTGACCTTAAGGAGATCTGTTTTGGAATTACTAATGGGCAAATTTCGTCAAAATTTTACGGAGTTATCTGCCCGAGACACGGCCATATTTTCGTTTCCAGACGATAACTTGAGTAAATAACAAGGCCTTTTAACCAAACTTGCCATATGCATTGATATTATCAAGATCTGGTTTAGGATTGTTATCTGTCTCTCCTTCATTTTCTTTCCAGACATTTTCGCAGTGATAACTTTAATACATAAACAAATAATTGCTATGGCGGGATATTATGCTTGCAGTGCTTTTGTTTGTGATAGCTGTGATAGCAAATTATGGAGCCACCACATGCAATGTATAAATATGTTTAATCCAGTCTTGAGCCAGAGGTAACAACTTTGTTAGGTCAGAAAATTTGATAGGAAAGTACTAAAATTTAATTAAATTATGGGAAAAGTTGACAAACCTCTGGTATACTTCACATACTTGTAACGGTATAAGTTCCTGTCAAACCATATACGTACAGGTACTGAAGTGCTGATATTCAAAATGGTAGAAGTTTGAAATTCAAATTATCTGTATTATATTGTGTGTTAGCCAATATTTTACCAGGTGCAGATGAAGTTCTATAGAAATTACTTATTTTAGAAATTACTTTCGAATTGAGGGCCACTCTTAAAGGAAAGAATTTGCACCCAGTTGCCCCTAGTTAGAAAGGAGACAAGTATTTTCATGTCTAAGTTATTTCCTTTGGTTGTGTATCATTTCCCTTGTTTTTCAGGGTCTAAAGAAGAGTGAGATCAGCTCCTTCTTGGAACTATATCGAGCCAGGATCCCTGTGTCCATGGCAATAGGTCGACATGGTGAGAGTGCGGCAACAGGAACGAAATTAGCTATATCAGCACCAGAACCAGAATCCAGTAGAATTAAAAAATTAGAAAAACTCATTAAAAAGAGGCTATGAACTTACAATAGTGATTCTTGTCCAATTTCATATAAGAGTGTGGGAGTTAGGTACTATTGTAAGACCTGGGAACAGTTGTACAGATTGGAATGGCTGTATAAAATTAAATAATTCACATGGATATATATACAAGCTGTGAAAGATTTAGAAAAAGAAACCCACATGTTTGAGGATACCTCGAGAATTATGTAGAGAAAAATGATTCAGAGAACTTGTTATTCCCAGAAAATAGATGGGAAAGCTGATTCAGAGGGCTTGTTATTCCCAGGGCTAGAAGCTTTTTTCAGAAGATCTGTTGTTATTTGTTTGTGTTGAGGTTTTACAGCCAACTCAATCCATTGGGGCCATGTCGGGTGTGGTCAATTTACCAAACCTCTGTTGAGTAAATTTGAAAGACCTTCTGAAAGTTACATCAAGGCCTGTATTCAGGGAACTGTTTTAAGATGTTATCTGTTGATTTTAAGGGGAACAGATACTTTCAGGGGAGACAATTGTCAAAGCTGGTTTTCCTTCCCTTCAAAAGAAAAGATTTACTCTAAAAGGAAAGAATTTGCCCCTGAGTGGGGAGCAGATTCTTCCCTTTTAGAGCAGACCTTTTTCACAAGTGATTTGGATGTAGGAAGGCAAACTGAGTCATAAAAATTTTTGCTCTTGTAAAACGAAATGGTGGAAAATGTACCAGGCAGTTCTGTTAAAATCGTTTTCACTGCACAATACATTAACCTATAGATAATGTGCAGTTCTATTCTGTATTTCACACCTTCCACAGAAAAAAATGACAGTTCAGTCGTCTTAAGGAGTCTTAATCCAGAAGGTCTCTTAGGCAGTTACCTGTATGACGTAACTCTTCCCGCTTAAATGATCACGTGTCAGTTTCTTTTCTGTGGACAAGAAAGACAAAGGATTTGGTTATCGGTGAAAGAAATCAGTATTTTATTTCTTTTTCCCAGGTTAACTTCCTTAATCCTTCTCTTTCTTGTGTTCCTTTCTCATGCCTTTCACTAAAAATCTTATTACCTTCAATTAATCGAATTTCGATTTCTTGCTATTGTTGATTGTTGAATTGCATCATATGTTTTTGCGACTCTCGTATTCATCGGCACAACCCTCGTGTTTGGTTCGATAGTCGTGCATAATAACTCAAGTATTTAACTTGATTTTTCTGTTCCAGGTTATTTATTGACGTTATCTTTAATAACTGGTAAAATATGGATATCTTGCAACTACTAACTGGCTGAAGATTTCTATGGTGGAGAAGCTGATTAGTAAAACTTGTCAACCTTTTTGGGTTATAGGACAATTCTTTACTGATGGGACACCACCCCACAGGGTTATACTGCCAGGGGTAGGACTCATCTGAATGGCGTCTTATGGCTATAAGTACTCGGTAAAGTCAAAGTCTACCAGTCACCAGTCAGTCTACATCAGCTTCACCAGTCAACCAGGCACTGGGCTACCAGGCAACCTTGGAAAATTATCTCTGGTCAACCAGGCAATGTGCTACTAGGCACCAGTCAACCAGGCACTGGGCAGCCAGTCACCAGTCAACCAGGCACCAGTCAACTATTCACCGGTCATCTAATCACCAGGCATCACTGGTCAACTATTCACTTGGCACCAGGCAAAATTTTCATGCAAAATTACCGGGCAGCTAACCACCAGTCACCAATCATCGAGGTACCGGTCGTTATTCCGGATTACTAGTGACTGGACAGTAGTCACTAGTCTCCGGACAACAAATTTTTACTCACAGAGCATCAGAGATGAGTCAAATTAATTTGTACAGATCATTAAGTTAGAATACCTGGTAGACATTTATATCATGGAATTCTGTCCAGTCATTAATATCCTAAATATTTTTAATTATAACTGAATCAGATTTATCCGTCATGAACGAAATTCTGAATTCAATAATAATAATATAGTTTTAATGCTGTCAATATTAAGTATTGTTATTGAACAGCGGACAATACTTTAAAAATTTAAATATGTTCCTCTTTAATACATTTGAAAGAGAGCAATGATTTATGGATCCTTACCTCATTGGGCTTCACTGCAAGGGTGAGCTCCATAATTTTATCTTGTATTATACAAAGAAGGAAAATATAGTTGGAACATTTATTTCTTCTTCTTCCTCAGTCTCTCCTTGCTCTCGGTATGCATCAGCACAGAGATTAATAAATTAGTATAGGTATAAGAAAGATGTATCCGATCATCTCTTCTTTTCTTTAATATTATTACCTAAAAGGATCATAGATCTAAACAAAGGACAGTCTACAAATTAGATTACTGATCCTTCAATAGTCAGGAATTATATTATTACGATTGCACTTATTTCCTTCTATTTTTCCTATATAATAATTCAAACTGTATCCAGAATTACATGGGATAGTTTTAGTTAAACATACTCACCAGTTGTTTTAAACTTGAATTGAGCATGTATTATTTGAATAAGAATTAATCAAACATCCTCCCTAGATTACATTGATTGGCATAGAAGTCTAGTAGAGGTACATATTCTATTTCTTAGAATATGGGAAATAGCCAGTAAATTATGCTATTAGTCCCATATTAAATTTATGCGTTGACAATTATTAATATCTGTTAAAGAGTTTAAGTCAGTGGAGTCTTGTCCAGACTCTGAAATAAAGTAAATCGTTAATAGTATATTTATATATTAAGGCATATTTTTATTTGATACGTCCTTTTAGTTGCCTTACTTAAATTCTGCATCATTTTAGTCTACGTGAGAAATGTTCCAGGTAATTCAGTTCTCAGATTTAGAATTTATTACAATAAAGATTACTTTTTCTGAGAATAATAAATTTACAGATTGGCTATGGTAATGATAGAAAACCATACAGCTGATAAACAGTCAGACCTAATCTACGTATAGTAGAGGTCTACATTATTTATAACCTTTAAGTCTAATATAAAGCAAATTTCTTGAGGAATATTATGCTAGACCACAGAAGGAAGTCCAGGTCGGACCTGACAAGCTTGAGGTGGTAGCTTCCTTTTGCTACCTAGGAGACATGCTCTCAGCAGCAGGTGGCTGTGAACTTTCAACCACAACACGTGTGAAAACCGCCTGGAAGAAGTTAAAGGATCTGCTACCAGTCCTTTCTTCACGCCACCTCTCTTTCAAAACATATGGCCATGTGTACAGCTCTTGTGTGCGGAGCGCAATGCTCCATGCCAGCTAGACTTGGCCATTGACAAAGCCGAACCTCCAGCGTCTGCAGCAAAATGACAGGGCAATGATCAGACAGATCTGCAATGTCAGGCCGCAAGACATTGTCACCACCAGGTCCAATGATCTACTTGTGCGGCTGGGCATTGAGGATCTGGACCTCATTCTGAAGGAGAGAAGACTTCGATGGTATGGACATGTGGAACGCTCCAGTGGTGCAATCAAGACAGCCTTTGACATACAGGTTGATGGAAAGCGTGGGCCTGGGAGGCCCAAAATGACATGGAAGCAGCTGACAGAGAGGGATTGCAGAGAGTGGAAGCTCTCGGCTATCAACCCTCATGATAGACGTACCTTGAGATCTGGTGTGAGATCTGCCATGCGTGCAGCAAGCCAGCTATCTGGAAAGGCCCACTGATGTGGATGCTGCCCCTGTACCTGCACGTTAATCAAAAATCCGATTATATATATATATATATATATATATATACATATATATATATACATATATATATTGCCTCAATCTATAAAAATTAGTTCAAGAAGTTGCAAATCTAATTCATGAATATAGCATTTGGCTTCTTATGAGATATTTGGCTATGGGACCATTGAGAAACCTTTACAGCCAATAATTATTTTAGATCTAAACAGACTGATGGTATAGATCTAATATATATATATTTTCTAAGTGGGGAATTAACATAACGAGCAGTTTACCTCCTCTAAACATCAATGGTAATTATGTCTTAAATCAATTATTCCATTGTCTACCTTTATACAAAGCCGGCCTCGGTGGCTCAGTTGGATGCGCCGTCCGACTGGAGACCAGGAGGTCGCGGGTTCAACCCCCGCCGAGGTTGGCAACATTCTTTCGTGGAGATTGATCATGAAATATTTTCTACGGTCATTCTCTCCCTTCCGCTGATTCAAGAAGGGCAGTTGTCAGTTTCTGGCGAAAGAATGTGCACAATACTGGTTAACCGCTTAGAGGGCTAAGCCTGCCCAGTAAATGTGTGGTTAGGTAAACTGACCGCGCTCGACATGACCCCACTGGGTTGACTGGGCCATAAAACCTCAACACAAACAAACAAAACCTTTATACGTCAACGGTTAGAACAATGTGAGAAAGTTAGTATATTTACGAAACGGTGACAAAATAATTTTTTTTACACTATTCTGTACTATGTTAGGACCAAATATAATTAGATTCCTCATGGTTGTGTTGAGGTTTTACGGCCCAGTCAACACAGTGCGGTCAGTTTACCTAAACACACGTTTACTGGGCAGGTTTAGTCCTCTAAGCGGTTAACCAGTATTGTGCACATTCTTTTGCCAGAAACTGACAACTGCCCTTCTTGAATCAGCAGAAGGGAGAGAATGACCGTAGAAAATATTTCATGATCAATTAGATTCCTCATCTATGGTCTGCTCCGTTAATAGGAACCAGTGGTTCTTCTCGTCATGAATATAAAGTTCTGTTAACGAGTAATGAAAAGAATACAAATCTGGAAAATCCCGATCTCTCCCATATATGTTGTTCCATAAATATAACATCGCAATATCCGATGATGGATATTTATAATTGAATATAGAGACAATTAATTCAAGACTTATTGATATCGTCATAAGACTGGACTGTCTCAATAAATTATAATGGATTTATTGTACAATTAATCTGTACACTTAAGGAAGTTCCGTTCTGTCAGATCTTCCTAGTTTTTCGTTGAACTGTTAGGAATGTACCTTAAGTTGTACACTTATACATAATGTAAATGCAAGTTTTCGTAAGCATTTTACTTTTATAGGCCATTAAAAGATTAGTTGATAATAATTGGAGATATTATATAAGATCCGATATATATATCTATCTTCATATTGTCATTAATTATGATAAGTTAAACTTGGTTTAATGGTTAGATTGACCTATTCACGTTTCATTTTATAGGTTTTAAATCTTATTGACACATTCTTAAACATGCAATTACTCGGTCTTCAGTGTGTAATGACTGTCTGATTACTAGGGAGCTCATTTACTACTGCACTTGTTAAGTCAAGCTACCGACAATCTTTCAGTTTATATAATGGATACTATCCTACGGTTCAGTTCAGGGAGAATACATTCATTAAATTCCAATTATTGTCTTACCTCACTGATACAATAATTTTCGATAAAGAACTCATTCTCTCCAAACATAGAAATAATGAGTTTCTATTCTTTGCATCTCTGCTTGAAGATGAAAATATATCTATCTTTAACCAATATGACATACAATTTAATGAATAAGAACACTATACATCTTCCACTCTTGTGTTAAGAAGCATCCGTAACACAACTGCATTGTAATCACTCTCCCACATATAGATCTTGAGTTCCTCTTTTCTTCCTGAAATCCGATACAAGTATAGAAAATCGTGATATTTCAGGACGTATCAGTTATTAAGAAATTTGTTTTAGACTATTTATATGTTCAAGTCTAAATTAAAATGGAGTGTTTATCATTATATAAAATCCTTGGAGTTATTTTACATCCAGTTCCTTTGGATAATCTTACTTTCAAGATAAATGATTTACCCATAAAATGGAACAGCTTATAGATTATTAAAATATAAAACTAGCCCTTCTTGAATAAATTTGTTATGTTTAATGATTTATTCAGATCAAGAATATTCTATAATTATATATATATTTATTGATGATTAAATAATCTATTCTCACTATTCCAGTTATGTTCCTGCAGAATAGTTAATTCTGTCTCTGAACCTATATGTTTAGCATTATCAGAGATACTAAAATCAGTATTATTTTGACTCAACATTTATACTTATCAGTCATACTATATGAGGTGAAGCTGCATAATAAACTCCCCTATTCTCGTATTAGTAGGGAATTTTAAGGCATTTATGGACTAAGTATTTCCTATATTTTACTATCTTATAGAGGGAAGTCGTATCATAATTACTTCCTTTTCTTTCATAATCAGTTATTAATATACTTGGAATTTGAATAATAATATTCATAAGAATGACTGACGCCTGATTACACCCTTTATTCAGGAGGTCCATGTCTGTTGGTCGAAACAGTCTGATTTGTCATTCATTTATGGATTTATAGGATTAATCTATGACAACAACTACTTGGTTGATCCATGGTCTGTTATAATTAGACCTGGTAATAGAAATGATTCTAGCCAGTTCTTTCTAAGTTGATTAGATTTCAATAAAATTGTAAGATCTTAAGCTAAATTGGAGGCTGTTTTATAGTAAGCTATGTTATCAGCCTTTATTCTTATTTAGAATATTACGTCTGCCAAACTCTACGTGATGATGCTAGCAGTCTTTCCCTTTCTTTTTTTGTCAAGCATACGAAATGTTTCCTAAATCTATGGCAGAAGTGTTTTATTAAAATGACTCTGATATGAGTATGTAACAAAACAATATGCAATTTTTGAACCAAAAACACAGCATTTGTCATTAAATCTAAGGGAAAAACAATAACAAAAAAAAAAACAAAAAAAAAAAAAAACAAAAAAAAAAACACACATTAAAGGACATATGTAGTGTTTATTATATAAATTTGAATTGCAGAAAGTAATTAGTCATAGGAAAAAAATCACCTTTAATAATAATTATAATAATAATAATAATAATAAAAAACATTAAAAATTGCAGCCTTGTCAAAGTTCAAAGCAGAAAAATAACAAAGAAGTTTTTGAATTCTGAATTTTATAATTTTCTATTCAACTTTATATGTTATTAGCCTGTTTGTAAATCATACACAATTTGATCACTCCATTTCACTCAAGAGAATTTGTTTAGCCATGAAACCTTTGACAAAAAATTAGAAATGTCAATCTGCATGTTTTGGAACAGGAAATGTCAAATACCATCTGCAGAGATGTAAGCAAATAGATGGCTGGTTGTAACTTTCATTTAGTTTACATGTGGTTCTGGGATAGTTGCACTGAGTAACACTTGCTTTTAATGGAGAAATAAAAAAGTATCCAAACCTTTTGGTTAAAAACTAATTTTGTCCCTTATCTGGAATAACCACTTATCTCGAAGTGAAAATCTGGTCCCTGTTATAACATGGAAATCTAACAACAGGTATCAAAATATCATGGAAAAGAGGAGAGAGCAATTTCTCCTCTTTTCCACAATATTTTCAATATATCTCTTAACAGGATTAAATGTGGTTGTTCGATTTATTGTTTTCCTCAATTCCGCTAATCCGATATGTCGAGGTACGGATATCTCGAAGTATTCCATAGAGTCCCTTGGACTTCGAGATAACAAGAGTGGACTGTAGTTGTATGATGATTTAAGGCTTGAAGGGCATTTCAATAGTCTGACATTGTCACAACTGCATTAGCAAGCAGGCACCACATAGGGATCACTTTCCAGTGGTGGTGTTGGCATTGGCATAACATCAAGTCTTGTAGGCTAATGAAACTTCATACATCTGCCATGATACATCCTGCCCACTGCCAATGACTGTTACTGGGCTCGACCTACTTTTCATGCTTGTCTCAATAATGTTTAGTCTGTGCATTTAACTCCATTTCTTGAACACCACCACCAGTCCCTTTGTTCAAATTTTTAGCTCAGCTGAGCTCTGCTCAGGATGAGCTATTGTGATCACTTTTTGTCCGTCGTCCGTCAGTCCGTTAACATTTTCAAACGACTTCTCCTCTGAAGCCGCTGAGCCAATTTTGCTCAAATTTCATATGGAGCCTCCTTAGGGTGGGGGAACAAAAAATTGCTAAAATGGTTGCTGTCTGTTGACCAAGATGGCCACCACGCCCGTATATGGTAAAAACCTTTAAAATCTTCTTCTCCAGAACCGAGAATGCCTTGGAGCTGAATCTTTGCAGGAATCATTGGGGACAGGAGGTCTACCAAAATTGCTAAAAGAATTGTCGTACATTGACGTTTGACTTTTTTACGGCAAGGTCAAGTTTGCTTCCCTATTCATTTGTATGGGAAAAAACCTTTAAAAATCTTCTTCTCCAAAACCGAGCATGCCTTATGGCTGAATGTTTGCATATATCATCGGGAACAAGAGGGCTACCAGAATTGCTAAAATAATGGTCGTATATTGACATTTGACCTTTTTACGGTAAGATCAGTTTTGCTTCCTTATGCATTTGTATGGGAAAAATGTTCAGAATTTCAAACAACTTCTCCTCTGGAGCCTCTGGGCCAATTTTGCTCAAATTTCATATGGAGCCTTCTTAGGTAGGGGTAACAAAAGATTGCTAAAATGGTCAGGGTTCGTTGACCAAGATGGCCGCCATGCCCATATATGGTAAAAACCTATAAAAATCTTCTTCTCTAGAACTGAGAATGCTTTGGGGCTGAATCTTTGCATAAATCATCGGGGTCAGGGGGTCTACCAAAGTTGCTAAAATAATGGTCATACGTTGACATTTGACCTTTTTACGGCAAGGTCAAGTTTGCTTCCTTATGCATTTGTATGGGAAAAAACATTTAAAACTCTTATTCTCCAAAACCGAGGATGGCTTATGGTTGAATCTTTGCATATATCATCTTGAACGGGCGGTCTACCAAAGTTGCTAAAATGATTGTCATACATTGACATTTAACCTTTTTACGGCGAGGTTAAGTTTGTTTCTGTATGGATTTGTATTAGCCCCATACATTTGTATGGAAAAAATGTTGATAATTTCAAATGGCTTTTCCTCTGAAGCCTCTGGGCCAGTGTTGCTCAAATTTCATGCGGAGCCTCCGTGGGCAGGAGAATGAAAGATTGCTAAAATGGGTATGGTCCATTGATCAAAATGGCTGCCATGCCCATATATGGTAAAAACCTTTAAAAATCTTCTTCTCCATAACCAAATAAGCCCTGGGTCCTAATCTTTGCACAAATTATGGGGGACAGGAGATCTACCAAAATTGCTAAAATGATGGTTCTATGTTGACATTTGACCTTTTTACCTCAAAGGTCAAATTTGCTTCCCCATTTGTATGGGCCATATACATTTATATTGAAAGTATCGAAGTGACTTGTAGATCAACAGTAGTTAAAATTGTTCTGATTGGAAATCTAAGATGGCCATCATCTGGTTTATATTTATAATATTTCCCTGCACTGTGCTGTTTACATGTATAAAATCATGATTCTTCAGAAACCACTAAGCCAATTTCCACCAAATTTCACATTGATCCTTCTGTTGAAATGTGATTGATAGTTTATTCAAATGATCATGCTCCATTGACTGTCAGGCCCATATATTCTTCTTCAAAACTAAGAACTGCTCAAATGATGATATTTTCATTAGTAGCGATGATAGGATTGGAAAAATGTGGCATAACATCTGCATGTCTGCAGTGGCTGTGTCACTCAGGTGGGCGAACCGTGGCCCGTGGGCCTCTTGTTTGTTATTTCTATCTCCCCTGCTATCCGCCCCCATGCCCCCCCCCTCCCCCTCCCCCCAAACAAAGTTTTAGATGGGTATACTGTTTTCACCATGTCCATTATTCCATCACATATGTTGGTAGACATATTTGTTGGTTGAGGTTTTACGGCCCAGTCAACCCATCGGGGTCATGTCCAGCACGGTCTTTACCTCACCACACTTTTACTGGGCAGGCTTAGTCCTCTAAGCGGTTAACCACTATTGTGCACATTCTTTCACCAGAAACTGACAACTACCCTTCTTGAATCAGCGGAATGGAGAGAATGACCGTAGAAAATATTTTGTGATCAAATCTTCACAGAAGAATGTTGTCGACCTGGAGGGAGTCAAACGCACAATCTTCTGATCACCAGTCGCATCCAACTGGGCCACTGAGGTCGGCTGGTATGGACATATTGAAGATGTGCATGTGCAAGTTTGATGCTGAAATTCTTTTTTATACGCCGGTTTGAAAAATGCGAACTATATGTTACAGGGTCTGGCCTCTGTCGATAAAATTTTTCGTTTCCAGCTAACTCCTCTTACAGTTTACATCTGATCAAGATGAAACTTGGTTTATAGTTAGACCATGATGTGGAGCAGTGCATATTATTTGGAAGCACCAAATATTAGTAGAGTTATGCCCCTCTGAAAATTTTTGTAAACTTCGTTTCTGGCTATCATCTACAGTTTCCATTTGATCAAGCTGAAACTTGATTTAGAGTCATACCATGATTTGGAGCAACTCGTACTTGTTCGCGGTTACAGTCCATCAAATATTAACAGAGTTATGCCCCTTTGAAAACTTCTTTCAGACTAACTCTTCCTACTTTTTACATTCTGTTCAAGCTGAAACTTTGTAAATAGTTGCACAATGATGTGGAGCAGCGCATATTATTTCAAGGTTACAGTATACCAAATATTAGCAGAGTTATGCCCTGCTGAAAATTTCTGTAAACTTATCATTTCTGGTTAACTCCTCCTACCAAGGTGAAACTTGATTTATTGTTAGACATGGTGTGGAGAAGTGCATATTTCGAGGTTACAGTACACCAAATATCAGCAGAGTTATGCCCCTCTGAAAATTTCTGTAAACTTTTTTGTTTTTGGCTAACTCCTCCCATAGTTTATATCCAGTCAAGCTGAAACTTTGTTAATATTTACATCATGATGTGGAGCGCACATATTGTTTCGAGGTTAAAGTCCACCAAATATTGGCAGTTATGCTGCTTTGAAAATTTTGGTAATTTTGGTAATTTTTTTGGTTTTCAACTATCACCACTTACAGTTTACATCTGGAGCACTGAATTGTTCAGGAGTCAGTGTATGTACTACATCTTACTGCTTGCCACGGGTGTATGCTGTCTTCGCTTGCAGAGCTCCTTACACAAAATGGCAGGATTTTCAACAGGCATTTTATGAGAAAATAGTGCATACTTTGTGAGATCAACTCCTCTTAGAACTTTTGTTGGATCCTTTCAAAATTTGATGCTGACTGAAAAATACTTTTTGACAAAATGGCAGGGTTTTTAACAGCTGTTTTATGACAACTGTACCTCGTTAATGATAGTTAATGGTGCATACTTAGTGAAATTAACTCCTAGAGAGCTTTGGCTGGATCTTTTCAAGACCACACATGCTTTACAGACATATTGAAGATGTGAATGACTGAAAAAATACTTTGTAACGTAGGCATGTCACTTGTAAAAGAGACAACTCTCACTTTGTTATGTACTGATCTCCTCTGATGTCCAAGGTTTACCTTTTGGTTAACCATTTTCAAAGTTAGATGTTACATTTATTCTTCAATGGATTGCTTTCATATTTGATGGGGATGAGGAGGAGGACCAGTATGGGTGTCGTGTGCAAGAGACACAATTCTCACTTTCTTCTTTATGCACTTATCTCCCCTGAAGCAAAAATCTTGTGCAGGCCATAACTCCCATACTGTTTGAAATAATTTGATATTTGGTAGGGACATATATCAGGTCAAGTAGGAGTGTCGCTTGCAAGGACAACTCTTGCTTTGTTTTTCTAGTTATCTCCCCTGAAGGAATTTCTAAGCCAAATTCTTATGCACTCCGTAACTTTTTAATGGTTTGAAATATTTTGATAATATTTGGTAGGGACATAGATAAGGACCAGAAGAGGTGTCGTGTGCAAGAAAAACAAATATGATTTTCTTCCTTATGTACTTACCTCCCCTGAAACAGAAATCTTGTGCAGACCATAACTCCCATACTGTTTGCGATAATTTAATAATATTTGGTAGGGATATTATATATCAGGTCAAGTAAGAGTGTCACATGCAAGAAAGACAATCGCTTTTTTCTTTTTTTTTTTTGTAGTTCATAATTTTCTTCCTTATGTACTTATCTCCTCTAAAACCAAAATCTTGTGCAGGCCAGAACTCCCATACTGTTTTAGATAATTTGATAAGATTCTGGGACATCTTGGCCCCTAACAAACTCTGTCCTTAGAAAACTTGGCCCCTTACTAACTCGGCCTCTAGCTAACACGGCCTTTACAAACTCAGCCCCCAACCAACTCGATCCCTAAAAATATTGTTTTATTTGGTGGATAGTTGCACTGTATGTAAACACAAAATGTTTTGTTTGTTTTTCATTCCACCCTCGCGTGTCCCCAAAACATGCAATGGCCATAGTTCAAATTGTCTGTAATCAATTGTAAATTATATTAGAAAACTTCACTTTTTAGATCAACAATCTATAGGCACAATATTTCTATAGATGAGACAGTGTCCTCCAATCCATTCTTTGACTGAGACTATAGTGGGGCGGAGCTGCTTGCTTTGTATTTACCATACTGGTATAAAGAGAAAAACCCTATCTTTAATAATGGAATTATTACAAAAGGATGCATTAATCTAACAACCATGACTTTATTCCAACAATGCAGCACATTAGAAAAGAACAAAAGAGATGCAACACAAGATAATGGTACTTGTCCGTAAAGTCATTCTTCAAATGCATATGCTCAGCCATCTAGTGAAGTTAGATGTCTGATTCTTGATCTAAACCCTCGTCTAGTGCTATACTATATATGTGTGAAGACTCGGGTGAGACTGCACAGATGCACTGGTGCTACTGAGCCTTTGCTGTTCGCAAATGCAATAAATACCATTACCCCATGTGCTGGCTTAACTAAATTACACATTTTCCTGTATAGCTGGAACTCAGCTGCTGCACGTTATAAAATTTACCACTTTAACAAGCAAAATTTACATATTAGTAGACTACAATGTATTAAAATATAGCTTTTAATATTTATATTTTTTTGGGTGGTTATTTATGTCATATACAAAACAAGTAGTGAGAATCAAATTTAGTAACCACAAAAATAGAGGAAACTAAGAAAGAAAACGAACAAAATACACATTCCTTTTCTAGCAGTTTAGCCTACCTCATAGTAAATGTTAATCATATTTTTATACTAGTGTGTCTGATACAGTGAAATGGCCCTGTGACCCCAAAGCCACAGTGTTTTAGGAAAGCAAACAAAAAGTAATGCTGCCAGTAAAAACAATGCCAGCAAGAAGCAACAAATAGGTTGTTGAAGTGATTTAAATTTCTCACCTATCAGCTCGAAAGTACTTCAACAACCAACACATATTGAAGATGTGCATAAGTAACTTTGATGCTGAACTAATATTTATTCACAAAATGATAGTTTGCAGCGGTACTTACTGCAAACTTCAATTTTGAATTAATGGTAGACTGACCATTAAGGGCAACTGATCATAGACTGACTACTGATTGTTAATTGTACACTCTTAAGGACAGGTGATAGTATACAGACCCTTCAAGGCATTTGATTTCTTTATCTAGTATGCAAGAAAATATTTTCTTCACATCTTATTCTAGGCCACATACACACCACATATAAAATCTTTGCAGTCTTGGATTACAAGGAAAGGTGCAATATACTGTATTTACCCCAAATATCTGGACATTTGAACTCTACCATACTTCTTCTAAAACTTAACTACATTTTACCACCAGCTGATGGGTCCAAAATACTGCTTGTAGAGTGGCAAACAGTGTAGACCCTGATCAGATGCTATATTCTGTGGCATTTAATCTGTGCTATTTGCTCAAGCCTGTCCCTATACTTAGGGTAAATATGGTAAACTGGCTTGGTCCTCACAGACCAGTTTCATTTTGTACAAATGTGAATAAAAAAAAAAAAAAAAAAAAAAAAAAAAAAAATTCTATCCAGTTCAGGACTGAATGAAAGTATTTGATATAATAAAGATACTTTTACAACTTCATATATTAGATAATATACTTTTATGACTTCATATACCAGTTTTCATATAGTAAAACTGGGGTTTACAGGGTATACATTTTTAGCTCACCTGAGCATAAGCTCAGGGTGAGCTATTGTCATCACCCTATGTCCGTTTTCCGTCGTTCGTCGTCAACAATTAGTTTGTTAACACTCTAGAGGTCAGTTTTGACCCAGTCTTGATGAAACTTGGTCAGAATGTTTGCCTCTATGAAATCTAGGTCAAGTGCGATACAGGGTTACTTGGGGTCAAAAACTAGGTCACCAGGTCAAATCAAAGGAAAACCTTGTTAACACTCTAGAGGTCATAATTTTGACCCAGTCTTGACGAAACTTGCTCAAAATGTTTGCCTCTATTAAATCTAGGTCAAGTTCGAAACTGGGTCACTTGGGGTCAAAAACTAGGTCACCGGGCCAGATCAGCAGAAAACCTTGTTAACACTCTAGCGGTCACATTTTTTAAGCAATCGTCATGAATCTTGCTCAATATATTTGTCTTGATGATTTCTAGGTCAAGTTGGAAACTGGGTCACTTGGGGTCAAAAACTAGGTCACCGGGCCAAATCAGCAGAAAACCTTGTTAACACTCTAGCGGTCACATTTTTGAAGCAATCGTCATGAATCTTGCTCAAAATGTTTGTCTTGATGATTTCTAGGTCAAGTTCAAACTGGGTCACTTGGGGTCAAAAACTAGGTCACCGGGCCAAATCAGCAGAAAACCTTGTTAACACTAGCGGTCACATTTTTGAAGCAGTCATCATGAATCTTGCTCAAAATGTTTGTCTTGATTTCTAGGTCAAGTTCGAAACTGGGTCACTTGGAGTAAAAAACTAGGTCACCGGGCCAAATCAGCAGAAAACCTTGTTAACACTCTAGCGGTCACATTTTTGAAGCAATCATCATGAATCTTGCTCAAAATGTTTGTCTTGATGATTTCTAGGTCAAATTTGAAACTGGGTCACGTGGGGTCAAAAACTAGGTCACCGGGGCAAACCAGCAGAAAACCTTGTTAACACTCTAGCGGTCACATTTTTGAAGCAATCATCATGAATCTTGTTCAAAATGTTTGTCTTGATGAGTTCTAGGACATATTTGAAACTGGGTCACGTGGGGTAAAAAACTAGGTCACCTGGCCAAATCAGCAGAAAACCTTGTTAACACTCTAGCGGTCACATTTTTGAAGCAATCATCATGAATCTGGCTCAAAATGTTTGTCTTGATGACTTCTAGGTCAAGTTCGAAACTGGAAGACCTGGGGTCAAAAACTAGGTCACCGGGCCAAATCAGCTTAAAATCTTATCACTCTAGCGGTCACATTTTTGAAGCAATCATCATGAATCTGGCTCAAAATGTTTGTCTTGATGAGTTCTAGGTCAAGTTCAAAACTGGGTCACTTGGAGTCAAAAACTAGGTCATGGGGCCAAATCAGCAGAAAACTTTTTTAACACTCTAGCGGTCACATTTTTTAAGCAATCATCATGAATCTTACTCAAAATGTTTGTCTTGATGATATTTAGGTCAGGTTCGGAACTGGGTCACCTGGGGTAAAAAACTAGGTCAGCAGCAGACCTTGTTAACACTCTAGTGGTCACATTTTTCAAGTAATCATCATGAATCTTGCTCAACATGTTTGTCTTGATGATTTCTAGGTCAAGTTTGAAACTGGGTCACTTGGGGTCAAAAACTAGGTCACCTGGCCAAATCAGCAGAAAACCTTGTTAACACATTACCGGTCACATTTTTGAAGCAATCGTCATGAATCTTGCTCAGAATGTTTGTCTTGATGATTTCTAGGTCAGGTTTGAAACTGGGTCATATGGGGTCAAAAACTAGGTGACCTGGCCATACCAGCAGAAAACTGTTAATACTCCAGAGGTCACATTTTTGAAATAATCATCATAAATACTGCTCAAAATGTTTGTCTTGATGATTTCTAGGTCTAGTTTAAAACTGGGTCCCTTGATATCAAAAACTAGTTCACCTGGCCAAATCAAAGGAAAACCTTGTTGATGCTCTAGAGGCCACATTTTTGAAGTGATCATCAGAAATCTTGCTCAAAATGTTTGTCTTGATGATTTCAAGGTGATTCAAGGTTCTGTCCAATGACTCTCTTAAGTTTTTCCATTTAGGTCAGTTTCTCAGTAATTATTGGTCCTACAGTGATATTTGGTACTTGTGAAGTGTTTGTGTTTAGGTCAGTTTCTCAGTAACTATTGCTCCTACAGCCAGTGATACTTAGTACATGCATACATCTTAGCATGGCCTTTTGAGTGCAGTCATCCATATTTGACCTTGACCTTTATTTCACAGTCCATTAGACATGCTACATTGTCTTACTTGTTGATATAATCATTTTGAACTTTGATCAGAATGTTTGCCTTGATCAGTTCTAGATCAGGCTCTCAGTGCTATGTTGCTCAGGTGAGCATTACAGGGCCATCATGGCCCTCTTGTTTTTCTTATTTTTGCTCAAAAAAACATGTGGGTACTTGTTCGAATTGCCTCGTCAAGGCATTTCTAACGAGTACCCACAATCTGTTTTGAGCAGAAATATGAAAAATATCAGAATTTTTTTTGACAATTTTCATTTTTTAGTGGTAAAATTTTCAGTATACATGTATTTGAATAGGTAGGTTGTGTTGATGGAAATTCATTGATCTGCTAGAAAAGCAGCAGGCATTTGAAATACATGTATTACATTTATGGTTGCTGTAGGGTAGTACAATATCCATTTTTGTACTTCTATAAAATTGGGCTGAAAACTTCTTATGTAGTTATATTTCCAATATCATATCCTAGAGGTTACCCTTTATCAGAAATGTTTTGGAAGCTTCTTCTAAAAAGTGGGCTGTGAGGATATCTACTGAAGAATATATTGTCGCTTTTATTGTATCATTCCAGTATATTTGTTTTGCTATTAGATATTAATAATACCAGTTTGAGTGGTTCATTTGGTAGAGTGTCCGTCTTCAGATTGGGTTGTTGTGGGTTCCATCCCCAGATGGGTCATATTCCAACATTGTAATTTTGGTACTAGCTGCTTTCACTTGGCACTGAGCATTAAGAATAGCTGGGGCTGGTGGCTATTGTGTCAAACTAATGTAAATTTTTTTCCCTCTGAATTAGGAGAGTTTAATTATGCACCTTCCCTGGCTGCATTCATTTTTCAAATTAGAATTTAGATTATAATTGCCTTTTCAGCTCTTAACAAGCACTTCT
Source organism: Anodontia alba (assembly GCA_964016985.1). Lineage (NCBI taxonomy): Eukaryota > Metazoa > Mollusca > Bivalvia > Lucinida > Lucinidae > Anodontia > Anodontia alba. Next base: position 62,318,098 of record OZ024830.1, on the reverse strand, counting down.
TGAAATTAAGTAAAACCTGGCTGACATACACTAATCTCATGTGCCTTGCTTGATGAACATACAAGAAACAGTTCTGCGATTTCACTTCTTTTTCCAGTCTTGTTTGGTTGTGAAAGTGAGTTCTAATATTTGACTCTGAATCGATTGGTCCCGAATTCAAGTTCTGCGACAGGAGGCTGAAAAAAGGATCTTTAACACATGACCAGGGCCTACACCATGTACATGAAATAGTTTTTCTGACAAAGAGAATAAATAAACTACAGATACTCCTAAAATCAGAAGTAAACTATCCAATCTATAAAGAAGATTTTATTTGTATAAGTCAGTTAAGCTGTTTTGTATTAATGGGTTAAGCTATATGGTCAAGGTGAACAATGAAGAATGCCAGACACATCTGGGACAAATTCATATACAACCGTGTCCACCAGACAGAGTCGTTCATTTTAACATAATAACAGTAAAAGTGCCAATGTAATAGAAATGCTTTTCAACCAAATTAATGAATAGACTGAGCCATTTGACACTAATAGACAATGTCACTTGCTTACATTTAGACCATGCGGCCGTTTTAACCAGACTATACTATCCAAAACTTCTAACTGGCCACATAATTTTTATCATTTTTCTTCAAAGACGGCCGGCCTTGGTGGCTCAGTTGGATGCGCCATCCGACTGGAGACCAGGAGGTCGTGGGTTCAACCCCCGCCGAGGTCGGCAACATTCTTTCGTGGAGATTGATCATGAAATATTTTCTACGGTCATTCTCTCCCTTCCGCTGATTCAAGAAGGGCAGTTGTCAGTTTCTGGCGAAAGAATGTGCACAATACTGGTTAACCGCTTAGAGGACTAAGCCTGCCCAGTAAACGTGTGGTTAGGTAAACTGACCGCGCTCGACATGACCCCATTGGGTTGACTGGGCCGTAAAACCTCAACACAAACACAAATCTTCAAAGACATAAGCAATCTTACAATCATGTTTGCATATTCAGATGTCAATATGTCAGTAAACCACACCATTAAAAGGTTAGCATTATTCAGTACATTACATCCGGGAGGCATTGATGAATACAGGTACCCATTTGCAAAATTTGTATTGAGTGGTGGGGTAAGTTTTAAGATTTTGACCCATAGTGACATAGTGCAGGAATAGTGATCATTTCTGTATCATGGTTCTTCAGTCATTATGCTTTAGTAATGAAGTGGTCTTGCTTGTGAAAATTTGACATTTCAGAGTGATGTTTGACAGATTGTGACAAAATGCTAAATTTTGTGAATTTTAAAAATGGGGGTAAATGTTTTTATCAGCGCATCCTGGATGTAATGTTCAGTTTTGCCAAACTGCTTAATGTCTAAATTGACTGACACATCTGCCTATTTGGTGATGTAGATAGAACTGAAAGACTTATTTTGGTTGAGAAGAAAATTAACAAATTGTAAGTGGGTAAGTGACTGTTTAGAACTTTTGGCTAGTATATAAAACATGCGACTGGGTCTGGCATATGATAATGTAGTAAGGCAGTATTATAAAAGGGCATCATTCCCAATGTCACCAAACACCACTGACATGACTGTTCATGGTAATATTAAAGCTCAACTCCATCAAACAAATGGCATGTTACATCTTATTCTCCCATTATTTAAATTATATCATGGAGTAAATATTTTGTTGATGAACCTGTCATTTATAAATAAATGTCTTCAAACTTCTTGTTTTTCAATGCATTACTTTTGCCATTCATTTTCTTTGGACACCAAGGGGAAATCCCCAGCAATTTTGTAGAAAATCTGCTCAGTTGTGATGCAAAAATGACTAGAAAAGGTTTTTTAGAAAAACATGAAATCAGTGATTATCACTGTCAAATATAACAAAGGGAGATGACGCCAATAGTAAGAAAGGCAGAGTTGTCATTCTTGTACGCAACACGTCGTCTGGTCCTGTTCTACATTTCTATCAAGTATCATAAAAATATTCCAAAGGGTCTTTGACTTAACAGAGCAGACATGAAATCAATGGATAATCACTGAGACATAACAAAGGGAGGTAACGCCAAAAGTTGTCTTTCTGGTACGAGACACGTCATCTGGTCCTGTTCTACATTTCTACTAAGTATCATAAAAATATTTCAAAGGATTTTTGACTTACAGAGCAGACACGAAATCAATGGATTATCACTGTCAGATATAACAAAGGGACATAACACCAAAAGAAAGGCAGAGTGTCATTTTTGTACACAACACATCATCTGGTCCTGTTCTACATTTCTGCCAAGTACCACTGAAATATTCCAAAGGGGTATTCGAGTTACAGAGCAGACACGAAATCTTTTTCGAATAAAGGGTGATAACTCCAAAAGTAAGAAAGGCAGAGTTGTCATTCCTGTACGCGGCATGTCCTCTGGTCCTGTTCTACATTTCTACCAAGACATTTATCATCAAAATATTCCTAAGGGTATTCAAGTTACAGAGCGGACAAGAAGTTTTATGCCGACGCTAATGGGATCCGTCCAAAAAACAATATGTCCCACTGCCCTTTTGGTAGTGGGGTGACATAAATATTTACAAATGGACTGACAGAAAAGAAACGAGAATATTACTGCCTTAATATTTTATTTGAAATGTTAATTGTGAAAAGCAAGATCAGTGGTCACATCCATGGAAAAGGAACCTGATTATAACACAAAGAACGGCCTTGGTGGCTCAGTTAGATGCGCCGTCCGACTGGAGACAGGTTGCGCGGGTTCAACCCCCACTGAGGTCGGCAACATTCTTTCGAGGAGATTGATCATGAAATATTTTCTACGGTCATTCTCTCCCTTCCGCTGATTCAAGAAGGCAGTTGTCAGTTTCTGGCGAAAGAATGTGCACAATACTGGTTAACCGCTTAGAGGACTAAGCCTGCCCAGTAAACAGGTGGTTAGGTGAACTGACCGCGTGCGACATGACCCCATTGGGTTGACTGGGCCGTAAAACCTCAACACAAACAAAATAACACAAAGAAACCAGAGAATATTACTGCTGTGATATTTTATTTGAAATGTTAATTGTGAAAAGCAAGATCAGTGGTCACATCAATGGAAAAGGAACCGAATTATAACTCAAACATGTATGTCAATATAGTCTGGGCATGTGTTATTTACTGAGACAATAATAATACACTCACTAAACTAGTAAGACCTCCTTGGAGACTGCAAACACTAGTCTAGTAAAATAAGGCCCCTTTCTCTCTGAGATGACCATTTGATGAATACCAAGCTCTCAACTCACCGAGTTTCTCGAACACCATTTTTCCCCCAGTTTTCAAATACGTTAATTTCTTACCAAGGATGTTTTAAGATTTGAACGTCCATTTAGATACCTGCTGAAGCATCTAAAAATAGCTGGATTAGTGGCAGTGTAGACCCTGACTGGCTGCACATTCTGCAGCATCTGGTTTTGATCTACACTGTTTGCTGAGGTTTGCCTGTCAAAATACTTGGGGTAAATATGGTATATATAGGATTCTTGTTATTTTCTTAATGGAGAGATGAGAGCAAGTTCAAGCATAATTCTCATTTTATAGCTCCCATGGAAAGAGAAATTACTGTCTATTCAAACCCATATCAATGGAAAGATGTTTTGCTTGGCATTTTTTTTTTTTAAATGAAATATTGTCAAATTTCATAGACTGAATGTCAGTCTTTCAAATTTAAGTCTCAGTGTCCCCACTTTCTATCCTATTAGGTTATTGTGCAGACAAGAAATGTCAACAAACTGATGCTAATAGGATACAGACAGAATGTGTCCTTTAACCCTTGTCCTGCTGAATAAATTAAGAGGCCACTCCTATTTCTAATTTTCAGCCAATCAGATTACTTGATCCAGATTGTTCCTATAAATTTGCATACTTAATGGCAAACAGTGCAGAAGCCAACTGATCTGGATCTACACTGTTTGCAAAGGCAGGGTATATCTGGATTCAGCAGGACAAGGGTTAAAGTTTATGACTGACAATTTGTTGATGTAATGGTAGGCTGCTAAATGGATCCCAATTTAGAACTCTCTTTTTTTTTTTTTTTTTCTTTTTTTTCAATTATAATGTTTTACTCCTTTAGTTTCTTCTTTAGGTAATAGATTCCTTCAGTCCATTGGTGTTTCTTATCAAACTATTTTACCAGTTGTATCACATATAGAAACAAACTTCACATGCATTTAAGGGGACTAGATACACTTGATAGATTTTCACCATTTTTTACAACGGAGACAACTTCTGTGACTTCCTGTTTGCTTTCCTGCGCAATAAAGCTAAAAAAAAAAGTGAAAAAAAAAAAAAACAACACAAAAAGACAGTGATTGTCTTTGGAAACAAAGAAAACACAAAATTGCAAAAATCGGAGACTCGGTTTGATTGAGTCTCTTCATATGCAACACTGTAGATTGCGAGGCTACATACACCAAGCCCCTCCTGAAAGGGGGTCATCTCTGAAAAGACTTTGCTTCCCTTGGGAGCAAATGTCTTCCTTTTAGATTAGCCCCTTTTTAGAAGGCAGTTTAAAACAATTTTTACAGTACTGCCCCTGAAAGTGTATCCATTTTCCTTAAAAACATTTATGCATACATAAATTACAGTGAAACCTGTGTAAGAGAGCCACCTTTGAGACTGACTTTGAAAATAGTGGTTGATGTGGAAAAAGTTGTCTGTCTTATAAAGGCACATGTCATGTAATTTTACTAGCAAAATTACATGACATGTACCTTTGTAAGACAACTACCTTTCCACATTAACCACTAAAGTCAATCTCAAAGGTGGCTTTCTTACACAGGTTTCACACTGTATAGTGGCAAGGGAGCTCTTCCAGTCAAAATAGAGAATCATTTTTTTTTTTTTTTTTTTTTTAAACCCTTGTCCCTCTGAATTAAGATACCACACCAATTTCTAATTTTCAGCCAATCAGATTACTTGATCCAGCTTCTTGAAATAAATTCACATACTTATTGGAAAACAGTGCAAGATCCAGATCAGTTGGCTTCTTCAGAGGCCAACTGATCTGGATCTACACTGTTTGCAACGGCAGGACATATCCGGGTTTAGCAGGACAAGGGTTAAGAGAAAAAACACTAGAGCTGGTGTTTGGAAAACACTATGCCCCCAACTGCCTGACTCTAACACTGTATGACTCCAACACTGCTTAGCCATGACGGTAACAACAGTACAAATATATGATTTCAATGTTATTTTATCAAAGGGAAATAACTCTAAAATAGGAGATGATTGGGATAAGAAAAAAATATGGATCACCTATTTTTTCATGAGGAATCAAAACATGAAATTTCAAAACATTAGCATACATGGTTCTAAACTTATGCTATACACAATAAAGCAACGACATTAAATGGCCCGAAATTGCGAAGGGCCATAACTCCAACATTCCATTTAATTGGTTCAAAATTTATTCAGGTGATCTCCTCCTCAATCCCAATCAGTATACCAAATATCATGGCTCTAGCTTAAATACTTTTTGAGATATCTTGCTGAAAAAGTCAAAATGCCTAGAACTAAAAAGGGCCATAACTACATCAATTTTTCATGGAATTCCCTAAAAAACAAACCAGGTAATCTCCACATCATCCCCAATCAGCATATAATATTTCAAGACCCTAGCTTAAGTGCTTTTCGAGAAATCTTGCTGACAAGGTCAAAATCAGCAGAACTGCAAAGGGCCGTAACTTTATCAATATTTTCATGGAATTCTCTCAAAATATAATCGGGTAATGTACACATCATTCCCACTCACTGTATCGAACTTCAAGAACCCAGCTTAAATACTTTTCAAGATATCTTGCTCACAAGATTTAATTCTGATTTTTACAAAGGGGCATAACTTTAAATAAACATGCTAGACAAGAAACAAAATACGGGTCGGCTATTTTTTCATTGGGAACCCAAATATAAAATTTCAAAACCCTAGCGTGCAGGGTTTTTAAGATATGGCATGCACAAAAAAAGCTTGATGAACTGACAAACAGTCGGATGGACAAATGAAGGCAAAATAATATGCCCCATCAATTTCATTCGAAACTGGGGGCATAATCAGGTCATCTACTCATCGCTACCAATCTATTCATCAAGTTTCAAGGCTCCAGCTTCAATAGTTTTTGAGATATTTTGTTCACAAGGGAAACATGCCCAAATTTACAAAGGGCCATTACTTATGAAATATTTTTCAGAATTTACAAAAAAATTAATCAGGTCATCTACTCATCATTACCAATCAATTCACCAAGTTTCAAGTCTCTAGCTCTAATAGTTTTGAGATATTTTGCTGACAAGATAAAAATGCCCAAAATAACAAAGGGGCATAACTCAAGAAGTATATTTCAAAATTTCTTCAAAAGTTAATCTGGTTGTCTACTCATCACTACCAGTCTATTCATCAAGTGTCAAGGCTCTAGTTCCAACAGTTTTTGAGATATTTTGCTGACAAGGTAAAATTGCCCAAAATTACAAAGGGCCATAACTCATGAAGTATTTTTCAGAATTTCTTCAAAAATTAATCAGGTCATCTACTCATCACTACAAATCCATTTACTGAGTTTCAAGGCTTTAGCTCTAACAGTTTTTGAGATATTTTGCTGACAAGATAAAAATGCCTAAAATTACAAAGGGGCATAACTCAAGAAGTATATTTCAAAATTTCTTCAAAAGTTTATCAGGTTGTCTACTCATCACTACCAGTCTATTCATCAAGTTTCAAGGCTCTAGCTTCAATAGTTTTTTAGATATTTTGCTGACAAGTTAAAAATGCCCTAAATTACAAAGGGCCATAACTCATGAAGTGTTTTTCAGAATTTCTTCAAAAGTTAATCAGGTTGTCTACTCATCACTACAAATCCATTTACTAAGTTTCAAGGCTCAAGCTCTAACAGTTTTTGAGATATTTTGCTGACAAGGTAAAAATGCCCAAAATTACAAAGGGCCATAACTCAAAAGGCATTTTTCAAAATTTCTTCAAAAGTTAATCAGGTTGTCTACTCATCACTTCCAGTCTATTCATTAAGTTTCAAGGCTCTAGTTTCAACGGTTTTTGAGATATTTTGCTGACAAGATAAAAATGCCCAAAATTACAAATGGCCATAACTCATGAAGTATTTTTCAGAATTTCTTCAAAAGTTAATCAGGTCATCTACTCATCACTACAAATCCATTTACTAAGTTTCAAGGCTCTAGCTCTAACAGTTTTAGAGATATTTTGCTGACAAGGTAAAATTGCCCAAAATTACAAAGGGCCATAACTCAAGAAGTATTTTTCAAAATTTCTTCAAAAGTTGATCAGGCCGTCTACTCATCACTACCAGTCTATTCATCAAGTTTCAAGGCTCTAGCTTTAATAGTTTTTGAGATATTTTGCTGACAAGATTGCATCCATATTTTTTCAAAGGGCCATAACTCAGAAAAGGGGCATAATCCTGTCAAGAAAAAAAATACGTGTCAGCTATTTTTTCATGAGGAATCCATATATGAAATTTCAAAACAGTAGCATTCACGGTTTTAAAGTTATGCTATGCATCAAAAAGCGTGACGAACGGACGGACGGACGAACAACCCAGAAGCAATATGCCCCTCCAACTTCTTTGAAGTTGGGGGCATAAAAATATCTCCCTTATGTAACACATGACTTGTCACTGTTCAGTACAGCTCACCTGTACTCCTGGTTCCACAGCGTTAGAAAAAACAAAAGAACCATCATGGTCCTATATCGCTCACCTGAGCTAACAGATTTAAATACTTAATATTGAAGTTTCACACAAATAGACTGCTTTAAGATTTTTGTATGTATTTTATTTTCAAGAGTGATGTGATGGACATACACAAATAACTGCTGGGATGAATACAGTTAATTGTACGATTCAAACTGGTATTTATCAACTAACACACATATTTTATGAAATTACTTTACTATAAATCTTATAATAATTATTCTAAAATGCATTTTCATCCAAGTTCAAGAAAAAGAAAATTATACAAAACATCCCTCTTGACAAACTCTTGACAAACTGATGTAAAACAAATGAGCCCCGGAGCAGGGCCATTTTTAACCATAATTTGAACAATCTTGGTGGAAGCCCATTAGATGAAGTTACAAACCAAATATCAAAGGCCTAGACCTTCTAGATTCAGAGAAGATTTTTAAAGTTTTTCCTAATACAAGTCAATGTAAAACGTGACCCCTGGCATCGGGCCATTTTTGACCCCAGGGCTATAGTTTAAATAATCTTGGTAGAGGTCCATAAGATAAAGCTACATTCCAAATATCAAAGGCCTCAGCCTTCAAGTTTCAGACAAGAAGATTTTTTAAAGTTTTGCCCATAGGAGTCTCTGTAAAAAAAATTGACCTTTCTGTAAAAAAGGTCAACTTAACGATAGGTTATAATTTTTTCAAACTTTATTGGGCCCATGTCCCAATTGCTGCATACTAAGCCCAAGAGCCATTTGTCCTATGGAACCCAAGATGAACCATCTGGGTCATGATTAAACTTCCGTTCGCCTATCCATTGAGGATCTATATGCAATTTGGCTTTGATTGGCCCAGTGGTTTCTGAAAGAAGACACTTGAAGAGTTTTCCCTGTATGAGTCTATGTATACAAGTGACCCCTGGGGCAGGGCCATTTTTGGCCCCAGGGCTACAATGTGAACAAATTGTTAGAGGTCCATAAGATAAAGCTACACACCAAATATCAAAGGCCTCTGCCTTCTAGTTTCAGACAAGAAGAATTTTAAAATTTCGCCTACTGGAGTCTATGCAGAAAAATTTTATCTTTCCATTAAAAAGGTCAGGGTCAACCGAAAGTTGTAATTTTTTCAAACTTTACTGGGCCTAGGTCCCCAATGCTGCATACCAAGCCCCAGGGCCATTAGCCCTTTGATTCCGGACAAGAAGATTTTTAAATGGTTTTTAACATAAATGGGCATGGCAGACATCTTGGTCATGTAACCCAAATGCAGTGAATAAAAATTCTGTTCCCCCTATCCATTGAGGATCCATATGAAATTTGGCTTTGATTGGCCCAATGGTTTCTGAAGAGAAGACGTTTGAAGAGTTTTTCCTATATTAGTCTATGTAAAACAAGTGACCCCTGGAGCGGGGCCATTTTTGGCCCTAAGGCTAAAATTTGCATAATCTTGGTAGAGGTCCATAAGATAAAGCTACACACCAAATATCAAAGGCATGGCCTTCTAGTTTCAGACTGGAAGAATTTTTGTCTACAGGAGCCTATGTAGAAAAATTTGACCTTTCCATTAACTAGAGCTGGTGTTTGTAAAACACTATGCCCCCAACTGCCTAACTCTAACACTGCTTGACTCCAACTGCTTGCCCATGATGGTAACAACAGTACAAATATACAAGATTTCAATGTTATTTTATCAAAAGGGAAATTACTCTAAACCAGAAATTGCAAAGGGCCGTAACTCCAACATTTCATTTAATTGGTTCAAAATTTTAATCAGGTGATCTCCTCCTCAATCCCAATCAGTATACCAAATATCAAGGCTCTGGCTTAAATACTTTTTGAGATATCTTGCTGACAAGGCCAAAATGCCAAGAACTACAAATGGCCATAACTGTCAATTTTTCATGGAATTCCCTAAAAAACAAATCAGGTAATCTCCACATCATCCCCAATTAGCAGACAATATTTCAAGACCCTAGCTTAAGTACTTTTTCGAGACATCTTGCTGACAAGGTCAAAATGCGCAGAACCGCAAAGGGCCATAACTTTATCAATTTTTTCACAGAATTTCCTCAAAATATAATCAGGTAATTTACACATCATTCCCACTCGCTATATCGAATTTCAAGAACACAGCTTAAATACTTTTCTTGCTTACAAGATTTAATTCTGATTTTTTTCAAAGTGGCATAACTCTAAACAAACATGCCTGACAAGAAAAAAAAAAACGGGTCAGCTATTTTTTCATTGGGAACCCAAATATAAAATTTCAAAATCCTAGCATGCAGGGTTCTTAAGATATGGCATGCACAAAAAAGCTTGACAAATGGACAAATGGATGGACAGACAAACGAAGGCAAAATAAAATGCCCCATCAATTGCATTCGAAATTGGGGGCATAATCAGGTCATCTACTAATCGCTACCAATCTATTCATCAAGTTTCAAGGCTCCAGCTTCAATAGTTTTTGAGATATTTTGCTGACTAGGGAAACATGCCCAAATTTACAAAGGGCCATTACTTATGAAATATTTTTCAGAATTTACATAAAAGTTAATCAGGTCATCTACTCATCATTAACAATCAATTCACCAAGTTTCAAGTCTCTAGCTCTAAGAGTTTTTGAGATATTTTGCTGACAAGATAAAAATGCCCAAAATTACTAAGGGCCATAACTCAAGAAGTATTTTTCAAAATTTATTCAAAAGTTAATCAGGTTGTCTACTCATCATTATAAGTTCATTCACCAAATATCATGGCTCTAGCTCTAACAGTTTTTGAGATATTTTGCTGACAAGGTAAAAGTGCCCAAAATCGTAAAGGGCCATAACTCAAGAAGTATTTTTCAAAATTTATTCAAAAGTTAATCAGGTTGTCTACTCATCACTACCAGTCTGTTCATCAAGTTTCAAGGCTCTAGCTCCAATGGTTTTTAAGATATTCTGTTGCCAAGGTAAAATTGCCCAAAAATACGAAGGGCCATAATTCATGAAATATTTTTCAAAATTTCTTCAAAAGTTAATCAGGTTGTCTACTCATCAGTACCAGTCTTTCTTCAAAAATCAATAAGGTTGTCTACTCATTACTACCAGTCTATTCATCAAGTTTCAAGGCTCTAGCTCCAACAGTTTTTGAGATATTTTGCTGACAAGGTAAAAATGCCCAAAGTAACAATGGGCCATAACTCATGAAGTATTTTTCAGAACTTCTTCAAAAGTTAATCAGGTCATCTACTTATCACTACAAATCCATTTACTAAGTTTCAAGGCTCTAGCAATAACAGTTTCTGAGATATTTTGCTGACAAAGTAAAAATGCCCAAAAATACAAAGAGCCATAACTCAAGAAGTATTTTTCAAAATTTCTTGAAAAGTTAATCAGGTTGTCTACTCATCAGTACCAGTCTATTCATCAAGTTTCATGGCGCCAGACTCAAACGGTTTTTGAGATATTTTGCTGAAGAGGTAAAAATGCTCAAAATTACAAATGGCCATAACTCATGAAGTATTTTTCAGAATTTCTTCAAAAGTTAATCAGGTCATCTACTCATCACTACAAATCCATTTACTAAGTTTCAAGGCTCTAGCTCTAACAGTTTTTGAGATATTTTGCTGACAAGGTAAAAATGCCCAAATTTACAAAGAGCCATAACTCAAGAAGTATTTTTCAAAATTTCTTCAAACGTTAATCAGGTTGTCTACTCATCAGTACCAGTCTATTCATCAAGTTTCATGGCGCCAGCTCCAATGGTTTTTGAGATATTTTGCTTACAAAGTAAAAATGCCCAAAATTACAAAGAGCCATAACTCATGAAGTATTTTTCAGAATTTCTTCAAAAGGTTAATCAGGTCATCTACTCATCACTACAAATCCATTTGCTAAGTTTCAAGGCTCTAGCTCTAACAGTTTTTGAGATATTTTGCTGACAAGGTAAAAATGCCCAAAATTACAAAGGACCATAACTCAAGAAGTATTTTTCAAAAATTCTTCAAAAGTTAATCAGGTTGTCTACTCATCACTACCAGTCTATTCATCAAGTTTCAAGGTTCTAGCTTTAATAGTTTTTGAGATATTTTGCTGACAAGATTGCATCCATATTTTTTAAAAGGGCCATAACTCAGAAAAGGGGCATAATGCTGTCAAGAAAAACAAGAGGCCCATGGGCCACGGTTCGCTCATCTGAGTGACATAGCCACTGCAGACATGCAGATGTTATGCAACATTTTTCCAATCCTATCATCGCAACTAATGAAAATATCATCATTTGAGCAGTTTTTAGTTTTGAACAAGAATATATGGTCCTGACAGTCAATGGAGCATGATCATTTGAATAAACTATCAATCACATTTCAACAGAAGGATCAATGTGAAATTTGGTGGAAATTGGCTAAGTGGTTTCTGAAGAATCGTGATTTTATACATGTAAACAGCACAGTGGCAGGGAAATATTATAAATATAAACCAGATGATGGCCATCTTAGATTTCCAATCAGAACAATTTTAACTACTGTTGATCTACAAGTCACTTTGATACTTTCAATATAAATGTATATGGCCCACACAAATAGGGAAGCAAATTTGACCTTGGAGGCAAAAAGGTCAAATGTCAACATAGAACCATCATTTGAGCAATTTTGGTAGATCTCCTGTCCCCCGTAATTTGTGCAAAGATTAGGACCCAGGACTTATTTGGTTATGGAGAAGAAGATTTTTAAAGGTTTTTACCATATATGGGCATGGCAGCCATTTTGATCACTGGACCATACCCATTTTGGCAATCTTTCATTCTCCTGCCCACGGAGGCTCCACATAAAATTTGAGCAACACTGGCCCGGAGGGTTCAGAGGAAAAGCCATTTGAAATTATCAACATTTTTTCCATACAAATGTATGGGGCCCATACAAATGCATACACAAGCAAACTTGACCACGCCGTAAAAAGGTTAAATGTCAATGTATGACAATTATTTTAGCAACTTTGGTAGACCGCCCGTTCCAGATGATATATGCAAAGATTCAGCCACAAGCCATCCTCGGTTTTGGAGAATAAGATTTTTAAATGTTTTTTCCCATGCAAATGCATAAGGAAGCAAACTTGACCTTGCCGTAAAAAGGTCAAATGTCAATGTATGACCATTATTTTTGCAACTTTGGTAGACCGCCTGTCCCCGATGATTTATGCAAACATTCAGCCCCAAAGCATCCTCGGTTCTAGAGAAGAAGATTTATAAAGGTTTTTACCATATATGGGCATGGCGCCCATCTTGGTCAACGAACCGTGACCATTTTAACAATCTTTTGTTCCCCCTATCTAAGGAGGCTCCATATAAAATTTGAGCAAAATTGGCCCAGAGGCTCCAGAGGAGAAGTTGTTTGAAATTCTGAACATTTTTCCCATACAAATGCATAAGGAAGCAAAATTGACCTTAACATAAAAAGGTCAAATGTCAATGTACGACCATTATTTTCACAACTTTGGTAGCCCTCCTGTTCCCAAAGATATATGCAAAGATTCAGCCAAAAGGCATGCTCGGTTTTGGAGATGAAGATTTTTAAAGGTTTTTCCCATACAAATGCATAGGGAAGCAAACTTGACCTTGCCGTAAAAAGGTCAAATGTCAACGTACGACAATTCTTTTAGCAATGTTGGTAGAACTCCCGTCCCCGATGATTCCTGCAAAGGTTCAGCCCCAAGGCATTCTCGGTTCTGGAGGAGAAGACTTTTAAAGGTTTATACCATATATGGGCGTGGCGGCCATCCTGGTCAACGGACCGCGACCATTTTAGCAATTTTTTGTTCCCCCACCCTAAGGAGGCTCCATATGAAATTTGAGCAAAATTGGCCCAGAGGCTCCAGAGGAGAAGTTGTTTGAAATTCTTAACATTTTTCCCATACAAATGCATAAGGAAGCAAAATTGACCTTACCGTAAAAAGGTCAAATGTCAATGTACGACCATTATTTTAGCAATTATGGTAGCTCTCCTGTTCCCGAAGATGTATGCAAAGATTCAGCCATAAGGCATGCTCGGTTTTGGAGAAGAAGATTTTTTAAAGGTTTTTCCCATATAAATGCATAGGGAAGCAAACTTGACCTTGCCGTAAAAAATTCAAATGTCAATGTACGACAATTCTTTTAGCACTTTTGGTAGACCTCCCGTCCCCGATGATTCCCGCAAAGGTTCAGCCCCAAGGAATTCTCGGTTCTGGAGAAAGATTTTTAAATGTTTTTTTACCATATATGGGCGTGGCGGCCATCTTGGTCAACAGACCGCGACCATTTTAGCAATTTTTCGTTCCCCCACCCTAAGGAGGTTCCATATGAAATTTGAGCAAAATTGGCTCAGCGGTTTCAGAGGAGAAGTTGTTTGAAAATGTTAACGGACGGACGCACGGATGGAGGGACGGACGAAAAGTGATCACAATAGCTCATCCTGAGCAGAGCTCAGGTGAGCTAAAAATACGTGTCAGCTATTTTTTTCATGAGGATTCCATATATGAAATTTCAAAACAGTAGCATTCACGGTTCTTAAGTTATGCTATGCATCAAAAAGCGTGATGACCAGACGGATGGACGGACTGACGGAAGGAAGGACGGACGGCCAGGCGAACAACCCAGAAGCAATATGCCCCTCCAACTTCTTTGAAGTTGGGGGCATAATAAGGTCAAGGTCAACTGAAGGTTATTATTTTTTCAAATTTTATTGGGCCCATGTCCCCAATGTTTAATACCAAGCCCCAGGGCTTTTAGTTCTTGAGAAGAAGATTTTTAAAGGGTTTTTACCATATGTGGGCATGGAAGCACCTTAGTAATGTGACCAAGATGTGGAGAACAAACTTTTGTTCCCCTTAATTATTGAGGCTCCTCATGAAATTTGGCTTGGATTGGCCTAGTGGTTTCTGAGAAGACTGTTGAATAGTTTTCCCTATATGAGTCAATGTAAAACAAGTGACCCCTTGGACAGGGCCATCTTTTACCCCAGGGCTATAATCTGAGCAATCTTCATAGAGGTCAACAAAATAAAGCAACGTTTCAAATATCAAAGACCTGGACCTTCTAGTTTCAGACAAGAAGATTTTTAAAATTTTGCCCTTAGGAGTCTATGTAACAAAATTTGACCTTTCCGTAAATAAAGGTCAAGGTCAACCAAAGGTCATTTTTTCAAACTTCACTGGGTGGCCCATGTCCCCAATCCTGCATACCAAGCCCCAGGCCCTTTGAAGATTTTTAAAGGGTTTTTACCATATATATGCTTTTAATGATTTCAATATAACTTGGCAGGAATGTTCCTTTGGTGAAACTCTACCAAGTTTGTTCAAGCTGTCATGATTTGTCAAAAAACAGGGCCGTTAGCAGGTAGGGCTTTATAGCTATATAAAACACCTTAAAAATCTTTTTGTCAGAAATCACTGGACCAATTTCAATATAACTTGGCAGAAATGTTTCTTTGGTGACCCTCTTTCAAGATTCAGTTCAAGCCGTCATGAAGCGTTTAAAAAAACATGGCTGCTGGGGGGAGCAGGGCTATAAAACTTATACAAAAATCTTAGAGCAGTGAACTTGGCTGAAACTTCAACAGTAAGTATGCAAATCTGTTTGCTCAGGTGAGCGATATAGGACCATCATGGTCCTCTTGTTTTTGTTAAAAGTGCTAGAATTGACCTTTTTGTGTACATCTGGTGCTTGCTATAATATACAAAAGGCATAAAATAGTCTGAAAGAAATGATTATACAATAAACAGAAGTATCTCTTCAAAAGTACAGAACTGCTGTCCTCTCTTCACCGGTGTTTATTGTGGAGTCTTGTAATTATATTCCAAAGTCTACTTCTTCCTTAAGGAATAACCTATCAATGAAAAAAAAAAAAAAAATTATATATATAACAAACTTCAACAAAGAATTCTGGCCCAGGATCATTTACTGATGCAAGTACTTCAGAAAAGTGTATAGGAAGAAATATGAGGTTCAAACCCAAGTCGGCTACGATGGCAGCCCCAAGCTCTTCAGAGCCAGGAGACAGAACCATTGCACTACTACGCTTGTTAAAACAAGTTTCATGGAACAGTATATTAAGCTTGATTTCTCTGGAAGTATTATGCTTATTTCTTTGAATGACCAGTCGGATAGGGTATATTTTTGATGCTCTAGCGCACTCATTATATACAAGGAACTCTCTGGATCCACAGGATACTGAAGCTTGGGAATATTATTATAATTTTAAGATTTTAAACAAATTTCAACAAGCTATAATGAGTACTTGCCATCAGTAATGATCCTGAGCCAGAATTCTTTGTTGAAGTTTGATCAAAATTTAAAATTATAAAGCATTTAAACGCTTTTATGATTAACACACCCTGTACACAGACAGGATAAACAGATGGACAGATAATCCTTTTTATTACATTTGTAGCAATGAATTACCTGTTTTTCTTTGTGAAAGATAACCTGGTAATCATTCACCAGTGCATTATTTCACTTCTTCAAATAATTTTTTTCACAGACTAATTAGTGACGTAATTCTGTGAAGTAATAAATTCATTCATTCAAGGATTGTGCGATCTTTTGCTTTCAATGCTTTAAACGCATTCAATACAAAGAAAAAATGTTTGAAAAAATGATTATAATTTGCAGTCTTTATTTATTATCTCAATTAGAACTGTAATCAGATGGCACTAAGTCTTTTTTGTTCAGCAGTTCAAGGCTGGGCATCTCTCATAAGCATATGAAATTCCCATGCGTAACAAACATGCAACATCCAACTAAAACACATAGTGTGTGGGGTGGGGGTGGGATGGCGGGTGGCGGTAAGAAATGTAATAAGCAGTTTATTTGTGTTTTTTTAATCGATTATGGGGAAATAATTCACTCGTGTTCTAAGGCTTTCGTGTAAATGCACTAGTGAATTATTTCTCCATAATCAGTCAAAACAAACAACACTCTACATTATAATGTTTGTGTATCAAAATGATAAATATGATAAATATATACATGTAATTCTTTCAAGTACACCTGACTGTATGAGCCTTTGACACTTCAAACACACATGAGAAATTGTAGCAATTTTGTAATACTTTAACTTGGCCAATTAATAACGAGCTTAAGCAACCTGCGAAGCAGGTGGTGGCGAAGCTTAAGCTCGTACTATAGGTATCATGAGTCTCTCACATACTACGTAGAAGAATTGGCATGCGGCTGTTGACTGGATTCCCATATCTACAGCGGAGTGTATCAGCTTAATGTTGAACCTGAAAACCAACGCTAATAAGGCCGGAGCCATTGGTCTGGTTTCCGAAAAATATTGTTATATAACAGGGTGTTCAATTGTTTTAAACAACATGTTTACTATGTTTCCATAAATAGCTTTATTTACTATGTTTCCAAAAATAACTTTCTGGAATGTTCAACATGTTTACAATAACATGATGTTTACAGCCTTGATTCTGGACTGAGTTATTTTTGGCATGTCATGGAAGATTTAGAAGTTTCCTGAAGGAACCTAGAAAATAAGAGATGCTTGTAGTAAATTCTTTTTCTAGAACGTTCTCTGATATTATATAAGGAGAGATGAATTTCATCTGGGCATCTTTGTATACTTTCACTGGAAATTATTCTATACTGGATTACTTTACTATTTTATTCATTCTGGACTTAAATTCTGAATTCAGGAACATTAAATTGTGGGATCAGAAACTGATATTCAAAGGATTTGTTTTATAAATTCTCGTGGATTATTTCAGAGGGACTTTGTGACATAAACTTGAAAGGTACTGTCTCCTTACATTCTTTTGTTTTGAATCGTGTCTCATTTTTTTGTGAATAAATATTGTTAATAATTAAAGCTTGTTGCTGGTTTCACTTTCATTTCTTTCTCGTTACACCTGGCTCGTAACAGAAATTGGGGGCTCGTCCGGGATCGAACATTTTCTTGAGCTAAAACAAGTTTGAGCTTTTTAAAGAAAACAAATATTGATTTTTAAAGAAAAGAAATATTTGGTTTGCTATAAAACAAGTACTGACTTTAAAAAAAAAAAAAATTCAGTAATTATAAAAATCTTTATTTGATAAAAAAAACAAGTATTGACTTTCAAAAAAAAAAAAAAAATACATAAAAAAAAAGGAAAAAAAAGCAAGTATTGACTTTTGAAAAATATCAATAAATAAACTCTGATTGATAAATTTACTTGATAAAACCAGCAAAAAGCAATCATGTCATTTGACCTCCAAGCTTTTATTGCTGCGCCTTCGCAGGAGCTGTTAAATTTGGCCAAAAAGTCAGATTTGTTGGATATTGCTGCTCACTATGAATTGACTGACGTTAACAAGTCCATGTTAAAACAGGAAATAAAAAATGTGTTGGTCCAATTTTTGGTTGATAAGGAAATTCTTGATTCTTCTGCTTTGTCTCTTGTTCTCGTAACTCAGACCGGTTTGCAAATGCGAGAGCTTGAAATTCAGAGGCAAATTGAGTTAGAAAAATTAAGATTAGAGCAAGAAAAACTTAAAATGGAAATGGAGGAAAGAGTAAAAGAACAAGAAAGACAAATGCAGAAAGAAAGAATGGAAATGGAAGAGAGGGAGAAAGAAAAAGAAAGACAAATTCAGATAGAAAGGGAAAAATTAAAATTTGATACAGAAGAAAAAGAAAGAGAGAGACAATTTAATTTCATCTGGGCATCTTTGTATACTTTCACTGGAAATTATTCTATACTGGATTACTTTACTATTTTATTCATTCTGGACTTAAATTCTGAATTCAGGAACATTAAATTGTGGGATCAGAAACTGATATTCAAAGGATTTGTTTTATAAATTCTCGTGGATTATTTCAGAGGGACTTTGTGACATAAACTTGAAAGGTACTGTCTCCTTACATTCTTTTGTTTTGAATCGTGTCTCATTTTTTTGTGAATAAATATTGTTAATAATTAAAGCTTGTTGCTGGTTTCACTTTCATTTCTTTCTCGTTACACCTGGCTCGTAACAGAAATTGGGGGCTCGTCCGGGATCGAACATTTTCTTGAGCTAAAACAAGTTTGAGCTTTTTAAAGAAAACAAATATTGATTTTTAAAGAAAAGAAATATTTGGTTTGCTATAAAACAAGTACTGACTTTAAAAAAAAAAAAAATTCAGTAATTATAAAAATCTTTATTTGATAAAAAAAACAAGTATTGACTTTCAAAAAAAAAAAAAAATACATAAAAAAAAAGGAAAAAAAAGCAAGTATTGACTTTTGAAAAATATCAATAAATAAACTCTGATTGATAAATTTACTTGATAAAACCAGCAAAAAGCAATCATGTCATTTGACCTCCAAGCTTTTATTGCTGCGCCTTCGCAGGAGCTGTTAAATTTGGCCAAAAAGTCAGATTTGTTGGATATTGCTGCTCACTATGAATTGACTGACGTTAACAAGTCCATGTTAAAACAGGAAATAAAAAATGTTTTGGTCCAATTTTTGGTTGATAAGGAAATTCTTGATTCTTCTGCTTTGTCTCTTGTTCTCGTAACTCAGACCGGTTTGCAAATGCGAGAGCTTGAAATTCAGAGGCAAATTGAGTTAGAAAAATTAAGATTAGAGCAAGAAAAACTTAAAATGGAAATGGAGGAAAGAGTAAAAGAACAAGAAAGACAAATGCAGAAAGAAAGAATGGAAATGGAAGAGAGGGAGAAAGAAAAAGAAAGACAAATTCAGATAGAAAGGGAAAAATTAAAATTTGATACAGAAGAAAAAGAAAGAGAGAGACAATTTAATTTAAGAATGAAAGAACTAGAAATGCAAAATATGACAGTAAAACGGCAACCTTTAGACTCTGGCTCTCATTTTGATGTTACCAAGCACATTAGATTAGTTCCTCCATTTCAGGAAAAAGAGGTTGACAAATATTTTCTTCATTTTGAAAAAGTAGCAGAAAATTTAAAATGGCCAAAGGAGCATTGGACCTTGCTTTTGCAAAGTGTTATAATTGGGAAGGCCCGAGAAATATATACTCAGCTGACTGTCGAGCAGAGCTCCAGTTATGATACTGTAAAGGAATTAATTCTTAAGGCTTATGAGTTGGTCCCTGAGGCTTACAGGCAAAAATTTAGGAACTGCAAGAAAGAAAATGAGCAGACCCATGTAGAATTTGCTAGAACTAAAGAACAGTTGTTTGATAGGTGGTGTTCTTCAAAGAAAATTGGCTCCGATCATGAAAAACTTAGGCAGCTCATGCTTGTAGAGGAGTTCAAAAGGTGCATAAATTCAGATATTAAGTCCTTTTTAGATGAGAAACAGGTTGAAACTTTGGAAGCTGCAGCTAGACTTGCAGACGATTATGCTTTAACACATAAAGTTTCCTTTATTAATAAGTCAAATCCCGCTAGAAGACCATTTTTCCCACAGTCAGGATCCAAACATAGTCCCAGTAATCCATCTGGCAATTATAGCCAAACATTTACTCCTAAACCCAAATCTTCTGGTGAAAACAAGGATCAAAATCCCTTATCTCAACCAATTTGCAATTATTGCAAAAGGACAGGTCATATTATATCTGAATGTTTATATTTGAAAAGAAAGAAAGAAAAACAAGAGGGGCTTAAACCTACAGGCCTTACCTCTTTACGGTCAAAACCACAGTCATGTGTTAAGGAGGAAGATCCTATCCAGACCGAAAGGCCTGAGACTGATTCTGTTATGGAGATTTATGAACCATTCTTATCAGATGGTTTTGTGTCACTAAATAGTGACTATGCCCAGTCTACCCCAATTAAAATCTTACGAGATACTGGAGCTTCTCAATCCCTTATTTTAGCAGATACTCTGCCTTTTTCTGAGAAGACTTCTTCTGGGACAAGTGTCCTTATTCAGGGTGTAGAGTGTGGATTTGTTAATGTTCCTCTTCATAACATTTATTTATCCTCAGGCTTGGTAACTGGTTTAGTGGCTGTTGGTGTTCGACCTTCTTTACCTTTAAAAGGTGTTCACTTACTGTTAGGCAATGACTTAGCAGGAGATAAGGTTGTGGTAAACCCACTTTTGACTAACATACCTTGTATTGATCAGCCACCTGATCCCATTGAGCAGGAAATCCCTGATCTTTATCCATCATGTGCCGTTACTAGGGCCATGGCTAAGAAAGCAAAACATATACCTTTTTGGGTCAGTCTTTTAAACATGAGATAACAAATTCTCTTTCATCCAGCCTGTCTGACAAACAGACGGAGTTACGTAACAAGTCAGAGTCCAGTCATTACTCTGCAATATTAAATGACCAAGGTCAAGGTCATGACTTGGTGTCAAGGTCCCAGCTTTGTAAGGAACAGCATAATGATCCTGAAATTTTGCCTTTGCTTGAAAGGGCTTTAGATGAGAAAGAAATAGATCAAGTCCCAGTCTGTTTTTATGTCAAAAATGGCATTTTAATGAGAAAATGGCGTCCTCCTGATGTCTCAGCAGAAGACGAGTGGACTGTTAACCACCAAATAGTGGTTCCAAGGGTTTATCGCCCTGAAATTTTGAACTTGGCCCATGACACTCCCATGTCAGGTCATTTAGGTATAAATAAGACCTATCACAAAATTCTTAACCATTTTTACTGGCCAGGGTTAAAATCTGACGTTTCTCAATTTTGTAAATCTTGCCATACTTGTCAGATGGTAGGAAAACCCAACCAGACAATACCAAAAGCTCATTTACAGCCCATACCTGCTTTTGATGAACCTTTTAGCAGAATAATTATTGACTGTGTTGGTCCCTTGCCCAAAACAAAGTCAGGTAATGAATATCTTCTCACTATAATGTGTGCTTCTACACGTTTCCCAGAAGCCATTCCACTTAGGAATATTAAAACTAAGAACATTGTTAAGGCTTTGGTAAAGTTTTTTACATTTGTAGGTCTCCCAAAGTCTGTTCAGTCGGATCAGGGCTCTAATTTTATGTCTGGAATTTTTCAACAGGTCATGCATGAGTTGGGCATTACTCAATATAAATCGTCACCTTATCATCCTGAAAGTCAAGGTGCCCTTGAAAGATTTCATCAGACACTGAAAAATATGATCAGGTCATACTGCTTTGATACTGAAAAAGATTGGGATGAGGGCATCCATTTGTTGTTGTTCGCTGTTAGAGAATCTGTTCAGGAATCTCTTGGTTTCAGCCCATTTGAGCTGGTATTTGGCCACACTGTGCGTGGACCTTTGAAACTTTTGAAAGAGAAATTTCTCTCGAATGATGACAGTTCTCTGAATTTACTTCAGTATGTATCAGATTTTAAAGACAGACTGTCTAGAGCTTGTGAGGCTGCTCGGACCAACCTTAAGTCAGCACAAAGGAAAATGAAACGTTGGTATGATGAAAATGCAAAAGAAAGAAAATTCATGCCTGGAGACAGGGTACTTGCTCTTTTGCCTATTCCTGGCAAACCATTGCAAGCCAGATATTACGGCCCTTACACTGTAGATAAACAGATTAGTAATGTAAATTACATTGTTAACACTCCTGGGAGACGCAAACAAAAACAATTATGTCATGTTAACATGCTTAAACAATACATAAATAGGGATAGCTCTTCTGTTACACCAATTAGTGTTGTTAGTTCGGTCCCTCAGGAACAAAGTGAAATGAACTCTGAAGACATGAACTTCATCAAATCTGATCCTGCTTCATCAAAACTCCAGAATTCTGACATTCTAAAGGATCTCGACCAGAAACTTTCACACCTAGATCCAGTCCAAAGAAAGGAACTGAAACAGTTAATTCATCAATATGAACACTTATTTCCGAATATTCCTACAAGGACTGACAAAATTTATCATGATGTGAATGTTGAGGGCTCACAACCTGTCAAACAACATCCATATAGAATGAACCCAACAAAACAAAAATATCTTAAGGAGGAAATTCAGTATTTGCTGGACAATGATTTTATTGAACCAAGTCAAAGTGAATGGAGTTCACCTTGCATTCTTGTGCCAAAACCTGATGGAACATATCGGATGTGCACCGATTACAGGAAGGTCAATAATTTGAGTAAAACAGACACTTTTCCCATACCAAGAATGGATGACTGTATTGACAAAGTTGGAAATTCAAAATATATAACTAAATTTGATCTTCTGAAAGGATTTTGGCAAATTCCTCTCACAGAAAGAGCCAAAGAGGTCTCAGCATTTGTTACTCCTGATGGATTATATCACTATAAAGTAATGCCTTTCGGAATGAAAAACTCTCCGGCAACATTTCAACGCTTAATCAACACCATAGTAGCTGGAATCGAGCATTGCAATGCTTACATCGATGATGCCATCATATACAATGATGAATGGAATCACCATCTTGGAACTATCAAAGTATTCTTTGATAAACTAAGTGAAGCAAACTTGACAATAAACCTTGCTAAAAGTGAATTCTGTCATGCAGCTTTAACATTTCTAGGACATGTTGTGGGTCATGGTCAGGTTAAACCTATAGAGGCTAAAGTTGAAGCTATTTCAAATTTTCCGGTGCCCACATGCAAAAGACAACTGATGAGGTTTCTTGGTATGGCCGGTTATTACAGAAAATTCTGTAATAATTTTTCTGTCATTGCTGAGCCACTGACTAATTTACTTAGTAAAAGAATGAGGTTTAAGTGGACCAGTGATTGTCAGAATGCCTTTGATAAACTGAAAGCCATACTGAGAAGTGAGCCGGTTCTCTTGGCACCGAATTTTAATAAAGAATTCAAGTTAGCAGTAGATGCGAGTGATGTTGGTGCAGGTGGTGTATTACTGCAAGAGGATGACAATGGTGTGGATCATCCAGTTTGTTACTTTTCGAAAAAGTTTAACAAACATCAAAAGAATCATTCTACAGTAGAGAAAGAATGTTTGTCTCTCATTCTTGCTCTTCAACATTTTGAAGTTTATCTGACTTCTTCGTCCTCACCTGTTGTTGTTTTCAGTGATCACAATCCACTGACTTTCATCCATAAGATGAAAAACAAGAATCAGAGGTTGCTCAGATGGAGTCTGTTGTTACAGGAATACAATCTTGACATCAGGCATATCAGGGGAAAAGATAATATTATTCCTGATGCCTTGTCCAGAGCATAATGTCTTGATCTGTGGTTTCCTGTAACTTGCTGTATATAAGACAATAATTGCCTTTATCAGTATTTTATTTTATGATAATTTTATGGCAAAAGAAAGCTTTATTACATAAATCTTTCTTTTCCCTGAAGAGGGGAAGTGTTATATAACAGGGTGTTCAATTGTTTTAAACAACATGTTTACTATGTTTCCATAAATAGCTTTATTTACTATGTTTCCAAAAATAACTTTCTGGAATGTTCAACATGTTTACAATAACATGATGTTTACAGCCTTGATTCTGGACTGAGTTATTTTTGGCATGTCATGGAAGATTTAGAAGTTTCCTGAAGGAACCTAGAAAATAAGAGATGCTTGTAGTAAATTCTTTTTCTAGAACGTTCTCTGATATTATATAAGGAGAGATGAATTTCATCTGGGCATCTTTGTATACTTTCACTGGAAATTATTCTATACTGGATTACTTTACTATTTTATTCATTCTGGACTTAAATTCTGAATTCAGGAACATTAAATTGTGGGATCAGAAACTGATATTCAAAGGATTTGTTTTATAAATTCTCGTGGATTATTTCAGAGGGACTTTGTGACATAAACTTGAAAGGTACTGTCTCCTTACATTCTTTTGTTTTGAATCGTGTCTCATTTTTTTGTGAATAAATATTGTTAATAATTAAAGCTTGTTGCTGGTTTCACTTTCATTTCTTTCTCGTTACACCTGGCTCGTAACAGAAATTGGGGGCTCGTCCGGGATCGAACATTTTCTTGAGCTAAAACAAGTTTGAGCTTTTTAAAGAAAACAAATATTGATTTTTAAAGAAAAGAAATATTTGGTTTGCTATAAAACAAGTACTGACTTTAAAAAAAAAAAAAATTCAGTAATTATAAAAATCTTTATTTGATAAAAAAAACAAGTATTGACTTTCAAAAAAAAAAAAAAAATACATAAAAAAAAAGGAAAAAAAAGCAAGTATTGACTTTTGAAAAATATCAATAAATAAACTCTGATTGATAAATTTACTTGATAAAACCAGCAAAAAGCAATCATGTCATTTGACCTCCAAGCTTTTATTGCTACGCCTTCGCAGGAGCTGTTAAATTTGGCCAAAAAGTCAGATTTGTTGGATATTGCTGCTCACTATGAATTGACTGACGTTAACAAGTCCATGTTAAAACAGGAAATAAAAAATGTGTTGGTCCAATTTTTGGTTGATAAGGAAATTCTTGATTCTTCTGCTTTGTCTCTTGTTCTCGTAACTCAGACCGGTTTGCAAATGCGAGAGCTTGAAATTCAGAGGCAAATTGAGTTAGAAAAATTAAGATTAGAGCAAGAAAAACTTAAAATGGAAATGGAGGAAAGAGTAAAAGAACAAGAAAGACAAATGCAGAAAGAAAGAATGGAAATGGAAGAGAGGGAGAAAGAAAAAGAAAGACAAATTCAGATAGAAAGGGAAAAATTAAAATTTGATACAGAAGAAAAAGAAAGAGAGAGACAATTTAATTTCATCTGGGCATCTTTGTATACTTTCACTGGAAATTATTCTATACTGGATTACTTTACTATTTTATTCATTCTGGACTTAAATTCTGAATTCAGGAACATTAAATTGTGGGATCAGAAACTGATATTCAAAGGATTTGTTTTATAAATTCTCGTGGATTATTTCAGAGGGACTTTGTGACATAAACTTGAAAGGTACTGTCTCCTTACATTCTTTTGTTTTGAATCGTGTCTCATTTTTTTGTGAATAAATATTGTTAATAATTAAAGCTTGTTGCTGGTTTCACTTTCATTTCTTTCTCGTTACACCTGGCTCGTAACAGAAATTGGGGGCTCGTCCGGGATCGAACATTTTCTTGAGCTAAAACAAGTTTGAGCTTTTTAAAGAAAACAAATATTGATTTTTAAAGAAAAGAAATATTTGGTTTGCTATAAAACAAGTACTGACTTTAAAAAAAAAAAAAATTCAGTAATTATAAAAATCTTTATTTGATAAAAAAAACAAGTATTGACTTTCAAAAAAAAAAAAAAAAATACATAAAAAAAAAGGAAAAAAAAGCAAGTATTGACTTTTGAAAAATATCAATAAATAAACTCTGATTGATAAATTTACTTGATAAAACCAGCAAAAAGCAATCATGTCATTTGACCTCCAAGCTTTTATTGCTGCGCCTTCGCAGGAGCTGTTAAATTTGGCCAAAAAGTCAGATTTGTTGGATATTGCTGCTCACTATGAATTGACTGACGTTAACAAGTCCATGTTAAAACAGGAAATAAAAAATGTTTTGGTCCAATTTTTGGTTGATAAGGAAATTCTTGATTCTTCTGCTTTGTCTCTTGTTCTCGTAACTCAGACCGGTTTGCAAATGCGAGAGCTTGAAATTCAGAGGCAAATTGAGTTAGAAAAATTAAGATTAGAGCAAGAAAAACTTAAAATGGAAATGGAGGAAAGAGTAAAAGAACAAGAAAGACAAATGCAGAAAGAAAGAATGGAAATGGAAGAGAGGGAGAAAGAAAAAGAAAGACAAATTCAGATAGAAAGGGAAAAATTAAAATTTGATACAGAAGAAAAAGAAAGAGAGAGACAATTTAATTTAAGAATGAAAGAACTAGAAATGCAAAATATGACAGTAAAACGGCAACCTTTAGACTCTGGCTCTCATTTTGATGTTACCAAGCACATTAGATTAGTTCCTCCATTTCAGGAAAAAGAGGTTGACAAATATTTTCTTCATTTTGAAAAAGTAGCAGAAAATTTAAAATGGCCAAAGGAGCATTGGACCTTGCTTTTGCAAAGTGTTATAATTGGGAAGGCCCGAGAAATATATACTCAGCTGACTGTCGAGCAGAGCTCCAGTTATGATACTGTAAAGGAATTAATTCTTAAGGCTTATGAGTTGGTCCCTGAGGCTTACAGGCAAAAATTTAGGAACTGCAAGAAAGAAAATGAGCAGACCCATGTAGAATTTGCTAGAACTAAAGAACAGTTGTTTGATAGGTGGTGTTCTTCAAAGAAAATTGGCTCCGATCATGAAAAACTTAGGCAGCTCATGCTTGTAGAGGAGTTCAAAAGGTGCATAAATTCAGATATTAAGTCCTTTTTAGATGAGAAACAGGTTGAAACTTTGGAAGCTGCAGCTAGACTTGCAGACGATTATGCTTTAACACATAAAGTTTCCTTTATTAATAAGTCAAATCCCGCTAGAAGACCATTTTTCCCACAGTCAGGATCCAAACATAGTCCCAGTAATCCATCTGGCAATTATAGCCAAACATTTACTCCTAAACCCAAATCTTCTGGTGAAAACAAGGATCAAAATCCCTTATCTCAACCAATTTGCAATTATTGCAAAAGGACAGGTCATATTATATCTGAATGTTTATATTTGAAAAGAAAGAAAGAAAAACAAGAGGGGCTTAAACCTACAGGCCTTACCTCTTTACGGTCAAAACCACAGTCATGTGTTAAGGAGGAAGATCCTATCCAGACCGAAAGGCCTGAGACTGATTCTGTTATGGAGATTTATGAACCATTCTTATCAGATGGTTTTGTGTCACTAAATAGTGACTATGCCCAGTCTACCCCAATTAAAATCTTACGAGATACTGGAGCTTCTCAATCCCTTATTTTAGCAGATACTCTGCCTTTTTCTGAGAAGACTTCTTCTGGGACAAGTGTCCTTATTCAGGGTGTAGAGTGTGGATTTGTTAATGTTCCTCTTCATAACATTTATTTATCCTCAGGCTTGGTAACTGGTTTAGTGGCTGTTGGTGTTCGACCTTCTTTACCTTTTAAAGGTGTTCACTTACTGTTAGGCAATGACTTAGCAGGAGATAAGGTTGTGGTAAACCCACTTTTGACTAACATACCTTGTATTGATCAGCCACCTGATCCCATTGAGCAGGAAATCCCTGATCTTTATCCATCATGTGCCGTTACTAGGGCCATGGCTAAGAAAGCAAAACAGATACCTTTTTGGGTCAGTCTTTTAAACATGAGATAACAAATTCTCTTTCATCCAGCCTGTCTGACAAACAGACGGAGTTACGTAACAAGTCAGAGTCCAGTCATTACTCTGCAATATTAAATGACCAAGGTCAAGGTCATGACTTGGTGTCAAGGTCCCAGCTTTGTAAGGAACAGCATAATGATCCTGAAATTTTGCCTTTGCTTGAAAGGGCTTTAGATGAGAAAGAAATAGATCAAGTCCCAGTCTGTTTTTATGTCAAAAATGGCATTTTAATGAGAAAATGGCGTCCTCCTGATGTCTCAGCAGAAGACGAGTGGACTGTTAACCACCAAATAGTGGTTCCAAGGGTTTATCGCCCTGAAATTTTGAACTTGGCCCATGACACTCCCATGTCAGGTCATTTAGGTATAAATAAGACCTATCACAAAATTCTTAACCATTTTTACTGGCCAGGGTTAAAATCTGACGTTTCTCAATTTTGTAAATCTTGCCATACTTGTCAGATGGTAGGAAAACCCAACCAGACAATACCAAAAGCTCATTTACAGCCCATACCTGCTTTTGATGAACCTTTTAGCAGAATAATTATTGACTGTGTTGGTCCCTTGCCCAAAACAAAGTCAGGTAATGAATATCTTCTCACTATAATGTGTGCTTCTACACGTTTCCCAGAAGCCATTCCACTTAGGAATATTAAAACTAAGAACATTGTTAAGGCTTTGGTAAAGTTTTTTACATTTGTAGGTCTCCCAAAGTCTGTTCAGTCGGATCAGGGCTCTAATTTTATGTCTGGAATTTTTCAACAGGTCATGCACGAGTTGGGCATTACTCAATATAAATCGTCACCTTATCATCCTGAAAGTCAAGGTGCCCTTGAAAGATTTCATCAGACACTGAAAAATATGATCAGGTCATACTGCTTTGATACTGAAAAAGATTGGGATGAGGGCATCCATTTGTTGTTGTTCGCTGTTAGAGAATCTGTTCAGGAATCTCTTGGTTTCAGCCCATTTGAGCTGGTATTTGGCCACACTGTGCGTGGACCTTTGAAACTTTTGAAAGAGAAATTTCTCTCGAATGATGACAGTTCTCTGAATTTACTTCAGTATGTATCAGATTTTAAAGACAGACTGTCTAGAGCTTGTGAGGCTGCTCGGACCAACCTTAAGTCAGCACAAAGGAAAATGAAACGTTGGTATGATGAAAATGCAAAAGAAAGAAAATTCATGCCTGGAGACAGGGTACTTGCTCTTTTGCCTATTCCTGGCAAACCATTGCAAGCCAGATATTACGGCCCTTACACTGTAGATAAACAGATTAGTAATGTAAATTACATTGTTAACACTCCTGGGAGACGCAAACAAAAACAATTATGTCATGTTAACATGCTTAAACAATACATAAATAGGGATAGCTCTTCTGTTACACCAATTAGTGTTGTTAGTTCGGTCCCTCAGGAACAAAGTGAAATGAACTCTGAAGACATGAACTTCATCAAATCTGATCCTGCTTCATCAAAACTCCAGAATTCTGACATTCTAAAGGATCTCGACCAGAAACTTTCACACCTAGATCCAGTCCAAAGAAAGGAACTGAAACAGTTAATTCATCAATATGAACACTTATTTCCGAATATTCCTACAAGGACTGACAAAATTTATCATGATGTGAATGTTGAGGGCTCACAACCTGTCAAACAACATCCATATAGAATGAACCCAACAAAACAAAAATATCTTAAGGAGGAAATTCAGTATTTGCTGGACAATGATTTTATTGAACCAAGTCAAAGTGAATGGAGTTCACCTTGCATTCTTGTGCCAAAACCTGATGGAACATATCGGATGTGCACCGATTACAGGAAGGTCAATAATTTGAGTAAAACAGACACTTTTCCCATACCAAGAATGGATGACTGTATTGACAAAGTTGGAAATTCAAAATATATAACTAAATTTGATCTTCTGAAAGGATTTTGGCAAATTCCTCTCACAGAAAGAGCCAAAGAGGTCTCAGCATTTGTTACTCCTGATGGATTATATCACTATAAAGTAATGCCTTTCGGAATGAAAAACTCTCCGGCAACATTTCAACGCTTAATCAACACCATAGTAGCTGGAATCGAGCATTGCAATGCTTACATCGATGATGCCATCATATACAATGATGAATGGAATCACCATCTTGGAACTATCAAAGTATTCTTTGATAAACTAAGTGAAGCAAACTTGACAATAAACCTTGCTAAAAGTGAATTCTGTCATGCAGCTTTAACATTTCTAGGACATGTTGTGGGTCATGGTCAGGTTAAACCTATAGAGGCTAAAGTTGAAGCTATTTCAAATTTTCCGGTGCCCACATGCAAAAGACAACTGATGAGGTTTCTTCGTATGGCCGGTTATTACAGAAAATTCTGTAATAATTTTTCTGTCATTGCTGAGCCACTGACTAATTTACTTAGTAAAAGAATGAGGTTTAAGTGGACCAGTGATTGTCAGAATGCCTTTGATAAACTGAAAGCCATACTGAGAAGTGAGCCGGTTCTCTTGGCACCGAATTTTAATAAAGAATTCAAGTTAGCAGTAGATGCGAGTGATGTTGGTGCAGGTGGTGTATTACTGCAAGAGGATGACAATGGTGTGGATCATCCAGTTTGTTACTTTTCGAAAAAGTTTAACAAACATCAAAAGAATCATTCTACAGTAGAGAAAGAATGTTTGTCTCTCATTCTTGCTCTTCAACATTTTGAAGTTTATCTGACTTCTTCGTCCTCACCTGTTGTTGTTTTCAGTGATCACAATCCACTGACTTTCATCCATAAGATGAAAAACAAGAATCAGAGGTTGCTCAGATGGAGTCTGTTGTTACAGGAATACAATCTTGACATCAGGCATATCAGGGGAAAAGATAATATTATTCCTGATGCCTTGTCCAGAGCATAATGTCTTGATCTGTGGTTTCCTGTAACTTGCTGTATATAAGACAATAATTGCCTTTATCAGTATTTTATTTTATGATAATTTTATGGCAAAAGAAAGCTTTATTACATAAATCTTTCTTTTCCCTGAAGAGGGGAAGTGTTATATAACAGGGTGTTCAATTGTTTTAAACAACATGTTTACTATGTTTCCATAAATAGCTTTATTTACTATGTTTCCAAAAATAACTTTCTGGAATGTTCAACATGTTTACAATAACATGATGTTTACAGCCTTGATTCTGGACTGAGTTATTTTTGGCATGTCATGGAAGATTTAGAAGTTTCCTGAAGGAACCTAGAAAATAAGAGATGCTTGTAGTAAATTCTTTTTCTAGAACGTTCTCTGATATTATATAAGGAGAGATGAATTTCATCTGGGCATCTTTGTATACTTTCACTGGAAATTATTCTATACTGGATTACTTTACTATTTTATTCATTCTGGACTTAAATTCTGAATTCAGGAACATTAAATTGTGGGATCAGAAACTGATATTCAAAGGATTTGTTTTATAAATTCTCGTGGATTATTTCAGAGGGACTTTGTGACATAAACTTGAAAGGTACTGTCTCCTTACATTCTTTTGTTTTGAATCGTGTCTCATTTTTTTGTGAATAAATATTGTTAATAATTAAAGCTTGTTGCTGGTTTCACTTTCATTTCTTTCTCGTTACACCTGGCTCGTAACAGAAATTGGGGGCTCGTCCGGGATCGAACATTTTCTTGAGCTAAAACAAGTTTGAGCTTTTTAAAGAAAACAAATATTGATTTTTAAAGAAAAGAAATATTTGGTTTGCTATAAAACAAGTACTGACTTTAAAAAAAAAAAAAATTCAGTAATTATAAAAATCTTTATTTGATAAAAAAAACAAGTATTGACTTTCAAAAAAAAAAAAAAAAATACATAAAAAAAAAGGAAAAAAAAGCAAGTATTGACTTTTGAAAAATATCAATAAATAAACTCTGATTGATAAATTTACTTGATAAAACCAGCAAAAAGCAATCATGTCATTTGACCTCCAAGCTTTTATTGCTACGCCTTCGCAGGAGCTGTTAAATTTGGCCAAAAAGTCAGATTTGTTGGATATTGCTGCTCACTATGAATTGACTGACGTTAACAAGTCCATGTTAAAACAGGAAATAAAAAATGTGTTGGTCCAATTTTTGGTTGATAAGGAAATTCTTGATTCTTCTGCTTTGTCTCTTGTTCTCGTAACTCAGACCGGTTTGCAAATGCGAGAGCTTGAAATTCAGAGGCAAATTGAGTTAGAAAAATTAAGATTAGAGCAAGAAAAACTTAAAATGGAAATGGAGGAAAGAGTAAAAGAACAAGAAAGACAAATGCAGAAAGAAAGAATGGAAATGGAAGAGAGGGAGAAAGAAAAAGAAAGACAAATTCAGATAGAAAGGGAAAAATTAAAATTTGATACAGAAGAAAAAGAAAGAGAGAGACAATTTAATTTCATCTGGGCATCTTTGTATACTTTCACTGGAAATTATTCTATACTGGATTACTTTACTATTTTATTCATTCTGGACTTAAATTCTGAATTCAGGAACATTAAATTGTGGGATCAGAAACTGATATTCAAAGGATTTGTTTTATAAATTCTCGTGGATTATTTCAGAGGGACTTTGTGACATAAACTTGAAAGGTACTGTCTCCTTACATTCTTTTGTTTTGAATCGTGTCTCATTTTTTTGTGAATAAATATTGTTAATAATTAAAGCTTGTTGCTGGTTTCACTTTCATTTCTTTCTCGTTACACCTGGCTCGTAACAGAAATTGGGGGCTCGTCCGGGATCGAACATTTTCTTGAGCTAAAACAAGTTTGAGCTTTTTAAAGAAAACAAATATTGATTTTTAAAGAAAAGAAATATTTGGTTTGCTATAAAACAAGTACTGACTTTAAAAAAAAAAAAAATTCAGTAATTATAAAAATCTTTATTTGATAAAAAAAACAAGTATTGACTTTCAAAAAAAAAAAAAAAAATACATAAAAAAAAAGGAAAAAAAAGCAAGTATTGACTTTTGAAAAATATCAATAAATAAACTCTGATTGATAAATTTACTTGATAAAACCAGCAAAAAGCAATCATGTCATTTGACCTCCAAGCTTTTATTGCTGCGCCTTCGCAGGAGCTGTTAAATTTGGCCAAAAAGTCAGATTTGTTGGATATTGCTGCTCACTATGAATTGACTGACGTTAACAAGTCCATGTTAAAACAGGAAATAAAAAATGTTTTGGTCCAATTTTTGGTTGATAAGGAAATTCTTGATTCTTCTGCTTTGTCTCTTGTTCTCGTAACTCAGACCGGTTTGCAAATGCGAGAGCTTGAAATTCAGAGGCAAATTGAGTTAGAAAAATTAAGATTAGAGCAAGAAAAACTTAAAATGGAAATGGAGGAAAGAGTAAAAGAACAAGAAAGACAAATGCAGAAAGAAAGAATGGAAATGGAAGAGAGGGAGAAAGAAAAAGAAAGACAAATTCAGATAGAAAGGGAAAAATTAAAATTTGATACAGAAGAAAAAGAAAGAGAGAGACAATTTAATTTAAGAATGAAAGAACTAGAAATGCAAAATATGACAGTAAAACGGCAACCTTTAGACTCTGGCTCTCATTTTGATGTTACCAAGCACATTAGATTAGTTCCTCCATTTCAGGAAAAAGAGGTTGACAAATATTTTCTTCATTTTGAAAAAGTAGCAGAAAATTTAAAATGGCCAAAGGAGCATTGGACCTTGCTTTTGCAAAGTGTTATAATTGGGAAGGCCCGAGAAATATATACTCAGCTGACTGTCGAGCAGAGCTCCAGTTATGATACTGTAAAGGAATTAATTCTTAAGGCTTATGAGTTGGTCCCTGAGGCTTACAGGCAAAAATTTAGGAACTGCAAGAAAGAAAATGAGCAGACCCATGTAGAATTTGCTAGAACTAAAGAACAGTTGTTTGATAGGTGGTGTTCTTCAAAGAAAATTGGCTCCGATCATGAAAAACTTAGGCAGCTCATGCTTGTAGAGGAGTTCAAAAGGTGCATAAATTCAGATATTAAGTCCTTTTTAGATGAGAAACAGGTTGAAACTTTGGAAGCTGCAGCTAGACTTGCAGACGATTATGCTTTAACACATAAAGTTTCCTTTATTAATAAGTCAAATCCCTCTAGAAGACCATTTTTCCCACAGTCAGGATCCAAACATAGTCCCAGTAATCCATCTGGCAATTATAGCCAAACATTTACTCCTAAACCCAAATCTTCTGGTGAAAACAAGGATCAAAATCCCTTATCTCAACCAATTTGCAATTATTGCAAAAGGACAGGTCATATTATATCTGAATGTTTATATTTGAAAAGAAAGAAAGAAAAACAAGAGGGGCTTAAACCTACAGGCCTTACCTCTTTACGGTCAAAACCACAGTCATGTGTTAAGGAGGAAGATCCTATCCAGACCGAAAGGCCTGAGACTGATTCTGTTATGGAGATTTATGAACCATTCTTATCAGATGGTTTTGTGTCACTAAATAGTGACTATGCCCAGTCTACCCCAATTAAAATCTTACGAGATACTGGAGCTTCTCAATCCCTTATTTTAGCAGATACTCTGCCTTTTTCTGAGAAGACTTCTTCTGGGACAAGTGTCCTTATTCAGGGTGTAGAGTGTGGATTTGTTAATGTTCCTCTTCATAACATTTATTTATCCTCAGGCTTGGTAACTGGTTTAGTGGCTGTTGGTGTTCGACCTTCTTTACCTTTTAAAGGTGTTCACTTACTGTTAGGCAATGACTTAGCAGGAGATAAGGTTGTGGTAAACCCACTTTTGACTAACATACCTTGTATTGATCAGCCACCTGATCCCATTGAGCAGGAAATCCCTGATCTTTATCCATCATGTGCCGTTACTAGGGCCATGGCTAAGAAAGCAAAACAGATACCTTTTTGGGTCAGTCTTTTAAACATGAGATAACAAATTCTCTTTCATCCAGCCTGTCTGACAAACAGACGGAGTTACGTAACAAGTCAGAGTCCAGTCATTACTCTGCAATATTAAATGACCAAGGTCAAGGTCATGACTTGGTGTCAAGGTCCCAGCTTTGTAAGGAACAGCATAATGATCCTGAAATTTTGCCTTTGCTTGAAAGGGCTTTAGATGAGAAAGAAATAGATCAAGTCCCAGTCTGTTTTTATGTCAAAAATGGCATTTTAATGAGAAAATGGCGTCCTCCTGATGTCTCAGCAGAAGACGAGTGGACTGTTAACCACCAAATAGTGGTTCCAAGGGTTTATCGCCCTGAAATTTTGAACTTGGCCCATGACACTCCCATGTCAGGTCATTTAGGTATAAATAAGACCTATCACAAAATTCTTAACCATTTTTACTGGCCAGGGTTAAAATCTGACGTTTCTCAATTTTGTAAATCTTGCCATACTTGTCAGATGGTAGGAAAACCCAACCAGACAATACCAAAAGCTCATTTACAGCCCATACCTGCTTTTGATGAACCTTTTAGCAGAATAATTATTGACTGTGTTGGTCCCTTGCCCAAAACAAAGTCAGGTAATGAATATCTTCTCACTATAATGTGTGCTTCTACACGTTTCCCAGAAGCCATTCCACTTAGGAATATTAAAACTAAGAACATTGTTAAGGCTTTGGTAAAGTTTTTTACATTTGTAGGTCTCCCAAAGTCTGTTCAGTCGGATCAGGGCTCTAATTTTATGTCTGGAATTTTTCAACAGGTCATGCACGAGTTGGGCATTACTCAATATAAATCGTCACCTTATCATCCTGAAAGTCAAGGTGCCCTTGAAAGATTTCATCAGACACTGAAAAATATGATCAGGTCATACTGCTTTGATACTGAAAAAGATTGGGATGAGGGCATCCATTTGTTGTTGTTCGCTGTTAGAGAATCTGTTCAGGAATCTCTTGGTTTCAGCCCATTTGAGCTGGTATTTGGCCACACTGTGCGTGGACCTTTGAAACTTTTGAAAGAGAAATTTCTCTCGAATGATGACAGTTCTCTGAATTTACTTCAGTATGTATCAGATTTTAAAGACAGACTGTCTAGAGCTTGTGAGGCTGCTCGGACCAACCTTAAGTCAGCACAAAGGAAAATGAAACGTTGGTATGATGAAAATGCAAAAGAAAGAAAATTCATGCCTGGAGACAGGGTACTTGCTCTTTTGCCTATTCCTGGCAAACCATTGCAAGCCAGATATTACGGCCCTTACACTGTAGATAAACAGATTAGTAATGTAAATTACATTGTTAACACTCCTGGGAGACGCAAACAAAAACAATTATGTCATGTTAACATGCTTAAACAATACATAAATAGGGATAGCTCTTCTGTTACACCAATTAGTGTTGTTAGTTCGGTCCCTCAGGAACAAAGTGAAATGAACTCTGAAGACATGAACTTCATCAAATCTGATCCTGCTTCATCAAAACTCCAGAATTCTGACATTCTAAAGGATCTCGACCAGAAACTTTCACACCTAGATCCAGTCCAAAGAAAGGAACTGAAACAGTTAATTCATCAATATGAACACTTATTTCCGAATATTCCTACAAGGACTGACAAAATTTATCATGATGTGAATGTTGAGGGCTCACAACCTGTCAAACAACATCCATATAGAATGAACCCAACAAAACAAAAATATCTTAAGGAGGAAATTCAGTATTTGCTGGACAATGATTTTATTGAACCAAGTCAAAGTGAATGGAGTTCACCTTGCATTCTTGTGCCAAAACCTGATGGAACATATCGGATGTGCACCGATTACAGGAAGGTCAATAATTTGAGTAAAACAGACACTTTTCCCATACCAAGAATGGATGACTGTATTGACAAAGTTGGAAATTCAAAATATATAACTAAATTTGATCTTCTGAAAGGATTTTGGCAAATTCCTCTCACAGAAAGAGCCAAAGAGGTCTCAGCATTTGTTACTCCTGATGGATTATATCACTATAAAGTAATGCCTTTCGGAATGAAAAACTCTCCGGCAACATTTCAACGCTTAATCAACACCATAGTAGCTGGAATCGAGCATTGCAATGCTTACATCGATGATGCCATCATATACAATGATGAATGGAATCACCATCTTGGAACTATCAAAGTATTCTTTGATAAACTAAGTGAAGCAAACTTGACAATAAACCTTGCTAAAAGTGAATTCTGTCATGCAGCTTTAACATTTCTAGGACATGTTGTGGGTCATGGTCAGGTTAAACCTATAGAGGCTAAAGTTGAAGCTATTTCAAATTTTCCGGTGCCCACATGCAAAAGACAACTGATGAGGTTTCTTCGTATGGCCGGTTATTACAGAAAATTCTGTAATAATTTTTCTGTCATTGCTGAGCCACTGACTAATTTACTTAGTAAAAGAATGAGGTTTAAGTGGACCAGTGATTGTCAGAATGCCTTTGATAAACTGAAAGCCATACTGAGAAGTGAGCCGGTTCTCTTGGCACCGAATTTTAATAAAGAATTCAAGTTAGCAGTAGATGCGAGTGATGTTGGTGCAGGTGGTGTATTACTGCAAGAGGATGACAATGGTGTGGATCATCCAGTTTGTTACTTTTCGAAAAAGTTTAACAAACATCAAAAGAATTATTCTACAGTAGAGAAAGAATGTTTGTCTCTCATTCTTGCTCTTCAACATTTTGAAGTTTATCTGACTTCTTCGTCCTCACCTGTTGTTGTTTTCAGTGATCACAATCCACTGACTTTCATCCATAAGATGAAAAACAAGAATCAGAGGTTGCTCAGATGGAGTCTGTTGTTACAGGAATACAATCTTGACATCAGGCATATCAGGGGAAAAGATAATATTATTCCTGATGCCTTGTCCAGAGCATAATGTCTTGATCTGTGGTTTCCTGTAACTTGCTGTATATAAGACAATAATTGCCTTTATCAGTATTTTATTTTATGATAATTTTATGGCAAAAGAAAGCTTTATTACATAAATCTTTCTTTTCCCTGAAGAGGGGAAGTGTTATATAACAGGGTGTTCAATTGTTTTAAACAACATGTTTACTATGTTTCCATAAATAGCTTTATTTACTATGTTTCCAAAAATAACTTTCTGGAATGTTCAACATGTTTACAATAACATGATGTTTACAGCCTTGATTCTGGACTGAGTTATTTTTGGCATGTCATGGAAGATTTAGAAGTTTCCTGAAGGAACCTAGAAAATAAGAGATGCTTGTAGTAAATTCTTTTTCTAGAACGTTCTCTGATATTATATAAGGAGAGATGAATTTCATCTGGGCATCTTTGTATACTTTCACTGGAAATTATTCTATACTGGATTACTTTACTATTTTATTCATTCTGGACTTAAATTCTGAATTCAGGAACATTAAATTGTGGGATCAGAAACTGATATTCAAAGGATTTGTTTTATAAATTCTCGTGGATTATTTCAGAGGGACTTTGTGACATAAACTTGAAAGGTACTGTCTCCTTACATTCTTTTGTTTTGAATCGTGTCTCATTTTTTTGTGAATAAATATTGTTAATAATTAAAGCTTGTTGCTGGTTTCACTTTCATTTCTTTCTCGTTACACCTGGCTCGTAACAATATGATGATCAGATACGCTCCGCCGCAAACATGAAAAGCCAGTCAGCCATGGTAAGCGATCTCATTGGCTGTAAAGAATCTTATATCCAATGAAATAGAAGGATACATTTTTACGGCATTGATACGGATGACTGCAAGACTGATCTGTGTTTTAGCTGCCGTTTTTAATCTGAGATTTCTCTCGCATTAAAACACTATTTTTGTGTATTTAAGGGTAAATACTGAAGTACTGCTGTAAAAAATGGATTACATTCCTACAGCACTTAACAGGAATTATGCATAGGGAAGAATTTATCACTGAACATGATAAAAGTAGGATATACTGTGATTTCAGCTGACTGGCGATCAGCTGATCGTTTGTACTTTAGTGACTTTCGTCTGTACACACATGCTGCACAATGATTTGCTTGTCAAATTGTGTCATAGCTCGTGTTATTGATAAACATCATAAGCATCCATAAAGTCAATACCAAGAAACGGAGATATATTGTATGGCATAATTGACAGCCGTAATGACGCCTTGGAGAATACTACGCCCTACCCCCTTGCCCAGAAGCCAAGGCAGACTGATCGACACGGACGCACCGGTTGCATGCCATTTCGTAAATGCCTGTCAAATTAGTGGTGTTTTTAGGAATGCTTCCATTGTACTCTGAAGGCATCAAATTTGAATATCACGGATGCCAGATTTTAGGTGTTTCAGACTGGGTAATATAGCTATATTTAGTATCAATCAACCTCTTTTCACTTGCCTCACTTTTTAAATATGTAAAAAAAAAAAAAAAAAAAAAAAAAAAATACAGTAGAGCAATGTTTCCTTGGAAACTCTGGTTAAATTGATGTAAGCATAATATTCGATGCTGTGCACTTTGTCTCGGATCTATTTAAACAGGTTTTGTCTAGTCCGCGATTTTGCATACCTGGTGAAAAAAAGAAAAAGAACAAATGCACAAAATGCTTCAGCTCCTTTCATAGGTAACACCTATTAATTTCATATTGCATACATGTATCAACCGTATTACCCCACTAGTTGTACCCTCACAGTATCTCTCGGGATCTTCAACAGTGGACAGGTACATGCAAAAAGGCCAAACCAATAGGTCCTCTTGGTAGGCATGTATATAATCCAAATGATATGTGTTATTGCTTATGTGATTAAAAAGAATCAAAAGAAAACAGACTTTGTCAAATGAACATGTAATTATATAAGAATTAGATTACAGATTCAGATTATGTTCTCTCTAAATTTACTGCATTTACCTTTAATATTGGGACAACTTAATACCTCAACATAATTGTCCTAAAATTTATTGTACTGTTTGCTGATGACTGACATAGTGTGTACTGAACTGTTGTGTCTGATCGGGGTTTATGCTTTTTGCAAAGGACTGTCTGACCCAATACTTGGGGAAAAAGACTGTACTCACCATAGCTCCAGATAAATGGGAGTATCAGGTAAATATAGTCGACTCTCGTTATCTCAACCTCGCTTATCTCGAATACCCGCTTATCTTGAAGTGAAAATCTAGTCCCTTTTTAACACAGAGATCTACCAACAGGCATCAAAATATTGTGGAAAAGAGGAGAAATTGATCCTTAGAAGCAATTTCTCCTCTTTTCCACAATATTTTCAATATATCTCTAACTTCAGGAGTCAAATTACAGTCGTTATGTTAAAGGTGGTTGTTCGATTAATTGTTTTCCTCAGTTCCGCAATTCTGATATGTTGAAGTATGGATATCTCGAAGTGTTTCATACAGTCCCTTGGATTTCAAGATAACGAGAGTCGACTGTATATTTCTTATCTCTCTCTCCAAGCAAACAGAACTGCCTGACTATTTTTCTAATTTATCCATGAAAACATGTTATCAGTACTAATTAGAAGCACCTCAGAGAGGCACTTCTAAGGAGTACCACAACATATGTTTTGTAGAGAAATAAGAAAAAATATCAACACTTTTTGGCAGAACAAAAGTGCCTTATCTGGAGCTATGAAGTCTTACGTTTGGTTGAGCTCTTGCTGGAGTCCTCCTCAGCTGCACACTTCTTTGATTGTGTGGATAATCTGAAATACAAACTCCTCGGTAGATCAAACAAATGAGATGAAATGTGGGGTCATTATATCAGAATTTTTGTTTTGGCCCATAAACATTTTTTTTTTTAATTGTCCATCAAAATGTACAGTGAGGCATTTCTCTTTAAGACATACAAGAGGCCCATGGGCCATGGCTCGCTCACCTGAGTGAAATAGCCACTGTAGATAGGCAGAAGTTATGCAACATTTTTCTGATCCTATCATTGCAACTAGTGAAAGGATCATCATTTCTTGGTTGTGAAGAAGAATGTGCTTTTATCATCATTTTACCATATATGGGCATGACAAACAATGGAGCATGATCATTTGAACAAACTCTCAATCCGGTTTCAACAGTAGGATCAATATGAAACTTGGCGGGCATTGGCCAACAGATTTCTGAAGAGAAAGTGTTTAACAATATGATTTTAAAAATGTATACAGCAAAGGGGTAAGAGAAGATTACACTTGCAGAATAAAATTTTGATGTACCTTAAAGCTTTTGCTACTTCAATCATATACTGAGCAACATAAATTTAGCATGGACTAAGAAAACACAAATATCTTTTAGAGGAAAAAAGTAATAAATGTGAAACATTACCGAAATTCATCTTTAATCCATTGACACTCAATTTCAAATGTAAACAGCCATCTCTTCCATATGGAATTTGTCAGAGACCTCCATATTGGACACTGAGGTCAATTTTTAAGTTCACACACTCATCAATACTGTGTATGCCTGCCGTTCGAATCGATGACAGCCAGGCACCGACGTCTTATGCTGGAAACAAGTCTGTTAACTTCTGCCATAGGGATGTTGTTCCACTCTCTATGCAATGCCCGCTCAAGATCACGAACGTTGTTAACGTTATGATGTTCTCTGACTCTGCATCCCAAAACGTCCCATATGTACTCGATGGGAGACAAATCCGAGGATGGCGATGGCCATTCCAACAACTGAACATTGCTATTGTTTAAAACTTCCATTGTGTATCTTGCAGTGTGCGGCCTAGCATTGTTCTGTTGGATTATCACTCCTGGACGTTGACGCGTGAAGGGCACAATCACCGGCTGAACAATCTGAGCACAATATCCAGCAGCTGTTAGCGTTCCCTGAACAGTAATGAGGTCCGTTTTAGTGTTACGCTTTATGCCTCCCCACACCATAACACTACCACTAACATATCGGTTCTGTTCATGGTAGCATTCACCTGAACGCCTCCATACACGCGCTCTCCCATTGGAGAAATCAACAGTGGAACGAGATTCGTCGGTAAAAAGAATATTGTTCTGAGGTTGAGTCCAACGGCGATGATTTCTGGCCCAATTCACCCGATCCTGGCGATTGCGTCGAGTAAGAGGAACACCGACATAAGGTCTTCTCACCCAGAGCCTTCCTCGATACAGACACTGACGAATTGTTTGAGCAGACACCCTTGTTCTGGTAGCCGCCTGAAGCTGATTAGCAACTTTTCTCGCAGACATAAAGCCGTTCCGGCGCGACATCATGATGATGTAGTGATCTCTGCCGCCGACATTTTCCGCGGTCTACCCATTCGACGGCAATCCTTTAGCGACCCGACTGCTTCATATCAAGACCGCAGACGAGAAACAGTACTGTGGTGAACCCGAATTTGGCGTGCTGCGGCTGTAACCGACATCCCACCTTCCAGCATCCACAGAACTCTGTGACGTTGATCTAACGTTAGGCTTCTGCTCTTCCCCATAGCCATTTTTTTTGGCAATTTTAGGACGGACTTTTTAACGAGACTGTACGTTTTACTGTCACTTAGTGCCATGTACACGAAATGGTACATGGTCATGAAAACCATGTGATTGCATGTGCTACGTTCGATATTGATAAAAGCAAACTTTTCGTGAGGATAAATGTATCCCAGACATTAGCCCGATAATGTACATGTTTTCAATTATTGTACAAAATTGTATTGATGAAAATATTGCGCGCCCCCCCCCCCCCGCAAAATCCGTGCTAAATTTATGTTGCTCAGTATATATTGTAAGTTTTAGACACTTAAGCTATTTTTGTCTTTGTGTGTGTGTGTTCATCGCTCTCATGGGTCATTCTTTTTATTATCTATTTATCATGGCCAGAAAGCAGGAACTTGCCAAGCACTCATCTTCATTAAACAAGAGCTGCTGCATGACAGCATAGCTCGGCTGTCTGCAACGTGTCTATCTAGTATTTTCATATGACTCTATTCTAAATACAAAAAAAAAAAATGATATAAACCACACATCCCACCATAAATTTTAATGCAAATCTATGTGTTACATGGAACACTGACCTAGATGTATTTTGAAGTTGATCATCGCATCACATGGAACTAATGTTCCTGTCCAGTTATTAAGAAAAATCACTGAATGATGATATATAAGTTACACTGAGTCATACTGACCTTGATATATTTCTGTCATTCAAAAGGTCACATGGAAGTTATAATCAAGGTATGACATTTCTCTATCAAATAGTCTTCGAGATATAAGGTAAAATCACTGGACTGTGAAATGTAGGTCACAATGATCTACATATATTTTTCGGTTACTCTTAGTGTCACATGGAACTAATATTCATAGTATGATATTTCTACATCAAATAGTCTTCAAAATATACGAAACTGGACCATGAAATATAGGTCACACTGAGATGCATATATTTTTAGGTCAGCCTTCATGTCACATGGAACTAATATCCAAGGTATGATATTTCTCTTATCAAATAGTCATCGAGATACAAGGCATAATCACTGGACCATGAAATATGTGTCACAGTGACCTCCATATAAATTGAGGTCACTTTTTGTGTCACATGGAACTAATAGCTAAGGTATGTCACTTCTCTATCAAATAGTCTTCGAATTATAAGGCATAATCACTGGTCCACGAAATACAGGTCACATTGACCTACATATATTTTGAGGTCACTTCGTGTTACATGAAACTAATACCAAAGGTATGACATTTCTCTATCAAACAGTCTTTGAGATATAAGGCATAATCACTGGACCATGAAATATAGGTCAAACTGACCTACATATACTTTGAAGCACTCATAGTGTAATATCCAAGGTATGACATTTCTCTATCAAAAAGCCTTTGAGATAAGAGGCATAAACCCCGGACCATGAAATATGGGTCACACTGACCTACATATATACTGAGGTCACTCTTCGTCTCACATGGAACTAATATCTAAGGTATGGCATTTCTCTATCAAATAGTCTTCGAGTTATAAGGCATAATCACTGGTCCTTCCTTCCCCTGATTCAAGAAGGGCAGTTGTCAGTTTCTGGCAAAAGAATGTGCACAATACTGGTTAACCTCTTAGAGGACTAAGCCTGCCCAGTACACTTGTGGTTAGGTAAACTGACCGCGCTCGACATGACCCCACTGGTTTGACTGGGCTGTAAAACCTCAACACAAACAAACAAACAAATGACATTTCTCCATCAAACAGTCTTAGAGATATAAGGCAAAATCACTGGATCATGAAATAAAGGTCATTAAAATGTGAAATGTACGTCACAATGACCTTTGCCCAATGACACTTAAAACAATGTCACAAGGTTGATGGATGTATTACCTAGGATGTGTTTACAACGCTAGCATAACAGAGATGCACTAAACACTTTAAAAGAGGTGTCCTGGATTTTGAACCCTAGCCCCACCCTAGGGCATGAACCCAGGAGCCTATACCTATGGACACTTAGACAACCCTTCCATGCAAACATGTTCCAAATATGAATGCTTGTTGAATACTGACTACTACGATATAAGCATACGAAAAACCT
This sequence comes from Anodontia alba, assembly GCA_964016985.1. Classification (NCBI taxonomy): domain Eukaryota; kingdom Metazoa; phylum Mollusca; class Bivalvia; order Lucinida; family Lucinidae; genus Anodontia; species Anodontia alba. The sequence goes on along the minus strand of OZ024830.1, from coordinate 62,273,886 downwards.
CAACACAGCAACAGAGCATTTTACAAAGGTGTCCTAGATTTTGATCCCTAGCCCCACCCTGGGGCATGAACCCAGAGGTCTGTTCTTTTGAAATCGCAAATGACTCTCCCAAGCAACCATGTTCCAAATATGAATGGTCTATGATAGTGACTGTTGAGATATAAGCATTAAAACTTTAACACAGTGTGACGGGAATGCAAATGCGCATGCGGACGACCAGGGTGACTACAACAGCTCTCTTTGTACTTCGTACAGGCGAGCTAATAAGTAAGGAAATGATGGGAGAAGCAGTATTTCAGTCCCAACTATGCTACATGTTCTATGTAAAGCTCCACAGGCTCTTCTTTCCCTGCTGGTGTGCAACAGGATCTTCTTTTCTTGCTGGTATGCTAGAATATCTTTTTTCCCTGTTGGTGCTTCACAAAGTGTTCTTTCCCTGCTGGTGATTCACAGGGTCTTCTTTCCCTGCTGGTGCTTCACAAAGTACCTACTTAAAAATTTTACCATGGCAACCAAACAAAACAAGCGGTTTCAAGATAAAGACATTTAAAAACAAGATGGGGGCTGTGGTAGCCATCTTGGATTTCCAAGCGGCACAGTCTTCATTATTTTTTATCTAGAGGTCATCCTGTTGCTACAGTGTGTTTCAACTCCAATCAAAGTCAAGAATTGGTTTTGTTGTTGTGTTGAGGTTTTACGGCCCAGTCAACCCAATGGGGTCATGTCGAGCGCGGTCAGTTTACCTAACCACACGTTTACTGGGCAGGCTTAGTCCTCCAAGCGGTTAACCAGTATTGTGCACATTCTTTCGCCAGAAACTGACAACTGCCCTTCTTGAATCAGCGGAAGGGAGAGAATGACCGTAGAAAATATTTCATGATCAATCTCCACGAAAGAATGTTGCCGACCTCGGCGGGGGTCGAACCCGCGACCTCCTGGTCTCCAGTCGGACGCGCATCCAACTGCGCCACCGAGGCCGGCCAAGAAGAATTGGTTTTGAAGATGGCGGCTATGACAGCCATTTTTTATTTCCTAATGGCATGATTTTAGCTAATTTTCATCTACATGTCAATCTGTTGCTACATTGTAAGTTTCAACTTAATTCGCCTTGTCGTTTGCGAGAAAATGTCCAAAACAGATTTTCAAGTTTGTGGCTGTGGCGCCCATCTTGGATTTCCGATCCACATGATTTTAGCTCATTTGGTCCGGACGTTGTCCTGTTCTACAAGTTTCGGCTCAAAATCGACCAAAGGTTTGGGAACAGATATCGAAATTGATTTTCAAGATGTCAGCTGTGGTGGCCATTTTGGATTCTCGATCAACTCAGATTTAGCTATTTTGTGCCTTCTAGGCCCCATGACGCTCCTCATCAAGTTTCAACTCAATTGGATCATAGTCTTTAGAGGAGATGTCAAAAATATGAATTCTCAACATTTTTCCCATATAAATGTATAGGGTGCTTTCAAATCATGGGGAAGAAAAACTGACCTTCAGTAAGAAGGTCAAATGTCAATGTAGGACCATCATTTTAGCAATTTTGGTAGTCCTCCTGTCACCGATGATTTGTGCAAATATTAGGGCTTACTTGGTTCTAGAGAAAAAAAATTTTAAAGATGTTTACCGTACATATATTGGGCATGGCAGCCATTGGACCGCGACTATTTTAGCAATCTATCATTCCCCTGCCCCAAGGAGGCTCCACTTGAAATTTGAACAACAATGGCCCAGAGGCTTCAGATGAGAAGTGGTTTGAAATTCTCAACTTTTTTTCATACAAATGTATGGGGCCCATACAAATGAAAAGGGAAGCAAACTCTACCCCGCTGTAAAAAGGTCAAATGTCAATGTACAACCATCATTTTCAGCCCCAAGGCATCACTGACTCCATAGAAGAAGATTTTTAAAGGTTCTTACCATATATGGGCGTAGCGGCCATCTTAGTCAACACACTGTGACTATTTTAGCATTCTTGCATTCCCCCAGCCTAAGGAGCTCCATATCAAATTTGAGCGAAATTTGCTCAGCAGCTCAGCGGAACTGTCATTTGAAAATGTTAACGGATGGACGACTGACAAAAAGTGATCACTACAGCTCATCCTGAGCATAGCTCAGGTGAGCTAATAAAAACACCATATTTCAACCCTTAATCACAACTGTAGCAGATGACATTTTCATTTTTTGTTCTCTTCTAAAGAAAATAGGACTAAACATTTCATGTGAATCATCTGCCAAGTAGACAATTCATATGAAATGCAGTCATACTTTCTGAAAAATAATGAAAAAAAAAAAAAAAAAAAAAAAGAGGCCCATGTGCCACAATTCGCTCATCTGCATATTTGCAAATGCCATGCAACAGTCTTCAAGTAATGCCACAGCAAATGGGACACAAATTTGACCATACCATAAACAAGAGGCCCACGGGCCACGGGTCGCTCACCTGAGTGACATAGCCACTGCAGATATGCAGATGTTATGCAACATTTTTCCAATCCTATCATCGCAACTAATGAAAAGATCATCATTTAAGCAGTTCTTTATTTTGAAGAAGAAGATATATGGCATGCCAGTCAATTGAGCGTGATCATTTGAACAAACTCTAAATGATAGCCAGCTTGGATTTACGATCGGCATGATTTAGCTATTTTTGATCTACGAGTCACCCCAATGCTTCCTACCAAGTTTAGAGTCAACTGGCCTTTCAGTTCAGGAGAAGAGGCGAAAAATAGATTTTCAAGATGGCTGCCATGGCGGCCATCTTGGATATCCGATTGGCATGATTTTAGCTATTTTTGATCTACAAGTCACCCCAATGTCTCCTACGAAATTTGGAGTCAATTGGCCTTTCGGTGCAGGAGAAGAAGCTAAATATAGATTTTCAAGATGGCGGCCATGGTGGCCATCTGGGATTTCTGATCAGAACGATTTTAGCTACATTTGATCTACAAGTCACCCTGATGCTTCCTACTAAGTTTCAAGTCAAGTGACTTTTGGGTTTAGGAGAAGCGAAAAATAGATTTTCAAGATGGCTGCCATGGCGCCCATCCTGGTTTTACAATCGGCATGATTTTAGCTGTTTTTGATCTACAAGTCACCCCGATGCTTCCTACCAAGTTTGGAGTCAATTGGCCTTTCGGTTCAGGAGAAGAAGAGAAAAATATAGATTTTCAAGATGGCTGCCATGGCAGCCATCTTGGATTTCCGATAGGCACGATTTTAGCTATTTTTGATCTAACCCCAATGCCTCCTGCCAAGTTTGGAGTCAATTGGCTTTTGGGTTTAGGAGTAGAAGCGAAAAATAGATTTTCAAGCTGGCAGCCATGGCGGCCATCTTGGATTTCGGATCGGCACGATTTTAGCTATTTTTGATCTACAGATCATCCTGATGCTTCCTAGCAAGTTTGGAGTCAATTGGCCTTTCGGTTCAGGAGAAGAAGCAAAAAATAGATTTTCAAGATGGCCGCCATGGCGGCCATCTTGGAGTTGCGATCGGCATGATTTTAGCTACTTTTGATCTACAAGTCACCCTGATGCTTCCTAGCAAGTTTGGAGTCAATTGGCCTTTCGGTTCAGGAGAAGAAGCGAAAAATAGATTTTCAAGATGGCGGCCATGTTGGATTTCCGATCAGCACAATTTTAGCTATTTTTGATCTACAAGTCACCCTGATGCTTCCTAGCAAGTTTGGAGTCAACTGGCCTTTCGGTTCAGGAGAAGAAGCGAAAAATAGATTTTCAAGATGGCGGCCATCTTGGATTTCCGATCGGAACAATTTTAGCTATTTTTGATCTACAAGTCACCCTGATGCTTCCTACCTAGTATCAAGTCAATTGGCCCAGGGGTGTAGGAGGAGTAGGCTTTTAAAACAATTGTCGACGCTGCACGCCGCACGACGGACATTGACTGACCACAATAGCTCACCATGAGCACTTCGTGCTCAGGTGAGCTAAAAAGGTCAAAGGTCATCCTAGTCTCATCATATTGACAAATTTGGTAGACCTTGAGTCCCTAATGCTGTATACCAAATATTCAGCCTCAAAGCTTTCTTAATACTGGAGATGAAGATTTTTAAGTGGTTTTACCACATATGGGCATGGCAGCCATCTTTTTCAATGATGCAGAACCATTTGAACAAAATGTCAACATCCCTTCAACAGAAGGCCCCATGTTAAATCTGATGAAAATTGGTCCAGTGGTGTTAGAGAAGAGGTTTAAAGATTTCATGGTTTTATACCTGTGTATAGCACAGGGTCAAGGGCAGATAACCCCCAGGGGGCAAAATTTTTATTCTAACTTAACCATTTTACTATTTTAATAATACATTGTAAGTTTTAGCCATTTAGTCTTAAATACATATTGAACAAGCAAATTCCATGGGGAATTTATGTCCCCCGCCTTATTTTTATTTGAGGTGTTAAAAATGGTAAAGTTAACCCATTGGTCCTGTATCAATTACCTAAGTATTGAAGCAGGAAACCAGTGATAAAAAATAATTTCAAGATTCTGAAAAAAACACATGCATATCTTCAGACCATCCTTAAAGCACCTGTAAAGTTTCAAAGGATCGGCTTAAAACTGTGGTAGGAGTTAAGGGGTCAAGGTACCTACTCCCTATACGCATCTGTAGTATTAGAACTCAAAAAATGTCTAAGTTAAAAATGCAGAAAAAGTGGTAAAAAATTATTTCAGGATTCTGAAAAAACCACATGCATATCTTCAGGCCATCCTAAAAGCCCTTGTAAAGTTTCAACAGGATCGGACAAAAACTGTGGGAGGAGTTAAGGGGACAAGGTACCTGCACCCTATACACTTCTGTAATATTAGAACTCAAAAAATGTCTAAGTTAAAAATGCGGAAAAAGTAATAAAAAAATATTTCAGGATTCTGAAAAATCCACCTGCATATTTTCAGGCCATCCTAAAAGCCCACGTAAAGTTTCAAAAGGATCGGTCAAAAACTGTGGGAGGAGTTAAGGGGACAAGCTACCTACTCCCTATAGACTTCTGTAATATTAGGACTCAAAAAATGTCTAAGTTCAAAACGTGTAAAAAGTGATAAAAAATAACTTCAGGATTCTGAAAAAACCACATGCATATCTTCAGACCATCCTTAAAGCACCTGTAAAGTTTCAAAAGAATTGGCCAAAACCTGTGGGAGAAGTTAAGGGGACAAGGTACCTGCTCCCTATATACTTCTGTAGTATTAGAACTAAAAAAATGTCTAAGTTAAAAATGCGGAAAAAGAGATAAAAAATTATTTCAGGATTCTGAAAAAACCACATGCATATCTTCAGGCCATCCTGAAAGCCCATGTAAAGTTTCAAAAGGATCGGCCAAACACTGTGGGAGGAGTTAAGGGGACAAGGTACCTACTCCCTATACGCTTCTGTAATATTAGAACTCAAAAAATGTCTATGTTCAAAATGTCTAAAAAGTAATAAAAATTAATTTCAGGATTCTGAAAAAACCACTTGCATATCTTCAGACCATCCTTAAAACACCTGTAAAGTTTCAAAAGAATCGGCCAAAAACTGTGGGAGGAGTTAAGGGGACAAGGTACCTGCTCCCTATACACTTCTGTAGTATTAGAACTCAAAAAATGTCTAAGTTAAAAATGCGGAAAAAGTGATAAAAAATTATTTAAGGATTCTGGAAAAATCACATGCATATCTTCAGGCCATCCTAAAAGCCCATGTAATGTTTCAAAAGGATCGGCCAAAAACTGTGGGAGGAGTTAAGGGGACAAGGTACCTACTTCCTATAGACTTCTGTAATATTAGAACTCAAAAAAATGTCTAAGTTAAAAATGCGGAAAAAGTAATAAAAAATTATTTCAGGATTCTGAAAAATCCACATGCATATCTTCAGGCCATCATAAAAGCCCATGTAAAGTTTCAAAAGGATCGGCCAAAAACTGTGGTAGGAGTTAAGGGGACAAGCTACCTACTCCCTATAGACTTCTGTAATATTGGAACTCAAAAAATGTCTAAGTTCAAAATGTGTAAAAAGTGATAAAAAATAATTTCAGGATTCTGAAAAAAAACACATGCATATCTTCAGGCCATCCTTAAAGCACCTGTAAAGTTTCAAAAGGATCGGACAAAAACTGTGGGAGGAGTTAATGGGACAAGGTACCTGCTAAAAATTCAGAACCACGCACCACGCGCCACGGAAAGCCAAAAATAGTGTCCCTCCGCTTTTCTTCGAAAAGGCGGGGGACAAAAAAATACGATTTTTCATCTTCCCTATTCCCATACAAATCTATAGAGATGCAAAGTTGACCTTGCCATAAAACGGTCAAAGGTCAGCCTATGATAATCATTTAAACAAATTTGGTAGAGCCTGAGTCCTCAATGCTATATCCCAAGATTCAGCCCCAAAACTTTCTTGGTTCTGGAGGAGAAGATTTTCAAGAGTTTTAACCATATATGGACATTGCGGCCATCTTGTTCAATTGTACGGAACCATTTCAACAAATTGGCAATACCCTTTCAACACAAGGCCCATGTGAAATCTGAAGAAAATTGCTCTAGCAGTTTCAGTTTAAAAATTACACAATGTAATACATGTACATAGCCCAGTGGCAAATGCAGATAACCATCAAGGGACAAAATTTTGATTATAACTAAAATGTTTCAGCCATTAGTCTTTAATACATTCTGAGAAAATGACTTTTCAACATTTTCTCCATACAAATGCAGGGGGATGCAAATTTGACCTTGCTGTAAAAAGATCAAAGGTCAATTTAAGGTCATCATTTGAACTTGAGTCCTTGAATCTATCTACCAAGATTCATCCCAAAAGCTTTCTTGGTTCTTGAGAAGAAGATTTTTAAGTGTTTCTACCATATATGGACATGGCGGCCATCTTGTTCAATTTCGCAGAACCATTTGAATGAATTGGCAATACCATTTTGACAGAAGGCTCCATGTGAAATCTGGTGAAAATTGTTCAAGGGGTTTCAGAGAAGCCATTTAAAAAAATTTACACAATTTTATACATGTATATAGCCCAGGGGCAAGGGCAGATAACCCTCTGGGACAAAATTTTGATTATAACTAAAATGTTTTACTACATTAATCATACACTGTAAATTTCAGCCATTAGTCTTTAATACATTTTGAGAACATAACTTTTCAACATTTTCCCCATATAAATGTATACAGAGGCAAATTTGACCTTGCCATAAATTGGTCAATGATTGATTGATTGTGTTGGGGTTTAACGACACGTCAACCCTTGAGGGTCATTTTGTGTCGTCTCCCAGAGAAAGGGAGAAAAGAGATAGAAGAGAGAGTAGAGGAGATGAAAGAGAGGGACAGGGAAGAAAGAGGAACAGGAATGAAAGTGAAGAAACAGAAGAAATAAAAACATTCCCCCTCTACCCTTACCCACTACAAGGATAGCAGGCCTTGCCCAACTGTAAGCCAATATCAGTTTGACGCCCCAGTGATGTAAGATACACAGCACCTTCGCACCACCCGACCACCCCAATAAATTGGTCAAATATCAACCTACTGTTGCCCTTTGAACAAATTTGGTAGACCTTGAGTCCTCGATGCTATATACCTAGATTCATCGCCAAAGCTTTCTTGGTTCTGGAGAAGAAGATTTTTAAGTGTTTTTACCATATATGGGCATAGTCGTGGAACCATTTGAACAAAATGGCAATACCCTTTTGACAGAAGTCCCCATCTGAAATCTGGTGAAAATTGCTCAAGCAGTTTCAGAAAAGAAGACATTTAAAAATTAAACAATTTTATACATGCCCAGGGACAAGGGCAGATAGCCCCTAGGGAACAAAATTTTGAATATAACAAATGTTTTACTACTTTAATCACTCATTGTAAGTTTCAGCCATTAGTCTTTCATACATTTTGAGAAAATGACTTTTCAACATTTTCCCCATACAAATGCACTACAAATGCAGGGGATGCAAATTTGACCTTGCCATAAAACGGTCAAAGATCAACCTAAGGTCATCGTTTCAACAAACTTGGTATACCTTGAGTCCATGATGCTATATACCGAGATTCAGCCTTGAAGCTTTCTTGGCCCTGGAGAAGAAATAATAAGTGTTTTTACCATATATGGGCATGGCGGCCATCTTGATTAATGGACTCTTGACTATTTGTACAAATTTTCAATCCCCCTTTAACAGATGGCTCCAAATTATGTTTGAAGAAAATTGGCCAAGGGATTACTGAGGAGAAGTCCTTCAAAGGTGTGGACTGACAACCAACAGAGGCCGGAGGGACGAGGACAATGACAGACAGCAAGTTATCACAATAGCTTATCCTCAACCTTGCTCAGGGAAGCTAAAAAAAGAATGTTGTCTGCTAGAGTTTTGCTTAGCACTTTTAAAAGGCTGAAACTTTTTATCTGGGCTGCTACTTTTTCAGATGTTTAAATTTCTTACATGGAAGTTTTTTGTCTCCCTCATGATGATAATGGTGATTTAATGTTTTACATCTGTTTCAATGTTACTTAAGTCATATCAAGACAGTGGAAGGGTGACAATTTTGGATCTGTGCAATGAAGCCCTGTACAGTCATACGCTGAATTCTACCTCCAGAGGGATTCAATCCCAGGACGGGAGCACTAACCACTCCACCACCTAGATGTTTCTTGTCTCCCTTAGCATTATCAGCTCACCTGAGCATAAAGTGCTCAAGTTGAGCAATTGTGATTGGTCAATGTCCGTCATCCTGCGTGCGTTGTGCATTGTCAACAATTTGCTTTAAAAGCCTACTCCTCCTACACCCCTGGGCCAATTGACATGGAACTTGGTAGAAAGCATCGGGCAACTTGTAGATAAAAAAATAAATAAAAAGGTTAAACTATAATACCTCCCATTATTGTGTTGCGGGCAGGTAACTCCGTAAAAATTTGACGAAATTTGCCCATTTACAACCCCAAGCCAGATCTCCACATTATCAATGCACATACCAAGTTTGGTGAAAATCCATCAATGTTTACTCAAGTTATCATCCAGAAACGAAAAAGGAACTGACGGTGGCCATCTTGAAAATACTGTATCCCCTTTTCTCCTGAACCGAAAGGCCAATTGACTTTAAAGTTGGTAGGACGCATCAGGGTGACTTGTAGCTAAAATTGTTTTGATCAAAAATTGTTCTGAATGCCATGTCAGCCATCTTGAAAATCTATTTTTCATTTCTTCTCCTGAACCAAAAGGCCACTTGACTTAAAACTTGGTACGTAGCATCAGGGGGACTTGTAAATCAAAAATAGCTAAAATGGTTCTATTCAAAATCCAAGGTGGCCTCTGTGGTGGCCATCTTGAAAATCTATTTATCCCTTCTTCTGAACCAAAAGGCCGACTGACTTGAAAGTTGGTAGGAAGCATCAGGGCGACTTGTAGCTAAAACTGTTTTGATCAAAAAATTTTCTGAATGCGATTGTTCAGATTGGAAATCCAAGATGGTGGCCATCTTGAAAATCTATTTTTTTGCTTCTCTTCCTGAACCCAAAGGCCATTTGACTTGAAACTTGGTAGGAAGCATCAGGGTGACTTGTAGATTAAAAATTGTTCCGATCAGAAATCCAAGATGGCCATCTTGAAAAGCTTTTTTTGCTTCTTCTCCTGAACCAAATGGCCAGTTGACTTGAAACCGTTGGAAGCATCAAGGTGACTTGTAGACTTTATTTGTTTGTGTTGAGGTTTTACAGCCCAGTCAACCCAATGGGGTCATGTTGAGCGCAGTCAGTTTACCTAACCACACGTTTACTGGGCAGACTTAATCCTCTAAGCTGTTAACCAGTATTGTGCACATTCTTTCGCCAGAACCTGACAACTGCCCTCCTCGAATTAGTGGAAGGGAGAGAATGACCGTAGAAAATATTTCATGATCAATCTCCACAAAGGAATGTTGCTGAACTCGGCAGGGGTCACCCAGCAACCTCCTGGTCTCCAGTCGGATGTGCATCCAACTGAGCCACCGAGGCTGGCTACTTGTAGATAAAAAATAGCTAAAATCGGAAATCAAATATGACCATGGCGGCCATTCTGAAAATCTGTTTTTCGCTTCTTCTCCTGAACCAAACGGCCAGTTGACTTGAAACTCTGTAGGAAGCATCTGACTTATAGAAAAAAAATAGCTAAAATCGTCCCTATTCAAAATCTAAGATGGCCTCCATGGTGGCCATCTTGAAAATCTATTTATAGCTTCTTCTCCTGAACCAAAAGGCCAGTTGACGAAAGTTGGTGGGAAGCATCAGGGTGACTTATAGCTAAAATTGTTCTGATAAAAAATTGTTCTGAATGCAATTATTCCGACTGGAAATCCAAGATGGCCGCCATCTATTTTTTGCTTCTCCTCTTGAACCAAAAGGCCATTTGACTTGACACTTGGTAGGAAGCATCAGGCAGACTTGTAGATCAAAAATAGCTAAAATTGTTCTGATCGGAAATCCAAGATTGCCGCCTTGGCCACCATCTTGAAAATCTATTTTTCGCTTCTTCACCTGAATAGAAAGGCCAGTTGCTTTGAAACTTGTTAGGAAGCATCAGGGTGACTTGTAGATCAAAAATAGCAAAATTCGTCCATGGAGGCCATCTTGAATCTATTTATCGCTTCTCCTGAACCAAAAGGCCAATTACTTAAAACTTGGTAGGAAGCATCGTGGTGACTTGTAAATAAAAATAGCTAAAATCGTTTCGATCAGAAATCAAAGATGGCCACCATGGCTGCTAACTTAAAAATCTATTTTTCGCTTTGACTCCTGAGCTCAAAAGGCCAACTGACTTAAAACTTGGTTGGAAGCTTGTAGAGCAAAAGTGGCTAAAATTATTGTTTCGAAATCCAGGATGGCTGCCATGGCCATTATCTTGAAAATCTATTTTTCGCTTCTCCTGAAACTGAAGACCAATTTACATAAAACCTGGTAGTAAGTATCGGGGAGGCATAGGTAAAATAAAAACGTTAAACTATAATACCCCACCATTCGGGCAGGTAACTCTGTCAAACTTTGACGAAATTTGCCCATTAGCAATCCTAAACCAGATCTCCACAATATCAATGCTTGAGTAAACATCAACAGATTTTCACCAAACTTGGAGAAATTTTCAAAGGGCCATTAGTAAAACCAGTTTTAACCCCAGAGGCTTGATTGGCAGGATTTATGTAGGGGACCACTAAACATACGCTACATAAGCTGTTGGCCTGATGGTTTCAGAGGAGAAGATCTTTTAAGTTTTTTCCCACTGGGGCATGGCCAATTTGGACCACAGGGGCGCGGTTGGCAGGATTTATGTAAGGGACCACTAAACATTGCTACATACAAAATATTTAAGCTGTGGGCCTCATAGTTTCAGAGAAAAAGATTCTTTTAATATTTTTTTTTCCACTATAAGTTCATGGGTGCTACTGACCCCTGAGAAATGGCCAATTTGGACCCCAGGGGCACGGTTGGAAGAATTAATGTAGAAGACCTCCAAACATTGCTAGATACTAAATCTGTTAGCTCTGGGCCTCATGATTTCAGAGAAGAAGATTTTTGAAGCTTCTTTAGCTACACAGTTCTATTTATAAACATATGACCCCTGGGGTGTGGCCAGTTTGAACCCCAAGGGCTTGATTGGTAGGGTTTAAGTAGGGGACCACTACACATTGCTACATACTAAATATATAAGCTGTGGGCCTCAAAGCTTCAGAGAAGAAGACTTTTTAGGTTTTTCCCATTTTAAGTCTATGGGAGTGAATGACCCCTGGGCATGGCCAATTTGGACCCCAGGGGCATGGTTGGCAGGATTTATGTAGGAGACCACCAAACATGGCTACATACTTAAGCTGTTAGCTCTGGGCCTCATGGTTTCAAAGAAGATTTCTGAATGTTCTTTAGCTATATAGCTCTATATAAACATATGACCCCTTGTGGAGTGGCCAGTCTAGGGGACCACTAAACATTGCTATACACTAAATATTTAAGCTGTGGGCCTCAAGGTTTCAGAGAAGAAGACTTTTTAAGTTTTTTTTCCTTTATAAGTCTATGGGAGCTAATGACCCCTGGGGCTTGGCCAGTTTAGACCCCAGTCTTGATTGGAAGGATTTATGTAGGAGACCACTAAACATTGCTACACACTAAATATATAAGCTGTGGGCCTCATGATTTCAGAGAAGAAGATTTTTTAAGTTTTTCCCATTATAAGTCTATGGGAGTTAATGACCCCCGGGGTGTGGCCGGTTTGGACCCAAGGGGCTTGATTGGCAGGATTTATGTATGAGACCACTAAACATTGCTTCACACTAAATATTTAAGCTGTAGGCCTCATGGTTTCAGAGAAGAAGATCTTTTTAAGTTTTTCCCATTATAAGTCTATGGGAGTTCACGACCCCCTGGGGCGTGGCCAGTTTGGACCCCATGGGCTTGATTGGCAGGATTTATGTAGGGGACTACTAAACATTGCTACATACAAAATATATAAGCTGTGGGCCTCATGGTTCCAGAAGATTTTTTAAGTTTTTCCCATTATTAGTCTATGGGAGCAATATTGCGGCATGGCAGCCATCTTGATTTACGGACCATGACCATTTTCACAAATTTTCAATCCCCTTTAACACAAGGCTCCACATAAAGTTTGAAGAAATTTGGCTCATCCTAAGAGCTAAAATTGTGCCAGTCAGAAATCCAAGATGGCAGCCATGGCAGCTGTCTTGAAAATCTATTTAGCAATTCTTCTCCTGAACCGAAAGGCCAATATATCTGGTAATCAGGTGAGCGATACAGGGCCAATTTGACCCGCTTGTCTAATTATAGGTTGTTTGTATCAGAATGGTATGTTTGCATTGTTTATTATATAAGTCAAATGGAGCCTGGATCGATGTAAGGGAAGCTGATGCCCATGCGGACAGTGGGGGAAATGCAACAGTCTTCCTGTATATACAGGCCAGTTAAAATGAATATGAAAAAGTTTTAAGTTGATGGTTGGGCTTCTACTGGATAAAACTTTTGACCATTATATAGCAAAACATCAGCCAAGTATTAAGCAATTCAGGAGAAACAGATCTTTAAAGAACATAACTTTTAAAGTTTAAAAACTTTCTAGGTTCATAGTCACAGAGGAGGAATGTGTACGGAACAAAACTTTGGATCAGTATCTAGCATCAGCCCAAGTATCAATTAAATCTATTCAGACAGCCGGGAGCTATTGAATTTTAAATCTTTAAAATTAAACTATCAACATTTGTGGAAGCTAACCCCAATGCTGACACCAACACAAAAGCTGTTCCCTGTATTTTTGCATAGGTGAGCTAAAAACTTTAATGTTAAGTTGATCTTCCTGAACTGTCCTACAGCTGACCTAACAATTACACTACAACTTCTTTATAACATGGTTTTGTATAGAACAGGGTTCAAAGATGGATCCCAAATATGTATAGATTATATTTAAAAATGACCATAAATGGTCATTTTTTAATATAATCTATACATTTTTGTTTGGATATAACTCAGTTGTTTGACTAACAAGGTCTATGCTATGGACCCCAACAAGAGTGTTATAAAGAGATTGTGGTGTACCTATACCAAACATAATCTTACCTTTTTGAAGATCTCCCAGCTGGCTTTGAATCTTCAGCCTATAAAAGTAAAAAAAATGTTAATTACATGTATTTTTTTAATCTGTCCTTTTAACAAAAAGAAAAAAAGTTCTTGACTTTGAAACTCAGACAACCGAGGGCATGGGGAGTGATTTGTAACAAACATAACTTTAGCGGGTATCTAGCTTCAATCTAAGTACATGTACCAACTAAACCAAATTTTAAAAAGAAAATTCCGAGACTATGAATTAAGACAAAAATATTCAAGGTCACTGCCTGCTCTGAACAAAACTTTGGACTAATATTAATCCAAGTATCATCTGTAATGTGTTCTTTGTTTCCAAAGGGAACCCTTAAGATTTTTATTATCCATCTTGGCATTCAGGACATAAATATCTTTACAACATTTAACATAAAACTTTAACATGAAATTTCTAAGTCTGTTATAACTGTCTGGGTTGAAGCTTGTAATGAAAACAAAACATTGGACTAGAAACACATCTGGGAAGGCATTCAGGATTTATTCACCTTTAACTCTTTCTGTGCCAAATTTCAGATGACATTTGTCATCTGCTTTTTTATTTTAACAAACTGCCACTTGAAAAGACTGTTATATATAAAGTTGAAAGACTGAATACCAAACAGCGTAGATCCAGATGAGACCGCTCAATGTGCCGTCTCATCTGGATCTATGCTATTTGCAAAAGCCTACTATTATCGCCTGTGGCAGTGAAAGAGTTAAAAACTTCAACATGAAACTTTAACATGAAAATTCTATGTTGAAAGGGTAGCTCCTGCATTGATCAAATACGAGATGAAGGTCACTGCCCTTATAGCAGCCTCTGTTGAACTCTGAAAACACTTGTCACTATTAGGTGGTATTAGTCCATTTCAAAATATGTTTGGTATGCTACAATATCATAACAAAGGATAAAGAGACATTAAAAAACATACAAAACTATACAGTTCATTATCTTAGCAATATGACCTGCCCAAGATTATTAGTTTTTTGACTTAAGGTGTATAAAGGCAAACACAGAGTATTACAAAAAGATAAAACAAGAGCTCCGCCAAGCGGGGCATTATACGCCACAGAAGCATGACTATATTATAAGCTCATATGAGCCTTTGGCTGATTTGTTTTTCCTATACTTCAATATCGGACCAAACAATAACAAACCTTTAACTTGTTTAATACTGATTTTATTTTTGTTCTTCAAGGGAGCCAAATCAGAAGAGTATTAAAAAAAAAAAAAAAAAATCCAAAAAAGAATTATGTATTCATGAATATTTATTAATGGCAACCTTTCCTTGCAAATCTAATAAAATAAGAAGAAAAAAAAAAATCAATATCTTGCCCATATGACCAAAACTTTAGTTATCTGCAAAAAATATACCTATTATAAAATAAAATTTGCACACTATTACCTCTAAACAATATGCTGCAAAAAGTTTACAAAAACTTTCAAAGGGGCATAAATCTGCAAATATTTGGTGCACTGTAACCTCGAAATAATATGTGCTGCTCCACATCATCGTGTAACTATTTATGAAGTTTCAGCTTGATCGGATGTAAACTATAGAAGGGTTTAGCCGGAAACAAAAAATTAATAGAAATTAATAGAAATTTTCAACGGGGTTTAACTCTGCTAATATTTAGTGGACTGTAACCTTGAAACAATATGCGCAACTCCACATCATGGTCTAACTACAAATAAAATTTCAGCTTGATAGGATGTAAACTGTAGGAGGATTTAGCCGGAAACGAAAAGTTTACTGAAATTTTCAAAGGGGCATAACTCTGCTAATATTTGGTGGACTGTAACCGGGAAACAATACACATCATGGTCTAACTGTACATGAAGTTTCAGCTTGATTGGATGTAAACTGTAGGAGGATTTAGCCGGAAACAAAAAATTAATAGAAATCTTCAAAGGGGTATAAATCTGCTAATATTTGGTGGACTGTAACCTTGAAACAATATGTGCTGCTCCACAACATGGTCTAACTACAAATCAAGTTTCAGCTTGATCGGATGTAAACTGTAGGAGGAGTTAGCCGGAAACGAAAAGTCAACTGAAATTTTCAAAGGGGCATAACTCTGCTAATATTTGGTGGACTGTAACCTCGAAACAATATGCACTGCTCCACATCATGGTCTAACTACATATATATGAAGTTTAACCACAAATGAAAAGTTTACAGAAATTTTCTAAGGGGCATAACTCTGCAAACATTTGCTGGACTGTAACCCCGAAACAATATGCGCTGTGCCACATCATGCTCTAACTATATACCAAGTTTCAGCTTGATCGGATGTAAACTGTAGGAGGAGTTAGCCAGAAACGAAAAAGTTTATGGACGGATGGACGGACGCCATACCCCGTAACATCATATGTCCAGTTTTTCAAAAAAGTATCCTTTTTTTTTTTTTTCTTTCTTTTCTTCTTCTTTTTTTTTTTTTTTTTTTTTTTTTAATTTTCTCATAGTCTTTCATGGATAAAAAACACAGAATTCCAGAGCAATAAAAGAGTAACAAAGTAGAAGTCTCATTGTCTTGTTGAATTGCAGTGCTTAGTGTGGAAATTGTAATGAAAACACAAACTTGACAAGAATACTACAAACAAGAAGGCCATGATGGTCCTGTAACGCTCACCTGAGCATCATAGCACTTTGAGAACCTGATCTATAACTGATCAAGGCAAATATTCTGATCAAAATTCAAAATGATTATATTAACAAGTAAGACAATGTAGCATGTCTAATGGACTGTGAAATAAAGGTCAAGGTCAAATATGGATGACTGCACTCAAGAGGCCACGCTAAGATCTATGCATGTACTAAGTATCACTGGCTGTAGGAGCAATAGTTACTGAGAAACTGACCTAAACACAAACACTTCACAAGTACTGAATATCACTCTGTAGGACCAATAATTACTGAGAAACTGACCTAAACAGAAAAACTTAAGAAAACAAGAGGGCCATGATGGTCCTGTAACGCTCACCTGAGCAACATAGCACTTTGAGAGCCTGATCTAGAACTGATCAAGGCAAACATTCTGATCAAAGTTCAAAATGATTAACAAGTAAGACAATGTAACATGTCTAATGGACTGTGAAATAAAGGTCAAGGTCAAATATGGATGACTGCACTCAAGAGGCCATGCTAAGATGTATGCATGTACTAGGTATGACTGGCTATAGGAGCAATAGTTACTGAGAAACTGACCTAAACACAAACACTTCACAAGTACCAAATATCACTCTGTAGGACCAATAATTACTGAGAAACTGAACTAAATGGAAAAACTTAAGAGAGTCACTGGACAGAAAACTATACATCACCTTGAAATCATCAAGACAAACATTTTGAGCAAGATTCCTTCAACATCACTTCAAAAATGTGGCCTCTAGAGCATCAACAAGGTTTTCCATTGATTTGGCCAGGTGAACTAGTTTTTGATATCAAGTGACCCAGTTTTAAACTAGACCTAGAAATCATCAAGGCAAACATTTTGAGCAATATTTATGATGATTATTTCAAAAATGTGAACTCTGGAGTGTTAACAGTTTTCTGCTGATTTGGCCAGGTCACCTAGTTTTTGACCCCATGTGACCCAGTTTCAAACTTGACCTAGAAATCATCAAGACAAACATTTTGAGCAAGATTCATGATGATTGCTTCAAAAATGTGACCGATAGAGTGTTAACAAGGTTCTAGCTGATTTGGCCAGGTGACCTAGTTTTTGACCCCAAGTGACCCAGTTTCAAACTTGACCTAGAAATCATCAAGACAATTATGTTAAGCAAGATTCATGATGATTACTTGAAAAATGTGACCACTAGAGTGTTAACAAGGTTTTCTGCTGATCTGGCCAGGTGACCTAGTTTTTTACCCCAGGTGACCCAGTTTCGAACCTGACCTAAAAATCATCAAGATAAGCATTTTGAGCAAGATTCATGATGATTGCTTGAAAACTTGACCTAGAACTCATAAAGACAAACATTTTGAGCAAGATTCATGATGACTGCTTAAAAAATGTGACCGCTAGAGTGTTAAAGTTTTCTGCTGATTTGGCCCGGTGACCTAGTTTTTGACTCCATGTGACCCAGTTTGGAACTTGACCTAGAACTCATAAAGACAAACATTTTGAGCAAGATTCATGAATATTGCTTCAAAAATGTGACCGCTAAAGTGATAACAAGATTTTACGCTGATCTGGCCAGGTGATCTAGTTTTTGACCCCAGGTGGTCCAGTTTCAAACTTGACCTAGAAATCATCAAGACAAACATTTTGAGCCAGATTCATGATGATTGCTTCAAAAATGTGACCGCTAGAGTGTTAACAAGGTTTTCTGCTGATTTGGCCCGGTGACCTAGTTTTTGACTCCAAGTGACCCAGTTTCGAACTCGACCTAGAATTCATTAAGACAAACATTTTGAGCAAGATGCATGGTGATTGCTTGAAAAATGTGACCGCTAGAGTGTTAACAAAGTTTTCTGCTGATTGGCCCGGTGACCTAGTTTTTGACTCCATGTGACCCAGTTTCAAACTTGACCTAGATATCATCAAGATAAACATTTTGAGCAAGATTCATGATGATTGCTTGAAAACTTGACCTAGAACTCATAAAGACAAACATTTTGAGCAAGATTCATGATGACTGCTTAAAAAATGTGACCGCTAGAGTGTTAAAGTTTTCTGCTGATTTGGCCCGGTGACCTAGTTTTTGACTCCATGTGACCCAGTTTGGAACTTGACCTAGAACTCATAAAGACAAACATTTTGAGCAAGATTCATGATGATTGCTTGAAAAATGTGACCGCTAAAGTGATAACAAGATTTTACGCTGATCTGGCCAGGTGATCTAGTTTTTGACTCCAGGTGGTCCAGTTTCAAACTTGACCTAGAAATCATCAAGACAAACATTTTGAGCCAGATTCATGATGATTGCTTCAAAAATGTGGCCGCTAGAGTGTTAACAAGGTTTTCTGCTGATTTGGCCTGGTGACCTAGTTTTTGACCCCACGTGACCCAGTTTCAAACATATCCTAGAACTCATCAAGACAAAACATTTTGAGCAAGAGTCATGAATATTGCTTCAAAAATGTGACCGCTAGAGTGTTAACAATGTATTCTGCTGACTTGGCCCGGTGACCTAGTTTTTGACTCGAAGTGACCCAGTTTGGAACCTGACCTAGAAATCATCAAGACAAACATTTTGAGCAAGATTCATGATGATTGCTTGAAAAATGTGACCGCTAGAGTGTTAACAAGATTTTCTGCTGATTTGGCCTGGTGACCTAGTTTTTGACTCCAAGTGACCCAGTTTCGAACTCGACCTAGAATTCATCAAGACAAACATTTTGAGCAAGATGCATGATGATTGCTTGAAAAATGTGACCGCTAGAGTGTTAACAAGCTTTTCGGCTGATTTGGCCCGGTGACCTAGTTTTTGACTCCAAGTGACCCAGTTTCAAACTTGACCTAGATATCATCAAGATAAACATTTTGAGCAAGATTCATGAGGATTGCTTCAAAAATGTGACCGCTAGAGTGTTAACAAGGTTTTCTGCTGATTTGACCTGGTGACCTAGTTTTTGACCCCAAGTGACCCAGTTTCGAACCTGACCTAGAAATCATCAAGACAAAAATATTGAGCAAGACTCATGATGATTGCTTCAAAAATGTGACCGCTAGAGTGTTAACAAGGTTTTCTGCTGATCTGGCCCGGTGACCTAGTTTTTGACCCCAAGTAACCCAGTTTTGAACTTGACCTAGACTTCATAGAGACAAACATTCTGACCAAGTTTCATCAAGATTGGGTCAAAACTATGACCTCTAGAGTGTTAAGTTTTTCTTTTGATTTGACCTGGTGACCTAGTTTTTGACCCCAAGTAACCCAGTATCGAACTTGACCTAGATTTCATAGAGACAAACATTCTGACCAAGTTTCATCAAGATTGGGTCAAAACTATGACCTCTAGAGTGTTAAGTTTTTCTTTTGATTTGACCTGGTGACCTAGTTTTTGACCCCAAGTAACCCAGTATCAAACTTGACCTAGATTTCATAGAGGCAAACATTCTGACCAAGTTTCATCAAGATTGGGTCAAAACTGTGACCTCTAGAGTGTTAACAAACTAACTGTTGACAACGAACGACGGAGGACGGACGACGGACAACGGACATAGGGTGATGACAATAGCTCACCCTGAGCTTATGCTCAGGTGAGCTAAAAAGGTAAGATAAAAGTCCAGGGAGTGCCACAATCACAAACCGCAGCCCTTCCCAGACCCCAAGAGGAAGAGGAAACCGACAAATCTAAACAAGCACAAACCGAACAAACATACGAAAAGCACTAAGATTAGCTCTCTCTTCCCCAAGCGAGGTAATCGCAATACTAAAAGG
This sequence comes from Anodontia alba, assembly GCA_964016985.1. Lineage (NCBI taxonomy): Eukaryota > Metazoa > Mollusca > Bivalvia > Lucinida > Lucinidae > Anodontia > Anodontia alba. Next base: position 62,253,920 of record OZ024830.1, on the reverse strand, counting down.
ACTGAAAAACACAAGAATAAAATGACACATGGAAAGTCACTGGATAGAAAAAAATAAACATCACCTTGAAATCATCAAGACAAACATTTTGAGCAAGATTCATGATGATCACTTCAAAAATGTGACCTCTAGAGCATCAACAAGGTTTTCCTTTGATTTGGCCAGGTGACCTAGTTTCTGATATCAACTGACCCAGTTTTCAACCTAGAAATCATCAAGACAAACATTTTGAGCAATATTTATGACGATTATTTAAAAAATGTGACCTCTGGAGTATTAACAGTTTTCTGCTGATTTGGTCTGGTGACCTGTTTTTGACCCCATGTGACCCAGTTTCAAACTTGACCTAGAAATCATCAAGATAAACATTTTGAGCAAGATTCATGATGATTGCTTCAAAAATTGTCACCACTAGAGTGTTAATGAAATTTTCTGCTGATTTTGCCTGGTGACCTAGTTTTTGATCCCATGTGACCCAGTTTTGAACTTGACCTAGAACACATCAAGACAAACATTTTAAGCAAGATTCATGATGATTACTTATAAAATGTGACCACTAGAGAGTTAACAAGGTTTTCTGCTGATCTGGCCCTGTGACCTAGTTTTTGACCCAAAGTGACCCAGTTTCAAATTTGACCTAGAAATCATCAAGACAAACATGTTGAGCAAGATTAATGATGATTGCTTGAAAAATGTGACCACTAGAGTGTTAACAAGGTTTTCCGCTGATCTGGCCAGGTGACCTAGTTTTTGACCCCAGGTGACCCAGTTTCGATCTTGACCTAGAAATCATCAAAACAAACATTTTGAGCAAGATTCATGATGACTGCTTAAAACATGTGACCGCTAAGAGTGTTAACAAAGTTTTCTGCTGATTTGGCCAGGTGAACTAGTTTTTGACCCCAAGTGACCCAGTTTCAAACTTGACCTAGAACTCATCAAGACAAAACATTTTAAGCAAGATTCATGATGACTGCTTCAAAAATGTGACCGCTAGAGTGTCAACAAGGTTTTAGCTGATTTAGCCAGATGACCTAGTTTTTGACCCCAATTGACCCAGTTTAAAACTTGACCTAAAAATCATCAAACCAAACATTTTGAGCAAGATTCATGATGATTGCTTGAAAAATGTGACCACTAGAGTGATAACAAGGTTTTCTGCTGACTTGGCCAGGTGACCTAGTTTTTGACCCCAGGTGACAAAGTTTAGAACTTGACCTAGAAATCATCAAGACAAACATATTGAGCAAGATTCATGATGATTGCTTAAACAAGTTACCCCGATGCTTCCTAGAAAGTTTGGAGTCAATTGGCCTTTCGGTTCAGAAGAAGAAGCGAAAAATAGATTTTCAAGATGGCTGCCATGGCGGCGATCTTGGATTTCCAGTCGGCACGATTTCAGCTATTTTTGATCTACAAGTCACCCCGATGCTTCCTAACAAGTTCAGAGTCAACTGGCCTTTCGGTTCAGGAGAAGAAGTGAAAAATAGATTTTCAAGATGGCGGCCAGCTTGGATTTCCGATCTGAACGATTTTAGCTATTTTTGATCTACAAGTCACCCTGATGCTTCCTACCAAGTATTGAGTCAATTGGCCCAGGGGCGTAGGAGAAGTAGGTTTTTAAAGCAATTGTTGACACCGCATGACGGACGACGTACATTGACTGACCACAATAGCTCACCATGAGCTCTTTGTGCTCAGGTGAGCTAAAAAGACCATCTTTTTCTGGTAAGTGCCTTCCTTGCCCTAAGAGTCACAAGTTTGAAAATTATAATGAAAACAATACTTCAGAGAGAAAATCTTTTGCCTCGGAATAGAGTGTAAAATTACCTTTTGCCTCAAAATAGTGTGTAAAATTAAGCACTGTCAAAATACCAAGATCTACCCTTTAGTATATAGAAGATGTGTCCTATTTTTATAAACCATCCAATCACCAGGCTCAGAAAGGACCATCCTCATTCAGTAACATAGTGTTAATTCAGATGTGTGAAAATTCTATCATTCTGTTATCTTAATGTTTTTTTTTGTTTTTTTTTGTGTTGAGGTTTTACGGCCCAGTCAACCCAATGGGGTCATGTCGAGCGCGGTCAGTTTACCTAACCACACGTTTACTGGGCAGGCTTAGTCCTCTAAGCGGTTAACCAGTATTGTGCACATTCTTCCGCCAGAAACTGACAACTGCCCTTCTTGAATCAGCGGAAGGAAGAGAATGACCGTAGAAAATATTTCATGATCAATCTCCACGAAAGAATGTTGCCGACCTCGGCGGGGGTTGAACCCGCGACCTCCTGGTCTCCAGTCGGACGGCGCATCCAAGTGAGCCACCGAGGCCGGCTGTTATCAAGTTATCTGATTAAGAAATAATTCAACCAGTGTCAAAATGAAGCAAAAAAGACCTTGCATGGAACTTTTATTCTACCCTTGAAGGTGAAACAAGAGGGCCAAGATGGTCCTGTATTGGTAACCTGAGTACCATAGCAGAGAACTGACCTAGAAATCAAGACAATCATTCTGACCAAGATTCAAGATGATTACAAAAAACAACTAAGGCAATGTAGTGAACCTAATGTACCTTGAAATATAGGTCAAGGTCAAATATGGATGACTGCACTCAAGAGGTGATGCTAAGATGTATGTTTGTTTGTGTTGAGGTTTTACGGCCCAGTCAACCCAATGGGGTCTTGTCGAGCGCGGTCAGTTTACCTAACCACACGTTTACTGGGCAGGCTTAGTCCTCCAAGCGGTTAACCAGTATTGTGCACATTCTTTCGCCAGAAACTGACAACTGCTCTTCTTGAATCAGCGGAAGGGAGAGAATGACCGTAGAAAATATTTCATGATCAATCTCCACGAAAGAATGTTGCCGACCTCGGCGGGGGTCGAACCCGCGACCTCCTGGTCTCCACTCGGACGCGCATCCAACTGCGCCACCGAGGCCGGCACTAAGATGTATGCATGTGCCAAGTATCACCATTGTAGAATCAATAGCTACTGAGAAACTGACCTAAATGCAGAAATATAACAAAGTCAACAGACAGTAAAATATAAATCATGTGACCCAGTTCCAGTTTGACAATCATTTTGAGCAAGATTCATGATGATTACTTAAACAAGAGGCCCATGGGCCACCGTTCGCTCACCTGAGTGACATAGCCACTGCAGGCATGCAGATGTTATGCAACATTTTTCCAATCCTATCATCACAACTAATGAAAATATCATCATTTGAGCAGTTCTTAGTTTTGAAGAAGAATATATGGGCCTGACAGTCAATGGAGCATGATCATTTGAATAAAATATCAATCACATTTCAACAGAAGGATCAATGTGAAATTTGGTGGAAATTGGCTAAGTGGCTTCTAAAGAATCATGATTTTATACATGTAAACAGCACAGTGGCAGGGAAATATTATATAATATAAACCAGATGATGGCCATCTTAGACTTCCAATCAGAACAATTTTAACTATTGTTGATCTACAAGTCACTTCGATACTTTCAATATAAATATATATGGCCCATACAAATGGGGACACAAATTTGACCTTGGAGGTATAAAGATCAAATGTCAACATACAACCATCATTTTAGCAGTTTTGGTAGATCTCCTGTCCCCCATAATTTCTGCAAAGATTTGGACCCAGGGCTTATTTGGTTATGGAGAAGAAGATTTTTAAAGGTTTTTACCATATATGGGCATGGCAGCCATTTTTATCAATGGACCATACCCATTTTAGCAATCTTTCATTCTTCTGCCCACGGAGGCTCCGCATGAAATTTGAGCAACACTGGCCCGGAGGCTTCAGAGGAAAAGCCATTTGAAATTATCAACATTTTTTCCATACAAATGTATGGGGCCCATACAAATGCATACAGAAGCAAACTTGACCTCACCGTAAAGAGGTTAACCTTGCCGTAAAAAGGTCAATTGTCAATGTATGACCATTATTTTAGCAACTTTGGTAGACCACCTGTTCCCGATGATTTATGCAAACATTCAGCCCCAAAGCATCCTCGATTCTAGAGAAGAAGATTTTTAAAGGTTTTTACCATATATGGGCATGGCGGCCATCTTGGTCAACGAACCATGACCATTTTAGCAATCTTTTGTTCCCCCTATCTAAGGAGGCTCCATATGAAATCTAAAATTGGCCCAGAGGCTCCAGAGGAGAAGTTGTTTGAAATTCTGAACATTTTTCCCATACAAATGCATAAGGAAGCAAAACTGACTTTACCATAAAAAGGTCAAATGTCAATGTACAACCATTATTTTAGCAATTTTGGTAGCCCTCCTGTTCCCGAAGATATATGCAAAGATTCAGCCATAAGGCATGCTCGGTTTTTGAGAAGAAGATTTTTAAAGGTTTTTCCCATACAAATGCATTGGGAAGCAAACTTGACCTTGCCGTAAAAAGGTCAAACGGCAACGTACGACAATTCTTTTGGCAATTTTGGTAGACCTCCCGTCCCCAATGATTCCTGCAAAGGTTCAGCCCCAAGGCGTTCTCGGTTCTGGAGAAGATTTTTAAAGGTTTTTTCCATATATGGGTGTGGTGGCCATCTTGGTCAACGGACCACATCCATTTTAGCAAGTTTTTGTTCCCCCACCCTAAGGAGGCTCCATATGAAATTTGAGCAAAATTGGCTCAGTGGCTTCAGAGAAGAAGTCGTTTGAAAATGTTAACGGACGGACGCACAGATGCACGGATGGACGACAGACGAAAAGTGATCACAATAGCTCATCCTGAGCAGAGCTCAGGTGAGCTAAAAATGTGACCTCTAGTCTTAATAAGGTTTTCCTTTCATTTGGCCTGGTGACCTACTTTTGACCCTGAGTGACCCAGTTTGGAATTTGACTTACATCATGATTTTGAGCAAAATTCATGAGGATTCCTTCAAAAGTGTATCCGCTAGAATGTAAACAAGGTTTTCCTTTGATTTGGTCTGGTGACATACTTTTTGAACCCAAGTGACCCACTTTCAAACCGGACTTAGAAATCATGAAGACAAACCTTTTGAGCAAGACTCATGATGATTAAGAGGGTCGTGCAAAAAGTTCTGTCACTAATAGGCTTACTTAGTTTTATCCTAGGTATATTTTAAAATGCTTCACTGCATTTGAATGGTGTGTTGAATAGCTAAGGATACCCGTTTATTTCGTGCAAATTGCTTTCCAACTGACCGAGTTATTTCAAATTGAAACAGATGCAGTCACATACACTGACCAATTTACTTGTTACATTGGAACATGGACCAGTAGACTGAAATTCGTAGCTATAATAAATGCCGCATTAGGCTTAAAATAGATTCAAAGCAGATATTTAATGAATTGTGTGGTATATATGGACCTCAGACCATTTCAATGTGCACAGTTTTTAGGTGGGTTAAAGCTTTTAAAGCTGGGAAATTTTCTGTTGAAAATGATACCAATCCTCGAAGACCTAAAACCTCTGTTACCAAGGCTAATATCGCTGCTGTAAAGATGATGGTCGAGCAGCATGTGCGACTGTCTGTCAAAGATATAGCTAGTTGTACTGGCATATCAGAAGGCAGTGTGCAAACAATTCTGAAAAAGCGTTTGGACCTGAGAAAGGTTTGCGCTAGGTGGGTACCTCATTTGCTCACTGAGGAGCAAAAGACACACCTTAAATGTGCCTAGGAACTTTTGAAAACATACAAAGGCTGTAATAGTCGGGTTATTTCTAACTTGCTAACAGGTGATGAAACCTGGGTGCACATGTTTGAGCCACAAAGAAGGGCTGATAATAAGCAATGGAAGCGAAAAGATCAAAAACACCCATGTATTGCCAAGAGAACCATAAGTTCGAAAAAAGATGTTGTACGCAATTTTCTTTAATTCAAATGGGCCAGTTGTTCAAGTGCCTTGTCCATCTGATCATACAATCACTGGCCGATTCTACAAGAATTCTGTACTGAAGAAAGTGAAAGAGTTTTACAATAAGAAACGACCAAGCAAAGGATGGTCAGGAGTCCACCTTTTACATGACAACGCCTCCTCTCATAAGTGTGAGGTTGTTAAGTCTTTTTTGGCTTCTGAAAAGGTGGAAGTTTTAAACCATCCACCTTATTCACCTGACCTGAGTCCCTGTGACTTCTTTTTATTTCCAAGGCTTAAGAAAATGCTTTCTGGAAATAAGTATACCTCTAGAAGTTCTCTTGGCAGCGTTATTTATCAGTGTCTCCAACAGATACCAAAAGAAGACTATTTATCTGCTTTTCCTGACTGGGTAAAAAGGTTATAAAAATGTGTTTCAGTAAAGAGGGAATACTTTGAAGGTTTGTAATAAAAATGTTTGATAAACCGTAGCACTGAAGTAATCCAAATCCAGTGACAAAACTTTTGGCTGGATCCTCGTACTTAAAGATGTGACCTCAAAGAGTCTTCAGGTTTTCCTTTGATTTGGCCTGGTGACCTAGTTTTTGACCCCAAGTAACCCAGTTTCAAAACTGACCCAGAAATCATCAAGACAAAAATTTTGAGCAAGATTCATGATGATTACTTCATAAATGTAACCGCTATAGTCTCGGTCTGGTGACCTAGTTTTTGACCCAGTTTCTAACTTGATCAAGAAATCATCAAGACAAATGTTTTGAGCAAGATTCATGATGATTACTTCAACAAGAGGGCCATAATGGCCCCGTGTCACAGCACTTACAGAACCTGACCTAACAAGAGCTCCACAAGCAGGGCATTATACACCCATGGCAAGTAATAAGATGTAGCACATAAACTGGCTCCTGTATCATTCAGTGCTCCTGATATAAATTGTCAGTGTAATTACAAAAAAAAAATATAAATAAATAAAATAAAAAAAAAAATAAAATAAAAATTTTCGGTGGGGCATAGATCTGCTGATATTTGGTGAACTGTAACCTAAGGGTTCAAGCTGGCCCAGAATTTAGGAAGAAGTGACTTCTCCCTCCTGGGAAAATAGGGAGAAGTTTGCTGCATCTAGGGAGAAGTGCTTTCAGAGGGAGGACACACGACAGATGCATGGCTATATTATAAGCTCATATTATGAGCCTTTGGTTGGTTTGTTTTTCCTTATATACTTCAATATCTGACCAAACATTAACAAAACAAGAATTAACAAAAAAAAAAAATAATAAATAAAATGCTGCAAGAAAATTTTTTGTGAAGCTTTAACTTGTTTTATACTGATTTATTTTTTTGTTCTTCAAGGAAGGCAACTCAGAAAAGTATTAAAAAAAATCAAACAAGAATTATATTTATAAGTTTTGATATTAGTCAAGCTTCTTAATTCAATATCATTTATTAAACTTATTTATATAAGGATTTAATAATGGCAACACTTCGTGCAAATCTTATAAATGAAGATAGAAAAAAATAAATAACTTGCCCATATGGCCATAACTTTAGTTATTTGCAAGAAATATACCTATTATACAATAAAATTTGCACTCTATTATCTCTAAACAATATGCTGCAAAAAGTTTACAAAAATTTTCAAAGGGGCATAACTCTGCCAATATTTGGTGCACTGTAACCTCGAAATAATATGCGCTGCTCCACATCATCGTGTAACTATTTATGAAGTTTGAGCTTGATCGGATGTAAACTGTAGGAGATAGCTGGAAATGAAAAATGTGGACTGTAACCTCTACAGGGTTCATACAGGCAAGGCCAAGTCAAATTCAAGGACTTTTCCAGGACCAACTTTAAGTTTTCAAGGACTATAATACTTACACAAATTCGTAAAATCTGGCACTGTCATCCATTGCTTCCACATCCAGTGAAAACATTTGGGCTAAAAAAAAACTGATAATTTCTGTTAAAATGAACTCTCTTAAAACCAAAAGTATTAAGCTCTGGTTGCAGTTTCTGTTTTAACCTGTGAGAAATTTATGAATGTCCGAGACATCACTTTTTCTTGTTTCATATGCCCCTCTCCCTGCGCCTGTGACCATAATGAACTTTCACCCATTTGTGTCGATGTCCTTATTACAAGGTTGACAGTGCGCCTTATGTTTACTGTACGTTTCCTTTACCCAAGAATATCGTTTTTGCCACTCTCTGCTATAAACACACATTTCCATTACGCAGAAATAAATTCAGGGTCCAAAAAAACACACATTAAAGAACAGCAGACGCCATTTTTGTTTTTTGTTTAGTCTGGTTATTTGAACTGACCTTTTTCAGTAATAAAAGTTGTCAAAATCGCCAAGTACCAGTCTGCAAGGGAGACAATCCGAACATCAAGTACGAATCATTCGAACCTATGTGTATTCGAACTTTGTTTTCGCGCCCAGCACATTCGAATTCTTTAATTATGGAACTCCTGCTCATCTGTCTTTAATCAAAACTTGCCGATTGTTTTTAGGAACTTTACTTTTGATTCTCACAGAGATTTAAAATTGTCTAGAACACAAGAAAATGTGAAATTCAAGTACTTTTCAAGGTCTATGGTCAGTTTTCAAGGGCTTTTCAAGACAAATTTTGTTTTCAAGGACTTTTCAAGACTGCCCTTCATTTTCAAGTACTTTTCAAGCCTGTGCGAACCCTGCTCTAAACAATATGCACTGCTCCACATCATGATCTAAATATAAATGAAGTTTCAGCTGATGTAAAATGTACAAGGAGTTAACCGGAAATGAAAAGTTTACAGAAATTTTCAAAGGGGCATAAATCTGCAAACATTTTGTGGGCTGTAACCCAAAACAATATGCACTGCTCCAAATCATTGTCTAACTATATACCAAGTTTCAGCTTGATCGGATGTAAACTGTAGGAGGAGTTAGCCGGAAACAAAAACATTTATGACTGATGGACGCGAGACCCCGTATCACAATTCAAACAGGTGTATAAAAATGATCAAGGGAAACATTCTGACCAAGATTCTAATGATTACATTAACAAGTAAGACAATGTAGCATGCCTAATGGACTATGAAATATAGGTCAAGGTCAAATATAGATGGCTGCACTCAAGAGGCCATGCATGTGTTAAGTATTACTGGCTGTTGGACCAATAGTTACTGAGAAACTGACTTAAATGCAAAAACAATAAAATCAGTGGACTGAGAAATATAGGTCATATACTGCAACAAGGTTTAAACCTTATGATCTACTATTCAACCCAACATGACCCATGTTTGAACTTGACCAAGATATCATCAAACAAACTTTCTGGTAAATTTCTATGAAGATTAAAGCAAAACTGTGGCCTCTAGAGGGTAAACAAGGACTTAAATAAATTTGTCTAGTGACCTAATTTTTGACCTGACATGACCCATATTCAAACTTGACAGAGATATTATCCGAAAAACATTCTGGTAAAGTGTATATGTAAACATGCACAACTGTGGCCTCTAGAGGGTAAACGTTTTAAAGAATTTGACCTAGTGACCTAGTTTTTGATCTGACATGACCCATATTCGATCTTGACCAAGATATCATCAAACAAACTTTCTGGTAAAGTTTCATGAAAATTAAAACATAACTGTGGCCTCCAGAGGGTGAACAAGGCTTTAAAGAAATTGACCTAGTGACCTAGGTTCTGACCCAACATGACCCATATTCAAACCTGACCGAGATGTCATTATATCAAACATTCTGGTAAAGTTTCTTTAAGATTGAAGCAAAAATTGTAGCTTCTAGAGGGTGAACAACATAAATGATGGTGATGCACAACTCGCATGTGATGGAAACAGGGTGATCACAATAGCGCACATTCAGCACTTTGTGCTCAGGTGAGCTAAAAAATGTGACCTCTAGGGTCTTAAGGTTTTCCTTTGATGTGGCCTGGTGATGTAATTTTTTATTCAAAGCGACCAAGTTTCGAACTTAACCTAGAAATCATCAAGACAAACATTTTGAGCAAGATTCATGATAATTTCTTCAAAAATGTGACCTCCACAGTGTGAACAAGGTTTTCCTTTGAATTGGCCTGGTGACCTAGTTTTTGACCCAAAGTGTTTGTGTTGAGGTTTTACGGCCCAGTCAACCCAATGGGGTCATGTCGAGCGCGGTCAGTTTACCTAACCACATTTTTACTGGGCAGGCTTAGTCCTCTAAGCGGTTAACCAGTATTGTGCACATTCTTTTGCCAGAAACTGACAATTGCCCTTCTTGAATCAGCGGAAGGGAGAGAATGACTGTAGAAAATATTTCATGATCAATCTCCAAGAAAGAATGTTGCCGACCCAAAGTGACTCAGTTTAGAACTGAATCTAGATTTTATAGACGTAAACATTCTGCGTAAGTTTAATTAAGATTGAGTGAAAACTGTAACTTTTAGAGTGTTAATAAACTAATTATTGGTGATGGACAACAAACAATGCACAACAGACAGAGAATGATCACAATAGCTCATCCTAAACAAAAAAGACAAGAGTTAGGATGATTGTGTTGGGGTTTGACATGTCAACCCTTGTGAGTCATTTTGTGTCCTCTCCCAGAGAAACGGAGAAAAGAGATAGAAGAGATAGTAGAAGAGATGAAAGAGAGGAATAGGGAAGAAAGAGGAACAGAAATAAAAGTGAAGAAACAAAAGAGATAAAAGCATTTCCCCCCTCTACCCTACCCTGATACAAGAATAGCAGGCCTTGCCCAACATCAGCTGGACGCCGTGGGGCAAGGACTGTAATTCTGAAGTCAGTAACCACAAGCCACCCGATGAGTGCCCTTGGCTGTGATGAAACATAATATATTATGTCTTTCCTCTTTCTTATTAACAAAACAAAAAAAACAAAAAACAAAAAAAAAAAAAAAATAAAAAACAATCTAACAAAATATTAGACCAATCAATCACCAAAAGTTTCAACTGACCACTTAAAATTTCCAACTGACCACTGAAAATTCTATCCACCACTTAAATTTTCAATCAACCAGTATTTACCACTTCAGGACATATTGACTGGAGGGTTTTAACTGGTTAAAATCATTGGTTAAAACTGCTCATTTTAAACCTCCCAAAACTGATTCTAAGTCTGTGATCTTGACCTCAAGGTCAGTAATGGATGGGACCTATACTGAAAAAAAACTTTAGATTACTATCTAACATTAAGAACTAACCAAATCCATACAGGCTTTCAGGAGATAGATATTTTGAAATTTTACAGTAAAACTTCAATACATGTATGGAAGTTTTAAGTTCAAGATCTGGGCCCAGTTGTTCAAAGCTAATGATGTCGTTAGTTAACGATTCGTTAAAATTTACATCGAGTGATACGCAAATATGCTGAAATTTTTTGCTGAAAAAATGTGAGTAGCTTTTGCAATGCAAAAGCTACTCACATTTTTTCAGCAAAAAATATCAGAATATTGTGTATTGAATCCGCTAAAACAGTTAACGAAATGACCCTTAACGAGCTCGTTAAGCTAACGACGCTTTGAACAAATGGGCCCTGACTATTAGCCCAAACATTAGGACTAAGGTGGTACTTAAACAAGAGGCCCATGGGCCACAATGCTCACCTGAGTTAACTGCTGTAAGTTAATCAATTCATTTACTCATCATTCCCTATTAGCCCGTCAAGTTTCATGGCAATGGCTTTAAACAGTTTTTGAGACACCTTGCTTACAAGGTTAAAATGCTAAAATTTTCAAAGGGTCATAAGTAAAACCAGTTTAAACCCCAGGGGGCTTCATTTGCAGGATTTATGTAGGGGACCACTAAACATTGCTACATACTAAATACATAAACTGTGGGCCTGATGGTTTCAGAGAAGATCTTTTAAGTTTTTTCCCATTATAAGTTTGTGGGAGTAAATAACCCCTGGGGCATGGCCAATTTGGACCCCGGGGGGGGGGGGGGGGGGGGGGGGGGGGCAGGGGCATGGTTGGCAGGATTTATGTAGGGGACCACTAAACATTGCTACATACTAAATATATGAGCTGTGGGCTTCATGGTTTCAGAGATGAACATTTTTTAAGGTTTTCCCATTACATGTATAAGTCTATGGGAGCTAATGACCCCCGGGGCATGGCAGGTTTGGACCCAAGGGCTTGATTGGCAGGATTTATGTAGGAGACCACTAAACACTGCTATATATTTAATCTGTAAGCTCTCTGCCTCATGGTTTCAGAGAAGAAGACTTTTGAAGGTTATTAGCTATATAGCTTTATATATACATATGACACCCTGGGGTGTGGCCAGTTTGGAGCCCAGGGACTTGATTGGCAGGATTCATGTAGGGGACCACTACACATTGCTACATACTCAATATATAAGCAGTGGGCCTCATAGTGTCAGAGAAGAAGATTTTTTAAGCTTTTCGCATTATAAGCCTATGGGAGCTAATGACCCCTGGGGCATGGCCAGTTTGGACCCCATGGGCTTGATTGGCAGGATTTATGTAGTGGACCACTACACATTGCTACATACTAAATAAGCTCTGGGCCTCATGGTTTGAGAAAAGAAGATTTTTAAAGTTTTTCCCATTATAAGTCTATGGGAGCTTATGATTTGTTTGTGTTGAGGTTTTACGGCTCAGTCAACCCAGTGGGGTCATATCAAGCATGGTCAGTTTACCTAACCACGTGTTTACTGGGCAGCCTTAGTTCTCTAAGAGTTTAACCAGTATTGTGCACATTCTTTCGCCAGAAACTGACAACTGCGCTTCTTGAATCAGCGGAAGGGAGAGAATGACCCCTTGGGATGTGGCCAATTTGGACCCCAGGGGCATGGTTGGCAGGATTTATGTAGGAGACCACTTAACATCGCTTCATACTTAATCTATTAGCTCTTGGCCTCATAGTTTTAAAGAAGAACATTTTTTAAGGTTCTTTAGCTATATAGCTCTATATAAGCATATGACCCTGGGGCGTGGCCAATTTGAACCCCAGGGGCTTGATTAGCAGGATTTATGTAGGGGACTACTGCACACTGCTACATACTAAATATAGAAACTCTGGGCCTCATGGTTTCAGGGAAGAACATTTTTTAAGTTTTTCCCATTATAAGTCTATGGGAGCTAATGACCGCCCGGGGTGTGGCCAGTTGGGGCCCCAAGGGCTTGGTTGGCAGGATTTATGTATGGGACAACTAAACATTGCTACACACTAAATATATAAGCTCTAGGCCTCAAGGTTTCAAAAAAGAAGATTTTTTAAGTTTTTCCCATTATGTCTATGGGGGCTATGTACCCCTGGGGCGTGGCCAGTTTGGGCCCCAGGAGCTTGATTGGCAGGATTTATTTAGGGGACCATTAAACATTGCTACATACTAAATATGTAAGCTGTAGGTCTCATGGTTTCAGAGAAGAAGATTTTTTAAGTTTGTCCCATTATAAGTCTATGGGAGCTAATGACCCCCTGGGCATGGCCAGTTTGGACCCCAGGGGCTTGATTGGCATGATTTATGTAGGGGACCACTAAGCATTGCTACATACTAAATATATAAGTTGTGGGCCTCATGGTTTCAGAGAAGAAGATTTTTTTAGCTTTTCCCATTTTAAGTCTATGGGAGCTAATGACCCCCGGGGCATGGCCAGTTTGGATCCCAGGGGCTTGATTGGCAGGATTTACGTAGGGGTCCACTAAACATTGCTACATACTAAATATATAAGCTCAGGGCCCCATGGTTTCAGAGAAGAAGATTTTTTTAGTTTTTCCCATTTTAAGTCTATGGGAGCTAATGACCCCCAGGGCATGGCCAGTTTGGATCCCAGGGGCTTGATTGGTAGGATTTACGTAGGGGACCACTAAACATTGCTACATACTAAATATATTAGCTCAGGGCCCCATGGTTTCAGAGAAGAAGATTTTTTTTTTCCATTATAAGTGTAAGGGAGCTAATGATCCCTGGGGCCTGGCCAGTTTGGACCCCAGAGGCTTGATTGGCAGGATTTATGTAGGGGACCACTAAACATTGCTACATACTATATATATAAGCTCTGAGCCTCATGGTTTCAGAGAATAAGATGTTTTTAAGTTGGGGCCGAGGGGCTTGATTGGCAGGATTTACGTAGGTGACCACTAAACATTGCTACATACTAAATATGTAAGCTTAGGGCCTCATGGTTTCAGAAGAGAAGATTTTTTTTTTCCATTATAAGTGTATGGGAGCTAATGACCCCTGGGGCGTGGCCAGTTTGGACCCCAGGGGCTTGATTGGCAGGATTTATGTAGGGGACCCCAAAACATTGCTACATACTAAATAAGCTCTTGGCCTCATGGTTTCAGAGAAGAAGATTTTTTTAAGTTTTTCCCATTATAAGTCTATGGGAACTAATGACCCCAGGGGCATGACCAGTTTGGGCCCAAGGGGCTCGATTGGCAGGATTTATGTAGGGGACCACTAAACATTGCTACATACTAAATATGTAAGCTTAGGGCCTCATGGTTTCAGAAGAGAAGATTTTTTTTTTCCATTATAAGTGTATGGGAGCTAATGACCCCTGGTGCCTGGCCAGTTTGGACTCCAGAGGCTTAATTGGCAGGATTTATGTAGGGGACCACTAAACATAGCTACATATTACATATATAAGCACTGGACCTCATGGCTTCAGAGAAGACTTGAAATTTGGCCCAGGGGTTTCAGAGGAGAAGTGTTCAAAGGTGTGAACGGACAGACAGAGTGACAGACAGGACGACGGACGGAGAGTGATCACAACAGCTCATCCTGAGCCTTTGGCTCAGATGAGCTAAAAATTTAAGACCAATATCTACCATCATGCCAAACATGAACTAAATATGCCTAAAGGTCTGTATAATGTGAGTTCTTAATACAGCCAGCACACAGCACTAAGATGCACAGTCTTTATAACAAAAATAAAATTCTATAAGATTGCCTTTGGAAACAACAAACATAAAAGAATAAAATCAGAGACTCAGCTTGATTAAGTCTTTTCATTTACAGCAATGTTGTTTGTATTGCATATGCCCCCTAACATTGACTTTAGTGGTATTTGATTCTCAAAGTAACCAAAATGGGCTCAGTGATCCTGAAGGAAATAAAAAATGAAGTTTTTAAAAGTAAAACATATATTAACTAGCAAATACTTAACCTATAGATAATGTGCTATTCTATCCTGTATTTCAAACCTTCCACAGAAAAAAAAACAACAAAAAAACATCAAAGGACTGATAGTCCTAAGAGTCTGCTAGCTTGTAAAGTATTGATGGAGTCCTGTGTATCTTCTATGTAAACACAATACATGCAAAGAGGATAGGTGGCATTCCAATGCTACCAATACTACACCATAAGATGGAGTTCTATGGAATATATCAAGCATCTGGGCATTGTACTTCCTGAAAAGAAGACTTTCTTTAAAAACTCTATTAAATGTACGTCAAGGGAAGACTGCATAAGGGTTGAATGAGAAAGTCATAGCGAGTGCTGTCTCTAAATCAAGGAAAGGATACTCCACTGAGGGTATGATTTT
The DNA here is from genome assembly GCA_964016985.1 of Anodontia alba. Taxonomy (NCBI): domain Eukaryota; kingdom Metazoa; phylum Mollusca; class Bivalvia; order Lucinida; family Lucinidae; genus Anodontia; species Anodontia alba. The sequence continues at coordinate 62,238,552 of OZ024830.1, read as the reverse complement.
TTTTTTTTTTTTTTTTTCACTTTCCAGTGATAATGCTGGTTGTCAAGTGAAAAATAAGATGGCAAATCACATGGCTCTAAATAGTCATGATATGTCTTGGAATTCTTTTTTGCATACTTGTATAATTTATCTCCTGCAAACAGAATTTCATTCATGTTGTTCACATTCCACATGTTGGTACAGATCCTTTTCTGTGCAGCATTCACGAAAAATACTAAACAACATGGTAGGCATTGACGCCCTCTTGAATCAGGATTAAATATCTCATTTCCTTGATGGATACTTCCTTACAATAATACAGATGTATTTCCTTGTAGATTTATATGATCTGATGGACCTGGATTTTGCTCTATATCCATATTTTCACACTTGCTTACAACCAGTGGCTTCATCCAATATTAAATTCACATTCAGAGACAAGGCTTTGTGAGAAAACTTACTATTCCTTGAAAAACAACCAACATGAACACTCTGTACTACATGCTTTCACTATCAATTTCTCAAAATCAGTCAGATAGAAATGCATTCTACTTGTTTTAATGTATAAATAAGAATGGGTCTTTACTGAGGCATCTGTGTGAAACAGATATACATAAATAATCTAACCATGTACTGAAAAACTAAATACAATTATTTCTCTTCTGTTTTGTTTCTTTCTTCACAAAAAATCCATTTTATTATCTGCATATATAAGCCAATGCAGTGATTGGAGTAATGAACCTCTTTACTTTCCAATGAAGTTTATCACCTGATTATTCCAAATGAGTGTACCTCCAGCAGCTATTTCCAAATTCTAGAATTATTAAAATGCAACTCTAGATATGCTCCAGTTCATACAAATTCAACACCTGATGTAGCTCCACGATTATTCTAGTGCAATTTTATAAATTTACTCTATCTTTATCAACTTATTATTAAGACAATTAAGACAAGAGTAGATTAAATAAATTTGAAATGGCTATGTTCAGTCCAGATTAGCTTTAATAACTGATTGTCATTTGCTAGTGCTTCACCTAAGCATCAACAGATTAGCCCGACCAGCTATGCCTACCCTTTTCAGGAGATTTTCAGATGTCCAAAAAAGAAGGGTCATAAACCTATAAATGGGCCAGCAGTGGTAAAACAACCCCGTGTCACTGAGGTGTGAATAAAGTTATTTCATATAGAAGGAATGAATTAAGTGCCTGATTACTTGCTATATTCAATATCGAATAAGTAGATTCTGATTATGTAATTATGTAAATACTGATACCTTTCTTTTCGTTCAGCTTCCGTTGCTAAGCACAACATCAAAGATGGCAAGCGGTCCTACTAATCACCCCATGGCACCCCACGGTACCCCATGACAGCCCACAGCATCAAACTATATGGATATTTATCATAAAATATGTTATAGATGGACAAGTATACTTTTGTAATACTAATCTTCATCTTAATAAACAGAGATTTATATTGATGATGATGACTTGTGTTTGATTTAAAATATTATGTCTAAAACTCTCGTAATTTTTTGCGCCCCATGGCATCAAAATATATGTATATTTACCATAAAATATGTGTTTTAGATGGCCAGTAAAAGTTTTGTAATACTTGTCTCTATCTAAATAAACAGAGTATTTATACTGATGACTTGTGTTTGAACTTGAATATAAAATGTAATTTTAAGTTAAAAATTATTTTTGATAGAGTATCAACTTACACCATTGGTCTCTTTGCTATATTTTAGCGTCAGTTTGAATCTTGGTGTTTAGGCGCCCCGAGATAATCGCTTGAAGTAAGGTTAATGTCTTAAACTATCACAAAATAAACTAATACCCTGGAGTGATTGCATTCAGTTAATAAATACAATGAAATAATTTAGTGCCGTGGAGTGCATTGGGATGCCGTGGGGTGCCATGGGGTGATTAGTAGGACCCCGTGCCGAGTTAACCCCTTGACAAAAGTAGCGTGTGTATTACTACACTGAATTTTGAAGTCTATGCTTCAAATTGCATTATCTAAATTGATTTCAGTTACAGTTATGTTATCGAAATAAAAAAGCCATACAAAATTCCGCTGCTTCATATTCAGTTCACCGTAATAGTGCCGCATTGCGTCTGATTAAGAAGTAGTGCACGTATAAATATACGCATAAATAGCTGTGATGAGAATCCGCTCGTAAAACCCCATGCGATTGCAAAGAGCCTGCTAGCTGTCGCTAGCAGACTCAACAAGAGCTGTCGTAGGACAGCGTAGCTCGCCTGCTGGGTACATTTTATATTGTAACATTTTTATCATTTACCAATGACATATTTTTAAGTCAACCCTTGGGATCACATGGAAGTAGATTGACAAATGGAATGGCTGATCAAATAATTTCAAGATATAAGGCAAAAATCCCTGAATCATGAAATGTAGGTCACACTGACCTAGATATATTTTGATGTCAATCATAGGATCATATGGAACTAATACTTGATTTATGGTATTGCTCAATGAAATAGTATTCAAGGTAAGGACAAAAATCAGTGAACCATGAAATATAGGTCAAATTGAACTATATTGAGGACAATCTTCGGGTCAGATGGAAATTATAATCCAGGTATGATATTTCTGCATCACACTGTCTTCCTTTATAAGGGAAAATCAGTGAACCATGAAATATAGGTCACAGTGTCCTAGAATGATTAAGTCAAATGGGTATGACATATTTCTATGAAATAATTTTCAAGTTATATGGCGAAATCATTCAACCATATAATATAGGTCACACTGACCTAGATGTATTTGTATGTAAATCATTTTGTCACATAGATATAATAATCCAGGTATGACAATTCTCCATGAAATAGTAATAAAAATAAGAGGCAAAATCACTGAAGCATGAAATATAGGTCACAATGACCTAGATATAGTAAGTGGTCATTCATTGGGTCACATGGAACTAATATCCCAGGTGTGACATTTATCCAACAAATAGTATTCAAGATATAAGGCAAAATCACTGAACCATGAAATATAGGTCACACCAACAGAGATATATTTTGATGTCAATAACTGGGTCACAAGGAACTAATATCCCAGGTGTGACATTTATCCAACAAATAGTATTCACGATATAAGGCAAAATCACTGAACCATGAAATATAGGTCACAATGACCTAGATATAGTAAGTGGTCATTCATTGGGTCACATGGAAGTAATATCCCAGGTGTGACATTTATCCAACAAATAGTATTCAAGATATAAGGCAAAATCACTGGACCGTGAAATCTAGGTGACCTGGACCGTAAAATGTAGGTCACCATGACCTTCACTCTCTTACACTTAAACCAATGTCATATAGTTAGCTGATGTATAACCAGTTGTGTCTATAACCTGTAGGCATATAAGATTTTACAAATGTGTCCTAGATTTTGACCCCTAGCCCCACTCCAAGGCCCACCCTGAGGTATGAACCCAGGGGTATGTTCTTTTGGAATCTCAGAAGACTCCTCCAGGTACCCAAATTCTAAATATGAATGCTCTATGAGGAGTGAAAGTCAAGATATAAGAATTTGAAAAACTTAACACAGTATTACAAAGGTGTCCTAGATTCTGACCCCTAGCCACACCCAGGGGCATGAACCCAGTTGAGATATAAGCATTTGAAAAACTTTAACGCAGTGTGACGGGAACGGGAACGCAAACGCAAACGCAAACGCGGACGACCGGGGTGACTACAATAGCTCTCCTTGTACTTTGTACAGGCAGGCTAAAAACAAAAAAAAAACTCTTGGAATAAGATCATTCATGGTATAAATCCTAAGAATCAGCCAATTCCAACATTAATAACATATCTTAAGGTGTTAATACCTTATATGTTAACAGTAGACTCTGGAGGTTGCCAGTTTCTCAAACCTCAGAGGCCTGAATTCCTGCACCCCCCCTCCCCCAACATTAATAACATATCTTAAGGTGTTAATACCTTATATGTTAACAGTAGACTCTGAAGGTTGCCAGTTTCTCAAACCTCAGAGGCCTGAATTCCTGCACCCTCTCTCTCTCCCCTCCCCCTCCCCCCCCCCCCCCCCCCCAAAAGATAGCTGTCTATCTTTGAATTACAAATAAAATAAGGAAATATCTTCCCCTATGAGTTTCCTGTAGATAACCTACACATCTAGAAGTTTAATTATAAATCCTAGAAATCTAATGATTATCTAAGTTATTAAATGGTCAAATAATTGGAATCTGGTTAATTGGACCGGGGTCTGGGAAGGGCTGCGGTTTGTGATTGTGGCACTCCCTGGTCTTTTCTCTTACCTTTTTTTGTAATTATTCCTTTGCATTTCGAGCTAAACAGGAATAATAATAATAATAACCTGGGTAAATGGACTAATCTAATTCTTGCCGAATACCCAGTTTATCCATCAATAATAGAGAACATATGATTGATAATTTTATATCTTGCCAGTCAGACTGTGATAACGAATCTTAGTCAGGGCAACTGATATTAGAAAAATATTGTCTATTTCTTCATATGAAGAGGGACAATTTGAATAAATTTTAACACTAAACTTCTACCAGAGGATATTTAGGAAACGTTTGTATCCTTGGTAAGGTTAATAGAAGAAAGAAAGACTGCAAACATCATAGCGTAGAGTTTGGCAGCTGTAAATTTTCTAATAAGAGGAAAGGCTGATAACCCAGCTAACTGTATGACAGCCTCCTAAAAGATCTTACTATATTGATAAAAGCTCTAGTTAATTTAAGAAGAACTGGCTAGAATCAATTCTGTTACCAGATCCAGATTATTTTTAGTCAAGACTCAAAGGTACATTGGTAATTTGACTATTGCGGAAGAGAAGCCAATACCGATTCAACCTTCTTCTATGACACAATTACAATATAGTAAATTCTGACTCCAGAAATGCTAAAACTTCCTCCACAAGATGAGAATTAGGAAGTGTATTATGTAAGTGTACCATACGAATCAGACAGGTACTAATTCTAATATCTCTGATAACCAAAGGCGAAGAGGTTCAGAGAAGTAATTAACTATTCTCTATATATATCTGGAATAGTGAGAATAGATAATATTATCATTTATAATATATATATGATAGCCAGAAATTCCTGTTATGGATAATTCATTTGTCGTGACTAATTCAAGTTGGATATAAATTGGTTTATAATATATCACTTCATAGAAATATATAAGATGTTCCAGTTTATGGATGAATCATTTATCGTGACAGTAAGATTATCCAAGGAAACTAGTTATAAGTATAATATAACTGTAATGATTGTATAAAATGATAAACACTCTATTTGTTATATATATATATATATATATATATATATATATATATATATATATATTTATATATATATATATATTAGTCTTGAACATATAAGTGGTTTTAAGACATATTACTTAATAGTTATAAAACTTTCTGAAATATAACTATTTTGGAGACTTTATCACATTTGGGAAGAGAAATGGTACTCCCATATTTCTTTGCGTAAATTGGGAGATTTATATTATAATCCCGTTGTGTTATCAATTCTTAGCACAAGGGTGAAGATGTATTGTATGGCTTTTTATTCACCAAATTGTTTGCCATATTAGTTTTAGGATAGATGAATATTAATCTTCTATCCGAAATATAAGAATGGAAACTCATTATTCCTCTGTTCGAAGATAGAAAATGAGTTCTCTATCTATAATGATTGCATCAATTATTGTTTGTTTGTGTTGAGGATTTACGGTCCAGTCAACCCAATGGGGTCATGTCGAGCGCGGTCAGTTTACCTAACCACATGTTTACTGGCCAGGCTTAGTCCTCTAAGCGGTTAACCAGTATTGTGCACATTCTTTCGCCAGAAACTGACAACTGCCCTTCTTGAATCAGCGGAAGGGAGAGAATGACCGTAGAAAATATTTCATGATCAATCTCTACGAAAGAATGTTGCCGACCTCGGCGGGGGTTGAACCCACGACCTCCTGGTCTCCAGGGATCCAGTACACCTCGAACAAGAGCGGATATTGATCATAGTTAAACGAACAAATTTGTGTTGGTAATTACACCAGAAGTATGTAATTTGTCGTATATGCGCAATTTGCATATTTAATGTAGATTTAAGTGGAACAGAACTTGCCGATCGGCGGGGGGTAAAAAATCGAGGCGGGTGGTAATGAGAATCTAACAATTAATTTATTATGGCCTTAAGGTACATTCCTAAATTGCTGGAACAAGGATGGGAAGATCCAACAGTAAAACGTAAATACAGAACTTCCTTAAATGGACAACTTAATCGTATAAGAGATCCATTATAATTTTAGAGACAGTCCAGTCTTATGATGTTATCGATTATGTTCTGACTTAGATGTCTTATTTTTAAATGGAAATATCTGTCATCGGAGATTGCCACATTATCTTTAGGGTTCAATAAATCCGGGAGAGATCGCAACTTTCCGGCTTGTACCCTTTCCATTACTTGTTAACGGAGACGTTCTGTTTCCTAATAATGAGAAGATTTTGTTTGTTTGATTTGGGCTTAACGTCGCTTTCAACCTTTTTCAGTCATATCGCGACGGTGTCTGGATGTGGCAGGGAGCTCAATGCTCACTTTTAGAGTGCTGCCTCACTGAAATATCACGCCCCAGACACTTTGACATGATATTCCACCCAGTCACATTATACTGACACTGAGCTGACCAGTTCTAGCTCTACTTTCTTAATGCTGAGCGCCAAGCGAAAGAGCAGCTAGTACCATTTTTAAAGTCTTTGGTATGACCTGGCCAGGGATCGAACCCGCAACCTCCCGGTCACAAAGCGGACGCTCTACCACTGAGCCACTGTGCCGGTACAATAATGAGAAGAAAACTGGCTCTTATTTTTAGAACATACGAGAGATGAGGAATATAATTATTTAGCCCCTGAAATATTATCTAAAAATTTACAGGACTTTATTTTCTTCACTGCTTTGTTAGTATACAATTCTTCTCCCATTGTAATATCTGTTGACGTGTGAAGACAGACCATGGAAGAATTGGTTTATGACTTACATTTGTCAATGATGTTTAGAGAAGGTAAAAACTACTCATTATGTAAGTTTTCCTCTTAGAAATTTCCTTTTGTATTAGACTTAAGGAAATTAATATTGGACCTATACAATATGTGTGTCTAGGTCTGTAATTATTATCAGCTGAATAGGTTTCTAAACAATCCAGTAGCCTAATATAATTTGTTAGTCTTTGAAGAAGCCAAAACGTAAATTTTTTAATTAGATTTATAACTTCTTGAACTAAGATAATTTTGTTAAGGAAATTATAATAACATTATCGAATTTTTAAATGCCTTAATCTATATGAATATATACATGTATATACATATCCATACCTATATATAATATACATATACGCTTATATATACATATATATATATATCTATATATATGTTTATTTACCTTTTCCAAGAGTCTGAACAAGACATAATTGACATGGACTCTTGTTACAGGAATAAATAATTATGAGTGAGCAATTGGTATGGGAACTAAATCCTTAAATACTTATTGTTTCTCAGAAAATAAAGAATATTTACCTCTATTAGACTTTTATGCGAGTTAAATCTATAGGGGAATTAAATTATAGATATTTATATTACACATGAAAAGTCAAAACTTTTAACATTTGATGTGTATATGATCCAATCTATTCTATATAATTTAGATCTACTTAAAATATTTATATATATTAGATAGAACAGAACTAATAAGAAATTAAGTCAATCCATGCATAGTTCTGTTCTGATAGTAACATATAATGTGTATGATCTTCTAAATTTTCCGGGAATCTGATCGGTAATTTTTTTAGAAGATTGATAATTATATTAACAAAGAATCAGGAGTCTTTTCGATTCCTAGATAATGCATAAATTTTAAAGAAAAAATTAGGAATCTTAAATATTATTCTATCAGGTTGCAATATCATTCGAACCAGCCACCTAATAAAATAAAATGTTTTCTACCCAACTTATCAGATTGTAGTTTAATCTGAAGGAAAAACAACCTGTATAAGTTAGGTACTTTTCAACCACTTTTTAGTTGATCGTAACAACCTGAGGGGAAAAATTTAGATTATGATACCATGATGATCATAACTAAGAATCCAGAAAGTATAAGAAAGAAATTAATAATTTCTTTCTGAATTATATTAATTTCTGTTCTTTGTTTCTTCCGAAAGAGAAACAAATACCATTAAGAAAAAAAAGGAGAAGATAGGTAAACAATATATTTATCTTCTCTTCTTATATTATCAAATTACAGCATGGAGCTAATCCTCAGTCATAACATCTTACAGGGTAAAGATCCTGCTGCAGTAAGATAAAAGATGAACTATAATCTTTCAAATATTATAAGTTGTTCGATCATAATATACTTTCAGATTATACTAACAAATATCTAGGATTCTGAGTCTAATTCGATAATGACTGCATAGAATAGTATGGTCGTTTTTTCTGTGGAAGGTGTGAATACAGAATAGAATATTTCCACAGAAAAGAAAGTGACACGTGATCATTAAAGTTTGAAGAGTTATATCACACAGGTAACTGCCTAAGGATTAAGACTCCTTAAGACTACTGAACTGTCGTTTTATCTGTGGAAGGTTTGAAATACAGAACAGAATAGCACATTATCTATAGGTTAATGTAGTGTGCAGTTAAAATATAATCTGCATTACAGGAGATGTTTAACTTAAGGGCTGCCATGATCTTATGCTACTTTGACAATAAACATGGAAATGGATTAAAACTGGAAATGGTTGAAACTTGGTTCTTTGGAAATGGTAATGCTATAAAAATAAGTTATGTACTGCTGCAATAGATGGCCGTGTCGCAAGATAAATATGATATGCAAAATATGTCTACTTTTGCCTGCTCAGATCAAATACATAATAATCACCTTTTTTATCTTTGGGAAGGAAATTTCTGGATCATCAGTAATGCTTCCTGGATCAGATCCTGAAAATTCACTTAATAATCGTCTTTTCCTTGAGCTTTTCTTGACTGCTTCAATCTTCTTTGGGGAATTTTTTTTCGATGTAGATGCAGACACTTTCCGTTCTGACCGTCGTCTTGGTGGTGAAGATTTCTGATGGTCTCCCTCTGTTTTTAATCCTGTATTAGACACTGACTTCCGTTTCTCTCTTAGCTCATTCTGTATTCCAACACTTTTTGGGGACATGGACTTCCTTGGAAATGTTAACTTATAGCTTGAAGCTTCTTTTCCTGCCAATTTCTCGGAAATCATAGCTTCAGTTTCACTAACAGTATAAGAAACTGTTTTTCTAGCAGAGTGGAATACTGCTGCAGTTTCTTCAGATGCAGTTGCAATTTCTTCGGAAGCAGATTTATGATGTCGAGTTTTGTACACCTTTTGTTTAGCACCATATTCTTCAGCTGTCTTATCAGGATTACCCACTGACTTTAATATAGACCTCCTTGTTTTTCTGATTTCACTGCCTAACTGTTCAGTTTCAGAATGGAATTCAAATATATCTGACTGTTCCTCTTTGGGTTCAGTGACTTTCCCATGATAATATTCTCTTTCTTGTTTATCTGATGATTTTCTTTGCTTTCTTGCTGATGGACCAAAGTCAAAATTACCTTCTGGTGTAGACATGACTTCTTTAGATCGTAAATTTTTAATTTTACATTCTCTTTCTATAAATGTATCATCAGCTGTCACTGGGATATGTGGTGACTTCAAATGCTGAGCTAAATTTGGTACAATCTCTACATCTGATTCAGACTCAGTGTCCATGGTTGTTTCATCTAATTTCTTCTGTTCTAATTCAGGATTTGAAATTCTCTTCAAAGTGTGAAACTTTCTTTCTGAACTCGGTATTATAATATCAGAACTATCTATCCCAGTTGGCTCAACCTTATTTGGTGACCTTAGATTATATATTGTTACACTCCTTGGTGACTGTTTTCCTGCAGATTTAACTGGGATATTTTCCAAACGGTTATCAGTGTTTGCAGCTGCCATTTTTGGAGATTTTCGCCTGAAATCTGAATTTACTATCACAGCAGTACTGGTCTTTTTTGGAGTTTGTTGGTTTAGTTTCATTTCTAATTCAACTTTCTCTTCTTTACCTTCAGTGTCTGACACCAAATCTATTACTGACGTCATAGACTCATTCTTATCTGTGGCATTATTACCATCATCCATAGTCTTACCAACTAACTGGATAGGCAGTGTTCCTGAAATAGCCTCTTGCTTACTTGCAGTATCAGGTTTTGAAATACAAGACCCTGAATCATTTTTACCTTCATCGTTTCTGGCTAGCTCAGTCTGATATTCAACCAGATCATCTTTATGCCCTAACCTTGAGGATTCTTCTGTATGGAAAGAATATTTTGTCTCTGTTTCAGTCTCTGTTTCATCATCAGATTGAGATGCTATTTCAATGCACGTGTCTGATGTTTCCCCGAAGCATTTTTCTTGTTTAGATTGACTTTCTTCAGAATCATCCTTTTCACTATCATACATTCTGTCTATTTGCATAACACTACTGAGATTTTCAAACATTTTCTTTGCAGAGAGTCTCCCTGATCTGTTTTGTGCAGTAATTTCTTCAGCATTAGCTTCAGAATCAGCAGTATTGCAATGTTCTGAAATGTTTATGATAAGAGTTTTATTAAATTCTTCCATAGATCCAGAAACTTTTTTAACAGCCAATTCACTCACTGTCTCTTTTTTTCTAGGAGTTTTCTTTAAAGCTTTTACTAAAAATTTTTCTTCAATACTCTTTTTTGGTAATGAAATTGTTTTTTGCTCCGAAAATTCAGTTTCTTCCGGTGTTCTTTTTAAGCTTTTCTTTTCAGATGATTTTGCGCTGTTTCTGTTTTCAAAAGCCATCTCATCATTGGCACTGAATTTAACAGGAGTTTCACTGCATTTACTTGTATCAGTCAGTTCATTTTCTTTCACTGGTCCTCTATCAGGTATTTTTTTTATTTCATCAATAACCTTTTTGTATAATTGTCTTGGACTATCACTCTTCTCCACATCACCAAAATAATTTTCCTCTTTCAGCTGAGGTTCTTGAAAGCTTTCAGCTTCACTATTAAGACTATCAGCAGACTGTGACAGGTATTTTTTAAAAGACGAACTGGGTGACTTGAAAGGCACACCACCAACATATTTTTCTGTCTTATCAAGTTCTGACTCTTCTGTTATCTGACTGTCAACACTACTATCAGATGCTTTACTGTGCTTTTTCTTCCTTTTAGTTCTCACAGGAGAGTTTTCTGTTCTAACTTCCACATCTGTGGTTTGTGAAATTCTATCACCATTCTTTTTGTTTTTATTCTCATTGTGTTTAGTGCATTTTCTTTGTGCATTCAAGTCTTCATCTTTCAAAAGTCTGTCTTTACATTCAAAAGAATCTTTAGATATTTTATCATCATCTGTATCTGATCCAGCAATGATTTGTCTGTCCTTTCCTAAATGGATTATGGTAATTTCTTCCTCAGAAGAAAATACATCTGACCTATTTACATTTGACTGATTTGCTGTATCAGTAATTAACACATCCTGACTAGAAGTAGCAGACTGATTAATACATTCTAATGTACTTTCCAAAGAAATATGTTCATTTTCAGAGATGGACTGATCTGTTTCTGACAAAACTAATACAGGATCTTCTTCTACTTCAGTGTTACTTCGTTTAATTACTATACTCTTTAACTTCATAGGGGATTTCTCTTGTTTTTCACTTTCTGAACTTTTGGTTGGTGTACCATTATCTTCAGATTTCTTTTCTGTATCATCATCTGTGTGCTCTTCTAGGGAAAGTCTGCTTTCTGAAGATGACTTTGCTGTCTTTTCTCTTCTTTCCTTTGCTCCTTTTGATGAGTTTATCTTTTTTACAGAGTCACTTTTGACTACAGATTTCTTTTTTCTATTGTTAACAGATTCATCTGAAAAAAATTCACTGAAGTTGTTTTCTTCATCAGTTATCAGTTCTGATGCATCCATGGATTGCTGTGAACTGTCCTTATTCTTATCAAGTGCTTTGTCTTCTATTTCAGAGTGAACTTCCATTTCTTTTCCTGCATCATTAGCTAAATTCTGAACAGTTTCTATTGAAATAAGTTCAGAGGTGAAAAATTCTTTATCAATAATACCATCCCCTAACAGTTTTTTATCAATCTGAAATGGTTTGGTGGGAGAAACATCCAGCATGTTTTCTATTTCTGCCATGGTCTTTAGAACAAGTATTTTATGGTCATCAGTCTTCTCTGGATTTTCCTCTTGTTTATTTTCCTGTAAAAGAAATACACATCATTAAGCTCCTTGTAGAGCTTTTACATATTTTCTTATTATAAATGCGCCTATTGTGTTTTTGAAATCCACTAGTCAAACATTTTTATTTGGCATTATATTCTGAACAAGAGCTGCAGCATGACATAGAGGCACCCCTGAGCTCTGGATTGTTTATCATATGTAAAATTTCATTTCTAAGCATTAACCACCTCAAGGCAATTGGTGGATGTTAGGAATTCATTGAATAAAACGTTATTATACTATCCATCAGCTAACAAAAAATCAACCAAATACACAAAGGCATTCAGAAGGTGTAGATCCTCTAAAATTTAAACAAAAAATTTAAACATTGTGAGTGAGAATAATTTCAAAATAATATATATGTATATCTAGTGATACCCAGTAAAGGCCACAATCATGAAACATACCCCTCCAAAGGTACCAATTAAGCTCAGAATGACAGAAAACTAGAAATTGTGTTTGTAAAACACTATGTCTCCGACCATGTGCTTGCCTCTAAAGACAATATAAGGTAAAAATGGCAAAGAGCCATAACTTGTGAAGTACTTTTCTGATTTTAATCGGAAGTTAATCAGGTCATCTTCTGAGCAATGTCAACCTATTCATCTAGTTATGGGGCTCTAGCTCCTACAGTTTTTGAGATATTTTGCTAACAAGAGAAAACTGCCAAAATTTACAAAGCACTCATCAGGCTGTCCAGCACTTTTTGAAAGAAAATTAGGGCTAATTTTAGGGACAAAAATAAGAATTTTTAGGGCTAATTTAGCACTAAAATTAGGAATTTTGTAAATAAAACAGGGCATGTGAAGACATTCAAATGGTCTTACCTTTGCATACAGCTCAGCAAAGATCAGATGCCATTTTCTGTTTCATCATCTCTTATTTCCCATTCTATGTATGCATTTATTTTTTACTAGATACCATGTTGCATCAGAAACCAAGTGGATTTGTGGTCTGCCATAGATTATGACATTGAGATTTTAGGTTTGAAGAAGCATTTCAGAGCATAAAATAATGTCATCTTTCAAATTAGCAAGCTTTTATGATTTCAAGCACCTCAAACATGTTAAAATGTCTTGATTTCTTAAAGGGCATGGCACAGCAAAAATTTTGGTACCAGAAAATGGAATATATTTGTAAGTTCTATGGCTAAAATATGACAGAATTCCTTGTAATTTAAAGGAAGGACCTCCTGTCAATTGTGATTAGTCTGTTTTAAGGTAAACACATTGTTAAAAAAAAGTACCTTGTGACAAACGGTGGGATCTAAAAAATTCAACAAGACCTTGATCACCATTATTTGTTTTCTGGTTGAACACATATGAAGTTTTAGAAACTGAATCCAAAATTTGGCCAAATATCTACAGACAAGACAAACTGATATCTGCTGTAAATAAACCTATTAAAGCATACATACCCTGTACTGATCAAGATTTTCAGGTAAAAAAAAATAAATATATATAAATAGAAATAGTAACAGCATAAAAAAAATACAAATAATTTTTCAGTCTGATTAAATTTTTGGAGAGAGATTTGGTGATTTTGTTATGCAATAATGGTTCATTTGGCTTTGACAAAGAGATATTATGGTTAAAATAACACTATCCTTTTTCACCAGTAATTGAGTAATTTTTCATATACAAATGTGTTGAAACACTTCTATACTTGCAACAATATTGTATCTTTGAATTCTGCAAGCTTTTTTGAATAACTTTACATGTCTGCGGACAAGACATATTTTATAAAGGACTTATTTAAGGAACTTAACAACAGTCATTTCAGTAAGTTATTTATAAGATTAACTACTGCCTTATAATGCTAAAACATGTTCATATTCGTTGAATTATTCATGGTTTTAGAAATTTAGGGTGTCTACAGACAAGGCAAGTTTTGTGTGTACTGAACAAAATACCAAACTTGAAAAACTTGAGTGCTTCTAACACTTAACTCTTAACAAAGAAAAATTAAAACTTGTAACTGAAAGTAAAGGGGCTTGTTTATGGGCTAGGCAACATCCCTTACTTTGTATCCCTTATCTGAAACTAAAGAGAATAGAATGGCTAAGTAACAGGACTTTAATACTCTCCAAATATTGGCATGTATGGTGAGAGCCTCTTCTTACAACTGTGTTATCCATATATTTATTTATCCTCTATTTAAAATAAGAATGCCTCCGAACACAGCTGGAAAATGCCTTAATCACACCTCCTCTTTACTACTGCTTTTCAATCTGCACTGACAAAATATTGAGCTGCATAATGACACAACCTACTAAATAACATGTGCTCACAGGGAAGATTCAGAACAGTATCTACATCTTCCAAGTTTATTTGTTTGTGTTGAGGTTTTACAGCCCAGTCAACCCAATGGGGTTATGTCGAGCATGGTCAGTTTACCTAACCACACTTTACTGGGCAGGCTTAGTCCTCTAAGCGGTTAACCAGTATTGTGCACATTCTTTTGCCAGAAACTGACAACTGCCCTTCTTGAATCAGCGGAAGCTTCCGTTTAATCAGTGTTCAATGTGAGCATGTGAATGATCTTAAATGGATTCTTAACTACAATCCAAAAAGCTGATCAGACTGAGCAAGCATTACAGTAATGTTGATCCAAGTCCTAGCTGGAAACATGTCACTTTGTCATTGCTAGTCTTACTGTTGATCAATTTTATTGTTCCACTGATTTGAAGTTTTGTAATATTTTTAATATTTATTGGGACACATGAAAATTGTAGCCATTATGAAATGAGTCCAAAAGATGTGAATGGGTTTTGACATTATATGTCTGTGTTTTCATGAGTTAATGGACATATTGGGCAATATTTCTGTCTGTATTTCATTGTGAATTGAAACTTTTACTGATGAAATCGCTGTACATATTATTCTGAAGCCGAATCATGTAGTTTACCCCTCAAAAACTTGTTGTAATTCAAAGTATGGACAAGACATTTTTGTATTTATGTGCTCATATATATTTGTTAAACTTAGTTGCCATTCATATAGTATTACATGTATGTAGGTCCTTATGGCCACATCTATTACATAAACACCACTTGTATCTGGACACATGGATCCACTGGTCAACTGCCTTTCACTGCCAGCTCTGAACTAGACAAAGTGCCCAGTGGGGCACATATACCCCTGACCAGCGCTACCGCCACTTTTTAAAGAGCACAAAGTATGTAGCTTTGACTCTGGAGATGGCAGTTGTATGCTATATGTTATAACATTGAAAAAAATTCAATCACACATAATATGAAGCCCTTGACCTCAAAGGTTAGGCACAGGTGCAGGGATTGAGCTAAATAAAACTTTAGCCCTATAACTATCACCATATACCAGTGAAATCAGTCTTTATAATATAAGCAAAAATGACATTTGTATGAAACGTCTGTGACCTTGACTTAAAAGCCATGCCCCAGCCTGGGGATGGTGCAGAGAAAAACTTCAGACCTATATATACCATCATGCTTAATATTAATGAAACCAACAAAAGGGTCTTCATAATATAGCTATATAAACTTAGATGCAAATTTTTTTTTTTTACTTTTATATGAAATTTCTAAGTCTGTGACCTTGACCTCAAGGTCATACCCCAGGATAAGGATGATGCTGAGTAAAACTCTAGACCTATATCTACCAACATGTAAAATATAAATGAAATTCCTCAAAGGGTCTTGATGGTATAGCTATATAATCATAAACACAAAAATTTTGACATATTTATTTATGAAAATTCTAAGTCCGTGACCTTGACCCCAACATTATTCCCCGGGATAGGGTTGGTGCTGATAAAAACTTAAGCCCTATATCTACCATCAGGCCAAACATGAATTAAATCCATCAAAGGCTCTTCATAATATAAGGTCTTATAAACTTTAACGTAAAAACTTTGACCCTAAGACAAAAATAAATTGATTGTGTTGGGGTTTAACGACACGTCAACCCTTGTGGGTCATTTTGTGTCGTCTCCCAGAGAAAGGGAGAAGAGTGACAGAAGAGATAGTCGAAGAGATGAGAGAGGAACAGGGAAGAAAGAGGAACAGGAATGAAAGTGAAGAAACAGAAGAAATAAAAACATTCCCCCTCTACCCTTACCTGCTACAAGGATAGCAGGCCTTGCCCAACTGTAAGCCAATATCAGTTGGGCGCCCCGGTGACATAAGATACACGACACCTTCGCACCACCCAACCACCCCGAGACAAAAATAAAGTATGAACGAATAATGCTTCAACAGATGGATGGACAGACAAACAGATTCCTTGCTGATACCTATATCCGCTGGACCTTTCAATTAGGGGATAATAAAATTTAACAAAAGGTCTTGATGATATGGCTATATAAACTTAAAAGCAAAAACTTTTACTTTTAAATGAAACTTCTAAGTTCGTGACCTTGACCTCGGTCACACCCGGTGTGGGGATCATATGGAGTAAGACTCTAGGCCGATATATAGCAACATGTCAAATATAAATGAAATTCCACAAGGGTCTTGATGATACAGCTATATAAACTTAAACACAAAAATTTTGACATTTTTATGAAAATTGGAAGTCCGTGACCTTGACCCAAAGGTCACCCCCGGGGTGGGGATGGTGCCAATAAAAACTTTAGAGCTATATCTACCATCATGCCAAACATGAATGAAATCCATCAAAGGGTCTTCAAAATATGAGGTCTTATAAACTTTAACGCAAAATAAAGTATGAACGAATAATGCATCAACGGATGGACGGACAGACCAACAGATTCCTTGCTGATAGCTATATCCGCTGGACCTTTCAATTAGGGAATACTGAAATTTAACAAAAGGTCTTGATGATATGGCTATATAAACTTAAACGCAAAATTATTTTACTTTTATATGAAAATCCTAAGTTCGTGACCTTGACCTCGGTCACACCCTGAGTGGGGATCATGCGGAGTAAGACTCTAGGCTGATATCTAGTAACATGTCAAATATAAATGAAATTCCTAAAGGGTCTTGATGATATAGCTATATAAACTTAAACACAAAAAACTTTGACTTTTTTATGAAAATTCGAAGTCCGTGACCTTGACCCCAAGGTCACCCCCGGGGTGGGGATGGTGCTGATAAAAACTTTAGACCTATATCTACCATCATGCCAAATATGAATGAAATCCATCAAAGGGTCTTCAAAATATGAGGTCTTATAAACTTTAACGCAAAAACTTCAACCCTGTGACGGAAAGACGAACGAACGAACGTACGTACGAACGAACGAACAGATGAACGGAAAAGCGAAAACTATATACCCCCACATACTTCGTATGTCGGGGGTATAATAAGAACTGTAAACTACACATTTAGTATGAAAACATTTTCAAAATTGCAGGAAACATAAAAAAATAGGAATTGGAATGGAAAATTAGGGCTTTTTTTAGGAATTCCCTTTGGATTTTTCACTTTTTTAGGAATTTTAGCAAAACTGAAAAAAAATTAGGATTTTTTAGGAATTTTAGGGCTGCTGGACAGCCTGACTCATGAAATATTTTTCAGAATTTATTCAAAAGTTAACAGGTCATCTACTCATCATTACAAATCAAAGTTTCAAGGCTCTGGCTCCAACAGTTTTTGAGATACAGTTGACTCTCGTTATCTCGACCCCTCTTATCTCGATCCTATCACTTATGTCGAACTGATTTCTAAGTCCCGATTATTTTCCCTATGTATTTATTGTATTTCAGCTTCGCGATTGTCAAACTACTTTTATGTCGACACATCGGCTATCTCGTCCATCATTTTCAGTCCCTGAATATATTTTTCACAGGTTTTACTACCGCCTATCTCAAACTCGGACCATGACGAAGGAAAAAAATGTAAGATGCGGCACCGCAGGTCTCTCAGTTAATGAAAATCATAATAGGCCATTGATAAATAAATCAATAGTTTAATTTTCCCCTTTGTCCAGGTAATTACAAACAACACAAACAATGTCTAAAATCCGTAATTATGAAATCACGTGCATGTCAATGTCTAGTCAGGTTTGACACACGGCGCTCAACACCGTCTCGTGTCATTGATTTGTAAGATAAAAAGCGGCTCAGAATAGTGTTATGGAAGATTAATCAACGAAGTTTCTTTAATTTATTGTTTAGATATGCTCTTCACTATTGAGTACTGTCCGTCTGAATGATATAGCGTCTTCAAGAAAAGTCAGTGCGCGACTCAGATCAGCCTGTATTGATCAGGCTAGCTAAGTCTGAATCTTTGCTTGTTACTCTTTGGTCAGGCGGTGCTCTTTGGTAAGCCCAAATAAGGCTCATGCGTATAATGGAAAATTCGTGGGCGTGCAGGCTGATCCGAGTCTTTGACAGTCGCACAGTCTTCTAATAGGAGTTGTTGTGCACGGCCTCAAATAGACGAATTACACGTGGGTACTGATGTTAACCCTTCCGACCCTGTAGACTGGTACAGATACCCGCACAAATAGTGTAGGTCCAGATGAGACTGTTCATAATGAGATTTCTCTGCAGGATCTACAGTTTGCCGTGCTGAGATGGTTCGTTTATGCCAGGGGAGATAATCCAAACTAGCACAGCTGCCGCTTAACATTGTAAGCGTTTTATGCAAAAGCGGAAACCAGTCAACTCTTTATCGAGTCATCTATGTGAAGGGAGCTAATCCAAACCAGTTCATAACGTACAGCTAACACAACCCGGAAACCAGTAATTTATTTATACAATGTAGCTCGTATGGAAATCCAAATTTGCAGGAGTATTAAAAGACAACAAGAGACGTTTGAAATTTATTATTATTAACATTTATTGATGATATTATTCCAAGAGAACCATTGCATCTCCTAAAACAAACAGTAACAATGCAAACTGAAGTACGCGTAAATTATTTAAATTGACACATACATGTGCCTTCCAAGCACGTTTGGCGAACAGGGAGGCGAACAGTCGTCATACCTATGACGTCACAATTTGGTTGTCTCGAACTACTGATAACTCAAACATTTTTATCAGGTCCCGTGAAGTTCGACATAACGAGAGTCGACTGTATTTTGCTGACAAGGTTAAAATGTCCAAAATTACAAAGGGCCATAGCTCATGGAGTGTTTTTCAGAATTTATTCAAAAGTTATTCAGGTTGTCTACTCATACTACCAATCATTAGTGATCTTGCCATAGAAAGGTCAATGGTCATCCTAGGATCATTATTAGACTAAACTTGGTGGACCTTAAGTCCCAGACCCTATATACCAAGATCCAGCCTTGACGCTTTCTTGGTTTGTGAGAAGGAGATTTTTAGGTGTTTTTTACCATATATGGGCATGAGGAATGGTCAACAGTAAAATTGTTGGCAGCCTTAAACCTGCTTTCTTTCAATTCAACTTCAAGATACCTTGACGATTTATTAAATATTGACAATATTTACTTTGACCAAATGGTGGACCGCATATACCATACAGAACTCCAATTAAATAGCACAAATTCTTCCGATACTGAGGCACCTTTTTTGGATTTGAATCTATGTATATCTAATGGTACAGTTTCCACCAAAATTTATGATAAACAGGACGATTTTGATATAGTAAATTTTCCTTTTTTCAGGATGGCGATGTCCCCCAGTGTACCTCATATGGGATAAACATATCTCAACTTATTAGATTCGCCAGAGCTTCTTCAAATCTTAATGACTTTAACTACCGTAATTAAGCCCTTACTGCCAAACTTCTTAGGCAGGGCTATCGTTATTTTAAACTTCGTAAGGCGTTTTCGAAATTTTATCGCAGACGCAGTGCCTTGTTAGAAAAATATAGCGTCAGTCTGAAAATACTTCTGCAACAAGGTATATCGGAACCAGAATTTTATGGTGACATAGTGTACAGATTTAGAAAAATTGTAGGTAAATCTAAGTTTTCGGAGCAATTCAGAAAACTTATAAACCATTATAAAAGAATTGGCTATAGCCTGGATATTATGCGGCAGACTGCATGCCTAGTTGTCAACCCAATCACTGTTGATGGCTATGCTTCACTCTTTAATTGCACGAAGGCAGTTCGGGCCTCAGACTCAATGACGGCCTCTTCCTAAAACTTTAACCAGTGGGTTGGGGCTTTGGCTTGGCCCGCCGTGGTTCAACTATTGGTTTTCATTTACTCTGGCATACAGTAGAATTAGCCATGAGTACTCGTCTTTGTTTATTACAGTGATTAATTTGATTTTTATGTTTTCGCTTTGATGCATTGAGTTGGGAGCCTTTATGCAAACCGAATTTTTATGTATTTCTGTATTAAGAGTAGCATCGGGACCCAGGGTGAAGTTGGTTAGCTGTAAAAGTGCTTTAAACCCCCTCCAGTGGTTTACTCTACTGACCATTCTAAGGCGGTGGTCCCGGTGTTAGTCTTACTCTTTGTTGCTTTGTGGTTTATTCTACGAGGCGATTGGTTGTGTGTCTTACCGTGTGTCATTTTGTTCTTGTGTTTTTCAGTCCTTTTAGCATTGCGATTACCTCGCTTGGGGAAGAGAGAGCTAATCTTAGTGCTTTTCATAAGTTTGTTCAATTTGTGCTTGTTTGGATTTGGCGGTTTCCTCTTCCTCTTGGTGTCTGGGAAGGGCTGCGGTTTGTGATTGTGGCACTCCTTGGACTTTTCTCTTACCTTTTTTTTCTGCTTTAACAAGTGCTATTTTCTGGTTTTACACTCTCCCCCTTAATCCGTCAACAGTTCAGCCACATATAATTATAAGTGTTTGGTCTGTGTAGTGGTTCCCTAAATCATCATTAGATCAACATAGAAAACATATAAATTACCTTTTCAACACCATGATGAAACAAAGCTGAAGGTCTGACTACAAAATTTTTTAATTGAGGGCTTGACTACAAATTGTTTGAGTTGGAGTTTTACAGCCTAGCTAAATAAAACATTGAAATGACCGCTTGTTTATCTCATTGCTCAGTCTCATTTAAAATAACCCAATAATTGACAGATGCATACATGCATGGGTGAAAGTTCTAAAATTTAAAAAATCCTGAAATCCAGGTTTCAAAATCCTGAAAAGCCAAATCTGCCTATAAGTAGTTGCAGTCATGGTACCTACGCCATAATCCAAACTCATAAATCTGTAAACAAATGACGAATCAGAATGTTCAGACCAACAGACATGGACCCCCAGAAAAAAGGGTGTAATCAGGCGTCCGCGAATAGTAAGCATTACTTGGTAAGCAAGCTTTGCCCACCATGCCCACAGGCCTGAACGAAGGAAATGTCGGTAGAAACGTATAAATTATATAGGCACAGCATATATATATATATATATATATATATATATATATATATATATATATATATATATATATATATATATATATATATATATATATATATATATTATAGGCACAGCAAATCCCAAAATCTTGAAATCTGGAATAATCCTGAAAACTTTTACCCATGTACATGACATTTCACAGGTAATCCAGTCAGTTGCTTCCTTTACTCAATACACAGAGCATGTTGAATTTACTGGACGCAGTGACAGGAGATCAGAAATCAGAATAAGAGCTGTCATAGGACAGCGTAGCTCACCTGAATTGTGCTTTGCCTCTATTTTTTTCTAAGTCCAAACAATTTTTAAGTCTGTGACCTTGACCTCAAGGTCAGTCTTGTGGATGGGATTTTACAGCACAGAACTTAAGACCAGTAACTAACATCAGGGCAAGTATGAACTCAGACCAGTATCTAACACCAGGGCAAGTATGAACTACTTCCATCCATAAATGGCCATTTTTTCATTGGAAGTGGCGATTATGGACTAGATTTAAGATGTCCTTTAGAAATCAAATTTTGTCCAGCTCACAAAAAATGATTTTAGACCAAAAGACTGGCAGTTTCTAGAGTCCTGGTTGAAACCATTTTATCCAGCTGCACAAATACTTGGGGAGGGGGCCATGAGTTTTAGAGGTCATTCAAAGGTGTAAAGAGGCAGGTAGACAGCAGAATGAAAGCCAGAGAGTAATTAAAAGGCTCACTCTCAGCCACTGACTTGGGAGAACTAAAACCCAGATTTTAAGATTTCCTCACCTCTGCATTGCCAGCTTTATCAATGAAAAATACATCATCACAAGGCATCTTGTCATCTTGATCTTTTAATAGTTCTACAACAGTATGAAGATCGTCAATACGAGATGTTGTTTCTAGATCCTGCTCCTCCTCTCTTAGACTCTGTAAAATAAAGAATTTTATCAGAATCTTGTCCTACAGGGATTCTAAACTTCCGTTCAATTAATCTGTAAAGTGCTAATCACAACTGCAACAATCAACATTCTATTTTTTTTGTTTTTATTTGACAGAGAAATAAACCCATCATTTTACAGGCATCGTCTCCGATTTGCATGAAATGTCAAACTTTATTTTTTCTGAAAAATAATAAAAAATATACAAAGAATGTTGTCTACTGTGTTTAGTGTTTAAGGGTCACTATCAAGAATGTATATTTGACAGTCCTTTGATTTTGGCAAAACTGATGGACAAGCAAAAGCCTGCCAAAATGGAAATCACCACTTTAAACTCAAACTAGCAAGGTAAAGACAAACATGCACACATTCTGTACACATCATAACAAGACATTATTCAAATAGAACAAATGCGTACACCACATTTACCCTAAATATTTGGACACCATAACTCCTCACGAGTTGGACCCAAAAGTGTTGTATTCAAAAAAAAAAAAAAAAAAAAAAAAAAAAAAGATTATATAGAAAAAATTATAGTCATTATTCTATATATTATATAGACATTTTTGTTTGGATATAACACAAATGTTTAGCTAACACAGTTTTTGCTTAGGATCCCAGTTATGAAGAGGATATGGTGTACTTCTCCTAGTATGCTGGGTAAAAATATCAACAGACCACATTTTGAATTATTTCCTTATTTTTCCTAGAAAATAGGATCTGACCCTTCATGCAAATTGTCTCCTGAGGAGATAATTTGCATGAAGAGTCAGATCTTATTTTGTAGGAAAGATAAAAAAAAATTAATCTGGTGTTTGTAAAACACTATGCCCCCAACTGCCTAACTCTAACACTGTTTGACTCCAACACTGCTTGCCCATGATATATGAGATTTCAATGTTATTTTATCAAAAGGAAAATAACTCTAAACCAGAAATTGCGAAGGGCCATATCTCAAACATTTCATTTAATGGTTCAAAATTTAATCAGGTGATCTCCTCCTCAATCCCAATCAGTATACCAAATATCAAGGCTCTGGCTTAAATACTTTTTGAGATATCTTGCTGACAAGGTCAAAATGCCTAGAACTACAAATAGACATAACTGTCCATTTTTCATGGAATTCCCTAAAAAACAAATCAGGTAATCTCCACATCATCCCCAATCAGCATATAATATTTCAAGACCCTAGCTTAAGTACTTTTCGAGACATCTTGCTGACAAGGTCAAAATGCCCAGAACAGCAAAGGGCCGTAACTTTATCAATTTTTTTCACGGAATTCTCTCAAAATATAATCAGGTAATCTACACATCATTCCCATTCACTATATCTTGCTCACAAGATTTAATTCGGATTTTTTTCAAAGGAGCATAACTCTAAACAAACATGCCGGACAAGAAAAAAAATACTGGTCAGCTATTTTTTCATTGGGAACCCAAATATAAAATTTCAAAACCAAAGCATGCAGGGTTCTTAAGATATGGCATGCACAAAAAAGCTTGATGAACGGACAAACGGAAGGACGGACAAACGAAGGCAAAATAATATGCCCCATCAATTTCATTCGAAATTGGGGGCATAATCAGGTCATCTACTCATCGCTACCAATCTATTCATCAAGTTTCAAGGCTCCAGCTTCAATAGTTTTTGAGATATTTTGCTGACAAGGGAAACATGCACAAATTTACAAAGGGCCATTACTTATGCAATATTCTTCAGAATTTACACAAAAGTTAATCAGGTCATCTACTCATCATTACCAATCAATTCACCAAGTTTCAAGTCTCTAACTCTAACAGTTTTTGAGATATTTTGCTGCCAAAATTACAAAGGGCCATAACTCAATAAGTATTTTTCAAAATTTTATTCAAAAGTCAATCAGGTTGTCTACTCATCATTACAAATCCATTTACCAAACTTCATCTAGCTCTAACAATTTTTGAGACATTTTGCTGACAAGGTAAAAGTGCCCAAAATCACAAAGGGCCATAACTCAAGAAGTATTTTTAAAAATTTCTTCAAAAGTTAATCAGGTTGTCTACTCCTCACTACCAGTCTATTCATCAAGTTTCAAGACTCTAGCTCCAACAGTTTTTGAGATATTTTGTTGACAAGTTAAAAATGCCCAAAATTAAAAAGGGCCATAACTCATGAAGTATTTTTCAGAATTTCTTCAAAGTCAATCAGGTTGTCTACTCATTACTACTAGTCTATTCATTAAGTTTCGAGGCTCTATCTCCAACAGTCTTTGAGATATTTTGCTGACAAGGTAAAAATGCCCAAAATTACAAAGGGCCATAACTCATGAAGTATTTTTCAGAATTTCTTCAAAAGTTAATCAGGTCATCTACTCATCACTACAAATTCAATTACTAACTAGAGCTGGTGTTTGTAAAACACTATGCCCCCAACTGCCTGACTCTAACACTGTTTGACTCAAACACTGCTTAGCCATGACGATAACAACAGTACAAATATACGATTTCAATGTTATTTTATCAAAGGGAAATAACTCTAAAATAGGAGATGATTGGGATAAGAAAAAAATACGGATCACCTATTTTTTCATGAGGAATCAAAATATGAAATTTCAAAACATTAGCATACATGGTTCTAAACTTATGCTATACACAATAAAGCAACGACATTAAATGGCCCAAAATTGCGAAGGGCCATAACTCCAACATTTCATTTAATTGGTTCAAAATTTATTCAGGTGATCTCCTCCTCAATCCCAATCAGTATACCAAATATCATGGCTCTAGCTTAAATACTTTTTGAGATATCTTGCTGAAAAAGTCAAAATGCCTAGAACTACAAAGGGCCATAACTACATCAATTTTTCATGGAATTCCCTAAAAAACAAACTAGGTAATCTCCACATCATCCCCAATCAGCATATAATATTTCAAGACCCTAGCTTAAGTGCTTTTCGAGAAATCTTGCTGACAAGGTCAAAATGAGCAGAACTGCAAAGGGCCGTAACTTTATCAATATTTTCATGGAATTCTCTCAAAATATAATCGGGTAATGTACACATCATTCCCACTCACTGTATCGAATTTCAAGAACCCAGCTTAAATACTTTTCAAGATATCTTGCTCACAAGATTTAATTCTGATTACTTTCAAAGGGGCATAACTTTAAATAAACATGCTAGACAAGAAACAAAATACGGGTCGGCTATTTTTTCATTGGGAACCCAAATATAAAATTTCAAAACCCTAGCGTGCAGTGTTCTTAAGATATGGCATGTACAAAAAAAGCTTGATGAACGGACAAACAGTCGGATGGACAAATGAAGGCAAAATAATATGCCCCATCAATTTCATTCGAAACTGGGGGCATAATCAGGTCATCTACTCATCGCTACCAATCTATTCATCAAGTTTCAAGGCTCCTGCTTCAATAGTTTTTGAGATATTTTGTTCACAAGGGAAACATGCCCAAATTTACAAAGGGCCATTACTTATGAAATATTTTTCAGAATTTACAAAAAAATTAATCAGGTCATCTACTCATCATTACCAATCAATTCACCAAGTTTCAAGTCTCTAGCTCTAATAGTTTTTGAGATATTTTGCTGACAAGATAAATATGCCCAAAATTACAAAGGGCCATAACTCAAAAGGCATTTTTCAAAATTTCTTCAAAAGTTAATCAGGTTGTCTACTCATCACTACCAGTCTATTCATCAAGTGTCAATCAAGGCTCTAGTTCCAACAGTTTTTGAGATATTTTGCTGACAAGGTAAAATTGCCCAAAATTACAAAGGGCCATAACTCATGAAGTATTTTTCAGAATTTCTTCAGAAATTAATCAGGTCATCTACTCATCACTACAAATCCATTTACTAAGTTTCAAGGCTCTAGCTCTAACAGTTTTTGAGATATTTTGCTGACAAGATAAAAATGCCTAAAATTACAAAGGGGCATAACTCAAGAAGTATATTTCAAAATTTCTTCAAAAGTTTTTCAGGTTGTCTACTCATCACTACCAGTCTATTCATCAAGTTTCAAGGCTCTAGCTTCAATAGTTTTTGAGATATTTTGCTGACAAGTTAAAAATGCCCAAATTACAAAGGGCCATAACTCATGAAGTGTTTTTCAGAATTTCTTCAAAAGTTAATCAGGTCATCTACACATCACTACAAATCCATTTACTAAGTTTCAAGGCTCAAGCTCTAACAGTTTTTGAGATATTATGCTGACAAGGTAAAAATGCCCAAAATTACAAAGGGCCATAACTCAAAAGGCATTTTTCAAAATTTCTTCAAAAGTTAATCAGGTTGTCTACTCATCACTACCAGTCTATTCATTAAGTTTCAAGGCTCTAGCTCCAACGGTTTTTGAGATATTTTGCTGACAAGATAAAAATGCCCAAAATTACAAAGGGCCATAACTCATGAAGTATTTTTTAGAATTTCTTCAAAAGTTAATCAGGTCATCTACTCATCACTACAAATCCATTTACTAAGTTTCAAGGATCTAGCTCTAACAGTTTTTGAGATATTTTGCTGACAAGGTAAAATTGCCCAAAATTACAAAGGGCCATAACTCAAGAAGTATTTTTCAAAATTTCTTCAAAAGTTAATCAGGTTGTCTACTCATCACTACCAGTCTATTCATCAAGTTTCAAGGCTCTAGCTTTAATAGTTTTTGAGATATTTTGCTGACAAGATTGCATCCATATTTTTTCAAAGGGCCATAACTCAGAAAAGG
Organism: Anodontia alba; assembly: GCA_964016985.1. Lineage (NCBI taxonomy): Eukaryota > Metazoa > Mollusca > Bivalvia > Lucinida > Lucinidae > Anodontia > Anodontia alba. The sequence continues at coordinate 62,211,311 of OZ024830.1, read as the reverse complement.
GGCATAATCCTGTCAAGAAAAAAAATACGTGTCAGCTATTTTTTCATGAGGAATCCATATATGAAATTTCAAAACAGTAGCATTCACGGTTTTAAAGTTATGCTATGCATCAAAAAGCGTGACGAACGGACGGACGGACGGACGGACGGAAGGAAGGACGGACGGACGGACGGACGGACAGACGGACGAACAACCCAGAAGCAATATGCCCCTCCAACTTCTTTGAAGTTGGGGGCATAATTCAAGGCTCTAGCTCTAACAGTTTTTTAGATATTTTGCTGACAAGGTAAAAATACCCAAAATTACAAAGGGCCATAACTCAAGAAGTATTTTTCAAAATTTCTTCAGAAGTTAATCAGGTTGTCTACTCATCACTACCAGTCTATTCATCAAGTTTCAAGGCTCTAGCTCCAACAGTTTTTGAGATATTTTGCTGACAAGGTAAAAATGCTCAAAATTACAAAGGGCCATAACTAATGAAGTATTTTTTCAGAATTTCTTCAAAAGTTAATCAGGCCATCTACTCTTCACTACAAATCCAACTGCTAAGTTTCAAGGCTCTAGCTCTAACAGTTTTTGAGATATTTTGCTGACAAGGTAAAAATGCCCAAAATTACAAAGGGCCATAACTCAATAAGTATTTTATAAAATTTCTTCAAAAGTTAATCAGGTTGTCTACTCATCACTACCAGTCTATTCATCAAGTTTCAAGGCTCTAGCTTCAATAGTGTTTGAGATATTGTGCTGACAAGATTGCATCCATATTTTTTCAAAGGGTCATAACTCAGAAAAGGGGCATAATCCTGTCAAAAACAAAATACGTGTCAGCTATTTTTTTTCATGAGGAATCCATATAAGAAATTTCAAAACAGTAGCATTCACGGTTCAAAAGTTATGCTATGCATCAAAAAGCGTGACAAACAGACAGACGGACAGAAGGACAGACGGACGAACAACCCAGAAGCAATATGCCCCTCCAACTTCTTTGAAGTTGGGGGCATAACAAAATATCACCTATTTGTCCTCTGCTGAATCTGCCCATACTTTCTAAGTGTTAAACAAATCCATTTTACTACCTGCTGAGGTGTCTAAACACTGCTGGAAGAGTGACAATCAGTCAATACCCTGTTGAGGTGTCTAAACACTGCTGGAAGAGTGACAATCAGTCAATACCCTGCTCAGGTATCTAAACACTGCTGGAAGAGTGACAATCAGTCAATACCCTGCTGAGGTGTCTAAACACTGCTGGAAGAGTGACAATCAGCCAATACCCCGCTGAGGTGTCTAAACACTGCTGGAAGAGTGACAATCAGTCAATACCCCGCTGAGGTGTCTAAACACTGTTGGAAGAGTGACAATCAGTCAATACCCCACCGAGGTGTCTAAACACTGCTGGAAGAGTGGCAATCAGTCAATACCCCGCTGAGGTGTCTAAACACTGTTGGAAGAGTGACAATCAGTCAATACCCCGCTGAGGTATCTAAACACTGTTGGAAGAGTGACAATCAGTCAATACCCTGTTGAGGTGTCTAAACACTGCTGGAAGAGTGACAATGAGTCAGTATCCTGCTGAGGTGTCTAAACACTGCTGGAAGAGTGACAATCAGTCAATACCCTGCTGAGGTGTCTAAACACTGCTGGAAGAGTGACAATCAGTCAATACCCTGCTGAGGTATCTAAACACTGCTGGAAGAGTGACAATCAGTCAATACCCTGCTCAGGTGTCTAAACACTGCTGTAAGAGTGACAATCAGTCAATACCCTGCTGAGGTATCTAAATACTGCTGTAAGAGTGACAATCAGTCAATAGGCTGCTGAGGAGTCTAAACACTGCTGGAAGAGTGACAATCAGTCAATACCCTGCTAAGGTATCTAAACACTGCTGGAAGAGTGACAATCAGTCAATACCCTGCTCAGGTGTCTTAACACTGCTGGAAGAGTGACAATCAGTCAATACCCTGCTCAGGTGTCTAAACACTGCTGGAAGAGTGACAATCAGTCAATACCCTGCTCAGGTGTCTAAACACTGTTGGAAGAGTGACAGTGTGTCAATACCCTGCTCAGGTATCTAAACACTGCTGGAAGAGTGACAATCAGTCAATACCCTGCTCAGGTGTCTAAACACTGCTGGAAGAGTGACAATCAGTCAATACCCTGCTCAGGTATCTAAACACTGTTGGAAGAGTGACAATCAGTCAATACCCTGATCAGACACTGCTTGATGTGGCATCTAATCTGGGTTTTCAGTCTGGGCATCATGATCTTCAGTCAATGTTTCTTACTACAGATTGAAACTAGTACTGCATTATGACCTTAAATGAACATGTCTCTTACAGCATAGTATACTATAGCATCATAACCTTTAATGTATGTGTCTCTAACAGCTGATTAAATCAGCATCATATCATTTCTGAAGGAGAATATATCTCCCATAGCTGATTAAAAAAATAGCACCACAACCTTCAATGAAATGTCTCTAAAAGCAGACTATATGCTCAGGCTATTAGGCGTGTCTGTCCTAAAACTTAGGGTTATCCATTGCTCCAGATAAGAGGATATAAGAATTATATTTTTCCTTTTTTTTTTCATATAAACATATGTATGTTCTGGATACTCATTAGAAGCGCCTCAGCAAGGCACTTCTAAAAACCACAATGCATGATTTTGTGGACAAATATGACAAGAGGCCCTTTCGCTCGCCTAATAAAAATAGCTACTGCATATCTGCAAATGCCATGCAACTTCTTCCAGTATTGCCGCAGCAAATACAGCAGATAGTGAGAAAAGCTCACAAACCCCAGGCCATAGCTATCAGAGGTATGGTGAACTAATTTTGTATATAAAAATTTCCCTTGCTATTGCATGGGAGAGATGGGCAAAAAAAATCTCAGCATCTTGGTTTTCTCTTACGCAACATACTTCTCCACTGTCAGGGTTTTTACAAAATTTGAAGACTCTGGCTTTAATAGCAGGTGGAAAATCTGATTGATTTTCATGAGAAACAAAGAACAAGAGGACCATGATGGTCCTATATCGCTCACCTGAGCAAACAGATTTGCATACTTATATTACTGTTGAAGTTTCAGCCAAGTTCACTGCTCTAAATTTTATAGCCCTGCACCCCCACCCCCCACCAACCCCCCACAGCAGCCATGTTTTTTTTTTCTTTTTAATGCATCATGACAACTAAATCTTGAAAGAGGTCCACCAAAGGAACATTTCTGCCAAGTTATATTGAAATTGGCCAGTGGTTTCTGACAAAAATATTTTTAAAGTGTTTTATATCGCTATAAAGCCCTACCCCCTAACAGCCATTTTTTTCTTTTTGACGAATCATGACAGCTTGAAAAAACTTGGTAGAGGGTCATCAAAGGAACATTCTTGCCAAGTTAAATTGAAATCGGTTCAGTGGATTTTGACAAGAAGATTTTCAAAGGAACATTCTTGCCAAGTTAAATTGAAATCGGTTCAGTGGATTTTGACAAGAAGATTTTCAAAGTTTTCTATCTAGATATATAGGGAAAATAAGCCCCACTCCCTAACAGCCATGTTTTTTTAACAAATCAGGATTGCTTGAACATTCTTGGTAGAGGGTCACCAAAGCAACATTGAAATCAGTCAGGGGGTTGATTTGATTGTGTTGGGGTTTAACGACACGTCAACCCTTGAGGGTCATTTTGTGTCGTCTCCCAGAGAAAGGGAGAAAGGAGATAGAAGAGAGAGTAGAGGAGATGAAAGAGAGGGACAGGGAAGAAAGAGGAACAGGAATGAAAGTGAAGAAACGGAAGAAATAAAAACATTCCCCCTCTACCCTTACCCACTACAAGGATACCAGGCCTTGCCCAACTGTAAGCCAATATCAGTTGGACGCCCCAGTGATATAAGATACACAGCACCTTCGCACCACCCGACCACCCCCCTCAGTCAGGGGGTATTTGACAAGAAGAATTTCAAAGTTTTCTATACAGATGTATAGGGAAAATAAGCCCCGCCCCCACTGGGGGCCATGTTTTTTGACGTATCATGAAAGCTTGAACAATCTTGGTAGAAGGTCACCAAAGCAACATTCCTGTCAAGTTACAATGAACTCAGTGCAATAGTTTCTTACGAGAAGATTTTTAAAGTTTTTTATATAGATATATAGAGAAAATAAGCCCCGCCCCCGTAGCGGCTGTGTTTTTTGATGAATCATGACAGCTTGAACAACCTTGGTAGAGGGACACCAAAGAAACATTCCTGCTAGGTTATATTGAAATCAGTCCAGTGGTTTCTGACAAAAAGATTATTAAAGTTTTCTCTATAGATATATAGGGAAAATAAGCCCCACCCGCTAGCGGCCATGTTTTTTGACAAATCACGATTACTTGAACAATCTTGATAAAGGGTCACCAAGGAAGGGTCACCAAGGAAACATGTCTGCCAAGTTATATTGAAATAAGTCCAGTGGTTTCTGACAAGAAGATTTTTTCAAGTTTTCTATATAGATATACAGGGAAAATAAGCCCCGCCCCCTTGTTTGTTTGTGTTGAGGTTTTACGGCCCAGTCAACCCAATGGGGTCATGTCGAGCGCGGTCAGTTTACCTAACCACACGTTTACTGGGCAGGCTTAGTCCTCTAAGTGGTTAACCAGTATTGTGCACATTCTTTTGCCAGAAACTGACAACTACCCTTCTTGAATCAGCGGAAGGGAGAGAATGACCGTAGAAAATATTTCATGTTCAATCTCCACGAAAGAATGTTGCCGACCTCGGCAGGGGTTGAACCCGCTCCCTCCTGGTCTCCAGTCGGACGGCGCATCCAACTGAGCCACCGAGGCCGGCCCCCGCCCTCTTGCAGCCATGTTTTTTGACAAATCATGACGGCCTGAACAATCTTGGTAAAGGGTCACCAAGGAAACATTTCTGCTAAATTATACTGAAATCAGTCAGTGGTTTCTGACAAAAAGATTGTTTTTCAAGTTTTCTATATAGATATATAGGGAAAATAAGCCCTGCCCCCTGGCGGCCATGTTTTTTGACGAATCCAAAAGGCTTGAACAATCTTGGTAGAGGATCACTAAAGGAACATTTCTGCAAAATTATATGGAAATCGGTCCAGTGGTTTCGGACAAGAAGATTTTTACATTTTTCTATATAGATATATAGGGAAAATAAACCCCGCCCCTGGTGGACATGTTTTTTGACGAATCCAAATGGCTTGAACAATCTTGGTAGAGGATCACCAAAGGAACATTTCCGCAAAATTATATGGAAATCGGTCCAGTGGTTTCGGACAAGAAGATTTTTAAAGTTTTCTATATGGATATATAGGGAAAATAAGCCCCACCCCCTGGCGGCCATGTTTTTTGACGAATCCAAATGGCTTGAACAATCTTGGTAGAGGATCACCAAAGGAACATTTCTGCAAAATTATATGGAAATCGGTCCAGTGGTTTCTGACAAGAAGATTTTTAAAGTTTTCTATATAGATATATAGGGAAAATAAGCCCCACCCCCTGGCGGCCATGTTTTTTGACGAATCCAAATGGCTTGAACAATCTTGGTAGAGGATCATTAAAGGCACATTTCTGCAAAATTATATGGAAATCGGTCCAGTGGTTTTGGACAAGAAGATTTTTAAAGTTTTCTATATAGATATATAGGGAAAATAAGCCCTGCCCCCTGGCGGCCATGTTTTTTGATAAATCCAAATGGCTTGAACAATCTTGGTAGAGGATCACCAAAGGAACATTTCTGCAAAATTATATGGAAATCGGTCCAGTGGTTTGTTTGTGTTGTGTTGAGGTTTTACGGCCCAGTCAACCCAATGGGGTCATGTCGAGCGCAGTCAGTTTACCTAACCACACGTTTACTGGGCAAGCTTAGTCCTCTAAGCGGTTAACCAGTATTGTGCACATTCTTTTGCCAGAAACTGACAACTGCCCTTCTTGAATCAGCGGAAGGGAGAGAATGACCGTCGAAAATATTTCATGATCAATCTCCACGAAAGAATGTTGCCGACCTCGGCGGGGGTTGAACCCGCGACCTCCTGGTCTCCAGTCGGACGGCGCATCCAACTGAGCCACCGAGGCCGGCAGTCCAGTGGTTTGGGACAAGAAAATTTTTACATTTTTCTATATAGATATATGGGGAAAATAAGCCCTGCCCCCTGGCGGCCATGTTTTTTGACAACTCCAAATGGCTCCAACAATCTTGGTAGAGGATCACCAAAGGAACATTTCTGCAAAATTATATGGAAATCGGTCCAGTGGTTTTGGACAAGAAGATTTTTAAAGTTTTCTATATAGATATATAGGGAAATTAAACCCGGACCCCTGGCCGCCATGTTTTTTGATGAATCAAAATGGCTTGAACAATCTTGGTAGAGGATCACCAAAGGAACATTTCTGCAAAATTATATTGAAATCGGTCCAGTGGTTTTGGACAAGAAGATTTTTAAAGTTTTCTATATAGATATATAGGGAAAATAAGCCCCGCCCCCTGGCGGCCATGTTTTTTGACGAATCCAAATGGCCTGAACAATCTTGGTAGAGGATCACCAAAGGAACATTTCTGCAAAATTATATGGAAATCAGTCCAGTGGTTTCTGGCAAGAAGATTTTTAAAGTTTTCTATATAAATATATAGGGAAAATAAGCCATGCCCTCTGGCTGCCATGTTTTTTGACGAATCCAAATGGCTCGAACAATCTTGGTAGAGGATCACAAAAGGAACATTTCTGCAAAATTATATGGAAATCGGTCCAGTGGTTTCTGACAAGAAGATTTTTAAAGTTTTCTATATAGATATAAAGGGAAAACAAGAGGCCCACGGGCCACGGTTCGCTCGACTGAGTGACATAGCCACTGCAGACATGCAGATGTTCCCATTAATATATGCAAAGATTCAGCCATAAGGCATCCTCGGTTTTGGAGAATAAGATTTTTAAATGTTTTTTCCCATACAAATGCATAGGGAAGCAAACTTGTAGGACCATTATTTTATCAACTTTGGTAGTTCCCGATGATTTAAGCAAAGATTCAGCCCCAAGGCGTCCTCGGTTCTGGAGGAGAAGATTTTTAAAGGTTTTTACCATATATGGGCATGGCGGCCATCTTGGTCAATGAACCGCGACCATTTTAGCTATGTTTCATTCCCCCAACCTAAGGAGGCTCCATATGAAATTTGTGCAAAATTGGCCCAGAGGCTCCAGAGGAGAAGTGTTTGAAATTCTGAATATTTTTCCCATACAAATGCATAAGGAAGCAAAATTGACCTCACAGTAAAAAGGTCAAATGTCAATGTACGACCATCATTTTAGCAACTTTGGTAGACCTCCAGTTTCCGATGATATATGTAAAGATTCAGCCACAAGGAATCCTTGGTTTTGGAGAACAAGATTTTTAAAGGTTTTTCCCATACAAATGCATAGGGAAGCAATCTTGACCTTGCTGTAAAAAAGGTCAAATGTCAATATACAACATTAATTTATCAATTTTGGTAGACCTCCCGTCCCCAATTACTTATGCAAAGATTCAGCCCCAAGGCATCCTCGGTTTGGAGAAGAAGACTTTTAAAGGTTTTTACCATATATGGGCATGGCGGCCACCTTGGTCAATAAACTGTGACCATTTTAGCATTCTTTCATTCCCCCAACCTAAGGAGGCTCCATATGAAATTTGAGCAAAATTGGCCCAGAGGCTCCAGAGGAGAAGTCGTTTGAAATTCTGAATATTTTTCCCATACAAATGCATAAGGAAGCAAAATTGACCTAATGGTAAAAAGGTCAAATGTCAAAGTACAACCATTATTTTAGCAACTTTTGGAGCCCTCCAGTTTCCAATGATATTCAGCCACAAGGCATCCTCGGTTTTGGAGAACAAGATTTTTTTTAAGGTTTTTCCCATACAAATGCATAGGGAAGCAAACTTGACCTTGCCATAAAAAGGTCAAATGTCAATATACAACATTTATTTTAGCAATTTTGGTAGACCTCCTGTCCCCAATGACTTATGCAAAGATTCAGCCCCAAGGCATCCTCGGTTTTGGAGAAGAAGATTTTTAAAGGTTTTTACCATATATGGGCATGGCGGCCATCTTGGTCAACTAACAGCGACCATTTTAGCAATCTTTCATTCCCCCAACCTAAGGAGGCTCCAAATGAAATTTGAGCAAAATTGGCCCAGAGGCTCCAGAGAAGAAGTCGTTTGATATTCTGAATATTTTTCCCATACAAATGCATAAGGAAGCAAAATTGACCTTACCGCAAAAAGGTCAAATGTCAATGTACAACCATTATTTTAGCAACTTTGGTAGACCTCCAGTTTCCGATGATATTTGTAAAGGTTCAGCCATAAGGCATCCTCGGTTTTGGAGAACAAGATGTTTAAAGGTTTTTCCCATACAAATGCATAGGGAAGCAAACTTGACCTTGCCGTAAAAAGGTCAAATGTCAATATACGACATTTATTTTAGCAATTTTGGTAGACCTCCCATCCCCGATGACTTATGTGAAGATTCAGCCCCAAGGCATCCTCGGTTCTGGAGAGGAAGATTTTTAAAGGTTTTAACCATATATGGGCATGGCGGCCATCTTGGTCAATGGACCACAACCATTTTAGCAATTTTTCATTCCCCCAACCAAAGGAGGCTCCATATGAAATTTGAGCAAAATTGGCTCAGGGGCTTCAGAGAAGTCGTTTGAAAATGTTAACGGACGGACGCACAGACGGACGGACGGACGGACGGATGGACGACGGACGAAAAGTGATCACAAAAGCTCATCCTGAGCATTGCTCAGGTGAGCTAATATCCCCGCCCCCTGGTGGCCATGTTTTTTTGACAAATTACGACGGCCTGAACAATCTTGGTAAAGGGTCACCAAGGAAACATTTCTTCCAAGTTATACTGAAATCGGTCCAGTGGTTTCTGACAAGAAGATTGTTTTTCAAGTTTTCTTTATAGATATATAGGGAAAATAAGCCCCGCCCCCTTGCAGCCACATTTTTTGACAAATCATCTGGGCTTGAACAACCTTGGTAGAGGGTGACCAAAGACACATTCCTTCCAAGTTATATTGAAATCGGTCCGTTGGTTTCTGACAAGAAGATTTTTAAAGTTTTCTATATAGATATGTATATAGGGAAAATAAGCTTTGCCCCCTGGCGGCCATGTTATTTGACGAATCCAAATGGCTTGAACAATCTTGGTAGAGGATCACCAAAGGAACATTTCTGCAAAATTATATGGAAATCGGTCCAGTGGTTTCGGACAAGAAGATTTTTACATTTTTCTATATACAGGTCAGTCCCGTTAGTACTCGCGTCATTAGTGCGCGAATACGGATATAACGCGGGGACGTCATGCCTCCCAAATTTTTTTCGAAGGGTCCCAGTTTCCCCATCCACTAGGTCAAAATAACAAAATGCGTTTTTTGTTTTTCAGAGCTTCCATCTGCAGAAAAAGAAATTATTTACTGCTGTTGTACATGTCATAATAGCAAATAAAAAAAAATGATTTTGAAAGAATAAAGCTAATCAATGTATTGTCTCTGTTGTATTTTTGTTTGTGTACGTGCCTAATGACCGTAATTGACCTTTTGATGTTTATTTTAAGAAGACAAACTTGTGCCAATTAAAATTTCATTTAACTTTTAAACGATAAAAACTTATCTATCAAGAAATGGCTTATCCCGCATCTAAAGAATGGGAATATGGCCACAGTTATCCATAATTAATTTGTAAATACTTGAAAGACACCGAATTTTCCAGTTTGATATGGCCACCTTGCCAACCTAATTAGATATTCATCCAATCAGCGACGCGGATCACTGGACGTCGATTACTGCGCACGCGGTCAGGTAGTAGAGCATGTAACTGTGAAATTTGTCCGGCACTCATTGTTGTCTTGAAAAAGTTCATTCTGCTATCAGTTTAACACTGATTAAAATGGAAAACCAAAGAAGAAAACGAAAAGCCTTCACGGTTAAAGAAAAACTTGAGGCCATTGAACATGGCACTTTGTTGGAATCAAATGCTTTGGTTTAGTCAATTTTTTTCTTTGAGCTTTCGTTCTATTCTATACAAGCAGAACGATTAAAAAACTTAACGATTTCTGCTGTTTTATTAATCAGATTTCTTTTACTGGACTAAAATAATTCGCTATGCTCGCGGGGACCGGTATTGATACCGGACTTTTTATGTGACTTACACCGCACTTCAAGACCATCTGTATTACAACACCGGCAAATATGGCGGATCGAGCCACAAAATGGAAACGTAAATAAAGTATTTAGCGTATATATTGCAGAAAAAGTACATCAGAGGGTGTGAAAAAGACAAAACATACAACGTTAGTACTCATTCGTTTATTTATATAAATAACACATGAAATATCATTGTTTTCATTCATAAATCCCTCCAAACGTATATACGTGTGTCCCATACAAATGCCAACATTTATAAAGTCTGATCAGTCGGCTCCGAACTTACTACGCGCCTCGCCTAAATCGCGGTCTGGATTTACACATCCCGACCAGCGCGTAATAACGGGACTGACCTGTAGATATATAAGGAAAATAAGCCCCGCCCCCTGGTGGCCATGTTTTTTGACGAATCCAAATGGCTTGAACAATCTTGGTAGAGGATCACCAAAGGAACATTTCTGCAAAATTATATGGAAATCAGTCCAGTGGTTTCTGACAAGAAGATTTTTGAAGTGTTCTAATATAGAGAAAATAAGCCCCACCCCCTGGCGGCCATGTTTTTTGACGAATCCAGATGGCTTGAACAATCTTGGTAGAGGATCACCAAAGGAACATTTTTGCAAAATTATATGGAAATCGGTCCAGTGGTTTTGGACAAGAAGATTTTTAAAATTTTCTATATAGATATATAGGGAAAATAAGCCCCACCCCCTGGCTACCATGTTTTTTGACCAATCCAAATGGCTTGAACAATCTTAGTAGAGGATCACCAAAGGAACATTTTTGCAAAATTATATGGAAATCGGTTTAGTGGTCTCGGACAAGAAGATTTTTACATATTTCTATATAGATATATAGGGAAAATAAGCCCCGCCCCCTGGTGGCCATGTTTTTTGACAAATCCGAATGGCTTGAACAATCTTGGTAGAGGACCACCAGGCACATTTCTGCAAAATTATATGGAAATCTGTCCAGTGGTTTCTGACAAGAAGATTTTTAAAGTGTTCTATATAGATATATAGGGAAAATAAGCCCCACCCCCTGGCGGCCATGTTTTTTGATGAATCCAAATGGCTTGAACAATCTTGGTAGAGGATCACCAAAGGAACATTTCTGCAAAATTATATGGAAATCGGTCCAGTGGTTTCGGACAAGAAAATTTTTAAAGTTTTCTATATAGATATATAGCCAGCCGAGGTCGGCAACATTCTTTCGTGGAGATTTATCATGAAATATTTTCTACACTCATTCTCTCCCTTCGGCTGATTCAAGAAGGGCAGTTGTCAGTTTCTGGCAAAAGAATGTGCACAGTACTGGTTAACCGCTTAGAGGACTAAGCCTGCCCAGTAAACGTGTGGTTAGGTAAACTGACCGCACTCGACATGACCTCATTGGGTTGACTTGGCTGTAAAACCTTAACACAAACAAATATAGATATATAGGGAAAATAAGCCCCACCCCCTGGCAGCCATGTTTTTTGATGAATCCAAATGGCCTGAACAATCTTGGTAGAGGATCACCAAAGGAACATTTCTGCAAAATTATATGGAAAACAGTCCAGTGGTTTCTGACAAGAAGATTTTTAAAGTTTTCTATATAGATATAAAGGGAAAATAAGCCTGCCCCCTGGCGGCCATTTTTGTTCACGAATCCAAATGGCTCAAATATCTTGGTAGAGGATCACCAAAGGAACATTTCTGCAAAATTATATGGAAATCAGTCCAGTGGTTTCTGACAAGAAGATTTTTAAAGTTTTCTATATAGATATAAAGGGAAAATAAGCCCGCCCCCCTGGCGGCCATGTTTTTTGACGAATCCAAATGACTTGAACAATCTTGGTAGAGGATGACCAAAGGAACATTTTTGCAAAATTATATTGAAATCGGTCCAGTGGTTTCGGACAAGAAGTATTTTAAGTTTTTAGTTAAAAAATCTATTTTTAGCTCCTGTGGCCTAGATATGCAATGGACCGGAACCATTTGAACAACTTTGAAAGAGGACCAACCAAGGATCATTCCTGTGAAGTTTTGTCAAATTCCAATCAGTGGTTTGGGAGGATGATGTTGTTTAAAGATTGTGAACGGACGGACGGACAGACGGACGACGACGCCGATGACGTACGGTGGGTGATCACAATAGCTCACCTTGAGCCTTCGGCTCAGGTGAGCTAAAAATGGACAATAAAGAGGATGCTAATTCTCTCTTACACAAAACAGCTAGCCATATCCAATGTTTGTACCATATTTGAAATCCTATGTGCAATAGTTCCCGAGAAATCATAGACAAATAAATTTTATTGGAGAAAAAGAAAAATGGACAAATAAAAGGAATGATAAATGTGAGGATGCTGATTCTGTCTTACTTGATACAAGTAGTTGTACCCAATCATTTGGCAATGTTTCAAAATCCTAGGATCAGTAGTTCCTGAGAAATCTTTGACACAGAGTGAGAAATGGAAAAAAAAGAATAAAAGGAAAAAAGAAGGCAAAATAAATTTCAACATCATTGTTTTCTTTTACACAATATACTTCAACCCTCAGAAGGTGTATACAAAATTTGAAGACTGGCTCTCATAGGAGCTGAGAAACCTGCGACGAAAAATGTTATTGCATAAAAAGAGAACAGGACAAATAAAGGGAATGATAAGCATAAGGATGCTGAATCTCTCTTACATGATACAACAACTCATAACCAATGTTTGTACAAAATTTCAAAATCCTAGGTTCAGTAGTTTCTCAGAAATCTTTGCCAAAATATTTCATTAAAGGAAAAGAAAAATGGATAAATAAAGGGAATGATAAGCATGAGAATGCTGACTCTGTCTTACAAAATGCAAGTATTGTAAGTAACATGATGCAAGTACTGTTTATACCAAATTTCAAAATCCTAGTTCCTGAGAAACATTTGACACAAATTTACCTATGCATTATATTGAAAAGAGAGATGGCAAAAAGAAAACAAGATGACCATGATGGTCCTATATTGCTCACCTGAGCAAACAGATTACTTACTATTTAAGTTTCAGCCAAGATTTAATAATGGCAACCTTTCCTTGCAAATCTAACAAAAGAAGAAAAAAAAAATCAATATCTTGCCCATATGACCAAAACTTTAGTTATTTGCAAAAAATATACCTACTATAAAATAAAATTTGCACACTATTACCTCTAAACAATATGCTGCAAAAAGTTTACAAAAACTTTCAAAGGGGCATAAATCTGCAAATATTTGGTGCACTGTAACCTCGAAATAATATGTGCCGCTCCACATCATCGTGTAACTATTTATTAAGTTTCAGCTTGATCAGATGTAAACTATAGAAGGATTTAGCCAGAAACAAAATCAAAGGACTGATAGTCCTAAGAGTCTGCTAGCTTGTAAAGTACTAATGGAGTGCTGTGTATCTTCTATGCAATTTTACACAATACATGCAAAGAAGATAGACGACATTCCAATGCTACCAATACTATACGATAAGATGGAGCTCTATGGAATATATCAAGCATCTGGGCATTGCACTTCCTGAATAGAAGACTTTCTTTAAAAACTCTTAAATTCTGCTGGTAAGTGCATGTCCTTGACAAATCTGACCTCAAGGCCAAGTCTTGGAGAAATTTCAAACTACACTGAAAGATGATTCTGCATGCAAAATTTCTAGCTAGGACGGACAAATACGGATGGACTCACTAATATACACTTAAATGCAGCTATGGTGACTATGTCTTGCTCAGCGCAAGCGGGCTTGACAAAAAGGAAGATATTTGTTCAAGTTATTTTTCTTCAAACTATTAGCACATTGTTGACAGATCCATTCCTTATCCTCCACACTTTTATGTCCTAATGTACAGAGTCTTTCATCTCGGGCTTTAGACCCTGAATATCAAATTTAACATCAGAATGTCTGAAAAATGTTTGACAACAACTTGTACATATGTACTGGGGACCACAAGACACCAACTTGTGAAACTGTGTGACTATAGCACTTTCTTTGTTTTTAAATTTCTTACTGCTCAAACCATCTTTTGATGTGTCACTTAAGTTTCTTATTCAGGGAGGTTTGCAATTCTTCACATATAAGGGGTGAATCAAGTAATGCGGAACCGTGTTCATTTAAGCTGTCAGCAAGCTGGGAGGAAGCATAAGGCTGTGATGGACACAACTCAAATGAAATACATTCTTGTAAAGGAGGATAGGTAGTTATGTCACAAATTTGAAACCCAGCTCATTGGTATCATTTTATGGTCTCCCTGCAAACATGAGATATACAGAGCGAATGCAAATCAAACTGACTCACCGCTGTTGTAGTAAAGGAATTATCAAAACTAAACAATCTACGCAAATGTAAGGAAAATGCCAGTTATATTTGTTTTCTTTAACAAAATGTTTTTGCCATTAACATTTGGCATTCCATCTGAAGCTCTTGCATGTGACTCAAAAAGGTAGAAACAGTCACCTTGTTCCAATAATGCAATAGAAAAGCCGTTGCAAATGAAGACTGCATATGGGTTGAATGAGAAAGTCATAGCGAGTCCTGTCTCTAAATCAAGGAAAGGATACTCCACTAAGGATAAGATATTTAAATTTCCTGAAAATGTTTTTTTTTTTTTTTTTTTTTTTTTTTTTTCACTTTCCAGGGATAATGCTGGTTGTCAAGTGAAAAATAAGATGGCAAATCACATGGCTCTAAATAGTCATGATATGTCTTGGCATTCTTTTTTGCATACTTGTATAATTTATCTCCTGCAAACAGAATTTCATTCATGTTGTTGACATTCAACTTGTTGGTACAGATCCTTTTCTGTACAGCTTTCACCAATAATACTAAACAACATGGTAGGCATTGACGCCCTCTTGAATCAGGACTAAATATCCCATCTCTTTGATGGATACTTCCTTGCAATAATACAGATGCATTTTCTTGTAGCGACACCGCCTCGTGGCTGTGAAGAAGCAGCCGCGAAGAAGCAGCCATGACGGTGGCGTCAAATGATAACACGTATGGAATAGAACAGAATTGTGTGTACGGACCCTTGCCGTGGCCTGAAAAGTCGCAATGATTAAAGCGAATAACACCGAGTGTTTCGACTGAGACATGTGATGTCAGTCAGCCAATGAAAGTGCTCAGCGATACGTATCGTGTCTGGTTTCCGACCTTCTGGGTGTCGCGACAACTGTGTGTGTTGTCGTATGACAACCAGCTTGTTTACTAGAATCTACCGGCTGTCGAACAGTTTATTTTTCGCGAGGCTACAGACATGAAAGCTTCTTTTACCTGCATTTTTGAAATTCATGGTGTGTCGCACGCGAAAAACAACAACAGATACTTGTTCAGTTCTTCAGCAAAATTCCTGATGCCGTAAAGTGCATTTCATGTAGGCAACCGGTAGCACAGGAGCTTGACGTTTGCTAATTTCTACTTATAGGGCCTGTCCCTACGATTATGAAATAATCGAAGGTTCGAAGGACAGGCCCTATAAGTAGAAATTATCCAATGTCAAGCTCCTGTGACCGGTAGTGTAGCGTAACTTGGTACCTATTACCGGCGTGCACTGATTATCGGGTATTCAGAAATCACGACCCACAGACCACGGCCCCCGCCCACCGGGGCCAGCGAAGTAGTTGGGCTGCCTATAGTCTCCAGGGCAGAGTTGCCTTAGGCAGGGCCTGTTCATCATGTGATCGGGTTGGGTAAAAGTCCCACAAATCTGGAGGCAGTATCTTTAAATGGATACATTGTTGCATTTTTTTTCTTTTCTTTTTATTTGCTAGAATCATCATACAGCAAATACAATGTATAAATAGACTCTAAGGCTGGCTAATCTGGTCGATTATCACTCCTGTCATTGTGATCGATTATTTATCACAAAAGATTTGGTCAATTTACTTGTCTGTCTGAGCAGGACTCTTCCCATGTTATACTTTACTGTATGTATTTGGTCAAATAGGCCTAAGCAAACAGTGTAGACCCAGATGGGATGCCGCAAAATGTGGCGTCTCATTGATTATAAGACATCTGTAATGATAATCATTTTTGTGGAATTTATAGATCAGTTAATCAATTATCTGATTAATTTTGTCAGCCTAAATAGTCTGTGTGAATAAAAGTAATATACTCCGTGTATTTTCGCGTTAAATTCAATATTGCGTTAAACTGATTTCTCAATGAAAATAAACGGCAGCGCCACCTACCTGCTGGATGTTTTAAATACAAAGTCACGCTTTAGTGGGCAAGGTTTGTTTTCAGAAATACACTGTTGTTTTGTGATTTCGCTTAGAAAAGAAATATATTGACCGTGGTGATAACAGTCCTTAATGACATTTACACCTATATCTATTAAATCAATTTTTACAGCTAAGACTAACTTATTTTTTCTATGAAAATATCAAATCTAAGGTACCGTATTAATCCGCCTATAAGACGGGGATTTTTCAAAAAAAAAAAAAAAAAAAAAAAAAGCCCCCAAAAATCCAGACCCATCTTATAATCAAGATCTTTGGCCATATCGGTATTTTCGGCAAAGTCCGGTGGTGCCATGTGGTCACGGAAAATGCCAACCTTCGAAACCGGTAGAAGGATATAATGTTTACCTTCGTCCCTTGACAGAAATAGCAGCAAGGTAATTTTGTAGGTGAAGTACCGAATTTATCTGTGTATTACTCGCACCCGTGTATAACACGCACTGAATATTTGCTAAATAGTTTTGAAATAAAAAAAAAAGAGATGTTCTATGTAAAACACGAAGAATTTATCTGTGCGTTATTTACTAAGTCACCAGATACTAATTGTGAAATTTCACTAGGATTGAGATGAAAATGGCCGAACTCGGAAGGTTTAGAGTAGAAACAGGCCGAATTTACGATAATGCTAACTGAATTTTCGTTGTGCAGCTCTGTTACCATGGGCAGGCAACTTGATGTAGTGTAGGCAGTTCTTTGCTTCCCCACTGCAGACGCTATGATAATAAAAATGTAGTTATTTCTTTTGTGTTCTCATAATTAACACCTTCTTTGTGTCACTTTCTTAACTGAGACGTGAAATTATCAACTCAGTGCCTCAGGGCAATGCAAACAACAGCTAAAGTCGACTAGTTGTCATTCAGACTGCCAATTAACCAATTAAGTGCACAGATGTATGCTGGTAGTTTGATTTTCTTTATCATAAACATTGTTTATTTCAAACAATTTTTTGGTAAGTTGGAAGAAAAATTTAAATAAAAAAAAAAAAAAAAAAAAAAGATAAACATATGCCTAGTCAGCATTCTACGTAAATCTATATCGGGCCGTCATCGGCCCGTCAGGGTAGCTGACGGGCCGATGACGGCCCGATGTAGATTTACGTAGAATGCTAGCTGGGTGGTAAGAAAATAAAAGATAAAATGCAAATGACCGATCTACCTACCTCAAAAGCCCAGTTGGTTTTGTTTATTATCAATAATTTTAATAATTGCATAAACTTAAATACTTTTTTATTTTTTCAATGTATGATCGTTCGTGCCAATATTTATGTTCTACCAAATTTATTTCCTATTTTGAACTACAATAAATCAGTTGTGCAGGCTGATTTATTCAAGTTACGGTTGAGTCTTGTCAAAGTCCGGTAATCAATACAGATTCATATGCATATGCCTGTTTGAGTAGTTTCCCTTTGAAGAGATCACATGATCAGCAAAATAAAAAAGCGTAAACAAAAAAAGCATGGACATGAAAAGGATATCAAATTACTACAAATCAGATCGAGTTGCTTGTTTTGAGCTGCCAGAACCCTGGTATGGGCGAGATAGGTATAAAAAATCATGAATATCTTATAGCAATCATTCTATTTCGCATTTTTAACGGGCGATCGTGAATGTCATGAGTTTTCGCGACCGATTATCTTGGTGATTTCTGTCCCGATTTTGGTGTTCCTATAAATAATACACATCGGATTTTTATAAACGTTTTCTGGGTAAATAAGGTGCGTGTTATACACAGTTAAATACGGTATGCATGCTTGTAAGTGGTGTTGGGAGTTTTTTTTAATTCCTGCTCTGTGATAAATTCACTTACAAATCTGACCAATCATCGCCGATGTCTTCATGTACTTTAGGAATTTCTGAGTGGCAGGGAATGTCTCCGTCAGGCGACTTTTTTAACCCATCTTATAATTAATTAAAAGCAAAATCCTGCCTGGGAAGAGCCCAAAAACAGCCCCCGTCTTATAAACAAATCGTCTTATAGGCGGATTAATACGGTATCCGTACTTTATTTTGAAAATGGCCAAAATTTGCAAAAATCACATTACAATTACATGATGATTTTCTGCCAAAAATTTAATTAACGCGAAGTTACATGGCTTTTGGTTCAAAATGGCGGCAACATGGTTGGCTTGTTTACACAAATGCTTTCACAAATCAAATCCAAAGAACTGCATTATTTGTACATAAAATAAATGCTCAGATAATAATTTAGATGACTTCAGAATTATTTTCAGCATTTGTCTCTGTAAGTAGTTATGATGAAACGTTTTACCATTAGTAACGTGAAAATACATGAAACCGGGCTAAATAATAACAGCAAAAAATTCTAAGATGTGAATTATATGGGACTAGACTTAAAAAATACAGTAATTATTATACTGTACACATATGTTTAGTAAAAACTTAGCAAACTAGATCACAAATCTTGATTTTGATCATGGTTCTGTTGGACATCCCAGTAGGGCTAGCTGTTGAAAGAACTTATAAGCATTAAAAGGTCTACACAGCTTATGTTGTCTATTTCTTAAATTCTTATATGCAACCTTTTATTTAAGGCTCTTTATCTTTATTTATAATGACTGAAATATTTTTTACCCACACTCCTCAATTATCTGGACAATTTTTATTAGCTGCAAAAATACCAAGAACATTTTGAATACTCAGTCATAGTGACATGCCCATGCTCCAACTCTGCACACACATAAGCATATAGGTGTAGGCAAGTGAATTTTGTTGTCTGAACACTAAAGCTGGCACAATTGATCAGATACAGTCATTTGGCTAGAACCAGGTAAAGTTATGCTTCATAACAATTTCCAAATAAGTGGCTGATCAAAATTTGGACTTTATTGGCTGATACAGAGTACTAGCCTTCCTTGAAATATCACACCAAAGACTTTGTCCTTCGCCTTAGGTTATCTGCCCTTGTGATGAATGTGAAGTTCTCCACTGATTTGGCTAGTTCCAAATAGTTTCGCTAGTTCCGAATAATAAATGAGGGATCTGTAAAAATCCCTCACATAATGCAACAGCCTCTATATATTATTTTATCAACTTGGATAATGTGTTACGGAGAAAATTAATTCAATATAAGACATTTGTCGCAAAGCGACATGTTCACAAAGACCTTAAAACAGATCCTTTAAGCAAAAATCGTATAATTCATGGCATAACAATTTTTCGGCATGTACACCCTCCTTACTGCAAAATTTAGCTCCTATTTTCTGGATTTAATAATCTTTCCGATATAAATATATTTCAATGAGGTTTAAGAAGTTGAAAGGAGTATGTGCATAAGGTCCTATTTTCCCCCTTCTGAAGCCCGAAAATAAAATATGCTTGCAGTAAAATTATGCGTTAATTAATCCAATTGTAGCTTGTGTTTAGCACTGTGTGATGCCGCTACAAAGTCTCCCTGCACTTTGTCAAAGTACAGATAATATATAAGCAACGACATGAAAAACCTGTCTTCGAGGTTTTCGACCAAATAAGACTCAGACCTGCTTACTCAGCCGTAGACTGGCTAACTCGGCCATTGTGCCAGATTAGCTAGTCTTGAAAGTTTTGATAGGTTGTTTACTGTCTAGACAGCGAACAACAACGGTGCTGATCAGACTGCGCATAGCAAAAACCACGTGTCTTTGTTGTTCGCATATGGCATAAGATTTTTATCCCATGAAGAGGCTCATAATTATATCGCTTCAATAGTCTGTCACATGTCTGAGATTCTTGTACATACACTACATCAGTATCTACACTCCTTTAAACACAGCATGTGAACACCTTACCCGAAATTTGATTTCTGGGTCGGTTACTCACCTCAACTCCTTACCATACTTTATTTAAAATTGAACAAGAGGCCCACGGGCCACTCACCTGAGTAGCATTGTGAGTGCAGATATGCAGATGTTATGTAACATTTTTCCAATCCTGTCATCGCAACTAATGAAAAGATCATCCTTTAAGCAGTTCTTAATTTTTAAGATGAATATTATATATGGCAAGACAGTCAATGGAGCGTGATCATTTGAACAAACTCTCAATCACATTTCAACAGTAGGATCAATGTGAAATTTGGTTGCTATTGCCTAAGTGGTTTCTGAAGAATCATGATTTTATACATGTAAACAGCACAGTGGCAGGGAAATATAATAAACATAAACAAGATGGTAGCCATCTTGTATTTCCAATCAGAATGACTTTTAGCTACTGTTGATCTACAAGTCACTTCGATACTTCCAATGAACTTTAAGTCAATTGCCCTTTCGGTTCAGGGGAAAAAGTTCAAAACAGATTTTCAAGATGGCCACCATAGCCGCAATTTGAGATTTCTTATCGCAACCATTTGAGCGTTTTTTGACCTACAAGTCACCCTGATGCTTCCTACCAAGTTTCGAGTCAATAAATGGTCTTTCAGTTCAGAAGAAGTAAAGAAAAATAGATTTTCAAGATGGCCGCCATCTTGGATTTCCAATCGGAAGGATTTTAGCTATTTTTATATCAACATGTCATCCTGATGCTTCCTACCAATTTTCAAATTAACTGGCCCTTTGGTTCAGGAAAATAAGTGAAAGGAAAAGAGTTTCAAGATGGCCGCCATGACAGCCATCTTGGATTTCCTATCCAAACAATTTAAGCTATTTTAGATCTACATTAGGTCACCTAAATGCTTCCTACCAAGTTTTGAGTCAAATGGCCTTTCAATTCAGGAGAAGAAGCGAAAAATAGATTTTAAAGATGGCTGTCATAGCGGCCATCTTGGATTTCTGATAGGGATGATTTTATCTATTTTTGATCTACAGGTCACCCTGATGCTTCCTACCTAGTTTAAAGCCAATAAGCCTTTTGATTCAGGAGAAGAAGTGAAAAATCTACATTTTCAAAATGGCCACCATGGCAGCCATCTTGGATTTCCAATCAGAAAGATTTTAGCCATTTTTAATCTATAAGTCACCCCGATGCTTCCTACCAAGTTTCAAGTCAACTAGCTTTTGGGTTTAGGAGAAGAAGCGAAAAAAAGATTTTCAAGATGGCCACCATGGTGGCCCTCTTGGACTTCCGATCAGCATGGTTTTAGCTATTTTTGATCTACAAGTCACCCTGATGCTTCCTACCAAGTTTGGAGTCAGTTGGCCTTTCGGCTCAGGAGAAGAAGCGAAAAATAGATTTTCAAAATGGCCGCCATGGTGGCCATCTTGGATTTCCGTTTGGAATGATTTTAGCGTCTTTTGATCTATAAGTCACCCCTATGCTTCCTAGCAAGTTTGGAGTCAATTGGCCTTTCGGTTCAGTAGAAGAAGCGAAAAATAGATTTTCAAGATGGCTGCCATGGCGGCCATCTTGGATTTCCGATCAGCATGATTTTAGCTATTTTTGATCTACAAGTCACCCCGATGCTTCTTAGCAAGTTTGGAGTCAATTGGCCTTTCTGTTCAGGAGAAGAAGCGAAAAATAGATTTTCAAGATGGTGGCCATCTTGGATTTCTGATCAACACGATTTTAGCTGGTTTTGATCTACAAGTCACCCCGATGCTTCCTAGCAAGTTTGGAGTCAATTGGCCTTTCGGTTCAGGAGAAGAAGCTAAAAATAGATTTAAGATGGCTGCCATGGCGGCCATCTTGGATTTTCGATTGGCAAGATTTTAACTATTTTTGATCTACAAGTCACCCCAGTGCTTCCTAGAAAGTTTGGAGTCAATTGGCCTTTTGGTTCAGGAGAAGAAGCGAAAAATAGATTTCAAG
The DNA here is from genome assembly GCA_964016985.1 of Anodontia alba. Taxonomy (NCBI): domain Eukaryota; kingdom Metazoa; phylum Mollusca; class Bivalvia; order Lucinida; family Lucinidae; genus Anodontia; species Anodontia alba. The sequence goes on along the minus strand of OZ024830.1, from coordinate 62,189,150 downwards.
ATGGCGGCCATGGCGGCCATCTTGGATTTCCGATCGGCATGATTTTAGCTATTTTTGATGTACAAGTCACCCCGATGCTTCCTACCAAGTATCGAGTCAATTTGCCCAGGGGTGTAGGAGTAGGCTTTTAAATCAATTGTTGACGTCGCATGACGGACGACGGACATTGACTGACCACAATAGTTCACCATGAGCACTTTGCGCTCAGGTGAGCTAACAAGTACAATTTACTACCGAATGTTTTGTCTAAAAATAGCTCAATGGGTGGCAAACAGTTAAGCTCCTGATGTGAAACCGCATTTTGTAGCATCTCATGGGGGTTTACAATGTTTGCTCGGGACTGTCTGGCCAAATACATCCAGTAAAGTATGACCAATTTCAATATAAATTTGCAGGAGTGTTACTTTGATGATCCTCTACCAAGATTGTTCAAGCCATTTGGATTCGTCAAAAAACGTGGCCGCCAGGGGGCGGGGCTTATTTTCCCTTTATATATATATAGAAAACTTTAAAAATCTTCTTGTCAGAAACCACTGGACCGATTTCAATATAATTTTGCAGGAATGTTTGTTTGGTGATCCTGTACCAAGATTGTTCAAGCCATCTGGATTCGTCAAAAAACATGGCTGCCAGGGGGCGGAGCTTATTTTTCCTACATGTATATATCTATATGGAAAACTTTTAGAAGCTTCTTGTCAGAAACACTGGGCCAATTTCAATATAATTTTACAGAAAGGTTCCTTTAGTAATCCTCTACCAAGATTGTTCAAGCCATTTGGATTCCTCAAAAAACATGGCCACCAGAGGGCGGGGCTTATTTTCCCTATATATCTATACAGAAAAGTTTAAAAATCTTCTTGTCAGAAACCACTGGACCGATTTCAATATAACACGGCAGGAATGTTTCTTTTGTAACTTTCTACCAAGATTGTTCAAGCCGTCATGATACGTCAAAAACCATGGCCGCCAGGGGGGTAGGACTTTTTTTTTTTAACCCACCTGACCTCTGCTCAGGATGAGCTATAGTGATCACTTTTCCTCCGTCCATTAACATTTTCAAATGACTTCTCCTCTGAAGCCGCTGAGCCAATTTTGCTCAGATTTCATGTGGAGCCTCCTTAGGGTGGGGGAACGAAAGATTGCTAAAATGGTCATGGTCCGTTGACCCAAGATGGCCTCCATGCACATATATGGTAAAAACCTTTAAAAATCTTCTCCATAACCGAGGATGCCTTGGGGCTGAATCTTTGCAAGAATCATCAGGGACAAGAGGTCTACCAAAGTTGTTATAAGATTTGTCGTACGTTGGCATTTGACCTTTTTACGGCAAGGTCAAGTTTGCTTCCCTATGCTTTTGTATGGGAAAAACCTTTAAAAATCTTCTTCTCCAAAACCGAGCATGCCTTGTGGCTGAATCTTTGCACATATCATTGGGAATGGGAGGGCTACCAAAGTTGCTAAAATAATGGTTGTACATTGACATTTGACCTTTTTGCGGTAAGGTCAATATTGCTTCCTTATGCATTTATATGGGAAAAATGTTCAGAATTTCAAATAACATCTCCTCTGGAGCCTTCGGGCCAAATTTGCTCAAATTTCATATTGAGCCTCCTTAGGTTGTGGGGAACAAAAGATTGCTAAAATGGTCGCAATTCATTAACCAAGATGGCCGCCATGCCCATATATGGTAAAAACATTTAAAAATCTTCTTCTCCAGAACCGAGGATGCTTTGGGGCTGAATCTTTGCATAATTCATCGGGGATGGAGGGTCTACCAAAGTTGCTAAAATTTGACCTTTTTACGGTAAGGTCGTTTGCTTCCCTATGCATTTATATGGGAAAAAAACATTTAAAAATGTTATTCTCCAAAATCGAGGATGGCATGTGGCTGAATGTTTGCATATATCATCGGGAACGGGCGGTCTACCAAGGTTGCTAAAATAATTGTCATACATTGACATTTAACCTTTTTATGGCGAGGTCAAGTTTGCTTCTGTATCAATTTGTATGGGCCCCATACATTTGTATGGAAATAATGTTGATAATTTCAAATGACTTTTCCTCTGAAGCCTCCGGGCCAGTGTTGCTCAAATTTCATGCAGAGCCTCCTTGGGCAGGAGAATGAAAGATTGCTAAAATGGGCATGGTCCATTGATCAAAATGGCTGCCATGCCCATATAATGGTAAAAAAAAATTTACAAATCTTCTTCTTCATAACCAAATAAGCCCTGGGCCCTTATCTTTGCACAAATTATGAGGGACAGGAGAGCTACCAAAATTGCTAAAATGATGGTTCTATGTTGACGTTTGACCTTTTTACCTCCAAGGTCAAATTTGCTTCCCCATGCATTTGTATGGGCCATATACATTTATATTGAAAGTATTCAAGTGAATTGTAGATCAACAGTAGTTAAAATTGTTCTGATTGGAAATCTTAGATGGCCATCATCTTGTTTATATTTATTATATTTCTCTGCCACTGTGCTGTTTACATGTATAAAATCATGATTCTTCAGAATCCACTTAGCCAATTTCCACCAAATTTCACATTGATCCTACTGTTGAAATGTGATTGATGGTTTATTCAAATGATCATGCTCCATTGACTGTCAGGCCCATATATTCTTCTTCAAAACTAAGAACTGCTCAAATGATGATCTTTTCATTAGTTGTGATGATAGGATTGGAAAAATGTTGCATAACATCTGCATGTCTGCAGTGACTCAGGTGAGCGAGCCGTGGCCCGTGGGCCTCTTGTTTCCCTATATATCTATATAGAAAACTTTAAAAATCTTCATGTTAGAAAGCACTGGACCGATTTCTATATAACTAGGCAAAAATGTTTCCTTGGTGATCCTCTACCAAGATTGTCCAAGCCGTCATGATTTGTCAAAAAACATAGCAGCTAGGGGGCGGGGCTTATTTTCCCTATATATATAGAAAACTTTAAAAATCTTCTTGTCAGAAACCACTCGACCGATTTCATTAATACTTGGCAGAAATCTTTCCTTTTGACCCTTAACCAAGATTGTTCAAGTTATCATGATTTGTCAAAAAAAACATTGCCGCCGGGTGGTGGGTGGGGAGGGAGGCTTAATTTCCCTATATATCTATATAGAAAAGTTTAAAAATCTTCTTGTCAGAAACCAATGGACCAATTTCAATATAGCTTGGCAGGAATGTTGCTTTGGTGACCTGCTACCAAGATTGTTCAAGCAGTCATGATTCGTCTAAAAAAAATTCTGCCAGGGGGTGGGGCTTATTTTCCCTATATATCTCTATAGAAAACTTTAAAAATCTTCTTGTCAGAAACCACTGGACCGATTTCATTATAACTTGGTAGAAATCTTTCCTTGTTGACCCTCTACCAAGATTGTTCAAGTTATCATGATTCGTCAAAAAACAATGGCCGCCACTGGGAGGGGCTTATTTTCCAAATATATCTATATAGAAAAGTTTAAAAATCTTCTTCTCAGAAACCAATGGACCGATTTCAATATAACTTGGCAGGAATGTTTCTTTGGTGACCCTCTACCAAGATTGTTCAAGCCGTTATGATTCATCAAAAAACATGGCGGCTAGGGGGCGGAGCATATTTTCCCTATATAGAAAACTTTAAAAATCTTCTCGTAAGAAACCGTTGGATTGAGTTCAATGTAACTTGACAGGAATGTGCTTTGGTGACCTTCTACTAAGATTGTGCCCTCATGATACGTCAAAAAACATGGCCTTCATGGGGCGGGGCTTATTTTCCGTATATATCTGTATAGAAAACTTTAAAATTCATCTTGTCAGAAACCACCTGACTGATTTTAATATTACTTGCCAGGAATGTGGCTTTGGTGACCCCCTATCAAGATTGTTCAAGCAATCATGATTCGTCAAAAAACATGGTTGCTAGGGGTGGGGCTTATTTTCCCTATATATCTAAATAGAAAACTTTAAAAATCTTCTTGTCAGAAACCACTGAACCGATTTCAATATAACTTGGCAGGATTTTTCCTTTGGTGACCCTCTATCAAGTTTGTTCAAGCTGTCATGATTTGTCAAAAAACATGGCCGTTAGGGGGTGGGGCTTAATTTCCCTATATATCTATATAAGACATTTTAAAAATCTATTTGTCAGAAACCACTGGACCAATTTCAATATAACAGCAGAATTGTTCCTTTGGTGATCCGCTTTCACTATTCAGTTCAAGCCATCATGATGGATGAAAAAAACATGGCCACTTGGGTGCAGGGTTATAAAATTTATACAAAAATTTTAGAGCAGTAAACTTGGCTGAAACTTCAACAGTAAGTATGCAAAGCTGTTTGCTCAGGTGAGCGATATAGGACCATCATGGTCCTCTTGCTTTTTTTTTTTTCCCCCATTGGACCTAGCATGCCAGTTATGCCTGTTTTTGAATCTATTCTGTTCTAAATATTCCCCCCCCCCCCCTCCCCACACACACACCCTTGGATGGGGACGCCAGTGCTGATAAGATCTGCACCAAAAGCAATATACCCCCTCCCGCTTGAGCTAGGATTCTGATATTTATGTCTCCTCCCTTTAGGGTAGGGAGATGTGTATTGTTTTTTCCCTCGGGCGTCTGTCACAAAATCTTGTCCACTCTGTAACTTGAAAATGGTTCAAGCTGTCTCCACATAACTTCATATAAATATCAATCAACATTATCTTACATGCAGAGCACAAGAACCATACGTCTTGCATTTATACTTTTTGAGTTATTTCACTTGGAACTTTATGCGTCACAAAATCGTGTCCGCTCTGTAACTTGAAACCTGTTCAAGATATCTTCAAGAAAGGTCATGTAAATATCAATCAGCATTAGACAACATGCAGCGCGCAAGAACCATAACTCTTGCATTTATACTTTTTTGAATTATTATACACCTGTTTGAAAAACGGGACATATTATTTTACGGGGTATGACGTCCGTCAGAAAACTTTTTCGTTTCCGGCTAACGCCTCCTACAGTTTACATCCGATTAAAATGAAACTTGGTATATAGCTAGACCATGATGTGAAGCAGCACATATTGTTTTTGGGCTACAGACCACCAATTATTAGCAGAGCTATGCCCCTTCGAAAATTTCAGAAAACATTTCGTTTCTGGTTAACTCCTACACTTTACATCTGATCAAGCTGAAACTTCATTTATAGTTAGACCATGATGTGGAACAGTGCATATTGTTTTGAGGTTACAGTCCACTTAATATCAGCAGAGTTATAGCCCTTTGAAAATTCCTTTAAACTTTACGTTTCCGGATAACTGCTCCTACAATTTACATCTGATCAAGCAGAAACTTCATTTATAGTTAGACCAAGATGTGGGGGCAGTGCATATTGTTTCTAGGTCAAGTCCACCAAATATTAGCAGAGTTATGTCCCTTTTAAAATTTCATTAAACTTTTCGTTTCCGGCTAACTCCTCCTACAATTTACATTCGATCAAGCTGAAACTTCATTTATAGCTAGACCATGATGTGGAGCAGCACATATTGTTTCAAGGTTACAGTCCACTAAATATTAGCAGAGTTAAGCCCCATTGAAAATTTCTTTAAACTTCTAGTTTCTGGTTAACTCCTCCTACAATTTATATCCGATCAAGCTGAAACTTCATTTATGCTATAGTTAGACCAAGATGTAGAGAAGGGCGTATTGTTTTGAGGTTACAGTCCACCAAATATTAGCTGAGTTACGCCTAGTGGTGGGACGATTCATCGATGCATTGGTGCATCCCGATACGCTTCATGTATCGATACACATGATGGAGTATCGATATGATGAACGCTTCTATTCAGATTCGCTTATTTGTGTTCGTTACATTCTTTAATCTGGTCTACAAAGTGACATTTTCAGAGCGCGATTTTGATTGGATGACGCTTGACTGATAGCCAATTGCATTTTGCTTTACTCTCATTATGATGGCAGACGAAACTGTGGTTGGAATTTATTCGCCGCCCAGCGGTAAAAATACTAGTTCTGTATGGGAATGTTTCGGCCATCCTATTCTTACTTTTGAAGTTAGCCATTTTTAGTGTTTCAGTATTATGGACAATGCATGTTTAAGGGAAACCATATAGTTGGGGTCATAGTGTTGTTCAAACACATGTTCTAGTTCATTATAATTTCAACACAAAAACATGTTGGAACTTATTAGAAGGTCATTCATTGGTAGGGCTCTTTTAATGAATATCCACAACATATATTCCTTAAGAAAAATAAGAAACATGCCAGTAATTTTTATTCAAAAAGTGTGTTATCTAACTGATAATACAGGTAAATAATAACGTTACTTTACGCATGTTAAAGTTAAATAAAAGGGTAGTTAAAAGAGATTCAGAACAACCACAGAGTAATGTACATCCAGTATAGCAACTGTAGTTAAGTACTCTGAATTGTTCAGAAGGCGGTGTCGCGAAAAAAGGCATTAACTTAATTACATAATTAGATTTATATGATTTGATGAACCTGGATTTTGCTCTATATCCATATTTTCACACTTTCTTACAACCAGTGGCTTCATCCAATATTAAATTTACATTCAGAGACAAGGCTTTGTGAGAAAATTTACTATTCCTTGAAAAACAACCAACATGAACACTTTGTACTACATGCTTTCACTATCAATTTAATTTCTCAAAATCAGTCAGATGGAAATGCATTCTACTTCTTTTAATGTATAAATAAGAATGGGTCTTTACTGAGGCATCTGTGTAAAACAGATATACATAAATAATCTAACTATGTACTGAAAAACTAAATACAATTATTTCTCTTCTGTTTTGTTTCTTTCTTCACAAAAAAAATCCATTTTATTATCTGCATATATAAGCCAATGCAGTGATTGGAGTAATGAACCTCTTTATTTTCCAATGAAGTTTACCACCTGATTATTCCAAATGAGTGTATCTCCAGCAGCAATTTCCAATTTCTAGAATTATCAAAGTTCAAGTCTAGATATGCTCCAGTTCATACATATTCAACACCTGATGTAGCTCCACGATTATTCTGGTGCTTTTTGATTGTGTTGGGGTTTAACGACACGTCAACCCTTGAGGGTCATTTTGTGTCGTCTCCCAGAGAAAGGGAGAAAAGAGATAGAAGAGAGAGTAGAGGAGATGAAAGAGAGGGACAGGGAAGAAAGAGGAACAGGAATGAAAGTGAAGAAACAGAAGAAATAAAAACATTCCCCTCTACCCTTACCCACTACAAGGATAGCAGGCCTTGCCCAACTGCAAGCCAATATCAGTTGGACGCCCCAGTGATGTAAGATACACAGCACCTTCGCACCACCCGACCACCCCCTTTATTCTGGTGCAATTTTATAAATTTATCTTTATCAACTTATTATGAAGACGAGCAGATTAAATAAATTTGAAATGGCTATGTTCAATCCAGATTAGCTTTAATAACTGATTGTCATTTGATAGTGCTTCACCTAAGCATCAACAGATTAGCCCGACCAGCTATGCCTACCCTTTTCTGTTTTCAAGAGATTTTCCGATGTCCACAAAAGAAGGGTCATAACGTATAAATGGGCCAGCAGTCGTCAGACAACTCCGTGTCACTGAGGTGTGAATAAAGTAATTTCATGTAGGAGGAATGAATTAAATGCCTGATGTCTTGCTATATTCAATATCGAATAAGTAGATTCTGATACTTTCTTTTCGTTCAGCTTCCGTTGCTAAGCACAACATCAAAGATGGCGTGGGGTGATTGACAAAAGTAGCGCGTGTATTACTACACCGAATTTTGAAGTCTATGTTTCAAATTGCACTATCTAAATCGATTTCAGTTACAGTTATGTTAGCGAAATAGAAAAGCTATAAAAAATTCCCCTGCTTCACATTCAGTTCGCCGTAATAGTGCCGCATTGCGTCTGATTAAGAAGTAGTGCGCGTATGAATATAGCGGTGATGAAAATCCGCTTGTGACGTAGTAAAAAACCCCATGCGATTGCATAGAGCCTGCTAGCTGTCGCTAGCAGACTCAAAAATTAATAGAAATTAATAGAGACGGGGTTTAACTCTGCTAATATTTGGTGGACTGTAACCTTGAAATAATATGCGCAACTCCACATCATGGTCTAACTACAAATAAAATTTCAGCTTGATAGAATGTAAACTGTAGAAGGATTTAGCCGGAAACAAAAAGTTTACTGAAATTTTCAAAGGGGCATAACTCTGCTAATATTTGGTGGACTGTAACCGTGAAACAATATGCACTGCACCACATCATGATCTAACTGTACATGAAGTTTCAGCTTGATTGGATGTAAACTGTAGGAGGATTTAGCCAGAAACGAAAAATTAATAGAAATCTTCAAAGGGGACAACTCTGCTAATATTTGGTGGACTGTAACTGTGAAACAATATGGGATGCTCCACATCATGGTCTAACTACAAATCAAGTTTCAGCTTGATCGGATATAAACTGTAGGGGAGTTTTCCGGAAACTAAAAATCAACTGAAATTTTCAAAGGGGCATAACTCTGCTAATATTTGGTGCACTGTAACCTCGAAATAATATGTGCTGCTCCACATCATTGTGTAACTATTCATTAAGTTTCAGCTTGATCAGATGTAAACTATAGAAGGATTTAGCCAGAAACCAAAAAATTAATAGAAATTAATAGAGACGGGGTTTAACTCTGCTAATATTTGGTGGACTGTAACCTTGAAATAATATGCGCTACTCCACATCATGGTCTAACTACAAATAAAATTTCAACTTGATAGAATGTAAACTGTAGAAGGATTTGGCCGGAAACAAAAAAGTTTACTGAAATTTTCAAAGAGGCATAGCTCTGCTAATATTTGGTGGACTGTAACCGTGAAACAATATGCACTGCACCACATCATGGTCTAACTGTACATGAAGTTTCAGCTTGATTGGCTGTAAACTGTAGGAGGATTTAGCCAGAAACGAAAAATTAATAGAAATCTTCAAAGGGGTACAACTCTGCTAATATTTGGTGGACTGTAACTGTGAAACAATATGGGCTGCTCCACATCATGGTCTAACTACAAATCAAGTTTCAGCTTGATCGGATATAAACTGTAGGAGGAGTTAGCCGGAAACGAAAAGTCAACTGAAATTTTCAAAGGGGCATAACTCTGCTAATATTTAGTGGACTGTAACCTCGAAACAATATGCGCTGCTCCACATCATATTCTAACTATATATGAAGCTTCAGCTTGATTGGATGTAAAATGTAGGAGGAGTTAACCGGAAATGACAAGTTTACAGAAATTTTCTAAGGGGCATAACTCTGCAAACATTTGGTGGACTGTAACCCCGAAATAATATGCGCTGCGCCACATCATGGTCTAACTATATATCAAGTTTCAGCTTGATCGGATGTAAACTGTAGGAGGAGTTAGCCGGAAACGAAAAAGTTTAGGGACGGATGGACGCCATACCCCGTAACATAATACGTCCCGTTTTTCAAACGGGCGTATAAAAATGAATTTAATCCAGATTTTGATTTTTATCATGTAAGTGAATGTTTATGCATATCCTTATAAAATACAGGCTTATATTTGGGTATATAGTCAAATATTCACTTGACTAGCTGGAAAAATAAACAAAGAAATTATTTAGATTCACACTTTGTTTTTTTCACACCGGCTACCTATCTTCAGTTACAGATAACAGACATGTTCTGACCACAGGAACCTGCATAGCACCTGATTTGACACCAGGGTGTTTGTTTGTTTGTTTGTGTTGAGGTTTTACGGCCCAGTCAACCCAATGGGGTCATGTCGAGCGTGGTCAGTTTACCTAACCACACGTTTACTGGGCAGGCTTAGTCCTCTAAGCGGTTAACCAGTATTGTGCACATTCTTTCGCCAGAAACTGACAACTGCCCTTCTTGAACATTCTAGAGGTATGGCTTTGTCAAACTACAGATTGCATTAATAAGCCTGTGACAGAAAGGACAGTCGGGAACAATGGCATGACAACAAAAATTCAGAGAACCAATGAGGGATTGCATTTGTCTAAGAGTCACTTTTTGCTTGCTCAAAACGAACTCAATTTTGCCAATAAGTTCTTGAACTTTTACTTCGTGTATCCTGATAACCATATGAATGGAATCAAGTTCTAAACCAAGAAAACACAGGACCTCAGCAGGACCCTCCGTTTTTTCTTCAGCTAAAGGAATCAGATCAGACTGCCTTTAGCAATCCAGAATCTGATGTTGTTAGAAGAGTTTAAAGATTGCCACCATGGCTGCATCTTGGATACTGGAAAAGAAAGATTCAGCAATTCTGAATCTTCATTTCAACCCGATGCTCTCCATCTAGTTTTGACTCAACCTGACTGACTGTAATGGAGGAGATGTAGTTTGAAGAATTTCAAGACGGTGGCCATCTGGGATATTGTAACAGGATTATAGCAATTCTGAATTTCAATAACACCCCAATGCCTCCCATCATGTTTAAGCTCAATCAGACTTCATTCAGTAGCAGATGTGATTTGAGATTTTCAAGATGGCTGCCATGGTGGCCATCTTGGATATCAGAACAGAACCATTTTAGCAATTCTAAATGTCCATGTTGCCCTGATGCCTTCCACTAAGTTTCCACTCCATCTGTTTGAGAGCAGATAACAACTGAAGACTTTCAAGATGGCAGGAGGAGATTTAGTTTGAAGATTTTCAAGATGGCTGACATGGCAGCCATCTTGGATATCAGAACAGATTGATTTTAGCAACTCTAAATCTCCATGTGGCCCCAATGCCTCCCACCAAGTTTGGGCTCAATCTGAATTAGGGTTCTGGAGCAGATCCAGGCAGCTATCTTGGATAGCCAGATGGAAGGATTTAAGCAATTCTAAATCTCAATGTTGCTCCGATGCCTCCCATCAAGTTTTGGCGGCCACCTTGGATATTGGAACGGAACGATTTTAGCAATCTTGAACCTCTATAACACTTCAATGCCTCCCATCAAGTATTGGCTCAATCTGTCTTATGGTTTGGGAGGGAGATGTTGTTAGAAGAATTTCAAGATGGCCCCCGTGGAGGCCATCTTGGATATTAGAATTGAATTATTTTAGCAATTCTGAATCTCTGTGCCACTGTGATGCTTCCCATCAAGTTTTGGCTCAATCCAACTTACGGTTTGGGAGGAGATGTCGTTTGAAGAATTTCAAGATGGCCACCATGGCGACAATTTTGGATATCGGAATGGAATGATTTCTAGCAATTCAGAATTTCTATGTTACTTGGATGCCTTCCCTCAATATTGGGCTCAATCTGACTTATGGTTTGGGAGGAGATGTTGTTTGAAGAATTTTAAGATGGCCGCCGTGTCGGCCAGCTTTGATATCATAATAGAATGATTTTAGCAATTCTGAATCTCTTTGTTACTGTGAAGCCTCCCATCAAGTTTTGGCTCAATCAGACTCACACAATGAATCTCCAGTGGTTTTTGACATGAATATTTTTAAAGTTTTCTATATCAATATACAAAGAAAATAAGCCCTGCCCACTGGCAGCCATGTTTTTCTATGAATCATAATGGCCTGAACAAGCTTGGTAGAGGGTCACTATATACACATTTCTACCAAGTTATACTGAAATCGGTCCAGTGGTTTCTGACGAGAAGAGTTTTAAATTTTTCTGTACAGATATAGAGAGAGACCATAAGGCCAGCCCCCTGGCGGCCATGTTTTTTGACGAATAATGAAAGCTTAAACAATCTTGAAAGAGGGTTGCCAAAGCAACATTTCTGTCATGTTATATTGAAATCAGTCCAGTGGTTTCTGACGAGAAGATATATAAAGTTTTCTATATAGATATTTAGGGAAAATAAGCTCTGACCCCTTGCAGCCATGTTTTTTGACGAATCATGCTGACTTGAACAATCTTTGTAGAGGATCGCCAAAGAAACATTTCTGCCAAATTATACTGACATCCGTTGAGTCATGTCTCACAAGAAGATTTTCAAAATTTTCTATATAGATATATAGGGAAAATAAGCCTTACTCCCTGACAAATCATAACGGCTGGAACAATCTTGATAGAGGGTTACCAAAGGGACATTTATGCTATTTTATGTTAGAATCAGTCCAGTGGTTTCAGCGAGAAGACTTTCAAAGTTTTCTATGTAGTTATATAGGGAATATGAGCTCTGCCCCTGGTGGCCTTGTTTTTTTGTCAAATCATGATGACTTGAATAATCTTGGTAGAGGGTCACCAAAGAAACTTCTGCTAAATTTTATTGAAATCCGTCCAGGGGTTTCTGACAAGATTTTTAAAGTTTTCTATATAGACATACAAGAAGTCCCATGATGGTCCTATATCGCTCACCTGAGCACCACACCCACCCCCCCCCAGCCATGTTTTTTCTTTTTAACGCATCATGACAACTTGACTTAATCTTGAAAAAGGGTCACCAAAGAAACATTTCTGCCAAGTTATATTGAAACTGGTCCAGTGGTTTCTGACAAAAATATTTTTAAAGTGTTTTATATCGCTATAAAGCCCTACCCCCTAACGCCCATTTTTTTTTTTTTTTTTTTTTTTTTTTTGACAAATCATAACAGCTTGAATAAACTTGGTAGAGGGTAACCAAAGGAACATTCCTGCCATGTTAAATTGAAATCAGTTCAGTGGTTTCTGACAAGAAGATTTTTAAAGTTTTCTATTTAGATCTATAGGGAAAATAAGCCCCACCCCCTAGCAGCCATGTTTTTTGACAAATCAGGATTGCTTGAACATTCTTGGTAGAGGGTCACCAAAGCATTACTGAAATCAGTCAGGAGGTATTTGACAAAAAGAATTTTAAAGTTTTCTATACAGATATATATGGAAAATAAGCCCCGCCCCTAACAACCATGTTTTTTGACGTATCATGAAGGCTTGAACAATCTTGGTAGAGGGTCACCAAAGCAACATTCCTGCCAAGTTACATTGAACTCAGTCCAACAGTTTCTTACGAGAAGATTTTTAAAGTTTTTTATATAGATATATAGGGAAAATAAGCCCTGCCCCCTAGCGGCCATGTTTTTTGACAAATCATGACAGCTTGAACAAACTTGGTAGAGGGTAACCAAAGGAACATTCCTGCCAAGTTATACTGAAATCGGCCCATTGGTTTCTGACAAGAAGATTTTTAAAGTTTTCTATTTAGATCTATAGGGAAAATAAGCCCCACCCCCTAGCAGCCATGTTTTTTGACAAATCACGATTACTTGAACAATCTTGGTAGAGGGTCATCAAGGAAACATTTTTGCCAAGTTATAATGAAATCTGACAAGAAGATTTTTCAAGTTTTCTTGAAGATATATAGAAAAATAAGCCCTGCCCCCTGGCGGCCATGTTTTTTGACGAATTATGACGGCCTGAACAACCTTGATTGAGGGTTACATAAGAAACATTTCTGCAATGTTATATTGAAATCAGTCCAGTGGTTTCTGACAAGAAGATCATTAAACTTTTCTATACAGATATTTAGGGAAAATAAGTACCGCCCCTAACAGCCATGTTTTTTGACAAAATCATAACAGCTTGAACAATCTTGGTAAAGGGTTACCAAGGAAACATTTCTGCGAAGTTAAATTGAAATCGGTCCAGTGGTTTCTGACAAGAAGATTTTTTCAAGCTTTCTATATATATATACATAGGGAAAATAAGCCCCGCCCCCTAGCAGCCATGTTTTTTGACAAATCATGATGGCTTGAACAATCTTGGTAAAGGGTCACAAAGGAATCATTTCTGCCAAGTTATATTGAAATCGGTCCAGTGGTTTCTGACAAGAAGATTTTTTCAAGTTTTCTATATAGATAAACAGGGAAAATTAGCTCCACCCCCTAGCGGCCATGTTTTTTGACGAATCACGATTACTTGAATAATCTTGATAGAGGGTCATCAAGGAAACATTTTTGCCAAGTTATAATGAAATCAGTCCTGTGGTATCTGACAAGAAGATTTTTCAAGTTTTCTATAAAGATATATAGGGAAAATAAGCCCTGCCCCCTGGTGGCCATGTTTTTTGACAAATCCAAATGGCATGAACAATATTGGTTGAGGATCACCAAAGGAACATTTCTGCCAAATTATATTGCAATCAGTCCAGTGGTTTCTGACAAGAAGATTTTTTAAGTTTTCTATATAGATATATAGGGAAAATAAGCCCCGCCCCCTGGCGGCCACATTTTTTGACGAATCCAAATGGCTTGAACAATCTTCGTAGAGGATCCCCAAAGGAACATTTCTGCAAAATTATATGGAAATCGGTCCAGTGGTTTCTGACAAGAAGATTTTTAAAGTTTTCTATATAGATATATAGGGAAAATAAGCCCCGCCCCCTGGCAGCCATGTTTTTCGATGAATCCAAATGGCTTGAACAATCTTCATAGAGGATGACCAAAGGAACATTTCTGCAAAATTATATTGAAATCGGTCCAGTGGTTTCTGACAAGAAGATTTTTAAAGTTTTCTATACAGATATATAGGGAAAATAAGCCCCGCCCCCTGGCGGCCATGTTTTTTTGACGGATCCAAATGGCTTGAACAATCTTGGTAGAGGATGACCAAAGAAACATTTCTGCAAAATTATATTGAAATCGGTCCAGTGGTTTCTGACAAGAAGATTTTTTAAGTTTTTTAGTTAAAAAATCTATTTTTAGCTCCTGTGACCCAGATATGCAATGGACCGGGGCCATTTGAACAACTTTGAAAGAGGACCAACCAAGGATCATTCGTGTGAAGTTTAGTCAAATTCCAATCAGTGGTTGAGGAGAAGATGTTGTTTAAAGATTGTGAACGGACGGACAGACGGACGACGATGACGGGCGGTGGGTGATCACAATAGCTCACCTTGAGCCTTCGGCTCAGGTGAGCAGGCTCAGGTGAGCTAATAAGGAAAATAAGCCCCGCCAAATGGCGGCCATGCTATTTGATGAATCATGATGGCCTGAACAATCTTGGTAGAGGGTCACCAAAGGAAAAGTTGTGCCAAATTATATTGAAATCTGTCCAGTGGTTTCTGACAAGACTTTTATACATAGATATTTAGAGAAAATAAGCCCTGACCCCTGGTGACCATGTTTAGACGAATTATGATGGTTTGAACAATCATTGTAGAGGGTCACCAAAAGAACTTTTTTGCCATATTATATTGAAATCGGTCCGGTGGTTTCTGACAAGAAGATTTTTTAAAGTTTTCTATATAGATATATAGGGAAAGTAAGCCCCACCCCCTGGCAGCCATGTTTTTTGACGAATCATGATGGCTTGAACAATCATTGTAGAGGGTCACCAAAGGCGCATTTCTGCAAAATCATACTGAAATCTGTCCAGTGGTTTCTGATGAGAAGATTTTTAAAGTTTTTTTCTTTTGGTTGCTATGGCAACCAGAATCCTGCATGGATTCCAAATCTTCGAATAATTTTGAATCAGTACTTCCCAAGGATCATTCCTGTAAAATTTGGTTAAAATTTGCTCGGCGGTTTAGGAGGAGATACTGTTCAAAGAAATTGTGGGCGGATGGACAGACAGACAATGACAACAAAGAAGGACGTTGAGTGATTACAATAGCTCCCTTCGAGCCTTGGCTCAGGTGAGCTAAAAATGCTGATACACCAACCGGTGCTTTAAAATTTGGAGAGTGTTGAAAAACAAGAGGCCCTTGGGCCATGGCACACTCACCTGAGCGACATAGCCACTGCAGATGTGCAGATGTTCAGCAACATTTTTCCAAACCTATCATTGCAACTAATGAAAAGATCATCATTTAAGCAGTTCTTAAGTTTTAAAGAAGAATATATGGGCATGACAGTCAATGGAGCATGATCATTTGACAAACTCTCAATCATATTTGAATCAATGTGAAATTTGGTGGAAACTGGCTAAGAGGTTTCTGAAGAATCATGATTTTATACATGTAAACAGCACAGTGGCAGGGAAATATAATAAACATAAACAAGATGGCAGCCATCTTGGATTTCCAATCAGAACAATTTTAGCTACTGTTGATCTACAAGTCGCCTCAATACTTCCAATGAACTTTGAGTCAATTGTCCTTTTGGTTTGTTTGTGTTGAGGTTTTATGGCCTAGTCAACCCAATGGGGCCATGTCGAGCGCGGTCAGTTTACCTAACCACATGTTTACTGGGCAGGCTTAGTCCTCTAAGCGGTTAACCAGTACTGTGCACATTCTTTAGCCAGAAACTGACAACTGCCTTTCCTGAATCAGCGTAAGGGAGAGAATGACAGTAGAAAATATTTCATGATCAATCTCCACGAAAGAATGTTGCCGACCTCGGCAGGGGTCGAACCCGCGACCTCCTGGTCTCCAGTCGGACGTGCATCCAACTGAGCCACCGAGGCCGGCTGTCCTTTTGGTTCAGGAGAAAAAGTTCAAAATAGATTTCCAAGATGGCCGCCATTCGAGTTTTCCTATCAGAACCATTTGAGCTATTTTTGATCTACAAGTCACCCTGATGCTTTCTACCAAGTTTCAAGTCAATTGGCCTTTCTGTTCTGGAGAAGAAGTGAAAAATAGAGTTTCAAGATGGCCGCCATCTTGGATTTCCAATTGGAACAATTGTAGCTATTTTTGATCTACAAGTCATCCCGATGCTGCCTACCAATTCTTGAGTCAATTGACCCTCTGGTTCAGGAAAAGTGAAAAAAAAAAGAGTTTCAAGATGGTCTCCATGGCAGCAGTTTTGGATTTCCCATCAAAACCATTTTAGCTATTTTTTATCTAAAAGTCACCCCAATGCTTCCTACCAAGTTTAGAGTCAATTGGCCTTTCTGTTCAGGAGAAGAAACGAAGAAAAGATTTTCAAGATGGGGGCGGCCAGCTTTGATTTCCGATCCAAACGATTTTAGCTAATTTTGATCTACAGGTCACCCGGATACTTCCTATCAAGTTTCGAGTCAAATGGCCTTTCGGTTCAGGAGAAGAAGCGAAAAATAGATTTTCAAAATGGCCGCCATGGGCGGCCTTTTCAACAAACACTACCTACCAAGTTTCAAGTCAATAGGCCTTTTGGTTCAGGAGAAGCGGAAACTAGATTTTCAATTTCCGATTGGAAAGATTTTAGCTATTTTTGATCTATAAGTAACCCCGATGCTTCCTACCAAGTTTCAAGTCATTTGGTTCAGGAGAAGAAGCCAAAAATAGATTTTCAAGAATGGCGGCCATCTTGGATTTTCCATTGGAACGATTTTAACTATTTTTGATCTACAAGTTACCCGGATGCTTCCTTCCACGTTTGGAGTCAACTGGCATTTTGGTTTAGGAGAAGAAGCGAAAAATTGATTTTCAAGACTGCCGCCATAGCAGCCATCTTGGATTTCCAATCTGAACAATTTAAGCTATTTTTGATCTACAAGTTAAAAAAACTAAAATCACTCCAATCGGAAATCCAAGATGGCGGCCATCTTGGATTTCCGATTGGAATAATTTTAGCTATTTTTGTGGTACTTCGTGCTCAGGTGAGCTAATAAAATTTTACCCATAAAATAAGGACAAAACAAGAGGACCAATGGTCCTTAACCACTCAACTGAGTGCTGAGTGTTTTATGAAATTAATTTGAAGGTTATTATAGAAGAATGTCCTATAGACCCTTCATATGCTTTTTGGAAGCCAGACTCATGTTATGGGGCTTTATGCCCCTCCTTAGGATCATGAACCTGGGGTCTGTACAATGAGTTTATATTCTGATTATGTTAAATTCTGTGCTGATGTAGGTTTTGAAAACAGTAAACAAAATTTTTTACCATATATGGTCGTGGTAGTCATCTTGGTAATGTGACCGTTTTGAACAAACTTTTGGTCCCCAATCCCATGGAGGCGCTACATGAAATTTGACTTCAATCTGCCTAGTGATTTCAGAGGAGAAGAGGTTTGAAAATGTTGACAGACTACAGACAACGACAAAAGAGAATACTCATACTATAGGCTCACCAGTGAGCCAAAAGCTCAGTTGTCTGTTGAGCTAAAATTCAGTCCAAAAAACTTTTTTTTTTATTTCTCAATAATTGAGTGCTGCGTGTATATGGAGCCATCTGATTTCAAGAATATTTTTGATTGGTTTTTACCATGGCAGCCATCTTGGTCATGTGATCTAAACCATTTCAACAAACTTTTGTTCCTCCATCCCATAAAGGTTTCATATGAAATCTGGCTTAAATTTGCCCAGCTGTTTTTTTTTTGTTTTTTTTTTTGTTTTTTTTTAAATTATTTTGTTATCTTCGTAGCTGAGTGGATAATGCAAAATTCTCTGATGATAGTTTTTCTGCTGGGGTTTAACGACACGTCTACCCCTGTGGGTCATTTTGTGTGCTCTACCAAGAGATCTATAGTAGAAGAGATGAAAGAGAGGGACAGGGAAGAAAGAGGAACAGGAATGAAAGTGAAAAAACAGAAGAAATAAAAACATTCCCCCTCTATCCTTAGCAGGCCTTGCCCAACTGTAAGCCAATATCAGTTGGACACCCCGGTGATGTAAGATACAAGACACTTTTGCGACCCCACAATCAATCAATAAGGACTTACATCTATGAGTAGAGAGGTTAGCTGATCATCTAGATCTTCCAGAAGGAATTTTGTCACAGCCCTCTTCTTGAACTTTTTATCATTGGTAGGCATTTCATCAACAACAGCAGGACAAATCTCTCTTAACCAGCTGATGAAGGTACCACTGCAACTTACTGTTTTTGCTTTCTGTAAAACAACAGATGAGACAGAAACCTAAACACTATCAGTCTGCACAATACTTAATCTGGTCAACATTTTCAAAGTTCCACTTGAAGGCAAATAGATAACCTTCAATGAAGATCACTCTTACCCAAAAAGTATTTGCCTCTCTTTGAGATGGCTACTCTTGAAACTTAGCTACCCCCTTTCTTAACCCTTATCCTGCTGTTCATGACAACCCCTACCTTTGCAAACAGTGTAGCTTCAGATCAGATGGCTTCTGATGAAGCCATCTGATCAGGATCTACACTGTTTGTCATTCAGTTTGTGAATTTGAACGAAAACATTATATGATATAATCCGATTGGCTGATAGTCAGAAATGGGTGTGGCTTATAAAATTATTCAGCAGGATAAGGGTTAAAAGAGTAGCCTCCTATTGGAAGGGAGCAAAGGACTAGTCTTCCAAGGGTCAAACATTTTCAGCTTATAATCTATGAGGTGTATTCAGTCAGAGTTTTCAGCCATATTTTACACAGGAGAAAACTTTCATACCGTATTAATCCGCCTATAAGACGGGGATTTTTCCCAAAAAAAAGCCCCCAAAAATCCAGACCCGTCTTATAATCGAGGTCTTTGGCCATATCGGTATTTTCGGCAAAGTCCGGTGGTGCCACGTGGTCACGGAAAATGCCGATCTTCGAAACCGGTAGAAGGATATAATGTTTACCTTTGTCCCTTGATAGAAATAGCAGCAAGGTAATTTTTTAGGTGAAGTACCGAATTTTTCTGTGTATTACTCGCACCCATGTATAACACGCACTGAATATTTGCTAAATAGTTTTGAAATAAAAAAAAAAGATGTTCCTATGTAAAACACAAAGAATTTATCCGTGCATTATTTACTAAGTTACCAGATACTAAGTGTGTCAAATTTCACTAGGATTGAGTTGAAAATGGCCGAATTCGGTAGGTTTAGAGTAGAAACAGGCCGAATTTACGATAATGCTAACTGAATTTTCATTGTGCAGCTCTGTTACCATGGGCCTCAGGCAACTTGATGTAGTGTAGGCAGTTCTTTGCTTCCCCACTGCAGACGCTATGACAATAAAAATGTAGTTATTTCTTTTGTGTTCTCATAATTAACACCTTCTTTGTGTCACTTTGTGTCACTTTCTTAACTGAGACGTGAAATTATCAACTCAGTGCCTCAGGGCAATGCAAACAACAACTAAAGTCAACTAGTTGTCATTCTGACTGCCAATTAACCAATTAAGTGCACAGATGTATGCTGGTAGTTTTTTTTTCTTTATCATAAACATTGTTTATTTCAAACAATTTTTTTTGTAAGTTGGAAGAAAAGTTAAAAAAAAAAAAAAAAAAAAGATAAACATATGGTAAGAAAATAAAAGATAAAATGCAAATGACCGATCTACCTACCTCAAAAGCCCACTTGGTTTTGTTTATTATCAATAATTTTAATAATTGCAAAAAATTAAATACTTTTTTATTTTTTCAATGTATGATCGTTTGTGCCAATATTTATGTTCTACCAAATTTATTTCCTATTTTGAACTACAATAAATCAGTTGTGCAGGCTGATTTATTCAAGTTACGGTGTGAGACTTGTCAGAGTCCGGTAATCAATACAGATTCATATGCATATGCCTGTTTGAGTAGTTTCCCTTTGAAGAGATCACATGATCAGCAAAATAAAAAAGCGTAAACAAAAAGAGCATGGACATGAAAAGGATATCAAATTACTGCAAATCAGATGGAGTTGCTTGTTTTGAGCTGACAGAACCATGGTATGGGCGAGATAGGTATAAAAAATCATGAATATCTCATAGCAATCATTCTATTTCGCATTTTTACCGGGCGATCGTGAATGTCATGAGTTTTCGCGACCGATTATCTTGGCGATTTCTGTCCCGATTTTGGTGTTCCTATAAATAATACACATCGGATTTATATAAACGTTTTCTGGGTAAATAAGGTGCGTGTTATACACAGTTAAATACGGTATGCATGCTTGTAAGTGGTGTTGGAAGTTTTTTTAATTGTACTTTAGGAATTTCTGAGTGGCAGGGAATATCTCCGACAGGCGACTTTTTTAACCCGTCTTATAATTAAGTTAAAGCAAAATCCTGCCTGGGAAGGGCCCAAAAACAGCCCCCGTCTTATAAACAAATCGTCTTATAGGCGGATTAATACGGTAACATGTTCGCTTTTTTTCCACATCAAGCCCTTTCTAACCAGAATTCCACTGAAGGCGGCGTTGCACCTGCTGGGGCAAAAGTCACAGGAGCCACAATCAGAACATGGTTATTAAATAAGTTTATTTCATTCTTAGCAGTGCTTAGTTGGAAAAGTGACAAAAATTAAAGACAAGGATTATATGAATATATGAATTTAACTGAAAGCATATGCATTTTCTCATATGATGCCTGAGAAATTGGGCTCAAAAAGTACCCACAATCTGTACACTTTCATAAAATCTGAGGTTCAGAAAACGACAAAGTAAATAAAAAAGAAAAAGTGACAAAAATAAATTTAAATACCATCTCCAAACCACATGCACTTCTGCAGACCCAGGAGAAAACATGTGCAAAGTTTCAAAAAGACCTGTTTAAAATTGTATGAGAAGTTGCAATCACAAGGTACCCACTGTCTATACATCTGAGGTCATAAAATGACAAAGTTCAAAAAGAACAAAAAAGTGGCAAAAAATAAAGCAAGGATTATATGAAAAGCATATGCACATCTTCAGACTATGGAGAAAACATGTGCAAAGTTCCAAAAAGATTTGTATAAAATTGTATGAGGTGTTGTGCTCACGAGGTACCCACTGTCTAAATATTGAGGGTGAAAAATGACTAAGTTCACAATGTGGAAAAAAAAGTAAAAACAAGAAATCCGCGGAAAGTGATGTCGCACCTGCGGGGATTAAGTCATACAAGTTCCTATTTGTATTAAAAAAAATCTATTTTGCAGTATTCAAGAAATTGATAGGTTAGAAAAATGGACAAAGTAGAAAATTTGGAATATTGGCTTGCAAAATTTTATCTAAACCTGTCCATTATTTCACAAGATATTGATATTGAGCGGATATCATTTTTGCCCATTAATCAAGGCCAGTAACTCAGCTGAAAACTGATGAAATCCCAAGCTAGGTATTTTTAACAACAATACATATGCAAAATATGATCCTAATCCATCAATTCTTTCACAAGATATTGAGCGGAAACCAATTTTGGGATACATCAAGGACCCCTAACTCTGCTGAAATGAATCTGACATTTATGTGCAAAAAATACGCACATTTTCAGACCATGTCTTAATCATATGTGAAGTTTCAAAGCTATTAGCCTAAAACTGCAGGAGGAGTTACACTCACGAAACACCCACTGACTATAAGGGTTTTAGGCAAAAACTGACTAAGTTAACAAAGCGAAAAAAGTTGAAAAAAAAAAATCTGAGATTTATGTGCAAATAATATGCAAATCTTCAGACCCTGACCTAATCATCTGTGAAGTTTCAAAACTATTGGCCTAAAACTGCAGGAGGAGTTGCGCTCACGAGACACCCACCGACTATAAGGGTTTTAGGTAAAAACTGACTAAGTTTTAAACAAAGTTGAAAAAGTTGAAAAAAAATCTGAGAATTATGAGCAAACAATATGCAAATCTACACACCATGGCCAAAACATCTGTGAAGTTTCAAAATGATTGGCCAAAAACTGTAGGAGGAGTTGCGCTCACGAGACACCCACTGACTATTATGGTTTTAGCTAAAAACTGACTAAGTTAACAAAGCGAAAAAAGTTGAAAAAAAAATCTGAGACTTATGAGCAAACAATATGCGCATCTACACACCATGGCCAAAACATCTGTGAAGTTTCAAAATGATTGGCCAAAAACTGTAGGAGGAGTTGCGCTCACGAGACACCAACTGACTATTAGGGTTTTAGGTAAAAACTGACTAAGTTAACAAAGCGAAAAAAGTTAAAAAAAAAAATCTGAGAATTATGAGCAAACAATATGCACATCTACACACCATGGCCAAAACATCTGTGAAGTTTGAAAATGATTGGCCAAAAACTGTAGGAGGAGTTGCGCTCACGAGACACCCACTGACTATTATGGTTTTAGGTAAAAACTGACTAAGTTAACAAAGCGGAAAAAGTTGAAAAAAAAAATCTGAGAATCATAAGCAAACAATACGCACATCTATACACCATGGCCAAAACATCTGTGAAGTTTCAAAACGATTGGCCAAAAACTGTAGGAGGAGTTGCGCCCACAAGACACCCACTGACTACAAGGGTTTTAGGTAAAAAACGACTAAGTTAACAAAGCGGAAAAAGTTGAAAAAAAAAATCTGAGAATTATGAGCAAACAATATGCACATCTACACGCTATGGCCAAAACATCTGTGAAGTTTCAAAATGATTGGCCAAAAACTGTAGGAGGAGTTGCGCTCACAAATCAATTGTTGACAAACGGACGGGTCACGGCACGCCTATATCGCACCTGCGTGCTAACGCAGGTGCGACAAAAATAATCTAACATTTACATCCAAACCACATGCACATCCTCATACCATGAAGAAAATGCATGCAAAGTTTCACAATAATCGGTACAAAACTGTAAGAGGAGTTGCGCTCACAAGAGGTACCAACTATTTATATATAAAGGGTGAAAAATGACTAAGTTCACAATGTGGAAAAAGTGACAAAAATAATCTAACAATTATATCAAAACCACAATCACATCTTCATACCATGGAGAAAACACATGCAAAGTTTCAAAATGATTGGTACAAAACTGTAAATGTTGACGGAAAGACGAACAGATGGACGGAAACTTGCTAACAAAAATGAATCTTCTAAAGGGAAATATTTTGCTCCACTTGGGATCAAATTCTTTCCTTTTAACCCTTATCGTGCTGAATAATTTAATTAGCCACACCCATTTCTGACTATCAGCCTATTAGATTACCTCATATAATGTTTTCGTTCAAATTCACAAACTGAATGACAAACAGTGTAGATCCTGATCAGATGGCTTCTTCAGAAGCCAGAAGCCATCTGATCTGGATCTACACTGTGTACAAAGGTAGGGGTTATTGTGAACAGCAGGATAAGGGTTAAAGTAGATCCCCTTTCAGAAGGGGTCAAAAACAATTCTCTCAGAATTCTCCCCTGGAAATGTATCAATTCCCCTTAGAATTGAGCCAAGTTCAAGTATTTCAAGTTCAAATACTGTGCCTTGCATGCAGGCTGGCTTCTTCATTATGTTTGTCTCACAATTTTTAAATAAAATATATATGACTTTCATCTTGACTTTACTCAACTGGCCCAGCAAACAGCTACAGCTCACAAGCAACTACTGTAATCAAAACTAGATCAAGTGATCAGGGGATCAAATATACCCCTGGCTGGTACCACTGCCAAAGCTAATATAAAATTTCTGTAACCTTGAGCTTTTGTCTGCAGCAGCAGCAGCAGTAATAAGCTGTCACTGTCTGTACCTATCATGTAGTAACAATTACT
The DNA here is from genome assembly GCA_964016985.1 of Anodontia alba. NCBI lineage: Eukaryota > Metazoa > Mollusca > Bivalvia > Lucinida > Lucinidae > Anodontia > Anodontia alba. Next base: position 62,164,931 of record OZ024830.1, on the reverse strand, counting down.
AAGTTTATGACCTTGACAAGGTCAAAAAGATGGACATATTATCGATTAAAACTCTAGACCAGTATGTAATACCAACACAAGATACAAATGAATGTGTCATAGGACTGACTCAGAAAATGAAGGCATCTATTAACTTGGTTGAAAAACTTAAATCTACCCCAGGGTTGTGGAAATACCATGCCCGACTTAACCTATTTCCCTGAGTCCTGGGACAAGGTCTTCATAGCTCTAACTAAAAAGAATATCCAGATTATAAGATATATATTTTTCTTATTTCTCGAAGAAAACATATGTTGTGGGTACTCATTAGAAGCGTCTGAACATGGTGCTTCTAATAAGAACTCCCATTTTCTTTGACAAAATAAGAATAAAAGCATCGCAGACACTGCATGATACCCGCCACTGCAGGGTATCAAAACATGTAGATTAGATGGCTTTGTTTGATGTGTAATGACTCTACTAAAAAAAATGGTGTACTGTAACCTCAAAACAATATGTGCTATATCATAGTATAAACTGGTACTGGTGAAAATTGTAGTAGGAGTTAGCCTGAAAGCAAGTGAGGATGCTTTAGTAAGTAATAACTATGAAAATCTGGTGTACTGCAACCTTGAAAGAATATGAAAATTTGGTGTACTGTAACCTGGCTGCAATTCTCCATCTTCTTTCTATCCAACAACATATAATTAACAGCTTGATCTGATAAAACTATAGGAGTGAGCTAGAAATGAAATTATCCCTGAACAATCTTTTAAGAGCTATAATTCTATCAAAATTGGGTGAACTGTAACCTTGAAACAACATGCACTATACCACTTCATGGTCTAACTATCCACCAAGTTTCAATGTGATCCGATGAAAACTGTATAGTCGTTATCTGGAAACTATGTGCGGACGGACGGACGGACACCAGAGGGTATACTTTCGTGTGGCGGGGTATAAAAATGTCAATTTAGGGGCAAGTAACTCTTGGTTGGACAAGTAGATTTGGACCATTTACTTGTCAGTGGAGAAGTAACTAGAGCAAGTGCCCAGAGCGTCACGAATAATGACAATGATATAAGGCAAGATATAGTTTACAATGTCAGTCTCTGAGTGACACTGATCTATCATCCCAAGTACAACTTTCCTGGAGTAAATGAAGCAAATTTGCTGGGCCATAAAATATGGGTCACTAACCTACATATACTTGAGAAATTAATCTGATGGTCATACTGATGCATTATACCAACTATGATGTTAATCCATTAAATAATCTAAAAGATATTAAGCAAAATCACTAGACCATGAAATATAGGTCATACTGATTTATATTTACTTTGCGGTGAAAGTTTGGGTCACACTGTGTCATTATACGTAAAGATGACATTTAGGTATCAAATAGTGGGAGATATAAGACAAAATCACAGGGCTATGAAATATAGGTCACATGATCCCAAAATATGGTAGTGATACATCAAATAGTCTTCAAGCTGTAACATAAAATCACTGGAGCAAGTGCCCAGAGCGTCACGAATAATGACAATGATATAAGGCACTGTGAAATATAGGTCACAGTGACCTACATTTACTTTTAGGTCAACTGTTGGATCATACTAATTCATAATCCCAAATAATGATGTTTATACATCAATTAACATTCAAGATATGAGGCAAAATTACTGGACCATGAAATACAGGTCAAGATGACCTACATTTGTTGTGCTGTCAATCGTGGTGTCACGCAGAACCAATAGTCCAAGTATCACATTTATCCATGAAATAGTCTTCAAGATATAAGGCAAAATTGCTGGAACATGAAAATATGATCACAATGATCTTGATCTTATTACATTGAATGTTGATGTGATAAACATGTCTGATGCCCATCCGTCTAATGAAAATTGTCAATAAGCAGCACTTATTCGATACCCCCTACATAAAGCATAAAAATTTTTCCTATCAAAATTTAAATTTAAAAGTGCTGGCGTGACCTGAAAATAAAATCAAGGTCACCAAACTCTAATAAACAAGCAAATTCCATGGGGAATTTATGTCCCTTGCCTTATTTTTATTTGAGCTGTTAAAAATGGGTAAGTTAACCAGAGGACCATTGGTCCTGTATCACTTACCTAAGTATTGAAGCAGGAAACCAGTGATAAAAAATAATTTCAGGATTCTGAAAAAAACCACATGCATATCTTCAGACCATCCTTAAAGCACCTGTAAAGTTTCAAAAGGATCGGCTTAAATCTGTGGTAGGAGTTACAGGGACAAGGTACCTATTCCCTATACGCTTCTGTAGTATTAGAACTCAAAAAATGTTAAAAATGCGGAAAAAGTGACAAAAAATTATTTCAGGATTCTGAAAAAAACACATGCATATCTTCAGGCCATCCTAAAAGCCCATGTAAAGTTTCAAAAGGATCGGCCAAAAACTGTGGGAGGAGTTAAGGGGACAAGGTACCTACTCCCTATACACTTCTGCAATATTAGAACTCAAAAAATGTCTAAGTTAAAAATGCGGAAAAAGTGATAAAAAATAAGTTCAGGATTCTGAAAAAACCACATGCATATCTTCAGACCATCCTTAAAGCACCTGTAAAGTTTCAAAAGGATCAGACAAAAACTGTGGAAAGAGTTAAGGGGACAAGGTACCTACTAAAAATTTGGCACCACGCACCACACGCCACGGAAAGCCGAAAACAGTGTCCCTCCACTTTTCTTCGAATAGGCGGGGGACAACAAGATTCCCAGAATTATTAAGCAAGATACACAGGAAAAACAAAAGTGTTACGGACATTAAAAAATTACAAAGGGGAATAACTATAACAGTATTGATCCCCTGGCCCTTCTTTTTCTGTAGCAGCAGCATCTCAAGAATATGAACATTTATGCAAAATGTGTTAAGATTCTTAATAATACTAATCAAGATATGCAGGAAAAAAGATAGAGTGCCCACTTTTTGAGTATTTATAATGTATTGACCTTGAAAATAAGGTCATGGTCACTAAAATCTAATCACTCCTCCCCCATCCTGATGATTATCTGTGCTAGTTTGGTCAAATTCCAGCCATTGGTTAAAGAGATAGTGTGCACACAAACTTTTTACTGCATTAAGAGAAAAATTTACAAAGGGCAATAACTCTAAGAGAATTGGCCCCTAGCCCTTACTTTCTTTTATGTAGGTACACCTTATTGATATCAATGGGTCTGCAAAAATTGATGAATATCCATCACTGCATTTTCAAGATATTAGGAAAAAACCAGCGTCGCAGACGGACACACGGACGAACACACAGATGGACGTGAAAACAGAATACTACCCCCACAAACAAAGTTTGCAGGGGGATATAATAAGAGGTTGTTTGTATAAACAAACTGCAATATACTACTTTATTGGATTGTCCTAGATTTTGACCGCTAGCACTGCCCTGGGGCATGACCCAGGGGTTCATAGATGTAGAATGGAAGAGAACCCTCCCAGGTACCCCGATACCAAATATGAAAAGTTTTTGATCAGTGGCTGCAAAAACTTTGAAGTAAAACTTGATTAAAGAAAGGCTTTATGGACGGAATCACATCTGGATAGACGGAAGGACAGACGGACGGACAGAGGAACGGACTAACGGAACGGAAGAAAACTATATACCCCTTCGGCATACTTCGTATGCCGGGGGTATAATAAACACTACTGAGACAATGCATATGTTCAATAGCAGAAGAAAAAACAAAACATACATGCAAGTGAATCCATGAAAACATTGATACAGAGAATGACCTCCTATCCACAGTTCAGCAGAAACTGGGTAGTATGGTCAGTCATTTTTAGCAGTTTACAATCACTAACTTCATTTCTATCAACAGACCATCTGACCATCTTTCTTCTTCCAATCAGATTCATATTGCTTTCATTTTTGTTGACAATAGGTATATGAAGTTAAAAAAAGATTAAGAATAATCTCTGGTGCCATGATACAAGCACTAAAGATCCAGACCAGTTTGTCTACTGCTTATAAAATCTTTACTCCTGTATATATTCTAAATAGTCCAACACCTTAACTACTTACCATAGGCACTCTATAATTTTAACAAGAAATCCGCGGAAGGCGTCATCGCACCTGCTGGCGCAAAAGTCACAGGAGCCACAATCAGAATGTGGTTATTAAATAAGTTTATTTCATTCTTAGCAGTGCTTACTTGGAAAACTGGGTTGAAAAAAAATGAAGACAAAGTGCCTAGTGGGGCACATATATTCCAGGCCAGTGCCATTCCCTCTAATGGCTATATCTTCAGCACTGACTTTTCGTATTATACAGCCCAATGATAATGGATCGTCCACGTAAAATGTGTAAAAGTCACTGGAGCGTGAAATATTGAAATATAGGTCAAGGTCACTGGGTCAAGGTACCTGCCAAGCCAGTGCAATGAGGTGAAGCACTATGCAAGGTTTAGTGGTTGTGGGTCTTATATTTGAGGATATACCGAACATCAACATAAAATGTGTCAGTCACTGGAGTGCAAAATATAGGTCAAGGCCACCTGGTCAAGGTACCTGCCTAGTCAGTACATCCAGAAGAAGCACTATATAAGATTTGGTGGTTGAAGGCCTTACAGTTGAGGACATATGGAAGGGCGACGTAAAAGGTGTAAAAGTCAATGGAGCACGAAATATAGGTCAGGGTCACCCAGTCAAGGTACCTGTGGAGTCCGTACATTGAGGAGAAGCACTATGCAAGGTTTGATGGTTGTAGGCCTTATAGTTGAGGAGATATTGAACGTCAACATAAAATGTGTAAAAGGCACTGGAGCACAAAATATAGGTCAAGGTCACCGGGTCAAGATACCTGCCAAGTCAGTACATCTAGGAGAAGCATTATGCAAGGTTTGGTGGTTAGAGGTCTTACACTTGAGGAAATCTGGAACGTTGACGTAAATTATATCAAAGTCACTGCAGCCAAAATATAGGTCAAGGTCACCAGGTCAAGGTATCTGCTGAGTCAGTACATTGAGAAGAAGCACTTTGCAAGGTTTGATGGTTGTAGACCTTATAGTTGAGGAGATATCGAACGTCGACGCAAAATGTTCAAAGTCACTGGAGCGCAAAATATAGGTCAAGGTCACCGGGTCAAGATACCTGCCGAGTCAGTACATCTAGGAGAAGCACTATGCAAGATTTGGTAGCTGTATGCCTTCTAGTTGAGAAGATCTGGAACGTCAACGTAAATTATGTCGAAGTCAATGGAGCGCAAAATATAGGTCAAGGTCACTGGGTCAATGTACCTGCCAAGTCTGGAGGTCAGGGAGATGTGTCATGCAAGGTATGATGGTTGTCGTAGAATTGTAGTTGATTAGAATACTAACTTTGACGTAAATGTCGAACTTCGACATAACAGAACTGTTAACAGACAGACGGACGGATGAACGGACAGACGAATGGAAAAGCGGGGCACCTATGTCGCAAAGTCAGGAGGGCAGGGAGATGTTTCATATAAGGTTTGAAGGTTGTTTAGTCTTGTAGTTGATTAGAATACTAACTTTGACATAAATGTCGAACTTCGACATAACAGAACTGTTAACAGACGGACAGACAGACGGACGAACGGACAGACAAATGGAAAAGCGGGCACCTATGTCGCAAAGTCTACAGGTCAGGGAGATGTTTCATGCAAGGTTTGATGGTTGTTTACTCTTGTAGTTGATTAGTATACTAACTTTGACATAAATGTCGAACTTCGACATAAATGTTGACAGACAGCCGGACGAACGGACAGACGAAGTGAAATCCGGATACCTATGTTGTAAAGTCAGGAGGTCTGGAAGATGTTTCCCGCAAGGTTTGATGGTTGTTTAGTCTTGTAGTTGATTAGAATACTAACTTTGACATAAATGTCGAACTTCGACATAAATGTTGACAGACGGACGGACGGACGGACGGACGGAAAATCGGACGCCTATATCGCACCCTGCTACAAGCAGGTGCGATAACAAGTTGACTTTACTACCTGATCAGGTGTCTAAAATTGCTGGATTTGTGGCAAACAGTGTAGATCCTGATCATACATCGCCTTCTGCAGCATCTGATCTTGTTCCAAACTCTTTGCTCAGGTCTGTCAGAATACTTAAGGTAAATATGGCAGTGCATTCTATTTTGTTTTCAGAGTGGATATGTTGGTGACTTCTCATAAGCTGTATTTTCTGCAAGGCTCAATCATAGCTCCAGATAAGGTAATTTTTTTCATCTAAAAAGTACTAGTATTTTTCTTATTTCTCCACAAAAACATGTTATAGGTACCCATTAGAAGCATTTCACTGGGGCTCATCTAATGATTATCTACCGTATTTACCCTAAGTATTCGGACACCTCATCTCCTTACCATATACCTTCTAAAATTTGAACCAGTACAATTTACTACCCGATGTTGTGTCTAAAAATTGCTGGATGAGTGGCAAACAGTGTAGACCCAGAAGAGACGCTGCTTTCTGCGGCGTCTCATCTGGGTCTATACTGTTTGCTCAAGTCTGTCTGTCCAAATACATATGGTAAATACGGTAAACATACATTTTTGTGAAGAAATAAGAAATATTTTACTGGGTACCTGCCCTATCTCGAGCTATGCTCAAAAATAAAGTGTGTGTGGCACAGGTTAGGGCTGGGATGGATGGACAAGTATACATACCAAGATATAATCCAACATTTCATCTTGACGTAGTTTTTGTGTCATAGTTTTGACAACCAAGATATACTTGAGATAGTGACTGTTTCCATTGGGTGGTACTGAGAGACTGTGCCTGGATCAAACAAATAGCCACACATAAATAACAAAGGTTTAGCTCATCCTGCAGTTCCAGTCTTCTCACATATTATACAGACACAATCTGAATACTGAAATATCCTTCAAGAGTTTTCAAACTACTCTGTATATAGCAACACCATAACTTCTTACCATACAAGTACAAGTCCATTTTACTGTGTCTTCGTGTGTCTCAACTACTGTACGAGTAGCAAAAAGTGTAGACCTTGATAACATTCTTCACTGTTTGCTCACGCCTGTATGTCTCAATACTTGGGGTTAATATGGTATAGGCAAAACAAAAGGTAAAATTTCACCAAGATGTAGGTACCAACCTTTTGCCCAATGTCATAGATGTTACCTTAAGGTTGGAGTACCACAAAATGGGCTTTGCCTAAGAAAGACATATGGTAATTTGATCCTGCCATCTTTCAGGGTTTTGGAAATACAGGAGTAGTTAAATTGCAATACAGTTTAAGATCTTTGACTTTGCCCAGCATCTTGATAACAGCTTGGTGTCTGGGTAGCATTCAGTGAAACTGCTTGGTGTAAGAAATATGCATCACCAGTTAGACCACTTTAGTCTTATCTAATGATTATGGGAATGCTTTTTTTTTCTTTTTCTTTTTTTCTTTGAAACTTTATGTCACAGTCAACAATTTGTGTGTGTGTGTGTGTGTGTGTGTGTGTGTGTGTAGGGGGGGGGGGGGGAGAGGGGTGGGAGGGAAGGGAGGTGGAGGGGAAATACTTTATTCTCCCCGTCCATTTGATGTGTAGTGGGTCGGGAATGGCCATCCCACTAACACACCTTACAATTTATTTGTACAGTACAATATAATATTCTAGCAATTAAATATCATGCATCACTTACATGTTTCCTGGGTACTAGATCAAGACCACCCGACAACCCGTATACAGCAGTGAGGCAAACATCACAGAATACTTACAGTTTATACCATATTCATCTGAACAGACATATCAATACTTTCAGGTATGAGACTGGAGGACTTATAAAAAAACACAACTGAATTCTTGGTAAAAAATCTGAAAATCCCTGTCACCCTTTCCAAAAATGTCATTTTTGCAATTTTCAGACAAAAACAAGTAATTCTGCAGATCATATTTTGAAATTAAAAAATCTGAAGTCTGCCAAAATCTGAAAAGTCTCATGCCTTTTAGCTTTGAAGAAAAGGCTAATAGACATATGTAATGATTTGCTAGACTTTTTAAGATTTCATATATTAATCCCTTTGTTCAGGCAAATATGGTACCATTTTACAATATTGCATATAAACAAAAGTGTACAATATTCCACTCCTCATTCTCTTGCCCACGTTACATACTATATAATACTGTTTTTATAATCAGCATTACAGTCAACAATTTTTCTGTCATGAAGGGATGTCTGGATGTGATGATGCCTTACATAGTGCCACCTCACTGCAGTGTCATACCCCAGACATACTGACGTGACATCATCATCAGTCACACTATACTGACACCAATGTCAGTCCTAATCTCTTCGTAATGCTATGCACCAAGGGAAGATCAGCTCATGGGTGAAAGTTGGCAAAACTCCCAATGCTGAAAAATGTCTGGGGGTCAGGTGGCCCCCTTGTTGGACAAAACCCCCAGAAGCTCTTTGAATTACCAAATCAGAGCCCCCTGAAACGCTTAAAAATTACAGCATTATTTTGAATGAAAACAGTTAAAAGATATTCAGCTGTTCATGTATTTATCTGCTGATTGTACTTCTTAAGTTCAAAATAACATTCAACACCAGTGCTTCACTCCAGTCTCCTATGTACATGTTTGTATGTATGAACATTATCAGCTTATTCTAATCTGTTTTGGTTTTTTTTTTTGTTTTTTTCTTTTCAGTTTTTGTTGACAGATTTCTCTTCACGTTTTCCAATCCGGAAGTTTGTAAAAGAAGCGTGCTCGATTATTTAACTTGTCCGTCGGTAACTAAACTCTGGTACCAGACAGTACCATACCAAAACGAACACCTTTTAAGGGTAGCTCGGATGAAAGAAGTATCTGACTAGGATAAAAAAAAAATAGCTTGCTTTAAAATATCATGGCCAACAACGGATTGTGTCATTATGCATTGACTCCAGCATTTAGAGTATGATTAAATGATCAGCCTGCTGTGATCTTTCCCTTATCCGATATCAATGTACTGACCTGGTTTATGTTCATTCCTGTACTGAGCAATCAAGCAAGCCCAGCTTGCAACGTCATTTTTATAAAAACTTTATAGCAGAATTCGCCGGAAAATAGTGAGCAATTTTTTTTTCTTTTTTTTTTTTTCATTTTTTCTTTGCCCTATTTTGAAAAGTAAGTATTCAAGTTTCATGGCTTATCTACCCCCCAACCCACCAACAATTTCTCCTCGGATTTACACGATTTGCAAAAATCACCCTTGGCAACCTCTCCAATATGGAATTCCGTATCAATACGGAAAACTTTCACCCATGTTAGCTAGAATCAACTTTACAAAATCCTAAGTGTAACCAGCTTGGGATCACATACACAACCTCCAGGTACATAAGCAGACACTCTACTAACTGACCCACACTGAATGATACTCTAAGTATGAACGTCAGTCTCAATATAAAAAATGTAATGAGATAAACAAGAGGACCGTGATGGTCTTATATTGCTCACCTGAGCAAACAGATTTGCATACTTACTATTGAAATTTTACCCAAGTTCAATGCTTTAAGATTTTTGTATAAATTTTATGTTCAAGAGTAGCATGATGGTCCTATAAAATAGAGTAGCAATGTCATATATGGCAAGCAATGCCTCATTTCTTTAAATCTGATCTTCAAAATTTCTATAAATATAGGGAAAACAAGAGTTGTCAGAAGACAACGCAGCTCGCTGGAAAGGGCTGATTGGATAAAAACACAATCTTTAAATATTAAAGATTAAATGACAGAGTATGACCTGACTTTGATGTCAGAAGAATGTCAAACTGAGGGATGGGGTATATGCCATTGAAACATCTTCCCTTAGGCTGGTGTGGATGAAACATCAAAACTATATCTTACGTACTTCAGCAGCCATGTACACTTTTCAAACTTAAACACAGGTATAAATGACAAAGTATGACCTGATCTTGACCTAGGCAGAAGGTCAAACTCAGGAAGGAGTGTGTACTATTGAAAGGTCTTATCCTAAGGTAGGTGTAGGCCAAACATTAAAGCAGCATCTTGAATACTTTAGCAGTTACGAACACTTTTCAAAACTTAAATGCAAAACTCAAACATGGGTTTAAATGACAAAGTATAACCTGACCTTGACCTTGGCAGAAGGCCAAACTCAGGAAAAGTGTGTGCTATTGAAAGGTCTTACCCTAATGTTGGTGTGGGCCAAATATTAAAGTGGTATCTTGAATACTTCAGCAGTTACAAACACTTTTCAAAACTTAAACGCAGAACTCGAACATGGGTTCAAATGACAAAGTATGACCTGACCTTGACCTAGGCAGAAGGTCAAACTGAGGAAGCGGTGTGTGTTATTGAAAGGTCTAACCCTAAGGCTGGTGTGGGCCAAATATTAGAGCTCTATCTTGAATACTTCAGCACTTATGTACACTTTTCAAAAGTTAAACGCAAAACTTTAACATGGGTGTAAAAGACAAAGTAAGAACTGACCTTGACCTACATAAAGAGTCTATTTTGGGGATGGGAGTGTATGCTATTGAAAGGTCTTACCTTAAAGTAGGTGTAGGCCAAATATGAAAGCAGTACCTTAAACAGTTAAAAACTATGCACACATTTGAAAACTTAAACATTGTGCTAACGCGGACGCGGACGCCGACACCAACGCCTGGGTGACAACATAAGCTCCCCAGGGACATAGTCCCGGCGAGCTAATAAGCCCCACCCATGGAGGCCATGATTTTTGACCCATCATGGTGGCTTGAACAATCTTGGCAGAGAGTCACAAAGAAACAGTTCTGTTAAATTATGTTGAAATTGGTCTTGTGGTTTCTGACAAGATTTTTAAAGTTTTCTGTATAGATATATAGGGAAAATAAGCCTCGACTCGGTGGGGTGGGATGGAGTGGGTTGGGGTGGTTTGGGGTGGGGTGGGATGGGGGGCATGTTTTTTGACGGATCATGACAGCCTGAACAATCTTAGTAGAGGATCAACAAAGAAACATTGCTGCCATATTATACTGAAATCAGTCAAGTAGTGTCTTACAAGAATTTTTTTTAAGTTTTCTATATAGATATACAGGGAAAATAAGCCATGTCCCCTGGCCGCCATGTTTTTAAACAATTATCATGGCTGTTACAATCTTGGTAGAGGGTCAATAAAGGAACATTTCTAATAAATTATACCAGTGCTCCAGATAATTATTTTTCTAATCAGTAAAGTACTGGTCAAATTTAAGGCCAATCAGTAACAGCGGACACAGTGATTCTGGAATCAATATCCATGTTGTGGACATTCTTAGTTATATTCCTTTGCCCAGGGGCATGTAAGAAGGGGATGCATTGTGGTTTACATAATTTGCTTAAAAGTAGTTTCTTTTAATGAGGCCGTCCCAGGGGTTTTGGGGAACAGGGAAATAAGGCCATTTATTTCAGGGGAACAAGGGATAAAAAGTCTAAAACTGTCAGGAACAGGGGAACAAAGGTAATTTTGGGAACATAGAAAATCAAGATGTTGATTTTGGGGAGCAATGGAAAAAGCTGATTTTTTTTTCAGGGTGACAAGGAAACAGGTACCCCTCTAGGAGTGCCTCTTTAATGCTTTGATTTTTGTTTGTGTCTTTATTAATTTTTGCGCAGTACAATATGGCTATCATTTTTTATATTTTATCTCTTTCCTATCTAAACAATAAAAGTTCTGAAATAGGTGCTTTCTGCCACATTCCCTTCTTCAGGGAACCCCTTTTTAATAGCTTAAATTCTTTGTTCTCCTGCTCTAGCAATGATTAATCAAAGGTACTTAGCTTTCCAGTACTGTAATTCCTATCAGTGATTTTAAACCCGCATGTTGCCAGCTACGTTTGACGCTCTTTTGTTTGTTTGATTTGGGCTTAACATCACTTTCAACAATCTTTCAGTCATATCGCGATGGCGTCTGGATGTGGCAGGGAGCTCAGTGCTCACTTTTAGAGTGCTGCCTCACTGAAATATCAAGCCCCAGACACTTTGACATGATATTCCACCAGTCACATTATACTGACACTGAGATGACCAGTTCTAGCTCTACTTTCTTAATGCTGAGCACGAAGCGAAAGAGCAGCTAGTACCATTTTTAAAGTCTTTGGTATAACCCCACCGGGGATCGAACCTGCAACCTCCTGGTCACAAAGCGAATGCTCTACCACTGAGCCACTGTGCATTCATCACATGCATCAATGACTTCAAAAGTTATATTGACATTGGACCAAATGATGATCACTAGCTAATATACCCCACTATTTTATTTGATGCAGTTCTGCAATCCCTTTCTCATTCCTCGTTTTCTGGATGCCATGTTTCTGCAATCTTGGAAAACCCAAATGCAGAATGCTTACCTGTGATTCTTTGTTGTTAACATTTATCTAGACAATAATGCAGAGAGCCAGTCATTCTTTTGCGCAGAAACAATGCACAGACTTTTAGCATGGGAAACAGTCAAATGTGTATCAGGGTGAAACTTTTGCAGTGTACAAAGCAGGAATACACATACAACAAGAGGTGTCAGCTCGCCTGGAATTGGGGTGATACTGGAGTGTCAGGGGGCTCTTATGGACCAGTCTGATCTGGGTCTGCACTATCTGCTTAGGCCTATCTGTTCCAATACTTACAATCATTACAGTAAGAGGAAATGTTATGGCATTTTAGCTCTTGATAGGATTTCTTGTGCTATAGTTTGACTGATTAATTGTGTTGGGTTTTAAAGACACATCAACCCTTGTGGGTCATTTTGTGTTGTCTCCCAGAGAAAGGGAGAAAAAAGACAGAAGAGATAGAAGAGGAGATGAAAGACAGGGACAGGGAAGAAAGAGGAACAGGAATGAAAGTGAAGAAACGGAAGAAATAAAAACATTCCCCCTCTACTCTTACCTGCTACAAGGGTAGCAGGCCTTGCCCAACTGTAAGCCAATATGTTAGACACCATGGTGACATAAGATACATGAACAATCTTGGCAGAGGTCCTCTAGGTGAAGCTATGTACCAAATATCATATGCCTGGGCCTTCTAGTTTCAGATAAGAAAATTTTTGAAGTTTTTTTTCTATATAAGTCTATGTAAAACATGTCAGACCCAGGTCAGGGCCATTTTTGGCCCAACAGCAATAACTTGAACAATCTTGGTAGAGGTCTACTAGGTGAAGCTATGTATCAAATATCAAAGGCCTGGGCCTTCTGCTTTCAGACAAGAAGATTTTTAAAGTTTTTCCCTATATTGGTCTATGTAAAACAAGTCACCCCCAGTGCGGGGCCATTTTTGACCCCAGGGATATAATTTGAACAACTTTGGTAGAGGTCCACTAGATGAAGAAGCTACATACCAAATATCCAAGACCTGTGCCTCCTGGTTTCAGACAAGAACATCTTTTGTTTTCAGTTAAAAAATCTTTTTTTAGCTTCTGTGACCTAGAAGCGCAATGGACCGGAACCATATAAACAGCTTTGAAAGAGGACCAACTAAGGATCATTCTTGTGAAGTTTGATCAAAATCCAATCAGTGGTTATGGTGAGATGTCGTCTGATGAAATTGTTTACGGACAGATCGACACATGACTGACAACGGACAAAATGTGATCACATTAGCTCACCTTGTCACTATGTGACAGATGAGCTAAAAAGGCCGATAAAAGGAACTTTTCTGTGAAATCATTTTGAAATCAGGCCCCTGGACAAGGAAGAGATGTCATTTACTGTTTTTTGTTGTTTTTTTTTTTTTAATTTTACCTCTGTTGGCCATTTTTTTTAAGTTGAGCAGAAGTATTTTAGGAATTTTGTTAATGGGCCATAAGAGGAACACTTGTGATATTACTTTGAAATCAGGCCACTTAACTCTGGCCGCCATTATGTTCCGCCAAATTTTAGCAGTTTTGGTAGAGGGCCATTGGAGGAACACTTCTGTGCAAATTTTGTATGTAGGAGGCATACCTGACTAAAGGCAAAATTAGATGTTTATGGTCCTCAGTTTGGGCACACAACTGAAGCAGAACTTCTAACACAGACTCTGTATGGTCTTTCAAGATGTAACTCACAAAACCACACAATTTCTTCCCCTCCTGCATCTTTTTTTCTGCAACACTATAAAAAGTTCAAACATTACATGGTGGGTAACTGGGAAAAAAAACGCTCTTGTCACATAGGCTGACAAGTACATCCTGGATCAAGCACTTTCAAGCAGTCTAGCCTTGAGGTTATAAAACTTTTTTCATGCTCAACTCAGCTGAGCATGGAAATTTTCTCTGCTAATAAATATGAAAATGCCAACAATAGTTGGCATTTTCATATTTATTAGCAGAGAAATTTTCATGCTCAGCTATGTTTAGCAAGAAAGAATTGAGTCCTCCGTGAAATCACCTGACCAGTAAATGACACCAAAATCTGACCAACCAAACTAGCTTACCAGTTAACGGTTAATGTTATTGCTTAGACAAACAATATTCCCTATGTACTTTTTCATTGATAAATACAGGCACAATGCAGATTTCATTGACAAATACAGGTATCACGATATTGTTTGTCTAAGGATTTACGCATGGGCGTGGTTATAGCCTTCTGACGGAGGAGTCAATTTGCAACTGTCAGTAATTTGAGATTAGCAGGACAAATTACATGCTCAGCTGAGTTGAGCATGAAAAAAAGTTTTGTAACCTTGGGACCTGACCAGGGCTATCATTGCTAGAATCACTATACAATATACTGACAAACAAGGAAGGCCGGATCAGACTGTGTAGGCTAGTTAGGACTTTTCCTGTTTGCATCAGGTATATGGGTCCTTTTTTCAAATTTGCATTTTGCAGAAGACTGTCATCATTGTGGCACTCCTTATTTGTTTGTGTTGAGGTTTTACGGCCCAGTCAACCCAATGGGGTCATGTCGAGCGCGGTCAGTTTCCTAACCACACGTTTACTGGACAGGCTTAGTCCTCTAAGCAGTTAACCAATATTGTGCACATTCTTTCGCCAGAAACAGGCACTCCTTAGAAGTGCCTCATCAAGACGCTTGTAATAAATACCCACAATGTATGTTTTCGTGGAAAAATAAGAAAAATATTCAACAGATACCCAGCCTTATCTAAAGCTATGCTGTCATAATACAAGTTCATACATGTGTGTTTAACCAGCACCATGAGATAGGAAGAAGACATATTTTATGCCATAAACAAACAGCAAAGGTTCAAAGGCAGTCTGGCTAGCCTAGAGCAAATGTAGTAGACTGCATAATTAAGGTGAATATATATACCTTTAAGGGAAATAATTGATACAGAAATATTTACCTCACCTCTTATCTTCACATTAGTTCCAAACAGCCTGCAAAATTTCAAGAGCCTAGCCCTAGCCGTTCCTGAGATATTTTGATTACAAGCTTTTCCTATGCCACAATGCCTAAGTCCACAAAGGGGCATAATTTGGTCTGTTTTTTCCTTTAAATTGCTACATACTAAATATCTTAGCTCTGGGCCTTATGGTTTCAGGGAAGAAGATTTTTTAAGTTTTTCCCATTTTAAGTCTATGGGAGCTAATGATCCCCGGGGTGTGGCCAATTTGGATCCTAGGGGCATGGTTGGAAGGATTTATGAAGGTGACCACTTAACATTGCTACTTACTAAATTTCTAAGCTCTGAGCCTTATGGTTTTAGAAAAGAAGACTTTTGAAGTTTTTACCTTTAAAAGTCTACGGGAGCTAATGAGCCCCGGGGCTTGGCCAATTTGAACTCCGGGGGGATGGCTGGCAAGATTTATGTAGGCGACCACTTAACATTGCTACATACTAAATATCTAACCTCTGAGCCATATGGTTTCAGAGAAGAAGATTTTTGAAGTTTTTCCCATTATATGTCTATGGGAGCTAATGAGCCCCAGGGTAAGGCCAATTTGAACCCTAGGGGCATGGTTGGCAGGATTTATGTAGGTGACCACTTAACATTGCATCTTAATATCGGTTTCTGAGAAGAAGATTTTTTAAGTTATTTTTTTTACCATTATAAGTCTATGGGAGCTAATGAGCCCCAGGGTGTGGCCAATTAGGACCCTAGGGGCATGGTTGGCAGGATCTATGTAGGTTGCCACTTAATGTTGCTGCATACTTAATATCTAAGCTCTGGGCCTTATGGTTTCAGAGAAGAAGATTTTTTAAGTATTACCCATTATAAGTCTATGGGAGCTAATAAGGCCCGGTGCGTGGCCAATTAGGACTCTAGGGGCATGGATGGCAGGATTTATGTAGATGACCACTTATCGTTGCTTCTTACTAAATATCTAAGCACTGGGCCTTATGGTTGTAATGAAGATTTTTGAAGTTTTTTTCCATTATAAGTCTATGGGAGCTAATGAGCCCCGGGGGCGTGGTCAATTTGGACTGTAGGGGCATGGTTGGCACGATTTATGAAGGTGACCACTTAATGTTGCTAAATACTAAATATGTAAGCTCTGGGCCTTATGGTTTCAGAGAAGAAGATTTTTTAAGTATTACCCATTATTAGTCTATGGGAGCTAATAAGGCCCGGTGCGTGGCCAATTAGGACTCTAGGGGCATGGTTGGCAGGATTTATGTAGATGACCACTTATCGTTGCTTCTTAATAAATATCTAAGCACTGGGCCTTATGGTTGTAATGAAGATTTTTGAAGTTTTTTTCCATTATAAGTCTATGGGAGCTAATGAGCCCCGGGGGTGTGGTCAATTTGGACCGTAGGGGCATGGCTGGCAGGATTTATGAAGGTGACCACTTAATGTTGCTAAATACTAAATGTCTAAGCTCTGGGCCTTATGGTTTCAGAGAAGAAAATTTTTTAAGTTTTTCCCATTATGTCTATGAGAGTTAATGAGCCCCAGTGCCTGGCCAATTTGGACCCCAGGGGCATGGTTGGCAGGATTTATGTAGGTGACCACTTAACATTGCTACATACTAAATACCTAAGCTCTGGGCCTCAGGGTTTCAGAAAAGAAGATTTTTTAAGTTTTTCCCATCATAAGTATGGGAGTTATATGTTGCCATGGACACCAGAATTCCAATCGGATCAGCCCCAAAATCTTATGCAGCCGTTCCCCCCATCTGATAATGCTTCACATGAAATTTGATCAAGATTGGCAATCTGGTTTAAGAGATATACTTATTTGAAATAGTGGACGGACAACAATGGACGACGACGGACGATGGAGCATAAGCATACTAATAGCTCACCTGAGCCTTTGGCTCAGCTGAGCTAATAAGCTGTGGGCTTCTTGGTTTCAGAGAAGATTTTTTTAAGTTTTTCCCATTATTAGTCTATGGGAACTAATGACCTCCGGGGCATGGCCAGTTTGGACCCCAGGGGTTGATTAACAGGATTTATGTAGGAGACCACTAAACATCACTACATACTTAAGCTGTTAGCGCTTGGTCTCACGCTTTCAGAGAAGAAGATTTTTGAAGCTTTTTTTAGCTATATAGCTCTATACAAGAGGGCCATGAAGGCCCTGTAATGCTCACCTGAGCATCATAGCATTTTGAGAACCTGATCTAGAACTGATCAAGGTAAACATTCTGATCAATTTTCAAAATGATTATATTAACAAGTAAAACATGTCTAATGGACTGTGAAATAAAGGTCAAGATCAAATATGGATGACTGCACTCAAGAGGCCATGCTAAGATGTATGCATGTACTAAGTATCACTGGCTGTAGCAGCAACAGTTACTGAGAAACTGACCTAAACACAAACACTTCACAAGTACCAAATATCACTCTGTAGGACCAATAATTACTGAGAAACTGACCTAAATGGAAAAACTTAAGAAAGTCACTGGATAGAAAAATATACATCACCTTGAAATCATCAAGACAAACATTTTGAGCAAGATTCATGATGATCACTTCAAAAATGTTACCTCTAGAGCATCAACAAGGTTTTCCTTTGATTTGGCCAGGTGATCTAGTTTCTGATATCAAGTGACCCAGTTTTAAACTAGACTAGAAATCATCAAGACGAACATTTTGAGCAATATTTATGATGATTATTTGAAAAATGTGACCTCTGGAGTGTTAACAGTTTTCTGCTGATTTGGCCTGGTGACCTAGTTTTTGACCCCATGTGACCCAGTTTTGAACTTGACCTAGAAATGATCAAGACAAACATTTTGAGCAAGATTCATGATGACTGCTTCAAAAATGTGATCACTAGTGTTAACAAAATTTTCTGCTGATTTGGCCTGGTGCCCTAGTTTTTGACCCTAAATGACCCAGTTTCGAACTTGACCTAGAACTCATCAAGACAAACATTTTGAGCAAGATTCATGATGATTGCTTCAAAAATGTGACCACTAGAGTGTTAACAAGGTTTTCTGCTGATTTGGCCCGGTGACCTAGTTTTGACCCCAAGTGATTCAGTTTCAAACTTGACCTAGAAATCATCAAAACAAACATGTTGTGCAAGATTCATGATGATTGCTTGAAAAATGTGACCACTAGAGTGTTAACAAAGCTTTCCGCTGATTTGGCCAGGTGACCTAGTTTTTGACCTCTGGTGACCCAGTTTCGAATTTGAGCTAGAAATCATCAAGACAAACATTTCTAGCAAGATTCATGATGATTGCTTAAAAAATGTGATCGCTAGAGTGTTAACAATGTTTTCCACTGATTCAGTCCCGTGACCTAGTTTTTGACCCCTTGTGACCCAGTTTAAAACTTGACCTAGAACTCATCAAGATAAAACATTTTAAGCAAGATTCATGATCACTGCTTCAAAAGTGTGACCTCTAGAGTGTTAACAAGGTTTTAGCTGATTTGGCAAGGTGACCTAGTTTTGGACCCCAAGTGACCCAGTTACAAACTTGACCTAAAAATTATCAAGACAAACATTTTGAGCAAGATTAATGATGATTGCCTGAAAAATGTGATCGCTAGAGTGATAAGGTTTTCCGCTGATTTGGCCAGGTGACCTAGTTTTTGACTCCAGGTGACCCAGTTTCGAACTTGAACTAGAAATCATCAAGACAAACATTTTGAGCAAGATTCATGATGATTGCTTAAACAAGTCACCCCGATGCTTCCTAGCAAGTTTGGAGTCAATTGGCCTTTCGGTACAGGAAAAGAAGCAAAATATAGACTTTCAAGATGGCTGTCATGGTGGCCATCTTGCATTTCCGATTGCAACGATTTTAGCTATTTTTGATTTATAAGTCACTGCAATGCTTCCTACAATGTTTGGAGTCAATTGGCTTTTGGGTTTAGGAGAAGAAGCAAACAAGAATTCCACGGAAGGCATCATCGCACCTGCTGGGGCAAAAGTCACAGGAGCCACAATCAGAATGTGGTTATTAAATAAGTTTATTTCATTCTTAGCAGTGCTTACTTGGAAAACTGGGTTGAAAAAAAAATGTAGACAAAGTGCCTAGTGGGGCATATATATTCCAGGCCAGTCCCATTCCCTCTAATGGCTATATCTTCAGCACTGAGTTTTCGTATCATACAGCCCAATGATAATGGAACGTCAACGTAAAATGTATAAAAGTCACTGGAGCATGAAATATAGGTCAAGGTCGCGGGTCAAGGTACCTACTAATTCAGTACATCAAGGAGAAGCACAATGCAAGGTATGGTGGTTGTAGGCCTTATAGTTGAGGAGTTATCAAACATCAACGTAAAATTTGTCAAATATAGGTCAAGGTCACTGGGTCAAGGTACCTGCCAAGCCAGTGCAATGAGGAGAAGAACTATGCAAGGTTTAGTGGTTGTAGGTCTTATATTTGAGAAGATACTGAACATCAACATAAAATGTGTCAGTCACTGGAGTGGACAATATAGGTCAAGGTCACCAGGTCAAGGTACCTGCCGAGTCAGTACATCGAGAAGAAGTGCTATATAAGGTTTGGTGGTTGAAGGCCTTACAGTTGACATATGGAAGGGTGACGTAAAAGGTGTAAAAGTCAATGGAGTGCAAAATACAGGTCAAGGTCACCCAGTCAAGGTACCTGCAGAGTCCGTACATTGAGGAGAAGCACTATGCAAGGTTTGAGGGTTGTAGGCCTTATAGTTGAGGAGATATTGAACGTTGACGTAAAATGTGTAAAAGGCACTGGAGCGCAAAATATAGGTCAAGGTCACTGGGTCAAGATACCCGCCGAGTCAGTACATCTAGGAGAAGCACTATGCAAGGTTTGGTGGCTAGAGGTCTTACACTTGAGGAGATCTGGAACGTTGACGTAAATTATGTCAAAGTCACTGCAGCCAAAATATAGGTCAAGGTCACCAGGTCAAGGTATCTGCCAAGTCAGTACATTGAGAAGAAGCACTTTGCAAGGTTTGATGGTTGTAGGCCTTATAGTTGAGGAGATATCGAATGTCGCCGCAAAATATGTCAAAGTCACTGGAGCGCAAAATATAGGCCAAGGTCACCGGGTCAAGGTACCTGCCAAGTCTGTACATCTAGGAGAAGCACTATGCAAGGTTTGGTAGTTGTATGCCTTATAGTTGAGAAGATCTGGAACGTCAATGTAAATTGTGTCAAAGTCAATGGAGCGCAAAATATAGGTCAAGGTCACTGGGTCAACATATCTGCCAAGTCAGGAGGTCAGGGAGATGTGTCATGCAAGGTATGATGTTTGTTGTAGAATTGTAGTTGATTAGAATACTAACTTTGACGTAAATGTCGAACTTCGACATAACAGAACTGTTAAGAGACACACGGATGGAAGAACGGACAGACGAATGGAAAAGCGGGCACCTATGTCACATAGTCAGGAGGTCAGGGAGATTCATACAAGGTTTGATGGTTGTTTAGTCTTGTAGTTGATTAGAATACTAACTTTGACATAAATGTCGAACTTCGACATAACAGAACTGTTAAGAGACGGACAGACGAACAGACAGACGAATGGAAAAGTGGGCACCTATGTCATAAAGTCGGGAGGTCAGGGAGATGTTTCATGCAAGGTTTGATGGTTGTTTAGTCTTGAAGTTGATTAAAATACTAACTTTGACATAAATGTCGAACTTCGACATAAATGTTGATAGACGGACGGACAAATGGACAGACATACGGAAAAGCGGACGCCTATGTTGCAAAGTCAGGAGGTCAGGGAGATGTTTCATGCAAGGTTTGATGGTTGTGTAGTCTTTTAGTTGATTAGAATACTAACTTTGACATAAATGTCGAATGTCAACATAAATGTTGACAGACGAATGGACGGAAGGACGGACAGAAAATCGGACGCCTATATCGCACCCTGCTACAAGCAGGTGCGATAAAAATAGATTTTCAAGATGGCTGCCATTCCGGCCATCTTGGATTTCCGATCGGCACGATTTTAGCTATTTTTTATCTACAAGTCACCCCGATGCTTCCTAGCAACTTTGGAGTCAGTTGGCCTTTCGGTTCAAGAGAAGAGGCGAAAAACAGATTTTCAAGATGGCGGCCTAGCAAGTTTGGAGTCAATTGGCCTTTTGGTTCAGGAGAAGAAGCGAAAAATAGATTTTCAAGATGGCGGCCATGGCAGCCATCTTGGATTTCCGATTGGCACGATTTTAGCTATTTTTTATCTACAAGTCACCCTGATGCTTCCTACCAAGTATCGAGTCAATTGGCCCAAGGGTGTACGAGGAGTAGGCTTTTAAAGCAATTGTTGATGCCGCACAACGCACGACGGACGACAGACATTGACTGACCACAATAGCTCACCATCAGCACTTCCTGCTCAGGTGAGCTAATAAACATATGACCCCCTGGGGCATGGCTGGTTTGGAGCCCAGGGGCTTGATTGGCAGGATTTATGTAGGTGACCACTAAACATTGCTACATACTTAATATATAAGCTGTGGGCCTCATGGTTTCAGAGAAGAAGATTTTTTAAGATTTTCCCATTATAAGTCTATAGGAGCTAATGACCACCAGGGTGTAGCCAATTTGGACCCCAAGGGCATGGTTGGCAGGATTTTTGAAGGAGACAGTTAAACATTGCTACATACTAAATCTGTTAGCTCTGGGCCTCATGGTTACAGAGAAGAAGATTTTAAAAGGCACTTTAGCTATATGGTTCTATATAAACATATGACCCTCTTGGTGTATGGCCAGTTTGGACCCAGGGGCTTGATTGGCAGGATTTATTAAGGGGGCCATTATACATTGCTACACACTAAATATATAAGGGACTTGATTGGCAGGATTTATGTAGGAGACCACTAAACATCCTACATACTTAAGCTGTTAGCTCTGGCCCTCATGGTTTCAGAGAAGCAGATTTTTGAAGGTTTTGTTTTAGCTATTTAACTCTATATAAACATATGACCCCCTGGGGCATGGCTGGTTTGGAACCCAGAGGCTTGATTGGCAGGATTTATGTAGGGGACCACTAAACATTGCTACATACTAAATATATAAGCTGTGGGCCTCATGGTTTCAGAGAAGAAGATTTTTTAAGTTTTTCCAATTATAAGTCAAGAAAGCTAATGACCCCTTAGGGTGGCCAGTTTGAGCCCCTGGGGTTTGATTGGCAGGATTTATTAAGGGGACCATTATACATTGCCATTATACATTGCTACATACTAAATATATAAGCTGTGGGCCTCATGGTTTCAGAGAAGATAAAATAGTTTTTCCCATTATAAGTCAAGAAAGCTAATGACCCCTTATGTGTGGCCAGTTTGGGCCCCAGGGCTTGATTGGCAGGATTTATTAAGGGGGCCATTATACATTGCTACACACTAAATATATAAGCTGTGGGCCTCAGGGTTTCAGAAGAAGATTTTTTAATTTTTGTCCCATTATAAGTATCGGAGCTAATGACCACCAGGGTGTGGCCAGTTTGGACCCCAGGGGTTTGATTGGCAGGATTTATGTAGGAGACACTAAACATCGCTACATACTTAAGCTGTTAGCTCTCCGCCTCATGTTTTCAGAGAAGATTTTTGAAGGGTTTTAGCTATATAGCTCTTATAAACATATGACCCCCTGGGGCATGGCCAATTTGGACCCCAAGGGGCTTTATTGGCAGGATTTATGTAGGGGACTACTAAACATTGCTACATACTAAATATATAAGCTAAGGGCCTCATGGTTTCAGAGAAGAAGATTTTTAAAGTTTGTCCCATTATAAGTCTATGGGAGATAATGACCCCCGGGCCATGGCCAGTTTGAACCCCTGGGGCTTAATTGGCAGGATTTATGTAGGGGACCACTTAACATTGCTACATACTAAATAATTAGGCTGTGGGCCTCATGGTTTCTGAGAAGATTTTTTCAAGTTTCTCCCATTGGAAGTCTATGGGAGCTGATAACCTTTGGGCATGTCCAGTTTGG
Organism: Anodontia alba; assembly: GCA_964016985.1. NCBI lineage: Eukaryota > Metazoa > Mollusca > Bivalvia > Lucinida > Lucinidae > Anodontia > Anodontia alba. Next base: position 62,141,686 of record OZ024830.1, on the reverse strand, counting down.
AGCCCAGGGGCTCGATTGTCAGGATTTATGTAGGGGACCACAAAACACTGCTACATACTAAATATATAAGCTGTGGGCCTCATGGTTTCAGAGAAGATTTTTTAGTTTTTCCCATTATAAGTATATGGGAGCTAATTGCCTAAGGGGTGTCGCCAGTTTGGGCCCCAGGGGCTTGATTGGCAGGATTTATGTAGGAGACCACTAAACATTGCTACATATTAATAAATATATAAGCTGTGGGCCTCATGGTTTCTGAGAAGAAGTTTTTTTAAGTTTTCCCCATGATAAGTCCAGGGAGCCATATAGTGGCATGGCGGCCATTTTGATTAATGGACCATGACCATTTGTACATATTTCCAATCCCCCTTTGACACAAGGCTCCACATGAAGTTTGAAGAAATTTGGCCATGTTTTTTGGGTTTTTTTAACACATCATGATGGCTTGAATTGAATCTTGATAGAGGATCACCAAGGGAACATTTCTGACATATTGAAATCGGTTCAGTGATTTTCGACAAAAAGATTTTTAAATTTTTAAAGTGTCTTATATAGATATATAGGGAAAATAAGCCCCACCTCCTAGCAACCATATTTTTTGCATATCCTGACAGCTTGAACAAACTGGCCATGTTTTTTGATGAATCACAATTGCTTGAACAATCTTGGTACAGGGTCACCAAGGAAACATTTCTGCAAAGTTATATTGAATTCGGTCTAGTGGTTTCTGGCAAGAAGATATAGATATATATAGGGAAAATAAGCCACGTCCCCTGGCTGCCAGTTTTCTGAGGAATCATTACGGCTTGATCAATCTTTGAAGAGGGTCACAAAGGGAATATTCCTGCCATGTTATATTGAAATCGGTCCAGGGAATATTCCTACCATGTTATATTGAAATCGGTCCAGTGGTTTCTGACAAGAAGCTTTTTAAATTTTTCTATATAGATATATAGGGAAAATAAGCCCAGCCCCCTAGTGGCCATGCTTTCTGTCGAATCATGACGGCTTGAACAATCTTGGTAGAGGGTCAACTAAGAAAAAATTTCTGCCAAGTAATATTGAAATGGGTCCAGTGGTTTCTGACAAGATTTTTAAGTTTTCTATATAGATATATAGGGAAAATAAGCCCTGCCCACTGGCGGCCATGTTTTTTGACGAATCACTGTGGCTTGAACAATCTTGGTAGAGGATCACCAAAGGATGCAGGACCGACAATGCACAAAATGTGATCACAAAAGCTCACCTTGTCACTCTGTGACTTTGTGTTGAGGCTTTACGGCCCAGTCAACCCAATGGGGTCATGTCGAGCGCGGTCAGTTTACCTAACCACACGTTTACTGGGCAGGCTAAGTCCTCTAAGGGAGAGAATGACCGTAGAAAATATTTCATGATCAATCTCCACGAAAGAATGTTGCCGACCTTGGCGAGGGTTGAACCCGCGACCTCCTGGTCTCCAGTCGGACGGCGCATCCAACTGAGCCACCGAGGCCGGCTGTCACTCTGTGACAGGTGAGCTAAAAAACAGAGGCAAAATCTCCCAGTATACCCATTCATGTTATCTTAATAAAAGTACAAAACAACAGAGCTTTCAATTTTGACGATGTTTTATAGCCCAGTCAACAGGTAAGACCATGTTGAGGAATTCAATTAACCTACGCACACTTGGCAGTCTTAGTCCTCTCAGCTATTAACTAGTACTTATGCACATCCAATAATTTACAACTGCTCTTCTTGAATCAGCTGAAGGGGAGAATGACCTTAGAAATTATTATAGGAATGAATTTCATTTTTGTGAATTTTATCGATGTGTAAACTCTGTAGGGCTTTATGTTAAGTTTCTGAGTGATTTACCAGAGTTTACATATTGATGAAATCCACAAAAATAATAATTCATTGCTTGTAACTTTGTCATCAAAATCTTACAAATGATGCCAAAGATATCATTTTTTTTTTTGAGACCACGGAAGCAAGATAGAGCCAGTGGATTCCTGCTCTGGACTTTATTGAAGTGTTAAACTTTTCCTTCAACCAGTCAAGTTGTGTGTAATGTGTATAAAGGTGAGGAGTTGGAATTATTTCACAATCAATCAATGTGGCCCAGCTGGGATTCAAAGTGAAACTGATCATTTTTAGGTTGGTGTAAAAACTTAGTGTAGGTGATCCATTGTGGAGCAGGCAAATGCATGCATCATAAACACCCTACTTTTACTTTACTGTACTTGTTCAGAAGTCATCTTGCCAAAATGGAGTTTTTATAAGCAAAACATACTTTAACTAGCAATACTTAACCTATAGATAATGTGCCATTCTATTCTGTATTTCAAACCTTCCACAGAAAAAAAAAACGCCAGTTCAGTCATCTTAAAGAGTCTTAATCCAAGAAGTCCCTTAGGCAGTCACCCGTGTGATGTCACTCTTCCAGCTCTTTTGATCATGTGTCAGTTTCTTTGAAAGATAAAATAAGGGGGTGGGGGGGTGGGGGGGGGTGGGGGGTGAGGGTGGATTCTCTTATCTATAGGTTAAGTATTGCTAGTTAAAATATGTTTTATAAAAACTTCATTTTAACTGCACAATACATTAAACTATAGATAATGTGCTAGAATTAGAAGATTTGGAGGGAGGAGCTATCTTAGATCTAACACAAATAAAGCACATATAATCCTTATACCTCTGGACTAAGACTCAAGAAACTCTAAGGAATAAGATACATTCATGATATACAATCCTAAGAATGTCAGTTTTCTTTAGGCATCAAAGGCTCTATCCTCCTGACCTCCCCTCCCCACTCCCCCACCCTGCTCCCCCTACCCCACCCTCCATCACTTTTAGGGCAACAACTATTAGGCCCAAAGTCTAAAGATTTGCTACTTGTTAAGATATGTCTCTCAAATAGAATTTTGATAAAGTAGAGGATTGATTCCAGACTGCTGCTTTGAGTATTTCATTGAGCTTAACCTTATCAAAGGATACCCAAGAAGAAGATAGGGCCCTAACTTCATGAGCTTAAATATTTAGGAAAGTGATACAGCTGACTCTCGTTATCTCGAACTTCACGGGACCTGATAAAAATGTTCGAGTTATCAGTAGTTCGAGACAACCAAATTGTGACGTCAAAGGTATGACGACTGTTCGCCTCAATGTGCTTGGAAGGCACATGTATATGGCAATTTAAATAATTTACGCGTACTTCAGTTTGCATTGTTACTGTTTGTTTTAGGAGATGCAATGGTTTTCTTGAAATAATATCATCAATAAATGTTAATAATAATAAATTTCAAACGTCTCTTGTTGTCTTTTAATACTCCTGCAAATTTGGATTTCCATGAGCTATAAATAAATTACTTGTTTCCGGGTTGTGTTAGCTATACGTTATGAACTGGTTTGGATTAGCTCCCTTCGCATAGACGACTCGATAAGGAGTTGACTGGTTTCCGCTTTTGCATAAAACGCTTGGCAGCTGTAAGCTAGTTTTGATTATCTCCCCTGGCATAAACGAACCATCTCAGTGCAGCAAACTGTGGATCCTGCAGAGAAAGCTCGTTATGAACCGTCTCATCTGGACCTACACTATTTGTGCGGGTATCCGTACCAGTCTATAGGGTCGGAAGGCTTAACATCGGTACCCATGTGTAATTCGTCTATTTGAGGCCGTGCACAACTCCTATTAGAAGACTGTGCGACTGTCAAAGACTCGGATCAGCCTGCACGCCCACAAATTTTCCACGCATGAGCCTTATCTGGGCTTATCAAAGAGCACCGCCTGACCAAAGAGTAACAAGCGAAGATTCAGACTTAGCTAGCCTGATCAATACAGGCTAATCTGAGTCGGAACCTGTCGCGCACTGACTTTTCTTGAAGACGCTATATCATTCAGACGGACAGTACTCAGTAGTGAAGAGCATATCTAAACAATAAATTAAAGAAACTTCGTTGATTAATCTTCCATAACACTATTCTGGGCCGCTTTTTATCTTACAAATCAATGACACGAGACGGTGTTGAGCGCCACGTGTCAAACCCGACTCGACACACATGTGATTTCATAATTACGGATTTTAGACATTATTTGTGTTGTTTGTAATTACCTGGACAAAGGGGAAAATTAAAATATTGATTTATTTATCAATGCCCTATTATGATTTTCATTAACTGAGAGACCGGCGGCGCCGCGTCTTACATTTTTTTTCCTTCGTCATGGTCCGAGTTCGAGATACGCGGTAGTAAAAACTGTGAAAAATATATTCAGGGACTGAAAATGATGGACGAGATAGCCGAAGTGTCAACATAAAAGTAGTTCGACATACGCGAAGCTGAAATACAATAAATACATAGGGAAAATAATCGGGACTTAGAAATCAGTTCGACATAAGTGATAGGATCGAGATAAGAGGGGTCGAGATAACGAGAGTCAACTGTATCTCTATGGCTGAGTTTCCTACAGGCAAGTTTAATAGTATAAGATATCCATCTTGAGACAGAAGCCTTAGACATGTCTTGATTGCCTTTAATTGGTAGAAATAATCTAGTTCTATTCTGACTATAAGAACTAGTCATTTTAAGGTAAAATTTTAATGCTCTTATCGAGCATAGAAGTCTATCCAAATGTTCCCTTTTACATGTTCAAGCTAAGTTAGGGATAACTATAGGATCTGGGCAAATGGACGGAAGCTGATTCTTCACCAAAAACCCAGCTTGTAGTATCAATGACACTGAACCATCAGATTGATTGAACCTTAAATGATTTGCATCCATTGCCAAAGCATGAATTTTGCTGCCTCTTTTAGTAAGGCAAGAGCCAATAGAACGGCTGTCTTAATCGTAACGTGAGGTCTAGTTGCCTTATGTTAGGGTTCCTATGAGGCTTTTTGAAGACAAACTAAGACCCAAGATACGAGGGCAAGTCAAAAAGTAACCAGCCTATCCCATTTCCAATTGACCGAGACACCCAAGATTTTCATGCCTTGTTTCAATACATGTTTTAGGCCTGAGGGCAAAATTGCACCCTTATCGTGTCATTCACTCATAAGATATTAAATGTCAAACACGGCTAACAATGCAAAAGTAAGCTTTTCGTCAAAAGTTGAGTACTGTGCTGTAATTCGGTACTAGTATTTGAAAGGGAAAACAGGTCAGGAAATACATTGTGAGCTGACCAATGTTTATGGGTCTTCTGCACCATCGTATGCACAAGTTAAATTCTGGGTTGAGGAATTCAAAAGCAGCAGAACGTCTTTAGAAGACGAAACCAGGTCTGGACGCCCATCAGATGCCACCGATGAAGAAATGTGTAACAAAGTACGGGATCTGGTGTACTCTAATAGGCGAATTAAGGTGGAAGAAATAGCGAATGCATTACACTTTTCATATGGTAGCGTTTCAACAACTTTACATGATCGCTTGGGTATGCACAAGCTAACAGTCCATTGGGTCCCAAAATCCCTTAGCGATGAGCAAATGGCAACCAGAGCATCAGTATACAGCGCATTGTTGAAGCGGTTTAGGTCAAAGGAAGATGACTTCCTTTCATGTCTGGTGACTGTAGATGAGACCTGGATCCATTATTACGAGCCAGAGAATAAAGCTCAAAGTCACCAGAGTGTAGGGCCGAGGTCTCCGAGGCCAAAGAAGTTCAAAAAGCAACCCTCTGCTGGCAAGGTGATGGCAACTGTATTTTGGGATGCACAAGGCGTTATTATGCTGGACTTTCTAGCAAAGAAAAGTACAATAACAGGTGTGTATTATGCAAATTTGCTCGACTAACTGAGAATTGTGATATACCGCACCCTGCCTATTCTCCGGACTTAGCTCCTAGTGACTATATCCTATTCCCAAACTTGAAAAAGGATAACCATGGACGTCATTTCCGGTCCAACGAAGAAGTCGTGGCGGCAGTTGAGGAGTGGGTCCGAGACAAGGACCCTGGCTTCTTCAGTTCTGGGCTGATGGCACTGGAACACCGTTGGTCCAAGTGCATTATTCTAGAGGGCAATTACATCGAAAAAGAATAGATCAATCTCACCCAGAAATAAGTAAGGCTGGTTATTTATTGACTCGCCCTTGTAAATCCCATTTTGGAGTAAGAGATCTTTGTACTGGAGGTTGCCATTCGAAAGATCTAATTAATTCTGACAAAACTGGGTTAGATCTGATTCTATTACCAGTCTTATATTTAAGAGTATTTGAGATCATGGATCTATAGCCCTTGATGGTACTTATTTGATATTTTTCTAAGAAAAGAGGTAAATAATGAAGTCGGCTATGACTGTAAGAGGGGCCGAGATAGGATTAACGTTCTTTCTATGACACAAATTGGAGTATACGACCCATTTTGAATCATAGACTTTCTGAGTAGATGTTCGTCTTGATTTTGAGACAAAATCTGCAACCTTTTTCAAAATTTTTTTTATCTCTAATTGATTGCTTGATAACTCCCAAGCATGAAGGTCAAGTAATGGGAAATTAGGACATAGAAACTTTCCTTTTGATTGTGTCAGTAGTTTTTTAAAGAGAGGAAGAAGAATTGGAGCTGATATTAATAGTTGCAATACCTTGAGGTCCACGGACATTGGGGCCAAAGAGGAGCAATAGGAACTATTCTGCACCAAGACTGACATACCTTGGCTAGAACAGAGGGTATCAGAATTGTTGGTGGAAATGCATATGCATGAAGACGATTCCAGTTCACTGATAATGCGTCTATCGATAAGGCATGGTTGTCCGGAATTGGAGATACATACAATGGGAGTTTGTGATTGAATCATGTCGCAAACAAATCCACATTGGGGTAATTGATCATTTGGAAAATGGAATTCTCAAACAATTGATCCAAAGCCCATTCTGTTTTGAGAGGTCCATCCATTCTCAAGAGGCAATCTGCCAATATACTGAAATTGCTTGGAATATGATAAAGTCTGATCATGATGTCATGTTCCAGACACCAATGGAGGATCTCCCATACCTCTACACATAGGTTGGATGAATGTGTTCCTCCTTGTTTGTGGATATAGGAGACAACTGTTGTAGTGTACGTAGGAATCATTACACAAGAGTGGTGTATGTATCTTATGGCTTTCTTCAGTGCAAAATGAATGGCCATTATTTCCAGAATATTGATATAGAGCTGAAATTGGTCTTCCCACCAGCGACCATGAAAGGATAGTCTCATCGACTCCCCATCCGTAATGACTGGCATCCGTAAAAAGGAATACATTGGGATCTGGGGGATGAATGTACGTTCCCTGAACGAAGCAACTGATGTCCCTCCACCATCTCAAATGGAATCGAATCATGCTGTTGATCAAAACCTGATGATTGAGAGGGAGAATGTGAGGTCTCCAGACAGATAGAAGACACATCTGAAGCGGTCGTAAATGAAGTCAGCCTAGGAGAACGAAGTCTGCTGCTGCATTGAGTTTGCCCAAAATAGAAAGCAAAGTTTTTGTAGAAACATGAGTCTGAGAAAAAATTATTTTGATAGTCAGAAGAAGAGAATCGATGCAATCTGTTGGTACCCTGACTATGTTCTGTTGTGTCAGAAATTCCATTCCTATAAACATGAATTTCTGGGTTGGACAAATCTGACTTGGCTTCTTTAGATTTGGAATGAACCCTAGACTTTGTATGGTTTGAAGGCAATATATAGTGTGAGAAACTAATCTGTTGTGAATTAGATCTCTTATAAGCCAATCGTCTAGGTATGAAAATAACAAGATGACACATTGATGCAACTGCGCTGCTATTATGTCCATTTGTTTGGTGAAAATCCACAGACTTAGGCATATTCGCAATGGTAAGGCCGTGAATTGGAAAATCTGATCTTCGAAGATGAACCGAAGATACTTCCTGGATTCAGGGAGAATTGGAACGTGTAGATAAGCATCTGCCAGGTCTGTGGAGACAGCCCAGTTATTGACCGATATCGATTGTCTGGAAATGGAGATACACACAATGGGAGTTTGTGACTGACTCTTCCACATTAGGGTAATTGAGCATTTGGAAAATGGAATTTGCTACCGACTGATCCAAAGCCCATTCTGTTTTGAGAGTCCTGTCCAATCTCAAAAGACGGTCTGCCAATATGTTGAATTTGCCTGGAATATGACAACTCTGATCATGTTATCTTGTTCCAGGCACCAATGGAGGATCTCCCATACCTCTTCTTCTTGTTCGTCTGTCATTACTGACAATGACCAATCCTAATCAACAGTGTGATGTGTTATTATTTGTGTGTTCTAAGATGGCTGATGAGACCAATCTTGGCTCTAAACTGCCCGTTGCAGATAGAACAAGAGAGGTCTGAGGAAGAAAGCTCTGTTGGTGATGCCTTAGCTCTGGCTTTCCGCTGTGCACTTTTCTGCTTGGCTTCGCTGATTCTTTTTGCTTCGTATTCACCAGCTCCTCTTTTTATGAGGCCTCGCCACTTTGTACGATCTTGTGCAATCTGTTCTCATGACTCTGTTGGTATGCTGAAGTCTTTAAGGGAGGCTTTGAGGGTGTCCTTGTATCGCTTCTTCTGACCACCATGGGAGCGTTTTCCTACTTGAAGTTCTCCATAGAGGATTTTCTTTGGCAAACGTTCATCAGGCATTCTGGTAACATGGCCTGTCCATCTTAACTGTGCCAATTTCAGAAGAGTATGTATACTCTGCATCCCTGCCCTTTTCAGGACTTCTGTGTCTGGAATCCTGTCTTGCCACTTGATCTTTAGAAGTTTTCTACGACAGCTTGTATGGAAGCACAGGTTGAAAGAATGTGTTCCTCCTTGTTTGTTGATATAAGAGACCACTGTTGTATTGTTGGTTGAGATCATAACACAAGAGTGGTAAATGTATTTTATGGCTTTCTTCAGTGCTAAATGAATGACCATCATTTCCAGAATATCGATATGGAGTCGGGATTGGTCTTCCGACAAGCGACCATGAAAGGATAGTCTCATCGGCTCTAGATGAACTCCCCATCCAAAATGACAGGCATCCTTACAAAGGAATGTATTGGGTTCCGGAGGATGAATGGACATTCCCGAGACCAAGCAATTGGTGTCCATCCACCATTTCAAATGGAATCAAATCATGTTGTTGATCAGAACATAATGATCAATTGGAAGAATGTGAGGTCTCCAGACAGATAAAAGACGCATTTGAAGCAGACGTAAGTGTAGTCTGCCCAGGAGAACGAAGTCTGCTGTTACACTGAGTTTGCCCAAGAGAGAAAAGAAAGCTTGCACCGAAACTTGTGTCTGAGAAAGGAACAGTTTGACAGTCAGAAGTAGAGAATCGACTCAGTCTTTTGGACCTCTGACTAATTCTGTTGTGTCAGAAATTCCATTCCTATAAACGTGAATTTCTGGGCTGGTACCAAATCTGACTTCTTTAGATTTGGAATGAAACCTAGACTTTGTACAGTTTATAAGGCAATATTTTGCTTGAGATATTAGTCGGTTGTGAATTAGATCTCTTATAAGCCAATCATCTAGGTACAAAAATACCTGGATGGCGCATTGATGCAGGTGCGAGCTAAAAATGTCCATCAGTTTGGTAAAAATCCTGACCTTCGAACACAAACTGGCGATACTTTCTGGATCCTGGGTGAAAGGTCTGTTGAGACAGTCTAATTGTGGACCAAAATCTACTGACGTACTGATTTGACTGTGAATGGTTGCTTCCTTATGTATTGATTTAGCAGTTAAAAATCTATTACTGGACGACACTTTCCATTCCTTTTTGGTACAAGAAATAGCCAGGAATAAAAGCTGGGAGTTCCCGCGGGGAGGAAGATTGACTGAGACTTATCAGAACTGTCAAAAGAGGGGGAGATGACCTGAATGGTATCCTGAAACGGTCTTGAAGGAAAGAGAGGACCCATTTGCTGTTTGTTAGTTTTCCCCTCTGTTCCACAAAGTGGGCCAATCTTCCTCCCACTGGAATATCTGGACATGGCAAGATAGGCAGTGGAAAGGGTTAGCTTTCAGAACTTTTTGAAAGATGAGGCTTGCTTAGAGGTGGGGAACTGTTTGAAGTTACCACTCCTCTTATTAAAGTCCTTTCTAGCACAGGAAGTAAAAGATTGGGTCAGAGTTTTAGACCTGTACGTTTGAGACTGTTTAGGTCTAGATGACTTGCTTGGCTGTTTGGGTATTTTAAATGGTTTTGTAGCCAAATAAGATGCTTTTTGTTGTTGGTTAGTACTGGTTGAGGAAGAGTCTAAGAATCTCTGTTGTTGCGCTTTGTAGTTAGATTTAGCGAACGATTTAGTATTTATTGGAGCATTCCATAATTCATAACGAGAGTTTTCCAATAGTAATTTTGAGGTGGCTATTGCAGCATTGCGTCTAGCCTGAAACAGCTCAGTTGCCAGAATAGTTGACATTGCTGCCAAATGTCTAATGGATTTGGCCAAAGCCTCCAAGAGTCTAGACAGAGCTGTGACTGACATGGACTCTTGATGGAGGCATAAGTAGGCTGCTGAAAAGAACAAATCTGTGTGCGAATTGATCGCCACTAATTTGTGAGCTCTTTTTCCCAGAATTCTAGATTTTTTACTGGAACTGAACATCTTCCCCTAGTATTTGTTTGTATTGAGGTTTTACGGCCCAGTCAACCCAATGGGGTGATGTCGAGCGCGGTCAGTTTACCTAACCACAGGTTTACTGGGCAGGCTTAGTCCTCTAAGCCGTTAACCAGTATTGTGCACATTCTTTCGCCAGAAACTGACAACTGCTCTTCTTGAATCAGTGGAAGAGAGAGAATGACCGTAGAAAGTATTTCATGATCAATATCTACGAAGGAATGTTGCCAACCTCGGCGGGGGTCGAACCCGTGACCTCCTGGTGTCTGCAGTCAGATGCCCATCCAACTGAGCCACCGAGGCCATCTTTCACTAGTAGAAATGTCCAAAAGCGAAGCGTCAGGTTCTAGTAGGGGAAGATTTTCTATGGGAAAATACTGGTTCTGGCTTTTGTAGTATTTGGTCGGCGCCAAGGATGAAACCAAATGCTGAGGGCATTGCCAATCTTTAGTCAAACTTTCAGAGTCTATCTTGCTCTGTATGAACTTAGTGGTACTTTCTACCAGTTTAGACTGTGGGAGCGTCAATAATGGAGAAGCAGGATTCTCCATCAAGTGCTCTATTCCAGAAAGTGGCTTTGTAGGAGTATTTTCCTCTGTCTGTTTAGGACATAACTCCTGAGGAAGTAGTCTAAACACCTCATTAATAGCCCTGTCAAAGGACCAGGTTTCTGAATCCGTTTCAGACCCTGAATCCCTTGGTTGTTGCACTACATATCTGAATGTATAACTGGTGTTTGATCAATAGTCCTAACAGGTTGCAGAGTACTCTTAACTTCTGCCTCCTGTGGAGATAATCTTGTTCTTTTATATCTTGAATGGAATGATTTGAAGAAATAGTCGACAACATCAAACGCCTTCTTCTTCTCTTGTGTGAAGGTTTTGACCTCTTCGACCTTTTGCTTCTCCTACAAGAAGCTAAGGAGGATCTAGAAGAGGAAGAAGAAGAAGATGATCTGTGTCTTATCCTTTTCTTTGTCTTGTGTTTGGTTTTAGGCAAATCTCTTCTACTACGCCTAGGAGATGTGTGCCTATCAGCTGATACCCAAGTATTACTAGGCGGATCTATCATTTTACTTGGCGTGGCTCCAGAGGTACGAGGGCGTGTCAATAAATAACCAGCCTATCCCATTTCCGATAGACAGAGACAGTCAAGATTTTCATGCTTTGTTTCAATATATGTTTTATACATGGGTACAAAATCGCACGCATATCGAGACATTCTTTAATAAGATATTGAATGTCATGTTTATCGAGTCATTCTTTAATAAGATATTGAGTGTCAAACATGGCTAGTGATGCAAAGGCATGCTTTTCATCTAAAGTTGAGTACCGTGCTGTAATTTGGTACTTGTATTAAAAGGTAAAACAGACAAGGAAATACACGGAGAGTTAGCCGATGTTTATGGGTCTTCTGCATCATCTTATGCTCAGGTTAAATTCTGGGTAGGGGAATTCAAACGCGGTAGAACGTCTTTAGAAGATGAGGCCAGGTCTGGACCCCAAATGGATGCCACCGACGAAGAAATGTGTAAGAAAGTTCGGGATCTGGTATACTTTGATAGGCGAATTCAGGCGGAAGAAATAGTGCAGGCATTAGGCATTTCACATGGTAGCGTTTCAACAATCTTACATGATCGTTTAGGTCTGTGCAAGCTAACAGCCCGTTAGGTCCCCAAATCCCTTAGCGATGAGCAAATGGCAACCAGAGCATCAGTATGCAGTGCCTTGTTGAAGCGTTTTAGGTCAAAAGATGATTTTCTTTTGCGTCTGGTGACTGTAGATGAGACTTGGGTTCATTATTATGAGCCAGAGAATAAAGCTCAGAGTCGTCAGTGGATAGGGCCTGGGTCGCCGAGGCCAAAGAAGTTCAAGACGCAACCATCTGCTGGCAAGGTGATGGCCACAGTATTTTGGAACGCAAAAGGTGTTATTATGTTGGACCGTTTACCCAAGAGAAGTACAATAAGTGGAATGTAGTATGCAAACTCGTTAGACCAGCTGAGAACTGCCATCCGTGAAAAACGCCGAGGTAAACTCTCTAAAGGTGTTTTGCTGCAACAGGTCATTGATTGTGTTGGGGTTTAATGACACGTCAACCCTTGTGGGTCATTTTGTGTCGTCTCCCAGAGAAAGGAAGAAGAGTGATAGAAGAGATAGTCGAAGAGATGAAAGAGAGGAACAGGGAAGAAAGAGGAACAGGAATGAAAGTGAAGAAACAGAAGAAATAAAAACATTCCCCCTCTACCCTTACCTGCTACAAGGATAGCAGGCCTTGCCCAACTGTAAGCCAATATCAGCTGGACGCCCCGGTGACATAAGATACAGGATACCTTCGCACCACCCGACCACCCCCACTGCAACAGGTCAAGGCGAGAGTCCACACTTGCAAAGTTGCAATGTATGCTGTAGAGCGAAACAGGTATGAATTAATACCACATCCTGCCTATTCGCCTGACCTAGCTTCTAGTGACTTCTTCCTATTCCCAAACTTGACAAAGGATATCCGTGGACTTCATTTCCGGTCTGATGAAGAAGTCATGATGGCAGTTGAAGAGTGGGTCAATGGAAAGGACCCTGACTTTTTCAGTTCTGGGCTGATGGCACTTAACACCGTTGGTCTAAGTGCATCACACAAGAGGGCAATTACATCGAAAAAGAAGAGGTGGATCTCAACCGGAAATACGTTAGGCTGGTTACTTATTGACTCACCCTCGTAGTAATACTCTCTTTGAGGTAGTGGAGTTCTGTGGTTCATTCGGCAATGACTGCTCAGAACTCCTATGGGTTTTATTTGCTACCAGGTAATCAGTATCAGTCAACTGATGTGTGATGACCAGTGCCTGGTGAATTGACTGGTGCCCGATGACTGGTTGACTGGTGACTGGTGCCTAGTGATTAAATGCCCGGTGCCTGGTAATCACTAACTGACCAGGCACTGGATAACCAGTGACTGGTTGGCCGGTGCCTGGTTGATCAGTGAAAAACTGCCCGGTGCCCGGTTGACTGATGACTGGTGGACAACACCTTGGATGCATTCAACATCCCAGTAGTCCCCACCTTGATGGGTCTTACCCCTGGCAGTACAGCCCTGTGGAGTGGTGCGCCCATCAAATGAATTTTCATCAGAGGGATCTAAATTGACAGCCAGTCTTTTCTTCTTGTTCTGTCTCTTCCTTGTCATCACTGATTTTCTTGCACAGTACATTCGATGTTTGTCTGCAAGTATCCAGGTTTCTTCAGACCAAGTACTACACGTAGAGCAAGTCGATAACCTGGAACAAGAAGAACTTTTTTAAACAATTGTGATGATTATCCCACCGGGCTTTTATATGTCCACAATCGCCGCGAACAATCTTCATGAAAAGTCGCGAAAATTTATGACATGGGCAAGTGATCAATATTAACAAGTAATGGAAAAACAATTTACACAAAACTAGAGCTGGTGTTTGTAAAACACTATGCCCCCAACTGCCTGACTCTAACACTGCTTGACTCCAACACTGCTTGCCCATGACGGTAACAACAACACAAATATATGAGATTTCAATGTTATTTTATCAAAGGGAAATAACTCTAAAATAGGAGATAATTGGGATAAGAAAAAAATATGGGTCACCGATTTTTTCATGAGGAATCAAAATATGAAATTTCAAAACATTAGCATACAAGGTTCTAAACTTATGCTATATACAATAAAGCAACGACATTAAATGGCCAGAAATTGTGAAGGACCATAATTCCAACATTTCTTTAATTGGTTCAAAATTTAATCAGGTGATCTCCTCCTCAATCCCAATCAGTATACCAAATATCATGGCTCTGGCTGAAATACTTTTTGAGATATCTTGCTGACAAGGTCAAAATGCCCAGAACTACAAAGGGCAATAACTACCTCAATTTTTCATGGAATTCCCTAAAAAACAAATCAGGTAATCTCCACATCATCCCCAATCAGCATACATTGTTTCAAGACCCTAGCTTAAGTACTTTTCGAGACATCTTGCTGACAAGGTCAAAATGCGCAAAACCGCAAAGGGCCGTAACTTAATGTTTTCACAGAATTCTCTCAAAATATAATCAGGTAATTTACACATCATTCCCACTCACTATATCGAATTTCAAGAACCTAGCTTAAATACTTTTCAAGATATCTTGCTCACAAGATTTAATTCTGATTTTTTTCAAAGGGGCATATCTCTAAACAAACATGCTGGACAAGGAAGAAAATACAGGGCAGCTATTTTTTCATTGGGAACCCAAATATAAAATTTCAAAACCCTAGCATGCAGGGTTCTTAAGATATGGCATGCACAAAAAAGCTTGACGAACGGACAAACGGACGGACAAACGAAGGCACAATAATATGCCTCTTTAATTTCATTCGAAACTGGGGGCATAATCAGGTCATCTACTCATCGCTACCGATCTATTCATCAAGTTTCAAGGCTCCAGCTTCAATAGTTTTTAAATATTTTGCTGACAAGGGAAACATGCCCAAATTTACAAAGGCCCATTACTTACGAAATATTTTTCAGAATTTACACAAAAGTTAATCAGGTCATCTATGCATCATTACCAATCAATTCACCAAGTTTTAAGTCTCTAGCTCTAACAGTTTTTGAGATATTTTGCTGACAACATAAAAATGTCAAAAATTACAAAGGGCCATAACTCAATTAGTATTTTTCAAAATTTATTCAAAAGTTAATCAGGTTGTCTACTCATCACTACCAGTCTATTCATCAAGTTTCAAGGCTCTAGCTCCAACGGTTTTTTAGATATTTTGCTGACAAGGTAAAAATGCCCAAAATTACAAAGGGCCATAACTCATGAAGTATTTTTCAGAATTTCTTCAAAAGTTAATCAGGTCATCTACTCATCACTATAAATCCATTTATTAGGTTTCAAGGCTCTAGCTCTAATAGTTTTTGAGATATTTTACTGACAAGGTGCAAATGCCCAAAATTACAAAGGGCCATAACTCAAGAAGTATTTTTCAAATTTTCTTCAAAAGTTAATCAGGTTGTCTACTCATCACTACCAGACTATTCATCAAGCTTCAAGGCTCTAGCTCCAACGTTTTTTTGAGATATTTTGCTGACAAGGTAAAAATGCCCAAAATTACAAAGGGGCATAACTCAATAAGTATTTTTCAAAATTTTCTTCAAAAGTTAATCAGGTTGTTTACTCATCACTACCAGTCTATTCATCAAGCTTCAAGGCTCTAGCTTCAATAGTTTTTGAGATTTTTTGCTGATAAGGTAAAAATGCCAAAAATTACAAAGGGCCATAACTCATAAAATATTTTTCAGAATTTCTTCAAAAGTTAATCAGGTCATCTACTCATTACTACAAATCCATTTACTAAGTTTCAAGGCTCTAGCTCTAACAGTTTCTGAGATATTTTGCTGATAAGGTAAAAATTCCCAAAATTACAAAGGGCCATAACTCAGGAAGTATTTTTCAAAATTTCTTCAAAAGTTAATCAGATTGTCTACTCATCAATACCAGTCTATTCATCAAGTTTCAAGCCTCTAGCTCCAACTGTTTTTGAGATATTTTGCTGACAAGGTAAAAATGCCCAAAAATTCAAAGGGCCATAACTCATGAAGTATTTTTCAGAATTTCTTCAAAAGTTAATCAGGTCATCTACTCATCATTACAAATCCATTTATTAAGTTTCAAGGTTCTAGCTCAAATAGTTTTTTGAGATATTTTGCTGACAAGGTATAATTGCCCAAAATTACAAAGGGCCATAACTCAAGAAGTATTTTTCAAAATTTCTTCAAAAGTTAATCAGGTTGTCTACTCATCACTACCAGGCTATTCATCAAGTTTCAAGGCTCCAGCTTCAATACTTCTTGAGATATTTTGCTGACAAGATTGTGTCAATATTTTTTCAAAGGGCCATAACTCAGAAAAGGGGCATAATCCTGTCAAGAAAAAAAATACGTGTCAGCTATTTTTTCATGAGGAATCCATATATGAAATTTCAAAACAGTAGCATTCACAGTTCTGAAGTTATGCTATGCATCAAAAAGCATGACAAACGAACGGACGGACGGACGGACGGACGAACAACCCAGAAGCAATATGCCCCCCCAACTTCTTTGAAGTTGGGGGCATAATAATAACATCATGAGTGGAAGGAATGATAGAGGAATATATGAAAGTAAGGATTAATAGATTTAACTGGAGAAAAGAAAGAAAATATAGATTTTTTTCACCTGGTGAAAAATCCTTTGTTTACTTTCTTGTCCACAGAAAAGAAACTGACACCTGATTAAAAGAGCCTGAAGAGTGATGTCACACAGGTATTTGCTTAAAGGGACCTTCTGAATTTAGACTCTTTAAGACAATTGAACTGTCAGTTTATCTGTGGAAGGTTTGAAATACAGAATAGAGTAGCACATTATCTATAGGTTAATGTATTGTGCAGTTAAAATTATTTAGCAATAAGCAGAAACCAAAATATCTTTTCAAGAATTTCAAAGGAAAATAACTGAAGAGATTAAACCCTAGGTCTTTATTTTTGTCTATCAGCAACATTTTATCAATATCAATGTTTATGCAAAACATAAAAAGATTCCTGACATTATTTAGCTAGATAAAAGCAGAAACCAAAATGCCATATACCAAAATTCAGCCCCAAAGCTTAGTTTTTACCATACATGGACATGGTTGATGGACTTGTTGCGGGCAGATAACTGTCAAAAATTGATGATATTTGCCCATCAGCAATCCCAAACGAGGTCTCCACAATACCAAAGCACACACCAAGTTTGGTGAAAAGCCACTGACATATAGTTATCATCCAGAAATGAAAATACAGAAAACTGTCAGAAATTGACAAAATTTGCCCATTAACAATCCTAAACCAGATCTCCACAATATCAATACACACACTGAGTTTGGTTAAAATCCATTGATATTTATTTACTCATGTTATTGTCCTGATGGACGGACGGAAACTAGGACAGCCAATGTGATACCATAATACCCCGCCACAATCCTGTGGCGGGGTATACTGAGGTATAAAACTTCGCAATTTTATACATGTATATAGCCCAGGGGCAAGAGCGGATTACCCCCGGGGACAAAATTTTGATTATAACTAAAACATTTCACTACTTCAATCACACACTGTAAGTTTCTGCCATTATTCTGTAATTCATTTTTAGAAAATGACATTTCAACATTTTCCCCATAAAAATGGACGGGGATGCAAATTTGATCTTGCTGTAAAAAAGTCAATGGTCAACTTAAGGTCATCATTTGAACAAACTTTGTAGACCTTGAGTCAGTGATGCTATATACTAAGATTCAGACCCAAAGCTTTCTTAGTTCTGGAGAAGAATTTACCATATATAGCCATGGCGCCATCTTGTTCAATGCTGCAGAATCATTTGAATAAACTGGCAATACCCTTTTGACAGAAGGCCTCATGTGAATTCTTGTGAAAATTGCTAAAGCACTTTCAGAGAAGAAGAAATTCAAAAATTACACAATTTCATACATATATCACCCAGGGGCCAGGACAGATAACCCCCAGGGGACAAAATTTTGATTATAACTAACCCCCAAAGTTTGATGGTATCTGAACGGATAACTATTTTAATCACATTTTGACTTGTAAAAAGCACTACCTGGAGCAATGTTTATAGGTGAGTGATGTTTGTCAGATTAGACTGCACACAGATGCAGATCTGTCTGCCTCTGTGTTGTCTGTTTCAGTGCTTTCCCCACTAATCTCTGTTGGAGACAATTCTATCATGTTCAAACAGTAATCCTGTTTGCAAAAAAGTTTATATCAATTAATTCACGCATCAAAAAGGTAATTATTTTTAGCTAGTTTGTAGTAATAGAGAATAAACACTTTTTTACAACAAGAGAAAATATCAATATGATGGTATCATGCCAGGACTTGCCTTGAATGTACCAGACACAAGTCAACATAGAAGGACAGTAGGGCTGCCATTAGATCAATGTACTTCTTTTCATCATCAGCCTGAAAAAACAACCAGATAAAAGTCAACATTTTCTTTTTTTTTTTTGCTCTTTCCGACCCATTTTTTTTTTTTTTTTTACATACCATGTTTTATAACATTAGCACAAACAAAACAAACATGTACAACCAGATAAAAGACAACAACTAGAAATTGTGTTTGTAAAAACACAAGCCCCAAACCATATATAATACATAATGGCCCAATCTACAAAGGGCCATAGCTCCTGAAATATTTTTCAGAATTTATTCAAAAGTTAATCAGGTCATCTTCTCATCAATACCAATCTATTCATTGAGTTATGAGGCACTAGCTCCAACAGTTTTTGAGATATCTTGCTGACAAAGGAAAATGCCCAAATTTACAAAGGGCCATTACTCATGCCCAGATCTGATCTATTTATCGTTAGGAGGCTCTAGCTCTAACAGTATTGATTTATTCTGCTGACAAGGGAAAATACCAAATTTACAAAGGGCCATTACTCTTGAAGTATTTTTCAGAATTTATTAAAAAGTTAAAAAGTTCATCTACCTGTCATTACCAATCAATCCACCAAGTTTCAAGGCTCTAGCTCCAACAGTTTTTGAGATATATCACTGACAAGGTAAAAATGCCCATAGCATAGCTCATGAAGCATTTTTCACAATTTTATTCAAAAGTTAATCAGGTCATCCACTCATCACTACCAATCTTTTCATCAAGTTTCAAGGCTCTAGCTTCAATAATTTTGAGATATTTTGCTGGCAAGGGAAAAATGCCCAAATTTACAAAGGGCCATTATTCATTAGATATTTTTCAGAATTTATTAAAAAATTAATCAGGTCATCTCCTCATCATTACCAATTAATTCACGTAGTTTCAAGGGTCTAGCTCAAATAGTTTTTGAGATATTTTGCTGACAAGGGTAAAATGCCAAAATTTACAAAGGGCCATTACTCATGAAATATTTTTCAGAATTTATTCAAAAGTTAATCAGGTCATCTACTCATCATTACCAATCAATTCACCAAGTTTCAAATTCACCAAGTTTCAAGGGTCTAGCTCCAACAGTTTTTGAGATATTTTGCTGACAAGGTAAAATGCCCAAAATTCCAAAGGGCCATAACTTTTGAAGTATTTTTCAGAATTTATTCAAAAGTTAATCAGATCATCTACTCATTACTACTAGTCTATTCATGAATCAAGTTTCAAGGCTCTAGCTCCAATAGTTTTTGAGATATTTTGCTGACAAGATTGCATCCATATTTTTTCAAAGGGCAACAGCTCTGGAAAGGGGCATAAACCCGCAAAGAAAAAAGATATGTGTCAGCTACTTTTTCATGAGAAATCCATAGAAGAAATTTCAAAACAGTAGCATGCACGTGTATTAAGTTATGCTATGAATCAAAAAGCATGATGGACGGACGGATAAACGGACCGACAAATGCCCCAGAAGCAATATGCTTGGGAGGCATAAAAATCAACATAGGAGGACAATAAACTGACATTAGATCAATGTACTTCTTTTCATCATCAGACTGCAAAAACCAGCACATAAAAGTCAACATTAAAGTCAACATAGGCAGACAGTACAGCTGAAATTAGATCAATGTACTTCTTTTCATCATCAGCCTGAAAGAAGAAACAGATAAAAGTGAAAATTAAAGTCAACATAGAAGGTCAGTACAGCTGACATTAGATCAATGTACTTCTTGTCAACATCAGTCTGAAAAATTACAACCAGGTAAGTCAACATAAAAGGTCAGTAGAGCTGACAACAATAGATCAATGTACTTCTTTTCATCATCCACCTGAAAAATTATTCCATGAAAACAAGCAGATGTACAAACTAGTAATTTGGTAAAATAATCCAAGCTCCACTAAAACATTATAATTCTTACAATTTCTTTGAATGCTGTTCAGAAGCCATGCATGATAATAAGTAAACCGCTCCAATTAAGTAGCCTGTTTTTAACTGAAAACTATTGATAATTTTCTTATTTCTCCACAAAACATAAGTTGTGGGTAGTCAGAACCGCCTCAGTGAGTACCCATAACTTATGTTTTGTGGAGAAATAAGAAAAATAATTACCTGGATACTCCTCTTATCTGAAGCTCTGCAAGTTTCAATGAACAGCTATCAGTTACGAATAAACAAATGATTGTACCCTACTCTTATCTGAAGCTCTGCAAGTTTCAATGAACAGCTATCAGTTATGAATAAACAAATGATATGTACCGTATAATACCTAAGTACTGAGACACCCAGAGTAATGGGACACCCTTATAATTCATAAAAATAATTAGTTTTCATGACCCAAAATATTGGGACATATCAAAAATTGACAAACTTTTCAGTAATTTTTTTGTACCATATGAATTGGGACAGAGCATTCGGGTGAAAAAAAAAAAAAAAAAAAAAAAAATACTAGTGTAAACAGTTTTTTCTTGTTCTTTATTTTTGTTTACAAGCAACTTCCACAATATTTTCCATCTATACATACAACAGAGGTTTCCTATAGCAGTCTGCTAAGATAGTAGAAAATTTCTTTGTGTTGAGAATTTACGGCCCAGTCAACTCAATGGGGTTATGTCGAGCGCGGTCAGTTTACTTAACCACACATTTACTGGGCAGGCTTAGTCCTCTAAGCGGTTAACCAGTATTGTGCACATTCTTTCGCCAGAAACTGACAACTGCCCTTAAAGTAGAAAATAAAAAAACCTTTCTTTGAGAATATTAATCTAAAATTTATTTTAGAAAGCTGCAAAAACGAGAGCCCACATGCAATTGCATCAGTCCCCAAATAGTTGTCACGACAGTCACATGCTTTAAGTACTGATTTCATCTGAAACTCAAGCAGCATTGATGGCAAAACAACAAACAAAGCTATAAATAAATAATAATATAATAAAAGCAATACAATAGAAATGTTTACAGATGAAAATTGTCAATAAGCAGCGCTTATTCGATACCCCCAGCATAAAGCATAAAACTTTTTTCTATCAAAATTTAAGTTTCAAAGTGCCTGCGTGACCTTGAAAATAAAGTCAAGGTCACTAAACTTGAATAAAACAAGATTCTCAAAATTATTAAGCAAGATACACAAGAAAAACAAAAGTGTTATGGACATTAAAAAATTACAATGGGGAATAACTATAACAATATTGATCCCCTGGCCCTTCTTTTTCTGTAGCAGCAGCAACTCAATATGAATATGAACATTTATGAAAAATGTGTTAAGATTCCTAATAATACTATCCAAGATATGCAGGAAAAAAGATAGAGTGCACACAAGGCTCACTTTTTGAGTATTTATAATGTAGTGACCTTGAAAATAAGGTCAAGGTCACCAAACTCTAAACATTTCTTTCCCCAATCCTGATGATGTATCTGTGCTAGTTTGGTCAAATTCCAGCCATTGGTTGAAGAGATAGTGTGCATACAAACTTTCTAATGCATAAAGAAATATTACAAAGGGCAATAACTCCAAGAGAATGGCCCCTAGCCCTTACTTTCTCTAATGTAGGTACACCTTATTGATATCAATGTGTCACATAAGCTTTTTTTCTATCAAAATTTAAGTTTCAAAGTGTCAGTGTGACCTTGAAAATGAGGTCAAGGTCACCAAAATCTAATCACTTCTTTCTCTCATCCCAATGAAGTATCTGTGCTAGCTTGAACAAATTCCATCTAATGATTCATGATAAGGTGCACACAAGGGTCATTTTTAGAGTCTTTATAATGTAGTGACCTTGAAAATGAGGTCAAGGTCACAAAAATCTAATCACTTCTTTCCCATGTCCTAGCAATGTATCTGAGCTAGTTTGTTAAAATTCCAGCCATTAGTTCAAGATATAGTGTGCACACAAGCTTTTTTCGATCAAAATTTGAGTTTCAAAGTGCCACTGTGACCTTGAAAATGAGATAAGGGTCACCAAAATCTAATTACTTCTTTCCCCAATCCCAATTATATATCTATGCTAGTTTGGTCCAATTCCATCTATTGATTCATGAGATAGGTGCCCACAAGACTCACTTATTGAGTATTTATAATGTAGTGACCTTGAAAATAAGGTCAAGGTCACCAAAATCTAATCATTTCTTTCCCCCATCCTGATGATGTATCTGTGCCAGTCTGGTCAAATTCCAGCCATTGGTTAAAGAGATAGTGTGCACACAAACTTTTTACAAGGCTCATTTTTGGAGTTTTTAAAATGTAGTGACTGAAAATGAGGTTAGGGTCACAAAAATATAATCACTTCTTTCCCATGTCCTAATAATGTATTGGTGATAGTTTGTTATAATTCCAGCCATTGGTTCAAGAAATAGTGTGCACACAATTTTTTTTCTATCAAAATTTGAATTTCGAAGTGCCAGTATGACCTTGAAAACGAGATAAAGATCACCGAAATCTAATCGCTTCTTTCCCCAATCCCAATGATGTATCTGTGCTAATCTGGTCAAGTTCCATCTATTGATTCATTTGATTGTGTTGGGGTTTAACGACACGTCAACCCTTGAGGGTCATTTTGTGTCGTCTCCCAGAGAAAGGGAGAAGAGATAGAAGAGAGAGTAGAGGAGATGAAAGAGAGGGACAGGGAAGAAAGAGAAACAGGAATGAAAGTGAAGAAACAGAAGAAATAAAAACATTCCCCTCTACCCTTACCCACTACAAGGATAGCAGGCCTTGCCCAACTGTAAGCCAATATCAGTTGGACGCCCCGGTGATGAAAGATACACAGCACCTTTGAACCACCCGACCACCCCCTCACTCTTTGGATCTATTGATTCATGAAAGAGAGTGCACACAAGGCTCTTTTTTTGAGTACATATATAATGTAGTGACCTTGAAAATAAGGTCAAGGTCACCAAAATCCAATCTATTCTTTCACCCATCCTTAGGATGTATCTGTGCTAGTTTGGTCAAATTCCAGCCATTGGTTAAAGAGATAATGTGCACACACTTTTACTGCATTAACAAGGCTCACTTTTTTAGTATTTATAATGTAGTGACCTTGAAAATAAGGTCAAGGTCACCAAAATAATCACTTCTTTCCCCCATCCTTATGATGTATCTGTGCTAGTTTGGTCAAATTCCATCCATTTGGTTAAAGAGATAATGTGCACACAAACTTTTTACTGCATTAACAAGGCACACTTTTTTGAGTATTTATAGTGTAGTGACCTTGAAAATAAGGTCAAGGTCACCAAATTCAATCACTTCTTTGCCCCATCCTTATTATGTAGTTGTGCTAGTTTCGTCAAATTCCAGCCATTGGTTAAAGAGATATTGTGCACACAAACTTTTTACTTCATTAACAAGGATCCTTTAGGCTCCTTTTTGAGTATTTATAATGTAGTGACCTTGAAAATAAGGTCAAGGTCTCCAAAATCTAAACACTTCTTCACCCCATCCTGATGATGTATCTGTGCTAGTCTGGTCAAATTCCAGCCATTGGTTAAAGAGATAGTGTACAAACTTTTTTCTGCCTTTTTTCTGCATTAAGAAAAAAATTTACAAAGGGCAATAACTCCAAGAGTATTGGCCCCTAGCCCTTACTTTCTCATATGTAGGTACATCTTATTGATATCAATGTGTCTGCAGAAACTGATGAATATCCATCGCTGTGTTTTCAAGCTATTAGGAAAAAAACAGCGTTGCGGATGGACACGTGGACGGACGCACGGACTGACAGACGGTCGGACGGACAACGTGAAAACAGTATATCCCCCACAAACAAAGTTTGCGGGGGTATAATGAGTTTGCTTTGGTTGTTGCATATTTACTCTTCAGTCCTTAACCAATCTGACTCCTATGATGGCACCAGGGCACCCGAAGTCCCCACCAGCTTAGAATAAAAAATTCACTTGAGCAACTTACAAGTCCGGTCGATAGTTTAAATTGACGCAGAAGAGAGCTTCAGTTTGAAGGATACAAAACTGTGAACTTCAGCCACATTGGCTGATAGAGAATTCCAGTGTTGAACAGCAAGCAGGAAACAAAATTTACAGAAATCAATGGAAGTAGGAATTTGTCAGAATTTCAAATAATGCTGTGATCTTGTCCTGTTTGATTCTGGTTTGAGATAGTCAGTAGCTGGTATGTCCATAAGGCCATGTACATCAGTAGCTGGTATGTCCATAAGGCCATGTACATCAGTAGTTGGTATGTCCATAAGGCCATGTACAATTTTGAAAAGCATGGCAAGTTGGGTGTTTGGCAAGCCAAGCTTATAGAGACAACCATTCAAGCTGTTCAAGCATGGAGGTCACACTGTTTGTGTTCCTATATCGGTTCATGACATACCTGGCTGCTCTGCATTGAACCATCTCCATCTTATGAATGTAGTGCTTGGTGTAGGGGCTCCAGACTGTGGAGCAATACTCCAGGATTGGCCTGACCATAGAAAAGTATACTGTGGATTCAGTTTCCTCATTGCTAACTTTAAGGTTGTGGTGTAGGAATCCTAGGGTGCTGTTGGCTTCTGTATGTCAATTCCATGATATCTTTGACTGCATCTTTACACCAAGGTACCATGTGGAGTCTTCCATGTACAAAGTTTGGCCCTTCAGAGTATAGTTGGAGGATACTGGATTCCTTGCCCTGGTCACTCTGATAGCACTAAACTTTTCCAGGTGGAATGCCATATCCCACTTATTTTCCCATGCAACAAGGTTGTTAATGTTGTCTTGTAGGATGTCACAGTCACACAGGTTCCTTATGCGCCTGTACAAAATGTAGTCATCTGCAAAGAGCCTGGTCACCCAAGGCACTTAATTTAAACACTCTTGTCGGAGGACCTCTAGGCAATGCTACATACCAAATATCAAGGCCTAGGCCTTGCACTTTCAGACAAGAAGATTTTTAAAGTTTTTTCCTATATAATGAACATTAAAAAGATCACCTTTGGAAACAAAGAACTCACTACAGATTAGCAAACGGGAGTCTCGGTTTTATTGAGACTCTTCATAAGCAAAAATGAAGTTTGCAACACTGCTTACGCCCTCTAGCGTATACATGAGCAGAACTCCACAAGAAGATTTTTAAAGTTTTTTCCTATATAATGAACGTCAAAAAGATTGCCTTTGGAAACAAAGAACACACTACGGATTAGCAAACGGGAGTCTCGTTTTATTGCGACTCTTCATAAGCAGTAATGAAGTTTGCAACACTGCTTATGCCCTCTAGTCTATGAAAAACATGTCCACCCCGGGGAATGGCCATTTTTGACCCAAGGCTATAATTTGAACAATCTTGGCAGAGGTCCACTAGGTGAAGCTAAGTACCAAATATCAAAGGCCCAGGCCTTCTGGTTTCAGATAAGAAGATTTTTGAAGGTTTTCTCTATGTAAGTCTATATGTAAAACATGTCCAACCAGGGGTGGGGCCATTTTTGGCCCCATGGTAATAACTTGAACAATCTTGATCCAGGTCCACTAGGTGAAGCTATGTACCAAATATCAAAGGCCCAGGCCTTCTGGTTTCAGTTAAGAAGATTTTTGAAGGTTTTCTCTATAGAAGTCTTATGTAAAACATGTCAGCCCCCGAGTGGGGCCATTTTTGGCCCCCAGGCTTGAACAATCTTGGTAGAGGTCCACTAGGTGAAGCTATGTATCAAATGTCAAAGGCCTGGGTATTCTGCTTTCAGACAAGAAGATTTATTTTTTTCCCTATATGGGTATATGTAAAACATGTGACCCCCGGCACGGGGCCACTTTTAACTCCAGGGCTATAACTTGAATAACTTTGGTAGAAGTCCACTAGACGACGCTATGAGGGCAAGTCAATAAGAAACCAGCCTATCCCATTTCCAACTGACCGAGACACCCACGATATTCATGCCTTGTTTCAATACATGTTTTAGGCCAGAGGGCAAAATTGCACATTTATCGTGTCATTCACTCATAAGATTTTGAATGTCAAACATGGCTAGCGATGCAAAAGCAAGCTTTTCGTCAAAAGTTGAGTATCGTGCTGTAATTCGGTACTTGTATTTGAAAGGGAAAACAGGTCAGGAAATACATTGCGAGTTGATCAATGTTTATGGGTCTTCTGCACCATTGTATGCACAAGTTAAATTCTGGGTTGGGGAATTCAAACGCAGTAGAACGTCTTCAGAAGACGATACCAGGTCTGGACGCCCATCAGATGCCACCGATGAAGAAATTTGTAACAAAGTACAGGATCTGGTGTACTCTGACAGGCGAATTAAGGTGGAAGAAATAGCGAATGCATTACACATTTCACATGGTAGCGTTTCAACAATTTTACATGATCGCTTGGGTATGCGCAAGCTAACAGCCCATTGGGTCCCAAAATCCCTTATCGACGAGCAAATGGCAACCAGAGCATCAGTATGCATTTTTGAAGCGGTTTAGGTCAAAGGAAGATGATTTCCTTTCACGTCTGGTGACTGTAGATGAGACCTGGGTCCATTATTATGAGCCAGAGAATAAAGCTCAAAGTCGCCAGTGGGTAGGGCCAGGGTCTCCAAGGCCAAAGAAGTTCAAAACGCAACCCCCTGCTGGCAAGGTGATGGCAACTGTATTTTGGGACGCACATGGCGTTATTATGTTGGACTTTCTAGCAAAGAAAAGTACAATAACAGGTGCGTATTATGCAAATTTGCTCGACCAACTGAGAACTGCAATCCGTGAAAAACACCGAGGTAAACTCTTCAAAGGGATTCTGCTCCAACAGGACAATGCGAGAGTCCACACTTGCAAAATTGCAATGGATACTGTTGAGCGGAATGGGTACGAGCTAATACCCCACACCGCCTATTCTCCGGACTTAGCTCCTAGTAACTATTTCCTATTCCCAAACTTGAAAAGGGCTATCCATGGAAGTCATTTCTGGTCCAACGAAGAAGTCGTGGCGGCTGTTGAGGAGTGGGTCGGAGACAAGGCCCCTGGCTTCTTCAGTTCTGGGCTGATGGCACTGGAACACCGTTAGTCCAAGTGCATCATTCTAGAGGGCAATTACATCGAAAAAGAAGAGCTCGATCTCACCCAAAAATAAGTTAGGCTGGTTTTTTATTGACTCGCCCTCGTACATACCAAATATCAAAGACCTGGGCCTTCTGGTTTCAGACAAGAAGATTTTTAAAGTTTTCAGTTTAAAAATGAAGTTTTTAAAAGTAAATCGTATTGTAACAAGCAATACTTAACCCATAGATAATGTGCTATTCTATTCTGTTTTCACACCTTCCACAGACAAAACAACCGTTCAGTCGTCTTCTACAGTCTTAATCCAGAAGACCCCTTAAGCAGTCACCTATGTGACGTCACTCTTCCCGCTCTTTTGGTCACATGTCAGTTTCTTTTCTGTGGTCGAGAAAGTAAACAAGGATTTTTTTCTCCGGGTGAAAGAAATCTATGTTTTCTTCCTTTTTCTCCAGTTAAATTTCTAAATCTTTGTTTTTCTCATGTTCCTTTATCATGCCTTTCTATAGGTTAATGTATTGTGCAGTTAAAATCTATTTTTAGCTCCTGTGACCTAGATGTGCAATGGACTGGAACCATTTGAACAAATCTGAAAGAGGACCAACCAACGATCATTCCTGAGGAGTTTGGTCAAAATCAGTGGTTTAGAAGATGTAGTTTGCAACAATCGTTAACGGACATACACACAGACAAAGACATGACGAATGAAGGACAAAATGTGATCACAAAAGCTCACCTTGTCACTATGTGACAGATAAGCTAAAAATGACAAGTCTTCCAACTGTGAGATATAGGTCAGGGTCAATTACTGTTACTGCAGTATTTGAGTTCCTGTTAGCCAGGCAGAGTGTGCTAGGTTTGATGACTGCAGGTTATAAAGTTAACCAAAAAGTGGGCTAAATGTTAGGGTTGATGAAAAAAATGACAGGTATTAGATTGTGAAATATAAATCAATGTCCTAAGCAAACAATGCAGCACCAATTGCAGAACTTAACGGCCAATCAGGGTTCTACATTGTGAGTCACTCATCCAGCAGTATTCAGACACATCAACACGTAGTAAAATGATTAAATCTTAGGATAAGTATGGAAAGGAGTTAACGTCTCTTGAAGAAAGAGTTCAGTCATACCTGCAACTTTAAATTCTTCTTCCTGATGTGACTACAAGTCAAATATCGGTGCAGAATTTGAGCCATTCTTCCTGCTCTGGAAAGGAAACACACATAAAGTTTTAACACACATTAATTGTCTATGAAACACTGACATTACACAAGAAGCAGGACCGGAAGAAGGAGTTGGATGCTTAATGTACTAGTGAATTCAGCTACAACGAACACACTGACAATGTATTCAAATACAGAGTCATGCATTCACCTATAATAGAAATCCTATGTAGTTCTGTTATTCACCTATTATAGAAATCCTATGCAGTACTCTCGTGTGTGTGTGTGTGTGTGTGTGTGTGTGTGTGTGTGTGTGTGTGTGTGTGTGTGTGTCTGTGTGTGTGTGTGTCTGTCTGTCTGTGTCTGTGTGTCATGGCAACAAAACCAAGAGACAGATCACCATAATTTTAGCTATTTTGAAGGGTCCTTACCCAAGCAACATTTGTACAAAATTAGAGTCCTACTGCTTCAGTGGTTTTGGAGGAGATGTCATTTAAAAAATTTGTTTTTTTTTTTGCCATGGTAATCAAACAAAATGGTCATTGGTCATAAAACACATACACTGGGTAGACAATCATTCAATGATCATCTGCCAAATATGATTCACATTACTTCACTGGTTATGGAGAAAATGCAATTTAACCATTTTCCCATTAAAGTCTATGGGAGCTTTCTGTTGCCATGGCAACCAAACTAAGAGGCAGATCACCATAATTTTAGCCATTTTAAAGGCCCTTACCCAAGCAACATTCTGACGGACAGACGGCTGACGGACTAAAAGTGATCACTATAGCTCATCCTGAGCATAGCTCGGGTGAGCTAAAAATGTTGCTTTTGTGTTATTTTTTTTTATAGAATGTACACTTATCAGTAAACATGGTAAATAAAAAAGGAAACTCACCTTGTGCTTTTGGATTTTTCCACCACTTTTTCTACATCACTGTTTATTTCTCTAAAATGAAAATAAACAAACACATGGTGAGTTGAGATTACTGTAAAATACATGTATGAGGTAAAAATTTATCTTTTAGTATTTCTCTATAAAAATATATGTTGTGGTGTTGGATTTGGAGTAAGGTCATGTTCAGCCAGTCCGTAAACCTAATCACATTTAGTCTGAGCTGGCTTATAAGCCAGATCAGACTAAATGTGATTAGGTTTACGGACTGGCTAGTCATCTAAGTGGTTAACCAGTACTTGTGTTCATACTTTTGTCAGTAACTAACAACTGTCCTTCTTGGATCAGTGGATGGGGGAGAATGACTAGAAATGATTTCATGATCCATCTCCATAAAAGATATGTGGCCAAGCTGGGATTCAAACTTGAGACCCTTGGATCTGCATTGAGACGTGCTACAGACTGCATTGTAGAACCAGGCTTATAAGCTGTGTGGGGGTGCTCATCAGAAGCAGCTCAGAATTGCACTTCTAAAGAGTATCTTGAAGAAATAAACCAGGGGACCAGGGGTCCTGTAGATCACCTAAGACAATTTGTTCTGAGCAAGCTTATAGTAACATTTTTAAAAAATTAAATATATGGGTATGGTAGCCGATACAGTTTGAACTGGAAAAGTGTCCATGGGACAAGGATGCCCTCACCTGGTACCCAGTGTATTATATAATGCTTAAACTATAGGCTAAGAGTGGTGGTCCAGAGAGATAATGCAAACATAATACAGTGGAACCTCCACTAACGGTCACCTCCGATGAGTGGTCACCTCCCATTAACGGCCATTTTCATTCCCCCCAAGGTGTTTTCCTATATATTTTACCTCTGATAAACGGTCACCTCCCTCCTCCGGTCAGCGGCCATAATAATTTATGATTTTGGGGCCAAAATCCCTCCGTTAAACGGTCAAATTGACAGCGAGTCGGAAAACCGGCGGCACAGAAATCGAAAGTAGAAATACAAAAATTCATGGAAGTCGCATACCGCATCAAAAAAAAAAAAAAAAGAGAAATACATTTTTAATTATCGACAAGAAATACGATAATAAGTTAATTATTTTGATGTGTACCTTTAAAAAAGAAAAAAAAAAATGTAATAGAAAAATAATTCGTTTGTTGCACAGTTTTAATTTCTTTTTTTCAAGCACCACGCGACATTGACGTTCAAAGGTCAGCGCGTGACCAACCGGAACCGCATGGCTTGTGTTTATCGAACAATTTCTGAAGACCGACTAATTGATTAAAGGACTATTGACCGTTGATGTTTACGCCTATATTGATGATTGACCGTTGATGTTTACGCCTACAGGTAATTGCGACGGTCAAATCGCTGAATGCGAATTGCTCAAAATGATTATTGACACGTATGTTTTTCCGGTAAATAAACAACTCTACTTTCAGTTTCACTAATCCTTTTCGGTTGACTCTCTCGTAAACATGTCTTCAAAAACCCATAAAATGCTGACTCTAGATGAACGTATTAAAGAAATTAAGCTCAGAAGCTCCAGAATAGTCACGGAAGAGTTTAGTGTGGGTCCTACATAATTCCAAGAAACGCTGAAATATTACAAACAGTGAAGACCCAGATCAGACGCTGCGTTCTGTGGAGTCCGATCTGGATCTACACTGTTTGAAATGACATATCTATCCCAATACTTAGTGTTATTATGGTATAGTAATTAGCATTGCTGCTGAATACTTCTTGAGCAAACTGATTTTATCCTAAAAATTGATCAGAATAAACAATATATAATTGTTATTTTGGGCAGTTAGGCATGTTACAGACAATAAATAAATATAGATACCGTTATGCTAAAAGAAGTATCATAATCATAGTGTGAATTTCACTAACAGCCCACCATTTCGGTTACATTGTCGCAACATTGCTGGTGAATGAGTACCTCTGCTAAGCAGCCACCTCCCTTCAGCAGCCAAAATTGGCCATTCCCCTGGGTGGCTGCTTAACAGAGGTTCCACTGTAGAGATCTTCTAAGCAAGACAACAGAATCCATCACTGATGTTCAGAGGGGACGGGAAAATCCCAACCTGGTAGTCCAATGTTCCAGTGGGAAATAAGGCTGTGGAATTTCATGAATTTATTCCATGTGGTTTCAGTTATGAGCCAGACACAAAGAAACTATTACACTACATGGATTTTCGGCAAGGGGAGTTAATTAAAAAAAAACAAATTATCCAGAGCTGCCTTGTTCCCAACAAGTCTCCATATGATTTAGCCATCTGTTATGTTTCATAAATACATTTCAAAGGGTTTATAAGTTATGAGCCAGACACAACATAGAGTTTGAGGCAAGGGGAGTTTATTCAAAAAACAAATTAGCCAGAGCGGTCTTCCTTGTAAGTGACACATTGTCTCGATAATTTTTAGCCCTCTGTGAAGTTTCATGAATATATTCCATATGGTTAAGGAGTTACTAGCTGGACACAAAGAAAGCATGTACACTACATGGGTTTTTGGCAAGGGAGTTAATTAAAAAAACAAATTAGCCAGTTGTCTTCCTTTTTAGTGACACATAGTCTCAGTATGATTTAGCCATCAGTGAAGTTTCATATGCTTTAGAAGTCACGAGCCGGACATGAAAAAAGCATGTACACAACATGGTTTTTGGCAAGGGAGTTAATTCAAAAACTAAGTAAGCCAGAGTTGTCTTCCTTGTTCCCAACACATTGTCGCGATATGATTAAGCCATCTGTGAAGTTTCATGAATATATTCCATATGGTATAGGAGTTATAAGCCAGACATGATTTTCTGCATTAAACTACAACGATTTTAGGCAAGGGGGGATAATTCTAAAACCAAAGTAGCCAGAGCCCTCTTCCTTGTTTGTAACACATTGCCTCGATACGATTAAGTCATATGTGAAGTTTCATGAATATACTCTTTATGGTTAAGGAGTTATGAGCCAGACACAACATGGATTTTAGCAAGCTTTTTACACTACATGGGTCTTTGGCAAAGGAGTTAATTCAAAAACCAAATTAGCAAGAGTTGTCTTCCTTGTTTCTGACATGTTTCAATATGATTTAGCCATCTGTAAAGTTTCGGAAATACATTCCATAGGGAAAAGGAGTTATAAGCCAGACACAACATGGGTTTTGGGCAAGGGGAGTTAATTCAAAAACCAAATTAGCATGAGTTGTCTTCTTTGTTTGTGACACATTGTCTCAATATGATTTAGCCATCTGTGAAGTTTCATGAATATATTCCATAAGGTTAAGGAGTTATCAGCTGGACATTAAGAAAGCAT
This sequence comes from Anodontia alba, assembly GCA_964016985.1. Taxonomy (NCBI): domain Eukaryota; kingdom Metazoa; phylum Mollusca; class Bivalvia; order Lucinida; family Lucinidae; genus Anodontia; species Anodontia alba. The sequence continues at coordinate 62,108,812 of OZ024830.1, read as the reverse complement.
GTATACCTGTGGGTTTTTGGCAAGGGAGTTAAATTAAAAACTAGAGTAAGTGCCCAGAGGGTCATGAATACCCCCGACCGGCACCATTTCTTCATTATAAAATATTTTAAAGTTAATGACAATGATATAAGGCAAGATATAGTTTACAATGTCAGTCTCTGAGTGACACTGATCTATCATCCCAAGTACAACTTTCCTGGAATAAATAGTCTTCAAGACATGAAGTAAATTTGCTTGGCCATAAAATATAGGTCACTGACCTACACATACTTGAGAAATTAATCTGATGGTCACACTGATGCATTAAACCAACTATGACGTTAATCCATTTAATAATCTAAAAGATAGTAAGCAATATCACTAGACCATGAAATATAGGTCATACTGATTTATATTTACTTTGAGGTGAAAGTTTGGGTCACACTGTGTCATTATATGTAAATATGACATTTAAGTATCAAACAGTGGGAGATATAAGACAAAATCACAGGGCTGTGAAATATAGGTCACATAATCCCAAAATATGATAGTAATACATCAAATTGTCTTCAAGATGTAACATAAAATCACTGGACCATGAAATATAGGCCACAGTGACCTACATTTACTTTTAGGTCAACTGTTGGATCATACTAATTCATAATCCCAAACTAGAACAGTGTTTTCAGAGGAAAACGTATGTCCCCCCACCAGTTTGAACATTTTGATTGTGTTGGGGTTTAACGACACGTTAACCCTTGTGGGTCATTTTGTGTCGTCTCCCAGAGAAAGGGGGAAAAGAGACAGAAGAGATAGCAGAAGAGATGAAAGAGAGGGACAGGGAAGAAAGAGGAACAGGAATGAAAGTGAAGAACCAGAAGAAATAAAAAATCACCTCCCTACCCTTACCTGCTACAAGGATAGCAGGCCTTGCCCAACTGTCAGCCAATATCAGCTGGACGCCCCGGTGACATAAGATACATGACACCTTCGCACCACCCGACCACCCCCACCAGTTTGAACAGACATATTGTTAAAATAGATTGTATCTATAATAAACTCAAGGTCACAATATACCTATATGTAAGTTTGGTCAGAATTCATCGATTCCTCAATGAGATAGGGTGCTGACAAGCCATCTTCTAAAATCATAGCCCTTGTGTAACCTTGAAAATGGGATAAAGGTCACAAAAATCTAATCAGTTCTTGTCTCTGTCTCAACAATATAGCTGTGCAAGTTTGGTCAAAATCCATCCATTCATTCAGCAGATAGTGTGCAGACAAGCCATTATCCAACAATCTGAGCCCTCCTGCGACCTTGAAAATGGAGTCAAGGTCACCAAAATAAAATTAGTTATTTTCCATGCTACAATTTTCCATGCCACAACAATTTGGCTGTGCAAGTTTAGTTAAAATCAATCCATTCCTTCAAGAGATACAGAGCAGACAAGCCATTTTCCAACAATCTAAGCCCTAATGTGACCTTGAAAATGGGGTCAAGGTCACCAAAATCTAATCAGTTCTTTTCTATGTCCCAAAAATATAGCTGTGCAAGTCTGGTCAAAATCTACTCATTCCTTCAGGAGACAAGGTGCAGACAAGCCATTTTCCACCAATCTAAGCCTTAGTGTGACCTTGAAAATGGAGTCAAGGTCATCAAAATCTAACCAGTTCTTTTCCATGTCTCAACAATTAAGATATAGAAGACTGGTCAAAATCCATTCATTCTTTTAGGAGATAGGGTGCAGACAAGCAATTTTCCAACAATCTAAGCCCTCCCATGACCTTGAAAATGGGGTCAAGGTCACCAAAATCTAATCAGTTCTTTTACATGTCCCAGCATTGTAGATGTGCAAGTTTGGTCAAAATCTATTCATTCCTACAAGAGATAGGGTGCGGACAAGCCATTTTCCAACAATCTAAGCCCTCCTGTGACCTTGAAAATGGGGTCAAGGTCACCAAAATCTAATCAGTTCTTTTACATGTCCCAGCATTGTAGATGTGCAAGTTTGGTCAAAATCTATTCATTCCTTCAAGAGATATGGGGCGGACAAGCCATTTTCCAACAATCTAAGCCCTCCTGTGACCTTGAAAATGGGGTCAAGGTCACCAAAATCTAATCAGTTCTTTAACATGTCCCAGCAATATAGATGTGCAAGTTTGGTCAAAATCTATTCATTCCTTCAAGAGATATGGGGCGGACAAGCCATTTTCCAACAATCTAAGCCCTCCTGTGACCTTGAAAATGGGGTCAAGGTCACCAAAATCTAATCAGCATTTTTCCCCCTCCCAATGATATATTTGTGTAAGTTTGGCTAAAATATATCCATTCAATAAGGAGACAGAGTGCGGACAAGAGGCTATGCTGGCGCCGGCGCCGCCAGGATCCGCACTAAAAACAATATGTCCCCCCCCCCCCCCCCCCACATGGTGGGGGGGACATAATAATGATGTTCATACATCAATTAACATTTAAGATATGCGGCAGAATTACTGGACCATGAAATATAGGTCAAGGTGACCTACATTTGTCATACAGAACCAATATTCCAAGTATCACATTAATCAATGAAATAGTCTTCAAGATATAAGGCAAAATCGCTGGAGCATGAAAATATGATCACAGTGACCTTGACTTTATTCCACTGAATGTTATGTGATAAACATGTCTGATGCCCATCCTTCTTTAAGAAGTTGTTTGTATAAACAAACTGCAAAATAGTACTTTATTGAGGCATTAATCCATGAAATAGGCTTCAAGATAGGTTTTGTTTGATTTGGGCTTAATGTCGCTTTCAACAATCTTTCAGTCATATTGCGACGGTGTCTGGATGTGACAGGGAGCTCAATGCTCATTTTTAGAGAGCTGCCTCACTGAAATATCATGTCCCAGACACTTTGACATGATATTCCACCCAGTCACATTATACTGACACTGAGCTGACCAGTTCCGATTCCTAGCTCTACTTTCTTAATGCTGAGCGCCAAGCGAAAGAGCAGCTAGTACCATTTTTAAAGTCTTTGGTATGACCCGGCCGGGGATCGAACCCGCAACCTACCGGTCACAAAGCGGACGCTCTACCACTGAGCCACTATGCCGGCAAGATATAAGTCAAAATCACTGAAGCATGAAGATAAGGTCACAAAGACCTTGACCTTATTACACTGAATGTTGATGTGATAAACATGTCTGATGCCCATCCTTCTTTTAATAAGAGGTTGTTTGTATAAACAAACTGCAATATACTACTTTATTGGGGTGTCCTAGATTTTGACCTCTAGCCCCATCCTGGGGCATGACCCAGGGGTCCATATATGTAGAATGGAAGAGAACCCTCCCAGGTACCCCCATACCAAATATGAAAAGTTTTTTATCAGTGGCTGCAGAGTTATAAGAAATCAAAAAACTTTGAAGTAAAACTTGGTTATAGAATCGGACGGAAGGACGGATGGGCGGAAGGACGACATACAAATGGACTAACAGAATGGATGAAAACTATATACATACCCCTTCGGCATACTTCGTATGCAGGGGTATAACAAGCAAAAGACAAAAAGTTCACGTAAAACTTTGAAGTAAATATCACACTATTTTTTAAGTCTGTGACCTTGACCTTGGGTCAGCAGCATCAGCAGAATGATGTCAGCTATTCTGTAATCATCCAGTAGTAACACTAACCACACATCTACATCCTAAAGTGTAAGCTTTCAAAAATATATGCAAAAGGAAAAAACTTCACGCAAAACTTTGATGCAAAATGTTAACATTCGTACGGATGCACACACGCACGGACAGATGAACGGACGGAAAGACGAAAACTATATACCCCTCAACATACTTCGTATGCTAGGGGTATAACAAATTAGCCAGAGTTGTCTTCCTTGTTTGTGACAGGAAAGGTTAGAGTCGTGAGCCGGACACTAAGAAAGCATGTACACTACATGGGTTTTTGGTAAGGGAGTTTATTCAAAAACCAAAATAGTAAGAGTTTTCTTCCTTGTTCGCAACACATCATCTCGACATGATTAATTATCTGTGAAGTTTCATGAATATATTCAAAATGTATTGCAGTTATAAGCCGGACACGATTTTCTCAATTACACTACAATTAGGCAAGGAGGGATAATTTCAAAACCAAAGTAGCCGAGTCCTTTTCTATGTTTGCATCATCTCAATATTATTAAGTCATCTGAGAAGTTTTGTGAATATATATTCCAGATGGTTTAGGAATTTCCAATCAGAATGATTTTAGCTATTTTGATCTACTAGTTACCCCGATGCTTCCTATCAAGTTTCAAGACAATCAGCCTTTTGTTTCAAGAGAAGCAAAAAATAGATTTTCAGGATGGCGCCGACCTTGGATTTGCCATCGGAACAATTTTAGCTATTTTTTATCTACAAGTCACCCCTATGCTTCCTACAAAGTTTCATGTCAATTAGCCTTTCAGTTCAGGAGAAGAAGCTAAAGATAGATTTTAAACATGGTGGCCATCTTGGATTTCCGATCTTAACAATTTTAGCAAATTTTGATGTACAAGTCACCCAACGCTTCCTACCAAGTTTCAAGTCAACTGGCCTTTCGGAGCAAAATATAGATTATCAAGATGGTGGCCATGGCTGCCATCTTGGATTTCTGATCGGAACGATTTTAGCTTTTTTTGATCTACAAGTCACCCCGATGCTATGCTTCCTTCCAAGTTTCAAGTCAGTTGTCCTTTCTGTTAAGCAGAAGAGGCAAACATGAGGGCCAAGATGGCCCTGTATTGCTCACCTGATTACCAGATAAACTGGACTTTCGGTTCTGTAGTCCAGCCGATTATTGCAAATTCCATAAGAAAACTGCATTTTATGATACAAGCATGAAACTTATCATAAACAAATTTTAGGGCAATATCTTATGATTTAAGATATGGAGGCATTCAGAATTAAGTCCACTTCTGGTTTAAATCCAATATGGCCACCAGGCCTGAAATTTCCATTAGTTTACCTAAATATACAAGCTATTTTAGCTTTAAGGTGCAATTTCTACTCCTTGAATACATAAAATCATGTATGATAACAATAGAATTGTAGTTTTGAGTTAATTAAAGCACCTGACGATGACTTCCTGTTATTTTTTGACTTCCAGTTTAGAAAAATCGGCCAATTCATGTGATAATGGCACTTATCGCAAACTCCCACGGCGAAGAGTCACACGCGACTGCACATCTGCGCAGTTCCACAAGATTCATCGCTGTTTGCACACACCTAGCATAGTCAGAGACCAAAAATTAGACGTCAAGCCCAGGCTGAGCATGCACATTTAGAATTTAAATAATATGTTTATTGAGAGCACAAGATATCATTATCTCGTGTCACAGCTCAACTGTCTTCCTAAGTGGCAATTTTGTGAAATCCTGATTAAACTTTAGTGCAACTAAATGATTACATCATCACCTTTTCAGTCAGTATAATGTAGTCAGACTCGCGAAACTTTCCTTGGGCAGGCTTAGATCTTGTAAGCTAATATGTACATTGTATTTATGAGTTATAAATAGAATTTGCCAATCCTACACAAACTGCAATACAATATTTAGTGACGTCATCCGATATATTCTGTTTCTACTGAAACCATGTGTGTGCTAGCAGCGATTTTACCGCATCACTGTTAGAAAGAAAACACATCATTTTTTTAGTAGATTTAAAAAGAATAACCTCTGTATGAATTATCATCATTAACTGAAAACGAGACTGACGTTTTTTGTATGTGACAGTAATTTGCGTCATCAAAAGAAAAAAGGTTTTCTTCTGACACCATCTGTCAGTCTATCACTGTCTATCTATAAGCCTCTTCTATCTGTCTGTCTGTCTGTCTGTGAATCGCTCAAAATGATGTCAAAGTCATTTAAAATCATTACACAGGCACAAACAGATCATGCTGCTGCAAAAGAAGACCCAGTCGATTGGTCGAAATGCTTTATGTGCCAGGAAAGAACAGTAGAGCATTTAACAGACCCTAGTCTGTTAAAAGGTGCCAGTCGTGATTCAATGTATGCGACCTTAGCTTGCAATATTTGCAGATTTAAGGAAATCAACAGCCTTCCAATGAAGCTAAAAACAGCTTGTTAGAATATGATACCACAAGCTTTGAAAACATACTGAGCTTGAATAAGGCAAAATGGCACAAAACATGCTATCTTAAATTTAATAACCAGAAACTGAAAGGGCTGAAAAGCGTAGTTTAGGTTCCGCCATTAAAACTAGCTAAGATTCTGAAGAAGTGCAAAAGAAATTGACATGACGCAGTTTGCCATGCAAGGTGTCCATGAAAGACAGTACATGCTTTTTCTGTGAAACGCCACTGCCTGATGAAAAAATAAGAAGACGAGAGTCTGCTACTAAAAAAATAAATGAAAGAATTGAGGAATGTGCTACCAAGCGGCAGAACACTGCATTATTAGCAAAACTCAGTGCTGGTGATTTAGTTGCTCTTGAGGCAAAGTATCATGCAAGATGTTTGGTTGCACTGTACAACAAAGCAGAACGGCTTGAAAATGCACAAGAAAAGCCAGAGCTATCTTGAAATGAATGCATGTGTCATGCAAGGGCCTTAGCTGACATTGTCAGTTACCTTGAAGACACAAATTGTGACCAGACTGTTGCACCAGTATTTCAAATACCTGAACTCACTCAAATGTACCATGATAGACTAAAGCAGATGGGCATTGATAGCGCTTGCACTATTCATAGTACAAGATTGAAAAACAAGCTTTTGGAAAGTATTCCAGATTTTCATGCCGCTAAAGAAGGCCGTGTGAATATTTTAGCTTTCAATGATAAATAACTTGCCTACATGGCCATAACTTTAGTTATTTGCAAAAAATATACCTATTATATAAAATAAAATTTGCACACTATTATCTCTAAACAATATGCTGCAAAAAATTTACAAAAATTTTCAAAGTGGCATAACTCTGCTAATATTTGGTGGACTGTAACCTCGAAATAAAATGCACTGCTCCATGTCATGGTCTAACTAAAAATGAAGTTTCAGCTCAATCGGATGTAAAATATAGGAGGAGTTAGCCACAAACAAAAAAATAATAGAAATTTTCAGAGTGGTATAACTCTGCTAATATTTGGTGGACTGTAACCTTGAAACAATATGCTCTGCTCCACATCATGGTCTAACTACAAACCAAGTTTCAGCTTGATTGGATGTAAACTGTAGGAGGAGTTAGCCGGAAACTTAAAGTTTACAGAAATTTTCAAAGAGGCATAACTCTGCTATTATTTGGTGGACTGTAACCTTGAAATAATATGCGCTGCTCCACGTTATGGTCTAACTGTAGATGAAGTTTCAGCTTGATCGGATGTAAAATCTAAGAGGAGTTAGCCAGAAACAAAAAATGAATAGAAATTGTCAAATGGGTATAACTCTGCTAATATTTGGTGGACTGTAACCTTGAAACAGTGTGCGCTGCTCCACATCATGGTCTAACTACAAATCAAGTTTCAGCTTGAATGGATGTAAATTGTAGGAGGAATTAGCCGGAAATGAAAAGTTTACAGGAATTTTCAAAATGGCATAACTCTGCTAATATTAGGTGGACTGTAACCTCGAAACAATATGCTCTGCTCCACGTCATGGTCTACCTATAAATGAAGTTTCAGCTTGATGGGATGTAAAAGGTAGGAGGAGTTAACCGGAAATGAAAAGTTTACAGAAATTTTGAAAGGGGCATAACTCTGCAAACATTTGGTGGACTGTAACCCCGAAATAATATGCGCTGCTCAACATCATGGTCTAACTATATACCAAGTTTCAGCTTGATCGGATGTAAATTGTAGGAGAAGTTAGCCGGAAACTAAAAGTTTACGGACGGATGGGCACCAGACCCCGCAACAATACATCCCGTTTTTCAAATGGGCTTTTAAAAAATAGCCATAGGTGCAGGTAAGAGCTGGTATCAGGGAAATACTCCTCCTATCTTTCTATAACAAGAGCTGTCGGAGGACAGCGAGCTCGCCTGCTGGGTACATTTTATATTGTAACATTTTTATCATTAAGCCATATAATATAGGTCACACTGACCTAGATGTATTTGTATGTAAATCATTTTGTCACATAGATATAATAATCCAGGTATGACAATTCTCCATGAAATAGTAATAAAAATAAAAGGCAAAATCACTGAAGCATGAAATATAGGTCACAATGACCTAGATATAGTAAGTGGTCATTCATTGGGTCACATGGAACTAATATCCCAGGTGTGACATTTATCCAACAAATACTCAAGATATAAGGCAAAATCACTGAACCATGAAATATAGGTCACACCAACAGAGATATATTTTGACGTCAATAATCGGGTCACAAGGAACTAATATCCCAGGTGTGACATTTATCCAACAAATAGTATTCAAGATATAAGGCAAAATCACTGAACCATGAAATATAGGTCACAATGACCTAGATATAGTAAGTGGTCATTCATTGGGTCACATGGAAGTAATATCCCAGGTGTGACATTTATCCAACAAATAGTATTCAAGATATAAGGCAAAATCACTGAACCATGAAATATAGGTCACACCAACAGAGATATATTTTGACGTCAATAATCGGGTCACAAGGAACTAATATCCCAGGTGTGACATTTATCCAACAAATAGTATTCAAGATATAAGGCAAAATCACTGAACCATGAAATATAGGTCACACCAACAGAGATATATTTTGACGTCAATAATCGGGTCACAAGGAACTAATATCCCAGGTGTGACATTTATCCAACAAATAGTATTCAAGATATAAGGCAAAATCACTGAACCATGAAATATAGGTCACAATGACCTAGATATAGTAAGTGGTCATTCATTGGGTCACATGGAAGTAATATCCCAGGTGTGACATTTATCCAACAAATAGTATTCAAGATATAAGGCAAAATCACTGAACCATGAAATATAGGTCACACCAACAGAGATATATTTTGACGTCAATAATCGGGTCACAAGGAACTAATATCCCAGGTGTGACATTTATCCAACAAATAGTATTCAAGATATAAGGCAAAATCACTGAACCATGAAATATAGGTCAAAATGACCTAGATATAGTAAGTGGTCATTCATTGGGTCACATGGAACTAATATCCCAGGTGTGACAATTATCCAACAAATAGTATTCAAGATATAAGGCAAAATCACTGAACCATGAAATATAGGTCACAATGACCTAGATATAGTAAGTGGTCATTCATTGGGTCACATGGAACTAATATCCCAGGTGTGACATTTATCCAACAAATAGTATTCAAGATATAAGGCAAAATCACTGAACCATGAAATATAGGTCACAATGACCTAGATATAGTAAGTGGTCATTCATTGGGTCACATGGAACTAATATCCCAGGTGTGACATTTATCTAACAAAATATATTCAAGATATAAGGCAAAATCACTGAACCATGAAATATAGGTCACAATGACCTAGATATAGTAAGTGGTCATTCATTGGGTCACATGGAAGTAATATCCCAGGTGAGACATTTAACCAACAAAAAGTATTCAAGATATAAGGCAAAATCACTGAACCATGAAATATAGGTCACAATGACCTAGATATAGTAAGTGGTCATTTATTGGGTCACATGGAAGTAATATCCCAGGTGTAACATTTATCCAACAAATAGTATTCAAGATATAAGGCAAAATCACTGGACCGTGAAATCTAGGTGACCTGGACCGTAAAATGTAGGTCACCATGACCTTCACTCTCTTACACTTAAACTGATGTCACATAGTTAGCTGATGTATAACCAGTTGTGTCTATAACCTGTAGGCATATAAGATTTTACAAATGTGTCCTAGATTTTGACCCCTAGCCCCACCCCAAGGCCCACCCTGAGGTATGAACCCAGGGGTATGTTCTTTTGGAATCTCAGAAGACTCGTCCAGGTACCCAAATTCTAAATATGAATGCTCTATGAGGAGTGAAAGTCAAGATATAAGAATTTGAAAAACTTTAACACAGTATTACAAAGGTGTCCTAGATTCTGACCCCTAGCCCCACCCAGGGGCAGGAACCCAGGGGTTTATTCTCTTGGAATCTCAGAAGACCCTCCAAGGTACCTAAGTTCCAAATTTGATGCCTCTGTGAGGAGTGACTGTTGAGATATAAGCATTTGAAAAACTTTAACACAGTGTGACGGGAACGGGAACGCAAACGCAAACGCAAACGCAAACGTGGACGACCGGGGTGACTACAATAGCTCTCCTTGTACTTCGTACAGGCGAGCTAAAAACAACACATGCCCTAGGCATCCAATTGAAGTGCCTTGCCGAGGCTCCATCAATGAGTACCCACAAAATATGTTGCCGAGGAGAGACAAGCTCATCAGTAGATCATCTTGATTTATATTTATTTCCAGGTCAAAGTTTGGGTCACACTGTCTCATTATTTGAAAAATATGACTCATGCGTCAAATAATGTTGGAGATATAAGATAAAATCACTCGGCCATGAAATGTAAGTCACATTCAAGATATAAGGACAAATCACTGGACCATGAAATATAGGTCACTATGACCTACCTTTATTTAGAGGTCATACAGATTCATTATCCCAAAGTATGATGTGCATACATGAAATAGACTTCAAGATATAAGACAAAATCACTGGACTGTGAAATACAGGTTTTGCTGACCTTCACTTCATGACCCAAAAGTCCATGTTACAAAATTGAGCCATATCTGACCAACTAACTGCATAAGTTGTTTCAAAGTTAAAGTTAAAAAAGATTCTTAAACAAAACTCTTAAGCTTGCTAAAATTGCCTTAAGTCTGTGACCTTGACCTTGAAATACCAGACTGGAGTATGGATAGTGGTGAATAAAACTTTAGACAAATATCTTATCATCACACCAAATATAAACCAAATCCATCGTATGACTTGGAAAATATAAGTTCTTAGAAACTTTAATACAAAACTTTGATGTCGTTGTAAAGTAACAGATGGACAAATGTACGTACAGAACAGAGGAATGGAAAGATGAAAACTATATACCCTCAACATACTTCGCATGCCAGTGGGGTACAAAAACCTTGTATCCCTGGACATGCAAGTAACATATAACTTATAAGCTTTGACGTAACAATTAATCTTTCCAAGTATAATAGAAATCCATCAACTAGTAGGGGTGTGCAAAAAAAAAATTGAAACACCGGTATACTGCAGTATTTCTTTGGCATGGTACCTACCATGGTACACTTGCCTGTACTGCGGTATTCTGGTTATTCTATTTTTAGCAACAGTCTTTTGTTTGTTTGTTTGATTTGGGCTTAACGTCGCTTTCAACAATCTTTCAGTCATATCGCGACGGTGTCTGGATGTGACAGGGAGCTCAATGCTCACTTTTAGAGTGCTGCCTCACTGAAATATCATGCCCCAGACACTTTGACATGATATTCCACCCAGTCACATTATACTGACACTGAGCTGACCAGTTCCAATTCCTAGCTTTACTTTCTTAATGCTGAGCGCCAAGCGAAAGAGCAGCTAGTACCATTTTTAAAGTCTTTGGTATGACCCGGCCGGGGATCGAACCCGCAACCTCCCGGTCACAAGGCGGATGCTCTACCACTGAGCCACTGTGCCGGTAGTCTTTTGTACAAAACCATAAATCTGCAAAATATTGAAACAGCTCAAGTTGAAATAGCTTCAAATGGTGTGCTTCAGTTAAAAACCATTAAATTTCATTTGCAAGTAGTAAGTCTTCATGTTTTAGGCAATGGGTGATGTGATAATAATTATACATGCAACATTACTTGATGTAAGTACATGTATATTTAACAATACTTGTTGATACGAGGGCAGGCGACGTGGGCAACACGCTCGCCTTTTCTCTGTAGACGTCACTCTGTTCATACAGGAAAGTGGTATTCACATCGCCTTGATTTTTCAGTGTGTATTGCCTATCCTGAGCGATTACTTCGCCAAAAATACAGACGCAAGTGTCATGATCTTTCATCCCTTGAGGCTAGGATTATAGGCAGACAGGTTCACTTGCTAGTTGTTTAACACTTCCCATAAAATCACATTGTTTGTTTGCAGACAATCTGACCTAGATTTTGACAGGTGCACAATCCTCCCCGCCTCATTCTCCTTATTCCTGACTGTACTTTTTTTGTTGTTTTTTTTAAGTTTTTGGACACCGAATTTTCATCAACATGATTGTAAATGCACTTTGTTGACCTTTTTTTTTGAAAGATGACATGCAGTAAAAAGCAAAATAGTACCTTATCGCTTATGTGAGATATCAGTCTGCAGTGCATTCTGAACATTAAAATAGTGCAGAAGTTATTCCTGTTGGCCATAAGCAATTTCTTAGACCTGCAAAATGTGTCCAGTCAACCTTGTGTAGATTTTCATGGGACTGCTCAGATGTGCAATGGTACCCAATTCTGGGATATTCATGTTTCAAATACAAGTTATAAAGTTACGTTTTTGCTTGCTCCCACATGAAGAAACCACATGCTCATAATGGAGATGTCATGTGAACTCATGGCAGAAAATCACTCTCTGAGAAAAACAAACTTTTACCATGTAAAATTGCAAAGCCTTTTCTTGTCAGAAATACATTCGAAACATACACATATATTAACAAAAGGGCCATGATGGCCCTGTAAAGCTCACCTGAGTATCATAGCACTCAGAGAACCTGACCTAGAACTGATCAAGGAAAACATTCTGACCAAAATTCATGATGACTAAATTAGCAAGTAAGACAATGTAGCATGTCTAATGTACTGTGAAACAGAGATGAAGGTCAAAAATGGATGACTGCACTAACATGGCCATGCTAAGATGTATGCATGTGCTTAGTATCACTGGCTGTAGGAGCAACAGTTACTGAGAAACTAACCTAAACACAGACACTTCACAAGTGCCAAATATCACTCTGGTGGACCAATTGTTTCTGAGCAACTGACCAAAATGGAAAAACTTAAGAAAGTCACTGGACCGTGAAATATAGGTCATAAGTGATCCAGTTTACCTAGAAATCATCAAGCTAAACATTTTGAGCAAGATTCATGATGATTGCTTCAAAAATTGTGACCTCTAGAGTGTTAACAAGGTCTTCCTTTGACTTGGCCAGATGACCTCGTTTTAGACCCTGTGACCCAGTTTCTAACTTGACCTAGAAATCATCAAGACAAACATTTTAAACAATATTCATGATGATGCTTCGAAAATGTGACCTCTAGAGTGTTAACAAGGTCTTCCTTTGATTTGGCCAGGTGACCTAGATTTTGACCCCGTGACCCAGTTTTGAGCCTGACCTAGAAATCATCAAGACAAACATTTTGAGCAAGATTCATGATGACTGCTTCACAAATGTGACCGCTAGAGTGTTAACAAGGTTTTCCTTTGATTTGGCCCAGTGACCTAATTTTTGACCCCAAATGGCCCAATTTCGAACTTGACCTAGAAATCATCAAGACAAACATTTTGAGCAATAATGATTGCTTCAAAAATGTGACCGCTCGAGTGTTAACATGGTTTTCCTTTGATTTGGCCTGGTGACCTAGTTTTTAACCCAAAGTGACCCAGTTTCAAATTGGACCTAGAAATCATCAAGATGAACACTTTGACCAATATTCATGATGACTGCTTGGAAAATGTGACCTCTAGAGTGCTAACAAGGTTTTCCTTTGATTTGGCCCAGTGACCTAGTATTTGACCCCAAATGACCCAGTTTCACACTTGATCTAGAAATCATCAAGAAAAACATTTTGAGCAAGATCCATGATGATAGCTTTAAAAATGAAGTTTTTAAAAATAAAACATATTTTAACAAGCAATACTTAACCTTATAGATAATGTGCTATTCTGCTTTCACACCTTCCACAGAAAAAAGGACCGTAGAGTCTTCCCATAGTCTTAATCCAGAAGGCCCCTTAGGCAGTCGCCTGTGTGACGTCATTCTTCCCTCTCTTTTGATCACGTGTCAGTTTCTTTGAAGGTAAAGCCCTAAAGGGTAGAGCTAAGCAGGGATAGGGAGGCTGGATTGTCTTATATACATGTATAGGTTAAGTATTGCTTGTTAAAATATGTTTTACTTTAAAAAAAACTTCATTTTAACTGCACAATACATTAACCTAAAGATAATGTGCTAGAATTAGCATAAAATGGTGGGAAGGAGCTCCCAATTCTATCATTTAACAAGTAGATCCCTCCACTTCTGGATTAAGGCTCAGGAAACTCTTAGAATAAGCTCAGTCTTGATATAAATCCTAAGAATAAGCCCATTCTAACATATATATAAGATATTGATAACCTTAATATATGTACTGTAGGCTTTGGAGCCTGTTACTCTTCTTTAGGAATCCATGGCACTGTTTACTTGCACCCCCCCCCCCCCCCACCACCCCTCTCACCACTTTTTGGGCCACAACAATTGGGCCCAAATTATGAAGGTTTTGAAGTTGCTGAGACATATCCCTTAGATAGAACTTAGCAAAGGTAGAAGACTGATTCCATACTGCTGCTTTGAGAATCTCATTGAGCGGAACCTTGTCAAAAAAGGCCCAAGAAGAAGATAGAGCCCTAATTTTATGGGCTTTAATCTTTAAGAAGGGAAAGTCTTTATGGGTGAGTTTCCTACAGGCAAGTTTAATAGTATAAGATATCCATCTCAAGACCGAGGATTTAGAAATATCTTGTTTGCCTCTAACTGGTAGAAATAGTCTAGTTCTATTTTGACGGTAAGGTCTAGTCATCTTAAGATAGAATTTTAAGGCTCTTATCGGGCATAAAAGTCTATCCGAGTGTTCCCTTTTACATATACAGGTTAAATTAGGGATAAAGATAGGGTCTGGGCAAATGGACGGAAGCCAGTTTGACCTATCAAAGATACTGATCCATCAGATTGATTGAATCTTAAATGATTTGAATCCATTGCCAGGGCTTGAATCCATTGCCAGAGCATGAATCTCGCTACATCTTTTGACAGTGGCAAGAGCTAAGAGAAAGGCTGTCTTTAACGGTACATGAAGTTTAGAAGCCTTATGTAATGGTTCATATGGGGCTTTCTGTAGATAGACTAAGACCCAAGAAAAATCCCATTTAGGAGTAAGAGATCTTTGTACAGGGTGTTGTAATTCAAAAGATCTTATTAATTCTGATAAGACAGGTTAGACCCGATTCTATTACCAGTCATAAGTTTAAGAGTATTAGATATCACAGATCTATAGCCCTTAATAGTACTAATCTGATATTTTTTCTCATAGAAAAGGTGAATGAGGAAATCGGCTATATCAGTAAGAGGGGCCGAGACTGACTAACCTTCCTTCTATGACACCAATGGGTATATACGATCCATTTCGCATCATAGATTTTCTGAGTTGATGTTCGTTTTGATTTGGAGACAAAATCTGCAACATTTTGGGAAAATTTTCTATCTCTAACTGATTGCTTGATAACTCCCAGACGTGAAGGCTGAATACTGGGAGGTTTTGAAGTTGAAACTTTCCTTTTGCTTGTGTCAGTAGTTTTGGAAAGAGTGGAAGACAAACTGGAGCTGAGACTAGTAGTTGTAGAACCTCTGAGAACCATGTTTGCTGTGGCCAAAGAGGGGCTATAAGAACTATTCTGCACTGAGACTGGTGTATCTTGTTCAGGACAGAAGGAATCAGTATTGCTGGAGGAAAAGCGTAAGCATGAAGATGGTTCCAGTTCATGGAAAATGCATCTATTGCAAAGGCTTGATTGTCCAGAACTGGGGACACATAAAGTGGAAGTTTGTGATTCAAACATGTTGCAACAGATACAGATTGGGATAGTTGAACATTTGGAAAAGTGAATTCGCTATCGATTGATCCAATGCCCATTCTGTTTTGATGATTTGTCAAATCTCGATAACCTGTCTACCAAAACATTGAATTTGCCTAGGATATGAAGACTCTTGACAACTATTATGAGGTTTTAGGCACCACTGGAGGATCTTCCATACCTTTACGCAGAGGTTGGGAGAATGTGTTCCTCCTTGCTTGTTGATATATGAGACCACTATTGTGTTGTCGGCAGAAATCATGACACAAGACTGGTGAATATATTTTAAGGCTCTTATCATTGCGAAACATATGGCCATTATTTCCAACATGTTGATATGGAGCTGTGATAGGTCTTCCGACTAGCGACCATGAAAGGATAGACTCATCAGTTGCAGATGAGCTACCCATCCACACTGACTGGCATCCGTATAAAGGAATACATTGGGGTCTGGAGGGTGAATGGGGATTCCTTGAACGAAGCGATTGGTGTCCATCCACCATTTCAAATGGAATTTAATCATACTGTTGATCGAAAGCTGATGATCTAAGGGAAGAATATGAGGTTTCCAGACCGATAATAGGCACATTTGCAGAGGTCGTATATGCAGTCTGCCTAGAAAAATTAAGTCTGCTACTGCACTGAGTTTGCCCAAATGAGAAAGGAAAGTTCGTGCCGAAACTTGAGTCTGAGAAAGAATTGTTTTGATAGTCAGAATAATAGTTCTACTCAGTTCGCTGGTACTTTGAATATATTCTGTTGAGTTAGAAATTCCGTACCTATGAAGGTGAATTTTTGTGTTGGTATCAAATCTGACTTCTTTAGATTTGGCATGAAACCTGGATCTTGTACCGTTTGAAGTGTGTATTTTGTGTGAGAGTAAGTTGATTGCGAATCAGATCTCTTATTAGCCAATCAACTAGGTATGGGAAGAGAGATACGGCATGTAGTTGTAAGTGTGCTGCTATTTCATTCATTAACTTTGTGAAAATCCACGGACTTAGGGACATTCTGAAAGGTAAGGCCGTGAACTGAAAGACCTATGTTCAGAGATGAACCAAAGGTATTTTCTGGATCTCGGATGTATCGGAACATGAAGATATGCCCAGTCGTTGGCCATTATGGATTGTCTTACTCACTTGACTGTCTCCATCTTGAAATGCTGTTTGGTTATATACTGATTTAGTAGAGAAAAAAACTATTACTGGGGGTAACTTTCCATTCTTTTTGGCACTAAAGAATAGCCGGGAATAAAAACGGGGAGTTCCCAGATTCCGTACCCTTTCCACTGCCTGTTTCTTGAGAAGTTCTCCGATCTTTTCTCGTAATAACAGGGAAGATTGGCTCAGATTTATCAGAACTACCGATAGGGGAGGAACTGACTTGAATGGGATCTTGAACCCATTTCGGACAATAGAGAGGACCCACTTGTTGTCTGTCCATTCTTCCCACTGTTCCACAAAATGGGCCAACCTTCCTCCCACTGGAATGTCTGGACGTGGTAGGACTGGCAGTGGAAAGGGTTGGACTTCAGAATTTTGTGGAGGATGAGGCTTGCTTAGAGGTGGGGAATTGTGTCTGATTTCCATTTCTTTTAGCATATTCTTTTCTACTTGACGAGTATGATTGTGTCTGAATTTTAGGCCTGTAAGGCTGTGTTTGCTTAGGCCTGGAAGTTTAGTTGGCTGCTTCAGTCTCTTAAAGACCGGAAGAGCTGGATAAGTCACTTTTAGTTGTTGTTGTATGGTAGTAGCAACTGAGAAGTTGCCAAGAACCTTTGTTGTTGGGCCTCAAAAGTGCCCTTGACAACTTCCTTAATCTTGTTACCAAATAAGGTCTTTGAATTTATTGGAGCGTTTCGCAGCTCATAGTTGGAACAGGGTTAATACAGGCAAGGCTAAGTCAAATTCAAGGACTTTTCAAGGACCAACCTCGTAGTTTTCAAGGACTATAATACTTACACAAAGTCGTAAATTCTGGCACTGTCATCCATTGGTCCAAAACAAGTGAAAAATTTGGGTTAAAAAACTGATAATTTCTACCAAATAATGTCACAATGAATTCTCTTAAAACCAAAAGTATAAAGTTGTGGTGTGGTTGCAGTTTCTGTTTTAACCTGTGAGAAATTTACAATTGTCCGCGACATCGCTTTTTCTTGTTTCTTATGCCCCTTTCCCAGTGCCTGTGATCACAATGCACTTTCACCCATTTGTATCGATGTCCTTATCACATGGCCAACAGTGCGCCTTATGTTTACTGTTTGTTTCCTTTACCCAAGGATATCATTTTGGATGCACTTTCACCCCATTTGTATCGATGTCCTTATCACATGGCCAACATTGCGCCTTATGTTTACTGTTTGTTTCCTTTACCCAAGGATATTATTTTGGCCACTCTCTGCTATAAACACACTTTCCCATTACGCAGAAATAAATTCAGTTCCAAGAAAAAAACACACACTAATGAACAGCCGACGCCATTTTTGTTTGGTTGTCTGGTTATTGGAATTGACTTTTTTCAGTGATAGAAATTGTCAAAATAGCCAAATACCAGTCTGCAAGGGAGACAATCCAAACTTCAAGTAGGAAACATTCAAACCTATGTGTATTCGAACTTTCGTTTTCATGCTGAGTACATTCGACCTCTTTAATTATGACACTCCTGCACGAACTTGCCGATTTTTTTCTAGAACTTTTTTTTTGATTCTCACAGAGATTTAAAATTGTCTAGAATACAAGAAAATGTGAAATTCAAGTACTTTTCAAGGTCTATGGACCATTTTCAAGGGCTTTTCAAGACAAATTTTGTTTTCAAGGATTTTTCAAGGCTGCCCTTCATTTTCAAGTACTTTTCAAGCCTGTGCGAACCCTGTGGAATTCTCCAATAAATGGCCAGCACCGCATCACGTCTAGCTTGAAAGATCTCCCGGGTTAAGATCGTAGACATAGCCATAGCATGCTTTATTGACTTAGCTACGGCTTCAAGCAGTCTTGAAACAGCTGGCACAGACATTGTCTGCTGCTGCATACATTAGTATGCAGCAGAAGAGAGTAGATCCGCATGCGAATTTTTATGGCTAGAAGTTTGCGGGCTCTTTTTTCCCATATTTTAATGTTTCTCATTGGAATGGAGCATTTCCCTTGCTGGATAAATCCAGCAGGGAAGCTTCAGATTCTAAGGGAGGAATGTTATCTGTCAGGAAATACTGACTCTGGCTCTTATAAAATTTAGTCTGTGTCTGGGAAGATACTAAATTTTGGGAGCATATCCAATCTCTGCCACATTTCTCCGTGTCAATTTGCTTTGGAGAAATCTGGCAGTATTTTCTACTAGCTTGTACTGTGGCAATAGTAATAATGGAGTCGCATGAGCCTCCATTAACTGTTCAATGCCAGATAAAGGCTTTGCCAGAGTATGCTCCTCGGTTGACCTTGGGCATAATTCCGGAGGCAAAAGCCTGAAAACTTCATTTACTGCCCTATCAAAGGACCAGGTTTCCATTTCAGAGTCTGAACCTGAGTCCTTTGTAGAGTGTTGTTTGTTTGTGTTGAGGTTTTACGGCCCAGTCAACCCAATGAGTCATGTCGAGTGCGGTCAGTTTACCTAACCACACGTTTACTGGGCAGGCTTAGTCCTCTAAGCGGTTAACCAGTATTGTGCACATTCTTTTGCCAGAAACTGACAACTGCCCTTCTTGAATCAGCAGAAGGGAGAGAATGACGGTAAAAAATATTCCATGATCAATCTCCACGAAAGAATGTTGCCGACCTCAGCGGGGGTTTGTAGAGCGTTGTAAAGTATGTTCAGGTTGCGGTATTGTTGGGACATTAGTTATTTCCGCAGGCTATAGCATACTCAAATTCTCTGTAGCCTGCGGACTATGTCTACTTCTTTTGCATCTGCCATAATCATGGGACTGATTATCAGATGATGAAGAAGAAGAAGATGTAGATCTTCTTCTTTTCTTGTTTGAATGTTTTTAACTTTCTGCCTCTTTTGCGAGTCTGAAGATGCAGACCCAGAAGAGGAGGATGTAGAGGACGATCTATGTCTCCTCCTCTTCTTGGATTTATGTTTCCTTCTAGACTGGTCCCTCCTGGAAATATGTCCAGAGAGGGAAGCCTGTGAGGTTTGTCTGTTGTCCGATCTCAAGTTGTTGTCAGGTGGCTCGATGACAACACTGGGATAGGACATATTACTAAAGTCCGGTCCGGGGGTAATAGAACTCTTTTAGAGTTACTAGTTGGGTTCTGAACTTCATGTCTGTATGAGTGTTCAGAACCAAAATCTTCTCTATTAGTACACTGCAGATCCAATATATCGTGGTCCTTGGGATCCAAAGTCTGCTATCACGATATAAACGGAGCGCGATATAAGTCCAGACATGTACCATGCATGTATAATGGCATGTATAACACTCGCCTGGTTTGTCGCTGTGGTAGTTTGCTGAGACATCACTGATAAATGGCATTCAGTCATGCTATCAGCAATATTTCCCAATTAAAATTGGATTAGAACTGCTCATTGGCATAATTTACAATGGTGTGCTATGTCTAACAAGTAATTTTAATCGAAACCAGCTGATAAACTACGTTTGAAAACAAGAAATCACCGGGTTGACAATTTAGGACGCCATTTTGGATACTCTGGTTTCCTTGAATGATGAAGGGAAGTAACTCAAATTGCTTCAAATGTGCTTAGATAATTTGAGTTGCTTCCCATAATTTATTATTGTGTTGCTGGCGCAAAAAACTATCGTTTATCAAAGTTAATTTCTTTAATTTTAGTTTTATTGTTATTTTTTTGACACAGTTGTTTTCTTTTAAATATTTATTGCTACAGAGGTAAAAAATTAGTGGACTAAGATCTGTGTATGTGGGACAGAAACATTGTAAGACTACGGTCTTGTAAAATTTGCTGGTGTTGAAAAGGAGGTAGACTGTTTTCACCTGTTGAGCAGAATAAGTCTGTGGGCATCACTGACTGATTGAGCATTGAGTAGATTTATGTACTCAATGATGATAATAATGGCGATTATAATTTATTGTTTGCCAATTATAATCAACATGTGTGCTGACTGACACTAAGTGTTTGTCATAAAACCTGACGCGACTTAGCGTCTGGATAGGCGTGAAAAATCAATTACCGCAATGCGCTTTTTTTTTCTTTTCTGAAGTTAAATAAAACAACAAACATTTTATATTTTTAAATTTTTTTGCTTATGGAAAATTTGGGAGCCATGGCTGATTCACAATATATTGGATTTCGCGAAATAACAGATCGCGATGTATTGGATCTACAAGGTAGTGAACTCCATGCCCAAGGCATGAGTATCACTAAATGTAGGTTGATATAAAGGCTGATAACCGGTGACCGGTGGCCGGTTGTCCAGTGGGCGGTGAATATTGACTTTCCCCTGGATTAATAATTTCTAAGTCCAATGATTGGTGGCTGGATGACCCCTGATTGACTGACTTGCAATATTCTGTGTAATGCCGGTGACCAGTGGCCGGTCTGTGATGTCTTCTTGTCCAGTGGGTGAATGACCAGTGGCCGGAGACCGGTGGACATACTCCTCTGGGTACAAGTACCCTTGGAGTTGCCACCTGGATGGGTCCTACCCCAGGCAGCAGGGCCATGTAGGGTGGTGATCCCATCCATATTTTCTTCGCCTGATAAATCAGACATGGCTTTCTGCTTCTTCTTTCTAGCCATGATCCACTTCCTTGAAGCATAAGTTCTTCTTTTCTCGGCAAGTTTCCAGGTCTTATCTGTCCAGGAACTACACGTTGAGCAGGTTGATTCCCTGGCACAAGAAGAGTATTTTATGCATTTGTCAGGATTATCCCAATGCAATTTTATATGACCACATTTACCACGAAGAATTTGTCATGAAAGTTGTGAAAACTCATTACAACAAACGAGCGATGGATAAATACAAGAAATCGAAAATCGATTTACAACAAAAGATAGGATAAAAAGTGAAAGGCATGATAAAGGAACATGACAAAAAACAAAGATTAGAAATTCAACCAGAGAAAAAGAAAGAAAACATAGATTTCTTTCACCCTGAGAGAAAATCCATGTTTACTTTCTCATCCACAGAAAAGAAACTGACACCTGATCAAAAAGAACAGGAAGAATGACGTCACACAGATGACTGCCTAAGGGGCCTTATGGATTAAGACTGTATGGGACGACTGTACGGTCGTTTTTTCTGTGGAAGGTTTTGAAAGCAGAATAGAAAAGCACATTATCTATAGGTTAATGTATTGTGCAGATAAAATTTGACCTCTAGAGTGTTAACAAGTTTTTCCTTTGATCTGGCTTTGTGACCTAGTTTTTTACCCCAACTGACACAGTATCGAACTTGACCTAGATTCCATAGAGGCAAACATTCTGAGCAAGTTTCATCAAGATTGGGTCACAACTGTGTGTTAACAAGTGAGACCTCTAGAGTGTTAACAAACAAATTGTTAATGACGGACGACTGACAGAGGATGATCACAATAGCTCACCCTGACTTTTGCTCAGGTGAGCTAAAAATAGACCCAAACTGCACCAATTATTTTTCTGCAAATTTTAGGTGAAGATCAAAACTTCTGCAAGTAAACAAGACCCAGACTTTTTTTTGTAGCATATATTAATCACAACATAGTGCTAAGTAAACACTGAAATGATGTTCAGTTGGAAGCTCGACACAGAAGTCCATGATGAGAATGTAACGTGTATATTTTTGGTAACGTGTGAGAGACCATTAATTGGTTCTGACTGATAAATGTTTTACTTCATAAACAAAAACCCTCAATGTCAATAACATTCAAGATTAAAAGATAACCCCAGACAGCAACTAAACTTTTTGGGTGCAGTGGGGTACTGAACCTAAATGAAAGGCAGTGGAGGAGTGGTTAGTTCAGTATTTCTTGAGAAATGCCCCTCGAATCACTTGGCAAAGAAACTACAAAATATAATTATCTGCTCTATATGCAAAAATAAATAGTGAAAGGGTTCAAGTATTGTTACCACTGAAATAAAAAGATAAAAAAAAAAAAAAAAAAAAAAAATAGAATGCTAAAATCTTTTAATAAATCTAAAGTCTGGCGGCAGTCACCGCACACAAGTTAAGTAGGCTGGGATTGTTATGTCTCCCTATCATGGAACATGTCTCCCTAATTTCCGTTGAGGGAGATGTGATGTCTCCCTATTTTTCTGGGCCAGCTTCATGCCTGGATACTTTATGGAAATATAACAGCAGTTAAAGGGATGTAAATAAGTAAGCAATTATAAAATTGATAATAAGTAGGAAGATGTTAGTAAAGCTTTAAGTGCTGGAAACTGATGACTTATGGGCCTACATGTATCTCCAGTCTCCATTCCCCACTGCTGATTTTTAATCTAAAATATAAGTTTCTATTACAATAGGAATCAATAGTTCATTGAAAATAAAACTCAGCACAGATAATTGAGGTGGTTTAGACTTACAGACTATCAGATGTTGGCATCTCAACCAAATGGCCACTACTGCTAGCAAATTCACAATGACCTCTGCAAAATTTAATACTGTTGTGGTACACCATGGTATGTACACTGCTAAATACCGTGGTACTTTATTTACGGCGCTACCCAGCCCTATCAACTAGTGTTTCAGATATTAAGCAAAATAAATGAAGCATAAAATATAGGTCATTGTGACTTTAACCTAATTTTTGTCAAAAGCTTTGTCCTGACATTCAAATATTCTAAGTATGTTGGCAATCCATCAAATAGTATTCAAGATATAAAGCAAAATCACTGGACCATGACTGTCACCGCAAATCAACATTCCCCACTCCTGATCCCCACCCCCTTCCAGCAGGGAAAAATATTGCTGCTAGACTCATGCAAAGGCAATCATATCTGATACGTCATCTTTTTAACAATTAGGTAAAGTCATAAAATATAAAACTTTTAAGGTTGCTAAAACTACCTAAGTTCTAAGTCTGTGACCTTGAATTTGAGGTCATGTCCAGGGGTGGAGATAGTGGTGAATAAAACTTTAGACCAATATCTATCATCATACTAAATATAAACAAAATACACCGTATGGTTTGGAAATAAAAGCCTTAATGCAAAACTTTGATGTGGTTGTTAACTACTGAAGGACGAACACACAAAAGAACAAACTAATGGAAGAAGGGAAAGATGAAAACTGTATCATATGCCAGGGGGTATAATGAAGGCATTATCATCCGAACAACATTTCCCCATTATAAGTATACGGGCAATTGTTTTTATGCTCAAGAGCATGTAACTTCAAAGCTAACAAACGGATCCCACCCTAAATCGAACTTGACCTTGATTTTAGACCTGTCCTGGTTAGCTGCAATTTTGAAGCTGATCTGTAAAATCGTAAAGTCGCCATCATCTAGACAACATTTTCCCCTTTATAAGTCAATGGGAGCCATTGGTTGCCATAGTTGCTACAATTTTGGCCAGACATACCTCAAAACCTAACACAACCTTTCCCCCTGCCCAATGATGCTGCACATCAAGATTGGTCAACTGGCATTACAGATATACCTCTTTAAAATTGTGGACAACAGATAATGACAGAGCATTGGCATACTACTAGCTCACTTAAACCTTCATCTCAGGTGAGCTAATAAAAGTAACTTTTAGCAACAAAAGTAACTTTTAGCAACGTTTAATTATCAAGATCATGTCACCAGACAGGAAACTCACCTAAAATTGCAGTAATCCATGATAAGAAATAATTTAAGTCTGTGACTTCCTCATTTTTGTTTCAAATAATACAATAGCTCTATGTGAACTTTCATACAAGTGAGGTAATAAAAGCATCTGACCTACTCAAGTTCTTTGTTTGTGTTGAGGTTTTATGGCCCAGTCAACCCAATTGGGTCATGTCCAGGGCAGTCAGTTTGCCGAACCACACTTTTACTGGGCAGGCTTAGTCCTCTAAGCGGGTTAACTAGTATTGCACACATTCTTTCCAAAGAAACTGACAACTGCTCCTTTTGAATCAGCAGAGGGGAGAGAATGACGTAAGAAAACATTTCATGATCAATTTCCAGGAAAGAATGTCTCCTCAAGTTATGGCAAGGACAATAAATATTTTCGAAACAAATGGGAAAGACAATAAATAGCTACAATAAACCTACCTGAAGAGAATTCTAAGGGCTCTAATCAGAGAAAAGACATCCTGTCCAGCTGACAATTGGAACAAGCTATCCATTCGCCAAAGCCACTTAAACTTTGACTTACCGTCCTTGTTGTCACTGCACTCCTAGATAGAAAAAGATACAAGAGGTTTATTATATAAAACTCCAGATAAGATACTTTTAGTTTTTCAACAAACAAGAAAAATGCCTAATGGCACTATGGATGGGTGTTTCAAAAAAGGTTAACCAAAAGGTAAACCTCAGACGTCAGGGGAGAGAAGTACATAATGAAGAAAGTAAGAGTTGACCCTCTTGCACGACATGTCTACTGGTCCTCCTCTTCATCCCTACTAAATATTAGAGGCCCAAGTGGGCCAGAAATCGTTCACCTGGATTGGGCTGATCATGTTACACTGTGCCATGGTCGCCATCTTGGATATCAGATCAGATTGCCTTTAGCAATGCAGAATCTGATGTTGTTTGAAGAGTTTCAAGATTGCCACCATGGCTGCCATCTTGGATACTGAAACTGAATGATTGAGCAATTCTGAATCTCCATGTAACCCCCATGCCTCCCATCGTTTTTGTTCAATCTGACTGTGTGGGATATGTGGTTTGAAGAATTTCAAAATGGTGGCCATCTTGGACATTGGAACAGAACGATTTTAGCACTTCTGAATTTCCATAACATCCCAATGCTTCCCATCATGTTTAAGCTCAATCAGACTTAGCAGATTTGATTTGAAGATTTGTAAGATCGCTGACATGGCGGCCATCTTGGATATCAGAACAGAACCATTTTAGCAATTCTCCATCTTGGATATCAGAACAGAACCATTTTAGCAATTCTAAATCTTTATGCTGCCCTGATGCCTTCCAGCCAAGTTTCCGCTCCGTCTGACTTGTTGTTTGGGAACAGATAACAATTGAAGACTTTCATGGATACGATTCTGATGGAGATGTGGAAAATGTGAAAAGTTACTTATGGATGAGTAATGGACTATGGTCAACAGACCATGGCGTAAGTGCTCCAGGTGAGCTAACAATAGAAGATCTTCAAGATGACTGCTGTGGCGGCCATAGTGGATACCGTAACAAAATGTTTTTAGCAATTCTGAATCTTCATGTCACCCCAATGCCTCCCACCAAGTTTTAGCTCAATCAGACTTTCAATCCGGGGGCAGATGAGGTTTACAGATTTTCAAGATGGCCACCTTGGAGGCCATCTCAGATATCAGACCAGAACTATTTTAGCAATTTGGAATCTCTGTGTCACTCTGATGCCTCCCATCAAGTTTGGCTCAATTCGCATTATGGTTTGGGAGGAGATGTCCAAGTTTGGGCTCAATCAGACTCACCATTGGGAGCAGACATGGTTTGAAGATTTTCAAAATTGCCACCATAGGGCCATCTTGGATATCAGAATGAATGATTTGAGTAATTCTGATTATCTATGTTGTTCCAATCCTCCCATAAAGTTTCAGCCTAATCCAACTTACAGTTTGGGACAAGATGTCCTTTGAAGATTTTCAAGATGGCCGACATGGTGGCCATCTTGGATATAGGAAGGGAATGACTTGAGCAATTCTAAATGTCCATGTGGCCCCAATGCCTCCAACCAAGTTTGTTTGTTTGTGTTGAGGTTTTACGGCCCAGTCAACCCAATAGGGGTCATGTCGAGCGCGGTCAGTTTACCTAACCACACGTTTACTGGGCAGGCTTAGTCCTCTAAGCGGTTAACCAGTATTGTGCACATTCTTTCGCCAGAAACTCCCACCAAGTTTGGGCTCAATCTGATTTAGGGTTCATGAGCAGGTGTGGTTTCAAGATTTTCAAGATGGCTGGTCAGGCTGCCATCTTGGATAGCCAGACAGAAGGATTTTAGCAATTCTGAATCTCTATGTTGCTCCGATGCTTCCCATCTAGTTTTGGCTTGATCCCAGTTACGGTTTAGGAGATGTTGTTTGAAGAATTTCAAGATGACTGCGGCCATCTTGGATACTGGAACTGAACAATTATAGCAATTCTGAATCTCTATGTCACTCCGATGCCTCCCGTCAAGTTTTGGCACAATCCAACTTACGGTTTGAGAAGAGATGTCATTTGAAGAATTTCAAGGTGGCCATCTTGGATATAGGAATGGAAAGATTTTAGCAATTCTTAATCTCCATGTTGCCACAATGACTCCCACTATGTTTCAGCTCAATCCACCTTATGGTTCTGGAGGATATGTCAAAAATAGGAATAGCTAACGACGGATGGACGACGGATAACAGGTCATAGCATAAGCTGACCTGGAGCAAAGCTCTAGGTGAGCTAAAAACAGTAATGACAATGATTTGGTGTTTTATGTCACTTTCAAAATCATTTAAGCCTAGCTGATATGACTGCAGGGTGATAATGAAAAGCTCTGTGCAATAAAGCATTGTGCAGTCATAAGCTGAATTCTGCCTTCAGCAGCATTTGAATCTGGATCTCTTGAGCCAGTCAGGGGTGTGAACCACTCATCAATAAACAAGAGGGCTATAATGTATAATATAGTCTCTCACTGAGTAATGGCTGATTGTTGATTGGGTTGGAGTTTAATGGCCCAGTCAACACTATAAAGGTCATGTCAAGCTAGTAAGTTAAACACACTTTTCCTGTGCACATTTTTTGCCAGAAACCGACAACTGCCCTTCTTGAATCAGTGGAAGCGAGAGAATGAGCACAGAAAATATTTCATGATTAATCTCCATGAAAGAATGTTGCCGGACCCAGAAGGGATCACCAGTCAAATGCCCATACAACTGGGCCACAGAGGCTGGCAAGTAATGATAGGAACACAAAGAGGATCATGACGGTCCTGTATCACTTATATGAGCCTTTTTGTATTTATTTTCAACAATTTTTCAGTTGTCTTATATGGCTAGTTAGCCTGTGTGTTTTTCTGATTTTGTGTCAGTAGTATTCATCTTTCTAAGCAATTAGCTACTTTTCAAGTAAGTTTTACCCCAGCACTGGAGAGCCTGCATTCATTTGTTTGTTTTGTTTGTTTCAGTCACTGCGTTACGTCACTTTCAACAATCTCTTTCAGTCATATCGCAATAGTGTCTGGATGTGGCAGAGAGCATAAGGCTCACTTCACTGCCTCACTGAAACAGGGTGGGGAATCCACGTGATCAAAAGACGGGGTTTGTTACTATATTTTTAGCTCCGCATAAGGTAGGATTTTTTAGAATACCTCTATTCATACCAAATGGAATTTGTTCAAATAAAGCACAGGGTACAAGGAAAATCAAGCTCTTCCTGGTGTTGTAAGTCCTATTCTGCCATCTGGTCTAATTTTCGAGAACATTCAAAGAATGTTTTTGCTGTCAATCTGGGTTACCAGGACAATGTACATGAATGTTGACGAAAAACATTCTTGGAATGTTCTTGAGAATCAGACCAGATTGCAGAATAGTGCTTACACCACCAGAAAGAGCTTAATTTTCCGCATACTCTGTGCTTCATTTCAACGAATTCCATCAGACATAAATCGAGATATCCTAAAAATCCTAGACAAGAAATCAATTTCAAACACAAGGGGAGATAACTCCTAAAGTAAAAAAAGCCAGTTGTCATTCTTGTATGTGACATGTCGTCTGGTCCTGTTCTTCATTACTACCAAGTATCATAAAAATATTCCAAAGAGTGTTCGACTTACACAGCGGACACTAAATCAATGCATAATCAGTGTCAAATATAACAAAGGGAGATAACAGCAAAAGTAAGGAAGGCAGAGTTGTCATTCTTGTAATGAACACGTCGTCTTGTCTTATTCTACAGTTCTACCAAGAACCATCAAAATATTCTGAAGGGTATTCCAGTTACAGAGCAGACGAGAAATTTATTTCAAACAAAACAAATGGAGATAACCCCAAAAGTAAGAAAGCCAGAGTTGTCATTCTTGTATGCCACACGTCGTCTGGTCCTGTTCTACAATTCTATCAAGTATCATAAAAATATTCCATAGAGCGGACACAAAATCAATGGATATAACTGTCTATGTTTAGACATAATAAAGGGAGACAACGCCAAAAGTAAGAAAGGCAGAGTTGTCATATTTGTACACAACACATTGTCTGGTCCAGTTCTACTTTTCATACCATGTATCATAAAAATATTCCAAAGGGTCTTTGACTTCCAGAGAGGACACGAAATCAATGGATTATCACTGTCAAATATAACAAAGGGAGACAATGCCAAAAGTAAGAAAGGCAGTGTTGTCATTCTTGTACACAACATGTCATCTGGTCCTGTTCTACATTTCTGCCAAGTACCATCGAAATATTCCAAAGGGTATTCCAGTTACAGAGCAGACGAGAAAACTATTTCAAACAAAACAAAGGGAGATAACTCCAAAAGTAAGACAGCCAGAGTTGTCAGTCTTGTATGCAACAAGTGGTCTGGTCCTGTTCTACATTTCTACCAAGTATCATAAAAATATTCCAAAGGGTCTTCGACTTACAGAGCGGACACAATATCAATGGATAATCACTGTCAAATATAACAAAGGGAGATAACGCCAAAAATAAGAACGGCAGAGTTGTCATTCTTGTATGCAACATGTTGTCTGGTCCTGTTCTACATTACTTCCAAGTATCATAAAAATATTCCAAAGGGTCTTTGACTTACAGAGTGAACACGAAATCAATGGATTATCATTGTCAAATATAACAAAGGGAGATAACATCAAAAGTAAGAAAGGCAGAGTTGTCATTCTTGTACACAATATGTCGTCAGGTCCTGTTCTACATTTCTGCCAAGAACCATCGAAATATTCCAAAGGGTATTCTAGTTACAGAGCGGACACAAAATTTTTTTCAAATAAAACAAAGGGTGATAACTCCAAAAGTAAGAAAGCCAGAGTTGTCAACCTTGTATGCGACATGTCATCTCATCCTGATCTACAGTTCTACCAAGTATCATCAAAATCTTCCAAAGGGTATTCAAGTTACAGGGCAGACAAGAAGTTTTACGACGACGCCGACGCCAATGGGATCTGTCCCAAAAACAATATTGGTAGGTGGGTACATAATAATGAGGGGATTAAAAGCTCATATCCCACCTCGGCCACATTACTTTCTTGGAAACTGATTATGAAATCATTTCTATGGTCATTGTCATAGGGACAAGGGTCATGGACGTTTTTTTCTGTTTTTTTTTTTGTTTTTTTTTATTAAAACAGAAATATACGAAATAGTATGAAACATTTTTCAACAATTACAGTGTTCATTTCTTCTGTTCCAGCAAGCACGCATTTACACTGCCCATAATTAAATTTGCACTCCGGAAGTGGGTGTTTACTAGTGCCAGAAGTATTTTTGATTGGATGCCGCAAATAAAAACTTTGACGTAAATCAAATCAGTACTTCGAGCACTGGGAAATACCCATTTTCGGAATGCAAATTGATTTGTGGGCGAAGTGTAAGTGCAGGCTTGCTGGAACTGAAGAAATCAACAATGTTAAAATCGTCTCGATTAAATATATTTCTAAGCTAATCCGGGGATTTTGTGTAACACATAGGAAAACTAGAATGTCTCGGGAACAGACTGGGTAAGTGTTCTGAAACGATACGTTTAACCTTGTTTGAATTCAGCACGCAAAGTAGGTCAGGGTATTGTTCAGTGTAGATCCTACTTTCCTGAAGGCACTAGCTTGTATATGTCTGTTTTAATAATAATAATAGAAAAACGTCCATGACCCGTGTCCCTATGGTCATTGTTTCCATTCCGGGCAGTTGTCAGTTACTGCCAAAAGAATGTGCACAAATACTGATTAACTGCTTAGAGAACTAAGCCCGCCCGGCAAAAGTATGCATAGGGTAAATGACTGGCTCAACTTGACCATTACAGCATTGACTTGGCCGTAAAACTCTAACTACACTTCAAATTCTAAAGTTCAGAGATGCTGTTTTACATGAACTTAAAAAGTCTTCCCACAAGATCTAGATAAAATCGCGTAAAGACCGTTTCACCATGTTTCAAATTTAAAATCGGTACATTTTGTTTTGCAATGAATATTTTGTTTTACATTCAAACTGCTTCAAAGTGTATATAATGAAGAAGGCGGAGTCTGTGAATGACAAGTACATTATCTGACAATCCCCATGATTCCCGTCCATATGCCTGTTGAACCGTGCTGACGGAATGTTTGAAGCTATTTATTGCAAGCGGCTTCTTTATGTCTGGATTAAGCTGTCAGTTTTGATTGTGAAGCTAGTTTGGCACGGGTTTCATTCTTGACAGGTTTGTCGTTCAGTGATGCAAGAAACAGTATTGCTAAACTGCTGGTTGCATGGTTGTAATAAGTGAAAACAAAAATAGGTGCACTGTTAATGATTTTATTTTTGCATGTTCTTTTTTTTTTTTTATTTTTGTCAAAGCATCCAACAGTGACTTCTCATGTGATTATTTGTATAGGATACACAATATTTGCAAGTACTTTGAATTTGTGAGTGTACATATTCAGAAATAATAGCAACAAGAGGGCCATGATGGCCCTATATCACTCACCTGAGTATCACAGCACTCAAGGAGAATATGACTTAATCAGAGGAACATTTCTACGTTATTATTTTGAAATCAGGCCATAGGCCTAGGAGGAGATGTTGTTTAAAGGATTTTCTATTTTTAGCTCTGGTGGCCATTTTGTTCAGCAGAGCAGAATCATTTTAGCAATTTTGGTAAAAGGGTATTAGAGGGAAATTTCTGTGAAACTATTTTGAAATTGGGCCCTTGCCCTAGGAGGAGATGTTGTTTAAAGATTTTCTTTTTTTTTTTTTTTTGGCTCTGGATTCGTTTAGCGGAATGGCACCATTTTAGCAATTTTGGTAGAGGGTCACTCAAGAAACATCCCTGTAAAATTATTTCAAAATCCATTAACCGGTTTAGGAGATGTCTTTTAAGTAAATTGTTAACAGACGCATGACAGTCTATGCCCTTTTTCTATTTTTAGCCCTGGTGACCATTTTGTTAAGCCAAAGGGAACCATTTTAGCAATTTTGGCCAAGGGACATAAGAGGAACATTTCTGTGAAATTATTTTGAAATCCGATCATAGGCCTTAGAGGAGATGTTGTTTAAAGGTTTTTCTATTTTTAGCTCTGGTGGCCATTTTGATCAGCAGAGCAGAACCATTTTAGCAATTTTGGTAAAGGGGCATTAGAGGAATATTTCTGTGAAATTATTTTGAAATCGGGCCATTAGCCTGGGAGGAGATTCCTTTAAAACTTTTTTTTATTTTTTAGCTCTGGCAGCCATGTTGTTTAGCGAAGCAGAACCATTTTAGCAATTTTGATAGAGGGTCACTCAAGGAACATTCCTGTAAAATTATTTCCAAATCCATTAACCCGTTTAGGAGGAGATGTCTCTTAAGTTGATTGTTGATTGACGCATTAGTCTATACCTTTTTCTTTTTTTTTAGCTCTGGTGGCCATTTAGTTCAGCCAAATGGAACCATTTTAGCAATTTTGGTAAAGGGTCATAAGAGGAACATTTCTGTGAAATTATTTTGAAATCCGGTCATAGGCTTAAGAGGAGATGTCGTTTAAAGGCTTTTCTATTTTTAGCTCTGACAGCCATTTTGTTTAGTGGAGTGGAATCATTTTAGCAATTTTGATAAAGGGGCATTAGAGGAAAATTTCTGTGAAATTATTTTGAAATCGGGCCACTGGCATGGGAGATGTTATTTAAAGGTTTTTCTATTTTTAGCTCTGTTGGCCATTTTGTTTAGCGGAGCGGAACCTTTTTATAAATTTTGGTAGAGGGTCACTCATGGAACATTCCTGTAAAATTATTTCCAAATCCATTGACCAGTTTAGGAGGAGATGTCTCTTAAGTTGATTGTTGATTGACGCATTAGTCTATACCTTTTTCTTTTTTTAGCTCTGGTGGCCATTTAGTTCAGCCAAACGGAACCATTTTAGCAATTTTGGTAAAGGGTCATAAGAGGAACATTTCTGTGAAATTATTTTGAAATCCGGTCATAGGCTTAAGAGGAGATGTCGTTTAAAGGCTTTTCTATTTTTAGCTCTGACAGCCATTTTGTTTAGTGGAGTGGAATCATTTTAGCAATTTTGATAAAGGGGCATTAGAGGAAAATTTCTGTGAAATTATTTTGAAATTGGGCCACTGGCATGGGAGATGTCATTTAAAGGTTTTTCTATTTTTAGCTCTGTTGGCCATTTTGTTTAGCGGAGCGGAACCTTTTTATAAATTTTGGTAGAGGGTCACTCATGGAACATTCCTGTAAAATTATTTCAAAATCCATTCACCAGTTTAGGAGAAGATGTCTCTTAAGTAAATTGTTGACAGACACATGGCAGTCTAAGCCCTTTTTCTAATTTTAGCTCTGGCATCCATTTTGTTCAGCGGAGCCCAACCATTTAAGCAATTCTGGTAAAGGGGCATTGGAGGAACATTTCTGTAAAATTATTTTGAAATCGGGCCCTTGGCCTAGAAGAAGATGTCGTTTAAAAGGGTTTTTCTATTTTTAGCTCTTGGGTCCATTTTGTTAAGCCGAGAGGAACCATTTCAGCAATTTTGATAGAAACATTTCTGTTAAATTATTTCAAAATTGGCCATTGGCCTGGGAGGAGATGTCGTTTAAAGATTTTTCTATTTTTAGCTCTGGTTGCCATTTTGTTTAGCGGAGCGGAACCATTTTAGCAATTTTGGTAAAGGGGCATGAGAGGAACATTTCTGTGAAATTATTTTGAAATCAGGCCATTGGCCGGGGAGGAGATGTAGTTTAAAGGTTTTTCTATTTTTAGCTCTGGCAGCCATCTTGTTTAGCGAAGCGGAACCATTTAGGCAAGTTTGGTAAAGGGTCATCTAAGGAACATTCCTGTGAAATTATTTCAAAATCCATTCAGTTGCGTAGGAGATATCGTTTTAAGGTTTTTCTATTTTTAGCCCTGGTGGCCATTTTGTTTAGCGGAGCAGAACCATTTAGGCAATTTTGGTAGAGGGTCACCCAAGGAACATTCCTGTAAAATTATTTAAAAAAATCCATTCACCAGTTCAGGAGGAGATGTCTTTTAAGTAAATTGTTCACAGACAGACGATGCACCACACACGACGGATGACAGACGAAGACCTGTCACAAAAGCTCACCTTGAGCCTTTGGCTCAGGTGAGCTAAAAATGA
Source organism: Anodontia alba (assembly GCA_964016985.1). Taxonomy (NCBI): domain Eukaryota; kingdom Metazoa; phylum Mollusca; class Bivalvia; order Lucinida; family Lucinidae; genus Anodontia; species Anodontia alba. The sequence goes on along the minus strand of OZ024830.1, from coordinate 62,074,680 downwards.
ATGCCTTGTAAAGGTAAAGGAACTTTCTGTATGTTTATTGGGATAAAAAAATCAACAGAGTAAAAAATGTCCATTTTGCATGCTACACACCTACTTGATCTGAAATATGCCCCTACCAAAAACTATCAAGTCATCTCAAACAGTACGGGAGTTATGGTCTGCACAAGATTTTGGCATTAGGGGAGATAAGTACATAATGGAGAAAGTGAGAGTTATCTTCAACACAACATGCCTACTAGTCCTTATCTATGCCTCTATCAAATATTATCAAAATTATTCTTAGGCTTAGCTGTTTGTTTGTGTCGAGATTTTGTGGCCTAGTCGACCCATTAGGGACATTCTTTCATCAGAAACTGACAACAGATCTTCTTGCATCAACGAAAGAGAGAGAATGACTGTAGAAAATATTCATGATCAATCTCCACGAAAGAATGTAAGGGATTGAACCTGCAACCTCCTAATCAACAGCTGGATGTGCGTCTGACTAAGACGACTAGTCTTAGTTATGACCTGCCTGGAAATTGAACCCATCACCTTCTGAGCAGATGGCTAATCAGCTGTAAAGCAATATTGAAGTGTTTAAACATGCACATACCAGTAGAGTCTCTTCCAATTTATGAAGGAGAGGTAGGAGCATTTCATCATCTACATTTTCTCTTTTCAGAACTTCACTCATGTATACACCTACTGTGGAGTAAATTATAACAAGAACAACTATTCGCTTTCTCAATACACAATAATACTGCATTTAACCTAAATATTGGGACACCTTAACTCCTTACCATACTTACCCTAAACTTTGAACAAGTTCATGTTACTACCTGTTGATGTCGACTGAGTGGCAAAGATGCCACATTTTGTGGCATCTGATCTTGGTCTACACCATTTGTTAGGCATATCTGTCCCAATACTTAGGGTTATTATGGTAATTACAATTCATCATGCATATAAATAGATGAATGCTTACAGACCATTATACTACCAAGGGAATACTGAAATTTCTATGCTAAACATCCCATGTGATGCCATGGCAGCTAAATTTGTCATAAATATATGAACTCTTCAATATAATCCTGGTTAGGTCTTACATTTCTTATACTTCAACAATGATCATGACATAAACTTTTACCAAGTATTTGGACTGACTCACACCCAAATCAGACACTGCAACAATGATGTCTCTACTGTTTGCTTCTCATCCAGTTCTTAGACACATTAGGAATGGACATTCAAAGCTTAAGACAAGTAGGGTAAGGTTTTAAGATGTCCAAATATTTAAGGTTAATATAAAATTTTATTCATAACTGTCAATAACTGACCACCAAAGAGCAAGTGACCTGGGTGTAACATATACCCGAGCCACTACAACTGCCAAAACTAATGCAAAATTTCTGACCCGGACCTCAAAGTCACTTAGGGGAAAGGGACATGCAGAAAGGTAAACCAATTTTGTACATTCTGTCTTTTATGAGCAGTATAATTTTTCGAGGAAAGAATTAAAAAATTGGGGAATGTTAGTTGGTGGCCCATGGTTAAGAATATCAAGGTATGCATGACTAACACATACGGTTGTATATCTGAAGGACCTTTTGGTTGACAATGCAGCATGATTGAGAAACCCCAGATGGAAATGTCAAAAATCCTTGGTTGCGCATCAGATTATATAAATAAAAATAGCCATCAGAAGACATGGCAAATCCCCCGACCAAACCGCCATTTCTAAATTCAATGTATTTCAGTCAATATCATGGAAATATTGAAACAGAGCAAAGTCAAAAAATGCAAAGATAGTATGAAATAGTAAGTGAAAACAATAATAGATGTACTATTAATAATTCTATTTTGCATGCTCTTTTTTTTTTTTTTTTTGCCAAAATCATCTAATAGTAACTTATAATTTGTATAGGATACACAATATTTGCATACTTTGAATGTGTGAGTGTGCATATTCAGAAATAATCGCAAAAATAAATGCCTTGTAAAGGTAAAGGAACTTGCTATATGTTTACTGGGGTAAAAAATCAACAGAGTAAAAGTTGTCCTTTTTGCATGCTACACATCTTCTTGACCAGATGTATATCCCTACCAAAAATTATCAAGGTCTCTCAAACAGAATGGGAGTTTCGGCTCAAGATTTCGGCATTATGGCAGATAAGAACATAATGGAGAAAGTGAGAGTACTCTTGAAAACGACATGCCTAGTGATCCTTATCTATGCCTCTACCAAATATTATCAAAATATTTCAAACCACATACTCAAGAATTTGGCTTAGAAATTCATTCAGGGGAAATAACTAGAAAATAACCATAGCAGAAGTTGTCTCTCTTGCATGTGACATACCTATTGGTCATTACCAATGCCTCTACCGAATATTATCAGAACATGTCTAAGGGTATCAAAGACATGGAGTGCACAAAATTTTGGCTTCAGGGGAGATAACTAAATATCAAAGAAGAAAGTGAGAGTTGTCTCTCTTGAATGTTACTTGCCTACTAGTCCTCCTCTTCATCTCTACCAAATATTATCATATTATCTCAAACAGAACGGGAGTTATGGCCTGCACCAGATTTTGGCTTCAGGGAGATAACTATATAATGAAAAAAGTGAGAGTTGTCCCTTCTTGCACGTGACCTGCCTACTGGTCCTCCTCTTCATTTCAACAAAACATTATCAAAATATGTCCAAGAGTATCAAAGTTATGGAGTGCACCAGATTTTGGCTTCAGGGGAGATAGCTACATAATGAAGAAGTGAGCGAGAGTTGTCTCTCTTGCAGGTGACATGTCTACAGGTCCTCCTCTTCATCTCTACCAAATATTATCATATTATCTCAAACAGTATGGGAGTTATGGCCTGCACAAGAATTTGGCTCCAGGGGAGATAACTACATAATAAAGAAAGTGAGAGTTGTCTCCCTTGCATGGGATATGCCTACTGGTCCTATTCTTCATTTCTACCAAACATTATCAAAATATGTCTAAGGGTATCAAAGTTATGGAGCACACAAGATTTTTGCTTCAGGGGAGATAACTACACAACGAAGACAGTGAGAGTTGTCTCTCCTGCACAAGACAAGCCTATTGGTTCTCCTCTTCATTTCACCAATTATTATCAAAATATGTCTAAGGGTATCCAAGTTATGCAGTGCACAAGGCTGCCTCTAAAATATTTCTTTTTGTGGGGAGATAACTACATAATGAAAAAAATGAGTTGTCTCTCTTTCATGCAACACGCCTACTAGGTCCTCCTTTTCATCTCTACCAAAAATTATATTACCTCAAACATTAAGGGAGCTATGGCCTGCACAAGATTTCGGCTTCAGGGGAGATAACTACATAATGAAGACAGTGAGAGTTGTCTCTGTTGCACGTGACATGCCTACTGGTCCTCTTCTTCATTCCTACCAAATATTACCAAAATATGTCTAAGGGTATCAAAGTTATGGAGCACACAAGAATGAGTCTACAATTTCTGCTTCAGGAGTTATAACTAAAAAATGTATACAGTGAGAGTTGTCTCTCTTGCACTTGGACATGCCTACTAGTCCTCCTCTTCATCCATACCAAATATTATCAAATTATCTCAAACAGTATGGAAGTTATGACCTGCACAAGATTTCAGCTTCATGGGAGATAACTACATAACAAAGACAGTGAGAGTGGTCTCTCTTGCACGCAACATACCTACTAATCCTCCTCTACATTCCTACCAAATATTATCAAAATATGTCTATGGGTATCAAAGTTATGGAATGCACAAGGATGCATCTACGGAGGAACGAATGCCATGCTGACTGCTATATCCCCCGAACCTATCGGCGGGGGATAATAATAAAAATTGGCACCATAAAAAATCTTTATTTTGTTTGCACAGCTCTGGAAATACATCCAGCTTCATAAAGGGGAGTCTTTCTTAGTCTACCTCACCAGTAATGCATTGTATTTCAGAATTAACAGTACTTTAGATGAAACTTTATTATACAAACCTCAAAACTGCAGTGTCTAAAGATTTCTACAAAAATTTATGCTTTCTTACCCTTGCTGTGGTCCAAAAGAAAATATCTAAAATATGATTTAACATATATTGGGATTTTTTTTTTTTTTTTTTCAAGGTGAAATGCATTTCTTTTTCTAATTTTTTATGCGGTTAAGTATTAGATTGTCTGATTGAGAAATTGAGAATATATAAGTTTGTTTGATTTGGGCTTAACGTCGCTTTCAACCTTTTTCAGTCATATCGCGACGGTGTCTGGATGTGGCAGGGAGCTCAATGCTCACTTTTAGAGTGCTGCCTCACTGAAATATCACGCCCCAGACACTTTGACATGATATTCCACCCAGTCACATTATACTGACACTGAGCTGACCAGTTCTAGCTCTACTTTCTTAATGCTGAGCGCCAAACGAAAGAGCAGCTAGTACCATTTTTAAAGTCTTTGGTATGACCCGGCCGGGGATCGAACCCGCAACCTCCTGGTCACAAAGCGGACGCTCTACCACTGAGCCACTGTGCCGGTGAGAATATATAAGGTTTTTTGATCTAAATACCCTTTCTTGAAGTGCTAGCATATGACTATTGCCATGACAAATCTAAATGTGAGTCATTAAATGCATTGAAATCTTAAGATAGCGTATATATCTATGGGAAAACTACAACTGAACAAGGATACTGAAATACTAAATGTTAAGCTTGTTTGACTGAACATGGTTTTAATTCATGAACCCTAGCATATTAAAGGTCACCACAGAGCATAAAAGGTAGGATTGACTTTGTTTAATTCATTATTTCATGTAGAGGGCATTTTTGCTGCAGTTCAGGAGGGAACATTCCTGCTCCATCCCCACCTCCTCAACCCCATGTCCAACTTAAAAGTATTCTCTTGCAAGTATTAATGTTGTTGGGTTCCCCTAGGGCATTATACGCCCGTGGCAAGTAATAAGATGTAGCACATAAACTGGCTCCTGTATAATTCAGTGCTCTGGATATAAACTGTAAGTGGAATTACAAAAAAAAAAATTTAAAAATTTTCATTGGGGCAGTTCTGCTGATATTTGGTGAACTGTAACCTAAGGGTCCAAGCTGGCCCAGAAATTAAGAGAGAAGTGACTTCTCCCTTCTGACAAAATAGGGAGAAGTTTGCTGCATCTAGGGCATAACTCTGCCAATATTTGGTGCACTGTAACCTTGAAACAATATGCGCTGCTCCAGATCATCATATAACTATTTATGAAGTTTCAGCTTGATTGGACGTAAACTGTAGGAGGATTTAGCCAGAAACGAAAAAATAGTAGAAATTTTCAAAGGGGTATAACTCTGCTAATATTTGGTGGACTGTAACCTTGAAACAATATGCGCTGCTCCACATCATGGTCTAACAACAAATCAAGTTTCAGCTTGATTGGATGTAAACTGTAGGAGGAGTTAGCCAGAACCGAAAAGTTTATAGAAATTTTCAAAGGGGCATAACTCTGCTAATATTTGGTGGACTGTAACCTCAAAAGATAATGCGCTGCTCCACATCATAACCTGAAATGAAAAGTTTACAGAAATTTTCAAAGGGGCATAACTCTGCAAATATTTGGTGGACTGTAACCCCGAAACAATATGCCTTGCTCCACATCATGGTCTAACTATAAATGAAGTTTCAGCTTGATTGGATGTAAACTGTAGGAGGGAAATGCGCTGCTCCACATCATAACCAGAAATGAGAAGTTTACAGAAATTAAAAGGGGCATAACTCTGCAAACATTTGGTGGACTGTAACCCAGAAACAATATGCGCTGCTCCACATCATGGTCTAACTATAAATGAAGTTTCAGCTTGATTGGATGTAAACTGTAGGAGGAGTTAGCCGGAAACGAAAAGTTCACAGAAATTTTCAAAGGGACATAACTCTGCTAATATTTGGTGGACTGTAACCTTGAAATAATATGCCCTGCTCCACATCATGGTCTAACTATAAATGAAGTTTCAGCTTGATCAGATGTAAAATGTAGGAGGAGTTAACCGGAAATGAAAAGTTTACAGAAATTTTCAAAGGGGCATAACTCTGCAAACATTTGGTGGACTGTAACCCTGAAACAATATGCGCTGCAACACATCATGGTCTAATTATATACCAAGTTTCAGCTTGATCGGATGTAAACTGTAGGAGGAGTTAGCCGGAAAAGAAAAAGTTTATGGACGGACGGACGCCATACCCCGTAACATAATACGTCCCGTTTTTCAAATGACCCTATAAGAAAGGAAGACAGAAAATATCGACAAAATTGCAGATGGAAAAAGATTAATCACTGACATCACAACTGCTAATGACTATTGCCATGGGTGGTGTGTGTGTGTGGACTATTCAACCCTTTATGTACCAAGATTCTACGGCCAAAACTCGCTGAAAATAAACCTACATGCTATCATTTAATGTTTGGGAATGTATATTCATATTAAAACTAAGCTTTCAGCTCAAGTGAGCTAAAAAAGTATTAATCAAAAATAAAAAGCACAATGAAAATTTTTTGTAACACTTTAAAAATGACTCACAAATATGATGCTTCTGTTTGTGGGTAAAGTCACTGCATTTATCAAAGTCTGGAGGTTTGATCTTCCCAAATAAACTATATACCAGCCGCTTTTGCTGAGGAGATGAGGACTCTGTATGCACCAGTCTAGTATCCAGGGTAGATAACTCTGACAGACCATCACCGTCAGCCTTAAAAGGAGCTGACAGGCAACCTTGGAGTTGTTTGGACAGTTTCCTGTAAAAAATGACAATGCATTATATGTAGAGTTAATTTGGTTGTTTTGATCGATTTCAGAGAAATAATTCACCAGTGTTCTAAGGCTTGCGCGTAAAAAGAGTGAGCAAAGTAAATGAGTTTTTACAAGAAAACCTTAGAACACGAGTGAATTATTTTTTGGTAATCAGTCAAAACAACAAAATAAACTGTTTATTACATTTTCATTTATGTTTTACCTTTAACTTTTCACATTCAGCCGTTATGATTTCCTACCAAAAATAGTTCCAGTTAGTGCATGAATTTCAGGAACCGTGGTTTAGAACCAAAATCTTGTTTTCACTTCAATGCAAAAATCATCCTGAACTTGAAATACAGACACAACAATGTCACTAAATTAGAACATCTGGATTATCAAGAAAATCATACTTTATATTTGTGTTGCAGGTCTTTTCTCAAAAATGCCAAATGGACATATATGAAAACTGCAGTCTGATTTTCATGATTTTATCAAATGTTCCACAAAATGTCAACTATTGTTATTGTTGTTACCAACAATGTCAGCAATGTTGCCAAGCAATCATGACGTCAAAACATCAGAAATGAAATAAGTGAATCTCAGTAAATCACTGCTGAAACTGTAATAAACCAGTATAGCATGATATTAACTTTTAGCTTAATGATTTAACAGGACTGGACACATTGTCATTGTCCAGGGAAAAATCTTCAGTAAGTAATGGTTACACTACAAGAAGTGAAGAAACCCAAGCAATAACTACATTTAATTCACTTATTAATTTCTTTAAATTCAGACTAAAAAAATCCACTTATCAATATATTTAGCCAAAAATGTTTTTTTGAAATCATCAAGGGCCATAACTGTCAAAACAATTTACAAAAGGACCAAGATGGCCCTGTATCGCTCATCTGATTACCAGACAAGTTTGAGTCAAATGGCCTTTCAGTTCAAGAGAAGAAGTTCAATATTGATTTTCAAGATGGCAGCCATCTTGGACTTCCAATCAGAACGATTTTAGCTACTGTTGATCTACAAATCACCTCGATCTTTCCAATGAACTTTGAGTTAATGGGCCTTTCTATTCAGGAGAAGATATTCAAAATAGATTTTCATGATGGCAACTGTGGCAGTCATCTTTTATTTTGGAACAATTTCAGCTAATTTTGATCTACAAGTCATCTTGATGATTCTTACCGTTTCAAGTCAATTGGCCTTTTGGTTCAGGAGAAGAAGCAAAAAATAGATTTTGAAAATGGAGGCCATCTTGGATTTCTGATCGCAATAATTTAAGCTATTTTTGATCTACCAGTTAGTGGTGTACCGATGATCAGGTGGTATCGATTAGCGGCGTGCTGGAAGCTCCCGATTCCAATAATCGATTGAACTTTCTCACAATCGATCATCGGCAAACTGATTGACGCTGCATGTTTTCAATTAACCACTTGGGGTAAAACAAACAGTTACCTACTGATTTACTCAGAGACTATACTTGAGTATTCACGGAAGTGTTTTCACAGTGTGTGAGGACATCTGTCACTGATTACACAACTCATTGACCATAAAGATTTGTGACAATAAGCTGCCGCTTTTGATTTACAAAACTACGCAGTAGAAGGCGGGGCAGAGCAAGTTTCTTTTATTGGCTAGTGTGTAGTTATGACGTGTCATTCAGATTCACCAAGCCTGCCGACTGGTTCACGGATGATTTGATGAAACAGAATCATTCTGTACAACAGGTGGGTGGAAATAATGTGTAAACTGTTAAAGTCAAATGTATTGATAGTTCACGTTCCCTAAAATTAAGCTACCTGGTTCTATGACTTGCACAAATGTCCGTTTTGATGTACTTTTTTCCGCTGAAAATTTCTGAATGGAACAAATTCTTCAAAGTTTATTATTAATTAAAAGTGTCATAGCACTAGTAAAACAGCTTCAGCCCTTCAGACTAGTGTATCTGTTTTTTGTTGTTGTTGTTTTTTCACCCAGTTTTTCATTTAAAATCAATAAAGCAACGCTGAAATTTACCGATTGCACACTAGTACCCGACACTGGACTAGTAGTCAAACATTTTAATTTTAATTCTTCTTGAACCATACAGGTGGGTTGAAACTTATACAATGTCTTAAACAGCATTTTAAAGCATCATAGATATGTTTTCTCTCTATGTTAAGTTTTTTTATTATTATTATTTGAATGTGCAAAAAAAAAAAAAAAAAGTTTAAATTATTAATAACATGCTTAACATAGGCCACCAAATCTCTGAAAAACTGTACTAACAAATGCTTTGTAAATATAGAGTTCAGTTGTTGTGCAGTACAGTTGAATGAACATGTAAACATATGACCATGAACAAGGATTAACAGTGAAACATGCACGACAAAGCGAATTATTCAGGAACCGATTATAATCAGAAAATCGTATCGGCAGCAGCAACCGATGCCAACCGATGATCGATTATGATTTCCAACCGATGTCCCACCACTACTACCAGTAATCCCTATGCTTCCTAACAAGTTTTGAGTCAAGTTTTGTTTGTGTTGAGGTTTTACGGCCCAGTCAACCCAATGGGGTCATGTCGAGCGCGGTCAGTTTACCTAACCACACGTTTACTGGGCAGGCTCAGTCCTCTAAGCGGTTAACCAGTATTGTGCACATTCTTTCGCCAGAAACTGACAACTGCCCTTCTTGAATCAGCGGAAGGGAGAGAATGACCGTAGAAAATATTTCATGATCAATCTCCATGAAAGAATGTTGCCGACCTCGGCGTGGTCTCCAGTCGGACGCGCATCCAACTGAGCCACCGGGGCCGGCTTTTTTTGAGTCAAGTGGCTTTCAGTTCAGGAGAAGTAATAAATAGTTTTCAAGATGACTGCCATGGCGGCCATCTTGGATTTCCAATCAGAACACTTTTAGATACTTTTTATCTACAAATCACCCCAAAAGTTCCTATCCAGGTTCAAGTCGATTGGCCTTATGTTTCAGGAAAAGAAGTGAAAAATAGATTTTCAAGATGGCTGCCATGGAAGCCATCTTGGATTTCTGATCAGAACGATTTTACCTTTTTTTATCTACAAGTTACCCTGATGCTTCCTACCAAGTTTCGAGTCAATTGGCCTTTTGGTTCAGGAGGAGCCAAAAATAGATTTTCAAGATGGTGCCATGGCGGCCATCTTGGATTTCCGATTGGAACGATTTTTGCTATTTCTGATCTTCCAGTCACCCCGATGCTTCCTACCAAATTTTGATTTCATTGGCCCAGGGGTGTAGGAGGAGTAGGCTTTTTAAAGTGAATAGTTGAGGCCGCACGAAGCAGGACGGGATTGACTGACCACAAAAGCTCACCTTGAGCACTTCAGGTGAGCTAATAAAACTGGCCCATTTTTTCAATCTAATACTTGATCTAATCAATATGAATATGTACATAAAATCTGATAAAACTAAATTTCATTAACTCACAACAGCCTTATGGCCTTTGGATGACATCTGAATTCTGTCTCCATTCAATATCTTGAGAACAAATGAATGCATTTTGTTCAAATATTTTACACACAAAGATTTTTTTATGTGACAGCATGTATCGTCTGCTTGGTGCAATAACAGTGTAACTGACATTTCGGCCAAAATAGCTTTTTTGTATAAATGGATGCCTAAGGACAAAATACAAATGGTAAACAAGAGGCCCACGGGCCACTCATCTAAGTGACATAGCTACTGCAGATATGCAGATGTTATGCAACATTTTTCCAATCCTGTCATCAAAACTAATGAAAAGATCATCATTCAAGCATTTCTTAATTTTGAAGAAGAATATATATGACATGACAGTCAATGAAGTGTGATCATTTGAACAAACTCTCAATCACATTTCAACAGTAGGATCAATGTGAAATTTGGTGGCAAATGGCTAAGTGGTTTCTGAAGAATCATGATTTTATATATGTAAACAGCTCAGTGGCAGGGAAATATTATAAACGTAAACAAGATGGCAGCCATCTTGGATTTCCAATCAGAATGATTTTAGCTACTGTTGATCTACAAGTCACCTTGATACTTCCAATGAACTTTGAGTCAATTGCCCTTTCGGTTCAGGAGAAACAGTTCAAAACAGATTTTCAAGATGGCCGCCATGGCCGCAATTAGGGATTTCCGATCGCAACAATTTGAGCTATTTTTTATCTACAAGTTACCCCGATGCTTCCAACCAAGTTTTGAGTCAATTGGCCTTTCAGTTCAGAAGAAGAAGGGAAAAATAGATTTTCAAGATGGCCATCATCTTGGATTTCCGATTGGAACGATTTTAGCTATTTTTATATCTACAAGTCATCCCGATGCTTCCTACCAATTTTCAAATCAACTGGCTCTTTGGTTCAGGAAAATAAGCAAAAAAAAAAAGAGTTTCATGATGGCTGCCATGGTGGCCATCTTGGATTTCCAATCCAAACAATTTAGGCTATTTTAGATCTACAAGTCACCCCAATGCTTCCTACCAAGTTTCGAGTCAAATGGCCTTTCAGTTCAGGAGAAGAAGCAAAAAATACGGAACGAGTTTAGCTATTTTTGATCTACAAGTCACCCCGATGCTAGCTACCCAGTTTCGAGTCAATTGGCATTTGGGTTTAGGAGAAGCCAAAAATAGATTTTCAAGATGGCCACCATGGCGGCCATTTTGGATTTACAATCGGCACGATTTTAGCTAGTTTTGATCTACAAGTCACCCAAATGCTTCCTACCAAGTTTCAAGTCAACTGGCCTTTCAGTTCAGGAGAAGAAGCAAAAATAGATTTTCAAGATGGCGGCTATGGTGGCCATCTTGGATTTCCAATCAGAACGATTTTAGCTATTTTTGATCTACAAGTCACCCTGATGCTTCCTACTAAGTTTTGAGTCAACTGACTTTTGGGTTCAGGAGAAGAAGCGAAAAATAGATTTTCAAGTTGGCCCTCATGGGCCATCTTGGATTTATGATTGGCACGATTTTAGCTATTCTTGATCTACAAGTCACCTTGATGCTTCCTACCAATTTTCAAGTCAACTGGCCTTTCGGTTCAGGAGAAGAAGCGAAAAATAGATTTTCAAGATGGCGGCCATCTTGGTTTCAGATCGGAACGATTTTAGCTATTTTTGATCTACAAGTCACCATGATGCTTCCTACCAAATATCGAGTCAATTGGCCTTTCGGTTCAGGAGAAGAAGCGAAAAATAGATTTTCAAGATTGCTGCCATGGCAGCCATCTCGGATTTCCGATCGTCACGATTTTAGCTATTTTTGATCTGTAAGTCACCCCAATGCTTCTTACCAAGTTTGGTGTCAATTGGCTTTTTGGTTTGGGAGTAGAAGCGAAAACTAGATTTTCAAGATGGCTGCCATGGTGGCCATTTTGGATTTCCGATCGGCACAATTTTAGCCATTTTTGATCTACAAGTCACCCTGATGCTTCTTAGCAATTTTGGAGTCAACTGGCCTTTTGGTTCAGGAGAAGAAGCGAAAAATAGATTTTCAAGATGGCTGCCATCTTGGATTTCCGATCGGAATGACAAGCTATTTTTGATCTACAAGTCATCCCGATGCTGCCTACCAAGTATTGAGTCAATTGGCCCAGGGGTGTAGGAGTAGGCTATTAAGCAATTGTTGACAACGCACGACGGACATTGACTGACCACAATAGCTCACCATGAGCACTTCGTGCTCAGGTGAGCTAATAAGTACTGCAGCTAGATTCTGCCCAAATCTTGATTTATTTAAGCATTTTGCAAATTTTTTTGTCAGTTACACCATTTCTATGCTGAACATTTGAAAAAAGTTAGCACAAAAACGCTGTAAGATCACTTACCCTTTTTGCGCCAACTTTTTTAAAACCACAAAATATTAAACTCTGCTGCTAGAATTTGCAAAATGAGAGTGCATCTACCATGCAGAATGCCTTTAATTTACTGCTTTACCATGTAAAATGTTAAAAAAATTAGGTTTGTGCACTTACTGTTTTAGAGTTAAATGGTGAGTGAGTGCACTTATACTGTTTTTGCGCAGAAAGTGTGTCTTAATTTAAATGCTTAATATTTTTTTATAAAGGCCATGTTTTCAAACAATCAACTTCACACACAAATGAGATTAATCATCATGAAGTTTAGTAACCAGCTTATAGGAAAGTTTTCTTTACCATTGTTAAACAAAACAGTTTTTTTTTTCTCTCCTGAAAAATTGCCATTTTGCACTTACACTGTTTTTTCACCAAGCAGATGGCATGTTGGCTAGATCACCAAAAAATTATGGACTTTGTGTCGTTTGTAAAGCATAGCACAGATAAGGCATTTTTTTCATCCAAAAAATGCTGATATCTTTCTTATTTCTCCATGAAAACATACGTTGCGGTGCTCATTAGAAGCGTCTCGCCTAGGCACTTCTAATTAATTCCCACAACATATATTTTCGTGGAGAAATAAGAAAGATATTATGTGGATACCCCTTCTTATCAGTAGCTATGTAAAGATTTGCAAATAACATGGCATGGCTTTGCAAATGACATATAGAAACCGCTGCAGCAATGGGTGGCCTCAGGCAGTAAGGCCCTTATATCCACACTCAACACCTACATAACAGGTTTTAGCAGTTCTCCTCTTCAGCTTTAGAGATGCCTGGTAAGCAAGCCCCGAGATTAAGCAGTCCAATAGCCAGAAAACCTGTAAGTGAATCAGGGCTAATGGCAAGACATCCATGCCAGGGCTATATTTTGATCGTCAAACAGTTGTAAACATGTTAGATGGTTGCAACATGTAAGATGAAAGCAAAATATCTAAAGGCTCTATGCAATGAAATCATGAACTGAATTCTGCCTAAAAAGCAATTCAAATCTTGGACTTGTACTTAGTGCTAACCACTAAGTAAACTGTTTTTTGCTGTTTGTTTGTTTGTGTTGAGGTTTTACTGCCCAGCCAACCCAATGGGGTCATGTCGAGCACAGTCATTTTACCTACCCACATTTTACTGGGCAGGCTTAGTCCTCTAAGCGGTTAACCAGTATTGTGCACATTCTTTCGCCAGAAACTGACAACTGTTCTTCATGAATCAGCAGAAGGGATTTTGCTGTTTGAGATTACAGATTTATATCAAATGTTGGACTATTTGTTGGTGTTTTTCTTTTATTCTTTTGACATGAATAATATTTGGACATTTTTCACAAGCCTGCAACATGAGCTCTATATTCACAGCATTTACCTCTGCAGTGTTTCAAGATGTTCCTCTGCATTTGAGGTGAGGGAGCTCCTCAGTTTACCCTTTGGTAAATTTTCCACAGCTTCCAGGAACAGATGTTGTAACTCTTTATCATCTGGAACATTGGCAGCATCTAAATAGAAATAAGACCATGGGAATCACTATCATAGGTCCAGATTAGGCACTCTTTTCCAACAAAAATGAAGTTTTTAAAAGTAAAACATATTTTAACTAGCAATACTTAAACTACAGATAATGTGCTATTTTACTCTATATTTCAAACCTTCCCTAGAAAAAAACGACAGCTCAGTTGTCTTTAAAGAGTCTTAATCCAGAAGGTCCTTTAGATAGTTACCTGTGTGATGTCACTCTTCCCACTCTTTTGATCACATGTCAGTTTCTTTGAAGGATAAAACAATATAACTGAGCTATGCGGGGAGGGAGGTGGGATTCTCTTATCTATAATTTATGTATTGCTAAAGTATGTTTTATTTTTAAAAACCTCATTTTAACTGCACAATACATTGACCTAAAGATAATGTGCTAGAATTTGCAGATTAGGAGGGAGGAGCTCTCCTAGTTCTAACACAAATAATACATACCCTATTATATGTAATTATATGTAAGTATTAGGACAGGAAAAAAATAAATAAATTTCTAGCTATCCCAATACTTAGAACCACGAAAAATCATTATTTTATTAGGTGTCCCAATACTTAGGTCTCCTAGTTGAAAATGGCACCGATTATAGATGAAAATGGGTCATATTTGTGTCCATTGTTTTGTGTTTCATTAACCTGTCTATTGTTAATATTGAATAAATAGATTAGCACTTATTGTTTTGTTTTGAGTTATAATCCCCTTGTGTATCTGTCAATGTGTTGAAAGTGTCCAAGTGAAAGAAGTATCACATACGGCTTTCCTGCTTTATTGGTTATTTGTACATAATTGATACCGCAAAACCGTGTACAATCTACCTGTTCAACAAGAGCTCCGCCAAGCGGGGCATTATATACCCATGGCAAGTAATAAGATGTAGCAAATAAACTGGCTCCTGTATAATTCAGTGCTCCGGATATAAACTGTAAGTGGAATTACAAAAAATTTTTAAAAAATTTCATTGGGGCATATCTCTGCTGATATTTGGTGAACTGTAACCTAAGGGTCCAAGCTGGCCCAGAAATTAAGGGAGAAGTGACTTCTCCCTCCTGGGAAAATAGGCAGAAGTTTCTGCTTCTAGGGAGAAGTGCTTTCTGACGGAGGACACACCACAGAAGCATGGCTATATTATAAGCTCATATGTGCTGATTTGTTTTTCCTATACTTCAATATCAGACCAAACAATAACAAAACAAAAATAAACAACCCAAAAAAAAAAAAAAAAAAAAATACTGCAAGAATTTTTTTTGGAAACCTTTAACTTGTTTAATACAGATTTTATTTTTGTTCTTCAAGGCAGCCAAATCAGAGGAGTATTAAAAAAATAATAAAAATTATGTATTTAAAAAGATTTAATAATGACAACCTTTCCTTGCAAATCTAATAAAAGAAAATGTTAATAAAAAAAAAATCAATATCTTGCCCATATGCCCAAAACTTCAGTTATTTGCAAAAAATATACCTATTATATGACAAAATTTGCACACTATTACCTCTAAACAATATGCTGCGAAAAGTTTACAAAAACTTTCAAAGGGGCATAAATCAGCAAATATTTGGTGCACTGTAACCTCGAAATAATATGTGCTGCTCCAAATCACCGTGTAACTATTTATGAAGTTTCAGCTTGATCGGATGTAAACTGTAGCAGGATTTAGCCAAAAACAAAAAAAATTAATAGAAATTTTCAAAGGAGTTTAACTCTGCTAATATTTGGTGGACTATAACCGTGAAACAATATGCGCTGCTCCACATCATGGTCTGACTACAGTACGGCTCAGGTAAAAGAACCATTTTTTTTTTTTTCATTTCACGGATCAATTTTACAATCCGCGATTTTCCGCTGAATGGTTTGGAGTAAACCATTCCGAGTGAAAAAGTTTTACTCGAAGTTATGCACTCGATATTCCGAGGACATTCAGCGGACCTCAGTGTACCCATGATATTCGGAGTGTTTGCGAGTATTGTGAGTGGCGAAAGAGTATTTTGTACAGGTAAGTTTGACCACTCAGAGCATTCTCTCACATGACGATAATCAAACAAAAATGAAGTTTTTTAAAAGTAAAACATATTTTAACGAGTAATACTTAACCTATAGATAATGTGCTATTCTATTCTGTTATTCACCCCCTCCACAGAAAAAACGACCTTTCAGTCGTGATAAAGTCTTAATTCAGAAGGTCCCTTTAAACAGTTACCTGTTTGACGTAGTTCCTCCTGCTCAAATGATCACGTGTCAGTTTCTTTTATGTGTAAAACAATACACAATTAGGAGAAAAGAGCGAGGGAAGGGAGGTGGGACGATAAATACTTATCTATAGGTTAAGTATTACTCGTTAAAATAGGTTTTACTTTTAAAAAACTTCATTTTAACTTCGTAATACATTAACCTATAGATAATGTGCTAGAATTTGTAGAATAGGAGGGAGGATTTCTCCTAAAAAGTTAGTCCCAACTTCTGAATTAAGACTTAGTAAAAAGATTTATTTTTATATATATATAATGAGGACATAATTAGTGCTTAAGGCAATAATAAGATCCTTTAACCAAGGATAAAGTAATCCAGGGTTAAGATATATACTTAATAAAGATATAATATAATTAGTACCTCTCTAGTATAGCATCAGGTCTAGGGGGGCTGTTGACGCTGTCTACACATCCATAGCTGATTGCTGTTGGCCCCCCAGCACTTTTTGGGCCACTACAATGGGGCCCAAACTTTGGAGATTCTGTGCTTGTTGAGATATGTCTCTGAGATAGAATTTGGCAAAAGTTGATGAACTATTCCAAACCGCTGCTTGAAGTATATCATTGAGAGGAATTTTGTTGAAGAAAGCCCAAGAAGAGGAAAGAGCTCTAACTTCATGAGCTTTGATTTTAAGGAAAGAGATATCTCGTTTAGTGAGTTTCCTATAGGCAAGTTTAACAGTGTAAGATATCCATCTCGAGATAGTATCTTTAGAAATATCCTTATTGCCTTTAATAGGAAGAAAAAGTCTAGTTCTATTTTGGCGATAAGAGCTAGTCATTTTGAGATAGAATTTCAGAGCCCTAATGGGGCAAAGAAGTCTGTCAGTATGTTCCCATTTACATATTCGAGCAAGACTAGGAACAACAATAGGATCTGGTTTAACAGAAGGAAGCTGGTTTTTGCTAAAAAACCAGATTTAAGAATCAAGGAAACTGAACCATCAGATTGATTAAATCTTAAATGTTGTGAATCCATAGCTAGAGCATGTATTTCACTACACCTTTTAGCAGTGGCAAGAGCTAAGAGAAAGGCTGTCTTAATAGTAACGTGAAATTTAGAAGCCTTATCAAGAGGTTCAAAAGGTGTTTTTTGTAGACATACTAAAACCCACGATAAGTCCCATTTAGGTGTAAGAGATCTTTGTACTGGTCGTTGAAGTTCAAAGGATCTGATAAGTTCAGATAAAACTGGATTAGATCCGATTCTATTACCAGTTTTGAATTTTAAAGTGTTAGAGATCATAGATCTATAACCTTTAATAGTACTAATCTGACACTTCTTTTCCGAAAAAAGAAAGATTAAGAAATTGGCTATAACTGTAATAGGGGCCGAGATCGGATTAACCTTTTTTGTATGACACCAATTAGAGAAGATGGTCCATTTTGCATCGTGGACTTTTTGTGTAGATGCTCTTCTTGATCTGGAGACAAAATCTGCAACGTTTTGTGAAAATTTCTTATCTCTGATTGATTGTTTGATAACTCCCAAGCGTGAAGGTCGAGAATTGGGAGGTTTTGATGTACAAATCTTCCTTTGGATTGAGTCAGTAGTCTTGGAATTAGTGGCAGACGAATCGGAGCTGACACTAATAGAAGAAGAAGTTCTGAGAACCACTGTTGTTGTGGCCAGAACGGAGCTATGAGAACTATTCTGCACTGATGTTGTCGGATTTTCTCTAGAACAGCAGGTATCAGAATAAAAGGAGGAAAAGCATATGCATGAAGATGATTCCAGTCCATGGACAGGGCATCTATCGCTAGTGCTTTGTAGTCTTGTACTGGAGAGACATATAATGGGAGTCTGTGGTTGAATCTTGTCGCAAACAGATCCACATTTAGGAAGTTGAGCATCTGGAATACTGAATTCGCAACTGTTTGATCCAGAGCCCATTCTGTCTTGATAGGTTTGTCTAGTCTTGAGAGGCGGTCTGCAAGAATGTTGAATTTGCCTGGGATGTGACGTACTCTGATAACTATGTCTTGTTCCAGGCACCAATTGAGTATTTTCCAAACTTCTACGCAAAGATTGGGGGAATGAGTGCCACCCTGTTTGTTGATATATGAGACCACCGTTGTGTTGTCTGTGGATATCATGATGCAAGAATGGTGAATAAATGTTTTGGCTTGTTTCAGTGCTAATCGTATGGCCATCATTTCTAACATATTGATATGGAGCTGGGATTGGTTTTCTGTCCAGCGACCATGAAAGGACAGTGTTGTCGGCTCTAAATGAGCTCCCCATCCGTAATGACTGGCATCCGTATAAAGGAAGAATTCGGGGACTGGAGGATGGATAGAAGTCCCTGTCTCGAATCGAATGGGGTTTATCCACCATTGTAAGTGAGATCGAATCATGCCGTTTATCGAGATCGAGTGATCGAGAGGAAGAATATGAGGTTTCCAGAGAGACAGCAGACACATCTGAAGAGGACGTAAGTGCAGTCTGCCCAGGAGAACAAGGTCTGCTGCAGCACTGAGTTTGCCCAAAAGAGAAAGGAAAGTTCGTGCCGATACATGTTTTGCTGACATTATTTTCTAGATTGTTAGAATTAGGTTCTGTACACGATCCGCTGGAACCCTGACTAAATTTTGTTGCGTCAGAAATTCCATACCTATGAAGGTGAATTTCTGAGCAGGAAAGAGATCTGACTTCTTGAGATTTGGCAGAAAACCTAGGCTTTGAATAGTTTGAATGCAAATCTTTGTCTGAGTAATCAGACGGTTGTGAATCAGATTTTTTATCAGCCAATCGTCTAGGTATGGAAAAACTGATATGGCACGTTGGCGTAGAAAAGCTGCAATAACGTCCATCAGTTTCGAGAAAATTAACAGACTTAGGGACATTCCGAACGGTAGGGCCGAAAAGTGATATACTTGATCTTCGTGTACAAAGCGAAGATACTTCCTGGATTGACGATGTATCGGCACATGTAGATATGCATCTGTTAAATCTATGGAAACAGCCCAATCGTTGAGTCTCATCGCTTGTCTTACCGATTTGACTGTTTCCATTTTGAATGCTTGTTTCTCTATGTAACGGTTTAATAAAGACAGGTCTAATATTAAACGAAACTTTCCGTTCTTTTTTGGCACAAGGAATATCCGGGAATAAAAGCCAGGAGTTCCCGGATTCTGTACCCTTTCCACTGCCCGTTTGTTGAGAAGATTTTCGATCTCTTCTCTGAGAAACGGGGAGGAGGATTGACTCATTCTGATCGGAACAGATGACAAAGGAGGAATTTTGATGAATGGTATCCTGAATCCGTTTCGTACGATAGAGAGGACCCATTAGTTGTCTGTTTTTTCGGCCCATTTTTCTGCAAAATGGGCCAATCGTCCTCCCACTGGAATGTCCGTGAGCGGAAGAGCAGGCAGTGGAAAGGGCGGGCCTTCATAATCTTGCGGAGTAAGAGGCAGGTTTAGAGGAGGGGAACTGACGGATGTTACCAGTCCTCTTGATATTATCTTTCTTAGTGTGAGAAGATGAGCTTTGAGGAATATTTTTGGACCTATACGACTGCGTAGGTTTAGGTCTGGATGTTGTTTGTTTAGCAGGATATTTAGGTATCTTGAAAGCTCTGCTCTGCGAAGGAGGCTTATAAGAATGAGATTGTGACTGAATGGATGTAGAAGCTAGAAACCTTTGCTGTTGAGCTTCGAAGTTTGATTTAGCTATTTCTTTTATCCTGCCGTCAAATAAGGATTTTGAGTTAATAGGAGCGTTCCTTAACTCGTATGTGGAATTGTCGAGTAGTAGTTTAGACGAAGCTAGGGCTGCGTCCCTCCTAGCTTGGAATAATTCAGTAGTTAAAAGTGTAGACATGGCAGTAGCATGTTTAATCGATTTGGCTACGGCCTCCAGAAGTCTGGAAAGGGCCGCAACCGACATCGATTCCTGTTGTAATGAAAGGAAGGCAGCTGAAGAAAATAGATCAGCATCAGAATTAATAGCGACTAGTTTTCTAGCCTTCCTTTCCCATGCTTCTAGATTCTTCAGCGGAATAGAAGCTCTTCCTTTACTAGAAATGTCTAGGAGAGACGCATCCGCTTCTAATTGAGGGATATTATCAGTTGGCAAATATTGGTTTTGGCTCTTGTAGAATTTAGTCGGAGCAAGAGCCGAAACCAAGCTTTGCGGGCAAATCCAATCTCTTGAACATTTGTCCGATTCTAGTCTATTTTGAATATATTTTGTTGTATTTTGTACTAATTTGGATTGTGGGAGGACAAGTAATGGAGTGGAACGAGACTCCATTAATTGTTCGATCCCAGAGAGAGGTTTTAATGGAGCTTGATCCTGCTGAGTTTTGGGGCATAACTCAGGAGGAAGAAGCCGGAAGACCTCGTTAATCGCACGATCAAATGACCAGACTTCGGATTCAGTTTCCGAATCTGACTCCTTGTTCTGTTGAGTGAGATTCGGTTGAATCTGATCGTAATTAATAGGTTGATTAGTGATTGGACTAAAATTAGTCTCCTCAGGTTGTATTAGAGTTGGCGTTTGAACAACCCGGGGAGATTTATGAGCCCTTGTATATCTACCAATGTCAAGTTGAGATTGGGAGGAATTTGATGAAGAAGAAGGCGTCATCGATCGTCTTCTTCTCTTTTTATGAGAGTGCTTAGATCTCTTTGAATTTTTCTTTCGCCGAGAAGAACTCAAAGAGTCTGATCTGGAAGTAGAGATAGAAGAAGAGGACGATCGATGTCTTCTTCTCTTTTTAGATTTATGCTCTCTTTTTGACTGATCTTTCCTTGAAGGTCTGGAGATAGATAAATCAATTGAATTAGGAGGCTCAATCATTACACTCGGATCTGAGACCTGCGAAAAATCAGGTTCGAGTGGAATAATCTGTCTAGAGGAAGAAGCTGGATTAGGAAGTTCTAGTCTTTCAGAACGTTCGTAACCAGGAATTAAAACATTGGATAGTCTGTGGACACTACCATGTGAAATATGGCTACTTATCGATGGAGCGTAGCTTTGTACAGGCACATTTATAGGAATATAACCAGGCAGAATTTGTGTTTGTAGGTCATACGTGAATGACTGTAAACCAATGCCTGGTTGACTGGAGCCTAGTTGACTGGTGACTGGTTGACTGGTGATTGGTTGACCGGCGACTGGATGACCGGTGACTGGATGAACGGAGATAAGTTGCCCAGTGACTGGGTGACTGGTGACTGGTGACTGGATGACCGGTGACTGGTGGGCTTAGTGCCCGGTCAGACTCTAAGTCCGCCAGGCTGCCACCTTGATGGGTCCTGCCCCGAGCAGTAAAGCTATGAGGGGCGGTGCTCCCATCAACTGTCCCGTTGTCAGTTTGTGTTGAGGTTTTACGGCCCAGTCAACCCAAATGGGGTCATGTCGAGCGCGGTCAGTTTACCTAACCACACGTTTACTGGGCAGGCTTAGTCCTCTAAGCGGATAACCAGTATTGTGCACATTCTTTCGCCAGAAACTGACAACTGCCCTTCTTGAATCAGCGGAAGGGAGAGAATGACCGTAGAAAATATTTCATGATCAATCTCCACGAAAGAATGTTGCCGACCTCGGCTGGGGTTGAACCCGCGACCTCCTGGTCTCCAGTCGGACGGCGCATCCAACTGAGCCACCGAGGCCGGCTCCCGTTGTCAGACATGTCTGACTGGGACTTCTTGGATTTCTTTGATTTCTTCTGTTTTCTCTTCTGCGTCATAACTGATTTTCTAGTAGCATGAAGGCGTCTTCTTTCTGCTAGGTTCCAAACTTTTTCTGTCCAGGAACTACAAATATAACATGGAGAGATACATGTGCAAGAATTACAAGTTAAACAAGATAAATGTGTATCCCATTTAGCTTTTAAATGATCACAGTTGCCGCGGGCGAAATGCATCGAATGACGAGGAAACAAAGGAAGAAATTTAACATTGAGAAAACAAGAAATCTAAGATCGATATTTCGAAAATAAGTACATAGATAGTAGAAGGAGTGAATATAGAACCAGACAAAGTCAAGGATATAAAAATTTTAACCGTGTAGGATAATTTTAATCCATTTTTTCTAACACAGAATAATAATCCTTGAACATTCAAAAAAGAAACTGACACGTGATCATTTGAGCGGGAGGAACTACGTCATACAGGTAACTGTTTAAAGGGACCTTCTGAATTAAGACTTTATCACGACTGAAAGGTCGTTTTTTCTGTGGAGGGGGTGAATGACAGAATAGAATAGCACATTATCTATAGGTTAATGTATTACGAAGTTAAAACTGTTACAACTGCGAATACAATAAATACCCTCTTAACTAGTGCTGGCAGCAGCAGGATCAGACTGCAAAATGTACCCACTTACATAAATAGTTCTGCTTCCGACAACCAACCCTGCAACTGATTTTTTATGTTTCAGCTGCGAGTATCAAAGGGTATATCTGAAAAACAGCTGGTAGCCCCAATGCGCAAGGCCGGTGACGTATTTGGCCCAAAGCCTCGGATGATTTCTAATCGCACAGTTTTAGTTTTGGATTAAGGCTGGTGGTCGCCTGAGTCTTCCTATATTCGTTTTCATGTGTCAGACAAGCACTTTTCTCCAGGCTGTGTGTGTTTTTGTGTGACAGACACTCTTTTCACATGTGCTATCTTGTTGATTCAATGCCTCTTTGATAGCAGAAGCCCCCTTTTAAGTAAATTCATATTGACATGTGCGGTTGCTGCATGCGAGTGAGAATTTCCTGGTCTTTTACCTCAGTACGTCATTTATATTGAGCGCGTGCGGTTGTTGCATGGAAAAATGTCGTTACAGGAATACCAAATATAAATACGTAATTCGTCGATTAGGGGCAGATGTTTGATTCTCTTTGTGATTTTTGTGTGTTTGTTTTGTTTTCTACGGCACATTAAGTAAAAATGACCATGCCGGACCCACTTGTGTGGCCGGACTAGACTAAACCAAAGAATCCGGTACTTTTTCATATGGAGCTTTGTTGAGGCCCATGTTACGTGCTCGAACAATGAATGGGGCTACCCGGGTTATCTTTGTACCTAGGAAGCACCCAAATATATTCAGGGAACAAGGCAGCACTGGGTGATATTTTAAGAAAACAAGGGAATGGACCTAATTTTGGGGGATCGGAATGCGGAAATTTGGAAAACACTTTTGGGACGATAAGACCTTTGTGATCAGTGCAGACTCAGATCAACCTGCGCATCCGCATGAGCGTGGACGATATAACCTTCACACAGACTGTACTATATGATGGAAAAATAAAGATATAAATAAATATATATATTTATTAAAGAAATATCTAAATAACTTTATTTATTAAATAAAAAAAATATATAAAAATCCGACAGGTATTTAGTCAAATTACTCTGAGGAATTTCGTATCACTTTGCGAGAAATATTGCCTCCGGGTACAATATTACCATTCCTAGTAACTTCGCATAACACATACTTTCGGCAGACTTGCGAGTGGTGTCCGCCGAATATAACGTTCACTCCGTTTGATTCCTAGTGTTTTTGGGAAGTTCGCGAAATGGTGATAGAAAGAGTTTTTTGGTTCTTTTACCTGAGCTGTACTGTACAAATCAAGTTTCAGCTTGATAGGATGTAAACTGTAGGAGGATTTAGCCGGAAACGAAAAGTTTACTGAAATTTTCAAAGGGGCATAACTCTACTAATATTTGGTGCACTGTAACCTCGAAACAATATGCGCTGCTCCACATCATGGTCTAACTGTCCATGAAGTTTTAGCTTGATTGGATGTAAACTGTAGGAGGATTTAGTCAGAAACGAAAAATTGGTAGAAATTTTCAAAGGGGTATAACTCTGCTAATATTTGGTGGACTGTAACCTTGAAATAATATGCGCTGCTCCACATCATGGTCTAACTACAAATCAAGTTTCAGCTTGATCGGATGTAAACTGTAGGAGGAGTTGGCCGGAAACGAAAAGTCTACTGAAATTTTCAAAGGGGCATAACTCTGCTAATATTTGGTGAACTGTAACCTCGAAATAAGATGCGCTGCTCCACATCATGGTCTAACTATATATGAAGTTTCAGCTTGATCAGATGTAAAATGTAGGAGGAGTTAACCGGAAATGAAAAGTTTACAAAATTTTTCTAAGGGGCATAACTCTGTGCAAACATTTGGTGGACTGAAACCTCGAAACAATATACACTGCGCCACATCATGGTCTAACTATATACTAAGTTTCAGCTTGATCAGATGTAAACTGTAGGAGGAGTTAGCTGGAAACGAAAAAGTTTACAGACGGAGAGACGGACGGATGCCATATCCCGTAACATAATACGTCCCGTTTTTCAAACTGGCATAGAAAAACAATGCAGGGGAGATGTCAATGAGTGAACTCAAAGCAGAAGGCCAGGTAAGAGCCCCATCAAAAGCTTCTAAAAGTTGAGTTTGACTTGGACCCAGACCACCTGCTTGATGAACCACAAGTGGAAGGCCTGCCCATCCTAATCACCATTGATATGGTTAAGAAGGCTATCTCTCAGACGAAGGCGCCCGAAGCACCAGGCCCATCAGGCATAGTGGTGGCGATGATACAAGCAACTGGTGACATGGGCGCCTCAATGATCTGTGACCTCCCAGCTGCAATCATTTGCGATGGCAAAGTACCCTCTGACTGGGAGCATTGTTTCATTGTCTGCCTCTACAATGTAAGGGGATGCACTTGAAAGGAGCAACCACGGGGGTCTCAAGTTGACAGAAGATAATGAAAGTCCTAGAGAGATTGTGAAGCTTCATCAGATGTTGTCAACTGACGACTCCCAGTTTGGCTTCGTCCTAGGCAGAGGCAAAACAGACGCAATCTTCGGTGTCAGGCAGCTACAAGAGAGGTATGCAGCTGCCAACATGAGACTACATGACTTTTGTAGACATGGAGAAGGCGTTTGATCAAGTACCTTGGAAGGTCATCTGGTGGGCGCTGAGAAAACTTGGTGAGGAGACGTGGATTGTGCAACAGTTGCTGGTGCAGGGGATGTATGCCAGTGCGCAGATCTGTGTTGGTGTTGGTAAGGTGTACAGTCAAGAGTTGAAGCGAAGTCGGTGTTTACCAATGCTAGGTACTCAGTCCACTACTCTTCATCATTGTGCTTGAAGCCTTGGCATGAGTTCTGCTCTGGGGTTCCCTGGGAGGACCCCTACGCAGATGACCTTGTTATCATCGCTGAATCACTTGATGAATGTGTCAGGAGGCTCTTGACTTTGAAACAAGCAAAGGAAGAGAAAGGACTTAGTAAATGCAGGAAAGACGAAGATCATGATCCTACAGAGTTCAAGCGAGTTTCCATGCGCCATCTGTCGCACAAGAGTGGGCAGCAACAGCATCTTCTGCAATGGCTCCAAGCACTGAGTGCACAAGAAATGCAGTGGGTTCAAGCCCTTGACAAAAGACCCTGTTTACAGATGTACAAGGTGCCAGGGATCTGCACACCCCTTGAACGGCAGACCACAGAGAGAAGTCCTGACAATCTAGAGGTGGTAGCTTCCTTTTGCTACCTAGGAGACATGCTCTCAACAGCCAGTGGCGAACTTTCAACCACAACATGTGTGAAAACTGCCTGAAAGAAGTTCAAGGAGCTGCTACCAGTTCTCTCTTCCTGCCACCTCTCTTTCAATACATGTAGCCATGTGTATAGCTCTTGTGTGCGGAGCGCAATGCTCCATGCCAACGAGACTTGGCCACTGACAAAGCCAAACCTCCAACGTCTGCAGCAGAATGACAGGGCAATGATAAGACAGATCTGCAATGTCAAGTCCCAAGACATTGTCACCACCAGGTCTGGAGAGCTACTTGCATGGCTTGGCATTGAGGATCTGGACCTCATTCTGAAGGAGAGAAGGCTCCACTATGGAAATGTGGAACACTCCAATGGTGCAGTCAAGACAGCCTTTGACATACAGGTTGATGGAAAGCATGGGCTGGGAGGACCAAGATAACATGAAAGTAGCTGACAGAGAGGGACTGCAGAGAGTGGAAGCTCTCAGCTATCGACTGTCATGATAGACATAATAGTAGATCTGGAGTGAGATCAGCCATGCGTGTAGCAAGCCAGCTACCTGGAAGAGGGCCAACTGTTGTGGATGTTGCCCCTGTACCTGCATGTTAATCAAAAATAGGATGAATTTGATGATAATGATGATGGTATGAACACTGTGTGTTTTGGCAGCCTTTTATTGCTAAATATCGAGTAAATACCAGACTAAAAAATAATCCAAGAAGGAATGTTCATTAGCATCTATGTTTGCTTATCGCTGTATTACTTTCAAGCGTTTTTTTTTTTGTTTTGTTTTTTTTTGTTTTTTTCAATGTGTGCAGAGAATAAAGTTTTATGCACCAATATGAAGCAAAAGGCACTTGGTGTAAAGACCGGAACACACTAATATATTATTTAAAACACTGAAATTGCGTTTCAACTATTTTCTAGACTATTGTACACTTAGATCTACTGTCCTTTCGACATCTCTCAGAACGTTTTTGCTTGGCATTTTATCTGAAATGAAAATATTTTGTTCTGATTGAGCATATTTTATCAAGAACCAGTTGTTGTTTCTGTTTCTGTGTTTTGTTCTCAAATATGTACCCTAAACTTTAATTTACGGCTGAAAATTGGTCTGACCTATGCAATTTTTTTAGTAAAGTGATTTTTTTTAATTTTTGTCTAAGAAAATTATTTTTTTACTTTTCTTTGCTGAATTTAGATGACTGGTGTTTCACAACAATACTGTGAAAATTTCAGAAAAATTGAACAAGTGGAACTTGTTGAAAATCTGCCTTCAATTTGCCTACCCTAAGATTTCTGCATAATTTGCAGTCATTTTTAGTTACAGTTATTTGGCTTCTTTCGGGTAAGGTTTTGCTTCATAACGATTTCCAAATAATCAGCTGAACAAAACTTGATTTTTTGGGGCTGATACAGAGTACTTTCCTTCCTTGAAATACCACACTAAAGAATTTGTCATCAGGGGTCATCCTAGAGCTTCCAGAGAGGGAGAAGTTTTGCAACAATTTCAGGATTTCGGGGAGAAATTTTTGGTCCAAATTTTGGATTTCCCTATATATTCTATACTTCACTTCTCCCTCAGCTCAAGATAGGGAGGTCAGCCAGCTTAGGGAGACTTCTCCCAAATCGCCCTCTAGGATGACCCCTGGTCATTCGCCTTTGATTATCTGCCCTTGCGATGACTGTGAAGTACACCACTAATTTGGCTAGTTCCAAACAGTTTTGATAGTTCCAAATAATGAATGAGGGATCTGTAAAACATCCCGCAGATAATGCAACAGCCTCTATCTATTCTTTTATTAACTTGTATTATGTGTTACAGAGAAAAATAATTCAATATAAAGACATTCGTCACAAAGGAACAGGCTCACAAATACCTTAAAACCGGCCCTTTATGTCAAAATCGCATAATTCATGGCATAATGATTTTCGGCATCCTTGCTGCAAAATTTAGCGCCTATCTTCTAGAGTTAATAATCTTTCCAATGTAAAAATATTTCAATGAAGGTTAAGAAGTTGCAAGGAGTATCTGCATAATGTCCTATTTTACCCCCTTCTGAAGCCCCAAAATAAAATAAGGTTGCAGTGAAATTATGTGTTTCCACTGTTAATTTATCCAATTGTAGCAGGTGTTTAGGGCTGTATGATGTCCCCGAAAATTATCCCTGTACTTTGTCAAAGTGCAGATAATATAAGAACCTGTCTTCATGGTTTATAACGAAGTAAGATTCAGCTCAGCCCACTCAGCCATAGACTGGCTAACTCAGCCTCAGCGACAGATTAGCTAGTCTTGAAAGTTTTGATAGGTAGAATACTGTCTAGACAGCAAACGACAACAACGGTGCTGATCAGACTGCACAGATGTACAAACTATGTGTCTTTGTTGTTCATATATGGCATAAAGCAGGTTATCTCATGATGAGGCTCATATTTTCGCTTTGAACGTGTGTCAGGTATGTCAGATTCTTTTACACACACTTCATCAAGATCTACATACCTTTAAACACAGTGTGCACCTTACCCAGAACTGACTAAATAGGATGCTCAAATTAGCGATCGATTAATGGTTTAAAACAGGCACTTTGTTCAAAATCCTTGCAGGGAGCATTTAAGCATATGTTGAAAAATATGTTCCACCCAATAGTTGAACAAAAAAATGTTATAGCTGACTGTCTACTTAAAAAATATCTAGGGGAATGTTATTAACACATTTATAAAATTTATGTTAGGCTTAGGATTGCTAGGCGAAATCGGATCATATTGAAAAAAATTTTTTTTTTTTTCAAAAGTAGTGACTAGATTAAAATTTGTTATACAAAGGTAGTTATGACAAATGGTTTTGCATTAAGTCATGACAAAAGTTTGCAAATTTCCTTCTTCTATGTAAAGCACCAAGAAAAAAAAAAAAAAACGACTTTCTGAAAAGTTGTTTGATCTCAACATGTCTCTTCACAAAATATCAAGAGAGGATTAAAATCTGTTTACTTCGCATTTAAATCAATCCAAATACAAATTTTTCAAAGTTCAAATTCCAAAGGAAATGAAAGCTAACTGAATTTACATCCTACTGGAAAAAAAAGATTAAATGTGCACAAGATTAGCTGCCTTTGTCACAACTTCAGAAATTCCGTGACATAGCTTTCGTTGTCTGCTAAATGTTCCCGGGGTTTTTCCTGTCACTGTTACCGCGTTAGTTTACACTGTGTTTTTTGGAGATGCAAAGCAGGTTTTTATGACAGCAGCATACAGAGACAAAATTTTAAGGTAATTTATTCATTTATCTATTTCAATACGCCATAAATATACGGTGTAGTTTATTGCATGCATAAAAAAAAAGGTTTTACTGGAGCTGCTCTGAAGCGGTAAAATGCACTTGGATTTTGTTTCTTAGAAGAAAAAAAAAAGAATGAGTGCAATCATACATAGATATGAATGAGGATCTGAATGTTATGTTAAAGATATGATGATTTTTTTTTTCTTGGAGAAACGCTTAATTAACAGTTTCTTCGCCCAGGGTATTGTTTGTGTTGAGATTTTACGGCCCAGTCAACCCAATGGGGTCATGTCGAGCATGGTCAGTTAACCTAACCACACGTTTACTGGGCATGCTTAGTCCTCTAAGCGGTTAACCAGTATTGTGCACATTTTTTGGCCAGAAACTGACAACTGCCCTTCTTGAATCAGCAGAAGGGAGAGAATGACCGTAGAAAATATTTCATAATCAATCTCTAAGAAAGCATGTTGCCGACCTCGGCGGGGGTTGAACCCGCAACCTCCTGGTCTCCAGTTGGATGGCGCATCCAACTGAGCCGCTGAGGCCTCGCCCAGAGTAAAATTTGTTTTGAATAATAATAATAATTGTGCGCAATGAAGTCACAAGTGTGGTGGCCGTGGCGGTTAAATCATTGGCACTGCAATCTGGGTGACGACAGTTCAAAATGCAGCAAGTGCATTTTCTTTTTTAATTATTACTTTTATACAGGTTTTCTGTCTCAGTTTATTTCATAAAACACATTTTATTTTGTCTAAATGAGAGAAAAAAAAGGAAAAACCCTCTCTGCAGAAATATTTGTTTTTCTCCATCAGTTGAGGATTCCCAGTAGATTACTGATGCCCTCCCAGGGATTATGGGAATAAGGGGAATAATGTCATTTATTTCAGGGGAACAGAGGCACACGAGTATAAAACTGAAGAGAATGGGGGAATAAATGTAATTTTTGGGAGCAGGGAACATAGAAAATTAAGATTTTGATTTTGGGAAACAAGGGAAAATGCTGAAATATTTCAGTGGAACAAGAGAACAGGTAACCCCATGGGAGGGCCTCATTATTCCATTATCCACTGCACCTATCTATGTTCTAGTTCAGAGAATGGGAGATGGGTGATGAGCATACTCCTGTGATTAAAAGTATCCCATTCCACAGAAATTTGACGGACCTCTTTGGTTGAAGGCAACTGCCTTGCTCTATCTTACATACCTTTAGTCAAGAAGTCGAGAAGCAGCAGTGATTTTTTAAGGCATGCGTCCTGCGTCCTGTACGCATAATTTCGTCAGAGGACACAAAAAATTAGCCTCGGTGAGTCCCGTGGACTCATAAAAAATCTAGGATGTATGTACGTTTTGCTTCTTGAAGTCTACTTTCATTTTTGGAAAAAGCGAATGCGCAAGCGGTGTTTCAGTAAAGTATTTGGTAAAAGCCAGTACTGAAAGGCGTCGTATCTCTACGGTACACTGATTTTACCTATAGAGTCAAATAATCAATACCAAGTTGTCCAGTATTGGAGGAAACCATAGCGGATACTAAAGTATTGGTTTTTAGTCTGATGAGATCTTTTATCGTAACACCGTTTGACCTTGCAATTGTCAACAGGAAACAGCGATCGTTTTTTGTTGTTTGTTTTTTTTTTTGTTTTTTTTGAAAGAAGAAAAAGATGCACCCTAAAAAGATAATAAAACTAGATCCCAAACAGCAAACGCTGTTTGGTCTGCTAGGTCAGCAAATCAGACCGACACGGACAACAAAGTCTGAGACTGCCGATGATGGCGATTGAGATAACGAAAACCCCCAGTCCCAAACTGAACCCACAAAGCATCAGACAAAAATGTCTCTGCTTTGTATCACGGTCAAGTCAAAACAGACAAAATGTCTGTCCTTAATCATGTATCACAGGTATTTGATCATCTGTCACTAAAACTGAAGATTTATGAAAACATTTTCATAAGCCTGTGGGTGAAAACATTTTAACACTTCACTTTTAATTGACAGTGGTATTATAGTTTCATATTTCTCAGGAAGTTTTCTGGAAAGAATTAAAACAACTCAGTCACCACTATTTACTTTTATTACACATCCAATTGAAATACCAAGAAAGTAATTATAAAACACTTACAGAAGTTTAAATGAAAAATCTAGGACGCAACAAAATATTTCATCACAAGTCCCAGGCTGGATGCATAGTTTCAGTTTGGGATGCATGAATTCTGGACCTAGTGAGTCCCAGGACCCATAAAGGCAAAATTGTAAAAACATCACTGAAGCAGTATTGCAACATTAATGCCTACCTAGTTTTCTGTTGTTTTTTTTTTTTTTGTTATTGTTTTTTTTATTCTACTTATTAGATTAATATGCCTCTGCCAAGCAGGCATAAGACTTTAGTCCAAATTTGCCTCAATGTTTTGAATCCCAGAGAAGGACTTTAAAGACCAATGACAAAGTTTTTACTGTTTCAATGAAATTGCTATATAATGATAGAGCCTTTTGTCGAAAACCGCACCAAAAGGCCAACCCACTGCAAAGTTAAGCCTGCTGCAGGTAAATAGCACATTTTACACATTCGAAAAAACTCCATTGCTATAAAATACAACCAACAATACTGTTTTTATATTCCACCAATTGGCCACAATGCAAAATTTTATTTAAAGATAAAACTTCACAACATATCTTGAATAGGGTTTCCTTCAAATGGTTTTATGAAAAAAAAAATCGAAACTGTTGACTGCTGTACCTTTGAGGCTAGTATAAGGGTTTTAGGGATGTGGTATATTTGCCTTTTTACTTCAAGGGGTATAGGATATTTGACATTTTACTACCAGGGATGTGGTATATTTGAAACCCAGTTTGGTACTTTTATGGATACTTAAAAAATTAAAATATCGATATTGCACGAAATATACAAAAAGGACATAGCAGATTCGTCAGTTGGCTTCCAGGGATACAGGATATTGATGACCCCCCCCCCCACCCCACACCACCACCACCACACACCCCTACCCTCCCCCACATCATATACAAGTCTCATCTTTTCTCATGCAGGCAAATGAATATGCGCTCTCTTTTGCCTCTGGGCAACTGGACCTGTCTCAGCCTATCAACACGCTGGGGCCATGCAAGCAGCCAAGAATTCTGCAAGATTCCTGGGTTATGTACTATGTATAAAGTCTTTAGTGAGACCTTCCCAGAGGTTTTAGGGAACATGGGAACATGCTCATTTCCTTTCAGGGAACATTGGAAAATATTCTAAGGTAACAAGACTAATTTTTGGGAACAGGGAACATGGAAATTTTGAAAACTGCTTTTAGGGAACAAGGAAACATGGCCAATTATTTTTAGGGAACATGGTAGCTCCTGGGAGGGCCTATTTAGTGGGGTTGCTTTGCACGCATCTAGGCAGCGCCTAATTTACATATTAATTAGAAATTAAAAAATATACAGCCATGTAGGCTAATTCTGCGCATTGGTTAATCCTGCTCATTCAAATAGTTTTGAACAAACATCAAATACATTCCATTTTTGTACATCATTTTAATACACTGATGGAATGGAAGTATAAAAAGCATTTTTAAATGGCAAATTCAAAATATTTGTCAAATGATTATGAAAACACGTTTATGTGAAAAATAACACAGGACTGTGTGAAAATCGCTATTTTCAACAAGACTGTCGCAAGAAAATATGAACTTTATTATTCACATTTCATCAACTGCCCTGGCCTACTTAAATGTGTTTTCCAAGAACCAGATCATAGCAGTATTATAAAATAAGGAAGTGATTTACTCCAGGTGCGCAGAATTAGCAGAATATTTTAATGTCTCAAAAACACAACGGTAGCATAATTGATGGCCTCCACTGACAACAAATTAAAACTAGAGATGAAAAAAGGAAGTCCAATTGGCTCTACATTGGATAGGCTCTGAAGTGTCGCTAAATTGCATTTTCTTTTTTTCTCTGTATTGAAATTATGACCTGCACAGTAGCTTAAGTGCGCAGGATTGGTTGACAGCACTGTAATTGTGTTCCAGTAAATGCCAGTGTGTTCAGGTGGTTCTCCTTCGAATCTATCCAGCAAGTTACAGCCGTTGGATAAGCAGCTCAGAACAGCAAACGCACACTTAGAAATGAGATCACTACCGCATATCAACATACTCAAT
This sequence comes from Anodontia alba, assembly GCA_964016985.1. Taxonomy (NCBI): domain Eukaryota; kingdom Metazoa; phylum Mollusca; class Bivalvia; order Lucinida; family Lucinidae; genus Anodontia; species Anodontia alba. The sequence goes on along the minus strand of OZ024830.1, from coordinate 62,041,370 downwards.
AGGGCTAACCAGCAAAAAATAAAAAAAAAAAGCCCATTGATGAAACGACACCGTTTCTAACGCACACTGACAAACGGCGAAAATGAGCAACCCATAAAATTGTTTCAAATTACTAGGACCTTGTGATATCTGGTATGAGAGAGCCTTGATGAATTTCTTCGCTGACATTCTCTGATTTTTACCAGAGATCCGGTTCAGTCGCACACAAATTAGATTGCTTTTCGCACGTGCAAATGTGTTGCAAACTGACAGTATGATAAGCACTACATTACGATTGTTTTGATTGGTGAATTCTGCAGGAAACCCCAGAAATTGTATCCAATCAAACGATTCGTAATGAAAAGGTCTAGCCCGCCAGTCTATTATGGAATTCCGTAAATTTGGTAAAATCTACAGAATAAAAGCTAAAAATTTTATAAATATTTGGTTTCTAGATATTTATCCTTTGATCAAATTAAAATTTACTCTATATAATGACCTTTCAAAGATTCGTATTTTATACGAATACACTGGTTACTTCACAATATCAACTGTAACATTGCATTGTGGGATATAACAGAATTTACTGTTTTGATGAAGATGATCGAATTTTTTGCTTAGAAGTTTTTCTTGCATTACAGTGTTTCTGGTTATGCATTTATTACCTGACTCTTTCAGTGCACTTACTTTGGGTCTGAGCAATAAATCCGTATGCCTTGATCTTGTTAAATTATTATTAAATCATGGAATACGACAGAAAACTTCTTTCTAGTGAGCACATTTTCTATTTTCATAGCAGTTTGAGATTTTGGAGAATAAAAGAAACTGTAACAGAACATGCCACTACTAACTGATTTCTCCCTTTTATCTTTCAGATTCAAACGGAATGTCCTCACGGTCAGAACAGAAGAAGCACAACTACAAGCTGATCATTGACCCTATGATACACCAGCGGGGTGGCCAGAAAATTTACAGATTTGATGGAATTGATCCAGCAGTAAGAAATAGATCGGGTGACAGAAAGTTTTACACTTTGGACCAGTTTAAACCCAAAACTGTCATTGCTGCTTGAAATTGGAAAATGTCAGTGACAGTGTGATAATATGAATGCATAAAATTTTAACAGACCAGTTTGGGTTTATGTGGAACAGGGGAACAAAGGAACAAGTCTGAAAATGAAGGGAACAGGAGATCAAAGGCAGTTTTGGGGAATAAAAAAATTAAATCCATATTTGATTTTGGGGGAACAAGGGAAAATACTGACTAATTTGAGCAAGGAACAGATGGTCCTGTTCCAATGGGAGGGCCTTGTTTATGCTGGCTACCAAAGTGATTTTTCTGTGACACTGATTTTCATTAATCTAGTTAAAAGCATGTCATTTAATGTACACATTGCTGTCAGCTAGTGTTGTGCCGATTAATCAAAAACTTATTGGATGAGTCCAATATCTGCAGTTATCGATAATTTTTTTTTCACTATCGATTATTTGAAATTCTATTTTTAGAAATGTCACAAAGGTCACATAATGAGACCTACAAGTTAAGGGTTATGAAAGACTCATTGACTACAAACATGACTGCAATGCTTTGTCTTGAAACAACCTATATCTTAAATTATCCTAGTTATGCTATTATATGCTGTTGCATTTTAAGTAATATAGAAACGGAAAGCGCATATGCTATAATGATTTATTATTTGACGCCATTTATGGGATATCCGATTGTATAATCGATAATCAATCAGTTTTACTTTCCCGGTAATTGATTGTGATTTTCTTCTCTGTTTCCCAACACTACTGTCAGCTGTATTATGCAAACTGGCTGATCTTAATACACGTATGGAAAAGTGCCTATTTATAAAACATGGAACATAATTTATGCAACAACTGTTCCCTGTTTTAATATTTCACTTTTTTTTTTTTTTTTTTATACTTTATTATCATGTGTTGAGTACTTCATTGCTCTTGTGTTTTAGATATGGCTTACTTTCCATCTGTCAGACAAATTATTGAAATGTCCTAACTTAAAATTTTTGGAATTTTTATTGGACCATGACAGTGATTTTTTTACCTGCGCATCCCGAGTCCCATACTCACATTTTTTGCATTGGGACTCATATTTTAAATCTCAGTGAGTCCCCAGACTCACAAAATCATAGCGGAAAGTTCTGTAGTGGATGCAGTTATTTTATGGTAGGACTGTCTTTATAAAGCCCAGGCAAGTCCTGGGACTCGTAGGTATAAAATTGTAAATAAATCACTGCCATGATAAAGAAGTATTTTGTGCACAGGGTTTCTGGTGCTAGATGCCCCTCTCTGGAGAGTAATATTCTGGGTCTGAACCTGCTTTTTTGGCAAGAGCCAAGCACCGTTCATCAAATCAAGGTAATACAGGGGCACTGGCCAAAAGTTTCCAGGAGCCGGCATTGCATATGCTTTTTTCTGCAGGTTTAAAAATGGCAGTTAGATAACAGCATACTTTGTTCAGTGGCAGGAAAGAAGCAACCTATAATTGTTTTGTCATGGAAACAGCCATTTTTTAACCTAAGAAAGGGTGAAATCCACTGTAACATCGCTAAAACATGATGCTGATTTTGCAGAAATATGCTGAGTGAGATGCCGTATAAATTATAATGAACAATATAGATGTTCGATGTGTGCTTTAGTGATAAAATTTATCATCGGCAATTTTTCATACAAAGAACACTATATATAGGTGAAACCAGTAACCTACACAATATAGAGTATCAGGGTTTTAAACTGAGGGTCCCAGGGACTCCCTTTTCTGAAATTAAGGGGTCCTTTAATAAGATTTAGGGGTTTGTCATTTAAAGCAGTTAAACCTTAATGTGCTAATTACAACTACAGCAGATGACACATTTTCAGAAAAAAAAAAGATGTCATTTCATGTGAATTGTCTGCCAGGCAGACAATTCACACGAAATGTCGTCTTATTTTCACTGAAAAATAAAATCAATTTTAGAATGTCGTCTGTACAATTTGCTTTAGTATAGTGCTTTAAGAGTTTTAAACTAATGTCCAAATACATGTATTGATAATTATTGCCCTCGAGATCGCAAATATATTAAAATATGAAGCCATAGATAAAGAAAATTAATTTTGGATTGACCATATGCATCACTAATGACTCTTGCCTCTGACTTTTGAGAGTCCAGAACAAGGTTTTGTGGGTAAAAACTGCCAAAATGCGTCAGGGAAAACCCTTGAGTAACATGTCATAACCAGCATTCAAGAGATCCAAACTTTGAAGAATTACTGTTAGCAGAAATAGTGTTTCCCCCAGAAGGTAAAAAGGCCATTGAATTTTTTCAAAAAGGTACTTTAGCATCTGCTACTCCTCAAAAAGGGCATGTTTGGGCAATGAGTAAGAATAAAAAAAAATTGTCATTTTTTTTTTTTTTTTTTTTTTACCAAGTTCTTCATCAAACTTATTGAAATGATCATAAACATGAACATTTTCAGTCTATAAATTACAATTGTTCATGTTGATGTTTGCATGTTCATTCACCTATTCTGCACAACAACTGAACTCTGAGTACAGTTTCAAGGCATTTGTCATTCTATTTCTCAGTGACTTATTTTTCAGTTCAGCATTAGTTGGGTAATAAAACAGATATTTTATGACTGTTTTGATGGAATAGTCAAAACTACTGCCCTCAATATTGTGGACAGTCTGATGCATCAAACTGTCCACGGCACCTCGGGCAGTAGTTTTGACTATTCCACAAACAAGCATGAAATAACTGCATACTATAGAGCTATTGAAATATTGCAACAGTGAAATCACTATTGCCAGTAGCCCAATACTATTACTATTTTACTATCACAATAGCACTGTTACCAAGGTCTTTATTGCAATGCATTGATAAGTTATGTACATGTGTTGTTACATCCCTAACATTCAGATCAAAAGGAAAGTAATGTTACATTATGTTAACTTCCTTGACAACAGACAACATTTTGTCTCTGTTATGAATTTAACATTATATTAATGTAATTGCTTTGAAAATTGATTAATTTCGTTACAAGAAATAAATTTATTTGTGCATCGGTCATCCAAAGAGTAGTTTTTTATTTATGGACCTCTGACCTACTAAATCGTGGGTATATCTCCTGTACTTTAGAATTAAGACTTTGGTTGAACATATATGGCAGCGTCATCTGGTTGATGACTATGGATTGCTCAGCAATACTTTGCCTTTTCTTTTCTGTACATGTATGTTTGCACTATTTGAGATGTACTATGTAGGGTCACCAGCAGGGCCCCTCCTGAAATAGCAGATTTCTTATGAATCCAGTATATAGTGTAACTAGCAGTTTGTTTGTTTGTTTTGTTTTTTTGTTGTTGTTTTTTTTTTTGTTGTTGTTGTTTTTTATGTCTGGACTGAAGTGCAGATCTCAGAATACGAAAACTTTTTAGTCTGTCTGACACCAGTCAGACAAATGATTAATATGTAAATTTCTTAGAAATTTTGCCAGATTCAACAAATCTTATGTAAATTCTGCTTTCAGAACTGTTAGGCAGCTGAAGAAATGACATCAAGGAGATATATATTTTTTTTTAAATGTGTAATTCAGGTGATTGTAACATTAGTTTGACTAAATACATGAAACCTGGATATTTTACTCTAAACTGTTTGTGAGTCTGTGCATCCTTCCATCTGTTACACTTTGGTCAGATTTTACTTCAAAAACCTTTGAAGGCAATCCAATGGCGAAGTATTGATAGAAGGCAATCTTTTTATGCCAAACTTACATGAAGTTATGTATGTTGGGGAAATGGGCTATATGTATGTTTTGTACTAAATTTGGATTTGAAATTAGACAAGCATTAAGAATTGTTAGCTTGGTTTGATTAACCTTAGCTAATTCGATAGATACAGTGCTTGCACTAACTATCTAAATCAGGGAGTCCCAGGACTTACAAGGTCTGATTTGGAAGTCCATCTTATCAAACTTCCAGAAATTTAACCTAAACATTCTTTTGTTCCATTTAGGAAGTAAAACTAAATTTGTACCATTCTGAAGCTAAATTTAACACAAATTCATTCTGATACATGTACTTTTATATAAATGGTGAGGTATGTTTAAAAGTTGGAGTCCAAGACTTCCTGACATCAATTTTTGGAAGTCTCAGAGCAATTTTTGGGAGTCTCTGACTCCCAGACTTCCCTTAATGCTAGCACAGTAGATAACAAACCAATGATCATAAATTTTTCTTGTTTTCCTTAGAAAATAGACTTTGACATTTCAGGCAGATTTGATACAGTTTGCATGAAATGTCTGTCTGTTTTCTGGGAAAATTAAGATACATATTTAAAAAAAAAAAAGGTCTGCTGCAATTTTTATTCATTGTGCTAAATGTTAAGATGTATGCATTGTAAATGGATGTTGCTGAGCACAACTCAGAAAACTGCTACATTGTGCCCAGTGGTCACTGATCCTGTTATTCACTTCACTTATATAAATATTTTCCTTTTATTTTCAGGATAATACTCCCATCCATGTTAAAGATCCCCGTCCACGGTATCTGAGGTTTTGGACTAAGAAAATCCCTGCAGATTTACCTGTTCCAAAATTTAAGGTTTGTAATGATGTGATGTAACTTTTAAAGCTGTAGATCATTTTGTGCAGTGCTCTGCCAAACCCTATAAAGGTGCAGTCCATCCCACTGACCTACACGTGTCACCTTTGTGCTTTTTTGCACTGCCTTCTATTCTATTTCAGTTGCTTTATTATAACCTACATTTAGGAGAAAGTTTCATGTACATGTAAACTGAACCAAAAAAGGCATTATAACTTCATAATACATTAATCTGTTGATATTAATGTGCTGTTCTCTTCTATACTTACATTTTCCACATAAAAAACGGCTGGCGTCTTAATCCAGAAGGTCCCTTGAGGCATATACATCTATGATGTCACCTTTCCCCCTGTTTTGATCACATGTTCAGTTTCTTTTCTATGGAATAAAGAAATAAACAGAATTTGTTTACTGGGTGAAAAAATCTCATTTTATTTCTTTCTCTCCAGAATATTTCTTTCCTGGTATTCTTATGTTCCTTTGAATATTATTCCTTTCCTCTTTTCAAATTCCACTTGCGATTTTCTGATATTATTGATCATCGATCGATGTCGTACATTTTAGCAATTTTGATGATGGCTGGTAGAGGCGATTGCTATCAGTTCAAAGCATCGTGGGCTAATCATACTAATTGTCTTTCTTGTTATTCTTGTTCCAGATACTCTACTTGTCTGGTTTGTGAAAACAAGTCTTCATCTATATGGAATTTAGCAGACAAACAAAGATTGTACTGCTCTAGATAATCAACAATTGCTAAGAAGAAATATGCCAAGAAGAAGAATAATGTCAGTTCGGTTTTATCCAATGACAATTCTACAAAGAATGGGGTAACCACCCCGCATGGCTGTACATGTACTGCCCGGGGTAGACCACAGAGTGGTGACAACTTTACGAATGGGCATATCATTCACAGTATAAGTCCACCAGGCACCGGTCACCAGGCAGTCATGTTGGCCAGTTGCTGGGCACTGGTCATTGAGTGTTGATCACCAGGCACCATTCACACGGCACCACACACCAGTCGTGAGGCAGTTGACTTGTTCACCGGTCACCAGAGTCCAGGCACCAGTGTCAGACAGCAAATAATAGCCACTGAAACTGGGTTGCCGATCATAGACACTCCATGAGCTTGGAACAATCAGTTACAAATGAGCCTCCAAGCTCCAGGAATAATCAAAGAGTGCTACTGCCTTTGGAACCAGATTTCAACACTATGTCCGACCCAAGTACTCATAGAACCTCTGACAAATACTTGGAAATCTAATGCATCTGCTTCTCTTAAGAGACCTAGCAGAAGAGAATACATAGAAAGAGCCTTCCTCCTCATCTTCTTCTTCTTTGTCTTCTCCCAGAAGAAGCAGAGAGTCAAAGGTGTCAAAGCATTCTCATAAGAAAAGAAGATGTCAATCTCCTTCTTCTTCTTTTTATGAATCTGTTAAAGACTATGGTCAGTATCAAAGATAGAGACATCCCTCTCCTTGGGTTGTTAATGTTCATACAACACCACAACCTGATAGAGCAATTATAGAGCAACCACCAGCTGTATTTTTCTTTTTGGATGATAATTTGAGTAAATGTCAATGGATTGTCACCAAACTTGGTGTGTGCATTGACATTTTGGAGATCTGGGTTGAGATTTTAATGGGCAAATTTCATTAATTTTGTGTTAGCTGCCTGTGACAGGTCAATATTTCATTTCCTGATGATAACTTAAGTAAATGTCATTGGATTTTCACCAAACTTAGTGTGTATTGATTTTGTGGAGATCTGCTTTGGGATTGCTGATGGGCAAATTTCATCAATTTTTGACTGAGTTATCTGCCAGCGACATGTCCATATTTTCATTTCTGGACAATATCTTTAGTAAATATAAATGGATATTCACCAAACTTGGTATCTGCATTGATATTGTGGACATCTGCTTTTAGATTGCTAATGGGCCAATTTTGTCCATTTTTGACAGAGTTACTGCCCGCAATACATCCATGTTTTATTTTACTTTCAGGACAATAACTTGAGTAAATCTCAATGGATTATCTTCAAATTTGATATGTGTATTGACATTGTGGAGATCTGTTTTGGAATTGCTCATTTGCAAATTTCATCAATTTTTGGCACAGATATCTGCCCACGACATGATAAAGGGCAGAGTGTTATCGTTTCACATTTTATTTTACATACCTTTCATTTCTGAAATTGGGTTTTTGATAATGCAGTCATAACGATTGATTTCGATGTTTATACACATATTTCTTCTATTGCAATATGATATCATCCCCTGTTTCTCCCTTTCTTCTGTTCTACTCTTCTGTCCTTGTTATCGCACCTGCTTGTAGCAGGGTGTGATATAGGCGTCCGATTTTCCGTCCGTCAGTCCGTCCTTCCGTCCGTCCGTCTGTCAACATTTATGTCGACGTTCAACATTTATGTCAAAGTTAGTATTCTAATCAACTACAAGACTAAACAACCATCAAACCTTGCATAAAACATCTCCCTGACCTTCTGACTTTGCAATATAGGTGTCCGCTTTTCCGTATGTCTGACCATTCGTCCGTCCGTCTGTCAACATTTATGTCGAAGTTAGACATTTATGTCAAAGTTAGTATTTTAATCAACTACAAGACTAAACAACCATCAAACCTTGCATGAAACATCTCCCTGACCTCCGAATTTTGCGACATAGGTGCCCACTTTTCCATTCGTCTATCTGTTCGTCTGTCTGTTTGTCTGTCCATCTCTTAACAGTTCTGTTATGTCGAAGTTCGACATTTATGTCAAAGTTAGTATTCTAATCAACTACAAGACTAAACAACCATCAAACCTTGTATGAAATATCTCCCTGACCTCCTGACTTTGCGACATAGGTGCCCGCTTTTCAATTCGTCTGTCCGTTCGTCCGTCTGTCTCTTAACAGTTCTGTTATGTCGAAGTTCGACATTTATGTCAAAGTTAGTATTCTAATCAACTATAATTCTACAACAACCATCATTCCTTGCATGACACATCTCCCTGACCTCCAGACTTGGCAGGTACATTGACCCAATGACCTTGACCTATATTTTGCACACCATTGACTTTGACATAATTTACGTTGACGTTCCAGATCTTCTCAACTATAAGGCGTACAACTACCAAACCTTGCATAGTGCTTCTTCTAGATGTACAGACTTGGCAGGTACCTTGACCCGGTGACCTTGACCTATATTTTGCGCTCCAGTGACTTTGACATATTTTGCGTCGACGTTCGATATCTCCTCAACTGTAAGGCCTACAACCATCAAACCTTACAAAGTGCTTCTCCTCAATGTACTGACTTAGCAGATACCTTGACCTAGTGACCTTGACCTATATTTTGGCTGCAGTGACTTTGACATAATTTACATCAACGTTCCAGATCTCCTCAAGTGTAAGACCTCTAGCCACCAAACCTTGCATAGTGCTTCTCCTATATGTCCTGACTTGGCAGGTATCTTGACCCGGTGACCTTGACCTATATTTTGCGCTCCAGTGCCTTTTACACATTTTACGTCAACGTTCAATATCTCCTCAACTATAAGGCGTACAACCATCAAACCTTGCATAGTGCTTCTCAATGTACGGACTCTGCAGGTACCTTGACTGGGTGACCTTGACCTATATTTCATGCTCCATTGACTTTTACACCTTTTACGTCACCCTTCCATATGTCCTCAACTGTAAGGCCTTCAACCACCAAACCTTATATAGCACTTCTTCACGATGTACTGACTCGACAGGTACCTTGACCTGGTGACCTTGACCTATATTGTGCACTCCAGTGACTTTGACACATTTTATGTTGATGTTAGGTATCTCCTCAAATATAAGACCTACAACCACTAAACCTTGCATAGTGCTTCACCTCATTGCCCTGGCTTGGCAGGTACCTTGACCCAGTGACCTTGACCTATATTTGACACATTTTACGTTGATGTTTGATAACTCCTCAACTATAAGGCCTACAACCACCATACCTTGCATTGTGCTTCTCCTTGATGTACTGAATTAGCAGGTACCTTGACCCGTGACCTTGACCTATATTTCATGCTCCAGTGACTTTTACACATTTTACGTCAACGTTCCATTATCATTGGGCTGTATGATACGAAAAGTCAGTACTGAAGATCTAGCCATTAGAGGGAATGGGACTGGCCTGGAATATATGTGCCCCACTAGGCACTTTGTCTACATTTTTTTCAACCCAGTTTTCCAAGTAAGCACTGCTAAGAATGAAATAAACTTATTAAATAATCACATTCTGATTGTGGCTCCTGTGACTTTTGCGCCAGCAGGTGCGATGACGCCTTCCGCGGAATTCTTGTTATGCCTTTATTTTGGAGAGGACTCAAAATGACAAACAAAAGTTGACATTTCTTTAAAGATCTCAAAAACAATACATTATTTTCTGGATAAAAAAAGGGAGAAAATGTTAGTCTGTCAGTCATCAGAAATGTCAACCCCTATTTCCAGTGGGAGAAAAACCAAAGAGAGAAAGTATTTTAACATGGATATGGTTTAGCACTTGCCCAGTTGCCGAAAGGGAGTGGAAATTTGGCTGGGCCCCTAAAATAATCCATATGGTCGCCCAGTTGGTGAGTATGATTGTTAGGCGACAGTAATTGTAATTAAGATCAATTGTTTATAAACATGCTGGCCATTTTGTTGCGATTGCACTAAATGAAATATAAAGCGTCTTATCTTGATGAATTAGAATCTGTCATCTCGAAGTCCAACTCTACACAAGGCAGTGTCTGTCGCTTTTTAGAAAACAGGGCTACCCAATACCTTCCACTCTGTTAACTGTTTTGACCTACCCATCTCCTTGTAAATATTATAAAAACATAAAGATTTCATAAGATTCGTGATTTTCATGTAATCTGTGTGTCAACTTCTGGACTATTAAATAGCCACAAAAAAAAAAAAAAAAGCGACCTGTAAAGAACAGAACAACTTTGTTATGTCATTACTGGAGAGTACCGCTTTTTACTTGTACTCAGTATTCAGTCTTACTTTCAGTGATCCTGCATTTTACCTGTAATGACAAAGGAGTTTTCTCCCTTCTAAAATGGCGTCGACCGTGACAGTTCTACTTTCGTTTCTTCTTTGAAACGATTTATCGTTTTGTGCATGCAAAATGTGACGTTACATATCTGACATAACCAAACCTGCAGAGAAAATTTTGGACTGGGCCCCTAAAATTCAGAAGTTAGGAACCCAGCTGGCTCCTCAGAAAAAAAATGCCAGTCCATGTCCCTGTTTTAACCCTTGTCCTGCTGAATAAATTAGGATGCCACGTCCATTTCCAATTTTCAGCCAGTCAGATCACTTGATCCAGTTTGTTGACATAAATTTACATACTTAATGGCAAACAGTATAGATCCAAATCAGTTGGCTTATTCTGGATCTACACTGTTTGCAAAGGCAGGACATATCAGGGTTCAGCAGGACAAGGGTTAAAATGTCTAAATATGCAAAATTTTGCAGATAAAAGTTTGATGCCTTGTTTGGTGATCCTTATAAATTCCTGTTTTGTTTTACAGTTTGACAATTATTATGTGGGTACTCCTCCGCCAAATGAAGTGACTTTCACCAACCTTAATGATAATATTAACAAAGATTTCCTGGAAAATATGTGCAAAGGGTTTGGTAAAATTGAAGAGGTGAAGATCTACTATAATCCAAAAAACAGGAAGCACATGGGAATTGGAAAGGTATGGTTTATATTTGTTCTTCAGTGTGATTCTAAATGCATTCAGCATTCATTTTGGTAGGAGAAATACGCAATTACATCAGTATAATGCTGATCAATTTACTTAGGAGAGCTGTGTAATATGTTTATTCCGTGGCTCCCATTTTTATGTTGCCTGTATGAAAGTACAGGTAGAGCAATAGCAGTCACTATGGCATCAATATTGATGTCAGATGTCGGCATAGGGGTTGGCTTGAATTGGTTAAAGTTTTTAAAAAAGACTGTATCTCCTTATGTCATTCTCTGCCTTCAGCTGAGTTGAATCAAGAAGAGCAGTTGTCAGTTTCTAGCTAAATAATGTGTACAAGTACTGGTTAACTGCTTAGAGGACGAAGCCTGCCCAAGAAAAGTGTGGTTAGGTAAACTGACCGAATCAACATGACCATAATGGGTTCACTGGGCTGTAAAATATCAACTCAGAAAAATAAAAACAATTCTGATAAGAGCTTGAAACAGTTCTGATGAGGTCCATGAATCTTTTTTTTTTTATTTGTTTATTTTTTTTCTGGGTGAAATAAGAACACAAGACAGTGAAATAACTAGTGGTATTTTCTATTTACAGGTGCTGTTTACATCATCGAAATGTGCTAAAGCATGTGCTAATAAATTAAACAACACTTCCAAGATGGGCAACATTATGAATGTCTTTGTTGATACACTTGGTAATATTTATCTTTTTTCCTCCTAGTTCTCTTTAATGACAGGGATATCAAAATAAAAAAAACAACATCATATTTGTACTAATTAAAAGTGCCTCAGTGAGATGCTATTAATGAGTTTCAGTAAAATCTTTTCTGATTGAAATTATCATAGCTACAGGTAAGAGGAGTAGCCACATATTATTTTTCTTGTTTCTCCATGAAATATGTTGTGGGTACACATAAGAAGTGCCTAAGTCACACTAGAGAATCAGGGTTGACAGAAACTAAGTGAACGCACAGTCAAGAAGTGAATGCGCAGTCATTTTCAATGTCTTTTTTGGTAGCACAGGTTTCATCAAAGTAAGTTTCCTAGGAATATTAATTTTTACATTACCAAACATACCAATCCGATTATCATTATAATAATCTAGCCGTACATTGAAACTTAATCTTATCTAATGATTCATGTGATAGTTGTAGTGATTTATTTTCATGCATAGGGGTTTTGAGTTAATTATCGACTAAAGAAAATGTCACTTTTTCTTCAAACAAATGTGCTTTCGGAAATTGTCATGCATCAGTAGCTATGACTGACTGTATTCTTGAACCTATAAAAGCATGATGCCAAATGGCTCAGGTGTACAAAGGTATCTGCATTTTTAGCTCACCTGAGCCGAAGGTTCAAGGTGAACTTTTGTGATTGGTCTTTTTGCGTTGTGAGTCTGTCAACAATTTACTTTAAAGACATCTCCGCCTAAACCGGTGAATGGATTTTGAAATAATTTTACAGGAATGTTCCTTGGGGTCCCTCTACCAAAATTGCCTAAACGGTTCCACTCTGCTAAACAAAATGGCCACCAGAGCTAAAAATAGAAAAGCCTTAAAACAACATCTCCTAGGCCATTGACCCAATTTCAAAATAATTTCACAGGAATGTTCCTTGGGTGACCCTGTACCAAAATTGCTCAAACCATTCTGCTCGGATGAACAAGATGGCTACCAGAGCTAAAAATAGAAAAGCCTTTAAACATCTTCTCGTCTGTAAACAATTTACTTCCAAGACATCTCCTCCAAAACCAGTGAACGGATTTTGAAATAATTTTACAGGAATGTTCCTTGGGGAACCCTCTACCAAAATTGCCTAAATGGTTCTGCTCTGCTAAACAAAATGGTCGCCAGAGCAGGGATTATTCTGGCCCCAGATTTTTGTGAGAGAAAAAATCCCATTTGGACAAAAACAGTGAGAGATTTTCAAATCCAGTGAGATTTTTTCAAATCCAGTGAGATTTTTTTTTCGCTCGCTCAGATAAACCGAGTGAGATTTTTTTTTTTTTTTTTTTTTTTTTTTTTTTGTAAAGGTCAGATTTTGTATCAGAATTGTATGTATTAGTAATTAGTATTATTATTGCTTATTTTGTAATGTACTCTAAACCAGGTTAATAAAATTGTTATATATAGGGTGTTTGATTATTTTAAGTATCATTATTTTCATGTTTACTGCAAGTGTTTATATATAAATTTGAACTTTCTGGAAAATCATGTTTAAAATAACAAGTTGTTTATATTCTTTTTTGAATTTATAGATGGAATATTCTAGATTAAGCTATTTTTGGCATGTCACAGAACATTTAATTTTTTCTTGACAAATACTGGATAATAAGTGATGCCTCTAGTACTGTAATATTTTTAGAATGTGCTCTGATATTATATAAGGAGAGAAGATTTTCATATGAGCATCTTCGTACACTTTCATTCTTTACTGGATTACTTCAATGTTTCATTAATTCTGGAATTAAACTCTGAATTCAGGGACTTTAAATTGTGGGATCAGAAACTGCAATTCAAAGGATTTGTTTCAGAAATTCTTCTGGAATATTTCTCAGGGATTTTGTGACATTATCCAATGATTTTTTTACCTGCGAATTCCAATTCATATACTCATAATTTTTCTCTGGGACTCACAAATTTTTATATAAGTGAGTCCCTGAGCTCACAAAAACAGTAGATCCCTGAGCTCACAAAAACAGTAGATATCTGCTCTAAAATATATTACACACATGATTTTATCATAGGACATGGAATTTCAATTATGTGTCCTTGAGACTGGATAGAATTTTTTCTGTCTTGCACATTTTCTTATTTTTTGTTATCAACAAATACTGTAAATAATTTTAAAGCTTGTTGCTGGTTTCACTTTCATTTCTTTCTCGTTACGCCTGGCTCGTAACAAAATGCAAACAGCTGAATAAGGGGGTCATGGGATTGTTATTCATCAGGCTCAGTTCGGTCGTGTTTGATCGTCATCCGAATCAGGGGAGGAGAGCGTGGCCGCTTCAGTCGAGCTGGGTTGTGCTCGAACAAGAAACTTTAACATGTTGCCATCCCGACAAGCGGATAAATTTCTTTCTTTCTTTTTCCGAGTCGGCGGACATTTTTTTTTTTTTTTTTGGTGACTCGCGGTAGCGATAAAAAAGCGCTTACTTAAACCAGAGACCGACAATGAAATTTTATGATAAAGCTTTTCAGTGATACAGATTAATGAATGGTTACCTGCGGTCGTATGCGTAATGAATTTTGGTGCCACAATAATTCAGAAACCGGTCAAACAGAACAGTCCGATAGTCTCGAAATGAACCGCATGTGCAAAATAGGAACTTTATGGCGGGAAATGAGAAAAATTCAGCATGCGATTTTTTTTCTCACTCCGGGAATTTTGATGCGATTTCTTGCAAAAAAATGTGAGAATATCGCGAAATCGCGCCAGAAAATGATCCCTGCCAGAGCTTAAAAATGAAAAACCTTAAAACAACATCTCCAAGGCCACTAGTCCAGTTTCAAAAAAAAAATCACAGGAATATTCCTTGGATGACCCTCTACCAAAATTGCTTAAACTGTTCTGCTCGGATGAACAAGATGGCCACCAGAGCTAAAAATAGAAAAACCTTTAAATGACTTCTCATTAACCAGTGAACGGATTTTAAAATAATTACACATGATTGTTCCTTGGGTGACCCTCTACCAAAATTGCTCAAACCGTTCTGCTCGGATGAACAAGATGGCCACCCGAGCTAAAAATAGAAAACCTTTAAATGACTTCTCCTCCCTAACCAGTGGATGGATTTTGAAATAATTTCACTGGATTATCCTTGGGTGACCCTCTACCAACTTTGCTCAAACCATTCTGCTCGGATGAATTAGATGGCTGCCAGAGCAAAAAAATAGAGAAACCTTCAAACAACTTCTCCTCCTTAACCAACAGATGGATTGTAATAGGCAATTTTTTAAAAATTGAAGAGAAAATAGTCAAAAAGTAAACCACTGATCCAACCTGTCTCAAATGTTCCTCGAGACCCTTTACTAAATTCTTTCAATTACACAACATGCCCCCCCTCCCCCCCCCCCCCCCCCACACACACACACACACCCACCCACGACCTCCACTGTGGACAGCACTTGCTTTCCCTATGTATTTGTACAACACTATGATCTACTTAGAAAACTTTGATAATCTTACAAACCACTTGCCTGATTTAAATTAAATTAATACAATAGGACACAGGTGAGCGATTCAGGGCCATCATGGCCCTCTTGTTGTCAGTTCGCTCTAAATCGGTGAACGCTAGGTTTGAAGCAGTGGATGGGGACCAAAGATAACTATGTACGAAGTGAATGTGCTTTATTGAACGAAGTGATCAGAAAAAAATATCCGAAAAAAAAAGAGAATGAGGGAAAATGTTTACAGTGAAAGTGAATATGGAAGTTAGACTGGCATTTCAAACACAAATCATTTAGATTGGGTTATCTTTCACCCCATCAATAAAAGGACGGTCCTTAAATAGTGACTTAAAGATGTCATTGTATAATGTTCCTTAATATGTCAACGTTATGTCTCCCTATTATTAGCTCACCTGAGCAAAAAGTGCTCATGGTGAGCTATTGTGGTAAGTCAATGTCTGTCGTGCCTTGTTAGTCGTCCTTCATCCGGTGTCAACAATTGCTTTAAAAGCCTATTCCTTCTACACCCCTGGGGGGGTGGTCGGGTGGTGCGAAGGTGCTGTGTATCTTACATCACTGGGGCGTCCAACTGATATTGGCTTGCAGTTGGGCAAGGCCTGCTATCCTTGTAGTGGGTAAGGGTAGAGGGGGAATGTTTTTATTTCTTCTGTTTCTTCACTTTCATTCCTGTTCCTCTTTCTTCCCTGTCCCTCTCTTTCATCTCCTCTACTCTCTCTTCTATCTCTTTTCTCCCTTTCTCTGGGAGACGACACAAAATGACCCTCAAGGGTTGACGTGTCGTTAAACCCCAACACAATCAAATCAAAATCTACACCCCTGGGCCAGTTGACTTGATACTTGGTAGGAGGCATCCAGGTGACTTGTGGAGCAAAAATAGCTAAACCCGTTCTGATCGGAAATCCAAGATGGCCGCCATCTTGAAAATCTATTTTTCGCTTCGTCTCCTAAACCGAAAGGCGAATTGACTCGATACTTGGTAGGAAGTATCGTGGTGACTTGTTGATCAAAAATAGCTAAAATCATTCTGATCGGAAATCCAAGATGGCCGCCATCTTGAAAATCTATTTTTTGCTTCTTCTCCTGAACCAAAAGGCCAATTGACTCCAAACTTGGTAGAAACTATCGGGGTGACTTGTAGATCAAAAATAGCTAAAATCGTTCTGATCAGAAATCCAAGATTGCCACCATGGCCGCCATCTTGAAAATCTATTTTTCGCTTCTTCTCCTAAACCAAAAAGCAAGTTGACTCGAAACTTGGTAGGAAGCATTGGGGTGACTTATAGATCAAAAATAGCTAAAATCCAAGATGGTGGCCATCTTGAAAATCTATTTTTCGCTTCTTCTTCTGAACCAAAAGGTTTATTGACTTTAAACTTGGTAGGAAGCATCAGGGTTACTTGTAGATCAAAGATAGCTAAAAACAACCTGATCGGAAGTCCAAGGTGGCCGCCATGGCGGCCGTCTTGAAAATCTATTTTTCACTTCATCTCCTGGACTTTCTAGAAAGGCCAATTGACTCGAAACTTGGTAAGAAGCATTGGGGTGACTTGTAGATAAAAAATAGCTAAAAGCGTTCCGATCGGAAATCCAAAATGGCTACCATCTTGAAAGTCTGTTTTTCACTTCGTCTCCTGAACAGAAAAGCCAATCGACTCCAAACTTGGTAGGAAGCATAGTGGTGACTTGTAGATCAAAAATAGCTGAAATCGTTCTGATCAGAAATCCAAGATGGCTGCCATGGCCACCATCTTTAAAATCTATTTTTCATTTTTTCTCCTTAACTGAAAAGCTAATTGACTGGAAACTTGGCTGGAAGCATCGTGGTGACTTATAGGTCAAAAATAGCTAAAATCTTTCTGATCGGAAATCCAAGATGGCTGCCATGATAGCCATCTTAAAAATCTATTTTTCGCTTCTTCTCCTAAACCGAAAAGCTTATTGACATGAAACTTGGTAGGAAGCATCGGGTTGACTTATAGATCAGAAGTAGCTAAAATCATCCCTATTGGAAATCCAAGATGGCCATCATGGCGGCCATCTTAAAAATCTATTCTTTGCTTCTTCTCCTGAACCGAAAGGACAACTGACTCAAAACTTGGTAGGAAGCATTGGGGTGACTTGTAGATCAAAAATAGCTAAAATTGTTTCGATTGGAAATCCAAGATGGCCACCATGGCTGCCATCTTGAAAACCTATTTTTCGCTTCTTCTCCTGGAAAGGCCAACTGACTCCAAACTTGGTAGGAAGCATGAGGGTGACTTGTAGGTCAAAAATAGCTAAAATCGTTTTGATGGGAAATCCAAGATGGTGGCCATCTTGAAAATCTGTTTTTCGCTGCTTCTCCTAAACTGAAAAGCCAATTTACTGGAAACTTAGTAGGAAGCATCGTGGTGACTTATAGGTCAAAAATAGCTAAAATCTTTCTGATCTGAAATCCAAGATTGCCGCCATGGTGGCCATCTTAAAAATCTATTATTTGATTCTTCTCCTAAACTGTAAAGCTTATTGACTTGAAATTTGATAGGAAGCATCGGGATGACTTATAGATCAAAAATAGCTAAAATCATCCCTATTGGAAAGCCAAGATGGCCGCCATGGTGGCCATCTTGAAAATCTATTCTTCACTTCTTCTTTGGAAGCAAAAGGCCAATTGTCTCGAAACTTGGTAGGAAGCATTGGGGTGACTTGTAGATCAAAAATAGCTAAAATCGTTTCAATCGGAAATCCAAGACGGCCGCGATGGCGGCCATCTTGAAAATCTATTTTCTTACATACTTATACAGGATGGCCCCATTCTAAGTATTGAAGCAGAAATAAAAAAAATGCCATGGATTATAATTACACATGCCCATGACTTGTCTACGAAACACTCTTTGAGTTTTTGTGTCCTAACTTTTACGTTAAAATAATTAGAGAGCTCATATTTTTCTAACAAAATGATGGATTTAGTTAATATTTGGTATGGTGTTAGATAACAATTCAAAGTATCCAAATTGCCCTCTGTTTGTTTATTCATTCATACGTCTGTTCACCAGGCCTCAAAAAGCCATAAGGGGGGCTGATTTTCTATAAAAGTTAACATGCATATATTGCAACTTTTGCTTTAAAAGACTTCTCCTCTGACACTGCTGGACGAATTTTTCAATAATATCATAAGAATGTTCCTTGGGTGATCCTCTACCAAAATGGCTCAAACTGTCCTGCTCTGCTGAACAAGGTTGCCATTAGAGCTAAAAATGAAAGAAAAAAAATAAGGCGCACCATTGGATCTTGCTTCTGTCAAGCACCCGCATCTCCATTCCCCCCCCCCCCCCCCCCCACCACCACCACCCACACCTATAATACTGTACGTCAACATGGTTGTCTGGTGGTCTGAAGATATGCATGTGGTTTTTTTCAGAATCCTGAAGTTATTTTTTATCACTTTTTAGTTCTAATAATACAGAAGTCTATAGGGAGTAGGTACCTTGTCCCCTTAACTCCTCCCACAGTTTTTGGCCGATCCTTTTGAAACTTTACATGGGCTTTTAGGATGGCCTGAAGATATGTATGTGGTTTTTTCAGAATCCTGAAATTATTTTTATCACTTTTTACACATTTTGAACTTAGACCTTTTTTGAGTTCTAATATTACAGAAGTCTTTAGGGAGTAGGTACCTTGTGCCCTTAATCCTCCCACAGTTTTTGGCCGATCCTTTTGAAACTTTACATGGGCTTTTAGGATGGCCTGAAGATATGCCTTTAGTTTTTTCAGAATCCTGGAATAATTTTTTATTACTTTTTCCTCATTTTTAACTTAGACATTTTTTTAGTTCTAATACTACAGAAGCGTATAGGGAGTAGGTACCTGGTCCCCCGTAACTCCTACCACAGTTTTAAGCCGATCCTTTTGAAACTTTACAGGTGCTTTAAGGATGGTCTGAAGATATGCATGTGGTTTTTTCAGATTCCTGAAATTATTTTTTATCACTTTTTACACATTTTGAACTTAGACATTTTTTGAGTTCTAATATAACAGAAGTCTATAGGGAGCACGAGTTCTAATATTACAGAAGTCTATAGGGAGCAGGTACCTTGTCCCATAAACTCCTCCCACAGTTTTTGGCCGATACTTTTGAAACTTTACATGGGCTTTAAGGATGGCCTGAAGATATGCATGTGGATTTTTTAGAATCCTGAAATAATTTTGTATCACTTTTTCCGCATTTTTAACTTAGACATTTTTTGAGTTCTAATATTACAGAAGTCTTTAGGGAGTAGGTACCTTGTCCCCTTAACTCCTCCCACAGTTTTTGGCTGATCCTTTTGAAACTTTACATGGGCTTTTAGGATGGCCTGAAGATATGCCTGTGGTTTTTTCAGAATCCTGAAATAATTTTTTATCACTTTTTCCGCGTTTTTAACTTAGACATTTTTTGAGTTCTAATACTACAGACGCGTATAGGGAGTAGGTACCTTGTCCCCATAACTCCTACCACAGTTTTAAGCCGATCCTTTTGAAACTTTACAGGTGTTTTAAGGATGGTCTGAAGATATGCCTGTGGTTTTTTCAGAATCCTGAAATTATTTTTTATCACTGGTTTCCTGCTTCAATACTTAGGTAAGTGATACAGGACCAATGGTCCTCTGGTTAACGTACCCATTTTTAACACCTCAAATAAAAATAAGGCAGGGGACATAAATTCTTGATTGAATTTGCTTGTTTTTTTTTATACTCTTCTGAGTTGGCTCCATTGAAGAACAAAAATAAAATCAGTATAAAACAAGTTAAAGGTTTACAAAAAAATTCTTGCAGCATTTTTTTATTTTTATTTTTGTTTTATTATTGTTTGGTCCGATAATGAAGTATAAAAAAAACAAATTAGCGAAAGGCTCATATGAGCTTATAATATAGCCATGCTTCTGTCGTGTGTCCTCTGTCCGAAAACACCTCCCTAGACACAGCATACTTCTCCCTATTTTCCCAGGAGTGAGTCACTTCTCCCTTAATTTCTGGGCCAGCTTGGACCCTTAGGTTACAGTTCACCAAATATCAGCAGAGCTATGCCCCAATGAAAATTTTTTAAATTTTTTTTTGTAATTCCACTTTTAATTTATATCCGGAGCACTAAATTATACAGGAGCCAGTTTATGTGCTACATCTTATTACTTGCCACGGGCGTATAATGCCCCGCTTGGCGGAGCTTTTGTTCGCTTCTTCTCCTGATGGCTGGGAACCGAAAGGCCAGTTGACTTGAAATATAGTAGGAAGCAAAATAGCTAAAATCATTCGAATCGGAAATCTAAGAAATCTAAGAAGGCCTCCATGGCTGCCATTTTGAAAATCTATTTTTCGCATCTTCTCCTGAACCCAAAGGCCAATTGACTCGAAACATGGTAGGAAGCATCAGGTTGACTTGTAGATAAAGAATAGCTTAATCATCTACATCAAAAATCCAAGATGGACTCTATGGCCGCTATCTTGGAAATCTATTTGGTGCTTCTTCTCCTGAACCAAAAGGCCAGTTGATTTGGTAGAAAGTATCAGGGTGACTTGTAGTCAAACTAGCTAAAATTGTTCAGATCAGAAAGGCTGCCATTGCTGCTATCTTAGAAAGTTATTTTGCACTTCTTCTCCTGAAACCAAAGGCTAATTTACTCAAAACTTGGTAGGAAGTATCTGGGTGGCTAGTAGATGAAAAATATCTGAATTTGTTCTGATCGGAAATCCAATATGACCGCCAGTCGCCATCTCGAAAATCTGTTTTGAACTTCTTCTAAACAGAAAGGCCAATTGATTCGAAACTTGATAGGAAGTATATCAGGGTAACTTGTAGATCCAAAATAGCTAAAGTCATTCTGTTCAGAAATCCAAGATGGTCGCCCTAGCAGCCATCGTGAAAACCTGTTTTGAACTTTTTTATCCTGAACCAAAAGGCCAATTGGCTCGAAATTTCTTGGGAAGTATCAAGGTGACTTGTAGATAAAAAGTAGCTTAAATCATTCTGATTGGAAATCTTAGACGGCCACCATCTTGAAAATCTATATTGAACTTCTTTTAAACCGAAAGGCCAATTGACTGTCTGGTCATCCGATGAGCTATAAGGACCATCTTGGCCCTGTTGTTAATTGGGGCCAAGAAGTAAATCACGTGATTAACTTTTGAAAACAATTGGTTTAGTTTTTAGCTCACCTGAGCCAAAGGTTCAAGGTGAGCTTTTGTGACCGGTCTTCGTCTGTCGTTCGTCTGTCAACAATTTACTTAAAAGACATCTCCTAAACCCGTGAATAGATTTTGAAATAATTTTACAGGAATGTTCCTTGGGTGACCCTCTACCAAAATTGCCTAAATGGTTCTGCTCTGCTAAACAAAATGGCCACCAGAGCTAAAAATAGAAAACCTTAAAACGACATCTCCTCCTAGGCCACTGAATGGATTTTGAAATAAATTTTTAGGAATGTTCCTTAGATGACCCTCTACCTAAATTGCCTAAATGGTTCTGCTCTGCTAAACAAGATGGCCACCAGAGCTAAAAATAGAAAAAAACCTTTAAATGACATCTCCTCCCAGGCCAATGGCCCGATTTCAAAATAATTTCACAGAAATGTTCCTCTCATGCCCCTTTACCAAAATTGCTAAAATGGTTCCGCTCCTCTAAACAAAATGGCCACCAGAGCTAAAAATAGAAAAAAAAAAACCTTTTAAACAACATCTCCTCCCAGGCCAATGGCCAATTTCAAAATAATTTCACAGAAATGTCCCTCTCATGCCCCTTTACCAAAATTGCTAAAATGGTTCCGCTCCGCTAAACAAAATGGCAGCCAGAGCTAAAAATAGAAAAACCCATTTAAACGACATCTTCTTCTAGGCCAAGGGCTCGATTTCAAAATAATTTCACAGAAATGTTCCTCTCATGCCCCTTTACCAAAATTGCTAAAATGGTTCTGCTCTGCTAAACAAAATGGCCACCAAAGCTAAAAATAGAAAAAAAAACCTTTTAAACAACATCTCCTCCCAGGCCAATGGCCAATTTCAAAATAATTTCACAGAAATGTCCCTCTCATGCCCTTTTACCAAAATTGCTAAAATGGTTCAGCTCCGCTAAACAAAATGGCAGCCAGAACTAAAAATAGAAAAACCCATTTAAACGACATCTTCTTCTAGGCCAAGGGCTCGATTTCAAAATAATTTCACAGAAATGTTCCTCTCATGCCCCTTTACCAAAATTGCTAAAATGGTTCTGCTGCGCTAAACAAAATGGCCACCAGATCTAAAAATAGAAAAAAACCCTTTTAAACAACATCTCCTCCCAGGCCAATGGCCAATTTCAAAATAATTTCACAGAAATGTTCCTCTAAGTCATATTCTCCTTGAGTACTGTGATACTCAGGTGAGTGATATAGGGCCATCATGGCCCTCTTGTATGAGAGTTATCTTCCTGTTTCAAGTTTGGCACTTTGTAGGGACAAGCATATATATTTGGGGCCATAGTGTTTTACAAACAGACATTTCTAGTTATTTCTCAATTTTTAATTATTCTCCCAAACTTAACCAGAGGGACTTTTTCTTTTCAGCTCACCTGAGCTCTTCTTTTGTCAATTTCTGAATAACTTCCCTTTGATGAAATTTTAGACTGACCTTGTGCAAACCATAAGTAGGTAACGGTATGGAATATCGATGAACTTTTATAGCAATGTGTATGAGGTTAAAACGGTGTTTCTTGTACAAAAGAGATTGCTCTCACTTTCTCAATTTCTGAGTTACTTCCCTTTGATGAAATTTTAAACTGACCTTATACATACCATAAGTAGGTAGCTGTATGGAATATCTCGATGAAATGTCACAACAATGTTTATGAGGGTAAGACAGTGTGTCATGTACAAAAAAGATTGCTCTCCCTTTCATTTTCTGAATTACTTCTCTTTGAATTTTTTTTTATTTTCACACTATCCTCAGCATGCCATACCTAGGTAATCATATGGAATATTTTGATGAAACTTTATAGCAGTGTGAATGTGGTCAAGAGTGTGTGTCACATGCAAAAATGACGGCTCTCCATTTCTTACTTCCTAAGTTGCTTCCCTTTGATTAAATTTTTGACTGACCTTGTGCCCTTCATAAGTAGGTTACCGTATGGACTATCTTGATGGATCATTATAGCAATACTTATGAGGTTAAGAGGGAGTGTCACATACAAAAAAGATTGCTCTCCCTGTCTCAGTTTCTGAGTTACTTCCCTTTTATGAAATTTTTGACTGGCCTTGTGGGTACCATAAGTATTAACTGTACAGAATATCTTGAAACTTTACAGCAGTGTGTATGAAGTTAAGACAGAAATGATTGCACACCCTTTCTTAATTTCTGAGTTACTTCCCTTTGATTAGTTTTTTTTTCAGACTATCCATGTGCATTCAATAACTCTGTAACCGTATGAAATATCTTGATTAAACTTTATAGCAATGTAAATGAGGTCAAGACAGCTTGCTGAGTTACTTACTTTCTGAGTTACCTCTCTTTGATTGAATTTTTGACTGAACTTATGTGTACCATTAGAAGGTTACAGTATAGAATATCTCGATGAAACTTTATAGCAATATATTGGAGGTGAAGAGGGTGTGTTACATACAAAAAAGATTGCTTTGGTTTTCTCAATTTCTGAGTTACTTTCCCTTTGATGAAATTTTTGATTGACCTCGTGTGTACCATAAGTGGGTAACCATAATGAATATCTTAATGAAACTATAGCAATGTGTATGAGGTTAAGATGGTGTGTAGCGTATAAAAAGATTGGTCTCCCTTTCTTTGTTTCTGAGTTACTTCCCTTTGATGAGCTTTTTAGCTCACCTGAGCCGAAGGCTCAATGTGAGCTATTGTGATCACTTACCGTCCGTCGTCGTTCGTCCGTCCGTCCGTCCATCCATTCATAATCTTTAAACAACATCTCCTCCTAAACCACTGGTTGGATTTTGACCAAACTTCACAGGAATGATCCTTGGCTGGTCCTCTTTCAAAGTTGTTCAAATGGTTCCGGTCCATTGCATATCTAGGTCACAGGAGCTAAAAATAGATTTTTTAACTAAAAACTTAAAAAAATCTTCTTGTCAGAAACCACTGGACCGATTTCAATATAATTTTGCAGAAATGTTCCTTTCGTGATCCTCTACCAAGATTGTTCAAGCCATTTGGATTCGTCATAAAACATGGCTGCCAGGGGGCAGGGCTAATTTTCCCTATGTATCTATATAGAAAACTTTAAAAATCTTCTTGTCAGAAACCACTGGACCCATTTCAATATAATTTTGCAGAAATGTTCCTTTGGTGTTCCTCTACCAAGATTATTCAAGCCATTTGGATTCGTCAAAAAACATGGCCGCCAGGGGACGGGGCTTATTTTTCCTATATATTTATGTAGAGAACTTTAAAAATCTTGTTGTCAGAAACCACTGGACCGATTTCAATATAATTTTGCAGAAATGTTCCTTAGGTGATCCTCTACCAAGATTGTTCAAGCCATTTGGATTCATCAAAAAACATGGCCGCTGGGGGGGCGGGGCTTATTTTTCCTATACATCTATATAGAAAACTTTAAAAATCTTCTTGTCAGAAACCACTGGACCGATTTCAATATAATTTTGCAGAAATGTTTCCTAGGTGATCCTCTACCAAGATTGTTCAAGCCATTTGGATTCGTCAAGAAACATGGCCATTGGGGGGGTGCTAATTTTCCCTATATATCTATATAGAAAACTTTAAAAATCTTCTTGTCAGAAACCACTGGACCGATTTCAATATAATTTTGCAGAAATGTTCCTTTGGTGATCCTCTACCAAGATTGTTCAAGCCATTTGGATTCGTCAAAAAACATGGCCACTAGGGGGCGGGGCTTTACCCTATATATCTATATAGAAAACTTTAAAAATCTTCTTGTCAGAAACCACTGGACTGATTTCAAAATAACTTGGCAGGAATGTTTCTTTTGTAACCCTCTACTAAGATTGTTCATGCCGTCAAAAAACATGGCTGCCAGGGGGCGGGGCTTATTTTCCCTGTATATCTATGTAGAAAACTTTAAAAATCTTCTTGTCAGAAACCGCTGGACCAGTTTCAGTATTACTTGGCAGAAATGTTTCCTTGGTGACCCTCTACCAAGATTGTTCAAACCGCCATGATTTGTCAAAAACATGGCTGCTAGAGGGAGGAGCTTATTTTCTCTATATATCTATATAGAAAACTTGAAAAAATCTTTTTGTCAGAAACCACTGGACTGATTTCAATATAACTTGGCAGAAATGTTTCCTTGGTGACCCTTTACCGAGATTGTTCAAGCCGTCATGATTTGTCAAAAAACATGGCCGCTAAGGGGCGGTGCTTGTTTTCCCTATATATCTATATAGAAACCTTTAATGATCTTCTTGTCAGAAACCACAGGACCGATTTCAATATATCATTGCAGGAATGTTTCTTTTGTAACCCTCTATCAAGATTGTTCAAGCAGTCTTGATTCGTCAAAAAACATGGCCGCCAGGGGGGCGGGGCTTATTTTCCCGATATATCTATATAGAAAACTTTAAAAATTTTCTTGTCAGAAACCAATGGACCGATTTCAATATAACTTGGCAGGAATGTTTCTTTGGTGACACTCTATCAAGATTGTTCAGGCTGTCATCATTCGTCAAAAAAACATGGCCGCAAGGGGGTGGGCTTATTTTCCCTATATATCTATATAGAAAACTTTAAAAATCTTCTTGTAAGAAACCGTTGGACCAAGTTCAATGTAACTTGGCAGGAGTGTTGCTTTGGTGACCTTCTACCAAGATTGTTCAAGCTGTCATGATACGTCAAAAAACATGGCCCCCAGGGGCCGGGGCTGATTTTCTATATATATCGGTATAGAAAACTTTAGAGTTCTTCTTGTCAAATACCCCCATGACCGATTTCAGTATTGCTTGGCTGGAATGTTGCTTTGGTGACCCTCTACCAAGATTGTTCAAACAATCATAATTTGTCAAAAAACATGGCTGCTAGGGGGTGGGACTTATTTTCCCCATATATCTAGATAGAAAACTTGAAAAATCTTCTTGTCAGAAACCAATGAACAGATTTCAATATAACTTGGCAAGAATGTTCCTTTGGTGACCCTCTACCAAGTTTGTTCAAGCTGTCATGATTCATTAAAAAGAAACATGGCGGTTAGGGGGTAAGGCTCTATAGCTATATAAAACACTTTAAAAATCTTTTTGTCAGAAACCACTGGACCAAATTCAGTATAACTTGGCAGAAATGTTCCTTTGGTGACCCTCTTTCAAGATTCAGTTCAAGTCGTCATGATGCATTAAAAAAAAAACATGGCCATGGGGGGTTGGGGGGGGGGGGGGGGAGGGGAGGGGCAAGGCTATAAAATTTATACAAAAATCGTAGAGCAGTGAACTTGGCTGAAACTTCAACAGTAAGTATGCAAATTCTGTTTGCTCAGGTGAGCGATATAGGACCATCATGGTCCTCTTGTTTTTTGGGTTTTTTTCACACTACCCTTATGCATGCCATAACTAGGTAACCATATGGAATATCTTGATTAAACTTTATAGCAGTATGTATAAGATCAAGACAGTGTGTTACATACAAAAACAATTGCTCTCTCTTTTGCAGTTTCTAAGTTACTTCCCTTTGATTATTTTTTATTCACACTATCTATATGTGTGCCATAAATAGGTAACCATATGGAATAGCTTGATGAAACTTCAATGTGTATGAGGTTAAGCCAATCTGTATATAGAGGAGGTATCCTTGTAAAATGGTGAATGGGCGTATATTGCCCTGCTGTGCAGTGCTCTTGTTGCAGCATGTGGGGGAAGGGAGCATGTTAATATTTCTTCTGTTTCTGCCCTGTTGTTCACTGTTCTCTTTTCTCTACTCATATAGCTCTTCTGCTCCTTTTCTCTAGGAGACCACACAAAATGACCCATAAGGGTTCAGTGATGTATGGCTGAACAACAAATGAAAGATAAAAGAATCTGTGCGATCGAGCACAGTATGAAATGATCTGTATCCAACCTCAGATTGGATTCAAAGTTAACTTATTATAATCTGAAGCTAGAAGTGCTAACCCCTTGTCTATATGCACACTTTTAGCTGTTGAATAAATGGTTTTTACCTACAGGCAGACACATTTCATCCTCAAAAAGGATCCCATTACCTAGTCTAACCTCATCCCAGAAAGGGCATTCATTACAAGTCAAACTTGAAACATAGCCATCTTAGGTATCCAGATAATTTTTTTTTCATTTTTCGACAAACTTTAGCAAGAAATGACTTAAATGGCTATCAGTTGCAGTTAGTCCTTACCCTACCTCTAAAGGGGTCATCAGGGGATCAGTTTTCAAATATACCTGTTTGATGTCAACAGAGCAGCAAATGATAAAGATAAGTTATGGACATGTGTATGTTTTTTGCTCACCTGAGCTATGCTCAGGATGAGCTATCCTGAGCTATTGTGATCACTTTTCGTCCGTTGTCCGTCCGTCCGTCTGTCTGTTAACATTTTCAAACGACTTCTCCTCTGAAGCCGCTGAGCCAATTTGGCTCAAATTTCATATGGAGCCTCCTTAGGGTGGGGGAACGAAAGATTGCTAAAATTGTCGCGGTCCATTGACCAAGATGGCCGCCATGCCCATATATGGTAAAATCTTCTTCTCCAGAACCAAGGATGCCTTGGGGCTGAATCTTTGCATGAATCATCGGGGACGGGAGGTCTACCAAAGTTGCTAAAAATATTGTCGTACGTTGTTGCTAACTGTAAATGAAGTTTCAGATCGATCTGATGTAAACTGTAGGAGTTTGCCGGAAACAAAAAGTTTACAGAAATTTTCAAAGGGACATAACTCTGTTAACATTTGGTAGACTGCAATCTTTTTACAGAAAGGTCAAGTTCGTTTCCCTATGCATTTATATGAGCCCCCTACATTTGAATGGGAAAATTGTTGAGAATTTCAAACGGCTTCTCCTCTGAAGCCTCTGAGCCAAATTTGCTCAAATTTCATCAGGGCCACCTTAGGGTGGGGAAACAAAAGATTGCTTAAATTGTCGCAGTCAGTTGACCAAGATGGCCGCCTTGCCCATATATGGTATAAACCTTTAAAAAAATCTTCTTTTCCAGAACCGAGAATGCCTTGGGGCTGAATCTTTGCACAAATCATCGGGGACGAGAGGTCTACCAAAGTTGCTAAAAGAATTGTGGTACATTGACATTTGACCTTTTTACGGCAAGATCAAGTTTGCTTCCCTATGCATTTGTATGAGCCCCATACATTTGAATAGGAAAATTGTTGAGAATTTCTCCTCTGAAGCCACTGAGCCAAATTTGCTCAAAGTTCATATTGAGCCTTCTTATGTCGGGGGAACAAAAGATTGCTAAAATGGTCCTGGTTCATTGACCAAGGTGGCCGCCATGCCCAGATATGGTAAAACCCTTTAAAAATCTTCTTCTCCAGAATCGAGGATGCCTTGGGGCTGAATCTGTGCACAAATCATTGGGGACAGGAGATCTACCAAAGTTGCTAAAAAGATAGTTGTACGTTGACATTTGACCTTTTTATTGCAAGGTCAAATTTGCTCCCTGTGCATTTGTATGAGCCCCATAACATTTGTATTGGAAAATTGTTGAGAATTTCAGACGACTTCTCCTCTGAAGCCATTGAGCCAAATTTGCTCAAATTTTTAGATCACCTGAGCACGAAGTGCTCATGGTGAGCTATTGTGGTCAGTCAGTGTCCGTGGTCCGTCGTGAGTCGTGCATTGCCCATCATGTGGCGTGCGGCGTCAACAATTGCTTTAAAAGCCTACTCCTGATACACCCCTGGGCCAACTGAGTCGATACTTGGTAGGAAACATCGGGGTGACTTGTAGATCAAAAATAGCTAAAATCTTTTCGATCAAAAATCCAAGATGGCCGCTATGGCTGCCATCTTGAAAATTATTTTTTGCTTCTTCTCCTGAACCGAAAGGCCAAACTTCCTAGGAAGATCAGGGTGACTTGTAGATCAAAAATAGCTAAAATCGTTCTGATCAGAAATCCAAGATGGCCGCCATCTTAAAAATCTATTTTTCGCTTCTTCTTCTGCACAGAAAGGCCAGTTGACTGGAAACTTGCTAGGAGGCATTGGGGTGACTTGTAGATCAAAATAGCTAAAATCATGCCGATCGTAAATCCAAGATGGCAGCCATGGCCGCCATCTTGAAAATCTATTGTTTGCTTCTTCTCCTAAACCCAAATGCCACTTGACTCTAAACTTGGTAGGAAGCATCGGGGCGTAGATCAAAAATAGCTAAAATTGTTCAATCGGAAATCCAAGATGGCTGCCATGGCCGCCATCTTGAAAATCTATTTTTCACTTCATTTTCTGAGCCGAAAGGCCAATTGACTCCAAACTTGGTAGGAAGTATCAGGGTGACTTGTAGGTCAAAAATAGCTAAAATCCTGCTGATGGGAAATTCAAGATGGCCATCTTGAAAATCTTTTTTTTTGCTTCTTCTCCTAAACCTAAAAGCCAATTGACATGAAACTTGGTAGGAAGCATCGTAGTGACTTATAGCTCAAAAATGGCTAAAATCGTCCCTATCAGAAATCCAAGATGTTAGGAACCATTGGGGTGATAGGAAGCATCGGGGTGATTTGTAGATCTAAAATAGCTTACATTGTTTGGATCGGAAATCCAAGATGGCTGCCATGGTGGCCATCTTGAAATTTTTTTTTCGCTTATTTTCCTGAACCCAAAGGGCCAGTTAATTTAAAAATTGGTAGGAAGCATCGGGATGACTTGTAGATATAAAAATAGCTAAAATTGTTCCAATTGGAAATCCAAGATGGTGGCCATCTTGAAAATCTATTTTTACCTTCTTCTTCTGAATTGTAAGGCCAATTGACTCGAAACTTGGTAGGAAGCATCGGGGTGACTTGTAGATCAAAAATAGCTCAAATCATTGCAATAGAAAATCATAAATGGTGGCCATAGCGTCCATCTTGAAAATCTGTTTTGAACTTTTTCTCCTGAACCGAAAGGGCAATTGACTCAAAGTTCATTGGAAGTATAGAGGTGACTTGTAGATCAACAGTAGCTAAAATCAGTCTGATTGGAAATCTAAGATGGCTGCCATCTTGTTTATGTTTATTATATTTCCCTGCCACTGAGCTGTTTACATGTATAAAATCAAGATTCTTCAGAAACCACTTAGCCATTTGCCACCAAATTTCACATTGATCCTACTGTTGAAATGTGATTGAGAATTTGTTCAAATGATCACGCTTCATTGACTGTCATGCGATATATATTCTTCTTCAAAATTAAGAACTGCTTAAATGATGATCTTCTCATTATTTGCGATGACAGGATTGGAAAAATGTGCATAACATCTGCATATCTGCAGTGGCTATGTCACTCAGGTGAGCGACTTGTAGCCCGTGGGCCTCTTGTCTATCTCACTTCCTAGTAAAATAAAAAAAAACTGCTGGATGAGTGGCAAACAGTGTACACCCTGATCAGATCCCTCCTTTTGTGGCATCTGACTTGGGTTAGCTACTTCGATGTAAATATGGTAAGTTAGTACATTCTTGTTTTGCCTTTTTTTTCAGGGAAGCAGAGACAGCAGATGATAGATGAGATTTTGGATGACCAGCCCAAGATTCCTAAGCCCCAGTCCCCTAAATTGGATCCTAGATCTGGACTGTCATTTGCTCAGCAGCAAGCTCTCCATATTGACCATGGTCCACCACTCCCTCCAGAACCTGAACCTTACAGTGCAGGAATGATGGATCATGGGATAGGAATTCCCCCAATACCAGGAAACCCCTTCCTTCCACCAAATGATTTTGAGCAGACACCTTCAGATTTTAGTTACTCTACAAATCATTCTGATCAGGGATATCTTTCAGGCACGTCTGGATCAAATTTACAAAGAGACAGTTTTGGGAGAAATCAGTTTCACAACAGTAATCAGTTTGTTAGTAACTTCGGAGGTGGCAATCAAAGTGGACACTTTGATTATGGTAATAGGTCACAGATACCACCACCACAGTCACCTTTTGTAAAGCCAGGAGGATACGGAAATACACCGATGAGCTATGACAGTGGTATGTCCCAACAAACACCATCTACACCTCAGACACCACAACCTTTAATGCAAAATGAAGTGCAGGAAAGGACTTACGATAGTAGAGATAGAGGAGGTAGGAATCGCGATAAACGTGACAGAGATTATGGAAATAATACCAAATTTCAGGAATCTGAGAGAAATAGAAATAAAAATTCTGAGTGGAATCGAGATAGAGACAGGTTTAACAGAGATAGTCGTGATCGTGATAAAGGTAGGCGAGATTGGAAATAC
This sequence comes from Anodontia alba, assembly GCA_964016985.1. Classification (NCBI taxonomy): domain Eukaryota; kingdom Metazoa; phylum Mollusca; class Bivalvia; order Lucinida; family Lucinidae; genus Anodontia; species Anodontia alba. Next base: position 62,009,507 of record OZ024830.1, on the reverse strand, counting down.
GAACGGGATAATGAATACAACAGAAGAGAGAGGGACAGAGACAGAAATAGAAACTTAGACAGGGAGAGGCGAAGAAATGATTTTAGAGAAGCCAGAAAGGATGAAAGAGAGAATAGTCGGGAAAAAATAGTTGAGAAAGAAATTCCCAAAGAAGAACCATTTATTCCTACTCCACCCCCACCTACTTTCACACCAAAACCATCTGAACCAAAAGAGGAGGATGAGCCTCGTAGCATGAGCTTAGAATCAAGAATCCAGAGCTTACTGTCAGGGTTTAGAAGTCCAGAGCCTGCTAAGCCTCCACCAAAAGAAGAAACTCCACCACCTATCATCCATAAATCATCTAAACCACCATTGCCTCCATCGCCATCTGAAGATGCAAATTCAGGTTTTGAGAAGTCTGATTCTGGTGTGGATTCAAAAGTTCAAAACAGCTATTTAGACAATAAAACACATGTGTATAATGAAACCTCAGTTTATAATCAGACACCTGTATATAATGAATATTCCAGTCCTAGTGCTAGTGCTTATGTGACTTCTACTCCAAGCCAAGATTCAAATCAAGCCTGGCCTGGTAATTATCCAAATGGCTCAGTTCCAGACAGTAATGCACATCCTCCACCAGATGATGAAGAAGACAGAATGAGTCTTGATTCTAATGACAGTGGTGGAGGTAATGCTTCAATTGAAATAAATCCTCAGGCTATGAAACCAGAAGCTCCAGTAGCATTGATGTCAATTCCAACCAATTTTAATAAGAATATGCAGCAACCTCCATGGCCACAGTCAAGTGCTAATAACTTTAACATGGGCAGTTTTGTGAACACACAAAATGCTAGTATTAATAATTTTACTAATTATATGAGTGGAGGTTTTAATCAGAATTTCATAAATCAGTTCAATAATGAGTTGAATAATGAAGAAAGCATTGAAGATGGCGAGGGTCAGGAGAAACAAGAAATTACATTCTCTTCTGTGTTAGAAGATTTTGTTCAGGAACTAAAAGAGATTTTGACAAAAGACTTGTGTAAGAAGATGGTAGAGAACTCAGGCTTTAAGTCCTATGAGAGATGGTGGGATAGAGAAGAGGAAAAAACGAAGGTAATTGGCAAAACTTGGCAGTCAAATAAGGTGCATTTTGCAGACATGAATGCCCAGACTAGCCTTTTCTTTTAAGGGGAATTGATACACTTTAGTGAAGGCAGGTCTGTCAAATTTTTTTGCCTTCCTTCTGAAAGGTGTGGGGATAATAATAGGGGAAGCAAATTTCAGAATTCTTGAAAAGTTTTGTTGAGATTTTATGTCCCATTCAACCCAATGGGTCATGTCAAGTGCGGTAAGTTGACCTAACAACACTTACTGGGCAAGCTTAGTCCTCTCAGTGGTTAACCAGTATTGTGCACATTCTTTTGCCAGAAACTGACAACTGCCCTTCTTGAATCAGTGGAAGGGAGAGAATGACCGTAAAAAATATTTCATGATCAATCTCTTTGAAAGAATGTTGCAGGCAAAGGGCCTTATATTTCTCATTATTTTTGGATTCTTTGTTAAAAATCACTTACTAGAGAACACAAAATTGAGTTTCTTTGTCTCATGTTTTAAGAGTTACAGGCCTTGCATGCAAAGGGCCTTATATTTCTCATTATTTTTGGTCTCTTTGTTAAAAATCACTTACTAGAGAACAAAAAATTGAGTTTCTTAGTCTCATGGTTTAATAGTTACAGGCCTTGCAGGCAAAGGGCCTTAAATTTCTTATTATTTTTGGATTCTTTGTTGAAAATCACTTATTAGGGAACACAAATCTGAGTTTCTTAGTCTTATGGTTTAAGAGTTACAGGCCTTGCAAGCAAAGAGCCTTATATTTTTCATTAATTTTGGATTCTTTGTTGAAAAACACTTCCTAGAGAACACAAAATTGAGTTTCTTAGAATCATGGTTTAAGAGTTACTGACCTTGCAGGCAAAGGGCCTTATATTTTTCTGATTATTTTTGGATTCCGCATTGATATAGGCTAATTTGTCAAGGTTTGCACACTTTTATAGAGGTACAGTAGGGCTGGGTAATGCGAAAAATAAAGTACCACGGTATACCTCGGTATTTAGCAGAGTACAGCAGTACATACCATGGTATACCGCAACAGTATTAACTTTTGCAGAGGTCATTGAAATTGCCGGAAGTAGTGGCCATTTGGTTGATATGCCAACATTTGCTGTTCTTTAAGTTTAAACCACCTCATTTGTCTGTGCTGAGTTTTATTTCAATGAAATATTTATTTACCTTGTATATTGTAATAGAAATTTATACTTTAAATTAAAAATCAGCAGTGGCGAGTGGAGACTGGAGATACATGTACATGTAGGACCATAAATCAGCAGTTTCCAGCACTTAATTCTTTGGTAACATCTTCCTGCTTATTGTCAAGTTTATAACTGCATACTTATTTACATCCCTGTAAGCACTGATATACTTCCATAAAGTATCAACATGTATTGTTACATATACAAGTAATGTTGCAGTTATAATTATTTCACCTCATCCAAGATATGAAGGCTTAGCGTTTGCAAATGAAATTCAATAGTATATAACTGAAGCACACCATTTGAAGCTGTTTCAACTTCTACTGTTTCAATATTTTGGAGATTTGTGGTTTTCTACAATAGACTGTTGCTGAAAATAGAACCATCAGAATACCGCGGTACAGGCAAATGTACCGTGGTATGTACCACGCCAAAGAAATACCGCGGTATACCCGTGTACCAGTATTTTTGCACACCCCCAGAGCTACCCAAAGCTGGGGCATCTGTGTACTTTGGACACATTTCTAGTTTGTTTGTTTTTTTTACAGGCTTTCAAATGGATCTCTAGCCTTCTGATGCCCAGGCCACTAGCTCCTACAGTGCTTTGATTGCAATAATAAGCTTGTCCGTAGCATATCTCTTGAAGTATTTTACTCTTTCACTAACATAACCCTCTCACAACTACGCATCTTCGAGGAGCATTCTTTGGTTTCACCGATTCTCTTGTTTTCTTTTTTTCAATTTCTCACTCCAATGTAATGGGTAGTAAATTTGTGTCAAAGATTTCTTAGGAACTACTGTACCTAGGATTTTGAAATTTGGTACAAACATTGGGTATGACTAGTGTTCTGTAAGAGACAATCATCATACTTATGCTTTATCATTTCCGTTATTTGTCCATTTTTCTTTCTCGCTTATGAAAATTTTCAAAATAAATTTCTCAGCTTTTATGAGAGCTTGTCTTCAAATTTTGTATACACCTTAAGTGAGTTGAACTCTGTTGTGTTACAGCAAGATTTTGATTAATTTTGCCATCTTTTTATGCCCCCAACTTCAAAGAAGTTGGAGGGGCATATTGCTTCTGGGTTGTTCGTCCGTCTGTCCGTCCTTCCGTCCGTTCGTCACGCTTTTTGATGCATAGCATAACTTTAAAACCGTGAATGCTACTGTTTTGAAATTTCATATATGGATTCCTCATGAAAAAATAGCAGACACGTATTTTTTTTCTTGACAGGATTATGCCCCTTTTCTGAGTTATGGCCCTTTGAAAAAATATGGATGCAATCTTGTCAGCAAAATATCTCAAAAACTGTTAAAGCTAGAGCCTTGAAACTTGATGAATAGACTTGTAGTGATGAGTAGACAACCTGATGAACTTTTGAAGAATTTTTGAAAAATACTTCTTGAGTTATGGCCCTTTGTAATTTTGGGCAATTTTACCTTGTCAGCAAAATATCTCAAAAACTGTTAGAGCTTGAGCCTTGAAACTTAGTAAATGGATTTGTAGTGATGTGTAGATGACCTGATTAACTTTTGAAGAAATTCTGAAAAACACTTCATGAGTTATGGCCCTTTGTAATTTAGGGCATTTTTAATTTGTCAGCAAAATATCTCAAAAACTATTGAAGCTAGAGCCTTGAAACTTGATGAATAGACTGGTAGTGATGAGTAGACAACCTGATAAACTTTTGAAGAAATTTTGAAATATACTTCTTGAGTTATGCCCCTTTGTAATTTTAGGCATTTTTATCTTGTCAGCAAAATATCTCAAAAACTGTTAGAGCTAGAGCCTTGAAACTTAGTAAATGGATTTGTAGTGATGAGTAGATGACCTGATTAATTTTTGAAGAAATTCTGAAAAATACTTCATGAGTTATGGCCCTTTGTAATTTTGGGCAATTTTACCTTGTCAGCAAAATATCTCAAAAACTGTTGGAACTAGAGCCTTGACACTTGATGAATAGACTGGTAGTGATGAGTAGACAACCTGATTAACTTTTGAAGAAATTTTGAAATATACTTCTTGAGTTATGCCCCTTTGTTATTTTGGGCATTTTTATCTTGTCAGCAAACTATCTCAAAAACTATTAGAGCTAGAGACTTGAAACTTGGTGAATTGATTGGTAATGATGAGTAGATGACCTGATTAATTTTTTTGTAAATTCTGAAAAATATTTCATAAGTAATGGCCCTTTGTAAATTTGGGCATGTTTCCCTTGTGAACAAAATATCTCAAAAACTATTGAAGCTGGAGCCTTGAAACTTGATGAATAGATTGGTAGCGATGAGTAGATGCCCTGATTATGCCCCCAGTTTCGAATGAAATTGATGGGGCATATTATTTTGCCTTCATTTGTCCATCCGACTGTTTGTCCGTTCATCAAGCTTTTTTTGTGCATGCCATATCTTAAGAACCCTGCACGCTAGGGTTTTGAAATTTTATATTTGGGTTCCCAATGAAAAAATAGCCGACCCGTATTTTGTTTCTTGTCTAGCATGTTTATTTAAAGTTATGCCCCTTTGAAAAAAATCAGAATTAAATCTTGTGAGCAAGATATCTTGAAAAGTTTTTAAGCTGGGTTCTTGAAATTCGATACAGTGAGTGGGAATGATGTGTACATTACCCGATTATATTTTGAGAGAATTCCATGAAAATATTGATAAAGTTACGGCCCTTTGCAGTTCTGCTCATTTTGACCTTGTCAGCAAGATTTCTCGAAAAGCACTTAAGCTAGGGTCTTGAAATATTATATGCTGATTGGGGATGATGTGGAGATTACCTGGTTTGTTTTTTAGGGAATTCCATGAAAAATTGATGTAGTTATGGCCCTTTGTAGTTCTAGGCATTTTGACTTTTTCAGCAAGATATCTCAATAAGTATTTAAGCTAGAGCCATGATATTTAGTATACTGATTGGGATTGAGGAGGAGATCACCTGAATAAATTTTGAACCAATTAAATGAAATGTTGGAGTTATGGCCCTTCGCAATTTCGGGCCATTTAATGTCGTTGCTTTATTGTGTATAGCATAAGTTTAGAACCATGTATGCTAATGTTTTGAAATTTCATGTTTTGATTCCTCATGAAAAAATAGGTGATCCGTATTTTTTTCTTATCCCAATCATCTCCTATTTTAGAGTTATTTCCCTTTGATAAAATAACATTGAAATCATATATTTGTACTGTTGTTACCGTCATGGCTAAGCAGTGTTGGAGTCAAACAGTGTTAGAGTCAGGCAGTTGGGGGCATAGTGTTTTACAAACACCAGCTCTAGTTTCCATTTTTTTTTTCCTTCTTCCATCTGTCACTCAGATGCAAGACATAGGGAAATTTGTGTCAAAGATTTCTCAGGAACTACTGCACCTAGGATTTTGAAATTTTGTACAAACATTTAGTATAGCTAGTATTGTGTAAAAGAGAATCAGCATCCTGATGCTTATCATTTCCTTTATTTATCCATGTTTCTTTCGCTTCAATAAAAATTGTTGTCACAGATTTCTCAGCTCTTATGAGACCTGGAGTCAAAGTTTGTAGACACCTACAGAGGGTTGAATTCTATTGTGTAAAAGAAAAGCAAGATAACTGTGAATAATTTTACTATCTTTTTTTTTTTTCATATTTTTTTTTCCTTTTTCCATCTGTTACTCAGATGTAAGATATAGTCAAAGATTTCCCAGGAACTATAAGACCTATGATTTCCAAGGTTTGTACAAATTGGGTATGACATGTTGTAGTTTGTAAGAGAGAATCAGCATCCTCCTGCTTATCATTTCCTTTATTTGTCCATTTTTCTTTCTTTCTCATAAAAATCTATAACACGTCTCACAGGCTATTGAAGCCATAGTCTTCAAATTTTGTATACATTCTGACAATGGTGATGTACCTTGTGTAAGAGAAAACCAAAATAATGAGATTTATTTCTTTTGCCCATCTCTCCCATGCAATACCAAGGGAAATTTGCATCTACAAAGTTGGTTCAATGTATCTCTGATAGCTAGGCTGGGAATATGTGAGCTTTGATAATAGCCTTTTGTCACTAGTGTCTGATATCATCTTGTCACAAGTGACTGGTATGTTATAACTTGTGACTGATATCACATTGTCACTAGTATCTGATAGCATATTGTCAGTTTTCACTTGCGACTAATGTCCTGTTGTCACTAGTGTCTGATATATTGTCACAAGTGACTGATGTTATCACTTGTGATTTATATTGTCACTGGTGATATGATATATTGGCAGAAGTGACTGATATTTTATCACTTGTGACTGATATGATATTGTCACTAGTGTCTGATATCATATTGTTACTGGTGTCTGATATTATATTGTCACAAGTGAATGATATGTTATCATTTATGACTGATATCTTATTGTCACTAGTGATAATATTCTTTTGTCACTATTGTCTGACATCATATTGTCACAAGTGACTGATATATTTATTATCACTTGTGACTGATATCATATTGTCACTAGTGACTGATATTTTGTCATTTGCGATTGATATATACTCCACAAATTAATTTAAGGACCACCAGTTTTATTTTCCCTTTGATTATCACTAAATTGTGACCTTTAAGTTTTAAAATTATTTCATGGGCAAAACTGGAAGTCTCAGCCTTATTTCAATCAGCTCAACATGTTCGCAATATGTTCAGCTACAAAAATGTCAATGGCACCAACAACGTCAGACCAAAAGGTTCGAAGAAAAACGGGAATTTCCAAAAAAAAATAAAACAATTTTTTTTACCCTAAAATGAATTTTTTTCACAATACCGGAAAAATTCTTTGTTTAATGAATACTCTGTCACACACAAAATCATGCAAACTCAACCTTCCTTCAAGTAAAAGGCACACTGATATGGCCAGAAAAAGAGGCCAACCGTTTGAGAGGCTAAAAATGTCTCGAAAGTTCCCCATAGACAACGAATAATCTGTAGAGGGTATGTCTAGCAAAATGTGCGTTTCTTGATAACAAATAAGGCTTTCTCTATGATTGTTTACACAGTTGGGAGCCCAGATATCACTTTTGATGCGAATTTTGGGATAAAAAAGAGTGTTTTTAGCAAATTTTAAAGTGAAAATTTTGATTTAAAAATTTTTTGTTGGAAACACTCCTTTAGGGCTTCCTGTTAAAGAAACATTCACTGATATTTTGATATCTTCTGTGGTTTTGCCTATACACCCGGCCAAAGTTTGTATATATGGAAATTTGCGCTATGTGGCCCTTAAATTATTTTGTTGAGTATATATTGTCACTTGTGACTGATATCATATTGTCATTAGAGACTGATATCATAGTGTCAGTAGTGTCTGATATCATATTGTTATTAGTGTCTGATATCATATTGTCAGTAGTGACTGATATCCTATTGTGATATCAAATTGTCACTAGTGACTGATATCATATTGTCACTAGTTACTGATATTACTTGTGACTGTATCATATTGTCACTAGTGATAACATATTGTCACAAGTGACCTATGTCATATTTTCACTAGTGACTGATATTATTATGAATTGCAGAAGATAATTAACTGAGAAATTTCTATAGTTTGGTACTAGGTATATACAGGGCTGAAAAATCCTTTGAAATCTGGTCTTCATATAAGCCACATGTGCTGTTATTTTATTGAATGATAAGGGGCAGGTAAAATTTTAGTTGGTATGCTCAGTGAGAGATGCATATTTTCTGCACTTCTTGCATAAGCATCTCCCATTTGGCTGTCACATTTGGTTGATATGATCTTGCTAGGTGATGCTTATTGTTTGTGAACATCAAGTATTTCAAATGTTTGGGGTTTAATGCTGCTGAAAAAAGATAATTATATATGTGCATATGGCTAGCATGCTAAATTTTATATGTTGATAGGGGTGGTTGGACGGTATGAAGGTGTCATGTATCTTACATCACTGGGGCGTCCAACTGATATTGGCTTACAGTTGGGCAAGCCCTGCTATCCTTGTAGCAAGTAAGGGTAGAGGGGAACGTTTTTATTTTTTCTGTTTTTCACTTTCATTCCTGTTCCTCATTATTCCCTGTCCCTCTCTTTCTTTCCCTGTCCCTCTCTTTTGTCTCCTCTACTATCACTTCTATCACTTTTCTCCCTTTCTCTAGGAGATGACACAAAATGACCAACACATTTAATTGATATGCTTATATTTAACTGTCCTAGGCACAAGGATTGATTAATATTTACTGTCGCACAAGGATTGATATGTTTATATTTTACTGTCCTAGATAGAAGGATCAATATGTTTATATTTAAATGTCCTAGGCACAGGGATTTATATGTTTATATTTAACCCTTGTCCTACTGAACTGGGATATACCCAGTTTTGCAAACAGTGTAGATCCAGATCAGTTGGCTTCTGAAGAAGCCAACTGATCTGGATCTGCACTGTTTGCCATCAAGTATGCAAATCTATAGCAACAATCTGGATAAAGTAACCTGATTGGCTGAAAATTAGAAGTGGGTGTGGCATCTTAATTTATTCAGTAAAGGGCTAACTGTCCTAGATTGATATGTTTACAGTTGTTATGTTTATATTTAGTTGTTATGTTTATATTTATGTTTATATTTAGCTGTCCTAAGCACAAGGATACTTGCCATGGTGAGAGGACAAGTGGAATGTTAAGTTTTTGCTACCTGTTTGTATTATGATACTAATATATATGTTGTTCACCCTCTAGAAGCTACAGTTTTGCTTCAGTCTTCATGAAACTTTACCAGAATGTTTGACATGATAATATCTCAGTCAAGATGGAATATGGGTCATGTCGGATCAAAAACTAGGTCACTAGGTCAGATTTCTTTAAAACCTTATTCACTCTCTGATGTTTGATGTGACGATATCTAGGTCAAGTTTTTCTAAAACATTGTTCACCCTCTAGAGGCTACAGTTTTGCTTCAATCTTCATGAAACTTTACCAGAATGTTTGTCTGGATGAGATCTCAGTCAAATTCGAATATGGGTCATGTCAGATCAAAAACTAGGTCACTAGGTCATATTATTTTAAAACCTTATTCACTCTCTAGAGGCCACAGTTTTGCTTTGATCTGCATGAATCTTTATCAGAATGTTTGATATGACGATATCTAGGTCAGGTTTGAATATGGGTCAGCGAAGGTGTCCTGTAGCTTTTATCGCCAGGGTGCCAAAGCAATATTGGCTTCAAGTTGGGCAAGGCCTGCTATCCTTGCAGCAGGCAAGGGTTGAAGGGGAATTTTAACTGCACAATACATTAACCTAAAGATAATGTGCTATTCTGTTCTCTTCTGTTTTTTCACCCCCTCCACAGAAAAACGACCTTTCAGTCGTGATAAAGTCTTAATTCAGAAGGTCCCTTTAAACAGATACCTGTGTGACGTAATCCCTCCCGCTCAACATGTCAGTTTCTTTTCTGTGGACAGTGAATAAGTTCAAGGATTATTTACCTGTGAAAGAAATTCGTATTTATTTCTTTTTTACTCAATTAAATTTCTCTATCCTTAATTTTCTCTTGTTCTGTATTCACTCTTTCTGTTTATATTCACTCCTTCTACTAAACATGTAATTCTTTTGAAATTACCGATTTTCAATTTCTTGCTTTCTTAGTGTTTATTTTCTGTGTCTTTAATTTCCGCATCATTCGATGCATTTCACCCGCGGCAACTATGGTCATTTGAAGGCAAAATGGGATAATCACCCTTCTTGTTTATCTTGTACTGCTTGCCTACGTGTTTCTCCTTGTTCTATATGCAGTATTTGGACTAATAAAGTGTGGAATCTCACCGAGAAGAGACGTCTACATGCCACTCGGAAGTCCGTCATGACACAGAAAAGAAGACAGTATAAATCTAAGAAGACAATAAAGTCCCAGTCAGACTTGTCTGACAGTTGGTCATTTGATGGGAGCACCGCCCCACCTAGCTATACTGCTCAAGGCAGGACCCATCAAGATGGCAGCCCGGGGGACCTAGAGTCCAACCGGGCAGTAAGTCCACCAGTCACCGGTCATCCAGTCACCGGTCAACCAGTAACCAGTCAGCCAGTCACCAGCCAACCAGTCACCGGGCAACAAAACACCGGTCATCCAGTCACCAGTCAACCAGTTAGCGGTCATCCAGGCACCGGTCATCCAGGCACCGGTCAACCAGTCACCAGTCAACCAGTCATTGGTCATCCAGTCACAGGTCAACCAGGCACCAGTCAACCAGGCACTAGTTACCAGTCATTCGCATATGACTTTCAAACTCAATTTATTCCTGGTTATTCATCAGTCAGATGCCTCTACAAAATTATGCTCCTCCTATAAGCAGCCATGTATCTCACGGTAGTATCCGTAGACTACCAAATGTACATATTCCTGGATATGAACACTCTGAAATGTCAGAGTTCCCAAATCCAACTACTTCTTTCAAACAGTTTATCCCACTTGAGCCTGACTTCTTGCAGATGTCAGATCCTCCTAATTCTACTGATGTATCTCAGACTAGACCTTGACGGAAGGAACAGTCAAGAAGAGATCATAAATCTAAAAAGAGAAGAAGACATTGATCGTCTTCTTCCTCTTCTTCCACTTCTAGATCAGACTCTTTGAATTCCTCAAGATGAAAGAAGAAATCAAAGAGATCTAAACACTCACACAAAATGAGAAGACGACAATCGATGACGCCTTCTTCTTCATCAAATACTACTCAATCTCAAATTGACATCAGTAGATATAAAAGGGCTAATAAATCTCCCCAGGTTGTTCAAACGCCTGCTCCCATACAACCTAAGGAGCCCAGTTTTAATCCAGTCAATACTCAACCAATTAGTATTGATGAATTTCATCCGAATCTTCCTCAAATGAATAGAGAGTCCGATTCGGAGACTGAAACTGGTCTTTTGATCGTGCTATAAATGAGGTCTTCAGGCTTCTTCCTGCTGAGTTATGTCCAAAGACTCAGTAGGATCAAGCACCATCTAAACTTCTTTCTGGGATAGAACACTTAATGGAGTCCCGTTCGATTCCATTACTTCTTCTCCCCCAGTCTAAATTGGTGATTCGGATAAATGTTTTAGAGACTGGATATGCCCGCAAAACTTGGTTTCGGCTCTTGCTCCGACTAAATTCTACAAGAGGCGAAACCAATATTTGCCCACTGACAATATTCCACAATTAGAAGCAGATGTGTCACCTAGATATCTCTAATAAAGGAAGAGCTTCCATTCCTCTGAAGAATTTGGAAGCATGGGAAAGGAAGGCTAGGAAATTAGTTTCTATTAATTCCCATGCTGACTTATTTTCTTCAGCTGCCTTCCTTTGTCTACAACAGGAATCGATGTCGGTTGTGGCCCTTTCCAGACTTTTGGAGGCCGTAGCCAAATCGATTAAGCATGCTACCGCCATGTCTACTCTTTTAACTAGTAAAATCTTTCAAGCTAGGAGGGACGCAGCCCTAGCTTCATCAAAACTGCTTCTTGACAATTCTTCATATGAGTTAAGGAATACTCCTATTAACTCAAAAGCATTATTTGATGGCAGGATGAAAGAAATAGCCAAATCAAATTTTGAAGCTCAACAGCAAAGGATTTTAGCTTCTACTTCCATTCAATCACAGTTTAGTTCTTTTAAGCCTCCTACTCCGAGTAGAGTTTTCAAGATACCTAAATACCCTGCCAAACAAACAACGTCCAGACCTAAACCTATGCAATTGTATAGATCCAAAACTCAACCTCAAAGTTCATCAATTCACACTAAAAAGGAAAATATCAAGAAGACTGGTAACATCTGTCAGTTCCCGTCCTCAAAACTTGCCTCTTCCTCCACAAGATTATGAAGGCCAGCTCTTTCCACTGCCTGCTCTTCCGTACTCGGACATTCCAGTGGGAGGAAGATTGGCCCCTTTTTATGGAAAAATGGGAGGAAATTACAGACAACAAATGGGTCCTCCAATGTACGACATGGATTCGGGATACCATTCAGCAAAATTCTTCCTTTGTCATCTGTTCCGATCAGAATGAGTCAATCCTCCTCCCCATTTATCAGAGAAGAGATCGAAAACCTTCTCAACAAACGGGCAGTGGAAAGGGTACAGAATCCGGGAACTCCCGGCTTTTATTTCCGGATCTTCCTAGTTCCAAAACAGAACGGAAAGTTACGTTTAATCATAGACCTTTCCTTATTGAACCAATACATTAAGAAACAGTCTTTTAAAATGGAGACAGTCAAGTCGGTAAGACAAGCGATGAGACTCAATGACTGGGCTGTCTCCATAGACTTAACAGATGCATACCTACACGTTCCGATACATCATCAATCCCGGAAGTATCTTCATTTCGTTCACGAAGATCAGGTCTATCACTTCACGGCCTTACCGTTTGGAATGTCTCTAAGTCCGTTGATATTTTCGAAACTGATGGACATTATAGCAGCGTTTCTACGCCAACGTGCCATATCAGTCTTCCCGTACCTAGACGATTGGCTGATCAAAAATCAGATTCACAACCGTTTGATTACTCAGACAAGATTTTGCTTTCAAACTATTCAAAGTCTAGGTTTTCTGCCAAATCTCAAGAAATCGGATGTCTTTCCTTCTCAGAAATTCACCTTTATAGGCATGGAATTTCTGACGCAACAAAATTTAGTCAGTGTTCCAACGGATCGTGTACAGAACCTACTTCTGACAATCAAGAAATTTCTGTCATTCAAACATGTATCGGCATGAACTTTCCTTTCTCTTTTGGGCAAACTCAGTGCTGCAGCCGACTTCGTTCTCCTAGGCAGACTGCACTTACGTCCGCTTCAGATGTGCCTTTTGTCTGTCTGGAAACCTCATATTCTTCCTCGATCATCCAATTACGATAAACGGTATGATTCGATCTCACTTACAATGGTAGATAAACCCCAATAGGTTCGAGACAGGGACTTCTATCCATCCTCCAAATCCCAAATTTTTCCTTTATACGGATGCCAGTCATTTCGGATGGGGAGCTCATTTAGAGCCGACGACACTATCCCAGCTCCATATCAGTATGTTAGAAATGATGGCCATACGATAAGCACTGAAACAAGCCATAACATTTATTCACCATTCTTGCATCATGATATCCACAGACAACACAACGGTGGTCTCATAAATCAACAAACAGGGTGGCACTCATTCCCCCAACCTCTGTGTAGAAGTTTGGAAAATTCTCAACTGGTGCCTGGAACATGACATAGTTATCAGAGTTCGTCACATTCCAGGCAAATTCAACATTCTTGCAGACCGCCTATCAAGACTAGACAAACCTAGCAAGACAGAATGGGCTCTGGATCAATCAGTTGCGAATTCAGTATTCCAGATGCTCAATTTCCCAAATGTGAACCTGTTTGCGACACAGTTCAATCACAAACTCCCATTATATGTCTCTCCAGTACAAGACTATAAAGCACTAGCGATAGATGCCCTGTCCATGGACTGGAATCATCTTCATGCATATGGCTTTCCTCCTTTTATTCTGATTCCTGCTGTTCTGGAAAAAATCCCACAACATCAGTGCAGAATAGTTCTGATAGCTCCGTTCTGGCCACAACAACAGTGGTTCTCAGAACTTCTTCTTCTATTAGTGTCAGCCCCGATTCATCTGCTACTAATTCAAGACTCTTGACTCAATCCAAAGGAAGATTTGTTCACTAAAACCTCCCACTTCTCAACCTTCACGCTTGGGAGTTATCAAGCAATCATTCAGAGATAAAAAATTTTTGCAAAATGTTGCTGATTTTGTCTCTAAATCGAGAAGAACATCTACACAAAAAGTCTACGATGCAAAATGGACCATCTTCTCTAATTGGTGTCATACAAAAAAGGTTAATCCAATCTCGGCTCCTGTTACAGTTATAGCCGATTTCTTAATCTTCCTTTTCTTGGAAAAGAAATGCCAAATCAGTACTATTAAAGGTTATAGATCTTTGATCTCTAACACTCTTAAACTTAAAACTTGTAATAGAATCAGATCTAATCCAGTCTTATCTGAACTAATCAGGTCTTTCGAACTGCAACGACCAGTATAAAGATCTCTTACATCTTGGAAAAGAAATGCCAAATCAGTACTATTAAAGGTTATAGATCTATGCTCTCTAACACTCTTAAATTTAAAACTGGTAATAGAATCGGATGTAATCCAGTCTTATCTGAACTAATCAGGTCTTTCGAACTGCAATGACCAGTACAAAGATCTCTTACATCTAAATAGGACTTATCGTGGGTTTTAGTATGTCTACAAAAAACACCCTTTGAACCTCTTGATAAGGCTTCTAAATTTCACGTTACCATTAAGACAGCCTTTCTCTTAGCCCTTGCCACTGCTAAAAGGTGTAGCAAAATACATGCATTGGCTATGGATTCACAACACTTAAGATTCAATCAAACTGATGGTTCAGTTTCCTTGATGCTTAAAACTGGCTTCTTACCGAAAAACCAGCTTCCTTCTGTTAAACCAGACCCTATTGTTGTTCCTAGTCTTGCTCGAATATGTAAAAGGGAACATCTGGACAGACTTCTTTGCCCCGTTAGGTCTCTGAAGTTCTATCTTAAAATGACTAGTTCTTATCGCCAGAACAGAACTAGACTTTTTCTTCCCATTAAAGGCAATCAAGATATTTCTAAAGATACTATCTTGAGATGGATAGCTTACACTATTAAACTTGCCTACAGGAAACTCACTAAACGAGACATTTCTTTCCTTAAAATCAAAGCTCATGAAGTTAGAGCTCTTTCCTCTTCCTGGGCTTTCTTTAACAAAGTACCTCTCAATGATATCCTTCAAGCAGCGGTTTGGAATCGATCATCAGCCTTTGCTAGATTCTACCTCAGGGACATGTCTCAACAAGCAGAAAATCTTCAAAGTTTGGGCCCCATTGTGGTGGCCCAAAAAGTGGTGGGGGGCCAACAGCATTCAGCTCTGGAAGCATAGACAACGTCAACAGCCTCCTGCACCTGATGCTACACTAGGAAGGTACTTAATATACACTAATTATGTTATACTATACCTTTTAATTGATATATCTTAACCCTGGATTATCTTTATCCTTGGTTTAAAGGACATTTATTATTGCTTTTGCATTAATTAAGTCCTTTATTTGATATATATCTAAGTTTGGGTTTCCTAAGTCTTAATTCAGAAGTTGGGACCTATTTATTAGGAGAAATCCTCCCTCCTATTCTGCAAATTCTAGCACATTATCTATAGGTTAATGTATTGTGCAGTTAAAATGAAGTTTTACAAAAGTAAAACATATTTTAACTGACAATACTTAACCTATAGATAAGTATTTATGGTCCCACCTCCGACCCTCGCTCTTTTCTCCTAATTGTGTATTGTTTTACACATAAAAGAAACTGACACCTGATCAAATTAGCGGGAGGAATTACGTCACACAGGTATCTGTTTAAAGGGACCTTCTGAATTAAGACTTTATCACGACTGAAAGGTCGTTTTTCTGTGGAGGGGGTGAAAAACAGTATAGAATAGAATAGCACATTATCTGTAGGTTAAGTATTGTTAGTTAAAATATGTTTTACTTTTAAAAAAACTTCATTTTTAGCTCACCTGAGCTTTGCTCAGGATGGGCTATTGTGATCACTTTTTGTCCGTCGTCTGTGCATCCGTCCGTCCATTAACATTATTAAAACAACTTCATCTCTGAAGCCCCTGAGCTGATTTTGCTCAAAGTTCATACGGAGCCTCCTCAGGTTGGGGGAACGAAAGATTGCTAAAATGGTCATGGTCCATTGACCAAGATGACCGCCATTCCCATATATAATAAAAACCTTTAAAAATCTTCTTCTCCAGAATCAAGGATGCCTTATGGCTGAATCTTAGCATAAATCATCAGGGACAGGAGGTCTACCACAATTGCTAAAATAATAGTCGTACATTGGTATTTGACCTTTTTACGGCAAGGTCATTTGGAGCCTCCCTGGGGCAGGGAAATGAAAGATTGATAAAATAGTTGCTGTCCTTTGACCAAGATAGCCGCTATGCCTATATATGGTAAAAACCTTTAAAAATCTTCTTCTCCAAAACTGAGTATGCCTTTTGGCTGAACCTTTGCATATATCAAATCGGGGACGAGAGGACTACCAATGTTGCTAAAATAATGGTCGTATATTGACATTTGACCTATTTACGGTGAGGTCAAGTTTGCTTCCCTATGCATTTGTGTGAGAAAAATGTTCAGAATTTCAAACGACTTCTCCTCTGGAGCCTCTGGGCCAATGTTGCTCAAATTTCATTTGGGACAGGGGAATGAAAGATTATTAAAATGGTTCTGGTCCATTGACCAAGATGGCCACCATGCCCATATATGGTAAAAATCTTTAAAAATCTTTGTCTCCAGAACAGAGGATGCCATGTGGCTGAATCTTTGCATAATCATCGTGGACTGGAGGTCTACCGAAATAGCTGAAATAATGGTCGTACATTGACATTTGATCTTTTTACTGCAAGATCAAGTTTGCTTCCCTATAGATTTGTATGGGAAAAATGTTGAGAGCTTCAAATGACTTCATCTCTGGAGCCTCTGGGCCAATGTTGCTCAAATTTCATTTGGAACCTCCGTGGGGCAGGGGAATGAAAGATTGCTAAAATAGTTATGGTCCATTGACCAAGATGGTCGCCATGCCCATATATGGTAAAAACCTTTAAAAATCTTCTTCTCCAGAACCGAGGATGCCTTGTGGCTGAATCTTTGCATAAATCATCGGGGACGGGAGGTCTACCAAAGTTGCTAAAATGATGGTCATACATTGACCCTGGACCTTTTTACGACGAGGTCAAGTTTGCTTCTGTATGCATTTGTATGGGCTCCATACATTTGTATGGGCCCCATACATTTGTATGGGAAAAATGTTGATAATTTCAAATGATTTCTCCTCTGAAGCCTCAGGGCCAGTGTTGCTCAAATTTCATGTAGAGCCTTCTTGGGGCAGGAGAACAAATGATTGCTAAAATGGGTGTGGTCCATTGTTCAGAATGGCTGCCATGCCCATTATGGTAAAAATGTTTAAAAATCTTCTTCTCCAGAACCAAATAAGCCCTAGGCCCTAATCTTTGCACAAATTATTGGGGACAGGAGATTACCAAAATTGCTAAAATGATGATCCTATGTTGACGTTTGACCTTTTTATGGCAAGGTCAAATTTGCTTCCCCATGCATTTGTAGGGGCCATTTACCATTATATTGGAAGTATCAAGGTGACTTGTAGATTAACAGTAGCTAAAACCATTCTGATTGGAAATCTAAGATGGCTGCCATCTTGTTTATGTTTATTATATTTCCCTGCCACTGTGCTGTTTACATGTATAAAATCATGATTCTTCAGAAGCCAAGTCAATTTCCACCAAATTTCACATTGATCCTACTGTTGAAATATGATTGATAGTTTGTTCATATTGACTGTCAGGCCCGTATATTCTTCTTCAAAACTAAGAACTGCTCAAATGATGATCTTTTCATTAGTTGCGATGACAGGATTAGAAAAAATGTTGCATAACACCTGCATATCTGCAGTGACTGTCACTCAGATGAGCGAACCGTGGCCCATGGGCCTTTTGTGTTATTTCTTCTGTTCCTTCAATTTCTTTCTTTTCTCTTTCTTCTCTATCCCTCTCTTTCATCTACTCTACTGTCTCTTCTATCTCCTTTCTCCCTTTCTGCGGGAGATGATGCAAAATGACCAGCAAGGGCTGACGTGTCTTTAAACCCCAACACAATCAAAATCGAATATGGATCATGTCGGGTCAAAAACTAGCGATTTCTTGGTCAAGTTCAAATATGGGTCATGTTCGGTTAAAAAGTAGGTCACTAGGTCAAATTTGTTTAAAACCTTGTTCACCCTCTAGAGGCCTGTTTCGTTCACCTTGAAGCCTCAGTTTTTTTCAGTCTTCATGGAACTTAATCAGAATGTTTGACTTGATGATATCTTTGTCAAGTTTGTATAATACAGCAGAAATGTTCCTTTGGTGATCCCCTACCAAGATTGTTCAAGCCATCATGATTTGTCAAAAAACATGGCCACCAAGGAGGTGGCTTATTTTGAAAAATCTTCTTGTCGGGAACTGTAAGGCCTAGGGCTTCCAAATTTGGTCTGTAGCTTTATATAGTGCCCTTATACCAATAGGGTTCAAATTTAGCCTTGGGGTCAGAAATGGCCCCTACACGGGGGGTCACTTGTTTTACATAGACTTAATACATAGTGAAAATCTTGAAAAATCTTCTTGTCAGAAACCATTAGGCCTAAGACTACTGAATTTGGTTTGTTTTTTATCTAGTAGACCTCTACTAAGATTGTTCAAATTAGATCCCTGGGGTCAAAAATGGCCCCAGCCTGGGGTTCAGTAGTTTTACATGGACAAATAAGTGGCAAATACAGACAAATAAGTAGCAAATAAGCTTTTCATCTAACACTGCTAGCCAGATTTTGGAATAAGTCAGCAGAAATGTTTCTTGGATGACAGTCTGTGAAAGCATAGACAGTCCTTCGAAGAGATGATAGTCTTTTAGAATTTATAATTTGCATTACATTGTTGAAGTAACTGATGATGGTTGGAGACAATGATACTCAGGTGAGCGAATTAGGGCCTCTGGGCCTCATGTTGATTAATGTGCAGGTACAGGGGCAACATCCACAGCAGTGGGTCACCTTCCAACTAGCTGGCTTGCTGCATCTATGGCAGATCTCACACCAGATCTCCAGGTATGTCTGTCATGATGGTTGCTAGCTTCCACTTTCTGCAATCCCTCTCTATCAGCTGCTTCCATGTCATCTTGGGCCTCCCAGGCCCACGCTTTCCATCAACCTGTATGTCAAAGTTCTCGACTGAACTATTGGAGCGTTCCACATGTCCATACCAACGGAGCCTTCTCTCCAGAATGAGGTCCAGATCCTTAATGCCAAGCCATGCAAATAACTCATTGTATGGGGTGATGACAATGTCTTGCAGCTTGACATTGCAGATCTGTCTGATCATTGCCCTGTCATTTCGCTGCAGACGTTAGAGGTTTTGTCAACGGCCAAGTCTCTCTGGCATGGAGCACTGTGCTCCGAACACAAGGGCTGTACACGCAGTCACATGTCTTGAAAATGAGGTGACGGGAAGAGAGTACTGGTAGCAGCTTCTTGAACTTCTTCCAGGCAATTTTCACACGTTGTGGTTGAAAGGTCTGAGAGCATGTCTCCTAGGTAGCAAAAGGAAGCTTACACCCCCAGCTTGTCAGATCCGACGGACTTCCCTCTGTGGTCTGTTGTCCAAGGGGCATGCAGTACCTTGGTACTGTGTACATCTGTAATCAGGGTCCTTTGTCAAGCGCTTGAGCCCACTGCATTTCTTATGCACCCAGTGCTTGCAGCCATTGCAGAAGAGGCTGTTGCTGCCCACCAGTGCAGTAGACTGTGCATGGAAGCTCACCTGAACTCTGCAGAAGGTCCAGGCCGGTATCACAGATCATGATCTTCCTCTTTCCTGCATTTACTCTCAGTCCTTTCTCCTCCATTGCTTCTTTCCAAATCAAGAGCCTCCTGACACATTCCTCAAGTGATTCAGCGATGATAACAAGGTCATCGGCATAGAGGTTCTTCCAAGGGACCCCAGAGTTGAGCTTGTGTGACAAGGCTTCAAGCACAATGATGAAGAGCAGCGGGCTGAGTACCTAGCCTTGGTGAACACCAAGCTTCACTTCAAACTCTTCACTGTACCCCTCACCAACACTGACACGACTCTGCACATTGGCATACATCCCCTGCACCATTCGCACAATCCACTCCTCCGCTTCAAGTTTTCTCTTTCTATGGTCATTCTCTCCCTTCCGCTGATTCAAGAAGGGCAGTTGTCAGTTTCTGGCAAAAGAATGTGCACAATACTGGTAAACCGCTTAGAGGACTAAGCCTGCCCAGTAAAGGTGTGGTTAGGTAAACTGACCACGCTCGACATGACCCCATTGGGTTGACTGGGCCGTAAAACCTCAACACAAACTTCAAGTTTTCTCAGTGCCCACCAGATGGCCTTCCTAGGCACTAGGTCAAACGCCTTCTCTTGGTCCACGAAAGCTATGTAGAGTCTCTTGTTGGCAGCTAGGTAGATGTACTTCTCTAGCAGCTGCCTGACTACAAAGATTGCATCTGTTGTGTCTCTGCCAGGGATGAAGCCAAACTGGGAATCGTCGATTGACACCAACTGTCTGATAAGGCCGACCTGAATCCTCTCCAGGACTTTCTTGACCTGCTCTGTCAGCTTAAGGGTTAATATATGATAGTTACGTGAAAAAATCTGTAACAGATATTTTAGCTAATGATAGGTATCAGTCTTCGCGAAAACTGCAGGACTGTCTGACAAAACTGGCAAATTTTCATTCTGTCCTGCAGAAAATTTAGGTTTGTCTGACAAATGTCCTGTGATTTCTGGCAAAAAAGAGATAGTAATTTGATAACAGACAAGTCTCCTGTCCTGCAGAATTTTGTTTTGTCCTGCCAAAAATTTTAGTCTGTATGACAGCTGTCCTGCATCTGTTGGAAAGATTTCGTGAAGACTGAGGTATCACTGTGAATTCATAGCATAGATAAAACCTTTGAGATGAAAGTTATTGCCTTCCCTTTCAAAGGGAGACCACTCCAACAAAAAGGATTTCCTTGGTAAATAAATCTACTCTAGAGGTAGCAAAATATTTTCCATTTAGAATATCCTGTCCACCCACCAATCCATTGAGAAGGGAGGCAGTATTCATTCATCTCATCTGAAAAATCTCTGTTTAAATGCCAGATATGTTAATTACCGTATTTACCCTAAGTACTTGGACACCTCATCTCCTTATCATGCTTCTAAAATTTGAAAAGGTATGTTCCACAACCCCCAGATGGGTTTAAGATATTGTTTGGCATGTGTTAAACAGTGTAGATCCTGATCAGATGCCAAACTCTGCAGCATCTGATCTGATTCTACACTAATGGCTCAGGCCTGTCTGTCCCAGTACTTAGGGTTATTAGGGTATTGCAGCCACAGAAGAGTATAATCCCAGATAAACAAGAAAAGAACAGATCACAGAAACCAGCAGAGAAAACCGAAGTTGTCAGCTCCACACTCGCATCATTATTTGCCCAGCCAGAACGGCCAAGACATCCCTGGAGTAAAGATGGCCAATTTGACATTGGTGCTACCTATGGTCAGACTATGGGATTAGGTGGAGGCTTCCTAGGTATAAGAGGTGGGATGCCAAGGATGCCATCATTTAAGGTATGTACTAGTGTGATTATATACGTTAGAGTGTTCAGCTTTCCATCAACAGCTTATTGTTTTCCTTTCATCTCTTCTACTATCTCTTTTATCTTTGTTCTTTTCTCTGGGAAACAATACAGAATGACCCACAATGGTAAATGTGTCATTAAACCCTAATACAATCAAAACTCCTTGTGCAAGAGATTCTGTCCCTCTGTAGACACAATGAGATGGGTACCAGTTGCGGACGCAACTCCTACAGTTTTCAACTGATCTTTTGAGACTTTGCAGGTGTTTTTGTCATAGTCTGAAAATGTGCATCTGGTTTTGAGGTATCCTCCCATCATTTTTTCATTGACTTTTTCCACTTAGATTTTTTTCAGGTCAGATTGCTATTGGAATAGATATCTTGTGGGTGCAAATCCTCCTAGAGTTTTCCACAGATCATTTTGAAACTTTGCATACTTGTTCTACAAAGTCTGTAGATGTGCATGTCATTTTCTCCCATTATACAAAGTCTGTAGATGTGCATGTCATTTTCTCCCATTATTTTTTATCAACTTTTTCAACTTTTTTTTTTACTTAGTTTTTTTTTTTTCAGGTTCAATTACTATTAAAATAGATACCTTGTGGGCACAACTCCTAGAGTTTTCCACTGGTCATTTTGAAACTATGTTTACTTATTCTGCGTAGTCTGTAGATGTGTGTGTAGTTTTGGGGTTTCCTATTATACGCATTTAAAACTCACAATGCCGGCCTTGGTGGCTCTGTTGGATGCGCCGTCCGACTGGAGACCAGGAGGTCGGGGGTTCAACCCCCGCCGAGGTCGGCAGCATTCTTTCGCGGAGATTGATTATGAAATATTTTCTACAGTCATTCTCTCCCTTCCGCTGATTCAAGGTTGTCAGTTTCTGGCGAAAGAATGTGCACAGTACTGGTTATCTACTTAGAGGACTAAGCCTGCCCAGTAAACATGTGGTTAGGTAAACTGACTGCGCTCGACATGACCCCATTGGGTTGACTGGGCCGTAAAACCTCAACACAAACAAACAAAAACTCACAACCCTTTACAAACAAAGCCATGACACCAGGGGATGCTTGCCAGCAATGGGCTTTTATTCAGCTTAACTAGTTATATATGCAATAACTGGCAGTAAATCACTTAAAAAATTTAAATTAGCTAGAAACTAGAAGAAGCTGACTAGTTGATTTCTTTCAAAGTTTCGAAGAAAATATTTTCAGTCTGTTATCACTGATTTTTCCCAGTCCACATACATGTTCTTCCAGAAACAAGATCTGACTTTCATTTAGATCATCTCTGGAACACTATGAAAATTTCACTCTTTTATTAGAAAAATTCAAAAGTTAAACAGCAGCCAGTTCAGCTGTATTTAGTTAAATAATAGGGACACTGTATATGTCATTTTAGAAAAAGATTGTGCCTAAAACAGAGGAAGAAGTAGCACGAGAAGAAAAGAGAGAGAGAAGAGAAAAAAGAAGAAAAGAAAAAGAGGAAAGGAGGAAAGAAAAAGAGAGACGGAAGGAAAAAGAGCAAGAAAAAGAAGAAGAACTTGGTAATATTCTTAAATCGCCTTGTCTATCCATCTCTTTCAGTACATTAGATTTTTAGCCCACCTGGGCCGAAGGCTCAAGGTGAGCTATTGTGATTACTCACCATCCGTTGTTGTCGTCATCTGTTTGTCTGTCCGTACACAATCTTTAAACAACATCTCCTCCTAAACCACTGAGGCAATTTTAACCAAATTTCACAGAATTGATCCTTGGGTGATACTGACTGAAAATTATTCAAAGATTTGGAATCCATGCAGAATTCTGGTTGCCATGGCAAAGAAAAAAACTAAAAAATTTTCTTGTCGAAAATCACTGGACCAATTTCAGTATAATTTTGCAGAAATGTTCCTTTGGTGATCCTCTACCAAGATTGTTCAAGCCATCTTGATTCGTCAAATAACATGGCTGCCAGGTGGGGGGGGAGGGGGGGGGTGCAGGGAGGGGAGCTTATTTTCCCTATATATCTATATAGAAAAATTTAAAAACCACTGGACTAATTTCTATAAAATTTTGCAGAAGTATTCCTTTGGTGATCTTCTACCAAGATCGTTCAAGCCATTTGGATTCGTCAAAAAACATGGCCGCCAGGGGACCGGGCTTATTTTCCCTATATATCTATACAGAAAACTTTAAAAAATTTCTTGTCAGAAACCACTAGACCGATTTCAATATAACTTGGCAGAAACGTTCCCTGAGTGACCCCCTACCAAGATTGTTCAAGCCTTCATGATTTGTTAAAAAACATGGTCGCTAGGGAGCAGGGCTTATTTTCCCTATATATCTATATAGAAAGATTTAAAAATCTTTTTGTCAGATACCACAAGAGCAATTTCAATATAATTTTGTTGAAATGTTCCTTTGGCGATCCTCTACCAAGATTGTTCAAGTAATCTTGATTCGTCAAAAAACATGGCCACCAGGGGGCTGGGCTTATTTTCCCTATATATCTATATACAAAACTTTAAAAATCTTTTTGTCAGAAACCACTGGACCGATTTCAATATAACTTAGCAGAAATGTTTCCTTGGTGACCCTCTACCAAGATTGTTCAAGCAGGGCTTATTTTCCCTACATATCTGTATCGAAAATTTTAAAATTCTTTTTGTCAGAAAGCACTGGACCGATTTCAGTATAACATAGCAGGAATGTTCCTTTTATTACCCTCTACCAAGGTTATTCAAGCTGTCATGATTCATCAAAAAACATGGATGCCAGGGGGCGGGGCTTATTTTCCCTATATATTTATATAGAAAACTTTAAAAATCTACTTGTCAGAAACCACTAGACCATTTTCAATATATCTTGGCAGAAATGTTCCCTGAGTGACGCATACCAAGATTGTTCAAGCTGTCATGTTTTGTTAAAAAACATGGGCACTAGGGGGCAGGGCATATTTTCCCTATATATCTATATAGAAAACTTTAAAAACCTTTTTGTCAGAAAGCACTGGACCAATTTCAGTATAACTTAGCAGGCATGCTCCTTTTGTAACCCTCTACCAAAATTGTTCAGGCCATCATGATTCGTCAAAAAACATAGCCGCCATGGGGTGGGGCTTATTTTCCCTGTATATCTATATAGAAAACTTTAAAAATCTTCTTGTCAGAAACCACTGGACCAATTTCAGTGTAACTTGGCAGAAATGTTTCTTTGGTAATCCTCTACCAATATTGTTCAAGCCGTCATGATTCGTCAACAAACATAGCTGCCATTGGGAGGGGCTTATTTTCCCAGTATATATATAGAAAACTTAAAAAATTTTCTTGTCAGAAACCACTCAACAGATTTCAATATAACTTCACAGGAATGTTCCTTTGGTGACCCTCCACCAAGATTGTTCAAGCAAATTCTTGAAAATTCTTGCATCAAAATAAATGGCTTGTTAAGCATCTTACTTCAAAATATACTTACAACTTATATTGCGTTCCCCTTTAAGTCAGACAGCTATAATGCGTGATCACTTATAATGCAGTCAGCTGCCTTGGACCCCACTGACTGCCTTATAATGGTGTTGCAGTGTGTATATATATATATATAATTTGTAGCTAGGCTTCATAGGGCAGTCAGTAGCATGTAAGACTACAGTTCTAGGGGTTGCAAGTTCAAATCCCAGCTCAATCACATAACTTCAATGGAGAATTTTGGGGAAACTTTAGCTACATTGAAGTCATGAATAATGTGTGAATATTTTCAGAGATGAAAAGAATTATAATTGTATTATTTTCAGATAAAGATGAAGAATCTGCAGCAGTAAAAGCTAAGAGAAAACCTATGATATATGACAGCAGTGAGGAGGAGGAGGAAGATGAAGTGGAACATGACTCAGGTAATATACATCATCATAGCTACAGATAAGAGGGGGTATCCACATAATATTTTTCTTATTTCTCTACAAAAACATATCTTGTGGGTACTCATTAGAAGCGCCTCACTGAGGCGCTTCTAATGAGTACCCACAACATATGTTTTCATGGGGAAATAAGAAAGATATCAGCACTTTTCGGATGAAAAAAGCACCTTATCTGTTGCTATGATCATCCCTATCTAGCCATCCTTTTAGCATATCTCTAGATATTATGGCTAGCCAGATAAACACTTTCTTCATTTCCCCAAGAAATAAATATTGCTGGCACTCCTAAGTCTGTAAAGGTTGACCTTGGAAACAAAGAACTCATAAAAGGATGAAAATTAGAATCTTGGTTTCATTGTGACTCTTCGTATGACAGCATTGTTGTTTACAGAACTGCATACACTCCCTAGCACTGGCTTAAGCAGAACTCCATTTTCCAAGAAATAGAATGGGCTTAACCCTTGTCCTGCTGATGTACCCTGCCTTTGCAAACAGTGTAGATCCAGATCAGTTAGCTTCTGAAGAAGCCAACTGATCTGGATCTGCACTGTTTGCCAATAAGTATATGAATTTATATCAACAATCTGGATCAAGTAATCTGATTGGCTGGAAATTGGAGGTGGGTGTGGCGTCTTAATTTATTCAGCAGGACAAGGGTTAATGATCCAAAGGAAAACAATGATAACTGCACTATGATGAAGATAGGGAGACTTTTTACTACCATCACAGAGCACTTAACACCAGCTGCAGTGAAGTCAAATAAATCTGTAAAGGTTTCTTTTGATAACAAAGAACACATAAAAGAATGAAAATCAAAGTCTTGGTTTCATTGAGAACTCCATGAAAACAATATTTTGGGGCTGAAAAATATTTTCTGAGCAGCTATGTCTTAGTGACTTCAACTTTGCAGGCTAATGTACAAATAGTTGTAGCACTTGATATGTCCTCAACTTTGAATAAGATGGGAGGGCATATTGCTTTGGGCTTGTCTGTCCATTTTTTGTAAGCACAGGGTTTGGTATGGTGTGGCAAAGGTGTCATGTATCTTATGTCACCGGGGCATCCAACTGATATTGGCATACAGTTGGGCAAGGCCTGCTATCCTTGTAGCAGGTAAGGGTAGAGGGGGAATGTTTTCATTTCTTCTGTTTCTTCACTTTCATTCCTGTTCCCCTTTCTTCCCTGTCCCTCTCTTTTATCTCCTATACTATCTCTTTTCTCCCTTTCTCAGGGAGATGACACAAAATGACCCACAAGGATTGACTAGTCGTTAAACCTCAACACAGTCTTTAAGCACAATATCTAAGGTACTACTTGTTAGGCTCATGAAATTTTGTGAGGGTGGTTGGGTGAGGCAGGGCATCCAAACTGAGATTTGCTTACAGTTGGGCAAGGCCTGCTATCCTTGCAGCAGGTAAGGGTAGAGGGGGAATGGTTTTATTATACCCCCGACATACGAAGTATGTGGGGGTATATAGTTTTCGCTTTTCCATTCGTCCGTTTGTTCTTTCGTTCGTCTTTCCATCACAGGGTCAAAGTTTTTGCATTAAAGTTTATAAGACCTCATATTTTGAATACCCTTTGATGGATTTCATTTATATTTGGCATGATGGTAGATATAGGTCTAAAGTTTTTATCAGCACCATCCCCACCCCAGGGGTGACCTTGTGGTCAAGGTCACGGACTTAGAATTTTCATAAAAAGTCAAAGTTTTTTGTGTTTAAGTTTATATAGCTATATCATCAAGACGCTTGAGGAATTTCATTTATATTTGACATATTGGTAGATATCGGCCTAGAGTCTTACTCAGCATGATCCCTACCCTGGTTGTGACCGAGGTCACGGTCACAAACTTAGAATTTTCATATTAAAGTAAATATTTTGGCGTTTAAGTTTATATAGCCATATCATCAAGACCTTTTGTTAAATTTCGTTATCCCCTAACTGAAAGGTTGAGTGGATATAGCTACCAGCAAGGAATCTGTTCCTCTGTCCATCCATCCGTTGAAGCATTATTCATTCATACGTTATTTTTGTCTTAGGGTCAAAGTTTTTACGTTGAAGTTTATAAGACCTTATATTCTTAAGACCCTTTGATAGATTTCATTCATATTTGGCCTGATGGTAGATATAGGGCTTAAGTTTTTATCAGCATGAATCCTACCCCGGGGGATAACCTTGGGGTCAAGGTCAAGGACTTAGAATTTTCATAAAAAAAGTCAGAATTTTTGTGTTTATGTTTATATAGTTATACCATCAAGACCCTTTGAGGAATTTCATTTATATTTTACATGTTGGTAGATATAGGTCTAGAGTTTTACTCAGCATGATCCCCATCCCGGGGTATGACTTGAGGTCAAGGTCACAGACTTAGAAATTTCATATAAAAGTAAAAAAATTTGCATCTAAGTTAATATAGCTATACCATCAAGACCTTTCGTTGAATTTTGTTATCCTCCTACTGATAGGTTTAGGGGATATAGCTCTCAGCATGGAATCCATCCATCCATCTGTCTGTCCAGAAATGCATTATTGTGCACCCCATAACTCCTAAATACCCTTTGAGCTATTTTCATGAAACTCTTGTCAGGTTGTAGAGGGCATTTGGTAAGGGTGTCGGTACAACAAAGACTAACTGACTTGGTCCATGAGTTATATCACCTTGTCTCCGAAATTATAAAAATTTTGTGTGAAGCTTAACTTTAAAACATGTTAAGATATTCACCAGTATGTAGAGGACATTGAGTAGGCATATCACATTCAAGAATGACACTCGGACCGACTCCATTCTGCAGTTTTTGCCCTTGGTTATTTAAATCATGTATGGGCAATAATTCTAAAAATTCTTTAAGATATTTTTGTGATACTTTACCGATATGTAGAGGACATTGAGTAGGCAGGTCACATTAAAATTTTCATTAACTGAAACACATTTTTGTAACCTTTTTACCCAGTTGCAAAAAGCAGATAAATAGTCGTCTTTTGGTATCTGTTGGAGACACTGATAAATAGCGCTGCCAAGAGAACTTCTAGAGGTATACTTATTTCCAGAAAGCATTTTCTTAAGCCTTGGAAATAAAAAGAAGTCACAGGGACTCAGGTCAGGTGAATAAGGTGGATGGTTTAAAACTTTCACCTTTTCAGAAGCCAAAAAAGACTTAACAACCTCACACTTATGAGAGGAGGCATTGTCATGTAAAAGGTGGACTCCTGACCATCCTTTGCTTGGTCCATGTTCCAATGTAACAAGTAAATTGGTCAATGTATATGACTGCATCTATTTCAGTTTGAAATAACTCGGTCAGTTGGAAAGCAATTTGCACAAAATAAACGGGTATCGTTAGCTATTTAACACACCATTCAAGTGGAGTGAAGCATTTTAGAATATACCAGGGATAAAACCAAGGAAGCCTATTAGTGACAGAACTTTTTGCATGACCCTCGTATTGTTATACAACAAGATTGGGCATTCGAAACCACCCCCAGTTTTAACCAGTGGTGGTCAGTTCTCCCCAAAGTGGTCGTTACTGGTCGATTGGAAATTTTAGATGGTTGTTTGATATTTTATGGTCGACTGATATAATTGGTTAATTGATATAATTTTTATGTTTATTAAAAAAAAAAAAAAAAAAGAGGAAATACACTGTTTGACCTTAGACTTCTGAATTACAGTCTTGACACCTAACTTTAGTCAATTTTTTTCTTCTGTCTCTCTTCTCCCTTTCTCTGGGAGACGATGCAAAATGACCCACAAGGGTTGACGTGTCGTTCAACCCCAACTCAATCATTTTTTTTTTTTTTTTTTCCTCAGGGGCAGAACATAAGTGCCATACAGGGTCTGTTGGCTTCATTTTGATACAATAATTGTTATGACACTTGGATTAGATTATTACTTTAATTCATAACAGAATAATACAGAATGAATACACCTTCGCACATCTGAATACACTGGTGTCACCGACTGACAGTTCAGATTTTTTAACGCTACAGGCAACTGATTGTGCTGATTGGAAATCCAAGAAGGTCACCATGAAGGCCTATTGTTTGAATACTCTAAATTTTCAGGATTAAAGGTAAACTTCAAAAAACACATGCTGTATGGATAGGGATTAATAAATATAGTACTTCATCAATAAAAACAAGATGGAAACTATCATGGGGTAAAACTGAATTCAAACTTTTAGGTATAAATTTTCATGTCAACCTCGAAAGCATGCAAGGAATAAACTTTAATGAAAAAATACAGAAAATCAGATCACTAATCAAATTATGGAAAAAGGCGATATTTGACACCATTAGGTAAGATTACTGTAATAAAAAAATCACTACTTCTTCCAATTTTAAACCATTTGTTTATATCATTACCAAATCCAACAGACCAAATACTAAAAGAATTAAACAACATATTTTTCGAATACTTGTGGGAAGGTCCTGCAAAAAATAAAACAAAGTATAGTGGTAAAACAGTATTGCCAAGGAGGTTTGCAAATTATTAACTGTCTGAAATTAACATGGTTAAGAAGAGTAATTTTATCAAATAGTCCTTGTCATTCGGTTTTAAAAAATATAAATTTCCAAGAAATATTTACTCTAGGAAGGGAAAGTATATTATCTCTTATAAGAAATGTAAAAAATAAGTTTTGGGTCGATGTACTTAAAGCATATGCAGATTTACAACACCTTAACCATCAAGATACTGAAAACCATGTTCTCTCCAGCCCCATTTTCCATAATAATGAGATAAAAATAGGTAACAAATCAGTATATATTAAAAGTTGTTATCAAAATGGTGTAAGGTATGTTAATGACATAATTCATAAAAATGGAGAATTTTTTTCACAAGATGAATTTGAAAATATGTACAATATAAAAACAAATTTTGT
This sequence comes from Anodontia alba, assembly GCA_964016985.1. Lineage (NCBI taxonomy): Eukaryota > Metazoa > Mollusca > Bivalvia > Lucinida > Lucinidae > Anodontia > Anodontia alba. The sequence goes on along the minus strand of OZ024830.1, from coordinate 61,979,176 downwards.
CCAATTTCTTGGTTTAAAACAGGCAATAAAAGTTTTTGCAAAGAACTATAAAATCTTACATTTTACTAAAAACTAACAAGCACCATTTCGACCTGCAAATATATTGTTCCTAATTAAATCAAAGAAGGGATGTAAAGAATTCTATTCTATTCTCAGTAGAAATACAGATAAACCCACCTCACAGGTTAAATGGAACACTATTTATAATATTGAAGAAGAAACTTGGAAGTCTATCTATTCCTTGCCTTTTCAACTACACTTAGGAACCAAATTACAGTGGTTTCAGGCAAAAATAAATCATCGAATCCTTCCAACTAAATATTATCTATACAGAATAGGGTTTGCTCCAAGCCCCAATTGTAGCTTCTGTCAAGAGGAAGAGACAGTCAGTCACATGTTCTGGCATTGCCAGGAAACTCAGAGATTACTCCCTGACTTTGATAGATGGCAAAAATCCAAAAGCATTAACCTCACATTAGTTGAGGAATTGTTCATATTTAACATAGGCAGTGCATACTCAATTACAGATCTGGAAATTTTTATCAATCTAAAGTACTATATATATATGCAGCAAAACGGCTAAATCAGTCCCTGTCTTTAGTTGCATTTCAAAATAAATTAATATACTATTATATACTAAAACAACATACAGCAACAAAAAATGGATGTTTGGATAAATTGGCAAATGTATGGTCCAACTACAAAGAACTGATAGATTCAATACCCCTGAGATTCATATATATACATACTGTATACAGAAACATCAGAATTCAATTGCATTCTTATTATTGCAGAAACAATATAACTGCTGCCATGCTGCCTGAAACGCAATATTATGAGACGGAATATTATGAGACTTTTTTTTAGCTCACCTGAGCAAAAGCTCAGGGTGAGCTATTGTCATCACCCTATGTCCGTCATCTGTCGTCAACAATTAGTTTGTTAACACTCTAGAGGTCACAGTTTTGACCCAATCTTGATGAAACTTGGTCAGAATGTTTGCCTCTTTGAAATCTAGGTCAAGTTCGATACTGGGTTACTTGGGATCAAAAACTAGGTCACTAGGTCAAATCAAAGGAAAAACTTGTTAACACTCTAGAGGTCATAGTTTTGACCCAATCTTGATGAAACTTGCTCAAAATGTTTGCCTCTATTAAATCTAGGTCAAGTTCGAAACTGGGTCACTTGGGGTCAAAAACTAGGTCACTGGGCCAGATCAGCAGAAAACCTTGTAAACATTCTAGCGGTCACATCTTTGAAGCAATCATCATGAATCTTGCTCAATATGTTTGTCTTGATGATTTCTAAGTCAAGTTCGAAACTGGGTCACTTGGGGTCAAAAACTAGGTCACCGGGCCAGATCAGCAGAAAACCTTGTTAACACTCTAGCCGTCACATTTTTCAAGCAATCATCATGACTCTTGCTCAAAATGTTTTTCTTAATGATTTCTAGGCCAAGTTCGAAACTGGGTCACTTGGAGTCAAAAACTAAGTCACCAGGCCAAATCAGCAGAAAACCTTGTTAACACTCTAGCGGTCACATTTTTCAAGCAATCATCATGAATCTTGCTCAAAATGTTTGTCTTGATGATTTCTAGGTCAAGTTTGAAACTAGGTCATGTGGTGTCAAAAACTAGGTCACCAGGCCAAACCAGCAGAAAACCTTAACACTCTAGCGGTCACATTTTTGAAGCAATAATCATGAATCTTGCTCAAAATGTTTGTCTTGATGAGTTCTAGGATATGTTTGAAACTTGGTCACGTGGGGTCAAAAACTAGGTCACCTGGCCAAATCAGCAGAAAACTTTGTTAACACTCTAATTGTAACATTTTTGAAGCAATCATCATGAATCTGGCTCAAAATGTTTGTCTTGATGATTTCTAGGTGAAGTTCGAAACTGGAACACCTGGGGTCAAAAACTAGGTCTCCTGGCCAAATCAGCGTAAAATCTTGTTATCACTCTAGCGGTCACATTTTTCAAGCAATCATCATGAATCTTGCTCAAAATGTTTGTCTTGATGAGTTCTAGGTCAAGTTCGAAACTGGGTCACTTGGATTCAAAAACTAGGTCACCGGGCCAAATCAGCAGAAAACTTTGTTAACACTCTAGCGGTCACATTTTTTAAGCAGTCATCATGAATCTTGCTCAAAATATTTGTCTTGATGATTTTTAGGTCAGGTGGGAAACTGGGTCACCTGGGGTAAAAAACTAGGTCACCTGGCCAGATCAGTTGGAAACCTTGTTAACACTCTAGTGGTCACATTTTTCAAGCAATCATCATGAATCTTGATCAACTTGTTTGTCTTGATGATTTCTAGGTCAAGTTTGAAACTGGGTCACTTGGGGTCAAAAACTAGGTCACCTGGCCAAATCAGCAGAAAACCTTGTTAACACTCTAGCGGTCACATTTTTGAAGCAATCATCATGAATCTTGCTCAAAATGTTTGTCTTGATGATTTCTAGGTCAAGTTTGAAACTGGGTCACATGGGGTCAAAAACTAGGTGACCTGGCCAAATCAGCAAAAAACTGTTAACACTCCAGAGGTCACATTTTTTAAATAATCACCATAAATATTGCTCAAATTTGACCTTGACCTATATTCTACAGTCCATCAGACATGCTACATTGTCTTACTTGTTAATATAATCATTTTGAACTTTGATCAGAATGTTTGCCTTGATCAGTTCTAGATCAGGCTCTCAAAGTGCTATGTTGCTCAGGTGAGCATTACAGGGCCATTATGGCCCTCTTGTTTTTTTAGCTCACCTGAGCTCTGCTCAGGATGAGCTATTGTGATCACTTTTCGTCCGTCGTCCGTACGTCCGTCCGTCCGTTAACATTTTCAAACGACTTCTCCTCTGAAACCGCTGAGCCAATTTTGTTCAAATTTCATATGGAGCCTCCTTAGGATGGGGGAATGAAAAATTGCTAAAATGGTCGCAGTTCGTTGACCAAGATGGCAGCCACGCCCATATATGGTAAAAAGCTTTAAAAATCTTCTTCTTCAGAACCAAGAATGCCTTGGGGCTGAACCTTTGCAGGAATCATCGGGGACGGGAGGTCTACCAACATTGCTAAAAGAATTGTCGTACGTTGACGTTTGACCTTTTTACGGCAAGGTCAAGTTTGCTTCCCTGTGCATTTGTATGGGAAAAACCTTTAAAAATCTTCTTCTCCAAAACCGAGCATGCCTTATGGCTGAATCTTTGCATATATCTTTGGGAACAGGAGGGCTACCAAAATTGCTAAAATAATGGTCGTACATTGACATTTGACCTTTTTACATTAAGGTCAATTTTGCTTCCTTATGCATTTGTATGGGAAAAATGTTCAGAATTTCAAACAACTTCTCCTCTGGAGCCTCTGGGCCAATTTTGCTCAAATTTCATATGGTGCCTCTTTAGATAGGGGGAACAAAAGATTGCTAAAATGGTCACGGTTCGTTGACCAAGATGGGCGCCATGCCCATATATGGTAAAAACCTTTATAAATCTTCTTCTCTAGAACCGAGGATGCTTTGGGGTTGAATGTTTGCATTAATCATCGGGCACAAGGGGTCTACCAAAGTTGCAAAAATAATGGTCATACATTGACATTTGACCTTTTTACGGCAAGGTCAGTTTGCTATCCTTATGCATTTGCATGGGAAAAAAACATTTAAAATTCTTATTCTCCAAAACAGAGGATGGCTTGTGGCTGAATCTTTGCATATATCATCTGGAATGGACGGTCTACCAAAGTTGCTAAAATAATTGTCATACATTGACATTTAACCTTTTTACGGCGAGGTCAAGTTTGCTTCTGTATGCATTTGTATGGGCCCCATACATTTGTATGGAAAAAATGTTGATAATTTCAAATGGCTTTTCCTCTGAAGCCTCTGGGCCAGTGTTGCTCAAATTTCATGCGGAGCCTCTGTGGGCAGGAGAATGAAAGATTGCTAAAATGGGTATGGTCCATTGATCAAAATGGCTGCCATGCCCATATATGGTAAAAACCTTTAAAAATCTTCTGCATAACCAAATAAACCCTGGGTCCTAATCTTTGCACAAATTACAGGGGACAGGAGATCTACCAAAATTGCTCAAATGATGGTTCTATGTTGACATTTGACCTTTTTGCCTCCAAGGTCAAATTTGCTTCCCTATTTGTGTGGGCCATATACATTTATATTGAAAGTATCGAAGTGACTTGTGGATCAACAGTAGTTAAAATTGTTCTGATTGGAAATCAAAGATGGCCATCATCTGGTTTATATTTATAATATTTCCCTGCCACTGTGGTGTTTACATGTATAAAATCATGATTCTTCAGAAACCACTTAGCCAATTTCCACCAAATTTCACATTGATCCTTCTGGTGAAATGTGATTGATAGTTTATTCAAATGATCATGCTCCATTGACTGTCAGGCCCATATATTCTTCTTCAAAACTAAGAACTGATCTAATGATGATATTTTCATTAGTTGCGATGATAGGATTGGAAAAATGTTGCATAACATCTGCATGTCTGCAGTGGCTATGTCACTCAGGTGAGCAAATCGTGGCCCATGGGCCTCTTGTTTTTTCCTATTCCCACCTTTTTAGCTCACCTGAGCATAAGCTCAGGGTGAGCTATTGTCATCACCCTATGTCCGTCGTTCGTCGTCAACAATTAGTTTGTTAACACTCTAGAGGTCACAGTATTGACCCAATCTTGATGAAACTTGGTCAGAATGTTTTGCTCTATGAAATCTAGGTCAAGTTCGATACTGGGTTACTTGGGGGTCAAGTTCGAAACTGGGTCACTTGGGGTCAAAAACTAGGTCACCGGGCCAGATCAGCAGAAAACCTTGTTAACACTCCAGCGGTCACATTTTTGAAGCAATCATCATGAATCTTGCTCAATATATTTGTCTTGATGATTTCTAGGTCAAGTTCGAATGGGTCACCTGGGGTCAAAAACTAGGTCACCTGGCCAGATCAGCAGAAAACCTTGTTAACACTCTAGCAGTCACATTTTTGAAGCAATCATCATGAATCTTGCTCAATATGTTTGTCTTGATGATTTCTAGTTCAAGTTTGAAACTGGGTCACTTGGGGTCAAAAACTAGGTCACCGGGCCAGATCAGCAGAAAACCTTGTTAACACTCTAGCGGTCACATTTTTGAAGCAATCATCATGAATCTTGCTCAGTATGTTTGTCTTGATGAATTCTAGGTCAAGTTCGAAACTGGGTCACCTGGGGTCAAAAACTAGGTCACCTGGCCAGATCAGCAGAAAACCTTGTTAACACTCTAGCAGTCACATTTTTGAAGCAGTCATCATGAATCTTGCTCAATATGTTTGTCTTGATGATTTCTAGGTCAAGTTCAAAACTGGGTCACTTGGGGTCAAAAACTAGGTCACTGGGCCAGATCAGCAGAAAACCTTGTTAACACTCTAGCGGTCACATTTTTGAAGCGATCATCATGAAGCTTGCTCAATATATTTGTCTTGATGATTTTTAGGTCAAGTTTGAAACTGGGTCACCTGGGTTCAAAAACTAGGTCACCTAGCCAGATCAGCAGAAAACCTTGTTAACACTCTAGCAGTCACATTTTTGAAGCAATCATCATGAATCTTGCTCAATATGTTTGTCTTGATGATTTCTAGGTCAAGTTCGAAACTGGGTCACTTGGGGTCAAAAACTAGGTCACCGGGCCAGATCAGCAGAAAACCTTGTTAACACTCTAGCGGTCACATTTTTGAAGCAGTCATCATGAATATTGCTCAATATGTTTGTCTTGATGCTTTCTAGGTCAAGTTCGAAACTGGGTCACTTGGGGTCAAAAACTAGGTCATCTGGCCAGATCAGCAGAAAACCTTTTTAACACTCTAGCGGTCACATTTTTTAAGCAATCATGAATCTTGCTCAAAATGTTTGTCTTGATGATTTATAGGTCGAGTTCGAAACTGGGTCACTTGGAGTCAAAAACTAGGTCACCGGGCCAAATCGGCAGAAAACCTTGTTAACACTCTAGCGGTCACATTTTTGAAGCAATAATGATGAATCTTGCTCAAAATGTTTGTCTTGATGATTTCTAGGTCAGGTTCGAAACTGGGTCACGTGGTGTCAAAAACAAGGTCACCAGGCCAAACCAGCAGAAAACCTTGTTAACACTCTAGCGGTCTCATTTTTGAAGCAATTATCATGAATCTTGCTCAAAATGTTTGTCTTGATGAGTTCTAGGATATGTTTGAAACTGGGTCACTTGGGGTCAAAAACTAGATCACCAGGCCAAATCAGCAGAAAACCTTGTTAACACTCTAGCGGTCACATTTTTTAATCAATCATCATGAATCTGGCTCAAGATGTTTGTCTTGATGATTTCTAGATGAAGTTCGAAACTGGAACACCTGGGGTCAAAAACTAGGTCACCTGGCCAAATTAGCGTAAAATCTTGTTATCACTCTAGCGGTCACATTTTTCAAGCAATCATCATGAATCTTGCACAAAATGTTTGTCTTGATGAGTTCTAGGTCAAGTTCGAAACTGGGTTGACTTGGTATCAAAAACTAGGTCACCGGGCCAAATCAGCAGAAAACTTTGTTATAATCATTTTGAACTTTGATCAGAATGTTTGCCTTGATCTAGATCAGGCTCTCAAAGTGCTATGTTGCTTAGGTGAGCGTTACAGGGCCATCATGGCCCTCTTGTTTTGTTTTTGTTTCCTTTTCTGTTGTCTGATGGTAGGTTGCTTGTCTTATCTGTTATATACTGTATACATATTACTTTATGTAGACTCACAACCATGACAGTACTGATAGAGTGGTTACGCTCTCATCTAAGTACTGATAACTCCCTACATTTCAAAACAGATTTAAATATAGATACTTATAATAGCAATCCAGGGAACTAAAGAAACAACAAATCGCGCCATGAAGTTTCTTATCTTGTGGGTCTGCACTGCAAGGAAATATCTTAATGCTACATGTATATGAAACTATGTAGTTTGTAAGATATACAGAGGGATGGCCCTCCCCGACCCTCTGTATATCATTTGACGGGGAGAATAAATGGGTTACCATCTGGTAACTGAAAAAAAAAAAAAAAAAAAGGTCGACCTAGCAGCCATGTTGAAAATCTATTTTCTTTTGATCAGTCTCCAAGATGGACGCCATGACTGCCATCATTGAGTTCTATTTTGCGCTTCTTCTGAATCAAAAGGCCAATTGACTTGAAACATGGTAGGAAGTATCTGGGTGTCTTGTAGATGAAATCAATCCAATCGGAAATCCAAGATGGCTGCTGTCTTGGAAACCTATTTTTTGCCTCTTCTCCTTAACAGAATGGCCAATCGACTCAAAACTTGGTAGAAAGCATCGGGATGACTTGTTGATCAAAAATAGTTAAAATCGTTCCAATTGGAAATCCAAGATGGCCACCACAGTCGTCATCTTGAATAACTATTTTGAACTTGTTCTCCTGAACAGAAAGGCCAAATGACGCGAAACTTGATAGGAAGTAGCAGGGTGACTTGTAGACCAAAATATCTAAAATCATTCCACGGTTGCCATCTTGAAAATGTTTTGAACTTCTTCTCCTGAATAGAAAGGCCCATTGACTTGAAATTTAATAGGAAGTATTGGGGTGACTTGTAGATCAAACATAGCTATAATCATTCTGATTGCAAATCCAAGATGGTCGATCTAGCAGCCATGTTGAAAATCTATTTTGAACTTTTTCTTCTGAACAAAAAGTCCAATAGACTCGAAACTTCATTGGAAGTATCGAGGTAACTTGTAGATCAAAAGTAGGTAAAATCATTCTGATTGAAAATCCAAGATGGCTGACATCTTGAAAATCTATATGAAACTTCTTCTCTTGAACCGTAAGGCCAATTGACTTGAAACTTGTCTGATAATCAGGTGAGCAATACAGGGCCATTTTGGTCCTGGAACATGTTTTGCATGTTGTTGCAGAAGTAAATATCATGCACTTTTTATTGGCATTGCTTTAAGTTAAGGTAAATTTTTTACCAAAAAATCTGACATTTTGAGGTATGAATATGTATATGATTTTGTGGTGCCTTTTCATTGACTGCCAGTATTGTATTGCTGAAATAACAGCTGCATAAATATAGAAGCTTTGGGAGTATTCTGGCCAGGCCAGACCTCCATTTAATGGGATTGTGACTTTTTTTTATAGCAGATGAAGAAAGTGCAGAGGAGACAAGTGAAGCAGAAAGTAGTGTTGCTGATGATGAAGACGATGATGATGATGATGATGATGAAGAGGAAGAGAGTGAATCGGAATCTTCAGCAGAAGAATCATCCGAGGCTGAGACGGAAGTACATGGGGATGAAGATGAAATAGTAGATGTAGAGTCAGAGTCCAAGAAAGGAGATAGGTGAGTAGCTGAATCTTTGACAGAAAGTGCAGATTACTCTTAAAGACATAAAAATCAGCTGTGTCTCATCATTAGTCTTATCACTGATAAGATACTGGGCAAACATAACCTAGTATACTGTCAGTAAACAATAGACTAGTAGACTGGCTCATTTATCTGATCCATAGGTAATATCCCAGCCAAAGTATTTATTCCCCCTCAGAAGGTCTCTTTACCACCCTCTGCTGGAATCTAATAATCACCTCTGATAATGCCTTTGATGTCTCTAGCAAAGCACCTAGTAAAGGCAATAAAATCATTAATGAGTGGTACAACTTTTTTCTTAATAGCTCACCTGAGCATGAAGTGCTCAAGGTGAGCTATTGTGATCGGTCAATGTCCGTGGTCTGTCATGCAACGTCAACAATTTGCTTTTAAAGCCTACTCCTCCTACATCCCTGGGCTAATTGACTTGAAACTTGGTAGGAATCATTGGGGTGAACTGTAGATCAAAAACAGCTAATATGTTCCAATTGAAAATCCAAGATGGCTGCCAATGCGGCCATCTTGAAAATCTGTTTTTCACTTCTGAACCAAAAGGCCAATTGACTTGAAACTTGATAGGAAGCATCATGGTGACTTGTAGATCAAAAATAGCTTAAATTATTTCAATCAGAAACCTAAGATGGCTGCCATGGCCATCATCTCGAAAATCTATTTGTCCCATCTTCTCCTGAACCTGAAGGCCAATTGACTTGAAACTTGGTAGGAAGCATCAGAGTGAATTGTACATCAAAAATAGCTAAAATTGTTCTGATCGGAAATCCAAGATGGTCACCCTGGCCGCCATCTTTAAGACTTATTTTCCACTTCTTCTCCTGAACTGAAAACCTAATTGACTTGAAACCTGGTAGGAATCATCCAGTTGACTTGTAGATAAAAAAAAAAACAACTAAAATTATCGATCGGAAAGCCAGGCTGGCCACCATGGCCACCCCCTTGAAATCTATTTTAACTCATTACTACATTAACCTGTAGATAATGTGCTATTCTATTCTGTATTTCAAACCTTCCACAGAAAAAAAAAACAATAGTCTTTAGAGTCTCAATCCAGAAGGTCCCTTAGGCAGTTACCTTTGTGACATCATTCTTCCCACTATTTTGATCACGTCTCAGCTTCTTTTCTGTGGAACAAAGGAAGTAAACAGATGTTTTTTTTTCCAGTGAAAAATTCTGTATTTTCTTTCACCATGCACCAGTCAGCTTCCCCAGGCACTGGTCAGCCAGGCACCGGGCAACTTATCACCGGTCAACCAGGCACTGGTCAGCCAAGCACTGGGCAATATATTACCGGTCAGCCAGGCACTGGGCTACCATGTACTCGTCTAATACCAATCACCAGTAACCAGTCATCCAGGCACCAGTCATCAGGCGGTGATTACCAGGCACAAGGCACCAGGCACCGATCATTCAATTACCAGGCACCAGTCACCGGGCATCCAGTCACTGAGTACCAAACACCAGTTAATTTTCCAGGCATCCGTCATCAGGCAGCAAAGGCTTGGCACTGAATACCGGGTGTCCAGTCACAGACATAAGAGTTCTGAGCATTGATTAGCGAATGGGCTCAGAATTCGAGAAGTTCTCAAAGAATATTGCTACCATTGGAACCAGACTTTAGTGCCATGTCGGACCCCAGTGTAGTCATCGATCATTCTGCTAACACTTTAAAGTCCTCTAATGGGCAAAAATCTCTGAATAGACAGAGTAGGAGAGATCGGCCTAAGCCAAAACATAAGACTAAGAAGAGGAGAAGATCTTCTTCATCTTCTTCCTCTTCTACTTCTTCCTATTGGTCATCTCACAAAAGTAAGAAATCAAAGCAGTCCAGACTCTCACATAAGAAGAGAAGAAGACGTTCTGCGTCATAATCTTCCTCTTTATTACACAATTCATGAAAGATTATGGTAGATACAAAAGATTAAGGCATTCTCCTCAGATTGTAGATGTGCAGTCTACAGTACAACCTATTAGGACCATAGAGATGACACCAAATATACATTCCAATAATATGTATTATAGAAGCAAAAATCTGTACTTTCCAATGGAAAATGTTCCTCAGTTAGAATCAGACGCTTCGCAACTAGATACGTCTAGTAAAGGAAAATATTCAGTTCTAATTAGAAACTTAGAATTCTGCGAGAACAGAGCATGCAAATTAGTTGCGATTAATTCACATACTGATTTATTGTCTTCAGCAGCTTATCTCTGCCTCCAACAAGAATCTATGTCAGTCAATGCTTTGTCTAGACTCTTGGAAGCAGTGCCAAATCAGTTTAACATGCTACAGCCATGTCAACTATATTGGCCATAAAATTGTTTCAGGATAGAAGTGATGCAGCTATAGCCACATCTTAACTATTGTTGGACTTCCAGTCATGAACAGAGAAATGCTAATCAGTTCTAGATAGTTGTTTGACAATAAAATTAAGGAAGTAGCAAAGTCTAATTACGAATTGCAACAGCATAGATTTTCAGCTGCTACCTCTACTAATGTTAATATCCAACAACAACAAAAAAACATCATACTCGGCTACGGGATCGTTTATGAAACATAGACAGCCGACCAAATCTTACAGACCTAAATAGAACTAACCATACGGGTCTAAAAACTCATTCTCAGTCCTTTACGTCCAGAACAAGGAAGGACTCCAGAGACATCTCTTTCCTAAAAATTAAAGTTTATGAAGTTAGGGCACTGTCTTCTTCCTTGGCATTCTTTGATTAGGTTCTGCTTAGTGAAATACTCAGTCTGGAATCAATCTTCTACTTGTGCAGAATTTTACTTGAGAGATATGTCTCAGCAAATGGCAATTTTACATACTTTGAGCCCAGTAGTTGTTGCCCAAAAAGTGGTGAATGCCATGAAAATCTAGCCTTGGATGCTTAAATAAGACTGGCAGCCTCCAAAGTCTACTGTACATATGTTAAGGTAATTAATATCTTTTTATATATGTTATTGGGAACTGAGATCATTCTTAAGATTATATTTCTTGAATGTATCTGATTCCTTAGAGTTTCCTGAGTCTTAATCCAGAGGTATAGGGATTAGGGATTACATGTATATTGGTGTTTGAATTAGAGGAGCTCTTCCCTCCTAATCTTTGAATTCTAGCACATTATCTACAGGTTAATGTATTATGCAGTTAAAATGAAGTTTTTATAAAACATATTTTATCTAGTAATACTTAACCTATAGATATGAGAATCCCTCCTCTCTCCCTCTGTTGCTAAGTCACATTGTTTTATACTTCAAAGAAACTGACATGTGATCAAAATAGTTGGAAGAATGACATCACATAGGTAACTCCCTAAGGAACTTTCTAAATTAAGACTCTTAAGACTGATTTTTTTCTGTGGACGGTTTGAAATACAGAATAGAATAGCACTTATCTATAGGTTAAGTATTATTACTAGTGAAAATATGTTTTACTTATAAAATTTTCATTTTTCGCATCTTCTGCTGCACCAAAAGGCCAATTAACCTGATTCTTGGATGGAAACATTAGGGTGACTTATAGATCAAAAATAGCTAAACTTGCTCCCATGGGTAATCCAAGATGGCCACCTTGGCAGCTATCTTGAGAATTTTATTTTTTGCTTCTTCTCCTGATCCAAAAGGCCAACTGACTTGAAACTTGGCAGGAAGCATTGGGGTGATTTGCAGATCAAAAGTAGGAAAAAAAAGATCTTGATTCAAAATCCGAGATGGCTGCCATGCCATCTTGAAACTCTATTTTTCTCTTCTCATGAAACAGAAGACGAGTTGTCTTGAAACTTGGTAGGAAGATTGGGATGACTAGTAGTTCAAAAGTAGCTAAAATCATTCTGATGGGAAATCCAAGATGGCTGTCATGGATGCCATCCAAGAACACCACCATGGCCACCATTTTCTACGGTCATTCTCTCCCTTCCGCTGATTCAAGAAGGGCAGTTGTCAGTTTCTGGCGAAAGAATGTGCACAATACTGGTTAACCGTTTAGAGGACTAAGCCTGCCCAGTAAACGTGTGGTTAGGTAAACTGACCGCGCTCGACATGACCCTATTGGGTTGACTGGGCCGTAAAACCCCAACACAAACAAATCTTGAAATTCTAATTTTTGCTTCTTCTCCTGAACCAAAAGGCCAGTTGACTTGAATCTTAGTAGGAAGCATCAGGGTGATTTGTAGATAAAAAAAATAGCTAAAATCATTCCAGTCAGAAATCCAATATGGCCCCCATTGCTGCTAAATCTATTTTGGGCTTCTCCTTAACCAAAAGGCCAGTGGACTCGAAACTTGGTAGAAAGCATCAGAATAACTTGTAAATTATTGCAGTTGGAAATCCAAGATGGCCACCATCACATCTTAGAAATCCATTTTGCCCTTTTTAATCTGAACCAAGAGGCCAATTTACTCAAAGATTGGTAGGAAGTATCTGGGTGACTTGTAGATCAAAAATAGCTAATTTATTTCTGATCGGAAATCCAATATGACCGCCATCTTGAAAATCTATTTTGAACTTCTGAACAGAAAGGCAAATTGACGCAAAACTTGATAGGAAGTATCAGAGTGACTTGTAGACAAAATATAACTAAAATCATTAATCAGAAATCCAATATGGTCGCCCTAGCAGCCCTGTTGATAATTTATTTTGAACTTTTTTATCCTGAAATGAAAGGCCAATTGACTCAAAACTTCATTGGAAGTATAGAGGTAACTTGAAGATGAAAAGTAGCTAAAATCATTCTGACTGGAAATCCAAGATGGCCCCCATCTTGAAAATCTGTATTGAGCTTCTTCTTTTGAAACTTGTCTGCTATCAGGTGAGTGATACAGGGCCAGCTTGGCCCTCTTGTTTTAGCAACAGTACGGCCCTCTTGTTTTAGCTACAGTACAGCTCGAGTGTTTTTTTTCAAAATCCTCCCCCCCTCCCCCCTCCCGCCCCTCCCCCCCCCCACAAACGAACCAGTGGGGGGTTGATTTTTTAGCCCACCGCGGATCCTCCCAATTCCCCACTCCAATTCCCCCCGCGACGGATTTTTCACCCACCAGGTTTCCACCAAGTTCCTTCCACAAAACCACCCACTTACCTGTAGAACTCCGCGGTGGCCAAAAGTTTATCCAAGCGAGCTCCCAATGAAAGATTAGTGACATCAGAATGATTGACAGCTCCAAATTTTCCGAGTTTACATGGGGAGGAAATCGGAAACTTTATTTTGCTTATGCATCATTCGGCTGATTTGCCCCTGAATAAATACAGAAATATTTCTACCTAGAGATTAAATAAAAAAAAAAAAAAAAAAAAAAAAAAAAAAAAACAAGAAAAGAAAAAAGAATTAATGAATAAAAAAAAAACAAGAAAAAAAAATTATGTATTTCTGTTTGTTTATTTCTTACCTTGTACCAGGGTACTTAAAGGGGCACTTCTGCTATCTTAGAGGCTTTTATTTAGAGATCAACAAGCATCCTCCCGGGAAAAGAAAAAAACATGAATAATGCCTTGGAGGGGGACACATTAATCTCCGATGGTCTGGGTCTGATCTGAAGTCATTATCACCAGTAGGATGTATTCTGCAAATATACACACATTTTGAGGTAATTCAATGCATTGTTTAGTACTGGGAGGACTGTATAAAAACAACATTTTATGACCGACCATTTCATTTTGCCTTGGGGACTGATTGTCGCCGCCACCTTCATGCTGAACGTCTTCATTAGAACCTAAGCATTTTCAGTGATTTGGTGGCATAGGGGCCTTCAGTAATGTCCGAAGATTTGCGCTTTTGCGCCCCTTTCTCCACTAAGTTTGAGCTGAAGAGGTTCAGAATGCTAGCTTTTGACATTTTTGTTGAAGCGTTTCAAACCGACTTTGTGTTTTGGCTAGGTAATGAACAATCATCTATCTAATCAGATTTTTAATGCTACTAGGCAACAAAGTCACATAGAGGCATTACCAATGAACAATCAAGATATCCCTTTCCGTTATAAACAACATGGTCGTCAGGGATTGGATAATGCGAAAAAGACCATACGCAATAACCAATGAACAATTATCTCATCCCTCTCAGTAAGAATATAATTAAATTCCTTGATTGCCGTAACGCATTCGTTATTGTCTGCTGGCAGTCGTAGTGTTTCGATGCTTTATTAATATTCAAAAGGATGCTAATGAGTGACAACTGACTCAAGCAGGATGTATGAATATTGCAATTTATATGTGCACCAAATTTGCGGTACGTTTTGTGTATGTAGATACCAACAATTCTGTACACTCATGGCAGATTCTCTACATGAATCACATACTGTGGTACGTGAATGGGAATGCTGACAATCAAAATTTGTTAATTGCTGTCACACATGAGTTGAAAGGACTGATTTTGATCAGGTCAGCAATTTGGTCCTGTTCAACCGAAATGCCGAAAAGTACGACTGGCTTCAGCCACGCCCCTTTGGAAACAGCTTTCACACTTCATCGCAGAAACACTGTGTGGCCCCCATGGCTGTTTCAGTTGCCTGTCATAATCGCTTTGAATTTTACATGTTCAAAAGTAATTTTATCAGCCGATTTTTACCGCAGGAACACAGTGGATCCACCAGCCTGGGTGAAACCACCGTGGGATACTAAAATTTAATCCTTCCCACTCGAATCTTCTCCCCACTGACTCGCCAGCATTGAAGTTGGTGGCGGCATTAACAAAAATGTTAGTTTTACGTCAAAGTTTTTAAGACCTCATATTTTCTAAAACCTCCGATGGATTTAGTTTATATTTGGTATAATTATAGATGTTGATCCAAAATTTTATTGAGCCCTATCCACACCCCTGCTTATAACCTATAGATCAAGGTCACAGACTTAGAAATTTAGTGTCAAAGTTTTGCGTCAGATATTTTAAGATCTCTTAACCACTAAATCCTTGCATGGATTTACTGTATATTTGGTATGTTAGTAGATATTAGTCCAAAGTTTTATTTGGCACTACCCCCACCCCTACTTATGACCTAAAGGTCAAGGTCACGAACTTAGAAATTTATGTTAAAGTTCTGCGTTTAAGTTTTTAAGATCTCTGAATCCTTGCATGGATTTACTGTATATTTGGTATGATAATACATATAAGTCCAAAATTTTATTTGGCACTACTCCAACCCTGCTTATGATCTAAAGATCAAGGTCACGGACTTAGAAATTTACGTTAAAGTTTTGCATTTAAGTTTTTAAGATCTCTTAATTTCTAAATCCTTGTATTGATTTACTTTATATTTGGCATGATTATAGATATTGATCCAAAATTTTATGCCCACCCCTGCCTATCTGGAATCATTCATATCAGTGTATGTTAGTTTAAAGCCAGGCTCTAAAGAAGGCTGTTTTTTAACCAAAAAGTGTTGATCTTTCTTATTAGCTCACCTGGAGCAGCTTATGCGATCGCCTGTTGTCCATCGTCAGTCTGTCCGTCCATCCGTTAGCTTTTCACATTTTCTACAACTCCTCCTGAACTGTTGAACAGATTGACTCGAAATTTGGTAGATAGCATCGAGGTAACTTGTAGATCAAAAATAGCTAAAACCGTTCTGATTGGAAATTAAAGGTGGCCGCCATAGCGGCCATCTTGAAAATCTATTTTTCGCTTCCTCTCCTGAACGGAAAGGCCAATTGACTTGAAACTTAGTAGGAAGCATCGGGGTACTTGTAGATCAAAAATAGCTAAAATCGTTCCAGTCAGAAACCCAAGATGGCCGCCATGGCTGCCATCTTGAAAATCATTTTTTTCGCTTCTCCTGAACCGAAAGGCCAATTGACTTGAAACTTGGTAGGAAGCATCGAGATGACTTATAGATCAAAAAATAGCTAAAATCGTTCCATTCAGAAATCCAAGATGGCCACCATGGTGGCCATCTTGGAAATCTATTTTTTGATTCTTCTCCTGAACTAAAAGGCCAGTTGACTTGAAACTTGGTGGAAAGCATTCGGTTGACTTGTAGATCCAAAATAGCTAAAATCATTCCAATTGGAAATCAGAGATGGCTGCCATGGCAGCCATCTTGAAAATCTGTTTTTCGCTTCTCCTCCTGAACTGAAAGGCCAATCGCGTTGAGTTTTGGTATGAAACATCAGGGTGACTTGTAGATCAAAAATAGTTAAAATCATTCCAATCGGAAATCCAGGATGGCCACTATGGCCACAATCTTGAAAATCTAGTTTTGGCTTCTTCTCCTGAACCAAAAAGCCAACTGACTTGAAACTTGATAGGGAGCATTGGGTTGACTTGTAGATAAAAAATAGCTGAAATCATTCCAGTTGGAAATCCAAGATGGCTGCCATGGCAGCTATCTTGAAAATCTATTTTTGGCTTCTTCTCTTGAACCAATAGGCCAGTTGACTTGAAACTTGGTCGAAAGCATCGGGGTGAAATGTAGATCAAAAATAGCTATAATCATTATGATTGGAAATCCAAGATGGTCACCATGGCAGCCATCTTGAAAATTTATTTTTCGCTTTTTCTCCTGAACCGAAAGGCCAATTGACTAGAAACTTGGTAGGAAGCATCGCAGTGACTTGTAGATCAAAAATAGCTATAATTGTTCCAATCTGAAATCCAAGATGGCCACCATGGTGGCCTTTTTGAAAAACTATTTTTTTGCTTCTCCTGAACCAAAAGACCATCTTGAAATTCTATTTTTCGCTTCTCCTCTTGAACTGAAAGGCCAATTGACTCGAAACTTGGAAGGAAGCATCGCAGTGAATTGTAGATCAAAAATAGCTAAAATCGTTCCATTCGGAAATCCAAGATGGCCGCCATGGTGGCCATCTTGAAAATCTATTTTTCCCTTCCTCTCCTGAATGGAAAGGCCAATTAACTTGAAACTTGATAGGAAGCATCGGGTACTTGTAGATCAAAAATAGCTAAAATTGTTCCAATCAGAAATCCAAGATAGCGGCCATGGCTGCCATCTTGAAAATCTTTATTTCGCTTCTCTTGAACCGATAGGCCAATCAACTTGAAACTTGGTAGGAAGCATCGAGATGACTTGTAGATCAAAAATAGCTAAAATCGTTCCATTCGGAAATGCAAGATGGCCGCCATGGTGGCCATCTTGAAAATCTATTTTTCGATTCTTCTCCTGAACTAAAAGACCAATTGACTTCAAACTTGGTGGAAAGCATTGGGTTGACTTGTAGATCCAAAATAGCTAAATTCCAGTCCAAAATCCAAGATGGCCACCATAGTGGCCATCTTGAAAATCTATTTTTCCCTTCCTCTCCTGAATGGAAAGGCCAATTGATTTGAAACTTGGTAGGAAGCATCGGGGTACTTGTAGATCAAAAATAGCTAAAATTGTTCCAATCAGAAATCCAAGATGGCGGCCATGGCTGCCATCTTGAAAATCTTTATTTCGCTTCTCTTGAACCGATAGGCCAATCAACTTGAAACTTGGTAGGAAGCATCGAGATGACTTGTAGATCAAAAATAGCTAAAATCGTTCCATTCGGAAATGCAAGATGGCCGCCATGGTGGCCATCTTGAAAATCTATTTTTCGATTCTTTTCCTGAACTAAAAGACCAATTGACTTCAAACTTGGTGGAAAGCATTGGGTTGACTTGTAGTTCCAAAATAGCTAAAATCATTCCAATTGGAAATCAAAGATGGCTGCCATGGCAGCCATCTTGAAAATCTGTTTTTCGCTTCTCCTCCTGAACTGAAAGGCCAATCGCTTGAGTTTTGGTATGAAGCATCAGGGTGACTTGTAGATCAAAAATAGTTAAAATCATTCCAATCGGAAATCCAGGATGGCCACTATGGCCACCATCTTGAAAATCTAGTTTTGGCTTCTCCTGAACCAAAAAGCCAATTGACTTGAAACTTGATAGGAAGCATTAGGTTGACTTGTAGATAAAAAATAGCTAAAATCATTCAAGTTGGAAATCCAGGATGGCTGCCATGGCAGCTATCTTGAAAATGTTTTTTTGGCTTCTTCTCTTGAACCAATAGGCCAGTTGACTTGAAACTTGGTCGAAAGCATCGGGGTGAAATGTAGATCAAAAGTAGCTAAAATCATTATGATTGGAAATCCAAGATGGCCACCATGGCAGCCATCTTGAAAATTTATTTTTCGCTTCTCCTCCTGAACCGAAAGACCAACTGACTAGAAACTTGGTAGGAAGCATCGCAGTGACTTGTAAATCAAAAATAGCTTTAATTGTTTCAATCCAAAATCCAAGATGGCCACCATGGTGGCCTTTTTAAAAAACTATTTTTTGCTTCTCCTGAACCAAAAGGCCATCTTGAAATTCTATTTTTCGCTTCTCCTCCTGAACTGAAAGGCCAGTTGACTCGAAACTTGGAAGGAAGCATCGCAGTGAATTGTAGATCAAAAATAGCTAAAATCGTTCCAATTGGAAATCCAAGATGGTGGCCGTCGTGATTCTATTTTGAACTTCTTCTCCTGCACTGAAAGGCCAATTGACACCAAACTTGGTAGGAAGCATCTGGGTGACTTGTAGATAAAAAAAAAAAGGCTAAATTTGTTCCAATAGGAAATTCAAGTTGGCCGCCATGATGGCCATTTTGAAAATCTATTGTTTGCTTCTTCTCCTGAACCGAAAGGCCAATTGACTTGAAACTTAGTAGGAAGCATCACGGTGACTTGTAGATCAAGAAAAGCTAAAATCTTTCCAATCGGAAATCCAAGATGGCCACCATGGCGGCCGTCTTGAAAATCTATTTTTCGCTTCTTCTCCTGAACTGAAAGGCCAATTGACTTGAAATTTGGTAGGACGCATCGGATTGACTTGTAGATCAAAAATAGCTAAAATCGTTCCAAATGGAAATCCAAGATGGCCACCGTGGTGGTCGTCTTGAAAATCTATTTTTCGCTTCTATATCGAAAGGCCAATTGACTTGAAACTTAGTAGGAAGCATTGGGGTAACTTGCAGATCTTAAATAGCTAAAATTCTTCCAATCAAAATCCAAGATGGCCACCATGGCAGCCATCTTAAAAATCTATTTTTCGCTTCTTCTCCTGAACCGAAAGGCCAATTTACTTGAAACTTAGTAGGAGCATCGCGGTGACTTGTAGATCAAGAAAAGCTAAAATCTTTCCAATCGGATATCTAAGATGGCCACCATGGCGGCCATCTTGAAAATCTATTTTTCGCTTCTTCTCCTGAACCGAAAGGCCAATTGACTTGAAATTTGGTAGGACGCGTCGGATTGACATGTAGATCAAATATAGCTAAAATCGTTCCAAATGGAAATCCAAGGTGGCCACCAGGGTGGTCATCTTGAAAATTTATTTTTCGCTTCTATATTAAAAGGCCAATTGACTTGAAACTTGGGTGGAAGCATAGGGGTAACTTGCAGATCTTAAATAGCTAAAATTGTTCCAACAAAATCCAAAATGGCCGCCATGGCAGCCATCTTAAAAATCTATTTTTCGCTTCTTCTCCTGAACCGAAGTGCCAATTGACTTGAAACTTAATAAGAAGCATCGGGGTGACTTGCAGATATAAAATAGCTAAAATTGTTCCAGTTGGGAATCCAGGATGGACACCGTGGCGGCCATCTTGAAAATCTATTTTTCGCTTCTTCTCCTGAACCGAAAGGCCAATTGACTTGAAATTTGGTAGGACGCATCAGATTGACTTGAAGATCAAAAATAGCTAAAATCGTTCCAAATGGAAATCCAAGATGGCCAACAGGGTGGTTGTCTTGAAAATCTATTTTTCGCTTCTATATTGAAAGGCCAATTGACTTGAAACTTGGTAGGAAGCATTGGGGTAACTTGCAGATCTTAAATAGCTAAAATTGTTCCAATCAAAATCCAAGATGGCCGCCATGGCCGCCATCTTAAAAATCTATTTTTCGCTTCTCCTGAACCAAAGTGCCAATTGACTTGAAACTTGATAAGAAGCATCGGGGTGACTTGCAGATATAAAATAGCTAAAATTGTTCCAGTTAGGAATCCAGGATGGCCACTGTGGCAGCCATCTTGAAAATCTATTTTTCGCTTCTTCTCCTGAACCGAAAGGCCAATTGACTTGAAATTTGGTAGGATGCATCAGATTGACTTGTAGATTAAAAATAGCTAAAATCGTTCCAAATGGAAATCCAAGATGGCCAACAGGGTGGTCGTCTTGAAAATCTATTTTTCGCTTCTATATTGAAAGGCCAATTGACTTGAAACTTGGTAGGAAGCATTGGGGTAACTTGCAGATCTTAAATAGCTAAAATTGTTCCAAGCAAAATCCAAGATGGCCGCCATGGCAGCCATCTTTAAAATCTATTTTTCACTTTTTCTCCTGAACAGAAGTGCCAATTGACTTGAAACTTGATAAGAAGCATCGGGGTGACTTGCAGATATAAAATAGCTAAAATTGTTCCAGTTAGGAATCCAGGATGGCCACCATGGTGGCCATCTTGAAAATCTATTTTTCGCTTCTTCTCCTGAACCAATAGGCCAATTGACTTGAAACTTGGTAGGAAGCTTTGTGGTGACTTGTAGATCGAAAATAGCTAAAATCATTCCGATCAGAAATCCAGGATAGCCGCCAAGGCTGCCATCTTGAAAATCTATTTTTAGCTCACCTGAGCTATAGTGATCACTTTTCGTCCGTCGGTCCGTGTGTCCGTCCGTTAACATTTTCAAACGACTTCTCCTCTGAAGCCACTGAGCCAATTTTGCTCAGATTTCATGTGGAGCCTCCTTAGGATGGGGGAATGAAAGGTTGCTAAAATGGTCACGGTCCGTTGATCAAGATGGCCACCATGCCCATATATGGTAAAAACCTTTAAAAATCTTCTTCTCCATAACCGAGGATGCCTTGGGGCTGAATCTTTGCAAGAATCATCAGGGATGAGAGGTCTACCAAAGTTGCTAAAAGAATTGTCGTACGTTGACGTTTGACCTTTTTACGGCAAGGTCAAGTTTGCTTCCCTATGCTTTTGTATGGGAAAAAACTTTAAAAACCTTCTTCTACAAAACCGAGCATGCCTTGTGGCTGAATCTTTGCATATATCATCGGGAACGGGAGGGCTACCAAAGTTGCTAAAATAATGGTTGTACATTGACATTTGACCTTTTTGCGGTAAGGTCAATTTTGCTTCCTTATGCATTTGTATGGGAAAAATCTTCAGAATTTCAAACAACTTCTCCTCTGGAGCCTCTGGGCCAATTTTGCTCAAATTTCATATTGAGCCTCCTTAGGTTGGGGGAACGAAAGATTGCTAAAATGGTCGCAGTTCATTATCCAAGATGGCCACCATGCCCATATATGGTTAAAACCTTTAAAAATCTTCTCCAGAACCGAGGATGCTTTGGGACTGAATCTTTGCATAAATCATCGGGGACGGGGGTCTACCAAAGTTGCTAAAATAATGGTTGTACACTGACTGACCTTTTTACGGCAAGTTTGCTTCCCTATGCATTTGTATGGTCCATATACATTTATATTGAAAGTATCGAAGTGACTTGTAGATCAACAGTAGTTAAAATTGTTCTGATTGGAAATCTTAGATGGCCATCATCTTGTTTATATTTATCATATTTCCCTGCCACTGTGCTGTTTACATGTATAAAATCATGATTCTTCAGAAACCACTTAGCCAATTTCCACCAAATTTCACATTGATCCTACTGTTGAAATGTGATTGATAGTTTATTCAAATGATCATGCTCCATTGACTGTCAGGCCCATATTTTCTTCGTCAAAACTAAGAACTGCTCAAATGATGGTATTTTCATTAGTTGTGATGGTAGGATTGGAAAAAATGTTGCATAACATCTGCATGTCTGCATTGGCTGTGTCACTCAGGTGAGCGAGCCGTGGCCCGTGGGCCTCTTGTTTGCTTCTTCTCTTGAACCGAAAGGTCAATTGACTTGAAACTTGGTAGGAAGCAACGGGGTGACTTGTAGATCAAAAATAGCTTAAATCATTCAGATCTGAAATCCAAGATGGCCGCCGTCTTGAAAATCTGTTTTGAACTTCACCTCTTGAACCTAAAGGTCACCTGACTCAAGTTGCTAGGAAATATTGGGCCACTTGTACTGGAGATCAAAAAGATCTAAACTAGTTCAGATCCAAAATCCAAGCTGGCCTCCATGGCCTCCGTTTCGAAATTCTATTTTGAACTTCTTTTCTAGAACAGAAAGGCCAGTTAGTTGACTTGAAACTTGGTAGGAAGTATCAGGGCATTTACTAGTAGATCCAAAATAGCTGAAATCATTCTGATTGCAAGTCTAAAATGGCCACCATGGCAGCCATCTTGAAAATCTATTTTGATTCTTATCCTGAACTGAAAGGCAAATTGACTAGAAACTTGCTAGGAAATACCAAGGCGACTTGTACATCAAAAATAGCTAAAATTGTTCCAATCCGAAATCCAAGATAGCTGCCATCATGAAAATCTATTTTTAACTTCTTCTCCTGAAGCAAAATGCTAATTGGCTTGAAATTTGGTAGGAAGTATTGGGACAACTTCTTAATCAAAAATTGCTAAAATTCTTCCGATCAGAAAAACCTCTACTGTCTTACAAATCTATTTTGAACTACTCCCAAACTCAAAGGCCAGTTGACTCGAAACTTTGTAGGAAATATCAGGGCGACTTGTAGATAAAAAAAAATGAAAATAGTTCCGATGCAAAGTCCAAAATGGCTGATATGGCCACCATCTTGAAAATCTGGTTTGAACCTCATCTTCTTAACCAAAAGGCCAATTGACTTGAAACTTGGAAGGAAGTACCATGGTGACTTGTAGATAAAAAATTGCTAAAATTGTTCTGATCCAAAATCCAAGATGGCCATCATTTGAAAATCTATTTTGAACTTCTTCTCCTGAATGGAAATGCCAATTGACTTGAAACATGGTAGAAAGTATCAAGGTGGCTTGTAGATAAAAAATAGCTGAAATTGTTTTTATCAGAAACGATGTTGGCTGCCATATGACCGCCATCTTGAAAATCTATCTTGAACTTCAACTCTGGAACTGAGTCCAATTGACTGGAAACTTCATAGAAGGGATTGTGATGATTTGTAGATAAAAATTAGTTTCAGTTGTTCAGATTGGAAATCCAAGATGGCTGCCACAGCAACCATCTTGAAAATCTATTTTTGACCTTCTTCTGAACCCAAAGGCTTTTTTGCTTAACGCTTGATAGGAAGTATCAGGGTGACTTGTAGATAAAAAATAGCTAAAAATTGTACTGATGGGAACTTCAAGATGGCAGTAGGTCCAGGTGAGCGATTTTGGCCCAAAGGGCCTCTAGTTACTCAATGGAAATATGTTTTGTGGGTACCCATTAGAAGAGCTGTTTATGTTTTTGTGGAGAAAGAGAAGTATGTACAGATATCTGGATGTCCCATTTATCTACAGTTCTGTTAATCATATAATTTCAGTGATGATGAGGATCAGCCAATAAAAGTAGTTTCATCCTCCTCCTCCTCCTCCTCCTCCTCTTCCTCTTCCACATCATCATCTGAAGATGAAGAAGAAGAGGATGAGGAGAAAGAAGAAAATGAGGAAAAAGAAGAGGATAGTCAGAAAGAGGAGGGAAAGGTAGAAATGGCAGGAACAGAAGAACAGGAAAGACAAGATGAAGAAATGGAAGAAAAGATTGATGAACTGGCTGAAACAGAAAAGTAAGTGACTGCCACACATGCCAGAGTGGCCCAGTCAGTTTAGTGTCTGCCTTGGATAAGGAGGTTGTGGGCTGCCTTCCTAGCTGAATTATACCTATATAAAAGCTTTCTAAAATTGGTATTGCTCTTTCCTTTGGCACATAGTGATAGAAAGAAGAGCTACTACTGGTCACATGAATATCAGTATGTGTCTGTATCACATCAGTGCTTCTGTGGCATAATATTGCAGTGAGGTAGCTTTATAAAATGAAGGGTATTAATTTTCACCATCAGATTCACACCATTATGACATGGCAAGAGATTGACAGTGACATTAGACATTTACTCGAACAAACAACTAACAGTAACAATAGATGACAGCTTTCTCCAACCAGACGACAATTTTTAGCTCACCTGAACGAAAATACAGGTAGAGCTATAGCAATCACCACAGTGTGGGCATCAGTGTAGGCATTAGTTAAAGTTTTTGTTTTAAGTTTTTAAACGGCTGTATCTCCTGAACCTCTGGATGGAAGTAGTTTGTATTTGCTTATATGAGAGATACTGGTCTGAAGTTCTATGCTGTACCATCTGGACCCACATGAGTGACCTTGAGGTTAAGGTCTGGGACTTAGGAAAAAAATTAAGTTTTTAGAGGCATAGTACAATTCATTTGAGCTATGCTATCCTGCAACAGCTATTATTTTTATGGCAAGCACACTGTTGTATTGTTACAAGGCAGTAAAGATCAGATGTACATTTACAGCCAATAATAGTTACTAAGCAACATCACCAACCAGACTGTGAGTAGTGGTCGCACTTGGATTTTTTTCTTCTGCCACCATTTTTGCCAATCTGATTTTTTTTGTGGCAATTTCTTTAAACTTGGGCCACTTTGCGCCAAATTTTTGCAAAGATGAGAAATTATGAAATAGTCATTTTCCACAACTCATTAATAACTTCCAACAATCCACTGTTCTACAAGTCACCCTGATGCTTTTTTGCATGCTACAAGTGCCTGTGTTTCTTATGCTTATTAGCTCACCTGAAGCGAAGCTCCAGGTCAGCTTATGCCATCTCCTGTTGTCCATCGTCAGTCTGTCTGTTTGTTAGCTTTTCACATTTTCACAACTCCTCCTGAACCATTGAACAGATTGTCTTAAAACTTGGTAGGAAACATCAAGGTGGCTTGTAGATAAAAAAACAGCTAAAATTGTTTCAGTAAAAATCCATGATTGCCGCCATAGGGGCCATCTTGAAAATCTGTTGTTCGCTTCTCCTCCTGAACTGAAAGGCCAGTTGACTTGAAACTTGAAAGGAAGCATTGGGTTGGCGTAGATCAAAAATAGCTAAAATCATTACAATCTGAAATCCAGCATGGAGCCTTTGCGGCCATCTTGAAAGTCTATTTTTCACTTCTTCTCCTGAACCAAAAGGCCAGTTGACTTGAAACTTGGTCGGAAGCATCGGGGTGACTTGTAGATCAAAATTAGCTAAAATCTTTCAGATCCGAAATCCAATATGGAGCCTTTGTGGCCATCTTGAAAATCTATTTTTCCCTTTTTCTTGTGAACCAAATGACCAATTGACTTGAAACTTGGTAGGAAGCTTGGGTGACTTGTAGTTCAAAAATAGCTAAATTTCTTCCAATTAGAAATCAAAGATGGCCACCATGGCAGCCATCTTGAACATATATTTTTCTCTTCTTCTCCTTAACCGAAAGGCCAATTGATTGAAACCTGAAAGGAAGCATC
Source organism: Anodontia alba (assembly GCA_964016985.1). NCBI lineage: Eukaryota > Metazoa > Mollusca > Bivalvia > Lucinida > Lucinidae > Anodontia > Anodontia alba. The sequence continues at coordinate 61,953,410 of OZ024830.1, read as the reverse complement.
ATGGTGACTTGTAGATCAAAAATAGCTAAAATCATTCCTATCAGAAATCCAAGATGTCCGCCATTGCCACCAATTTGAAAAATCAATTTTTTGCTTCTTCTGCTAAACTGAAAGGCCATTTGACTTGAAACTTGGTAGGAAGCAACGGGGTGACTTGTAGATCAAAAACTTGTAGATCAAAAACAGTTTAAATCATTCAGATCCGAAATCCAAGATGGCAGCCGTGGCCGCCATTTTTTAAAAAAGCTAGTTTTAAGTTTTTCTCTTGAACCAAAAGGCCAACTGACTCCAAACTTGCAGGAAATATTGGGGCCACTCATACTGTAGATCAAAAAAGAGCTAAAATCGTTCAGATCCAAAATCCAAGATGGCTACCATGGCCTCCATCTTGAAAATCTATTTTGAACTTCTTTTCTAGAACAGAAATGCCAGTTGACTTGAAACTTGGTAGGAAGTATCAGGGCATTTACTTGTAGATCAGAAATAGCTGAACTCATTCTGATTGGAAATCTAAAATGGCTGCCATGGGGCCATCTTGAAAATCTATTTTGAACTTCTCCTGAACTGAAAGGCCAACAGACTTGAAACTTGCTAGGAAATACCAGGGCGACGTGTAGATCAAAAATAGCTAAAATTGTTCCATTCGGATTTCCAAGATGGTCGCCATCTTGAAACTCTATTTGACCTTTTTTTACTGCACCGAAATGGCCAATTGGCTCAAAATTTGGTAGGAAGTATCAGGAAGTCTTGTTAATCAAAAATTGCTAAAATTGTTCAGGTTAGAAATCCAAGATGGCTGCCACCTCTGCTATCTTAAAAATCTGTTTTGAACTATCTCCCAAACTCAAGGGCCAATTGACTTGAAACTTGGTAGAAAATATCAGGGCCACTTGTAGATAAAAAATAATGAAAATTGTTTTGATGCAGAATCCAGAACTGCTGCCATGGCCAACATCTTGAAAATCTGGTTTGAACTTCTTTTTAACCAAAAGGTCGATTGACTCGAAACTTGGTAGGAAGTAGCGTGGCGACTTCTAGATAAAAATTGCTAACATTGTTCTGATCCAAAATACAAGATGCCAATATTCTGAAAATCTATTTTGAATTTCTTTTCCTGAATGGAAATGCCAGTTGACTCGAGACATGGTAGAAAGTATCAAGGCGGATTGTAGATCAAAAGTAGCTGAAATTGTTTCTTTTAGAAGTCAGTGTTGGCTGCCATGACTGCCATCTTAAAAAAAGTGTTTATACTCCTGCAAACTTTGTGTGTGTGTGTGTGTGTGTGTGTGTGTGTGTGTGTGTGTGTGTGTGTGTGTGTGTGTGTGTGCGGTGGGAGGAGGGGCAGAGTGTATACTGTTTTCATGTTGTCCATCCGTCTGCCCATGATGCTGGTTTTTCCTAATATCTTGAAAACGCAGGGATGGATATTCATCAATTTCTGCAGACTCACTGATATCAGTAAGGTGCACCTACATAAGTAAGGGCTAGGAGCCAATTCTCTTGGGAGTTATTGCCCTTTGTAATTTTTTTTCTTAATGCAGTAGAAAGAGTTTGTGGGCACATTATCTCTTTACCCAGTGGTTGGAATTTGACCAAACTAGCAGATACATCATCAGGATGGGGGAAAGAAGTGATTAGATTTTGGTGACCTTGACCTTATTTCAAGGTCACTGCATTATAAATACTCAAAAAGTGAGCCTTTTTAATGCAATAAAAAGTTTGTGTGCACACTATCTCTTTAACCAATGGCTGGAGTTTGACCAAACTAGCACAGATACATCATAAGGATGGGGGAAAGAATTGATTGGATTTTGGTGACTTTGACCTTATTTTCAAGGTCACAACTATAAATACTCAAAAAGTGAGCCTTGTTTGCACTCTGTTTCGTGAATCAATAGATGGATATTCCACCAAATTAGCCCAGATACATCATTGGGATTGGGGAAAGAAATCATTTAGATTTCTGTGACCCTTATCTCATTTTCAAGGTCACACTGGCACTTTGAAACTCAAATTAGAACCAATACATTGTTAGGATATGGGAAAGAAGTGATTAGATTTTTGTGACCTTGACCTCATTTTCAAGGTCACTACATTATAAAGGTCACTACATAATAAAGACTCCAAAAATGAGCCTTGTAAAAAGTTTGTGTGCACACTATCTCTTTAACTAATGGCTGGAATTTGATCAAACTAGCACAGATACATCATCAGGATGGGGGAAAGAAGTGATTAGATTTGGGTGACCTTGACCTTATTTTCAAGGTTACTACATTATAAATACTCAATAATTGAGTCTTGTGTGACTCTGTCTCATGAATCAATAGATTGAATTGGACCAAACTAGCACAGATATATTATTGAGATTGGGGAAAGAAGTGATTAGATTTTGATGACCTTTATCTGGTTTTCAAGGTCACACCGGCACTTTGAAACTCAAATTTTGATAGAAAAAAGCTTGTGTGCAATTATATCTTGAACCAATGGCTGGAATTTTAACAAACTAGCACAGATACGTCGTTCGGACATGGGAAAGAAGTGATTAGATTTTTGTGACCTTGACCTCATTTTCAAGGTCACTACATTATAAAGGTCACTACATAATAAAGACTCCAAAAATGAGCCTTGTAAAAAGTTTGTGCGCACACTATCTCTTTAACCAATGGCTGGAATTTGATCAAACTAGCACAGATACATCATCAGGATGGGGGAAAGAAGTGATTAAATTTGGGTGACCTTGACCTTATTTTCAAGGTTACAACATTATAAATATTCAATAATTGAGTCTTGTGTGACTCTGTCTCATGAATCAATAGATTGAATTGGACCAAACTAGCACAGATATATTATTGAGATTGGGGAAAGAAGTGATTAGATTTTGATGACCTTTATCTGGTTTTCAAGGTCACACCGGCACTTTGAAACTCAAATTTTGATAGAAAAAAGCTTGTGTGCAACTATATCTTGAACCAATGGCTGGAATTTAACAAACTAGCACAGATACGTCGTTCGGACATGGCAAAGAAGTGACCTCATTTTCAAAGTCACTACAGTATAAAGACTCTAAAAATGACCCTTGTGTGCACCTTATCTCATGAATCATTAGATGGAATTTGTTCAAGCTAGCATAGATACTTCATTGGGATGAGGGGAAGAAGTGATTAGATTTTGGTGACCTGGGCCTCATTTTCAAGGTCAGACTGACACTTTGAAACTCAAATTTTGATAGAAAAAAGCTTATGTGACACATTGATATCAGTAAGGTGTACCTACATAAGAGAAAGTAAGGGCAAGGGTCCATTCTCCTGGAGTTATTGCCCTTTGTAAAATTTCTTAATGCAGTAAAAAGTTTGTGTGCCCACTATTTCTACAACCAATGGCTGGAATTTGACCAAACTAGCACAGATACATCATCAGGATGGGGGAAAGAAGTGATTAGATTTTGGTGACCTTGACCTTATTTTCAAGGTCACTACATTATAAACACTCAAAAAGTGAGCCTTGTGTGCATTCTATCTTTTCTCTTGCATATCTTGATTGATATTATTAGGAATCTTAACACATTTTGCATAAATGTTCATATTCATGAGATGCTGCTGCTACAGAAAAAGAAGGGTCAGGGGATCAGTACCATTATAGTTATTCCCCTTTGTAATTTTTTAATGTCCGTAACACTTTGTTTTTCCTGTGTATCTTGCTTAATAATTTTAGGAATCTTGTTCTATTAGAGTTTGGTGACCTTGACTTTATTTTCAGGGTCACGCCGGCACTTTGAAACTTAAATTTTGAAAGAAAAAAGTTTTATGCTTTGTGGGGGTGGGGGGGGGGGTTGCTTATAAGCAAATAAGTGCTGCTTATTGACAATTCTCATTTGAACTGCTACTCTGGAACTGAAAGTCTAGTTGACTAGAAACGTTGAAAAGGAATTGTGATAACTTGTAGATCAAAATTAGCTAAAATTTTTCAGATTGGAAATCCAAGATGGCTGCAACAGCAACCTTCTTGAAAATCTATTTTTGACCTACTTCTGAACCCAAAGGCTAATTGACTTAATGACTTAATGCTTGATAGGAAGTATCAGGGTGACTTGTAGATAAAAAAAAAATAGCTGTAAAATGTTCTGATGGGGATTTCAAGATGGTGATTGGGCAAGTTGGTCCAGGTGAGAGATTTTTGGCCCTAAGGGCTTCTAGTAGTTTCTTATTCAACACTGATTCTTAAGCAAACCCCCCCCCCCCCCCTTATGTCCAATGGTATAATTTTATCGGATACGTAAACCAGTCTCAGCTATTATCAAAAAAATACACCTATTATTTATAGACCTGAGGATTTCTATAGTCTAAACTAATATTAGAATTCAGTTTCTCAGTGTGCTAGTGCAAACATAAAAAACTCTTCCGGTATTGCTCTGATGTAATGGAAAGTGTGCTTGGTCACTTAAGACAGGGAAATTGCTGATTCTGGTCACGTTTTTAGCAGAGGCCCATCGCATTGAGCATTTGCATGCTTAAAAGAGGTAATATTACATTGAAAACTATACGGCAGGGTCATATAATGGTTGTTCAAGCCAGGAAAACGCTTAAGAGAGGTGGTCGCTACCACAGGTTGGACCGCATCATTTGCTATGATGCACCTTGCCCACTGCTATTGACCGTAACTGATCTTGACCTACTTTACAGGCTTGGCTGAACAATGCTTAGTCTGTGTGTTCAGCTCTGTTTCTTGAACACCACCAGCATTCACAGCACAGCCATTCAGTGAATTTCTTGTCAGTCTGTCAACATTTTATCCACCATCCTAGCATTCAAGTCCATTGGTTGGGTGGTGTGAAGGTGTCATGTATCTTTTGTCACCGGGGCGTCCACTGATATTGGCTTATAGTTGGGCAAGGCCTGCTATCCTTGTAGCAAGTAAGGGTAGGGAGGTGACGTTCTTATTTCTTCTGTTTCTTCACTTTCATTCCTGTTCCTCTTTCTTCCCTGTCCCTCCCTTTTATCTCTTCTGCTATCTCTTCTGTCTCTTTTCTCCCTTTCTCTGGGAGACGACACAAAATGACCCACAAGGGTTGACGTGTCGTTAAACCCCAACTCAATCAATCATTCCTAAATAACCATTACACCAATGATCATCTTTCCTGTTATACACTTTCTTCCTAACAAGGACTCAATATGGCATCATTTTATGACCATGACCTATTTTTTTCACGGTCTAATGACTGTAATTTTTACTTCAACCCCAATGCTAACTCCCTTTTCTTAACTCTTATGCCTACAATCATCAAACCTGGCATACATTTCCACCCTAAAAGGGATTCAAATACTAGGATCACTTTATGACCCCCCTGGGTGTTAAGCTCTATATTCTGATAAACCGGATGACCTACAGTCTTTGAAACTGGCGTATGCTTTCTCCCTAACATGGACTGAAACATTGTAGTAGCACCTTGTGACCATGACTTACATATTGTGGTCCAGTGACTGTTATTCTTTTCTTGAATTTTTACCTCATTTATAATACTGACAGGTCCCAGCAGGTGTGACAGCACCTTGTGACATTGTCTCTGTGGAATTCTTGTAAAATCTTTCTTCATTTTTGTACTTTGCTTCACTTGATCTGATTTGTACATATGCACAGTGCAAGGAAAGTATTTAAAAAGCAAAACTATAGCTCAGCTTACATGTCCACACAGTCTCTCAGTTTGATGATATGAATTCTACAGAATCCATTGATTCTGTAAGTGGAGAATAAAGGCCTAAAATAACTTAATTGCCCAAATTTGATATAAGGGCCATTTTCTTGCATTGCTTCTCATATTTTATATTCCAGAAGTTTTGAGAAAGAACCTGTGGTGGAACCTAGTACAACTAGTGTGACACCAGGAGAACCAATGGAAGTTGATGAGCAGGATAAAACAGCATTAGAAAAATCTCCGGAGAAATCTTCACCAAAGAAGTCTAACAAAAAAGTGAAATCTCCTACAAAAGAAAGAAACTTATTTGACAAGTTAAGTTCTGAAAGAGACCTCAGTGGTTTATCCTTGTTAAGTGAGGCAGCAACATTATCACTTCAGGAACTTAATAAAGAAACTAGTTTAGATACAGAACTGACTTGTGAAGAGGTAGAGCGAAAACAATGGGAGGATAATCGCCCAAGCTTTCTCTCTGAGCATGCATATTATGCTATGCCACGTCCAGATGATGACAATGAATCTGTGGCTACTTTGTCAGCAGATGAAGAAGAAGAAAGGTTACAGAGTGTTCTGATAGATCATAATTATTCTTTACAGCCCACACCAGAAATACTGGAAGAAATGAGGCGTGATCATGAGAGGAGTATGGCTTTAGCAAAAGAAATTGAAAGGCAAGCATTAGAGCAAAAGAAGGAGATTGAGAGACAAACAAAGTTAGAAAAAGAAAAATTAGAAAAGCAGCTTGTTGAAAAACCAAAGAAAGGTAGAAAAAGAAAAGTTACAAATGAAGCACTGTTAGATATTACCAATAAGGAGAATAAAGTTCATCGTGAATTAGCAAATTTATTAGAACCTGTAAAACCTAAACCAGTCGTTAAATTTAAGGCACGGACGTTTGAGGAAGAGCGGCAGGCCTTTTTTCATATTTTCAATCATGGCATAGATACAGAGGATGTGAACTATTTGAAGAAATGTTACGAAACATTGTTACAAACTGATGATCCAATGTTTTACTGGCTGAATGATATTTTATGGGTGGACCATACAATTACAAATATACCTGACCCAGTACCAGCAAAAAAGAGGCGAAAAAATGAACCAGACATTATTCCACCAAAACATGCTACGGGTAAGCTGTCATTATATACATTATATATTACACCAACTTTTCTTACAAGGTAGCATGTTAAAACAGTGCAGATCTGGATCAGACTGCTGATCAGGGTCTACACATTTGTTATTTCACCAAATATCTTGTGAAACAAATGTATAAAAAAAGAAAGTAAAGTGTAAAGTGTTAGAAATCTTAGGCCATTTACTATGTCATTCCTTTTGAATGTGTTTGTACTGTTTAACTTTTGTATCAATAGTTTTTCTTTGCTTATATTTCTGAAAGATTAAGTAGATGGTTGTTGATAAATTGTTAGTATTACTGCTGGCAGGGCACAGCTCAGTTGACATCATCTGTCCGCTGCTGACAAAAGTCAAGGTCACAGACTTATAAAAATTTTGAACATTTGCATCATAATTTTGCTCACAAGATGTTTGTTTTAGCTCACCTGAATTTCCCTTTCACCGTCTCTTCATCTGTTTACACTTTTAAAAGATATCTTCTAAAAAACTATTGGGCCAATTTGAATCAAACTTAAAAGTCTTTGAGTTGGGGGTGTGGTGGGGTGGAAAGTAAACTTTGTTGATATGCTCACTGCCCACTGACTAACATTGTTGCCAGACTCCTATAAGAAAAAGATATGATTGTGTTTTACCAAAGAGGTCAGTTAGTATTGGTTTGTAAAATATTCTTGTTGTAAGTTTCTGTAGAAGTTACAGTTTAAGAGAAAATGTTTGTGTCCTTAGGTATTATATAGTTACAAAAAGGATCGTCTATGATGATGATCTGGAAGAATTTTGTAAGAACGAAATTTGTTAATAGAAGCTGTATGTAAATCTCAGTATAGAGTATGGTGTATTTATCCAATTGTCAGCATAGTAATGAATTAGTAATGGTCTTCTTTCCTCCAAATATAGATATATTTAAATACTTCAGTTCATCTGCTGTAAAATTAGACCACTTTGAATGCGCATCCGACTGGTGATCAGGAGATTACGGGTTCGAACCCCGCTGGGTTGGCAACATTCTTTTGTTGAGATTTGATCATAAAATATTTTGTACAGGCATTCTTTCCCTTCCTCTGATTCGGGAAGGGAAGTTGTCAGTTTCTGGCAAAAGAATGTGCACAATACTGGTTAACCATTTAGAGGACTAAGCCTGCCTGGTAAAAGTGTGATTGGGTATACTGACAGTGCACTACATGACACCATTGGGTTGACTGAGTCATAAAAACCTCAATACAAACAAAGATTTGGCTGTGATTTTCCTTTGCCAGAATGTAACACCAGTTATAAGCAAGCACATCTTGACATGCTGGTTCATTATTATACTAATGTTGAAGACGATATCAGGTAAGAAGGAAGGTTTTGCAGATTTTTGGTGCCAAACAACATTTGACGTCAGTGTGATATGTGTATACTAGCGAAGAGACATACATGTAATGTTACATGATATTTTTAGGGTGAAAAGTGTTAACATTTAGCAAATGATATTTTGCAGATTGTACAATTCTGAAAAATTTAACACCATGCACAAGCAGCAGATAATTGAATGTGTAATGGATAGATTTCTCATTGTTGATACATAGCTTCCAGCAGTAGGGGTACAACAATACAGCAAAAGTATTACAATATGGCAAATGGTATTGCAATACATATTGCTAAGTACTTGGTCATGGCTACTCTTATACTCACAAATCCTCTTATGGGGCCTGTTTGACCAGCTCTACTTCGTTATAATAGAAGTTTTAGAGTGTATACTGTTTTCAGCACCTCAGTGATTCTGTCATTCCATCATTCTGTCATCCAGTCAACAATAAAGGTTTTTGCTTTATAACTTCACTAGCCTTTGTCCCATTTCGCTCAAATTTTCACCACACCTTGATCATCAGACAATGCACATTTGATAGAAAAATAGGCACAGAAGGGTCAGTAACAAGAGTTATGCCTCTTTGTAATTCATAAGTAAGATTTTTGTATATGACTGATAGTGCATACTTTTAGAAATCAACTCCTTGTACAGCGTTTCTTGAATTGTTCCAAAACTTTGCACATTGCACATACAATACAGACATACTGAAATTGTGCATGTGGGAGTTTGGTGCTGAAAAATTAACTTTTGACAAAATGGATTGATTTCAATATGACTTGGCAGGAATGTTCTTTGGTGACCCTCTACCAAGATTGTCCAAGCTGTTATGATTCGTCAAAAAACATGGTGGCTAGGGGGGAGAGCTTATTTTCCCAGTATATCTATATATAAAACAGTTTAAAAATCTTCTTGTCAGAAACCACTGGACGGATTTTATTATAACTTGACAGGATGTTGCTTTGGTAACCCTTTACCAAGATTGTTCAAGCCACTGTGATTCGTTAAAAAACATGACCGGCAGGGTGCGGGGCTTATATACCGTATATAGCTATATTGAAAACTTTAAAAAGCTTCTTGTCAGAAACCACTGGACCGATTTCAATATAACATGGCAGAAATGTTCACTTGGTGACCCTCTACCAAGACTGTTCAAGCCATCATGATTCGTCAAAAAACATGGCTGCTAGGAAGTGGGGCTTATTTTCCCTGTATATCTATATATAAAACAGTTTAAAAATCTTCTTTTCAGAAACCACAGGACCAGTTTCAATATAACATGGCAGGAATGTTCCTTTTGTAACCCTCTACCAAGATTGTTCAAGCTGTCATGATTATTCATCATAAAAAACAGGGCTTATTTTCCCTATATATCTATATAGAAAACAGTTTAAAAATCTTCTTGTCAGAAACCAATGGACTGATTTCAATATAACATGGCAGGAATGTTTCTTTGGTGACCATCTACCAAGATTGTTCAAGCAGTCATGATTCCTCTTTGATGGATTTCATTCATATTTGGCCTGATAGTCTAAAGTTTTTATCAGCACCATCCCCACCCCAGGGATGACCTTGGGGTCAAGGTCACAGAATTTTCATAAAAAAGTCAAAATTTTTTGTGTTTAGGTTTATATAGCTATATCATGAAGACCCTTTGAGAAATTTTTCATTTATATTTGACATGCTGGTAGATATAGGTCTAGAGTCTTACTCAGCACAATCTCCACCCCAGGTGTGACCTAGGTCAAGGTCACAGACTTGAAATTTTCATATAAAAGTAAAAAAAAATGCATTTAAGTTTATATAGCCATATCAACAAGACCTTTTGTTAAATTTCATTATCCCCTAACTGAAAGGTTTAGGGGATATAGCTTTCAGCAAGGATTCTGTTTGATTCTCCGCCTGTAGAAGCATTATTCGTTCGTACTTAAGTTTTGTCATAGGTTCGAAGTTTTACATTAAAGTTTATAAGACCTTATATTATGAAGACCCTTTGATGGATTTCATTCATATTTGGTCTGATGGTACATATAGGTCTAAAGTTTTTATCAGCATCGACCCTACCCCAGGGGATAACTTGGGGTCAATGTCACGGAATCTATCCATCCATCCATCTGTCTGTCCATAAACGCGTTATTGTGCACCCCATAACTCCTTTACTCTTTGAGCTATTTTCAAGAAACTCTGTCAGGTTGTGGAGGGCATTTGGTAGAGGTGTCGGCTACAAGAATGACAACTCTAACTGACTTGGTCTATAAATTATCTCCCCTAGTCTCCAAAAATTATCAAAATTTTGTGCAAACCATAACTTAAAAACACTTAAGATATTTTCATGACACTTCACCAATATGTAGAGGACATTGGGTAGGCATATCACATTCAAGAATGACAACTCTGACTCCATTCTGCAGTTTTCTCCCTTGGTTATTTAAATCTTTTGTGGGCAATAACTCTAGCAATTCTTTAAGATATTTTTGTGATACTTTACCGATAAATAGAGGACATTGAGTAGGCATGTTATATTAAAATTTTCATTAAAATTTATATAGCTATATTATGAAGACCCTTTCGTTGGTTTCATTAATATTAATCATGATGGTATATATAGGTCTGAAGTTTTTCTCCACACCATCCCCCAATCTGGGCTTTTAAGTCAAGGTCACAGCCTTTCATGCAAATGTCAATTTTGCTCATATTTTTTGTCTGATTGATTTCACTGGTATATGGTGATAGTTATAGGGCTTAAGTTTTATTTTAGCTCAATCCCTGCATAAGTGCCTGACCTTTGTGGTCAAGGTCAAGGGCTTCACATTATGTGTGATTGAATTCTTTCAGTGTTATAACATATAGCATACAACTGCCATCTCCAGTCAAAGCTACATAATATGTGCTCTTTAAAAAGTAGCGGTAGCTCAGGTCCGGGGTATACTTGCCCCACTGGGCACTTTGTCTAGTTTATCGAAAAACGTGGCTGCTAGGGGCGGGGCTTATTTTCCCTATATATATCTATAAAAAAGTTTAAAAATCTTCTCGTCAGAAACCACTGGACGGATTTCAATATAACATGGCAGAAATGTTCACTTGGTGACCCTATACCAAGACTGTTCAAGCCATCATGATTCGTCAAAAAACATGGCCGCTATGGGGCAGGGCTTATTTTCCCTGTATATCTATATATAAAACAGTTTAAAAATCTTCTTGTCAGAAAACACTGGACTGATTTCAATATAACTTGGCAGGAATATTCCTTTGCTGACCCTCTACCAAGTTTGATCAAGCTGTTCTAAATTATCAAAAACATGGCTGCTAGGGGCGGGGCTTATTTACCTTATATATCTATATAGAAAACTTTAAAGAGCTTCTTGTCAGAAAACAGTTTAAAAATCTTCTTGTCAGAAACCACTGGACCGATTTCAATATACCTTAGCAGGAATGTTCCTTTGCTGACCCTCTACCAAGTTTGAACAAGCTGTTTTGATTTATCAAAAAACATGGCTGCTAGGGGCGGGGCTTATTTTCCCTGTATATGTATATAAAAAGTTTAAAAAAAAATCTTCTCGTCAGAAACCACTGGACCTATTTCAATATAACTTGGCAGATATGTTCCCTTGGTGACCCTGTATCAAGATTCAGTTCAGGTGCCAGAATGCATTAAAAAAACATGGCCACTAGAGGGCAGGGCTATAAAATTTATGCAAAAGTTTTAGAGCAATGAACTTGGCTGAAACTTCAATAGTAAGTATGCAAATCTGCTCAGGTGAGCGATATAGGACCATCATGGTCCTCTTATTTAATTGTTTAAGGTACTGCTTTCATATTTGTTCTACATCTATCTTAGGGTTAGACCTTTCAATAGCATACATTCCGGTCCCCAGGTTAGACCCTTTATGTAGGTCAAGGTCAGTTCTTAGTTTGTCATTTACACCCATGTTTAAGTTTCGTGTTTAAGTGTACATAACTGCAGAAGTATTCTAGATAGAGCTTTAATATTTAGCCCACACCAGCCTTAGGGTTATATAGACCTTTCAATAGCACACATCCCAGCCTCAGTTTGACCTTCTGCCTAGGTCAAGGTCAGGTCGTACTTTGTCATTTAAACCCATGTTGGAGATCTGCATTTAAGTTTCAAAAAGTGTTTGTAACTGCTGAAATATTCAAGATACTGCTTTAATATTTGGCCCATGCCAACATTAGGGTAAGACCTTTCAATAGCACCCACCCCTTCTTCAGTTTGACCTTCTGCCTCGGTCAAGGTCAGGTCATACATAAAGATACCGCTTTAATATTTGGCCCGCACCTACCTTAGGCTAAGACCTTTCAATAGTACACACCCCTTCCTCAGTTTGACCTTCTGCCTAGATCAGTGGTCAGGTCATACTTTGTCATTTACTGCTGTGTTTAAGTTTTGAAAATTGTACAAGACTGCTGAAGTATGTAAGATATAGCTTTCATATTTTGTCCACACCAACCTAAGGGAAGATGTGTTAATGGCATATACCCCATCCCTCAGTTTGACATTCTTCAAAGTCAGGTCATACTCTGTCATTTACAGTTATGTTTTAGTTTAAGTTCTGCATTTAATCTTTAATATTTAAAGGGGAACGCAACCCTAAAAGGCATTTTGCTTTAAAGTAAAGAACCTTACAAACAATGAATTTTGACACAAATTTGATCAAAATCGGTGGACATTTAAGTAAGTTATAGACAGTTGAATATTTTAATATTGGTGGAATGGGCGCCGCCATTTTGAATATTTAATGAGGATTCATAAAAATTAAAATTTGTTTCATAAAGCTAGTTATTCTCATAGTTGGTTTATTTTGGGGGAAATGATTGCTTGTCACTAGAATTAAAAGATAATAAAACAGTCTGTAGCAAAATTATTCTTAAAAACCTTTATAATTTGGTTTTGCATATTTAATTTGGGCTATGTGATGTCACAAAGCCTACAATATGGGGGCATCCGTAAGAGCCATTTTAAATATATTCAAACCGTCATAACTTCCTTATTTCTAGGCCAGTTTTGAAAACTCTGGCAGCAAAATAAATGGCTTATTAAGCACTTTACTCCAAGATATACTTACAATTTATATTGCGTTCCCTTTTAAAGATTGTTTTCTAATCCGATCAGCCCTTTCTGGCGAGCTGCATTGTCTTCTGACAACTCTTGTTAAATCAACTCCTCTTTGAGCTATTGTTTGATCATTTCAAAACTTCACACATACATTACAGACATATTGAAGATGTGCATGTGAAACTTTGATGCTGAAAAAATATTTCTTCACAAAATGACAGCCTTTTCAACTTAGTCATTTTACAACCACTGCACCTAGTCAATGATGGTTGATAGTGTATACTTTGTGAAATCAACTCCTCTTACACCTTTCGTTGGATCTTTCTAAACCATTGCATGTATGTTACACGCATATTAAAGATGTGCATGTGCAAGTTTGATGCTGACAATCTTTCAAAACCTTTACACATACATAACAGATATATTGAAAATGTGCATGTGAAGCTTTGATTCTGAATGTATTTCTTGGCAACTGACAGCATGTTTAACTTGCCGTTTTAACTGCATAATACATTAACCTATAGATAATATTCTATTCTATTCTGTATTCAAACCTTCCACAAAAAAAACAACAAGTCCTAAGAGTCTTAATCCAGAAGTTCCTTAGGAAGTTACCTGTGTGACATCATTCTTCCCACTGTTTTGATCACGTGTCAGTTTCTTTTCTGTGGAACAAAGAAAGTAAACAAGCTTTTTATGGGGTGAAAAATATTTAATTTTTTTTTCTATAATCTGGTTTATTTTCTTACTTCCTGTTATTCTTATGTTCCTCCTTTATCATTCCTTTCACAGCGACTTTCTCTCTTTAAATCGATTTTCGATTTCTTGTTACTATTGATAGTTGATCAATGTCATATGATTTCGTGACTTTTCATGTCGGTCGTTTGCGGCATTTGTGGTCATATTAAAGCATCGTGAGATAATCATTCAAAATGCTTATCTTGTTCTAGTTATCTACTTGTTCTATCTGCAAAAACTGGACTAAGAATACTTGGGATCTTGCAGAGAAACGAAGACTTTATTCTGCTAAAAGATCTACCATGAAGAGAAAGCTGGCAAGAAGAAAGTTGTGCAGTCAGATATGTCTGACGACAACTCTTTTAATAATGGGATCACCACCCTGCAAGGCTTTACTGCCGGGGGTAGGCCCCATCTTGGTGGCAACTCCTCAGATGTGAGAAGCATCCATAGAGTAAATCCACCAGGCACTGGTCAACCAGGCACCAGTTAACTTTGCACTGGTCACCAGTCACCGGCCATCTAGGCACCACTCATCCAGGCACAGCTCATCAAGTGATCACCAGGCACCAGTCACTGGGCACCGGTCTAAGAGTGTCGAGTACCAGGCACCTGGAACTGGTCAACCAGTCCCTGGACACCAGTCACCGGTCAACCAGGCACTGATCAACCAGGTTCACTAGGCACAGTCAGCCAGTCGCAAGTCACTACTCATCAGGCAGCAAACGTTAAGCAATGAACACCCAGTGACCAATTATAGACAAAGGAGTTCTGAGCAATTATTAGCGAATGAGCCTCAGAACTCAAGAAATATACAAAGAATATTACTACCATTAAAACCAGACTTTAGTGCCATGTTGGATCCCAGTATAGTTATTGACCAGCCAACTAACACCGGGAATCTAATAGGCAGACATCTCTAAACAGACAGAGTAGAAGGGATCAGCCTAAATCAAGACTGAAGAGTAAAAAGAGAAGAAGATATAGCTCATCTGCATCTTCTTCCTATTTAACTTCTTCCTCTTTGTCATCTCACAAGAAAAGAAAAAAGTCAGAGAGGTCCAGACACTCACATAAGAGAAGGGCCATTTAAAAAAAAATGAGTCTTTTTTTTCAAACTGACCTGCACCAAAACTGAAAAGATTTGCTTATGATAAGTTCATGCCATATTATGTGTTATAAAAATGTTAAAGTTGCGGCCAAATTTCGTAAGTATAGGTTCAATAGAAAAAATTTTCTATAACATTAAGTAGTCAAATTTGTCCCGAGTGTAACAAAAAAAGTGTGACATTTAAAGTAAACATCAATTTTCATCTGGCTATCATACAGAATAAACACTCTTGTAGAGATAACCTTATATTTCACAGTAAACATCACTTATTCGGCATATAGTTTTTGGATATGGATAACTTTTTTTCAAATATTTTGTTACTTTTGAACCCTCTCAGAAGGAAGCATGTGTGGAAAATTTTGTCAGCACCAAAACACTAATCTTTGAAAGAAGTCTATTATAATTTGCATACAGTAGATCTATATTAGCCAGACTAACCCTAGTTGGTAAGTCCAATGTTACAGCTTCCAAAAAAGCATGAACTTACTAATGCATGTTCATTTATACTTAACAAGCACCATTATATGTGTTGTAACCCACAAATGTCCCGAGTGTAACATTTTGACTTTAAATGCTCATATCATCTCCACATGCTGCTTTAATTTGCATTCTGTTTTATATTTCATGAAACCAAGTGCCCATAAGTTAATACATCCAAAGATTTTCATGATGAAAGGCTTGTGTGCCTTTTTAGGACCTAAAAACAAATGTCCCGAGTGTAACACTTTATTTGCATTAAAGCCTTTGTATATTGTTTAGTGCCTTAAATCAGTACCATAAAAAGTAACAAAAGTAAACCTATTACAAGTTATAAGAAGAGTCTTTGTACTTTAATTTTGAAGGGACTTTTATGGAAATAAGACTGTATTGATGTAATATTTTTTAAAAATCTTGATGTTTTTTGTCTTTGCGTACAACAAAAATCATGTTTGGTTGGAAAATGATGGTCTTACAATCTAGTCATACCTTCATATATAAGGTCAAAAATATGCATCATGAAACAGAAAACATAAAAAATACTTAAATATAAGTGCCTATATTTTAAAAATCATCTTTATACAGCAGTAAAATTAAGAAAATAGCGTTACACTCGGGACATAAAGTTTTTGAAATGAATTGTGGTATGAAATTTCTTGACTTTTTACAGTTGAACTGTTAAATTTTATGAAAAATGACAAAATTTGTTGTGAAGCTGCCTTTTGTCTCAAGATCAAAAAAATTTATAGAAAAAAAAAGAGGCCAGGCTCATCAGCAGAAAGAGTGAGAAAGTTTAGGGAGAGGCTTTAGACAGACCCTAAACTAAACAAGAGGGCCAAGATGACCCTGCATCGCTCATGTGATTACCAAAGAAGTTTGAGTCAGTTGGCCTTTCGGTTCAATATAGATTTTCAAGATGACAGCTATGTTGGATTTCCAGTCAGAATGATTTTTGCTTCTGAACTACAAGTCAACTCAATACTTCCAATATATGGTTCTGGAGAAAAAGTTCAAAATAGATTTTCAATAGGGCTGGTGTGGGACCATCTTGGATTTCTTATCAGAATGATTAGTTATTTTTGATCTACAAGTCATCTCGATACTTCCTGTCATATAAGTTTAGAGTCAGTGGGCCTTTCTGTTCAGGAGAAGATGTTCAAAATCCATTTTCAAGATTGGCGACCATCTTGTATTTCCGATCGACACGGTTTTCACTGTTTTTTGACCTACAATCACCCTGATGCTTTCTACCAAGTTAAGAGTCAACTGGCCATTTGGTTCAGGAGAAGCGCAAAATAGATTTCCAAGATAGCAGCCATGTAGGCCATCTTGGATTTCCGATTGGAAGGATTTTAGCTAGTTTTTCTCTAAAAGTCACCCTGATGCTTCATACGGTATCAAGTTTCAAGCCAGTTAGCCTTTCGGTTCAGAAGAGGAAGAGAAAAATAGATTTTCAAGATGACCACCATGGCAGGCATCTTGGATATCTGAGTGAAAAGATTTGAGCTATATGTGATCTACAGGTAAACCCTGATGCTTCCTACCAAGTTTCAAGTCTGTTGGCCTTTTGGTTCAGAAGAAGAAGCACAAAATAGAGTTTCAAGATTGTGGCCATAGATTTACGATCGGAATGGTTTAAGCTATATTTGATCTACAAGTCACCCCAATGTCTCCTACCAAGTTTCAAGTTAACTGGCCTTTCAGTTCAGGAGGAGAAGTGGAAAAAAAAAAAAAAAAAAAAAAAAAAAAAAAGATTTTCAAGATGGCCCCCATGGCAGCCATTCTGGATTTCCAATAGGAACAATTTTAGCCAATTTTATCTACCATTCACCATGATGCTTCCTACAAAGTTTTGAGTCAACTGGCCTTTAAGATCAAGAGAAGAAGCAAAAAATAGATTAATTTTCAAGATATCTGCCATCTTGGATATCTGATCGCAATGATTTTAGCTTTTACTGATCTACAAGTCACCCAGATGCCTTACCAAGCTTCAAGTCAATTGGGACTTTCAGTTCAGGAGAAGACATTCAAAATAGATTTTCAAGATAGCAGTTGTGGCTGAAACCACCTGAAGTGTTGTCAGGGAGAGGGATACTGATGAAATTTGACACCATAGAACTAAATGGAAGTCACAAACCGGCTCTATCAATATCAATAAACTAAAGAGCATTTTTTTGTCCCGAGTGTAACAGTTCAGACCAAAGACTTTAAAATGGCTGCATTCTAACATAAAGTGAAGACACAATATTAAATATTTTAATCAAGCATATTGGTTTTCCCTAAGCACCTGACAAAACCATTGCTTATAGAAAGCCTTTCTTGTGCAGAATGACTAGTTTCTTTGTACTAAAGTTCAATTATTTGTGTTCTATAGTTATTTTTTGTACAAATATAGTTTCAGGTTGGTAAAAACTTGAATTATTTCAACTACAAATGTTTCCATAACATAAAACTTAGAATAAATGCAAGCTGTCAGAGAGAAATTGAATGAAAAGTAGAATAATATTAAAGTTTCTCATTTTGTCCCGAGTGTAACAAATTATTATAAAATACAACAATTTTTTTAAATAGTCTTGAGAAAAAAACGCTTGTCACATCCTGTCAAAATTTTGCATACAACAGCAGGATACTTAATGTTGTCCACAGTGCATCTTTTACTGCTTAATTCCATCTAATCAGGTTTTTATAAAAACTTTTTGAGGTAAAGATAAAAAAACAAGTGCTTAAATTTGCTTTAAAAAGCCAAAATTCTCAATAAATAACACAAATATGACCAATTTTTATGTCAAATTTTTCCTTTATATATATGTTGTCAATACATATATAAAATTGTGTGGAAAAGATATGTATTTCCAAACATATTCCATCTTGGAAAAATCCTGTAATTGAACAAAAAATATAAAAAAGTTGAAATAAATTCAAAATTTTCAAAAACGTGTTTCCTTCTTTTCATTTCTCATCTACATTTTGTGAAACCTGTATCATCAAAGTTAATATTTTGATAGACAGCATTGACTCAAACTGATTTTTATTTTTGACCTCCAATGTCACACTTTTGACTCATTTTTTTTGAAATGGCCCAGAAGAAGAAGACATTCTGAGTTGTATTCTTCTTCTTCTTCTACTTCTTCACAATCTTTGAAAGACTATGGTAGATGCAAAAGACAAAAACATCTGTCTCCTCAGATTGTAGAGGTTCAGTCAATATAACAACCTGCTAAGATCATAGAGGAAACACCAAATATACATTTAGATAATGTGGTGCAACAGTTTTCAATGGCCTTGGTGGCTCAGTTGGATGCGCATCAGACTGGAGACCATGAGGTCGCAGGTTCGACCCCTGCGAAGGTCGGCAATATTCTTTAGTGGAGATTGATCGTGAAATATTTTCTACAGTCATTCTCTCCCTTCCGCGATCATGAAATATTTTCTACAGTCATTTTCTCCCTTCCGCTGATTCAAGAAGGGCAGTTGTCAGTTTCTGGCGAAAGAATGTGCACAATACTGGTTAACTGCTTAGAGGACTAAGCCTGCCCAGAAAACATGTGGTTAGATAAACTGACCATGCTCGACATGACATGTATTTACTGGGCCATAAAACCTCAACACAAACAAACAAAGCAACAGTTTTCAAAGGACTCAGGCTCTGAACCTTAAATAGAAACCTGGTCCTTTGACAAAGCAATTAATGCAGTCATCAGGTGATACCAGAGGAGTTGAGTCCGAAACCTTCGGAAGACCACACTCCTTCTAAACCTCTATCAGGAATCGAACAGCTAATGGAGTTATGTTCAACTCCATTGCTAGTTCTTGTTCAATCAAAACTAATTGAAAACACTACCAAGTTCATCCAGGATAGATTAAACTTGGAAAAACTTGGTCAAGACTGGTTATGTCTACAACAGTTAGTTAACTCGTTGGCTCCTATGAAATATTATAGAAGCAAAGCTCAGTACTTTCTGACAGAAAATATTCCCCATCTTTTTGCAGATGCTTTGCAACTAGATATGTTTAGTAGGGACAAATATTCTGTTCCAATTAAAAACTTAGAAGTCTGGGAGTAAAGAGCGTGCAAATTAGCTCTTGGAAGCAGTGACCAAATCAATTAAACATGCTACAGCCATGTCAGCTATATTGGCCATAGAATTGTATCGGGCTAGACATGACACAGCTGTAGCCTTATCTAAACCACTATTGGACAGTTCTCTTCATGAACTGAGAAATGCTCCATTCAATTCTCAACAATTATTTGACAAAAAAAAAAAAATAAAAATAAAGGAAGTTGCAAAGTCTAACTATGAAGCGCAACAGCATAGATTTTTATGCTCCCAGAAGGGAGAGCATATATTCACCGCTTTGTCTGTCTGTCAGATGGTCCGTCCGTCCGTCACACTTTTGTCTGGAGCATATCTCTAAAAGTATTGAAGGTAATTTAATGAAACTTGATACACTGATAGAGGGCCATGAGGGGAATTGCAGAATGCAAGAACCATAACCCTGTCTCCAGTATTTAAGGAGTTACTTCCCTTCTTATTTTTGCAATAAAAAGCTTGTCCTGAGCATATCTCTGAAAGTATAAAAGGGAATTAAATGAAACTTGATACGTTGATAGACGGCTATCAGAGGAAGTGCAGAATGCAAGAATCATAACTCTATCACAGGTAATTACAGAATTATTTCCCTTCCTAATTTTTGCAATAGTAAGCTTGTCCTGAGCATATCTCTAAAAGTATTGAAGATAAGTACATGAAACTTGATACAGTCATAGAGGGCTATGAGGGAAATTACAGAATGAATGCCATAACCCTGTCACCATTATATATAGAGTTACTTCCCTTCTTAATTTTTTGCAATAAAAAGCTTGTCCGAAGCATATCTCTGAAAGTATAGAAGGGAATTAAATGAAACTTGACACATTGATAGATGGTCATCAGAGAAAGTGCTGAGTGCAAGAATCGTAACTCTATCACAAGTAATTCCAGAGTTATTTCCCTTCCTATGCAATAGTAATCTTTTATGGAGCATATCGCTAAAAGTATTGAAGATAAATAAATGAAACTTGATGGAGTGATAGAGGGCTATGAGCAGAAGTGCAGAATGCAAGTACCATAACCCTATCATCAGTATTTATGGAGTTATTTCCCATCATAATTTTTGCAGTGTTAATTTTTGGCCGGTGCATATCTGAATGTATAAAAGAGAATCAAATGAAATTTGATACATTGAGAGACAGCCATCAAAGAAAGTGCAGAGTGCAAGAACTGTAATACAAGTAGTTACTGAGTTACTTCCTTCAGTTTCACCAAATCTCTAGTTAGCTTCTTCCACTAGTAATGCAAATATTCAACAGCAACAAAAATCATCTTACTCAGCTACAGGTCAGTTTAAGAAGCTTAGACAGCCGACAAAATCTTACAGGGCTAAACACAGCCAACCGTACAGGTCTAAAACTCATTCACAGTCCTATACCTCCAGTTCAAAGAAGGACTTTTCTAAGAGGAGTAGCAACACAAAGCAGGTCCCCTCCTCTAAACATGCCTCATCTTCCACAAAGTTGTGAATGCCAACCCTTTTTATTGCCTAACTTGCTACGCACAGATATTCCAGTGGGAGGAAGATTAGCCCTACTTTATGAAACAATGGGGAGAATTAACGCAAAATAAAAGGGTCCTTTCTATAGTACAAAAAGGCTTCAGGATACCATTCAACTCCCCTTCATAGCTCACCTGAGCACGAAGTGCTCAGGGTGAGCTGTTGTGATCAGCCAATGTCCGTCGTGCATCAAGCATCGTTCATCGTTCATCATTGGGCATGCGGCGTCAGCAATTGCTTTAAAAGCTGCTCCTCCTACACCCCTAGGCCAATGGACTTGAAACTTGGTAGGAAGCATCAGGGTGACTTGTAGATCAAAAATAGGTAAAATAGTTCCGTTCAGAAATCCAAGGTGGCCGCCATGACGGCCAGCTTGAAAATCTGTTTTTTGCTTCTTCTCCTGAACTGAAAGGCCAATTGACTCGAAACTTGGTAGGAAGCATTGGGGTGACTTATAGATCAAAAATAGCTAAAATCGTTCCAATTGGAAATCCAAGATGGCTGCCGTTGCGGCTATCTTGAAAATCCATTTTTCGCTTCTTCTTCTGAACCAAAATGACTTGAAACTTGTTTATGTTTATTATATTTCCCGGCCACTGCACTGTTTACACGTATAAAATCATGATTCTTCAGAAACCACTTAGCCAATTTCCACCAAATTTCACATTGATCCTACTGTTGAAATGTGATTGAGAGTTTGTTCAAATGATCACGTTCCATTGACTGTCATACCCATATATTCTTCTTCAAAACTAAGAACTTTTTAAATGATGATCTTTCATTAGTTGCGATGAATGGATTTGAAAAATGTTGCATAACATCTGCATGTCTCCAGGTGCTATGCCACTCAGGTGAGCGAGCCATGGCCCATGGGCCTCTTGTTTCTGTAGTTCCAATAAGTCTGTCAATCTTCCTCCCCATTATTTATCCCCCACCACAAAGCGGATGGGGGAATTATAGAAATGGCCTTCATCTGTCCGTCTGTCTATCTGTCCATCTGTCTGTCCGTCCATCTGTCCTTCCGTAACACTTTCTTGTCCACTCCATATCTCCTGAACCCTTTGAAAGATTTTCATTGAACTTTGGTCAAATGTTTGCCTCATGAGTCGATGTGCAGAACCCATAAGTCAACCATGTCAACTCAAGGTCAAGGTCACAGGTCAAGGTCATGGGTTTGAGCCTTGAATTTTGTGTCCGCTCCATATTTCCTATACCCCTGGAAGGATTTTCTCAAAACTTTGGTCATATGTTTGCCTCAGTGAGACAATGTGCAGAACTGGTAACTCAACCATGCCAACACAAGGTCAAGGTCACAGGTTTGAGCCTTGAATTTCGTGTCCGCTCTGTATCTCCTATACCAGTGGAAGGATTTAAACTTTGGTCAAATGTTCACCTTAGTGCCCATATGAGGGATGTTCAAAATGAATTGCTTATTGTCCTCTAGCTCGATATCCACATGGGGCACGATAAAAACCAATACATACCTGTATAGGGTTATTCAATATCTACACAATTGTGTATAAATGTACATGTTAGACTAAGTGTAAGACATAAAATTTGCCATTTGAATACACGCAGTCATTGACCACTGCAGTAAAAATGGTTGGTAGAAGCGTCGACAAAAAAGATGAAATACGGGCTTACATCAAAGCTCGCTCAAAACTTGGTTGTTCTTTGAAGAAGCTGATGACTGAAATTTCTACTGCTTTTGGACCTTCTTGTGTGTCTTATGACACAGTTCGGCGGTGGAAAAGGAAATTTGAGTCTGGTGTAGAGTCCATCAAAAATGCACTGAAATCAGGTAGGCCAAAATCTGCATCTCGTAAAGAAATCATTTCCAAAATAAAGGAAATCATTGAAGGAGATGCCAGATTTACAGTTTGTGATATTGCAAGAAAGGTAGGCATATCACTTTCAACGGTTCACCTTATTTTGAAGAAGCATTTGAAAGTCAGAAAGATTTCTGCAAGATGGGTGCCACATCTGTTGACTGACGAGCAAAAGAGGCAACGGGTTAAAGTGGCCAAAAAGCTGCTTCAAATGTTTCCAAAATATGATAAAAAGCAGTTTGCCAATGTCATCACAGGTGATGAAACCTGGGTCCATTATTTTGAGCCCGTCAAAAAGGTTAGCAATAAGATCTGGGCCACTAAACACAGCAAACGCCCAATAATTGCCAAACGTTCTTTGAGTACAAAGAAGGTTTTGTATGCAATCTTCTTCTCTGGTGAAGGAGTCGCAATAAAAGTGCCAGTGAAAAAGTGCAAAAGCATCACCGGAAAGTACTACAAAGACGTAGTACTGAAGAAACTGGAAAAAGTATTATCAGAAACGACACCCTGCCACTGGTTTTAAACATATCCTACATGACAATGCCCCAGCTCATACCTCTGCAATAGTTACGGCGTTTTTGAAGAAAGAAAAAGTAACTGTTTTGCCTCACCCCCTCCGTATTCCCCAGACCTTGCCCCATGTGATTTCTTTTTGTTTCAGAAATTGAAAGCATTCCTTGCTGGGCTGAAATACCAGTCCCGACAGGCACTTGGATCTGCCATTCATCAGTGCCTTATTACTGTGCCCAAATCAGCGTACCGTGATGCCTTCAAGAAGTGGATACATCGGCTGAAACTTTGCATTTCTAGCCACAGGGAGTACTTCGAGGGCATGAAATGAGTACTTTTGGGCTAACTTGAAATTTGAAGTCTCCAGATAGAAATAAGCAATTCATTTCGAACATCCCTCGTATATGGTAAAAACCTTTAAAAATCTTCTTCTCCAGAACCAAAGAAGCCCTGGGGGCTTATCTTTGCACAAATCCTCGGGGACAGGAGATCTACCAAAATTGCTAAAATGATGATCCTACATTGACATTTGACCTTTTTACGGCAAGGTCAAATTTGCTTCCCATGCATTTGTATGGGCCCTATACATTTATATGGGAAAAAAAGTTGAGAATTACGGCAAGGTCAAATTTGCTTCCCATGCATTTGCATGGGCTCTATACATTTATATGGGAAAAAAAGTTGAGAATTCATATTTTTGACATGTCTATAATCCAGTCTCTACATCATGATGAGCATTAGGGCGCTTATGCTCTAAATAGCTAAATGAGCCGATAGAAAATCCAAGAAGGCCACCACAGCTGCCATCTTGAAAATCAATTTTCGACATCTGTACTCAAACCTTAGATCACTTTGAGCCGAAACTTGCTCTTTAGCAACAGGAGGACTTCTGGATCGAAACAAGCTAAAATTGTGTCAATCAAAAATCCAAGATGGCCGCAATGGTTCTGCTCCATTGAACAAGATGGCTGCCAGAGCTATAAAATACCAAATCTTGAAACGACATCTCGTCTTTGGCCAACTGCCTGATTTCAAAATATTTGCACAGAAGTATTCCACCAATGGCCCTCAACCAAAATTACTAAAATGGCTCCGCTTGGACGAACAAAATGGCGACCAGAGCTAAAAATAGGAAAACCTTTAAAAGACATCTCTGCATCCAGTGTCCTGATTTCAAAGGATTTTCACAGAGTGTTCCTCTTATGGCCCTTTACCAAAATCACTAAAAAGTTCTGCTCGGCTGAACAAAATGGCCACCAGAGCTAAAAATAGATAAAAAATCTTTAAACATCTCCTCCTTGGCCAGTGGCCTAATTTCAAAATGATTTCACAGAAATGTTCCTCTTATCCCCCTTTACCAAAATTGCCAAAATGGTTCTTCTCTGCTGAACAAAATGGTCACCAGACGTCTCCGTGGCCAGTGGCAAGATTTCAAAATAATTTCACATCAGTGTTCCTCTAAAGCCCCGTTGCCAAAATTGCTAAAATGGTTCTGCTCTGCTGAACAAAATGGTTGCCAGAGCTAAAAATAGAAAAGAAAACCTTTGTAGGACAGGATAACCAAATGACTTCTGAAAAATATCTGAACTTTTTTTCTTATGGCGTTAAAAAAATTTCAGCATTTTAACCTTGAATGCAAGATATCTCAAAAACTGTTTAAGCCATTGCCTTGTCATAAGCATATTGGAAAAATGTTGCATGCCATCTGCATATCTGCAGTGGCGGTTTCACTCAGGTGAGCCAGATGTGGCCCATGGGCCTCTTGTTTTTATTTCTCCACAAAAACATACATTGTGGTACTCATTAGAAGTGTGTCACCAAGTCATTTCTAATGAATACCAAGTAAGGCACTTCTAATGAATATGAATACGTCAGCATAATGTTTTCATGGAGAAATAAGAAAAAACATTTATCTAGATACTCCCCTTATCTTGAACCTTGAATTCTTGCTAAGGTATTTATGCAATAATTAACCCTTAAAGCGCAAGTCACAACTGAGGCAGATGACATTTTGAAAATTTTTTTTTTTTTTTTTTTTTTTTTTTTCAAAGAAAAAACAAGTCATGATATTTCATGTGACGTCTGCTTGGCAGACGATTCACATAAAATATCAAGACTTGTTTGAAAAATTAAAAAAAATAAAAATAAATGTTGTCTGCTACAAATTTTGCGTGGCACTTTAAGGGTCAACTTGAAACTTGTAATTTTCAGGCTGTGCAAGAACAGAAGGGTATTACAAATTAAGTATGCGAGAGAAAGCGAAGTATCTACAGCACGCCTATAACATCCAACTAGCAGCAGAGAAAGCAAAGCAGTTGGTGAGTTATGGTATATCACATACTTTGATGAAATTAGTATTCCATACTTTGTGCATGTTATATATTTTTATTTTATTGTTAGCGGTGAAATCAGTGTATATCTGGTGAAAATAAAAGTTGTATCAATCACTAGTGAATTGATATTGTATCATTTCACTAGTGACACTGATATGATTTATATTTTCACTCCTCGCTTTGGGCGACTTCGGTTTTCTTCATCGTTTCAGAAGTGGATCTTTCCTCCACTTCAGATTTTTGAACACCTCTAACGTCTTTGTTTCTTAACTAAAGTATCAAGTGTTGGTATGCATTTTCTTAGTTAGAATGTCAGGAACATTTTGGTATCAAAATTATTTTGATTTGCCGATTTTTTTTTTTCTGCTTTTGTCTCTCCAGCGTTTCACATGTTAAGCACTGAGCGTCAACGCCATGACGTTCATGTTTTGTTTGGTGATGTTAGTTATGACGTCAGAAACACGCATTGGCGTGTACACAATAAAATAAAAAGAAAATTTACTCTTTTTCAGTGAATACCATAAAAAAATTTTTCATCTCGTATAATGAAAACATTCAAATTTTCACTCGTGCTTCACACTCTGAAACTACTGATGTTTTCATTACACTCGATGACAATATTATGCCGGCCCCGGTGGCTCAGTTGGATGCGCCGTCCAACTGGAGACCAGGAGGTCGCGGGTTCAACCCCCGCCGAGGTCGGCAACATTCTTTCGTGGAGATTGATCATGAAATATTTTCTACGGTCATTCTCTCCCTTCCGCTGATTCAAGAAGGGCAGTTGTCAGTTTCTGGCGAAAGAATATGCACAATACTGGTTAACTGCTTAGAGGTCTAAGCCTGCCCAGTAAACGTGTGGTTAGGTAAACTGACCGCGCTCGACATGAACCCATTGGGTTGACTGGGCCGTAAAACCTCAACACTAACAAATGACAATATTAATGGTATTCACAGAAAAAAAGTAAATATCCTCTGTAAACCCTAGCTTTAGTTTGCTACAAGCAAATATGGGTTTTTTTTTCAGCATTCTAGTGTCCAAATCAAGCAACAGTTTGCTTAAATCCTGTTTGTTTTAAAAATGTTTTGTAAATCACATCTTGATGGCCTATATCAAATGTTTGTCATTTTGTTGTTATCTGTCAAATGAATAGCCTAAGTTGACCTTTGACCTTTTTATGCCCTGCCACCAAAAAAGTGGCGGGGTATTGTTATACCCTCTGAAATTTTGAGTCCGTCCGTCCGTCAGCACCCCCACCATTTGTTTGCCCGCAACTCCTCCTACAGTTTTAGGCCAGTCCTTTTCAAACTTTACAGGTGCTTTTAGGATGGTCTGAAGATATGCATATTGTTTTTTCAGAATCCTGAAATTATTTTTTATCTTTTTCATTTTTAACTTAGACTTTTTTCGAGCCCTAATACTACAGAATGTATAGGGAGTGTACCTTGTACGCGCAATTCACAGCAAGGTCAAATTTTGCTTCCTGTCTTTGTATGGGGAAGACATTAAAAGTCATAATTCTAATTGATGAAAGTAAAGGTTAATACTAGCTTTAGTGACAGTCAATGATTTGGTCTCTGCCCCTGCCGTCCTGGTTATATACATGTATAAGATCATGAAATCTTTTAAACAATTCTCCTTTAAAAGCGCTTGTCCAGTTTTCAATAAATTTCATGTGGAGTGTTCTGTCAAAGAGCCATACAACCAAGTTTATTCAACTGGTCTTTCTCTAATGACCAAGTTGACCACTATAGCCATATAGGAGAACCGCTTAAAATCTGCTTCTTTGGAACAAAGAAAGCTTTGAGACAGAATCTTACTACATGTATA
Organism: Anodontia alba; assembly: GCA_964016985.1. Taxonomy (NCBI): domain Eukaryota; kingdom Metazoa; phylum Mollusca; class Bivalvia; order Lucinida; family Lucinidae; genus Anodontia; species Anodontia alba. Next base: position 61,925,747 of record OZ024830.1, on the reverse strand, counting down.
TAGCATCTGGGACACCAGGTTTACTAACTTCAAATGAGTATCCTAGGTTGACCTTTGACTTTTTTATGGAGAGGTCAGTTTTTTTTTCTGATAGTATGGGGAAAATGTTGACAGTAATTAAAGACTTGTAGTAGAAACTTTCAATATATGATCTAAGTTGTAAAACCTTTCAATAACAATGTTGTAAATATTTTACCCCTGATAGGCAATATGCCCTGCCCCTGGGCTATATACATTTGTAAAATCATGAAATCTTTAAGCAAATTCTCTGAAACCACCTAGCCAATTTTCACAAAATTTCATAAAAAGTCTTTATTGAAAATGGCATTGAGTTTCTTCAAATGGTCAGGAGAAGATGGTGGTCATACCCTTAGATGTTGAAATAAACGTAAAAAAGATTGCCTTTAGAAACACAGAACACACTACAGATAATAAAATGGGAGTCGCGGTTTTATTGAGACTTTTCGTAAGCAGTAATGAAGTTTGCAACACTGCTTACGCCCTCTAGCATATACATGAGCAGAACTCCATTTTACAGCAAGGTCAAAAAAAAAAAAAAAAAAAAGCCAGATAAAATCTCCTCCAAAACCTCGAAAGCTTTGAGGCTGTGTTGTGGTGTAGAGTAATAGGGATGGGAGATCTACCAGCTCAAATGATAATCTTGTAGGTGTATTTGTGTAGATGCTAAATGTTGTAACCCTCAAAAGATAAAGTTGTTACTTTCTTACTTATGTATAAAGGTTGTCTTTAAATTGCTTCCCTGTACATGTATGTATGTATGGGAAAACAACTGTTAGATGCAAATTTTGCCATTAGTGCTCTCTGCCTTTACCCATTGGGCAACATGCCAGTATCCTAGGTGCTCAAGTGAGTGATGCAGGACCATCTTGGTACTCTTGTTCTTTATAAGTTCTGCAAAATCTGAATGGAATCAATACATCCCTTCAAAAGTTAATGGAAACGAAAAGTGTGATGACGACACGGACGCCGATGACGCCGACAGAGAACATGATCCCTATGTGTCTGCCATGCTACAAAGGCAACACAAAAACTTCATTATACATTTCACAAAATCAAATTCCTTTGAAAATAGGAATTGACATTTCATGCAAATCAGCCCCATATGAGAAATGTTTGCCTAACTTTTGAAGGGATGTATTGATTTCATTCAGATTTTGCAGAACTTATATATATATATATATATATATATATATATATATATATATATATACAGGTCAAGTTAGATATTGGTAATCATCTGCCAAATTTTGGCCGAGTTATGGCCCTTTTTCGGCATAGTTTTTGCTTTAAGCAGGCGACACATCCAATTCTCGGAATTCTAGTTTAATTTTATGAAGTGTATAATGGTTGATTGTGAAATAATTGTATATATAATGATACACTTTAGATCCAATAAATCGCCATACTTGGGGTCCAAGATATGATATCACGATATAACCAGATCGCAATATAGGTCAAGACATATACCATGCATGCATAATGGCATGAAATTGCACCTCATTAGTTTGCCGAAACATCACTTATCAATTCACTTTAAATGGCATTTGGTCAAGCTATCAGCCATATTTCCCAATTAAAATTGCTCAAGGGCAGTATATACAACAGGGCATTATGTCAAACAAGTAATTTTAATAGAGACCAGCTAATAAACTATGTTTGAACACAACAAATCACCGAATTGACAATTCAGGCTGCCATTTTTGTTGACCCTGTAAAATATAAAAAGTAAAAATCTGGTAGATCATGAATCACAGCAGATAACAGGTTTTATTTTTATTATTATCATTCGCAATCATGTGTATATATTTTTAGCTTACCAGAGCCTTTAGATAGTCCATCTGTCTGTCAATCCGTAGTCCACACTCTTCAAATGTCTTCTGCTCAGAAACCACTGGACCTGTCAAAGCCAAATTTCATATGGAACCTTCATTGGCCAGGGGAATGAAAATTAATTCACCACCTTTGGGTCACATGATCAATATGGCCACCAAGCCCATAATTATATGGTAAAACATTTTAAGTACCTGCTTCTCCGGAACCAAAGGGCCAATGGCCCTGGGGCTTGGTATGCAGCATTGGGGACATGGGCCCAATAAAATTTGAAAAAAAAAATATAACCTTCGGTGGACCTTGACCTTTTTTACAGAAAGGTCAAATTTTTCTACATAGACTTCTATAGGCAGAACTTTAAAAATCTTTTTGGCTGAAACTAGAAGACCTAAGCCTTTGATTTTTCATATGTACCTTTATCTGATGGACCTCCTTTTTTACAGAAAGATCAAACTTTTTTGACATAGACTCCTATAGGCAAAACTTTTAAAAATCTTCTTATCTGAAACTAGAAGGCCCAGCCCTTTGGTAATCTTCTTATCTGAAACTAGAAGGCCCAGCCCTTTGGTATGTAGCTCCATCAAAGCCATATTTTATATGAAGTGTCTGTGTTGCCAAATTAAGTAAAGCTAAATTCCATGTCAAGTTACTGAGATACAGAGATCAAAGGTTTTTTAAAATGTGCTGGCTACCATACCCATATGTTTCAGTCTTTAAAATAGTTACCATAAACTTGCTCAGAACAAATAGTCTCAGGTGAGTTACAGGACCATCCTCTGGTTTTAACTACCTGAAAGGTTCTTTTAATTTGGTATTAAAATATAGTAACAAAAAAGAACTTTTCTTGCTATTGGTATATGCAGTGCAGAAACTACATTGCTTATGTTTTAAAAGTTTGTTTATATTTTACTGCACTTTGAGTTGCTTATATTCAGTGCAGAAACTACATTGCTTATGTTTTAACCCTTGTCCTGCTGAACCCGTATATATATCCTGCCTTTGCAAACAGTGTACATCCAGATCAGTTGGCTTCTGAAGAAGCCAACTGATCTGGATTTGCACTGTTTGTCATTAAGTATTTGAATTTGTATGAAAAACTTGGATCAAGTAATTTGCTTGGCAGGAAATTAGAAATGGGCGTGGCATCTTAATTTAATCAGCATGACAAGGGTTAAAAGTTTGTTTATATTTTACTACACTTTGAGTTGCTTCCCTTAATTAAAATATTTATTGTTTGCCATTTCATCAACGCTTGTACTGATTGATGCTAATTGAATTGTTTGTCACAATTCATAACGTGTTGGCCAGCCTCAGTGGCTCAGTTGGATGCGCCGTCCGACTAGAGACCAGGAGGTCGCGGGTTCAACCCCCACCAAGGTCGGCAACAGTCTTTCATGGAGATTGATCATGAAATATTTTCTACGGCCATTCTCTCCCTTCCGCTGATTCAAGAAGGGCAGTTGTCAGTTTCTGGCGAAAGAATGTGCACAATACTGGTTAACCGCTTAGAGGACTAAGCCTGCCCAGTAAACGTGTGGTTAGGTAAACTGACCGCGCCCAACATGACCCCATTGGGTTGACTGGGCCGTAAAACCTCAACACAAACAAATCATAACATGTTAGTGACTTAGTGTTGGGATAGGCATAAAAAAAAAGCAATACAGGAATGAATTGCAGTTAGTTTTTTGTTTTTGTTTTTCTCAAGTTAGTAATAACAAACATTTTTAAGCTTGTTTATGCTTGTGGAAAATTTGGGATCCACGGCTGATTTGCTATATACATGTACTTGATTTTGCTAAATAACAGACAACAATGGGGTCCATTGAAACACCCCAAACCACCCCAAAACATCCCAAATCACCCCAAACCACCAACAGACCACCCCAAAGCACCCTTATATGGATGGAAAGGGTAATGTAAGGTAGACTAGGATATAGTAGGGTGGGCGATCATTTTCATTAACCCTTAAAGCGCCAAGAAAACTTGCATCTGAAAATGTTGTCTGTTTTTGTCGTCTGCTGAATATTCTTGCAAACTTTTCAAACCTATTTTTGCATACAGGCAAACAGTGTGGACTCAGATCAGACTGCACCTAAAGGAGCAGTCTGATCTGGGTCCACACTGTTTGCAGAAATGACTTTTAAAGTAACCATCAGAAGACAAAGCAGACGACAATAATTGTGACTGGCGCTTTAAGTGTTAATACACCAAACCATGCTTAAACCTACATGTATTAAAGTGTATCAGAATCACCCCAAACCACATCACAAATGCAAAAGCTTAATGTGAGGATCAATCTTTCTTTAATTTAAATCTTCAAAAGTAAATTGATTATAATTACTCTTTGCAGAAAGAAAGAGAAAGGCAAATTAATTTAAAAAATAGATAGATGAATAAATATGCAAAATAGACAGTGTACGCTGACAGCATCTGTTGAAGTCTTACAAATATTCATCAATCATTTGACCATTTTGTGGTTTTCCATATTTCTGCTTCAATGTTATATGATATATCCCCAGGTATAAAAAAAAAAAATTTGTAGGGTTTAAATATTCCTAACTAGGGTATTATCTAATATAATATTGAGATTAATTTCCATTGCTCTGCTGTGGTGCCAGTTTCGGTGTTCATTTTGATTTTGGTAATAGTGGACAGTGACATGTCTCATAACCGTACATTACCCTATTCGACTATCATATTGTACCACCCTATATATACACCTACCCTACCTTATGGAACGCAACCCCCCCCCCCCCCCCCCCACCCCCCACCCCCATTATAAGGTGGTTTGGGGTGTTTTGGTGTGGTTTGGGGTGTTTCAACAGATCGGACAGCGATATATTGGAGCGATTGTGATGTGAGTTATATTGCCACTATTATTGATTTACAGGAGGGTAACACTACTAAGACTGCTTTACAGCAGGCATCTAGAGAAGCCCGGCATGATAATAGGCGACTCCAGACAACATATGCCGATCTAGATCTCGGAGAACTACTCAGGTTTAATCAGCTCAAGGTAATCAAATAGCTGAACAACAGTGTTGTATTCAAACACAAATGTATAGATTGTATAGAAAAATTGTTATAAATAGTATTTTTCTATATAATCTATAAATAAATAGTATTTTTCTATATAATCTACAAGTGTTTTTTGATACAACATTTTTGGGTCCATTATTAGCTCACTTGTACAAAAGTACTGGAAGAGCATTACCCCCAGCATGTTGGTGTTGGCATTGGCATCAGTGTAAGCATCTGCTTTTAACCCTTGCAGTGCTGAATAAAAATTAAGATGCCATGCCCACTTCTAATTTTCAGCCAGTCAGATTACTTGATCCAGATTGTTGATACAAATTCACATACTGATTAACAATGCAGATTCAGATAAGTTGGCTTCTGTTTGCAAAGGCAGGGCATATCCAGGTTCAGCAGAACCAGGTTTAAGATTTTACATTAAAGAGATCATCCAAACCTTTTGTGTGATGTACTTCATGTATGGTCTGATGGTAGATATTGGTGCATAGTTTTTTGCAATAACTTAGGGTCACAGACTGAGAATTTTCATGTTCCATAAAGAATTTAAAATTTATATCCACTGAGTTAATGAGTTCAGTTGATACTGGTCCAAAGTTTTGTTTTTAGCTCACCTGAGCCAAAGGCTCGAGGGGAGCTATTGTGATCACTCACCGTCCGTCATCGTTGTCGTCCATCTGACCGTCCATCCACAATTTCTTTAAACCACATCTCCTCCTTAACCATTGAGCCAATTTTAACCAAATTTCACATGAATGATCATTGAGTGGTACTGATTCAAAATTGTTCAAAGATTTGGAATCCATGCAGGATTCTAGTTGCCATAGCAACCAAAAGAAAAATCTTTAAAAATCTTCTTGTCAAAAACCACTGGACCAATTTCAATATAAGTTGGCAGAAATGTTCCTTTGGTGACCCTCTACCAAGATTGTCCAAGCCATCATGATTCATCAAAAAACATAGCCTCCAGGGGACTGGGCTTATTTTCCCTATATATTGATAATTGAAAGTTTGTTCAAAATTGTTCAAAGATTTGGAATCCATGCAGGATTCTAGTTGTCATAGCAACCAAAAGAAAAATCTTTAAAAATCTTCTTGTCAGAAACCACTGGACCAATTTCAATATAGTTTGGTAGAAATGTTCCTTTGGTGACCCTCTACCAAGATTGTTCAAACCATCATATTTCGTCAAAAAACATGGCTGCTGGAGTGCGCAGCTTATTTCCCTATATATCTATATAGAAAACTTTGAAATCTTCTTGACAGAAACCACTGGACAGATTTCAATATAATTTAGCAGAAATGTTCCTTTGGTGACCCTCTGTCAAGATTGTTCAAGCTGTTATGATTCGTCAAAACACATGGCCACCAGGGGCCTGGGCTTATTTTCCCTATGTATCTATATAAAATTTTTTAAAAATCTTCTTGGGAGAAACCACTTGACAGATGTCAATATGATTTAGCAGAAATGTTTCTTTGGTGATCCTCCACCAAGATTGTTCAAGCCAGCATGATTTGTCAAGAAATATGGCTGCTGCCAGAGGACCGGGCTTATTTTCCTGTATATCTATATAAAATTTTTTAAAAATCTTCTTGTCAGAAACTACTGGACCCATTTCAGTATAACTTGGCAGATGTGTTTCTTTGGTGACCCTCAACTAAGATTGTTCAAGCCATCATGATTCGTCAAAAAACATGGCGGCCAGGGGCAGAGTTTATTTTCCAAATATATCTATATAGAAAATTTTAAAAATCTTGTCAGAAACCACTGGACCAATTTCAATATAACATAGCAGAAATGTTCCTTTGGTAACCCTCTTTCAAGATTGTTCAGTTTAACATACCTTAACCACCAGGACTGTTTTAAAATCGGGAGTCCACTTCTTATCTGAAACCCCTGGACCAAATTTCTTCAAACTTCATGTGGAGCCTTGTGTTAAGGGGGGGATTGAAAATATGTACAAATGGTTATGGTCTGTAAGTCAGGATGGCCACCATGCCCATATGTAGCTCCCATAGACTTATAATGGAGAAAACTTAAAAAAATCTTCTCAGATACCATGAGGCCCATAGTTTATATATTAAGTGTGTAGCAATGTTTTGTGGTCCCCTACATAAATCCTGCCTCTCCAGACCCTGGGGCCAAACAGGCAATGCCCCGGGGGTCATTAGCTCCCATAGACTTATAATTGGAAAAACTTAAAAAACATGAGGCCCACAGCTTATATATTTATTATGTAGCAGTGTTTAGTGATCCCCTACATAAATCCTGCCAATCAAGTACCTGGGGTCTAAATTGGCCTGGCCACAGAGGGGTCATTTGTTCATATACGACTATATAGCTAAAGAACCCTCAAAAACCTTCTACTCTGAAGACATGAGGCCCAGAGCTTACACATTTTGTATGTAGCAATGATCAGTGGTCTCCTACATAAATCCTGCCAACCATGCCCCTGGGGTCTTAATTGGCCACCCCCTGGGGATCATTAGCTCCCACTGACTTATAATGGGATAAACTTAAAAAAAAATCTTCTTCTCTGAAACCATGGGGCCCACAGCTTATATATTTAGTATGTAGCAATGTTTAGTGGTCTCCTATATAAATACTACCAGCCATGCCCCTGGAGTCCAAATTGGCCATGCCCTGGGATCATTAATTAACCCATTGTAGTCAGGAGACCCGTAAAAGGGTAATTGGCAAACAGTGCAGACCCAGATCAGATGCCGCAGAATGTGGTGTCTGATCAGGTCTCCACTGTTTGCAAATAGTTTAGCCATTTTTCTCTAAGAATATGTAAATCTCATAGCCGGGTGTACCTAAAATTGAAATTGGACTCTTCCAATATATAGCGCGGGAGAGTCTATTCCATATACAATGGGTTAATATAGAGCTATATAGCTAAAAACTTAAAGAAAAAAAAACTTCTCTGAAACCAAAGAGCCCTGAGCAGGTGCCATCATCATGAATCTTGCTCAAAATGTTTGTCTTGATGGTTTCTAGGTCAAGTTTGGATCTGGGTCACTTATGACCTATATTTCATGGTCCAGTGACTTTCTTAAGTTTTTTTTCCATTTAGGTCAGTTTCTCAGTAACTGTTGGTTCTACAGTAGTGATACTTGGCACTTGCAGACATCTTAGCATGGCCTCTTAAATGCAGTCATCTATATTTGACTTTGACCTATATTTCATGGTCCACTGACTTTGTTAAGTTTATGCATTTAGGTCAGTTTCTTAGTAATTATTGGTCCTACAATCAGTGATATTTAGCACATGCATATATTTTAGCTTAGCCTCTTGAGTGCAGTCATTCATATTTAACCTTGATCTATATTTCATGGTCCATTAGGCATGCTACATTGTCTTACTTGTTAATGTAATCATCATGAATCTTGGTCAGAATGTTTTCCTTGATCATTTATGGATCAGGTTCTCTAGGTGTTCTCTAGGTGTATGATACTCAGGTGAGCGTTACAGGGCCATCTTTAGACTGGCTCCAGTCTCCAGTTTCTTAAATATTTTTCTCATAATCCCGTTTGATAATCCACTAAAATAAAACCAAAAAAAACTATCATGACTATAAAGGCTGGTCACTAGTGACCAGCTTTTACAGTCATGATGTTACTTTGGTTTTATTTTAGAGGATTATCAAATAGATTATAAGAAAAAATATTTTGTCACTAGAGACTAGAGCCAGTCTAGGCCATCTTGGCCCTCTTTTTAGAGTAAAGTTAGCATAATTCTTCCAAGAGCTTAACTTAAAGTGATGTTTTGTCTTTTACAGTTCCGAAAGAAAGCATTAAAGTTTGCCAAGAGTGGTATACATGACTGGGGTTTATTTGCTTTGGAACCAATAGCACGAGATGAAATGGTGATAGAATATGTGGGTATGACATTACGACAGACCGTCGCAGATCTCAGAGAGAAGCAGTATGAATCCAGGGGTATAGGCAGCAGCTATTTATTCCGCATAGACCATGAAACTATCATTGATGCCACAAAAATGGGCAACTTGGCCCGCTTCATAAATCACAGTTGTAATGTAAGTATGCTCAGTGTCATGGGACCTTATACAATATTGGTACAAGTAAAATCACAGTCACCTTTAGAAAGTCTATGTGTCTAGAAAGGACTAAATCAAGACACTGAATGAATAAAAAAACAAAACAAAAGTTTTTATAGAGCAGAAATGGTTTGGTCATTTTAAACGGAACATGACATGATCTGATTTTATTAGCAACATACATGATGCTATGTAACAGATTTTGATACTTTATTCTAATTATATCCTCACTTTGACAAGTTGTTTGTCAGATTGTTTCACTTTTAAAGGGACTAGATATATTTGGTACATGTCAGGCCATTTTGTACAAGGGAGACAAGTTTTGTGACTTGCTGTGTTTGTTTTCCTTGCCACCAAATCCCATCTGAAAAGGGGTCTACCGTAAAAGGCAAATTTTTAGAGCAGATCCCTTTTCAGAATAGATCAAAAACATTGACAACGTATGTTTTTATTGAGAAATAAGAAAGATATCAGCAGTTTTCGGTGTATGCTCATGAGCTACTTTCCGTGTTTCATTGACTTTGCAATGTTTATGTTCAACATGTGTTTAGGTCCTTGTTTGGTATTAGAAGGATATAGAACTTGATTGGTGGACCATAGTTACATTTTGGGAAGAGTAGCTGCATCACAGTGATTGACCTATAGCTCACTGTTTTTGGTCAGTTTCTGATTAAACATAAGGAATAAGGTTTTGATATTGGGAGACCAAAATTGCACTTAATAGGAAAGGACAGCTGTAACCCACCAGCCATATTTGACCTTGACCTGTACATCATAGTGTTGGCTGGCTGGTCAGTTTCTCATGAACCATTGAATTTGACTTTGCCCATTATTTCAAGGTCTATGACTTGGTCAGTTTCTCATTAACATAGTATTTGAATTTGCCCATTATTTCAAGGTCTATGACTTGGTCAGTTTCTAATTAACATAGTATTTGAATTTGCCCATTATTTCAAGGTCTATGACTTTGGTCAGTTTCTCATTAACTGAAAGGGTTATGGTCTTGGTGTCTCCACCACAGTTGCTTGAGGGATAGAGTCAATATATTATACCATTCATAGCTCTAGATAGGAGAGGGGTATCGGGCAAACGTTTTTCTTTTAAATGTCTTTGCAAAAACATAACGTTGTGAGTATTTCTTAGAAGTGCCTTGGCACAAAGTTTCTAATGAATAACCAGAACATATTTTTGCCAGGATAAATAAAAAAAAAAAAAAAAGAAACATATTTGGGTTGGAAAAAATGTCTTATCTGGAGCTATGATTTTATACACATTATGCCTAATATAATTTATTCGTGTGGAAGTAGTGCATTTCAAGAGAATCCCATTAGCAGCAAGCAGCCAAAAGGTGCTCTTTATTATAGCCCCACTTTGAAAAAGTGGTGGTATACTGAATTTGCCATGTCCTTCCGTGATTCCCAGACTCAGTCATTCCGGGATTTCTTGATTCCGTGACTGCAAAATTAAAATGCATTTTGCTTAATAACTTTTATGTTTGTGGTCCTATTTCAATGAAACATACTATACTTGGTCTTTAAGGTAAGTGAGGTGTAATCGCAGAATAGTGGCCAAGGACCAATAACTCTTGGAGTTATGCCCTTAGTAGGTTTTCAAAATTTAAAATGCATTTTGCTTAATAACTTTTATGTTTGTGGTCCTACTTCGATGAAACTTAAACCACACTTGATCTCTAAGGTAAGGAAGGTGTAGTGGCATAAATGGTGGCCAAGGGCCCATAACTTTTGGGATTATGTCCCTTGATAGGTTTTCAAATTTTGCCAGTCTTGAAAATATTCATAACAGATTTCTCAGGAACAATGAAAACTAGAAAGCTGAAAGTTCGTATAAACATGGACAATGACTGGATGTATCATGTGTACCTGAATAGGGGCCAAGGGTCCATAGCTCTTGGAGTTATGCCCCTTGGTAGGTTTTCAAACAATAAAAATGCATTTTGCTGAATAACATGTTTGTGGTCCTACTTCAATGAAACTCATACCACACTTGATCTCTAAGGTAAGGAAGGTGTAGTGGCAGAATGGTGGCCAAGGGCCCATAACTCTTTGGGTTATGTCCCTTCTTAGGTTTCCAAATTTTGCCATTCTTGAAAATGTTTCCTAACAGATTTCTCAGGAACTATAAAAGCTAGAAAGCTGAAAGTTCATATAAACATGGACAATGACTGGATGTCTTGTGTATTCAGGAATATGGGGCAAAGGGTCCATAACTTGGAGTTTTGTCTCTTGGTAGGTTTTCAAAAAATGAAAATGCATTTTGCTCAGTTACTTTTATGTGTGTTGTCCTGCTTCGATGAAACTTATACCACACTTGGTCTCTAAGGTAAGGATGGTGTAGTGGCAGAATGGTGGTCTAGGGCTCATAACTCTTGGAGTTCATGATAGGTTTTCAAATTTTGCCATTCTTGAAACAACGTAACGGATTTCTCGGGAATTATGAAAGGAAGATAGCTGAAAGTTCGTACAAACATGGATAATGACTTGATGTATTGTGTATTCAGGAATAGGGGCCAAGGAGTTGTGTTCCTTGGTAGGTTTTTAAAAAAATTAAAATGCATTTTGCTCAATAACTTTTATGCTTTTGGTCCTATTTCATTGAAACTTATACCACAGATGGTGGCTTTGAAAAAGTGGTACACACATGGACAGTGGGTTGATGTATCTTGTATTCAGGAATCAGGGTGAAGGGCCCATAACTCATGGATTAAAACCTGTAATTTTACGATATCATGTTACCATGTTGTACATTGGTGTTATCTGGTAAGGATGAATTCAAAATATTTCAACACTGTATGTATTTCTCCTCTGATAGAGCTGCAGCGGTGCTATAGTCAGATCCTCTGATAGCTCTAGTTATCTTTTAATCATTCTTCTTCTGTAATTACTTCACTTGAAAATTTGTACGCAAATTGTTGAAGTTTTCTAGACCAGACTAGCTAGTTTTAGCCAGTTAAATGTCGTCAGTGACCCTCATATAAGTTTTCAATAAAAATGTGAAACGATAATACGATTGTGTGATGGGGAGATAACTGTGTCAGAATATGACGAAATGCACCCATAGCAATCCCAAACCAGATATCCATAATATCAGTGCACATATCAAGTTTGGTGGAAATTTGTTTAGATTTACTAAAGTTAATGTCCTGAAACAAAAATACCATATGTTGTGGGCAGATAACTCTGTCAAAAATTGATGAAATTTGCCCACTTGCAATAGCAAACCCGATCTCCACAAAATCAATGCCCATACCAAGTTGGCATAAATCCATTGATATTTACTCAAGTTATTATCTGGAAACGAAAATATGGCCATGTCGATCAAAAACTACAGTTGACTCTCGTTATCTCGACCTCACTTATCTCGAATAACCGCTTATCCCTCACTTAACGTGAAAATTTTACAACGGGTAAAAAAATATTGTGGAAAAGAGGAGAAATTGCTCCTCAGGAGCAATTTCTCATCTTTTCCACAATATTTTTGATTCTCTCTAAATTCAAGAGTCCAATTACATATAAATTTGTTAAATGTGGTTGTTTGAATTATTTTTTCTTCACTTCTGCAAATCTGATATGCCGAGGTTCGGATATCTCGAAGTATTTCAGAGAGTCCCTTGGAATTCGAGATAACGAGTCGACTGTACTATGTCACTGTGTCAAATATCTTTAAAACCTTATTTACCCTCTAGAGGCTACAGTTTTGCTTTGATCATCAAAGCACTTTATGAAACTGTTTGTCTTAATGATATCTTGGTCAAGTTGGAATGTGGGTCATGTTGGGTCAAAACTAGGTCACTAGGTCACTTTTCTATAAAACCTTATTCACCCTCTAGAGGCCACAGTTTTGCTTCAGTCTTCATGAAACTTTACCAGAAAGTTTTTTGTTTGTTTTTTTCTTTTTAATGATATCTTGGTCAAATTTGAATATGGATCATGCCATATCAAAAACTAGGTCACAAAGGTCAGATTTCTTTAAAACCTTCTGGAGGCCAAAGTGTTTCTTCAGTCTTCATGAAACTTTATCAGAATGTTTGCCTTTATGATATCTTATTCAAATAATTATCATAAATCTTGCTCTAAATGTTTGCCTTGATGATTTCTAGGTCAAGTTTGAAACTGGGTCATTAGGGGTCAGGAATTAGGTCACTGGGCCAAATCAAAGAAAAAAACTTGTTAACACTCTAGAGGTCTCATTTTTGAAATGATTATCATGAATCTTGCTCAAAACATTAGTTTTGATGATTTCTAGGTCAACTTTGAAACGGGGTCATTTGTGTTCAAAAACTTGGTCAGAGGGTTAAATCAAAGGAAAACATTGTTAACACTCTAGAGGTCACAGTTTTGAAGTGATCATGAATCTTGCTCAGAATGTTTGGCTTGATGATTTATAGGTCAGGTTCAAACTGGATCATTTAGAGCAAAAAAAACAATAGGTCACCAGGCTAAATCAAAGGAAAACTTTGTTTACACTCTAGAGGTCACATTTTTAAGTATTCATCATGAATCTTGCTCAAAATGTTATGACTTGATGATTTCTAGGTCAAGTTTGAAAGTGGGTCACTTGGGTTCAAAAGCTAGGTCACTGGGCCATATCAAAGGAAAACCTTGTTAAACACTAGAGGTCTCATTTTTGGAGTGATCATCATGAATCTTGCTCAAAATGTTTGTGTTGATGATTTTTAGGTCAGTTTCAAAACTTGGTCACTTGTGGTCAAAAACTAGGTAACCAGCCCAAATTAAAGGATAACCTTTTTAACACTCTAGAGTTCACACTTTTGAAGTGATTATCATGAATCTTGCTCAAAATGTTTGTCTTGATGATTTCAAGGTCAAGTTTGGAACTGGGTCACTTGGGGTCACACGACATACTGGAATACTACCGAAATACCCTTGAAAAATACAGGAATACCTGTGAAAGACACCTGCTGACACTAATAGTGGCTTGAATTAATTAAGATATGTCAATATATAGGAAAAGAAAAAGTATTTTAACTTAATAACCACAAAAAATTTGCAAATTGTCTTTAAAGTGTTATCTTTGAAAATAATTTGTCCATGCAGTTTGCTCAGGTTGGTGGGGTTATAAGACAGATTGGGATGTCTCGTGATTGTACCTTCTTTTTTTTTTTCTTTGTAGCTCCTGCACATTCTTTTATTTGCCTCACTTGCTGTTTTTTTTTTTTTTCACCTTGTATGAAAATTGGCATGCTGTTGTTGTTTTTTTTTTTGTTGTTTTTTTTTTGTTTTTGTTTTTGTTTTTTTCCCAACCAGTTTGCGATCTGACAGACGGTCATTTTTTCTGTTAGAGGCGACAACTCGAGTGCTGGGTGCAAATTATAATTTTTCTGAGAAAAGAGCAAAATAGTACCAAAGCGCTTAATTTACAAGCTAGCAGTTTGCACATCAAAATAGTTATTTATGTTTCTAAGTCCTGCAGAACCTAGTAATCCCTACATAGATTCTCTTGGGTCTGCTTAGATATGCCACCGGGCAACGACACGCAATTCTGGGACATTCTCATTTCGAGTATAGATTACAAAAATATATGTGAAAATACCCAGAAAATGCAACAGTCATATTCCCTTGCCCCACATGAATAAGCCGCGTGCTCATAACGGTAACAGCACGAGAAATTGTGGCGGAATGGCTTAGAGAGAAAAACAAACTTATGTTCCTTAAATATTAGAGCATTTTTTCATCAGAAATGCATATGAAACTGGCATGTACATTGTATTAAAAATTGGACCGAAGTATTGGGACAGATAGGCCTATGCAAACTGTAGACTCAGATCAGATGCTGCAGAGAAAGAGGGAATGAAACTAGTTATAGGGGAAACAGGGAACATGGAAATTTGGAAAACACTTTTAGGACAATAAGACCTGTGCTACCAGTGAATACTCTGATCAGCCTGCAAATCAGTCTTCACTGTTCACGTGAGCTTCTTTGGCCTCTGGGCTTTGAAGATCAGCCTCCGAGTATACGCGCTTCTTTATTATTAAGGCCAGTATTGGTTCCTTCATTAAGTGTCTTTCACAGGCGTTCCTGTATTTTTCACGGGTATTCTGGTATTTCGGTAGTGTTCCGGTATTTCGGTAAGTTGTGTGACCGGGTCACTTATGACTTATTTTTCATTGTCCAGTGACTTTCTTAAGTTTTTTTGTTTAAGTCAGTTTCTCAGTAACTATTTGTCCTACAGCAGTGATACTTGGCACTTGCATACATTTTAGCATGGCCTCTAGAATGCAGGCATCCATATTTGACCTTGACCTGTATGTCACAGTCCGCTGACTTTAATGTATTAAGTTTTTACATTTAAGTCGGTTTCTCAGTCATTTTTGCAGTGATACTTAGCTCATGCATACATCTTAGCGTGGCCTCTTGAGTGCAGTCATCCATACTTGAGCTTGACTTAATTTCATAGTCCACCATGCTACATTGTCTTACTTGTTAACATTATCATCATGAATCTTGGTCAGAATCTTGCCCTTGATCATTTCAAGATCAGGTTCTGAAAGTGCTATGATATTCAGGTGAGCGATCACAGGCCATGATGACTCACTTGTTTACATCTTTTGTGGTTTCCTGTTTACTTTAACTACATATCAGTCCCCTTATGAAAAGGGTTCTACTCTAAAAGGATAGATCCCATTTCCCATGTTTGTAAATTCTTTTTAGAGCAGACATCTTTTCAGATGGGAGACTAATCAGTTTAGACATGGTTGTCTCCCCTGAAAGGATATCCATTCCCCTTCAGCATCCATATTAAATGTTGTGTGATGTAGCTTATTTCATTATTATCTCTTTCAGCCAAATTGTTATGCCAAAGTCATCACAGTGGAAGGACAGAAGAAAATTGTGATCTACTCAAAGAAAGACATTGATGTCAATGAAGAAATCACATATGATTATAAATTCCCAATAGAAGATGACAAGATTCCGTGTCTTTGTGGCTCTACCAACTGTAGAGGCACACTAAATTAGATTTTGGTCTTATTCTACAAGAATGTGTAAGAGACACACTGAAGAGGAATTAATACTTTATCAGGAGAGGCAGCTCTGTCAGAATTGTTTTGTAGTCTGTCTGAAAAGTGACTTCAGTTTCTTGCGAAAGAATGTGCACAATACTGGTGAACCGCTTAGAGGACTAAGCCTGCCCAGTAAACGTGTGGTTAGGTAAACTGACCGCGCTCGACATGACCCCATTGGGTTGACTGGGCTGTAAAACCTCAACACAAACAAACAAAGACTTTCTCTAAAAGGATAGAGCTTACTCCCCTTGGGAACCAGTGCTTGATGTACAGGAAAACAAACTGGAAGTCACAATTGTCTCCCTTTTGAAAAAAATGGCAGAAAATCCACCAAGTTCATACTGTCCCCATAAGATGGTCTGGAATGATTTTGACTGTTGAAATGATTTTAGTTCTGGTTGATCAAGTTTTAATTGTCACACTGAAGCATCAGTTGGTCAGGAAAGATGTTGGCTAATGCTTGATCACACACTAACTCAAACATACTCTGAGCATATTCACAATTGCAAAGTAAAGCATGCAACAATGACTACCGGTAACTTGTCCAGATCTGAATGCAGCACAGAGCCATAGCTACTATATTTATTCCTTAACCCATTGTATACTGAATAGACTCCCCCACACTATATATTGGAATAGTCCAATTTCAATTTTAGGTACACCCGGCTATGAGATTAACATATTCCTAGAGAAAAATGGCTAAACTATTTACAAACAGTGGAGACTCTGATCAGACGCCGCATTCTGTGGCGTCTGATCTTGGTCTACACTGTTTGCCAATTACCCTTTTACGGGTCTCCCGACTACAACGGGTTAAGGCAAGAATAGGCTACAGACATGCTTTAATTGTTTCACAGAGTACCATATTTGCCCTAAGTATCAGGAAAAATGTGTAGACCCAGATCAGGCATAAAAAAAAATGGAGAATAGGGCATCTGATCATGGTTTGTACTGTTTGCCACTCATCCAGCAGTTTTTTAGACACAGCTGGTAGTAACATGGACTTGTTCAAATTTTAGGAAAAGTATGTTAAGGAGTTAAGGTATCCTTGTATTTAGGGTAAATGCAGTAGTACAAGAATTTGTGGGAAAAAAAAAAGATGTTCCTATGTAGAATGCGCAGTACTTTTCCGTTAGTTATTGACTAAGTTATTTGGTGCAAAAGAGTGTCATATTTCAGTAGAATGGTCATAATCTCGGCAGGTTATGAGTCAAAATGGGCCAAATTTATGATTGTGCTAACTGAATTCTCCTTGTGCAGCTCTGTTACCATAGGCCTCTGATGGCGATGAGTTTCTCTTTTGTGGTGTAGGCAGTTCTTCACTTCCATATTGATGATAATAAAAATGTAGTTATGTCCACCCCCCCCCCACACACACACACACCTCCCCCCCTACCAAAGGGGGGTAATAAATTGTTTTTGGGATGGATCCCATTGGCATCAGCGTAAAACTTCTTGTCCACTCTGTAACTTGAATACCCTTTGGAATATTTTGATGATACTTGGTAGAAATGTAGAACAGGACCAGACGACCTGTCGCGTACAAGAATGGCAACTCTGCCTTTCTTACTTTTGGAATTATCACCCTTTGTTTTGTTTGAAAAAGATTCCGTGTCCGCTCTGTAACTCACATACCCTTTGGAATATTTCGATCGCACTTGGCAGAAATGTAGAACAGGACCAGATGACATATAGCATACAAGAATGATCTCTGCCTTTCTTACTTTTGGCATTGTCTCCCTTTGTTATATTTAACAGTGATAATCCATTTAATTGGTGTCCGCTCTGTAAGTCAAAGGCCCTTTGGAATATTTTTATGATATTTGGTAGAAATGTAGAACAGGATCAGTCAAAGTATTGCATACAAGAATGACAACTTTGCCTTTCTTACTTGTGGCGTTATCTCCCTTTGTTATGTCTGACAGTGATTATCCGTTGATTCCGTGTCTACTCTGTAAGTAAAGACCCTTTGGAATATTTTTATGATACTTGGTAGAAATGTAGAACAGGACCAGACGACCAGTTGCGTACAAGAATGACAATGCTGCCTTTCTTACTTTTGGAGTTATCACCTGTTGTTTTATTTGAAAAAAGATTCCGTGTCCGCTCTGTAACTCAAATACCCTTTGGAATATTTCGATCGTACTTGGCAGAAATGTAGAACAGGACCAGACAACATATTGCATACAAGAATGACAACTCTGCCTTTCTTACTTTTTGTGTTGTCTCCCTTTGTTATATTTGACAGTGATAATCCATTTTTTTTGTGTCCGCTCTGTAAGTCAAAGACTCTTTGGAATATTTTTATGATACTTGGTAGAACTGTAGAACAGGATCAGTCAACCTGTGGCATACAAGAATGGCAACTCTGCCTTTCTTACTTTTGGCATTATCTCCCTTTGTTATATGTTTGTAACTGGAATACCCTTCAGAATATTTTGATGGAACCTTGTAGAACTGTACAACAGGACAAGACAATGTGTTCCTTACAAGAATGACAACTCTGCCTTCCTTACTTTTGCTGTTATCTCTCTTTGTTATATTTGACACTGATTATGCATTGATTTAGTGTCTGCTATGTAAGTCGAACACTCTTTGGAATACTTTGATGATACTTGGTAGTAATGAAGAACAGGACCAGATGACATGTCACATACAAGAATGATAACTTTGGCTTTTTAGCTCACCTGAGTGAAAGCTCAGGATGAGCTATTGTGATCACCCTCTGTCCATCATCCATGGTCCGTCGTCCATATTCCAAACTCCGTCGTCAGCAATTAGTTTGTTAACACTCTAGAGGTCACAGTTTTGGCTCAGTCTTGATGAAACTTCCTCAGAATGTTTGCACCTATGAAATCTAGGTCACATTTGAAACTGGGTCACTTGGGATCAAAAACTAGGTCACCAGGTCAAATCAAAGGAAAATATTATTAATACTCTAGAGGTCTCATTTTTCAAGCAATCATCATGAATCTTGCTCAAAATGTTTGCCTTGATGATTTCTAGGTCAAGTTCAAAACTGGGTCAGTTGGGATCAAAAACTAGATCGCCAGGCCAAATCAAAGGAAAACTTTGTTAACACTCTAGCGGTCACAACAGAATATTACAAGCCATCATCATAAATCTTGGTCAAAATGTTTGTCTTGATGAGTTCTAGGTCAAGTTTGAAACCGGGTCACTTGGGGTCAAAAACTAGGTCACCAGGCCAAATCAGCAGAAGACCTTGTTAACACGCTAGCGGTCACACTTTTGAAGCAATCATCATGACTCATGCTCAAAATGTTTGTCTTGATGAGTTCTAGGTTAAGTTTGAAACTGGGTCACTTGGGGTAAAAAACTAGGTCACCAGGCCAAATTAAAGGGAAACATTGTTAACACTCTAGCTGTCACATTTTTGAAGCAGTCATCATGAATCTTGCTTGAAATGTTTGTCTTGATGAGTTCTAGGTCAAGTTCGAAACTGGGTCACTTCAGATCAAAAACTAGGCCAAAATCAAAGGATAACCTTGTTAACACACTAGCGGTCACATTTTTGAAGCAATCATCATAAGTCTTGTTCAAAATATTTTTCTTGATAAGTTATAGGTCAAGTTCAAAACTTGGGGTCAAAAACTATGTCACCAGGCCAAATCAAAGGAAAACCCTGTTAATACTCTAGTGGTCACATTTTTGAAGGAATCATCATGAATCCTGCTCAAAATGTTTGTCTTGATGATTTCTAGGTGCAGTTTGAAAATGGGTCAGGTGGGGTAAAAAACTAGGCTACCTGGCCAAATCAGTGGAAAACCTTGTTAACACTCTAGCAGTCACATTTTTAAAGCAATCATCATGAATCTTGCTCAAATTGTTTATCTGGATGATTTCTAGATCAAGGTCGAAACTGGCTCACTTGGGATCAAAAACAAGGTCACCAGGCCAGATCAGCAGAAGACCTTGTTAACACTCTAGAGGTCACATTTTTTAAGTAATCATCATGAATCTCGCCCAAAATGTTTGTCTTGATGATTTCTAGGTCAAGTTTGAAATTGGGTCACTTGGGATCAAAAACTAGGTCACCAGGCCAAATCAAAGGAAAAACTCGTTGATTACTGAGAGCTTCCACTCTGTGATCCCTGTCAGCTGATTCCATGTCACCTTGGGCCTCCCAGGCCCAAGCTTTCCATCAACCTGTATGTCAGGCTGTCTTGACTACACCCCTGGAGCATTCCACGTGTCCATACCAGTGGAGCCTTCTCTCCTTCAGGATGAGGTCCAGATCCTCAGTGCAGGATGTGCAAACAGCTCATTGGACCTGATGGTTACAATGTCTTGTGGCTTGACATTGCAGATCTGTGTCATTCCACTGCAGACCTTGGAGGTTTGGCTTTTTCAGTGGCATGGAGCATTGCGTTCCGCACACAAGGGCTGTACACACAGCCACATGTCTTGAAAAAGAGGCGTATTCTTTGTTTATTGTTGTTAACCTGTTTCACTGATCCCTTCAAATATTTTGTTAATAAATTTCACAATTTAATTGAACTGAATGTATTTTCCCATTTCTTCAAATCTACTGCCATATTTGTTAATCTTATTAAAAAATTGTAGTGGGCAACATTCTAATTTATTATCATGATTGTTTTTATTTTAGAGAAACCTCTGCTAAGCAGACATTCCGCATGAAATGTCAAGCCTTATTTTACTGAAAAACAAAAAAGAGTGTCGCCCACTGCCATAATTAGTGTGACTTTTATTGCTATTTACTGACACAGCTGATTATGCTACATGCAAATGTAAAGAGCTACTAAAATGCTTACAGAAAAAAAACATCTCTGTCAATTTATTGTAGCTGTCTGACTGATAGCTTTCTTCATGTACAAGTATTCAAAATGACTTAAATGCTGTTTTTGCTAAGAGCTTTTCCAGTAAAAATGAGTAACTCCCTGGGCAGGACCTGAAACTTCTCAGCTCACCTGAGCAAAAGGCAATTTGTTACCTATCCACATTTTCAAATGACCTCCTCTGAAGCCGATGGGCCAATATTTATCAAATTTCTTGTAGAGTCTGCTTGAATCAGGGGAACAAAAGATTGCTGAAATTGTCATGGTCTGTGGACCAAATAGACCGCTATGCCAATATATGCTAAAAACCTTCAAAATCAAAATTGATTTGTCTTTGGTGGTAGGGAGGTGATATGGGCTTGCAGCAGGTTTCGAAAGAGGGCTTGTAATATTCTGTTGCTGGCCTTTGTGGCTCAGTCGGATAAGCGCCTGGTGATCAGTAGGTTGCGGGTCCGATCCTCGCCGGGTTTGGCAACATTCTATCATAGAGATTGATCATGAAATATTTTCTGTGGTCATTATCTCCTTGCCACTGATTCAAGAAGGGTAGTAGTCAGTTTCTGGGGGAAGAATATGCACAGATACTGGTTAATAGCTAAGAGGACTAAGCATGTGGTGAGGTAAACTGACTGGCTCGACATGACCCTAACCGGTTGACTGGACCATAAAACCTCAAATCAATCAATCAGTTTAATCTGTTTCCTCAGTTATTTCTCTTTACTTCATCCAGCTCTATTTCTCTCTTTCCTGTTGTCTGATACTTCTTTTTTGTGTTGCCTGCTTAGCATGGCAGACACATAGGATCATGTTGTTCGTCGACAGTGGCAGTGGTGTCGTGGTCACACTTTTCGTTTCCGCTAAAAATTTTAAAGGGAGGCTTCATTTCATTCAAACTTTGCAAAACTTTATATCACTACAAAATACATGTCAAGTTCAATATTGGTAAAAATCTGCCAAATTTTGGCTGAGTCATAGCCCTTTTTCGACTTAGCTTTTGTTGTTCATTTCCGCTCAATAACTTTGAAGGGATGCATTGATTTCATTCCAACTTTGCAGAACTTAGTATCACTGTAAAATACAGGTCAAGTTCAATATTAGTAATCATCCGCCAAATTTTGGCTGAGTTATGGCCCTTTTTCGACTTAGATTTGTTGATGTGTCGATGTTGGTTTCCAATCAGTAACTTTTGCAGGGATACATTGATTTTATTGAAAGTTTGCAGAAGGATATATGATTGTAAAATACAGGTCAAGTTAGATATTAGTAATCATCTGCAAAAGTTTGGCCAAGTTATGGCCCTTTTTTGACTTAGTTTTTGTTGGTGTGTTGATATTTGTTTCCGATCAATAACTTTTGCAGGGATGCATTGATCTTATTGAAAGTATGTAGAAGGATATATCATTGTAAAATACAGGTCAGGTTCGATATTAGTAATCATCCGCAAAATTTTGGCTGAGTTATGGCCCTTTTTTGACTTAGTTTTTGTTGGTGTGTTGATATTGGTTTCCGCTCAATAACTTTTGCAGCGATGCATTGATTTTATTGAAAGTTTGCAGAAGGATATATCATTGTAAAATATAGGTCAGGTTCAATATTGGTAGTCATCCGCAAACTTTTGGCCAAGTCATGGTCCATTTTTGACTTAGTTTTTGTTGTTGGGGTAAAATACATGGTAAAGATAGTGTTTCCCCACAATAACTTTTGAAGGGATGCATTGATTTCATTCTAACTTTGCAGAGTTGTATATCATTATAGCATAGAGGTCAAGTTTGATTTTGGTAGTTATCCAAAACATTTCAGTCGAATTATAGCTCTTTTCTTACTTGATTAATAATATTCAGACAAAGTAGTGTGGGGTTGCCTTTACGGATAAGAGGGATTATTAGGACACATACAGTATTGTTTGTTTGTTTTTTTTTTCATATCAAATGGTTTGCGCTTTAAGCAGGCAACACATCCGATTCTCAGAATTCTTGTTTCATTTTCTTCATTTCTTTGGGAGACAACAAAATTAGCCACAAGTGTGATGTGTCAGTAAATGAAATCAGAAGAATGCTTTGGTGCTGAATACTTGTATATAGTATAAAGGATTTGTTGTCAACCAACATTGCTAATATAGTGCTTCCAGGTTGACCTTTGCCTTTTTGTGGCAAGGTCAAATTTGCTTTCCTATACATTTGTGAGGGGACAGTGTTTAAAGCCCTTGTCTTAAAATGTTTGAAAGACTTGTGGTTGAAACTTTCAGTATATATAGAGGATATTTGATTTACATCAAATGTAATATAGCAACAAGTGAAAAGACAAGATTTTGGTGTTATGAGTGAAATAAGATTTGATCTTGCACTGAAAAAAACAACAACAAATTTTCTGTTTCTTTTATGCTTTTATTTGCAGTAACTAAACTACTTCTACCTACTCATCTACATTTACATTGGGAAATTAACTTTTTTTTTCGTAGCCATTTTGCTTCAATTTGGTCTTGTTCAGTGTGCTCAGGTATATATTATATTGGAGAAGCCAAATAAATTTTAAAGCAGTATAAAGCAAGAAATCAACATGGAGAAAATGCTGCAGTAGGTGGTAGTCTGCCTGCACATTGTGTGCAGAAAAAGAGTTATGTCAGCACAAGTAATGTCAGTGGTTTGAGCAAGGAAAGTTAACCTCTTGAAATAATTTCAGACAAGCATGCTACATTTAAACCTTTTGGTACGTTTTTTTACCCAGAATTTATTAAAACTCTGTTTTTTACAAACAGTGAAAATGAATTTGATTATTTCACTAGTGACTGCCAGTGGGATTATAGATTTCAATTTCTTGAGAAAATCTCAGTAATTCATTGTCAGAAAAGTGTGAAAGAAAATTAAAGTAGCTAAACATTTCAGTTAAAATCTAAATTTTATCTCCTAAGGGTCTGTGCCCCTATACCTGGACTATATTCATGTATAAAACCATGGAATATTTAAATGACCTCTCCTCTGAAACTGCTTTGCTAATTTTCAGTAAAGTTCATGTGGAGCCTTTTTTTGGTCGAGGATTACTCTGTTGAGCAGGATTGTTGCCATGCCTGTATATGGTTATAAAGCTTATTCACATCTTGTTATAACTTTCCTTGGTAGTACTTCTAGGAAAAAAGTTTGGTCCTGCCCAGATAGGTGCTTGTTCCTGGAATAGCCCCAATGTCACAGTGTTGATTTCAAAATGCAGATCAACACCGAATGCTGTGCATGTCATATTATTTGTATGTGGGGTGTTTGTTTTTCAAACCCTTTCAAAACAGATGTTGACAATTACAAATGGTAATAACAATAGTGGTTTCATTTTTAGCTCACCTGAGCTCTGCTCAGGATGAGCTATTGTGATCACTTTTCATCCGTCGTCCGTCTGTGCGTCCGTCCGTTAACATTTTCAAAAGATTTCTCCTCTGAAGTTGCTGAGCCAGTTTTGCTCAAATTTCATATGGAGCCTCCTTAGGGTGGGGGAACAAAAAATTGCTAAAATGGTTGCGGTCCGTTGACCAAGATGGCCGCCACGCCCATATATAGTAAAAACCTTTAAAAATCTTCTCCTCCAGAACCGAGAATGCCTTGGGGCTGAACCTTTGCAGGAATCATCTGGGACGGGAGGTCTACCAAAATTGCAAAACGAATTGCTGTACGTTGACGTTTGACCTTTTTACGGCAAGGTCAAGTTTGCTTCCCTATGCATTTGTATGGGAAAAACCTTTAAAAATCGTCTCCAAAACCGAGCATGCCTTATGGGTTGGGATGGTCGGGTGGTGCGAAGGTGTCGTGTATCTTAAGTCACCGGGGCGTCCAACTGATATTGGCTTACAGTTGGGCAAGACCTGCTATCCTTGTAGCAGGTAAGGGTAGATGGGGAATATTTTTATTTCTTCTGTTTCTTCACTTTCATTCTTGTTCCTTTCTTCCCTGTCCCTCTCTTTAATCTCTTCTACTATCTCTTCTATCACTTTTCTCCCTGTCTCTGGGAGACGACACAAAATGACCCACAAGGGTTGACGTGTCGTTAAACCCCAACACAATCAATCATGAATCTTTGCATATATCTTCGGGAACAGGAGGGCTACCAAAATTGCTAAAATAATGGTCTACATTGACATTTGACCTTTTTACGGTAAGGTCAATTTTGCTTTCTTATGCATTTGTATGGGAAAAAAGTTCAGAATTTCAAACGACTTCTCCTCTGGAGCCTCTGGGCCAGTTTTGCTCAAATTTCATATGGAGCCTCCTTAGGTAGGGGGAACAAAAGATTGCTAAAATGGTCACGATTCATTGACCAAGATGGCCGCCATGCCCATATATGGTAAAAACCTTTAAAAATCTTCTCTAGAACCAAGGATGCTTTGGGGCTGAATGTTTGCATAAATCATCGGGGATAGGGGGTCTACCAAAGTTGCTAAAATAATGGTCATACATTGACATTTGACCTTTTTACGGCAAGGTCAAGTTTGCTTCCTTATGCATTTGTATGGGGAAAAACATTTAAAAATCTTATTCTCCAAAACCGAGGATGGCTTATGGCTAAAAAATCTTTGCATACATCATCTGGAACAGGCGGTCTACCAAAGTTGCTAAAATAATTGTCATACATTGACATTTAACCTTTTTATGGCGAGGTCAAGTTTGCTTATGTATGCATTTGTATGGGCCCCATACATTTGTATGGAAAAAATGTTGATAATTTCAAATGGCTTTTCCTCTGAAGCCTCCGGGCTAGTGTTGCTCAAATTTCATGCGGAGCCTCCATGGGTAGGAGAATGAAAGATTGCTAAAATGGGTATGGTCCGTTGATCAAAATGGCTGCCATGCCCATATATGGTAAAAACCTTTAACAATCTTCTTCTTCTCTTAAGCCCTGAGTCCTAATCTTTGCATAAATTATGGGGGACAGGAGATCTACCAAAATTGCTAAAATGATGGTTCTATGTTGACATTTGACTTTTTTACCTCCAAGGTCAAATTTGCTTCCCCATTTGTATGGGCCATATACATTTATATTGAAAGTATCCAAGTGACTTGAAGATCAACAGTAGTTAAAATTGTTCTGATTGGAAATCTAAGATGGCCATCATCTGGTTTATATTTATAATATTTTCCTGTCACTGTGCTGTTTACATGTATAAAATCATGATTCTTCAGAAACCACTTAGCCAATTTCCACCAAATTTCACATCGATCCTTCTGTTGAAATGTGATTGATAGTTTATTCAAATGATCATGCTCCATTTCTGTCAGGCCCATATATTCTTCTTCAAAACTAAGAACTGCTCAAATGATGGTATTTTCATTAGTTGTGATGATAGGATTGGAAAAATGTTGCATAACATCTGCATGTCTGCAGTGGTTATGTCACTCAGGTGAACGAACCGTGGCCCGTGGGCCTCTTGTTATGTAGAAGCCATTTGTGGGATACAGATTCACATAAATCTAAAGACATTCTTCCGAGTCCCATTTGTATAAGTTCTACAATGTTGAATTATTACTTATTAACCCTTGTCATGCTGAATAAATTGAGATGCCATGCCCATTTCTAATTTTCAGCCAATCAAATTACTTGATCCTGATTGTTGAAATAAATTCACACAGTTAATGGCAAACAGTGCATATCCAGATCAGTTGGCTTCTTCAACTGATCTGGATCTACACTGTTTTCAAAAGCAGGATATATCCAGGTTCAGCAGGACAAGTGTTTAAATGTATTATGAATTATACAAATAAAATAGTGTTCAAACCAAATAATTTCCACTAATGTCATAGTGGTGTGGTGTCAGTTTTAAACAATAGTAAAATAGATGTCATATGTTGCTTAAGAGATTTTGTTATGAGTTAAATGTTGCAATAATCAGACCACTACTATATTTCTGGATTGACTTAACCAGATGATTGAAGTATTTGCTAATGAATTACACTAATATAAGAGCAGGCAGTGGATGTGTTAGTGAAACATTGTGAACTTAAATCATAAATGAGCAAATGCACTATTCTTTAACAGAAAGAATTGATATTTTATGTCTCTCCACAAAAACATAAGTTATAGGTACTCAATAGAAGTTCCTCAATGAGGCAGTTATTATTAACCACAATTTCTGTTTCATAAAGAATAAGAAAATTATTTATCTGGAGACCCCTCTATGAGGTTATTCAGTGATTTGTACACAGGTTCAGCACATATTGTTTTCCATTTATAATCTTATAAGGATTCAGACAGTTGGGTCTGAGCAAACAGACAGTTGGGTCTGAGTAAAATGGACTTGTTCAAACGTTAGGATAAGTGTTGTGAGAAGTTCAGATGTCTGAAAACCTAGGGTAAATATGATATGTCTGCACACCCTGCAGGGGCAGTGATATAAAAGATTTCTGAGGGATTTGGTATGGTGTTTCAGCCCTGCAGACCAAAACCAGTACCTGTGCAAACAGTATAGTGCCAGATGAGACAGCTCATAATGAGCCATCTCATCAGGATCTACACTGTTTGCCATTCTTTTTAGCTCACCTTAACTAAAGGCTGAAGGTGAGCTTTTGTGATCACTCACCGTCCTTCGTCGTCGTCCGTATGTCCGTCCGTCCTCAATCTTTAAACAACATCTCCTCCTAAACCACTGATTGGATTTTGACCAAACTTCACAGGAATGATCCTTGGTTGGTCCTCTTTCAAAGTTGTTCAAATGGTTCCAGTCCGTTGCATAATCTAGGTCACAGGAGCTAAAAATAGATTTTTTAACTAAAAACTTAAAAAATCTTCTTGTCAGAAACCACTGGACCGATTACAATATAATTTTGCAGAAATGTTCCTCTGGTGATCCTCTACCAAGATTGTTCAAGCCATTCAGATTCGTCAAAAAACATGGCCGCCAGGGAGCGGGGCTTATTTTCCCTATATATCTATATAGAAAACTTTAAAAATCTCCTTGTCAGAAACCACTGGACTGATTTCAGTATAATTTTGCAGAAATGTTCCTTTGGTGATCCTCTATGAAAATTTTCAAGCCATTTGGATTCATCAAAAAACATGGCCGCTAGGGGGCGGGACTTATTTTTCCTATATAACTATATAGAAAACTTTAAAAATATTCTTGTCAGAAATCATTGGACCGATTTCAATATAATTTTTTCAGAAATGTTCCTTTGGTGATCCTCTACTAAGATTGTTCAAGCCATTTGGATTCGTCAAAAAACATGGCCGCTAGGGGACGGGGCTTATTTTCCCTATGTATCTATATAGAAAACTTTAAAAATCTTCTTGTCAGAAGCCACTGGACCGATTTCAATATAATTTTTCCAGAAATGTTTCTTCGGTGATCCTCTACCAAGATTGTTCAAGCCACTATGATTCGTCAAAAAACATGGCCGCTAGGGGGCGGGGCTTATTTTCCTTATATATCTATATAGAAAACTTTAAAACTCTTCTTGTCAGAAACCACTGGACGGATTTCATAATAACTTTGCAGAAATGTTTCCTTGGTGACCATCTACTAAGATTGTTCAAGTAATCATGATTCGTCAAAAAACATGGCTGTCGGGGGCGGGGCTTATTTTCCCTATATATCTATATATAAAACTTTAACAATCTTCTTTTCAGAAACCAATGGACCGATTTCAATACAATTTGGCAGGAATGTTTCTTTGGTGACCCTTTACAAAGATTGTTCAAGCCGTCATGATTCGTCAAGAAACATGGCCGCTAGGGAGCGGGGCTTACTTTTCCTATATATCTATATAGAAAACTTTAAAAATCTTCTCGTAAGAAACAGTTGGACTGAGTTCAATGTAACTTGGCAGGAATATTGCTTTGGTGACCTTCTACCAAGATTGTTCAAGCTTTCATGATACGTCAAAAACCATGGCCCCCAGGGGGTGGGGCTTATTTTTCATATATATCCGCATAGAAAACTTTAAAATTCTTCTTGTCACATACCCCATGACCAATTTCAATATTACTTGGCTGGAATGTTGCTTTGGTGACCCTCTACCAAGATTGTACAAGCAATCATGATTCGTCAAAAAACATGGCTGCCATGGGGTGGGGCTTATTTTCCCTATATATCTAAATAGAAAACTTTAAAAATCTTCTTGTCAGAAACCACTGAACAGATTTCAATATAACTTGGCAGGAAGGTTCCTTTGGTGACCCTCTACCAAGTTTGATCAAGCTGTCATGATTCCTCAAAAAACATGGCCGTTAGGGGTAGGGCTTTATAGCTATATAAAACACTTTTAACCACTGGACCAATTTCAGTATAATTTGGCAGAAATGTGACCCTCTTTTAAGATTCAGTTCAATTCATCAAGATGCGTTAAAATGGTTTGGGGTGTGTTGGTATGGGAGGGGGGGGGGGGGGGGGGGGTGGGGTTGGTGCTATAAAATTTATACAAAAATCCTGTGAACTTGGCTGAAACTTCAACAGTAAATATGCAAATCTGTTTGCTCAGGTGAGCGATATAGGACCATCATGGTCCTCTTGTTTGATTATTGAGACCCTTATTTGGAATAATGTTTCTGACCAGATTCAAAGATAGAAGAGACCTCTATTTGGAATAATTTTTCTGACCAGATTCAAATGAGAGTACAATTCAGAAACTCAGGGATGAAAGAATTAATGTATATTGAAAGGATCTTGTCCCTTGTCATGCTGAATAAATTAAGATGCCACGCCCACTTCCAATTTTCAACAAATCAAATTACTTGATCTAGGTTGTTGATATAAATTCACGTACTGAATGACAAACAGTACAGATCCAGATCATTTGGCTTCTTCAGAAGCCAACTGATCTGGATCTACACAGTTTGCAAAGGCAGGTTATATCCGGGTTCAGCAGGACAAGGGTTAAGTATGTGATGATATTGTCAGGAAAACGATGTCAGGATGACTAACCTTGTTTATGTACGCTTTATGTTCATAACTGATGCAGTGATTACACACAGAAAATACTAGAGTGTATGAAGTAGAATCTACTGGTGCATGCAAAAGCTGTAACTGGTCTGCATAGCTGCACAGGCTGATCTCATGAGAGAAAGTTTTTCCAAATTATGCCTTAAACCATCATTTGATCAACATGCCCGTTTATGGCAAAAACCTTTACAAACCTCAGATTCAAGAAAGCTTTGGAGCTGAATCCCTGCATATAGCATTGAAGATGTGAGGTCTAGCTAGTTTCCTAAAATCTGGGTCCAGGATTGACTTTCACCCTTTTACAGCAGGGTCAGATTTGCTTCTCGATACATTTCCATAGGGAAAATGTTGAACAGTTATTTACATAAAATGCATTGAAGGATGACTGTTGAAACTTACCAAAATCCTTTAGTTAGCATCAAAATTTTACCTGGCCCTGCCTCTAAGCTATATACATATATATAATTTAAAGCCATTGCATCTTTAATTGACTTCTCAGATATCACCAGGCATATTTTACCAAAGTTCATGTGGAGTGAAGGGGGATTGAGAGTTTGTTCAAATAGTCATGCTCTGTTGACCAAGATGACCACTATACCCATATATAGTTAGAAATAAATTAATCTTTTTTTTTAGCTCATCTGAGCTATGCTCAGGATGAGCTATAGTGATCACCTTTTTGTCTGTCGTCCATCCATCGGTCTGTACACATATGCCAGGTACATACCAAGAGCGTTTGTATATCAAAAATTGGTTTGTGGGGTTAAAAATAGATAAAAATGTGTGTGGTTGGGTTAAAGAGATCAAAGAAAGATCAAAGGAATAATCTCATAAGGAACCTCCTGTAAGAATGTCCATCTAGGTGTCCGTCTGTTAACACTTTCAAATGACAACTCCTCCAAAGCTATTGAAGCGATTTGTCTATAACTTGGTAGGAATGTTGCTTGGTTAGGGGCCTTTAAAAATAGCTAAAATTATGGTGATCTGCCTCTTAGTTTGGTTGCCATGGCAACAGAAAGCTCCCATAGACTTATATTGGGAAAATGGTTGAATTGCATTTTCTCCATAACCAGTGAAGTGACATGAACCATATTTGGCAGTAAGGATCATTGGATGATTGTCTACCCAGTGTATGTGTTTTATGACCAATGACCATTTTGTTTGATTGCCATGGCAACATTTAATTTAAAAAAAAAAAAAAAAAGAATTCTTTAAATGACATCTCCAAAACCACTGAAGCAGTATGACTCTAATTTTGTACAAGTATTGCTTGGGTAAGGACAATTCAAAATGGCTAAAATTATGGTGATCTGCCTTTTGGATTGGTTGCCATGGCAACAGAAAGCTCCCATAGACTTATAATGGGAAAATGGTTAAATTGCATTTTCTTCATAACAAGTGAAGCGATGTAAACCATATTTGGCAGTTATGATCATTTGATGATTGTCTACCCAGTTTGTGTGTTTCATGACCAGTGGCCATTTTGTTTGGTTTCCATGGCAATATTAAATTAAAAACTAAAAAGGATTTTTTTAATGACTACTTCTTCAATGCCACTAAGGCAGTAGGACTAATTTGGTACAAATGTTAAATGGGTTGGGACATTTGAAAATAGTTAAACGTTTGCCAGTCTGCCTCTTGGTTTGGTTGCCATTGCAACAGAAAACTCCCATAGATTAATAATGAGAAGGTTGCCATGGCAACATTAAATTTAAAAAAAAAAAAAAAAATTTAAATGACAGCTCCTCCAAAACCACAGTAAGCAGTGTTGCTAATTTCATTCCTGCTTATGAAGAGTCAATAAAACCGAGACTCCCATTTTCTAATCTGTAGTGAGTTCTTTGTTTCCAAAGGCAATTTTTTTTAGGTTTATTATATTTCCCTGTCCCTGTGCTGTTTACGTGTATAAAATTATGATATTGTTTAACAACTCTTCAGAAACCACTTATCCAGTTTCCACCAAATTCCACATTGATCCTACTGTTGAAATGTTTTTGAGAGTTTGTTCAAATGATCACACTCCATTGACTGTCATGCCCATATATTCTTCTTCAAAACTAAGAACTGCTTAAATGATGATCCTCTCATTAGTTTCAATGATAGGATTGGAAAAAAGTTGCATGACATCCGCATATCTGCAGTGGCTATGTCACACAGGTGAGCAAGCCGTGGCCCATGGGCCTCTTGTTGTTTTTTTTCCCCCAAGAACCAAGAAAGTTTTTTAACTGAATATTGGTAGATAGCATTTGGGTTGGGAATTCATTTAAGTATATTCTAATGATGATCTTTGGTTGACCATTGACCTTTTTGTGCAGCGACAAGGTCCTATTTGTTTCAGTTGTATGTTGAAAAAGTCATTTTCTAAAAGTATATTAAGGACTGGTGGTCAGAACCTACAATATATGAGGATATGAACCCTTCAGTTACAACAAAAGTTTGATTCCCTGGCATTATCTGCTCCTATCACTTGGCTATACACATGTATAAAATTATCATATTGTTAAGCAACTTCTCCTGTGAAACCCCACTCCAGGATTCACTAAATTTCATATGGAGTCTTTTATTTAAGGGGAATTAAGACTTTGCTTGATGTATCTTAAAAAACTGCTGGATGAGAGGCGAACAATGTAGACTGGTCAGACTCTGTGGTTTGTGATCGGGGTTTGCATTGTTTGTTCAGGCAGTGTACTTCATGTAACACTAAGGGAAAATATTGTAACAATTTGCCATAACCGAATAGATTCAACATGGTTTATCAGGTATGTAGTAAATTGCTATTAGTTTGGTGTGTGAACCACTTCGAGAAAAAGGTCCTTGGGTGGATCTGGACTGAACATATACAGTTTGTGTGCATATAATCTGGGCAGGACATGTGCAGTTCCTGTATGCTCTAGGATGGGTCCATTTCCTCTAATGCTGTATTATTCCTGTATGAGTTAGTGCTTAAGTAGTTTTGTAGTTATCTAACTGAAGCTTGCTGATAGGAGACCAACAGCCTTCCATTATACGGTATTTACCTTAGTATTCGCACAGCTAGGCCTGTGGAAATGATTGGGTTGGAGCCCAGTCCATGTCGTTAAGGTCATGTCAAGCTGGTCAGTTTACCTAACCACTATTCCAGGGCAGGCCTTGGCAAATAGTGTAGATGCCACAGAATTGGGTCTAAACTGTTTGTCACTCATCCAGCTGTTTTTAGACACATCAAGAGGTACTGAAATAGACTTGCTACAATTTTAGGACAAGTAGATTAATAGCTTAAGGTGACCTAATACTTAGTCACCTTAGCTAAAAATGTCAATAACTGTATATATTTTATTGACTTTTTGCGCTATGGAGACAAAATTTAATTTAACTATTATGGTAATTATAGGGACAAGATGATCTGTTGTTGTGCACACAGTGAGAGCTGTTGATTCTGCAGCGAGCCTCAGAATTTGTTATAAAGATTTTTTATGCTGTCAGATAATGTAAATACATTGGAGAAAATGTAATGTAAAATGGAATTGTACTTCCTGAAAGGAAGTATTTCTTGTAAAGTTAAATAAAAATGTGACTGAAATACATGGTAGTATATGTCCTTATTTCATAGCCTCTCCACTTTAGCTTCATTTAAGAAGGCACTGTTCTAACGCATTGCCTTCATTTCTCATATGATGGGCAATTTACAGGCTTTTATACATCACCAGATATCTTTTCACAGAAGTTTAAGAAGGCAGGGTTCTGACACATTGCCTTCATTTCTTATATGATGGGCAATTTACAGGCTTTTATACATCACCAGATATCCTTTCACAGAAGTTGGTGTTTTTAGCTCACCTGAACTGTCACTCAGTGTCGGAAGAACCGCTATATTTTCAAATAACTTTCCAGAAGCCACAGGCCCAATTTATTTCAAATATCATGGCAGCCATGTGCTTATAAGGTAAACCAATTTATTTCAAATATCATGGCGCTTTGCAGAATCAGAAAAATGGCTAATGTAGGGAGTTGGCTGTTGTTGAGAGGTTCCACTATGCTGGAATCACTGGGACAAAAAATATTTTAGCCCAGAGGGTTGTAGTATGAAAATAAAGTTTGTATCAAGTTGAAAGTGTTGTTTTTAGCTTGCCTGTACACATCCAGGAAGTGCTCTTGCACTATTATAGTATAATTTTTTGACACCCCTCCCCCCTCCCCAGCCCCCAACACACACACACCCCGTCAGAAAGTCAGATGGGATGTCATTTTTATGTTATACCCTCTGAAATTTTGAGCATCCGTCCGTCCAATCGTCCATCAGCACCCCCACCATTCGTCTGCCCACAACTCCTCCTACATTTTTAGGCCAATCCTTTTCAAACTTTACAGGCGCTTTTAGGATGGTCTGAAGATATGCATATTGTTTTTTCAGAATCCTGAAATTATTTTTTGTCACATTTTTTAGCTCACCTGAGCTCTGCTCAGGATAAGCTATTGTGATCACTTTTTGTCCGTCGTCCGTGCGTCCGTCCGTTAACATTTTCAAACGACTCCTCCTCTGAAGCCGCTGAGCCAATTTTGCTCAAATTTCATATGGAGCCTCCTTAGGGTGGGGGAACGAAAAATTGCTAAAATGGTCATGGTCCATTAACCAAGATTGCCGCCACGCCCATATATGGTAAAAAACCTTTAAAAATCTTCTCCTCCAGAACCGAGAATGCCTTGGGGCTGAACCTTTGCAGGAATCATCGGGGACGGGAGGTCTACCAAAATTGCTAAAAGAATTGCCATACATTGACGTTTGACCTTTTTATGGCAAGGTCAAGTTTGCTTCCCTATGCATTTTTTTTGGAAAAACCTTTAAAAATCTTCTTCTCCAAAACCGAGCATGCCTTATGGCTGAATCTTTGCATATATCTTCAGGAACAGGAGGGCTACCAAAATTGCTAAAATAATGGTCTACATTGACATTTGACCTTTTTACGGTAAGGTCAATTTTGCTTCCTTATGCATTTGTATGGGAAAAAAGTTCAGAATTTCAAACAACTTCTCCTCTGGAGCCTCTGGGCCAATTTTGCTCAAATTTCATATGGCGCCTTCTTAGGTTGGGGGAACGAAAGGTTGCTAAAATGGTCACGGTTCGTTGACCAAGATGGCCGCCATGCCCATATATGGTAAAAACCTTTAAAAATTTTCTTCTCTAGAACCGAGGATGTTTTGGGGCTGAATGTTTGCATAAATCATCGGGGATAGGGGGGTCTACCAAAGTTGCAAAAATAATGGTCATACATTGACATTTGACCTTTTTACAGCAAGGTCAAGTTTGCTTCCTTATGCATTTGTATGCGAAAAAACATTTAAAAATCTTATTCTCCAAAACCGAGGATGGCTTATGGCTAAAAAATCTTTGCATATATCATCTGGAACAGGCGGTCTACCAAAGTTGCTAAAATAATTGTCATACATTGACATTTAACCTTTTTATGGTGAGGTCAAGTTTGCTTCTGTATGCATTTGTATGGGCCCCATACATTTGTATGGAAAAAATGTTGATAATTATACCCCCAACATACGAAGTATGTGGGGGTATATAGTTTTTGCTTTTCCGTTCGTTCGTTCATACGTACATTCATTTGCTCGTTCGGTTGTCTTTCCGTCACAGGGTCAATGTTATTGCGTTAAGTTTATAAGACCTCATATTTTGAAGACCTTTTGATGGATTTCATTCATATTAGGCATGATGGTAGATATAGGTCTAAAGTTTTTATCAGCACCATCCCCACCC
Organism: Anodontia alba; assembly: GCA_964016985.1. Lineage (NCBI taxonomy): Eukaryota > Metazoa > Mollusca > Bivalvia > Lucinida > Lucinidae > Anodontia > Anodontia alba. The sequence continues at coordinate 61,890,288 of OZ024830.1, read as the reverse complement.
CGGGGGTGACCTTGGGGTCAAGGTCACGGACTTAGAATTTTCATAAAAAAGTCAGGGTCAAAGTTTTTGTGTTAAAGTTTATAAGACCTCATATTTTGAAGACCCTTTGATGGATTTCATTCATATTTGGCATGATGGTAGATATAGGTCTAAAGTTTTTATCAGTACCATCCTCATCCCGGGGTCAAGGTCATGGACTTAGAATTTTCATAAAAAGTCAAAGTTTTTTGTGTTTAAGTTTATATACATCAAGACCCTTTAGGAATTTCATTTATATTTGACATGTTGCTAGATATCGGCCTAGTCTTACTCCGCATGATCCCCATCCAGGGTGTGACCGAGGTCAAGGTCACGCTTAGAATTTTCATATAAAAGTAAAAATTTTTGAGTTTAAGTTTTTATAGCCATATCATCAAGACCTTTTGTTAAATTCAGTATTCCCTAATTGAAAGGTCCAGCGGATATAGCTATCAGCAAGGAATCCGTCCATCCGTTGAAGCATTATTTGTTCATACTTTATTTTTGTCTTAGGGTCAAAGTTTTTACATTAAGTTTATAAGACCTCATATTTTGAAGACCCTTTGATGGATTTCATTCATATTTGGCATGATGGTAGATATACGTCTAAAGTTTTTATTGGCACCATCTCCACCCCGGGGGTGACCTTTGGGTCAAGGTCACGGACTTCCAATTTTCATAAAAATGTCAAAATTTTTATGTTTAAGTTTATATAGCTGTATCATCAAGACCCTGGCAGAATTTCATTTATATTTGACGTTGCTATATTTTGGCCTAGAGTCTTACTCCGCACGATCCCCATCCCGGGTGTGACCAAGGTCAAGGTCAGGAACTTAGAAGTTTCATTTAAAAGTAAAAGTTTTTGCGTTTATGTTTATATAGCCATATCATCAAGACCGTTTGTTGTCCCCCGCCTTTTCGAAGAAAAGTGGAGGGACACTGTTTTTGGTTTTCCGTGGGGCGTGGTGCGTGGCGCGTGGTGCGTGGCGCATGGTGCGTGGTTCCGAGTTTTTAGTGGGTACTTTGTCCCCTTAACTCCTCCCACAGTTTCTGTCCGATCCTTTTGAAACTTTATAGGTGTTTTAAGGATGGTCTGAAGATATGCATGTGTTTTTTTCAGAATCCTGAAATAATTTTTTATCACTTTTTCTGCATTTTTAACTTAGACATTTTTTGAGTTCTAATATTACAGAAGTCTATAGGGAGTAGGTACCTTGTCCCCTTAACTCCTCCCACAGTTTTTGGCCGATCATTTTGAAACTTTACATGGGTTTTTAGGATGGCCTGAAGATATGCATGTGGTTTTTTCAGAATCCTGAAATAATTTTTTATCACTTTTTCCGCATTTTTAACTTAGACATTTTTTGAGTTCTAATACTACAGAAGTGTATAGGGAGTAGGTACCTTGTCCCCTTAACTCCTCCCACAGTTTTTGGCCGATCCTTTTGAAACTTTACATAGGCTTTTAGGATGGCCTGAAGATATGCATGTGGTTTTTTCAGAATCCTGAAATAATTTTTTATTACTTTTTCCGCATTTTTAACTTAGACTTTTTTTGAGTTCTAATACTACAGAAGTGTATAGGAAGCAGGTACCTTGTCCCCTTAACTCCTCCCACAGTTTTTGGTCGATTCTTTTGAAACTTTACAGGTGTTTTAAGGATGGCCTGAAGATATGCATGTGGTTTTTTCAGAATCCTGAAATAATTTTTTATCACTTTTTCCGCATTTTTAACTTAGTCATTTTTTGATTTCTAGTACTACAGAAGTGTATAGGGAGTAGGTACCTTGTCCCCTTAACTCCTCCCACAGTTTTTGGCCGATCCTTTTGAAACTTTACATGGGCTTTCAGGATGGCCTGAAGATATGCATGTGGTTTTTTCAGAATCCTGAAATAATTTTTTATTACTTTTTCCGCATTTTTAACTTAGACATTTTTTGAGTTCTAATACTACAGGAGTATATAGGGAGCAGGTACCTTGTCCCCTTAACTCCTCCCACAGTTTTTGGCCGATCCTTTTGAAACTGTACAGGTGCTTTAAGGATGGTCTGAAGATATGCATGTGGTTTATTCAGAATCCTGAAATTATTTTTTATCACTTTTTACACGTTTTGAACTTAGACATTTTTTGAGTTCTAATTTTACAGAAGTCTATAGGGAGTAGGTACCTTGTCCCCTTCACTCCTCCCACAGTTTTTGGCCGATCCTTTTGAAACTTTACATGGGCTTTTAGGATGGCCTGAAAATATGCAGGTGGATTTTTCAGAATCCTGAAATATTTTTTTATTACTTTTTCTGCATTTTTAACTTAGACATTTTTTGAGTTCTAATATTGCAGAAGTATATAGGGTGCAGGCACCTTGTCCCCTTAACTCCTCCCACAGTTTTTGTCCGATCCTTTTGAAACTTTACAAGGGCTTTTAGGATGGCCTGAAGATATGCATGTGTTTTTTTCAGAATCCTGAAATAATTTTTTACCGCTTTTTCTGCATTTTTAACTTAGACATTTTTTGAGTTCTAATACTACAGGAGTATATAGGGAGCAGGTACCTTGTCCCCTTAACTCCTCCCACAGTTTTTGGCCGATCCTTTTGAAACTGTACAGGTGCTTTAAGGATGGTCTGAAGATATGCATGTGGTTTTTTTCAGAATCTTGAAATTATTTTTTATCACTGGTTTCCTGCTTCAATACTTAGGTATTTGATAAAGGACCAGTGGTCCTCTGGTTAACTTTACCATTTTTAACACCTCAAATAAAAATTAGGCGGGGGACATAAATTCCCCATGGAATTTGCTTGTTAAATTTTATTATCCCCTAATTGAAAGGTTGAGCGGATGTAGCTATCAGCAAGGAATCTTTTTGTCTGTCCATCCATCCGTTGATGCATTATTCATTCATACTTTATTTTTGTCTTAGGGTCAAAGTTTTTACGTTAAAGTTTATAAGACCTTATATTATGAAGAGTCTTTGATGGATTTCATTCATGTTTGGCCTGATGATAGACATAGGGCTTAAGTTTTTATCAGCACCAACCCTATCCCGGAGAATAACCTTGGGGTCAAGGTCAGAATTTTCATAAATAAGTCAAAATTTTTGTGTTTATGTTTATATAGCTATACCATCAAGACCCTTTGAGGAATTTCATTTATATTTTACATGTTGGTAGATGTAGGTCTAGAGTTTTACTCAGCATCATCCTTATCCTGGTTATTAAGGTCAAGGTCACAGACTTAGAAATTTCATATAAAAGTAAAAAAAAAAATTGCAAGACCCTAGCTATCAGCAAGGAATCTGTTCGTCTGTCTGTCCATCCGTTGAAGCATTATTCGTTCATACTTTATTTTTGTCTTAGGGTCAAAGTTTTTACGTTAAAACTTATAAGACCTCATATTTTGAAGACCCTTTTGTTGGTTTCATTAATATTAAGCATGATGGTATACATGTATATAGGTCTGAAGTTTTTCTCTGCACCATCCCCAAGCTGGGGCTTGGCTTTTAAGTCAAGGTCACAGACTTTTCATACAAAATGTCATTTTTGCTTATATTATAAAGACTGATTTCACTGGTATATGGTGATAATTATAGGGCTAAAGTTTTATTTAGTTCAATCCCTGCACCTGTGCCTGACCTTTGAGGTCAAGGGCTTCATATGTGTGATTGAATTTTTTCAATGTTATAACATATAGCATACAACTGCCATCTCCAGAGTCATAGCTACATACTTTGTGCTCTTTAAAAAGTGGCTGTAGCGCTGGGCGGGGTATACGTGCCCCACTGGGCACTTTGTCTAGTTTCAAATGGATTTTCCTCTGAAGCCTCCAGGCCAGTGTTGCTCAAATTTCATGCGGAGCCTCCATGGGCAGGAGAATGAAAGATTGCTAAAATGGGTATGGTCCGTTGATCAAAATGGCTGCCATGCCCATATATGGTAAAAACCTTTAAAAATCTTCTCCATAACCAAATAAGCCCTGAGTCCTAATCTTTGCACAAATTATGGGGGACAGGAGATCTACCAAAATTGCTAAAATGATGGTTCCATGTTAACATTTGACCTTTTTATCTCCAAGGTCAAATTTGCTTCCGCATTTGTATGGGCCATATACATTTATATTGAAAGTATCCAAGTGACTTGTAGATCAACAGTAGTTAAAATTGTTCTGATTGGAAATCTAAGATGGCCATCATCTGGTTTATATTTATAATATTTCCCTGCCACTGTGGTGTTTACATGTATAAAATCATGATTCTTCAGAAACCACTTAGCCAATTTCCACCGAATTTCACATTGATCCTTCTGTTGAAATGTGATTGATAGTTTATTCAAATGATCATGCTCCATTGACTGTCAGGCCCATATATTCTTCTTCAAAACTAAGAACTGCTCAAATGATGATATTTTCATTAGATGTGATGATAGGATTGGAAAAATGTTGCATAACATCTGCATGTCTGCAGTGGTTATGTCACTCAAGTGAGCGAACCGTGGCCCATGGGCCTCTTGTTTCATTTTTAACTTAGACTTTTTTCGAGCCCTAATACTACAGAAATGTATAGGGAGTATGTACCTTCTGCCCGCAACTCCACCTACAGTTTTAGGCCAATCCTTTTCAAACTTTACCTGCGCTTTTAGGATGGTCTGAAGATATGCATATTGTTTTTTTCAGAATCCTGAAATTATTTTTTATCACGTTTTTTATTTTTAACTTAGACTTTTTTCGAGCCCTAATACTACAGAAATGTATAGGGAGTATGTACCTTCTACCCGCAACTCCTCCTAAAGTTTTAGGCCAATCCTTTTCACAGGCGCTTTTAGGATGACCTGAAGATATGCATATTGTTTTTTCAGAATCCTGAAATTATTTTTTATTACATTTTTTTTTTCATTTTTAACTTAGACTTTTTTCAAGCCTTAATACTACAGAAATTGCATAAGGAATATGTCCCTGTGTGGCGGGGTATGGTGCATGGTTTGCAGTTTTATATGAAAATGCATTTTATTAAGTTGACAACATAAATGGAATCATTTTACATTGTTTCTAGCAATCTATTATGATTGCAGGGTCAAAGCTAGGGGCAGTCCAATATATAAGTGTATAATATTTTGACACCCCCCCCCCCCCCCCCCCCCCCATGACACACACACATACATGCACACACTCAGTTTAAAGGGGGACATGCATGTTTTTTTAGGTTTACATTTTATGTGGAACACTTTCTAATTATTATGTCCCCCAACATGGGGGGGGGGGGGGTGCGGGGGGGGGGGGGGGGACATATTGTTTTTAGTGTGGATCCTGTCTGCGTCTCCTCTTGTCTGCACTCTATCTCCTTAATGAATGGATGGATTTTGGCCAAACTTACACAAAGTTATCATTGGGTGGGGGAAAAATGCTGATTTTGATGCCCTTGATCCCATTTTCAAGGTCACACAAGGACTCAGATTGTTGGAAAAAGCTGGAAAATTGCTTGTCTGCTCCCTATCTCCTGAAGGAACAAATGGATTTTGACAATACCTGCACACCTAGATTGCTGGGACATGTAAAAGAACTGATTAGATTTTGGTGACCTTGACCCCATTTTCAAGGTCACATGAGGGCTTAGATTGTTGGAAAATGGCTTGTCTGCACCCTATCTCCAGAATGAAAGGGTGGTTTTTGACTAAACTTGTACATCTATATTGTTGAGACATGGAAAAGAATTTATTAGATTTTGGTGACCTTGACCCCATTTTCTAGATCACAGGAGTGCTCAGATTGTTGGAAAATGGCTTGTCTGCACCCTATCTCCAGAATGAATGGGTGAATTTTCATTAAACTTATACATCTATATTGTTGTGATGGATTTTGACCAAACTTGCACAACTATATTGTTCTGACATGAAAATCACTGATTAGATTTTGGTGACCTTGACCCCATTTTCAAGGTCACAGGAGGGCTCAGATTGTTGGAAAATGGCTTTTCCGCACCCTTTCTCCATAATGAATGGATGGATTTTGGCCAAACTTGTACAGCTATATAGTTGAGACAGGGACAAGAACTGACTAGATTTTGGTGACCTTGACCCCATTTTCAAAATCACAGGAGAGTTCAGATTGTTGGAAAATGGCTTGTCTGCACCCTATCTCCAGAATGAATGGGTGCATTTTGACTAAACTTGTACATCTATATTGTTGTGACATAGAAAAGGACTGATTAGATTATGGTGACCTTGACCCCATTTTCAAGGTCACACAAGGGCTTCGATTGTTGGAAAATGGCTTGTCTGCACCCTATCTCCTGAAGAAATGGATGGATTTTGACCAAACTTGCACAACTATATTGTTGTGACATGAAAAAGAACTGGTTAGATTTTGGTGACCTTGACTCCATTTTCAAGGTCACAGGAGGGCTCAGATTGTTGGAAAATGGCTTTTCTGCACCCTAGCTCCAGAATGAATGGAAAATGGCTTTTCTGCACCCTAGCTCCAGAATGAATGGATGGACTTTGACTAAACTTGTACATCTATATTGTTGTGACATGGAAAAAACTGATTAGGTTTTGGTGACCTTGACCCCATTTTCAAGGTCACACAAGGGCTTCGATTGTTGGAAAATGGCTTGTCTACACCCTATCTCATGAAGGAATGGATGGAATTTGATCAAACTTGCACAACTATATGACAGAAACAGAACTGGAGAGATTTTGCTGACAAGGAGAAAATGCCAACTCATGAACTATTTTTCGGAATTTATTCAAAAGTTATTCAGGTCATCTTCTCATCATTGCCAATATATTTCATCAAGTTTCAAGGCCCCAGCTTCAATAGTTTTTAGCTCACCTGAGCATAAGCTCAGGATGAGCTATTGTCATCACCCTATGTCCGTCGTCCGTCGTCAACAATTAGTTTGTTAACACTCTAGAGGTCACAGTTTTGACCCAATCTTGATGAAACTTGGTCAGAATGTTTGCCTCTATGAAATCTAGTCAAGTTCGATACTGGGTTACTTGGGGTCAAAAACTAGGCCACCAGGTCAAATCAAAGGAAAAACTTGTTAACACTCTACAGGTCATAATTTTGACCCAATCTTGATGAAACTTGCTCAAAATGTTTGCCTCTATTAAATCTAGGTCAATTCCGAAACTGGGTCACTTGGGGTCAAAAACTAGGTCACCGGGCCAGATCAGCAGAAAACCTTGTTAACACTCTAGCGGTCACATTTTTGAAGCAATCATCATGAATCTTGCTCAATATATTTGTCTTGATTTCTAGGTCAAGTTCGAAACTGGGTCACCTGGGGTCAAAAACTAGGTCACCTGGCCAGATAGCAGAAGACTTTGTTAACACTCTAGCAGTCACATTTTTGAAGCAATCATCATGAATCTTGCTCAATATGTTTGTCCTGATGATTTCTAGGTCAAGTTCAAAACTGGGTCACTTGGGGTCAAAAACTAGGCCACCGGGCCAGACCAGCAGAAAACCTTGTTAACACTCTAGCGGTCACATTTTGAAGCAATCATCATGAATCTTGCTCAATATGTTTGTCTTGATGATTTCTAGGTCAAGGTCGAAACTGGGTCACTTGGGGTCAAAAACTAGGTCACTGGGCCAAATCAGAAGAAAACCTTGTTAACACTCTAGCGGTCACATTTTTTAAGCAATCATCATGAATCTTGCTCAATATGTTTGTCTTGATGCTTTCTAGGTCAAGTTCAAAACTGGGTCACTTGGGGTCAAAAACTAGGTCACCTGGCCAGATCAGCAGAAAACTTTTTTAACACTCTAGCAGTCACATTTTTTAAGCAATCATCATGAATCTTGCTCAAAATGTTTGTCTTGATGATTTATAGGTCGTGGTCAAAACTGGGTCACTTGGAGTCAAAAACTAGGTCACCGGGCCAAATCAGCAGAAAACCTTGTTAACACTCTAGCGGTCACATTTTTGAAGCAATAATCATGAATCTTGCTCAAAATGTTTGTCTTGATGATTTCTAGGTCAGGTTCGAAACTGGGTCACTTGGGGTCAAAAACTAGGTCACCGGGTTAAATCAGCAGAAAACTTTTTTAACACTTTAGCGGTCACATTTTTGAAACAATCATCATGAATCTGGCTCAAAATGTTTGTCTTGATGATTTCTAGGTCAAGTTCGAAACTGGAGCACCCGGGGTCAAAAACTAGGTCACCTGGCCAAATAAGTGTAAAATCTTGTTATCACTCTAGCGGTCACATTTTTCAAGCAATCATCATGAATCTTGCACAAAATGTTTGTCTTGATGAGTTCTAGGTCAAGTTCAAAACTGGGTCGCTTGGTATCAAAAACTAGGTCACCACGCCAAATCAGCAGAAAAATTTGTTATAATCATTTTGAACTTCGATCAGAATGTTTGCCTTGATCAGTTCTAGATCAGGCTCTCAAAGTGCTATGCTGCTCAGGTGAGCGTTACAGGGCCATCATGGCCCTCTTGTTTAGATATTTTGCTGACAAGGGAAAATGCACAAATTTACAAAGGGCCATTAGTCATGAAATATTTATCAGAATTTATTCAAAAGTGAATCAGGTCATCTACTCATTATATGACATGTACCCATTGGGTTGACTGGGCCGTAAAACCCCAACACAAACAAATACTCATTATTATCTATCATTTCATCAAGTTTCAAGTCTCTAGCTCCAACAGTTTTTGAGATATTTTACTGATAAGATAAAAATGCCCAAATTACAAAGGGAAGAAGTATTTTTCAAAATTTATTCAAAAGTCAATCAGGTTATCTACTCATCACTGCCAGTCTATTCAAGTTTCAAGGTTCTTGTTTAAATAGTTTTTGAGATATTTTGCGGACAATATTGCATCCATATTTTTTCAAAGGGCAATAACCCAGGAAAGGGACATAATCCTGCCGAGATAAAAAAAAAAAAAAAAAAAAAAAAACATGTGTCAGCTATTTTTTCATGAGGAATCCATACAAGAAATTTCAAAACAGTAGGATGTTCGTATCTTAATTATGCTATGCATCAAAAAGTGTGACGAACGGAGGGACGGACGGACGAACACCCCAGAAGCAATATGCCCCACGAACCTTTCGAAGTTGGGGCATAAAAAATGGACTGCTGCTTCCTTTTTAAGATTTCATTTTATAAACGTAGGTGGGTTGGGCATCCGTTTTCAAGTTATGACAGAAACTTATTGTAAAGGAAGTCTCAAAGAATTTGAAAACCGGTTACTAGAACGACCGAAAAACACCGAGAAACACCGAAAACCCCGAGAAACGCCGAAAAACATCAAACAAACACCAAAAAATATAACCCAAATACATACGACATGGGTTCGTACTTGGACCCAATATCCACTGGCGGGTATTATTAGGTTCGTGGGAGGGAAGGGTGAGGCGAGGGGATAGGGTCATATGTTCGCTAGGGGAAAGGATGGTAGGTAAGAGATAGCATTGTCCTCAATCTTTTGAAGTTCGAGTTTACCTGCCGAAAACCACCTAACTACGTCGCAAAATGCCATATTCTGCTCTAAATGTGAAAATTGGGTGCATAATACATGTTCAAATTTAACTAAGTGGAATCTCAAACAGTGGTCAGCGGATTATTTTCAATTCCTGTGCATGCGGTGCGCGTTCAATGGACCCGAGTATAACTCTTCAGCTGCTCTTGAGAGGTATGTGTTAGATAGTTGTTTTTGCGTTTTTAACCCCGGTTGTGCGAAAGGTTCTGGTTAGTCTGTGTGGATGCGCAGGCTTTCACGTGTATTTTTCTTATCTGTTAACGCTTAGTACTCTGTGTCAATTTTCAACAGACAGCATTTTGAAATAATTTTCTTTTATTCCCAGGGAAAAAGATTTGACATGTCATGCAAATTGTCTCCGACTGAGACAAAGTGCATGAAATGTCAGATCTTGTTTCCTGGGAAAATATCAATTGTCGTCTGCTAAATTTGCGCAAAGTGTAAAAGGTTTAAATGACATGTAGAAAAAGTGTTCACAAGCCATTTTACTTAAAATAACATTCGCACAGTCTCACCAGAGCCTTCACTGTTAGCACACACATAGAGAACTAGACGAATAAAATATCTATCATGCCAGAATCTGTGACTGGGGCTACCAAAAATTCAGCTATCATCGCCGTGTATGTTCAAAGTTAATACAATGTTTTATTTGAATATAGTTCCATTTTACATATTTCTACATTCCATTTCTTAGTATTTTAAAGAAATATGCCTTTTTTTTCAAAGACTATAATTCCATTTTACATTTTACTCAGGATCATAAAGAATCATGCATAGAAATTTAGAAACATAAATCCTGAGTTTCATTTTGGATGAACTAAAGATTCATAGAGACTTGATAAGATTCTGCATGGAAACCAGTTATCTAAATGCATTGAATTAAATAGCAAGCCAAACGAGCATGTTTATTCATATCTGAAATTGTTGTTGTCAAATCTCTTCAACTATTGACTCCTTTAAAAGAAATGTTAGAACCTCTAAATAGGGGATCTGCTAGTAAATCTTATGAGGCCCAGGGAGGGAGGATGGGGCTCTGAGGAGGGATATCCTATACAGATGCATATTAAAAGGGACTGTGTTATAGAAAGTTAATCTTATACATAAAACATTAGTATCAAATGCTCAGATATCTATCCAAGATAAAAAAAAAAATATCTGAGCTGAAATCTTAACATAGGGTATATTTGCAGGCGTCTTGTGTGTTCAGGGTGTCCGCATTTTAGAACAGCAACATCCCTGAGAGCCTACGCATGCATATTTTTAGCTTTGTAAAGTCCCTTTTCCCATAATACAGCCAAATGCTTGCCGCAGTTTTGCAATAGGTCTGCGGCAACCTTATGGCAGACTTCATTTGCATGGTAAAAACACACTGCAGCAACCTTGCGGCAATGTTACTGCATCATTGCGACAACTTGGTCATAGCTCTGCAGCAGACCTTGCCACAGACCCATTTTTTTCATAAGGAATTGAAAACAAAATGCACGGTTATAATCATGGCAATATTCAATGACAGAACAGGAACCCTAGATAGAGTAGCTTCATCTGTCCTCCGTTTTAAAGAATTATCCACACCGATGGAGATCCATCTCTAGTGTCATTGTATTGAAACATTTAGCTGCCCAAAATGTGGATATCTGTTTGTTTTCAAACATGTTTCTTACAGCCAACAAAGGTTGATGACAGAGGTATTAAATGATAGATAAATATAAACAAACAACTTTCACAATATATTTTACTGGAGCATTTTATTGGTTTCACGAATGGCAGTGACTAGAGATACAGTCCAGTATCTTTAGCCTTGGAGGCTAGAGATACAGTAGATAAGGCATCGTTTGTTTGTGTTGAGATTTTACGGCCCAGTCAACCCAATGGGGTCATGTCGAGCGCGGCCAGTTTACCTAACCACACGTTTACTGGGCAGGCTTAGTCCTCTAAGCGGTTAACCAGTATTGTGCACATTCTTTCGCCAGAAACTGACAACTGCCCTTCTAGAATCAGCGGAAGGGAGAGAATGACCGTAGAAAATATTTCATGATCAATCACCACGAAAGAATGTTGCCGACCTCGGAGGGGGTTGAACCCGCGACCTCCTGGTCTCCAGTCGGACGGCGCATCCATCTGAGTCACCGAGGCCGGCTAGATAAGGTATCGTACCTTTAGCCATCCCACTGCATTTGGTCAGAGATACGTTTACTCATTTCTAATACTTCAACTTCGATGCAATTGTTGTTGTTAGCCTGGTTTATACGTGTATCGCTAATGTTTTGAAATGTAACGAACAATTATCCGGTGCAGTATTATTATTATTAATATGATTATTGTTATTATTACTAGCTCACCTGGAGCTTTGCTCCAGGTCAGCTCATGCCTAGCCTGCTGTCGGAATTCTGTTTTATGCTGTGAGTTTTACACATTTTCAACAACTTCTCCAGACTTGTAAGTTGGATTGAGCTGAAACTTTGTGGGAGGCAATGTGGCTGCATGGAGATTCAGAATTGCTAAAATCTCTCCGTTCATATATCCAAGATGGCCGCCACGGCTGTCATCTTGAAATTCTTCAAATGACATCTCCTCCCCAACCGTATGTTGGATTCAGCCAAAACTTGTTGTGAGGCATCAGAGTGACATAGAGATTCAGAATTGCTGAAATTGTTCCGGTATCCAAGATGGCTGCCATGGCGGCCCTCTTGAAATTCTTTGAACGATATCTCCTCCCAAACCATAAGTCAGATTGAGCCGCAACTTGATGGGAGGCATCGGAGCGACATAGAGATTCATAATTGCTGAAATCGTTCAGTTCCGATATCAAAGATGGCTTCCACAGTGGACCACCACTGTGGCCATTTTAAAATTCTTCCAACGATATCTCCTCCCGAGCTGCAAGTCAGATTGAGCCGAAACTTGATGGGAGGCATCGGAAATACATAGAGATTCAGAATTGCTAAAATCATTCAGTTCCGACATCCAAGATGGACACTACGGCGGCCATCTTGAAAATCTTGAAAGGACATCTCGAACCAAACCATAAATCATGTTGAGCTGAAACTTGATGGGAAGTATCGGAGCACATAGAGATTCAGAATTGCTAAAATTGTTCCATTCCGCTATTCAAGATGGCCGTACTGGTGGCCATCTTGAAAATCTTGAAACCACATCTGCTCCCGAATCCTGTCAGATGAGCCAAAACTTGGTGAGAGGCATCAGATATCCGAGATGGACGCCATGTCAGCCGTTTTGAAAATCTTCAAACGACATCTCCCTAACCATAATTCGAACTGAGCTGTAACTTAATGGAGACATCAGAGCAACATAGAGATTTAGAGTTGCTAAAATCATGCCGTTCCAATATCCAAGATGGCTGCCACAGTGGTCATCTTGAAAATCTTCAAACCACATCTGCTCCCGAACGGTAAGCCGGATTGAGCCCCAACTTGGTGGGAGGCATTGGGGTGACTTGGAGATTTAGAATCGCTAAATTAGTTCGGTTTCAGTATCCAAGGTGGCCGCCATGGTGGCCATCTTGAAAATCTGACACAACATCTGCTCCTGAAAGGGTAAGTCAGATGGTTGGAGGCAAGATTCAAAACTGCTAAATTCATCAAACCACATCCTCTCCCAAACGGTACGTCAGATTGAGCTTAAACTTGATGGAAGGGATTAGAGTGTTATGGAGATTCAGCATTGCTACAATAGTTTTGTTCCCATATCCAAGATGGCGGCCATCTTAAAATTCTTCAAACCACATCTCCTCACACACAGTGAGATAGAGCCAAAACTTGTTAAGAGGCATCGGGTGACATGGTGATTAAGAATTGCTATATAGTTCAATTCCAGTGTCCAAGATGGTGGCCATGGTGACAGTCTTGAAACTCTTCAAATATCAGATTCTGGATTGCTAAACGCAATCTGTTTGATAGCCATCTTGGTGGCCATCTTGGCTGTCAGATGAGATTGCCTTTGGCACAATGTAACATATCATGATCAGTCTAATCCAGGTGAGCGATTTCTGGCCCACTTTGGTCTCTAGTTATTATTATTAGCTCACCTGGAGCAAAGCTCCAGGTCAGCTTATGCGTTTACATGTCGTCCGTCCATCTGTCTATCCTTTAGCTTTTCACATCTTCAACAACTCTTCCTGAACCATTGAACAGATTGACTCGAAACTTGGTTCGTTCAATCAGCTTATGCGATCCCCTGTCCGTCCGTCAGTCAGTTTGTCTGTCGGTCTGTTAGCTTTTCACATTTTCAACAAGTCCTCCTTAACCGTTGAACAGACTGACTCGAAACTTGATTTGGGGCATCGGTTGACTAGTAAATCAAAAATAGCTAAAACCATTCCGACCCGAAACCAAAGGTGGTCACCATCTTGAAAATCTTTTTTGATCTTCTTCTCCAGAACTGAAAGGCCAATTGACTCGAAACTTGGTAGGAAGTATCGGGGTGACTTGAAGATCAAAAACAGCTAATATCGTTCCGATCCGATATCCAAGATGGCCGCCATCTTAAAAATCTATTTTTCACTTCTTCTCCGGAACCGAAAGGCCAGCTGACTTAAAACTTAACAGGAAGCATCGAGGTGACTTGTACATATAAAATAGCTAAAGTCCTTCTGATCGGAAATCGAAGATGACCGCTTGCAAATCTATATTTTGCTTCTTCTCCTGAACCAAAAGGCCAACTGACTTGAAACTTGGTAGAAAACATTAGGGCGACTTATAGATAAAAATAGCTAAAATCTTTCCGGTCGGAAATCCAAGATGGCTGCTGTAGTGTTTATGATAATACGTTAACAGACTAACCGCCAATGCAGTAGAACTAGAGGCGGAGCTTAGTATTCATGAGCGGCATTATTGAAATATGCACACATGTGATTATAAGATAAGAAAAACGCTTGATGTATGGTTCGGAATAAAGTAGTTAAAACAAACCCACAGCATTTTTAATTAACTCTAAAAATAGGTGCATTACAGCTGCCATGGCTGCCATCTTGAAAATCTATTTTCGCTTCTTCTCCTGAACCAAAAAGCTAATTGACTTGAAACTTGGTAGGAAGCATAGGAGTGACTAGTAGATCAAAAATGGCTAAATATTTTTCCGATCGGAAATCCAAGATATGCGCCAACTTGAAAATCTATTCTTCACTTCTTCTCCTAAAGCAAAAGGCCAATTGACTTGAACTTTGGTAGGAAGCATCGGGGTGACTGTATCATTTAGTAATATTTTGGTTCAACCTGTTGAAAAAAATTATATATAAGTCCAATTCTACGGAAAGATTAAAAAAATATTTTAAGACATGAACTTGAACTTAAATGGATTAAGCCTTTACCACTTGGATTTAATAATGATATTTTTCATGAAGGAAATATTTCTAAATTGCTGGATTTCGATATATTTTTTTTTTTTTTTTTTTTTTTTTTTTTTTTTAGATATCAAAAAAATCGTAAGAAACGATAGATAGATAGATTTTGATTAGAAGATTAAAGGATCGCAGACGGACGGGCGGGCGGACGAACAGACAGACAGACAGACAGACAGAGATAGATAGATAGATAGATAGATAGATAGATAGATAGATTTTTATATACCAAGAATATAAAACCTTTTTTGATTAGAAGGTTAAAGGACCGCAGACGGACGGACGGGCGGACAGACAGGCAGACAGGGAGACAGGTAGATAGATAGATTTTATATATCAAGAATATTTTTTTAGTAATGATATTTGGGATAATTTTTCTTGTTAATGTCCCAAACATAGATTGCTGGTGCTCGTTAGAACCGCCTCATAGTACCCACAACCTATGTCTCCGAGCATAAATTGGTAAACACTGTTTCCTTCAGGCACACAAATTTAAGAGCGATATATCATAAGACTGATGAAAACAAAATAAAACAAAATGTGCCTCTTATCACACTGTGCAGTTGTGCAGGCTGATCTGAATCTTTGTTGGACGCTCATAGGACATTGTAGGTTTTGCTTTGCTCATACAAGGTCTGCGTACCGCCCCCCCCCCCCCCCCCCCACACACACACACACACCTCCCACCCCCGAGGGCTCTGAACATGTTGATTCAGTATCAGAAACTTTACTCCAGATCCTGCCCTTTTGTTTGACTTTTATCCGGCTCTAAGGTTGATGGTAAATGCATGTACAGAACAGTTTCACTGGCGATGAGTGGTACAGAAAATAATCATACGCTACTCGGGCTGAAAACATCACTAGAAATAATTCTTAACAGATCATCACTAGAAATAATTCTTAACAGATAGTTCTATGACCACAAGTGCAAAACGTATAAGACTTGATAAGTGACAATAGGGTTATAGTGAGCAATTATGAAAAACTTGTCAGAGAATCGGTCATTCTTGGATCATATTCAGAATTAGCTCACATCGATGCTCTTGGCAAACCCTTGCGGTCTTATTTCCCACCACAGTGAATTTATAGCAGAACCGTTCAGTAGGAAAGTTATCGGGAGGAAAGTAAAGCTGTCTGAGCAGTCGGTGGGTACAGTCATGTACAAATGCATGTGCCTCGTTCACTTCGTGACTTTAGTCCAAACCACTTTGTACCAATGTTACAAAAAGTTGAGCACATGCCTGTAGTCATTGAGCTTAATTCTCGTCCCGACAGGTCCTTTATTAAGTTGTCTCCAGAATGTAGAAAAGATCAGTCAAACACTTCTTTTTCGTCGGAAGCAGGTGTTTCGACTGACGCCTATCCAATATTTCAGATACATACTGATATCACGGAGTTGAAGTCAACATCACCAACACTTTCAGTTTCAGACTCAATCACTGAAAATTCGCACTTTTCGCCGCCAGGTAAATTTTCTTTTTCGTCGGAAGCAGGTGTTTCGGCCGACGATTCTCCGCCGTCAGAAACTGGTATCACGGAGTTGAAATCCCTATTCCAATCACTTATATTTTCAGAGTCAGGTACTGAAAATTCGCATTTGACCAACATGGCAGACTTGTTTAGCGAATCTTCAAACTTGGATTCTGTCAAAACATTTGACTCCCGAACAAGTGGCTCTTTAAATGGCGTGTTTTGGACGTGCCGAAGGTCGTGCGCGTTTTAGCGGAAAATGAGATCCCATTAGATTATATACCCGTAGGCGTCAAAGAGAATGTTTACTTTGTCATTAAAATGGAAAAAAAAAATAGGTCTCACAAGCAAAGAAGCTATTTCCGTGACGACTGCGGGTATGGAATTCCGCTTGTGGGGCCACGCCAAAATAAACTTACCTAATTCTTCCTAATAGTGATTTGAATAAAAAAAAAGTTTGGAAAAACGGCGCGTATTGCAACGAGAAAAGTAAAGGACAAATATGAGTATGTTCCTCTTAATCCGCAGCCAGCCGATAATGAGCTGTTGCTACTACATCGCTATTACACGTCATTAAAAACACAGATAAAAAAATTACAACAAGAGGCCTATGGGCCACAATGCTCACCTGAGTTAACTGCTGTAAGTTAATCAGGTCATTTACTCATCATTCCTATTAGCACGTCTACATACTCAGTATATAAACTGTAGGCCTCATGGTTTCAGAGAAGAAGATTTTTTTTTTCCATTATAAATCTATGGGAGCTACTGATACCCCGGGGTGTGGCCAGGTTGGACCCCAGGGGCTTGATTGGCATGATTTATGTAGTGGACCACTACACATTGCTACATACTAAATATATATGCTCTGGGCCTCATGGTTTCAGAGAAGAAGATTTTTGAAGGTTCTTTAGCTATATAGCTCTATATAAACTTATGACCCCTGGGGGTGGGCAATTCGGACCCGAGGGACGTGATTGGCAGGATTTATGTAGGAGACCACTACACACTGCTACATACTAAGTATATAAGATCTGGGCCTCGTGGTTTCAGAGAAGAAGATATTTTAAGTTTTTCCCATTATAAGTCAATAGGAGTTAATGACCCTTGGGGCATAGCCAGGTTAGGCCCCAGGGGCTTGATTGGCAGGATTTATGTAGGGGACCACTAAACTGTGCTACATACTAAATATATAAGCTCTGAGCCTCATGGTTTCAGAGAAGAAAAATTTTACTAAATATGTAAGCTGTGGGCCTCGTGGTTTCAGAGAAGAAGATTTTTTTCCTATTATGTCTGGGAGCTAATGACCCCCGGGGCGTGGCCAATTTGGACCCCAGGGGCTTGATTGGCAGGATTGATGTAGGGGACCACTAAACTGTGCTACATACTAAATATATAAGCTCTGAGCCTCATGGTTTCAGAGAAGAATTTTTTTTTTTCATTTTTTCCCATTATAAGTCTATGGGAGCTAATGACTTCCTGGGCGTGGCCAGTTTGAACCACAGGGGCCTGATTGGCAGGATTTATAAAGGGGACCACTAAACATTGCTACATACTAAATATATAAGCTCTGGGCCTCGTGGTTTCAGAGAAGAAGATTTTTTAAGTTTTTTTCCATTATAAGTCTATGGGAGCTCATGACCCCTTCGGGCGTGGCCAGTTTGGGCCCCAGGGGCTTGATTGGCAGGATTCATGTAGGGGACCGCTAAACATTGCTACATACTAAATATGTAAGCTGTAGGCCTCATGGTTTCAGAGAAGATTTTTTAAGTTTTTCCCATTATAAGTCTATGGGAGATAATGATCCCCGGGGCGTGGCCAGTTTGGTCCCCAGGGGCTTGATTGGCAGGATTTATGTAGGGGATCACTAAACATTGCTACATACAAAATATATGCCATGGGCCTCATGGTTTCAGAGAAGAAGATTTTTTTAAGTTTTTCCCATTATAAGTCTATGGGAGCTATATATGGGCATGACGGCCATCTTGATTTACGAACCGTGACCATTTTTACAAATTTTCAATCCCCCTTTAACACAAGGCTCCACATAAAGTTTGAAGAAATTTGGCCCAGGGGTTTTAGAGGAGTGGTCGTTCAAAGGTGTGGACGGAGAGACAGACGGACGGACGGACGACGGACAGAGAGTCTTTGGCTCAGGTGAGCTAAAAAGCGCGTATCATGGGTAAGCCACGGAGGTAATGACAAAATTGCCCTTGTTGAATATATTGGTCTGGGACCTCAAGGCAATGCTAAACAAAAATCAGAATATATAAGAATGTTTATGACAAACTAACTACTAAGTATGATGAACTTTCATTACTGGCAAATCACCAGCAAACACATGTTAAAAAAAGCAGGGTTATTGCAAAAGAAAGAAAAGAAGACGGTTTCACTTATAATAGAAGTAATATTGCAGACCACATCAAAGAAATTGAAAATCAATTAACTGACAATCATCCCTTTCAGATCAGTTGTCAGGCATAATGGCAAGGCCCCATGCATTATTTTATATGCGGATAAGCAGGTAACTGACCTCAAACAACTATGTTGCAAGGGTCAAGTAATTCTAGGCGTCGACAAAACCTTTAATTTATGCGACATGCATGTTACCGTTTCATGCTACAAACAATTAGCAGTAACAAGAGATGGCTTGTCTGAACCCCCGCTTTTCAGTCTGGCGTTGATACAACCAAACTTTGGAACTGACGATGAGAAAGCGATGGTAAATGCCATCACATCGTCTGTTCCAAACTCCCAGCACATCCTCTGTACTAGGCATTAGCGACAAAATGCCAACCAAAAACTAAATGATGCGGCAGTCGATAAATCTGATAGAAACATGTTGCTAAACAAAATATTTGGAGATGAAGGAATCGTAAATGCCGATGATACAGTATGTTTTTAGGAGAAATGTGAGGAGTTTGAAACTTTAAGCCAGTCGAGTTCACAATCATTTTAAGGTACTTTCAAAAGCGAGTTAGAGACAATCTAGATAAAAAAAAAAACCCGCAAAGGACCGGAAAATGTAACGCAAGCAGCTAGTCAGTGGACAAATAATAATTGCGAATCTCTCAACACGTTCTAAAACAGACAAATGACTGGAAGTCAAAACCGTTGCTGGAGCTTGTCCAGTCTGTTCAAGAGCTAGTGACCGTTCAGTTCAAAAACCTGAGGCCACTGGTTGGAACCGGTTAATTCAAACTTGCACATACGCATAAACAATTCGCGGTAAGTAGAACTGTGTAGGCTACAAAAACAAAGGATGAACAGGAAAGGCATTATAAAAGGTTCAGGGCATTCATAGTAAAGAACCCGCGCAATGTCATTTCTACGGACGGAGAGTCAGAGGTTATTGCACCACGAACTAAGGGTAAAAAAAATGATCAGGTCAAAAGAAAAAAAAAAACAAAACGAAAGAGCTGTCACTAGAAAGAAGGTGAAGGTTGAATCTGCAGAGAAGGTTTGAATGGTATAACATCGTTCTGCTATGTTGGGAACCTGGGCCCTTGGACTCGGGTAGGTACATACCATTTAATCTTGGCAAGCAGAGACGATCACCTTATTTAAATCCCAGTGATGACCTGTTCTGCTTAGATTATCATATTAGATGTCATTATCACATAACACGCCAATTTTATTACGACATCCTTAAATCCCATTTTTATATAGTAAAAAGGGGGGTATGGGTTATTTTTCTTATTTCTGTTTAAAACATAGATTGTGGGTTCTCATTAGAACATCCTCTCCGAGGCGGTCCTAACAAGGGTATACATTATTTTTCATATTTCTGTTTAAACATACATTGTGGATAATCGTTAGAACCGCACCACCGAGAAGGTTCTAACGAGTACCCATAATTTATGTTTTGAGTGGTGAGGCGGTTCTTAGGTGTACTCACAATCTATGTTTTGAGCAGAAGTTTGAAAAATGTCAGAATTGTTTTTATCTGAAAATTTTCATTTTTTTTAATGGTAAAATTTACAAAATCTTATTAGGTGTGTTTTCGTTATGTCAATATATTTGAATAGGCATTCATATTTGCTTATAGTAACTTGTTTTGTCTATATGTGTCAATGTTATACTTTATATGAAATAATGATGAATTATTATCTCTTTTTGACCATGCAGCACTTTTACATGTACCAGTATAATTATATAGTGTATAGATGTACAAGGGTTGTTTATACCAGCTTCCATATCCTATCAGACCATGATCTCATTTTTCATTTTTAAGGACACCCTGTAGCATACTTTTCATAAAGCTATGACTTTGTTGACTATGACTGCTGGCGCGCGAATCACTTATGCATGAACAGCAATTACTAATACGCATGCGCACTAACCATATGCCTTGTCAGTCATGTTTAATTTCATGGCGGCAGGTCACCTTCCGCCCGTGTGTGAAATGAAGGTCTCAATATTTCTAATACAGGATATATTGTTTGTTGCAGGTATGTCCCATTACATTATCTCTCATGTTTTATTAATAATAGGACACAGCAGCATTGCAAATTCTATTATTTTGCAGTTGCGCATTGATGCCTCTTTGTAGCTGCTGCGTGTCCATCTATCAGTCTTGATTATAAATATATATATGAGCCGACTCATGACGGAATGGTCTTTAGAGTTGATGCTTTTGAAATGCATGTGCACGGCCGGCTGCGGTAGCTAGGCATGGCTCTTCATCTCAACGTTCCTCTGGATCCATAAATGGTGTCTATGAATAGAGGAAGCTCTGATGATCTTGCGCTTATGCGATGCGCAGCCTCGGTTAATGCTTTGCTATGCGCCTATGCGTTAAGTACCTTTTCGTTATGGTCTGGTTCATATGTAGAAATAATGAGGACGCTACGCTGTTCGCTGATTATACAGACATTTTGTGAATTTGAATATTTGTCAGTCATATGTTTAATTTCATGGCGGCAGGTCGCCTTCCGCCCGTGTGTGAAATGAAGGTCTCAATATTTCTAATACAGGATATATTGTTTGTTGCAGCGTGGCTGGTACAAATAAAGCGGTTGAATATCCACTGGTTAACAGGCGTTTTTGTTATAATCAACATGACCCGCTTCGAATCCCGTAACATAGACCTTTTTAAACACTACGTCACACAATAAACATCAATCGAAACCTATCGGTCTTTAACGCACACTACGTTCTAGCCTCGTTCCTATTGGATGGCAGAAAGTAGTTGTTTATGTTTACCGGACAGTATAATTGCCGATGTTTAGTCAGAAAAATACAACAATTTCATTCGTTACAAGTTTCTTTTCAGAAGAGATTCTCATCGAGTAATCCTTTAAACGTCATAACTAGAAATATTAAGATATATTTTGACTTTATACTAGCTAAAACTAGACGTAAAATGGTCACCATAAACAATATAGCGGTTGCGCGCGTGCCTGCTGAAATTGGAAAAAATATCATTGAAACAGTTGTATTTTTCTTAGAAAATTGTCAGATTGCTTCTTAAAGCTGTATTTTAAAACACTAGATAAAAATTTACGACTGAATATTAACCAAAAGTGATTTATTTTCCAAGTAAAATTGGGCTTGAATCCATTGGTATCAATGAGGCCGGAAATGTTTTTGCCATCCACAATTTTTGGACACGTGGCCTAACATTGTAATCACGTGGCCAGTAGGCCGGTTGAAAACAATAACATTAAAAAGGTCTATATGCAGATGTCAAAACTTTTTATTCATGTTTTTGAACATGGTTCTACTGAAATATTTGATTATTACTCTTTAAAATTTAAATTTTATAAATACTTAATATATTTACAGATTTCATTCCACACAATATATACAGTTCTTAATCGTACTTTGGTCTTTTGATTTTTGAATATACATTGTATGATTACATAAAATTCATGTATGTGTGTGAGCGCGCGTGTTTGTGTGTGTGTGTGTGTGTGAGAGAGAGAGAGAGAGAGAGAGAGAGAGAGAAATTTATAATTGTCATCATGAATTTTATAGTGAGGGTCTTGTTGATCATTACGATAACACACCCATGTGCTATAATTGGGTCTTGCATATTTACAGATAAAGAGTCTTTTATTCGATGAAAATGTTTCATATATATACATGTACCTTATTTCTGCACCAAACAAAGATTTCTTTGCTCGTTAGAACATTCTCACCGAGGCGATTCTAACGTGTACCGACAATCCAACTATCGTGCAAAAACAAAGCAAATTATGTATATCCTTGTTAACCCCTCCAGTTGAGTGGGTTTTACATGCAATTCATCTCACGGACATGCTAACGTGATGCTTTGATTCTGACTTGATAATCTAATGTTATATCATTTGAATCACGAGTTTTGTGAGAAATCGTTGTTAAGTTGAAATCATAGTTTGTTAGTTGAAAAAAAATGAAATAAAGTGTCAAAACTTGCTATTTAATAAAAAAAAAATGTGCTATTAAACGTGTTATCTTTTATGATTTGATACCTAGTATAAATGTTTTACATAATCGGGCATCGGGGTGACTTGTAGATCAAAAATAGCTAAAATCGTTCCGATCGTTCTGATCGGAAATCCAAGATGGCCGCCATCTTGAAAATCTATTTTTCGCTTCATCACCTGAGCCGAAAGGCCAGTTGACTCGAAATTTGGTAGGAAATATCAGACGTAGATCATAAATAGCTAAAATCGTGCGGATCGGAAATCCAAGATGGTCGCCATGGTGGCCATATTGAAAATCTTTTTTTTGCTTCTTCTCCTAAACCCAAACGCCAATTGACTTGAAACTTGGTAGGAAGCATTGCGGTGACTTATTGATCAAACATGGCTAAATTCGTTCCGATTGGAAATCCAAGATGGTCGCCATGGTGGCCATCTTGAAAATCTATTTTTCACTTCTACTGAACCGAAAGGCTTATTGACTGTAAACTAGGCAGGAAGCATCAGGGTGACCTGTAGATCAAAAATAGCTAAAATCGTCCATATCAGAAATCCACGATGGCCGCCATGACAGCCATCTTGAAAATATATTTTACGCTTTTCTCCTGAACTGAAAGGCTATTTGACTCGAAACTTGGTAGGAAGCATTGGGGTGTCTTGTAGATCTAAAATAGCTTAAATTGTTTGGATCAGAATCCAACATGGCCGCCATGGCGGCCATCTTGACACTCCTTTTTTCGCTTATTTTCCTGATCCAAAGGGCCAGTTGATTTGAAAATTAGTAGGAAGCATCAGGATGACTTGTAGATATGAAAAATAGCTAAAATCGTTCCAATCGAAAATCCAAGATGGCGGCCATCTTGAAAATCTATTTTCCTGACTGACTCACAACTTGGCAGGAAGCATCGGGGTAACTTGTAGATAAAAAATAGCTCAAATCGTTGCGATAGGAAATCCCAGATTGCAGCCATGGCGGCAATCTTGAAAATCTGTTTTGAACTTTTTCTCCTGAACCGAAAGGGCAATTCACTCAAAGTTCATTTGGAGTATCGAGGTGACTTATAGATCAACAGTAGCTAAAATCATTCTGATTGGAAAACCAAGATGGCTGCCATCTTGTTTATGTTTATTATATTTTCTTGCCACTGAGCTGTTTATATAATCATGATTCTTCAGGAACCACTTAGCCATTTGCCACTAAATTTCACATTGATCCTACTGTTGAAATGTGATTGAGAGTTTGTTCAAATGATCACGCTCCATTGACTGTCATGCCATATATATTCTTCTTCAAAATAAAGAACTGCTTAAGTGATGATCTGTTCATTAGTTGCGATGACAGGATTGGAAAAATGTCGAATAACATCTGCATATCTGCAGTGGCTATGTCACTCAGGTGAGTGGCCCGTGGGCCTCTTGTTATCTACAACTACTACTGTTTTTTTTTTTTTTTTTTTTTTTTTTTTTTCTAGTTCTATCTTCTACTAAAACCTCATCTTCACCAGCAAATATTTTTGTCTTAGCCTTTCTTAATCTATCACAATGTACTACCTGTATGCTATTATGCCTACCACAGTCGACTTAATGAGGACTATCTGATATTTGATCAAGGATCTGATAGGGCCCTCTCCAATAAGATGTGAATTTAGGTGTACAACCGACTTTTCGAACCGGAAAAAGTACATTAACCTTTTCACCCACTTCATATGTTACACACGAGAGGTTTTCATCGTGATAGCGTTTCTATCGTTATGTGCTAGTAATAATGTTCTCCCTTACTAGATTATGAGCCAGTTCTAGTTTTTCTTGTAATTTCCAGACCCATTCAATTAAGGGGATGCTTTTTATTGCTGGCGGTATTTCATACATTAGATCTAATGGACATGTCGTTTCCCGTCCAAACATACACCTATTTACTGTATTGCCTGTCGTTTCATGTTCTGCTCAACGGTAAGCCATCATAACATATTACAACTTCTCATCCCAGGCAGTATGATTTTCATTGACGTAAGCGCTTAGCATGGTAACTAAAGACTTATTAAAACGCTCTAACATTCGTCGGCATTTCAGGTAGTAGGCTGTTGTCGTTGCCTTGGTTATTTGTAGAAGTTTACACATCTCAGCGAATAGCCTGCTCTCAAACTGTCTGCTGGTCCGACTTATTGCTGTATGGCACACCAGATCTTGAAATGCTTGTTTTGCAAGTATGCTAGCGACTGTACTTGCCTCCATATTTGACATTGGATGACACTCTGTCCATTTAGTGAAGTAATCACCGATAACAAGAATATATTTATTTCCTCTCTCAGAAATGGCAATTCCCCCAATATGTCATTTGCTAAACGTTCCATCGGAAACCCGACGCGTGGTGGCCAGACGCTTTGATGCCATGGAAATCTTTCAAAATGACACGGCAGTGTTTAAGCGAAATAATCCCTTGCCAACGTACCTCATCTGCTTCCAGAACATCCCATCGTCGCATGAGAATTCCTTTCTCCACTTTCAGTCTTTCCCACTGAGTTAAGATGGATTTCGCAAAACAACCTTCCCCATCAATTTCTTTTCTGTCCGGCTTCTTACCCGATTTGACCCAGTTTCTTATTCTAGATATGTCTACATCATCTATCACTTGACATTCAGAGAGCTGTGCTGTTTTTTTCAACTTTTCTTCTGTCCACTTCGTTGTCATCTTGGTTTTCATCTGTAGCCATACCACATTGGTGACATCTTATCCTACTCATACCATCTGCATTTTTTGTGGGCTTTTCCTGGACGGTGAATTATCTTCATGTCAAATGATGATAAGATTTCCAAACATCTTGCAACCTGTCCCTCAGGGTTTTATACTGCATGAGCCAGCGTAGCGATCCGTGATCTGTCCTTATTGTAAATTTCTTTCCACATAAGTAATGTCTAAAATACTTAACAAAGTGAACATGTGCAAAAAGTTCTTTTTTTGTAACACAGTACTTTCTTTCTGATTTCGCGAAGGTTTTGCTAGCGTAGGCGATTAGTCATTCGTTGTCATACAGTTTCTGAGAAAGTACTGCTCCAATGGCAAAGTCACTGGCATCGGTATCCAAAATAAACTCTTCTTTGAAATCCGGGTGTGCTAATGGAGCTTCACATAACTTTTCCTTAAGTGTTCCGATTGCTCTGTCGCATTCGTCTGTCCAATAAAATTTCTGTCCTTTTTCTGTTAGGCGATGTAGTGGTTTGACAATTTTAGCAGTGTCAGATATAAATTTTCGATAGTAGCTGCAGGGGCCAATAAATGCTCGTTTATCAGTCACGTTATTTGGTTTTGGCCAATCTTTGGCCGCCTGAATCTTTTTGGGGTCTGTTTTAATTCCTGATGCCGATATTATATGACCTAGATATTCTACTTCTTTTTTAAACAGCTGACATTAACTGGGTTTAAGCTTAAGACCAGCTTCTTGCAGCTTCCTTAGAACAGTATTTAAATTTTCAAACATGCCTTCAAATGTTTTTTTCCATGAACTATGATATCATTTAGGTAAATTAGGCAAATCTGCCATTTGAGTCCAGCTAGGACAATTTCCATAAGTCGCTCGAAAGTTGCTGCAGCGTTGCAGAGACCGAAAGGCATTACTTTAAATTTAAATACGCCATGTCGCGATGTAAATACAAACTTTTTTCTCTGTCTGCTTTATCAACCGCTACCTGCCAGAAACCTGAATTTAGGTCCAGGCAAGAAAACCATTGAGCTCCATCCAGCTGTTCTAGGGAAGCATCAATTCTAGGAATAGGGTAGGAATCTTTCACTGTCACATAATTTAACTTTCTATAATCAATACAAAAGCGTTTGCTGCCGTCTTTCTCTGAAACCATGACAATACTACTGGCCCAAGGGCTCTACGAAGGTTGGATCACATCTCGTTCTAACATCTCATCTATTTGCTTATCAATTTCATCATTCAAGTGAAGTGGGGCCCTCCGTAATGGTTGTTTGATTGGGTGAGCATCTGGTGTGTTGATCTTATGTCTAACTTTGCCTGTTGTACAAAGGTCAGCATCAGACTTTGAACATATTCTTGAATATTTCCTTAAGAGCTTGCTACTCGCTCACATTGTGTTTTATTCATTCCAGACACTGAACGCTCATATAACTATCAAATGATCTGGAACATTTGCTACTTTTTGCTGTTTTTGTACAATGGCTTTTTACTTCACTCACAGGACTTAAAATTGCCAAATTTGTTCCAGCTGTTATTTTCTGTGGCTCATCGGTAATGTTCATTATTCGCAAAAGGACACTTTCATTGCTCTGTACAAGTGCTCTAGGCACTAATCCTATATTCTCTTTCTTCACGCCAGCCGGTTCTATTATGAATAAATCAGTTAAATTTCCAGGCATGTCGACTACCTTGCCTCTTATAATCTTTTCTGAAATGGCTGGAATTTCTTGGTCATTTTTTGCTATTATCTGATGGCAGCCTATCTTTCCCATACAGTCCAAATCAAATCTGCATCTGTCTTTTGGTTTACTCTTATCTCTCTTAAAAATCTATTTCCATCCTGCAATTGCTCTATCTCCTACCTCAACAATTCAAGCTCCGGTTCACAATAATTTCTATCCATGATAAATGAGGTGGGTCTTGGCAATGGAGGTTTTGGCGATTAGATCCCACTGCTGCCACCAAATGAAACGTGAAACCGGGTCTTCTACGAAGTCGAGCACCACGGTCACCCATTTTTTTTTTTTTTTTTTTTTCGCTTCTTCTTCTGCACTGAAAGGATTAAAAAAAAATAGCTAACATTGTTCCAATCGGAAATCAAAGATGGTATAGTTTGCTTCATCTTCTGAACCGAAAGACCAATTGACTTAAAACTTTATAGGAAGCATCGGGGTGACTTGTAGATTTAAAAATTTCTAAAATTATTACGATCAGAAATCAAAGATGGCCGCCGTAGTGGCCATCTTGAAAATCTATTTTTTGCTTCTTTTCCAGAACCAAAAGGCCAGTTGACTTGAAACTTGGTAGGAAGCATCGCGATGACTTGTAGATAAAAAAAAAAAAGCTAAAATCGTTCCTATCGGACTCCAAAATGGCTGCCATCTTGAAAAATCTATTTTTGCTTCTTCTCCTGAACAGAAAGTCAGGTTGACGTGAAACTTGTTAGGAAGCATCAGGGTGACTTGTAGATAAAAAATAGCTAAAATCCAAGATGGACGTCATGGCGGGTATCTTGAAAATCTATATTTTGTTCAGAAGGCCAACTGACTTGACACTTGGTAGAAAACATCAGGGTGACTTGTACATCAACAATAGCTAAAATTGTTTACATTGGAAATTGAAGATGGCTGCCATGTTAAAAATCTATCTTTAGCTTTTTCTCATGAACTGAAAAGCAAATTGGCATGAAACTTAGGAAGCATCGGGGCAACTTGTAGATAAAAGTAGCTGAAATCGTTCCGATGTAAAATCCAAGATGGCTGCCATCTTGAAAATCTATTTTTCGCTTCTTCTCCTGAAACAAAAGGCTGAATGTCTTGAAACTTGATAGAAGCATCGTGGTGATTAGTAGATCAAAATAGCTAAAATCATTCTGATCGGAAATACAAGATGGCCACCATGGCTGCCATCTTAAAAATTTACTTTTCGCTTCTTCTCCTGAACCGAAAGGCCAACTTGGTAGGAAGCATCTGGGTGACTTATAGATAAAAAAATGAAACAGTTTCAATCAGAAATCCAAGATGGTGCCATGGCCGCTGTCTTGGAAATCTATTTTGCACTTCTTCTCCTGAACCGAAAGTCCAATTTATCTGGTAATCAGGTGAGCGATATAGGGCCATCGTCGCCCTCTTGTATAACTTGCTTGTACTCGGTGTTACGACCTAGAGCAGACTGCCGTGCAAGCTGACTAAGTTTAACACCAATTAGAGGTAGGGTCCATTTTCTACAGTAGGACCATTTGTTATTAATAGTTATCAATAGTAGCGTGATATATACTTTAATAAGGTTAAACTAGTTGTGAAACGCAGAAAGCGAGAATGCAAAATCCCGCACATATCGTGCAATTGACGCGTGGCAAGAGTATAGCCTTACTATATATGAACTCACCGATGCAGTCCAATTCGAAGGACAACTAGACAACGCTAATAGTTTGCATTATAATTGGACAATTCGATGAGTCGTAAATTTACATTAATAGTATTTAATTGTTTGTAGGTTTTTCTGTTCAAATTTCAAAAGCAGAAAAAATGTCCGCGTCTGAATGGTAAACCTATAAATTATATATTGCAGCGCACGCTAGTCCGATTCTACATATGTTACTTGTGTTATTTCAGGAATAGGTTGGGCTAGGTTGTGCAGTCTGGTCGGAATTTCTCAGGTTGCGAGAATTGTAACTGCTGTCGGGCACACTGAGCAGGCCGCGCTGGCGTGTGCGGACTGACCTGTTTTTTGAAACAGTAGGCACAAGGGATGATTCAGTTGATACAAAATAAAAACAAAATGCAGGATCGAAATAGCCAATGTAAAATGCGCGGTACCATAAGAATCGCGTAGGCCAGAAATTATGTTTACATACGCATACGCACGAACATACAGACATGCACACACCCACATACATGTGCAAAGTCTTTTTGTTTTTTTTTTCTCTTTCTAAGTTTAATAGTTAGTTGATTTAATTATTTTAGGAAATGGTTGTAAAAATTGTATTATTCCGCCTGCATAACCACTGTTACAATGTAACCTGCAACCTCACGTTCAAAATCTGCCGTCCTACTTAAAGGACACAACAGATTTCCTGAGGAAGCAAGATGCCTAGGCCCCATTTACACCCGACACCCTCCTTGTTTCCATGGATGTCACTTCCCTCCACACTAATATTCCTCATAAAGATGGCATCCAGGCATGCGAGGAAGTTTGGGAGGAAAGAAAAGTCAAGGACCCACCTACACAGACTCTTGTCAAACCTCTGACCCTCATACTCAAATGCAATAACTTTGAGTTCAACAGGAAACATTATCTCCAGGTCCAAGGTACTGCTATGGGTACCAAAATGGCACCTGTATACGCCAACATTTTCATGGGTCGTCTCGAGGGACAGCTGTTGAGGTCAGTGGCCCGGAGACCATTTTTACGGTTAAGGTTCATTGAGGATATTGACATGAAGTGGTCGCACGGCCGCGAGACTTTGACAACTTTCCTCGACGAGGCCAACAACTTCCACCCGAGCATAAAGTTCACAGCTGAAATTTCAGCAAAGCAGCACGTGTTTATGGACACCAAATCAAGTCTTCTGTGCGATACAATATCTGTTGATCTGTATACAAACCCAACAGATACACACAAGTATCTCCTAGTTGCCACCCGAAAACACTGCTGCAAAAATGTTCCTTACAGCCTTGCACTTCACCTCAGACGTATCTGCTCCGATTCGGACACTTTTGAATCAAGAGCAAGAGAACTGACTGACCACATTTGCAAAGGGGTTATCAGAAACAGGAAATTTCACTTGCCATTGAGACAGCACGGCAACAAAAGAGAGAAGACCTACTTTCTTATAGGCCTAAATCTGAGTCGAGCGTTCTCCCCTACGTGTCGACGTATCACCCAGACTTGCCAAAAGTGAGGGATATAGTCAACAGTCGCTGGCCCATCACTAAGTCCTCCAGCACTTTGAGCGAGATCTTCACAGAAAGACCGACCGTGGTCTACAGAAGACACAAGAGTCTGCTGGATCTTCTTGTACGTGCCAAATTCAAACCAGACATGCATGATGATGAACCACTTGGGGAGATACGACCATGCGGCAAAGCAATATGCAAAACCTGCAAAATGATAGCCCCCACACAGATCACTATGTCAGCGTCTGGGGCAACCATCAAGCGTAGGTGCAACACAAGTTTAAAGACGATCCATGTTGCCTACCTTATAACATGCATAAGTTGGGCCCATTTGCCTTACGTATTGGTGAGAAACACTCAGTTTGGTGTATATCCCTTTCGGTGTAAGGTTTATGTGCATTGTATACATTGCGCATACGGGCACAGTGGTGCTGACAGAATAAAGATAGGCTTTATACTTTTTGCACGTTGTTTTTACGCGTAAGGTTTACATTTCACATGCATCCAAATACGATCAGTTATCAAGTCGCAGCGGGTCAGATAACATCGGCCCGAAAAGGGCTTAATCTGTTTTTCAACTTATGCAACTTTTATGTGTAAATTTTGTGGCATTTTTTTTTAAATAAAAAACCTCTAAAGAAGGTGAAAGCCGAAAGGCCCCCGGTAAACAAATCATTTGCACTATTAATGATTACCTCTCAACATGTAGGTTAACGCCTATCATTTCAGCATCCTTTCTGGATCCAGTGCTTCCAAAAAGATTTATGTTATGCTCCTTCACCCAACTTACATATCCCCTTCTCCCAATATATATATATATATATATATATATATATATATAGAGAGAGAGAGAGAGAGAGAGAGAGAGAGAGAGAGAGAGTTGATCCAAATACTTTCCCTCTGATCATTATGCGGAAGTCGGAGGTGTTTGACATTAGTAATGTCAGTGACATTTAGGGTTGCGACATTGGAACGTCATGTCCCTGATTGTCATTCATACGGTATTATCATTTGTGTATGTATAGAAATAGAGCTTGCACATAATGTTATGACGTTAAGCGGACGATGTTGCCGACGGTTAGCGAGCGCTTACCGTCGACTGCGTCGACGTCATAAATATGGATAGAGGTCACGGATGAGTCACGTCGACGTCAGTGATGGGTCTGTCATGGCGTCGGATATTCAGCCGCGACGTCAGTGACGTCACTCATTCTGTATGGTGACGTGCGTCATTGTAGAATAAGGGGTTGAATCTTAGCAGGCTTCATCTTAGGTTTTTATTGAACATGTCCTTAGTCTGTGTTTTTTTTTTTTTTTTTTTGTTTTGTTTTGTTTTTTTTTGTTTTTTTTTTAGTTGTGTCCTTTCAAGGACAGTTGATCTCAATATGAGGTGCAGTACTTAGATTCCAGTCTTGGGCGAGCCGAGGCCGCAAAATAAGGATCTAATACTATGGTGTAAACAGCCAGAACTGGGAACAGTGAACAAAATGTTCAAGTGATTCCGACATACAAGATAGTTATTAAGGCTGTTACTAAATAGATATGAAAATATGAAAAATAGAATAATCAATAATTAAAAAGTATAATAAAACTTAACCAACTAAAATAAAGGCGCCATAGAAATATAAGAAAGGGAAGCAGTCTCTTCACATTGGCACAGTTATCCTCATTTGGTTGGGTATATACTGAGTGTATGTAATTGATTAACCAAGCCTGGTTAATCAAGTAATATACCAGCATAGTTCCCCAACCGTGCAAACGTGAAGAGATTTGCGTCAAATTGTGTGTGAAGTGTTGTATTAGTTATGTTTACGTCTGTATTATTATATGTGTAGTAAATAGTATATGTAAAATAAAAATTGTAAGAATTCTAACTGTGTTAGAGTCTTCTGTGTAGTGGTACAGTGTTAGGTATCGCCCAACCCGGAGCGCAATCAAATTGGAAGTCACCCTCGGTGCGTCTTGGCCGCCTACGGCGTAACATCTTGTGTCAGGCTGTGGGATGATTTCCTTTTGATTCAGTTCCATTTGGCACGGTGTATCCTTGCTGTATTGTTATACAGATATATTAGTACAGTATATAAGCATATTAGCAAATAGAAATAGTTTTTTTCTCATATTGTGCAATTAATTGATTTAGTGATAAGTTTTCCCACGTGATGAAGTCCAACATTCTAGTGTCCCAAAGGTAGAGGAACCGGATACGCTAATCTGAGTGGGAACTCAAACTTTTCTTGAACATGTATAGCAAGTTTTATCAAATTGTTTGACTCTCAATTTATCTAATTGTTTTGACTGTCTCAAATCCTTGGTTGAATACCAATAGCCAGATTCCTCAGATCTGACTTATTTTTACGTTAAGACACTTTACGTAAGATTACGTTGAGGGTAACGTCTTATACGACGGTAAAACTTACGTCAATTATTACGTCGATTATTAAGGTCGTTTTGTTGTCAGTATAAATACGTTATACTATACTTACGTTAGTTAATCGCCCCAACCCGGAGCGCAATCAAATTGGAAGTCACCCTAGGTGCGTCTTGGCCGCCTACGGCGTAACATCTTGTGTCAGGCTGTGGGATGATTTCCGTTTGATTCAGTTCCATTTGGCATGGTGTATCCTTGCTGTATTGTTATACAGATATATTAGTATAGTATATAAGCATATTAGCAAATAGAAATATTTTTGTTTCTCATATTGTGCAATTAATTCATTTAGTGATAAGTTTTCCCACGTGATGAAGTCCAACGTTCTAGTGTTCCAAAGGTAGAGGAACCGGGTACGCTAATCTGAGTGGGAACTCAAACTTCTTGAACATGTATAGCAAGTTTTATCAAATTGTTTGACTCTCAATTTATCTAATTGTTTTGACTGTCTCAAATCCGTGGTTGAATACCAATAGCCAGATTTCTCAGATCCGACTTATTTTTACGTTAAGACACTTTACGTAAGATTACGTTGAGGGTAACGTCTTATACGACGGTAAAACTTACGTCAATTATAACGTCGATTATTAAGGTTGTTTTGTTGTCAGTATAAACACGTTATACTCTACTTACGTTAGTTAATCTATGTAACGTCATTGTACGTAAAGTGATGTTTAGTCAGTGACATTGTTATTTAGAGTAACGCTGATAAGTATGTTTACGACGTCGTTACGTGACGTCAACTAGTAGCGTTAGTACATTGTAAAGATAATATATATTCGGTTCCTGATAGACGTCAGTTCCGAACGTCACCGTTCCGTTCCGTTATGTCGCTGACAGTATTAAGTAAAAGTGTGACTTAAATTTAATGCGGATGCGTTAAAATTCTGACCAGCGTTTTAGTTGGACAATTTTATAATTGATTTAAGTTGTTAAGTTAATTTCGACATGAGATTTTAGGTTTATAATTATGGCAGAGCTTGTACAATTAGGGAAAAAGTTAGGTTATGAAGGACAGGAATTAAGAGAATGGGTAACTAGGCAGCAAGAAATACAGTGGGCAGCTAGAGCTGCGGAACTCGAGGCCCAGAAAGCCAAGGCCGAGACTGAGAAGGCCAGAGCCAAGGAAGAGGCCAAGAAGGTCGAGTCGAGGCCGAGGCCGAGAAGACTATAGAGTCGAGGCAGAGGCTGAGAAGGTTAGGGCCGAAGTTGAGAAGGAGAAGGAGAAGGTCCTAGTTCGAGGCCAAGGCTGAGAAGACCAAAGCAGAGGCAGAGGCCGGAAAGGCCCAGATTGAGGCCAATAAAGAAATAGAACTGGAAAGGTTACGGCAGGTTGCTGTATAGACAATTCACTCAGGAAAGTAAGTCCTCACTTCAACTTATTGTCCCGTGTAGTTTTAGAGAGAAGGTTCTGAAACTTGCTCATGAAAAAGAGAAATTAGAACTTTCCCATAAGATTAAATTACAAAAGGCTAATATGGAACAGGCAAAATCTAAGGACCGTACAGCACATGCACGCGATCCCAAGATACCTTACTTCGATGATAGCTAAGACAAAATCGACATTATTTGTCCCGGTTTGAGAATAATGGGATCCAAATTCATGGGCCGCATATTTAAGTGCAATGGATGGGCCTTGAATGTATATGATAGGTTATCAGATGATAAGGCAGCCAGCCATGATAAACTGAAAGAGGCGTTATTAAAGAATTTTGATATGACAGAACGCGGATTTCATAAGAAATTTCGTTATAGTAGGCCCGAGAACAAAGAAACTTTTATTCCATTTAGCAGTACACTTAATAGTTATTTAAGTAAATGGTTAGCGATGGCGAAAGTGGAAAAGACGTACAAAGCGGTATGCGATTTTATGGCACGTGACCAATTTTCAGAATCATATAATAGAGAACTGTATGTTCACTTCAAACCCAAGACGTTTAAGAATTTAGATGGGATGGCTAGAGAAGCCAACTTGTTTGCTGGAGCACGGGGCGGCGTATCTAGTTGCTTAGCGAAAGGTCAACGCGAGAACAGGGATAGCAAAGGTTTAGTAAGATCGAACCAAGTAGGTCGGGCAACAAGCCGGAAATTAAGTGCAGGATTTGTGGGAAACCACATCTAACAAAAGTGTTGGAACAATCCTGAAAGGAGAGTAGCGTCAAGCGCGCATGTAGTTGATGACGAAGGGAGGTTGGTGTCTGTCTCTAGTGCGGACACTAGTAATCCTCAATTTAAGGGAGATAATTCGTTTAACAGGGGCCGCGGTAATTACCGAGGTCGAGGTTATGGTAGAGGAAATAACCGCGGTCAAGGTAGAGGCGTTGGAAATAAGTTTGAAAATACAACAAGGGGAGGCCACCAGTTTAATTTGTGTAAGGTAAGGTGACAAAAGGGTCCAGTGACGGTGTAGAGTCTATTTACCAGGGTAAAGCAGATGATTCCTTTCTTTCAGATGTGAAAGACAAGGCAGTGGTTTGCTACTTCTTGACGTCACGGTTGCCAACAGCCCCAGGTACAGGTACCGTTGACGGTCAGAAAGTTGTAGTCTTCAGAGATACTGGTTGTACCGGGGTGGTTGTGAGAAGAAACTTGGTTTCACAGGATCAGTTGATTGGTAAAGAGTCAACAGTGACTCTGATAGATGAAACTACACAAAGGCATCCTTTAGCAGTCATTAATGTAGATTCTCCCTTTTTAAGGGGCAAACAGAGGCATTGTGCATGGTTCACACTTTGTATGACTTAATAATTGGCAACATTGATGATTCTAAATTACCAGATATGCCCTATTTTTCAGTGGGTGTAGTTACAAGGGCCCAGGCTAAGCAAGAGGAGAAGGCCTATAAGAAACTCAAGGTCCCCGATCAGAATTTGAATGAAAACAAACAAGCATTCCAGGACGATCAAATGTATGATCCCAAATTAGAGCATATAAGAGCCGACTCAGGTGTAATTACTAAGAGTCGTGGTTTGAATAGGGATGAAACTAAGGTAGTTAAGAGAAGAAATTTGCTGTATAGACAATTCACTCAGGAAAGTAAGTCCTCACTTCAACTTATTGTCCCGTGTAGTTTTAGAGAGAAGGTTCTGAAACTTGCTCATGAATCATTGATGGCCGGACATTTAGGCATTAAAAAGACATTGAATAGAATTCTGGCGGATTTCTGTTCGCCAGGTATTTGTGGTTATGCAACAAGGTTTTATAGGTCGTGTGATATTTGTCAGTGAACGATTCAGAAAAGGCGTGTAACCAGATCCGTTAGGAAAATTACCATTGATTGACACACCGTTTAAAAGAGTAGCAGTCGACATTGTCGGTCCGATTGAACCCCGGTCCGATAAGAAGTCGAGGTATATACTAACTATGATTGTAACCGTGGTAACCGGAAGCGGTAGCATTACCTAGTATTGAGACCGAGCGCATTGCAGAGACGTTAGTAGAGATGTTTAGTAAGGTTGGAGTGCCTGTTGAAATGCTAACTGATTGTGGGTCCCAATTTACTTCAGAGGCCATGAAGGATGTGTCAAGGTTACTGTCTCTCCAGCAAGTAACGGCCTCCTTATATCATCCCATGTGTAAGAGATTAATAGAACGGGTCCACGCTACTACGACCTCCTTATATCATCCCATGTGTAACGGATTAATAGAACGGGTCCACGCTACTTTTAAGCAAATGCTTCCTAGAATGAGCGGAGAAAGGCACAACGATTGGGATAGGTATCCTCCCGCATTATTATTTACCATTAGAGAGGTTCCACAGGAATCTCTAGGTTTCTCACCTTTTGAGCTATTGTGCGGACGTAACGTTCGTGGCTCCATGGCAATATTGAAAGAATGATGGTCTGAAGAGATAAGTATTATCTACCTATCAGTATGTGATTGACCTTAGAGAAAGGTTAGACCAGACATGCAAATTGGTAACCACGTTGCATAATCAATCATAGTTAGTATATACCTCGACTTCTTATCGGACCGGGGTTCAATCGGACCGACAATGTCGACTGCTACACTTTTAAACGGTGTGTCAATCAATGGTAATTTTCCTAACGGAACGGGTTACACGCCTTTTCTGAATCGTTCACTGACAAATGTCACAAGACCTACAAAACCTTGTTGCATAACCACAAATCCCTGGCCAACAGAACTCCGCCAGAATTCTATTCAAGGTCTTTTTAATGCCTAAATGTCTGGCCATCAATGATTCATGAGCTAGTTTCAGAACCTTCTCTCTAAAACTACACGGGACAATAAGTTGAAGTGAGGACTTACTTTCCTGAGTAAACTGTCTATACAGCAAATCTCTTCTCTTAACTACCTTAGTTTCATCCCTATTCAAACCACGACTCTTAGTAATTACACCTGAGTCGGCTCTGCGCCTTATATGCTCTAATTCGGGATCATACATTTGATCGTCCTGGAATGCTTGTTTGTTTTCACTCAGATTCTGATCGGGGACCTTAAGTTTCTTATAGGCCTTCTCCTCTTGCTTAGCCTGGGCCCTTGTAACTATACCCACTGAAAAATAGGGCATATCTGGTAACTTAGAATAATCTATGTTGCCAAGTATTAAGTCATACAAAGTGTGAACCATGCACAATGCCTCTGTTTGCCCCTTAAAAAGGCAGAATCTACATTAATGACTGCTAAAGGATGCCTTTGTGTAGTTTCATCTATCAGAGTCACTGTTGACTCTTTACCAGTCAACTGATCCTGTGAAACCAAGTTTCTTCTCACAACCACCCCGGTACAACCAGTATCCCTGAAGACTACAACTTTCTGACCGTCAACGGTACCTGTACCTGGGGCTGTTGGCAACCGTGACGTCAAAAAGTAGCAAACCCCTGCCTTGTCTTTCACATCTGAAAGAAAGGAATCATCTGCTTTACCCTGGTAAATAGACTCTACACCGTCACTGGACCCTTTTGTCACTTTACCTTACACAAATTAAACTGGTGGCCTCCCCTTGTTGCATTATCAAACTTATTTCCAACGTCTCTACCTTGACCGCGGTTATTTCCTCTACCATAACCTCGACCTCGGTAATTACCGCGGCCCCTGTTAAACGAATTATCTCCCTTAAATTGAATTGAGGATTACTAGTGTCCGCGCTAGAGACAGACACCAACCTCCCTTCGTCATCAACTACATGCGCGCTTGACGCTACTCTCCTTTCAGGATTGTTCCAACACTTTAGTTAGATGTGGTTTCCCACAAATCCTGCACTTAATTTCCGGCTTGTTGCCCGACCTACTTGGCTCGATCTTACTAAACCTTTGCTATCCCTGTTCTCGCGTTGACCTTTCGCTAAGTAACTAGATACGCCGCCCCGTGCTTCAGCAAACAAGTTGGCTTCTCTAGTCATCCCATCTTAATTCTTAAACGTCTTGGGTTTGAAGTGAACATACAGTTCTCTATTATATGATTCTGAAAATTGGTCACGTGCCATAAAATCGCATACCGCTTCGTACGTCTTTTCCACTTTCGCCATCGCTAACCATTTACTTAAATAACTATTAAGTGTACTGCTAAATGGAATAAAAGTTTCTTTGTTCTCGGGCCTACTATAACGAAATTTCTTATGAAATCCGCGTTCTGTCATATCAAAATTCTTTAATAACGCCTCTTTCAGTTTATCATGGCTGGCTGCCTTCTCATCTGATAACCTATCATATACATTCAAGGCCCATCCATTGCACTTAAATATGCGGCCCATGAAGTTGGATCCCATTATTCTCAAACCGGGACAAATAATGTCGATTTTGTCTTAGCTATCATCGAAGTAAGGTATCTTGGGACCGCGTGCATGTGCTGTACGGTCCTTAGATTTTGCCTGCTCCATATTAGCCTTTTGTAATTTAATCTTATGGGAAAGTTCTAATTTCTCTTTTTCTACCCCTGCCGTAACCTTTCCAGTTCTATTTCTTTATTGGCCTCAATCTGGGCCTTTCCGGCCTCTGCCTCTGCTTTGGTCTTCTCAGCCTCGGCCTCGAACTAGGACCTTCTCCTTCTCCTTCTCGACTTCAGCCCTAACCTTCTCAGCCTCTGCCTCGACTCTATAGTCTTCTCGTTCTCGGCCGCGACTCGACCTTCTTGGCCTCTTCCTTGGCTCTGGCCTTCTCAGCCTCGGCCTTGGCTTTCTGGGCCTCGAGTTCCGCAGCTCTAGCTGCCCACTGTATTTCTTGCTGCCTAGTTACCCATTCTCTTAATTCCTGTCCTTCATAACCTAACTTTTTCCCTAATTGTACAAGCTCTGCCATAACTATAAACCTAAAATCTCATGTCGAAATTTAAACAACTTAAATC
Organism: Anodontia alba; assembly: GCA_964016985.1. Taxonomy (NCBI): domain Eukaryota; kingdom Metazoa; phylum Mollusca; class Bivalvia; order Lucinida; family Lucinidae; genus Anodontia; species Anodontia alba. The sequence continues at coordinate 61,851,217 of OZ024830.1, read as the reverse complement.
AATTATAAAATTGTCCAACTAAAACGCTGGTCAGAATTTTAACGCATCCGCATTAAATTTAAGTCACACTTTTACTTAATACTGTCAGCGACATAACGGAACGGTGACGTTCGGAACTGACGTCTATCAGGAACCGAATATATATTATCTTTACAATGTAGTAACGCTACTAGTTGACGTCATGTAACAACGTCGTAAACATACTTATCAGCGTTACGTTAAATAACAATGTCACTGACTTAACACCACTTTACGTACAATGACGTTAATTAGATTAACTAACGTAAGTAGAGTATAACGTATTTATACTGACAACAAAACAACCTTAATAATCGACGTAATAATTGACGTAAGTTTTACCGTCGTATAAGACGTTACCCTCAACGTAATCTTACGTAAAGTGTCTTAACGTAAAAATGAGTCAGATCTGAGAAATCTGGCTATTGGTATTCAACCAAGGATTTGAGACAGTCAAAACAATTAGATAAATTGAGCATAACTTTAGAACCGTGAATGCTACCGTTTTGAAATTTCTTATATGGATTCATCATGAAAAAATAGCTGACACGTGTTTTTTTTTTCTTGACAGGATTATGCCCTTTTTCAGAGTTATGGCCCTTTGAAAAAATATGGATGCAAATTTGTCAGCAAAATATCTCAAAAACTATTAAAGCTAGAGCCTTGAAACTTGGTGAATAGACTGGTAGTGATGAGTAGACAACCTGATTAACTTTTAAAGAAATTTAAAAAAATACTTTTTGAGTTATGGCCCTTTGTAATTTTGGGCACTTTTACCTTGTCAGCAAAATATCTAAAAAACTTTTAGAGCTAGAGCCTTGAAACTTAGTAAATGGATTTGTAGTGATGAGTAAATGACCTGATTAACTTTTGAAGAAATTCTGAAAAATACTTCATGAGTTATGGCCCTTTGTAATTTTAGGCATTTTTACCTTGTCAGCAAAATATCTCAAAAACCGTTGGAGCTAGAGCCTTGAAACTTGATGAATAGACTGGTAGTGATGAGTAGACAACCTGATTAACTTTTGAAGAAAATTTGAAAACTACTTCTTGAGTTACGGCCCTTTGTGATTTTGGGCATTTTTACCTTGTCAGCAAAATATCTCAAAAACTGTTAGAGCTAGAGCCATGAAATTTGATGAATGGATTTGTAATGATGAGTAGACAACCTGATTAACTTTTGATTAAACTTTGAAAAATACTTACTGAGTTATGGCCCTTTGTTATTTTGGGCATTTTTTTTTTATCTTGTCAGCAAAATATTTCAAAAACTGTTAGAGCTAGAGTCTTGAAACTTAATGAATCGAATGGTAATGATGAGTAGATGACCTGATTAACTTTTTGTAAATTCTGAAAAATATTTCGTAAGTAATGGCCCTTTGTAAATTTGGGCATGTTTCCCTTGTCAGCAAAATATCTCAAAAACTATTGAAGCTGGAGCCTTGAAACTTGATGAATAGCTTGGTAGCGATGAGCATGCCCCCAGTTTTGCCCCCCATTTTGAATGAAATTGATGGGGCATATTATTTTGCCTTCATTTGTCCATCCGTTTGTTTGTCCGTTCGTCAAGCTTTTTTGTGCATGCCAAATCTTAAGAACCCTGCATGCTAGGGTTTTGAAATTTTATATTTAGGTTCCCAATGAAAAAATAGCGGATTCGTATTTTTTTTTCTTGTCTAGCATGTTTGTTTAGAGTTATGCCCCTTTGAAAAAAATCAGAATTAAATCTTGTGAGCAAGATATCTTGAAAAGTGTTTAAGCTGGGTTCTTGAAATTCGATGTAGTGAGTGGGAATGATGTGTAAATTACCTGATTATAATTTGAGAGAATTTCGTGAAAATATTTATAAAGTTACGGCCCTTTGCAGTTCTGCGCATTTTGACCTTGTCAGCAAGATGTCTCGAAAAGTACTTAAGCTAGAGTCTTGAAATATTATATGCTGATTGGGGATGATGTGGAGATTACCTGATTTTGTTTTTTTTAGCAAATTCCATGAAAAATTGACGTAGTTATGGCCCTTTGTAGTTCTAGGCATTTTGACCTTGTCAGCAAGATATCTCAAAAAGTATGTAAGCCAGAGCCGTGATATTTGGCTTACTGATTGGGATTGAGGAGGAGATCACTTGATTAAATTTTGAACCAATTATATGAAATGTTGGAGTTATGGCCCTTCGCAATTTCTGGCCATTTTATGTCGTTGCTTTATTGTGTATAGCATAAATTTAGAACCATGTATGCTAATGTTTTGAAAGTTCATATTTTGATTCCTCATGAAGAAATAGGTGACCCATATTTTTTTCTTATCCCAATAAATCCTATTTTAGAGTTATTTTCCTTTGATAAAATAGCATTGAAACCTCGTATATTTGTACTGTTGTTACCGTCATGGGCAAGCAGTGTTGGAGTCAAGCAGTGTTAGAGTCAGGCAGTTGGGGGCATAGTGTTTTACAAACACCAGCTCTAGTTGTTTATTTTATTTTATTTATTTATTTATTTTTTTATTTATTTTTTTTTTTTTTTTAAGCAGCAAGCGCATGGTGTGATTTAGTTTATACAAAATAAAATAATAATAATAATAAAAAACAACAACAACAACAACAACAACAACAACAACAAAAACAAACAAAAAAAAAAAAAAAAAAAAAAAAACAGCGCAGGATCGGAATAGCAAATGTAAAATGCGCGGTACCACAAGAATCGAGTAGGCCAGAAATTATGTTTACATACGCACGAGCATACAGACATGCACACACTCACATACATTCTTTTTATCTCTCTTTCTAAGTTCAATAGTTAAATGAATTATTTTAAGAATTGGTTGTAAAATTTGTATTATTCCGCCTGCATAATCACTGTTACAATGTCGGAAGAAAATTTATGAAGTTTTGTATATATATAATATTTTAAGTGTTCCGATTTCGTCTGATCAGGGCACCGAGTTTATAATAGTTGATCCAATTATTCTTCCTCTGATCATTATCCAGAAGTCGGAGGTGTTTGACATTCGTATTGTCAGTGACATTTAGGGTTGCGACATTTGTAACGTCATGTCCCTGATTGTCATTCTTACATTATTATCATTTGTGTATGTATAGAAATGGAGCTTGCACATTATGTTATGACGTTAAGCGGACGACGTTGCCGACGGTTAGCGAGTGCTCAGCGGCGACCGCGTCGACGTCATTAATAGGGATAGAGGTCACGGATGAGTCACGTCGACGTCAGTGATGGGCATGGCGTCGGATATTCAGCCGCGACGTCACTCACTATACGGTGACGTGCGTCATTGTAGAATAAGGGGTAGAATCTTAGCAGGCTTCATCATAGGTTATTATAGAACATGTCCTTAGTCTGTGTTTTGTTTGTTTTTAGTTGTGTCCTTCCAAGGACAGTTGACCTCAGTATGAGATGCAGTACTTAGATTCCAGTCTTGGGCGAGCCAAGACCGCCAAATAAGGATCTAATACGATGGTGTAAAGAGCCAGAACTTGGAACAATGAACAAAATGTTCAAGTGATTCCGAAATACAAGAAAGTTCTGTTTAGGCTGTAACTAAATAGATATGAAGATATGATAAACAAAATAATCAATAATTAAAAAAATGAAATCGGTCAATAATTAAAAGAATAATAAAACTTACCAAATAAAATAAAGGCGCCAAAGAAATATAAAAAAGGGAGGCAATCTCTTTACATTGGCACAGAGTTATCCTCATTTGGTTGGGTATATACCGAGTGTATTAAATTGATTAACAAAGCAAGGTTAATCAAGTAATATACCAGCATAGTTCCCCAACAGTGCCAACGTGAAGAGATTTGCGTCAAACTGAGTGTATAATGTTGTATTATGTTTTATATGTCTGTATTATCTTATGATTGTGTTGTAAACAGTATATGTAAAAAAAAAAAAAAAAAAAAAATGTAAAAATTCTAACTTCGTTAGATTTGTTTGTGTTGAGGTTTTACGGCCCAGTCAACCCAATGGGGTCATGTCGAGCCCAGCCAGTTTACCTAACCACACGTTTACTGGGCAGGCTTAGTCCTCTAAGCGGTTAACCAGTATTGTGCACATTCTTTCGCCAGAAACTGACAACTGCCCTTCTTGAATCAGTGGGAAAGGAGAGAATGACCGTAGAAAATATTTCATGATCAATCTCCACGAAAGAATGTTGCCGACCTCGGCGGGGGTTGAACTAACTTTGTTAGAGTCTTCTGTGTTGTGGTACAGTTGGGCAACGCCCAAACCGGTGCTTAATCAAATTGGAAGTCACCCTCGGTGCGTCTTGGTCGCCTAGGGCGTAACACCCCAGAGGGCACATGACGTTTATACAAAGTCGGCTCAACGTCCTGACGTTGCATCGACGTTGAGACGACGTTGTATTAACTTCATGTGCCCGCTGGGACTCGGCTAAAAATCAGTGAAAACGGTGATGCAACAGCGGATTTATTTTCCTGTATCTGAATCGGTGGTTTATGGTTTCAAATCAAAGCAGGTTTGAAAATAAATGTCCCTTGCCTTCTGAAAGATATTGTTTTTATAACTGTATTATCCATAAATTGATAAAAGAAAACCTTTTTATTAAGCCATGTAGTGTAACTAACGGATTTTGGTCGTACAGTGTCAGCAGCTTCTGATTTGAAATTTTTTTATCCTAATTAAAAACATTTTACTACTTTAATCATACAGTGTAAGTTTCAGCCATTAGTCTTAAATACATATTGAAAAAAAGAAGATTTTTCAACTAAAAACATTTTACTACTTTAATCATAAAGTGTAAGTTTCAGCCATTAGTCTTAAATACATATTGAAAAAAAAAAGAAAAAAAAAAAAAGAAAAAAAAAAAAAGATTTTTCAACTTCCCCACCCCATCCCTACAATTCTATAGAGACGTAAATTTGTCCTTGCCATAAAATGGTCAACCTTTGATCATCATTTGAACAAATTTGGTAGAGCTTGAGTCCTCAATGCTATATACCAAGATTCAGCCCCAAAACTTTCTTCGTTCTGGAGAAGATTTTCAAGAGTTTTTAGAAGATATGGACATGGCAGCCATCTTGTTCAATTGCGCTGAACCATTAGAACAAATTGGCAATACCCTTTCGACAGAAGGCCCATGTGAAAACTAGTGAAAATAGCTCAAGCAGTTTCAGAAAAGACATTTAAATTTTATACAATTTTATACATGTATATAGCCCAGTGGCAAGGGCAACAACTCTCAAGGGAGAAAAGTTTGCTTATAACTAAAATGTTTAACTACTAATTAATCACACATTGTAAGTTCCAGTCATTAGTCTTTAAAATGTTTGTTTGTCTGTGTTGAGGTTTTACGGCCCAGTTGACCCAATGGGGTCAGTTTACCTAACCACACATTTACTGGGCAGGAATAGTCCTATAAGCGGTTAACCAGTATTGTGCACATTCTTTCGCCAGAAACTGACAACTGCCCTTCTTGAATCAGTGGAAGGGGGAGAATGACCGTAGAAAATATTTCATGATCAATCTCCACGAAAGAATGTTGCCGACCTCGGCGGGGTTTGAACCCGCGACCTCCTGGTCTCCAGTCGGACGGCGCATCCAACTGAGCCACCGAGGCCAATGACTTTTCAACATTTTCTCCATAAAAATGCCTGGGGATGCAAATTTGACCTTGATGTAAACAAGAGGGCCAAGGGTCACCTGAGTGACAGCCACTGCAGATATGCAGATGTTATGCAACATTTTTTTCCAATCCTGTGATCGCAACTAATGAAAAGATCATCATTTAAGCAGTTCTTAATTTTGAATATATATGGCACGACAGTCAACGGAGTGTGATCATTTGAATAAACTCTCAATCACATTTCAACAGTAGGATCAATGTGAAATTTGGTGGCAAATGGCTAAGTGGTTTCTGAAGAATCATGATTTTATACATGTAAACAGCTCAGTGGCAGGGAAATATAATAAACATAAACAAGATGGCAGCCATCTTGGATTCTCAATCAGAATGATTTTAGCTACTGTTGATCTACGTCACCTCAATACTTCCAATGAACTTTGAGTCAATTGCCCTTTCGGTTCAGAAGAAAAAGATCAAAACAGATTTTCAAGATGGCCGCAATTTGGGATTTCCTATCGCAACGATTTGAGCTATTTTTATCTACAAGGCACCCCGATGCTTTCTACCAAGTTTCGAGTCAGTTGGCCTTTCAATTCAGAAGAAGAAGGGAAAACTAGATTTCCAAGATGGCCGCCATCTTGGATTTTCGATTGGACTGATTTTAGCTATTTTTATATCTACAAGTTATCCCATCCCGATGCTTCCTACCAATTTTCAAATCCACTGGCCCTTTGGTTCAGGAAAATAAATGAAAATCTTGGATTTCCGATCCAAACAATTTAAGCTATTTTAAATCTACAAGTTACCCCAATGCTTCCTACCAAGTTTCGAGTCAAATGGCCTTTCAGTTCAGGAGAAGAAGCGAAAAATAGATTTTCAAGATGGCTGTCATGGCGGCAATCTTGGACTTACGATTAGCACGATTTTAGCTATTTTTGATCTACAAGTCACCCAAATGCTTCCTACTAAATTTCGAATCAACTGGCCTTTCGGTGCAGGAGAAGAAGCGAAAAATAGATTTTCAAGATGACGGCCAGCTTGGATTTCCGATCCGAACGAATTTAGCTATTTTTGATCTACAAGTCACCCTGATGCTTCCTACTAAGTTTCGAGTCAACTGACTTGGGTTTAGGAGAAGAAGCAAAAAATAGATTCTCAAGACTTGGCGGCCATCTTGGATTTCCGATCAGCACGATTTTAGCTTTTTTTTGATCTACAAGTCACCCCAATGCTTCCTTCCAAGTTTCGAGTCAACTAGCCTTTCGGTTCAGGAGAAGCAAAAATAGAATTTCAAGATGGCTGCCATCCTGGTTTTCCGATCGGCATGATTTTAGCTATTTTTGATCTACAAGTCACCCCGATGCTTCCTAGCAAGTTTGGAGTCAATTGGCCTTTCGGTTCAGAAGCGAAAAATATTTTCAAGATGGCTGCCATGGTGGCCACCTTGGATTTCCGATCGGCACGATTTTAGCTATTTTTGATCTATAAGTCACCCTGATGCTTCCTAGCAAGTTTGGAGTCGATTGGCCTTTTGGTTCAGGAGAAGAAGCAAAAAATAGATTTTCAAGATGGCGGCCATCCTGGATTTCTGATCGGAACGATTTTAGCTATTTTTGATCTACAAGTCACCACAATGCTTCCTACCAAGTATCGAGTTAAATGGCCCAGGGTTGTAGGAGGAGTAGGCTTTTAAAGCAGTTGGTGAAGCTGCACGACGGACGACTTTGACCACAATAGCTCACCATGAACACTTTGTGCTCAGGTGATCTAAAAGGTCCACTTACAGTCCGCTTACAGTGATCATTGAACAAATTTGGTAGACCTACGAGTCCTCAATGCTATATACTAAGATTCAGCCCAAAAGCTTTCTTGGTTCTGGAGAACATGGAAAATGCAGCCATCTTGTTCAATTGTGCGGAACCATTAGAACAAATTGGCAATACCCCTTTGATAGAAGGTCCCATGTGAAGTTTGTTTGTGTTGAGGTTTTACGACCGAGTCAATCCAATAGGGTCATGTCAAGCGCGGTCAGTTTACCTAACCACACATTTACTGGGCAGGCTTAGTCCTCTAAGCGGGTAACCAGTATTGTGCACACTGACAACTGCCCTTCTTGAATCAGCGGAAGGGAGGTAATGACCATAGAAAATATTTCATGGTCAATCTCCATGAAAGAATGTTGCCGACCTCGGCTGGGGTTCAACCCGCGACCTCCTGGTCTCCAGTCGGACAGCGCATCCAACTAAGCCACCGAGGCCGGAAGGTCCCATGTGAAAGCTGGTGAAAATTTCTCAAACTGTTTCAGAGAAGAAGACATTTAAAATTTACACAATTTTATACATGTATATAGCCCAGTGGCAAGGGCAGATAACCCCCAGGGGACAAAATTTTAATTATAACTAAACTGTTTTACTATTTCAATCACACATTGTAAGTTTCAGCCATTAGTCTTTAATACATTCTGAGAAAATAACTTTTTAACATTCTCCCCATACAAATGTATAGGGACACAAATTTGACCTTGCTGTGAAAAGGTCAAAGGTCAACCCAGGGTGATCATTTGAACAAATATGGTAGATCTTGAGTCCATGATGCTTTATACCAAGATTCAGCCCCAATACTTTCTTGGTTCTCGAAGAAGATTTTTTGTGTTTTTACCATATATGGGCATAGCTGCCATCTCGATTGACCATTTATACTAATTTTAATTCCCCTTTAACAGAAGGACCCACATGAAGTTAAGAAAACTGGCCCAGGGGTTTCAGAGAAGAAGTCGTTCAAAGGTGTTTACGTAAGGATGGATGGACAATAGACGTCTGACAAATGAACGGGAATGCAAATTTGACCTTGCTGTAAAAAGGTCAAAGGTCAACCTAGGATCATAATGTGAACAAACTTGGTAGATCTCGAGTCCATGATGCTATATACCAAGATTCAGCCCCAAGAATTTCTTGATTCTGTAGAAGATGTTTTAGTGTTTTTACCATATACTGGCATGGCGGCCATTTTGATAAACAGACCGTGACCATTTGTATAAATTTTCAATCCCCCTTTAATAGAAGGCTCCACATGAAGTATGAAGAAAATTGGCCCAGGGGTTTTAGAAAAGGTCGTTAAAAGGTGTTTACGTAGGGACGGACGGACAATGGAGGACGGACAGCAAGTGATCACAATAGCTCATCCTGAACATTCGGCTCAGGTGAGCTAAAAAAGCCTTTGCTTCTGTGATCATACATTGCAAGTTTCAAATGTAAGTCTTAAATACATTTTGAGAAACTGACTTTTCAACACATTTCCCACACAAATGTATAGGGATGCAAATTTGACCTTGCCATAAAAGTCAAAGGTCAATCTAAGATCACCATTTGAACAAACTGTTCAGATCTTGAGTACCCGATGCTATAGACCAAAATTTAGCCTCAAAGTTATCATGGTTCTGGAGAAGAATATTTCAAAGCGCTTTTTACCATATGTGGGCATGGCGGCCATCTTGTCCAACTATGCAGAACCATTTGAACAAATTGTCAAATTTGAACACCTTCCACAAAAGGCCCAATGTGAAATTTGGTGACCTTTGACCTTGCCGTAAAAAGGTCAAATGTCAACCTAGGGTCATCATTGGAACAAACTTGGGAGACCTCAAGTCCTAGATGCTTTATACCAATATTCAGCCTTGAAGTTTTCTTGGAGAAGATTTTTAAGTGTTTTTTTTTACTATATGGGCATGGTGGCCATCTAGTTTAATGATGCAGAACCATTTGAACAAATTGACAATACCCTTTTGAAAGAAGGCTCAGTGTGAAATCTGGTGCAAGCTGGTCAAGATGTTTCAGAGTAGAAGACGTTTTAAGATTACAAGAGTTTATATATGTATGTAGCAAGGGCAGATAACCCAGGGGGACAAAATTTTGATTGTAACTAAAAAGGTTTGTAAGTTTCAGCCATTTGTCTTTCATACATTTTGAGAAACATAATTTTCAATATTTTCCCCATACAAATGTATACGGAGGAAAATTTGACTTGTTGTAAAAAGGTCAAAGGTCAACCTAGGATCACCATTTGAACAAACTTGGTAGACCTTCAGTTCCCAATGCTATATACCAAGATTCAGCCTCAAAGCTTTCATGATTCTGGAGAAGACGATTTAAAATTTTAAGTGTTATTACGCCATACAGGCACGGCAGCCATCTTGATTAACAGACTGTGACCATTTGTACAAATTTTCAATCCCCCTTCAACAGAATTAAGGCTCCACATGAAGTCTTAAGAAAATTGGCCAATGGGTCGCAGAGGACAAGTCGTTCAAAGATGTGGACAGATGGCAAATGATCAGAATAGCTCATCCTGAGCTTCAGCTCAGGTGAGCTTAAACAAGGGGATATGAGAAACAGTTCTGTGAAATCATTTTGAAACCAAGCCACTAGCCAAGGAGGAGATATTGTTTAATTTTTTTTTTCTATTTTTAGCTCTGGTGGCCATTTTGTTCAGCCCAGCGGAACTATTTTAGCAATTTTGGTAAAGGGCCATAAGAGGAACACTTTTGTGAAATTACTTTGAAATCAGGCCACAGGCCGCAGAGGAGGTCTTTCTATTTTTTTTCTATTTTTAGCTCTGGCCACCATTTTGTTCAGTCAAGCAGAACCATTTTAGCAATTCTGGTAGAGGGCCACTGGCGGAACACTTCTGTGCAAATACTTTGAAATCAGGCCATTGGCCAAGAACAAGATGTTTGAAACTCTGGCGGCCATCTTGTTCAATGGAGTGGAACCATTGCGGCCATCTTGGAATTCGGATCAACAAAATTTCCAGAAGTCATCCTGTTGCTACTGAGCAAGTTTAGGCTCAAAGCAACCAAAGGTTTGGGAAGAGATGTCGAAAATTGATTTTCATGATGGCAGTTGCGGCAGCCATTTTGGATTTTCTGTCGGCTCATTTAGCTTTTTTGTGTCTACTAGACACACTAACGCTCACCATCAAGTTTTGATGTCCCCCATAATTTGTGTAAAGATAAGGCCCCAGAGCTTATTTGCTTCTGGAGAAGAATATTTTTAAAGGTTTTACCATATATGGGCATGGCAGCCACCTTAGTCGATGGACCAAGACCATTTTAGCAATCTTTTGTTCTCCTGCCCCAAGGAGGCTCCACATGAAATTTGAGCAACACTGGCCTGTAGGCTTGAGAGGAGAAGTCATTAGAAATTATCAAGTTTTTTTTCACAGTGTGGGAAATGACTAGGTGCACAGTTTGTTACTATTTTTAGCTCCGCGTCAGGTGGGAGTTTTTAGAAGATCTTGATTTATACCCAATGGAATTTGTTCAAATAAAGTGCAGAGTACGCGGAAAATCAAGCTCTTTCTGGTGGTGTAAGCGCTATTCTGCAATCTGGTCCGATTCTCAAGAAAATTTGGAGAATGTTTTTTGTCAAAATTTATGTACATTGTCCCAGTGGCCCAGATTGACAGCAAAAACATTCTTCGAATGTTTTCGAGAATTAGACTAGATCACAGAATAGCGCTTACACCACCAGAGAGCTTGATTTTCCGCGTACCTGCGCTTTATTTGAACAAATTCCATTTGGTATGAATAGAGATATTCTAAAATATCCTACCTTATGCAGAGCTAAAAATAGTAACAAACTTTGTGTACCTAGTCATTTGGTCACGTGGATTCCCCACACAGTTCCATATAAATGTATGGGGCCTATACAAATGCGTACAGAAGCAAACTTCACCACGCCATAAAAAGGTCAAATGTCAATGTAGCAACATTTTAGTAGTTTTGGTAGACTTTTCCTATACCCGATTTAATTTGTGCAATGATTCAGCCTGAAGGCATCCACTGCTCTGGAGAAGATTTTGAAAGGTTTTTACCATATATGAGCATGGCGACCATCTTAGTCAATGGACCACAACCATTTTAGCAACCTTTCATTCCCCTGCCCAAAGGGAGGCTCCTTATGAAATTTGAGCAACATTGGCACAGAGGCTTCAGTCGTTTGAAATTCTGAACACTTTTCCCATACAAATGCATAGGTAAGCAAACTTGACCTCACTGTAAAAAGGTCAAATGTCAATGGTTGCAAGTTTTGTAGACCTCCTGTCCCTGATGATTTATGCAAAGATTCAGCCACAAGGCCTCCTTGAGAGGGTGGACAGAGGGGGGGATAAGGGAGGCGGGGACGGGATAAAGGGGGCGGGGATCGGGGATAAAGGGGGCGGGAGACGAGCGGGCGGGGAGCGGGGGAAGAGGGGCTGGGGTACGGAAATTTTGGGCTGGGTGTTTTACGAAAATTTGTTGTATTTTACTGACTTTACTCTATTTTTATGTACTTGAATGCAATAATTGGGTATCAGAAGTATCTAATAGACGTACAGAAGTAAATTCAGGTACATTAACAATGAATCCGGCGTTGATTTCACTTCACCGACAAGGAGTGTTCCGCTAAGCGTGGTTTACATTGACTTCGTTTACGTCCGATTTCGGTTTATCTCTAGTTGATTACTTCCCTTTGATTCCGAAAGTTCACAAAATAGCCGTTGTTTCGGTGGCAATCCACACTTTTAGAAATAATTATCCTTCTGCCGTAGAAAATCGTTTTATTTGCTCATAGTTGGATATGGACTTTTGCGCTGTCCAAAAAAAAAAAAAAAAAAAAAAAAAAAGAAAAGAAAAATAACAAAACAAAAATCTTCAAGATCAAACATGAATTTCCTGATAGGTGTTCCAAACACGGAATATACACGTTGCCCGGTGGGGTAGTTGGGTGAGGCAAAGGTGTCGTACGTCACCGGGCGTCCAACTGATGTTTGCTTACAGTTGGGCAAGGCCTGCTATCCTTGCAGAAGGTAAAGGTAGAGGGAGAATGTTTTTATTTCTTCTGTTTCTTCACTTTCATTCATTTTCCTTTCTCCACTGTCCCTCTCTTTTATCTCCTCTACTGTCTCCTATCTCTTTTCTCCCTTTTTCTGGAAGACGACACAAAATGACCCACAAGTGTTGACGTGTCGTTAAACCCCAACTCAATCAAATCAATCACACGTTGCCCGGTGACAAAACAGGCACCATTCATAGGCTTATGGACCAACAGACATTCCGTGTCCGTGATCGTGAATAGTCTGTATTAATTGCTGCTAATTGGTCCGTGAGCAGTGCGTGGTCCGTGAATAGTCCATAATTAGTCCGTAAATGGTGCATCGTACATCGGTCCGCAATCAAATCGTCTGTGAAAAGTCCTTGGTCCGTGAATGGTCAGTTATGGTCCGAAAATTGGTCCGTAAATGGTCCGTAGCAGCAATAACATGGTCAGTTAATTGAAAACTACAAAATAACTAAATGATAAATCATAATTTTAATTGATTGCCTCTTATGACCTGTAATCTAAACACTTGATTTTTTTTTATTTTTTTTTTGGATAATTTGACTTATCGTACTGAATGTGTGATATTTTGTCACCTTGGATGAAACCGTTTTTGGCGTTTTGAATATGTGAACATAAAGCAAGAATCCGGCATGCGGCAGATACAAAACAGTGGAATTCCGGTCACTTTAAGCAAAGTGAATAAGTGAACTCAGGAACTGATACAGTCAAATCCACATCTAACCACCAACACCAAAGGTAAAGACAGACAAATACAATTAAGCAGCCACAAAATGAACAGATGGCAAGCAGAGCTGGCAACTTTTTTCCCAAAATGGTGGCAACTCTGTTACCCAGACTTATAAACTGAATTATCTTCTTAAACATACATATATAATTGTTAAAAGTAAAACATTAGAAAGTGAAACACTACATAACATTTAACAAAAAGTACCACAATAAAAGTACCGCCTCGGAATGATCAGTAATGGATTACTCGGGGGCGCGCGTGTATCTGTGTGTGTGTGTGTGGGGGGGGGGGGGGGGGGGGGGGCTTAAGCTATCTTTTACAGGATCCCAACCCTCGCTCTCAGCTTCAATAGGGGTAAAAATGTAAACATATATATATTTGTTCGGTCCGTTTGGAGGTCTTCTAACTTTGAAGGGTCCGAGGTATTGATGGGTCCGAGCTATAATGAAGCACAACTGATAATAAACTGTTATGTTTTGATTCTCAAATCCTTTGATAAGATGATCTTTAATTTTAGAGACAGTATAGGTTATGCCACTAGGATCAATTCCATTGAGGATGCTGACCATATTTGCAATGGTGTAAAACCACAGTCATTTGTATTCGTTTGTACAGAGCATTTAAAGTGTCTAACAAAGATTTTCGGCATAGGGCCAAACATCTTGTTTGCAATCGCCATTTCAGCGGCAATTGAAATGTTAGTACCGCCTGCACTATCAAACAAGTTGACAACATCATCGTCGCAGTTAAAGGGGCTCTTACACGGTATAAGAAATTTACATTGGTTTCTGCCCACGCTTGGAATTGGATGAAATTCTGCACAATGGTTGCCTAGAGTATAACACTGATGATTATGCGGCATTGGCTTTTAAATGTAGTTCCATTGTAAATTTATGGTGTTTTGTACGCGGCCACTACCAAATCAGGTGGTGCCCTAATATTAACCTTCGTACAGTAAACAGGATTTCATTTTCCAAATGCTGGAATGTTTTACTAATTAAGGCCATCATTAGTACATGTTTTGATACTATGGATAGCTTCATGTACTTAGCAATAGTGTTGGAGCAATAACGTAAGTTGAATGGTAGCCCCAGATTTCAGCTGCAGGTTATGTATTCATCCAGATATTATCTGCAATTTTACCATGTTCCGATTCTTGTCAAGACACCATTTCAGCATAAAAAATTTCCATATGTATTAGGAATAAACACATGAAATTTCATAAAAATTGAAGACCAGTAACATGTTTGAACAGCCTGAATACATATAGTCCTGAGTCGGCAAAATATGAAATTACCCAATACTCATGTATAAGTAGTATCATGTAAAGTCAACTTACCAATAGCTTTCAATTTGGATTACCATGATATAGTATGATTTGTATAAGAAGTTGATACCATAATTGTACATATTCATTTATAACCAGTTGACTGAATTGCACCTTGTTGAACACCATGTCCAAAAAAAAAAAAAAAAAAAAAAAAAAAACTTTTCGTTTACATGATCTGGACCATGCAGACACGAAGTCTAGTCCTCTGTATCTGTATATATAGGATTCCACTTCAATACTTGACTGTGGAAGTATTTATCAGATGATAAAACGCAGATAACAGTCTTGTAACTGATGAGGATGATTATGAAACCTGGGTCTAGCTTTATAGTTACTCGTTCTGACAGATAGGCATGGTGGGCACAACTTGCTTACCAAGTAATGAATTCTATCCTAGGACATCTGATTAAAATCTTCAGGGTCCATATCTGCTGATTTCAACATTCAGAATTGTCAATCTTCAATGGATTTATGAGTTTGGATGAATGCTTTGGTACTACAACCTTACTAGTTTAGATCTAACTATTTATTGGTTCTGAAAAACAAAACCAGTATTTCTTTTAAACGGCTAACCGCATTCATTTTTTAACTGATACACTTCATGTGTATTTAGATTTATGTTGAATTCCTTTTTACACAGTAAATACAACACAATATAATAAGACTTCTTGTCCGATAAACACCTATAAACTTTGGTGTAAACTGGATAAATGCCTCAAAAATACAATGTGACTACTAATCACTTTAAGTAAATACAACAATGTGGACTTCTTGTCCAAAAATCAACTATAAACTTTGGTGTAAACTGGATAAATGCCTCAAAAATAGCAGAGTAACAAAAAGAATTGATATAAACAGGCAATACTGTGACTACTTGTTCACGCTTAGTAAATACAAAAAAGCACAATATTGTCAAAACCACAGCAGAAGATTTCACAGCTGGTACAAAACACACATGAAGACACTCAATATTGGAAAAAAAAACAAAACACTACAGCTTAAATACAATTAGTAATGAACAACTTAAGTCTGTGTCACATGGACACATGCAAGCTTAGTACTGTTTCTTTAGCTATGCACTTGCTGACCAAATACTTTAGTACTCTTTCTAAAATGAAAGAATAACTTTTCAGAAATATGATCAGCGAAGAACAACAAAGAAAGTAAGAGCAGTTGGTATTAAGAAGAATGAAATTATATTCAGCTAAAATATTCAATGGAAGAAAGAATTTAAGTATAAGAACTAAAACAAAACTTGAATACTAAAAACCTCCTTTCAAAATGTATTACAACACAAAAAACAGAGACAAGGTGAAAATAGAATTAATTAAATACCATAGAAATGAATGAAAACTGTTAAAAAACTCAATACATCCTTTGGATTCACATTAAGACCACACAAGTTAGCTGTTTTAAACTCCTTTATTAATTAACATATGGCGGAGTTTCAAACTAGTATGGAAGTCCTTAGGCAAATGACTTAAAATATGAATGTCATACAACCTTTGGAAAAATCTTAAAGCTTTAATATGAAGAACTACAGAACACCAGTTTGTTGTTTAAGTCAAACTATGTGCACTAGAATAGAACTTATGCAGAACAGAAACAATTTCATATATGCTTACTGTAAGGAAGAAAGGATAGATCTGCTTTTCTGATAGCAAAAGTTAAGACCACATAAACAGTATTCTGTGCTGCTGTCATCAAAGATAACTGTTGAAACAAAGAGAAAAACTCCAGTGTCAGTGTCAATTCGATCGCAGGAAATACCGATTGAAGTGACACATTTGAACATGTTACAGGTCCAGTGTTTATAATTTCAAAATACAATATAGGCTTGCAAGCAAGCTATAGATATATCAGAAGTTAAGTCTATAGGTATTATTTTCTTTTCAAGCATTTTTAGTTTGGTTAGAGTTCAACAGTCCAGAAGCAAATCTCCAAAAATCTGTTGATGGGGATGCAAATCTTTCTTCAAAACAAACAAACAAACAAACAAGCAACAACTACTTGCAATAGTACGTTTGCACATCTTCTTAATATGACAATGGAGATTATGGATCTCCCTGTTTTATGCCTATTTTTGTAATGGTGGGAATGGATACCCCTGTTTTATACCTATTTTAGTTTTATGCCTTTTGCGAAGTAATTATACAAAATGCTCAGTGATTTGCTGACATGAATTAAAGGGTAAGATTTTGTTAAGTCTAATTTGTTAATTAGAATTTCTTTAGATTTAATTTGTTATGCTGTCTACATTTGTAATAGTTGGTTAGTCAGAGTCCATATAAATAGAAGGTAAGTAATAGAAAGTCATGAAAATTTAATGGGTAGCTCAAGATATATTCATTCCGAGTTGTCTAAACTCTTTTTGATTTGTTAAGTGTTAGAAGTGTTTGATAACACTGCCTTTCTCTACTGTTTTTTATCAATGTAACAAAATAGTCAATTTTGTAAAAATCGACCTGTATCCATTCAAGGCCTAAAATGACAATGTTACCGGTTTTGACTTTTTATGAAATTTGGCACAGCTATAGAGGATATATGTAGCAAATTTTCCTGGTAGTATGAAATCTTGACAAAGACTATAACATATTAATTTTGAAAGTTTAATTTTGATATTTTTTTCATTTTTTGGTAAAAAATTCAGATTTTTTATAATCAATTTATCAGAAAATGTTAACTTTAAATATAAATGTTTTGTGGTACCAATAGAATTACTATGGTGTTCACCATTCAGCACAGTGCAAAAATCTTAAAACTAAATTAAACTTAAGATGTATGACATACTTATTTGGAGACAGGTATCAGCTCATGGGGGGAGTGAGTCAAGGTTGTGTCCTGAGTCCAGCTTTTTATTATATAATTTAATAAGCATATTTTCATAGGTTGCATATGCCTAATTATTATACAAAGTTTCAGAAAAATCCATGCGTGGGCAGAAATGAAAGATGCCCTTTCGAGAAACAAATCCAGTGCAGACCTACATCATTAGAATGGGTATCAAAAATCTGTACTATTGGATTACTTCAACGTACATGTAAATATCTATGCCAATGTAAAGTCACGTTATCCATAAGGTCACATTATTCCGATTTTGATACTACTTCTAGTTTTTCATATATCATAAGTGGCATTCGTAATTTAAATGATGGTCCGTGCTTTGTCAAGTCCGTCAATAATAGGGTCCGTGGTTTGTCAAGTCCGTGAATTGTAGGTCAGTATCCATGAATAATTTGTCTTATTTTGTCATGCAGTCTGTGTATTGTCAATAGGTCGGTAAGTCCATGAGTCCGTGTCCGAGAGTGGTCCGTGTTTTGTCAACCACCACACACGTTCGACATTTAACTCAACTTTTGAGAAAACCACGAAAAAGATTATTGTTCTCACGGACCCCTAAGTGTTGGATCATGCTTATCAAAATATATGAAAAGATGCAGTTTTACATGGTATTCTCGAGTTTTGATTTCAGCAATTAATACGACTGTTTTTGTGCCAATGTGGATTAGTTAAGGCCCGGACCTAGGCCCACCACATTTTGTTCTTGACCAGTTTAGGACCGGACCACCTTGTGATACCTGTTTTCCATGGCTCATATGCAGGCCCTTACGCAGACTTTTGAAATGGAGGGTGCAAATCTTTAGCTATTCTGTAAAGGGGGTGCAAATGCTAAGGAAATCCGATTTTGGGGCAAAAGTTAGGTGTGTAGTTTGGGGTCAAAATCTGCATTAATGTATATTGCATAGTCATGTTTGAATTTAATTATAGCGTTGGGGATATTAGAAATTCGGATTTAGGGGAGGGAATAATTTGCTCGGGGGAGGGAAGTGGGGGAAAGGGGGGAGGGAAGTGGTGGTAAGGGGGGAGGGAAGTGGGGAATGCCTACCCCCCTGTCCACCCCCTCCTCCTTGGTTCTGGAGATTTTTGTTAAAGGTTTTCACCATACATGGGCATGGATCCATGTCGGTCAACGGACCGCAAGCAGTTAAGAAATCTTTCTGTCCCCCAGTCTAAGGAGGCTCCACATGAAATTTGAGCAAAATTGGCTCAGTGGCTTCAGAGAAAAATTGTTTGAAAATGTTAACAGACAGACAACAGACAAAAAGTGATCACATTTAATAATATTATGTTGCAGTCAGAGCTCCAAATAAGATGGTCTTTGAGGTGATTGAAGATACCTGGGTGCCACGAGATTTGGGGAAAAATAAATCATCTGAATACTGTCTTTATGCAGGTTCTGTGCAAATCTTCAGAATCTAGTTAAATTTTGTATGTGAAATTTTGCAAAAGGAAATGACATGATTGATAAAAATTAACCTGGGTAAAAGAGCTCTTAGATTTTGTTAAGTACTGCCTGATTACAACTTCCTGCCAAACTGGGCTTTGGTCAGTTTAATCCACACTTATCAAACTTCTTTTATGATGTTGAGCGTTTGGCATACCCAACTTCCTTGAGTAATTATGTCACATGTTTGAGAAGAATCATATTTAAGATGGGCCGAAATTCTGTATCTTCAGGGAACTGCCTCTGTGACTCAGTTGCCTGGTAGTGTAAAAAATCTAAATCCAATCCAACGGATCTTCAGTCTATCACTGGTATTCATACATGCTGCATCAAGAATTTAGGGTCAGCTGCATCAAGAATCTAGGGTCAGCTTTCTCCGAACTGGAGATAGCTTAATTTGTGAACTTGGATTTGTGCTAGGACTTTGCCAGGAATTGAGGACTTAAGATAATATATTTTGGACATTCAAACTGAGGGAAGTAGATTATTTAGTTATTTGGAACTCAGCATTTATTTTAAGTTAGAACTTTGAGGCAGATTTGCATGAGAAAAGGGACTAGCTAAACTGACCACTAAATAATAATATTTAGGGAAGTGACTTAACCCTTAAAGCGCCAATCACAACAATTGTCGTCTGCCTTGTCTTCTGCCCGTTACTTAAAAGTCATTGTTGCAAACAGTTTGGACCCAGATCAGTCTGATCTGGGTCCACACTGTTTGCCTATATGCAAAATGTAAGTTTGAAAAGTTTGCAAGGAGATGCAGCAGACGACATAAGCAGACGACATTTTCAGATGCAGATTTTCTTGGCGCTTTAAAGGTTAATATTGAGAAACTGTTTTGTTAGATTTTGACAGAAGATTTATTTTGGAAAGATTTAGACAGAAGATTTATTTAGGAAAGAACTGTCATTTACGTTACTTACATGACATTTTATTTGTGATATCTGGCATAAACATTTAGAATAATTCTGGGTAAATTTGAGAAATTCTACAACTGTGTTTAGAAGTTTATTAGAAGTTAGGAAGTTTACGTGTCTGATTAAAGTTTTAATCTAATCAGACTGGACCCCATAACTGGGAATGAGGAAACAGTAACAGGATACAGCTGGAGCTAATTCCCCAAACTTTGCAAAGGCCGTATATTGTCACAAGCGGTGTGTGCGGGGCTGAGGCAACTGTAGTAGTCATCATATCAGGCTCAGGTCAAAGGCAACGACAGGAGCCAAGCGATAGCTATTACAGCAGTGACAGCAGCAACTGATACAGCAGCTGGACAATAGTCAGTCATACAGACAGCACCTTCCCACGAAGCAGAACAGTTCAGCCAAATGAGAAGGCAGCGGCCAGTATCCCTCTCTTTCTACAATGACTATGCCCCAGAGGCATCCCACAGACTCCCAGACCCTTCCATCCTTCCCCATTCTCTCCTGGTTGCAAATACTACACGCAGTAAGTGGAAACAAGAATTCCGCGGAAGGCGTCATCGCACCTGCTGGCGCAAAAGTCACAGGAGCCACAATCAGAATGTGGTTATTAAATAAGTTTATTTCATTCTTAGCAGTGCTTACTTGGAAAACTGGGTTGAAAAAAATGTAGACAAAGTGCCTAGTGGGGCACATATATTCCAGACTAGTCCCATTCCCTCTAATGGCTATATCTTCAGCACTGACTTTTCGTATCATACAGCCCAATGATAATGGAACGTTGACGTAAAATGTGTAAAAGTCACTGGAGCATGAAATATAGGTCAAGGTCACGGGTTAAGGTACCTGCTAATTCAGTACATCAAGGAGAAGCACAATGCAAGGTATGTGGTTGTAGGCCTTATAGTTGAGGAGTTATCAAACATCAACGTAAAATGTGTCAAATATAGATCAAGGTCACTGGGTCAAGATACCTGCCAAGCCAGGGCAATGAGGTGAAGCACTATGCAAGGTTTAGTGGTTGTAGGTCTTATATTTGAGGAGATACCGAACATCAATATAAAATGTGTCAAAGTCACTGGAGTGCACAATATAGGTCAAGGTCACCAGGTCAAGGTACCTGTCGAGTCAGTACATCGAGAAGAAGTGCTATATAAGGTTTGGTGGTTGAAGGCCTTACAGTTGAGGACATATGGAAGGGTGACGTAAAAGTCAATGGAGCGTGAAATATAGATCAAGGTCACCCAGTCAAGGTACCTGCAGAGTCCGCACATTGAGGAAGCACTATGCAAGGTTTGATGGTTGTAGGCCTTATAGTTGAGGAGATATTGAACGTTGACGTAAAATGTGTAAAAGGCACTGGAGCGCAAAATATAGGTCAAGGTCACCGGGTCAAGATACCTGCCAAGTCAGTACATATAGGAGAAGCACTATGCAAGGTTTGGTGGCTAGAGGTCTTACAGTTGAGGAGATCTGGAACGTTGATGTAAATTATGTAAAAGTCACTGCAGCCAAAATATAGGTCAAGGTCACCAGGTCAAGGTATCTGCTAAGTCAGTACATTGAGGAGAAGCACTTTGCAAGGTTTGATGGTTGTAGGCCTTATAGTTGAGGGGATATCGAACGTCGACACAAAATATGTCAAAGTCACTGGAATGCAAAATATAGGTCAAGGTCACCGGGTCAAGGTACCTGTCAAGTCTGTACATCTAGAAGAAGCACTATGCAAGGTTTGGTAGTTGTACGTCTTATAGTTGAGAAGATCTGGAACTTCAACGTAAATTGTGTCAAAGTCAATGGAGTGCAAAATATAGGTCAAGGTCACTGGGTCAACATATCTGCCAAGTCAGGAGGTCAGGGAGATGTGTCATGCAAGGAATGATGGTTGTTGTAGAAATGTAGTTGATTAGAATACTAACTTTGACGTAAATGTCGAACTTCGACATAACAGAACTGTTAAGAGACAGACGGACGGACGAACGGACAGACGAATGGAAAAGCGGGCACCTATGTCGCAAAGTCAGGAGGTCAGGGAGATATTTCATACAAGGTTTGATGGTTGTTTAGTCTTGTAGTTGATTAGAATACTAACTTTGACATAAATGTCGAACTTCGACATAACAGAACTGTTAAGAGACGGACAGACCAACAGACAGACGAATGGAAAAGTGGGCACCTATGTCGCAAAGTCGGGAGGTCAGGGAGATGTTTCATGTAAGGTTTGATGGTTGTTTAGTCTTGTAGTTGATTAAAATACTAACTTTGTCATAAATGTCGAACTTCGACATAAATGTTGACAGACGAACGGACGAATGGACAGACATACGGAAAAGCGGACGCCTATGTTGCAAAGTCAGGAGGTCAGGGAGATGTTTCATGCAAGGTTTGATGGTTGTTTAGTCTTGTAGTTGATTAGAATACTAACCTTGACATAAATGTCGAACGTCGACATAAATGTTGACAGACGGACGGACGGACTGACTGACGGGTGGACGGACTGACAGAAAATCAGACACCTATATCACACCCTGCTACAAGCAGGTGCAATAAAAAATTAAAAAGTCCAACCTAAAACATTTTTTTTTTTTTAATCAATAAAATGCATGAATTCAGTAAAAGGTGTACATATAATGACATGTGAAATGTAAATGTACAAGCTCTTGAGGACATACATGTTTCTTACATTCTATTACACAAACAAAATGACTGGACACAAAATAACATGCAATACCTCCTATTCTTGATCCCTGATGATAGCAAATATCATTTCCATTCTGCAAATAACAGTCTGTGTACTGTATTTACCCATAAATCCTTACCATATGTGTGCTAAACTTTGAAAAACCACAATAGTAGCAGAGTGTAGACTCTGATCAAAAGTCCCAATGTGCCATGTCCAATCTGGACAGAATAGTTACTAGGCTTTCAACATCTTTCAGGAGGTCGTTTTTTGCTTGGCACTTTACAAAAAAGAAGTAAATTTGCAAACTTTTATGATTTAATGGCAAAACTATTTGTCTTAACTACCTATGTACAAAAAGTTTTATTCTAGTCTTAGGTTTTTGAAAAATGGAATATTTTCCTTTTTTCCAATAGTAAAAATGTTTGCAAATTATGCAGAAATTGGTAAGGTGGCAGATTTTCAACAAGTTTCACTTGTTCAATTGTTCTGAAATTTTCACAATATTGTTGTGTGAAACATCAATAATTCAATTTCATCAAAGAAAAGTAAAAACTATTTTCTAAGACAAAAATTCCAAAAAAATCACTTTACTATATAAAGAAATTGCATAGGTCAGATAAATTTTTGGCTGTAAATTTAATTTTAGGGTATATTTGAGAATAAAACACAGAAACAGGAAAGCCAAATAGTTCCTGATAAGACATGATCAATTAGAACAAAATATTGTCATTTAAAATAAAAGGCGAAGCTAAAAACGTCTTTCCGAGTGATGTAAAAAAAAACAGTTGGGTAAATACTGCATCTACAGTCTTCACAGCCTTCACTGTAACAATACTTGAACTTTGTAAAATCTAAATAGTCTTTACTGTTCACAAATACTACAATACTCTTGCACTGTTACCTTTCTTCAATTTACTCTAACTGAAATACCATACAATTTCCCAACTATTACAATTTACCATAACCCAACTATTAGGATAACTAAACTCCTTAAAGTGCCAATCACAACTGCAGCAGTTAACATTCTGAATTATTTTTATTTTCAGAGAAAATAAGATGACATTTCATGTGAATCCTCTATCTAGCAGATAATTCACATGAAATGTCATTTTCTCTGAAAATAATAATAAAAACAAGAGACTCATAGGCCTCAATTTGCTCACTTGAGCAAAACAGCTATTGCATATCTGCAGATGCCATGCAACATTCTTCCAGATTTTGTTTGTTTGTTTTGAGGTTTTACGGCCCAGTCAACCCAATGGGGTCATGTCGAGCGTGGTCAGTTTACCTAACCACACGTTTACTGGGCAGGCTTAGTCCTCTAAGCGGTTAACCAGTACTGTGCACATTCTTTCGCCAGAAACTGACAACTGCCCTTCTTGAATCAGCGGAAGGGAGAGAATGACCGTAGAAAATATTTCACGATCAATCTCCACGAAAGAATGTTGCCGACCTCGGCAGGGGTCGAACCCATGACCTCCTGGTCTCCAGTTGGACGGCGCATCCAACTGAGCCACCGAGGCCGGTACATTCTTCCAGAAATGCCACGGCAAATAGGGCAAAATTTTAAAGGGAACGCAATATAAGTTGTAAGTATATCTTGGAGTAAAGTGCTTAACAAGCCATTTATTTTGATGCAAGAGTTTTCAAAATTGGCCTATAAATAAAAGTTATGGTGGTTTGAATATATTTAAAATGGCTGTCATGAATGCCGCCACATTGTAGGCTTTGTGACTTCACACAGCCCAAGTTAAATATGCAAAACCAAATTATAAAGGTTTTTTAAGAATAATTTTGCTACAAATTTTTTATAATCTTTTAATTCTAGTGACAAGCAATCATTTCCCCCAAAATAAACCAGCTTTATGAGAAAACTACCTTTATTAAACAAATTTTAATTTTTATGAAACTTCATTAAATATTCAAAATGGCAGCGCCCATTCCATCAATGTTAAAATATTCAATTGTCTATAACTTACTTAATTTTCCACCGATTTCATCAAATTTGTGTCAAACTTCATTGTTTGCAAAGTTCTTTACTTTTAAGCACAATACCTTTTAAAGTTGCGTTCCCCTTTAACTATGCCCTAAAAGATCACAGGACGTCCCAGGATCATCACTTGAACAAACTTGGTTAACTTCAAGTCCCCAATGCTATATACCAAGATTCAGCCTCAGAGCTCTCTTAGTTCTGGAGAGGAAGATTTTTTAAGTGTTTATTTTTTTTTTACCATGTAGTCCATGGCAGCCATCTTGTTCAATGATGCGAACCTTTAAACAAGTTGTCAATACCGCTTTGACAGAAGGCCCCAAGTGAAATTTGGTGAAAACTGGTCTGACAAGCAGTTTCAGAGAAGACATTTAAAGATTACACATTCTATATATGTTTATAGCCCTGGGGCAAGGGCAGATAACCCCCATGGGACAAAATTTTCATTGGAAATAAAACGCTTCACTGCTTTAATCATACATTGTAACTTTCAGCCATTAGCCTTCCATAAATTTTGAGAAAATGATATTTCAACATTGTCCCAATACAAATGTATGGGGCTGCAAATTTGACCTTGCCATAAAAAGGTCTAGGATCATCCTAGGATCACTTGATAGACCTCAAACAACTCAAAAGCTTTCTTGGTTCTGGAGCTTTCTTGGATATCATATGGAAATGGTGTCCATCTTGTTCAATGGTGCGGAACCATCTGAACAAATTGTGAATACCCCTTCAACAGAAGGCCCAACGTGAAATTCAGTGAAAATTGGTTAAGTGGTTTCAGAGAAGACGTTTAACTAATGGATGGATGAACAAACACACACCCAATTTAAGGTCATAAGCTACGTCATGACAATAAAATACTCTAAGTATGATAGCAATCCATCTTATAGTATTCAAGATATGAAATGAAATCACTGGACCATGACTGTCATCCCAAACCCACATTCCGTCGCCCCCTGATCCCCACCTACATCCAGCAGGGTCTGAAATATTACTGCTAGACTCAAGGCAATCAATCACATTTGATATATCAACTTTCTAACAAAGTCATAAAATATAATACTCCAAGCCTTTTAAAAATTGCCAAAGTTCTGTGATCTTGACCTTGAGGTCACGGGCAGGGGTGGGGGATAGTCGTAAAATAAAACTTTGTACCAATATCTATCATTATACCAAATATAAACCAAAGCTTTCTATGGTTTGGAAATAAAAGCTTTAATGCAAACCTTTGACTAAGGGACGACCAAATGAAAGAAGTAAGAGACAAATGGAGAGACTAAAACTATATACACCTTCACATACTTTGTATGTATGCCATATACTTTGAATGAGTAAAATTATATAATTTTATACATTTATATAGCCAAGAGGCAAGGGCATATAACCCCCGGGGGACAAAATTTTGATTGTAATTACCAAGTTTTACTCCCTAAATCATATATTGTAAGTTTCAACCATGAGTCTTTTAATACTTTTTGAGAAAATGATTTTTCAACATTTTCCCCATATGAATGTATGAGGACGCAAATCTGACCTTGACATAAAAAGGTTGCTACCCCCTTTTTAACTCATAGAAAAAGCTATGACATTTGTCATGATCTACAGACCCATGTGCAAGATTGATACTTAGTTCATAATCTCATCTGACAGGCCCTAAAAACGTATCTAATAAAAAACAAGAGCTGTCAGCAGACAGCATAGCTCGTCTGGAATTGGGGGGATACTGGAGTGTCAGGGTGCTCTTTAGGACCAGTCTGACCTGGGTCTGCACTGTTTGCTTAGGCCTATCTGTCCCAATACTTACACTCATTACAGTCAATATAAATGTTATGGCATTTTAGCTCTTGATAGGATTTCTTGTGCTATGGTTTTGTCATTTGTTGTCATGAATTTGAAATTATCAGGGATCAATTATAGAATTTGTAAGTCTGTGACCTTGACCTTGAGGTCACAGGCATGAGTGGGAGTGATGAAGAATAAAACTTTGGACCTGTATCTATTATCATTCCGAATATGAACCAAATCTATCATATGGTTTGGAAAATCTGAGCTCCTAAAACACTTTAATATAAAATGTCAAAGTTCTTAACTTTGACCTTGATGCCATGGGCAATGGCAGTGAGCATTGCTGAATAAAACTGGACATGTATTTATCATCATGTTAAATATGAACAAAATCCATCATATGGTTTGGAAAATTTGAGCTCTTAAAAATCTTCTTAAGTCTGTGACCTTGACCTTGACCTTGAGGTCATAGGCATGGGCAGGGTATTGCTGAATAAAACTTTGGAGCTATATCTATCATCATATCAAATATGAATACAAGAGGACCATGATGGTCCTATATCGCTCACCTGAGCAAACAGATTTGCATACTTAATGTTGAAGTTTCAGCCAAGCACTGCTCTAAGATTTATGTATAAATTTTATAACCATGACGAATCACGACAGCTTGAACAAACTTGGTAGAGGGTAACCAAAGGAACATTCCTGCCAAGTTAAACTGAAATCGGTTCAGTGGTTTCTGACAAGAAGATTTTTAAAGTTTTCTATTTAAATATAGAGGGAAAATAAGCCCCACCCCCTAGCAGGCATGTTTTTTGACAAATCAGGATTGCTTGAACATTCTTGGTAGAGGGTCACCAAAGCATTATTGAAATTGGTCAGGAGGTATTTGACAAGAAGCATTTTAAAGTTTTTTATAGATATATACCGAAAATAAGCCCCGCCCCCTGGAGGCCATGTTTTTTGATGTATCATGAAGGCTTGAACCATCCTGGTAGAGGGTCACAAAAGCAACATTCTTGCCAAGCTACACTGAGCCCAGTCCAACGGTTTCTTACGAGAAGATTTTTAAAGTTTTTTATATAGACATATAGGGAAAAATAAGCCCTGCCCCCTAGCGGCCATGTTTTTTGATGATCATGACAGCTTGAACAACCTTGGTAGAGGGTCACCAAAGAAACATTGCTGCCAAGTTAAATTGAAATCAATTCATTGGTTTCTGACAAGAAGATTTTTTAGTTTTCTATATAGATATATAGGGAAAATAAGCCCCATCCACTAGCAGCCATGTTTTTTGACAAATCATGATTACTTGAACAATCTTGGTAGAGGGTCACCAAGGAAACATTTTTGCCAGGTTGTAATAAAATCAGTCCAGTGGTTTCTGAAAAGAAGACTTTTAAAGTTTTTCTATATAGATATATAGGGAAAATAAGCCCCGCCCCCTGGCGGCCCTGTTTTTTGATGAATCATGACAGCTTGCATAACTTTGATAGAGGGTTACATAAGAAACATTTCTGCCAAGTTAAAATGAAATCAGTCCAGTGGTTTCTGACAAGAAGATCATTAAAGTTTTCTATGTAGATATACGGGGAAAATAAGCCTCGCCCCATACCAGCTAGGTTTCTTGACAAATCATGATAGCTTGAACAATTTTGGTAAAGGGTCACCAAGGAAACACATCTGCCATGTTATATTCAAAATCGATCCAGTGGTTTCTGACAAGAAGATTTTTTCAAGTTTTCTATATAGATGTATATAGGGAAAATAAGCCCTGCCCCTACCAGCCATATTTTTTGACAAATCATGACGGCTTGAACGATCTTGGTAAAGGATCACCAAGAAAACATTTCTGCAAAGGTATATTGAAATCGGTCCAGTGGTTTCTGACAAGAAGATTTTTTCAAGTTTTCTATATAGATATATAGGGAAAATAAGCTCCAACCCCTAGCGGCCATGTTTTTTGACAAATCACGATTACTTGAACAATCTTGGTAGAGGGTCACCAAGGAAACATTTTTGCCAAATTATAATGAAATCGGTCCAGTGGTTTCTGACAAGAAGATTTTTCAAGTTTTTCTATATAAAGGGAAAATAAGCCCTGCCCCCTGCTGGCCATGTTTTTTGACGAATCCAAATGGCTTGAACAATCTTGGTAGAGGATCACCAAAGGAACATTTCTGCCACATTATATTGCAATCGTTCCAGTGGTTTCTAACAAGAAGATTTTTTTAAGTTTTTCTATATAGATATATAGGGAAAATAAGCCCGGCTCCCCCTGGCAGCTATGGTTTTTGATGACTCCAAATGGCTTGAACAATCTTGGTAGAGGATCACCAAAGGAACATTTCTGCAAAATTATATGGAAATCGGTCCAGTGGTTTCTGACAAGAAGATTTTTTAAGTTTTCTATGTAGCTATATAGGGAAAATAAGCTCCGCCCACTGGCGGCCATGTTTTTTGACGAATCAAAATAGCTTGAACAATCTTGGTAGAGGATCACCAAAGGAACATTTCTGCAAAATTATACTGAAATCGGTCCAGTGGTTTCTAACAAGAAGATTTTTAAAGTTTTCTATATAGATATATAGGGAAAAATAAGCCCCGCCCCCTGGCGGCCATGTTTTTTGATGAATCCAAATGGCTTGAACAATCTTGAAAGAGGATCACCAAAAGAACATTTCTGCAAAATTATATGAAAATCGGTCCAATGGTTTCTGACAAGAAGATTTTAAAGTTTTCTATATAGATATATAGGGAAAATAAGCTCCGCCCTCCAGCGGCCATGTTTTTTGACGAATCCAAATGGCTTGAATAATCTTGGTAGAGGATCACCAAAAGAACATTTTTGCAAAATTATATTGAATTCGGTCCAGTGGTTTCGGACAAGAAGATTTTTAAAGTTTTCTATATAGATATATATACACGGAAAATAAGCCTCGCCCCCTGGCAGCCATGTTTTTTGACGAATCCAGATGGCTTGAACAATCTTGGTAGAGGATCACCAAAGGAACATTTTTTGCAAAATTATAACAACTTTGAAAGAGGACCAACCAGGGATCATTCCTGTGAAGTTTGGTCATGGAGATGTTGTTTAAAGATTGTGGACGGACAGACATCCGGACGACGACGACGACGGACAGTGAGTGATCACAATAGCTCACCATGAGCCTTCGGTTCAGGTGAGCTAAAAATCCATCATATAGTTTGGAAAATATGAGCTCTTAAAATTTTTTCTTTAACATTAAAAACTTCTAAGTCCATGACCTTGACCTTAGGTAATGGGCTGGGGTATTGCTGAATAAAACTTTGGAACTATATCTATCATCATACCAAATATGAACCAAATCTATCAAATGGTCTGGAAAATATAAGCTCTTAAAAAACTTTAATGTAAATGTGGACGCCGATGCCGGGGGTAGTGCAATAGCACATCCAAAAGTTTATTTGCGATAAAGAAGACATATAAATGAAAAAATCTGTGCCATTACTTTCTGGATATTACTGTTTTGAAAAATGCTACCCATCTATTTTTTTCAAATGGAGGATCAGGCCGAGTT
This sequence comes from Anodontia alba, assembly GCA_964016985.1. Lineage (NCBI taxonomy): Eukaryota > Metazoa > Mollusca > Bivalvia > Lucinida > Lucinidae > Anodontia > Anodontia alba. Next base: position 61,821,431 of record OZ024830.1, on the reverse strand, counting down.
ACAAGAACAAACCCTGGTCAATCCCAATTTAACAAAAGCCTCCACATAAAATTTGAAGAAAGTTGGCCCAGGTATTTCAGAGTTGTTCAAAGGTGTGGACAGATGGCAAGTGATCACAATAGCTCATCCTGAGCCTTTCGCTCAGGAGAGCTCAAAAAAAAAAAAAAAAAAAAGACATCATCTACAATTTTGCTTGGTACTTTATGGTCTTACATGCTTGACCTAAATTTTACTGACTCCTTATGTGCTTAAAAACTGCTGGACGAGTCAAATAGCATAGACCCTGATCAGACACTGTATTCTGTGGTATCTGATCTGGGTCTACACTATTTACACCCATCTGTCTGAACATTTTGAGCAAATACGTTATGTTGTAACAAGTTCACATTATAGCCATATCATACACCAGATCACACTGCTTCAAATCAAGGTCTTTACTGTCCAATTACAGACTTGGCTGATATTGTTATCAACAGTGACTGCCTTAGCCAGGCTGAAGGATGAACAGGATGATATGGGTATTCATTGTTAGAATACTACTTCACAGCCTTTACAAGGACAGCATCAGGTCGTGAAGATGACAAATTTCGCTTTAGCATTTTAAATCTCTACAAATCTACACAATCTCTCTGGAAATATATTTTTCTGTTCAATGTCATACAAGCGTGTGAAAAACTACATGATGCTGCAGCTTACCATAGAACATCTGTGATAATGTCAAAATATACAGCAGCTGATCATAGCAACAGATAAGGCGCTTTTTTCATCCGAAAAATGCTGGTATCTTTCTTATTTCTCAACAAAAACATATGTTGTGGGTACTCATAAGAAGCGCCTCGCTGAGGCGCTTCTAATGAGTACCACAACATATGTTTTCATGGAGAAATAAGAAAAATATTATGTGCATACCCCCTCTTATCTGTAGCTATGAGCTGATGATTTGTAGATTTTTTCTCTTTCAATAATACCTAACTCTCAAGTGAGTAGATGGGAGGGTGATTATGAAAGGCACTGTATGCACGAGCTGAGTTTGGCCTCCAGTTGGGTTCTAACCTAGGACCTTGTGATCTACATTCATGACTGTTAACCACTCGGCCCCGATGGTGCAACATCCATGCCAGCAGAATCTGGCTCAGCAACTTCACAACACATCCATATAACAATCACTTGGAGCAAAGGATCATCTAAGTATCACTAATAATCTGTTTCAAGGGCACTGGATACACTTGCAAGATTTTCTGCCTTATTTTACAAGGAAGACAATTTTGGGACTTCTGTTTACTTTTGTATGCCAACCCCCTTCTGAAAAGGAGTCTACTCTAAAAGCAAAGAATCTTCTCCAAAATCTGCTCACTTGGTGAGAAAATTCTTCCCCTTTAGAGAAAACCACTTTTCATAAAGCAGGAAAAAACAATATGGAAGAACTGTTTTTCACAGATGACAGGAGACTATTCACTGCTCTCTGCATTTGGCATCAACTACAAAATGGATAAGATTATTTTTTTATTGTAGTGATCGTTTGCAGTTCCCTGTCTAACTGAACATGTTTAAATTCTGAAAGAGAATCCTTTCATCTCAATAATAAATACTTCAGTAATTGGCATATCATCTCCTTTCCACATAAAATCATATAACAAGAGCAAAAAAGAAAACAGTGGTTTAAATTTATAATTAGAATTCCTAGAATCAGATTTGTCACCTGCTTAAATTGCCAAACATTTGATATGAAAGGAGAAAGAAAAAGCACTGCATTTGTCCTAAAAACTAAGTAAAAAAGGGCCACAACTCTGCCAGGATTTTGCAGATGATTACCAATATCGAACTTGATCTGTATTTTACAATGAATTATTTTTCTGCAAATTTCCAATGAAATCAATGTATCCCTGCAAAAGTTATTGAGGGGAAACCCAATATCAACACAACAACAAAAACTAAGTTGAAAAAGGGCCATAACTCAGCCAGAATTTGGTGGATGATCACCAATATCAGACTTCACCTATCTTGTACAATGATATATCCTGCAAAGTTCCAATAAAATCAACGCATCCCTGCAAAAGAAGAAACTAATATCAACACAATCTTTAGTATACATGCACGTTTAAGCATGCAAGAACTTTGGAATCAACTCAGCCTGTTGTGTTTGGTGTATGAAATTAAGTAGGAGTACGAGCATAATATAATTTTAGTCCTGATAAGTTATATTTTAGCTGTTCTGTTTCTGCTAATCTTGATCAGGACTTAAATGTAGTGATGCACAAACCTCATCACTAGAACAAAGTACTATGTATTTAGTAAAGCAAACACAAAAATATGAGTTAGTTAAATAAATACAGAATAATGAGGAAGTAATGTTTCATTATGTTACGTACATCACCACATTTCATATTAGCAGTGAAATTGAATCATTTGCATTTCTATACCCTGTTCATCATTGTTCTATATTGCTTTTCAGTTGAAAGACTTCAAGAAATGTTCGAGTCAATGGTCATATATATATAACAGTATTAGGAACATGTATTTGACAGATATTTTACACACAGGGTACACCTCTTTGATACGATACAGCTGATTAGGTATACAGCATAGACAAATTTAACCTATAGTTTCTAAAAGCATATAGATTGTTCATTTAGAAAATACTGAAAAACAAGAGCACAACTTGATATACTGAAGTTCCACAATTAAATGCAAAAGTGATATTTACTCATTTTATAGGGTCATTCTATGTTATATCATGAAGATTACATTTATCGACTTTTAACAGTCTGTTCAGCAGCATGGTTCTGTAGCATATATATTTTATGTTTACAAGATGTTGCAATTTGAAGAATTTAAAATGACTAAATACTTTTTCTCATCTAAATACCAATGATTCCATTCTCAGACCACCATGGTACAGAGTTATCACCCCATTTTACTAGATGACACTACCATTTGCAGATGCGACGACACCTGGCAAATGAAAGTAGAGATGTTAAGCATTATTTTAAGACCAAAATTATCCTTTCGAACGATGAGGGGATTTTTCTCTTTAGTGTATATGAATTTCAACGTCTGGATTATAATAACAACATTGTGAGTGGGTGTTTTTTTTAATGAATTGCTTTAAAACTTGGGGTAAAATGTCCACTGAATTTATGCAAACATGAAAAAAAAAAAAATCAGGTACTAAAATAAGTAGCACCAAATTGCGCGGCCAAATGGTAATGATGTAAAGAAATCATTAATAGTGTCAGGTAAAGATGTTGCTTCTGAATCTGTTGGACTTTACCCTACCCAAGATGAAAGACATACTCAAGTCCTGCCAAATGTTACTAGCAGCTCTGCCACAAAGACACCTCAGTCATCTATTTTACAAGGTTGCTGTAGTCTGAACAAATCATAAAAACATTAAAATTCTGGGTCCAGTTGTTCAAAGCTAACGATGTCGTTAGTTAACAATTCATTAAAATTTTATTGAGTGATAGGCAAATATGCTGAAATTTTTTGCTGAAAAAATGTGAGTAGCTTTTGCAGTGCAAAAGCTACTCACATTTTTTCAGCAAAAAATATCAGAATTTTATGTACTGAATCCGCTAAAACAGTTAACGAAATGACCCTTAACGAGATCGTTAAGCTAACGACGCTTTGAACAACTGGGCTCTGATGAATAAAATCCAATGTATAGTACATAAAAGCATCACAAATATTGTGTTATACCCCGCCACAGCAGGCAACAAAACCAACTTTTCAGATATCTGAAGGGCAAATAACTAGGAATGAGACAGCCAGAGTGGTATGTACCGGTATGCAAAATTTTGATAAAATTTGAAAATCTGCTAGTTCATTTTCAAAGTATTCAGCCAAAACAAACTTCTGACATCAATCAAGGGTCATAACTCTGTTGAAAATTTATAAAATTGGCCCATTTTCAATCCTAACTACAAGTCAATATCAATGTGTATATAAAAATGTGATAAAAAAAAACAACAGCAAAACATTTAACCATTTGTTCTCCAGATCCTAAGGGAAATCACAATTCCGACATCAATCAGGGGCAATACTCTTGTTGAAATGTTTCAATATTGGCCCGTTTTCTATCAAAGTGTACATGTAATTCTATCTAAATTCATCTGTACTTTCTCAAAGAATTAAGCAAAAACTCAGTTCTGACATCAATCAAAGACCATAACTGTGTTAAAAACTAACAAAATTGGCCCATTTTCATTTCCTGCCTAGAGCTAGTTAATACCAAGGTGTATATAAATTTAATCAAACTGCATTCATTTGCTCTGAAGATATTGATTGGAAATGAATTTCTCATGTCAACCAAGGGCCATAACTTTGTTGAGAGCAAGCAAAATGCTCCCATTTACAACCACAAATCACTTCTCCCCAATACCAATGCCTATGCAAAGTTGTGGGGTGCTGGACAGAAGCATGATCGCATGGTGCCTTATTGTTGAATAGGCATGTGAACTAGATGAAGCTATGTAACCAAATATCAAAAGCCATGGGTGTGTTGAGGTTTTACGGCCCAGTCAACCCAATGGGGTCATGTCGAGCGCGGCCAGTTTACCTAACCACACGTTTACTGGGCAGGCTTAGTCCTCTAAGCGGTTAACCAGTATTGTGCACATTCTTTCGCCAGAAACTGACAACTGCCCTTCTTGAATCAGCGGAAGGGAGAGAATGACCGTAGAAAATATTTCATGATCAATCTCCACGGAAGAATGTTGCGGACCTCGGCAGGGGTTGAACCCGCGACCTCCTGGTCTCCAGTCAGACGGCGCATCCAACTGAGCCACCGAGGCCGGCTCAAAGGCCATGGCCTTCTGGTTTCAGACAGAAAGATTTTTAAAGGTTTTCCCTATATAAGTATATATAAAACAAGATGGCGGCCATCTTGGATTTCTAATAGGGATGATTTTAGCTATTTTTGATCTACAAGTTCCCCGGATGCTTCGTACCAAGTTTAAAGTTAAAAGCCTTCGATTTCGGAGGAGCAAAAAATAGATTTTCAAGATGGCCACCATGGCAGACATCTTTGATTTCCGATGAGAAAGATTTTAGCTATTTTTGATCTATAAGTCAACCGGATGCTTCCTACCAAATTTCGAGTCAATTGGCTTTTTCAGTTTAGGAGAACCAAAAAACAGATTTTCAAGATGGCCGCCAAGGCAGCCATCTCGGATTTCTGATTGGGACGAGTTTAGCTATTTTTGATCTTCAAATCCACACAATGCTTCCTAGCCAGTTCGAGTCAACTGGCCTATCAGTTCAGAAGAAGCGAAAATAGATTTTCAAGGTGGCCACCATGGTGACCATCTTGGAATTTGATAGGGTCGATTTTTGCTGGTTTTGTTCTATGTCATCCCAATGCGTCCTACCAAGATTGGAGTAATTGGTTTTTGGGTTTAGGAGAAGAAGCCAAAAATAGATTTTCAAGATGGCTGCCATCTTGGATTTCCAATCTGCACGATTTTAGCTATTTTTGATCTACGTCCCCAATGGTTTCTAGCAAGTTTGGAATTAATTGGCCTTTTGGTTCTGGAGAAGAAGCGAAAAATAGATTTTCAAGATGACGGCCATGATGGCCATCGTGGATTTCCGATCGGAACAATTTTAGCTATTTTTGATCTACAAGTCACCCCAATGCTTCCTACAAAGTATCGAGTCAATTGGCCCAGGGGTGTAGGAGGAGAAGGCTTTTAAAGCAATTGTTGACGCGGCACGATGGACATTGACTGACCACAATAGCTTAACATGAACACTTTGTGCTCAGGTGAGCTAAAAACAGGATAACTCCTTAAGTTTTGACTACATGTCTCACTTCAGTTCAGTCAGCATACAAATGGAATAGTCCTGACATATTGGAGTATCATACCAGAAAACATCTCAACAGCTGTGACTTTTCTTTAGTATATCATCTAGCAATTGTTTGATTAAACATAGAAAACAGTGTTTCTTGTCATCAGTTCATATTCATTTCAACCCAGCTCCTAAACCTCATATCTCAAGGTAAAACACCAATTTATCTTCATGGATACCAAAAGCTTACCAAACTGACCCATAAAAGCCAGTAACTCGTTATGATAATCTACATCACCGTGGAAATACCATGCCATGATTTTTACAGAAAGTGGACTTTGAACAGTAAAAAAGCAAACAACAACAACAAAAAAACATACTCTTCAAATTAAGTTTACTACAGTTGCCTAAAGTTAATATGAAGACAATCTAAGGCAGGCATAGAATTCTGCTTCTCCTCATTAATCAATCTAAGTAGACAAGGAATTTATTATTTCTGCATAAATCAATCTAAGCGATGTTAAAAAAAAAAAAAAAAAAAAATCCACTATTTTCATTAAAAATGTCAAATCTATGCTTTGTATAAAAGAATGGCACAGCATTTTTACAGTGACAGGTAGAATGTATCATTAATCAGCCTCAGCCATATATGCATCAAGTTCTTGATTAAGATGTGATTTTGTCATTGTCATATATTCCTCCAACTGATTGTCTAGTTGTTCCTTTGAATAGCCACGACCTCTGTCTCGTCCACCACGACCTCTGGGACCACCACGTCCACCTCTCTGGAAACCTCTACCTCTCATTCCACCTCCACCCCGACTACCTCCTCCTCCCCTGCCTCTGCTGAAAAATAAAAATAAAGGGTATTCTTTACAACTGAGCAAGCTGGAAGTTTCCAGAAGCTATCAATGGACATTTACAATACCAGAAAGATCAGCATACATGATCTCAGGCTTATACACAAGTAAAATAACAAGAGGCCCATGGGCCACGGGTCGCTCACCTGAGTGACATAGCCACTGCAGATATGCAGATGTTATGCAACATTTTTCCAGTCCTGTCATCGCAGCTAATGAAAAGATCATCATTTAAGCAGTTCTTAATTTTGAAGAATATTATATATGGCATGACAGTCAATGGAGTGTGATCATTTGAACAAACTCTCAATCACATTTCAACAGTAGGATCAATGTGAAATTTGGAGGCAACTGGCTAATTGGTTTCTGAAGAATCATGATTTTATACATGTAAACAGCACAGTGGCAGGAAAATATAATAAACATAAACAAGATGGCAGCCATCTTGGATTTCCAATCAGAATGATTTTAGCTACTGTTGATCTACAAGTCACCTCAATACTTTCAATGAGCTTTGAGTCGGTTCAGGAGAAAAAGTTCGAAACAAGATTTTCAAGATGGCCATCATAGCCGCAATTTGGGATTCCCTATCGCAACGATTTGAGCTATTTTTCATCTACAAGTCACCCCGATGCTTCCTATCAAGTTTCGAGTCAACTGGCCTTTCAGTTCAGAAGAAGGGAAAAATAGATTTTCAAGATGGCCGCCATCTTGGATTTCCGATTGGAACGATTTTAGCTATTTTTATATCTACAAGTCATCCCAATCCTTCCTACCAATTTTCAAATCAACTGGCCCTTTGGTTCAGGAAAATAAGCGAAAAAAAGAGTTTCAAGATGGCCGCCATGATGGCCAGCTTGGATTTCCGATCCAAACAATTTAAGCTATTTTAGATCTACAAGTCACCCAAATGCTTCCTACCAAGTTTCGAATCAAATGGCCTTTCAGTTCAAGAGAAGAAGCGAAAAATATATATTCAAGATGGCTGTCATGGCGGCCATCTTGGATTTCTGATAGGGATGATTTTAGCTATTTTTGATCCACAGGTCACCCTGATGCTTCCTCCCTAGTTTAAAGTCAATAAGCCTTTTGGTTCAGGAGAAGAAGTGAAAAGCAGATTTTCAAGATGGCTGCCATCTTGGATTTCCAATCAGAATGATTTTAGCCAATTTCAATCTATAAGCCACCCCGATGCTTTCTACCAAGTTTCAAGTCAATTGACTTTTGGGTTTAGGAGAAGAAGTGAAAAAAAATTTTTCAAGATGGCCACCATGGTGGCCATCTTGGATTTCCAATAAGCATGATTTTAGCTACTTTTGATCTATAAGTTACCCTGATGCGTCCTACCAAGTTTGGAGTCAATAGGCCTTTCGGCTCAGGAGAAGAAGAGAAAAATAGATTTTCAAGATGGCGACCATGGCGGCCATCTTGGATTTCTAACTGGAACGATTTTAGCTACTTTTGATCTACCAGTCACCCCGATGCTTCCTACCAAGTTTCGAGTCAATCTGCAGTTGGGGTTAGGAGAAGAAGCGAAAAATAGATTTTCAAGACGGCCATCTTGGATTTAGGATCGGCACAATTTTAGCTATTTTTGATCTACATGTCACACCTATGCTTCCTAGCAAGTTTGGAGTCAATTGACCTTTCGGTTCAGGCGAAGAAGCAAAAAATATATTTTCAAGATGGCTGCCATGGCAGCCATCTTGGATTTCTGATAGGAACAATTTTAGCTATTTTTGATCTACAAGTCACCCCAATGCTTCCTAGCAAGTTTGGAGTCAATTGGTCTTTCGGTTCAGGAAAAGAAGCAAAAAATAGATTTTCAAGATGGCTGCCATGGCAGCCTCTTGGATTTCCAATCAGCACAATTTTAGCTATTTTTGATCTACAAGTCACCCCAATGCTTCCTAGCAAGTTTGGAGTCAATTGGCCTTTCAGTTCAGGAGAAGAAGCGAAAAATAGATTTTCAAGATGGGGGCCATCTTGGATTTCTGATCGGCATGATTTTAGCTTTTTTTTGATCTACAAGTCACCCCGATGCTTCCTACCAAGTTTTGAGTCAATCTGCAGTTGGGGTTAGGAGAAGAAGCGAAAAATAGATTTTCAAGACGGCCATCTTGGATTTAGGATAGGCACAATTTTTGCTATTTTTGATCTACATGTCACATCTATGCTTCCTAGCAAGTTTGGAGTCAATTGGCCTTTCGGATCAGGCGAAGAAGCAAAAAATAGATTTTCAAGATGGCTGCCATGGCAGCCATTTTGGATTTCTGATAGGAACAATTTTAGCTATTTTTGATCTACAAGTCACCCCAATGCTTCCTACCAGGTTTGGAGTCAACTGGCTTTTGGGTTCAGGAGAAGAAGCGAAAAATAGGCCATCTTGGATTTCTGATCGGCATGATTTTAGCTATTTTTAATCTACAAGTCACCCTGATGCTTCCTAGCAAGTTTGGAGTCAATTGGCTTTTCGGTTCAGGAAAAGAAGCAAAAAATAGATTTTCAAGATGGCTGCCATGGCAGCCTCTTGGATTTCCAATCGGCACAATTTTAGCTATTTTTGATCTACAAGTCACCCCAATGCTTCCTAGCAAGTTTGGAGTCAATTGGCCTTTCAGTTCAGGAGAAGAAGCGAAAAATAGATTTTCAAGATGGGGGCCATCTTGGATTTCCGATCGGCACGATTTTAGCTATTTTTAATCTACAAGTCACCCCGATGCTTCCTAGCAAGTTTGGAGACAATTGGCCTTTCGGTTCAGGAGAAGAAGTGAAAAATAGATTTTCAAGATGGCGGCCATCTTGGATTTCCGATCAGCATGATTTTAGTTATTTTTGATCTACAAATCACCCGATGCTTCCTAGCAAGTTTGGAGTCAACTGGCCTTTCCGTTCAGGAGAAGAGGCGAAAAATAGATTTTGGATTTCCGATTGGCACGATTTTAGCTATTTTTGATCTACAGGTACCCTGATACTTCCTACCCAGTATCGAGTCAATTGGCCCAGGGGTGTAGGAGGAGTAGACTTTTAAAGCAATTGTTGACGCCGCATGAGGGACTACGCACGATGGACATTGACTGACCACAATAGCTCACCATGAGCACTTCGTGCTCAGGTGAGCTGACAAGAGGCCCACAGGCCACAACTCGCTTACCTCAGTGAAACCGCCACTGCTGATATGCAATTGGCATGCAACATTTTTCCAATACTGTCAAATATTGAAACTGGCTTAAACAATTTTTGAGGTATCTTGCTTACAAGGTTAAAATGCTGAAATTTTCAAAACACCATAAGTACAAAAAGTTAGATATTTTTCAGAAGTCATTTGGTTCATCTACTTATCCTGTCCTTTAAAGGTTTTTTTTTTCTTCTTTTCTATTTTTAGCTCTGGCAACCATTTTGTTCAGCAAGGCAGAATCACTTTAGCAATTTTGGCAAAGGGGGCTAAGAGGAACAATGATGTGAAATTATTTTGAAATCTTGCCTCTGGCCATGGAGATATCGTTTAAAGGTTTTTCTATTTTTAGCTCTGGTGACCATTTCATCAGGGCTCCGGAAAACCGGAAAAATAGCCGGTCTGGACCGAAATTAAGAATTCTAGACCGATTTCAAACACCCCAAAACGCTAATAAATCGGTCCAACAGGTTTGTGCCTTGAATCCCATTTTTTTTCCCAACTAACCAATTTTCACGAATCAATGATGTCTAAAAAATCACAAACTGTCAAGTTTTCCCAAACTGACAACATCTGCGCACCTTTTAAATGCGATATTATGGTAGTTAAAAGGCTCTAAACGGTCATTTGACATGTATATTGGAGAGACAGATGAATAACGGCAACCTACCGCAGCACAAATTAATTATGTCATTATCCAAACATTGTCAAAAAATCAACACTGCACTGTCCTTTGTGCGGTAAACAAGCGATTAACACGAATCATCAGTAACGGTAGTCTGATAATTAATCCGTTTGTGTGACACGTGTGAATACACTGAGACTGTGCAGTCGGCGTGTACAAAAGATCAAAGGTCGTTTTAACTGAGAGTCATAAAAGAATGCATTGCTTGAACGAACCCGTTTTCTTCCTCTTCTTTTTTGTTTTGATCCACACAGTTTGTCGGTCCCAGATTTGATTATTAATTCCCAAACCGTGTACGTCCTGATCAGATGTCGCATACAATGGCGTCTGATCTGGGTATTATTGCTTGCTTCTTTTATTTTATTTTTTTTTATTTTTTTTATTTATTTCTTTTTGTTGTTGACGGCCGTAACACACGAGTATAATTCAAAGTAGATTTTACGGTAAAAATAAGTAATGCAGCACTTGCGCTAGACAAAATTGGTCAGTGCTTAAAATTTAAGCAGTCTGGTCAAATCTTGAAACACTGAAAACTGCAAAACCACCCGTGGTGCAGGCCTTTTTTATTAGACCTAATTAGGTCCATGAAAGTCGTTCCGTCTCTCCTGTTTCCCGCCGTCTTCGCGCTTATACAAGACGGGAATCAGTTGTTTATAAACAGTTATCTAGGAAAACCCTGTGGAGGTGGAAAAAACTACAAAATCGTCTTTGTTTCTTTCTTTCTTTCTTTTTACATACCTGACTGTATTTATTGATGACGCCAGCTTTGATCATACTCGTTATACCCGGACTTCCGTCATATAACGGAGTTGAGGTGTATTATTTAAAAGGAGTTATAGGACTGCCAATTGTCATTAGTTTTCGTGACAGGTGATATTACATTTTTTTTTTTTTTTTGAAATGGGCTCACTGATGACGTCATCGCCTGGACCTATTCAGATTTCAGAATTTCCAGAGCCCTGCATTTTATTCAACAGAGCAGAACCATTTTGGCAACTCTGGTAAAGGGGGATAAGAGGAACATTTCTGTGAAATCATTTTGAAATCCAGCCACTTGTTTAAAGTTTTTCTTTTTTCTATTTTTAGCTCTGGTGGCCATTTTGTTCAGCCGAGCAGAACTTTTTTAGCACTTTTGGTAAAGGGCCTTATTAAGAGGAACACTTCTGTGAAATTACTTTGAAATCAGGACACTGGCTGCGGTGGAGATGTCTATTTTTAGCTCTGGCCACCATTTTGTACAGCAAGGCAGAGCCATTTAAGTAGTCTTGGTTGAGGGCCATTGGTGGAACACTTCTGTGCAAATCTTGGATATCAGAACGGAACAATTTTAGCAATTCTGAATTTCCGTGTTGCCACAATGCCTCCCACTAAGTTTCAGCTCAATCCACTAACGGTTCTGGAGGAGATATCGAAAATAAGAAAAGCTAAAAGCTAACGACAGACGACAGATAGATGATGGACAACAGGCCATAGCATAAGCTGACCTGGAGCAAAGCTCCAGTTAAGCTAAAAAGAAACAAAATTTCAAAAACAGAAGTTTGCATTCCCCTTATCCAAGCGACATTTCTATCAAATTAGGTAACACTGCTTCAGTGGTTTTGTAAGGGACATGCTTTAAAAACAATAACAGATGCAAAGTTGGATGACACACGAAAAGTGAGCATTTGCAGCCCATCTTGAGCAAAACTCAGGGTGTTGAATACAGAACATTCCATTTATATTATAATGTTATTAGTAAGACATTTTGTATTAGCCCAGTTACAGGTCCAAGGACTGCAATATTGGCCCAAGACTGAAGGCCAAGGATCAATACAGCAATCCAAGGACCTGTAACTGGGCCGATACGGAATTTTTGATTAACCACAATTTTATTAACAAGAGGCCCACGGGCCACGGCTCGCTCACTTGAGTGAAATAGCCATTGCAGATATGCATATTATGCAACATTTTTTCATTTATGGCATTGCAACTAATGAAAGGATCATCACTTAAGCAGTTCTTGGTTTTGAAGAAGAAGAATGTGTTTTTTACACATTCTTCCTCTCCAACTTATTATTTTTTGGTATAGGGGCTAGCTAATGCATTTTAAACAGAATTAACCTCTATATACACGCCAGGTAAACTATCACAGGTACCTCCGCGGAGGTACTGATTAAATGGTTGTGACAGATATCCGGAGCTGCCTGTGATGGTCAAAAACTAGACATAAAAAGGTAGAGTTTACTGAAAATCAAAGAGTGCTATTCGACCCTTATAGGCATAAAGTTTTGTCACACAACATATTCCTCAGAACTTTCAACATTTAGGAAAGTTATGAATGCTGACGTGGCATTAAGATAAACCGAAAGTACTCAAATCAGAAAAAAATTGGTTGTTTTAAGTCTTAAATGCAGTTTTCTTGCTCACTGGCATAAAGTAAACCTCCTTGCCCAAATATAAACTTCGATAAACTCAAAATTAGGCCGGGTTCTCCAAAATACAACTGGAGGTGCCTGTGATGGCATGGAGGTGCCTGTGATGTAAGAAAATATAGTGAAAATCTGAAGAGTTATTGCAGCTACACATATTGATATGCTTTTTTTGTAGACCACTGCCTTGAAAGACTTGTTCATTCAAGGTTGCACTAATCTATCCGAATGCAAATATCACAAATATTTTTGTTAGACAATGATCAAGAACTAATACAATTAGATCTCACATCCCGCCCTCAAAACCAAAAGGGAAATACATGTAAGTATAAAAATACATTGGCAACAGTTCAAAAAATGCACGCATGCAAAAGTGGTGCAATGGGAAAGACAGGTCCCATATCCAGATTTGAAATTATCGGTCGGTTCAACCTGACTAATGTGTGGCATGCTTTATCACGGTGGACAACCTACATCACGATGGTTTTTTGATTGTGTTGGGGCTTAACGACACGTCAACCCTTTTGGGTTATTTTGTGTCGTCTCCCAGAGAAAGGGAGAAAAAGAGATAGAAGAGGTGACAGAGAGGGAAAGGGAAGAAAGAGGAACATGAATGAAAGTAAAGAAACAGAAGAAATAAAAACATTCCCCCTCTACCCTTACCAGCTAAAAGGACAGCAGGCCTTGCCCAACTGTAAGCCAATATCAGTTGAACGCCCCAGTGACGTAAGATACACGACACCTTTGCCACACCCGACCACCACACATCACGATGGTAAAATGTACAGTTTTAGAAATAAAAAAATCTCCATTCCGGATAGAAAATAAGGTTTTACAAGGCCGATTTTTTTTATTGACTAATTTTAATACCCATATTAAAATGATTAATTAAGAGGATGAATTTAAAAATTTTGTAAAGCTCATTCTTATTTAACTGTTAACATTCCTTTTTATAAAAGCTTACTTGTTCTTAAGTTTTTCTTTGAATCTGATTGGATAAAATTCTGAACAAAGGACAGGAATAAAAGGAAAAAATACCGCCAAACAGTACAGTTTGAAATTTTGAGAAGATTGTGACTTCTAGAAAGATTTTGAAAATATTATTTCGGATTTTGGTAATCTTACTGCAACAGTAAAAAGATGAGACCATCTATAAGAATTGTTATTTCGGCCATCATTCCTCGACCTGCGGACCATGAAGATACTGATTCAATAATTAGATCAGTTAATCATCACTTGCGAACAAAAATGTCTAGAGATACGGGTCTTCATTTTATATGCACTTACAAGGCAGTGTCAAAATTTGGCACATATGTAACAGGGAAAATTTGCATGACATTTCAATTTACTGAAATTTGAATTTCATTTTAATTTTAGTAAAATATTTCAAGTTTTTCATTGAGACAAAATGTCTCATTCCTAAACAGAAGGCTAAACTATCACAAAGAGCTTTGTACATTCAGTAAACAGATGCACAATAATTTGATTTGTACTGACCAAATAAATAAAACTTGTTTTGCCTTCTTTGTTGCAAAAAGATCAAGCCTTCATTTCATCTAATATTCATAATAAGCGATTGTACTAAATATATGCATTATCAGGTTTTGTCCTTACAAAAGATACAAACTAAATAATTCATTCACTGGTATGTGTGAAAATTGTAAGTGTTAATAATAGTAAGTCAACCTTTTATGAGGACAGTATGGTCAAATAATCAAATGTCAAATTCTGCTAACTTAGTCTTGAGTGACAGTTCGAAAAAAAATACAAACTTTGGTTGGTGCTTAAGTTTGGTTACTAAGCAACAACTAGTTTGACTGGCCAAAAGAGAATTAGAAGAGGGCCAGGGCAGGCAGTCTTAAGGATGCACATGGCCTGACAAGTCTTTATCATGCATCTAGATTGAGAAGTCGTAATCTTGTGCTTAGACTGACAAGTCCAGTAGTTCATTTTTCTTGAGTTTTTGTGGACACTAAAATAATGTAACTTTATGAGTATGAAAATAGGCAGTGGCCTGTTGGCCATTGCCAAGAACAATTTCCACTTGCAAGAAATGAACTACTGGACTTGTCAGTCTAAGCACAAGATTACGACTTCTCAATCTAGATGCATGATAAAGACTTGTCAGGCCATGTGCATCCTTAAGACTGCCTGCCCTGGCTCTCTTCTAATTCTCTTTTGGCCAGTCAAACTAGTTGTTGCTTAGTAACCAAACTTAAGCACCAACCAAAGTTTGTATTTTTTTTCGAACTGTCACTCAAGACTAAGTTAGCAGAATTTGACATTTGATTATTTGACCATACTGTCCTCATAAAAGATTGACTTACTATTATTAACACTTCAATTTTCACACATACCAGTGAATGAATTATTTAGTTTGTATCTTTTGTAAGGAAAAAACCTGATAATGCATATATTTAGTACAATCGCTTATTATGAATATTAGATGAAATGAAGGCTTGATCTTTTTGCAACAAAGAAGGCAAAACAAGTTTTATTTATTTGGTTAGTACAAATCAAATTATTGTGCATCTGTTTACTGAATGTACAAAGCTCTTTGTGATAGTTTAGCCTTCTGTTTAGGAATGAGACATTTTGTCTCAATGAAAAACTTGAAATATTTTACTAAAATTAAAATGAAATTCAAATTTCAGTAAATTGAAATGTCATGCAAATTTTCCCTGTTACACATATAGACGATGTTTGTTTGCAAAGCTTGACAAAGGTTTGCACTTAAACACAGAAGGATCTACCAGGTTGAGGTATTTTTGTTCTGAGAGTTATTTCTACAATAGATTAAAATAGTAATTTCTTTTTCAGACATATTGAAATACACAATTTAAAAGTGACATGAAAATTGTATACAAGTGCAAGGAAACTGTGAGTAATCTTACTTGTTTTGCATGTTGTTTGTCGCTTCATCTAGTTGCTGCTGCTTTTTTTTTTTTTGTTTGCTTTGTTGCTTGTATTTATAGCTTTATTTGCTTAAGTTCCATTGTACTGCCTTGTGTTATTGCGTATATTAATATTATTCTTGGTATGCGTATATAATATAGTTTTGTTTTTCATTTATTTATTTGTTTATTTATTTATTTATTTTATGGCCATTTGGTTTGGCAGTTTTGTGAATATTTACGCTAGAAATCATTACTTCTTAGTGGTTGCTATGTTTTTACTTTTGATAATAGAATTTATATAGAAGTCACAACAATTGAATTTCATTACCGGTAATTGAAGTTTTAAGGACAAAAAAATTATCTATTAGACAATAACCGTTTCTGGTCATTAAATTCCTATTCGATTTAAAGAAGACGATTAATTGACTAATTTTAATACCCATATTAAAATTATTAATTAAGAGGATGAATTTAAAAATTTTACTTTTGTAAAGCTCATTCTTATCTAACTGTTAACATTCCTTTTTATAAAAGCTTACTTGTTCTTAAGTTTTTCTTTGAATCTGATTGGATAAAATTCTGAACAAAGGACAGGTATAAAAGGAAAAAATACCGCCAAACAGTACAGTTTGAAATTTTGAGAAGATTGTGACTTCTAGAAAGATTTTGAAAAAACCCCAAAAACCCACCCACCGCTATAGTAATGTGTTTTGTATATATTGTGTATCGGTTTATGTGGGACAGAATTGATGACTTGGTATCCTGGCTATGGTATTCCTGCGAGACAGAATTCAGAAAGTATGTGAAGAAACTTTCAAAAATTGTAATAATTATTCATAATGAATTCTTGTGTTCTTACATTTATATTATGGCTTGCCAGGTCATGGATTCTTTGTAGTATTGAGTTTTTATGTCATTGTGATATCCTAATGCATGTGGTTCGGTTTAATTGCATATTACATGTAATCAAACTATTGTTTTCGTTAGTATTTGTAATAATTGAAGATATCACCTTTGGGGTTTAAGACTCTAGTATGTTGAGATGATGTATTATTCACAAATAGTTGAAAAGGCTCCATTTTCTATTTCTATTAATTTAAGGTTTCCACATGTAGAACATGGGAGTTTTGGTTTCATCAACATTTTTTCCATACAAATGTATGGGGCCCATACAAATGCATACAGAAGCAACTTGACCTTGCTGTAAAAAGGTTAAATGTCAATGTATGACAATTATTTTAGCAACTTTGGTAGATCGCCCGTTCCAGATGATATATGCAAAGATTCAGCCACAAGCCATCCTCAGTTTTGGAGAATAAGATTTTTAAAAGTTTTTCCCATACAAATGCATAAGGAAGCAAACTTGACCTTGCCATAAAAAGGTCAAATGTCAATATATGATCATTATTTTAGCAACTTTGGTAGATCCCCTGTCCTTGAAGATTTATGCAAAGATTCAGCCCCAAAGTATCCTCAGTTCTAGAGAAGATTTTTAAACGTTTTTACCATATATGGGCATGGCGGCAATCTTGGTCAACGAACCGTGACCATTTTAGCAATCTTTTGTTCCCCCTAACTAAGGAGGCTCCGTATGAAATTTGAGCAAAATTGGCACAGAGGCTCCAGAGGAAAAGTTGTTTGAAATTCTGAACATTTTTCCCATACAAATGCATAAGGAAGCAAAACTGACCTTACCGTACGTAAAAAAGGTCGAATGTCAATGTATGACCATTATTTTAGCAATTTTGGTAGACCTCCCATTCATGATGATATATGCAAAGATTCAGCCATAAGGCATGCTCAGTTTTGGAGAAGAAGATTTTTAAAGGTTTTTCCCATACAAATGCATAGGGAAGCAAACTTGACCTTGCCGTAAAAAGGTCAAATGTCAACGTACAACAATTCTTTTAGCAATTTAGGTAGCCCTCCCGTCCCAGATGATTCCTGCAAAGGTTCAGCCCCAAGGCATTCTCGGTTCTGGAGAAGAAGATTTTTTAAAGGTTTTTACCATATATGGGCGTGGCGGCCATCTTGGTCAAAGGACCGCGACCATTTTAGCAATTTTTCGTTCCCCCACCCTAAGGAGGCTCCATATGAAATTTGAGCAAAATTGGCTCAGCGGCTTCAGAGGAGAAGTAGTTTGAAAATGTTAACGATGGATGGACGACGGACGAAAAGTGATCACAATAGCTCATCCTGAGCAGAGCTCAGGTGAGCTAAAAAGATGCAAAGATAGTATGAAATGACCAAAATAATAAGTGAAAACAAAAATAGGTGTACTGTTAATTATTTAATTTTGCGTGTTCTTTTATTTATTTATTTATTTTTTTTTTAATTTTTCTCAAAATCATCTAATAGTTACTTCTGATGTGATAATTTGTACAGGATAGACAATATTTGCAAATACTTTGAATTTATGAATGTACATATTCAGAAATTATAGCAAAAATAAATGCCTTGTAAAGGTAAAGGAACTTGTTGTATGTTTATTGGGGTAAAAAATCAACAGAGTAAAAGTTATCGTTCTTGTATGCTACACACCTTCTTGACCTGATATATGTCCTTACCAAACATTATCAAGTTATTTCAAACAGTATAGGAGTTATGGCCTGCACAAGATTTTGGCATCTGGGGAGATAAGTACATAATGGAGAAAGTGAGAGTACACTTGAACACGACATGCCTACTGGTCCTTATCTATACCTCTACCAAACATCAACAAAGTATTTCAAACCACATACTCAAGAATTTGGCCTAGAAATTCATTCAGGGGAGGTTCAGAAAACAACCACAGCAGAGGTTGTCTCTCTTGCATGTGACACACCTACTGGTCGTTACCAATGCCACTACCAAACATTATCAAAATATATCTAAGGGTATCAAAGTTATGGAGCACACAAGATTTTGGCTTCAGGGGAGATAACTACATAACAAAGAAGAAAGTGAGAGTTGTCTCTCTTGCATGTGACATGACTACTGGTCCTCTTCATTTCTAGGGTACAGTGAACTAATTATTTTTCCCATAGAGCTCCATAGTGATTCCACCCTTTTTGGTGCTTAAGGGTTCATTTCAGGGTATGGCTGGGCTTCTAAATTTTGTTTTAATTCAAAGCCCAGGCTTAGCATAGCAAAATAAACAAGGAAAAATACCACCATCACCAGCACTTTCAGGGACTTTTTGGAGGCTGAATGTAGCAACCCCTCAATTGGCAGGTATCAAAATTTGAAACTTTGCAATTTCACCACTTCTTCTTTGGGCTCCAGCAAACACACACGCACAATATTTTGGCTTCAGGGGACCTTACTAGATAACGAAGAAAGTGAGAGAATTATTTTAAGCAATATGGGAATATGGGGGGTGAGGCAAAACAGTTACTTTTTCTTTCTTCAAAAAGACGGACATGTTTAAAACCAGTGGCAGGGCGTCGTTTCTGATAATACTTTTTCAGTTTCTTCAGTACTACGTCTTTGTAGTACTTTCCGGTGATGCTTTTGCCCTTGTTCACTGGCACTTTTATTGCGACTCCTTCACCAGAGAAGAAGATTGCATACAAAACCTTCTTTGTACTCATAGAACGTTTGGCAATTATTGGGCGTTTGCTGTGTTTAGTGGCCCAGATCTTATTGCTAACCTTTCTGACGGGCTCAAAATAATGGACCCAGGTTTCATAACCTGTGATGACATTGGCAAACTGCTTTTTGTCATATTTTGGAAACATTTGAAGCAGCTTTTTGGCCACTTTAACCCGTTGCCTCTTTTGCTCATTAGTCAACAGATGTGGCACCCATCTAGCAGAAATCTTTCTGACTTTCAAATGCTTCTTCAAAATAAAGTGAACCGTTGAAAGTGATATGCCTACCTTTCGTGCAATATCACAAACTGTAAATCTGGCATCTCCTTCAATGATTTCCTTTATTTTGGAAACGATTTCTTTATGAGATGCAGATGTTGGCCTACCTGATTTCGGTGCATTTTTGATGGACTCTACACCAGACTCAAATTTCTTTTTCCACCGCTGAACTGTGTCATAAGACACACAAGAAGGTCCAAAAGCAGTAGAAATTTCAGTCATCAGCTTCTTCAAAGAACAACCAAGTTTTGAGCGAGCTTTGATGTAAGCCCGTATTTCATCTTTTTTGTCGACGCTTCTACCAACCTTTTTTACTGCAGTGGTCAATGACTGCGTGTATTCAAATGGCAAATTTTATGTCTTACACTTAGTCTAACATGTACATTTATACACCATTGTGTAGATATTGAACAACCCTATACAGGTATGTATTGGTTTTTATCGTGCCCCACGTGGATATCGAACTAGAGGACAAAAAGCAATTCATTTCGTACATCCCTCGTAAATTCTGAATTCAGGAACTTTAAATTGTGGGATCAGGAACTGTTATTCAAAGCATTTTTTTTTAATAAATTCTTGTGGATTATTTCTGAGGGACTTTGTGACATAAACTTGAAAGGTACTGTTTACTTACATTCTTTTGTTTTGAATCTTGTCTTATTTTTTTTTTTGTGAATAAATATTGTTAATAATTTAAAGCTTGTTGCTGGTTTCACTTTCATTTCTTTCTCGTTACGCCTGGCTAGTAACAGAAATTGTTTACAATAACATGTTGTTTATGTCCTTGATTCTGGACTGAGTTATTTTTGGCATGTCATGGAATATTTAGAAGTTTCTTGACTGAACCTGGAAAATGAGAGATGCCTGTAGTAAATTCTTTTTCTAGAATGTTCTTTGATATTATATAAGGAGAAAAGATTTTCATATGGGCATCTTTGTATACTTTCATCAGAAATTATTCTATACGGGATTACTTTAATATGTTATTCATTCTGGACTTAAATTCTGAATTCAGGAAATTAAAATTGTGGGATCAGAAACTGTTATTCAAAGGATTTGTTTAATAAATTCTTGTGGATTATTTCTGAGGGACTTTGTCGCATAAACTTGAAAGGTACTGTTTACTTACATTCTTTTGTTTTGAATCTTGTCTTACTTTTTTGTGAATAAATATTGTTAATAATTTAAAGCTTGTTGCTGGTTTCACTTTCAGTTCTTTCTCATTACGCCTGGCTGAAGAAATTACGATGCCACCCCTTCTTCTAACTGACAGTCAATCAGATCAATTGATTTTGGTTGTCGATACAAATTCACTTAATAAATGACA
The DNA here is from genome assembly GCA_964016985.1 of Anodontia alba. NCBI lineage: Eukaryota > Metazoa > Mollusca > Bivalvia > Lucinida > Lucinidae > Anodontia > Anodontia alba. The sequence continues at coordinate 61,800,438 of OZ024830.1, read as the reverse complement.
AACAGTGCAGATCCAGATCTGTTGGTTTCTTCAAAAAACCAACTAATCTGGATCTGCACCATTTGCAACGACAATGCATATCCAGGTTCAGTAGAACAAGAGTTAATTGCTGCTTACTTGGAACTTCTCTAGTTCAACTTAAATTTTGAACACATCACTTTTTCATGCATAAACGTTGCATGCTTTATCATACATAGCACACATAAAGATTAATTTCCATTTGCAGTCAGCTACATATCACTATCAAATGGTTTGTCAATAAAGTATTAGAGGGTTGTTCAATACGTAATGTGTATTGTACTACAGCACAATAAAGGTATGCATGATTTCAGCACTACTGATACACATGGATAGCTCTATTCAATACATTTACAATGGTATATAGCTTAAGTTCAACACAGTTTTAAAATATTCTTTATTTCAACAGGACTAGTCACTGATCACTGTTGTAAAAATAATTGGAAAACGTGTTGAGAATATTGAAAAAAATTAGAGCTTACATAAAAATTCAGATTTTTACTGAATTGGGAGAAATTTATGGGTCCCATAACATAGCTTATGAGACAGTCCCTAGGTGGAGAAAGAAATTTCATACTGGCACAGTGTCTGTAAAATATGCTTGAAAATCAGGACCACCGGTAACTGCAACAGGCAATACCAATATCTTAGAAGTTAGAGAAATAAATGAAAGTGATGGCAGATACATGATTCATAATATCGCTAAAGCTGTTGGCATATCACTATCCAGAGTACATTTCATTCTGAAACATTTTTTGAAAGTATGAAAGATTTCTGCCAGATGGATACCTCATCTATTGACAGATTATCAATAAAGGATACGTCTAAAATTGGCCAAACAATTGCTCAAACAGTTTCCAAAGTGCAACCAAAGGCAATTTGCAAAAATTGTTACTAGTGACAAAACATGGGTGCGTTATTTGGAACCAGTTAGGAAAATTGGCAACAAGATATGGCTATCCAAACAGGGTGGACAGCCTGTAAAAGGACAATGAGAACAAAGAAGGTCCTCTATGCTATATTCCTCTCATAGGACGGTATAGCCAAATAAATTTCTCTGCAAAGGGCAAAACTGTCACTGATCTTATTGCTGTGATGTTGTACTAAACAAGAGGCCCACTGGTCGCTCACCTGAGTGACATAGCCATGGCAGATATGCAGATGTTATGCAACATTTTTCCAATCCTGTCATCGCAACTAATGAGAAGATCATCATTTAAGCAGTTCTTTATTTTGAAGAAGAAGATATAAGGCATGCCAGTCAATTGAGTGTGATCATTTGAACGAACTCTAAATGGCAGCAAGCTTGGATTTACGATTGGCACGATTTAAGCTATTTTTGATCTACGAGTCACCCCAATGCTTCCTACCAAGTTTCGAGTCAACTGGCCTTTCAGTTCAGGAGGCGAAAAATAAATTTTCAACATGGCTGCCATGGCGGCCATCATGGATATCCGACTGGCACGATTTTAGCTATTTTTGATCTACAAGTCACCCCAATGTCTCCTACGAAGTTTGGAGTCAACTGGCCTTTCGGTGCAGGAGAAGAAGCTAAATATAGATTTTCAAGATGGTGGCCATGGTGGCTATCTGGGATTTCTGACCAGAAGGATTTTAGCTATATTTGATCTACAAGTCACCCTAATGCTTCCTACTAAGTTTCCAGTCAAGTGACTTTTGGGTTTAGGAGAAGAAGCGAAAAACAGACTTTCAAGATAGCTGCCATGGCGGCCATCTTGGATTTACGATCGGCATGATTTTAGCTATTTTTGATCTACAAGTCACCCAAATGATTCCTATCAAGTTTCAAGTCAACTGGCCTTTCGGTTCTCGAGAAGAAGCGAAAAATAGATTTTCAAGATGGCTGCCATGGCGCCCATCCTGGTTTTACGATCGGCATGATTTTAGCTATTTTTGATCTACAAGTCACCCCGATGCTTCCTACCAAGTTTGGAGTCAACTGGCCTTTCGGTTCAGGAGAAGAAGCGAAAAATAGATTTTCAAGATGGCTGCCATGGCGGCCATCTTGGATTTCCGATCAGCACGATTTTAGCTACTTTTGATCTACAAGTCACCCTGATGCTTCCTAGCAAGTTTGGAGTCAATTGGCCTTCAGGAGAAGCGAAAAATAGATTTTCAAGATGGCGGCCATGGCGGCCATCTTGGATTTCCGATCGGCGCGATTTTAGCTATTTTTGATCTACAAGTCACCCTGATGCTTTCTAGCAAGTTTGGAGTCAACTGGCCTTTCGGTTCAGGAGAAGAAGCGAAAAATAGATTTTCAGAATGGTGGCCATCTTGGATTTCCGATCGGCACGATTTTAGCTATTTTTGATTTACAAGTCACCCTGATGGTTCCTAGCAAGTTTGGAGTCAATTGGCCTTTCGGTTCAGGAGAAGAAGCGAAAAATAGATTTTCAAGATGGCAGCCATCTTGGATTTCAGATCAGAACGATTTTAGCTATTTTTGATCTACAAGTCATCCCGATGCTTCCTACCAAGTATCAAGTCAATTGGCCCAGGGGTGTAGGAGGAGTTTTAAAGCAATTGTTGACGCTGCACGCCGCACGAGGACGACGGACATTGACTGACCACAATAGCTCACCATGAGCACTTCCTGCTCAGGTGAGCTAAAAAGCACAAGAAATATTATCAGAAAAGATATCTAGTGACAGGATTTCAACATGTTTGTCTACAGCATGATAATGTTCCAGCACATGCATCTGAAATCGTAAAGCAATTTCTGGAGACGGAGAAGGTAAAATGTCTTGCCACACTCACCCTACTTTCCAGATCTAGCCCCCTGCAACTTTTTCCTTTTACCAAAACTGAAAAAGTTCTTATCTGGTTGTGGATATAACTCCAGGCAAGCCCTTGGCTCAGCCTTCTGCCAGTGTCTCAGAGGTATACCAAATCGGCCTACTGTGACGCATTTCAGAAGTAGATTCACAGACTAAAGTTATGTATTTCCAACAACGGAGAATACTTTGAAAGGAATGTAAAGTTACTGTGATCATTTGAGTTGGTTCTTTTTAAGATAATACACAATACAAATTACATATTGAACAACCCTCATATTATGCATGCATCTCACACACACACACACACACACACACACACACACACACACACACACACACACACACATAAACACGTTTTGTGGTGCAGCAATTCCTGAGAAATCTTTGACACAAATTTCCCTAAGCATTACACTGGTATGAGAGATGGAAAAAAGGAAAAAGGTAAAAAGAAGGCAAAAGAAATTTTCACATTGTGGTTTTCTTTTACACAATCCTCAATACTTCAATCCTCTATGTGAATACAAAATTTTAAGACTCTTGGCTCTCTTAGGAGCTGAGAAATCTGTGATAAAAAATATATATTGGAGAAATAGAACTAGAAATGTCTCAGTATGACACAGATGCCCCCGCCCAGGGTCCATCCTCACCTGCATCCAGGCATTTGCAATAAATGAAGTTGAAAAAAGGGCCATAACTCTCATAATAATTGGCCCATTTTATCCTAAATCGAACTTGACCTATATTTTATGATTATATACCTGTGTATAAAATATGAATCCAATACACCAATCTTTTTTAAAAAAAATATCAAAAGGAAAACATTTTTTGAAGGTGAAACAGGGCCATAACTCCCATAATAATGGGTGGATTTTACCCTAAATCTAACTTGACCTCTATTTTATGATTATATACCTGTGTATCAAATATGAATCCAATACACAAATATTTTCAAAAGATATCAAACAGAAACTATTTTTGAACATTGAAAAAGGGTCGTAACTCCAAAAATAATTGGTGGATTTTACCCTAAATCGAACTTGACCTATATTTTATAATTATATGCTCTGTATAAAATATCAATCCAATACACTAATCTTTTCAAAAGTTATTGAATGGAAACCATTTTTCAAAGTTGAAAAAGGGCCTTAACTCCAAAAACAAGAGGCCCATGGGCCACGGCTCGCTCACCTAACCACTGTAGATATGCAAGTCACTTTGATACTTTCAATATAAATGTATATGGCCCATACAAACGCATGGGAAAGCAAATTTCAACATAGAACCATCATTTTAGCAATTTTGGTAGATCTCCTGTCCCCCACAATTTGTGCAAAGATTAGGGCCCAGGGCTTATTTGGTTCTGGAGAAGAAGATTTTTAAAGGTTTTTACCATATATGGGCATGGCAGCCATTTTGATCAATGGACCATGCCCATTTTAGCAATCTTTCATTCTCCTGCCCAAGGAGGCTCAGCATGAAATTTGAGCAACACTGGCCCAGAGGCTTCAGAGGAAAAATCATTTGAAATTATCAACATTTTTTCCATATAAATGTACGGGGCCCCATACAAATGCATACAGAAGCAAACTTGACCTCGCTGTAAAAAGGTCAAATGTCAATGTATGACAATTATTTTAGCAACTTTGGTAGACAGCCCGTTCCCAATGATATATGCAAAGATTCAGCCATAAGGCATCCTCGATTTTGAAGAATAAGATTTTTACCCATACAAATGCATAGGGAAGCAAACTTGACCTTGCCGTAAAAAGGTCAAATGTCAATGTACGACCATTATTTTAGCAACTTTGGTAGACCCCCTGTCCCCGATGATTTAAGCAAAGATTCAGCCCCAAGGTGTCCTTGGTTCTGGAGGAGAAGATTTTTAAAGGTTTTTACCATATATGGGCATGGCGGCCATCTTGGTCAATGAACCGCGACCATTTTAGCAATCTTTCATTCCCCCAACCTAAGGAGGCTCCCATATGAAATTTGAGTGAAATTGGCCCAGAGGCTCCAGAGGAGAAGTCATTTGAAATTCTGAATATTTTTCCCATACAAATGCATAAGGAAGCAAAATTGACCTTACCATAAAAAGGTCAAATGTCAATGTACAACCATTATTTTAGCATATTTTAGCAACTTTGGTAGACCTCCGGTTTCCGATGATATATGTAAAGGTTCAGCCTTAAGGCATCCTTGGTTTTGGAGAACAAGCTGTTTAAAGGTTTTTCCCATACAAATGCATAGGGAAGCAAACGACCTTGCCGTAAAAAGGTCAAATGTCAATATACGACCTTTATTTTAGCAATTTTGGTAGACCTCCAGTCCCCGATGACTTATGCAAAGATTCAGCCCCAAGGCATCCTCGATTCTGGAGAAGATTTTTAAAGGTTTTTACCATATATGGGCATGGCGGCCATCTTGGTTAATGGACCGTGAGCATTTTAGCAATTTTCGTTCCCCCAACCTAAGGAGGCTCCATATGAAATTTGAGCAAAATTGGCTCAGGTGCTTCAGAGGAGAAGTCGTTTGAAAATGTTAACAGACGGATGCACGGATGGACGGAAGCACGGACAACAGACGAAAAGTGATCACAATAGCTCATCCTGAGCATAGCTCAGATCAGCTAATAATCGGCGGATTTTACCCTAAATCGAACTTGACGTACATTTTATGATTATATACCTGTGTATAAAATTTGAATCCAATACACTCATCTTTTCAAAAGATATTGACGGAAACCATTTTTTAACATTGAAAAAGGGCCATAACTCCAAAAATAATTGGTGGATTTTACCCTAAATCGAACTTGACCTATATTTTATAATTATATGCTCGTGTATTAAATATGAATCCATTACACTAATCCTTTCAAAAGTTATGGAACGGAAACCATTTTTCAAAGTTGAAAAAGGGCCATAACTCCCAAAATAATTGGTGGATTTTACCCTTAATAAAACTTGACCAACATTTTATGATTATATACCCAGGGGTCATCCTAGAGGGCGATTTGGAAGAAAAAGTCTCCCTAAGCTGGTTGACTTCTCCCTATCTTGAGCTGAGGGAGAAGTGAAAATGTATAGAATGTATAGGGAAATTCAAAATTTGGACCAAGACTTCTCCCTAAAATCCTGAATATGTCGCAAAACTTCTCCCTCTCTGAAAGCTCAAGGATGACCCCTGTATACCTGTGTATAAAATATGAATCCAATACACTAGTCTTTGCTAAAGATATCGAACCGAAACCATTTTTCAAAGTTGAAAATTTTTCAAAGTTGAAAAAGGCCCATAACTCCCATAATAATTGGTGGATTTTACCCTAATTGAACTTGACCTACATTATATGATTATATACCTGTGTATAAAATTTCAATCCAATACACCAATCTTTTAAAAAGATATCGCACGGAAACCAATTGTGCTACGTACGGGACGTATGTATGGACGGACGGGACGGACGTACGTATGTACAGACAGCGGTGATACTATATGCCCCCCCACCCCCATTGAAAATGGCAGGGGCATAAAAATGGATTTGATTGATTGTATTGGGGTTTAACGACACGTCAACCCTTGTGGGTCATTTTGTGTCATGTCCCAGAGAAAGCGAGAAAAGAGATAGAAATAGTAGAGGAGATAAGAGGTCCAGGGAAGAAACAGGAACAGGAATGAAAGTGAAGAAATAGAAGATTTCCCACTCTACCCTTACCTACTACAAGGATAGCAGGCCTTGCCCAACTGTCAGCCAATATCAGTTGGACGCCCCGGTGACATAAGATACACGACACCTTCGCACCACCCGACTATCCCCAAGAGAAAATGGACTAATAAAGGATATGATAAGCATGAGGATGTTGATTCTCTCATACACAATACAACAAGTCATACTCAATGTTTATACAAAATCCTAGGTGAAGTAGCTTTGACGAAATACTTTATTAGAGAAAAAGAACTAGAGCTGGTGTTTGTAAAACACTATGCCCCCAACTGCCTGACTCTAACACTGTTTGACTCCAACACTGCTTAGCCATGACGGTAACAACAGTACAAATATATGATTTCAATGTTATTTTATCAAAGGGAAATAACTCTAAAATAGGAGATGATTGGGATAAGAAAAAAATACGGATCACCTATTTTTTCATGAGGAATCAAAACATGAAATTTCAAAACATTAGCATACATGGTTCTAAACTTATGCTATACACAATAAAGCAACGACATTAAATGGCCCGAAATTGCGAAGGGCCATAACTCCAACATTTCATTTAATTGGTTCAAAATTTATTCAGGTGATCTCCTCCTCAATCCCAATCAGTATACCAAATATCATGGCTCTAGCTTAAATACTTTTTGAGATATCTTGCTGAAAAAGTCAAAATGTCTAGAACTACAAAGGGCCATAACTACATCAATTTTTCATGGAATTCCCTAAAAAAACAAACCAGGTAATCTCCACATCATCCCCAATCAGCATATAATATTTCAAGACCCTAGCTTAAGTTTGTTTGTGTTGAGGTTTTACGGCCCAGTCAACCCAATGGGGTCATGTCGAGCGCGGTCAATTTACCTAACCACACGTTTACTGGGCAGGCTTAGTCCTCTAAGCGGTTAACCAGTATTGTGCACATTCTTTCGCCAGAAACTGACAACTGCCCTTCTTGAATCAGCGGAAGGGAGAGAATGACCGTAGAAAATATTTCATGATCAATCTCCACGAAAGAATGTTGCCGACCTCGGCGGGGGTTGAACCCGCGACCTCCTGGTCTCCAGTCGGACGGCGCATCCAACTGAGCCACCGAGGCCGGCTCTAGCTTAAGTGCTTTTCGAGAAATCTTGCTGACAAGGTCAAAATGAGCAGAACTGCAAAGGGCCGTAACTTTATCAATATTTTCATGGAATTCTCTCAAAATATAATCGGGTAATGTACACATCATTCCCAGTCACTGTATCGAATTTCAAGAACCCAGCTTAAATACTTTTCAAGATATCTTGCTCACAAGATTTAATTCTGATTTTTTTCAAAGGGGCATAACTTTAAATAAACATGCTAGACAAGAAACAAAATACGGGTCTGCTATTTTTTCATTGGGAACCCAAATATAAAATTTGAAAACCCTAGCGTGCAGGGTTCTTAAGATACGGCATGCACAAAAAAAGCTTGATGAACGGACAAACAGTCGGATGGACAAATGAAGGCAAAATAATATGCCCCATCAATTACATTCGAAACTGGGGGCATAATCAGGTCATCTACTCATCGCTACCAATCTATTCATCAAGTTTCAAGGCTCCAGCTTCAATAGTTTTTGAGATATTTTGTTCACAAGGGAAACATGCCCAAATTTACAAAGGGCCATTACTTATGAAATATTTTTCAGAATTTACAAAAAAATTAATCAGGTCATCTACTCATCATTACCAATCAATTCATCAAGTTTCAAGTCTCTAGCTCTAATAGTTTTTGAGATATTTTGCTGACAAGATAAAAATGCCCAAAATAACAAAGGGGCATAACTCAAGAAGTATATTTCAAAATTTCTTCAAAAGTTAATCAGGTTGTCTACTCATCACTACCAGTCTATTCATCAAGTGTCAAGGCTCTAGTTCCAACAGTTTTTGAGATATTTTGCTGACAAGGTAAAATTGCCCAAAATTACAAAGGGCCATAACTCATGAAGTATTTTTCAGAATTTCTTCAAAAATTAATCAGGTCATCTACTCGTCACTACAAATCCATTTACTAAGTTTCAAGGCTCTAGCTCTAACAGTTTTTGAGATATTTTGCTGACAAGATAAAAATGCCTAAAATTACAAAGGGGCATAACTCAAGAAGTATATTTCAAAATTTCTTCAAAAGTTTATCAGGTTGTCTACTCATCACTACCAGTCTATTCATCAAGTTTCAAGGCTCTAGCTTCAATAGTTTTTGAGATATTTTGCTGACAAGTTAAAAATGCCCTAAATTACAAAGGGCCATAACTCATGAAGTGTTTTTCAGAATTTCTTCAAAAGTTAATCAGGTCATCTACACATCACTACAAATCCATTTACTAAGTTTCAAGGCTCAAGCTCTAACAGTTTTTGAGATATTTTGCTGACAAGGTAAAAATGCCCAAAATTACAAAGGGCCATAACTCAAAAGGCATTTTTCAAAATTTCTTCAAAAGTTAATCAGGTTGTCTACTCATCACTACCAGTCTATTCATTAAGTTTCAAGGCTCTAGCTCCAACAGTTTTTGAGATATTTTGCTGACAAGATAAAAATGCCCAAAATTACAAAGGGCCATAACTCATGAAGTATTTTTCAGAATTTCTTCAAAAGTTAATCAGGTCATCTACTCATCACTACAAATCCATTTACTAAGTTTCAAGGCTCTAGCTCTAACAGTTTTTGAGATATTTTGCTGACAAGGTAAAATTGCCCAAAATTACAAAGGGCCATAACTCAAGAAGTATTTTTCAAAATTTCTTCAAAAGTTAATCAGGTTGTCTACTCATCACTACCAGTCTATTCATCAAGTTTCAAGGCTCTAGCTTTAATAGTTTTTGAGATATTTTGCTGACAAGATTGCATCCATATTTTTTCAAAGGGCCATAACTCAGAAAAGGGGCATAATCCTGTCAAGAAAAAAAATACGTTTCAGCTATTTTTTCATGAGGAATCCATATATGAAATTTCAAAACAGTAGCATTCACGGTTTTAAAGTTATGCTATGCATCAAAAAGCGTGATGAACGGACGGACGGAAGGACGGACGAACAACCCAGAAGCAATATGCCCCTCCAACTTCTTTGAAGTTGGGGGCATAAAAATAAAGGGAATGATAAACATGAGGCTGCTGACTCTTTCTTACACAATACAAGTGGCCGTACCCAATGTTTGTATCAAATGAAATCCTAAGTGCAGTTTTTCCTGAGAATCAAATCTCTATGTCGCTGTGATGCCTCTCATCAAGATAGGCTCAATCTGACTTACTGTTTGGGAGGAGGTGTTGTTTGAAGAATGGTGGTCATCTTGGATATCAGAACAGAACAATTTCGGCAATTCTAAATCTCTACGTTGCCACTATGCCTCCCACTTAGTTTTAGCTCCATCCAACTTATGGTTCTAGAGAAGATGTCCAAAACGTGAAAAGCTAACAATGGAGGATGGATGGACAGATGACGAACAGCAGGCCATGGCATAAGCTGATCTGGGGCAAAGCTCCGGGTGAGCTAATGAGTACTAATAGAACAAAATATGAAACCATATTAGAAGCTAGTCTGTAAAGAGTCATATACTATCTTGTTAGATGTTGAATACTTGAGCTTTGGAAAAGTACCCATATTTTTCATACAAAATAATACAAGGTTAAATGTATTCATCACAAAGAATTTGTTAATGGATATGCACTGACATAACATTTACATAATACTAAACACTACACACTGAAATCTTTCAGTCACAGTTTAAGGACCACCCCTTTAAGGACTGGGTGAAAGATAACACAATCTAAATGACTTGTGATCAAAATACCAGTCTAACTTCAATGTTCACTTTCACTACAAACATTCCCCCTCATTCACTTTGGACATTTCTTCCTATCACTTCATTCAATAAAGCATGTTCACTTTGTACACAATGTTATCCTCTGTCTGCTTTCAATGCTACAAACCTAGTGTTCACTGATTTAGGGTGGACACTGACAAAAATGCATATAGCTTTTCTACACCTAGACCATATGGCATCATGCTTTCATAGGTGCAACTTGATGAATGGTAATTTCTGGAAGCACATTTGTTTGAAGAAACAAGAGTTGTCAGAAGACAATGCAACTCACCACAAAAGCGGCGTGAATGAAATATGAAGCTATATCTTACATACTTCAGCAGTCATGTATACTTTTTAAAACTTAAACACAGTTGTAAATGACAAACATTAACCTTACCTTGACCTAGGTAGAAGGTCAAACTGAGGAACGGGTGTGTGGTATTGAAAGGTCTTACCCTAAGGTTGGTGTGGGTCAAATATTGAAGCGGTATCTTGAATACTTCAGCAGCTATGTACATTTTTCAAAACTTAAATGCAGAGCTTGAACATGGGTTTACAAAGACAATGTATGACCTGACCTTGACCTAGGCAGAAGGTCAAAGTGAGAACCGGGTGTGTGCTATTGAAAGGTCCTATCCTAAGGTAGGTGTGGGCCAAATATTAAAGCGGTGTCTTGCATACTTCAGCAGTTACATACACTTTTCAAAATTTAAAAGCTGAACTTAAACACGAGTGTAAATGATGACGTGTGAACTGACCTTGACCTATATAGAGAGTCTAACTTGGAATTGGGGGTGTATGCTATTGAAAGGTCTTACTCTAAGGTAGGTGTAGGCCACATATGAAAGCAGTACCTTAAATGATAAAACAAGAGGGCCATGATGGCCCCAATATCATACCACTTACAGAACCGGCCCTAGAAATAATCAAGGGAAACATTCTAACCAAGATTCATGATGATTATGTTGGTAAGTAAGACAATTTAGCATGCCTAATGGACTATGAAATATAGGTCAAGGTCAAATATGGATGACTGCACCCAAGAGGCCATGCTAAGATGTATGTATATTGCTAAGTATCACTGGCTGTTGGACCAACAGTTACTGAGAAACTGACTTAAATGCAAAAACTTAATGAAGTCAGTGGACCGTGAAATATAGGTCACGGTCAAATATGGATGACTGCATTCAAGAGGCCATGCTAAAATGTATGCAACTGCCAACTATCACTGCTGTAGTTACTGAGAAACTGACTTAAACAGAAAAAACTTATGAAAGTCACTGGACAATGAAATATGTCATAAGTGACCCAGTTTCAAACATGACCTAGAAATCATCAAGTTAAATATTATGAGCAAGATTCATGATAATCACCTCAAAAATGTAACTCTAGAGTGTTAACAAGGTTTTCCTTTAATTTGGCCTGGTGACCTTGTTTTAGACCCCAAGTGACAAGTTTCGAACTTGACCTAACATTTATGAAGACAAACATTTTGAACAAGATTCATGATGATCACTCCGAAAATTAGACCTCTAGAGTGTTAACAAATGTTAGGTTTTCCTTTGATTTGGCCCAGTGACCTAACTTTTGACCCTAAGTGACCCGCTTTCAAACTTGACCTAGAAATCATCCAGACAAACATTTTGAGCAAGACTCATGATTACTTCAAAATGTGACCTCTAAAGTGCTGACAAGGTTTTCCTTTGATTTGGCCTGGTGACCTAGTTTTTCATGTGATCCAGTTTGAACATGACCTAGAGATCATCAAGACAAACTTTTTGAGCAAAATTCATGATATCATTCAAGAATGTGATTTCTAGAGTGTTAATGTTTTCCTTTGATTTAACCCTGTAACCAAGGATTTAACCCTGTAACCAAGTTTTTTACCCCAAATGACCCAGTTTTGAAGACGACCCAGAAATCAGACAAACATTTTAAGCAAGATACATGATGAGGGTTCCCTGCTGATGCACAATAGTGTCTTCTTTCCCTGCTGGTGTACAAAAGAGTCTTCTTTCCCTGCTAGTTCTTCACAAATTTGCTACTTTAAATGTTGCCATGGCAACTTAACAAAATGGCTTCTGGTCATAAAACACAAAACTGGGTACATAATCATCAAATGATTATAACTGCCAAACAGAGTTCACATGACTTCTTGTGTTATGGAGAAAATGCAATTTAACCATTTTCCCATTAATAGTCTGTGGGACCTTTCAGTTTTCATAGCAACCAAACAAAATGGCAGATCACCATAATTTTAGCTATTTTTACATCCCCCTACCCAAGCAACATTCCTACCTAACAGATAGTCGGGCTGATTGGAGTTGGGGGTGGTGGTGGTGGTGGTGGTGGGGGGAGGGGTCGAAATTCTTCAAATCATGGAGTTGAGGACACAGACTTGTGAATGGAAGTTCTGTTAAAAAGGGCCATAACTCCATCAGAAAATAGACCATGAAGTGGCCATCAGTGATAACACACAACAAGAAGACAAAGGGATATAACTCTAATAAACCTGGAAGCCCCTATTTTCATATCACATTTATAGTACCTAAAGGTGTGTGAGTAAAATAAATTTCAATAAAATCTAGAAACAGGTATAGAAATTATTAAGAAAAATACATAATTTAATAGCAAGAACAATAAAGGGAAATAACTCTAAGGGACCTGTCCCTATGGCCCTTATTTTATTTTCCACAATACAACTCGTCATACTTGTCATGTGTACAAAAGTTGAAGTTTGTAGGTAAAGTCTTTCCTGAGATATCTTTAACAGAAAATAAATGCACATCAAATTAATGAAATATAACAAAGGGATATAACTCTAATAAACCTGGCCCTGAAGCCCCAATTTTCATCACACGTGTAGTGCATAAAGTTGCATGTGTAAAATAAATCTTATTAAAATCTGAAAACGGGTATAGAAATTATTAAGGAAAATACATAATTTAATAGCAAGAACAAGAAAGGGAAATAACTCTTAAGGGACCTGGTCCCATGGCCCTTATTTTCTTTCCCACAATATAACTAGTCATACTTGTCATGTGTACAAAATTTCAAGTTTCTAGGTAAAGTAGTTCAGGAGATATCTTTGACACAAAATTGACACAAAATAAATGCATATCAAAATAACGAAATATAAAAAAGGGATATAACTGTAATAAATCTGGACCTCAAACCCCTGTTTTCATATCACATGTGTAGAGCAAAAAGGTGTATGTGTAAAATAAATTTTATTAAAATCTGAAAACTGGTATAGAAATTATTAAGAAAAATACAAATTTAATAGCAAGAACAACAAAGGGAAATAACTCTAAGGGACCTGGCCCCATGGCCCTTACTTTCTTTCCCACAATACAACTAGTCATACTTGTCATGTGTACAAAATTTCAAGTTTCTAGGTAAAGTAGTTCCTGAGATATTTTTGACACAAAATTTAATAGCAAGAACAAGAAAGGGAAATAACTCTAAGTGACCTGGCCTCATGGCCCTTATTTTCTTTCCCACAATACAACTAGTCATACTTGTCATGTGTACAAAATTTCAAGTTTCTAGGTAAAGTAGTTCCTGAGATATCTTTGACAAAATTAAGAAAAATACAAAATTTACAACAAAGGGAAATAACTCTAAGGGACCTGGCCCAATGGCCCTTATTTTCTTTCCCACAATACAACTAGTCATACTTGTCATGTGTACATAATTTCAAGTTTCTAGGTGAAGTAGTTCCTGAGATATCTTTGACACAAAATAGATGTTTACAGACTGACAGACAGACACGACAAAAACTACATACCCCCATTGCATACTTCGTATGCCGGGGGTATAATGATCTGATAAACAAGACGGCCAAGATGGCCCTGTATTGCTCACCAGAGTACCAGACAAATGACCCCTGGTTGGGGCCATTTTTTACCTCATAATTTGAACAAGTCAACTTGATTAAGATACTGCCAATGAAGGTTCGAGTCAATTGGCCTTTCTGTGCAGGAGAAGTGATTGGAAAAAGATTTTCAATGGCAACTGTGGCAGTCATTTTGGATTTCAATCAGAACTATTTTAGCTGTTTTAGATCAACAAGTCATCCTGATACTTCCTATCAAGTTTCAGGTCAACTGGCCTTTGCATTAAGAAGTACTTCAAATCAGATTTTCAAGATGGCTGCCATGACAGCCATCTTGAATTTCCAATCGGAATGATTTTTGATCTACAAGTCACCCCTATACTTCTTACCAAGTTTGGAGTCAAATGACCTTTTAGTTCAGGAGAAGAAGGGCAAATAGTTTTTCAAGATGGTGACCATCTTGTATTTCACACAGGAGTGTTTTAGCTAGTTGCCCAATACTTCCTATCAAGTTTTGAGTCAAATGGCCTTTCGGTTCAGGAGAAGAAGAGCAAAATAGATTTTCAAGATGGCAGCCATCTTTGATTTCCAATCAGAACCATTTTAGCTACTTTTGATGTACAAGCTGCATCAATACTTCCTACCAAGTATTAAGTAAGTTGGTCTTTTGGTTCTGTAGAAGAAGTGGAAAATATATTTTCAAGATGGTGGCCATCTTGGATTTCAAATTGAAACAATTTTAGCTTCTTTTGATCTACAAGTCACCCTGATACTTCCTACCAAGTTTCAAGTCAGTTGGCCTTTCCATTCAGGAAAACAAGCGCAAAGAAGATTTTCAAGATGGCGGCCATGGAGGCTGTTTTAGATTTCAAATTAGAACCATCTTAGCTATTTTTGATCAACAAGTTGTCCCAATATTTCAAGCAAGTTTCTAGTCAGTTGGCCTTTTGTTACAGGAGTAGAAGAGCACAATAAGATTTTCCAGATGGTGGATATGGCAGCCATTTTTGGACTTCCAATTGGAACAATTTCACCTATTTTTGATCTTCAATTTTGAGTCAGTTGGCCTTTTGTTCAGGAGAAAGAAAAACAGATTTTCAAGATGGCTGCTTTCCATTGGAATGATTTTAACTACCTTTGATCTGCGAGTTGCCCTGATACATCCTATCAAGTTTCAAATTAACTGGCCTTTCGGTTCAGGAGAATAAGCACAAAGATAGATTTTCAAGATGGCCAAAATGGCTGCCATCTTGAATTTCAGATCTGAACGATTTTAGCTGTTTTTGATCTGCCAGTTGCCCCAATATTTCATGCCAAGTTTGGGGTCAATAGGCCTTTCGATTCAGGAGAAGAAGCACAAAAATAGATTTTCAAGATGGCCTCCATGGCAGCCATCTTGGATTTCCAATTGGGCAGATTTTAGCTATTTTTGATCTGCAAGTTGCCCGTATACGTTTTACCAAGTTTCAAGTCAACTGACCTTTTGGCTCAGGAGAAGAAGTGCAAAACAGATTTTCAAGATGGCTGCCATGGTGGTCCTCTTGGATTTCCAATCATAATGATTTTAGTTTTATTTTTGTTTTTACAGGTAACCCAGATGAATCCTACCAAATTGCGAGTTTATTGGCCAAGGGGTGTAGGCTCTTAAAGCAAATTGTCGACGCCCCACGAGGGACGAGGGACTGACCCAGTCACAGTAGCTCACCTTGAACATTTTGTGCTCAGGTGAGCTAAAAATCTAAAATGATGTGCACATCTTCATATAATGGCAAGAAAACCTGCAAAGCTTCATAAAAATTTGACAAAGGTGTAGGAGTTACAGACACAAGATTTGGGATGGATGCACTCATGCACACATGCACGGACAAGGCTTATTTTTATAGTCCTCCTCCTCCTAAGTCAGGTGACAACAAGGAAAACATGTAAGAACAGAAACAGCAGAATGAATTTTACTGAGTCTGTTGATCAGCAGCTAACAAAGAGCAATGTTGTTTTGTCTTCTTGCATCTTAACACTGAAATCAGATATTTCAACAATACCTGTCACTGGACACTAGAGCTAACCAGAATTTGCACATGTCCATCATATGAAAACATTTGACTGAAAAAAATAAAATAAAATTTATTCAAGCTGGGTAGATTCTAGTGCCATACAATGACATCTCTAAGGTGGCGTCTATCAAATCTAAAAGCAGTATATATCATCATTCAATACAAACAACATGCTCTTACTTTCTGTCATCAGGTCGACCAAAGCCTCCACGACCTCTGTATGCACCTGAATCATCATCACGCCATCTGGTGAGGCAATCAAAAACTATATAACATCTACCCATAAAACTTTCCACTTCAAAAAGTGTATAATATTCCACCATATGAAAAGAGCAATTCAGAAATACACAGCTTTGTTTGAGTCAGAGTTTTACAGCCCAGTCAACACTATTAAGGTCATGTCAAACTGGTCAGTTAACTTTTCCTGGGCAGGTTTAGTCCTCTAAGCAGTTAAGTAGTACACCACGACCTCTTTATAACACTACTGTTGGGGTCCATAGCATCAACCGTGTTAGTTAAACAACCGTGTTATATCCAAACAAAAATGTATAGATTATATTGAAAAATGACCATTTATGGGATCCATCTTTGAATCGTGTTATATCCATAACCGTGTTATAATGAACCGTGTTATAAAGAGGTTGTAGTGTACTTGTGCACATATTTTCACCAGTAACTGATAACTGCCCTTCTCGAATCAGCAGAAGGGGAAGAATGACCAGAGAAATGATTTCATGATAAATCTCTACGTAAGTTATGTGGTCAAGCTGGGATTCAAATGTGCAACCCTGGACTTGCAGTCAGACATGGTATCAACTTTGCTATGGAGTCAGGCAAAAATTTACAGCTGAAATTATGCGAAAGCATATTAGTTGCACTAACCAGGTTTTTTAAAAGAACAAAACAGTGCATATTTAGTTAGATGTTTAAAGTTTATAGAGCAACAATGTATCAGATAAAGTTAGATATGAAATACAACATGTATAAGATTCACAGTTCCAGATGAGGCACATTTTTTTTTGCTCTTCAACCAAAATGTTTTGATATCATTCTCATTTATCCGTTTTTTTTTGTTTTGTGTTGAGGTTTTACGGCCCAGTCAACCCATTAGGTCATGTCGAGCGCGGTCAGTTTACCTAACCACACGTTTACTGGGCAGGCTTAGTCCTCTAAGCGGTTAACCAGTATTGTGCACATTCTTTCGCCAGAAACTGACAACTGCCCTTCTTGAATCAGCGGAAGGGAGAGAATGACCGTAGAAAATATTTCATGATCAATCTCTACGAAAGAATGTTGCCGACCTCGGCGGGGGTTGAACCCGCGACCTCCTGGTCTCCAGTCGGACGACGCATCCAACTGAGCCACCGAGGCCGGCCATTTATCCGTTTAAAAATATGTTCTGATACTCATTAGAAGCACTTCAGCAATAAGGAAGATATTTATCAGATACCCCTCTTACTTGGTGCTATTGTTGGCTGTGTTTAATTGTCAGAATATCAGTAAAAGACCATCTGAAACCTGACAGATAATGGAAATCTAAGAAATACAGTCGACTCCCTTTATCTCAGAGTCCAAGAGATTGTCTGAAATTCTTCGCGATATCCGTACCTCGACATATCAGATTTGCAGAATTGAGGAAAAAAATATATTTAACAACCACGTTTCTCGAGTAATTTGACTCTGGAAGTTAGAGAATATATTGTGGAAAAGAGGAGAATTTGCTCCTTAGGAGCAATTTCTCCTCTTTTCCACAATATTTTGTTACCTGTTTTTAGACTTTCATGTAAAAATTGGGACCAGATTTTCACTTCGGGATATGCGGTTATTCAGCAGAGCTGTAAAACGTAATTTACGACCGTAAAACCGCCGATTTACCTCCAAAATGACAAATTTGAATGCAGTTATCCCCATTCTAGTGCATTTATTCATTTTTTCTGTTGAAAAAATGTACTATTTGCACAAAGCGACAAGTGCTGTGAGCTGCGTAAAACCAAATGCCAGCCAATGAGAAGCGACATTACGTGATGACGTCAGATTTCCGACAGTATATCGCAGAATATACCATCGCAATTTTTTGACGTTAGCCAATCAGACATCGCGTTACATATGCAAGTGCATTAGAATTGTCCTTAACATTGCAACAAGTCCATTTTACTACCTGCTCAATGTGCCTAAAGCAGTGTTGACCAGATGCCCCATTCTACATTATCTGATCTGTGGATAGCTTTTCACTCACTTCCGTCTGTTCAAATATTTAGGGTAATCA
The DNA here is from genome assembly GCA_964016985.1 of Anodontia alba. Classification (NCBI taxonomy): domain Eukaryota; kingdom Metazoa; phylum Mollusca; class Bivalvia; order Lucinida; family Lucinidae; genus Anodontia; species Anodontia alba. The sequence goes on along the minus strand of OZ024830.1, from coordinate 61,781,931 downwards.
AGCTAAGCTTTATAACACAAGAGGCCCATGGGCCACAACGCTCATCCGAGTTAACTGATTTAAGTTGATCAGGTCATTAACTCATCATTCGATATCAGCCTGTCAAGTTTCAAGGCAACGGCTTAAACAGTTTTTGAGATATCTTGCTTTCAAGGTTGAAATGCTGAAATTTTCAAGGGGCCAAAAGTAAAAAAAAAAAAAAAAAAAAAAAAACAGGGGGGGATAAGAGGAACGTTTTTGTAAATTATTTTGAAATCAGGCCACTGGCCAAGGAGGAAATGTGGTTTAATGGTTTTTCTATTTTTAGCTCTGGTGGTCATTTTGTTCAGGCAAGCAGAACTATTTTAGCAATTTTGGTAAAGGGCCATGAGAGGAACCCTTCAGTGATATTAGTTTGAAATCATGACACTGGCTGCGGGGGAGATGTCTTTTAATGTTTTTTTTTTTCTTAGCTCTGGCCCACATTTTGTTCAGCCAAGCGAAATCATTTTAATAATTTGGGTATAAGGCCATTGGAGGAAAACTTCTGTGCAAATATTTTGAAATCGGCCCATTAGCTAAGGACGAGATGTTGTGTGAAGGTTTTCTATTTTTTAGCTCTGGCCGCCATATTGTTCAATGGAGTGGAACCACTGCAGCCAGCTTGGATTTGCGATCGACAAAATTTTAGCTCGTTTTGATCCAGAAGTCATCCTGTTGCTACCGAGTAAGTTTTGGCTCAAAGCGACCAAAGCTTGGGGAGAGATGTGGAAAATCGATTTTCAAGATGGCAGCTGCGGCTATTCAAGCTATTTTTATATGTACTGGTTGGCCTCTTGCTCCATCATAAGTTTTGACTTAATTTGCCTAGTGGTTCGCGCAGAGATGTAGAAAGTAGATATTCAAGATGGCTGCTGTGGCAGCCATCCTTGATTACCAATTGGCACAATTTTAGCTATTTTCGATTTAGTAGTCATCCTGTTGCTACAGTGTAAGTTTCAACTCAAATCACCTAATAGTCTGTGAGTAGAGGTCAAAAGCTGGTTTTCAAGATGTGGCTATGGCGGCCATTTTGGATTTCCAATCAGCATGATTTTAACTATTTTTTCATCTACACAACAACCTATTGCTACATCCTAATTTTCGACCAGTTTCAACTAAGTTTCAACTTCACTGGCCTTGTGGTTTGGGAGAAAATGTCCAAAACAAAATTTCAAGATGGCAGCTGCAGTAGCCATCTTTGATTTCTGATCCACACAATTTTAGCTAATTTCGATCCAGAAGTCATCCTGTTGCTACAAAACAAATTCGACTCAAATCGACAATTGATTTTCAAGATGTTGAAAATTGATTTTCAAGGAGGCTCCATATGAAATCTGAGTAAATTTGGATCAGCAGCTTCAGTGAAGAAGTTTGAAATGTTAATGGATGGAAACATAGACAGGTGAGCTAATAACAAAGCAAGAGTTGTCCTTCTTGCATGCGACACTCCTAATTGACCTGATATATGTCTCTACAAAATATTATCAAAATATCACAAACAGTATGGGAGCTATGGCCTGCACAAGATTTCAGCTTCAGGGGAGATAAGTACATAAGAAAGTGAGAGTTGTCTCTCTTGCATGGGACACACATACCAGTACCCCTCTTCATCCCTACCAAATATGAAAGCCATGTACTGAAGAATAAAGGCAACATATAACTTTGAAAAAAAGGTTAACCAAAAGATATGCCTCGGAAGGCAGGGGAGATATCGAAGAAAGTGAGAGTTGTCTCTCTTGCACATGACATGCCTATTTGTCCTCTTCATCCCTTCTAAATATGAAAGCAATCCACTGAAGAATAATGGTAACATACAACCTTGAAACAAGAGGACCGTGATGGTCCTATATCACTCACCTGAGCAAACATACTAACCCAAGTTCATTACTTTAAGATTTTTGTATAAATTTTACGACCATGACAGACATGATGATCCAATATTTCTGATAGCTTGAAATTAGTCCAGTGGTTTCTTACGAGAAGATTTCTAAAATTTTCTATACAGATATATAGAGAAAATAAGCCCCGTCCCCATTAGCCCATGTTTTTTAATGACACATGATGGCTTGGACAATCTTGGTAGAGGGTCATCAAAGGAATTTTGCAAAATTATAATGAAATTGGTCAAGTGGTTTAGAATATTTTAAAAGTATTTTTTATATATATATGGGAAAATAAGCCCTGCTCCCTGGCAGCCATGTTTTTTTAACAAATCATCATGGCTTGAAAAATCTAGATTGAGGGTCATCAAAAGAACATTTCTGATGAATTACAATAAAATCTGTGCTGTGGTTTCTGACAAGAAGATTTTTTCAAGTTTTCTATATGCAGTCAAACCTGTATTAAAAGGCCACCCTAGGAAAGTATGAAAAGTGGTCTCTTAATACAGATGGTCTTCTAGTCCTCCTCTGCATCCCTCCCAAATATGAAAGCAATCCACTGAAGAATATTGGTAACATACAATTTGAAACAAGAGGACCGTGATGGTCCTATATCACTCAGCTGAAAAAACATATTAACCCAAGTTCATTACTTTAAGATTTTTGTATAAATTTTATGATCATGAAAGACATGATGATCCAATATTTCTGATATCTTGAAATTAGTCCAGTGGTTTCTAACTAGAAGATTTCTAAAATTTTCTATATAGATATATAGGGAAAATAAGCCCCGCCCCCATTAGCCCATGTTTTTTAATGACACATGACGGCTTGGACAATCTTGGTAGAGAGTCTTCAAAGGAATGTTTCTGCAAAATTATAATGAAATCGGTCTAGTGGTTTAGAACAATATTCTAAAAGTATTTTATATAGATATATGGGGAAAATAAGCCCTGCTCCCTGGCAGCCATGTTTTTTATTAAAAAATCATCATGGCTTGAAAAATCTTGATTGAGGATCAAAGGAACATTTCTGATGAATTTCAATAAAATCCGGCCTGTGGTTTCTGACAAGAAGATTTTTTTAAGTTTTCTATATGCAGTCAAACGTGTATTAAAAGACCACCCTAGGGAAGTATGAAAAGTGGTCTCTTAATACAGGTGGTCTTTTAATTCAGGTTGGACCTCAGAGTTCAGAACACTCACCTGTATTGACTGCCGTCAACACCACTATGACCTGCTACTAGCAACTATGACCAGATTTTGAGTTTATGACAAATTTAATACATTGCACATAGAAATCAGTATTTACAGAAATATAATAAAATATCATTTAACTGGGTTGGTTAAAATTAATAGTAAAATTCAAGAATCAGTAATTAAAAGCTCAGTTCACTACTTAAATTCAAGCCTTAAAAAAATCTGTGATTTGAGACTGTTTGGTGGAAATTAAAAATGTTTTCATGGAAATATCTTTCAATTCTATTTCAAATTCATTGGCGATTTTTTCAGCAGCTTTTTGATTTTGAAAGTTCAATCACTCGCACTTTATCCTCCAAATTTTAAACTTTTGTTTTAGAAGCCGACATTTTAATTAACCCTAGTCCTGCTGAACTCAGATATGTCCTGTCTTTGCAAACTGTGTAGATCCAGATCAGTTGGCTTCTGAAGAAGCCAACTGATCTGGATCTGCACTGTTTGCCATTAAGTATGTGAATTTATATCAACAATCTGGATTAAGTAATCTGATTGGCTGAAACTTAGAAATAGGTGTGGCATCTTAATTTATTCAGCATGACAAGGGTTAAAAAACGCAAAACTCTCACTAAAATGGAATTTAAAATCGTCAGTTTATGAGTAAAACTGTAAGAATAAAACCTGTTTAGAATGGAGGTACAGAACTGATTAGAGAACAATAGCGACGCTATGGACAGATACAATCACATAACTGCCACAGGCATTTATGCATAGAATCAATCAAACAAGATGTACCAATTACAAATATTTGTATGTCTAAACAGAAAATTACCGGAGCATAAATTTTGCGCTGATATTTGTGGTTGTTATAGGTTAAACATTTTCTGAAAATATGCGGTCGCTGGTCGCTTAAGGCAGGGGGTTGTTTAATACAGTGTCAAATAATAGTGCAATTCATTGAGAGGATTTTATACTGGTCGCTTAACGCAGGTGGTTGCTTATTTTGGGTGGTCGTTAGGGCAGGTTTGACTGTAGATGTATAGGGAAAATAGGCCCTGCCACCTGTCGGTGAATAAAGATGACTTGAATGATCTTGGTAGAGGGTCACGAAAGAAACATTTCTGCTAAATCTTAATGACATCTGTCCAGTGGTTTCTAATAAGAAGATTTTTAAAAGTTTTCTATTTTATTTTTAAAAGTATCATTATACAGGGAAATAAATCCCGCCCCATGGTGGCCATGTTTTTTGACGAATCATGATCGCTTGAACAATCTTGATAGAGGGTCACCAAAGGAACATTTCTGCTATGTTTTATTGAAATTGGTCCAGCAGTTTTTGAGAAGAAGATTATTTAAGTTTTCCAAATAGATATATAGGGAAAATAAGCCCCGCCCCCTGGTGGCCATGTGTTTTTTTTTTTCGAATCATAAGGTCAAACAATCTTGATAGAGGGTCACCATAGGAACATTTCTGCCAAGTTATGTTGAAATCTGTCCAGAGGTTTCAGAAAAGAAGATTTAAAGTTTTCTATAGAGATATACAGTGTAGCTCCAATATATCGCGGTATTGCGGGTCCATAACCCTGAAACCGCGATGTGGTCGGAGCGCGATATAAGTCCCGACATGTACCATGCATGTATAACGGCGTGCATAACACTCGCTCGGTTTGTCGCTGTGGTAGTTTGCTGAGACATCACGGATAAATGGCATTCAGTTATGTTGTCACCATATTTCCTAATTAAAATTGGATTAGAATTGCTCAATGGAATAATTTACAATGCTGCGCTATGTCTAACAAGTAATTCCAATCGAAACCAGCTGATAAACTACGTTTGAAAACAAGAAATCATCGGATTGACAATTTAGGACGCCATTTTGGATACTCTGGCGAAGGGAAGTTACTCAATTGTGCTAAGATAACTTGAGTTGCTTCCCTTGGCTTATATTGCGGGCGCAAAAAAAAAAACAAAGTTAATTTCTTTTTATTTATTTTTTTTATTGTTTGTTTTTGTTTTTTTGACGCAGTTGTTTTCTTCTGAAATATTTATATCTACAGAAGTGTAAAATAAGCGGACTATGATCTGTGTATGTTGGACAGAAACATCGTAAGACTACTGTCTTGTAAAATTTGCTGGTGTTGAAAAGGAGGTGGACCGTTTTCCCCTGCTGAGCAAAATTAGTTTGTGGGCATCATTGACTCATTGAGCATTGAGTAGATCTATGTACTAAATGATGATAATGATTACGACAATTACGGCGATATAATTTATTGTTTGCCAATTATAATCAACGTGTGCGCTGATTTACACTAAGTGGATTGTTTGTCACATAATACCTGACGCGACTTAGCGTCGGGATAGGCGCGAAAAATCAATTACCGGAGGCGGAACGCGTTTTTTTTTTTTTTTTTTTTTCTGAAGTTAAATAAAACAGCAAACATTTTATGTTTTTAAATTTTTTTTTTTGCTTATGGAAAATTTGGGAGCCATGGCCTATTCGCGATATACTGGATTTCGCGAAATAACGGACCGCGATGTATTGGAGCTACACTGTATAGGGAAATTAAACCCCACCCCTGGCGGCCAGGTTTTTTGATGAATCATGATGGCTTGACTAATCTTGATAGAGGGTTACCAAAGAAACATTTCTGCCAAGTTATATTTACATAGGTCGAGTATTTCCGACAAGAAAAGTTTTAAAGATTTCTACATAGATATATATGGAAAATAAATCCCACTCCTGCAGCCATTGTTTATGACGAATCATGCTGGCTTGAACAATCCTGGTAAAGGGTCACCAAAAGAACATTTCTGCAAAATTATACTGACATCAGTCTTGTGGTTTTCTCACAAGAAGATTTTTAAAAAATTTACATAGATATATAAGGAAAATAAGCCCCGTCCCATGACAACCATGTCTTTTGACAGTTGATTGATTGCTTTGGAGTTTAACAACAGGTCAACCCTTGTGGGTCAGTTTGTGTCATCTCCGTCAACCCTTGTGGGTCAGTTTGTGTCATCTCCCAGAGATAGGGAGAAAAGAGATAGAAGAGACAGTAGTGATGAAAGAGAGGAACAGGGAAAAAAGAGAAACAGGAATGAAAGTGAACAAGAGGCCCACGGGCCACGGTTCGCTCACCTGAGTGTCATAGCCACTGCAGACATGCAGATGTTATGCAACATTTTTCCAATCCTATCATCGCAACTAATGAAAATATCATCATTTGAGCAGTTCTTAGTTTTGAAGAAGAATATATGGGCCTGACAGTCAATGGAGCATGAACATTTGAATAAACTATCAATCACATTTCAACAGAAGGATCAATGTGAAATTTGGTGGAAATTGGCTAAGTGGTTTCTGAAGAATCATGATTTTATACATGTAAACAGCACAGTGGCAGGGAAATATTATAAATATAAACCAGATGACGGCCATCTTAGATTTCCAATCAGAATAATTTTAACTACTGTTGATCTACAAGTCACTTTGATACTTTCAATATAAATGTATATGGCCCACACAAATAGGGAAGCAAATTTGACCTTGGAGGCTAAAAGGTCAAATGTCAACATAGAACCATCATTTGAGCAATTTTGGTAGATCTCCTGTCCCCCGTAATTCATGCAAAGATTAGGACCCAGGGCTTATTTGGTTATGGAGAAGGAGATTTTTAAAGGTTTTTACCATATATGGGCATGGCAGCCATTTTAATTAATGGACCATACCCATTTTAGCAATCTTTCATTCTCCTGCCCACGGAGGCTCCGCATGAAATTTGAGCAACACTGGCCCAGAGGCTTCAGAGGAAAAGCCATTTGAAATTATCAACATTTTTTCCATACAAATGTATGGGGCCCATACAAATGCATACGAGGGATGTTCCAAATGAATTGCTTATTTCTATCTGGAGACTTCAAATTTCAAGTTAGCCCAAAAGTACTCATTTCATGCCCTCGAAGTACTCCCTGTGGCTAGAAATGCAAAGTTTCAGCCGATGTATCCACTTCTTGAAGGCGTCACGGTACAATGATTTGGGCACAGTAATAAGGTACTGATGAATGGCAGATCCAAGTGCCTGTCAGGACTGGTATTTCCGCCCAGCAAAGAATGCTTTCAATTTCGGAAACAAAAAGAAATCACATGGGGCAAGGTCTGGGGAATATGGGGGGTGAGGCAAAACAGTTACTTTTTCTTTCTTCAAAAACGCCGTAACTATTGCAGAAGTATAAGCTGGGGCATTGTCATGTAGAAGACAGACATGTTTAAAACCAGTGGCAGGGCGTCGTTTCTGATAATACTTTTTCAGTTTCTTCAGTACTACGTCTTTGTAGTACTTTCCGGTGATGCTTTTGCCCTTTTTCGCTGGCACTTTTATTGCGACTCCTTCACCAGAGAAGAAGATTGCATACAAAACCTTCTTTGTACTCAAAGAACGTTTGGCAATAATTGGGCGTTTGCTGTGTTTAGTGGCCCAGATCTTATTGCTAACCTTTCTGACGGGCTCAAAATAATGGACCCAGGTTTCATCACCTGTGACGACATTGGCAAACTGCTTTTTGTCATATTTTGGAAACATTTGAAGCAGCTTTTAGGCCACTTTAACCCGTTGCCTCTTTTGCTCGTCAGTCAACAGATGTGGCACCCATCTAGCAGAAATCTTTCTGACTTTCAAATGCTTCTTCAAAATAAGGTGAACCGTTGAAAGTGATATGCCTACCTTTCGTGCAATATCACGAACTGTAAATCTGGCATCTCCTTCAATGATTTCCTTTATTTTGGAAACGATTTCTTGACGAGATGCAGATTTTGGCCTACCTGATTTCGGTGCATTTTTGATGGACTCTACACCAGACTCAAATTTCTTTTTCCACCGCCGAACTGTGTCATAAGACACATAAGAAGGTCCAAAAGCAGTAGAAATTTCAGTCATCAGCTTCTTCAAAGAACAACCAAGTTTTGAGCGAGCTTTGATGTAAGCCCGTATTTCATCTTTTTTGTCGACGCTTCTACCAACCATTTTTAATGCAGTGGTCAATGACTGCGTGTATTCAAATGGCAAATTTTATGTCTTACACTTAGTCTAACATGTACATTTATACACCAATGTGTAGATATTGAATAGCCCTATACAGGTATGTATTGGTTTTTATCGTGCCCCACGTGGATATCGAGCTACAGGACAATAAGCAATTCATTTCGAACATCCCTTGTACAGAAGCAAACTTGACCTCGCCGTAAAAAGGTTAAATGTCAATGTATGACAATTATTTTAGCAACTTTGGTAGACCGCCCGTTCCAGATGATATATGCAAAGATTCAGCCTCAAGCCATCCTCGGTTTTGGAGAATAAGATTTTTAAATGTTTTTTCCCATGCAAATGCATAAGGAAACAAACTTGACCTTGCCGTAAAAAGGTCAAATGTCAATGTATGACCATTATTTTAGCAACTTTGGTAGACCCCTGTCCCCGATGATTTTTGCAAACATTCAGCCCCAAAGCATCCTCGGTTCTAGAGAAGAAGATTTATAAAGGTTTTTACCATATATGGGCAATGGCGCCCATCTTGGTCAACGAACCATGACCATTTTAGCAATGTTTTGTTCCCCCTACCTAAGGAGGCTCCATATGAAATTTGAGCAAAATTGGCCCAGAGGCTCCAGAGGAGAAGTTGTTTGAAATTCTGAACATTTTTCCCATACAAATGCATAAGGAAGCAAAATTGACCTTACCATAAAAAGGTCAAATGTCAATGTACGACCATTATTTTAGCAATTTTGGTAGCTCTCCTGTTCCCGAAGATATATGCAAAGATTCAGCCATAAGGGCTCAGTTTTGGAGAAGAAGATTTTTAAAGGTTTTTCCCTACAAATGCATAGGGAAGCAAACTTGACCTTGCCGTAAAAAGGTCAAATGTCAACGTACGACAATTCTTTAGCAATTTTGGTAGACCTCCCGTCCCTGATGATTCCTGCAAAGGTTCAGCCCCAAGGCATTCTCGGTTCTGGAGGAGATTTTTAAAGGTTTTTACCATATATGGCCGTGGCAGCCATCTTGGTCAACGGACCGCGACCATTTTAGCAATTTTTGTTCCCCCACCCTAAGAAGGCTCCATATGAAATTTGAGCAAAATTGGCCCAGAGGCTCCAGAGGAGAAGTTGTTTGAAATTCTGAACATTTTTCCCATACAAATGCATAAGGAAGCAAAATTTACCTTACCGTAAAAAGGTCAAATGTCAATGTACGACCATTATTTTAGCAATTTTGGTAGCTCTCCTGTTCCCGAAGATATATGCAAAGATTCAGCCATAAGGCATGCTCGGTTTTAGAGAAGAAGATTTTTAAAGGTTTTTTCCATACAAATGCACAGGGAAGCAAACTTGACCTTGCCGTAAAAAGGTCAAACGTCAACGTACAACAATTCTTTTATCAATTTTGGTAGAACTCCCGTCCCAGATGATTCCTGCAAAGGTTCAGCCCAAAGGCATTCTCGGTTCTGGAGGAGAAGATTTTTAAAGGTTTTTACCATATATGGGTGTGGCCGCCATCTTGGTCAATGGACCGCGACCATTTTAGCAACTTTTCGTTCCCCCACCCTAAGGACACTCCATCTGAAATTTGAGCAAAATTGGCTCAGCGGTTTCAGAGGAGGTCGTTTGAAAATGTTAACGGACGGACGGACGACGGACGAAAAGTGATCACAATAGCTCATCCTGAGCAGAGCTCAGGTGAGCTAAAAAACAAAAACATTCCCCATCTACCTTTACCCGTACAAGGATAGCAGGCCTTGCCCAACTGTAAGCCAATATCAGTTGGACACCCCAGTGACGTAAGATACACAACACCTTCGCACCACCCGACCAATTTTTTTGAGGAATCATGATGGCTTGAACAATCTTGACAGAGGGTTACAAAGTACATTTCTGCCAAATTATACTGACCTCAGTCTTGTGGTTTTCTCACAAGAAGATTTTTAAAAAAATTTATATAGATATACATGTATAGGGAAAATAAGCCCCGCCCCCTGACAACCAGGTCTTTTGACGATTGATTGCATTGGAGTTTAACGATACGTCAACCAGTTTGTATCATCTCCCAGAGACAGGGAGAAAAGAGATAGAAGAGATAGTAGAGGTGATGAAAGAAAGGAAGCGGGAAAATATTCCCCACCCCCTGAAAGTGACAATCATGATGGCTTGAACGACCTTGGTAGACTAGAGGGTTACCAAAGAAATATTTCTGCCAACTTATATTGACATTGGTCCAGTGGTTTCTGACAAGAAGATTTTAAAGTTTCTATATGGATATACACTCAGTCATGTACAGGGAAAATAAGCCCCACTCCCTTGCAGCAATGGTTTATTTGAAGAATCATAATGGCTTGAACAATCTTGGCAGAGGGTCACCACAGGAACAGATCTGCTAAATTATACTGAAATCATTCCAGTGGTTTCTGACAAGAAGATTTTTAAAGTTTTTTCTTTTGGTTGACATGGCAACCAGAATCCTGCATGGATTCCAAATCTGAGCAATTTTCAATCAGTACAAACCCAAGAATAATTCCTGTGAAATTTGGTTAAAACTGGCTCAGTGGTTTAGGAAAGATGTTGTTTAAAGAAATTACGGACAGATGGATGTATGGACAATGGCGACAACAATGACTACAGACGATTAGTGATCACAATAGCTCTCCTTGAGCCTTTGGATCAGGTGAACTAAAATGGTTAACCAAAAGTTAAAATTAAACACCAGAAAACGCCCGAAGCCTGCCCAACTGGACATAGCCATTTTAAAGGACAGATTTTTTTAAAAACCCATCCAAAAAGAGACAAAAATTAAGCAGTTTATAATTCCAAACCTATAAGGAGTTGCCCACACAAGGCACCTATGGGTGCCTGTCATCACATGCCCAAGTTGAACAAGAGCTCTGCCAAGCGGGGCATTATACGCCCGTGGCAAGTAATAAGATGTAGCACATAAACTGGCTCCTGCATAATTCTGTGCTCCGGATATAAACTGTAAGTGGAATTACAAAAAAAAAAAAATTTCAAAAAATTTCATTGGGGCATATCTCTGCTGATATTTAGTGAACTGTAACCTAAGTGTCCAAGCTGGCCAAGAAATTAAGGGAGAAGTGACTTCTCCCTCCTGGGTAAATAGGGAGAAGTTTGCTGCTTCTAGGGAGAAGTGCTTTCTGACGGAGGACACACCACAGAAGCATGGCTAGATTATAAGCTCATATGAGCTGATTTGTTTTTCCTATACTTCAATATCAGACCAAACAATAACAAAACAAAAATAAACAACCAAAAAAAAAAAAAAAAAAATGCTGCAAGAAATTTTTTTGTAAACCATTAACTTGTTTAATACTGATTTTATTTTTGTTCTTCAAGGGAGCCAAATCAGAAGAGTATTAAAAAAAAAAAAAAAAAAATTCAAAAAGTATTTATAAAGATTTAATAATGACAACCTTTCCTTGCAAATCTAATAAAAGATGTTAAAGGAAAAAAAATCAATATCTTGCCCATATGACCAAAACTTTAGTTATTTGCAAAAAATATACCTATTATATAATAAAGTTTGCACACTATTGTCTAAACAACATGCTGCGAAAAGTTTACAAAAACTTTCAAAGGGGCATAAATCTGCAAATATTTGATATGTGCTGCTCCACATCATCGTGTAACTATTTATGAAGTTTCAGCTTGATCGGATGTAAACTGTAGGAGGATTTAGCCAAAAACAAAACAAATTAATAGAAATTTTCAAAGGGGTTTAACTCTGCTAATATTTGGTAGGCTGTAACCTTGAAACAATATGCATGCACTGCTCCACATCATGGTCTAACTACAAATTAAGTTTCAGCTTGATAGGATGAAAACTGAAGGAGGATTTAGCCGGAAACGAAGAGTTTACTGAAATTTTCAAAGGGGCGCAACTCTGCTAATATTTGGTGCACTGTAACCTCGAAATAATATGCGCTGCTCCACATCATGGTCTACCTGCACATGAAGTTTCAGCTTGATTGGATGTAAACTGTAGGAGGATTTAGCCAGAAACGAAAAATTAATAGAAATTTTCAAAGGGGTATAACTCTGCTGATATTTGGTGGACTGTAACCTTGAAATTATATGCACTGCTCCACATCATGGTCTAACTACAAATCATGTTTCAGCTTGATCGGATGTGAACTGTAGGAGGAGTTAGCCGGAAACAAAAAGTCTACTGAAATTTTCAAAGGGGCATAACTCTGCTAATATTTGGTGGACTGTAACCTCGAAACAATATGCGCTGTTCCACATCATGGTCTAACTATATATGAAGTTTCAGCTTGATCGGATGTAAAATGTAGGAGGAGTTAACCGGAAATGAAAAGTTTACAGAAATTTTCAAAGGGGTATAACTCTGCAAACATTTGGTGGACTGTAACCTTGAAATAATATGCGCTGCGCCACATCATGGTCTAACTATATACCAAGTTTCAGCCTGATTGGATGTAAACTGTAGGAGTTAGCCAGAAACAAAAAGTCTACTGAAATTTTCAAAGGGGTATAACTCTGCTAATATTTGGTGGACTGTAACCACGTAACAATATGCGCTGTTCCATATCATGGTCTAACTATATATGAAGTTTCAGCTTGATCGGATGTAAAATGTAGGAGGAGTTAACCGGAAATGAAAAGTTTACAGAAATTTTCAAAGGGGCATAACTCTGCTAATATTTGGTGGACTGCAACCTCGAAACAATATGCGCTGTTCCACATCATGGTCTAACTATATATGAAGTTTCAGCTTGATCGGATGTAAAATGTAGGAGGAGTTAACCGGAAATGAAGAAGTTTACGGACGGACAGACGGACGGACGCCATACCCCGTAACATAATACGTCCCGTTTTGCAAGAACCCTGATGGAAAAAAATGAAAACAAGAGGGCCCAGAGGGCCCTAATTTGCTCACCTGAGTGTCATTGACTCTAGTTTATTCTAAAGGACTATGGTTTCTCTTTATAGGACAGGACTAGGTATGTTTAAAATTTGTTGAAAATGAATGTTTTCAGATGACAGGCTGGCGGTTTAAGAACTGTGTTATACAGGCCTTGGGAGGAATGTGATGGTGCTTGGCACATTTAAAAGCATGTTGGCTTGTACAGTACTATAGGCCTAAGGGAATGGAGGGCGGGTGCTTGACAGAAGCAAGATTCCATGGTCCCTTATTTTTTTTCTTTTATTTTTAGCTCTGGCAGCCACCTTGTTCAGCAGAGCAGGACGGTTTGAGCAATTCTGGTAGAGGATCACCCAAGAATCATTCTTGTGAAATTATTGAAAAATCTGTCCAGCAGTGTTAGAGGAGGTCTTTTAAAGCAAATGTTGCAATGTATGCATGTTAATTTTTATGGAAAATCAGCCCCTCTTATGGCATTTGAAGGCCTGATGAACAGATGGATGAATGAATAAACAAACAAACAGAGGGTAATTTGGATACTTTGGATTGATATCTAACATCATATCAAATATTAACTAAATCCATCATTTTATTAGAAAAATATGAGCTTTCTAAATATTTTAACATAAAAGTTATGATACAAAAACTCAAAGTGTGTTTCGTAGACCTTAAAGTCATGGGCATGGGTAATGATAATCTATGGCACTTTTCTTTTCTGCTTCAATACTTAGAATGGGGCCATCCTATATAAGTCTATGTAAAAAAAATAGATTTTCAAGATGGCCACCAAGTTTTTGATCTACAAGTCACCCCAATGCTTCCGACCAAATTTCAAGTCAATTGGCCTTTCGCTTCAGGAGAAGAAGCATTGAACAGATTTTCAAGATGGCCACCATGTCGACCATCTTGGATTTCAAATAGGGACGATTTTAGCTATTTTTGATCTATAAGTTACCCCGATGCTTCCTACCAAGTTTCAAGTCAATAAGCCTTTCTGTTTAGGATAAGAAGCGAACAAGAGCTCCCCAAGCGGGGCATTATACGCCCGTGGCAAGTAAAAAGATGTAGCACAAAAACTGGCTCCTGTATAATTCAGTGCTCCGGATATAAACTGTAAGTGGAATTACAAAAAAAAAAAAAAAAAAAAAAATTAAAAAATTTCATTGGGGCATATCTCTGCTGATATTTGGTGAACTGTAACCTAAGCGACCAAGCTGGCCCAGGAATTAAAGAAGAAGTGACTTCTCCCTCTTGGGAAAATAGGGAGAAGTTTGCTGCTTCTAGGTAGAAGTGCTTTCTGACGGAGGACACACCAGAGAAGCATGCTCATATGAGCCTTTGGCTGATTTTTTTTCCTATACTTCAATATCCGACCAAACAATAACAAAACAAAAATAAACAACCAAAAAAAAAAAAAAAAAATGCTGCAAGAAATTTTTTTGTAAACCTTTAACTTGTTTAATACTGATTTTATTTTTGTTCTTCAAGGGAGCAAAATCAGAAGAGTATTAAAAAAAAAATCCAAAAAAAAGAATTATGTATTCATAAAGAATTAATAATGGCAACCTTTCCTTGCAAATCTAATAAAATAAGAAAAACAATAACAAATTCAATATCTTGCCCATATGACCAAAACTTTAGTTATGTGCAAAAAATATACCAATTATAAAATAAAATTTGCACACTATTACCTCTAAACAATATGCTGCAAAAAGTTTACAAAAACTTTCAAAGGGGCATAAATCTGCAAATATTTGGTGCACTGTAACCTCGAAAAAATATGTGCTGCTCAACATCATCGTGTAACTATTTATGAAGTTTAAACTTGATCGGATGTAAACTATAGAAGGATTTAGCCGGAAACAAAAAATTAACAGAAATTAATAGAAATTTTCAAAGGGGTTTAACTCTGCTAATATTTGGTGGACTGTAACCTTGGAATAACATGCGCTACTCCACATTATGGTCTAACTACAAATAAAATTTCAGCTTGATAGGATGTAAACTGTAAGAGGATTTAGCCGGAAACGAAAAGTTTACTGAAATTTTCAAAGGGGCACAACTCTGCTAATGTTTGGTGGACTGTAACCATGAAACAATATGCGCTGCAACACATCATGGTCTAACTGTACATGAAGTTTCAGCTTGATCGGATGTAAACTGTAGGAAGATTTAGCCAGAAACGAAAAAATTAATAGAAAGAAGAAAGAATTAATAGAAGGGGTATATCTCTGCTAATATTTGGTGGACTGTAACCTTGAAACAATATGCGCTGCTCCACATCATGGTCTAATTACAAATCAAGTTTCAGCTTGATCGGATGTAAACTGTAGGAGGAGTTAGTCGGAAACATAAAAGTCAACTGAAATTTTCAAAGGGGCATAACTCTGCTAATATTTGGTGGACTGTAACCTCGAAACAATGTGCGCTGCTCCACATCATGGTCTATCTGCATATGAAATTTCAGTTTGACTGGCTGTAAAATGTAGGAGGAGTTAACCGGAAATGAAAAGTTTACAGAAATTTTCAAAGGGGCATAACTCTGCAAACATTTAATGGACTGTAATCCTGAAACAATATGCGCTGCGCCACATCATGGTCTAACTATATACCAAGTTTCAGCTTGATCGGATGTAAACTGTAGGAGAAGTTAGGGGGAAACGAAAAAGTTTACGGACGGACGCCATACCGCGTAACATAATACGTCCCATTTTTCAAACGGGCGTATAAAAATAGATTTTTAAGAAGGCTGCCATGGTGGCCATCTTGGATTTCCGATCAGAAAGATTTTAGCTATTTTTGACCTGTAAGTCACCCCTATGCTTCCTACCAAGTTTCCAGTCAATTGGCTTTTCAGTTGAAGCGAATAATGGATTTTCAAGATGGCTGCCATAGCAGCCATCTTGGATTTCCGATCAGAACGATTTTAGCTATTTCTGATCTACAAGTCATCCCCATGCTTCCTACCAAGTTTCTAGTCAACAGGCCTTTTAAGTTCAGGAGAAGGAAAAAATAGATTTTCAAGATGGCTGCCACCATGGTGGCCATCTTGGATTTCCTATCAGAACAATTTTATCTACTTTTGATCTACAAGTCACCCCAATACTCCCTACCAAGTTTCAAGTCAATTGGCCCTTTGGTTCCGGAGAAGAAGCTAGAAATAGATTTTCAAGATGGCTGCCAAGGTGGCCATCTTGGATTTCCGATAGGGACGATTTTAGCTATTTTTGATCTACAACCTCGATGCTTCCAAGCAAGTTTAAAGTCAATAAGCCTTTCAGTTTAGGAGAAGAAGCGAAACATAGATTTTCAAGATGGCGGCCATCTTGGATTTCCGACTGGAATGATTTTAGCTGTTTTTGATCTACAAGTCATCCCGATGCTTCCTACCAAGTTTGGAGTCAACTGGCCTTTCGGTTCAGGAGAAGACGCGAAAAATAGATTTTCATGATGGCCGACAATGGCAGCCATCTTGGATTTCCGATCACAATGATTTTAGCTATTTTTGACCTATGAGTCACCCTAATGCTTCCTACTAAGTTTCGAGTCAATTGGCATTTTGGTTTAGGAGAGAAAGGGAAAAATAGATTTTCAAGATGGCCGCCACGACAGTCATCTTGGATTTCAGATCCGAATGATTTTAGCTATTTTGATCTACAAGTCACCCCGATGCTTTCTACCAAGTTAAGAGTCAATTGGCCTTTCAGGATAAGAAGCGAAAAATAGATTTTCAAGATGGCAGCCATCTTGGATTTCTGATCGGAAAGATTTTAGCTATTTTTAATTTACTAGTCACCGCGATGCTTCCTACCAAGTATGGAGTCAATTGGCCTTTGGGTTCAGGAGAAGAAGCAAAAAATAGATTTTCAAGATGGCAGCCTTCTTGGATTTCCCATCAGAACAATTTTAGCTATTTTTTGATCTACAAATCCCCCCGATGCTTCCTACCAAGTATAGAGTCAATTGGACTTTCGGTTCAGGAGAAAAAGTGAAAAAAAAAAAAAAGATTTTCAAGATGGCCACCATGGCAGCCATCGGATTTCCGTCAGAATGATTTTAGCTATTTTTGATCTTTTAGTCACCCAGATGCTTCCCATTAAGTTTCGAGACAACTGGCTTTTTGGTTTAGGAGAAGAAGCAAAAATAGATTTTCTAGATGGCCCCCATGACGGCCATCTTGGACTTCCGATCGGAACGATTTTAGCTATTTTTGATCTATAAGTCGCCACGATGCTTCCTACCAAGTTTCGAGTCAATTTGCCTTTCTGTTCAGAAGAAGAAGTGAAAAATAGATTTTCAAGATAACGGCCATGGTGGCCATCTTGGATTTCCGATCGGAACGATTTTGGCTATTTTTTATCTACAAGTCACCCCAATGCTTCCTACCAACTATCGGGTCAACTGGTCTCTCGGTTCAGGAGTAGAAGCGAAAAATAGTTTTTCAAGATGGGGGCCATCTTGGATTTCCCATCAGAACAATTTTAGCTATTTTTGATCTACAAGTCACCCTGATGCTTCCTACCAAGTATTTAGTGGCTTGGCCTTTCGGTTCAGGAGGAAGCGAAAAATAGATTTTCAAGATGGTGGCCATGGCGGCCATCTTGGATTTTCGATCGGAAAGATTTTAGCTACTTTTGACCCTACAAATCACCCCGATGCTTCCTACCAAGTATCAAGTGGTGTAGGAGGAGTCAGCAAACAGATTCGCATAATTACTATTGAAGTTTCACCCAAAGTCAGGGCTTTAAGATTTTTGTATACATACTACTGAAGATTCACAAGTTTACTGCTTTGAGATTTTTGAATAAATTTTATGTTCTAGAGTGACATGATGGTCCTATAAAATGAAGTTTTTATAGTAATACATATTTAACAAGAGGCCCACGGGCCACGGATCGCTCACCTGAGTGACATAGCTACTGCAGACATGCAGATGTTATGCAACATTTTTCCAATCCTGTCATCCCAACTAATGAAAAGATCATCATTTAAGCAGTTCTTAATTTTGAAGAATATATATGGCATGCCAGTCAATGGAGAGTGATCATTTGAACAAACTCTAAATGGCGGCCAGCTTGGATTTACGATCGGCACGATTTTAGCTATTTTTGATCTTCGAGTCACCCCAATGCTTCCTACCAAGTTTCGAGTCAACTGGCATTTCGGTTCAAAAGAAGAAGCGAAAAATTGATTTTCAAAATGGCTGCCATGGTGGCCATCTTGGATATCCGATTGGCACGATTTTAGCTATTTTTCATCTACAAGTCACCCCAATGTCTCCTAACAAGTTTGGAGTCAATTGGCCTTTCAGCGCAGGAGAAGAAGCTAAATATAGATTTTCAAGATCGCGGCCATGGTGGGCATCTGGGATTTCAGATCAGAACGATTTTAGCTATTTTTGATCTACAAGTCACCCAAATGCTTCCTACTGTTTCGAGTCAATTGACTTTTGGGTTTAGGAGAAGAAGCGAAATATAGATTTTCAAGATAGCCGCCATGGTGGCCATAGTGGGACTTACGATCGGCATGATTTTAGCTATTTTTGATCTACAAGTCACCCAAATGCTTCCTACCAAGTTTCAAGTCAACTGGCTTTTTCGTTCAGGAGAAGAAGAGAAAAATAGATTTTCAAGATGGCTGCCCTGGCGCCCATCCTGGATTTCCGATCGCTACGATTTTAGCTATTTTTGATCTACAAGTCACCCTGATACTTCCTAGCAAGTTTGGCGTCAATTGGCCTTTCGGTTCAAGAGATGCGAAAAATAGATTTTCAAGTTGGCGCCCATGGCAGCTATCTTGGATTTCCAATCGGCACGATTTTAGCTATTTTTGATCTACAAGTCACCCAAATGCTTCCTACTAAGTTTCGAGTCAACTGACTTTTGGGTTTAGAAGAAAAAGCGAAATATAGATTTTCAAGATCTACAAGTCATGCCGATGCTTCCTACCAAGTATCAAGTCAATTGGCCCAGGGGTGTAGGAGGAGTTGGCTTTTAAAGCAATTGTTGATGCTGCATGACGGACGACGCACGAGGGACATTGACCACAATAGCTCACCATGCTTCATGCTCAGGTGAGCTAACAAGTAATACTTAACTTATGGACAATGTGCTATTCTCTTCTATACTTTACCCTTCCACAGAAAAACGGCTCTAGTCATAATCCAGAAGGTCCCTATAAAGCATATGACGTTACTTTTCCCACTGTTTTGATCACATGTTCAGTTTCTTTGCAGCATTAAACAATATAAAAGAGCAAAGCAGGGAGGAAGGAGGGCTCTTATCCATAGGTTAAGTATTACTTGTTAAAATATGTTTTACTATAAAGACTTCATTTAACTTCATAATACATTAACCTGTGGATAATGTGCTAGAATCTGTAGATTAGGAGGGTGGTGCTCCCCTGATTCTAACACTATTATATATATTACATTCCTCTATCTTCTGGTTTAAGACTTAGGAAACTCTAAGGAATCAGATGCATTCTGTAATCTATACTTAGAATGATCTGGATTCACAACTAACATGTCTCTAAGGTGTTAATTACCTTAATCATATGTATAGTGGACTCTGGAGGCAGCTAGTTTTCTTAAGCATCAGAGGCCTGAATTCCTAGCCCCAACCTCTTTTTTAGGCAAAAACAACTGGGCCCAAATATAGCAAATTGAGAACTTGCTGAGACATATCCCTCAAGTAGATTTTGCAAAGTTCAAAGATAGATTCTAAACTACTGTTTTGATAATGTCATTGAGCAGAAATGATGATTTTTGGTGTTGTTGAAAATTAATTGAAGCATTTCTCAGTTTGTGACTAGAATGTTTGTTTGTTTGTTTGTGTTGAGGTTTTACGGCCCAGTCAACCCAATGGGGTCATGTCGAGCGCGGTCAGTTTACCTATCCACACGTTTACTGGGCAGGCTTAGTCCTCTAAGTGGTTAACCAGTATTGTGCACATTCTTTCGCCAGAAACTGACAACTGCCCTTCTTGAATCAGCGGAAGGGAGATGTGACTAGAATGATCCATAAGAATAATAGAAGCTATAGCTGTATCGCATTGAGCCTTAAATAATTTTATGGCCGATATATTAGACATGCTTGATTAATTTGGACACTCCAAGAGTCTGGACAAGGCATTGGCTGATGTAGACTCTTGTTGCAGGTACTGCTAAGCTGTCGATGAAAATAGGTTACCATAGGAATAATAGCCACTATATTGCTGGCCCTTTTTTCCCATATTTCCATGTTTTTAGATTGGAATAGAATATTTGCCCCTGTTAGAATGTCTATGTGAAGCGTCAGTATCTAGAAGGGATTATTTTGAGTAGGAAAATGTTGTGATTTAATCTTGTAAAAATCTCAAAGGTGCCAACAATTTGACAAACTGATGTCCAGTCTTGACCAAGTTTAAACATGAATCATTTGTTCTGGATATACTTGGTTGTATTTTCTATCAATATAGGTTGAGGAAGAGCGCAAAAGAACGCCACTCCATAAGTAGTTCAATTCCTGAAAGAAGTCTAGAGGGAGTGTGATCTTCTGAAGATCTTGGACACATTTCCTCAGATAGTTATTAAAGCCTGGGATTCCAGTATTTATTAAGTTCATGCATGAAAATACAGGAGACAGAATAAAAGTTCAACAATTCTAATCAAAGTTCAGTTTCTAGAATTCAATGTTCATATTAAGTATAAATTCATAGATATAAACATGTAATTGGTTTCCAAATTACAATGTCTAACACACAAATAAAATTTTAATTATGACTGAGATTTTAGTTGGAATAGTCCAAACTATAAGAAAAATGTATGCTGGTATATCCAAGCATGGAAGTGTACAGTTGCGTAGGTAATTCCAAACTCACTCAGAATCTTTTTTTTTTTACCAAAATTCACCAAATTCAAAAGATTATCCAAAGTCACTAAGCCACGCCCTCAGCCATGCCAGGGAACAAAGACAGAAAGCCATAACAAGGCCATTATTTGCTAATACAACAAAAAATCAACAAAAGATCTATATCCCTTTTAAGCAGGAAATTAGAATGTTTGCAGTCCACCTGTTAAAACCAAACTCATATAGTTCTTAAATGGCCTAACAAAAGAAGAGTGATAAGTAAGGTATCAAATAGCCTCAAACATGTACACTTGTAAAAACTTGTTATAATAATTAATTAACACAAACAAAATGACTGTAAATGTTGTTTTAGGTAAAAATCATAAAGTTCCTAAAGAGATTATTTCAAAGCTTAACAGTTTTCTCTATCAGATATGTTGCTAAGCAAACGATAAAATGAAGGAAGTGTAGAAAAAATGAAGAAAGAATGAAAAATAGACAAATACAGTATTTTGACAAAATACCACATTTTTACAGCTTAAAAATTCCCCCCTGCTTACTTTACAATTGGTGCCCAACTGTATATTTCTAATCAGGATTTTTTTTTTTTCTACACTTCGTCTACGTAACAACAAATAATGTATATATGTATGTATTAAGGTGACATTAAATGAGGTTCGAATATGAAGCAATTGGCTTTAAACCTTTATGTACACAAAACTGTTTTTTTTTTTTTTTTTTTTTTTTCGTAACCATTATCATCCATACTGAGCACTATCTGCTTAATGCAGAAAGTAAAATAGGCATTAAACATAAGACTTTATCGTGCAGCAACAGACTAATAAAGTACTGTTGCATAATGACAGTTTTGTTGTACCACACATTTAGTTTTACAGTAAAACACCAGTCTCTAGTGGCCAGCCTTTGTAGTCATGATATTACCTTGGTTTTATTTTAGTGGGTTATAAGAAAATATATAGATTATAAGAAAGAATATTTAGTCACTAGAGGCTGGAGCCAGTCTACATTCTTTGTATGCAAGTGGTATTAAAGTTTTTTCTACGAGAAAAGAGGCAAAGTCTTGGATCAACTAAAATATTGAGATACAGTATGTGGCAACTCCAGAATTGTAAATTTATATCAGTATGGGCCAACCATCATCATCATCATCAGATTTTTATTAACGTGCAGGTACAGGGACGCCGTCCACATCAGTGGGCCCCCTTCCAGGTAGCTGGCTTGCTGAAGGCATGGCAGATCTCACACCAGGGCCCAGCTGCACTGCAAAAGCTACTCACATCTTTTTAGCAAAAAATTTCAGCATATTTGCGTATCACTCGATTTAATTTTTAACCAATCGTTAACTAACGGCATCGTTAGCTTTGAACAACTGGGCCCAGATCTCCAGGTATGTCTATCATGAGGGTTGATAGCCAAGAGTTCAAATTGTGTTTTTTGACTTCTATGACACCGACTCAGGTTAATTACTTTCGCAAGACCACTGTAGTCTTGCGATAACAGAGACAATTTGATGAACAGCGAGATCTCAGGTAACTTCTTTTCTGACATTGTTTACGCAAGTTACCTGCCAATACCTGGCGATTATTGGATTAATCATGGGCAATTAACAGATTGATTCTTGAGCTATGTATGTTTGGAATTGGAAAATATCCTAAATATTGGACTGAATCAGTGAAAATGTCCTAAATACTGGACCAAATTATTATCGTTTTTGGGTGTTTAAAACCGGTCCGGGATTCTTATTTATGGTTCAGACCAGCTATTTTCCAGTTTTCTAGAGCTCTGACGTCCAATATGGACAAGAGGCCATGCTCAGATGAATGCAAGTGCAAGGTATCACTGCTGTAGGACCAATAGTTACTGAGAAACTGACCTAATCTGAAAAAAAAAAATAAAATAAGAAAGTCACTGGACTATGATATATAGGTCACAAAAGACCCAGTTCCAAACTTGACTTAGAAATCAAGACAAATATTTTAAGCAAGATGCATGATAAGCCAATTGACCTTTTTGAAACAGATTGTGGCCATCTATAACTATAGCTATTTTTGATCTACAAGTCACCCCGTTACTTCCTATCAAGTTTCAAGTCAATTGGCCTTTCCGTTCAGGAGAAGATAAACTAAATAAATTTTCAAAATGACTGCCATAGTGGCCATCTTGAATTTCTGATCAGAATAATTTTACCTATTTTTGATGTACAAGTCACCTCAATATTTCCAACCAAGTTTCAAGTCAATTGGCGTTTTGGTTCAGAAGACTCAAAATAATTTTTCAAGATGGCAGCCATCTTAGATTTCTGAATGAAATAATTTTCATCTATTTTTGATCTACAAGTCGCTCTGATACTTCCTACCAAATTTCTAGTCAACTGATTGATTGAGTTGAGGTTTTACGGCCCAGTCAAACCAATATGGTCATATCGAGCTGGTCAGTTTACCTAACCACAATTTTTTCCTGTGCAGGATTAGTCCTCTAAGTGGTTGACCAGTATTTTTGCACATTCTTTCGTCTCCAAGCAAAACAAAAACAAACAAGAGGGCCATGATGGCCCTATATTGATCACCTGAGCATCACAGCACTCAAGGAGAATATGACTTAATCAGAGAAACATTTCTGCAAAACTATTTTGAAATCAGGCCATAGGCCTAGAAGGAAATGTTGTTTAAAGGTTTTTCTACTTTTAGCTCTGGTGGGCATTTTGTTTAGCAGAGCAGAACCATTTTAGCAATTTTGATAAAGGGGTATTAGAGGAACATTTCTGTGAAATTATTCTGCAATCAGGCCCTTGGCCCTTGGAGATGCTGTTTAAAAATTTTCTTTTTTTTTTTTTTGCTCTGGATGCCATTTTGTTTAGCAGAACGGCACTATTTTAACAATTTTGGTAGCGGTTCACTCAAGAAACATTTCTGTAAAATTATTTCAAAATCCACTAATCCGTTTAGGAGGAGATTTCTTTTAAGTAAATTGTTGACAGAAGCATGACAGTCTTTGCCCTTTTTCTATTTTTAGCTCTGGTGGCCATTTTGTTAAGCAAAAGGAAACCATTTTAGCAATTTTGGTCAAGGGACATAAGAGGAACATTTCTGTGAAATTATTTTGAAATCCGGTCATAGGCCTGAGATGTTGTTTAAAGGTTTTTCAATTTTTAGCCCTTTTGTTCAGCGGAGCAGAACCATTTTAGCAATTTAGGTAAAGGGGCATTAGAGGAACATTTCTCTGAAATTATTTTGAAATCGGGTCATTATCCTAGGAGTAGATGTCCTTTAGAAGTTTTTTTTTCTTTTTAGCTCTGATGGCCATTTTGTTCAACCGAGTGGAACCATTTTATCAATTTTGGTAGAGGGTCACTCAAGGAACATTCCTGTAAAATTATTTCAAAATCCATTAACCCGTTTCTTAAATAGATTGTTGACAGATGCATGACAGTCTATGCCCTTTTTCTTTTTTAAGCTCTGGTTGCCATTTTGTTCAGCCAAACGGAACCATTTTAGTAGTTTTGGTAAAGGGTCATAAGAGGAACATTTCTGTGAAATTATTTTGAAATCTGGTCATAGGCCTAAGAGGAGAAGTCGTTTAAAGGTTTTTCTATTTTTAGCTCTGACGGCCATTTTGTTTAGCAGAGTGGAACCATTTTAGCAATTTGGTAAAGGAGCATTAAAGGAACATTTCTGTGAAATTATTTTGAGATCCGGCCACTGGCATGGGAGATGTCGTTTAACGGTTTTTAAATTTTTAGCTCTGTTGGTCATTTTGCTAAGCTGAGCGGAACCACTTTAGAAATTTTGGTAGAGGGTCACTCAAGGAACACTCCTGTAAAATTATTTCAAAATCCATTAACCGGTTTAGGAGAAGATGTCTTTTAAGTAAATTGTTGACAGATGCACGAGTCTACATCCTTTTTCTATTTTTAGCTCTGATGGCCATTTTGTTCAGCGGAGCCAAACCATTTTAGCAATTTTGGTAAAGGGGCATTAGAGGAACATTTCAGTAAAATTATTTTGAAATCGGGCCCTTAGCCTAGAAGAAGAAGTCGTTTAAAAGGGTTTTTCTAGGTTTTGCTCTGGTGGCCATTTTGTTTAGCGGAGTGGAACCATTTTAGCAATTTTGGTAAAGGGGCATGAGAGGAACATTTCTGTGAAATTATTTTGAAATCAGCCATTGGCCTGAGAGGAGATGTCATTTGAAGGTTTTTTCTATTTTTAGCTTAGGCGGCCATTTTGTTTAGCAGAGCAGAACCATTTTGGCAATTTTGGTAAAGGGGCATGAGAGGAAAATTTCCGTGAAATTATTTTGAAATCGGGTCATTGGCCCAGGAAAAGATGTCTTTTAAAGGGTTTTTTTTTCTATTTTTAGTTCTGATGGCTATCTTGTTTAGCGGAGCGGAACCATTAGGCGATTTTGGTAGAGGGTCACCCAAGGAACATTCCTGTAAAATTATTTCAAAATCCATTCACTGGATTAGGAGGAGATGTCTTTTAAGTAAGTTGTTGACAGATGGACGATGAACGACGGAAACACACGATGGACAAAGACCAGTCACTGAAGCTCACCTTGAGCCTTTGGCTCAGGTGAGCTAAAACTGACAACTACCCCTCTTGAATCAGCGGAAGAGGGAGAATGACTCTAGAAAATATTTCATGATCAATCTCTACGAAAGAATGTTGCTGGACCTGGCTGGGATCAAGCCTGCGACATCTTGATCACCAATCGGAGGCAGATCTGACTAAGCACCCGAGGCCAGCTTCAGCTCCGTTCAGAAGTTCACCATTCCAATACTTCTTTTGTTTCGAGTTAATTGGCCTTTTGGTTCATAAGTAGAAGTGCTAAAGTAGAATTTCAAAATGGTGGCTGTAACCCAAGTTGTTAACGCCACTAACAGCACAACGGACATTGACCAATTACAATAGCTCACCTTCAGCAATTCATGCTCAGATGAGCTAAAACGCAGTTCCATCAGGAGATGCACATATTAATACTAACTCTGATTTTTAGTTAACCCTTCTCTTGCTGAACAGGACATGCCCTGTCTTAGCAAAGAGTGCAGATCCAGATCAGTTGGCTTCTGAAGAAGCCAACTGATCTGGATCTGCACTGTTTGTCATTAAATATGTGAATTTCTATCAAAAACCCGGATCAAGTAATCTGACTGGCTGGAAATTAGAAGTGGGCGTGGCATATTAATTTATTCAGCATGACAAGGGTTAAAAGCAAAATTTTGCAATCACATAAACCTTACTGTTACTGTTGCTGAATATGATGATAATAATTGTTTGTTTACCTGGCAGGTCCCCCTCTTCCTCTGCTGAAACCTCCTCGTCCTCTCGGTCTTCCTCCTCGACCACCTGAAAACAACGAAAATGTTATTAATTCTTATGAACTTGTATGATAAAAGGCGAGTTGCATTTTTTGCCATTTTTGTGCCCATGATGGATTTTTGGGTGATATTCATGTTTAAAGTAGCTTAATTTTTGCCAGTTCACATGAGCACAATTTGAATTTAACATTGACATACAGTCATGTGAATTTCGGGTCACATGAATTTCGGTTTTATAAACACCCACAATAGAGGTCTGTCAATCTGAGTTGACATACTAGATAAAAAACAATGACTAAACATACTTCCGGTGTGATTAAAGCATGCTGATGTTGTGATCCATGCCTGCCTTATCATGTGACAAAATTAAACGAAAATTGTCAATAAGCAGCGCTTATTCGATACAACCTGCAGAAAGTATAAAACTTTTTTCTATAAAAATTTAAGTTTCAAAATGCCAGTGTGACCTTGAAAATAAGGTCAAGGTCACCAAACTCTAATAAAACACAAGAGTCCTAAAATTATTAAGCAAGAAACAGAAGTGTTATGGACATTAATAAAATACAAAGGGGAATAACTATAACAGTATTGATCCCCTTGACCCTCTTTTTTTCTGTAGCAGCAGCATCTCATGAATATGAACATTTATGCAAAATGTATTAAGATTCCTAATAATATTAATCAAGATATGCAAGAAAAAAGACAGAGTGCACACAAGGCTCACTTTTTGAGTATTTATAATGTAGTGACCTTGAAAATAAGGTCATGGTCACCAAAATCTAATCACTTCTTTCGCCCATCCTGATAATGTATCTGTGCTAGTTTGGTCAAATTCCAAACATTAGTTATGGAGATAGTGTGCACACAAACTTTTTACTGCATTAAAAATTTTTTACAAAGGGCAATAACACCAAGAGAATGGGCCCCTAGCCCTTACTTTCTCTTATATCAATGTGTCACACAAGCTTTTTTCTATAAAAATTTGAGTTTCAAAGTGTCAGTGTGACCTTGAAAATGAGGTCCAGGTCATCAAAATCTATACACTTCTTTCCCTCATCCCAATGAAGTATCTGTGCTAGCTTGAAGATTCCATCTAATGATAAATGAGAAAGGGTGTACACAAGGGTCATATTTGAAGTCTTTATAATGTAGTGACCTTGAAAATGAGGTCAAGGTCACAAAAATCTAAACATTTCTTTCCCATGTCCTAATCATGAACATGTGCTAGTTTATTAAAATTCCAGCCATTGGTTCAAGATACAGTGTGCGCACAAGCTTTTTTTCTATCAAAATTTCAGTTTCAAAGTGCCAGTGTGACCTTGAAAATGAGATAAAGGTCACCAAAATCTAATTACTTCTTTCCTAAATTCCAATAATATATCTGTGCTAGTTGGTCCAATTCCATCTATTGATTCATGAGATAAGGTGCACTCAATACTGACTTACTGAGTATTGATAATGTAGTGACCTTGAAAATAAGGTCAAGGTCACCAAAATCTTATCACTTCTTTCCCCCATCCTGATGATATGTCTGTGCTAGTTTGGTCAAATTCCAGCCATTGGTTATAGAGTGCGCACACATATTTTTTACAAGGCTCATTTTTGGAGTCTTTATAATGTAATGACCTTGAAAATGAGCTCAAAGTCACCAAGATCTAATCACTTTTTTTTCCATGTCTTAACAATGTATCAGTGCTAGTTTGTTAAAACTCCAGCTATTGGTTCAAGACACAGTGTGCACACAAGCTTTTTTCTATCAAAATTTGAGTTTCAAAGTGCCAGTGTGACCCTGAAAATGAGATAAAGGTCACTGAAATCTTATCACTTCTTTCCCTATGATGTATCTGTGCTAATGTGGTCAAATTCCATCTACTGATTCATGAAATAGAGTGCACACAAGGCTCACTTTTTGAGTATTAATAGTGTAGTGACCTTGAAAATAAGGTCAAGGTCACCAAAATCTAATCAGTTCTTTCCCCCATCCTTAGGATGTATCTGGGCTAGTTTGGTCAAATTCCAGCCATTGGTTAACAGGATAATGTGCACACAAACTTTTACTGCATTAACAAGGCTCACTTTTTTTGAGTATTTATAGTGTACTGACCTTGAAAATAAGGTCAAGGTCACCAAAATCTATTTACTGCTTTGCCCCATCCTGATGATGTATCTGTGCTAGTTTGGGTCAAATTCCAGCCATTGGTTAAAGAGGTATTGTGCACACAAACTTTTTACTGCATTAACAAGGCTCCTTCTAGAGTATTTATAATGTAGTGTCCTTGAAAATAAGGTAAAGGTCACCAAAATCTAATAACTTCTTTGCCCCATCCTGATTATGTCTTTACTTTGTGGGGGGTATAATAATTTTCTATAGAAAAACTTTAACATGCGTTAAAATATAGATGAAGTTACATATTAAGAAATGAGTTTTATTACTGTTTTTGTTTATGGTTCAGAGTAAGCAAATACAACAAGTGACATGTCGTATATTTAACATGCCCATGTACACCATCGCGCATTTGGAAGGTATGGGTGCTCATAGTTGCCAATATTTAAGAATACATAAATAGATACTGATTTATATTTGACCTTGATTTTCCAATTGCATGAAGTATCTTTTTGACGATAATCTACCATAAGAATACCATCAGCATCCAAAATAACGAGGCCATTAACTTCCCAGTTGTCAAACCAGACTTTGCCTTCTTTGGTTGGGTGAGGCAGGATGATTCCATAGTTTAGACTGTTATTTGGATTCTTGTATGAAATGTTGAACCTAAATTTCATCCATAGTCACACATCTCAACAGAAACTTGTCAGGATCTGTCTCAAAAAAGTTTCAGATTAGCAAGTGACATATTCTGTCGTGTGCCTCTGATCAACTGTCAGAAGTCTGGGTACCCAACGGGGTGAGAGTTTTCGTATATTCAGATCTTCTGTAAGAATGGAATGCACTATTTCCTGAGAAATCCCTATAGCACTAGCTATGCCTTTCTCTGTAACTCGTCTGTCACCCATAACCATATCATGGACTTTAGTGACTATTTCGCGAGTTGTCACAGTAAGAGGCCCTCCAGAATGGGAGTCAACCTCCAGGCTCTCCTTGCCATGCTTAAATTCTGCTACCCTCCTTTTTAGGGTAGTGTATGAAGTAACATTCTTTCTAGTGTTGCTACAATAACAGCATGAATAGGTGCTAGTCCCTTTTTATGCCAATATTTATACTTTTTACCGTGTGTTCAGCAATTTTGTCTATTTTGTAAAATTCATGTGTCCTGTTTACCATAACGTGTTACCACTTTGACATATGCTGACCAAATAACAAGGGTGTTGGTTACATAACTGCAACAAGCATCACAGGCAATATAAATCGCCTTGCACAAGACTACACTGAACTGGGGACTTTGATGACATATTATAGTTATGTGAATGAAGAGACAAAAAACCTGTGACCTTGATGTAAAGGTCATGTATGACATTGACATTATGGTACA
Source organism: Anodontia alba (assembly GCA_964016985.1). Lineage (NCBI taxonomy): Eukaryota > Metazoa > Mollusca > Bivalvia > Lucinida > Lucinidae > Anodontia > Anodontia alba. Next base: position 61,752,236 of record OZ024830.1, on the reverse strand, counting down.
GTATTGTAAACATTCAGATTTTCAGGCTAGAAGGGATTACATCTCACATGATAGAAAACATTTCAGTCATGTCAACCTCGACCTGGAGCCCAGGACCCTGTAAGTCATACTTGCTTGAGATATTATCATACCCACAAATGTGTGAAGATACATCAAAATCCATTGATAAATGCAGGGGCTAGGGTGATGACAACGTTTTTTTTTTTCTAAAAATAGCAACAGTTGCCTTGACCTTAAGCCCAGCAAGCTAAAAGTTGAATTTGCTTGAGACATTTGCTCGAGAACCCAACAATTGTGAAGATATATCCTGCAAGTTGAACTTGCTTGTGATATTACATACCCAACATTTATGTGAAGTTATATTAAAATCCAGTGATAATGGTAGGCACTTGAGCAATGGCAAAGTTTTTTTTTTCTAAAAATAGTCACAATGACCATGATCCTAGCACCCAGAAAGTCAAACTTGCTCAAGTTATTATACCAAACATTTGTATGAAGTAATATTGAAATCCATCAATAAATGTAGGCACTAGAGTCATAACAAAGTTTTTTTTTTTTTTTTTTTTTTTCTAATAAATAGCCAGAGTGACCTTGACCTTGAGCCAAGCAGCCTCGAAGTCAATGTTGCTCTAGATATTTTAATTCCCAACAATTCTATGAAGTTATATTAAAATCCATTGATAAATGTAGGCACTAGAGCGATGACAAAGTTTTTTTCTAAAAATAGCCAGTGACCTTGACCTTGAGGCCAGGTCACTGAAAGTCGAACTTGCTAGAAGGATTATCATACCCAACATTTGTGTGGTTGTATTAAAATCCATCAATACATGTAGGGGCTAGGGTGATGATAAAAGGTGAACATATATACATAATATGTATGTTATGTATGTACATTATGTATGTACTTTTGTATGCGACAGACCCTATATCCTGGCCCCACTTCGATATGTGAGGGGATAAAAAGGCAAAGATTAACAGGGCTGAAAGAAGGAAGCCCTGCTTAACCCTTCAATACAAAGTCCACACCAATCATCCCTCTTACAACATCCCAGCTTGCATACCATATGTAAGACAAAAAAGGTGGGATAAATATAACATAAATCCACGGTTTTGAGATATCACCCAACTAAATTTTAGTTTTGAAGTAGGTTCAGCATTTCAAGTACCCTTACAAATGCACACTGATGCAAACTTGCCAACTACGGACGTTTTATTATGTCCATACATCGAAATACAATCTTGAAGTCCCTTCAGTATTTTGATACACATAAGCTCAATGGTATTAAAAATGCCAAAAGAGTCTTTTTACAGTATTGTCCATATTCAGAACCGGTTGTCTCTTGCCATTATAAGGTGTATAATTATCTTCTTAATAAAATGAAGTTTTTTTAAAAGTAAAACGTATTTTAACTAGTAATACTTAACCTTTTGATAATGTGCTATTCTATTCTGTTTTCACACCTTCCACAGAAAAAACGACCTTTCAGTCGTCAATTAAAGTCTTAAACCAGAAGGTCCCTTAGGCAGTTACCTGTGTGACATAACTCCTCCCGATCAATTGATCACGTGTCAGTTTCTTTAATGTGCAAAACTATAGACACAATTAGGAGAGATAAGCGAGGGTGGAGGGGGGAGATAACTGATTATCTATAGGTTAAGTATTACTAGTTAAAATACGTTTTACTTTTAAAAAAACTTCATTTTAACTGCATAATACATTAACCTATAGATAATGTGCTAGAATTTGTCGAATAGGAGGGAGGAGCTCTCCTAATTCTAACACTAACAAATAATATCTCACCACTTCTGGTTAAAGACTCAGGAAACTCTAAGGAATCAGATAATTTTAAATCTATATTTAATAGAATGATCTAGATTCACAATATAACATATCTTTAAGGTGTTATGGTCTAACAACCTTATACACTATAGTAGACTCTAGAGGAAGCCAGTTCTTAAGCCTCAGAGACCTAACATTGCCCCCCCCCCCCCCTTTTTTTTTTCTTTTTGGGAAACAACAATTGGCTCCAAAAAGAAAAAGGAGTCATTGAGACATAACCTAAATATTCCATTACAACGTAAGCTAGGAATATAGAGAAAATATTTTCAAACAAATATGTAAAACAAAAGCCAAGACCATAAGTAGGCTATCAAGGGTCTTGAATTAAATAAGGAAATGTCTACTCGGTGGAGTTTCCTATAGATAACTGACATATGTAGATATTTTGGATAAAATTCTAGATATGTGAAGCTATCTAATTGTAATAGTCTAAGCTATTAGAATTATAAACTAATTAGAGTCTGTTAATTGGAGTGATAGGACCATTTCTGATAAACAGACATAGACTTGAAATAACCATAATGTTGTATAATTATTCCCCTTTGATCAAATTAAAAGAAGGGGAGATAATAATAAGTAGATGGAATTAACTGTAACTCAGTTATCCATCATAAGAAAAGGTATATACAAAAATAATGGTTTAAACTATTGCTAGACTAATTGTATTAACAAATTTTTAGTCAAGCAATAAGATAATACAGAGGTTGTCTTAGACTGCTGGGAGGAAAAGCAACCTAAATCATTGATAAATACTTTTGTCATGGACATATAAAAGGGATTGATGTCCTGGACAAAACAATAAAGAAGAGACTGCCAACATCATAACATAGAGTTTGACAGACAATAAGAGAGATAAGAATAAGGCTGATCGCAGCTAGCTGAAAGAAGTCATATTTTGGCTAAATCTTACCATATTGCTACCATTAAGCAATAGGAAATAACTGGATAGAATCTTTCTATGCCAGAAGATTGCCATGAAAAGTACTTCTGAGTAAATAATCATGGAAATCAAGTTTTGTGTTGAGGTTTTACGGCTCATGACCCAATGGGGTCATGTCTAGCGCGGTCAGTTTACCTAGCCACATGTTTACTGGGCAGGCTTAGTCCTCTAAGCGGTTAACCAGTATTGTGCACATTCTTTCGCCAGAAACTGACAACTGCCCTTCTTGAATCAGCGGAAGGGAGAGAATGACCGCAGAAAATATTTCACAATCAATCTCCACGAAAGAATGTTGCCGACCTCGGCGGGGGTTGAACCCGCGACCTCCTGGTCTCCAGTCGGACGGCGCATCCAAACTGAGCCACCGAGGCCGGTCATGGAAATCAAGAAAATTTTAAAACGTCCACTTCGTAATGACAAATCAAAATGTTCAGAAAAGAGAAGGACTCAGAGAAAATGTAATAGTGTGATAATCTCTGAAAAAAGATTATACAATAGTACTGATTAATAATCTCTAAAACACTTAATTTATAAGTTAAGAGATAGTATTACTATTCTATATGCATATTTAAGAATAGTAAGAAGATATATGAATACTAAATTAAAATTATACTACGGGACAAATTCCTGCTATGAATAAAAGGGTAAGCATAACTATTTATTAAGCAAGGAATTATTAAACATATAACTTGTTATAAAATTACTGCCCGCAATTTTATAGATAAATATTCAATTAAATTTTAGAATTGAATATTAATGGAACAAAAATCTATTTCTGAAGAACTGGTAATTCCTGAAATATCAAATTACGTACTCGCAAATGAATTCAGGAAGAAAAAAAAAGAAAAAAAAAAAAAAAAAAAAAAATATATATATATATATATATATATATATATATATATATATATATATATATATATATATATATATATATATATATATATATATATATATATATATATATATATATATATATATATATATATATATATATATATATATACTCTCGAGATCTATGCGTAAACCATAGAGAGTAATAAAATAATATTATTACCACGATCCCTGACGCAAAGGTAAAAACATGTATAAATTTGAAATAATATAGGTAATTATTAATTTAACGTCATATAGGTTTAAGATAAAATTCGTTCAATCTTTAACCAATATGCAACAACAGTGACTCTTTATTCTGTATTCATAGGTAGAAAATGATTTCTTAGTCATGAGAATTTTTGTATGATTGAAATAGAGATAATGAGATCTAAATGGATGGGTCTTCTTGAACTGAATCGAAGAATAATATCCATTCAAAAAACTAGAGCTTGTTTTAGGCTTAGTTTAACAAGCGCAGAAATGAAATTATTTCCAAGTATTCATGAAGTCGTTACGCTCTGAATACTAAGAAAAACTGTTAAAATATTGTTTAGGAAATATTTTATCTGTAACAAAAAAGTGACGGGTCCATAATGTTAGTTAGATTTAGACCTGGAACGTAGTGAGAAGGTCAGTCAAACTTAAAAACAAGTTGAGAAAGATAATTAATGAAGATAGGTATATAAATATCGGTATAATATATTATCTCCAAATATTATCAAATAATCTGAATGTTTTAAAGTGTTAATGCTACTCGAAAGTTTATATTCCAAATGCATAATAGGAAAACTTTCAGTATGTTCGAAAACGTATCACAAAAGTAAGATCTGACCGGAAACATAGGTGCGGCACTTACTACGTTGTGAAGTTTATATAAACTAGAAAAAGTGTCCATAGGACATAAATATCGGTATAATATATTATCTCCAAATATTATCAAATAATCTGAATGTTTTAAAGTGTTAATGCTACTCGAAAGTTTATATTCCAAATGCATAATAGGAAAACTTTCAGTATGTTCGAAAACGTATCACAAAAGTAAGATCTGACCGGAAACATAGGTGCGGCACTTACTACGTTGTGAAGTTTATATAAACTAGAAAAAGTGTCCATAGGACACGGATGCCCCCGCCAAATGCCATTCAGAAAAAGGGTTTATATGTAATTGTAACAGGTATACCATGAAGTTATTATTAAGGCCCGGACACAGTTTATAATATGGAACTATGTCAAGGGAAGATAATTCAAACATGAAAAATGCAAGAGTTGTCTTCCTTGTTCATGACACATCGTCTCAATGTGATGCATACACCTGTAAAGTTTCATGAATATATTCCATATGGTTTAGGAGTTATGGCCCGGACATTGTTAACTATATGAAACTAAGTCAAGGGGAAATAATTAAAAAACCAAAAATGCCAGAGTTGTCTTCCTTGTTCATGACACATCGTCTGAATGTGATGCATGCACCTGTATAGTTTCATGAATATATTCCATACCGTTTAGGAGTTATGGCCCGGACACGGTTTACTATATGGAACTAAGTCAAGGGAAGATAATTCAAAAACAAAAAATGCAAGAGTTGTCTTCCTTGTTCATGACACATCGTCTCAATGTGATGCATGCACCCTTAAAGTTTCATGAATATATTCCATATGGTTTAGGAGTTATGGCCCGGACACGGTTTACTATATGGAACTAAGTCAAGGGGAAATAATTCAAAAACCAAAAATGCAAGAGTTTTCATCCTTGCTCGTGACACATCTTCGTCCATAGGACATGGATGCCCCCGCCAAATGCCATTCAGAAAAAGGGTTTATATGTAATTGTAACAGGTATACCATGAAGTTAATATTAAGGCCAGGACACAGTTTACTATATGGAACTAAGTCAAGGGAAGATAATTCAAAAACGAAAAATGCAAGAGTTGTCTTCCTTGTTCATGACACATCGTCTCAATGTGATGCATGCACCTGTAAAGTTTCATGAATATATTCCATATGGTTTAGGAGTTATGGCCCGGACACGGTTAACTATATGGAAATAAGACGAGGGGAAATAATTCAAAAACCAAAAATGCCAGAGTTATCTTCCTTGTTCATGACACATCGTCTGAATGTGATGCATGCACCTGTATAGTTTCATGAATATATTCCATACCGTTTCGGAGTTATGGCCTGGAAACAGTTTACTATATGGAACTTAGTCTAGGGAAGATAATTCAAAAACGAAAAATGCAAGAGTTGGCTTCCTTGTTCATGACACATCGTCTCAATGTGATGCATGCACCTGTAAAGTTTCATGACTATATTCCATATGGTTTAGGAGTTATGGCCCGGACATGGTTAACTATATGGAACTAAGTCAAGGGGAAATAATTCAAAAACCAAAAATGCCAGAGTTGTCTTCCTTGTTCATGACACATCGTCTGAATGTGATGCATGCACCTGTATAGTTTCATGAATATATTCCATACTGTTTAGGAGTTATGGCCCTGACACGGTTAACTATATTGAACTAAGTCGAGGGGAAATAATTCAAAAACCAAAAATGCCAGAGTTGTCTTCCTTGTTCATGACACATCGTCTCAATGTGATGCATGCCCCTGTAAAGTTTCATGAATATATTCCATATGCTTTAGGAGTTATGGCCCGGACACAGTTAACTATATGGAACTAAGTCGAGGGGAAATAATTCAAAAACCAAAAATGCCAGAGTTGTCTTCCTTGTTCATAACACATCGTCTGAATGTGATGCATGCACCTGTATAGTTTCATGAATATATTCCATACCGTTTAGGAGTTATGGCTTGGACACAGTTAACTGTATGGAACTAAGTCAAGCGGAAATAATTCAAAAACGAAAAATGCAAGAGTTGTCTTCCTTGTTCATGACACATCGTCTCAGTGTGATGCAGGCACTGGTAAAGTTTCATGAATATATTTCATACGGTTTCGGAGTTATGGCCCGGACACAGTTAACTATATGGAACTAAGTCAAGCGGAAATAATTCAAAAACCAAAAATGCAAGAGTTGTCTTCCTTGTTCATGACACATCATCTCAATGTGATGTATGTACCTGTGAAGTTTCATGAATATACTCCATACGGTTTGGGAGTTATGGTCCGGACACGAAGTGGGACGTACGGACGGACAGACGGACTCACGAATGGGTACATACGTGGCTATGCACTTTGTGGCAAAAATCATTAAATGGCTACTGATTTTCAGTGCCTATTACTGTCATCATTATGTGTCTACAAATTACATTTAGCCACATTAGGTATGGATTACCTGTCCATAGCTATTATTCTCTTGTGTGGGTAGCCATTTAACCACATTAGGTATGGATTACCTGTCAGTAGCTACCATTCTCTTATGTGGCTAGCCATTTAGCCACGTTAGGTATAGATTAACTGTTCATAAGGAGCTACTGATTTTAAGTGGCTTTCAAAAGATGTATTACTGCGCAGGCGCATAAAAAAAAATGGTACGAGGGTACTTGGACGTCCCTAGGATTTTGATTGTGTTGGGGTTTAACGACACATCAACCCTTGTGGGTCATTTTGTGTCGTCTCCCAGAGACAGGGAGAAAAGAGATAGAAGAGATAGTAGAAGAGATGAAAGAGAGGACAGGGAAGAAAGAGGAACAGGAGTGAAAGTGAAGAAACAGAAGAAATAAAAACATTCCCCTTCTACCCTTACCTGCTACAAGGATAGCAGGCCTTGCCCAACTGTAAACCAATATCAATTGGACGCCCTGGTGCCCTGAGGTACAGGACACCTTCGCACCACCCGACCATCCCCTAGGAATGGATGGATTTCTGACCATCATTATGTGCCTACAAATTAAAATAACTTTATTTAGCCAGATTAAGTATGGATTACCTGTCCATAGCTCTCTCTAATGTGGCTAGCCTGTGATGACCATTTTGCCACTTAAGTATCTAAAATGCTGACGGTAAGCCACGCAAGTACCTGCTCGTGGGAACGGACAGACAGAAGGACAGACAGATGGACGGACAGACAGACGTACGGGACGGACAGGGGTAATACTTAATGCCCATCCGCTATTCTTCAAATAGGCGGGGGCATAACAAATTCTATATTATGAATTGAGACAGTGCATTTCAAAATCATCGAAACGTCTTGAAATGACTTACTGTGTGTAAAGAATAAATATCCAGTTTCGGAAAAGATATCTATCTATATATATATGGACCATTCTTGATGCGAACTGGAAATCAAGATATTAATCTTTCCATTACTCGCAAACTGAACTTGAACTCTTAGCGAGAAGAACTATTGATCCCTTTAATGAATGTTTGTGTTGAGGTTTTACGGCCCAGTCAACCCAATGGGGTCATGTCGAGCGCGGTCAGTTTACCTAACCACACGATTATTTTGAAATCAAGTCATAGGTCAAAGCAATGTTGTTTAAAGGTTTTTCTATTTTTAGCTCTGGTGGCCATTTTGTTTAGCAGAGCAGAACCATTTTAGCAATTCTGGTAAAGAGGCATTAGAGGAACATTTTTGTGAAATTATTTTGAAATCAGACCATTAGCCTGGGAGGAGATGTCCTTTAAAAGTTTTTTTTTTTTTTTCTATCTTTAGCTCTGGTGGCCATTTTGTTCAGCCGAGCGGAACCATTTTAGCAATTTTGGTAGAGGGTCACTCAAGGAACATTCCTGTAAAATTATTTCAAAATCCACTGACCCGTTTAGCAGGAGATGTGGCTTAAGTAAATTGTTGATAGATGCATGACAGTACGCCATTTTCCTTTTTTTTTTTTTTTAGCTCTGGTGGTGTTCAGCCAAACAGAACCATTTTAGCAATTTTGGTAAAGAGTCATAATAGGAACATTTCTGTGAAATTATTTTGAAATCTGGTCATAGACCTAAGAGGAGATGTCGTTTAAAGGTTTTTCTACTTTTAGCTCTGACGGTCATTTTGTTTAGCAGAGTGAACCATTTTAACAATTTTGGTAAAGGGGCATTAGAGGAATATTTCTGTGAACTTATTTTGAAATTGGGCCACTGGCATGGGAGACGTCATTAAAGGTTTTTCTATTTTGAGCTCTGGTGGCCATTTTTTCCAGAGGAGCGGAACCATTCTAGCAACTTTGCTAGTGGGTCACTCAAGGAACATTCCTGTAAAATTATTTCAAAATCCATTAATCGGTTTAGGAGATGTCTCTTAAGTAAATTGTTGACAGACGCATGACAGTCTACACCCTTTTCCATTTTTAGCTCTGGCAGCCATTTTGTTCAGCGGAGCCAAACCATTTTAGCAATTTTGGTAAAGGGGCATTAGAGAAACATTTCAGTGAAATTATTTTTGAAATCGGCCCCTTGGCCTAGATGTCGTTTAAAATGGTTATTCTATTTTTAGCTCTGGCTGCCATTTTGTTTTGCGAAGCGGAATCATTTTAGCAATTTTGGTAAAGGGGCATGAGAGGAACAGTTCTGTGAAATTATTTTGAAATCAGGCCACTGGCCTGGGAGATGTTGTTTAAAGGTTTTTCTATTTTTAGCTCAGGAGGTCATTTTGTTTAGCGGAGCAGAATCTTTAGGCAATTTTGGTAAAGGAGAATGAGAGGAACATTTCTGTGAAATTATTTTGAAATCAGGCCATTGGCCTGGGAGAAGATGTTGTTTAAAGGTTTTTCTATTTTTAGCTCTGGTGGCCATTTTGTTTAACGGAGTGAAGCCATTTAGGCAATTTTGGTAAAGGGGCATGCGAGGAACATTTCTGTGAAATTATTTTGAAATGCCTGGGAGGAGATGTCATTTAAAGGTTTTTCTATTTTATCTCTGGTGGCCATTTTGTTCAGCGGAGCAGAACCATTTCAGCAATTTTGATAAAGAGGCATTAGAGGAAAATTTCTGTGAAATTATTTTGAAATGTCATCGTGTCATCAGCCTGTCCTTTAAAAGTTTTTTTTTTTTTCTACTTTTAGCTCTGGCGGCCACTTTGTTCAGCTGAGCAGGACCATTTTAGCAATTTTGGTAGAGGGTCACTCAAGGAACATTCCTGTAAAATTATTTCAAAATCCATTAACCGGTTTAGGAGAAGATGTCTCTTAAGTAAATTGTTGACAGACACATGAAGTCTATGCCCTTTTTCTATTTTTAGCTCTGGCGGCCATTTTGTTTAGTGGAGCCAAACCATTTTAGCAAATTTGGTAAAGGGTCATTAGAGAAACATTTCAGTGAAATTATTTTGAAATCAGGCCCTTGGCCTAGAAGATGTCGTTTAAAAATTGTTTTTCTATTTTTAGCTCTGGCGGCCATTTTGTTCTGCGGAGCAGAATCATTTTAGCAATTTCGGTAAAGGGGCATGAGAGGAACATTTCTGTGAAATTATTTTGAAATCGGGCCATTGGCCTTGGAAGAGATGTCCTTTAAAGGTTTTTCTTTTCTTCGCTATGGCGGCCATTTTGTTTAGCAGAGCGGAACCATTTAGGCAATTTGGTAAAGGGGCATGCGAGGAACATTTCTGTGAAATTATTTTGAGATCGGGCCATTGGCCTAGGAGGAGACATCGTTTAAAGGTTTTCTATTTTTTAGCTCTGGCAGCCATTTTGTTTAATGGAGCTGAATAATTTAGGCAATTTGGTAAAGGGGCATGCGAGGAACATTTCTGTGAAATTATTTTGAAATCGGGCCATTGGCCTGGGAGGAGATGTTGTTTAAAGATTTTTCTATTTTTAGCTCTGGTGGCCATTTTGTTTAGCGGAGCGGAACCATTTAGGCAATTTTGGTAAAGGGGCATGAGAGGAACATTTCTGTGAAATTATTTTGAAATCGGGCCATTGGCCTTGGAGGAGATATTGTTTAAAGGTTCTTCTATTTTCAGCTCTGGCAGCCATTTTGTTTAGCGGAGATGACCCATTTAGGCAATTTTGGTAAAGGGAAATGAGAGGAACATTTCTGTGAAATTATTTTGAAATCAGGCCATTGGCCGCGGAGGAGATGTCGTTTAAAGGTTTTGTCTATTTTTAGCTCTGGTGGCCATTCTGTTTAGCGCAGTGGAACCATTTAGGCAATTTTGGTAAAGGGGCTTGAGAGGAACATTTCTGTAAAATCTTTTGAAATCGGGCCATTGGCCTGGGAGATGTTGTTTAAAAGTTTTTCTATTTTTAACTCTGGTGGCCATTTTGTTCAGTGGAGCGGAACCGTAAGGCAATTTTGGTAAAGGGTCACCCAAGGAACATTCCTGTAAAATTATTTCAAAATCCATTCACCTGTTTAGGAGATGTCTTTTAAGTAAATTGTTGACAGACAGACAACGGACGACGCATGACCGACGATGCACGAAGGACGAAGACCGGTCACAAAGGCTCACCTTGAGCCTTTGGCTCAGGTGAGCTAATAACTCTAAGGATTGTTTAGAATCCATATTGTTATATATATAGAAATGGGTCTTGAACGTTTAAGTAGTTTTAAGACAAATTTCTTTATAATTATCATCTCCTGAAATATAACGATTTTCGAGGCTTGTATCGCATTTCAGGAAGAAAAGGAACTCCCATAGTTCTGTGCATCGATTGGGAGACCTACATTACAGCACAACTGATTTTTGGTAATTCTTACACACAAGATGAATGATCTATTGTATGGCTTTTGTTCGCCAAAATTCTATGCCATACTTGTTTAAACAAAGATGTAGAGTATCTTTCGATCAGAAAAGTAAAGGATAAAAACTCATTATTTTTCTGTTCAAAGATAGAACAAGAGGCCCATGGGCAACAACGCTCACCTGAGTTAATTGCTGTAAGTTAATCAGGTCATTTACTCATCATTCCCTATTAGCCCGTCAAGTTTCAAGGCAATGGCTTAAACAGTTTTTGTGACATCTTGCTTACATTGTTAAAATGCTGAAATTTTCAAAGGGCCATAAGTAAAACCAGTTTAAACCCTAGGGGCTTGATTGGCAGGATTTATGTAGGGGACCACTAAACATTGCCACATACTAAATACATAAGCTGAGGGTCTGATGGTTTCAGAGAAGAAGATCTTTTAAGTTTTTTCCCATTATAAGTGTGGGAGTAAATGTCCCCCGGGGTATGGCCAATTTGGACCCCAGGGGAATGGTTGGCAGGCTTTATGTAGGGGGCCACTAAACATTGCTACATACTAAATATATGAGCTGTGGGCCTCATGGTTTCAGAGAAGAAGATTTTTTTAAGGTTTTCCCATTATAAATCTATGGGAGCTAATGACCCCCGGGACATGGCCAATTTAGACCCCAGGGGCTTGATTGGCAGGATTTATGTAGGGGACCACTAAACATTGCTACATACTAAATATTTAAGCTGTGGCCCTCATAGTTTCAGACAAAGATTCTTTTAAGTTTTTTTTTTGTTTTGTTTTTTTTCACTATAAGTCCATGGGAACTAATGACCCCCTGAGAAATGGCCAGTATTTTTTTAGACCCCAGGGGCACGGCTGGAAGAATTAATGTAGAATACCACCAAACATTGCTACATACTAAATCTGTTGGCTCTGGGCCTCATGGTTTCAGAGAAGAAGATTTTTGAAGGTTCTTTAGATACACGGTTCTATATAAATGTATGATCCCTGGGGTGTGGCCAGTTTGGACCCCAGGGGCTTGATTGGTATGATTTAAGTAGGGGACCACCACACATTGCTACATACTAAATATATAAGCTGTGGGCCTCATAGTTTCAGAGAAGAAGACTTTTTAGGCCTTTTCCATTTAAAGTCTATGTGAGCTAAAGACCCTGTAGTTTCAGAGAAGAAGACTTTTTAGGTTTTTTTTCCATTTAAAGTCTATATGAGCTAATGACCCCCAGGGTAGAGCCAATTTGGACCTAAGGGGCATGGTTGGTAGGATTTATGTAGGAGACCACCAAACATTGCTACATACTTAATCTGATAGCTCTGGGCCTCATGGTTTCAAAGAAGATTTTTGAATGTTCTTTAGCTATATAGCTCTACATAAACATATGACACCCTGGGGTGTGGCCAGTCTGGAGCAGTATTTATGTAGGGGACCACTAAACATTGCTACACACTAAATATATAAGCTGAGGGCATCATGGTTTCAGAGAAGATTTTTTAAGTTTTTCCCATTATAAGTCTATGGGAGCTAATGACGCCGGGGTGTGGTGTGTTTGGACCCAAGGGGCTTGATTGGCAGGATTTATGTAGGAGACCACCAAACACTGCTACATACTTAATCTGTTAGCTCTCTGCTTCATGGTTTCAGAGAAGAAGATTTTTGAAGGTTATTAGCTATATATCTCTATATATACATATGACCCCCTGAGGTGTGGCCAGTTTGGAGCTCAGGGGCTTGATTGGCAGGATTTATGTAGCAGGCTGTCAAGTGTATTTTGGTGCAAAATATATATTCTGGGCTGAAAAAAATAGGTAATTTACAGGAAAAATATAGGAAAACAAGAGGCCCACGGGTCACGGTTCGCTCACCTGAGTGACATAGCCACTGCAGACATGCAGATGTTATGCAACATTTTTCCAATCCTATCATCGCAACTAATGAAAATATCATCATTTGAGCAGTTCTTAGTTTTGAAGAAGAATATATGGGCCTGACAGTCAATGAAGCATGATCATTTGAATAAACTATCAATCACATTTCAACAGAAGGATCAATGTGAAATTTGGTGGAAATTGGCTAAGTGGTTTCTGAAGAATCATGATTTTATACATGTAAACAGCACAGTGGCAGGGAAATATTATAAATATAAACTAGATGATGGCCATCTTAGATTTCCAATCAGAACAATTTTAACTACTGTTGATCTACTTCGATACTTTCAATATAAATGTATCAGGGGTCAAGCTGGCTCAGAAATTTAGGGAGAAGTGACTTCCCCCTCCAGACAAAACAGGGAGAAGTTTTATAGGATGAGGGAGAAGTCAAGACTCGGTTAACCTATCACCTTACTGAAAGCATGACACTATAGGACTCTCGAGTCGCTTTACCGCATTGTCTTGGGAATGCCACAAAAAAGGAAACAATTTTTACTGTAGATCTGTTAATTCTTACTTCTAAACCAATTAAATGATCCACAGAAACACACATGTGAGATGGGCAAATGCATCATATCTGCACCCATATCTTTTTGGAAATTGATCTTCTCAATCAAAACATCAAGATCTGATAAGCTATAAACATAATGATAAAAATAAATTTGTTAGTTAAAATGTCTGTCAACTTTTAAACTTATTTTTTTTAGCATTTTTAATGTTGTTTCTGACCAATTTTCAGCACGTTAATGGTTCATTTATGAAAAAACGGACACCCACGAAAACTAACGACATTGACGAAAACGATCTTTTGGTCACTTAGTAGGCAAACAGTTTTCCTCCAAAACTTGTTTAACCACATGAGACTTATTTTGTGGCATTTCTGATACTTCTAACAACTTTTTTTCAAAAGAATTTTACCTTTGCATGTTTGTTCAATTTTTACTGGATTTCTCCTAACAAAAAGTTCGTTTTGCACAAGTATTAGCTTTTTCAAAAGTTGCAAAAATCAAGGGCGAAGTTTTTGTCGCCCTCAGGGCTTCCCAGGGCGACTTAGAGCCCTCAAGGGCGACTATTTCGCCCCAGTCGCCCTGTAGCTTGACCCCTGTGTATATGGCCCATACAAATAGGGAAGCAAATTTGACCTTGGAGGTAAAAAGGTCAAATGTCAACAAAGAACCATCATTTGAGCAATTTTGGTAATCTCCTGTCCCCCGTAATTTGTGCAAAGATTAGGACCCAGTGCTTATTTGGTTATGGAGAAGAAGATTTTTAAAGGTTTTTAACATATATGGGCATGGCAGCCATTTTGATCAATGGACCATACCCATTTTAGCAATCTTTCATTCTCCTGCCCACTGAGGCTCCGCATGAAATTTGAGCAACACTGGCCCGGAGCTTCAGAGGAAAAGCCATTTGAAATTATCAACATTTTTTCCATACAAATGTATGGGGCCCATACAAATGCATACAGAAGCAAACTTGACCTCGCCGTAAAAAGGTTAAATAACAATGTATGACAATTATTTTACTACCTTTAGTAGACCGCCCGTTCCAGATGATATATGCAAAGATTCAGCCACAAGCCATCCTTGGTTTTGGAGAACAAGATTTTTAAATGTTTTTTCCCATGCAAATGCATAAGGAAGCAAACTTGACCTTGCCGTAAAAAGGTCAACTGTCAATGTATGACCATTATTTTCGCAAATTTGGTAGACCCCCTGTCCCCGATGATTTATGGAAACATTCAGCCCCAAAGCACCCTCGGATCTAGAGAAGAAGATTTATAAAGGTTTTTACCATATATGGGCATGGCGCCCACCTTGGTCAACTAGCCGTGACCATTTTAGCAATCTTTTGTTCCCACTACCTAATGAGGCGCCATATGAAATTTGAGCAAAATTGGCCCAGAGGCTCCAGAGGAGAAGTTGTTTGAAATTCTGAACATTTTTCCCAAACAAATGCATAAGGAAGCAAAATTGACCTTACCGTAAAAAGGTCAAATGTCAATGTACAACCATTATTTTAGCAATTGTGGTAGCCCTCCTGTTCCCGAAGATATATGCAAAGATTCAGCCATAAGGCATGCTCGTTTTGGAGAAGAAGATTTTTAAAGGTTTTTCCCATACAAATGCATAGGGAAGCAAACTTGACCTTGCCATAAAAAGGTCAAACATCAACATACTACAATTCTTTTAGCAATTTTGGTAGACCTCCCGTCCCCGATGATTCCTGCAAAGGTTCAGCTCCAAGGCATTCTCAGTTCTGGAGGAGAAGATTTTTAAAGGTTTTTACCATATATGGGCGTGGGGGCCATCTTGACCAAGACCATTTTCGCAATTTTTTGTTCCCCCATCCTAAAGAGGCTCCATATGAAATTTGAGCAAAATTGGCCCAGAGGCTCCAGAGGAGAAGTTGTTTGAAATTCTGAACTTTTTTCCCATACAAATGCATAAGGAAGCAAAATTGACCTTACCGTAAAAAGGTCAAATGTCAATGTACAACCATTATTTTAGCAATTTTGGTAGCCCTCCTGTTCCCGAAGATATATGCAAAGATTCAGCCATAAGGCATGCTCGGTTTTGGAGAAGAAGATTTTTAAAGGTTTTTCCCATACAAATGCACAGGGAAACAAACTTGACCTTGCCATAAAAAGGTCAAACGTCAACGTACGACAATTCTTTTAGCAATTTTGGTAGACCTCCCGTCCCCGATGATTCCTGCAAAGGTTCAGCCCCAAGACATTCTCGGTTCTGGAGGAGAAGATTTTTAAAGGTTTTTACCATATATGGGCATGGCGGCCATCTTGGTCAGCAAAATTGGCTCAGCGGTTTCAGAGGAGAAGTCGTTTGAAAATGTTAACGGACTGACGCACGGACGGGCAGACGGACGGACGGACGAAGAGTGATCACAATAGCTCATCCTGAGCAGAGCTCAGGTGAGCTAAAAATAGCAAATTTATAGGATAATTATCAAGGTTTAGCAGCAAAAAAGGCCTTATTATCATAAAAAAGTACCAAAAATGCAGGTATTCTAAATTTAAACAGATGGTTTAATAAAGACAAAAAGCAACAAGAAGTTTTGGTAATAGGATTAAAACTTCTGTCAGATTTTGATATTTTTGATATGGTTCTGGCCTCCATCTCCCCTTACAGCCAGATCTCAATCACCATTTTAAATGTCATCAAAGGTTTTATATTAATGGCAATAAAAAAATTAATTTATAATCATCTTTATTGCTTTATACAAAACATAAGAATATGGCTGTTCCATGTTTATTATATAAACATAAAAAAAATTTATAAAAATATTTGGCTCTTTTCCTGGGGGCTACTCACTTGACCTTAGTGAATGATTAAGTAATGTCAGGCTGCTTGACTTCCTAACTCCTCAACAATATGGCACATGGATTGATAACAGATAGCAGTCCTGCAAGGTGGTCTGATCCCACACATGAAGTTAACTTGAGAGATAGATGCCAAAATTGTGTTCCATATTTCAGACAGTGTGAATCCAGTTTTTTGGGGGGAGTCAAGAAGGCCGCAGACTGGTCTCAGTGAACAACCCCAATGTAATAAGACTATTTACATATATGTGGACAGAAAATATACATATTAAAATTGGCTACAACAGCATTAAATAAATAATATGGTGATACAGGGGATGGTGGGCGGGATGAGCTCTCCAGCATTGCACTAATGTTTGCTTCTCCTTATCCAAAGAAATCAACTGGACTGCACCTGCATCTTTCTTTGTGTATTGATCACATGATTGACAGTGCGCTTTGACCAATCAGGGCCAGTCCAGCCACCTGTTGTTGACCAGCAAGATTTGTGGAATACACAAAGTACACAGCTGCCCACCAATAACCCAGACATTACCATATATATTATCTTATAATATTTGAACTCAGTTAAAGGAAAAAAATAGTTCAACCTGTCTTTAATGGAGCAGTATTATAGAATAAAAGTTTTGCATAAACTACAATTACAAAATTGTCATTTTAAGTCAACATAACATCAAATGTGTTTGACCAATTCAAGATAGGTTGTGTTGCAATAAATACAAGATACATGAGTTACTGACTAGGTTACTCTGTTTAATGACTAGCTCATGTAACATCCTGAAAAAATGAAGTTTTAAAGAAACCATCAAGAGAAAATTATGTAAACAGTTATAACTGTCTTTGTGCATTTACCATGGGTATCTTGGGATGGTCAAGCACATAGTAAAGTATCAACATGGAAAGTAATAGAACTTTAAGAAATTGACAAATAATTTTGCCTACTTTAGTCATTGTACTACTTGTACTATGAATTCTCTTAATCATATTCTTGAAGTTGAAAATATAACTTATCAAGCTTAGATATTGTACTTCTTGTACTATGAATTCTCAATCATGTGCTTGAAAAATGAAAATATAAGTGACCATAGTATTACACTATCAAAACTGAGAAAAAATAACACTAATCTGGCATACAAGTCACTAACTCCAGAATTTGGTTTTATTGGCTAAGTTCACCTCATTTCTTAGCTTTCTTTGAATCCACGTGAGCAATTTTCTCCAGGTTCTTCCTTTTCCTACCTTCCACTGATTTCTGTTCTTCTCTTAACTCTGTCTAGACGCTCTGTTGATTCTTTGATCTTTTTCTGAGCAGTCTCGAACAATGACTGACTCACTGATGCACTAGAAAAATCTCTCTTAATGCTCTAGCCAGTTTTTCATTTCCTTCTTTAAGCAGTTTTTCAGCAGCATGAAGTTCTTCTTTAGAGTTCTTTTCTTTATCATTCAGCTTTTTCATTTTTTCATTCATAGACTCTTTTTCTTTTGCTGCTTCTTGTTTTTGTTTTTCAAGCTGTGCACGCTCTTCTTTCTTTTGCTGTCTATTCTTCTCCTCCTCTTCCCTCTTTTGCTTTTCCTCTTCTAGCCTCTCCTTGTAAACTCTATGACTACCTCTGACATAACCTATTAGTTCCTTGATAAGAGGTACACATTCTGGCTGCAGGATCATGGATTTTCACAGCCTCTTTAGAAAGTCTGTTCCCTATAATTGATTTTAATGACAGCTTTACCCTATCTTTTCACAACATTTTCTTATCATCTGATAGCCCTCTTTCAATATCAGCATTACCATATGGCAATGCCAGCACTCCTTTTACTACTTTTCCAAGCCTAGAGTACTTATCTTTG
The DNA here is from genome assembly GCA_964016985.1 of Anodontia alba. Lineage (NCBI taxonomy): Eukaryota > Metazoa > Mollusca > Bivalvia > Lucinida > Lucinidae > Anodontia > Anodontia alba. The sequence continues at coordinate 61,733,874 of OZ024830.1, read as the reverse complement.
CCACTACCAGTTTTCAATTTCAGAATGTCTCTCCAGTAATGATCAATCCATCTCAACTCAACTTCATCATCTTTCTCTATTTTCCAAAGTTTCTCATCAATTTCTTCCCCTTGGTATACCTTCCACTCATCAGTGATCAATGCCACATCTTCTTCTGCAAAAGGTAACTTCTTTGCTACCCTTTCTATTGCTGAACTACTACTGGGCTTAAATCTATGTTCAGGATGTAAACAGCCCAAATCTTTCAGAAGTTCATTATCAAATGGAAAATTAGATAACAGGCATGACACTCCAGTATTGAATAACTTTCTTATATCTAAAAGTGCTCTTTTCTGTTTCCCAGAATCCAGATTCCCCAACACCTGTCTTGTTGAATCCCCAATTATCATCTCTTTGTCTGACAACTGATTCTGTAGCTCACTATGCTTTACCTCTTTCAGATCCTTCCAGTTTTATTCTGATATACAGATGCTTTGACATATCTGCCCATCATCATGTAAACAAGCCGACAAAGTTCTTCATATAATACATGTACTAACAGAGCTTCTGTCTGGAACAATTCCAGAAAGGAATGATACAGAGGCATCACTGACTGTAGGAAATGAAGTTCAACTAAAGTTTGCTTATTTTGAAGTCTTGTACATGACCTTTTAAAGGTTGAAAGGTCCTACCCTAAGGTAGGTGTGGGCCAAATATTAAAGCAGCATCTTGAATACTTAAGCAGTTATGAACACTTTTCAAAACTTAAACGCATAACTCAAACATGGGTTTAAATGACAAAATATGACCTGACCATGACCTAGGCAGAAGGTCAAACTGAGGAATGGGTGTGTTCTATTGAAAAGTCTTACCCTAGTGTTGGTGTTGCCAAATATTAAAGCGGTATCTTGAATACTTCAGCAGTTACAAACACTTACCAAACTTAAACGCAGAACTCGAATATGTGTTCAAATGACAAAGTTTGACCTGACCTTGACTTAGGCAGAAGGTCAAATTGAGGAAGAGGTGTGCTATTGAAAGGTCTAACCCTAAGGCTGGTGTGGGCCAAATTAAAGCTCTATCTTGAATACTTCAGCTGTTATGTTCACTTTTCAAAACTTAATCGCAGAACTTAAACATGGGTGTAAATGACAAAGTAAGAACTGACCTTGACCTATAGAAAGAGTCTAACTTGGGGATGGGGTGTGTGCTTTTGAAAGGTCTTACCTTAACACACCTGGTAATCTTGTAAGAGGTAGCCACTAGTTATGCACTCAAGAATCCTTAGCCAACTTCCGGCCATGACTTACAAGACATCCAAATGTCAACAAACGGATTAATTCTCCTGATTTATTGATTTTTAGTAAATTTCATAGACATATTTGAAAAATGGGACATACAGCTTATGTTCACTTTTCAAAACTTAATCGCAAAACTTATACATGGGTGTAAATGACAAAGTAAGAACTGACCTTGACCTATATAAAGAGTCTAACTTGGGGATGGGGTGTATGCTATTGAAAGGTCTTACCTTAACACACCTGGTAATCTTGTAAGGGGTAGCCACTAGTTATGCACTCAAGAATCCTTAGCCAACTTCCGACCATGACTTACGAGACATCCAAATGTCAACAAACGGATTAGTTCTCCTGATTTATTGATTTTTAGTAAAATTTCATAGACATATTTGAAAAGTGGGACAATGCTATTACCAACAACTTTCATTTCTGCGTCTTAAAAGATCGGTGTAGGCTTGAAAAAACAAGCGGCCAATTTTTTATTTCAATTTCATTCGGAGAAGGGTAGTCCAATATTCCTGTTTTGACTTTTTTTTCTAGTGCATTAGATTGTGTTGGGGTTTAACGACACGTCAACCCTTGAGGGTCATTTTGTGTCGTCTCCCAGAGAAAGGGAGAAAAGAAATAGAAGAGAGAGTAGAGGAGATGAAAGAGAGGGACAGGGAAGAAAGAGGAACAGGAATGAAAGTGAAGAAACAGAAGAAATAAAAACATTCCCCCTCTACCCTTACCCACTACAAGGATAGCAGGCCTTGCCCAACTGTAAGCCAATATCAGTTGGACGCCCCAGTGATGTAAGATACACAGCACCTTCGCACCACCCGACCACCCCTTTTTTCTAGTGCAAAATTTTCAGCTATCTGGGCTATGAAATATTTATTTAACATATCATGTAAGACGTACTGCAACCCACGTCCATTTTGAAATAAATAAGATGCTTAATTTCCCCGAGCATTTGTTCCGGGGACTGAAATATTTGTGCCGATTATGACTTACGAGGTTCGACTACCCCTTACGAGAGCATTAACTTTGACGGGGACAAAAAAGCCTATACATCACAAAGCGATTTTTACGGCAGTATAATGAAACTTTTATATGATTTTGCTCAATTGAGAGCTTCAAGTATATACAAACGTGGCATATCAAAACCCTACTGATACATGCTGTCTCATTTGCAAAACCTTTCATGGTGTTTGATTGTTTATATGTAAATGGAATATGTTTATTCAAATGTGGGGCATTCTGATAATGACTAATGTTCCCATAAGTGATAATCAGGCCTTGTAATCAGACACCTGACAGTTGGCTTTCTTGTCCCCGTAAGGGTTAATGCCGCCGTAAGGGGTAGTCGGCCTCGTAAGTCATATTCGGCACAAATATTTCAGTCCCCGAAACAAATGCTTCCAAGGAAATTTAGCATCATATGTATTTCAACATAGATGTATGTTGCGGTGAGTCTTAAAATACATGTTAAATAAGTATTTCATAGTCCAGATAGCTGAAGATACCTTCATACTGCACTGGAAAAGAAGTCAAAACAGGAATACCGGACTACCCATTTCCGGGTGAAACTGAAATAAAAAATAGCCGCTTGTTTTTCTAAGCCCAGACCTACCTTTTCCGGCGCAGAAATGAAACTTGTTGGGAATAGCATTGTCTGATTTTGCAAAATGTGTCTATGAAATTGGCAAAAAAAAATCAAGAAATCAGGAGACCTAACCCATTTGTTGACATTAGGATGTCTTGTAAGTCGTAGCCGAAGTTCGCGTAAGGAATTTGAGTGCATAACCAGCAGCTACCCCTTACGAGATTACCAGGTGTGCCTAAGGTCAGTGTAAGCCAAATATGAAAGCAGTACCTTAAATAGTTAAAAAACTATGCACACCTTTGAAAACTTAAACATTGTGCTAACGCTGACGCCAACGACTGGGTGATAATATAATCTCTCCAGGGACATAGTCCCGGCTAGCTAAAAAGTGCTAAATACACTGATTCCCAGCTTAGTACATTCTGGTCTCCCGCACTTCTCTGCATGTCCTTCTGTTTCAACAGACAGAAAGGATGAATTTATTTATTCACTCTCAAAAGAATTTGGCTTCTTGGGTATAAATGAAGAACAGACTAGCTTTCTTCATTAAATCAGTACCTTAGATAAGCTGCTTTTTGGGGTATTTACCCAATTAAAATCTTGAACAAGAGCTCCGCCAAGCGGGGCATTATACGCCCGTGGCAAGTAATAAGATGTAGCACATAAACTGGCTCCTGTATAATTCAGTGCTCCGGATATAAACTGTAAGTGGAATTACAAAAAAAAAAAAAAAAAAAAAAAAAAAAAAATTTTAAAAATTTCATTGGGGCATATCTTTACTGATATTTGGTGAACTGTAACCTAAGGGTCCAAGCTGGCCCAGAAATTAAGGGAAAAGTAACTTCTCCCTCCTGGGAAAATAGGGAGAAGTTTGCTGCTTCTAGGAAAAAGTACTTTCTGACGGAGGACACACAACAGAAGCATGGCTATATTATAAGCTCATATGAGCCTTTGGCTGATTTGTTTTTCCTATATTTCAATTTCGACCAAACTATAACAAAACAAAAATAAAAAAAAAAAAAAAATGCTGCTGCAAGAAATGCTTTTATAAACCTTTAACTTGTTTAATACTGATTTTTTTTTTGTTCTTCAAGGGAGCCAAATCAGAAGAGTATTAAAAACAAAACAAAATAAAAAAAAAATCCAAAAAGAATTATGTATTTATAAAGATTTAATAATGGCAACCTTTCCTTGCAAATCTTATAAAAGAAGATGAAAAAAAAAAAAAAAATAAATAAATAAAATAAAAATCAATATCTTGCCCATATGACCAAAACTTTAGTTATTTGCAAAAAATATACCTATTATAAAACAAAATTTGCACACTATTACCTCTAAACAATATGCTGCGAAAAGTTTACAAAAACTTTCAAAGGGGCATAAATCTGCAAATATTTGGTGCACTGTAACCTCGAAATAAAAAGTGCTGCTCCACACCATCGTGTAACTATTTATGAAGTTTTGGCTTGATCGGATGTAAACTGTAGGAGGATTTAGCCGGAAACAAAACATTAATAGAAATTTTCAAAGGGGTTTAACTCTGCTAATATTTGGTGGACTGTAACCTCAAAACAATATGCACTGCTCCACATCATGGTCTAACTACAAATCAAGTTTCAGCTTGATAGGATGTAAACTGTAGGAGGATTTAGCCGGAAACAAAAATTTACTGAAATTTTCAAAGAGGCATAACTCTGCAAATATTTGGTGGACTGTAACCTCAAAATAATATGCGCTGCTCCACATCATGGTCTAACTGTACATGAAGTTTCAGCTTGATTGGATGTAAACTGTAGGAGGATTTAGCCAGAAACAAAAAATAGAAATTTTCAAAGGGGTGTATCTCTGCTAATATTTGGTGGACTGTAACCTTGAAATAATATGCGCTGTTCCACATCATGGTCTAACTACAAATCAAGTTTCAGCATGATCGGATGTAAACTGTAGGAGGAGTTAGCCGGAAACGAAAAGTCTACTGAAAATTTCAAAGGGGCATAACTCTGCTAATATTTGGTGGACTGTAACCTCGAAATAATATGCGCTGCTCCACATCATGGCCTAACTATACATGAAGTTTCAGCTTGATCGGATGTAAAATGTAGGAGTTAACCAGAAATGAAAAGCTTATAGAAATTTTCTAAGGGGCATAACTGCAAACATTTGGTGGACTGTAACCCCGAAATAATATGTGTTGTGCCACATCATGGTCTAACTTTATACCAAGTTTCAGCTTGATCGGATGTAAACTGTAGGAGGAGTTAGCCGGAAACGAAAAAGTTTACGGATGGACGGACGGACGGACAGACGCCATACCCCATAACATAATACGTCCCGTTTTTCAAAGGGGTGTATAAAAAAGAAATAGAATTAAATCTATGGTGTAAATACCCAATTATCAGTAATTCTTGCACCCATTAACATAACAGGGTACCAAAGGAAAAATCCTGATATCCAATTCAATGAGAAATGGGTAGATGAAAATAGCCCAAAATACCCAATTGCTTAAAACCTTATCTAGGGCACTGTTAAATAAAGTTTATTTATGTGTAACATCTGTACAGAACTTAGTATAGAAGTGGGTGGGGTGTGAGGACCTAGTTTAAGTCTCACCGCTATATCGTGTGATCACTTACAACGCGGTCAGCTGGACCCCAGTGACTGCATTATAACGGCATTGCAGTGTACTCTTCCCGAGATTCCCAACCCATAATGTTCATACACTTTCTTGTCATCAAAATATCTATCGTCAAGCAGGAAAATTAAGTCTTAAGATTATCCACGTACTATTTTACCCAAAGTATTCAGACACAGACCTGAACAAACCATCATGACGCAGATGAGACTCCAAGAACTTAGCATCTGATCAGGTCTACACTACTTGCAACTAAGCAGTTTTTTGACAAAATGACAGGTAGTAAAATGGTTCAAATTTGAGGACAAGTATGGAAAGGAGTTATTGTACTGGAATATTTAGTGTAATTAAGGTACTCACCTCTTGGCGATCCATTCATCTCTACGTATCCAGAGCCACCTCTTCCGCCTCTACCTCGTCCTCTGCCACCTCTCCTCATGCCACGCCCACCTCCACCTACCGGTCCACCTCCTAGGGACAATCTCGCCTTCACATTGCTTGGTCCAAGTCTCTGTTTCAGACTCCTTTGCTGAAAACATTTTAAGAACAGATTAATAAACATCAAAAAGATTGCCTTTGGAAACAAAGAACACATTACAAATTAGAAAATGGGAGTCTTGGTTTTACCGAGACTCTTCATAAGCAGTAATAAAGTTTGCAACACTGCTTACGCCCTCTAGTGTACATGCGAGCAGAACTCCATTTTCAAAGATACCACATTAGGCCCAATGATCCCAAAGGAAATGAAATATTATCAGCACTATGGTGAAGTACAGGGAGACGTTCTACAGCCACCACATGGCTTAGTTCTTTGTGGGACTGACAGTAAAACTATTGTATTTAAGTATCCCAACAGGCAGGCCTGACCTAAGTGTAGACCCAGATCAGACATTACAGAATGTTCAATCTATATTGTTCGCAATGTATGCATGTGCTATCACTTAAACCATTGTAGTCGGGAGACCCGTAAAAGGGTTACTGGCAAAGAGTACAGACCTAGATCAGACGCCTCAGAATGCAGCGTCTGATCAGGGTCTCCACTGTTTGCAAATAGTTTAGCCATTTTCCTCTAGGAATATGTAAATTTCATAGCTGGGTGTACCTAAAATTGAAATAGGACTCTTCCAATATATAGTGTGGGAGAGTCTATTCAGAATACAATGGGTTAAAGCATAGACTGTACTGATATAAGGGTCAAATCAGGGCTCTGGAAATTTTGAAATCTGAATCGGTCCAGCCGATGACGATGACGTCATCAATGAGCCCATTTCCAAAAAAAAACAATATGTATATATCACCTGTCACGAAATCTAATGACAATTGGCAGTCCTATAACCTTTTAAATAATACACCTCAACTCCGTTATATGACGGAAGTCCGGGTATAACGAGCATGATCAAAGCTGGCGTCATCAATAAATACAGTCAGGTATGTAAAAAGAAAGAGAAAAAAAAACGGTTTTGTCTTACTTCCACCTCCACAGGGTTTTTCTAAACTATTTATAAACAACTGATTCCCGTCTTGTATAAGCGCGAAATCGGCGGGAAACAGGAGAGACGGAACGAAACGACTTTCATGGACCTAATTCGTGTTAATCGCTTGTTTACAGCACAAAGGTCAGTGAAGTGTTGAGTTTTTGACAATGTTTGGATAATGACGTAATTAATTTATGCTGTGGTAGGTTGCCCCATTATTCAGCTGTCTCTCCAATATACATGTCAAATGACTGTTTAGAGCCTTTGAACTACCATAATATCGCATTTAAAAGGTGCGCGGACGTTGTCAGTTTGGGAAGACTTGACTGTTTGTAGACATCATTGATTCGTGAAAATTGGTTGGTTGGGGAAAAATGGGGTTCAAGGCACAAACCTGTTGGACCGATTTATTAGCATTTTGGGGTGTTTGAAATCAGTCCAGAATTCTTAATTTCGGTCCAGACCGGCTATTTTTCCGGTTTTCCCGAGCCCTGGGTCAAATATAATCTCCTCTGCACATTCTGCGAGTGCAAGGTCCATCAAACTATTCTGTGACCGGTACTGTAGTCAAAGACACTTCTCATAATAATGTTGAGCTAGCCTTATAAAAGTCAAACAAGAGGCCCATGGGCAACATTTTTCCAATACTGTCAAATATTGAAACTTATGAAAGGTAATGGCTTAAACAGTTTTTGAGGTATCTTGCTTATAAGGTTTAAATGCTGGAATCTTCAAAACGCCACAAGTAAAAAAAGTTCAGATACTTTTCAGAAGTCATTTGTTTCATCTATTTATCCTGTCCTTTAAATGTTTTTTTTTTTTTTTTTTTTTCCTATTTTTAGCTCTGGCGACCATTTTTCTTCATCAGAGCAGAACCATTTTAGCAAATTTGGCAAAGTGGCATTAAGAAGAATATTGATGTGAAATCAGTGTTCAAGCCAGGCTGCGCTATTCACGCATATTTTCATGTTTTTGCGCAGAAAAAATAAGTTCTTGTGCCATCCTGGTGCAGAAAACTTATTATAATGTTGGCTGAAAATGCATTGTGATCAGTTACTTTTACTTGCCGTTCAGTTCAATTCACTATAAATAGGCATAGAAATTATTTTAAAATGCAAAGAAAACTGTAAAGTAATGAAGAAAGTACATTTAAACAGACAATTCTTGCCTGTATTTCATGCATTTTTGATGTTATTTCTAGCGTTGGTGGCAGTCATTTTTTTTTTTTTTTAAATCTGCGACTATTGGTTCAGCTCATGCTGTGACTATTGGTTCAATACTCTTTATAAATTCTGGGGTCACCTCACTGAGGGTAGCGGGTGTACACATTGTTAGTTCATCACTATCAGAAAGTATTACTATTGGAAGTTTTATTTCATTTCACAATCTGATTGACTGAATGACTGGGTAATAATACGATTGACTGATTGTCTTTCTTGGTATTAATTTTGGGTGAAGGTCAGTCCTGTTGAAACCAGAAGAGGACTGATGCTCCACAGTATTGTCAACGCTTAGTTAGGCAGGTCACTTATCGAAAAACAAGAGGCCCACGGCCCTTTGGTTCACTTACCTGAGTGACATAGCCACTGCAGACATGCAGATGTTATGCAACATTTTTCCAATCCTATCATCGCAACTAATGAAAATATCATCATTTGAGCAGTTCTTAGTTTTGAAGAAGAATATATGGGCCTGACAGTCAATGGAGCATGATCATTTGAATAAACTATCAATCACATTTCAACAGAAGGATCAATGTGAAATTTGGTGGAAATTGGCTAAGTAGTTTCTGAAGAATCATGATTTTATACATGTAAACAGCACAGCGGCAGGGAAATATTATAAATTTAAAAACCAGATGATGGCCATCTTAGATTTCCAATCAGAACAATTTTAACTACTGTTGATCTACAAGTCACTTCGATACTTTCAATATACCGTAAAAATTCTAATTAACGCCCTGGGCGTTTATTAGAATCATGGCCAGTCTGAGAGAAGGGGATGGGCGCTTATTGGAGGCTGCAGTTTCATGGGAATAGCAAGAGACCATATTTTCTGGGAAGTGCACCGCCATCTTCTCAACGAGGACTAGTATTACGACCTCCGTGTCTCAAGTTCCTCCGTGTCCGGTAGAACTACCTATTATTGAATGACGTCATAGTATACCGGGTATCATGGATTATAATCAATTGTTAACACTTAAAACGATGTATATACTCATATTGATCATGATATATATGTTCATGGCTTTGAAATAAAACGCTACGATTTAACATGTTCTGTTTTCTTTTTATCAACCTTATAAATAGGTAGCTGATGCTCATGTTGAGATTACAGGGTGCAAACGCTCCCGATAATCCCACTTTTATCTGAGAAGGTTAGAAATGCATTGGACGGCATTACTTTTTTTTCTTATTTCTGCTCAAAAACATAAATTCTGGGCGAACGTTCTCCGGATCACCTGCAATCTACGTTTAGAGCAGAGACATGAAGGTAGAAATATGTCTCAACAGAAGGACAAGACGTTTTACAGTATCAAATACCGCGCACCACAAAGGGCACCAGACACTATTTAAACTCTTTGTTTATGTTTACTTATCGTCCATCATGTTTTTCAGCTTTTAAAAACTGGAAACGCAAATGGAAACAAATCAATAGAATTGCATGACTAGGGCTTAGAAATAAAAGAGTCACAGAAAATGTCATCGGGTTTTCTCTCTTTTTTCTTCATTAATCACTCATTGTCTGTGGCATACGAGTCGTCTGTTTGCTCATCCTCCCCATTGGTGCCAAATTCCATTTAATTGTACTCGTTGATTGCAAGGATTACTCAACAATTTTATGGTCAATGAATTATTCAGGAAGTACGAAAGTGCCGCTGTTGTTTTCATTTAAGTTTGGTCAGTCCCTGTTATAGTCGCTATAAAAAGCGTCCATCATTTCTCTTAGATTTTATTGTCACCAGGAATTGGAATGACGAGTCTGTTTTTTTTTTTTTTTTTCCTTTAAGTTTTGAGGTACAATAATTATTGATCGCCCCTCGTATGACCGGAAATAGTTTGGCGCTATCTTTTGATCTCATTGCGGCCTCGCTTCAAAAGAAATCTGACATGGCTGTGTGCATGCTCGTTTCAGTGAAGTCTGTTATCAAAGGATATCACGTGTATAGGGTATCTTACCCATCGGGCACAGAACTTGTGTGTAATTTGGAGCCTGAGAATGAACATAGTGACAGCGCCATTATTGTGAAAAAAGGGAGCATTACCGTTGGTCATATTCCGGAAGGTCTATGTCAGCCTCTGACACAGTTATTCCAGGACGGAAATATTGTGGACATTGAGTGTGTTATAACCGGGGAACCATGATCAGCAGAAGAAGGAACATTTGTACAAGGTGGTGGGCTTGAAATTCCATGCACATACCGTTTATTTGGGCTAAGAGAGAAAAAGGTTCACGTTCGTTCTGTGATAAAAAAACAGATACGCAAACTGACCGCATAAGGTAGGATTTTTGCCTTTTGTCCCGCATTTGTCTGTAATGGGCGTTTAATAGAGGCACCAACTTTCTCGGAAATGGACCAAAAATCTGCCATTTTTTTAGTTGAAATTGGGGAGATGGGCGTTTATTAGAGCATGGGCGTTAATTAGAATTTTTACGGTAAATGTATATGGCCCACACAAATAGGGAAGCAAATTTGACCTTGGTTGCAAAAAGGTCAAATTTCAACATAGAACCATCATTTGAGCAATTTTGGTAGATCTCCTGTCCCCCGTAATTTGTGCAAAGATTAGGACCCAGGGCTTATTTGGTTATGGAGAAGAAGATTTTTAACGGTTTTTACCATATATGGGCATGGCAGCCATTTTGATCAATGGACCATACCCATTTTAGCAATCTTTCATTCTCCTGCCCATGGAGGCTCCGCATGAAATTTGAGCAACACTGGCCCGGAGGCTTCAGAGGAAAAGCCATTTGAAATTATCAACATTTTTTCCATACAAATGCATGGGGCCCATACAAATGCATACAGAAGCAAACTTGACCTCGCTGTAAAAAGGTTAAATGTCAATGTATGACAATTATTTTAGCAACTTTGGTAGACCGCCCATTCCAGATGATATATGCAAAGATTCAGCCACAAGCCATCCTCGGAGAATAAGATTTTTAAATGTTTTTTCCTATGCAAATGCATAAGGAAGCAAACTTGACCGTGCCGTAAAAAGGTCAACTGTCAATGTATGACCATTATTTTAGCAACTTTGGTAGACCCCCTGTCCCCGATGATTTATGCAAACATTCAGCCCTAAAGCATCCTCGGTTCTAGAGAAGAAGATTTATAAAGGTTTTTACCATATATGGGAATGGCGCCCATCTTGGTCAACCAACCGTGACCATTTTAACAATCTTTTGTTCCCCTATCTAAGGAGGCTCCATATGAAATTTGAGCAAAATTTGCCCAGAGGCTCTAGAGGAGAAGTTGTTTGAAATTCTGAACATTTTTCCCATACAAATGCATAAGGAAGCAAAATTGACCTTAACGTAAAAAGGTCAAATGTCAATGTACGACCATTATTTTAGCAATTTTGGTAGCCCTCCTGTTTCCAAAGATATATGCAAAGATTCAGCCATAAGGCATGCTCGGTTTTGGAGAAGAAGATTTTTCAAGGTTTTTCCCATACAAATGCATAGGGAAGCAAACTTGACCTTGCCGTAAGAAGGTCAAACGTCAACGTACAGTACAGCTCAAGTGGTTTTTCAAAATCCACCCCCCCCCCCCACCGAGCCGGTGGGGAGTGGAATTGGGTGGAAAGGATTAAATTTTAGTATCCCACTGTGGTTTCACCCGGGCCGGTGGATCCGCTGCGTTCCCATGGTAAAAATCGCCTGATAAAATTACTTTCGAACAGGTAAAATTTGATGCGATTATGACAGGCAATTGAAACAGCCGCCACGCGGTGTTTCCGCGATGAAGTGAGAAAGCTGTTTCGAAAGGGGCGTGGCTAAAGCCAGTCGTACTTTTTCGGCATGCACGGTTGAATAGGACCAAACTGCAGACCTGATCAAATCAGTCTTTTCAACTCATTGTGTGACAGCAATTAACGAATTTTGATTGTCAGCATTCCCATTCACCATGAGCGTACAGAATTGTTGGTATCTACGTACACAAAACGTACCGCAAATTCGGTGCATAAATTGCAATATTCGTACTTCCTGCTTGAGTCAGTTTTCGCTAATCAGCATCCTTTTGAATATTAATAAAGCATTGAAACACTGCGATTGCTGACGGACAATAACGAATGCGCATGGCCAATGCATAGAAAAGGATGAGTTTTCCAAATTGCCACTTTCCGATCCCAAAAAATTAGGTTTATTCCCCTGTTCTCTTGAAATATTAACAAATGTTGCCTGTTTCTTGAAATATATTTAGGTGTTCCCTTGGTCCACATAAAACCCCGGTAGCCCCATTCACTGTTCGAGCAGGTAACATGGGCCGCAACAAAGCTCCATATGAAAAAGTACCGGATTCTGTGGCTTAGTTTGGTCCGGCCAACAAGTGGGCTCGGCATGGTCATTTTTACTTAATGTGCCGTAAAAAACAAAACCTGCCCCGAATCCACGAATTACGTATTTATGTTTGGTATTCCTGTAACTGCCTTTTCCCATGCAACAACCGCACACGCTCAATATAAATGACGTACTGTGGTAATGGACCGGGAAATTCTCACTCGCGTGCAGCAACCGCACGTGTCAATATAAATTTACTTAAAGGGGCGCTTCTGCTATCAAAGAGACATTGAATCAATGAGACAGCCCAAGCAAAAATGGTGTCTGTCATACAAAAAACACACGTAACGAACAAGGGGCCACAGAAGTTAATGACAATTCAAATGAGTGAGTTATTTAATGTCCCACTAATAGCTAGTTCATACGGAGATGTGGACCTTGGTTTAAAGTCCCATATGATAGAAGCCTGGGATCGAACTCATGACTCCTGGGTGACAAGGCGCGCAGCTATACCACTACACCACCGAGGCACCCTTTCCCAATAGTTCAATCTGTTAAATATCTAATAAAAGGGCTGCAGACATTTCACAATGCCCCACCACTGCACTTACATCAAACAAGTACCATAACTTTGTTAATAAATTAATTAAGTTTCAAGAAAATATCGCAAACAGTTTTCAAGTTACAGAGCAGACACAAATATATTACAGAAATCACTAAAATAGTTTCTGTGTTCAAAGGGCCATAACCCCAAAAGTAGGCTCTATCGTCAAAGTATATGAAAGAAAAGAAGGGCAGTTGTCAGTTTCTGCTGTAATAGCTTATGAATAAGCCCGCCCGGAAAAATGTGCGGGCTTGATGAATAGTATTGACTGGGCAGTTTAACTCCAGTTCAAACAAAAATTACGTCGGTACAAAGTTCTCATGTCTGAAGCATGATTTACAATGTACGAACTTTGAACCGGATAAAACCTACAATACTACAATGTACATGTGACCAGCAAAGACTCAGGTTAGCCTGTGCATCGACCCACTAGATAAAACAAGCTTCTTGCATACTGTACGATCAGTGAAGGGTCTGAACAGAATGTGCTGTTGCAGTCGCACTGTTTATTCCGCTTTGGACAGTCCGGCTATCGATGGTAAATACGATCAGCGAATGCTCTTATCAGAATGTGCAGGCGCCTACTGACCCGTCTTCGCTCGTCGCACAAGACGTTTTGTTACACCCAGTAATCATAGGGGGTACTTACGATTAGCGAAAGCTCTGATCAGACTACTGAGATCTGCTGATGTGCAGTCTCAGAGTGTGCAGGCTGATTCTCTGAGTCTCTTCGTACAAGTTTTACTGTAGGTTTTGCCATGCACAGACTCATGCGCGAGTTATTTGTGCAAACCTTAACAATAAGCACATTGGGTACAATTTTCAGCAGACGACATTTTGAAACACTTTTCTCATTCTTCCAAGAGAACATTATTTGCACTTCATGCAAATTGTCTCCACTGCATGAAACGTCAAATCCTGTTTTCTTGGTAATGAAAAGAAAAAAACAAACAAAAAAAAAACCGAATTCAATCTGTCGTCTGCTGAATTAGCCCAGAAGACGCTTTCCCGCCGATGCGCTAGGTTTATACAATGCGTCTCTTTTACTCGTTAAATAAATTACGGTCTTGGTTTTGCATATCGCATATTGAAGCCACAAAAAACAGAACACTTTACATGGAAACGAAAGTTCTGAAGATTGTTGTATAAGCCAATAAATATAATGTTATTAATGTATTATACTGAAAGAGAATAAGGTAACAAAGTATTCATTTGTACCCTGATAAATGCTGGGTAAGGTACTCACACTGCAGGTTTTACTAATTGTAAGGGAGCTAATTGTAACTGACTTAAAAGGGAGTTAACTGCAATTACTTTACGCGTCTGATCTGTGCGAAATGGAATGTTTGTTTGTTTGTTTGTGTTGAGGTTTTACAGCCCAGTCAACCCAATGGGGTCATGTCGAGCGCGGTCAGTTTACCTAACCACACGTTTACTGGGCAAGCTTAGTCCTCTAAGCGGTTAACCAGTATTGCGCACATTCTTTCGCCAGAAACTGACAATTGCCCTTCTTGAATCAGCGGAAGGGAGAGAATGACCGTAGACAATATTTCGTGATCAATCTCCACGAAAGAATGTTGCCGACCTCGGCGGGGGTTGAACCCGCAACCTCCTGGTATCCAGTCGGACGGCACATCTTACAGCGAAATGGAATTGGGAAGAGCATTTTTTTATGAATCGCGCCAAAACAGAGGGGGGCATGCTTATACAATAAGTGGTAAACTAGTACACTGAACTCCCTTCCGCCAGAAACTTGTAACTGCCAATCTTGAAGCAGTGGAAGAAACAAATGACCGTAGCAAATACATGTGTTTCATGATAAATCGCTCAATCTGTGAGGATCGAATGCACGATCCTGACCATCGGAGATTAATGCACCCGCCTACATGGCATTACTCGTATTTTTTTTTTTTTTTTTCCAGGATGATGCTCGTTGGTCTCCAAATAAAAGCCTCTAAGATAGCAGAAGCACCCTTTTAAGTACCCGGGTACAAGGTAAGAAATAAACAAACAGAAATACGTTATTTTTTATTTCTTGGTTTATTCATTAATTCTTTTTTTTTTTTTTTTTTTTTTTTTGTTTTTTTTGTTTTTAATCTCTAGGTAGAAACATTTCTATATTTATTCAGCGGCAAATCAGCCGAATGATGCGTAAGCAAAATAAAGGTTCCAATTTCCTAACCATGCACTCGGAAAAATTCGGAGCTGTCAATCATTCTGACGTCACTAATCTTTCATTGTGAGCTCGCCATGATAAACTTTTGCCCACCGCGGAGTTCTACAGGTAAGTGGGTGGTTTTGCGGAGGGAACTCGGCGGAAACGCGGTGGACGAAAATTCCGTCGCGGTGGGAATTGGAGTGGGGTATCAGGAAGATCCGTGGTGGGCTAAAAAATCAACCCCACCGGTTCGGGGGGGATTTTGAAAAACCACCTGAGCTGTACTGTACAACAATTCTTTTAGCAATGTTGGCAGACCTCCCGTCCCCGATGATTCCTGCAAAGGTTCAGCCCCAAGGCATTCTTGGTTCTGGAGGAGAAGATTTTTAAAGGTTTTTACCATAAATGGGCGTGGTGGCCATCTTGGTCAAAGGACTGCGACCATTTTAGCAATTTTTCGTTCCCCCATCCTAAGGAGGCTCCATATGAAATTTGAGCAAAATTGGCCCAGAGGCTCTAGAGGAGAAGTTGTTTGAAATTCTGAACATTTTCCCATACAAATGCATAAGGAAGCAAAATTGACCTTAACGTAAAAAGGTCAAATGTCAATGTATGACCATTATTTTAGCAATTTTGGTAGCTCTCCTGTTCCCGAAGTTATATGCAAAGATTCAGCCATAAGGCATGCTCGGTTTTGGAGAAGAAGATTTTTAAAGTTTTTTTCCAATACAAATGCATAGGGAAGCAAACTTGACCTTGCAGTAAAAAGGTCAAACGTCAACGTACGACAATTCTTTTAGCAATTTTGGTAGACCTCCCATCCCCGATGATTCCTGCAAAGGTTCAGCCCCAAGGCATTCTCGGTTCTGGAGGAGAAGATTTTTAAAGGTTTTTACCATAAATGGACATGGCAGCCATCTTGGTCAACAGACTGCGACCATTTTAGCAATTTTTCGTTCTCCCACCCTAAGGAGGCTCCATATGAAATCTGAGCAAAAATTGGCTCAGCGGTTTCAGAGGAGAAGTCGTTTGAAAATGTTAACGGACGGACACGGAAGGACGTACGGACGGATGACGGACGAAAAAGTGATCACAACAGCTCATCCTGAGCAGAGCTCAGGTGAGCTAACAACAACAACAAAAAAAAAAAAAACAACAAGAGGCCCACGGGCCACGGGTCGCTCACCTGAGTGACATAGCCACTGCAGATATGCAGATGTTATGCAACATTTTTCCAATCCTGTCTAACAAATGACTAATGAAAAGATCATCATTCAAGCAGTTCTTAATTTTGAAGAAGAATATATATGGCATGACAGTCAATGGAGCGTGATCATCTAAACAAACTCTCAATCACATTTCAACAGTAGGATCAATGTGAAATTTGGTGGCAAATGGCTAAGTGGTTTCTGAAGAATCGTGATTTTATACATGTTAACAGCTCAGTGGCAGGGAAATATAATAAACATAAACAAGATGGCAGCCATCTAAGATTTCCATCTAAGATTTCCAATCAGCTACTGTTGATCTACAAGTCACCTCGATACTTCCAATGAACTTTGAGTCAATTGCCCTTTTGGTTCAGGAGAAAAAGTTCAAAACAGATTTTCAAGATGGACGCCATGGCTGCAATTTGGGATTTCCTATCGCAACAATTTGAGCTATTTTTTATCTACAAGTCACCTGATGCTTCCTACCAAGTTTCAAGTCAATTAACCTTTCAGTTCTTCAGAAGAAGAGAAAAATAGATTTTCAAGATGGCTACCATCTTGGATTTCCGATTGGAACAATTTTAGTATTTTTATATCTACAAGTCATCCCAATGCTTCCTACCAATTTTCAAATCAATTGGCCCTTTGGTTCGGGAAAATAAGCGAAAAAAAAGAGTTTAAAGATAGCTGCCATGGTGGCCATCTTGGATTTCTGATCCAAACAATTTAAGCTATTTTAGATCTACAAGTCACCCCAATGCTTCTAACTAAATTTTGAGTCAAATGGCCTTAGAAGAAGGGAAAAATAGATTTTCAATATGGCTGTCATGGCCGCCATCTTGGATTTCTGATAGGGATGATTTTAGCTATTTTTTGACCTACAGGTCATCCTGATGCTTTCTACCTAGTTTAAAGCCAATAAGCCTTTCAGTTCAGGAGAAATGAAAAATATATTTTCAAGATGGCCGCCATGGTGGCCATCTTGGATTTCCAATCAGAATGATTTTAGCCATTTTTGATCTATAAATCACCCCGATGGTTCCTACCAAGTTTCAAGTCAATTGGCTTTTGGATTTAGGAGAACAAACGTAAAAAAGATTTTCAAGATGGCCACCATGGCAGCCATCTTGGATTTTCAATCAGCAGGATTTTAGCTATTTTTGATCTACAAGTCACCCTGATACTTCCTACCAAGTTTGGAGTCAATTGGCCTTTCGGCTCAGGAAATGAAGTGAAAAATAGATTTTCAAGATGGTGATCATGGCAGCTATCTTGGATTTCTGATCAGAATGATTTTAGCTGTTTTTGATCTACAAGTCACCCCAATGATTCCTACCAAGTTTCGAGTCAATTGGCATTTGGGCTTAGGAAAAGAAGCGAAAGATAGATTTTCAAGATGGCCACCATGTCGGCCAGCTTGGATTTAAGATGGGCATGATTTTAGCTATTTTTGATCTACAAGTCACCCCAATGCCTCCTACCAAGTTTCGAGTCAACTGGCATTTTGGTGCTGGAGAAGAAGCGAAAAATAGATTTTCAAGATGGCGGCCATCTTGGATTTCCGATCAGAACGATTTTAGCCATTTCTGATCTACAAGTCACCCTGATGCTTGCTACTAAGTTTCGAGTCAATTGACTTTTAGGTTTAGAAGAAGCGAAAAATTGATTTTCAAGATGGCTGTCATGGTGGCCATCTTGGATTTCCGATCAGCACGACTTTAACTATTTTTTATCTACAAGTCATCTCGATGCTTCCTAGCAAGTTTGGAGTCAATTGGCCTTTCGGTTCAGGAGAAGAAGCGAAAAATAGATTTTCAAGATGGCTGCCATGGCGGGCATCTTGGATTTCCGATCGGCACGATTTTAGCTATTTTTGACCTATAAGACACCCCAATGCTTCCCAACCAACTTGGAGTCAATTGGCTTTTGGGTTTAGGAGTAGAAGCGAAAAACAGATTTTCAAGATGGCCACCATGGCGGCCATCTTGGATATCAGATCGACACAATTATAGCTATTTTTGATCTACAAGTCACCCTGATGCTTCCTAGCAAGTCTGGAGTCCATTGGCCTTTCAGTTCAGGAGAAGAAGCAAAAAATAGATTTTCAAGATGGCGGCATTCTTGGATTTCTGATGGGAACGATTTTAGCTATTTTTCATCTACAAATCACCCCGATGCTTCCTACCAAGTATCAAGTCAATTGGCCCAGGGGCAAAGGAGGAGTAGGCGTTTAAAGCAATTGTTGACGCCGCACGACCCATGACGGACGACGGACATTGACTGACCACAATAGCTCTCCATGAGCACTTCATGCTCAGGTGAGCGAAATATTTGAGAAAATTTCGCTCAGTGGCTTCAGAGGAGAAGTCGTCTGAAATTCTCAACAATTTTCCCATACAAATGTTTTGGGGCTCATACAAATGCATAGGGAAGCAAACTTGACCTTGTCGTAAAAAGGTCAAATGTCACCGTACGACAATCTTTTTAGCAACTTTGGAAGATCTCCTGTCCCCGATGATTTGTGCACAGATTCAGCCCCAAGGCATCCTCGGTTCTGAGATGAAGATTTTTAAAGGATTTTACCATTATATGGGCATGGTGGCCGTCCTGGTCAATGAACCATGACCATTTTAGCAATCTTTTGTTCCCCCCCAATTTAAGAAGGCTCAATATGAAATTTGAGCAAATTTGGCTCAGTGGCTTCAGAGAAGAAGTAATCTGAAATTCCAAACATGATTGATTGTGTTGGGGTTTAACGACACGTCAACCCTTGTGGGTCATTTTGTGTCGTCTCCCAGAGAAAGGGGAAATTCCCAACAATTTTCCTATTCAAATGTATGGGGCTCATACATATGCATAAGGAAGCGAACTTGCTGTAAAAAGGTCAAATGTCAACGTATGACAATTCTTTTAGCAACTTTAGTTCTGGAGAAGAAAATTTTTAAAGGTTTTATTATATATGGGCATGGCGGCCATCTTGGTCAACGGACCGCGACAATTTTAGCAATCTTTTGTTTCCCCACCCTAAGGTGGCTCCATATGAAATTTGAACAAAACTGGCTCAGAGGCTTCAGAGGAGAATTCGATTGAAATTCTCAACAGTTTTCCCATTCAAATGTATAGGGCTCATACAAATGCATAAGGAAGCAAGCTTGACCTCGCCATAAAAAGGTCAAACGTCAATGTATGACCATCATTTTAGCAACTTTGGTAGACCTCCTGTCCCTGATGATTTGTGCAAAGATTCAGCCCCAAGGCATCCTCTGTTCTGGAGAAGAAAATTTTTTAAAGGTTTTACCAAATATGAGCATGGCAACCACCTTGGTCAATGGACCGCAACCATTTTAGCAATCTTTTATTCCCCCAACCTAATGCCTAGGGAAGCAAACTTGACCTTGCCGTAAAAAGGTCAAGCGTCAACGTACGACAATTCTTTTAGCAACTTTGGTAGACCTCATGTCCCCGATGTTTTGTGCAAAGATTCAGCCCCAAGACATCCTCAGTTCTGGATAAGAAGATTTTTAAAGGTTTTTATCATATACTGGCGTGGCGGCCATCTTGGTCAATGGACCGCGACTTTTTTAGCAATCTTTCGTTCCTCCACCCTAAGGAGGCTCCATATGAAATTTGAGCAAAATTGGCTCAGTGGCTTCAGAGGAGAAGTCGTTTGAAAATGTTAACGGACGGATGCACGGATGGATGCACAGACGGATGACGGATGAAAAGTGATTACAATAGCTCAGGTCAGCTAACAACAACTATGGCAAGCCCCTTGATACCCTGTCTAATCTGTGTATTTCTTATGTTCATCTGCTGTTCCATTTCTTATTGACAACCCTGTGTTAACCTGAACAGATTTAACCTGAACAATCTGTTCAGATGTTACAGGAACAGATTACATGGAACAAAATACCCACACCTGAAAAACAGGTACACTTTCTATAAAATGTTGATCATTAATTGTACTGTCCCCAGATTATTTCATATGTCCCCAACTTTTTGGAGGGTAGGGGCCCCTGGGCCCCTAAACAGAAATTCCTGGTTTGAACACTGTTGATTATTTTGAGATCTGGCCACAAAGAAATTGTTTAAAGGTTTTTCTACTTTTAACTTTGGTGACCATTTTGTTCAGCAGAGCAGAACCATTTTGGCAATTTTGGTAAAGGGGGATAAGAGGAACATTTCTGTGAAATTTTGAAATCAGGTCACTGGCCAAGGAGGTTTGAGTATTTTTAGCTGTGGCCTCCATTTTGTTCAGCCAAGCAGAGCCATTTTAGTAATTTTGGTTGAGGGCCATTGGTGGAACACTTCTGTGCAAATATTTTGAAATCAGGCCATTGGCCAAGGACGAGATGTCGTTTGAAGATTTTCTATTTTTTAGCTCTGGTTGCCATCTTGTTCAATGAAGCAGAACCATTGTGGCCATCTTAGATTTTTGATCAACACAATTTTAGCTTGTTTCTATCCTGAAGTAATCCTGTTGCTAAAGAGCAAGTTTCGGCTTTAAGCGATCTAAGGTTTGAGAATAGCTGTTGAAAACTGATTTTCAAGATGACGGCTGTGGTGGCCATCTTGGATTTTCTATCGGCTCATTTAGCTACTTTGTGTCCCATAAGGGCCCTTATGCTCATCATCAAGTTTCGATTCAACTGGATTATAGAGGAGATGTCCAAAATATGGATTCTAAACATTTTTCCCATATAAATGTATAGGGCCCATACAAATGCATGTGGAAGCAAATTTGACCTTGCTGTAAAAAGGTCAAACGTAAACGTACGACCATCATTTTAGCAATTTTGGTAGAGCTCCTGTCCCCGAGGATTTGTGCAAAGATAAGGCCACAGGGCTTATTTGGTTCAGGAACAGAAGATTTTTAAAGGTGTTTACCATATATGGACATGGCAGCCATCTTGGTCACTGGACTGTGACCATTTTAGCAATCTTTCATTCCCCCTACCTAAGGAGGCTCCACGTACAAATTTGAGCAACATTGGCCCAGAAGCTTCAGAGGAGAAGTCGTTTGAAATTCTCAACATTTTTCCCATACAAATGTATGGTGCTCATACATATGCATAAGGAAGCAAACTTGACCTTGCTGTAAAAGGTCAAACATCAATGTATGACCATAATTTTAGCAATTTTGGTAGACCTCCTGTCCCTGATGATTTGTGTAAAGATTCAGCCCCAAGACATCCTCTGTTCTGGAGAAGAAGATGTTTAAAGGTTTTACCAAATATGGGCATGGTGACCACCTTGGTCAATGGACCGCGACCATTTAAGCAATCTTTCATTCTCCCAACCTAAGGAGGCTCCAAATGAAATTTGAGCAACATTGGCCCAGCGGCTTCAGAGAAGTTGTTTGAAATTCTCAACATTTTTCCCATACAAATGTATGGTGCCCATACAAATGCATAGGGAAGCAAACTTGACCTCGCTGTAAAAAGGTCAAATGTCAATATATGACCATCATTTTAGCAAATTTGGTAGACATCCCGTCTATGATGATTTGTGCAAAGACTCAGCCCAAAAGGCATCCTCTGTTCTGGAGAAGAAGATTTTTAAAGGTTTTTACCATATAATGGACATGGCGACCATCTTGGTCAATGGACTGCGACCATTTCAGCAATCTTTCATTCCCCCAAACTAAGGAGGTTCCACATAAAAATTTGAGCAACACTGGCCCAGAGGCTTCAGTGGAGAAGTCATTTGAAATTCTCAACATTTTTCCCATACAAATGTATGGTGCTCATACAAATGCATACGAAAGCAAACAACCTTGCACTGTAAAAAGGTCAAACGTCAATGTATGACCATCATTTTAGCAACTTTGGTAGACCTCCTGTCCCTGATGATTTGTGCAAAGAATCAGCCCCAAAGCATCCTCTGTTCTGGAGAAGAAGACTTTTAAAGGTTTTTACCATACAGTACAGCTTTCACGAAGGTTATATCGTTCGCGCTCCACGATAAAAAATTTTGCTCGTTAGCGCGAAACAAGCGTGGGATGAGCGTGGGTTTAGCGCGGGTTTAGCGTGGGTTTTGCGCGACGCGTGAAGAATGGAACGCGAGGTTACGTAATCGTAGCGCGAAACGTATTACTGGCACGAGCGTGACAAGCGTGGAAAGGATTAACGACAACAGTAAAATATTTCTATCACAGGTGAGTCTGTGAATAAAGATCGATTCACGGTACTTTTGCAGTAGATTTTGATCCAGAAGTTCTCATTCTGTTGACAGAAAACCACAGCACAATAAATAAAAATGCACATTATCTACATGTATGTGTGGACTTGCGCAACCTGAGCCGAGTCTTCCTTGTTTTATATCATTTTGTCCGTCCGGAAATTGAGATTCCCCTTCAACTTAATTTATGTCCAGTCGGGGAAGTATTTCACAATCTGGCAATAAAATGCTTCCTTTTTTTTTTTTTTTTTTTTTTTTTGTTAGCGGTTTAGATGAGTTATTGCATATGCGACCAGCATGTACAGCCCGACGTTAACCGGAGTTCCTTGGTGTAATTTGACGAAATACCTGGCCGATTTTTATTTATTTGTTTTTCCATCATATAGTACAGTCAGCGTGGAGGTTATATCGTCCATTCTCATGCGGATGCGTAAGTTGATCTGAGTCTGCACTAGTCGCAAAAGTCTCATTGTACCAAATGAGCTTTCCCAATCGCCGCACTCCGTGTCCCCAAAAATTAGGTTCATTCCCTTGTTCTCTTAAAATATTTTCCAAAGTTGCAATGATACGCCACCAGACGACGACACACAATTCTGGGACGTTCGCATTTCCAGAAAAGATTACAAAAATACAAGTGGAGATACCCGGAAGAAGCAACAGTCACATTCCCTTGCCCCGCATGAAGAAACCGCGTGCTCGTAACGGTAACGTCACGAGAAATCGAGGCGGATACAGCTAAGAGAAAAACACACTTATGTGCGTTAAATTATACAGAATTTTTTTCGTCAGAACTGCATATGAAACTTGCATGTATAAAAAGTAGAACCTAAGTATTGGGACAGAAAGGCCTATGCAAAGTGTAGACACAGGTCAGACGCCGCAGAGAAAAGGGGAATGCAACTAGTGAGGGGGAACAGGGAACATGGAAATTTGGAAACACTTTTAGGACATAAGACGTGCGACCAGTGAAGTCTTCTGATGCAAGGGCTGTCAGATTTTGCCGGTTGTGGTGACAAACAGGTATGTACATGTAAACTTGGTCGGCCTCGGTGGCTCAGTTGGATGCGCTGTCCGACTGGAGACCAGGAGGTCGCGGGTTCAACCCCCGCCGAGGTCGGCAACATTCTTTCGTAGAGATTGATCATGAAATATTTTCTACGGTCATTCTCTCGCTGATTCAAGAAGGGCAGTTGTCAGTTTCTGGCAAAAGACTGTGCACAATACTGGTTAACAGCTTAGAGGACTAAGCCTGCCCAGTAAACGTGTGGTTAGGTAAACTGACCGCGCTCGACATGACCCCATTGGGTTGACTGGGCCGTAAAACCTCAACACAAGCAAACATGTAAACTTCAGTTCTTGAAGAGATTACAAATCTCTGGTTAAATACATCACCGTTTCAGTGAAGGTTCAAATACGTTCTGTGGCGTCTGATCTGGGTCTACACTGTTTGCTCAGGCATGTCTGTCCGAATACGTAGAGTAAGTACGGAAATTAGATCAAACCGAACCCCTTTCAGAAATCGTCCTGGATCCAACCCTGATTCATAAAAGAAATGCTGTGTTCGACTCGTAAATTTCATTATCAAGGCATATGCAATTAGCTCCCTTTAAACAGTAAAACCTAGAGTGAGGGCCTTACCCCGCATTTACCAGGGTATAAATAAATATTGGCACTGTTATTCTTTTACATCATCTATATATTGAGAACATTAGGATTATTAAAATACCCAGAAAATGCAACAGTCACAAAGCAACATTCTTTCCCTTGCCCCGCATGAAGAAACCACGTGCTCGCAGCGGTAACGTCACGTGAAATCGTGGCGGGAAACCGCTTCGGGAGAAAAACACAACTTAATTTATAGAGCCTTTTCTCGTCAGAAATGTACACAAAACTGGCACGTATTAAAAAAATAAAGAACCTAAGTATTGGAACAGATAGGCCTATGCCAACAGTGCAGACCCAGATTAGACGCCGCAGAGAACAAGGGAATGAAACTAATTTGGGGGAACACGAATCATGACAATTTGGAAAACGAGACCTGTGCGACAAGTGAATACTAAGATCAACCTGCGAATCAGTCTTCGCTGTTTGTATGAGCTTCTTTGGCCTCTGGGCTTTTCAAGATCATTCTCCGAGTGTATACTTTTCTTAATTAAAGCCAATATTGGTGTCTTCAGAAGGTGTCTTTCACCTTCAAGCTAATGACAATTCAGATGAGTGAGTGAGTGTTTTACGTCCAACTAACAGTTAGGTCATGGAGAGATGGGGGCCTTGGTTTAAAGTCTCATATGAAAGACTGAAGAAGCCTGGGATCGAACTCATGACCCTTGCATGGGTTACAAGGCGAGCAGCTTTACCACTACACCACCGACTCCGAGGCACCCTTTCCTAATATGTCATACTGTTAAATATTTTATAAATGGGTCGCAGATATTGCACCATGCCCCGCCACTATACTAACATCAAGCAAGTGTCATAACTCTGTTAATAAATTAATAAAGTTTCAAGAAAATACCTTGAATTGTTTTCAAGTTACAGAGCGAACACAAATATATTACAGAAATCACTATGATATTCTCGATGTTCAAAGGGCCATGACTCCAAAAGTAGGCTCACTCATCAACGTATATGAAAGAAAAGAAGGGCACTTGTCAGTTTCTGCTGAAATGATTAACAGCTAATGTCTGCCTGCCCCGGAAATGTGTGCGGGCTCGACAAGACCGAAATAGTTTTGACTGGGCCGTCTACGTCGGTACAAGGTTATTATGAATGAAGTATAATTTACGATGCCCGCGCCGGACAAAACCTACAATACTACAATGTATGTATGACCAGCAAAGACTCAGGTCAGTCTGTGCATCGACCCACTATATAAAGCAAGCTTCTTGGATAGCCCTGAGTCCACAGACGGTGCATACTGTATGATCATCGAAGGGTCTGATCCTCGGGGGCGGGGGTCCTATATACGGCATAGTACGGATGTGCGTGCCGAATAGCCCCCTTTTTCAGCACTGCCAGGAATATGATTGGCCCCCTTTTTTCAGCAAAAAGTATATGAATGGCCCGATTTTTCTGGTTTCCTATGTGAAAGGGCCCATTTTTCTAACATCCTGGTATATGCACATGTTTTTCGCTCAGAGATTTTGCGAGGCTGCTTATCCTCTTGGTATTACATGAATTTACTGTGATATTTGTGATATTTGTGTAACAACCAGCAAAAAAGTGGGTACAAAAAATCAAAGAATAGGTCAACATTTTAGATGATCAAGTATATGAATGGGTCCGGTTTTTTTTTTTTTTTTTTTTTTCAAAGGCGGGTATATGAATAGGGTAGGTTTTGAAATACTGGCTCGCACACCCGTACCAAAATTACCCCAAAGTTACCGCCCCCTCTTTCATGCAAATTGTCTCCATTGCATGAAATGTCAAATCCTGTTTTCTATTGCATGAAATGTCAAATCTGCTGTTTTCTGGGAAATAAAAAATATAACCGTTTATTTGTCGTCTACTGAATTAGCCCTGAGTGGTAATCCAGAAATTTCGTGTTCGATACCCGGGAGCACAAAGTGTTGTGTCCTTGAGCAAGACACCTTATCTTCATAACTTAGCATTGGTTTCTACCCAGGAAGACTCTGCCTAGAATGTCCGCAAGGGTATATAATATATATCATTTTGAAGACGCTTCCCCGCCGATGCTAGATTTACATGTGCGTCTGTTTTATTCGTTAAATAAATTGAGGTCTTGGTTTTGCATATCGGATGCTGAAGTCACAAAAACAGAACACTTTACATGAGAACGAAAGTTCTGAAGAATACTCTGTAAGCCTTTAAATATAATGTTTTAAATGTATATACTGGAAGCAAATAACATAACATAATATTTATTTGTACCGTGATAAATGCCGGGCAAAGTCCTCACACTGCAGGTTTTACTGTTTTAAGGGAGCTAACTGCAATTGACTAAAGGGAGCGGGAGTTAACTGCAATTGCTTTACGAGTCGGGACCCATCCGAAATGGGATGAAGAGGGGGCAGGCTTATTACATTAGCGGTTAACCTGTTTACTGAACACCCTTCCGTCAGAAACTTGTAACTGCCGATCTTGAAGCAGCAGAAGGAGCGAATGACCATAGCAAATACATTTGTGTTTACTAATAAACCGCACAATCTGTAGGGATCAAGAATCAAATCCGCGATCAGGTCTCGCGTTCCATTCCAGCCGGTGCGATAACATTCTTTCAAATAAAGTCAGTGCTAACAACTTATAGTTCGAAAGGAGGCATATCATATTTGCGAGAGAGAGAGAGAGATAGAGAGAGAGTCCACCCATTTTAGGAGCATCCGGCTATTAGATTTAGGTATTGCTAGAGATGGCTAAACTGTTTTTTTTTTGTTTTTTTTTGTTTTTTTTTTGCAAATAGTGAAGACCCTGATCAGACGCCGCGTTCTATAATCTCGGCATGACTTAAATAATTTATGTTGAAAGAGACATAAGACATCAAATCACCAGCATCATTAAGTGGTGATTTAAATGGACAGCCCTAACCCTGGTCCAGTCATCATGAGAAACCGCCGAGGCCTCGATCCGAGAAGTGTAGATACCTTTCAGCCTGTCCGTTTCTGCCTCCCATGACAAATGAAATGTATCCATACTCCTTAAGGCCTCCCTTAATACTTGAAGCGCTCAGCACATTCAGCAGACGGCATTTTCGTATTTTTTTCTTTATTTTCCAGTGCAAATAACTGGGCAAATAAGGCGTGACATTACATATGGACCGTTTGCTGGGCAGACGATTCACATGAAAAGTTCAGCCTTCTTGCTGTAAAATACTGAAAACAGATCGGCATCTGCTCTTAAAATTTTCAGCAGCGCTCCAGAGGTTCAAGCAGTTTTCTTGGCAGCAGCAGCACGTGCTAACCTTGAAAATAATGGGTGAAAGGCGGGAATTTCCGACTTAGGAAGAGAAGCATGATAAATTGGTAAACAAACAATAAGATGGTTTGAAAAGGGACATTTCCGCTGCTAAAGTGATACGGGAAAAAATGAGCCAGCCTGAATATAGAATTTGTCAGATTTAGGGGAAAACGTGATTGTCGGCATCTGTACATTCTGCTAAGATTCTTCTAGGGACCGTGTAGAATACGTGAGGCGAACAACGAAGACCCTGACCAGATTGAGCAGATTGTTTTGGGGCTTCGCTGTTGGGAAGAATAAAATTACAACTAAAACACTACAAAATCACACATTACTTTGTAGTTTATTTGTGTTCTGACTAAACATAATAAGTCAATTATAAATCATTATTCTATTTTGTTGTACATGTATGTTAGGAGAAATGTGCACATACTTTTTTTATATTCAAAATTTTACGTTCAGATAACTCGAGCATTTTTACCTGAGACTGCATAAGGTGAGCCTGGATAAGAGTGGAAGCTAGCGCGAGCGTGATCGTTTTCACGCTGCATGATATCCCAGCGCGAGCTGAGCGCGGATTTAGCGTGGGTTTAGCGCGGGTTTAGCGTGGGATAAGCGCGGGAATAGCGTGGGATTTAATCTTTTCCGCGATCGCGCATTAGAGCGAACGATATAACCATCGTGAAAGCTGTACTGTATATGGGCATGGCGGCCATCTTTGTCAATGGACCATGACCATTTTAGCAATTTTTCGTTCCCCCAACCTAAGAAGGCTCCACATGAAATTTGAGCAATATTGGCCCGGACGCTTCAGAGGAGAAGTCGTTTGAAATTTTCAACATTTTTCCCATACAAATGTATAGTGCCCAGACAAATGCATAGGGAAGCAAACTTGACTTCGCCGTAAAAAGTCAAACGTCAATGTACAACAATTATTTTAGCAGTTTTGGTAGACCTCTCGTCCCCGATGATATGTGCCAAGATTCAGCTCCAAGGCATCCTCGGTTCTGGAGAAGGAGATTTTTAAAGGTTTTACCATATATGGGCATGGCGGCCATCTTGGTCAATGCACCGCAACCATTTTAGTAATCTTTCGTTCTCCTAACCTAAGGAGGCTCCATATGAAATTTGAGCAAATTTGGCTCAGAGGCTTCAGAGGAGAAGTTGTTTGAAAATGTTAATGGAAGGACAGACGGACGCACGGATGGCCGACGAAAAGTGATTACAATAGCTCATCCTGAGCACAGCTCAGGTGAGCTAATAAAGTTGAATCATCAGGAAAATGTAAATGGAATGAAACAGATACGACTGATGAAAAGTCCTGGGAATATATATTTCAAGCCCCTTTCATGATCACAAAATGCACCAAACTAAGGTGGTTCCAGACAACTATTAATCATAGATTATTAACCATCACAAATAAACTCCTTTTCCAAATGAACTTGATAGACAGCCCCAAATGTTCTTTCTGTAGTAATAATGATGAAACTACAGATCATCTGCTGTGGAAATGCTCCAAAACTCCATTATTTATACAAGAAATAGTCAGAAAATTTTAGGATATGTCTATAACATTAAACCTAGATGAGAAAACTTTTATTTTAGGCAGTTTTCCAACTAGAGCAAGTGCCTAGAGGTTCACGAATACCCCCAGCCGGCACCATTTCTTAATTATAAAATATTTTAAAGTGAATGACAATGATATAAGGCAAGATATAGTTTACAATGTCAGTCTCTGAGTGACACTGATCTATCATCCCAAGTACAACTTTCCTGGAGTAAATAGTCTTCAAGACATGAAGCAAACTTGCTGGGCCATAAAATATAGGTCACTAACCTACACGTACTTGAGAAATTAATCTGATGGTCACACTGATCAATGCATTATACCAACTATGATGTTAATCCATTAAATAATCTAAAAGATATTTAGCAAAATCAGCAGACCATGAAATTTAGGTCATACTGATTTTATTTACTTTGAGGTGAAAGTTTGGGTCACACTGTGTCATTATATGTAAATATGACATTTAGGTATCAAACAGTGGGAGATATGAGACAAAATCACAGGGCTATGAAATATAGGTCACATAATCCTAACATATGATAGTAATACATCAAGTTGACTCCTCCGTCAGAAGGCTATAACCACGCCCATGCGTAAATCCTTAGACAAACAATATTGTGATACCTGTATTTGTCAATGAAAACTGCATTCGTACCTGTATTTATCAATGAAAAAGTACATAGGTAATAGTGTTTGTCTATGCAATAACATTAACCGTTAACTGGTAAGCTAGTTTGGTTGGTCAGATTTTGGTGTCATTTACTGGTCAGGTGATTTCACGGAGGACTCAATTGTCTTCAAGATATAACATAAAATCACTGGACCATGAAATATATGTCATAGTGACCTACAATTACTTTTAGGTCAACTGTTGAATCATATTAATTCATAATCCCAAATAATGATGTTCATACATAAATTAACATTCAAGATATGCGTCAAAATTACTGGACCATGAAATATAGGTCAAGGTGACCTAAATTTGTTATGCTGCCAATCGTGGTGTCACACAGAACCAATATTCCAAGTATCACATTAATCCATGAAATAGTCTTCAAGATATAAAGCAAAATCGCTGGAGCATGAAAATATGATCACAATGACCTTGACTTTATTACACTGAATGTTGATGTGATAAACATGTCTGATGCCCATCCTTCTTTAAGAAGTTGTTTGTATAAACAAACTGCAACATACTACTTTATCGAGGCATTAATTCATGAAATAGGCTTCAAAATATGTCAAAATCACTGAAGCATGAAAATAAGGTCACAATGACCTTGACCATATTACACTGAATGTTGATGTGATAAACATGTCTGATGCCCATCCTTCTTTAATAAGAGGTTGTTTGTATAAACAAACTGCAATATACTACTTTATTGGGGGTGTCCTAGATTTTGACCTCTAGCCCTGCCCTGGGGCAGGACCCAGGGCTCCACAGATGTAGAATGGAAGAGGACCCTCCCAGGTACCCCTATACCAAATATGAAAAGTTTCATCAGTGGCTGCAGAGTTATAAGCAAAAGACAAAAACTTCACGTAAAACTTTGACGTAAACACACACTATTTTCTAAGTCTGTGACCTTGACATTGGGTCAGCAGCATCAGCAGAACGATGTAAGCTATTCTGTAATCATCTTGTAGTAACACTAACCACACATCAACATCCAAAAGTGTAAGCTTTCAAAAATATATGCAAAAGGAAAAAACTTCACGCAAAAATTTGACGCAAAATATTAACATTTGTACGGACGGACGGAAAGACGAAAACTATATACCCCTCGACATACAGTACTTCATATGCCGGGGGTATAAAACGACATAATTTGTTATTCAGTTTTTAATGCTTGTTGCAAAATACTACATTAATATGAACAGAAGTTCAAAGTTTGCATTTAAATTTCTTGGAATATAAATTTAATGTTCATTCACTTTTTCTAAGTCACAGAGGAATTACATTAAAGAAAAACAAGTTGCAGGAATTTTTACAAGCCTGGATGCCAGTCAAGGAAATATTGGACAATATTATATAGAAATAGTTTAACTAGAGGTCTTGCTTTGGGTTTATGTTTTATATTATATGCAGAATTTGAGGGATTCTGGAATCTGGAAACTTTTGAAAAAGCAGTGCATACAATAAATGACATTGGTTCAAATTCCTCAATTACTTAGACACAGATAAATATATTAGCAAGGCCTCTGCTGACATAAAAGTATTTTCTGTGCTCATATTTATTGCTCCTGTATGGATTTGTTAGACCAAAAAAAAAAAAAAAAAAAAGTAACTCGGTACAACTAAACACCCTTTCTAATAGTGACTTTGGTAACAATATATCTAACAAGGCAGTCTGAAGGACACCTATTTTATCCCCCGCCACAGAATGACAATGGGGCGGCCTCAAAATTAAAAAGGTTCAAACTGACAGCCTTCAATTGTGACCCTGACCTTGAGTCTGCATTGTTTAGTTATGGGTTCACTAAGGCAAACATTTGACCCAAATTTAATAAATATCTTTCAAACTTGGCCAGGTGACCTAGTTTTTGACCCCAGGTGTTCCAGTTTTGAACTTGACCTAGAAATCATCAAGACAAACATTCTCAGCAACATTCATGATGATTGCTTCAAAAATGTGACCGCTAGAGTGTTAACAAGGTTTTCTGCTGATTTGGCCCGGTGACCTAGTTTTTTACTCCAAGTGACCCAGTTTCAAACATATCCTAGAACTCATCAAGACAAACATTTTGAGCAAGATTCATGATCATTGCTTCAAAAATGTGACCGCTAGAGTGTTAACAAGGTTTTCTGTTGGTTTGGCCTGGTGACCTAGTTTTTGACCCCACGTGACCCAGTTTCAAACCTGACCTAGAAATCATCAAGACAAACATTTTGAGCAAGATTCATGATGATTGCTTGAAAAATGTGACGGTTAGAGTGTTAACAAGGTTTTCTGCTGATTTGGCCCAGTGACCTAGTTTTTGACTCCAAGTGACCCAGTTTCGAACTTGACCTAGAAATTATCAAGACAAACATTTTACCTAGATTTTGACTCCAAGTGACCCAGTTTTGAACTTGACCTAGAAATCATCAAGACAAACATTTTGAGCAAGATTCATGATGATTGCTTGAAAAATGTGACCGCTAGAGTGTTCACATGGTTTTCTGCTGATCTGACCCAGTGACCTAGTTTTTGACCCCAAGTGAACTAGTTTCGAACTTGACCTAGAAATCATCAGCACAAACATATTGTGCAAGATTCATGATGATTGCTTCAAAAATGTGACCGCTAGTGTGTTAACAAGGTTTTCTGCTGATCTGGCCCAGTGACCTAGTTTCTGACCCTATGTAGCCCAGTTTCGAACTTGACCTAGAAATCATCAAGACAACATTTTGAGCAAGATTCATGATGATTGCTTGAAAATTGTGACCGTTAGAGTGTTAACAAGGTTTTCTGTTGATTTGGCCCGGTGACCTAGTTTTTGACCCAAGTAACCCAGTATCGAACTTGACCTAGACTTCATAAAGGCAAACATTCTGACCAAGTTTCATCAAGAATGGGTCAAAACTGTGACCTCTAGAGTGTTAACAATTGTTGACGACGAACGACGGACAGAGGGTGATGACATTAGCTCACCCTGAGCTTTTGCTCAGGTGAGCTAAAAAAAAAAAAAATAGAATTTTTTAGGAATTTTAGAGACACTGGACAGCCTGAAAAAGGTCAAACATCCATGTACAACAATTATTTTAGCAACTTCGGTAGACCTCTTGTCCCAGATGATTTGTGCAAAGATACAGCCCCAAGGCATCCTCAGTTCTGGAGAAGAAGATTTTTAAAGGTTTTTACCATATATGGGCATGGCAGCCATCTTGGTCAACTGACCGCGCCCATTTTAGCAATCTTTTGTTCCCCAACCTAAGGAGGCTCCATATGAAATTGGAGCAAAATTGACTCAGCCGCTTCAGAGGAGGTAGTTTGAAAATGTTAACGGATGGACGGAAGGACGCACGGAAGACAGATGAAGTGATCACAACAGCTCATCCTGAGCATAGCTCGGGTGAGTTAAAAAATAGTAGAGGAGATGAAAGAGAGGGACAGGGAAGAAAGAGGAACAGGAATGGCAGTAAAGAAACGGAATAAATACATTCCCCACCCCCACCTCCTCCACACGGACCTGCTACAAGGATAGCAGGCCTTGCCCAACTGTAAGCCAATATCAGTTATACGGCCCAATGATGTAAGATACACACCTTCACTACAACTGACCACTCCCGTGGCAGGGTATATAATAAAATATATTTCAAATTGTCATCTACTGAAAGATTTTCCAAGCATGCTTACATCAAATATTGTATAGGGTTATAGTTTCACAGTAACCATCATGTCTAAGAAAGAACATTTATCTTAATCACCCGTCTCATATTGTGAAAGGTGAGCTTTCACCAATCCACAGACACTTTCATAACTGAAAGATTGTGAAGTATACTCACACACAATGATAATAGTACTTGGGAGTATCACATCCTATCTGCACACCTGCATAGTGCACACATTTTAACCAGAAATGTTATCAACTGAATGAAGTGACATGCCCAAAGCAATAACCTAAGTACACTTTGTATGGTGGATAAAATATAAAATTTTATGTACCTGCTGCTGTTGTCTTGGTGGGGCAGTTCCAAGGGCTGCCCTTACTGCTGGTCTATTGGCCATCTGCTGCGCAAGTCTACGGTTCTGCTGGGAAGACTGCTGTGAAGCAGCTATCTGTGCTCTCACTTCCTGCGGGTTTGGTGGCGGTGGTCTCATCTTCTGAATTGCCGTAAATCTTTGCAGAAAAGGCAGAAATTTTGTTAAATCTTTTGTACTGCCATAAATCTTTATAGAGATATGTGGCAATTTTTTAAGGCTCCATGCTTTTGTTACTTTACCTTGTACAACACTGCATCTTTTATTATACTGTATACATTGTGTGCTTTTATGAGCCTTTTCTCTTTTCTTTATAAACCTAATTTGTGGAGTTACAACTTTCTTAAGTAAAGACAGACTATTACCAGGATCCACAGAAGAAACCTTGTAATGAAAAATGAGAAATATCAATTTTGATACACAATAAAGTTTGTATATGCTGGTGTGTTAAATCATAGCAACAGATAAGGCGATTTTTTCATCCGAAAAATGCTGATATCTTTCTTATTTCTCAATAAAAAATATGTTGTGGGTACTCATTAGAAGCACCTCAGTGAGGTACTTCTAATGAGTACCCACAACATATGTATTCGTCGAGAAATAAGAAAAATAGTATGTGGATAACCCCTCTTATCTGTAGCTATGGTGTTTTTTTGTGGAAGGAAAGAATACAGTGTACGACAGTAGTTAAGTATTTGAAAACTGAAAATATTCCTTGCCATGGCAACCAATCAAATCTTTTTGTTTTCATTTTCTACATGGCAAAAACAAAGGAGTACTGAAGAAAATTTTACTCACCCTGCACAAAAAAGTTGCCTGTCAATGCCAGCGGGCAAGAGCAATTTTATATACCCCAGTCTATTTTACATACCTCAGGCTATGGGATATTTGTGTTTGCCTAGATAACCAATCAATCTGGTCGACACGAGACACAAACCAGAGCCCAACAATAAACCACTACTGATGAATCAGACAAATAGCTTCAGTATGTAGGTCAAGGTGCTGCATGGTGTTCTGCCAAGAATATTGTCAAGTAGGACCAATGACCCATGGCTGCAAAAACATGGGGCCATTTCATAGGAATATTAAATAAGAGAATTCAGGTACTGAGATCCGCTTCAAGCCCCCAACACCAAAGGGAAAGACAAATACAATACAGCAGCCACAAAATGAACAGATGGCAAGCAGAGTTGGCAACTCTTCCCCAAAAAGGTGGGATCTCTGTTACCCAAACGTAATTGAATATACAATCAACTTAGAGAGGCGAAACGATTCATTGAAATTGTATCGTATCACGATACTTTTTCTGACGATATGTGTATCGTACAATGGCTAGTATTGTGATACCTGACGATATGCCAAAAAATGCAACTTCCAAGGTAAATGACAGCTTTAACATATTTCGAGACCATTTTTATAATAAATTACAATGATTTATTACATTTTCAGCAGTGATTTACTGAGATTTCTCAGTGAATTATAATCAATAATTCACCAAGTGAATTATTCATTTCGAATGCTTTGACATCATAATTGCTTGGCGACGTTGCTGACATTGTTTGTTTGTTTGTTTGTGTTGAGGTTTTACGGCCCAGTCAACCCAATGGGGTCATGTCGAGCGCGGTCAGTTTACCTAACCACACGTTTACTGGGCAGGCTTAGTCCTCTAAGCGGTTAACCAGTATTGTGCACATTCTTTCGCCAGAAACTGACAACTGCCCTTCTTGAATCAGCGGAAGGGAGAGAATGACCGTAGAAAATATTTCATGATCAATCTCCACGAAAGAATGTTGCCGACCTCGGCGGGGGTTGAACCCGCGACCTCCTGGTCTCCAGTCGGACGGCGCATCCAACTGAGCCACCGAGGCCGTGCTGACATTGTATTGTATTGGTAACACCAATAACAAAAGTTGACATTTCGCGGAAAATTTGATAAAATCATGGAAAGCAGACTGCCATTTTCACGTCCAGATGGCGTTTTTGAGGAAAGACCTGCAACACAAATATAAAGTATGATTTTCTTGATTAACCAGTTCTACTTTTGTGAAACTGATGTGTCTGTAATTCAAGCACAGGATGGTTTTTGCATTAAAGTGAAACAAGATGGCGACCGATTTTCAAAGTAAACCACGCCTCCTGAAATTCATGCACTGACTGGAACTATTTTGGTATGAAATCATAATGGCTCAATGTGTAAATTCAAAATAAAACATGAATGAAAATGTAATAAACAGTTTAATTTGTTGTTTTGATCCATCTCCGTAATCAATCAAAACAACCAAATAAAATGTATCTAAACAGTCAGGAGCCTAACTTCTAAAGGTTAAAATTTTGAGAAGATTTACAACTTTGCAAGTTAAAATTCAACTATAAAGTAACCTCCCTTCTGAAGTGTAAGAGTTAACTTTCCTTTAGCTGAAGGTTTTTACTTATTTAGGTTATTTCTGAAATTTGTAAATATTTTTTAAATAACCTGAGTAAGTTAAAAACCATATTTTTTCATTAACTTCAAAAGCCCTGCGTACAAATTTCTAGACGATGCATATAAAATTTGGGTCACACGAATCACCGAAATACTACCGAAATATCGGAATACCCGTGAAAAATATAGGTATACCTGTGAAAGATACCTATTAAAGACACCAATATTGGCTTTAATTAATTAAGTAATATTATGTCAACCTAAAGGAAAAGGGATAATACTTTAACCACAAATAATTTGCAAATTGTCTTTGTGTTTTTTTGTTTTGTTTTTTTTTTATTTGAAAACATTGATAGTCCGCTAAATTAGA
This sequence comes from Anodontia alba, assembly GCA_964016985.1. Classification (NCBI taxonomy): domain Eukaryota; kingdom Metazoa; phylum Mollusca; class Bivalvia; order Lucinida; family Lucinidae; genus Anodontia; species Anodontia alba. The sequence goes on along the minus strand of OZ024830.1, from coordinate 61,697,286 downwards.
GCCTGAATACCCGTGAAAAACGTGAATTACCTACACTTCAAACGAAAAGTACATACAGTACAGCACAGGTAAAAGAACCCCCTCCCCCCACCACCAAAAAAAAACAACAACAAAAAACTCTATACCCTGAATATCGGGCTTTGCGGACTTCCCAAAAACACTGGGAATCAAACCGAGTAAACGTAATATTCAGCGGACAACACTCGCAAGTCTGCGCACAGTATGCGTTATGCAAAGTTGTGCGAAGTTACTCGGAATCGTAATATTGTACCCGGAGACAATATTTCTGCGAAGTTATGCGAAATTCCTCGGCGTAATTTGACTAAATACCTGTCCTTTTTTTTATTTATTTAATAAATAAATTTATTTAGATATATCTTTAATAAATATATTCATTTATTTATATCTTTATTTTTCTACCATATAGTACAGTCTGTGCAAAGGTTATATCGGCCACGCTCATGCGGATGCGCAGTTTGATCTGAGTCGCTGGTAGCAAAGGTCTTATTATCCCAAAAGTGTTTTCCAAAATTCCGCATTCCTATCCACCTAAATTAGATTCCCTTGTTTTCTTAAAATATTAACCAATGCTGCCTTGTTCCCTGAATATATATGGGAACTCGCTAGGTCCAAAGAAAACCCCGGTAGCCCCATTCACTGTTCGAGCATGTAACCGGCCTCAACAAAGCTCCATATGAAAAAGTACCGGATTCTTTGGCTTAGTCTACTCCGGCCACATAAGTGGGTCCGGCATGGTCATTTTTACTTAATATGCCGTAGAAAACAAAACAAACACATGAAAATCACAAAAACCACAAAGAGAATCAAACATCTGCCCCCAATCGACGAAATACATATTTATAGTTGGTAGTCCTGTAACTGCCTTTTCCCATGCAACAACCGCACGCGCTCAATATAAATGACGTACTATGGAAAAAGACCGGGAAAGTCTCACTCGCGTGCAGCAACCGCATGTGTCAATATAAATTTACTTAAAGGGGCGCTTCTGCTATCAAAGAGGCATTGAATCAATAAGACAGCCCATGTGAAAAGGGTGTCTGTCACACAAAAACACACTTTACGCACACAAGGGCAATAGAGGCTAATGACAATTCAAATGAGTGAGTGAGTTTTTACGTCCCACGATAGCTAGGTCATAGGGAAATGTGGACCTTGGTTTAAAGTCCCATATGAAAGGCTTGATGAACCGAACGACAAAACGTACTATAGTACTTTCGTTTGATGTGTAGGAAATTCACGTTTTTCACGGGTATTCCGGTCGTATTCCGGCTCTGATTTAGCGGACTATCAACAATGTTTTCAAATAATAATAATAATAATAATAAAAAACACTTTAAAGAGAATTTGCAAATTATTTGAGGTTATATATATATTACCTTTTCCATTAGGTTGACATAATATTACTTAACTAAAGCAAATATTGGTGTCTTTAATAGGTATCTTTCACAGGTATACCTATATTTTTCACGGGTATTCCGGTATTTCGGTAGTATTCCGGTATTTCGGTGATTTGTGTGACCGTAAAATTTTATTGCTTGATCATAAAGTTATGTAACAGATATTTCATACAAAATTAACCACTTGCCCATGAAAATTGCTGTAAGTCTACAATCAGAAGGTGAAAAAATGGCACAAATTAAAAAATAACTGAAACCAGTTAAATTCACAAATTGTAGCAAAACTGATAACTCTTATGAGTTAAAAAACTTAACTTGTACAAGTTATGCTCCTGACTGTTAAATTGTTACTGAAATACACTGATCACTTATATGACAAACAAGGGCCTCTCACACAGGCATTTGTTTCACAAGAATGAACTGCTGAGATGGGTTGAACCTGTTTTTTCCAAGAGTATTAAAACTTTCAAGCTGTGACTTATGCATGGAAAATACAATGTAGTATCGCAATACATATTGTATCATGTGGCAAGTATCATGACATGTGTCGTATCGTGAGGTGACTGTAACTTTACAGCCCTTATCAACTTACAAAATTGTTAAAGTTGCTGTGGCAACTGAAGGTTTTGAAATTTATACATGACATGTCCTTCAAAACCTGGGTATAATGGGTGAGAAGATCAAATATTAAGGACATATGAATATACTTTCAGGAGAGGCAACTTTGCATAAATTGTTTTTCTTTTCTCTGAGATGGGGTCATGGAAGCAAATTCTTTTCTTTTAGAGGAGACCCTTTTCAGAAGAGGACAGACAGGAGTTCACAAAAAGCAAATGTAAGACATAGAGGAAAATGTAGCAAATTTATGCAGACCCCATAAATTTGGGTGCTCATAACAGTTATGAATTCTTTGCATTATAAATCAATATTTTAGCTCATATTTTGAGATATTTTCATTAATGTTTGTTTTAATTAATCTCTTCCCCAGTCCCATGAATATTCAAGACACACCGACTCCTAACCATACTTGTCCTAAATTTTGAATAAGTTTACTTAACTACTTACTGATGGTTCTGAAAATAATTGCTAGAGGAGTGGCAAACAGTGCAGACCCAGATCAGAATCTGTCTTCTGTGACATCTTATCTGGATCTACACTATTTGCTCAGGCCTAACTGTCCAAATATTTAGGGTAAACATGGAGGAATATTACATTACACACCAATGATTTATTTAGAGGAGAAAATTTGTATGAAAGGTCAATGCCTACTTTCTGGAAGAAGTAAGAGGAAATGTATTGTCTTTGAGTACCAAGTCATCACCAGCTGACTAAAGAATGAATATTTGCAGGTAATATTAAGGTTAACTAGTCCTACCTTTTCTAATGAGAAAAAGTACAAGAAGTGATTTTGTAAGAACTTTTCTTCTCAAGGAATAAGAGAGAAAGAGCTGGTCAAAGCCATGTTTAACTAGAACTCTTACCACTTCCCTTCACCAAAAAGTCAAAGGTAAGCTGGTTCCAGAGTTCACAGCTGACCAATCAGATGAAAGAAGAGAAAAACAAAACAAAGAAGCATGTAAAAAGAAAATTAAAATATATCCATGAACTCCACATTTTTAAACAAATATATATCAACAGATGAAAAGTGCAGTGTTATTGCTATTACTAAAATATGTACTTTATAAGCATTGTTAAACCTTTATCTACTTATGAAAGATTTTTAAATGGAATAAGCAAATAAAGCACTTTTTTTTTGCTCTAGCATGCATACAAACCATTCAAATGCAGTTGTGATGCTTATGCATCAGTTTTGCACTTTTATATGCCTGAATAATTCCAAAACATGCTGCTATCAATCAGTCATGCTTTTCAAGACAAACTCTTCACCCTTGGACATCAATATATTAATGAAACAGAGCATGACTGACAGCAATTCTGCAGTAGATGTCAAAATGTTATCATATTCAGTTTCTGTTCTGCCTCAATAAATGCCTAGGCTCCTCTTGCTTTGGATCTGACATTCAACAAAGTTTCTATAACTAACATACTGCTTTCAAGCTTTCCCTCATTTCAGTAACGTACATGTATTCTTTTCACTGGCAAGTTTACAACACAATCCTTAATCAGTCATTTTTAACCTCAGAACAAACAGAGGCTTACTTCAATAGCAGTCCTCAATTTCTCATTAAATAGTAACATACTTCAACTGCAGTTAATTTCAGAGTGAACAGAGTGAACACAGGTCTTAATTTCTGAGTGCATAGCAGCACAATTCAATGCCAGTCTTTGATTGCTGAGCAAATTTAATCACATATTGTAGAACACTGGAAGCAAAATTTCCTTTTCCTATGGTTTTGTATGCTTTTAAGTTCTCCAATCAGAGTCTGCTTTATGTTGTTACAGGTAAGTCCTCCCATATGTTTGCTTTCTCTTTCAAAGTCCTTCTATACATGTATGCATCCTTCTTTTTAAGTTCCCCCATCAATTTGCTTATATTATATTGTATCTCATCTATGAGAATTTTCAATGTGTTACAATCATCTGTTTGGACAGAATCTAGGAATAATGGTGTGTTGACAGTCTGTTTGCAGAATGGCAGTTTATTCATTCAAACAGTAGCAAATAAAAATCCATCTTCTTGGCGTTCTCTTTCCCAACATTCATTGGTAGATAAAATGAACTGATAGTCGGTGTTATCATGACTATTAACCCAACAAAGTTCCACAAAGGAGTTTTTCTGATACACATTCCTGATCATTGATAAATTTAATACTCCACCAATCCAATAGTTCACATAAAAAAATAACAAATAAATACAGTCCTCACCGGTCACTTAGTGACATCTTGGTCGTTGACTTCAACACAATCTTTGCAGGTACAGACATCTTCAGTCCTCTTCTTTCCCCTCTCACTTTCTGCAACACATAACATCATTAAATTACTTTAGGGGGAATCCATTCACTTTCAAGTGAGGCCAATCTTGTTAAAAACTGTTTTTGCCTCTACCCTTGAAAGCAAATTCTTTCTGTTTTAGGGTAGACCCCTTTTCAGATGTTTATTCCATAAGAGATGACAATTGCATGGAAAAACTTATTGGAAAGGTACCTCAGGACCATTTCATAGTGCTGACTTTGAAATAGAGATTTTCACTCCAATGCATACTACATTATATAATTTACTATAACAATAGCATTCATTCTTGACTTGAGGAAATAATGTGAACCAGAAACTGGCAGGGATACTCCATTTTTCTCCTATTTTCGCTGTGGTGTGTACAAAATGAACAAAAAATGTGCTGAAATGAACCAAAACACAAGTTTACTATCCCATATGTATAAGCTCTCAAAAATTAAATTTTTAAAAATGTAAAATTGATTTTAATGAGCATACTTACAATATATTCTACTTATTGCCAATCCCTGTTAGCTCCCGACAGAAATTAGGTATGATCAGAGGTTCTCTCTTACATGGGAGGAACAAAGAAACGATCTTCGTGCCAACAGTGATACTGTAGATCACATCTGGTCATGTGTATTACCCAGTTTTTTCCCTTATATATAATATATATAAAACAGGAATGCTGGGAGGGCGGATGGGAACCTCCTAGTAGAATATATGGTAGGTATGCGCATTAAAATCTATTTTACATTTTTAAAAATTTAATTTTAATGTTTCACATACCAATCATATATTCTACTTATTGCTAGAATCATAAATATGGAGGGAGGATTCCTCCAACGGCAACCATTTTAGCAATCTTTCATTTCCCTGCCCCAGGGAGACTCCAAATAAAATTTGAGCAACAATGGCCCAGAGGCTCCAGAGGAGAAGTCGTTTGAAATTCTCAACATTTTTTCCCATACAAATGCATAGGGAAGCAAACTTGACCTAGCCGTAAAAAGGTCAAATGTTAATGTATGACCATTATCTTAGCAACTTTGGTAGACCTCCCGTCCCGATGATTTATGCAAAGATTCAGCTTGGTTCTGGAGAAGATTTTTAAAAGTTTTTACCATACATGGGCATGGCGGCCATCTTGGTCAACAGACTGCGACCATTTTAGCAATCTTTCGTTTCCCCAACCTAAGGAGGCGCCATATGAAATTAGAGCAAAATTGGCTCAGGGGCTTCAGAGGAGGTCATTTGAAAATGTTGACCTTTGTCCTGCTGAACATGGATATACCCTGCCTTTGCTAACAGATGCCAACTGATCTGGATCTGCACTATTTGCAATGCAGTATGTGAATTTATATCAACAATCTTGATCCAGTAATCTGATTGGCTGAAAATTTTAAAAGGGCGTGGCATCTTAATTTATTCAGCAGGACAAAGGTTAACGGACGGACAGACAAAAAGTGATCACTATAGCTCATCCTGAGCATAGCTCAGGTGAGCTAGCAAGGAATGTCAGACGTTTTCGCGAAATAAAGGCAAGAGTTGTCACCAAATATGATGTGCAGACTTGCCTGCAAAGCATACAGCAGCACTATCTCCCGCAAATCTCCATTCAGCCTTTGACAAAGCAGGCATCTTTCCTGTGAAAGAACCATCTGAAATGATATCTTTATTGCAAGCTAAGATCGCCATATCAACACTCTATGTTATTTAATGAAAATTTTCGAGAAACTATAGCTGAAAGTTCTACTAATATGAATAACAAAACTGAAATTCATAAGTGCACAATATTTTTACACATATATTTTTGCACAATTTATTTCACAATTAAATCTCAACGTTTTGGCTGATATAAGCCTTTTGCAAGACAGTCAAGTTCTTTCAATGCTACACCATCTTCTACCATTTTGAATACAGATGTTATGCCCAACATTGTCACGATGTCACAACATCTGATTACTCTCGCCAAGATGTAGTATTACCATTTGGTGCCAAAACTGGAGTAAAAGTGTTATCTAGACTTTTCAACAATCAGAGCACAAATGTGATGCAGTTCACAATGAAATAAACCAGTCCTTAGTAAATAGGGAAAAAAGAAAAGAAAAAAAAAAATAATAAATTAATGAATGAAATAAAACAAAAATGAAACAAAAAGTAAAGAACCATAGCTGTGAAATTAAAATAATAAAAGCTGCCTGCACATCACCTTAAAAATTCAGTGTAGTAATACACAATCTACTACTTATACCATAGCCTGTTATAACATGGTTCATCTATTTTTCAGAGATAACACCCGCGCCCCTACCCCCACGCCCAACTTTACACCACCCCCAGGAGAAAAAAAAAAAGAAAACTAATAGAGTTTTTTTTTTAATTATCATCATCAACATTAATTTTAGTATTGGCTACTATCAATATCATTGTGGTGCTTGTTTATTATACCATAGCTTCTTTGTGGCATAGTGGCTAGGGTCATCCAAAAAAATATTAGTTTTCTTTCTTTTTTTCAGTGATTTTCCAGTCACTCCGAATTCTTCAAACGACCTTATTGTATGTGTCCCACCAACAGCTAAGGTCACATGGAGACATTGTATGGCAACATTAAAGAATAAATGTCATGGTTTTGAGGTTTTGAACAGCAACTGTACTTTCTGTTCTGTTCTGTGTGCATCAGAATCTAGCTGGAAATAAGTACTAGATGATGGCCACATGGGGTGGACTCTTTTGAAAATCCTGAAAATTTTGGCATAGCTACCCGAAACAAACAATTTTTTTTTAAGGCCTTAGCTTGCATGGCTCTACACTTATGCTATGCACATGAAAGCAACAAATGGTCAAAAATTGCAATGGGCCATAACGCCAACAAAATTTCGTTAAGTTGGTAGAAAATTTAATCAGGTGATCTTCTCCTCAGTCCCAATCAGTATACCAAATATCAAGACTCTAGCTCAAATACTTTTTGAGATACATTATGAATCTTGCTAACGAGAACTCAATGTTATTCTATTAAAAGGGCAATAGCTCTAAAAAACTGGAAATAATTCTTATAAGATAAAAATTACGGGTCACGACACATATGTTTTTTTTGAGGAATCCATATATGAACTTTCAAAACATTAGCACACATGGTTCTAAACTTATGCTATGAACATGAAAGTAACAAGATTAGATAGCCAGAAATAGCAAAGGGCCATAACTCCAACAAAATTTCATTAAACTGGCTAAAAATTAGTCAGGTAATCTCCTCCTCAGTCCCAATCAGTATACCAAATATCAAGGCTCTAGCTCAAATACTTCTGAGGTATCTTGCTAATGTGATTTCAATGTTATTTTATCATTTCAGTTCGCATTGAGCCTGACCAGCGTGGAGGTTATCCACCACCGCCACACCACCTTAACCAACATCAGTTTCCAGGTGGGATGAGCAGCCCAGGTTTAAATTGAGTTTTAACTAAATTTGTGCACTTATTGATAGGGGGAACCAATTACTTTTTAAGGGAAATAACTCTAAAAGGGGAGATAATTAGGATAAGAAAAAATACAGGTCACCTATTTTTTCATGAGGAATCCATATATGAAATTTCAAAACATTAGCATACATGGTTCTAAACTTATGCTATGCATCAGAAAGCGTGACGAAAGAACGAACCACTTGCTGTTGATCAGAATATATATCATATAATAGTCCAGATCCCCACCCACTCAATTATCAATATAAACATGGTGGATAACCTTACTCAGACACGGGTTAATACTTTGCCGTTTCCTAGTTCTGAAACAATTTTCACTGAGACGTAACTTAGCCCTTTTGTAGAACTAATGTCAACCAAAAATATGCCGCTATGAGGATTCGCGTCAGCTACGGATGCGAGAGAAAATCGATCGTTTCCTTCGTTCAGTATGGAGCAGAATCTCGGACACCCTGCTAAACAATCAAACCGAACACAGGTTTATAAGGTGTTTTTTGATTGATCAAAATTTTCTGCTTGGATTGTGTCAACAACAAGAAAGACGTTTCTCCAGAAAGTCAGTGGAGGAAATCTACCAATTAACAGTACAGCTGGCGACATTAAATGAGAAGCAATTTTTTGCAGAGAAAAATATTTTAGATGGGCATAACTTTTTATTGACTGGCCAGGTTAGAACAGGCAAAACTTTCTTGCTAAAAGACAAAACCGCCTAAGACGAAACCTCTTGATGCGAAACTCTCCAGATCATAATTTTTATAAATAAATCATTGCTAGTACGAAACTTATTTGAATGGGAGGATCTTTATATAATCTGAATTTTATACTGTACCATTGGATTATATCATGAGAATTTTCTATTTAAGATCAGAGTTTAATTCATGAAATGTTCCAATAAAGATTTTACAATTATTTCAATCTAATTGTCTTCTTCGTGGTATCGATGTTCCATCCTCCTTCAAATATATCGCCCAGTCAAACAACAGCTTACAAAACTCGTTTTTTCCATACAGGATGGCCGAGATTCTGCACCAGATTGTCAGCAAGGGAAACAATCTATTTTCTCTCGCATCCATAGCCGACTCGATTCCACGTACCAGCATATTTTAGGTTGACAAAAGTTCTACAAAACGGCTGTGACATCTCGACGAAAAGTGTTTCTGGACCAGGAAACAGTAAAGTATCAACCCATGTCTGAGTAAGGTTGATCCACCATGTCTACATTGTTGAGAGGTGGGGATCTGGACTGTTATGATATATATTGCTGATCAACAGCCAGTGGAACAAACAAATGAATGAATGAACAAACAGACAAGTCAGAAGAAATATGCCCCAGGGTTCTCGGGGACGCAGAATCCAGCGTCCCGGGACACATAAATCAGGGTCCGGACTCCTAAAAATTCCCAAAGCTGAGTCCGCCGGACGCATGTTTTTTTATGATCGGATTATTTGACTGAAGTCTAAAGTCCGCCACGTGTTATTCTTACCGTCGGTAGCATCTTAAAAGAACAGTAGTAATCCGCCGCGTGCTTTTCACGCCTGGGACAGTACCGTTATTTGCTAAGCAAGCGGTAGTTAAACATGTGTTGGCAGTTCACACTTTAGCGATCGAGTAATTAAAGCATGCGACTGACACCGATATGCAACCCCTTCCCTCATTGTGTATTGGCTGCACAGACCGACTGATTCATTGAAAATGCACACGCAGGCGTCATGCTTTCATCCTTTAAGGCTTGCGGTTTTTTTTTATGTTTTTTTGTTAGTTATAGATCTTTTTTTTCCATTTTAAAATTTTTCGGACGCTGAATTTTCGTCATTAACATCAAAAACGTCTGCATACTGTTTTCTGTGAAAAGACGACAAGAGGCCACAAAAATAGTACCTTATCTCTTTGTGAGATATCAGTCTGCGCATCAAAACGGTTATTCCTACTTGTCACCAAAAAAAAAAAGTTTCCAAGTCCCATTGAATCTATCCTGTAAACCCTGTGAAGAGTCTAACGGGACTGCTTAGATGCACCCCGGACACGGTATACAATTCGGCACTGTTCTAATATAAGTTACATTTTCCATTGCTCCCGCAAGAAGAAAGCGCATGCTCGTAATGGTAGCGCATGCTTGTAACGGTAACGTCATTTGACAGCGTGGCGGGAAACCGCTTTGGGAGAAAAACGAACTGTTACCATGTTGCATTGTAGAGCATTTTCTTGTCAGAAATGCATATGAAACAGACGCATATTAAAACTAGAACTAAATTATCAAGACTTTTTCGGCAAATCAAAGCAGTATATCGAAATTTCAGCTAGTAAATAAGTCCCGGACATTTTTTCGTAGTGTGTATTGATTGCAGCACAGTGCAAATGTAAACATTGAAATGACGTTTTGCGGGAAGCTCAACAGAGGGCCCATGATCAAAAGATGAGGATATATTGCATATACAAGTTTGTGGTAGCATGTAAAGGGGAGCTTTAATTGGTTTTGATTGAAATACGTTATATATCCATAACACTCAAGGTCACTTAGTACAGACAGCAACGAACCGAACTTTTTTGGATTGGGATGGGATATTGACTTTAACCGAAAAGCAATGAAAGAGGGAGTGCCATTGGGAGGATTAGTTCATATTTCTTGAGACATGTCCTTGAATCCTTTGCTACATAAACCATAAAATAGTAATAATATCTGCTTTACTTGCAGCACATGATGGAAGAGTTCAAGTATTGTTACCTCTGAAATAAAAAGCTAAAAACACTGACTGCATTACATTATTTATATTAATAGTGTGATCTTTACTATGCAAGTAAAATAGGTTAGGATTGTCATGTCTCCTGATCTGCAAAGATGTTTCATTTTCCCATGAGAGAGATAAGACGTCATCCTAATTTCTGGGCCACCTCCATTGAATTAATTAACAACATCAGGATGTGTGATACAGTACAGCTTTCACGATGGTTATATCGTTCGCTCAAATGCGCGATCGCGGAAAAGATTAAATCCCACGCTATTCCCGCGCTTATCCCACGCTAAACCCGCGCTAAACCCACGCTAAATCCGCGCTCAGCTCGCGCTGGGATATCATGCAGCGTGAAAACGATCACGCTCGCGCTAGCTTCCACTCTTATCCAGGCTCACCTTATGCAGTCTCAGGTAAAAATGCTCGAGTTATCTGAACGTAAAATTTTGAATATAAAAAAAGTATGTGCACATTTCTCCTAACATACATGTACAACAAAATAGAATAATGATTTATAATTGACTTATTATGTTTAGTCAGAACACAAATAAACTACAAAGTAATGTGATTTTGTAGTGTTTTAGTTGTAATTTTATTCTTCCCAACAGCGAAGCCCCCAAACAATCTGCCCAATCTGGTCAAGGTCTTCGTTGTTCGCCTTACGTATTCTACACGGTCCCTAGAAGAATCTTAGCAGAATGTACAGATGCCGACAATCACGTTTTCCCCTAAACCTGACAAATTCTATATTCAGGCTGGCTCATTTTTCCCGTGTCACTTTAGCAGCGGAATTGTCCCTTTTCAAACCATCTGATTGTTTGTTTACCAATTTATCATGCTTCTCTTCCTAAGTCGGAAATTCTCGCCTTTCACCCATTATTTTCAAGGTTAGCACGTGCTGCTGCCAAGAAAACTGCTTGAACCTCTGGAGCGCTGCTGAAAATTTTAGAGCAGATGCCGATCTGTTTTCAGTATTTTACAGCAAGAAGGCTGAACTTTTCATGTGAATCGTCTGCCCAGCAAACGGTCCATATGTAATGTCACGCCTTATTTGCCCCGTTATTTGCACTGGAAAATAAAGAAAAAAAAAATATATGAAAATGCCGTCTGCTGAATGTGCTGAGCGCGAGGCCTTAAGGAGTATGGATACATTTCATTTGTCATGGGAGGCAGAAACGGACAGGCTGAAAGGTATCTACACTTCTCGGATCGAGGCCTCGGCGGTTTCTCATGATGACTGGACCAGGGTTAGGGCTGTCCATTTAAATCACCACTTAATGATGCTGGTGATTTGATGTCCTATGTCTCTTTCAACATAAATTGTTTAAGTCATACCGAGTTTATAGAACGCGGCGTCTGATCAGGGTCTTCACTATTTGCAAAAAAAACAAAACAAAAAAAAACAACAAAAAACAGTTTAGCCATTATTCTCTAGCAATACCTAAATCTAATAGCCGGATGCACCTAAAATGGGTGGACTCTCTCTCTATCTCTATCTCTATCTCTCTCTCTCTCGCAAATATGATATGCCTCCTTTCGAACTATAAGTTGTTAGCACTAACTTTATTGGAAAGAATGTTATCGTACCGGCGGGAATGGAACGCGAGACCTGATCGCGGATTTGATTCTTGATCCCTACAGATTGTGCGGTTTATTAGTAAACACACATGTATTTGCTATGGTCATTCGCTCCTTCTGCTGCTTCAAGATTGGCAGTTACAAGTTTCTGACGGAAGGGTGTTCAGTGAACTTGTTAACCGCTAATGTAATAAGCCTGCCCCCTCTTCATCCCATTTCGGATGGGCCCCGATTCGTAAAGCAATTGCAGTTAGCTCCCGCTCCCTTTAGTCAATTGCAGTTAGCTCCCTTAAAACAGTAAAACCCTGCAGTGTGAAGACTTTGCCCGGCATTTATCACGGTACAAATAAATATTATGTTATGTTATTTGCTTCCAGTATATACATTTAAAACATTATATTTAAAGGCTTACAGAGTATTCTTCAGAACTTTCGTTCTCATGTAAAGTGTTCTGTTTTTGTGACTTCAGCATCCGATATGCAAAACCAAGACCTCAATTTATTTAACGAATAAAACAGACGCACATATAAATCTAGCATCGGCGGGGAAGCGTCTTCAAAATGATATATATTATATACCCTTGCGGACATTCTAGGCAGTGTCTTCCTGGGTAGAAACCAATGCTAAGTTATGAAGATAAGGTGTCTTGCTCAAGGACACAACACTTGGTGCTCCCGGGTATCGAACACGAAATTTCTGGATTACCACTCAGGGCTAATTCAATAGACGACAAATAAACGGTTATTTTTTTTTTTTTCCCAGAAAACAGCAGATTTGACATTTCATGCAATAGAAAACAGGATTTGACATTTCATGCAATGGAGACAATTTGCATGAAATGTCAAATTGAAGAATGAGAAAAATATTTCAAAATGCCTGTTGAGAATTTTACTCAGAGTGCTGCGTAAAGGTTTGCACAAACACTACGCGCGCGAGTGTGTGTATGGCAAAACCAAAAATAAAATTTGTATGAAGAGTCAGGTCAGCATGCACACTCTGAACCTGCACATCAGTAGTCTGATCGGAGCCTTCGCTAATCAGATGTACCTCCTGTAATCTCTGGATGTAACAAAAAGTCTTGTGCGACAAGCGAATACTCGGGTGAGTCTGCGCAACTGCACATTCTGATCAGAGCATTCGCTGATCGTATTAATCTTCGATAGCCGGACTGTTCAAAGCGGGATCAACAGTGCGACTGCAATAGCATATTCTGATCAGACCTTGGGGTGGGGGAGGGGGCGGTAACTTTGGGGTAATTTTGGTACGGGTGTGCGAGCCAGTATTTCAAAACCTACCCTATTCATATACCCGCCTTTGAAAAAAAACGGACCCATTCATATACTTGATCATCTAAAATGTTGACCTATTCTTTGATTTTTTGTACCCACTTTTTTTGCTGGTTGTTACACAAATATCACAGTCAATTCATGTAATACCAAAAGGATAAGCAGCCTCGAAAAATCTCTGAGCGAAAAACATGTGCATATACCAGGATGTCAGAAAAATGGGCCCTTTCACATAGGAAACCAGAAAAATCGGGCCATTCATATATTTTTTGTTGAAAAAAGGGGGCCAATCATATATCTGGCAGTGCTGAAAAAGGGGGCTATTCGGCACGCACATCGTACTATGCCATATATAGGACCCCCGCCCCCGAGGATCAGACCCTTCGATGATCATACAGTATGTACCGTCTGTGGACTCAGGGCTATCCAAGAAGCTTGCTTTATATAGTGGGTCGATGCACAGACTGACCTGAGTCTTTGCTGGTCATACATACATTGTAGTATTGTAGGTTTTGTCCGGCGCGGGCTCATATTCAATTTACGTACATCGTAAATTATACTTCAGGCATAATAACCTTGTACCGACGTAGAGGGCCCAGTCAAAACTATTTCGGTCTTGTCCAGCCCGCACACACTTCCGGGGAAGGCAGACATTAGCTGTTAATCATTTCAGCAGAAACTGACAACTGTCCTTCTTTTCTTTTATATACGTTGATGAGTGAGCCTACTTTTGGAGTCATGGCCCTTTGAACATCGAGAATATCATAGTGATTTCTGTAATATATTTGTGTTCGCTCTGTAACTTGAAAACAATTCAAGATATTTTCTTGAAACTTTATTAATTTATTAACAGAGTTATGACACTTGCTTGATGTTAGTATAGTGGCGGGGCATGGTGCAATATCTGCGACCCATTTATAAAATATTTAACAGTATGACATTTTAGGAAAGGGTGCCTCGGAATCGGTGGTGTAGTGGTAAAGCTGCTCGCCTTGTAACCCATGCAGGGGTCATGAGTTCGATCCCAGGCTTCTTCAGTCTTTCATATGAGACTTTAAACCAAGGCCCCCATCTCTTCATGACCTAACTGTTAGTTGGACGTAAAACACTCACTCACTCATCTGAATTGTCATTAGCTTGAAGGTAAAATACACCTTCTGAAGACACCAATATTGGCTTTAATTAAGAAAAGTATACACTCAGAGAATGATCTTGAAAAGCCCAGAGGCCAAAGAAGCTCATACAAACAGCGAAGACTAATTCGCAGGTTGATCTTAGTATTCACTGGTCGCACAGGTCTCATCGTCCTAAAAGTGTATTCCAAATTGTCATGATTCCTGTTCCCCCAAATTAGTTTCATTCCGTTGTTCTCTGCGGCGTCTGATCTGGGTCTGCACTGTTTGCATAGGCCTATCTGTTCCAATACTTAGGTTCTTTATATTTTTAATACGTGCCAGTTTTGTGTACATTTCTGACGAGAAAGGGCTTGTGATTTTCTCCCGAAGCGGTTTCCCGCCACGATTTCACGTGACGTTACCGCTGCGAGCACGTGGTTTCTTCATGCGGGGCAAGGGAAAGAATGTTGCTTTGTGACTGTTGCATTTTCTGGGTATTTTAATAATCCTAATGTTCTCAATATATAGATGATGTAAAAGAATAACAGTGCCAATATTTATTTATACCCTGGTAAATGCGGCTCGAAATGCGGGGTAAGGCCCTCACTCTAGGTTTTACTGTTTAAAGGGAGCTAATTGCATATGCCTTGATAATGAACTTTACGAGTCGAACACAGCATTTTTTTTTTATGAATCAGGGGCGTATCCAGGACGATTTCTGAAAGGGGTTCGATTTGATCTAATTTCCGTACTCACTCTACGTATTTGGACAGACATGCCTGAGCAAACAGTGTAGACCCAGATCAGACGCCACAGAACGCATTTAAACCTTCACTGAAACGGTGATGTATTTAACCAGAGATTTGTAATCTCTTCAAGAACTGAAGTTTACATGTACATGCCTGTTTGTCACCACAACCGGCAAAATCTGACCGCCCTTGCATCGGAAGATGATCTGAGTCTACACTGGTCGCACGTCTTATGTCCCAAAAGTGTTTCCAAATTTCCATGTTCCCTGTTCCCCCTCACTAGTTCCATTCCCCTTTTCTCTGCGGCGTCTGATCTGTGTCTACACTTTGCATAGGCCTTTCTGTCCCAATACTTAGGTTCTACTTTTTATACATGCCAGTTTCATATGCAGTTCTGACGAAAAAAATTCTCTATAATTTCACGCACATAAGTGTGTTTTTCTCTTAGCGGTATCCGCCTCGATTTCTCGTGACGTTACCGTTACGAGCACGCGGTTTCTTCATGCGGGGCAAGGGAATGTGACTGTTGCATCTTCCTGGTATCTCCACTTGTATTTTTGTAATCTATACTGGAAATGCGAACGTCCCAGAATTGTGTGTTGTCGTCTGGTGGCGTATCATTGCAACTTTGGTAAATATTTTAAGAGAACAAGGGAATGAACCTAATTTTTGGGGACACGGAGTGCGGCGATTGGGAAAACTTATTTGGTACATTGAGACTTTTGCGACTAGTGTAGACTCAGATCAACTTACGCATCCGCATGAGAATGGACGATATAACCCCCACGCTGACTGTACTATATGATGGAAAAACAAATAAATAAAAATCGGCCAGGTATTTCGTCACATTACACCAAGGAACTCCGGTTAACGTCGGGCTGTACATGCTGGTCGCATATGCAAGAACTCATCTAAACCGCTAACAAACAAACAAACAAAAAAAAAAAAAAAAAAAAGAAACATTTTATTGCCAGATTGTGAAATACTTCCCCGACTGGACATTAATTAAGTTGAAGGGGAATCTCAGTTTCCCGACGGACCATTTGTATTTGTCGCGTAGGCATTGAGATCACAAATAAGCGAAATGATATAAAACAAGGAAGACTCGGCTCAGGTTGCGCGTCCACACATACATGTAGATAATGTGCAATTTTATTTATTGTGCTGTGGTTTTCTGTCAACAGAATGAGAACTTCTGGATCAAAATCGCAAAAGTACCGTGAATCGATCTTTATTCACAGACTCACCTGTGATAGAAATATTTTACTACTGTCGTTAATCCTTTCCACGCTTGTCACGCTCGTGCCAGTAATACGTTTCGCGCCACGATTACGTAACCTCGCGTTCCATTCTTCACGCTTCGCGCAAAACCCACGCTAAACCCGCGCTAAACCCACGCTCATCCCACGCTTGTTTCGCGCTAACGAGCAAAATTTTTTATCGTGGAGCGCGAACGATATAACCATCGTGAAAGCTGTACTGTAATGACCAACAGTCGGTCACAGGCATTGCTCAGACTAATACATAAAGCAGAGACCAAAATCAGTTGAAAAAAAAACAACAAAAAGTATGTGAAAATAAGGAAACTGATTCTCCATCAGGTATTTATAGAATGAAGTTACCGGGGACTTGCTCACTATTAAAAAAGAGTCATGAAAACAAATGGGACTCCCATTTTGGGGGGAGTGGGACTCTACTTTTTGGCTGGGACTCCTACTTTTTATAAAAAGGGAGTCCCGGACTCCTAATTTTAAAATCCTAGTGAGAACCCTGTGCCCTCAAACTTTTTTCAAAGTTGGGGGCATAACAAACTATCAAGAACGGAGTACTCCAGGACACAAATTTTCCCAGCTAAAAAAAAAAAAATATAACAAAAAAAACAAAAAACAATAAGTGCCGACTTTTAATTTTATGCATCTGACCAATAAAAACATCATGCAGAATATAATGATATTAAGGGAAGAAAAAATATGAGTCCCGGACTGGAAAGAATCGGGATATCATATTGCCAAGCTTTTAGAAAAGCTTCAACTTGTTCGTTTACAAATATTTCGACAAGCAGATTATCTAGCATCTTGGCGTTGCTCCATCCTCATAATAATCTTTTATGCAAATACTTACTGAAAAAGTTTTCCTTACCTAGGTGCTTTGTAATATGAGGGTTTATAAACTAGATGTGTCTCCTAGGATGGTGATTTAGTGGATATTCCAACCGGTTTCAGTATAACACAATCTTGTTGCCGTTAAAACGGTGTCATGGTAGTTAGCCTGTAATAAAACGGTCGTACCAAACACCGACAAGGACTTTTCACCGAAAAGGACCGAAAGGGAGAATGGGTCCGGGAGAATGTTATCAGAATCAGAATATTCAGGGTGATTATAAAAGCCGAGAGTAAAGTTCGTGAGTCGGGACCAAAAGTCGGAAGTAAATTTGGACAATCAAATAATTACACTAAACTTGCACCTATCGGGATGAAATTTGGAACATAAGTAGAATATAGAATATTCTTTAAAATGCATATAAGATTTTATATAATTATCAAATATATGCAATTCCATTTTAAAAATATGTCACAAATCAGAAAAATATATATATAAAAAAATAAAGTAATTTCATTGCACCGTGTAGTAAATAATTGACCCAGGAAAAACAATGTATGTGACATAAGCAGGCAAATCTGAGTCGATTACAAGCAGAAATTTAGTCCCGACCTACTTCCGGGCAATTACTAACTACATGATGCAATTAAATAACTTTTTTTTTTTTTTTTTTTTTTTTTTTTTTTTTTCTGATTTGTGACATGTTTTAAATGAAATTGTGCAAAATAATTCTCGTGGCAACCCGCAACTGACCATAATTTGCAAAATGTTTGACATCTTCAATAACGCAAAGCCGAAATTTAGTTCCGACCTACTCTCGGGTCATTTAATTATTAGACGGTGCAATGAAATAACTTCATTTTTACAGTTTTCTAATTTATAGCATGTTTTTAATTGATAATGTATAAAATAATTCGTGTGGAATCCCCAGACTGACTATAATTTGCAAAATGCTTGACATCGTCAATACCGCAAAAGTTGGTCCCGACCCCAAAATGAGCGACGTAATCATGTATTTCATACTATAACGTGAAAAAAAAAAATTGAAAATAATATAAAATCTTATATGCATTTTGAAAAAGAGTTATATTCTACTTATGTTCCAAATTTTCATCCCGATAGGTGCGTTTAGTGTTATTATTTGATTGTCCAAATTTACTCCCGACTTTTGGTTCCGATTTCTGACCTTTATTTCCGGCTTTAATAATCATCCCTCTTTTCGTACTTTAGGGTTACCGATAAAGGTGTTGGGATACAAGAGTGTCATTGCAAATTATCCTCATACAGAAGTTACGTTACAATATTGTTATCAACAACTGAACAACAATGAAAGATTGTCAGGTGAAACTAAATGAACCGTAGAAAAATGTGTTTCGGTAACCTTTAGATGGTTCTCCTAATGCTGTGATTGAAAGCGTAAAAAAATATGAACAGGCACTGCCTACTTGTAGATATGGCATGGCCATAAAATTGAATCGTTTTCAACACAGGTGCTTGTTATTTAGTCCTTTAACCCCAAAACAGAAGAATCCGTTTAGCTATATAGCCTTCGTAAAGTTTTGGAACACATGTTTACGGATACAGTATGGGTTAAATTTTCTTTTAAGCATTTTTTACTTCTCTGTATCATCAAAACATGTGTTTTGACACTCATTTAATTCAGTGCCCCATGGCACTGCATATTTACCATAAAATATGTGTTTTAGATTGGCAAGAATAGTTTCGTAATACTTGTCTTCATCTCAGAAAGGACTGAGTGTAAATGCAGGAAAGACAAAGATCATGAACTGTGGTATGGGACTGGACCTCCTGCAGAGTTCAGGCGAGTTTCCATGCGCTGTCTGTCGCACTGGAGTGGGCAGCAACAGCATCTTCTGGCTGCAAGCACAGGGTGCACAAGAAATGCAGTGGGCTCAAGTGCTTGAAAAAGGACCCTGACTACAGATGTACACGGTGCCAGGGAACTGCATGCCCCTTGGATGGCAGACAACAGAAGGAAGTCCAAGCTTGAGGTGGTAGCTTCCTTTTTGCTACCTAGGAGACATGCTCTCAGCAGCAGGTGGCTGTGAGCTTTCAACCACAACATGTGTGAAAACCGCCTGGAAGAAGTTCAAGGAGCTGCTACCAGTCCTCTCTTCACGCCACCTCTCTTTCAAAACACGTGGCCATGTGTACAGTTCTTGTGTGCGGAGCGCAATGCTCCATGCCAGCGAGACTTGGCCATTGACAAAGCCGAACCTCCAGCGTCTGCAGCGAAATGACAGGGCAATGATCAGACAGATCTGCAATGTCAGGCGGCAAGGCATTGTCACCACCAGGTCCAGTGAGCTACTTGTGGACCTCATTCTGAAGGAGAGAAGACTCCGATGGTATGGACATGTGGAATGCTCCAATGGTGCAGTCAAGACAGCCTTTGACATACAGATTGATGGAAAGCGTGGGCCTGGGAGGCCCAAGATGACATGGAAGCAGCTGACAGAGAGGGATTGCAGTGAAAGCTCTCGGCTATCAACCCTCAAGAGACGTACCTGGAGATCTGGTGTGAGATCTGCCATCTGGAAGGGGGCCACTGATGTGGATGTTGCCCCTGTACCTGCATGTTAATCAAAAATCCCATTATGATATGATCTTAATAAATAGACAATTTATATTGATGACATGTTTGATTTACATGTAAATAATATGTTTAAAATTCTTGTAAATTTTTTGTACCCTACAGCATCAAAATACATGATACATTTAACATAAAAATATTCAACCTCCCCTGAGGTCAGCAACATTCTTTCGTGGAGACTGATCGTGAAATATTTTTTACCATCATTCTCTCCCTTCCCCTAATTCAAGAACGGCAGTTGTCAGTTTCTGGCGAAAGAATGTACACAATACTGGTTAAATGCTTAGAGGACTAAGCTTGCCCAGTAAACGTGTGGTTAGGTAAACTGACCACACTTGACATGACCCTTTTGGGTTGATGGGGCTGTAAAACCTCAACACAAACAGTCAATGCAATTTTTAGAAGGATAAGAATAGTTTTGTAATACTTGTCTTCATGTTAATAAACAGAAAATTTATATTGATGACTTGTGTTTGACTTAAAGCATTATGTCTAAAACTCTCATAAATTTTTTGCAGTCCATGGCATCAAAATATATGTATTTTTACCATAAAATATATGTTGTAAAAATACATACAATAGTTTTGTAATAATAGTTTTTGTCATAATAGTTTTGTAATACTTTTGTCACTATCAAAATAAACAGAGGATTTATATTGATGATTTGTGTTTGAATACTTTACTTAACAAAGAAAAGAAAGAAAAAATAAAAGGACACAGAAAACAAAAAAAAAAAAAAAAAAAAAAAGCAGGAGAGTCTGTTTATGTTATGCAATATGTGCAAATATCTATACTTATTTTACATGCATAAACTTGAATATAAGATGTAATTTTAAGAAATAGGGTCTGATTTAACAAGTACCAGCATCTACCCCAGTATTTCATTCAGAGTTGTATCTACATGTATATAGTCTAGCAGGCATTCTAAAGTACAGATAAAATGTCCCAAACTCAAGGTCCCAATGCCCATTCCCACATTTTGATCACTCGGTGGCATATAGAACTGTACCCACCAGTTCCAAGTACACCCCCGCTCTCCCTACCCCTCCCTGCCACTTCCTACTGGGAAGAAAGCGCATCCCCACCCCCGCAACATCCAATTAATGTCAGACCCTCCTCTTTTTGCATTTGAATAGTGAAGGTCAAGATCAACCTGTGCATCTGAACAGTCTTATCTGGATCATGTCTGGATTGCTCCTGTCTAGTCATGTATTCTATAGTATCCGTTAATTTTAAGTGGATAAAAGTCCTAATCAGACTGAATGATGGTAAAGTGTTGAGATATCAATGTAATATTTTGTTGTTTATTGCAAAAAATAAAAGAAAGAAGAAAGAATTAAATACCATGTTTACCAGAAACATCGTGCCACCTTACCATACTTGCCTCAAAAATTTAACAAAGTCATTCATCTACTTTTTTTTTTTATCTAGAATTGCCAGATGAGAGACATTTAGTAACTAATCACTCCGCGTTCTGCTCTGGGTCCACACTGTTTGCTCAGACTTATACAGTAAGTGCCAATTAGTTGGGGTCCTTTATAATGGTATAATGGTGTATAAACAGCAGATGTAATAAGGCCCATTTAGTCATTTTTTTTTTTTTTTTTTTTTTTGTGTGTAATTGGGTATGAAAAAAAAGAAGATAATGTTTAAACCACAATTGATATAAAAATTCCAAAATTAAAAAAAAAAAAAAAAAAAAAAAAAAAAAAAATAGAGAAAGACTGCGAGGTGCCAGTAGGACAATTCACTCCACTAATAGCAGTCCTACTCCAGCGATGTATCCATTCACCACGCGGTCCTCTGTTACAGAATATTGTGTGTATATTTGGTAATCTCGTGGCGCTACGTCGAACACTTCACGGATAAGTCCAAAAATGCACGAGATGTTATTTTTAGTCATGCTTTCCTAAAAATGGATTTTGGATGAACTCGTCCAACCTTTGACATGACAGTAAATATTCACCGAGTTATAGCTACTGTCATATTTACCTAGAGCAAACACTGCCACTCATCCAATGGGTACATGTGGTAAAGCGAACAAGTGTGGTAGGGTGTCAAAATATTTAGAGTAAACATAGTGAAAAGTATTTTTTATTTCAGCCAAGTTGCCCTGCTTCAAGGAAGATGCTCCATACAACAGTATTTGCTCAGTGCTATTCTCCATGTGGAAAATATTTGGTGGCAGCCAATAACTTTGGTTCGATAGCAGTTTACAGGTATCATGAGTAGACAGTTGGTTAGGGTGCTAGTATATCCAGTATATCTTATCAGATATACCATCACATGGCTCTAGATATACCATCACATGGCTCTAGATATACCATCACATGGCTCTAGATAAGGCTACCAAAAAATATTGATATTTTTCTAATTTCTCTGTGAAAACATGTAGGTACTCATTAGAAGCTCTTCGGTGAGGCACTTCTTATGAATACCCACAACGTATTTTCATGGCGAAACGTGAACAATATTTACCTGATACCCACTCTTATCTAAAGCTATACCAAGGATTGCAAACTTTTAATGCCCTACCACAAAGTGGGTGTGGTCATAAAGTTTTACCCTTCTTTCTACATGTGCAGTCCATATCTGCTAATTTTTTCAGAATAAAGATCACCATTTTGTGTGGTTATACATCTTAGGGTCACAGTATGTGGAATGAAGAAAAATAGATCATTTGAACGTAATACACCCCGAATAGCTGTTCAGGAAAGCTTTATTTCTTGGAAAAGTAAGAAAAAACTGTCTTCATTTGTCGGTGCTGATGGTACTTTGGAACTGGTATCTTTACTTTGATATCACTATAAAATTAACTTATATAAGCTAGTTCATTTATAAAATTGCTAAAATATTAGTTTTTATAAGCTAGTTCTGTTATAAAATTGCTAAAATATTACTAAAACTAAGATAAACTTCTATAGAAGTTATTCTAACCATGGTTTGGCTTTACATTTTAACTGAGCTATTGTGATATTATAATCTGTCTATGACCATTATTTGGTATTTGTCATTAGCCACACAGTTCTTTAAATGACTTATCTGAAAACCCAGTGGGCAGTTTTAATGAAATTTTATTGTGGATCTTCCTTGGGTCAGGTGACCAAAGTTTGTTCAAAAAAGAAAACTACTTATGTACAGTCGACTCTCGTTATCTCGAATTCCAAGGGACTCTCTAAAATACTTCGAGATATCCATAGTTCGACATATCAGGTTTGCAGAATTGAGGAAAAAATAATTTGATTAACCACATTTAACAAACTGATAGGTAATTGGACTTTTGAAGTTAGAGATATATTGAAAATATTGTGGAAAAGAGGAGAAATTGCTCCTTAGGAGCAATTTCTCCTCTTTTCTACAATATTTTCCATCTGTTGTTAGGTTTTCATGTATATGCAGGGACCAGATTTTTACTTCGAGATAAGTGGTTATTCGAGATAAGCGAGGTCGAGATAACGAGAGTCAACTGTATGACATTTAAAAAAGTCTTCTTGGAATGAATGAAGTTTTGGAATAGAATCTTGCCTTATGGGGGTATAGGGTTTGTCCTGTATGTTAGTACATTTGTATGAACAAACATAACCTACATACGTATGTTCACCTTTTGTCATTGCTCTAACGCCTGCATTTATAAATGGATTTTAATATAACTTGACACAAATGTTGGGTATAATAATATCTCGAGCAAGCTCAACTTTCAGGGTTCTAGGCTAAAGGTCAAGGTCACTATGGCTATTTTTTTAAAAAAAAAACTTTCTCATCCCTTTAGCACCAACATTTATTGATGGATTTTAGTGATACTTCATAAAATGTTGGGTATGATAATCTTAAACAACTTTGACTTTCAGGGTTGTGGGCTCAAGGTCAAGGCCACTGTGGCTATTTCTAGAGAAAACTTTGTCATCGCTCTAGTGCCTACATTTATTGATGGATTTTCCTGTTACTTCACACAAATGTTGGGTATTATAATATCTCCAGCAAGATCAAATTTCAGGGTGCTTGGCTCAAGGTCAAGGTCACTGTGGCTATTTTTAGAAAAACTTTGTTATGGCTCTAGTGCCTTTTATTGATGGATTTTAACATAACTTTACACAAATGTTTGGTTTGATAATATCTCGAGCAAGTTTGATTTTCAGGGTGCTGTGGCTGTTTTAAGAAAAAACTTTGTCATTACTCTAGCCCTTGCATTTATCAATGGGTTTTAATATGTCTTCACACAGTTGTTGGGTATTATGATATCTCAAGCAAGTTCAACATTCAGGTTGCTGGGCACGAGGTCAAGCTAATTGTGGCTATTTTGAAGAAAAAAAACTTTGTCAGCGCTCTAGAGCCAACTTCATCAATGGATTTTACGTAAATGTTGGGTATAACAATATCTCAAGCAAGTTCAGCTTTCAAGTTGCTGGGCTCAAGGTCAAGGTAACTGTGGCTATTTTTAGAAAAAACTTTGTCATCGCTCTAGCCTGTATTTTAATATATCTTCATGTAATTGTTGCATATATAATATCTTGAGCAAGTTCAATGTAACTGTGGCTATTTTGTTGTTGTTTTTTTTTTTTCAAAAAAAAAAGCTTTGTCATTGCTAATACCCTGTATTTGTCAATGGATTTTAATATATCTTCACAAATTTGTGAGTATAATATCTCAGACAAGTTTGACTTTCACGGTCCTAAGCTCAAGATGAACATTGACATGACTGAAATATTTTCTATCATGTGAGATCTAATCCCTCCCAATCTGAAAATCTGAATGTTTATAATACTGCACCTTAATGTCAAGGTCATATATGACCTTTACATTAAGGTCATAGGTTTTTTGTTTCTTCATTCACATAACTGGTATATGTCATGGAATTCCCCAGTTCAGTGTTTGCCCACAACAAGTAGTCTCATGTGAGGGGATTTGTATTGCCAGTGATGCCTTGTTTTATTGGACTGTTAAGTTTGCTTCCCTATACACTTATCCTGGAAAACCGTTGGATGCCAGTTTTGCTCTTGGTACTGTTTGTCCATGGGCTACAACATACCAGTATCCTGAATGTGCAGGTGAGTGATTCAGGACTATCTTAGCCCTTTTATTTTATTATTGTTTAGTAGAGGTTAATACAAACTGTACATGTACAAATATTAAAAAAAAAAAATCTTAATTACCTTATGTATTATTCTCATCATTATAATTGATACAAGTTTGTTGAAATATGATCTTCCAATTCACTAAGGGATAACAGTGTGACCTGCTTATTATCCTCCCAGCATACGAAGTATGCCAAAGGGGTATATAGTTTTTGTCGGTTCCATCTGTCTGTTTGTCCTGGCAAATATTCAAGGTTTAGGGGCTATTTTGGACATAATTACATGGTAGGTCCAGGTTTATTCTGTTTAAGTAAGATATATTAGCTAGCCTCTAATCCCCCTCTAAAAATAGCCCCTAAATCTCTGGAAATTTAACATTGAGATAGCCCCTAAACCAGAAATATTAAAACATCCGTCCCTCCATCCATCTGTGATTCCTTTTGTTAACACCAGTGACCTGCTATAACAAAGTTTTACTTTGAAGTTTTTTTATTATGTATATCTCTGCAAAACTTCTTAATAAATATTAGATGCCTAAGTGTCATATTCACAGATAATGACACAGAGTGACCCAAACTTTGACCGAAAAGTAAACAGAAATCAGCATATACTTCATGGTCTAGTGATTTTGCTAAATATCTTCTAGATTATTTAATTGATTAACATCATATTTGGTATAAAGGATCAATGTGACACATCAGGAAATTTGTACTTGGGATGATAGATCAGTGTCACTCAGAGATGGACCTTGTAAACTATATGTGAGTCAGTGACCTATACTTCATGGTCCATTGATTTTGCCTTATGTCATTGTTATTGACTTATTATTATTTTATAATTAAGAAATGATATCTGCTGGGGTTTTCATGACTCTGTAGGCACTTGCTGAAGTTCATCTTGTTCTCTTCATTTGTCTTCCAGTTTGGTAGCATGTTTGTCTCCTGATGCAGACAGTGATTCTAGAAAACCAGTCTACACATTCACAGGTTTTTACTTATTGCAATTAAATTATTCATTATTGTTGTTAATTACCCAAATAAACAGAAAATTCACAGTGGGTGGGGGGGTGGGGGGGGGGTGGCGAGGGACCGGGGGGGGTGTCTGGGGGATAACACGGTTAGTTATAACACGGTTTTGGATATAACACGGTTCAAAGATGGATCCCAAAAGTATATGGATTATATTGAAAAATGACCATAAATGGGGATTATCATGGCAATAAAGCAAATTTGATATAACACGTTTTTTTAACTAACACGGTTTATGTTATGGACCCCAACAATATTCAGTTCATACTTTGCACTGTGTTACATACTGATCTGAAGAGTTCATTGATGGCCTTGTGGTCTCATGGACAGAATTTAGCATTAACTTTGGTGTGTCTTTGGCTGGGGGGTCTGTCATTTGTACATATGTATTATCTGTCTGTAAATTTGTTAACATGCAGTTTCTTAGCTTCTTAGCATTTCTCTGCTTTCGTTGTATTTTACCTGTGAACAGGTATTGAACATGTCTGTCGTGAGAATGCTGTGGGCTAATTTCAAGGAATATGGCCCCTCATAAGCATTAAAATGTCTTTTTCAAAACTGGATTATCATGGCAATAAAGCAAAAAACAAAAACAACAACAAAAAACCTGACTTAATGAGCAAATATATATAGACATCATTTAAAATGCCATTTATTGTCAGTTCTGAGATGACCCGATTAATGTTGATGACTCTTTCATCCCCTCCAAGAGGACTTAAGGAAGTTTAATAAGTACTAAACACATGTTTAGATCACAAATGGCATAAGATAGTTTGAGTCTCCAAACACCTGCCCGGCTTTGACTGTATAGCCACCCTACTAAATTGCCCCAGATACAAAGTGGACATAATTTTATGCTTTATAGCATTTTAGATGTTGGGTTTGCCATCTGAATGTCTGAAAGATGCCCTGTTTCATTTCGCTTCATAAAATGGACATCTGCTCTATTTTTCAGCAACTAAAGAACAAGCCATTTATTGCCTTGTTTCAACAGACATCTTATTGATAAGGTTAGTAGCTTGTTAACATAATCTTAGCCAAAGGCTCCTGATGAGCCATTGTAGTCTATCTTCCTCTGCTGTAAAGCATCCAGTATCCTGTATCTGTCATCCGACTGTTTAAACAAATTCTTAGATGCCTCTGAGTTTCAGTGTTTAATGCAGATGCCAGAATTCTTGTTCCCATTTGAAAATTCTTTTTGACAGGACATTTTAACTTCATAATATATTAACTTTTGTCCTGCTGAACCCGGATATACCCTGCCTTTGCAAACAGTATAGATCCAACTGATCTGGATCTGCATTGTTTGCCATTAAGTATTTGAATTTAAAGCAATAATCCGGATCAAGTAATCTGATTGGCTGAAAATTAGAAGAGGGTGTGGCATCAGTTTGTTCAGCAGGACAAGGGTTAACCTATGGATAATGAGCTATTCTGTTCTACACTTAAAACTTCCACAGAAAAATGACTTAAGTCTTACTCCAGAAGGCCCCTTTAGGCAATACCATGTGATGTCACCGTTCCTGCTATTTTGATCATGTGTTCAGTTTCTTCTCTCTGGACAAAGAAATAAATTCAGAAATTTTCATCGGGTGAAAAGAAATTCTTATTTTCCTTTCTTTCTCCCGGATATTTCATTTTAACTGCATATTACATTAACCTATAGATAATGTGCTATTCTATTCTGTATTCAAACCTTTCACAGAAAAAGGACAAGTCTTAAGAGTCTTAATCATGAAGGTCTCTTAGGCAGTTACCTGTGTGACATCACTCCTCTTGCTATTTTGATCACATTTCAAGTTCTTTTCTGTGGAACAAAGAAAGTCAACAGGATTTTTTACTGGGTGAAAAAAATCTAATTTTGCTTTCTTTTCTCCAATGTATGTTCTTATTTCCCGTTTTCTTATGTTCCTTTATCCTTCCTTTCATGGACGACTCTGTCTTTTTTATTAAATCGATTTTCAATTTCTTGTCATTATTGATCCTTGATACGAGAGTCATACTTTTTCGCGGCTTTTCTTGTTGATCATTCTCGGCCTTCATGATCATTTTAAAGCGTCATGGGATAATCCTTCAAAAGAATTATTTTGTTCTTCTTGATCCAGGTTATCTATTTGTTCTATCTGTAATAACTGGACTAGAATACTTGGGACAAAGGAAGACTTTATTCTGCTAGAAGATCTACCATGAAGAGAAAGTTGACAAGAAGAAGTTGTGCATTCAGATTGTCTGATGACAACTCTTTTTATGATGGGATCACCACCCTGTAAGGCTTTACTGCCGGGGATAATCTTGGTGGCAACTCCATAGATGCAATAGGCAGTCTGCTAGGTGTGTCACCAGGCACCAGTCCGCTTACCAGGCACTGGTCAACCAGGCTCCATGCACCAGGCATCCAGGTACTGGTCATTGACTGGTGAATATACCAGGCACTGGGCACCAGTCACCAGTCATCCAGGCACCGGTCATTGACTGATAAATGCACCAGGCACTGGGCAACCAGGCACTGGGCACCAGTCACTGGTCATCCAGGCACCAATCATTGACTGGTAAACATACCAGTCACCGAGCACCGGTCAGCCAGGCACAGGGCACCTTGCACCTGTCATTAGACTATTTACTTCTTCAAAGATGATCAGTAACCAGCTACCGGGCACCAGTCACCAGGCACTGGGTACCAGGCAGTAAAAGGCACTGAATACCGGGTATCTGATTTTTGATATCACTGAACTTGGAGCAATCAGTTACAAATGAGCCTCCAAACTCAATGAATAAACAAAGAGTGCTATGCTTGGGAAATATTTCAGATCCTAGTATTGTTATTGAACATCTGACAAATACTTGGAAGACTATAGGTCTATTCCTCTTAAATACGTACTTGAAGAGATACTCTTTTTATGATGGGATTACCACCCCATAAGGCTTTACTGCTGGGGGTAAGCCCCATCCTTCTGACCTAAATATAATAATAAAAGAAGAGAAGATATTAATTTTATGTTTATTCATCTTTCTGTTCTTCTTCATTTTCTTTGTCTTATCTCAGAAGACGCAGAAAGACAAAGAAATCAAAACATTTTGTAAGAAAAGAAGTTGCTAATCTCCTTTTTAACTCACCTGAGCTGAAGGCTCAGGATGAGCTATTGTGATCACTCACCCTCTGTTGTCCATCTGTCCATCTGTCCATCTGTCTGTCCATTCACACCTTTGAACAACTTCTCCTCTGAAACCCCTGGGCCAAATTTCTTCAAACTTTATATGGAGCGTTGTGTTGAAGAGGGATTGAAAATTTGTAAAAATGGTCATGGTCCGTAAATCAAGATGGCCACCATGCCACGATATAGCTCCCATAGACTTATAATGGGAAAAACTTAAAAAAAAATATTTTTCTCTGAAACCATGAGGCCTACAGCATACATATTTAGTATGCAGCAATGTTTAGCGGTCCCATATATATATCCTGCCATTCAAGCCCCTGGGGCTCAAACTGGCCATGCCCTGGGGGTCATTAGATCTCATAAACTTATAATGGGAAAAAAATCTTCTTTTCTGAAACCATGAGGCCAGAGCTTATATATTTAGTATGTAGCAATGTTTAGTGGTCCCCTACTTAAATCCTGCAAATCAAGCCCCTGGGGTCCAGACCAGACACGCCCCAGGCCTGAGGGGTCATTAGCTCCCATAGACTTATAAGAGGAAAACTTAAAAAAAATCTTCTTCTCTGAAACTGCTCACAACTTACATATTTAGTATGTAGCAATGTTTAGTGGTCCCCTACATAAATCCTGCCAATCAAGCCTCTGGAGCCCAAACTGGCCACACCCCAGGGGTCATTAGCTCCCATAGACTTACAATGGGAAAAACTTAAAAAATCTTCTTCTCTGAAACCATGAGGCCCAGAGCTTATATATTTAGTATGTAGCAATGTTTTGTGGCCCCTACATATCTTCTGCCAATCAAGCCCCTGGGGTTATTAGCTCCCATAGACTTATAATGGTAAAAAACTAAAAAAAAAATTCTCTGAAACCATGAGGCCTGCAGCTTACATATTTAGTATATAGCAATATTTAGTGGTCCCCTACATAAATCCTGACTATCAAGTCCCTGAGGCCTAAACTGGGCATTCCCCGGGGGTCATTTGCTCCCATACATAGACTTATACTGGGAAAAACTTAAAAAAATCTTCTTCTCTGAAACCATGAGGCCAAGAGCTTATATATTTAGTATGTAGCAATGGTTAGTGGTCCCCTACATAAATCCTGCCAATCGAGCCCCTGGGGTCCAAATTGGCTACGCCCCAGGGGTCATATGCTTATATAGAGCTATATAGCTAAAGAACCGTCAAAAATCTTCTCTGAAACCATAAAGCAGACAGCTAATAGATTAAGTTTGAAGCGATGTTAAGTGGTCTCCTACATAAATCCTGCCAACCATGCCCCTGGGGTCCAAATTGGCCACACCCTGGGGGTCATTACCTCCAATAGACTTACAATGGGAAAAACTTAAAAATCTTCTTCCCTGAAACCATGAGGCCCTTAGCTTATATATTTAGCATGTAGCAATGTGTAGTGGTCCACAACATAAATCCTGCCAATGAAGTCCCTGGGGTCCAAACTGGCCATGCGCCCGGGGGTCATTAGCTCCCATAGACGTATAATGCAAAAAACTTAAAAAATCTTCTTTTCTGAAACCTAAAGGCCCACAGCTTATATATTTAGTGTATAGCAATGTTTAGTGTTCCCTACATAAATCCTGCTAATCAAGCCCCTAGACTCCAGACTGGCCACACCCCAGGGTGTCATATGTTTATATAGAGCTATATAGCTAAGAACATTCAAAAATCTTCTTTGAAACCATGAGGCCCAGAGCTAACAGATTAAGTATGTAGTTATGTTTGGTGGTGTCCTACATAAATCCAGCCAACCATGCCCCTGGGGTCCAAATTGGCTGTGCCCTGGGGGTCATTAGCTCCCATAGACTTAAACTGGGAAAACCCTAAAAAGTCTTCTTCCCTGAAGCTATGAGACCCACAGCTTATATATTTAGTATGTAGCAATGTGTAGTGGTCCCCTACTTAAATCCTACCAATCAAGCCCCTGGGGTCCAAACTGGCCACACCCCAGAGGGCATATGTTTATATAGAGCCCTGTAGCTAATCTTCCTCTCTGAAACCATGAGGCCCAGAGCTAACAGATTTAGTATGTAGCAATGTTTGGTGGTCTTCTACATTAATTCTTTCAACCATATCCCAGGGGTCCAAATTGGCCATTTACCAGAGGGTAATTAGCACCTATGGACTTATAGTTGGAAAAAAAAATTAAAAGAATCTTTTTCTCTGAAACTATGAGGCCCACATCTTAAATATTTAGTATGTAGCAATGTTTACATACATAAATCCTGCCAATGAAGCCTACATAAATCCTGCCAATGAAGCCCCTGGGGTCTAAATTGGCCATGCCCTGGGGGTCATTAGCTCCCATAGACTTATAATGGGAAAACCTTAAAAAATCTTCTTCTCTGAAACCATGAGTCCCACAGCTCATGTACTCAACAAAATAATTTAAGGCCCACAAAGTGCAAATTTCCATATATACAAACTTTGGCCTGG
Organism: Anodontia alba; assembly: GCA_964016985.1. Taxonomy (NCBI): domain Eukaryota; kingdom Metazoa; phylum Mollusca; class Bivalvia; order Lucinida; family Lucinidae; genus Anodontia; species Anodontia alba. The sequence continues at coordinate 61,665,626 of OZ024830.1, read as the reverse complement.
TGTATGGGCAAAACCACAGAAGGTATCAAAATATTGTTGAATGATTCTTTAAAAGGAAGCCCTAAAGGAGTGTTTCCAACAAAAAAAAAAATTAAATCAAAATTTTTATTTTAAAATTCGCAAAAAAACACTACTTTTTACCCAAAAATTAAAAATTGACATTTTCGCGTCAAAAGTGATGTCTGGGCTCCCAACTGTGAAAAAATCATAGAGAAAGCCTTATTTGTTATCAAGAAACACACATTTTGCTAGAGGTACCCTGTATGGATTAATTGTAATCTATGGGGAACTTACGAGGCACTTTTAGACTCTCAGAGGGTTGGCCTCTTTTTCTGACCATATCTGTGTGCCTTTTACTTGAAGGAAGATTGAGTTTGCATGATTTTGTGTGTGACAGAGTATTGTTTTCATTAAACAAAGATTTTTTCCGGTATTATGAAAAAACTTCATTTGGGGTAAAAATCGTTATTTTGGAAATTCCCGTTTTTCTTAGACTCCTTTGGTCTGGCGTTGTTGGTGCCATTGGCACTTTTGTAACTGAACAAGATGCGAACATGTTGAGCTGATTGAAATAGGGCTGAGACTTCCAGTTTTGCCCATGAAATAATTTTAAAACTTGAGGGTCGCATTTTAGTGATAATCAAAGGGAAAATAAAACTGGTGGCCCTTAAATTATTTTGTTGAGTATATATTTAGTAAGTTGCATTGTGTAGTGGTCCCCTACATAAACCCTGCCAACCATGCCCCTGGGGTCTAAATTGGCCATGCCCTGGGAGTCATTTACTCCCACAGACTTGTAATGGGGAAAAAACTTAAAAGATCTTTTTCTCTGAAACCATCAGGCCCACAGCTTATGTATTTAGTATGTAGCAATGTTTAGTGGTCCCCTACATAAATCCTGCCAATTAAGCCCCTGGGGTTTAAACTGGTTTTTCTTACGGCCCTTTAAAATTTCAGCATTTTACAAAAAATTAAGGCTCATGAAGTTAGGGCACTGTCTTCTTACTGGTTTTTATTTGATAAGGTTCCTCCCAATGACGTTCTTAAAGCAGCAGTCTGGAATCAATCTTCTATCTTTGCAAAATTTTACTTGAGGGATATGTCTCAGCAAGTTAACAATTTGCATCAATTAGGGCCCATTCATTGTTGCCCAAAAAGTGGTGGGGGCCCAGGAAATTCAGGCCTCTGATGCTCAAGAAAACTGTCAGCCACCAGAGTATACATACATACATACATACATACATGCATACACAATAAGGTAATTATTACCTTAGAATTATGTCCTTAGGGAATCCAGGTCATTCTTAAGAATATATCACTGAATGTATCTGATCCATAGTTTTCTGAGTCTTAAACCAGAAGTTAGGGGAATCTAATCTCTAGTGTTGGAATTTTGGGGAGCACCTTCCTCCTTATCTACAAGTTCTAGCACATTATCCATAGGTTGATGTATTATGAGGTTAAAATGAAGTTTTTAAAAGTAAAATATAATTTAACAATATTTAACCTATGGATAACAGATTGCTCTCCTCTCTCCCCACTTTGCTTCAGTTATATTGTCTCATCCTACAAAGAAACAGAAGACATGATCAGAATAGCGGGAAAGATGACGTCACACAGTATTGCCATAAAGGGACCTTCTGGATTAAGGCTTAAGCCGTTTTTCTGTGAAAGGTTTAAGTATAGAAGAGAATAGCACATTATCCATAGGTTAGGTATTATGTGTTAAAATAAGTTTTACTTTTAGAAACTTCATATTTGCATAACTTCTATCTTCTTGAAATTTTATTATAAGCTATGAATTTTGAAGTCATTTGCTTCATCTGTATGTTACATTGTTTAGGCTGACTAGATTTGGTGTATGGGAATGTTGCATAATATAAGGTATATAGTGATGGCCACATAACTTTCTTGGAGATTGGTCATGAAATCATTTCTAGAGTCGTACCACCTTCCGCTGATTCAAGAAGGGCAGTTGTCAGTTACTGGCTTAAGTCTGTGCACAAGTTCTGGTTAGAGGATTAAGCCTGTCACAGGACAAGTTTGAGTAGGTTAACTGAATGACTGGTATGTATGATCGTAACAGTGTTGACTGGACCGTAAAACTCCCAGCTTAAAATATTGTTTTTTTGGTAATGTAGGTCAGGAATCCACTGACCTACAAAGGATATGCTAGCCGGCCTCAGTGGCTCAGTCTGATGTTTGTTCAGCTGGTGATTAGGAGGTAGCCAGTTCAACCATCCACCTGGTCCAGCGACATTCTTTAGTGGAGACTGATCATGAAATATTTTCTACAGTCATTCTCTCTCTTTGACTGATTCAAGAAGAGCATTTGTCAGTTTCTGGCAAAACAATGCACACAAATACTGGTTAACCGCTTTGAGGACTAAACCTGCCCAGGAAAAGTATGGTTAGGTAAACAGATAGCACTAGACATGACCCTAATGGGTTGACTGGGCTGTAAAACTGCGACACAAACAAACAAAGGATATGCTACACAGCATCTTTATCCCTAGTTCTGCTGAACCAGAATATACCCTGCCTTTGCAAACAGTGTAAATCCAGATTGGGTTGTGCGAGGTTGTTGTGTATTTTACGTCACTGGGGGGTGGGGGGGGGTGGGGGGTGGCGCGGGGACCAACTGATATTGGCTTACAGTTGGGCAAGGCCTGTTATCATTGTAGCAGGTATGGGTTGTGTGGGGGGGGGGGAATGTTTTTATTTCATCTGTTTCTTCACTTTCATTTCTGTCCCTTTCATCTCCACTATTATCTCTTCTGTCTCTTTTCTCCCTTTCTCTGGGAGACAACACGTAATGACCCACAAAGGTTGACATGTCATTAAAGCCCAACACAATCAATCAATCAATCAATCAGTCATATTCTGAAGAAGCCAACTGATCTGGATCTGCGCTATTTGTCATTCAGTATTTGACTTTGTATCAACAATCTGGATCAAGTAAACTGATTGGCTGAAAATAAGAAGTGGACCTGGCATCAATTCATTCAGCATGACATGGGTTAAGAAATTTGATTAGTGTACGTACAGTACAAAACATATGCCTCAGCCATATAGTGATATATAGTGATCTCTGACTAAACTAAACCTGTCTGGTGGGCACGTCTTCTGTACTGAATGGACTAGGTTGACCAAATTTTGTGTACTATAGGTAGATCATTATGACCTCTGACCGGGGGGACATATTGATTTTGGGACGGATCCTGTTGGCATGGGTGTCGGCGTAGAACTTCTTGTCCGCTCTGAAACTTGAATACACTTTGGAATATTTTGATTATACTTGGTAGAAATGCAGATCAGGACAAGACAAGATTGACAACTCTGGCCTCCTTTTGGAGTTATCACCCTTTGTTCTATTTGAAAAAGATTTTGTGTCCGCTCTGTAACTCATATACACTTTGGAATAATTTGATGTACTTAGCAGAAATGTAGAACAGGACCAGATTATGTGTTGTGTAAAAGAATGACAACTCTGCCTTTCTTACTTTTGGCATTATCTCCCTTTGTTATATTTGACAGTAATAGTCCATTGATTTCGTGTCTGCTCTGTAAGCCAATGACCCTTTGGAATATTTTTATGATACTTGATTGAAATGTGGAACAGGACCAGATGACGTGTCACGTACAAGAATGACAACTCTACATTTCTTACTTTTGGCGTTATCTCCCTTTGTTATGTTTGACAGTGATTATCCATTGATTTCATGTCTGCTCTGTAAGTCAAAGACCCTTTGGAATATTTTTATAATACTTGGTAGAAATGTAGTACAGGACTAGACAACATGTTGCGTACAAGAATAACAACTCTGCTTTTCTTACTTTTAGTGTTATCTCCTTTTGTTATATTTGACATTGGTTATCCATTGATATAGTGTCCCTTCTGTAAGTCAAAGACCCTTTGGAATAGTTTATGATACTTGGTAGAAATGTAGAACAGGACCAGACAACATGTCATGTACAAGAATGACAACTCTGACTTTCTTACTTTTGGAGTTATCTCCCTTTGTTTTGTTCGAAATAGATTTCTCATTTGCTCTGTAACAGGAATACCCTTTGGAGTATTTGGATGGTCCTTGGCAGGAATGCTGGCCTCGGTGGCTCAGTTGGATGCGCCGTCCAGCTGGAGACCAGGAGGTAGCGGGTTCAACCCCCACCGAGGTCGGCAACATTCATTCGTGGAGATTGATCAGGACCAGACAATGTGTCATGTACAAGAATGACAACTCTGCCTTCCTTACTTTTGCTGTTACCTCCTTTTGTTATATTTGACACTGCATTGATTTAGTGTCCGCTATGTAAGTCGAACACTCCTTGGAATATTTTGATGATACTTGGTAGTAATGAAGAACAGGACCAGACAACATATCATATTCAAGAATGACTACTTCGGCTTTTCTACTTTTGGAGTTATCTCCCCTTCTTGTGTTTGAATTTCATTTCTTGTCTCTGCTCTGTAAAACGATTACCCTACAGAATATTTTGATGATGCTTGGTACAAATGTAGAACAGGACGAGATGATGTGTTGCGTACAAGAATGACAACTCTGGTGGGATTTGGGGGACATATGTTGTTTTTTTTTCTAAAAAACCTTGTCTAGTTAAATGGTACATCTACTCTGCTTTCAACATCTTTCAACAATTTTGTTTTTGTATAGCAAGTTACATAGGAGTTAATTTGCAGACTTTTGTCGTGATTCAATGACAAACTTTTTGTCCTAACTTACCTAGGTTTTATAAGTTTACCTTTTAATATTCACTGATTTTAAAAAAAAAACTCAGAATATTTTTCCCTTAGTGAAAATGCCTTTAAATTATGGAAATATCAATAGGGTAGGTAGATTGGAGGTAGGTTTTCAACAAGTTCCACTAGTTCAGAATCTCTGTTTTCACAATATTTTTGTGAAACTATAATAGTAACAAGAGTTGTCAGAAGACAAAGCAGCTCACCTGAAAGGGCTGATCGGATAAGAAAGCAATCTTTGAATATTAAAGATTAAATGCAGAACTTAAACGTAGCTGTAAATGACAGAGTATGACCTGACTTTGATGTTGGAAGAATGTCAAACTGAGGGATGGGGCATATGCCATTGAAATATCTTCCCCTAGGTTGGTGTGGACTAAATATGAATGCTAAATCTTACATGCTGAATCACTTAGGTTGGTGTGGACAAAATATGAAAGCTATATCTTGCATACTTCAGCTGTCATATACACTTTTCAAAGCTTAAACATAGCTGTAAATGACAAAGTATGACCTAGGCAGATGGTCAAACTGAGAAAGGGGTGTGTACTATTGAAAGGTCTTACCCTAAGGTAGGTGTGGGCTAATTATATTAAAGAGGCCTCTTGAATACTTCAGCAGTTACCAACACTTTTCAAAACTTAAACGCAGAAGTCAAACATGGGTTTAAATGACAAGGTATGACCTGACCTTGATCTAGGCAGAAGGTCAAACAGGAAAGGGTGTGTGCTATTGAAAGGTCTTACCCTAACGTTGGTGTGAGCCAAATTTTAAAGTGGTATCTTGAAAAGTTCAACAGTTATAAACACTTTTCTAAACTTAAACACAGAACTCAAACATGGGTTCAAATGACAAAGTATGATCTGACCTTGACCTAGGCAGAATGTCAAACTGAGGAAGTGGTGTGTGCTATTGAAATGTCTAACCCTAAATCTAGTGTGGGCCAAATATTAAAGCGCTATCTTGAATACTTCAGCAGTTATGTCCACTTTTCAAAACTTAAACGCAAAACTTAAACATGGATGTAAATGACAAAGTAAGAACTGATCTTGACCTACATAAAGGGGATGGGGGGTGTATGCTATTGAAAGGTCTTACCCTAAGGTAGGTGTAGGCCAAATATGAAAGCAATACCTTAAACAGTTTAAAAACTATGCACACCTTTGAAAACTTTAACATTGTGCTAACCTGTACGCCGATGCAGACACCATCAGATGCCGACACCAATGACTGGGTGACAACATAAGCTCTCCAGGGACATAGTCCCGGTAAGCTAAAAATCAGTGAAGAAAAGCACAGAAAAAAATTACTGATATAAAAATTCCCAAAAATTTCACTATACAAATTACTAAGGTTGGGCCAGCTTTTGGTCGTAAATTTCATTTTAGGATAAATACGGGAGAAGAACGCACAGAAACAAGAAGACAAATCGCTTATAATAAGATATGGTCAGTCAGAACAAACTTTTTTTCATTTTGAATAAAGTACCAAGCAAAAAGCATCTTCTAAATGATGTTGAAAGGACTGTAGTAAGGATTGTTTGTATGTACATAAAGTGGGTCACTGATCTGCATTAAAAAATGTGGGGCCATAGGAATTAGAGCCTACCATATCTTGGGCACATCAAATAAAAGGCTGGGCTCAAATCTCTGTCTTTAACCATCTCCCAAATGGTACCCATTCACTGCTGGGTGAACCATGAGAGTTTTCAGTCTGTAGTCTATGCCAGGCTTGGAGGTACAGCCTTCCGCACCACAGTCTAATGCTTTGACCTCTGAGCTACAGCACCTTTCCTGCATTACAGAAAACAACTTGTATGGGTATATCTACTGTATACTGCATGCCTAAATCTTACCAAATATGAATAAATGCTTCATCCAGTATGGGACTAAGAGTTGCTGTGCAATACTTTGTTTAGTTCTGTTTGTTTCAGTGCTGGAGTTGGTGACATTTGTGCTTGGAAATGGACAGATGTTCTCGGGAAGGTAGGTGGGCGAGCTTAGAATTTTCATGTTAAAATTTTATATTGAAGTTTTTAAAACAACCGATGATGGATTTCATATTTATCAGTGTTATCATGATTCCTTCCCATGCTCTTGAAGGTCACCAACTGAGAACTGAGAATTTTTATTATCTCAAACTTCTTTTAGCTCACCTGAGCCAAAGGCTCAAGGTGAGCCATTGTGATCACCCACCGTCTGTCGGCGGCGGCGGCGGCGGCGTCCGTCTGTTCGTCCTAAATCTTTAAACAGCATCTCCTCCTAGACCACTGATTGGATTTTGACCAAACTTCACAGGAATGATCCTTGGTTGGTCCTCTTTCAAAGTTGTTCAGATGGTTTTGGTTCCATTGCATATCTGGGTCACAGGAGCTAAAAATAGATTTTTTAACTAAAAACTCTTCTTGTCAGAAACGACTGGACCGAATTCAATGTAATTTTGCAGAAATGTTCCTTTGGTAATCCTCTACCAAGATTGTTCAAGCCATTTGGATTTGTCAAAAAACACGGCCGCCAGGGGGGGGGGGGGGTGGGGTGGGGGGGGAAGCCTATTTTCCCTATATATCTATATAGAAAACTTTAAAAATCTTCTTGTCAGAAACCACCAGACCAATTTCAATATAATTTTGCAGAAATGTTACTTTGGTGATCTTCTACCAAGATTGTTCAAACCATTTGGATTCGTCAAAAAACACATCTGTATAGAAAACTTTAAAAATCTTCTTGTCAGAAACCACCGGACCGATTTCAATATAATTTTGCAGATATGTTCCTTTAGTGATCCTCTACCAAGATTATTCAGGCCATTTGGATTCGTAAAAAACATGGCCGCCAGGGGATGGGGCTTATTTTCCCTATATATCTATATAGAAAACTTTTAAAATCTTCTTGTCAGAAACCACTGGACCGATTTCAATATAATTTTGCAGAAATGTTCCTTTGGTGATCCTTTACCAAGATTGTTCAAGCCATTTGGATTTGTCAAAAAACATGGCCGCCAGGGGGCAGGGCTTATTTACCCTATATATCTATATAGAAAACTTTAAAAATCTTCTTGTCAGAGCCACAGGACCAATTTCAATATAATTTTGCAGAAATGTTCCTTTGGTGATCGTCTACCAAGATTGTTCAAGCCATTTGGATTCGTCAAAAAATATGGCCGCCAGGGGGCGGGGCTTATTTTCATTTTCCCTGTATGTCTGTATAGAAAACTTTAAAAATCTTCTTGTCAGAAACCACTGGACTGATTTCAATATAACATGGCAGGAATGTTTCTTTTGTAACCTTCTACCAAGATTGTTTAACGCATCATGATTTGTTTAAAAAAATATTGCCGCCAGGGAGCGGGGCTTATTTTCCGTATATATTTATATAGAAAACTTTAAAAATCTTCATGTCAGAAACCACTGGACCGATTATATATAACTTGGCAAAATGTTTCCTTGGTGATCCTCTACCAAGATTGTTCAAGCCGTCATGATTTGTCAAAAAACATGGCGGCTAGGGGGTGAGGCTTATTTTCCCTATATATTTATATAGAAAATTTTAATGATCTTCTGGTCAGAAACCACTGGACCAATTTCAGTATAACATTGCAGGAATGTTTCTTTTGTAACCCTCTACCAAGATTGTTCATGTAGTCATGATTCATCAAAAACTTTGGCCGCCAGGGGGCGGGGCTTATTTTTCCCTATATTTCTATATAGTAAGTTTGCAAAGCTGTTTGCTCAGGTGAGCGATATAGGACCACCATGGTCCTCTTGTTCAATATTTCCCGAGGCTTGCTACAAACTCAAGTAGGAATGCAAAGAAGTTATACCATAAAGCTCATTTGTAAATTTTTTATACACTCCGGTTTATAGAATAACAACAAAGAAACAATTTAGACAAATTTTTTATCAGAATGAAAAAGACATTTGACACCATAGAGACCCACTTAGCCAAAAGCTATTACCCACAGGCAATCTGGTTGTTACCCAGGTAGCTTCTCTGCTAAAACAAATTTTTTGGGGGCCTCAGTGATTGCTCAGAGAAACTCTGTGGAGTAGAACATGTGCCTGTAGCCCAAACCGTATGTATTAGCTGAGAGGACCCTAGGTAATACAGAATGTGTGGGCCCCAAGATACTACTTTCAGACCTCATAGATCAAACTGGGCAGTGAAAGCATTTATATAACATACTTGTCACAGAGGAGGAAAATGGCCCGACCAGGACTTGAACCCAGGACCTCTCGCACACCACGCGAGCACTCTAGCCAACTGTGCTATCGAGCCACACGATTGACCTGTGACATACTGATCTGGTTCATCTGTAGCTTACAACAGAATTTACGTCATAATGCAGTATCATAATTCAGTATAACAGCATTATTCATAAAATTAGTTTTCTTTTGTATCCACAAAAACGTGGGTACTCATTAGAAGTGCCTCACTGAGGTGCTTCTATGAGCACCCACAGCATATGTTTTCATGGGGAAATTAAAAAAATGGTCAAGACTTAATGGATGAAAAAAGTGCCTTATGTGGAGCTATTCTATATTCCTTGACCTGTTTATAGACAAATCAGGATTATTACAGGTAGGGTATCCTGAGAACAGCAGTTCTGTTACTACAGCTGTTTCCCAAGGATGAAGAAATTGTGACTTTTTACTCTTATTTCAGGCTGCCAAGGTTGTGTGGACATTGAAGATTCCAAAACTGTAGGTGCTTTAGAACCATTTATTCCTTTTTAGCTCACCTGAACCAAAGGCTCAAGGTGAGCTTTTGTGACCGGTCTTCCTCCGTCATCCCTCATGTGTCATCCGTCTTCCGTCTGTCAAATATTAACTTCAGAGATATCTCCTCCTAAACCGGTGAACGAATTTTGAAATAATTTTACGGGAATGTTCCTTGGGTGACTCTCTACCAAAATTGCCTAAATGGTTCTGCTCCGCTGCACAAAATGGCCACCAGAGCTAAAAATAGAAAAACCTTAAAATGACATCTCCTAAACCGGTGAATGGATTTTGAAATGATTTTACTGGAATGTTCCTTGGGTGACCCTCTACCAAAATTTCCTAAATGGTTCCACTCCGCTTAACAAAATGGCCGCCAGAGCTAAAAATAGAAAAATCTTTAAACGATATCTCCTCCCAGGCCAGTGGCCCGATTTCAAATTAATTTCACAGAAATGTTCCTCTCATGCCTCTTTATTGAAATTGGCTAAATGGTTCCATTCTGCTAAACAAATTGGCCACCAGAGCTAAAAATAGAAAAACCTTTAAACGACATCTCCTCCCAGGCCAATGGCCCAATTTCAAAATAATTTCACAGAAATGTTCCTCACATGCCCCTTTACCACAATTGCTAAAATGGTTCAGCTCCGCAAAACAAAATGGCCGCCAGAGCTAAAAATAGAAAAACCCATTTAAACGACATCTTCTTCTAGGCAAAGGGCCCGATTTGAAAATAATTTTACTGAAATGTTCCTCTAATGCCCCTTTACCAAAATTGCTAAAATGGTTTGGCTCCGCTGAACAAAATGGCTGCCAGAGCTAAAAATAGAAAAACCCATTTAAACGACATCTTCTTCTAGGCAAAGGGCCCGATTTGAAAATAATTTTACTGAAATGTTCCTCTAATGTCCCTTTACCAAAATTGCTAAAATGGTTTGGCTCCGCTGAACAAAATGGCCGCCAGAGCTAAAAATAGAAAAACCCATTTAAACGACATCTTCTTCTAGGCAAAGGGCCCGATTTGAAAATAATTTTACTGAAATGTTCCTCTAATGCCCCTTTACCAAAATTGCTAAAATGGTTTGGCTCCGCTGAACAAAATGGCCACCAAAGCTGGCGTAGACTGTCGTACATCTGTCGACAATTTACTTAAGAGACATCTTCTCCTGAACCAGTTAATGGATTTACAGGAATGTTCCTTGAGTGACCCTCTTCCAAAATTTCTAAAATGGTTCTGCTCCGCTAAACAAAATGGCCACCAGAGCCTAAAATAGAAAAACCTTTAAACAACATTTCCCATGCCAGTGGCCCGATATCAAAATAATTCCACAGAAATTTTCCTCTAATGCCCCTTTACCAAAATTGCTAAAATGGTTCCACTCTGCTAAACAAAATGGCCGTCAGAGCTGAAAATAGAAAAACCTTTAAATGACATCTCCTCTTAGGCCTATTTCAAAATAATTTCTCAGAAATGTTCTTCATATGCCCCTTTACCAAAATTGCTAAAATGATTCGGCTGAACAAAATGGCCACCAGAGCTAAAAAAAGAAAAAGGGCGTAGACTGTCATGTGTCTATCTAAAAATAATTTTACAGGAATGTTCCCTTAGTGACCCTCTACCAAAATTGCTAAAATGGTTCTGGTCGGCTGAAGCTAAAAAGAAAAAAAAAACTTTTAAAGGACATCTCCTCCCAGTCAAATGGCCTGATTTCAAAATAATTTCACAGACGTGCCCCTTTACCAAATTGCTAAAATGGTTCTGCTCTGCTGAACAGCTACTAATAGAAAAACCTTTAAACAACATCTCGTAGGCCTATGACCAGATTTCAAAATAATTTCACAGAAACGTTTCTCTTATGTCCCTTGACCAAAATTGCTAAAATGGTTACCTTTGGCTTAACAAAATGGCCACCAGAGCTAAAAATAGAAAAAGGGCATAGACTGTCATGCGTCTGTCAACAATTTACTTAAAAGACATCTCCTCCTAAACCGGTGAATGGATTTTGGAATAATTTTACAGGAATGTTTCTTGAGTGACCCTCTACCAAAATTGCTAAAATTGAGCTGTTCCGCTGAACAAAATGGCATCCGCAGCAAAAAAAAGAAAATTTTTAAACAACATCTCCTAGGCCAAGGGCCCGATTTCAAAATAATTTCACAGAAATGTTCGTCTAATACCCCTTTACCAAAATTGCTAAAATGGTTCTGCTCTGCTGAACAAAATGGCCACCAGAGCTAAAAATAGAAAAACCTTTAAACAACATCTCCTCCTAGGCCTATGGCCTGATTTCAAAATAATTTTGCAGAAATGTTCCTCTGATTAAGTCATATTCTCCTTGAGTGCTGCGATATAGGGCCATCATGGCCCTCTTGTTGCATTATTTAGTTAAACCATACATAGAAAGTTGGTGAAGAAAATGAGCAAAAACTGCTGCTTAACGGAGATGGCCTTAAATTTAACCGCTCTCTGGGCTAATTCTGCAGACAACAAACTGGTGATATTTTTCTTACTTTTATCAGAAAACAGGATTTGACATTTCATACAGTTTGCATGAAATTTCAAATCCTGTTTTCTGGGAAAAAAATTTACATATTTAGTATGTAGCAATGTTTAGTGGTCCCCTACATAAATCCTGCCAGTCAAGCCCCTGGGGCCCAAACTGGCCATGCCCTGGGAATATTTAAAGATGTCTGTTGAAAATTTTACCCAGAGTGCAAAGGGTAATGCAGGTGAAAAAACATTGGACTCTTTCATTCACTGTTGAAATGTAATTTCTGTAATGTTGGAATGTTTGAAATTATCAGAACTACCAGTTTCCTGCTAATTCCTGTCCTGAGCCAGGCTCCGTAGTGCAATTGGTAGCACATCTAACTGTGGATCCAGGGGTTGCAAGTTCGATTCCACCTCTACCATGTATCTTTTGTGGAGATTGATCATGAAATCATTTCTACAGTCATTCTCTTCCCCCTTCCATTGATTCAAGAAGGGCAGTTGTCAGGTACTTGTGAAAGTAGGTGCACAAGTACAGGTTAACCACTTAAATGACAAAGTCTGCCCAGGACAAAGTGTGAGTAGGTTAACTGACCAGCTCAATATGACCTTAACAGTGTTGAATGAGCTGTAAAACACTGACTCCAACAAACAAAATTCCTGTCCTGACCCCGGGTTCTTTCTCTTCAACTCTTACATATTAAATGATACATATAGTTTACTTTATGCTATGTTTTACATTATTCCCCTTAATTTCTGTGATAATTTTTAGCTCGCCGGGACTATGTGCCTGGAGAGCTTATGTTGTCACCCAGTCGTTGGCGTTGGCATGGACGTTGGCGTTGGCTCCCGCATCCGTGTTAGCACAATGTGTCCATGTCTGCATCCATGTTAGCACATTGTTTAAGTTTTCAAAGGTGTGCATAGTTTTTTAACTGTTTAAGGTACTGCTTTTATATTTGGCCTACACCTTCCTTAGGGTAAGACCTTTCAATAACATACACACTTGTCTCCAAGTTAGACCCTTTATATAGGTCAAGGTCAGTTCTTACTTTGTCATTTACACCTATGTTTAAGTTTTGTGTTTAAGTTTTGAAAAGTGTACATAACTGCTGAAGTATTCAAGATAGAGCTTTAATATTTGGCCCATGCCAGCCTAAGGGTTAGACCTTTCAATAGCACACACCTTTTCATCAGTTTGACCTTCTGCCTAGGTCAAGGTCAGGTCATACTTTGTGATTTGAACCCATGCTCGAGTTCTGCGTAAGTTTTGAAAATTGTTTGTAACTGCTGAAGTATTCAAGATACCCCTTTAATATTTGGCCCACACTGTCGTCAGGGTAAGACCTTTCAATAGCACACACCCTTTCCTCAGTTTGGTCAAGGTCAGGTCATGCTTTGTCATTTAAACCCATGTTTGAGTTCTGCGTTTAAATTTTGAAAAGTGTTCATAACTGCTGAATTATTCAAGATGCTGCGTCAGTATTTAGCCCACACCTATTTAAGGGTAAGACCTTTTAAGACCTTTCTCAGTTTGACCTTCTACCTAGGTCAAGGTCAAGTCATACTTTGTCATTTACAGCTGTGTGTAAGTTTTGAAAAGTATACATGACTGCTGAAGTATGTAAGATAGCGCTTTCAATTTTATCGCACCTGCTTGTAGCAGGATGCGATATCGGCGTCCAATTTTCCGTCCGTCCGTTCATCCGTCCGTCTGTCAACATTTATGTCGAAGTTTGACATTTATGTCAAAGTTAGTATTCTAATCAACTACAAGACTAAACAACCATCAAACCTTGCGTGAAACATCTCCCTGACCACCTGACTTTGTGACATAGGTGTCCACTTTTCCGCTCGTCTGTCCATTCGTCCGTCCGTCTGTCAACATTTATGTCGAAGTTCGACATTTATGTCAGTTCGTATTCCAATCAACTACAAGACTAAACAACCATCAAACCTTGCATGAAACATCTCCCTCACGACCAGACTTTGTGACATAGGTGCCCGCTTTTCCATTTGTCTGTCTGTTCGTCTGTCTGTCTGTCCGTCTATTAACAGTTCTGTTATGTCGAAGTTCGACATTTATGTCAAAGTTAGTATTCTAATCAACTACAAGACTAAACAACCATCAAACCTTGTATGAAACATCTCCCTGACCTTCTGACTTTGTGACATAGGTGCCCGCTTTTCCATTCGTCTGTCCATTCGTCCGTCTGTCTGTTAACAGTTCTGTTATGTCGAAGTTCGACATTTACATCAAAGTTAGTACTCTAATCAACTACAATTCTACAACAACCATCATACCTTACATGACACACCTCCCTGACCTCCAGACTTGACAGGTACATTGACCCAGTGACCTTGACCTATATTTTGCGCTCCATTGACATTGACATAATTTACGTTGACGTTCCAGACCTTCTCAACTATAAGGCGTACAGCTACCAAATCTTGCATAGTGCTTCTCCTAGATGTACTGACTCGGCAGGTACCTTGACCTGGTGACCTTGACCTATATTATGCGCTCCAGTGACTTTGAACATTTTGCGTTGACATACGATATCTCTTCAACTATAAGGCCTACAACCATCAAACCTTGCAAAGTGCTTCTTCTCAATGTACTGACTCGGCAGATACCTTGATCTGGTGACCTTGACCTATATTTTGGCTGCAGTGACTTTGACATAATTTACGTCAACGTTCCAGATCTCCTCAAGTGTAAGACCTCTAGCCACCAAACCTTGCATAGTGCTTCTCCAAGATGTACTGACTTGGCAGGTATCTTGACCCGGTGACCTTGACCTATATTTTGTGCTCCAGTGCCTTCTACACATTTTACGTCGACATTCAATATCTCCTCAACTATAAGGCCTACAACCATCAAACCTCGCGTAGTGCTTCTCCTCAATGTACGAACTCCACAGGTACTTTGACTAGGTGACCTTGACCTATATTTCGCGCTCCATTGACTTTTACACCTTTTACGTCGCCCTTCCATATTTCCTCAACTGTAAGGCCTTCAACCACCAAATCTTATATAGTGCTTCTTCTCGATGTACTGACTAGGCAGGTACCTTGACCTGGTGGCCTTGACCTATATTTTGACACATTTTATGTTGATGTTCGGTATCTCCTCAAATATAAGACCTACAACCACTAAACCTTGCATAGTGCTTCACCTCATTGCACTGGCTTGGCAAGTACCTTGACCTGGTGACCTTGACCTATATTTGGCACATTTTTCGTTGATGTTTGATAACTCCTCAACTATAAGGCCTACAACCACCATACCTTGCATAGTGCTTCTTGATGTACTGAATTAGCAGGTACTTTGACCCGTGACCTTGACCTATATTTCATGCTCCAGTGACTTTTACACATTTTACGTTGACGTTCCATTATCATTGGGCTGTATAATATGAAAAGTCAGTGCTGAAGATATAGCCATTAGAGGGAATGGCACTGGCCTGGAATATATGTGCCCCACTAGGCACTTTGTCCTCATTTTTTTCAACCCAGTTTTTCAACTAAGCACTGCTAAGAAAGAAATAAACTTATTTAATAACGACATTCTGATTGTGGCTCCTGTGACTTTTGCCCCAGCAGGTGCGATGACGCCTTCCGCGGAATTCTTGTCCTTAGTCATTAGCTCCTATATTCTTATAATGGAAAAAACTTAAAAAATCTCTGAAACCATGAGACCCACAGCGAACATATTTAATATATAGCAATATTTAGTGGTTCCCTACATAAATCCTACCATCAAGTCCCTGGGGCCTAAAGGATTTAGCATGTAAGATATGGCTTTCATATTTTGTCCACACCACCTAAGGGAAGATTTTTCAATGGCATTTACCCAATCCCTCAGTTTGACATTCTTCCGACATCAAAGTCCGGTCATATTCTGTCATTTACAGCTATGTTTATGTTCTGCATTTAATCTTTACTTTTTAGCTCACATGAGCTATGCTCAGTATGAGCTATTGTGATCACTTTTCGTCCGATGTCCGTCCGTGCATCCGTCCGTCCGTCCGTGAGTCTGTCCGTTAACATTTTCAAACGACTTTTCCTCTGAAGCCTTGAGCCAATTTTGCTCAAATTTCGTATGGAAAAAAAGGTAAGAGAAAAGTCCAGGGAGTGCAACTATCACAAACCACAGCTCTTCCCAGACCCCAAGAGGAAGAGGAAACCGACAAATCTAAACAAGCACAAACCGAACAAACGTACGAAAAGCACTAAGATTAGCTCTCTCTTCCCCAAGCGAGGTAATCGCAATACTAAAAGGACTGAAAAACACAAGAACAAAATGACACACGGAAAGACATACAACAAATCGCCTCATAGAATAAACCTCAAAGCAACAAAGAGTAAGACTAACACCGGGACCACCGCCTTGGAACGGTCGATAGAGCAAACCACTGGGGGGGTTTAAAGCCTCCTTAGGTTGGGGGGACGAAAAATTACTAAAATGGTCGCGGTCCATTGACCAAGATGGCCACCATGCCCATATATGGTAAAAACCTTTAAAAATCTTCTTCTCCAGAACCGAGGACGCCTTGGGGCTGAATCTTTGCATAAGTCATCGGGACGGGAGGTCTACCAAAATTGCTAAAATAAAGATTGTATATTGACATTTGACCTTTTTACGGCAAGGTCAAGTTTGCTTCCCTAGGCATTTGTATGGGAAAAACCTTTAAACATCTTGTTCTCCAAAAGTGAGGATGCCTTATGGCTGAACCTTTACATATATTATTGGAAACAAGAGGTCTACCAAAGTTGCTAAAATAATGTTCGTACATTGACATTTGACCTTTTTATGGTAAGGTCAATTTTGCTTCCTTATGCATTTGTATGGGAAAAATGTTCAGAATTTCAAACGACTTCTTCTCTGGAACCTCTGGGCCAATTTTGCTCAAATTTCACATGGATTCTCCTTAGGTTGGGGGAATAAAAGATTGCTAAAATGTTCATGGTTCGTTGACTAAGATGGCCGCCATGCCCGTATATGGTAAAAACCTTAAAAAATCTTCTTCTTCAGTACCGAGGATGCCTTGGGGCTTAATCTTTGCATAAGTCATCAGGGACGCGAGATCTACCAAAATTGCTAAAATAAAGGTTTTATATTGACATTTGACCTTTTTACTGCAATGTCAAGTTTGCTTCCCTATGCATTTGTATGGGAAAAAACATTTAAAAATCTTATTCTCCAAAACTGAGCATGCCTTATGGCTGAATCTTTGCATATGTCATTGGGAACAGGCGGTCTACCAAAGTTGCTAAAATAATTGTCATACATTGACATTTGACCTTTTTACGGCGAGGTTAAGTTTGCTTCAGTATGTATTTGTATGGGCCCTGTACATTTGTATGGAAAAAACAGCCTCTGGGCCAGTGTTGCTCAAATTTCATGCAGAGCCTCCTTGGGCTGGAGAATGAAAGATTGCTAAAATGGGCATGGTCCATTCATCAAAATGGTTGCCCTGCCCATATATGGTAAAAACCTTTAAAAATCTTCTTCTCCAGAACCAAATAAGCCCTGGGCTCTAATCTTTGCACAAATTATGGGGGACAGGAGATCTACCAAAATTGCTAAAATGATGGTTCTATGTTGAAATTTGCTTCTCTATGCATTTGTATGGGCCATATACATTTATATTGAAAGTATCAAAGTGACTTTCATATCTGCAGTGGTTATGTCACTCAGGTGAGTGAGCCATGGCCCATGGGCCTCTTGTTAAAGATTGTTAGCTCACGATGAGCTATTGTGATCACTCTCTGTCCGTCATCCGTCTGTCCGTCCATTCACAGCTTTGAACAACTTCTCCTCTGAAACCCCTTGGCCAAATTTCTTCAAACTTTATGTTGAGCCTGGTGTTAAAGGGGATTGAAAATTTGTAAAAATGGTCACAGCCCGTAAATCAAGATAGCCTCCATGCCGCGATATAGCTCCCGTAGACTTATAGTGGGAAAACTTAAAAAAATCTTCTTCTCTGAAACCATGAGACCCACGGCTTATATATTTTGTATGTAGCCAGACCTGTTACTGATTACATACAAATGTATTTGATTACAATTACAATTACTTTGTAATTTCATGATTACAGATTACAATTACAATTACATCTTTCCTGGATGTAATCAATTACAAGTACAATTACATTACTATGTAATTGATTACAATTACAATTACTTTCTTGTTGTTCCGTGTTTAAAAAACTTCTAGTTCAAATTAATAATCTGTTTTATTGTTCTTTCAAAGCTTCATGCATGGCATGCTGTATCTTCTGAAAAGATGTTATTCATATTCTTTATACCATATATTCATTTTTTTTATGATATTCCATTTACTATACATTTTCTATGACGTATGGTTATTTTTTACTCTTCCTCTTGGTACCATGAGCTGGTTCAAAGACTTATAGTGCCTGGCTTCTGTTGTACTCCCTGGGGTGCAATATAATTCTGTCAGGCTGTTCATCTTAAGCATTGATATATAAAAATGAAAATAACAGTGGAATTAAATAAAGTTTTCATCTGTTATAAATAAGTTTAATTTGCATAAGCAGCATTATTAAGCTTCATGGAACAAAGGAAAGAACAATCCCTTCTCTATCTAAAAATGTAGTGTGGTGGTTGATCGGGGGTGTGTGTGGTGGGTGGGGGACAAAAAAAAATCAATCTTGGCCCTGGGCTGTACAGTTTAAAATTTGCAGTGAATAAGTTTTGTTTGGACATAGTTTTACCTCTCAGTAGACCAGATAAGAGGAGTAAATTGCTGATAATTGAAGGATAATTTTCCTTATCTTTCAATAAAAACATATGTTGTGGGTACTCATTTGAACTGTCTCATTGAGATGGTTCAAATGAGTACCCACAACATATGTTTTCATTGAGAGATAAGAAAAATTATCCCTGAATTATCACTAATTTACTCCTCTTATTTGGTCCTCTGCCTGTATGAAAGAACCAGCTCAAAACCTGTCCATGTCCTCAGGCAATATGTCAAAACTTAACACAGGTACTTTACAGAAGGGTATAATTGGGCCAGTTTTAATAAATGCCATAAATAATTCAAGTATTTGGATACTTGATAAATAGGCCTATGCAAACAATGAAGAAAAAAGTACATCAGGGTCTACATCCTTTCAAATTCAAATGTCATTGTTCAGATGCAGAAAAATATGACAAGACCACACTCCAACTATAAATTATGACAGGTCAACTTTAGCCACTTAACAATTGTCCACATGTATATAACTTTTACAGTAGGTCATCTGACATGAGAGACATTGTTGACAGCATGCACACAATAAACATGAAATTATATAAGTCAGTAAGTTACTGTAAACACACTAAAATTTTCATTTTCCATATTACATGTGTGGAGACAGTGAAGGCTCTGGTGGGACTGCACAAATTCAAAGCTGCATCTGAAATGCCTCTTTGGCACATGCCTTTACCATTATCACATGGATTAGTCAATTCTGATCTGGATCTGCAATGTTTGCCTTAATCTGTCTGTCCGAAAGTATAATACACCGTTAAACAACCATGTTATATCCAAACAAAACCGTAGAGATATATAGATAAAAGACTATAAATGTTTGCCAATTTAACTAGTTTGATTATTTGCTAATCCATATCAGCTAATCCATGTGTGAAACTTCAATTTCCTTTGATCTCGAAGATGTATTTTTTAAATTTTCTTTTATCTCAAAGATGTATTGATTGTTTTAAACAAACCAATACAGAGTCATTAAGTCATTAAATGTATACAAATCAAAATAATTATCTCCAATGTTCTTATTTCTTGTCAAGTTGTCATACCAGAAATGAACTTTTTCTTTCAATTCTATTCCTTCTGACTTATTTTATTCAAATATCCATATTGTAATCGCATTGTAATCATCAAAGTAATCATGATTACAGGCTGTTTTGCAATGTATTTGATTACAATTACAATGACTTGTAATCATAAAAATCAACGATTACAGATTACATTTTGATTACTCAAAACTTGTAATTGATTACATGTAATCACGATTACTGATTACAATTACAACAGGTCTGTATGTAGCAATGTTTAGTGGTCCCTTACATAAATCCTGCCAATCAAGCACATAGGGTCCAAACTGGCCACACCCCAGGGGGTCGTGAACAATAGACTTATAATCTCTGAAACCATGAGATCCAGAGCTTATATATTTAGTATGTAGCAATTTTTGGTGGTCCCCAACATAAATTCTGCCAATCAAGCCCCTGGGGTCCAAACTGGCCATGCCCCGGGGACAGGGCTCGGGAAAACCGGAAAAATAGCCGGTCTGGACCGAAATTAAGAATTCTGGACCGATTTCAAACATCCCAAAACGCTAATAAATAGGTCCAACAGGTTTGTGCCTTGAACCCCATTTTTCCCGAACCAACCAATTTTCACGAATGTCCATTTTTTTAACCCTAAAAAATCACAAACGGTCAAGTCTACCCAAACTGACAACGTCCGCGCCCCTTTTAAATGCGATATTATGGTAGTTAAAAGGCTCTAAACGGTCATTTCACATGTATATTGGAGAGACAGCTGAATAATGGCAACCTACCGCAGCACAAATTAATTACGTCATTATCCAAACATTGTCAAAAAAATCAACACTTCACTGACCTTTGTGCGGTAAACAAGCGATTTACACGGATCATCAGTAATGATAGTCTGATAATTAATCCGTTTGTGTGACACGTGTGAATACACTGAGACTGCAAAACATCCAGGTGCAGTTGGCGTGTCCAAAAGATCAAAGATCGCTTTACTTAGAGTGATAAAAGAATGCACCGCTTGAACGCACCCGTTTTCTTCCTCTTCTTTTTTGTTTTGATCAACACGGTTTGTCAGTCCAAGATTTGATAAATGAATTCCCAAACCGTGTACGTCCTGATCAGATGTCACATACAACGGTGTCTGATCTGGGTATTATTGATTGCTTCTTCTTTTTTTTTTTTGTTGTTGATTGCCGTAACACGCGAGTATAATTCAAGGTAGATTTCATGGTAAAAATAAGTAATGCACCACTTGCACTAGACAAGATTGGTCAGTGCTTAAAATTTAAGCAGTCTGATCAAATCTTGAAACATTGAAAACTGCAAAGCCGTCCGTGGCGCAGGCCTTTTTTATTAGACCTAATTAGGTCCATCAAAGTTGTTTCGTTCCGTCTCCCCTGTTTCCCGCCGTCTTCGCGCTTATACAAGACGGGAATCAGTTGTTTATAAATAGTTTAGGAAAACCCAGCGGAGGTGGAAATAAAACAAAACGTTTTTTTTTTTCTTTCTTTCTTTTTACATACCTGACTGTATTTATTGATGACGCCGGCTTTAATCATGCTCGTTATACCCAGACTCCCGTCATATAACGGAGTTGAGGTGTATTATTTAAAAGGAGTTATAGGACTGCCAATTGTCATTAATTTTCGTGACAGGTGATATATACATATTTATTTTTTTGAAAATGGGCTCATTGATGACGTCATCGTCATCGGCTGGACCGATTCAGATTTCAAAATTTCCAGAGCCCTGCCGGGGGATCATTAGCTCCCATAGACTTATAATGGAAAAAAATTAAAAAATCTTCTTTTCTGAAACTTCTCTGATGCTTACAGCTTACATATTTAGTATGTAGCAATGTTTAGTGGTCCCCTACATAAATCCTGCCAATCAAGCCCCTAGGGCCCAAACTGGCCATGCCCTGGGGGTCATTAGCTCCCATAGACTTATAATGGGAAAAACTTAAAAAAATCTTCTTCTTTGAAACCATGAGGCTCACAGCTTTCATATTTGGTATGTAGCAATGTTTGGTGGTCCCCTACATAAATCCTGCCAATTAGCCAAACTGGCCATGCCCCAGGGGTCATTAGCTCCCATAGACTTATAATGGGAACAACTTTAAAGATCTTCTTTTCTGAAACCATGAGGCCCACAGTTAACATATTTAGTATGGAGCAATGTTTAATGGTCCCCTACATAAATCCTGCCAA
Source organism: Anodontia alba (assembly GCA_964016985.1). NCBI lineage: Eukaryota > Metazoa > Mollusca > Bivalvia > Lucinida > Lucinidae > Anodontia > Anodontia alba. The sequence goes on along the minus strand of OZ024830.1, from coordinate 61,643,643 downwards.
TCAGGCCCATGGAGCCCAAGCTGGCCACACCCTGGAGGATCATTAACTCCCATAGACTTATAATGGGAAAAACTTAAAGAAATCTTCTTCTCTGAAACCATGAGGCCCAGAGCTTATATATTTAGTAGGTAGCAATGTTTAATGGTCTCCTACATAAATCCTGCCAATCAAGCCCCTGGGGTCCAAACTGGCCACACCTTGGGGGTCATTAGCTCCGATAGACTTATGATTGAAAAGAAAATTTAAAAAATCTTCTTCTCTGAAACCATGAGGCCTACAGCTTACGTATATAGTGTGTAGCAATATTAAGTGGTCCCCTACATGAATCCTGCCAATCAAGCCCCTGGGGCCCAAACTGGCCACACCCCCAGGGTCATTAGCTGCCATAGACTTATAATGGGAAAAACTTAGTCTTCTTCTCTGAAACCATGAGGCCCAGAGCTTATATATTTAGTATGTAGCAATGTGCAGTGGTCCCCTACATAAATCCTACCAAACCCCTGGGGTTCAAACTGGCCATGTCCCAGGGGGTCATATGCTGCTATATAGCTAAAGAACCTTTGAAAATCTTCTCCTTTGAAACCATGAGGCAGAGAGCTAATAGATTATGTAGAGATGTTAAGTGGTCCACTATATAAATCCTGCCAACCATGCCCCTGGGGTCCAAATTGGCCACACACTGGGAGTCATTAGCTCCCATAGACTATAATGGGAAAAACTTAGAAGAACCTTCTCTGAAACCATGAGGCCCACAACTTATATATTTAGTATGTAGCAATATGTAGTAGTCCCTACATAAATCCTGCCAATCAAGCCCCTGGGGTTCAAACTGGCCACGCCACAGGGGTCATATGCTTATATAGAGCTATATAGCTAAAGAACCTTCACAAATCTTCTCTGAAACCATGAGGCCAAGAGTTAATAGATTAAGTATGCAGTGATGTTAAGTGGTATCCTACATAAATCCTGCCAACCATGCCCCTGGGGTCCATTGGCCACATCCTGGGGGTCATTAGCTCCCACAGACTTATAATGGGAAAACTTAAAAAATCTTCTTGTCTGAAACCATGAGGCCCAGAGCTTATATATTTAGTATGTAGCAATGTGTAGTGGTCCACTACAAAAATCCTGGCAATCAAACCCCTGGGGGTCCAAACTGGCCACACCCTGGGGGTCATTAGCTCCCACAGACTTATAATGGGAAAACATAAAAAATCTTCTTGTCTGAAACCATGAGGCCCAGAGCTCATATTTTTAGTATGTAGCAATGTGTAGTGGTCCACTACAAAAATCCTGGCAATCAAACCCCTGGGGGTCCAAACTGGCCATGCCCCTGGGGTCATTAGCTCCCATAGACTTATAATGGGAAAAACTTAAAAAAATCTTCTTCTCTGAAACCATGAGGCCCACAGCTTATATATTGAGTATGTAGCAATGTGTAATGGTCCCCTGCATAAATCCTGCCAATCAAGCCCCTGGCTCCAAACTGGCCACACCCCAGGGGGTCATATGTATATATAGAGCTATATAGCTAATAACCTTCAAAAATCTTCTTATCTGAAACCATGAGGCAAAGAGCTAACAGATCAAGTATGTAGCAGTGTTTAGTGGTCTCCTACATAAATCCTGTCAATCAAGCCCCTTGGGTTCAAATTGGCATGCCCCGGGGGTCATTAACTCCCATAGACTTATAATGGAAAAAAAACTTAAAAAATCTTCTTGTCTGAAACCATGAGGCCCAGGGCTTATATATTTAGTGTGTAGCAATGTTTAGTGATCCCCTACATAAATCCTGCCAAACAAGCCCCTTGGGTCGAGACTGGCCATGCCCCGGGGATCATTAGTCTTCATTCTTCTCTGAAACAATGTGGGCCACAGCTTATATGTAGCAATGTTTAGTGTTCCCCTACATAAATCCTGCCAATTAAGCCCCTGGGGGTCCAAACTGGCCACGCCCTGAGGGTCATTAGCTCCCATAGCCTTATAATGGGAAAAACTTAAAAAATCTTCTTCTCTGAAACCATGAGGCCTACAGCTTACATATTTAGTATGAAGCAGTGTTTAGTGGTGCCCTGGCATAAATCCTGCCAATCAAGTCCCTGAGACCCAAACTGGCCACGCCCATGGGTTTATTAGCTCCCATAGACTTATAATGGGAAAAAATGTTCTTCTCTGAAACCATGAGGCCCAGAGCTTATATATTTAGTATGTAGCAATGTTTAGTAGTCCCCTACATGAATCCTGCCAATCAAGCGCCTTGGGTCCAAACTGGCCACGTCCTGGGGGTCATTAGCTCCTATATTCTTATAATGGAAAAAAACTTAAAAAACCTTCTTCTCTGAAACCATGAGGCCCACAGCTCACATATTTAGTATGTAGCAATATTTAGGGGTTCCCTACATAAATCCTGCCAATCAAGCCCCTTGGGCCCAAACTGGTCATGCCCCGGGGGTCATTAGCTCCCATAGACTTACAATGGGAAAACTTAAGAAATCTTCTTCTCTGAAACCATGAGGCCTGCAGCTTATATATTTAGTATGTAGCAATGTGTAGTGGTCCCCTACATAGATCCTGCCAATCAAGCCCCTAGGGTCCAAATTTGCCTCGCCTGCCAATCAAGCCCCTAGGGTCCAAATTTGCCTCGCCTCAGGGGTTCATATGCTTCATAGAGCTATATAGCTAAAGAACCTTAAAAAATCTTTCTCTCCGAAACCATGAGGCCGATTAAGTATGAAGTGATGTTAAGTGGTCTCCTACATAAATCCTGCCAACCATGTCCCTGGGGTCCAAATTAGCCACACCCCATGGGTCATTAGCTCCCATAGACTTATAATGGGAAATACTTAAAAGAATCTTCTTCCCCGAAACCATGAGGCCCAGAGCTTATATATTTAGTATGTAGCAATGTGTAGTGGTCCACTACATAAATCCTGCCAATCAAGCCCCTGGGGTCCAAACTGGCCACCCCCTGGGGGTCATTAGCTCCCATAGACTTATAATGCGAAAAACTTAAAAAGTTTTCTTCTCTGAAACCATGAGACCCAGAGCTGATATATTGAGTATACAGTAAATGTGTAGTGGTCCCCTACATAAATCCTGCCAATCAAGCCCCTGGGCTCCAAACTGGCCAGACCCCAAGGGGTCATATGTATATATAGAACTATATAGCTAATAACCTTCAAAAATCTTCTTCTCTGAAACCATGAGGCAGAGAGCTAACAGATTAAATATGTAGCAGTGTTTCATGGTTTACATAAATCCTGCCAATGAAGCCACTTGGGTCCAAACAGGCCACGCCCTGAGGTCATTAGCTCCCATAGACTCATATTGGGAAAAACTTAAATAATCTTCTTCTCTGAAACCATGAGGCCCAGAGCTTATATATTTAGTATGTAGCAATGTTTAGTGGTCCCCTGCATAAATCCTGCCAATCAAGCCCCTGGGCTCTAAACTAGCCCACCCCAGGGGGTCATATGTTTATATAGAGCTTTATAGCTAAAGAACATGAAAAAAATCTTCTTCTTTGAAACCATGAGGCCCAAAGCTAACAGATTAAGTATGTAGCTATATCTGGTGGTCCCCTACATAAATCCTGCGAACCATGCCCCTGGGGTCCAAATTGGCCATGCCCCGGGGGTCATTAGCTCCCATAGACTTAAAATGGGAAAAACCTAAAAAGTCTTCTTCTCTGAAGCCATGAGTCCCACAGCTTATATATTTAGTATGTAGCAATGTGTAGTGGTCCCCTACTGAAATCCTGCCAATCAAGCCCCTGGGGTCTAAACTGGCCAAACCCCAAGGGTCATATATTTATATAGAACTGTGTAGCGAAAGAACCTTCAAAAATCTTATTCTCTGAATTCATGAGGCCTAGAGCTAACAGATTTAGTATGTAGCAATGTTTGGTGATCTTTACATTAATTCTTCCAACCATGCCCCAACAAATTGGCCACTTTTCAGGGGTTCAGTAGCACCCATGGACTTATAGTGGAAAAAAGATAAATTAAAAGAATCTTTATCTCTTAAACTATGAGGCCCACAGCTTAAATATTTAGTTTGTAGCAATGTTTGGTGGTCCCTTACCTAAATCCTGCCAGTGAAGCCCCTGGCGTCTAAATTACCCATGCCCCGAGGGTCATTAGCTCCCATAGACTTATAATAGGAAAACCTTAAAAAAATCTTCTTCTCTGAAACCATGAGGCCCACAGGTCATATATTTAGTATGTAGCAATGTTTAGTGGTCCCCTACATAAAGCCTGCCAACCATGCCCCCTGGGGTCCAAATTGGTCATGCCCAGGGGTCATTTACTCCCACAGACTTATAATGGGAAAAATCTTAAAAGATCTTCTTCTCTGAAACCATCAGTTTACATATTTAGCATTTAGCAATATTTAGTGGTCCCCTACATAAATTCTGCTAATCAAGCCGCTGGGGTTTAAACTGGTTTTACTTATGGCTCTATGATAATTTCAGCATTTTAATCTTGTAAGCAAGATAGCTCAAAAGCTGTTTAAACAATTGCCTTGAAACTTGACGGGCTAATAGGGAATGATTAGAAAATGACCTGATTAACTTACAGCAGTTAACTCAGGTGAGCATTGTGGCCCTTTGGCCTCTTGTTTATTTTAGTGAAACATGTTCAGTGGTGTAGTTGTAGTGGAAGACTTCTGCAAACTTCTCCCAAAAGTTCCAGCTTTCTGTGTTTCATAGTTTTTGCCCCAATCAGATGAGCATTTCTATTTCACAAGAGTCAAGAAACAGTGTCATAAAAGTCCCACATTTACCGTTTATGCAAGAATATTAGACTGAAGCTGTTGTTCATCAGTGAAGCAGTTATGAGGATTAATAAAACTGTGTAAAGGCATACATATAACATTTATACACAGACAGCTGATAGTTTATATGTTTGTTTTTACTTATAAGCTCACTTGAGCACAAGCTGCTTTTGGTTAGCTGTTGTGATCACTCTGTGTCCATCGTCTGTCGTCCCAATTTGTTTCAGATGACATCTCCTCTGTAACTACTGGGCAGATTTCAACCAAAGTTGATAGGATTGGTCCTTTTGAGGTCCTATTCACAAAATAGCTGCCAGAGCCAAAAATAGAAAAAGCTTCAAACAACATCTCCTCCATAACCTCTGGGCAGATTTCAGTCAAACTTGATAGGATTGTTTCTTGGGTGGTGTTCCACCAAACTTGCTCAAAGCGTTCTGCTCCACTCCACAAAATGGCCCCCAGAGCTAAAAATACAAAACACTTTAAAGAACATCTCCTCTGTAGCTACTGAGCATATTTCAATCAAACCTGATAATATTGTTCCTTAGGAGGTCCTCTACCAAAATTGCTCAAGTCATTCTGCTTCTCAGCACAAAATGGCAGCTAGAGCTAAAAATAGAAAAAAAAATCAAATGACCTCTTCCCTGTAACCACTGGACGGATTTCAACGAAACTTGATAGGATTGTTCCTTGGGAGGTCCTCTACCCAAATTGCTCAAACCATCCTACTCCGCTGCAAAAAATGGCCCCCAAAGTTAAAAAAGAAAAAAAACTTCAAATGACATCTTCTCCATAACCACTGGACGGATTTCAACCAAAGTTGATAGGATTGTTCCTTGGGAGGTCCTCTGCCAAAATTGATGAAATCGTTCAGCTCTTCTGTACAAAATGGCTCCCAGAACTAAAAATAGAATAAAATTCAAATGACATCTCCTCTGTGAGAACTGGGCAGATTTCAACCAAAGTTGATTGGATTGTTCCTTGGGAGATCCTCTACCAAAATGGCTCAAACTGTTCTGCTCTACTGCACAAAATGGTTGCCAGAGATAAAAATAGAAAAAAAAATTCAAATGACATCTCCGTCATAACTACTGGGCAGAGTTCAACCAAACTTGATAGAATTGTTCCTTGGGAGGTCCTCTACCAAAGTTGCTCAAATCTTAGCACTCCATTGCACAAAATGGCCACTAGGGCTAAACTATAGAAAAAAACTTCAAACAACATCTCCATAATAACTACTTGGTGGATTTCAGCAAAACTTGATAGGATTGTTCCTTGGAAGGTCCCCTACCAAAATTGCTCAAATCACTCCACTCCACTGCACAAAAGAGATGCCAGAGCAAAAAAAAAAAAAAAAAAAAAAAAAAAAAAAATAATAATAACTATTTTAAATGACATCTTTTCTGTAACCACTTGGTGGAATTCAACCAAATTGATAGGATTCTTCCTAGGGAAGTTCTCTACAAAATTTGTACAAACTGTTCCATTTCGGTGCACAAAATGGTGGCCAGTGCTATATATATATATATATATATATATACAAAAACTTCAAACATCACCTCCTCCATAACCCCATGCATTTGTTTGGGTAAAATGTTGAAAAGGTATTTTCTCAAAATGTATTAAAGACTAATGGCTGTAACTTACAATATATGATTAAAGTTGTAAGCTTTTTTAAGTTACAATCAAAGTTTTGTCCCCTCTGGGTCACTGCCCTTGCCCTTGGGCTATATACATGTATAAAATTATGCTATTTTGAAATGTCTTCTCAGAAACTGCTTGAGCAATTTTCACCAGATTTCACATGGGGCCTTCTGTTGAAAGGGTATTGACAATTTGTTTGAATGGTTCTGCTCTACTGAACAAGATGACTGCCATGCCTATATATGCCCATATATCATAAAAGCACTTAAAAATCTTCTTCTCCAGGACTAAGAAAGCTTTGAGGCTGATTCTTGGTATGTAGCATCGGGGACCCAAGGTCTACCAAGTTTGTTCAAATGATGACAGTAAGTTGACCTTTTTACGGCAAGGTCAAATTTGCGTCCCTATACATTTGTATGGGGAAAAAGTTGAAAAGTTTTTTTCTCACAATGTATTAAAGACTATTGGCTGAAATTACAACATATAATTAGAATAGTAAAACCTTTTAGTTACAATCAAAATTTTGTCCCTGGGGGTTATCTGCCCTTGCCCCTGGGCTATAGTTGTGAAATTTTGAAATGTCTTCTCTGAAACTGCTTAAGCAATTTTCACCAGATTTGACATGAGGCCTTCTGTCGAAAGGGTATTGGCAGTTTGTTCAAATGTTCTGCACCAATGAACAAGATGGCTGCCATGCCCATATAAGGTAAAATCACTAAAAAATCTTCTTCTCCAGAACCAAGAATGCTTTGAGGCTGAATCTTGGTATATAGCATCAGGTACTCGTCTACCAAATTTGTTCAAATAATGGACGTAGGTTGGCTTTTGACCTTTTTATGGCAAGGTCAAATTTGTGCCCTCATTCATTTGTATGGGGAAAATGTTGAAAAATCATTTTCTCAATATATATTAAAGACTAATGGCTGAAACTTACGATGTTTGGTTTAAGTTGTAAAACTTTTAGATACCATCAAATTTAGGGGTTATCTGCCCTGGCTCCTGGGCTATATGTATGTATAAAATCATGAAATCTTTAAACCTCTTCTTATCTGAAACCTGTTGAGCTATTTTCAACAGATTTCACATGGGGCATTCTGTCGAAAGGATGTTGACATTTTGGTCTTACAGTTCTGCGCCATTGAACAAGATGGCTGCCATGCCCATATATGGTGAAACACTTCTCCAGAACTAAGAAAGCTGTGAGGCTGAATACAGGTATACAGCGTCGGGGAGACTTAAAGTCTACTTACTTTTGTTCAAATGATGATACTAGGATGACCCTTGACCTTTTCATGGTATGGTCAAATTTGTGTCTTAGTTGCTGTGGCAGTACTGGAAGAAGTTGTATGGTATTTGCAGATATGCAGAAGCTGTTTTTATCAGGTGAGCGAATTGTGGCCCATGGGCCTCTTGTTTTCTTATATTATATATTGCCAAGAAAATTGATTTTTCTTTTTTTTTGTTTCCTCTCAGGCAAGCCTTTTCCAGTCCAGAAGTGAACTCATTGGCTCTTAACAACCAGGTGAGACACTAATCCTGCATTTATACCCTCCTTAGAGGACACAAATCATGTGTGTCTATGTTCTTGGAATCATGCATGTTTCTGCATTTAGACACACTATAATGATAGGTCATTGTCCGTCGTACGTCATGCAGTGTCAACAATTGGCTTTGATAGCCTACTCCTCCTACACCCCTGGGCCAGTTGACTTGAAACTTGGTAAGAAGCATTGGGGTGATTTGTAGAAAAAAAAAATAGATAAAATCATTCCAGTCAGAAGACCAAGTGGCCATCTTGAAAATCTGATTTTCGCTTCTTCTCTTGAACCATAAGGCCAACTGGCTTGAAACTTAGTAGTAAGCATCTGGGTGACTTGTAGATCAAAAATAGCTAAAATTGTTCTGATCGGAAATCCAAGATGGTCATTGTGGTGGCCATCTTAAAAATCTGTTTTTCGCTTCTTCTCCTGAACCAAAAGGCCAACTGACTTGAAACTTGGTAGGAAGCATCTGGGTGACTTGTAGATCAAAAATACAGCCAACCTGTCTTAAGCAAGCAGCTGTGGGATAAGGCAAAATAACATGCTTTAGACAGGTGCTTGCTTAAAAGAGGTTCTACTTAGACCTGAGAAAAAATGTTTTGTCTCAATCAAGGATACTCTCAAGAGGCTTGTAGGGCTTGTAACATTTCTGGACCATTCCAGAAACAAATAAATCTGATATTAAAGGTTTATAAATCTGATCATCAAAACAAACAAACAGCCTTTGATTTACCAGGTCATTAATATTTCGCATCTTTACTCAAATTATTAATCCCCCGCCACGAAGCAGATGGGGGATTATAGAAATGGCCTTTGTCTGTCTGTCTGTCCTGCCATCTGTCCATCCATCTGTCCTTCTGTAACACTTTTTTGTCTGCTCCATATCTCCTGAACCTTTTTCATTCCTGTTCCTCTTTCTTCCCTGTCCCTCTCTTTCATCTCCTCTACTCTCTCTTCTATCTCTTTTCTCCCTTTCTCTGGGAGACGACACAAAATGACCCTCAAGGGTTGACGTGTCGTTAAACCCCAACACAATCAATCAAAACCTTTTGAAAGGTTTTCATTAAACTTTGGTCAAATGTTCGCCTCAGTGAGTCCATGTGCAGAACCCATAAGTCAATCATGCCAACTCAAGGTCAAGGTCATGGGTTTGAGCCTTGAATTTCGTGTCCGCTCCATATCTCCTATACCCCTGGAAGGATTTTCTTTAAACTTTGGTCATATGTTTGCCTCAGTGAGAGGATGTGCCGAACTCATAACTCAACCATGCCGACACAAGGTCAAGGTCACAAATCAAGGTCACAGGTTTGAGCCTTGAATTTCGTGTCAGCTCTGTATCTCCTTTTCCCCTGGGAGGATTTTCTCAAAACTTTGGTCAAATGTTCACCTGTGGGACGATGTGCAGAACCCATAACTCAGCCATGGGAACTCAAGGACAAGGTCACAGTTCAAGGTCGCAAGCTTGAGCCCTGAATTTCGTGTCCACTCGATATCTCCTTTACCCCTAGAAGGATTTTCTTTTAATTTTGGTCAAATGTTTGCCTCAGTGAAATGATGTGCAGAACCCATAGTTCAACCATGCAGACTCACAAGGTCACAGTTCAAGGTCACGGGTTTGAGCCTTGAATTTTGTGTCCACTCTGTATCTCCTTTACCCCTGGGAGGATTTTCTCTAAACTTTGGTCAAATGTTCACCTCAGTGGGACAATGTGCAGAACCCATAACTCATCTCTGGGGACTTTAAGTCAAGTCACAGCTGAAGGTCACGAGTTTGAGCCTTGAATTTGTTGTCGGCTCAAGATCTCCTTTACCCCTGGAAGGATTTTCTTTAAACGTTGGTCAAATGTTTGCCTCAGTGAGATGATGTGCAGAACCTATAACTCATCTATGCTGACTGAAGGTCAAGGTCACAATTGAAGGTCACCAGTTTGGCCCTTGAATTTTGAGGCCACACCATTGCCATTCAGACTGCCTTGTTAGCTCACCTGAGCTATGCTCAGGTTGAGCTATTGTGATCACTCTTTGTCCGTCGTCCATCCATCCATGCGTTCGTCCGTCCGTTAACATTTTCAAACGAATTCTCTAAAGCCGCTGAGCCAATTTTGCTCAAATTTCATATGGAGCCTTCTTAGGTTGGGGGGAACGAAAGATTGCTAAAATGGCCATGGTCTGTTGACCAAGATGGCCGCCATGCCCATTTATGGTAAAAACATTTAAAACTCTTCTTCTCCAAAACCGAGGATGCCTTGGGGCTGAATCCTTGCACAATTCATCGGGTACAAGAGGTCTACCAAAGTTGCTAAAATAATTATTGACTTTTAACCTTTTTACGACAAGGTCAAATTCGCTTCCCTATGCATTTGTATAGGCACCATACATTTGTCTGGGAAAAATGTTGAAAATTTCAAACAACTTATAGTCTGAAGCCACTGAGCCAATTTTGCTCAAATTTCTTATGGAGCCTCCTTAGGTTGGGGGAATGAAAGATAGTTAAAATGGTTGCAGTCTGTTGACCAGGATAGCCGCCATGCCCATATATGGTAAAAACCTTTGAAAATCTTCTTCTCCAGAACTGAGGATGCCTTGGGGCTGAATCTTTGCACAAATCATCAGGGGTGAGAGGTCTACCAAAGTTGCTAAAATAATTGTTGTACATTGACGTTTGACCTTTTTACGGTGAGGTCAATTTTGCATTTGTATGGGCACCTTGTATGGGAAAAAGGTTGAGAAATTCAAGCGATCTCCCAAGATATCTGAAGATCTGGCCCGGGCTTAGTTGAAGAAGCAGGCCATCTGGCAGATCTACCTTCCTGCCCCATACCACGCCTAAAGATTGACGTGGCAGTGCCAAACGAAGTACACCAGGCGGATCTGCTCTTTCTGCCACACGACTGAGTTGGGAAGTGCACATTCAAATATGCCTTTACTGTGGTTGATGTAGCCTCACGCTACAAAGTGGCTGAGCCTCTGGCCACAAAAGAGGCTAAAGAGGTTGCTGAAGCTTCTTGTCTCGCATCTACAGGCGAGGCCCGTTGAAGTGGCCCAAAGCACTCTGTCCAGGTTCACATCCACAGGGACCAAGGGATCGTATAATGCTGGAACCAGACCCTCACAGAGGGGCTCTTTGGACACCAATACACTCAGGAGATGAAGCTCCCTTCAGGTCAAAGGTCGACAGAGTGGGTGGCTTGGCTGCCTGGTGTCGTTCGGGCATTGAATGGAGAAGTTATGCAGCTGACTGGTAAGCGGGCATCTGAGGCCATCAAAGCAAAAACGGTAGTGCAAAAACCCTCCTTCACTGGTCGTCCTTTTGGCCTTCGCGAGCAGAAGCTCCCTTCTGGGGACCGCATGCGCTACTTATACCAGCCAGGAGAGCTGGAAGGAGGTCGTCGATCCACTACAGACCCTGTGTGGTCCTTGAGATGTACCGGCTGGGACACTCGGTGATCAAGCCCGACAAGCCCGTGTTGTATTACTTGCAGGATGGGCACCATGTGGCTTTGTCAGGGAAGAACTTCTGGTGGTGCCCCCAGACACCCAACAACCGCCGGATGGGTTTCTCAAGCGCTGAACAGTTCCTCTATGTATGCATCCATTTATGTGTCGGCACGACAGCCTGCGGGGATTGCATCTTTGTGTCCACAAGCCAGTGTGTCCATCCCATTTTTTATGATCCAGCACTTGGATTCGAAGGGGGAGACCTTATTTAGGTGCTGCCCGTAGATGCGATGGCGCTCTGATCGCAGGACATCCATACCGTGTCGAAAGGTCTGTTTTTCGAAGAGAGCCTCTCTGTACTCCTTGTGGCGGATGTGTTTCTTCACCACTTTCTTCTTCACATCCTTGGCTTTCTTGAAGTTCTTTACACCAGCCTTGAGGATTGAGTACATCTTCGGCTGCATGCCAACATTCTCAGCAATGGGGCGCCCAGCACACTCGTCTTTCATCTTCTCCAGGGCCTTTTTGTTCCCCATGCTGTGCAGCGGGTGGTCTTTCGGGAGGTCTGAATTGTCATAGAGGTCTGCATGTTTGGCCATGTCTTGGTACACATCCTCCGTCTGAATCTCGAGGAGCAGGCTGTCAGTGTCAGTGTAGATCAACTGGCAGCGCTTACCATATTCCACCTTGAGCTGGTTATAATAGAAATTGTACATCAGATGCTTTGAGATATCGAGGATGCTTATGCCCACATACACAGGTGGGTTGAGGACCAGACGGCTCTTGTGGACCTGGATTGCTGCCAGATCATAGTCGAAGATGTTCGCTCAGGCAAAGGCTGGGCTGGCGATAAGACGTCTGAGCTTGTCTTCTTCACTTGCGCGCACCAGCTTTACGTCCACACACTTGCGTAGGTTTTCCATCCTTTTCCCAAAACACTGTTGTTCATGAGCTTGTACAGATCCTTCTCGAAGTCACTAGTAGCCCTTTTTCGGAGCTCTGTGTTCATCCGGATGTAGGGCTCCATCCAGGGGGTCTGCTTGAAATGGAGGGCATGGTGAACCTTAGTAAGGTGCATGCCCAAGGACAGGTAAAGCTGCAAGTTATGATAGTGGAGTACATAGCGGTCCTTGTTGCGGAGGTTAGGTACCAGCTTTTCAACTTCAGTTGGCGCCACCCCAACACCTAGGAGGTTGTGCTGATACTCCGGCATCCACTCTCCGGACAACCATGCACTCTGGAGCTAGAGGGTAGGCATTGTGCGCCTTGTGCAGCTCTTCTGGATATTCCAGATCCACCTCAAGGATAAAGCCCTCTGATCGTCTGCTGGATGTTCTGTAATGGTTTTGGCCATCTGCCCGCAGTCCTCTATGCACCGAAAGCCAACCTTTGGCAGGAATTGACTCATAGCCCACCCATAGAGGTTGTTGGCGTCCAGGTAGAGGATATGGTTATTCGGCTTCTCTGGGTCATAGCCCTCCACTCTGGGGTTGTTTGCTCTGGCATGGCGCTTTGACATCATGGAAATGCCCCCTTGCACCCCCTTCTCGATGAAGAGATGCTGATAATAGTTTATGAGCAGCTCTAGCTCAATGCTTGTCTTCTTGAGCAGGGTGTCCCAGGAGAGCCCAGGGCTGGTGTAGTAGTGAGCTGGATCCAGGCCGTACTGACGCAAGCAAGCCTTCCGGAAGGCCTCGAACACATCAGCCAACAGCAGGACATCGGTGCGGTTGAGTAGATCATGGTAGTCCCCAAGGGTTCTGCAGTTGAAAGCCTTCCACACCTGCTGAGTGTGGATATAGTCCTCCTCGCTAATGTCTGAGCCACTGAGCTTGCTGTAGAAGGCCTCTTTTGGAGGGAGACTGGGATCGTCGAAGCGTTCCCAGGAGTCTGTATACTCATAGGGGTAGACACCCTTTTGCAAGAGTAGTTTACGCTTCTCTTTGGCTGGCTCATACCATGCTGTGATCTTGAATATCTCGGGTTTGTTGGCTGCCACCAGTCTGTCTAGAGAAGCCAGCAAGATTTGTGCACTGTCAATGAATCGAAGCTGGCCGACCGAGAAGCTGATATACTTCTCGATGTTGTTTGGGATACAGGAGATGCCGACGTCCACCATGCTAATGGCCTGCAAGAGCAAGTGAGGATCATATCCCCGCAGGTTGTGAAAGACCACCGGGACTGAGGTGGTTTTGGGGCTCAAGCACAGCTTGAAGTTGCAGGCATTGTGGGCGGCCCCTTGGTATTGCCTGTGAAGTGGCAGTGATCGCTGACGGTCCCCAGCAAGAGGCTTCTCACAGATGTGGCAGGTGGTGGCACTGTTATAGGCCCGCCAGTCCTCTCGGGTCATCCTCATGGTGTTAGGATTTGCTAGCACAGCTTTGATTTTGCACTCCTCCTTCTGGAGTGCTTTTAAGAAATGCGCTGCGGCATTTGGTCTGTGGTTTACAACTGGTGGCTCTGTTTGCCCGTTGCAGCGCACGACCACATAGCAATAGCTGCAGGCCTCATGCTCCTGTGTTTTCTGTGCGTTGCTTTTCATAGGGTCCAGCTCGGGACCCTCAAAATCAGCATAGAGGATGAATGGGGCTGGGAGCTGCTTGTGGTGATTCTGGAAGGTGAGAGTGTTTTTCCCCTCTTCTGGCATCTCCACTCTGACAGCTGTCTGGCCGATCCCTTTGCACTCTGGCTTGTAGGCCTCCAGCAGGTCTTCTCTAGAGTAACCGTGCAGGCATCACTCGCAGTACATGCACTCCCGGTGGTCGCTCTGGTCGAAGAGTAAGCGATTGAGGCCCTTGATTTAGGTGTAGTGAAATTGGTCTGCTTTCTCGATGACCATTAGGTTAATCCAAGGGATTTGCTTCAGCTGCTTGCTGAGGTCGTGGACAATCACACCCTTATTGTCCCAGCCAAAGATGGCAAGGTTATTCTGCTTCTTTACTTTGGGGATCTGAGAGATTGGTGTGGGGGCATCGATACCGGTGAAATCCAGGACATCCCTGGTGGGATACTTTGACAGTCTGTCTACATGGTTACGAGGTTGGAACAGAGCCGACCTGAGTGCCCACCGCAGGCATTGGTCATCCTTTTCACATTGACCACCGCCTTCTTGACCGCCAGCCATGGAGGCAGGGGGAGATATGAGCCCCGCGCAGTGGTTGGTATCGGGCTATGTCCAACCACAGAGTTTGCACTCCATCGATCACCCACCCAGAACCCCTCAGTCCATTTTTCGAGCAGCTTCAGGAGGTGGGGGATGGCTGTCTAGAGCCTGTTAGATTTCGCTGGCCTGGAGAAGGGCCTGTTTGTGGTGGAACACAGGGTCAGAGAACTCTTTAGCTCCATCAGCTCTCACTTTTTTGTAGCTGGACCTTGAGGGCAAGCTGAAACTTCACGCCATCGAGGGCCAAGATCTCTTCTGTGAGTTCCTTGTGTATCAGCGGGCTCACTTCTTGCAGAAAGGCTCTTACATCAACGCCTGAGGGATGGCCTTCAGAGATATCCATCTGCCAACCTCGCAGGTAATTCCCAATTACCCAGGGCGTTCGGTAGAGGACTTGCTCGTGTCTCTTCTTCAGTGCTTGCGTGAACACTTCCAGAATCTCTTGCTGGTAGTCCTGGATTGTTCGAAGCAATTTCTGAGGAGGCAGTGGGTCAAACTCCTCCAAGATGGCCTTCCTCTTTCATTCCTCGCTCATGAAAGGTGAGCGAGAAGGCTGTGGTTTCCCAGGTAGCAGAGGAGTAGGCGTTGTTTCACTGCTCTGGGAATGGCTCATCCAGAATATTTTTTTCAGTAATAAGGATAGGAGCTAAGAAATAAAGCACTGACTCCATCAAAACAAGATGGAAACTTTCATGGGGTACTACCCAATTTGGATTATTGGGAATAACTTTTAATGTTGATCTCAGTAAGGTTATAGAGGTAAATTCTATTCTGTTTTTTTTTACTTTCTGTGGAATGGGAGGTCCAAAATAAAACAATCAGTGGTGGTGAAACAATATTGTGAAGGAGGCTTAAAAATGATAACTTTAAAAGCTTTTGCTCGAGCTTTAAAAATTACATGGTTACAAAGGATTTTTCAGAAAGAAAGCAAATGGCAATTTTTGATAAAGAAAAATGTAGATTCTGAAAAGATTGTTTTCTGAAGATATAAAGTCAGTACTAGCAATCATTAAAAATGAATTCTTGAAAGCTGTCCTAAAAGCTTTATTAAAGTTTCAGTTGCTGTTAAACATAGATTGGGATAATAGTACTATTTATCAGACACCTATATTTTATAATAAAAATCTAACAGTTGGGGGCAAAAGTTTCTTTTATAAATCATGATTTGATAAAAGCATTTGTTATATCTGAGATGTTTTTATTCAAAAGAGAACTATACATACAAACTTTCTCCAATATCATGGAGTAATTGAAAGTATAATATTTATGAGGGAAAAACAGGCAAATATTAACAATTATATGATTGGTCCCATAATACCAAAAGTAATGTATATTATCCTCAAACACAAGAAAGGCTCTCAAAATATTTACACTATTTTAAATCAAAATAAAGATTAACCAACAGGAAAATTTAAATGGGATGAAATATATACAATTGATGAAAAGTCCTTGGAATATATATTTCAAGCCCCTTTCATGATCACGAAATGCACCAAACTTAGGTGGTTCCAGACAACCATTAATCATAGAATATTAACCACAAATAAACTCCTTTTCCAAATGAACTTGATAGACAGCCCCAAATGTTCTTTCTGTGGTAATGATGATGAAACTATTGATCATTTGCTGTGGAAATGCTTCAAAACAATAATTTATACAAGAAATGGACAAAAGATTTCATATGTCTATAAAATTAAACCTAGATGAGAAAAACTTTATTTTGGGCAGTTTTACAAAAACAACATCATTTGTTATTCAGTTTATAATGCTTGTTGCAAAATACTCTATTAATATGAATAGAAGTTCAAAGTAGCATTTAAATTTCTTGGAATATAAAATTAATATCCATTCACTTTTTCTAAATCACAGAGAAACTGCATTAAAGAACAAGAAGTTGCAGGAATTTACAAGCCTGGATGCCAGTTAAGGAAATATTGGACAATATTATATAGAACTAGTTTAACTAGAGGTCTTGCTTTGGATTTTTGTTTTATGTTATATGTAGAATTTGAGGGATTCTGGAATCTGGAGACTTTATTTCTCAGTCAGATTCCTCAATCACTTAGACAAAGATAAATATATTAGCAAGGCCTTGGCTGACATAAAAGTATCTTCTGTACTCATATTTAATGCTCCTGTATGGAATTGTTAAAACAAAACAAAAAAAAATAAAATAACTTGGTACAACTAATCACCCTTTCTAATAGCAAGAATCAGGCCAAAGGGCGACTGGGGCAAAATAGTCACCCTAGAGGGCTCTAAGTTGCCCTGGGAAACCCAGAGGGTGACAAAAACTTCGCCCTCGATTTTTGCAACTTTTGAAAAAGCTATTACTTGTGCAAAACGAACTTATTGTTAGGAGAAACCAGTAAAAATTCAGCAAACATGCAAAGGTAAAATTCTTATGAAAAAAGTTGTTAGATGTATCGAAATGCTAAAGAATATAAGTCAGATGTGGTTTAACAAGTTTTGGAGGAAAACTGTTTGCCTACTAAGTGATCAAAGGATCATTTTCATCAATGTCATTAGTTTTTGTGGGTGTCCGTTTTTTTCATAAATGAATCATTTACATGCTGAAAATTGGTCAGAAACAGTATTAAAAGGGCCAAAATCTAAGCTTAAAAGTTGACAGACATTTTAGTGAACAAATTTCTTTTAATGTTATGTTTATAGCTTACTTATCAAGCCACAGATCTTCATGTTTTGACTGGATCTACTGAGAAGATCAATTTCCAAAAATGATGCATTTGCCCTACTCATGTCTGCGTTTTTTTTTGTAGATCATTTAATTGGTTTAGAAGTAAGAATGAACAGGTCTGCAGTAAAAATTGTTTCCTTTTTTGTTAATTCCCAAGACAATGCAGTAAAGTGAGTTGAGAGTCCTTAATTATTGTCATGCTTTCAGTAAGGTGATAGGTTAACCAAGTCTTGACTTCTCTCTCATCCTATAAAACTTCTCCCTGTTTTGTCTGGAGGGAGAAGTCACTTCTCCCTAAATTTCTGGGCCAGCTTGAACCTTGAATAGTGACTTTGGTTGCAATGTATCTAATAAATAATATGAGGAACAGTCAGCCTGTCCTGGATGGCTGATATTAGAATAAACGTCAAAAAGATTGCCTTTGGAAACAAAGAACACACTACAGATAAGAAAATGGGAGTCTTGGTTTTATTGAGACTATATAAGCAGTAATGTTTGCAACACTGCTTATGCCCTCTAGCGTATACATGAGCAGAACTCCATTTTCAAAGATTCCGCAATGGGCCCAATGATCTCAAAGGAAATGAAATATAATCTGCACTATGGTAAAGTATGGGGAGACGTTCTACCGCTGCCACACGGCACTAATACCAGCTGCAGTGTAGTAAAATAAACATCAAAAAGATTGCCTTTGGAAACAAAGAACGCACTACAGATAAGAAAATGGGAGTCTACATAAGCAGTAATGAAGTTTGCAACACTGTGTACGCCCTCTAGCGTATACATAAGCAGAACTCCATTTTCAAAGATTACACAATGGGCCCAATGACCCAATGAGTTTACTTCCTTCCCTTTTCCTCTGATCTCAATGTGGAACAAAACATTATTTAGGTTTTGAAGCATAATGAAGTTTTATAAAAAAACAAAATTTCTAAAACCAGAAGGTACAGATGCGGGCAGTAATAATTATGCCACCAATAATCTCGGCTGTTTCTCTGAATTATCCCAAAATTGCTAGATAAGATTTTTGAAGTCTGCCTATATCTGTCCTCCAGTAGACTTTTTTCTTCCTTCAACTATCTTAAATATAAGGTTGTAAGGGATAATATGCAAACATAAGAATTAAAAAATTTAAACCCATATTTATTATATTGCCAAACTAATAAAATGTGAGAATGCTGGTATGAGTGGCTCATCATAATTGTATATGTATACATGTCAACCCTGATAGTTTCCCTGGGGCTTCAGGGTAAATTGTAATGGGGTTTAAAATGAATAAAGTTTTCTCTTCCAAAAAAAAAAGTGTTGGAATTAGGGGAGCTGCTCCCTCCTAATCTACAAATTCTAGCATATTATCTGTATGTTAATGTATTATGCAGTTAAAATGAAGTTTTTATAGTAAAACATATTTTAACAAGTAATACAACCTGTAGATAAGAGATTCCCTCCTCCCTCTCCACTTTGCTCAGTTATATTGTTTTATTTTACAAAGAAACTGAACACCTGATCAAAAGAGCGGGAAAGGTGATGTCACACAGATAAATGCCTAAGGGATCTTCTGGATTGCCATTTTTCTGTGGAAGGTTTAAATACAGAATAGAATAGCATATTATCTTTAGGTTAAGTATTACTTGTTAAAATATGTTTTACTATAAAAACTTTATTTTAACCAAATTTCGCAAGATTACTGACTGAAAAGTGTTCAAAGATTTAGAATTCATGCAGGATCCTGATTGCCATGGCAATCAAAAGAAAAAAAGCTTTAAAAATCTTCTTGTCAGAAACCACTGGACCAATTTTAATATAATTTGGCAGAAATGTTTCTTTGGTGATCCTCTATCAAGATTGTTCAAGCTATGATGATTTATTTTAAAAACATGGCCGCTAGAAGGTGGGGCTTGTTTTCCCTGTATATCTATATAGAAAACTAAAAATCTTCTTGCCAGCAACAACTGGACAGATTTCAGTATAATATGGCAGAAATGTTCCTTTGATGACACTCTACCAAGATTGTTCAAGCCATCATGATTTGTCAAAAAACATGGCCACCAGGGATTGTTGCTTATTTTCTGTATATATCCATATAGAAAACTTTAAAAATCTTCTTGTCAGAAACCACTGGACCAATTTCAATATAATAATATAACCGCCTGGAAGAAGTTCAAGGAGCTGCTACCAGTTCCCTCTTCCTGCCCCCTCTCTTTCAAGACACGTGGCCGCATGTACAGCTCTTGTGTGTGGAATGCAATGCTCCATGCCAGTGAGACTTGGCCATTGACAAAGCCAAACCTTCAACTTCTGCAGTGGAATGACAGGGCAATAATCAGACAGATCTGCAATGTCAAGCCACAAGACATTGTCTCCATCAGATCCAATGAGCTACTTGCGTGGCTTGGCATTGAGGATCTGGACCTCATTCTGAAGGAGAGAAAGCTTTCGGCTATTGACCCTCATGATAGACATACCTGGAGATTTTGTGTGAAATCTGCCAAGTGTGCATCAAGCCAGCTACCTGGAAGGGGGCCCACTGATTTGGATGTTGCCCCTATACCTGCATGTTAATAAAAAATATGATGATGATGATGATGATGATAATGATGAAGCCACATCCAGTTACACCAACTAGTGGTCTGCTGGGGGCATGTCCCACCCCCTTCTCCTTATAAAAAGACCTTACATCTCAGAAACTGTTCAGATCCCCATCCCTAAACCATACATAAATATTATTCTTGTTGCTTATGATAAGACATGCATCCATTGATATTGATTGGTGGTCCCTGGGGGTATGCCTCGCCCTTCAATTCATATAAGGCTTAATATCTCAGATACTGTTCAGACCCAGATTCTGAAGGAGAGAAGGCCTTGCTGGTATGGACACATGGAATGCTTCAATGGTGCAGTCAAGAGAGCCTTTGACCTACGGCTGTACCTGCATGTTAATAAAAAATCAGATGATGGTGATGATGACCCCACCCCTAAACATTATATATATTGAAAGGAAAAATAACATCACATGGTATGTCTAAATAATTATAATATTCCCAACTGGTTTCGTTTGCAACTCATCAGGGGAATAAACAATAGCAATATGGCATTAAAAAAATGGCGACATTACTTAGTAACAATAAATATGTGTAAATAGTACACAACGTTAAAACATCACTGCATCAAAACGGCATCGTTAGTCTTTGTTAAGTTTGGGGTTAAATATTTTTATGAAGTGCTTTTCTTTACGTAACCTCGCTGAAACATCATGGTTGTGAAATTTGTAAAAACGGAAAATGGAAAAGTTAGAATTTATAAGAGAGCACTGCTCTAAATGAGAACTGGGAGGTAATTGTCTTGTTGATGAGTCCCTGATTTGTTGGTCTGTTTCGAAGTTTGTCTCCCGTCTGTTCGATATAATATTCACGACAACCATTGCAAATTTAAACAAAGAAAACATTTTTTACGTTACAATTCATATTTTCTTTTACATGGAAAACCTTATTGTTGAGTTTTAATGAAGATCCTTCTATGACATAATTACAAAGTCCGCATCCTGGTTTGTGCATTTACTAACTGAGGGTAAAATATTGATTTCTTTGAATTCAGATTTTACCAGAAGTCTCTTTAAATTTGGAAGTTGTCTTTTGCTTTTTATCACCTTAGTATTATTCAAAATTGTTCTCATTGTTTCATCGTTCTTTAAAATTTCCATATTATTTTTTATGTTGCCAAAAGCTTCCTTATTCTTTGGATTGTATGTTGATATAAAATGTGTTATATATGTTTTCTTCATTCTTTTCCTGGGCCCTTAATAAATCTTCTCTAGGTATTTCTAAGGCTCCAGTTATTCCTGACTTTAGTATTTGCAGTGGATACTTTCTTTCAATTAAGGTTGTGGTTGGTTCTTTTAAATGAGTATCAAATGTGGATTTATTTGAAATAATTGTACAAAGTCTACTTGCCAAAGAAAAGGGTATGTTAATTTTTGTGTGTTTCGAGTGGCATGAGTTGAAATTTAAATATTGTTTAGAATCTTTGCTTTACAATATATGTCTGTTGAAACTGATGTTCCTTCTTCCATAACCAATATACCAGGTATACCAGGTTTGAATTATATATATATATATATATATATATATATATATATATATATATATATATATATATATATATATATATATATATATATATATATATATATATATATATATATATGTTGTTACTTATGATAAGAAGCATTCAGTGACACTGACTGGAGGTTCCCTGGTGGCATGCCACACCCCCCCCCCCTTCATTTCATAAAGGACCTAATATCTCAGAAACCATTCATATTCCCACCCCTAAACCATATATATATATTCTTGTTACATCTAATGACACCGACAGGGCATCTCCCTGGAGTATGCCCCAACCCCTTCAGTTCCTATATTACATAATAGATCTGAAACCGTTCAGAACCCCACCCCTAAACCATATAATTATTGGTCCTTATGATATGACACATTCATTGACATTTACCAGGGGTCCCTTTGGGGTATACCTAACCACTTCACTTCATAAAAGGCCTAATATATCAGAAACCGTTCAGACCCCCACCTCTAAACCATATATATTGTTGTTGATAAGACATATCCAATGACACCAACCGAGGGTTCCCTGGAGGTATGCCCCTCTCACTTGAGTTCATATAAGGCTTAATATCTTAGAAACCATTCAGAACCCCACCCCTAAACCATATATATTGTTGTTCCTTATGATAAGACACATTCATTGACACTGACCAGGGGTTCCCTTGGGGTATGCCACACCCCTTCCATTTCATATAAGGCTTGATATATGAGAAACTGTTCAGATCCCACCCCTAAACCATATATATTGCCGCTCCTTATGATAAGAAGTGTTCATTGACATGGACCAAGGGTCCCAAAGGGGTATTTGCTACCCCCTCAAGTTCAAAGAAGGCTTAATATCTCAATAACCATGCAGCCAGAAACTGTTTAGAACCACACCCTAAACCATATATATTGTTCCTTGTGATAATACACATTCAGAGAGACTGACTTTGGGTCCCAAGGGGTATTCCCTATCCCCTCCAGTTCACATAAGGCTTAATATCTCAGAAACTGTTCTGAACTCCTCTGCTTAAATATTATAAATTGTGGTTCTTATGATAAGATGCATTAATTGACACCAACCATGAGTTTCCAGGGTGGAGGGGTAGGGGGTTGGGGGTATGCTCCACCCCATCTCAGAAACCGTTCAGATTGGCGCCAAACATAAAGGATTTGAAAATGCTTTTATCTTCTGATGACAAATTAAAATGGAAACTGTCCTTATGAGTGCTCATTTAGGGTTGGTTTGGGAGACTTATAATTGGAAGATTATTAGCTCACCGGAGCTATGCTCAGGATGAGCTATAGTGATCACTTTTTGTCTGTCGTCCGTTCATCCATGTGTCCATCTGTGTGTCCGTCCATTAACATTTTCAAACGACATCTCCTGTGAAGCCGCTGAGCCAATTTTTGCTTAAATTTCATATGGAGCTGCCTTAGGTTAGGGGAATGAAAGATTGCTAAAATGGTTGCAGTCTGTTGACCAAGATGGCAGCCATGCCTATATATGGTAAAAACCTTAAAAAATCTTCTTCTCCAGAACTGAGGATGCCTTGGGGCTGAATCTTTGTACAAACCGTCAGGAACGGGAGGTCTATCAAAGTTGCTAAACTAAAGATCTTACATTGACATTTGACCTTTTTACGGGGAGGTCAAGTTTGCTTCCCTATGAATTGTATGGGCACCATACATTTGTATGGGAAAAATGTTGAGAATTTCAAATGCTTTCTCCTCTGAAGCCTCTGGGCCAATGTTGCTCAAATTTCATTTGGAGTCTCCCTGGGGCAGGAGAATGAAAAATTGCTAGAATGGTTGCAGTCCATTGACCAAGATGGCCGCCATGCCCATATATGGTAAAAACCTTAAAAAATCTTCTTCTCCAGAATAGAGGATGCCTTCAGGCTAAATCTTTGCACAAATTAGAGGAGATCTACCAAAGTTGCTAAAATAAAGGTTGTATATTGATGTTTGACCTTTTTATGGGGAAGTTAAGTTTGCTTCCCCCTCTGCATTTGTTTGGGTGCCATACATTTGTATGGAAAAAATGTTGATAATTTCAAATGACTTCTCCTCTGAAGCCTCTGGGCCAATGTTGCTCAAATTTCATGTGGAGCCTTTCGGGCAGGTGAATGAAAGATTGCTAAAATGGTCTTGGTCCATTGACTAAGATGGCTGTCATGCCCTTTTATGGTAAAAACATTTAAAAAAAACTTCATCTTCAAATTAGCCCTTGGGTCTAATCTTTGCACAAATTATCAGGGACAGGAGATATACCAAACTTGCTAAAATGTTGGTCCTATGTTGACTTTTGATCTTTTTTTGGCAGGGTTAAATTGCATTTGTACTGGCCCTATACATTTATATGGGAAAAATGTTGAGAATTCATATTTTGGACATCTCCTCTATAATCCAGTTGAATCAAAACTTAATGATGAGCATAATGGCACCTACTAGACACAAAATAGCTAAATGAGCCGATAGAAATTCCAAGATGGCCACCACAGCCGCCATCTTGATAATCAGTTTTCGACATTTTTTTCCAAACCTTTGGTTGCCTTGAGCTGAAACTTGCTCTGTAGCAAAAGGATGACTTCTGGATCATAATGAGCTAAAATTGTGTCGATCTGAAATCCAAGGTGGCTGCAATGGTTCTGCTCCATTGAATAAGATGGCGGCCAGAGCTAATAATAGAAATCTTCAAGCGACATCTTGTCCTTGGCAAATGGCCCGATTTCAAAATATTTGCACAGAAGTGTTCCTCAAATGGCCCACTACCAAAATTGCTAAAATGGTTCTGCTTTACTGAACAAAGTGGCGGCCAGAGCTAAAAGTAGAAAAAACCTTTAAAAGACATCTCCACCACGGCCAGTGGCCTGATTTCAAAGTAATTTCACAAAAATGTTCATCTTATGGCCCTTTACCAAAATTGCTAAAATAGATCTGCTTGGTTGAACAAAATGGCCACAAGAGCTAAAAGTAGAAAAAAAAAACAGCAAAAAAAACAACATTAAACGACATCTCCTTCTTGACCAGTGGCATGATTTCACAGAAATGTTCTTCTTATCCCCTCTTTTTATACCCCGACACATGATAGTGGCGGGGTATTATGGTTTCACGTTGGACCTCCGTGTGTCTGTCCATGCCCACAGGAGAGACAATAAGGGGCTAGATATTTGGATATTTTGCCACATAAGTAGCCGGTCATTAGTAAAAATGTGACTTAATCCATAAAATTGACATTTAAGTGGCAAAAATTGACTCTTTGGTGGCTTGCCGCTTAAGAGAGTTTTGCCACTTATGTACCATTTATGCCAATGACTAGCCACATAAATGTCTATCAGTGAGAACGGACGTCCGTCAGTTGTCAGTCCCTTTTTTGTTTCCAGATGATAACTTGAGTAAACATCAATGGATTTTCATCAAACTTGGTATGTGCATTGATAATATGAAGATCTGGTTTGGGATTGCTAATGGGTAATTTTCATCAAATTTTAAAAAAAATATTTGAATATGCTGAGAATTTTACTCAGACTGCTATGTGTTAATATGGTGTACTACACAAACGAACTATAAGAACTGGTACTACTGAGGGTGAAGTACATGTCTCATTATAACATTCTTTTATACTAAACATGGTGTTTGAAAGTAATGTGAGTAAAATACCTGTTTCACTTACTAATTCTCTTATACTTAACATGCTGTTTGAAGTTAATGGTAACAAAATACCCCTTACACTGTTTCACTCCACTAATTCTCTTGTACTAAGCATGTTGTTTGAAGGTAATGTGAGCGAAATACCTGTTTCACTTAATTCTTATGTGTTGAACTATGAGAATGAGAAGTGGATGATAAGTGTACATTGCTTGTTTCACTTAACTATTTTTCTGCTGTTATATAGATGAATAGAAGATAGTGGTGAATTGCATGTTTCACTTAATATGTTGTAATTATGTCCCCCCACCATAGGGAGGACATATTGTTTTTAGTGCGGATCCCGTCGGCGTCGGTGGTGGCAGCGTCTTGTCCGCACTCTATCTCCTTATTGAATAGACATATTTTAGCCAAACTTACACAAATATATCATTGGGAGGGGGTAAAATGCTGATTAGATTTTGGTGACCTTGACCCCATTTTCAAGGTCACATGAGGGTTTAGATTGTTGGAAAGGTTTGTCCACACCATATCTCTTGAAGGAATAAATAGATTTTACCTAACTTGCACATCTATATTGCTGGGACATGTAAAAGAACTGATTAGATTTTGGTGACCTTGACCCAATTTTTAAGGTCACAGGAGGGCTTAGATTGTTGGAAAATGGCTTGTCTGCACCCTATCTCTTGTAGGAATGAATAGATTTTGACTAAACTTGCACATCTACAATGCTAGGACATGTAATAGAACTGATTAGATTTTGGTGACCTTGACCTCATTTTCAAGGTCACAGGAGGGCTTAGATTGTTGGAAAATGGCTTGTCTGCACCCTATCTCTTGTAGGAATGAATAGATTTTGAACAAACTTGCACATCTACAATGCTGGGACATGTAAAAGAACTGATTAGATTTTGGTGACCTTGACTCCATTTTCAAGGTCACAGGAGGGCTTTGATTTATTGGAAAATGGCTTGTCTGCACCCTATCTCTTGTAGGAATGAATAGATTTTGAACAAACTTGCACATCTACAATGCTGGGACATGTAAAAGAACTGATTAGATTATGGTGACCTTGACCCCATTTTCAAGGTCACGGGAGGGCTTAGATTGTTGGAAAATTGCTTGTCTGCACCCTATCTCCTAAAAGAATGAATGGACTTTGATCAAACTTCTACATCATAATTGTTGAGACATGGAAAAGAACCGGTTAGATTTTGATGACCTTGACCCCATTTTCAAGGTCACACTAAGGCTTAGATTGGTGGGAAATGGCTTGTCTGCACCTTGTCTCCTGAAGGAATGAGTAGATTTTGACCAGACTTGCACAGCTATATTTTTAGGACATGGAAAAGAACTGATCAGATTTTGGTGACCTTGACCCCATTTTCAAGGTCACAGGAGGGTTTAGATTGTTGGAAAATAGCTTGTCTGCACTGTATCTCTTGAAGGAATGGATGGAGTTTAACTAAACTTGCACAGCCAAATTGTTGTGGCATGGAAAATAATTTTATTTTGGTGAACTTGACCCCATTTTCAAGGTCTCAGGAGGGCTCAGATTGTTGGATAATGGCTTGTCTGCACGCTATCTGCTGAATGAATGGATGGATTTTGACCAAACTTGCACAGCTATATTGTTGAGACAGAGACAAGAACTGATTAGATTTTTGTGACCTTGATCCTATTTTCAAGGTTACACAAGGGCTGTGATTTTAGAAAATGGCTTGTCAGCACCCTATCTCATTGAGGAATGGATAAATTTTGACCAAACTTACATATAGGTATATTGTGACCTTGAGTTTATTATAGATACATATAGATACAATCTATTTTAACAATATGTCTGTTCAAACTGGTGGGGGGACATACATTTTCCTCCGAAAACACTGTTCTAGTTCTTGGTTTAAACTTAGTTTTGTATACATGTTTTTATACATTTGTATTTATTTTTTTTTTGTTAAACAATTAAACTAGGATAACTACAGATAATGAGTGTGAAGTACCAGGTTTACTAAACTAATTCTTTTACCACCTAACAGCTGACCCATAAAAATTGGGGATATTGAGGGTGAAGTGCTCATTTCACTAAACTATTTCTCTTACTTCTGAACAATTCAGTTTTGAGAATTGGAGATATTGTGAGGGAAATACCGGCACCACTAAACTGTTTCTTGAACTACTCAACAATAGAGTTATGGGTCTAGGAGATAGTGAGAATAAAGACCTAACTAGAGGGGAATTAGGAAGATGTAATCTACCTAAAAGAAATATGTAGGGAGAAATGAAAAGAAATACATACCGTACAGAGGACTCATATTTGTGCAAATGTATTCCCTGAAAATACCACCAACAAGTTTTGATATGAGGATAAAAATGTTGAAATCTATGTTTCAGGATTCTGGTGTACAGTTATTCAGTGGATGTGGAGACAACAACATATATGCTTGGGATTTAGAAACAGGCCAGGAAACAGTAAGATTTCATTGCATACTCTAGCATATTTAGCTCACCTGAGCTATGCTCAGGATAAGCTATAGTGATCACTTTTTGTCCTTCATCCTTTCATCTGTCCATCCGTTAAAATTTTCAAACAACTTCTTCTCTGAAGTCCCCTGAGCCAGTTTTGCTCAAATTTCATATGAAGCCTCCTTAGGTTGGGGGAACGAAAGATTTGCAAAAATGATCACATTCATTGACCAAGATGGCCTCCATGCCAGTTTATGGTAAAAACCTTTAAAAAGTCTTCTTCTCCAGAATGGAGGATGCCTTCAGGCTGAAACTTTGCACAAATCATCAGGGACGGGAGGTCTACCAGAGTAGTTATAATTATGGTCGTACATTGACATTTGACCTTTTTTACGGCAAGGTCAAGTTTGCTTCCATATGCATTTGTATTGGCGCCATACATTTGTATGGGAAAAATGGTGAGAATTTTAAATGACCTCCTCTGAAGCCTCTGGGCCAATGTTGCTCAGATTTTATATGGGAAAAAAATGTTGAGAATTTTAAAAGACTTCTCTGAAGCCTCTGGGCCAAAGTTGCTCAAAATTCATTTGGAACCATCCTTGGGCAGGGGAATGAAAGATTGCTAAAATGGTTGCGGTCCATTTACTAAGATGGCCACCATGCCCTTATACGGTAAAAACCTTTAAAAATCTTCTTCTCCAGAACAGAGGATGCCTTCAGGCTGAATCTTTGCATAAATCATTGAGGATAGGCGGTTTACCAAAGTTGCTAAAATGATGGTTGTACATTGACTTTTGTCCTTTTTACGTTGAGGTCAAATATGCATTTGTTTGGGCCCCATACATTTGCATGAAAAAAATGCTGATAATTTCAAATGACTTCTCCTCTGAAGCCTCTGGGCCAATGTTGCTCAAATTTCATGTGGAGGCTCCTTGGGGCAGGGTAATGAATAATTGCTAAAAGTGGTCATGGTTCATTGACCAAAACCAAATAAGCCCTGGGTCCTAATCTTTGCACAAATTATTCGGGACAGGAAATCTACCAAAATGGCTAAAATGATGGTACTATGTTGACTTTTGACCTTAATACAGCAAGGTCAAATTTGCTTCTGTATGCATTTGTATAGGCCCTATACATGTATATGGGAAAATGTTGAGAATTCATATTTTGAACATCTCCTCTATAATCCATTTGAATGGAAACTTGATGATGAGCTTTGGAGGCTTAGTAGGCACAAAATACCTAAATGAGCCGATAGAAAATCCATGATGGCTGCCACAGCTGCCATCTTGAAAATCAATTTTCGACGTCTCTTCCCAAAACTTTGGTCGCTTTGAGCCAAAACTCGCTCTGCAGCAACAGGATGACTTCTTGATCAGAACAAGATAAAATTGTGTCAGTCTGAAATCCAAGATGGCCCCGATGGTTCCACTCCATTGAACAAGACAGCCACCAGAGCTTAAAGTAGAAAATCTTCAAATAACATCTCATCCTTGGCCAATGGCTTGATTTCAAAATATTTGCACAGAAGTGTTCCTCCAATGGCCCTTTACCAAAATTGCTGAAATGATTCTGCTTGGCTGAACAAAATGGCGACCAGAGCTAAAAAAAGAAAAAAAAAACCTCTAAAAGATGTCTCCTCTAGAGCCAGTGACCTGATTTCAAAGTAATTTCACAGAAGTGTTCCTCTTATGGCCTTTTACCTAAGTTGCTAAAATTTCCGCTCGGCTGAACAAAATGGCCACCAGAGCGAAAAAATAGAAAAAAACAACAAACAAACATTAAACAACATCTCCTCCTTAGCCAGTGGCCTGATTTCAAATTGATTTCACAGAAATATTCCTCTTTTCCCCCTTTTAGCTCACCTGAGCTATGCTCAGGATGAGCTATTGTGATCACTTATTGTCCATCCATCCGTCTGTTAACATTTTCAAACGACATCTCCTCTGAAGCCGCTGAGCCAATTTTGCTCAAATTTCATATGGAGCCTCTTTAGGTTGGGGGAAGGAAAGATTGCTAAAATGGTTGCGGTCCATTGACCAAGATAGCCGCCATAACCCATATATGATAAAAAGCTTTAAAAATCCTTTTCTCCAGAACTGAGGATGCCTTGGGCTGTATCTTTGCACAAATCATCGGGGACAAGAGGTCTACCAAAGTTGCTAAAATAATTGTTGTACGTTGACATTTGACCTTTTTACAGCGAGGTCAAGTTTGCTTCCCTATGCATTTATATGGGCACCATACATTTGTATGGGAAAAATGTTGAGAATTTCAAACGACTTATCCTCTGAAGCCTCTGGGCCATTGTTGCACAAATTTCATGTGGAGCCTTCTTAGGTTGGGGGAGCAAAAGATTGCTAAAATGGTCATGGTCCATTGACCAAGATGGCCGCCATGCCCATATATGGTGAAAACTTTAAAAATCTTCTTCTCCAGAATTGAGGATGCCTTGGGGCTGACTTCTTTGCACAAATCATCAGGGACGGGAGGTCTACCAAAGTTGCTAAAATGATGGTCGTACATTGACATTTGACATTTTTATGGTGTGGTCGTTTGCTTCCCTAGGCATTTGTATGGGCACCATACATTTGTATGGGAAAAATATTGAGAATTTCAAACAACTTCTCCTCTGAAGCCTCTGGGCCATTGTTGCTCAGATTTTATGTGGAGCCATCTTTGGTTGGGAGATTGTTAAAATGATCGCGGTCCATTGACCAACATAGCTGCAATGCCCATTTATGGTAAAAATGTTTAAAAATCTTCTTCTCCAAAATGAAGCAAGCCGTGGGGCCTTATCTTTGCACAAATCCTCAGGGACAGGAGATCTACCAAATTGCTAAAATGATTGTTCTGTGTTGACATTTGACCTTTTTAAGGCAAGTTGAAATTTGTTTCCCATGCATTTGTATGGGCCCAATACATTTATATGGGAAAAATGTTGAGAATTCATATTTTGGACATCTCCTCTATAATCCAGTTGAATCAAAAATTGATGATGAGCATTAGGGCGCTTATGAGACAAAAATTAGCTAAATGAACCTGTAGAAAATCCAAGATGGCCACCACAGCCGCAGTCTTGAAAATCAATTTTTGACATCTCTTCTCAAACCTTAGATTGCTTTGAGCCTAAACTTGCTGTTTAGTAACATGATGTCTTCTGGATTAAAACAAGCTAAAATTGTGTTGATTGAAAATCCAAGATGGCTGCAATTGTTCTGCTCCATGGAACAAGATGGCTGTCAGAGCTAAAAAAATAGAAAATCTTCAAACAACGTCTTGTCCTTGGCCAGTGGCCTTATTTCAAAATATTTGCACAGAAGTATTCTACCAATGACCCTCATAGACCAAAATTACAAAAATGGCTCTGCTTGGCTGAATAAAGTGGCAGCTAGAGCTAAAAATAGAAAAACCTTTAAAAGACATCTCCTCTGCAGCCAGTGTCCTGATTTCAAAATAATTTAACAGAAGTGTTCCTCTTATGGCCCTTTACCAAAATTGCTAAAAAAGTTTTGCTTGGCTGAACAAAAAGGCCGCCAGAGTGGCTAAAAATAGAAAAAAAGACAACAAAAAACCTTTAAATATCTTTTCCCTGGCCAGTGGCCTGATTTCAAAATGATTTCACAGAAATGTTCCTCTTATCCCCCTTTACCAAAATTGCCAAAATGGTTCTGCTCTGCTGAACAAAATGGTCACAAATAGAAAAACCTTTAAACAACATCTCCGTGGCCAGTGGCAAGGTTTCAAAATAATTTTGCATCAATGTTCCTCTTATGCCCCTTTGCCAAAATGGTTCTGCTCTGCTGATAGAAAAAAGAAAAGAAAAAACCATTAAGGACAGGAGAAGTAGATGAAGCGAATGACTTCTGAAAAATATCTGAACTTTTTTTTACTTATGGCTTTTTGAAAATTTCAGCATTTTAACCTTGTAAGCAAGATATCTCAAAAACTGTTTAGACCATGGCCTTGTCATAAGAGTAGTGGAAAAATGTTGCATGCCATCTGCATATCTGTAGTGGTGGTTTCACTCATGGCCCTTTGAAAATTTCTACTTATGGCCCTTTGAAAATTTCAGCATTTTAACCTTTTAAGCAGGATATCTCAAAAACTGTTTAAGCCATTGCCTTTAAACTTGACAGACTGATAGGGAATGATGAGTAAATGACCTGATTAACTTACAGCAGTTAACTCAGGTGAGCGTTGTGGCCCATGGGCTTCTTCTTTATTATTCTAGATAAGGTTTATTTTTACACCAAAAAGAATTTATATTTTCATTATATCTCCACAAAAACCTGTTGTGGGTACTCAAATAAGTACTGAATCATATGTTTTTGTGGAGATAAAAATATCTGGATACCTGCTTTTCAAGAGGAATGCCAGTACATTGGAAAACCTGCATTCTTGCCTATAGTGAATAGCTTGCACATATGCACTGACTTTCCAGGACTTTATATACCTGTAGGTAAGTGGAGAAAGTATTAGTCAAACAGTACTGGGACCAATATCCTAGATCTTTCTGTTTTTAGCTCACCTGAGCCAAAGGCTCAAGGTGAGCTTTTGTGACCGGTCTTTGTCCAGCGTCCGTCATGTGTTTTCTTTACTTAAAAGACATCTCCTCCTGAACCGGTGAATGGATTTTGAAATAATTTTATAGGAATGTTCCTTGGGTGACTCTCTATCAAAATTGCCTAGTGGTTCTGCTCCGCTAAACAAAACGGCCACCGTAGCTAAAAATAGAAAAACCATTAAAATGACATCTCCTCCCTGGCCAATGGCCCGATTACAAAATAATTTCACAGAAATGTTCCTTTCATGCCCCTTTACCAAAATGCCTAAATGGTTCCGCTCTGCTAAACGAAATGGCCACCAGAGCTAAAAATAAAAAAAACCTGTAAACAATATCTCCTCCCAGGCCAATGGCCCGATTTCAAAATAATTTCACAGAAATGTTCCTCTCATGCCCCTTTACCAAAATTGCTAAAAATGGTTCCACTCCGCAAAACAAAATGGCCACCAGAGCTAAAAATAGAAAAAACATTTTAAACTACATCTTCTAGGCCAAGGGCCTGATTTCAAAATAATTTCACTGAAATGTTTCTCTAATGCCCCTTTTCCAAAATTGCTAAATAGAAAAACCTTTAAACAACATCTCCTCTTAGGCCTATGACCAGTTTCAAAATAATTTCATAGAAATGTTCCTCGTATGTCCATTGACCAAAATTGCTAAAATGGTTCCCTCTGGCTTAACACAATGGTCACCAGAGCTAAAAATAGAAAAAGGGTGTAGACTGTCATGCATCTGACAACAATTTACTTGAAAGACATCTCTTTCTAAACTGGTTAATAGATTTTGGAATAATTTTACAGGAATGTTTCTTGAGTGACCCTCTACCAAAATGCTAAAATGGTGCCGTTCCACTAAACACAATGGCATCCAGAGCAAAAAAAAAAAAAAAAGAAAATCTTTAAACAACATCTCCTCCTAGGCCAAGAGCCTGATTGGAAAATAATCTCACAGAAATGTTCCTCTAAATTAGACTAATACCCCTTTACCAAAATTGCTAAAATGGTTCTGCTCTGCTGAACTAAATGGCCACCAGAGCTAAAAATAGAAAAAAACCTTTAAACAACATCTCCTAGGCCTGTGGCCTGATTTCAAAATAATTTCATGGCTCTCTTGTTGTAATTCTTACTGTTTCAGGAGCCTTAAAGACACATAAACACAAAATCAGTAAACATGATTAAAAAAACAAAAACAGTCCATTGACCAAGATGGCGGCCGTGCCCATATATGGTAAAAACCTTTAAAAATCATCTCAGGAACCAAGGATGCCATGTGGCTGAAATTTGCATAAATCATCGGGGACGGGAGGTCTACCAAAGTTGCTAAAATGAGGGTCATTGATATTTGACCTTTTTACGGCAAGGTCAAGTTTGCTTCCCTAAGCATTTGTATGGGAAACATGTTCAGAATTTCAAATGACTTATCCTCTGGAGCCCCTGGGCCAATGTTGCTCAAATTTCATTTGGTGCCTCCCTGGGGCAGGGGAATGAAAGATTGCTAAAATGGTTGCTGTCCATTGACCAAGATGGCCGCCATGCCTATATATGGTAAAAATCTTTCTAACAGCCCTGCCCATGTTGTTCCTTATTTGTCTTTATCTAAGGCATTTGAGCACAGGAATTTCATCGCACGCTATAAACGGGAAACCATTCATAATACTGTTGCGAAAGTTGCATCC
The DNA here is from genome assembly GCA_964016985.1 of Anodontia alba. Lineage (NCBI taxonomy): Eukaryota > Metazoa > Mollusca > Bivalvia > Lucinida > Lucinidae > Anodontia > Anodontia alba. Next base: position 61,609,927 of record OZ024830.1, on the reverse strand, counting down.
CTGGTAACTATGGACGCTAGTTTACAATATTGGTCTAAACATTCATATACATAATAAATTTCATTAGTAAGACAGAAAATGATCTATGAACATTGCAGTTCTTTGACCTTTTTTACCTGATGAGTTCCTCTACAGGTTATACCATTCAAACTCGTTCGTTTCCATCATGTATTTGTTGACATTATAGAAAACAAAAGTGTCGGTTAACATTCTTATTTTGCTGTTTTATATCTGTTCTCCTAAGGTCCATCTCAGCATCAAAATTCATCTGATTTGCAATTCTTTCATGAACACAGGATACAAGTATTTTTTTTTTTTTTTTTTTTTTTTTTTTTGTTTTTAGCTCACCTGAGCCGAGGGCTCAAGGTGAGCTATTGTGATCACTCACCATCCGTCGTCGTCGGCGTTGTCGTCGTCCGTCCGTCCAGAATCTTTAAACAACCTCCTAAACCACTGATTGGATTTTGACCAAACTTCACAGGAATGATCCTTGGTTGGTCCTCTTTCAAAGTTGTTCAAATGGTTCCGGTCCGTTGCATATCTAGGTCACAGGAGCTAAAAATAGATTTTTTAACTAAAAACTTAAAAAATCTTCTTGTCAGAAACCACTGCACCGATTTCAATATAATTTGGCAGAAATGTTCTTTTGGTGATCCTCTACCAAGATTGTTCAAGCCATTTGGATTCGTCAAAAAACATGGCCACCAGGGGGCGGGGCTTATTTTCCCTATATGTCTATATAGAAAACTTTAAAAATCTTCTTGTCAGAAACCACTGGACAGTTTTCAATATAATTTTGCATAAATGTTCCTTCGGTGATCCTCTACCAAGATTGTTCAAGCCATTTGGATTCGTCAAAAAAATGGCCGCCAGGGGGCGGGGCTTATTTTCCCCATATAATCTATATAGAAAACTTTAAAAATCTTCTTGTCAGAAACCACCACCGATTTCAATATAATTTTGCATAAATGTTCCTTTGGTGATCCTCTACCAAGATTGTTCAAGCTATTTGGATTCATCAAAAAACATGGCCGCCAGGGGGTGGGGCTTATTTTCCCTATATATCTATATAGAAAACTTTAAAAATCTTCTTGTCAGAAACCACTGGACTGCTGCGCTCGCTTGTGCTCAAATGGATACAACCCAAACTCAACTGTGTTTTATCTTGGGCATTTGAGCACGGTTCGGAATAATTTTTTTCTTAATTAAAAACCTTTCTTCTCCAGATCAGAGGATGCCTTGTGGCTAAATCTTTGCATAAATTATCAGGGACGGGAGATCTACAGAAATAGCTAAAATAATGATCGTTCATTGACATTTGACCTTTTTTCAGAGAGGTCAAGTTTACTTCCCTATGGATTTGTATGGGAAAAAATGTTGAAATGTCTCCAGAACAGAGCTTTTTCTCCAGAACCGAGGATGCCTTATGGCTGAATATTTGCATAAATCATTGGGGACAGGAGGTGTACCAAAGTTGCTAAAATAATGGTCATACATTGACATTTGACATTTTTAGGGCAAGGTCAACTTTGCTTCCCTATGCATGTGTATGGGAAAAATGTTGAGAATTTCAAACAACCTCCCCTGGGGCCTCTGGACCAGTGTTGCTCAAATTTTATTTGGAGCCTCCCTGGGGCAGGGGAATGAAAGATTGTTAAAATAGTTACCGTCCATTGACCAAGATGGCTGCCATGCCCATATATGGTAAAAACCTTTAAAAATCGTCTTCTCCAGAACCGAGGATGCCTTGTGGCTGAATCTTTGCACAAATTATCAGGGACGGGAGGTCTACCAAAGCTGCTAAAATGATGGTCGTACATTGACATTTGACCTTTTTAGGGCCAGGTCAAGTTTGCTGCTGTATGCATTTGTGTGGGCCCCATACATTTGTATGGAAAAAATGTTGATAATTTCAAATGATTTCTCCTCAGAAGCCTCTGAGCCAGTTTTGCTCAAATTTCATGTGGAGCCTCCTCGGGGCAGGAGAAGGAAAGACTGCTAAAGTGGGTGTAGTCCATTGATCAAAATGGCTGCCATACCCATATATGGTAAAAACCTTTAAAAATCTTCTTCTCCAGAACCAAATAAGCCCTGGGCTCTAATCTTTGCACAGATTATTGGGGACAGGAGATCTACCAAAATTGCGAAAATGATGGTCCTATGTTGACGTTTGACCTTTTTATGGCAAGGTCAAATTTGCTTCCTCTGCATTTGTATGGGCCAAATACATTTACAATGTATATTGGAAGTATCGAGGTGATGTAGATCAACAGTAGCTAAAATCGTTTTGATTGGAAATCTAAGATGACTGCCATCTTGTTTATGTTTATTATATTTCCCTGCCACTGTGCTGTTTACATGTATAAAATCATGATTCTTCAGACATCACTTAGCCAATTTCCACCAAATTTCACATTGATCCTACTGTTGAAATGTGATTGATAGGTTATTCAAATGATCACGCTCCATTGACTGTCAGGCCTGTATATTCTTCTTCAAAACTAAAAACGGCTCAAATGATGGTCTTTTCTTTAGTTGCAATGATAGGATTTGAAAAATGTTGCATAACATCTGCATATCTGCAGTGGCTATGTCACTCAGGTGAGCGAGCCGTGGCCTGTAGGACTCTTGTTACTCACCTGAGCAGACTCCCCGTCTCTTGTTCATCTGTCCGACGGTCATCTGTCCACACCTTTAAACAACTTTTTCTCTGAAATCCCTGGGCCAGTTTTCTGCAAACTTTATGTGGAGCCTTTTGTTAAAGGGGGATTGAAAATTTATACAAATGGTCACAGTCCGTTAACTTAGATGGCCGCCACGCCCATATGCCATGTTAAATACACTAAAAAAAACCTTCTCCAGAACCAAGTACGCTTTGAGGCTGAATCTTAGAATATAGCATCGGGGACTAATGGTCTACCAAGTTTGTTCAAATGATAATCTTATGTTGACCTTTGACCTTTTATGGCAAGGTCAGATTTGCATCCCTGTGCATTTGTATGGGGAAAATGTGGAAAAGTCTGTTTCTCAAAATGTATTAAAGACATGGCTGAAACTTACGTATGATAAAGAAGTAAAAGGTTTCAGTTATGATACAAATTTTGTCCCCTGAGGGGTTATCTGTGCTTGTCCCTTGGCTATATACATGTATGAAATTGTTGTCGCACCTGCTTGTAGCAGGGTGCGATATGGGCGTCCGCTTTTCCGTCCATCCGTCTATCTGTCAACATTTATGTCGACATTCGACATTTATGTCAAAGTTATTATTCCAATCAACTACAAGACTAAACAACCATCAAACCTTGCATGAAACATATCCCTGACCTCCTGACCTAGCGACATAGGTGCCCGCTTTTCCGTTCGTCTGTCTGTTAATAGTTCTGTTATGTCGAAGTTCGACATTTATGTCGAAATTAGTATTCTAATCAACTACAAGACTAAAAAACAATCAAACCTTGCATGAAACATCTCCCTGACCTCCTGACTTTGCGACATAGGCATTCGTTTTTCTGTTCGTCTGTCCATTTGTCCGTCTGTCAACATTTATGTCGAAGTTTGACATTTATGTCAAAGTTAGTATACTTATCAATTACAAGACTAAACAACCATCAAACCTTGCATGAAACATCTCCCTGACCTCCTGACTTTGCAACATAGGCATCCTCCTTTCCATTCATCTGTCTGTTCATCCGTCCATCTCAACATTTATCTCGAAGTTCAACATTTACATCAAAGTTAGTATTCTAATCAACTACAATTCTACAACAACCATCATACCTTGCATGACACATCTCCCTGACCTCCTGACTTGGCAGGTACATTGACCCAGTGACCTTGACCTATATTTTGTGCTCCAGTGACTTTGACACAATTTACGCTCCAGATCTTCTCAACTATAAGGCGTACAACTACCAAACCTTGAATAGTGCTTCTCCTAGATGTACTGACTTGGCAGGTACCTTGACCCGGTGACCTTGACCTATATTTTGCGCTCCAGTGACTTTGACAAATTTTGCGTTGACGTTCAATATCTCCTCAACTATAAGGCTTACAACCATCAAACCTTGCAAAGTGCTTCTTCTCAATGTACTGACTTGGCAGATACCTTGACCTGGTGACCTTGACCTATATTTTGGCTGCAGTGACTTTGACATAATTTACGTCAACATTCCAGATCTCCTCTAAGACCTCTAGCCACCAAACCTTGCATAGTGCTTCTCCTAGATGTACTGACTCAGCAGGTATCTTGATCCAGTGACCTTGACCTATATTTTGTGCTCCAGTGCCTTTTACACATTTTAAGTCAGCTTTCAATATCTCCTCAACTATCAGGCCTACAACCACCAAACCTTGCATAGTGCTTCTCCTCAATATACCGACTCCGCAGGTACCTTGACTTGGTGACCTTGACCTATTTTTAGCGCTCCATTGATTTTTACACCTTTTACATCGCCCTTCCATATGTCCTCAACTGTAAGGCCTTCAACCACTAAACTTTGTATAGTGCTCCTTCTTGATGTACTGACTCAGCAGATACCTGGACCTGGTGACCTTGACCTATATTTTGCACTCCAGTGACTTTGACACATTTTACGTTGATGTTCGATATCTCCTCAAATATAAGACCTACAACCACTAAACCTTGCATAGTGCTTCACCTCATTGTACTGGCTTGGCAGGTACCTTGACCCGGTGACCTTGATCTATATTTAACACATTTTACGTTGATGTTCGATGACTCCTCAACTATAAGGCCTACAACCACCATAGCTTGCATAGTGCTTCTCCTTGATGTACTGACTTAGCAGGTACCTTGACCCGGTGACCTTGACCTATATTTCACGCTCCAGTGACTTTTACACATTTTACATCGACGCCTGGAATATATGTGCCCTACTGGGCACTTTGTCTACATTTTTTCAACCCAGTTTTGCAAAAAAGCCACCAATTATTTTTTTTTGAGTTACGGCCCTTTTCCAACATTCAGATATAGTTTCTCTTTGATATCTTTTGAAAACATTAGTGTATTGGATTCATATTTGATACACAGGTATATGATCATAAAATAGAGGTCAAGTTTGATTTAGGGTAAAATCCACCCATTATTATGGGAGTTATGGCCCTGTTTCACCTTCAGAAAATGTTTTCCTTTCGATATTTTTAAAAAAAAGATTGGTTTATTGGATTCATATTGTATACACAGGTATATAATCATAAAATATAGGTCAAGTTCAATTTAGGGTAAAATCGGCCAATTATTATGAGAGTTATGGCCCTTTTTTCAACTTCATTTTTTGCAAAATGCCTGAGTGCGTGTGAGGATGGCCCCTGTATACCTGTGTATACAATATGACATACTGACACATTTCTAATTTTTTTTTTAAAAATCTGCCCTTTAATATAACAATGTAATGGCCAACAGGCATAGGGTCTCCCCAGGTTTACCTTTTGGTTGACCTTTTTGAAAAACCAGTCAATGTTCCCATTAGGCGTTCCAGCTGAACCAAAGGCTCTGGATGAAGTATAATGATCACTTTCTAGCTGTCCGCAATCTGTAGAAATTTCAAATTTTCCTCTAGGGCCACTGGGACAATTTTTATCAAGTTTCATGCAGAGCCTCCTTGGGTTGGAGAAATCAAAGATTGCTTAAATGGTAGTGGTCCATTTACCAAAATGGCCACCATGCCCAAATATGTAAATAAAAAAGTTTAAAAATCTTCTCCAAAACAAAGAGTGTTTTTATGCTGAGCATTAGGGCTGTGAGATCTACCAAAATTGCTTAAATCCAAATTTTAGATTACTCTTCTACCTTTATACAGTAAAGTCAGATTTGCTTCCAGAAACATTTTGTTTATGTATGCCAGTAATAACAATGAATGATAAAATAACATCATTCAAACATGACAAAACAACAACAAAAACAAAATGCACCATGTAGCATGACATTACGAAAACATGCCTATTCAAGTATATAGAAAATTGTACCTCCAAAACCAGAAAATTTTCAGATAAAAAACTCAGATATTTTTCATATTTCTGCTCAAAACATAGATTGTGGGTACTCGTTAGAACTGCTTCGGCGAGGCAGTTCTAAAGAGTACCCACAATCTATGTTTTTGAGCAGAAATAAGAAAAATAATGTATACCCCTGTAAACCCCAGTTTTACTATATAAACGTGGGGTTTAAGGGGGTCAAAATTATATAGGTATGTTTTCGTGATGACAGGTGTACAAGAAGTTGAAACCTGTGCTGTTATAGTGCAGTAAGGGAAAGATGGATGCATGCATGGGTGTATAGATGCATGTATGCATTAAATGAAACGTTGTTTTGAAAATTATGTAGTTATGGTCATGTTAAATGGTTGTTTATGCTTGTAGTTATTATTAAGTGGTCACCAGGATTATGTACATAGTGTGACTCTGAAGAAAAATGGACAGGAATGTGTTTCAGCATCAGAAGATGGCTCTGTCAGAATTTGGGGTATGTATACCTTTAATAAGTAAGAGAGGTATGTGTTTTGGGTATGTATACCTTTAATAAGTGAGAGAGGTTTGTGTTTTGGGTATGTATACTATTAATAAGTAAACAAGGTTGTGTTTTAGGTATGTATTTCTTAAGTAAGTGAGAGAAGTTATGTTTAAAGTGTAATAAATTGTCAGTGTCAGACCAAGAGGAGATATCTTAATTAGAATGAGCTAGGTTGTCAACCCCTGTGTGGTCACAAATCATCATCATCATTTTAAAGCCGGTTTTCCTCTACCGAGGGTTGGGCTTGTTTGACAAGTCTTTCTCTGAGATGTCTTCTCCACTCAGAACGGTTCTGGGGAATGGCTTGAACAATCTTGGTAGAGGATCACCAAAGGAACATTTCTGCAAAATTATATTGAAATCAGTCCAGTGGTTTCTGACAAGAAGATTTTTAAAGTTTTCTATATAGATATATAGGGAAAATAAGCCCCGCCCCCCTGGCGGCCATGTTTTTAGACGAATCCAAATGGCTTGAACAATCTTGGTAGAGGATCACCAAAGAAACACTTCTGCAAAATTATATTGAAATCCATCCAGTGGTTTCTGACAAGAAGGTTTTTAAAGTTTCCTATATAGATTTGTAGGGAAAATAAGCCCCAACCCCTGGCGGCCATATTTTTTGATGAATCTAAATGTCTTGAACAATCTTGGTAGAGGATCACCAAAGGAACATTTCTGCAAAATAATTTTGAACTCACTCCAGTGGTTTCTGACAAGAAGATTTTAAAAGTTTTCTATGCAGCTATATCGGGGAAAATAAGCCCCGCCCCCTGGCGGCCATGTTTTTTGACGAATCCAAATGGCTTGAACAATCTTGGTAGAGGATCACCAAAGGAACATTTCTGCAAAATTATATCGAAATCGGTCCAGTGGTTTCTGACAAGAAGATTTTTAAAGTTTTCTATGCAGATACGAGGGATGTTCGAAATGAATTGCTTATTTCTGTCTGGAGACTTCAAATTTCAAGTTAGCCCAAAAGTACCCATCATGCCCTCGAAGTACTCCCTGTGGCTAGAAATGCAAAGTTTCAGCCGATGTATCCACTTCTTGAAGGCGTCACGGTACGCTGATTTGGGCACAGTAATAAGGTAGTGATGAATGGCAGATCCAAGTGCCTGTCGGGACTGGTATTTCTGCCCAGCAAGGAATGCTTTCAATTTCGGAAACAAAAAGAAATCACATGGGGCAAGGTTTGGGGAATACGGGGGATGAGGCAAAACAGTTACTTTTTCTTTCTTCAAAAACGCCGTAACTATTGCGGAGGTATGAGCTGGGGCATTGTCATGTAGAAGACGGACATGTTTAAAACCAGTGGCAGGGCGTCATTTCTGATAATACTTGGGCGTTTGCTGTGTTTAGTGGCCCAGATCTTATTGCTAATTTTCTGACGGGCTCAAAAAAATGGACCCAGGTTTCATCACCTGTGACGACATTGGCAAACTGCTTTTTGTCATATTTTGGAAACATTTGAAGCAGCTTTTTGGCCACTTTAACCCGTTGCCTCTTTTGCTCGTCAGTCAACAGATGTGGCACCCATCTAGCAGAAATCTTTCTGACTTTCAAATGCTTCTTCAAATAAGGTGAACCGTTGATAGTGATATGCCTACCTTTCGTGCAATATCACAAACTGTAAATCTGGCATCACCTTCAATGATTTCCTTTATTTTGGAAACGAGTTCTTTACGAGATGCAGATTTTGGCCTAGCTGATTTCGGTGCATTTTTGATGGACTCTACACCAGACTCAAATTTCTTTTTCCACCGCCGAACTGTGTTATAAGACGCACAAGAAGGTCCAAAAGCAGTAGAAATTTCAGTCATCAGCTTCTTCAAAGAACAACCAAGTTTTGAGCGAGCTTTGATGTAAGCACGTATTTCATCTTTTTTGTCGACGCTTCTACCAACTATTTTTACTGCAGTGGTCAATGACTGCGTGTATTCAAATGGCAAATTTTATGTCTTACACTTAGTCTAACAGGTACATTTATACACCATTGTGTAGATATTGAATAACCCAATACAGGTATGTATTGGTTTTTATCGTGCCCCACGTGGATATCGAGCTAGAGGACAATAAGCAATTCATTTCGAACATCCCTCGTATATCAGGAAAATAAGCCCCGCCCCCTGGCGGCCATGTTTTTTGACAAATCCAAATGGTTTGAACAATCTTTGTAAGGGATCACCAAAGGAACATTTCTGCAAAATTATTTTGAAATCGCTCCAGTGGTTTCTGACCAGAAGATTTTTAAAAGTTTTCTATGCAGCTATATCGGAAAAATAAGCCCCGCCCCCTGACGGCCATGTTTTTCGACGAATCCAAATGGCTTGAACAATCTTGGTAGAGGATCACCAAAGGAAAATTTCTGCAAAATTATATCGAAATCGGTCCAGTGGTTTCTGACAAGAAGATTTTTAAAATTTTCTATGCAGATATATCGGAAAAGTAAGCCCCCCCCACCCCCACCACCACCCCACCCCACCCCTGGCAGCCATGTTTTTTGACGAATCCAAATGGCTTGAACAATCTTGGTAGAGGATCACCTAAGGAACATTTCTGCAAAATTATATCGAAATCGGTCCAGTGGTTTCTGACAAGAAGATTTTTAAAGTTTTCTATATTGATATACATTGAACATAACCGTTTCTACCATGTACTCGTGTCTGCTCTGTAAGTTGAAAACCTTTTGAAATATTTTCAGGGCACTTCACACAAAATGTAAAGCACTATGAAACGACGTGCAGAACATATGAACTGTAACTCTGGTTTGCCTACTTTTGAAGTTATTGCTCTTTGAACATTGAACATAGCCATATCTACCATGTACTCGTGTCCACTCTGTGAGTTGAAACCATTCCAGCTACTTTGATGAAACTTCTCACAATTGTAAAGCACCATGAGACAACATGCAGAACACAAAAAATGTAACTCTGATTAACCTACTTTGGGTGCTGTGTCCCTTTGAACATAGTAGATAATAGACATTGAAAATAGCCATTTCTACTATGTACTCATGTTCACTCTGTAAGTTGAAAATGGTTCCGGATATTTTGATGAAACCTTACAAATGTAAAGCATTGTGATACGAGGTGCAGAACACAAGAACCGTAACTCTGGTTAATCTTCTTTTGAAGTTATGGCCCTTTGAACTTTGAAAATAATAAATATATTATATAATCATATTTTGTCCCCAATATTGAGGGGAAGTAGCTTTGGTTTTGTCTGAATGTTCTTTTTAACCAGTTATAATAATCAGTGACAAGGTAATAAACAAGGTAACTGATGTGTCAGTGTACATCCATAAATTTGTGTTAAATTTGAAACCACCGATGAAAAGGCCTTATTTGTATATGGATAGATCTTAAAAACTTAGCGAAAAATATTTTTTCATCGCCATGAGACTTACTTTCAGATATGAGCAATGTAAATTACATCACATTAATACATGTATACTCAGATTTTTTTATTGATGTTTTACAGATTGTAGATCTAATGGAGAAGCTGTTCAAGTTATAGAACCATTCAAAAATGAGGTAACTTTGTGATATTTGATCATGCACAACAATCCAACTTTCTGTATGTAAAACTTTTAAAAATGACATCTCATATATTAATAAAATGGTTATATTCCCAAGAACAAAGTATGAGAGGGGATAAAAGTTAAAAAGAAAATCAGTGTAATTACAGTTATGATATATTTATAAGACAGAGATTTTTTTCCACTAGAAATACTCTGAAAATTCAGCATAAAAAAAGGTATAAAATGTCCTCCATCTCAGAAAATTCAGCATCAAAACATGTTTTAACTGCATAAAACATTAACCTTTGGATAATATGCTATTCTCTTCTGTACTTAAACATTCCAACTCATAGTACATTAACCTTTGAATAATATGCTATTCTCATCTGTACTTAAACATTCCAGCTCATTGTACATTAACCTTTGGATAATATGCTATTCTCATCTGTACTTAAACATTCCAACTCATAGTACATTAACCTTTGAATAATATGCTATTCTCATCTGTACTTAAACATTCCAACTCATAGTACATTAACCTTTGGATAATATGCTATTCTCTTCTGTACTTAAACATTCCAACTCATAGTACATTAACCTTTGGATAATATGCTATTCTCTTCTGTACTTAAACATTCCAACTCATAGTACATTAACCTTTGGATAATATGCTATTCTCATCTGTACTTAAACATTCCACCTCATAGTACATTAAACTTTGGATAATATGTTATTCTCTTCTGTACTTAAACATTCCAGCTCATAGTACATTAACCTTTGAATAATATGCTATTCTCATCTGTACTTAAACATTCCACTGAAAAATGGCAAGTCTTAATCCAGAAGGTCCCTTAGGCATTTACCTTTGTTGCGTCACCTTTCCTGCTGTTTTGATTACCTCCCTTGGGGAAGAGAGAGCTAATCTTAGTGCTTTTTGTACGTTTGTTTGTTTTGCGCTTTTTTGGTTTTGTCCATTTCCTCTTCCTCTTGGTGTCTGGGAAGGGCTGCAGTTTGTGATTGTGCACTCCCTGGACTTTTCTCTTGGCTTTTTGTGTCACCTGCGTAGCATGGCAGACATATAGGGATCATGTGTTGTCCGTCCGCATCGTCGGCATTTTGCAGGGATGCATTGATTTTATTGAAAGTTTGCAGAAGGACATATACGGTAAAATACTGGTCAAGTTCAATATTGGTAATCATCTGCAAAATTTTGGGCAAGTTATGGCCCTTTTTTTTGACTTAGTCGCCTTTAGGGATAGGAACGATTATAAGGACCAGTGTTTTTTTTTTTTTTCTTTTTCATATCAAATGGTTGGCTCTTTAAGCAGGGGACACATCTGATTCTCGGAATTCTAGTTTGATCATTTGTTCAGTTTCTTTTCTGTGGAACAAAGAAATAAATCCAGGAATTGTTTACCGGTTGAAAAAATCCTAATTTTATTTCTTTTCTCCCGAATATTTCTTATTTTCTGGTATTCATATGTTCCTGTATTATTTCTTTCACAGAGGATATGTACTCTTTTCATTTTTCAATCTTGTGATTTCATCATCCCATCACCGATGTCATACATTTTTGCGACTGTTGATGCCGACCATTACAGTATATTGCGGTTGTCTCTAAGCGTTATGGGATCACCATACTAATTCTTTTTATTCTCGTTTTAGGTATTCTTCGTGTATGGTGTGTAAAAAGTTGGCTGGTTTCATGAGAGATAAGATTATACTGCTCTAGATTGCGAAACAAATTTCCTCCGTGAAGAAAAATGTTAACTCTGGTTTTCCTGAAGACATTTCTACAAGGATATGGGATCACAACCTCACATGGCTGTATTGCCAGGGGTAGATGCCATAATCGTGGCTGCTCTACGAATGGGCATATAATTCCTAGCATAAGTCCACCAGACACCAGTCAACCAGGCACCAGTCACTAGTCATTGACTGGTGAACACACCAGGCACCAGTCACTAGGCCCTGGACACTGGTCAGTGAGTGTTGATCACCAGACATGGCCTCTGGGCACCAGGCATTAGGCACTGGTCATTAGACTGTTGACTTGTTCAACAATCACCAGTCATGGTCACCAGTCACCGGGCAACAGTCACCAGGCACAGGGTATCAGGCAACAAATGCTAGGCACTGAATACCGGGTAGTCAATTATAGATACTCCTGAGCTCGGAGCAATTAGTTGCAGCCTCCTAACTCAATGATTAAAGAAAGAGTGCTACTGTCTATGGATATGTCAGAGCCAAGTATTGTTATCGAACATCTTACAAATACTTGAAAGTCTAATAGGTCTGTTCCTCTCAAAAGACTTAGTAGAAGAGATAAGTCCAAATCTGAAAATAGAAAGAGGAGAAAATACAGTTCTTGCTCATTTTCCTCTTCTTCTTTATCTTCTTTGTCTTCTCTCAGAAGAAGCAGAAAGTCAAAGAAGTCAAAACGTTTTCAAAAGAAAAGAAGACCCTGATCTTCTTCTTTTTCTTCTGAATATATTAAAGACTATGGTCAGTATCAGTGATCGTGACATACCTCTCCTCAGGCTGTTAATGTTCATTCAACACTACAACCTGATAGGGTTGTAGAGGAACCGCTGAATATACAATCAATAATTTGGTGCATCATCCATCAAAGGATTCAGAATTGGACTCCAAAATGGATACCTGATCCTTTGATTCACGCCGGGCTGGAGCCCAGCATATCTGTTTGAGGTTGTTTTTGTAAAATGTGTATGCATTTGGAGAACATCGGTTTTCTTCCAGTTTTATGGGGTTCTTAGTGGGGTTATATATAACTATTCACCCCCACATTTTTTTTTATTATTCAAAGTCACACTTTTGCAGCAGAGAACTGTGCTATTGGTAATATAGTAAAATAAAAAATGAGAAGTACTGTGTAGAATGAATGTAGCAATGTGGGTTTTGCTCATTTAAAAGAGAAATAAGCAGTTTTCCCGTAGGAGCCCCAATTTGACCATTCAACCTGAAATGAGCTTGTTGCTGTCAATATTCGTACATGTTTGAATTTTTTTCATTTCGTTTTTTTCGTCGTACTACAAAGAAGAAACAAAAGATAATTTTCTTTGTTTACAATTGGATATATGCATTCTCAAATCGAATGGATTATAAGCTGGTTTAATAATACAGTTTAATTTGATATTCAAGCATGGAAAGATTTGGGCCAAAAGAAAACGTTATGAGTGGAGAAAAATAAGGGAACACTGCTACATAGATGATTTCGGATATAGTATGTTTGGCCTAGGCTATGGATGGCAACATGTGATTATGTGTGCGGGCTAGAAAACAGAGCTCTTATAACATCTATAATGTTTTTATGGTTGAATATTGCGATAATTTATATAATTACAACCTTTCATAAATTATAATATTTTTTTCACTCTACTACGATCTATAGGGAGCTAAGTAATGCAGGACAGATTAGTTTCCCAGCGTATTGATGCTTTGCATCAGTGTTTTCTTGTAAGGCTTTTAATGAAGTCTTTTTAAATTTTACCGGAGATGTATCCGAGACCTTCCGAAGATCACACTCTCTCTAGACTTTGTCAGGATTTGAACTATTTATGGAGTCATGTTCAACTCCTTTACTAGTTCTTCCTCAATCTAAATTGATAGAAAATACTACAAAGTATATCCAGAACAAATTATACACGGATAAACTTGGTCAAGACTGCACATCAAGTTGTTAATTCATTGACTCCTATGATATTTTACAGGAGTAAATCACAACATTTTCCTAATCAAAATATCCTCTCTAGATACTGTCTCTTCACATACACATTCTAATGGGGGCAAATATTATATTCCAATCAAAACATGGAAATATGGGAAATGAGCAAACAATTTGAGACTATTAATTCCCATGCTAATTTATTTTCCTCGGCAGTTTATCAATGCCTGTAACAAGCGTCTGTGTCAGCCTTGTCCAGACTCTTGGAAATGGTGGTCAAATCATTCAAACACCTATACTATATTGGCCATAAAATTATTCTAGGCTCAATGCAATACAGCTATAGCCTTATCTAAAACTCTTATGGATCATTCTAGTCAAGAACTGAGAAATGCTTCAATTACTTTTACTAATATTTGACAAGAACACCAAAGAAGTTGCAAAATCTAACTTCCAAACTCAACAATATAGATTTTGGCTTCTTCGTCTAATAATACCTTTACTACAACAGAATTATCATATTCAGCTACGGATCTGTTTAAGACCTAGATGGTGAAAATTTCCAGACCCAAGCAAAACCTACTGTATGGGTCTAAGAGTCAATCACAGTCCCTTATGTCTAATACAAAAAGGATTTTTCTAAGAGGAGTAATAATGCAAGAAACAGTTCTACCTCCTCTAAACATGAATTGTATTCTACAAGTTAAAAAAAACAACACCTCCACTGCTTTTCTTACTGTGTACAGTGGGAGAATGAATTAGATTAAAACAAATGAGTCCTTTCTAGTGTACAAGAAAATTTCAGGACCCAATTCAATTCTCCTCCTTTTTTTCTTGTTCCAATAAGACTGAGTCAATTTCCTCCCGGTTGTTATGAGAAGAATAAGAACAGAATGTCTCTGTTAACGGGTAGTGGAAAGGGTAACAAAGTCCGGTAAATCACAGTTTTTATTCTGGGGTGTATTTTACCCAAAAGACAAGGGAAATTACGTTCAGTAATTGAATTTTCCATTTAATATATAAGAAAACAACAGTTCAAGACGAAGACAACTAAGTCAGTGCGTAAGTCGATATCGTTCAAAGACTGGGCAGTCTCTATATATCTAATGGCTGTTTATAGACAATTAAGCCATCTGCAATTAAGGAAGTTCCTCCGCTTTGCGTTTGGCAATCAGGTCTTCCAGTTAACTGTACTATTTCGGAACGTACCTAAATTTGTGCATTTGTACTAAACAGGTGGATGTAATTGTTACTCGTCTGCATTAACGGGCCATCTCAAATTTCTGTATTTAGACAATGGATTATAGAGACATTATACACGTTAGAATAATAGTCTTCAATGATGTAAAGTCTAGGATAAACTAAATAAGTTAGATTTGAAACCTATTCAATGCGGATTCGCCTTTATAGGTTTTTGTTTGTGTTGAGGTTTTATGGCCCATTCAACCCAATGGGGTCATGTCGAGCGCGGTCAGTACTTAACCACACGTTTACTGGGCAGGCTTAGTTCTCTAAGCGGTTAACCAGTATTGTGCACATTCTTTCGCCAGAAACTGACAACTGCCCTTCTTGAATCAGCGGAAGGGAGAGAATGACCGTAGAAAATATTTCATGATCAATCTCCACGAAAGAATGTTGCCGACCTTGGCGGGGGTTGAACCCGCGACCTCCTGGTCTCCAGTCGGACAGCGCATCCAACTGAGCCACCGAGGCCGGCCGCCTTTATAGGTATAAAATCTAGACACAATGCTTACAGTCTGAGTACTGCTGGATAGTAATGATACCTACTCTTGACAATAAAATATTTAACACAGACTCAACTTTTGGATCGATTGAATATGTCTGCTATTCAGCTTGCAGACCTCACATACTTTCTTTGAATTATCAAGTTTTGATTGTGACATCCGAATTATCTCAAAGAGAACAGATTCCAGTTGCTTCATTTAAGGAACATACATCCATCCTTTAGTTCCCAATGAATTCCTTTTTTTTTATGGATACCAGTCATTATGGATAAGGTGCTCATTTTGATCTAATGAGTCTGATGTTCTCTGGACAGAAGATCAATTCTAATCATATCAAAAAATGTCAATGTGACCTCTTTTTCATGAACAGAGATTACGCCTTATAACTCAAAGACTATTTGATAGAGAAATGTCAAACCTTAGATATTATTTCCGTGTGACACAAAGAGAGACCTCAATATAAATGTAGGTCAATGTGACCAATATTTCATGGTCCACTGATTACGCCTTATATCTTGATGACTATTTGATGGAGAAATGTCATACCTTGGATATTAGTTCCTTGTGACACAAAGAGTGACCTCAAAATTTAGTTAGGTCAGTGTGACCTATATTTTGTGGTCCTGTGATTATGCCTCATATCTCGAAGACTATTTGATAGAGAAATGTCATAACTTGGATATTAGTTTCATGTGACACTAAGAGTGTCCTCGAAGTATATGTAGGTCAGTTTAACCTATATTTCATGGTCCAGTGGTTATGCCCTTTATCTCTAAGACTATTTGATAGAGAAATGTCATACCTTGGATATTTGTTCCATGTGACACGAAGAGTGACGTCCAAATATATGCAGGTCAATGTGACCTTTATTTCATGGACCAATGATTATGCCTTATAACTCGAAGACTATTTGATAGAGAAATGTCATACCTTGGATATTTGTTCCATGTTACACAAAGAGTGACCTTCATATATATGCAGGTCAATGTGACTCATATTTTATGGTCCAGTGATTATGCCTTATAAGTTGATGACTATTTGATGGAGATATGTCAAACCTTGGATATTAGTTCCATGTGACACTAAGAGTGACCTCAAAATATAATCAGGTCAGTGTGACATATTTCATGGTCACGTGATTATGCCTCTTTGCTCAGTGACTATTTGATAGTGACATTAGTTTCCTGTAACACTAAGAGTGATGTCAAAGTATAAATTGATAAATTTGACCTATATTTCATGGACCAGTGATTATGCCTCATAACTCATATTCGATAGAGAAATGTCATACCAAAAGATATTAGTTCCATGTTACAGGAAGAGTGACCTCAATATAAATGTAGGTCAATGTGACCCATATTTCATGGTCCAGTGATTATGCCTTATAAGTCGATGACTATTTGATGGAGATGTCACACCTTGGATATTAGTTCAGTGTGACACAAAGAGTGACCTCAAAATTTATCAGGTCAGTGTGACATATTTCTTTATCCAGTGATTATGCCTCATATCTTGAAGACTATTTGATAGAGAAATGTCATACCATTGATACTAGTTTCAAGTGACACTAAGAGTGATCTCATATGTAGGCCAATTTTACCTATATTTCATGGTCCAGTGATTATGCCTTATATCTCAAAGACTATTTGTTAGGAAATGTCATACCTTGGATGTAAGTACTATTTGACTAAATATCATACCATGAATATTAGTTCCATGTGACACGAAGAGTAACCTTAAAATATATGTAGATCATTGTGACCTACATTTCAATGTCCAGTGATTTTACCTTTTATCTCGAAGACTATTTGATAGAGAAATGTCATACCTAGATTTTAACTTCCATATGACCCGTTGATTGACATAAAAATATATCTAGGTCAGTGTGACTCAGTATGACCTATATTTCATCATTCAGTGATTTTGCCTAATAACTAGAAGACTATTTGATGGAGGAACATTAGCTCCATGTGATGCGATGATCAACCTCAAAATTTATATAGGCCAGTGTTCCATGTAACACATAAATTTGCATTAAGATTTATAGAGGGATGTGTGATTTATATTCAGACTCACAAAACTTGTATTTGGAATAGACTCATATAAAAATACTAAATACACCTTTTGACGTGTTAATGTGAAAACAGGTAGACAGGGTGCAAACAGACAAGGGCCCAGTTGTTCAAAGCGTTGTTAGCTTAACGAGCTCGTTAAGGGCCATTTCGTTAACTATTTTAGAGCATTCAATATACAGTTTTCAGAAATTTTTTGCTGAAAAAATGTGAGTAGCTTTTGCACTGCAAAAGCTACTCACATTTTTTCAGCAAAAAATTTCAGCATATTTGCGTATCACTCGATGTAAATTTTAACGAATCGTTAACTAACGACATCGTTAGCCGAACAACTGGGCCAAGTTTTTTATGCTATCATGCAACAACTCTTGTTACCTTGTATTATCTTTAGAGGCAAGCATATGGTTGGGGGCGTAGTGTTTTATAAACACATTTTTTTATTTATTTATTTATTCATTTATCACATTAACAAAACTTAAAGGTTCCATATTCCTCAAAAATAGATATTTTATTTTCCAAGAAAAGTTTGATAAATTAATATATGGTAATATGAAATAGGTGCAACCTAATGAGCAACCAACCAATTTGTGACTTTCCAAAAATAAAGTAATAAATAAATAAAAATGGACTTTTAAGTTTCAACAATTTGCGGGGTGGTGGTGAGGGTGGATGCGAGTGCATCTTATTTACAAGTATTCCTCAACAGGTTTTTGAAATTCAATAATACAGAAGCATGCATTTTTTTAGTGATTAAAGACTGTATTAAAAGGCGGGAAAAGGCATTTTCATCCAAGTACAATGAATAAGTTCCCACTGAGTGACCTCAGTATAAGTTTAAGAGGTGACTACTTCCAGTTCCAGCATAATTTCTCACAACATTCCCCAATCTAAACTGAGCCAAAGCATGGCAAAATCTATGGCAACCTGTTTGTGGTTTTGTCCATTAATTTAGATACCTGCATTTCAAATACAGATATACCTGCTAATAAACACAGATATCTTTATTTCATTGTTATTACAAATATCTCTAATTAAAATGCAGCTATATGTAATTGAATTGAGATACCTCTTACTGAAATGCAGATATCTGTACTTCAGAAATACAGATATCTCTATTTTCAATCATTACACAGAAATCTGCATTTGTATTAGAGACATCTGCATTTAAAAATACAGATATCTTCATTTCAATGAGAGATACATCTTGTGTAGCTGAAATTCAGATATCTGCATTTAAAATACAGACATCGCTAATTCCATTATGAAAACATGCCTATTCAAATATATAGAAAATTCTATTTCCAAAAACTTAAAATCTTCAGATAAAAATCTTTGATATTTTTCATATTTCTGCTCAAAACATAGATTGTTGGCACTCGTTAGAACCGCCTCGCGAATACGCACAATCTATGGTTTTAAGCAAAAATAATGTATACCCTGGTATACCCAAGTTTTACTATATGAAACTGGGGTTTAAGTGGGTCAAAATTATATAGGCATGTTTTCCTGATGCAAATGCAGATACCTATATTTGAAATGCAGATATATTTATTTCTAAATTAATTATGGTTGAAAAAGATATCCTTATTTACTCTTACGCGTATTTTCACATGCACTGTTCCACTGGTTACAATATGTTGGGAAGCACATTTCCCGCCTCTGCAGACCACAAAAAAAAAAAAAAAAAAAACTAATTAAAGATGCTCAAGATTTCAAACCATTATGTCTTTACAGTCAAATCCATCGCTCCTTTAAGAGGAGCACAAAAAAAGAGAGAAAGAGAATGTGTAAAATATATTTTAGGAATTTATCATGGGTGTGAGGGGTAGACAAAAAAATTCAGGCTTGCCGAGTGATGCAAGACTATGATCTCGAGGGACGGATATTTCGATCTACCTGTCACGCACGAAAGATTCTTTTTCTTGCATACTTTGTATCATATCTGAAGTCAAATCCCTTTGATTGTTGACATCTTCCATATTTTGATAACATTTCTGTGATGCTTAAGGACAGCATTAACTTCAGTGATGTTAACCTTAACGATGGTGTACCTCTTGATTCCTATACAACCAGTGCACATCAAAAGCGTGAGAAATCTCAATTTTTATCTTACCCTGGATAACTTTTCATTTTCCGTATGTTTCTATAATCATGCAATTTTTCAGTACATGTATTTAAGAGAACCAGTTTTTGGACAGTTCTATCACATAAACGGCAGGTATACATGATACATTCTGGGTTGCAGAATGAAGGTCCACAAGTAATTATTTACATAACCGAATGTATGGTTCTTTAACCTGCACATGGGTACTTGATTTTCCATGCAGAAGCCAGAGAGGGCCCCAGCGAGACTGCTCAGTTATTATGTCATCCCTGCAAATCACAAAGGAAAGCGTGTTCGGATTCCATTTATTATTATTTTTTTTTCTCTCTCGCCAAATGGCCGAGATTGAACGTATCTCCAGCACTTGAGGCTATTGGACTCACCACTGAGCTACCTGCTGTTGTCCGAGTTTAAGGGAAGCCTAGTAGGCTGCAAGAGACTATTAATTATGTTGAAAATAAAAGTTGAAAATAATCAGGTTCTTAAGAGAACTTTGCATTTAAAATTACAATTATCTGTAGTTTCTATAAATAAAGATTTCTGTATTTGAAATACAGATATCTGTATTAGACATACGGGCATCTCTATTTGAGATATATTTTATTTGAATAATAATCATAGATATCCATATTTCAATTAGAGATAGTTGTATTTCAAATAAAGATATTTGTATTTCAAAAACAGTTACCCGAGTTTCTAAAATGTACTTATATCTTACTTAAATATATCTTACTTAAATAGAAATATCTGCATTTGAAACGTTGACATCTGTAATTAAAATGCAGATATCTATGATTCAAATTCAGACATGTCCATTAAAGAACCAAATAGAGATATCTGCATTTCAAATACGTATAAATACTCTGTATTTGAAATACAGATATGTGCATTTAATGTAGGTAGCTGCATTTAAATGCAGATACCTTTATTTAAATGCAGATATCTGCATTTTAAATATAGATATCTGTATTAAATTGGTTTTAACCCAAACGAGTCACCATAAAAAACAATGAAATGACCTATAAAAAACACTTGTCCAAATGAATTTTAAACTAGTCACAAATTATGGCAATATGTGCAAACCAATCTGTCATTCTGCGAATACAGACAGTTCTTAAGTGATAGCATTATGCTGCATTGAAATAAAACTCATCTGTAGATGAGGGAAGCAGTTACTGACAGTTCCTGGATTCACATGCAAGGTTACTGTATCTCATTTATAACGTAAGTAACCTATAAGAGAATAAACTAATTCTTTGTAAATAAGAATTTCAACAAGAATTGGATAAACTCCAGAATTATTATCATAAAACGCTTCTTTTCTACAGATTATTTTAGCAAGAGAAAGTGAACAAATATTTTTTTTTCTTTTTTTTATTCCATAAAAGATTATAGTACTAGACTACTGATGGTGCCAAGTATAAGATAATAAGACATGACAGATGTATAATTCTTTTGTCATACATTGTATGAAAGAACCGTTTATAGAAGTCTTTTCATTGCAGTTAGTGCCTTTTAACACACAGTAATAACACAGTGCTCGTCCAAGGTTTTATGACCGTCCTCATTACCTGCCCGTCTGATGAACAATTTGACAACTAGAAATTGTGTTTAAAAAAAGACACTATGCCTCCACTTTCCCCCCACCCCCCGCCCCCCTCCCCCCCACACACACACCAACTATATGCTTGCCTCTAAAGATAATACAAGGTAAAAATGGCCCAATCTACACAGGGTCATAATTCCTTAAACGTTTTTAAAAGTTAATGAGGTCAACTTCTAATCACTACGAATCTATTCATCACGTTATGAGGTGCTAGCTTCAATAGTTTTTGAGATCTTTTGCTGGCAAGGGAAAAAGTTTGAGAGATATTTTGCTGGCAAGGAAAAAATGCCCAAAGTTACATAGGGCCATTACTCATGAAATATTTTTAGAATTTATTCAAAAGAATAAGGTTATCTACTCATCATTATCAATCAATTTAATAAGTTTCAATGCTCTAGCTCCAACAATTTTTTAAATATTCTGCTGACAAGGTAAAAATGTCTAAAATTACAAAGGACCATAACTCATGAAGTAATTTTTTAAATTTATTTCAAAAGTTAATCAGATCGTCTACTCATCACTACCAAACTATTCATCAAGTTTCAAAGCTCTAGCTTCAATAGTTTTTTAGATACATGTAGTTTAATGAAGTCTCTATCAGCCAGACTATATTTTTGCCATATTACATGTCTGGGAGTCTGAAAGAGCTGGTAACTCATGCAAGTAGTCTGATCTGGTTGAAAACTTGTGCAAGATTTATGTCCAGCTTCATTAATAGCAAGTTTGATATAGATCTGATCATAAAACAAAGTCGCTGTTGCACGCTGCTTGGACAACATTTTCACCACAATATGTGTATGGGACTTTTTGGTTGCTATAGCATCCAAGGTTTTCATTGGGTTACCATGAAAAGTGAAGCTCCACCAAAGGCATGCTATAGATGAGAAATGATTTAGATCGGCCTGCAGACTGCAGATATAACTGATTAAAGGTACTGACGGATGACTGATGGATGAAGAATGGACTACCACCCTATAAGCTCCCCATGAGCCTTCAGTCCAGGTGAGCTAAAAAACAACAACAACAACAAAAAAAAAAAAAAAAAAAATCTGCAGTTCTACAAAGTTTCATCACTGGACTATCTCGTGTTATCTTATTCAGGGCTCAAAATTTTTTCTTGAACTAACTCCTCCTGTAGGGCAAGTGGCCTCAAATTGTTACTTGCCCTTAAGCTGTACTCACCCTTAGTCTTATATTTGGTACTAAAAACAAACCTGTCCATAAAGTCATGGAATTTAGTTCACGTATTGAAGCGGGGTTTACTGTTGCTGTTTTGCTACGGAATAGTAAACTCTAACAGACACCTTCAAGAATTGAAATTTTAACTTGTCAGCAGATTTTGACATCTTTTTGTGACACTTTGGAGTGACTTTTAGAACTTTGTAATTATGCTAGGTAATCCAAATTTTTCACTATTTACCCTTACTGCGAAAAAACATACCTGTCCTGTTGGGCAAGCCATTTGATTTTTTTTTCACTTGCCCTTAAAGAACATCTACTCATAAATATGAGCTGACAAGTGCAAATTTCAAGACCTAGTTATTACATGTAACAATGACACTTTCTGCAATGAAAAGATTTCATATAAACAGTTCTTTCATTTGACAAAAGAATGTCATAAGTTAGCAGTCTCACTTCAGTGAATATAGTTTTTACAATGGTAGTTCATCTACAATGTCTTTGAAGTAGTTCCATTAATATGTTGAAACCCAGCATCAGAGTTAAGCCAATGGCTTATTGAGCTCTTTCAGAGTGGCCACCCTCAGTCAGAATTAAAATTCCCCGACATTTCACTGACTTTTCCCTGATCCAATTCTATTTTTCCCTGACCAAAATGCTGAAAATTTAATGGGCTTTTTCTCATCTTGCAGAAAATAAATGATTCATTCTATTTTGAACACATATAAATATACCGCCCTTATTGTTCAGTAAAAAAATAAAATATTGTCAAAATTTTGGGCATTCATTTTCTAGAATGAGCATTAATTTGTAGCAATGCGGAGTGAGCGAAAAAAAAATACTAGACTTTCAGTCACTCAAAATGGATAAAATACCTGCCACAGCCTAACAAGTTTGGGCCAAAATTAGGAATTGCCCTGGACTTCTTAGTATTTAAAATTTCCCTGATTATTTCGCAAAATTCCCTGACTTTTCCCTGACCTTGGAAGAAAAAGTAAGATTTCCCTGACCAGTGGGCACCCTGTATTTGGATTGAACTCATCAGGTCCGGTCCAGTAGTAGCCAAGTTCATTAACATGCACAAAGACAGTTCTGCTCATTATTTGTAATTCTGTTCATTTTATCAATACAGTAATAATTATACTGCTGTTGGATTAACTCATCCTGGTCCGCATGTAAAATGTCTTTTAGATGTTGGTGCAGAGTGCACAAATCCAATTCCCATATCTAGAGAGGCTGGTTTTATCACTGACTAACAGCTGGTACTGGAAAGCAGAAAAAACACCTCTGGGGCTCCACTTTGAAGATGGAAAACCTGCAATTAAAAAGGAAATGTTTTTCTTATTAGTCTGTTGTTCATATAGGGTGAGACCTTTCAAAGAAGGGGTGTACTGTTAAAGGAAAAAAAAAATTGCTCCAGTGGGTAAAAGCAATTTCTTTCCTTTAAGAGTAATCCCCCATTGAAAGGGGAGGAAACACTTCAATGGCAGGGTGATGTCTTTTGGATGTATCCATTCACCTATAGGGATAAAACAGCAAAGCTTCAGGTTTTTCACTATTATATGCATAATGTTAAACTATAATACCCCACCATAATCCTGCTGTGGTCAGATAACTGTCAAACACTGACAAAATTTACCCATTAGCAATCCCAAACCAGGGCTCCTTAATATCAATACATGAACCAAGTTTGTTAAATCCCCTGACATTTACATGTTATTGTCAGGAAACGAAAATATGGGCGTGTCTTGGGCAGATAACTCTGTCGAAGTTTGATGAAATTTGCGCATTAGCAATTCCAAACCAGAGCTCTACAATATCAATACACAATTACACATACCAAGTTTTGTTAAAATCCACTGATGTTTACTCAAGAAATCATCTGGACACTAAATATGGATGGACGAACGGACGTGTGACAGACGGATGCAGACACACTGACATCCAAGGTGAAACCATAAAAATCCGCCATTATCGTGTGGCGGGGTCTAAAAAGTGATGCATGGTTCATTTTATAAAATCATAAAGTGAAAAGGGATTTACATATAAGATATTTCTGCTTACCATTCCTGAACAAAACTGAGCATGTCATCAATGATCTATGTGATGGTCTTTTCTGGCATATCCCCTTTCAGTTCCAGTGTTTTGAAGGTCTTCAGTGGCTCGCTGCAGGCCGAATAGAATTCCTGAAAAATATCACCACACATAAATTAAATGTCACCTTATGTCAGTTAAATCCTTTTAACATAATAAACATGGTGGCTTGAAGCTAAATTTTGCTTAACATAATAAGATACTTAAACTGTGTTGTTAATTATATGTACAGTTGACTCTCGTTATCTCGAATTCCAAGGGACTCTTTGAAATACTTTGAGATATCCATAGCTCGACATATCAGATTTGCAGAAGTGAGGAAAACATAATTCCAACAACCACATTTAGCAAATTTATATGTAACTGGACTTTTTAGTTTAGAGATATATTGAAAATATTGTGGATATTGTGGACCAATTTCTTCTCTTTTCAACAATATTTTTTAACCTGTTGTAAGATTTTCATGTTTAGCCAGGGACAAGATTTTCACTTCGAGATAAGCGGTTATTCTAGATAAGCAAGGTCCAGATAACGATCAACTGTACTGCAATGCTAATGCCGGCAGACCTATACTGACCTTTCACATATGGTACTATTTGCATAAGTTAAGTACTATGCACATACTTTGGTATGTGTTGAGCAATATATTCTAGTATGTGCTGTTCACATATTCTGGAATGCTTTGCACATATTTTGTTATAATTTATGTGCTGTGCATAGGGCTGGCTAATCAGAGTTGAAAAGATGATTAACATGATAATCAGTCCTGCCATTGTCATCGATAATCGATTAGTAATCACTGAAGATTTGGTCATAATTTTACCTGTCGTCTCAGCATGACTCTTACCATATGTTATACTTTACTGCACATTACCTTGCCCTGACAGGCCTGAGCAAACAGTGTAGACCCAGATGAAAATGTGGTGTCTCATCAGGGTATACACTGTTTGCCACTCATTCAGGTATTATTAGATACAACATTGTAGAGGCGTAACGATTCATTACAATTGTATAGTATCACGATACTTTTTCTCACGATACGAGTATGGTATCGTGGGGCTAGTATTGCAATACCTGACGATACGCCCAAAAGTACAATTTCCAAAGAAAATAGTAGCTTTAACATATTTCAAGACCATTTTTATAACAAATTACAAAGATCTAAACTGTTACTGAAATACACTGATCACTTATATGACAAAATTGGTCATCTTACACAGGCATTTTTACACAATAATGAACCTCTGAGATGGTTTTGAACCTATTTTCCAAGAGTATCAAAACTTTCAACCTCTGACTTATGCATGAAAGTAGTATCATGATATGTATCGAATCATTAGGCAAGTATCGCGATACATATCGATCGTGAGCTGACTGTATCGTTACAGCCATACAACATTGGGTAGTAAGTTGTACTTGTTCAAATTTTAGTTAAAGACACATTTTTTTCCTTCTTTGGCTAGCATTTTATCTTGAGACTAATTATGAGAGTTCACTAGGAAAGAAGAACAAAGAAATACTAAATAATATTTATTCATGAAAGTAAAACATAATGGAATTATTAGAAAGTTTTCTTCAAGAGCCTATAAGATGTTTTTTGTTTTTGTTTTTTTTTCAAAGTATTGATATGTTTCTTATTTTTCCATGTCAGAAAGTTCGTAGACAATTTAGAATGTGCATTTTATGCTATAAAGCTTCTCTTTTCTTAAATAAATAAATAAATAAATACTATCTATCTTACTAATTTTCTGTATTTGATCAAGAAAAAAAAAAAAAAAAAAAGAACAGATAAAGAGGCCATTTGATGATAAAATTAGCATATAGGCATAAATATCTGTATTTCTCCATAAAACATGTTGTGGGTATTCATTAGAACTGCCTGGGAGAGGCAATTCTAATGAATATCAACCAGCTATAATTTATTGAATAAACAGAAAAAAATCATCAAATTATCACCAAATTACCCACCTTATCTGTTTCTCTGGCTTCATCATGAACTTTGCTGATATCAAATCTAATTTCCCCTTATCAGGCCCCTACCTAAAACGGTGGCCAAAGTCACCAAGAATTTCTTATCTTAATCTCCTTATGGTCCTTATTGGGTCATGCAATCCAAAATGTGTCGTTAAGTATGGTAAGGAGTTGAGGTGTCTGAATACTATGGGTAAAATACTGTAATGTAACAGAAACAGAAATCAAATGATATTTCTTTGTCCCAACTTGCTTTTTCACACTTGTAAATACTGTTAAATGTGGCTTTAAATCTTAGCACTCTGGGTAAAATTA
The DNA here is from genome assembly GCA_964016985.1 of Anodontia alba. Classification (NCBI taxonomy): domain Eukaryota; kingdom Metazoa; phylum Mollusca; class Bivalvia; order Lucinida; family Lucinidae; genus Anodontia; species Anodontia alba. The sequence goes on along the minus strand of OZ024830.1, from coordinate 61,583,107 downwards.
CAGCAGACAGTTTAAAATATTTTTCTTATTTTCCCAGAAAACAGGTTTAGACAGTTTGCATGTAATGTCAAAACCTGCTTTACGGGAAAAGTAAGAAATATGTTATTGCCTTTGGAAAAGAAATTGCAAAACTTCTGCAACAATACCTCAGGTTCAGCCAATTAAAGAAAAATTTTCCAACTTGCTAGAGTTAGCAAGTGATGGAAATTGCAGCTTGCTTTTTGATCAAATTAACCAGCATTTAGCAAGTTAGCAAGTGTTAAAATTGATCCCTGCTTGCGTATCAGTCAGTAACCTTGAGTATAGTGGTCTGTCACATGGAGAGTATACCGGAATATTGGTCAGCGACAGAGTAAACCCAGACCTATGGCATGTTCTCATAATTCCGTTCACCTTCTTAGAATAATATGAAAACAAATCTTTCTTAAATTTATGCCACATTAAAATTAATAAGAAATGACTAACATTACAGCTGATTTTGAAGAAAATCAGTTTTCACTTACAATTTTGTGCATAAAAATCAAAATTTGTAACAAAATGCTAAATATCTGGAGTATCATTCAGTGAATTAGTCAATGATGTAGGGAATGGAAGGTCTGGAGTTTATGCTAGAGTATCAACATATTTATAAGTGTGGCCTGAAACATTATTGTGGAAAGTCCGTGGAAAGTCATGTTAAGTGATGATTGTTTAAAAAAAATAATAAATTAGTTAAAAGTACTTGGTTTGTTTGTGTTGAGGTTTTACGGCCCAGTCAACCCAATGGGGTCATGTCGAGCGCGGTCAGTTTACCTAACCACACATTTACTGGGCAGGCTTAGTCCTCTAAGCAGTCAACCAGTATTGTGTACATTCTTTTGCCAGAAAAAGTACTTGGATTGAATATGATCAAGGTCTACTGTTGAATCTTACAGCTGGAATGCCCCCCAACCACCCTCCCCCCTGCGGGCCCCCGTAGCCTAGTGGATAAGAGAACCGACTCTTAATCCATTAGGTTTTGAGCCTCCCTTGGGTCATATGTGGGAAAGCCAAGTTCTGATTATGGATGGGCAGCTTTTTTTTTTTCTTTTTTTTTCTGCAGGTTCTCCGGTTTTCGCCCACTTTTGATGAACGATCAGCTCGGTTTAAGTGAAATATTCTTGAAAGGGTCGTAAAACCCAAATCCCCCTCAAATTACCGTTAAGAACTGTTTGGAAAGTCTATTATTTTCACTCTAGGTATGCGATAATGCTCAGATATCAGTGGAGCGTTTTCTACTTTCGTTTCAACCGGATGTCACGTTGCGCGCGCGCAAGGTATACGTTCTTCTGGAATACCACCGAAAATACTGACAAAACTATTGTGTCTTTTATTCTTACCTTAAAATCTCGCCTATGCCTGATTTTTATTTGTTTTTAGCACAGAAACGTGATATCTGTTAGGTTTAACAGTTGCTGTCACAGGGTGATTTGTAAACAAACGCTGAAAACGGAAGTGACGTATTTAAAGGTTCATATTCACTATTTCCGGTTACACAAAAAAATCAGCCTTAGTATAGCAATTTTTGAATAGAACAGAATACTACCATAAAGCAACCAACTCTCGTTGTTGCCGCTTCGCGGCAACAACTCGTTGGTTGGTTGCTATTAATACAATCATAAAATGTGGCATCTGACAGCCTGTAGAATTTCAGTTAGTCTCTCTTCTTGATCTAGATAAAAAATGAAATGATTTTTTATCATATCTTTGAATTACTGTTGCCAACATAAATTCAGAGATACGATAAAAAATCATTTCATTTTTGATCCAGATCAAAACGAGAGACTATCTGAAATTTCACAAGCTGTCAGATGGCACATTTTATGATTGTATTAATACCAGATAATGATTTATTAATCCTTTTTTGGATGAAAAATGTCTATTTTTGCTTGAGGCATATGGAGCTTTTAAGTTTCCACAAGATACCCTTTTGTTGACAGAACATACATTACTGATTTTCATTCATTATGACAAAGAAATTCCAAACAATAGTCAAACTTCATTTTTTTTAAAAACTTACTTGTTAAAATGTTAATTCTAATGATAATTTGAATTATGGTCTGTGGTGGTCTGTGGTAGGTCTGGCCTGATTAAGGTATGAAATGACCAAGGCTAACATTTTCAGTTCATTTAACAGCCCAAGGAAGTCATCAAGGGCTGTCTGTTTTATCTTGCTAAAGATTACAGCACTTATTTCTGAGCCTCCCTGTAACAACAGTCTTAAGGGTCTTAATCCGGAAGGTCCCTTAGGCAGTTACCTATGTGACGTCATTCTTCCCACTATTTTGATCATGTGTCAGTTTCTTTTCTGTGGAATAAAGAAAGTCAACAGGAGTTTTTAGCGGGTGAAAAAATCAAATATTGCTTTCTTTTCTCTGGTCTGTGTTCTTATTTCCTGTTATCTTTTGTTCCATTATCATTCCTTTCGTGGAAGACTGTATTTTTGTTAAATGGATTTTCAATTGCTTGTGATAATTGATCATTGATTTACGTCATATGTTTCTTATTGATTGATTGATCATTGATTTATGTCATACGTTTCTTATTGATTGTTGGCGGCGTTCATGATCATTTTAAAACATTGTGGGATAATCATTCAAAATATTTATTTTGTTTTTCTTGTTCTTATTCTACTTGTTCAGTCTGTAATAACTGGACTAGAATCTTGGGATCTTGCAGACAAACAAAGACTTTATTCTGCGAGAAGATCTACAGTGAAGAAGATGCTGGCAAAGAAAAGATAGTGGTCTAATCAGACGGGTCTGATGACAACTCTTTTCTTGATGGGATCACCATATGGCTAAGCCTAACTGCCAGGGGTAAGACCCATCTGGGTTGCAACAATATGGGTGCTGTAGAATATCTACCATGAAGAATAAGCTGGCAAAGAAAAAAAAGTTGTCCAGTCAGACAGGTCTGATGACAACTCTTTTCTTGATGGGATCACCACCCCGGAAGGCTTTACTGCCAGGGGTAAGATCCATCTGGGTGGCAACAATATGGGTGCCATAATATAAGCATCAGGCACCAGTTACCGTTCACCTGGCAATCTATTACCAGGCTCCAGGCATTAGTCAGCTTCACCAGGTACCGATCAACCAGGCACCAGTCAACCAGGCACCAGGCTACCAGGCACAGGGCAATCTACTGCCAGGTGAGGAAAAGAAAAGGTCCTTAATATTATTCAAGAACATTTCAGGACTAAATTCAATTTGCTTCTATTAAATGTTCGGATAAGTCTGAGTCAATTTCCTTCCCGTTATTATGAGAAGAACAAAAACTTCTCTGTTAACAGGTGGTGGAAAGGTTAGCAAATCCGAGAATTTATGGTCTTTACTCCTGGATGTGTTTTACCCATAAGACAATTGAAATTATATCTGATAAGGGATATTTCAATTTAATATATAAGAAAACAGCCAAGTCAGTGTGTAAATTCGATATTGTTCTGTCTCTAAATTTCTAATGGATGTTTTTTAGACGATTAAGTCATCCATAATAAAGGAAGTTTCTTGCTTTACGCCCGGCAATTGGATCTTCCAGTTCACTGTACTATCTTCGGAATGCACCTAAATTTGTGCATTGGTACATGTAGGAATCATGAACGTTATTGCTACAAGTTGCGTAAACGGGCCATTTCAAAATTGTAAGACAATAAATTAAAAGATATTTTATTCAGTAGCATAATATATATCACTATATTGTCCTCAGTCATGTTAAGTTTAGAGACGTCATGAGTCTTGTGATTCAGTCCCCTGCAATTGGAATACTTGGCATTATTGGCTGTTTTGTTGCTATTTTCAGCATGGCCGCTGTGTCAATAGTCTCTGCAAAATCACAGAACACATTGTTTTTCAGGATAAGCACCAAACCACCCAAGCATTTGTTGGACCAGTACATTTGTGGTCACACATATCACTGGTCACATAGTTAGTCTATAGTACTGCATCTGCACGCCGAACCGCTTCGTGGTTTGGGTTGGATGCACTTATTACTTGGCAGGAATATTGCTTTGGTGACCCTCTACTGATTTCCACCAAGTCTCATGTAGACCCTACTCTTGTAATGGGATTGAGACCATATATGGTAAAATAATGATAATGAAAAAACACGTTCTTCTTCTCCAAAACCAAGAACTGTTCAAATAATGATGCTTTCATTAGTTGCAATGACAGGACTGGTAAAATGTTGCATAACATCTGCATATCTGCAGTGGCTTTTTCACTCAGGTGAGTGAGCTGTGACTTGTGGGTCTCTTGTTTGCCTTGTCAGGAATTTGGCTAGACTGTGTCTGTGCTGTAAAGTGGAAATGCTTTTTATCAGCTAGGTTTAATAGTGGCTGAGGTAATCACCAACACCTAGTTGCTTAAATTCTAAATATAGAACACATAAGATATGGATGGTGTAGTGACAAGAAAAAATAGTACCTTATCACTTTTGTGAAACACACAGACCCACATCAGTGGCTCATTTGGATGCCCGTCCGACTGGTGATCAGGAGGTTGCAGGTTAGACCCCACCGGGTTGGCAACATTCTTTCGTGGAGATTTGATCATGAAATATTTTCTATAGTCATTCTCTCCCTTCTGCTGGTTCAAGAAAGGCAGTTGTCAGTTTCTGGCAAAAGAATGTGCACATTACTGTTTAACTGCATAGAGGACTAAGCCTGTCCAGTAAAAGTATGGTTAGGTTGGTATGACTGGGCAGTGAAACCTGAACACACAAACAAAAGACCCACATCAGCCTGTGCATAAAAATGTTTGAATTCCATGATTAATCTAGCAGATGCATAGATCCTCACTTGACTATGCTTGCACAAAATGGAGTTTTGTTTTAGCTATTGACATGCAGATGATTCTGTCATAAAATTATCATTATACCTGTCTTAACTTTACTTCCCTAGGAGCAAGGTTGGAAGCAAGATACTACATCCTGAGTGGGGTACCCTCACCCATGAATAATGGCAGACAGTCCAATAATATGTGGTGTATGGAAATGGAAAAATCCCATTGCAGCATCATCTGATTTTTTACATACTATCTGTCATATCTCCTCTGTATAGTAGCAGGTTTATCTGCTACAAATCTACTAGTGTAATGTCTTTGCAGGAAACTTCACGTCCGGAGCTTGGCAAGTGGGTAGGGTGTGCAGCAGTAGATCCAGCTGAAGATTGGTTGGTAAGTTGTTATCTTTGTTTCTGCTCCATATTGTATGTGGTAATAGTGAAGATTTATAATAAAACATTAAATCAAAACTGCTTTATTTTCAGTTTCTCTGTTTGAATGGATAGAGTTCTGTTATAGTATTGAGTTTTTTTTTTAACCCTTAAAGTGCCAAGAAAACTTGCATCTGAAAATGTTGTATGTTTATGTCATCTGCTGATTATTCTTGCAAACTTTTCAAACCTATTTTTGCATACAAGCAAAAAGTGTGAACCCAGATCAGACTGCCAGTCTGATCAGGGTCCACACTGTTTGCAGAAATGACTTTTAAAATCACAAGCAGATGACAAAGCTGACTACAATAGTTGTGATTGGCAGTTTAAGCGTTAATTTAGGATGCTTGAATCAGGGACGTAAACAATGGGGGAAAGCCTGACCTAAGGGTCTTTTGTTTGTGTGTTGAGGTTTTACTGCCCAGTCATACCAACCTAACCATAACTATTTTATGAAGAAAAACCAGAGATCAAAATGCATTTTTTCAAGGACAACAAAGGGTTTCAAATCTGTAAGGCTATAGTTTATTACACAGGGATGCTTTAATAAAAATTTTCCCACATGAAAACATTTTTCCAAACAATTTCAAAAAGAGGATAGGCCTTGTATTGTTGCTGTATTTATCTTAAATATTTGACACTTCAAATTTTTGTCCTAAAATTTCAAAAAGTCCATTTAAGTACCTGCTTGATATATATAAAATTTCTAGATGAATGGCAAAGGGTATAGGCCCTAATCAGATGCTGCTTCCTGCAGGATCTCATTTTTGTCTGCACTGTTTGCTCAGCACAATATGTCCAAATACTTAGGGTAAATATACGGTTGTTTCTGTCTAGAAATTGTAACTGGTGGAGTCTGCTGTTTAAGGAATAGATACAATTTCAGGTAAGGCAACTCTGACAGAATTGTTTTTGCGTCCTGTTTGAAAAGGGGTCTACTCTCAAAGGATAGAATTTATGCCCAAATTCTTTGCTTTTAGAATAGACCCCTTTCAGAAGGGGCTTTGTGTGGTGTAGTCCGCATGGATGTTGTTTGCACTGATATAGCATGAAATGTGTTCCTGTGAATTATCTTCTCTATTACCAGATTTGTGGTGGTGGACCTAAACTAGCTGCCTGGCACCTCCGCTCTTTGTCCCCTATGTCAGTCTTCAGCACTCCAGGGGCTTGTCAGAATAACATAATCTTTTATGAGGACACAGTAAGTACCTAGGTAGAATCAAGAAAGCACTGATTAGAGAGATAGAAGAGGGAAAAAATACAAGGAAACAGAAAGATAGCAAAAGAACAGTTGGACATCCTAGCTCTAGATAAGGCACTTTTTCAACAAATAGTATTGATATTTTTATTATTCCTCCATGAAAACATATATTGTTGGAACTCATTAGAAGCACCTCAGTGAAACCTGAAACCTATGTTGTAGGTACTCAAAAGTTCCTTATTGAGGCATCTCTGATAAGTAACCTCAACACGTTTTTGTGGAGAACTAAAACTATTTAACATATAGTGTGGGTACTCATTAGAAGTGTCTCAGTGAATTAGTTCTAATGATAACCACAACATATGTTTAGTTGATAATCCCTCTTACCTAGAGCTATGGTTTGTGCTGTCCATGGGGACTGATGTACTTCGAAGTTTCTTCAAATGATGACCCTAGGTTGACCTTGACCTATTTTATGGCAAGGTTAATTTTGGCCTCTGAGGTTTTTGAATGGCAAAATGGTAGAACAAAGCATTTTTCCAAAACTACTGTCGTCTATGACATGAGAGTAGGTACTACATGAATGACTATGAACATCAAAGGTCAAGGTCTTTCAGTGACCTCAGTCCCAGGTCATTAGGATTGCATGTCCATCAATATTTCAAAGGACTTCTTATCTTGAACCACTGCGCCAATTTTACATAAATTTTCTATGCAGGCTCCTGGCAGTGGGAGAACAAAAGTTTGTTCAAATGGTCCAGGTCACATGACCAAGGTGGCCACCATGCCAAAACATGGTAAAAAAACCTTAAAAAATCTTCTTTTGCAGAAATGCTAGGTTGATTGCCTTGAAACTTGGTATGTAGTATCAGGTGACTGAGTACTACCAGATTTGTTCAAATGATGACCCTAGATTGACCTTGACATATTTTATGGCAAGGTCAAATTTGGTCCTTTAGGCTTTTGAATGGGAAAATGATAATGCATTTTTCCAAAACAATTGTAGTCTGTGACATAAGAGTAGGTACTACATGAATGTCTATGAATACCAAAGATCAAGGTCATTCAATGACCTTGGCCCCAGGTCACTAGGATTGCATGTCGGTCAGCTTTTCAAAGGACTTCTTATCTTAAATCACTGGGCCAATTTCAAGTACATTTCATATGCTCATTTTCTCCATAACAAGTGAAGAGATGTGAACCATATTTGGCAGTTATGAATCATTTGATGATTGTCTACACAGTTTATGTGTTTTATGACCAGTGACCATTTCATTTGGTTGCCATGGCAAAAATTTGTAAAGTATCAGCAGGGAAAAAAAGACCTTATTAAGCACCAGCAGGGAAAGAAGACCCTGTTTAGCACCAGGAGGGAAAGTTGAGCTTGTCTTGTGTTTGGCCTTGTAAAGAGACATAGGACGTGTACATAGGTGGGAGAGGCAATATGATATACCTCTTTTCCCATTATTTCTTTACTTATTCAGTGAAGATGAGAGCTTAGCAAGTCCTAGTGTTTTGGTGAAGATAAATAGATTATAAAAAGAACTAGAATGCGCAGTCAATGGCATGCCACTGCAAATCCCCACACCCTTTGCTGATGTTGTAACTAGCAGGACAGATGGATGGACTTGCTCTCCCACAACCATTCCATGAGGGGAGGTCAAGTTTGGTTAAATTCTACCAAGTGGTTAAGGAGGAGATAGTGTGACAGACAAATGGATGGATGATGGATGCAGGGACAGACAGACACATGGAAAAATAATATTGCTCTCATACACCCTAACCATGAGGGGGAAATGATGTAGCAAGTTTGGTTGAATTCTGCCCAGTGGTTTATGAGGAGATAGTGTGACAGACAAATGGATGGATGATGGATGCAGGGACAGACAGACACATGGAAAAATAATATTGCTCTCATACACCCTAACCATCTCTCATACACCCTAACCATGAGGGGGAAATGATGTAGCAAGTTTGGTTGAATTCTGCCCAGTGGTTTAGGAGGAGATAGTGTGACAGACAACTGGACAGACACCGGATGCACAGAGGGATGAATGCATAGAAAAATAATGCTGCTCTTGCACCATTACCATGAGGGGAAGCGATGTAGCAAGTTTGTAGAATTCTGCCTAGTGGTTTAGAAGGAGATAGCTTGACAGACAGACAGAGGGACTGACAGACAGATGGAGGTGTTAACAATATCCCGAGTGCTTTCTTAAAAAAGCATGGGGAATATGACTGGAGAGCAATGTACACACACACAAAAACAAAAACAGCTGAAGTGTCTAAAACTTACAATATATGATTGAACGGCTCAGGATGAGCTACTATGATCACTTTCCGTCTGTCCGTCCATTCACACCTTTGAATGACTTCTCTTCTGAAACGGCTAGGCCAAATTTCTTCAAACTTTATGTGGAGCCTTGTGTTAAAGGCGGATTGAAAATTTGTAAAAAAGAAAAAAATACAGTTCGTAAATCAAGATGGCCGCCATGCCGCGATATATCTCCAGTAGACTTATACTGGGAAACACTTAAAAAAATATTCTTCTCTGAAACCATGAGGACCATGGCTTATATATTTTGTATCTAGCAATGTTTAGTGGTCCCCTACATAAATCCTGCCAATCAAGCCCCTGGGGTCTAATCTGGCCACGCCCCAGGGGTTTGTGAACTCCCATAGACTTATAATGGGAAAAACTTAAAAAATCTTCTTCTCTGAAACCATGAGGTCCAGAGCTTATATATTTAGTATGTAGCAATGTTTAGTGGTCCTCTACATAAATCATGCTAATCAAGCCCCTGGGGTCCAAACTGGCCTCCCCCCGGGGGTCATTAGCTCCCATAGACTTATAATGGAAAAAATTTAAAAAATCTTCTTCTCTGAAACCATGAAGCCCACAGCTTACATATTTAGTATGTAGCAATGTTTAGTGTCCCCTACATACATCCTGCCAATCAAGCCCCTGGGGCCCAAACTGGCCACGCTTGGGGGATCTTTAGCTCCCATAGACTTATAACGGGAAAAAAATCTTCTTCTCTGAAACCATGAGGCCCAGAGCTTATATATTTAGTAGGTAGCAATGTTTAGTGGTCCCCTACATAAATCCTGCCAATCAACCCCCTAGGGTCCAGACTGGCCATGCCCCGGGAGTCATTAGCTCCCATAAACTTATAATGGGAAAAACTTAAAAAAAATCTTCTTCTCTGAAACCATGAGGCCCAAAGCTTACATATTTGGTATGCAGCAATGTTAAGCGTTCCTACATAAATCCTGCCAATCAAGCTCCTGTGGCCTAAACTGGCCATGCCCCGGGGGTCATTAGCCTCCATAGACTTATAATGGGAAAAGAAAATCTTCTTCTCTGAAACCATGAGGCCCAGAGATATATATTAAGTATGTTGTGATGTTTACTGGTCCCCTACATAAATTCTGCCAACCAAGCCCCAGGGGTCCAAATTGGCCATGCCCTGGGGGTCATTACCTCTCATAGACTTATAATGGGAATAAAATTCTTCTTCTCTGAAACCATGAGGCCCACAGCTTACATATTTAGTATGTAGCAATGTGTAGTGGTCCCCTACATAAATCCTGCCAATCAAGTCCCTGGGGTCCAAACTGGCCATGCCCTGGGGGTCATAAGCTCCCATAGATTTATAATGGATGAAAAAAAAATTAAAAAATCTACTTCTCTGAAACTATGAGGCCCACAGCTTACATATTTAATATGTAGTAATATTCAGTGGTCCCCTACATAAATGCTGCCAATCAAGTCCTTGGGGCCCAAACTGGCCACATCCCAGGGGTTATTAGCTCCCATAGACTTATAATGGGAAAAACTTCTTCTCTGAAAAATCTTCTTCTCTGAAACCATGAGGCCCAGAGTTTATATATTTAGTATGTGGCAATGTGTAGTGGTCCACTACATAAATCCTGCTAATCAAGCCCTTGGGGTCCAAACTGGCCATGGCCTGGTGATCATTAGCTCCCATAGAATTATAATGGAAAAAAAATTAAAAAATCTTCTTCTCTGAAAGCATGAGGCCCACAGCTTTCATATGTAGAATGTAGCAATGTTTAGTGGTTCCCTACATAAATCCTGCTAATCAAGCCCCTGGGACCCAAACTGGCCACAACCCAGGGGTCATTAGCTCCCATAGACTTATAATGGGAAGAAAAATATTCTTCTCTGAAACCATGAGGCCCAGAGCTTATATATTTAGTATGTAGCATTGTGTAGTGGTCCCCTACATAAATCCTGCCAATCAAGCCCCTGGGGTCCAAATTTGCCACGTCCCAAGGGTCTTTTGCTTATATAGAGCTATATAGCTAAAGAACCTTCAAAAATCTTTTTCTCTGAAACCATGAGGCTGAGAGCTAATAGATTAAGTATGAAGTGATGTTAAGTGGTCTCCTACATAAATCCTGCCAACCATGCCCCTGGAGTCTAAATTGGCCACACCCCAGGGGTCATTAGCTCCCAGAGACTTATAATGGAAAAAACTTTTAAAAAATCCTCAACTCTGAAACCATGAGGCCCACAGCTTACATATTTAGTATGTAGCAATGTGTAGTGGTCCACTACATAAATCCTGCCAATCAAGTCCCTGGGGTCCAAACTGGCCACGCCCCAGGGGTCATTAGCTCCCATAGACTTATAATGGGAAAAACTTAGCCACCTTGTTAACTCTCCAGAGGTAACATTTTTGAAGTAATCATCATGAATATCACTCAAAATGTTTGTCTTGATGATTTCTAGGTTGTTCGAAACTGGGCCATTTGGGGCCAAAAACTAGGTTACCAGGCAAAATCAAAGGAAAACCTTGTTAACACTCTAGCAGTCACATTTTTGAAACAGTCGTCATGAATCTTGCTCAAAATGTTTTTCCTGATGATTTCTAGGTCAAGTACGAAACTAGGTCACTTGGGGTTAAAAAACTAGGTGACTGGGCCAAATCAAAGGAAAATCTTGTTAGCACTCTAGAGGTAACATTTTCCAAGCAATCACTATGAATCTTGCTCAAAATGTTTGTCTTGATGATTTCTAGATCCAGGTTGAAACTGGGTCGCTTTGGTTCAAAATCTAGGTCACCAGGCCAAATCAAAGGAAAACCTTGTTAACACTCTAGAGGTCACATTTTTGAAGCAATCATCATGAATATTGCTCAAAATTCTTGTCTTGATGATTTCTAGGTAAAGCTTGAATTGGGCCACTTGGGGTCAAAAATTAGGTCACTGGGCCAAATCAAAGGAAAACCTTGTTAACACTCTAGCGGTCACATTTTTGAAGCAATCATCATGAATATTGCTTAAAATATTTGTTTTGATGATTTCTAGGTCAAGTTTGAAACTGGGTCACTTGGGGTCAAAAACTAGGTCATTGGGCCAAGTCGAAGGAAGACCTTGTTAACACTCTAGAAGTCACATTTTTGAAGCAGTCATCATGAATCTTGCTCAAAATGTTTGTCTTGATGATGTCTTGGTAACGTTTAGGACTGGGTCACTTATGACCTATATTTCATGGTCCAGTGACTTTCTTTTCCATTTCTGTCAGTTTCTCAGTAACTATTTGTCCACCAGAGTGATATCTGGCACTTGTGAAGTGTTTGTGTTTAGGTAAGTTTCTCAGTAACTATTACTTCTACAGCCAGTGATATTTAGCATATGCATACAATTTAGCATAATGCATACATCTTAGCATGGCCACATTAGTGCAGTCATCCATATTTGACCTTCACCTCTACCATAATATACGTAAGTATTGGGATGGGAAAAAATAATTAAATTTCTGGCTGTCCCAATACTTAGAAACACAAAAATTAATTATTTTTTTAGGTGTCCCAATACTTACGTATCGTAGTTGAAAATGGCACTGATTAATGATGAAAATGTGTCATATTTGTGTTCATTGTTTTGTGTATTTTCAGACTACTGTCTCGTTAACCTAATCTATTGTAAATATTGAATAAACAGATTGGCACTTATTGTTTTGATTTATAATCCCCTCGTTTATCTATCATATGTTGAAAACGTCCAAGTAAAGAAAATAATCATATACTGCTTCCCCGCTTTAATGGTTAATTGCGCATAACCAATACCGCGAATGGGGGGAACAATCTACCTGTTCTAAAAATACTGCCATTACATCGGGTGATGACGTTATTATTGGGGTTCGTCTCAACGATGTTTTGGGGTTCATCTCAACAGTATTTTAGGGTTCCCCCAACACTGTTTTGCATTAAAGCGTTATCGGGAAACAATTCTGTCGAATTTCCTTTTATTATTATTATTTATTCAATGTTTTTTTTCTGTTTTTTTTTTGTTGTGTTTGTTTGTTTTTTTGTAGAACTTTATTGATGCACTCGAGTTGCAAATTAAAATGTGACATGTCACCTGACAACCACAAAATGGCGACGCATCCAGACTGATGCAAACGCATGTGCGTTTTTGTATTAGCAGATTTCTTGAATAAATTTCATATTAATATTCTCAAAGAAAGGTTTTATTTATTTTCTACTTTCTAACCAGCATGCCGTAGGAACCCCCCTGTTGTATGCTTAGACATAAAATATTGCGTGACATCGCTTGTAAACAAAACAAAACACAAACCGAGAAAACAGTTTTACCCTGCTAACTAGATCATTTTTTTCACCCAAATGCACTATCCCAATTCATGGTACAAAAAATTACTGAAAATTTTAGCGATTTTTGATATGTCCCAATTCTTAGGGTGACGAAAAATAATTATTTTTACGAATTGTAAGGGTGTCCCAATACTTTAAGTGTCCCAATACTTAGGTATCTTACGGTATTTCACAGTCCATTAGACATGCTACTTGTAAATATAATCTTTAATATAGTCTTACTTGTAAATATAATCATCATGAATTTTGGTCAGAATGTTTGCCTTAATCAGTTCTAGGTCAGGTTCTCTGAGTGCTGTGATACTCAGGTGAGTGTTACAGGGCCACCATGGCCGTCTTGTTTTTTTGTTTTTTTTTAATTTTGTTGTTTTTTTTATTTTTTTGTTTTTTTTTTTTTGCAGAAAATAAGAAAAACATATTTCAAAATGTTGTCTTCTGAAAGTTTTACTTAGCATGCAAAAAATTAGATTGTTAAATTAGTGTATAATGACATTGATTATTGTATTTGTGAGCAAAATAATACCAATTCACTGTTTCAGTTAATATCAGGAGGTAGCGAGGCAGCTGTGAATCACTGGTATATGAATGGAGATCTCAAGTCCAAAGTTCCAGCCACACCTACAGCTGTTTTCAGTGTTGCAGTTAACATAAAATCAGAGTCAAATAAGGTACACTTTAAGTACTCTCCATATAAAAGCTTAACCTGTTGGGATCGACAGGCCTGAGCAAACAATGTAGACCCAGATGAGAGCCAGAGAAACAGTTTTTAGACCTATCAACAGGTACTAATCTGGACCGAAGTTTTAGGACAAGTAGGGTAGTTAAGCTGTCCCATTATTTAGGATAAATACAGTAGAATCACACTAAAGGCTCACTAAAGTTTATGGGTCATTCAGATATACAGTAAAACATTAGTGACCCGAACACTGATGGCTTGTTAACCATGGCTGATTCCGACTTTTTTTTTTTTTATGTCCATAGGATATTCTTCGGATAGCTTAAGAAAACAAATATTTACAGATATTTTAGGGGATTTTCTTTAGCTCACCTGTCACGTAGTGACAAGGTGAGCTTTTGTGATCATATTTTGTCTGTCATCCGTCGTGCGTCCATCCATCCCTGTGTCCGTCCATAAACAAGTTCTTCAAATGACATATCCTAAACCACTGATTGGATTTGGACCAAACTTCACAGGAATGATCCTTAGTTGGTCCTCTTTCAAAGTTGTTCAAATGGTTCCAGTCCATTGCACATCTAGGTCACAGGAGCTAAAAGTAGATTTTTTAAACTAAAAATTAAAAAAAAATCTTCTTGTCAGAAACCACTGGACCGATTTCAATATAATTTTGCAGAAATGTTTCTTTGGTGATCATCTACCAAGATTGTTCAAGCCATTTTAAGTCTTCAAAAAACATGGCCACAAGGGGGTGGGGTTTATTTTCCTTATTAGCTCACCTGAACACGAAGTGCTCATGGTGAGCTGTTGTGGTCAGTCAATGTCCGTCGTCCGTCGTGTGGCGTCAACAATTGCTTTAAAAGCCTACTCCTCCTACACCCCTGGGCCAATTGACTTGATACTTGGTAGGAAGCATTGGGGTGACGTGTAGATCAAAAATAGCTAAAATCGTTCCAATCGGAAATCCAAAATGGCCGCCATGGCCGCCATCTTGAAAATCTATTTTTCGCTTCTTCTCCTGAACCGAAAGGCCAATTGACTCCAAACTTGCTAGGATGCATCAGGGTGACTTGTAGATCAAAAATAGCTAAAATCATGCCGATCGGAAATCCAAGATGGCCGCCATGGCCGCCATCTTGAAAATCTATTTTTCACTTCTTCTCCTGAACTGAAAGGCCAGTTGACTCCAAACTTGGTAGGAAGCATTTGGGTGACTTGTAGATCGTAAATCTAAGATGGCCACCATGGTGGCTATCTTGAAAATCTATTTTTCGCTTCTTCTCCTAAACCCAAAAGTCAATTGACTCGAAACTTAGTAGGAAGCATTTGGGTGACTTGTAGATCAAAAATAGCTAAAATCGTTCTGATCCGAGCCATCTTGAAAATCTATTTTTCGCTTCTTCTCCTGAACCAAAAGGCCAATTGACTCCAAACTTGCTAGGAAGCATCAGGGTGACTTGTAGATCAAAAATAACTAAAATCGTGCCGATAGGAAATCCAAGATGGCCGCCATGGTCGCCATCTTGAAAATCTATTTTTCGCTTCTTCTCCTGATCTGAAAGGCCAATTGACTCCAAACTTGGTAGGAAGCATTGGGATGACTTGTAGATCAAAAGTAGATAAAATTGTTGTGATCAGAAATCCAAGATGGCCGCTATCTTGAAAATCTATTTTTCGCTTGTTCTCCTGAACCGAAAGGCTAGTTGACTCCAAACTTGCTAGGAAGCATCAGGGTGACTTGTAGATCAAAAATAGCTAAAATCATGCCGATCGGAAATCCAACATTGCTGCCATGGCAGCCATTTTGAAAATCTATTTTTCGCTTCTACTCCTAAACCCAAAAGCCAATTGACTCCAAACTTGGTAGGAAGCATTTGGGTGACTTATAGATCAAAAATAGCTAAAATTGTGCCTATCGGATATCCAAGATGGCTGCCATGGCAGCCATCTTGAAAATCTATTTTTCGCTTCTTCTCCTGAACCGAAAGGCCAGTTGACTCCAAACTTGCTAGGAAGCATCAGAGTGACTTGTAGATCAGAAATAGCTAAAATCGTGCCGATTGGAAATCCAGGATGGGCGCCATGGCAGCCATCTTGAAAATCTATTTTTCGCTTCTTCTCCTGAACTGAAAGGCTAGTTGACTCCAAACTTGGTAGGAAGCATTTGGGTGACTTGTAGATCAAAAATAGCTAAAATAATGCTGATCGTAAATCCAAGATGGCCACCATGGTGGCTATCTTGAAAATCTATTTTTCGCTTCTTCTCCTAAACCCAAAAGTCAATTGACTCGAAACATAGTAGGAAGCATTTGGGTGACTTGTAGATCAGAAATAGCTAAAATGGTTCTGATCCGAAATCCCAGATGGCCACCATGGCCGCGATCTTGAAAATCTATATTTAGCTTCTTCTCCTGCACCGAAAGGCCAATTGACTCCAAACTTGTTAGGAGACATTGGGGTGACTTGTAGATGAAAAATAGCTAAAATCGTGCCAATCGGATATCCAAGATTGCCGCCATAGTAGCCATCTTGAAAATCTATTTTTCACTTCTTCTTCTGAACCGAAAGGCCAGTTAACTCGAAACTTGGTAGGAAGCTTTGGGGTGACTCGTAGATCAAAAATACTAAAATTGTGCCGATTGTAAATCCAAGCTGGCTGCCATTTAGAGTTTGTTCAAATGATCACGCTCCATTGACTGGCATGCCATATATATTCTTCTTCAAAATTAAGAACTGCTTAAATGAAGATCTTTTCATTAGTTGGGATGACAGGATTGGAAAAATGTTGCATAACATCTGCATATCTGCAGTAGCTATGTCACTCAGGTGAGCGACCCGTGGCCCGTGGGCCTCTTGTATATAGAAAACTTTAAATATCAGAAACAATTGGATCCATTTCAATATAACTTGGCAGAAATGTTTCCTTGGTGACCCTCTACCAAGATTGTTCAAGCCATCAAAAATCATGGATGCTAGGGGTCCGGGCTTAATTTCTCTATACAGAAAACTTTAAAAATCTTCTGGTTAGAAATCTCTGGACCAATTTCAGTATAACCTGGCAGGAATGTTCCTTAATAACCCTCTACCAAGATTGTTCAAGCCATCATGATTTGTCAAAAGGGGCAGGGCTAATTTTACCTGTATATCTATATAGAAAACTTCAAAAATCTTCTTGTCAGAAACTACTAGACCGATTTCAATATAACTTGGCAGAAATGTTTCCTTGGTGACCCTCTACTAAGATTGTTCAAGCAATTGTGATTCTTCAAAAAACATGGCCGCCAGGGGACTGGGCTTATTTTCCCTATATATCTGTATATAAAACTTGAAAAAAATCTTCTTATCAGAAACCAATGGACCGATTTCAATATACCTTGACAGAAATGTTTCTTTGGTGACCCTCTACCAAGATTGTTCAGGTCATCATGATTCCTCAAAAAGCATGGCCGCTAGCGGGTGGGGCTTATTTTCCCTATATATCTATATAGAAAACTTTAAAAATCATCTCATAAAAAAGGTTTGACCAATTTCAATATAATCTGACAGAAATGTTTCTTTGGTAACCCTCTACAAAGATTGTTCAAGCTGTCTTGATTTGTCAAAAAAACATGGCCACCAGGGGACAAGGCTTATTTTTCCTGTATATTTATATAGAAAACTTTAAAAATCTTCTTGTCAGAGACCAATGGACCAATTTCAATATAACTTGGAAGAAGTGTTCCTCTAGTGACCCTCTTCTTCTGTTCAAGCCGTCATGATACATCAATAAACATGGCAGCTGGGGGGCAGAGCTTATTTTCCCTATATATCTATATAGAAAACTTTAAAAATGTTCTCATTATTAAATAATTGACCGATTTCAATATAACTTGGCAGAAATGTTCCTTTGGTGACCCTCTACAAAGATTGTTCAAGCCATTATGATACGCCAAAAAACATGGCAGACAGGAGCTGGAGCTTATTTTCCCTATATATCTATATATCAAACTTTATAAATGTTCTCATCATTAACCAGTTGACGAGTTTCAATATAACTTGGCAGGTCAGTGTTTCTTTGGTGACCCTCTACCAAGATTATTCAAACTGTCTTGATTCATCAAAAAAAAAAAAATGACTGCTGGGGGACGTGGCTTATTTTCCCTATATATCTATGTAGAAAACTTTAAAAACCTTCTTGTCAGAAACCACTGTACAGAGTTCAATGTAACTTGGCAGGAATGTTGCTTTGGTTATCTTCTACCAGGATTGTTCAAGCTGTCATGATATGTCAAAAAACATGGCCGCCAGGGGCATGGCTTATTTTCCCTGTATATCTATGTAGAAAACTTTAATTTCTTCTAGTTAGAAACCGCTTGGCTGATTTCAGTATTACTTGGCAGGAATATTCCTTTGGTGACCCTCTACCAAGATTGTTCAAGCAATTTTGATTTGTCAAAAAACATGGCTGCTAGGGGGTGGGGCTTATTTTCCCTATATATCTTTATAGAAAACTTTAAAAATCTTCTTCTCAGAAACCACTGAACCTTTTTTCAATATAACTTGGCAGGAAAGTTCCTTTGGTGACCCTCTACAAAGTTTGTTTAAGCTGTCATGATTCGTCAAAAAACATGGTCGCTAGGGGCGGGGCTTATTTTTCCTGTATAGCTATAAAAAACACTTTAAAAATATTTTTGTCAGAAACCACTGGACCAATTTCAATATAACTTGGCAGAAATGTTCCCTTGGTGACCCTCTATCAAGATTCAGTTCAAGCCGTCATAATGCTTTAGAAAAACATGGCCACTAGGGGACAGGACTATAAAATTTATACAAAAATCTTGAGTAGTGAACTTGGCTGATACTTTAATAGTAGGTATGCAAATCTGTTTGCTCAAGTGAGCGATATAGGACCATCATGGTCCGTTTGTTTTTATTTTATCATGAAAGTGTATGTTGTGTATAGTCATTAGAATTGCCTCATTGAGGTGATTCTAATTACACACAAGATACCATTATTGTAAAGAAGATCGAAAAGACATCATTAAATCATCCCCATTTGCCTCCTTCTGACTGGCGCTACAATTAACCCTCAGTGGCTCAAACTACCCAGGTTTAGAACAAATGTGCATGGTCCTAAAGCTGTTTAAGCGATTAAAGTACGACTGTAGTTCTGTGTTGGTCTTTGCAGTGGCTTTACATACTTTATCGTTACCTCCATGTGAGATGAACTAGGCTTATCTTGTAGTTGAGCATTCTGATTCTTACAATTCTGATTGGTATTATAGAAATAGCATATACATTCATCAAATAGCATATACATTCATCAAATAGTATATACATTCATCAAATAGCATTTGCTCTTATCAAATAGCATATACATTCATCAAAAAGCATTTGCTCTTATCAAATAGCATAAACATTCATCAAATAGCATTTGCACTTATCAAATAGCATATACATTCATCAAAAAGCATTTGCTCTTATCAAATAGCATAAACATTCATCAAATAGCATTTGCTCTTATCAAATAGCATATACATTCATCAAAAAGCATTTGCTCTTATCAAATAGCATAAACATTCATCAAATAGCAGAAAATATTTCATGATCAATCTCCACGAAAGAATGTTGCCGACCTCGGCGCTATTTGATGAATGTTTATCAAATAGCATAAACATTCATCAAATAGCGCCGAGGTCGGCAACATTCTTTCGTGGAGACTGATCATGAAATATTTTCTACGGTCATTCTCTCCCTTCCGCTGATTCAAGAAGGGCAGTTGTCAGTTTCTGGTGAAAGAATGTGCACAATACTGGTTAACCGCTTGGAGGACTAAGCCTGCCCAGTAAACGTGTGGTTAGGTAAACTGACCACGCTCGACATGACCCCATTGGGTTGACTGGGCCGTAAAACCTCAACACAAACAAACATCAAATAGCATTTGCACTTATCAAATAGCATATACATTCATCAAAAAGCATTTGCTCTTATCAAATAGCATAAACATTCATCAAATAGCATTTGCACATCAAATAGCATATACATTCATCAAAAAGCATTTGCTCTTATCAAATAGCATAAACATTCATCAAATAGCATTTGCACTTATCAGATAGCATATACATTCATCAAATAGCATTTGCTCTTATCAAATAGCATAAACATTCATCAAATAGCATATACATTCATCAAATAGTATATACATTCATCAAAAAGCATTTGCTATAATCAAATAGCATAAACATTCATCAAATAGCATTTGCACTTACCAAATAGCATATACATTCATCAAAAAGCATTTGCTCTTATCAAATAGCATAAACATTCATCAAATAGCATTTGCCCTTATCAAATAGCATATACATTCATCAAATAGCATTTGCTCTTATCAAATATTATAAACATTCATCAAATAGCATTTGCACTTATCAAATAGCATATACATTCATCAAATAGCATATACATTCATCAAATAGCATAGCATATACATTCATCAAATAGCATATGCACTCATCAAATAGCATATACATTCATCAAATAGCATATGCAGTCATCCTCATCAAATAGCATATATATTCATCAAATAGCATTTGCACTTATCAAATAGCATATACATTCATCAAAAAGCATTTGCTCTTATCAAATAGCATAAACATTCATCAAATAGCATTTGCACTTATCAAATAGCATAAACATTCATCAAATAGCATTTGCACTTATCAAATAGCATATACATTCATCAAATAGCATATATATTCATCAAATAGCATATACATTTATCAAATAGCATTTGCACTTATCAAATAGCATATACATTCATCAAATAGCATATATATTCATCAGATAGCATATACATTCATCAAATAGCATATATATTCATCAAATAGCATATACATTCATCAAATAGCATATACATTCATCAAATAGTATATACATTCATCAAATAGCATTTGCACTTATCAAATATTATATACATTCATCAAATAGCATATACATTCATCAAATAGCATAGCATATACATTCATCAAATAGCATATGCACTCATCAAATAGCATATACATTCATCAAATAGCATAGCATATACATTCATCAAATAGCATATGCACTCATCCTCATCAAATAGCATATATATTCATCAAATAGCATATGCACTTATCAAATAGCATATGCACTCATCAAATAGCATATAGATTCTTCAGAAATAAACAATATGAAGATGGGTTATAAGTTTCTGACAGTGTTAATTTATGGTTGCCACAAATAAATTCCTGAACTATGACTTATAATTGTTTCTTTTCATATTATAGGTACTGTGTGCAGCAGGAAGTAGTCCATTCATAGACGTGTGTACATACTTTGGCTACAAGGCTTTCTCTGTACCATTTAATGTTGTATGATCAGTTCTATTTCATCACAGGATAGTTTCACAAAAGATCAAGCTGAACTCGCAGGAGATCATCAACATAGAATTCTTTTGCGTACAAACCTGTAATATAGTTCTAACAGAATCAGAAACCATCTAGTTTGTCTCTACAGCTTGTTTTAGTATATAAAGAACCATAAGAATGTTGTTATATAGTAATTAATTTACTAGAAATATTCACCACTTTAATGAAACTGCCTAGTTTGGTTAAAATAATGAAAATACATTTACTGACTCCATTATCAATCTCATATTACTTTTTGGACAGTGTGAGTACTACAGTAGAATGGTCCCCTCTCAGAAAACAGCCACATGTACATTCTACAACAGCCAGATTTGTGTCCATCCATCATTTATTATCACTAAACAACATCTCCTCTGAAACCACAAGGCCAAATTTCATGAAGGCTTCTGTACACGGGGATGGAAAGTTTTTTCAAATGGTTGTGATCATTTAACCACTGAAAAATCTCCAGAACCAAGAAAGCTTTTAGGTTGAACCTTTATATACAGCATCAGGGACACAAAGTCCAGCAAGTTGATACAATTGATGATCCTAGGTCAACTTTTGATTATACCCCCAGCATACAAAGTATATAGGGGTTATATAGTGTTTGCCTTTTCCCTAACAGTGTTTGTCTGTCTGTGTGTAAACTTTCTTTTTTATTCAAAGATTTCTCAAGAAATTTGATACAAACATTGGATATGATTTGTTGTATTGTGTAAGAAACAGTCCGCATCCTCATGCTTATTATTCCTTTTATTTGTCCATTTTTCTTTTTCTCCAATAAAATGTTTCGTCACAGAATTCTCAGCTTCTATGAAAGCCAGTCTTCAAACATAAACATTCAATCCTGTGTATACAGCTACACAGGATTGAAATATATTGTGTAAAATAAAACCACAATGCTGAAATTTATGGTGCCTTTTTTTGCTCACCTGAACACAAAGTGCTCAAGGTGAGCTATTTTGATCAATCAGTGTCTGTCCTTCGTTTTGCGTCATCAACAACTTGCTGAGCAAATTGACTTGAAACTTAGTGGGAAGCATCGGGGTGACTTGTAGATCTCAAAAATAGCTAAAATCATAGGAAAACCAAGATGGCTTTCTCAGAAACCTGCAATTGACTCGTAACTTAATAGGAAGTAACTTGTAGGTCAAAAAATAGCTAAAACCGTTCAGATCAGAAATCCAAGATGGCAGCCGTCTTGAAAATCTATTTTTTGCTTCTTCTCCTGAACCCAATGGTCAATTGACTTGAAATTTGGAAGGAAGTTTTGGGTGACTTGTAGGTCAAAATAGCAAATATTGTTCCAATCAGAAACCCAACATGGCTTCCATGGCACCAGCTTGGAAATCTATTTTGCTCGTCTTCTCTTGAGACAAAAGGCCAATTGACTTGAAACTTGGTAGGAAGCATCAGGGAGAATTGTAGATCAAAAATAGCTAAAATCATTCCGATCAGAAATCCAAGATGGCCACCATCTTGAAACATGATATTTTGCATCCTCTTCTGAACTAAAAGGCCAATTGACGCACAACTTTGTAGGAAGCATCAGGATGACATGTACATCAAACATAGCTAAAATCGGTCTGATCCGAAATCCAAGATGCCTACCACGCCTACTTTCTTGTAAATCTATTTTTCACATTTTATACCCCGCCACACAATAGTGGCGGGGTATTATGGGTTCACGTTGGACATCCGTGTGTCTGTCTGTCCATCCGTCGTACGTCCATCCGTCCGTTTTTTGTTTCCGAATGATAACTTGAGTAAACATCAGTAGATTTTTAACAAACTTGGTATGTGCATTGATATTGTGGAGATCTGGTTTGGGATTGCTGTTGTGCAAATTTTGTCAAATTTTTACGGAGTTATCTGCCCTAGACACATGCCCATATTTTCGTTTCCGGACGATAACTTCAGTAAATAACAAGGGATTTTAACCAAACTTGCTGTATGCATTGACATTAAGGAGATCTGGTTTGGGATTGCTAGTGGGCAAATTTCATCGAATTTTTATGGAATTATCTGCACGAGACACGCCCATATTTTCATTTCCAGAAGATAACTTGAGTAAATTACAAGGGATTTTAACCAAACTTGCTATATATATTGACATAAAGGAGATCTGGTATGGAATTGCTAATAGGCAAATTTCGTCAAATTTTCACGGAGTTATCTGCTCTAGACACGCCCATATTTTTGTTTCCAGATGATAACTTGAGTAAATAACAAGGGATTTTACCCAAACTTGCTATATGCATTGACTTTAAGGAGATCTGTTTTGGAATTGCTAATGGGCAAATTTCGTCAAATTTTTACGGAGTTATCTGCCCGAGACACGCCCATATTTTTGTTTCCGGACAATAACTTGAGTAAATAACAAGGCCTTTTAACCAAACTTGCTATATGCATTGATATTATCAAGATCTGATTTAGGATTGTTATCTGTTCATTCATATTATCAAGATCTGGTTTAGGATTGTTATCTGTTCATTCATATTATCAAGATCTGGTTTAGGATTGTTATCTGTCCCTCCATCATTTTCTTTCCAGACATTTTCACAATGATAACTTTAATACATAAACAAATAATCGCTATGGCAGGGTATTATGCTTGCGGTATTTTTATTCACTTGAGCCAAAAGGCCAATTCTCAAAAACCTATTGGAAGCATCGGAGTGACTTGTAGATAAAATAGCTAAAATCTTACTGATCAGAAATCCAAAAATCCAAGATGGTTACCATGGCCGCCATCTTGAAAATTTAATTTTTGCTTCTTCTCCTGAACCAAAAGGCCAGTTGTTTCAGAACTGGGTAGGAAGCTTCGGGGTGACTTGTAGATAAAAAATCGCTAAAATCATTCTGATCTAAAATCCAAGATGGCCTATATTTTGAAAATCTATTTTTCCATTCTTCTCCTGAACAGAATGGCCAAATGACTCAAAACTTGGTAGGAAGCATCGAGGTGACTTGCAGATAAAAAAAAAAAAAAAAATAGCTAAAATCATTCTGATTGGAAATCCAAGATAGCCACAATGGCCGCCATCTTGAAAATCTGTTTTAAACTTCTTCTGAACCAAAAAGCCAGTTGACTCAAACCTTGATAGGAAGCATCTGTGACTTGTAGATCAGAAATGGCTTAAATCCTCCTGATTGGAAATCAAAGATGGCAGCCAACTTGAAAACTTATTTTGCGCTTCTTCTCCTGAATCAAAAGGCCCTTTGACTCCAAATTTGGTAGGAAGTATCAGGGCAACTTGCAGATCAAAAATAGCCAAAATCATTCCAATAGGAAATCCAAGATGGCTTCCATGGCAGCCACCTTGAAAATCAATTTTGTGCTTCTCTTAAACCAAAAAGCCAAGTGACTCAAAACTTCGTAGGAAGTATCTAGGTAACCTGTAGAACAAAAATAGCTAAAATCATTCCAATTGGAAATCTTGGATGGCTACCATGGCTGCTATCTTGAAATTTTATTTTGCCCCTCTTCTTCAGAATTGAAAGGCCAAGTGACTGGAAACTTGGTAGGAAGTATCAGGGCAACTTGTAGATCAAAAATAGCTAAAATTCTTCCATTTGGAAATCCAAGATGGCCACCATGGTTGCTATCTTGAAAAACTATTTTGTGCTTCTTCTGCTGAACTAAAAGGCCAATTGACTTGAAATTTGGCAAGAAGTATCCGGGTAGCTTGTAGATTAAAAAAAAAAAAAAAAAAAAGTTAAAATCATTCCGATCTGAAATTCAAGATTGTTGCCATGGCTGCCATCTTGAAAATCTATTTTGCGCTTCTTCTCCTGAATGGAAAAACCAGTTGACTTGAAACTTGGCAGGAAGTATCGTGGCAACTTAGGACAAAAGTAGCTAAAATCATTCTGGAAGTATTCAGGCAACTTACATTGTTGTACAGATTGAAAGTAGCTAAAATCCTTCCATTTGGAAATCCAAGCTGGCCACCATCTTGAAAATCTATTTTGCACTTGTCCTTCTGACCCAAAAGGCCAATTGACTTGAAACTTGGAAGGAAATATCAGGGAAACAGGAGACTTGTATATCAAAAGAAGCTAAAATTATTGTGATCAGAAATCCAAGATGGTCACCATGGCTGCCATTTTGAATCTCCATTTTGTGCTTCTCTGGAACCTAAAGGCAAATTGACTCAAAACCTGGCAGGAAGTATTGGGGCAACTTAGATCAAAAGTAGGTAAAATCATTCTGATCAGAAATCCAAGATGGCTGCCATAGCCTCCATCTTGAAAATCTATTTTGCGCTTCTTCTCCTGAGCCGAAAGGCCAGTTGACTCAAAACTTAATAGGAAGTATTAGAGCAACTTGTAGATGAAAGAATAGCTTAACTTATTTTGATCAGAAATACAAGATGGCAACTATGGCTGCCATCTTGAAAATCTGTTTTGCTCTTCTTCTTCTAAACTGAAAGGCTAATTGACTCAAAACTTAGTAGGAAGTATAGAGGTGACATGTAGATCAACATTAGCTTAAATGGTTCCAGTTGGGAATCCAAGATGGCCACCATCTTGAAAATCTATTGTGAAGTACATATACTTCTTAACGGAAAGCCAAAATTTGATAGGAAGTATCGGGGTGATTTGTAGATCAAAACCAGAGGACCAATGGTACTGTAGCTTACCTGAGACTATTTGTCCTCAGCAAGCTTATGGTAACATTTATAAAGAACGAAAAATATAGGTATGGTAGCTGGTACAGTTTGACAAACCTTTTATTTCTGTATCCTACAGTAACTTGGTATGGAATTTAGCTTTACTTAATTTGGCAGAGATAAAGTTACATACCAAATATCAAAGGCCTGTGCCATCTAGTTTCACACAAGAAGATTTTAAAAAAATTTTCCCATATAAGTCTATGTAAACAAGTGACCCCTGGGGTGGAGCCATTTTTTACCCCAGGGCTGTAATGTGAAAAATCTTGGTAACAGTCCACTAGATAAAACTGAGTACCAAATGTCAAAGGCCTGGCCTTCTAGTTTCACACAAGATTTTTAATGCTTCCCCATCCCCCCACCCCCCACCCCCCGTACTGTACAAGTCTTGTAAGACAAGTGACCTCTAGAATGGACCCCTGGGCGATAATTAAAACAATCTTGGTAAAAGTCCTCTAGCTGAAGCTACATGCCAAATATCAATGGCCTGGGCCTTCTAGTATCAGACAAGAAAATTTTTAAAGTTTTTCCCTATATGTGTCTATGTAAGATAAATGAGCCTTGGGGCAGGGCCATTTTTCATCCCATTGCTATAATTTGTACAATCTTGGTAAAGGCCTACTTGATGAAGCTACATACCAAAAAGCCGGCCTCGGTGGCTCAGTTGGATGCACCTCTGACTGGAGACCAGGAGGTTGTGGGTTCGACCCCCGCCGAGATCGGCAACATTCTTTCGTGGAGATTGATCATGAAATATTTTCTATGGTCATTCTCTCCCTTTGCTGATTCAAGAAAGGCAGCTGTCAGTTTCTGGTGAAAGAAAGTCCACAATACTGGTTAACGGCTCAGAGGACTAAGCCTGCCCAGTAAAAGTGTACTTAGGTAAACTGACCACACTCGACATGACCCTGTTGGGTTGACTGGGCCGTAAAACCTCAACACTAACAAAATACACATTAAAGGCCTGGGCCTTCTAGTAGCAGACATGAAGATTGATTTAAACAATAGTTTATTGAATACAAGAGGCCCACGGGCCACAGGTTGCTCACCTGAGTGACATGGCCACTGCAGATATGCAGATGTTATGCAACAGTTTTCTAATCCTGTCATCGCAACTAATGAAAAGATCATCATTTAAGCAGTTCTCAATTTTGAAGAAGAATATACGGGCATGACAGTCAATGGAACATGATCATTTGAACAAACTCTCAATCACATTTCAACAGTAGGATCAATGTGAAATTTGGTGGCAGTAGGCTTAAGTGGTTTCTGAAGAATCATGATTTTATACATGTAAACAGCACAGTGGTAGGGAAATATAATAAACATAAACAAGGTGGTTGCCATCTTGGATTTCCAATCTACAAGTCACCTCGGTACTTCCAATGAACTTCGAGTCAATTGCCCTTTTGGTTCAGGAGAAAAAATTCAAAATAGATTTTCAAGATGGCCGCTATGGCTGCCATTTGGGATTTCCTATCAGAATGATTTGAGCTATTTTTTATCTACAAGTCACCCGATGCCTCCTACCGTTTCCAGTCAAGTCGCCTTTCAGTTCAGGAGAAGAAGCGAAAAGTAGATTTTCAAGATGGCTGCCACCTTTGATGTCCATTCGGAATGATTTTAGCTATTTTTGATCTACAAGTCATCTCCATGCTTCCTACCAATTTTTGAGTCAGTTGGCCCTTTGGTTCAGGAAAAGACGCGAAATAAAGAGTTTCAAGATGGCTGCCATGGCAGCCATCTTGGATTTCCAATTCAAATGATTTAAGGTATTTTTTATCTACAAGTCACCCCAATGCTTCCTACCAAGTTCGAGTCATTTGGCCTTCCTCTTCAGGAGAAGATGCGAAAAATAGATTTTCAAGATGGCCACCATGGTGGCCATCTTGGATTTCGGATCGGAACAATTTTAGCTTTTTTTTATCCACAATTCACACCAATGCCTACTACCAAGTTTTGAGTCATTTGGCCTTTTGGTTCAGGAGAAGAAGCGAAAAATGTTTTTATATGCCCGATTGAAAAATGGGACGTATTATGTTATGGCTAACTCCTCCTACAGTTTACATCTGATCAAGCTGAAACTTGGTATATAGTTAGACCATGATTTGGAGCAGTGCATATTATTTCCGGGTTACAGTCCGCCAAATGGTTGCTGAATTATGCCCCTTTGAAAATTTCTGTAAACTTTTTTTTACATCCGATCAAGCTGAAACTTCATTTAGTTAGACCATGATGTGGAGCAGCGCATATTATTTCAAGGTTACAGTCCACCAAATATTAGCAGAGTTATGCCCCTCAGATAATTCCTGTAAACTTTTTGTTTCCGGCTAACTCCTCCTACAGTTTACATCCGATCAAGCTGAAACTTGATTTATAATTAGACCATGATGTGGAGCAGCACATATTGTTTCAAGGTTACAGTCCACCAAATATTAGCAGAGTTGTAGTCCTTTGAAAATTTCTACTAATTTTGCATTCTGGCTAACTCCTCCTACAGTTTACATCCGATCAAGCTGAAACTTCATAAATAGTTACACAATGATGTGGAGCAGCGCATGTTATTTCGAAGTTACAGTGCACCAAATACTGGCAGAGTTATGCCCCTTTGAAATTTTTTGTAAACTTTTCGCAGCATATTGTTTAGAGGCAGTAGTGTGCAAATTTTATTTTATAATAGTTATATTTTTTGCAAATAACTAAAGCTATGGCCATATGGGCAAGTTATTTATTTTTTTTTCTTTCTTCTTTTATTAGATTTGCACGGAAATGTTGCCATTATTAAATCTTTATAATTACGTTTATTAAATGATGTAGAATTAAGAAGCTTGACTAATATCAAAACTTATAAACATAATTCTTTTTGGATTTTTTTTTTAATACTCTTCTGAGTTGCCTCCCTTGAAGAACAAAAATAAAGTCCGTAGAAAACAAGTTTTACAAAAAAAATTATGCAGCATTTTTTTTTTTTGGTTGTTTATTTTTGTTTTGTTGTTGTTTGGGTCAGATATTGAAGTATAGGAAAAACAAATTAGCCAAAAGCTCATATGAGCTTATAATATAGCCATGCTTCTGTCATGTGTCCTCTATCTGAAAGCACTTCTCCCCTAGACACAGCAAACTTCTCCCTATTTTCCCAGGAGGGAGAAGTCACTTATTCCTAAATTAATTTCTGGGCCAGCTTGACCCTTAGGTTACAGTTCACCAAATATCAGCAGAGCTATGCCCCATTGAAAATTTTTTCATTTTTTTTTTTTTTTTTTTTGTAATTCCACTTACAATTTATATCTGAAGCACTGAATTATACAGGAGCCAGTTTATGTGCTACGTCTTATTACTTGCCACGGGCGTATAATGCCCCACTTACGGAGCTCTTGTTTCAAGATGGCCACCGTAGTGGCCATCTTGGATTTCTGATTTGAACGATTTTAGCTATTTTTGATCTACAAGTCACCTCTACCAAGTTTCGATTGGCCTTTTGGTTCAGGAGAAGAAGTGAAAATTAGATTTTCAAGATGATTTTAGCTATTTTTAATTGGTCCTTTGGTTCAGGAGAAGAAGTAAAAATTAGATTTTCAAGATGAATTTAGCTATTTTTGATATACAAGTCACCCCAGTGCTTCCTACCAAGTTCCAAGTATTGGCCTAGGGGTGTAGGAGGAATAGGCTTTTAAAGTAATTGTTGATGCCGCATGATGAACTTCTTGCTCAGGTGAGCTAATAAAAAAAATTAGAATGTCATCTGCTACAATTTTGTTTAATGCTTAAGGGTTGACATGTACATATCAACCCGTCTAATCATATTAGCTGCATATTACTTTTAATTGTTGTCATCCCTCTATCATCTTTACCTCAGCATTTTAAGTAAAATTTTCAGCAGAAGATATTTTAAAATATTTTTTTCTTATTTTTCCCAGAAAATAGCCTTTCACTTTTTTAGCAAACAGTTAGCATGAAATCTAAAAGCCTATTTAAAAATAAGTAAAATGTCTGCTGCAAATTTTTCCCACCATGCTGTATGTAATTGCTGTCACTTGTCGATCATTTTATGCATATCATCTTAACACTTACCATGCTGGGTAAAACAAATTCAGCAGATCACATTTTAAAATGAACTTGCACAGTAGTGGATTTAGAGGGACTCAGGGTGTTCAGTAGAACCCCCTTTGGAGTCCAAATTATTTCATTTCATGGGGTATTCTGAGAAAATGCTGGAAAAATGGTCAAATCGAACCTTCTTAGCAAAGTTGAACCCCTTTTTTAAAATTCCTTGATCAGCTCAATTTGTATGAAATGTCAAAGCCTTCTTTCTGGGAAAAGTAAGAAGAAAAAATCATCCATTTGTTGTCTGCTGAATCTGCCCAAAGGGCAGGGAGCCTTGGCTCTGAATCCAATCCTAATTTCTAATTAGATACAGTAGACTCTCGTTATCTCGAATTCCAAGGGACTCTCTGAAACACTTCGAGATATCCGTACCTCGACACATATTAGATTTTCAGAATTGATGAAAAATTAATTCGAACAACCACATTTAACAAATTTTTAAATTTTAATGTTTTTCAGAGAAAAGTGGACATTTCATATGAACTGGCTGCTGCTAGGCAGCTAATTTACATGAAATGACAAGTCTTATTTATACATAAAAAGCATTTTCTGAAATATCACTATTTTATTTGAAACTGAATCCACAATTTTCAGTGAAATGAAATCCACTGAAATTGACTAATTAATATATAATCCATATAATTCATTTTTTTTTCTGAACAGAAATCATTCAATGAACATTTTCACACTATGAACAGGATCGGAAAGAATAACACATATAAATATTCTCATCTGAATTCTTTCCCCACTCGTGGTGGCTCTTGTCATCTGCTGATAACCTTGGAAAACAGTTGGGACCCAGATCAGGCCTATCGTTTTGTTGGGCCTGATCGGGATCCAAATTGACATACTGACGGTATTCCTGAAAGATGTGTTTTGAAAAAGTTTAATTTAAACAAAAATCCACAGATGACATAAAAACTTACAAAATTACTCAGCATGCAAAGAGTTCAGAGCATTAATGAGATTGTTTTCTCCTGGTAAACAAGTCATTTTGATGTTTCTTTAATGTCTAGCCTGTCTCAAGACTGGACTATATCATATAAACTGGGTAGTGTCAAGTGACAAGAGGCCCATGGGCCATGGCTCGCTCACCTGAGTGACATAGCCACTGCAGATATGCAGACGTTATGCAACATTTTTCCAATCCTATCATTGCAACTAATGAATGGATCATCATTTAAGCAGTTCTTAGTTTTGAAGAAGAATATATGGGCATGACAGTCAATGGAGCTTGATCAGTTGAACAAATTCTCAGTCAGATTTCAACATTAAGATCAATGTGAAATTGGGTGGAAATTGGCTAAGTGATTTCTGAAGAGTTGTTTAACAATATCATGATTTTTCATACATGTAAACAGCACAGGGGCAGGGAAAAATATTAAACGTCAAAAAGATTGCCTTTGGAAACAAAGAACTCGTTATGAATTTGAAAATGGGAGTGTCTATTTAGCTCACCAGAGCTATGCTCAGGATAAGTTATAGTGATCACTTTTTGTCTGTCATCCGTCCGTCCGAACATGCGGGCAAATGATAGGACACTAGTTGGGTATGCCTATGTTGGGTAATTGCCATTTATTCCGTTAGTGTCCAAAAAAAGTAGCCAACAAATTTGAGAGTTTGTTGGGAATTTCAGGGGCATTTTTGTTGCTTGTTGGGTAATTTTTTACTATTGAAGTACCCAACTAGAGTGCATTCGTTTGAACGTCCATCTGTATGTCCGTCCATCCGTTAACATTTTCAAACGACTTCTCCTCTGAAGCCTCGCTGAGCCAATTTTGCTCAAATTTCATGTGGAGCCTCCTTAGGTTGGGGGAACGAAAGATTTCTA
This sequence comes from Anodontia alba, assembly GCA_964016985.1. NCBI lineage: Eukaryota > Metazoa > Mollusca > Bivalvia > Lucinida > Lucinidae > Anodontia > Anodontia alba. The sequence goes on along the minus strand of OZ024830.1, from coordinate 61,551,336 downwards.
TAATGGTTGTGGTCCACTGACTGAGATGGCTGCCATGCCCATACATGGTAAAAACCTTTTAAAATCTTCTCCTTCAGAACCGAGGATGCCTTGGGGCTGAATCTTTGCACAAATCATTGGGGACAGTAGGTCTACCAAAGTTGCTTAATGATGGTCGTACATTGACGTTTGACCTTTTTATGGCAAGGTCAAGCTTGCTTCCCTATGCATTTGTATGGGCCCATACATTTGTATAGGAAAAATGTTGAGAATTTCAAACAACTTCTCTGAGGTCGCTGGGCCAATGTTGCTCAAGTTTCGAGTGGAGCCTCCTTGGGGCAGGGGAACAAATGATTGCTAAAATAGTCGCAGTCCATTTACCAAGATAGCCGCCATGCCCATATAAGGTAAAAACCTTTAAAATCTTCTTCAGAACTAAATAAGCCCTAGAGCCTAATCTTTGCACAAATCATCAGGGACGGGAGGTCTACCAAAATTGCTAAAATGATAGTCCTATGTTGACATTGGCCTTTTTATGGCAAGGTCAGATTTGCTTCCCCATGCATTTGTACAGGCCCTGTATAAGGGAAAATTTTGAGAGTTCATATTTTGGACAATTCCTCCATAGACTATGATCTAATTGAGTTGAAACTTGATGAGGAGCATTGGGATGCCTAGTTGACACTATATAGTTAAAGCTGAGCCGATCAAAAATCCAAGATGGACAGCACAGCTGCCATCTTGGAAATCAATTTTCAACATCTCTTCCCAAACCTTCGGTCGATTTGAGCCGAAACTTGCTCTGTAGCAACAGGACAACTTCTGCATCGAAATGAGTTAAAATCGTGTTGATTGTAAATCCAAGATGGCCATCACAGCCACCATCTTGAAAATTTGTTTTGGACAGCTCGCAAACCACAAGGCGAATTAAATTGAAACTTACAATGTCGTAACAGGTTAGATTAGATGTGTAGCTGAAAAACAGCTAAAATTATGCTGACTGGAAATCCAAAATGACCCCCATAGCTGCCATCTTGCAAATCAGTTTTTGACTTCTCTACCCAAACTGTTGGGTGATTTGAGTTGCAAGACACTGTAGCAACAGGATGACCTCTTGATCGAAAATAGCTAAATTATAAAAACAATGACACTTGAGAGCAATGAACACACACACAGACAAAAATGGCTGAAGTGTCTAAAACTTACAATATATGATTGAAGTAGCAAAAGCTTTACAATCAACATTTTATTCTCTGAGGTTTATCTTCCATTGCTCCTATGCTGTATACATGTATAAAATCATGATATTGTTAAACACTTTCTCTTCAGAAATCAGTTGGCCAATTTCCACCCAGTTTCATGTTGATCCTACTGTTGAAACAGGATTGAAAGTTTGTTCAAATGGTCATGCTTCACTGATTGTCATGCCCATATATGGTAAAATGATGATAATAAAAACAACAACAAAAAAACACATTCTTCTTCTTCAAAACCAAGAACCATAAAATGTTGATCCTTTCATTAGTTGCGATGACAGGATTGGAAAATGTTGCATAACATCTGTATATCTGCAGTGGCTATTTCACTCAGGTGAGCGAGCTGTGGCCCGTGGGCCTCTTGTTTACTGACTCTTCATAAGCAGTAATGAAGTTTGCAACACAGCTTACTGTGGTTTTGGAGGAGCTGTTATTTAAAAGATTCATTTTTTTTCAAATTTAATGTTGCCATGGCAACCAAACAAAATCGTCACTGGTCATAAAACACATAAACTGGTTAGACAATCATCCAGTGATCATAACTGCCAAATATAGTTCACTGGTTATGGAGAAAATGCAATTAAACCATTAATTTTTCTCACTATAAGTCTATGGGAGTTATCTGTTGCCATGGCAACCAAACCAAGAGGTAGATTGGCAGACTTTTAGCTATTTTCAATTGCCCTCACACATTTAACATTTGTACCAATTAGAGTCCTACTGCTTTAGTGGTTTTTTAGGAGTACCCAACTAGTCATTAAAAAAATCCTTTTTTTTTTTTTTCAAATTTAATGTTGCCATGGAAACCAAACAAAATGGCCACTGGTCATGAAACGCACAAACTGGGTAGACAATCATCAAATGATCATAACTTCCAAATATTGTTCACAGCACTTCACTAGTTAAAATGGAATTTAACTATTTTTCCATAATTATGGGAGCTTTCTGAACCAAACCAAGAGGCAGATCACAATAATTTTAGCTATTTTGAATTGTCCTTACCCAAGCAACATTTGTACAAAATTAGTCCTGCTGCTTCAGTGGTTTTGGAGGAGATGTCATGTAAAAAAATCCTTTTTTAAAATTTAATGTTGCCATGGCAACAAAACAAAATGGCCATTGGTCATAAAATACATACACTGGGTAGATAATCATTCAATGATCATAACTGCCAAATATGATTCACATTACTTGATTGGTTATGGAGAAAATGCAATTTAACCATTTTCCTATTATAAGTCTATGGACGCTTTCTGTTACCATGGCAACCAAACCAAGAGGCAGATCACCATAATTTTAGCTATTTTTAAAGGCCCCTACCCAAGCAACATTCTTACCAAGTTAGGGACAAATTGCTTCAATGGCTTTGGAGGAGTTGTCGTTTGAAAGTGTTCACGGATGGACAACCGGACGGACGGACGGACTACGGACAAAAAAATAATCTCTATAGCTCATCCTGAGCATAGCTCAGATGAGTAATATGTACAACACAAACATACAAAAATGACATAGAGGATCAGATAACAAGCTAATTATAGCTTATGTGAAATCTTTTCCAAAGTTTAAGTTGGAATAGTTTAAAAATAAGACTCTATGAGTCTGTGTAAAAGAAATGAGCCCTGGGGCAGGGCCATTTTTGACACCAGGGCTCTAATTTGAACAATCTTGATAGAAGCCCATTAGATGAAGTTACATGCCAAATATCAAAGGCCTGGGCTTTCTAGTTTCAGAGAAGATTTTTAAAGTTTTTCCCAATACAAGTCTGTGTAAAACATATGAACCCTGGCATGGGGCCATAGTTTGAATAAATTTGGTAGAGGTCCACAAGATAAAGCTACATTCCAAATATCAAAGGCCTGGCCCTTCTAGTTTCAGACCAGAAGATTTCAAAAGTTTTGCCTACAGGAGTCTATGTAAAAAAAAAAAATTGACCTCTCAGTAAAAAAGGTCAAGGTCAACCAAAGGTTATAATTTTTTTCAAACTTTGTTGGGCCCATGTCCCAAATGCTGCATGTTAAGCCCCAGGGCCATTGGTCCTATGATTCCAAAGAAGATTTTCAATGGGTTTTAACCATATATGGGCATGGTGGGCATCTGAATCATGTGATCCAGATGCAGCAAATAATCTTCCATTCCCCCTATCCATTGACGATCCATATGAACTTTGGCTTTGATTGGCCCAGTGGTTTCTGAAGAGAAGATGTTTGAAGAGTTTTCCCTATATGAGTGTGTAAAACAAATCTTCTGGGGCTAGGGCTGGGGCTGGGGCCATTTTTGGCCCTAGGGCTACAATTTGAATAACCTTGATAGATTCCACAAGATAGAGCTACACACCAAATATCAAAGGACTTGACTATCTACTTTCAGTCAAGAAGTTCATGTATTTTAAAGTTTTGCCTAAAGAAGTCTATGTAGAAAAATTTGACCTTTCCATTAAAAAGGTCAAGATCAATGTCAAGGTCAACCATCAGTTATAATTTAGATAGGTTTGTGGGATACAGCAATCAGCATTGCATCAGTCTGAAGACATGGATTTCCATCACCCCGTTTGTTATGGTGTGTCATAACTGTTTTCAAAGTTTCATGCACAATACAAAGTCGCACAGAGTCTTTTATCATCACTTGAGGCGTTAGTAGGACCAGCCTACAGACCAATATTTGGAATGGCTTACACCTATTTTGTTTAAATATCCGAGTTTTGGACGAAAACATGGCAGAAAATGACCAGGAAATCGGTGTGTATAAGTCCATTTTTACCTCCATTATACTTCAGTTGCCTGGCTAAATAATGCATAACCTTACGATAAACAACAGCTCTGAAACCCATTCAGTCATTATGTTAAGAGGATTTGCCAGTTTCGGGATTTTTCTGCCAGTTACACAAAGGAAAACAATGGGCCTGAAACATTGTCTGTTACGGTTGTCCGTCATGAAATGATGAATACTTATGTTATGGTAATTCATCACGGGTCATATTGTGGGCTCTGTGATGGCTGGACGTAACATCTTTAGGGAGCAATCTTTTATCATGTTTATCAGTTTATCATCATGACTATTTTAACACATACCAGCACTGTACAGCAGAGTCTCCTCGGACTTTGTGTGGAAGGGTGATGTGGGCTGGGGTCATCATTAAGAGGAGGTGGAACATTTTAAAGCTGAAATTCTTGAGGAAGTAGAGAAATCGACCACAAATCAACCACAAAATGAACCAGAGTCACATAAACCTGCTGAATAGATTATTTTAGCCACGCCCATTTCTGTTATCAACAAATCAAATTACTTGATATTGTGTACACATTCAAATTCACAAACTGAAAATCGAACACTGTGGATCCTTATCAAATTGCTTCTTCAGCAATCGTCTGATCTGGATCTACACTGTTTGCAAACATGGCAAAGGTAGGGGCTATTGTTTTCAGCAAGATAGGGGTTAATTGCAAGCCATAGCATTACAGAATTTAAGATAATTGTTTCTCCCCTAGTCCAGTCAGACATGCTATCTGGTGGTTAACAGTGTTACTTCAGTTTTATCTAGAAGTGCATGGATGACCGTCACAACAGTGTGATGGACAGACTGTTGCATCCATCTGTACCTAGATGCATCCTTGTGCACTCCATAACTTTGATACCCTTAGACATAATTTGATTATATTTGGTAGGACTGAATAGGAGGACCAGTAGGCTTGTCTTTTACAAGAGAGACAACTCTCATTATCTTCGTTATGTAGTTATCTCCCCTGAATTTGAAATCTTGTGCAGGCCACAACTTCCATACTATTTGAGATAATTTGATATTTGGTAGGGATGAAGAGGAGGAACAGTAGGGGTGTTGCATGCAAGAGACAAATCTCACTTTCTTCATTATGTAGTTATCTCCCCTGAAGCAGAAATTCGTAGACACATACTTGTGCGCTCCATAACTTTGATAGCCTCAGACATATTTTGATAATATTTGGTAGGAATGAAGAGGAGGACCGATTAGGCGTGTTGCTTGCAAGAAAGACAACTTTTACTTCCTTTGTTATGAAGTTATCTCCCCTGAAGCCCAAATCGTGCAGGCCATAACTCTAATACTGTTTGAGATAATTTGATAATATTTAATAGAGATGAAGAGGACCAGTAGGCTTCTTGCGTGCAAGAAACCCTCACTTTCTTTGTTATGTAGTTATCTCCCCTGAAGCAGAAATCCTTAGACGCATCCTTGTGCTCTCCATAACTTTAAAACTCTTAGATATATTTTGATAATATTTGGTAGGAATGGAGAGGAGAACCAGTAAGCATGTCGGGTGCAGGAGACAAAGCTGACTTGACTTTATGTAGTTATCTCCCCTGAAGCCCAAATCTTGTGCAGGCCTTAACTCCCATTATGTTTGAGATAATTTGATAATATTTGGTAGGAATGAAGATGAGGACCAGTAGGCATGTGACATGCAAGAGAGATGACTCACTTTCTTCATTATATTGTTATCTCCCCTGAAGCCAAAATCTTCTGCAGACCACAAGACCCATACTGTTTGAGATTATTTGATAATATATGGCAGGGACATATATCAGGTCAAGTAGGAGTGTCACATGCAAGAAGGACAACTCTTGTTCTTTTTGTCGCACCTGCTTTAGCATGGGCCACTTAGGCATGCAAGTTTCCGTCTGTACATTCACCTTTCCATCAACATTTACCCTGGGTGTCTTGTGAGCGCAACTCCTCTTACAGGTTTTGTACCAATCATTTTGAAACTTTGCGTGTGTTTTCGTCATGGTATGAGGATGTGCATGTGGTTTGGATATAATTGTCAGATTATTTTTTGTCACTTTTTCCACATTGTGAACTTAGTCATTTTTCACCTCAATATATAGACAGTGGGTACCTCTTGTGAATGCAACTCCTCTTACAGTTTTATACTGATTGTTTTGAAACTTTGCATTTGTTTTCTTCATGGTATGAGGATGTGCATGTGGTTTGGGTGAAATTGTTAGAACATTTTTTGTTATTTTTTCCACATTGTGAACTTAGTAATTTTTCACCCTCAATATATAGGCAATGGGTACCTCTTGTGAGCCCAACTCCTCTTACAGTTTTGTACCGATTAATTTGAAACTTTACATATGTTTTCTGCATGGTATGAGGATGTGCATGTGGTTTGGATACAATTATAAGATCATTTTTTGTCACTTTTTCCACATTGTGAACTTAGTCATTTTTCATCCTTTTTATATAAACAGTTGGTACCTCTTGTGAGTGCAACTCCTCTTACAGTTTTGTACCGATTATTATGAAACTTTACATTGTGTTTTCTTCATGGTATGAGGATGTGCATGTGATTTGGATGTAATTGTTAAATTATTTTTTTTCATTTTTTCCATGTTGTGAAAGTCATTTTTCACCCTCAATATACAGACGCCGGCCTTGGTGGCTCAGTTGGATGCGCGTCCGACTGGAGACCAGGAGGTTGCGGGTTCAACCCCCACCGAGGTCGGCAACATTCTTTCGTGGAGATTGATCATGAAATATTTTCTACGGTCATTCTCTCCCTTCCGCTGATTCAAGAAGGGCAGTTGTCAGTTTCTGGCGAAAGAATGTGCACAATACTGGTTAACCGCTTAGAGGACTAAGCCTGCCCAGTAAACGTGTGGTTAGGTAAACTGACCGCGCTCGACATGACCCCATTGGGTTGACTGGGCCGTAAAACCTCAACACAACACAAACAATATATAGACAGTGGGTACCTCGTGATAACAACTCCTCATACAATTTTATACTAATCGTTTTGGACCTTGGTACATGTTTTCTCCTTAGTCTGTAGATGTGCACATGCTTTTCATATAATCCTTGCCATGTTTTTTGTCACTTTTTTGTTCTTTTTTAACTTTGTCATTTACTGACCTCAGATGTGTAGACAGTGGGTACCATGTCATTGCAACTTCTCGTACAATTTTAAACCGTTCTTTTTGAAACTTTGCACATGTTACTTTGTCATTTACTGACCTCAGATGTGTAGACAGTGGGTACCATGTCATTGCAACTTCTCGTACAATTTTAAACCGTTCTTTTTGAAACTTTGCACATGTTTTCTCCCGGGTCTGCAGAAGTGCATGTGGGTTGGATATGATTTTATTTCTATTTTCATCACTTTTTCCACTTTAACTGTCATTTTCTTAACCTCAGATTCTTTCCTACATTGTGAACTTAGTAATTTTTCACCCTCAATATATAGACAGTGGGTACCTTCTGAGCACAACTCCTCATGCAATTCTATACCATATCTTTTTAAAACTTTGGACATGTTTTCTCCATAGTCTGAAGATGTGCATCTGCTTTTCATATAATCCTTGCCTTAATTTTTGTCACTTTTCCAACCAAGCACTACTAAGAATGAAATAAACTTATTTAATAACTACGTTCTTATTGTAGCTCCTGTGACTTTTGCCCCAGCAGGTGCGATGCTGCCTTCCACGGAATTCTGGTTCTAGTTGTCTCCCCTGAACTAATTTCTAAACCAAATTCTTGTGCACTCCATAAGTTTTTAATGGTTTAAAATATTTTGATAATATTTGGTATAGGCATAGATAAGGACCAGAAGGGGTGTTGTGTGTAAGAGAGACAAATCTCACTTTCTTCCTTATGTAGTTATCTTCTCTGAAACTAAAATCTTGTGCAGGCTATAACTCCCATACAAGAAGATTTGATAGGGACATATATCCTGACAAGTAGGAATGTTGCATGCAAGATGGACAACTCTTGCATAGATCAGGACCAGTAAGCATGGTTTGAAATATTTTGATAATACACTTCAACATCTTTATAACACGGTTCATTAGAACATGGTTTTGGATATAACATGGTTCAAAGATGGGTCCCAAAAATGCATAGAATATATTGAAAAATGACCATAAATGGTCATTATGCCCCGCCACCAAAAAAGTGGCGGGGTATTATGTTATACCCTCTGAAATTTTGAGCGTCTGTCCGTCTGTCTGTCCGTACGTCAGCGCCCCCACCATTCTTCTGCCCGCAACTCCTCCTACAGTTTTAGGCCAATCCTTTTCAAACTTTACAGGCGCTTTTAGGATGGTCTGAAGATATGTATATTGTTTTTTCAGAATCCTGAAATTATTTTTTATCACATTTTTTGCGTTTTTAACAGACTTTTTTTGAGCCCTAATACTACAGAAATGTATAGGGAGTATGTACCTTCTGCCTGCAACTCCTCCTACAGTTTTAGGCCAATCCTTTTCAAACTTTACAGGCGCTTTTAGGATGGTCTGAAGATATGCATATTGTTTTTTTTAGAACCCTGAAATTATTTTTTATTACATTTTTAACAGACTTTTTTCGAGCTCTAATACTACAGAAATGTATAGGGAGTATGTACCTTGTACGCGCAACTCCTCCTACATTTTCAGGCCGATCCTTTTGAAACTTTACACACGCTTTTAGGATGGTCTGAAGATATGCATATTGGTTTTTTCAGAATCCTGAAATTATTTTTTATCACTTTTTATTGCATTTTTAACTAAGACCTTTTGGTGTGTTTTATTTTTTATTTTTTTTTTTGAGTTATGAAATAACTGTTTATTGCTTCTCTTCATGTTTAACTTAGATTGTTTTCAGCCCTTATACTATGGAAGTGCATAGGCAATATGTCCCTGTGTGGCAGGGCATGGTGCATGGCTTGCAGTTTTATTTTTCAATATAATCTATTCAATTTTCTTTGGATATAACACGGTTGTTTAACTAACACGGTTTATGCTATGGACCCTGACAATCGTGTTATAAAGAGGTTGTGGTGTACATTGTATTTTGTAGAGGTATAGGTAAGAACCAGTAGGCGTGTAGAAGGACAACCTCTGCTTTGGTTGTTTTCTAGTTACCTCCCCTGAATGAATTTCTAAGCCAAATTCTTGTGTATGTGGTTTGAAATATATGTTTAGTAGAGGCATAGGTAAGGACCATTAAGGAGTATCACATGCAAGAAGGGCAACTCTTGCTTTGTTCTTTTTGTTGAATAAATTTCTAAGCCAAATTCTTGAGCACTCAATGACTTCTATATGGTTTGAAATATTTTGATAATACATTGTATTTTGCAGAGGCATAGCTAAGAACCAGTAGGCTGTAGAAGGACAACCTCTACTTTAGTTGTTTTCTAGTTACCTCCCCTGAATGAATTTCTAAGCCAAATTCTTGTGTATGTGGTTTGAAATATGATATGTTTAGTAGAGGCATAGATAAGGACCATTTCAAGAGTACTCTTCATTTCTTCACAATGTACATATCTCCTGCCCTGATGCCGAAATCTTGTGCAGGCCATAACTCCCATACTGTTAGAGATAACTTGATAATTTTTGGTAGGGACATACAGTCAGCAATCAAAAGTAATTCCACAGCATCAAAAATCTCAAAGCGTTCAATGTATTTTCATGTTTACAAAAAAAAATTAATAATAAAAATAATTGTTTATATCTTTATAACTTTCACATCATTTGAAAGCTGGATAATTTATGAAATATATACTGTGATTCTCATATTGGATTTTCTCTATGCAAACTTGAGAGACAAAGAATTAAATTTTGTGTAAGACATTTTGGGCAGCTTTTGAGCAATGTCAACATTGACATCAATGGAAATCTGCCATTTTTAAAATTTCCTCTTAATTTAGATTGTTGTTTCTGAGAAGATAGATATCCGATATTTATCAAAGTCATATATTTTGGGCATGCATCATTTACATTTCCAATCATTACAGAACATCAGTATTTTCTTTATGATGTTACACAATATAAAGTATTTTGTAAACATTAAAATGCATTAAAGTCTATGAGAATATTTTTGTGGAATTACTTTTGGCCTCTGACTGTATATCAGGGCAAGTAGGTATGCCTCATGCAAGAAGGACAACTTTTGCTCTGTTGATTTTTTACCCAAATAAACATACAGCAAGTACTTTTACCATAACAAGGCATGTATCAGCCCAACTGAGCACGAAGTGCTGAGGGTTAGCTGTTGTGATCAGTCAATGTCTGTCATCCGTCTTTCGTCGTCCGTCGTGAGGCATCAACAATTGCTTTAAAAGCCTACTCCTTCTACCCCCTGGGCCAATAGAGTTGAAACTTGGTAGAAAGCACTAAGGTGACTTGTAGATCAAAATTAGCTAAAATCGTTGTGATCGGAAATCCAGGATGGCTGCCATAGCCACCATCTTAAAAATCTAATTTTCCCTTTTTCTTCTATACCAAAAGGCCAATTGACTCCAAACTTGATAGAAGGCATTGGCGTGACTTGTAAATCAAAAAGATCTAAAATTGTTCTGATCGGAAATCCAAGATGGCCGCCATAGATGGCTGCATGGTGCCCAACTTGAAAATCTATTTTTCGCTTCTTCTCCTGAACAGAAAGGCCAATTGACTCCAAACTTGATAGATAGTATTGGGCTGACTTGTAGATCAAAAATAGCTGTAATCATTCCGATCGAAAATCCAAGATGGCTATCGTGATAAACTATTTTTCGTTTCTTCTCCTAAATTATCTGTTGAGGATCAGAAAGGCCAGAACAGAAAGGCCAATTGACTCCAAACGTGATAGTTAGCATTGGGCTGACTTGTAGATCAAAAATAGCTCCAAACGTTTGATGGAAAATCCAAGATGGCTATCTTGATAATCTGTTTTTCGCTTCTTCTCCTAAACAGAAAGGCCACTGTTTTTCGCTTCTTCTCCTAAACAGAAAGGCCAATTGACTCCAAACTTGATAGTTAACACTGGGCTGACTTGTAGATACAAAATAGCTGCAATTGTTCCGATAGAAAATCCAAGATAGCTATCTTGATAATCTATTTTTCGCTTCTTCTCCTGAATGTAAAGGCTAATTAACTTGAAACTTGGTAGGAAGCAGCAGAGTGACTTATAGATCAAATATAGCTAAAATGGTTCCTATCGGAAATCCAAGATGATCACCATTGGCTTCTCCTGAATCAAAAGGCCAACTGACTTGAAACTTGGTAGGATTCATCATGTGACTTGTAGATCAAAAATAGCTAAAATCCTTCCAGTTGGAATTCCAAGATGGCCACCATGGCAGCCATCTTGAAAATCTTTTTTTCGCTTCTTCACCTGAATCGAAATGCCAATTGACTTGGTCGGAAGCATCAGAGTGACTTGTACATAAAAAAATAAAATCGTTATGATTGGAAATCCAAGATAGCTCCCCCCCACCCCACAAGGCAGCCATCTTGAAAATCTGCTTTTCACTTCTTCTCCTGAATCAAAAGGCTAATTGACTCGAACCTGGGTAGGAAGCTTTGGGGTAACTTGTAGATGACAAAAAGCTAAAATTGTTCCAATCGGAAATCCAAGATGCCGCCATGGTGGCCATCCTGAAAAACTATTTTTCACTTCTTCTTCTAAATTGGAAGGCCAATTGTCTTGAAACTTGGTAGGAAGCATAGGGGTGACTGTAGATGAAAGGAAGCTAAAATCCTTCCGATCGGAAATCCAAGATGGACTTTAGTGGCCATCTTGAAAATCTATTTTTTGCTTCTTCTCCTGAACTGAAAGGCCAACTGACTTGAAACTTGGTAAGAATCATCGAGGTGACTTGTAGATCACAAATAACTAAAATCGTTCAACATAAATATTTGTGATATATACTCACGATAATGTAACGACAAGGCCCGTTTTTATATATTTATATAAACTCCCAACCTCCCTGCTAATCTATTTATTTTTCCTCGCAAAGAGGTAATTTAACAGGTTTGTTGTCATGAAGTCCGTGATTTCACGGTTAATGATTTCAGTCACTGGGTGACAAGTGCGGAATAAAAGTTGCGGGGATCTTACATGGCTGGTAATCGTAGTCAGCGCTTTTGGGGGAATGGAGGGTAGCATAAGTTACATCGTCCTGAGTATAGATCACAAATATTTATGTTAAAACAACATATAAAATCTTTAAGAAACTTTCTTGGGCCAATTTTCACCAAGTTACACGAGGAGACTTTGTCACACGGGTATTGAGCTGTTTATTCTAGTAGACGAACTAGGGGCCAAAACATTTCTTAGACACTGAAAACGGGCAAAACCTGAGTAAGAAATATTCAACAAGCTCAAACCACACTTCTCCAATACTGATATGCATTGCATAATCACAAATGAACAAATCCATGAATAAATGAATTGTGTGTATAATTCTATGTGGGACTGAACATGAACGCTTTCAATAACAGGTTTTATCTCTGGAATTCCAATCAGATACTGTATTGAATGCAGCTAGTGAAGATCCTGAGAAGACTGAGGAGTCACATGCCGATCTCAGTCTTCACTGTTCATATATCCCTTAGGCTACCTTTTCTTCTCAGCTAGCTCATTTATAGTAACTTGCTTTTAACCCTTCTCATGCTGAATAAATTAAGAAGTCACGCCCTCTTCTAATTTCCAGCCAATCAGATTACTTGATCCGGGTTTTTGATAGAAATTCACATATTTAATGACAAACAGTGCAGATCCAGCTCAGTTGGCTTCTTCAGAAGCCAACTGATCTGAATCTACACTGTTTGCTAAGACAGGGCATGTCATGCTCAGCAAGAGAAGGGTTAATCTCCTGATCAGAATAAAGCATGGGGAGATCTCCAGACAGGGTTTTAAATCAAGAACTTTCTTCTTGTCTGTCAGAGGAGTTTGTACCTACTACATTAACCAAAGTATTAAGACTGACAGGCCCAAGCAAACAGTGTAAAGCCAGCAGAGAGCTGACACAATGTGGTGTATGCTGCAATAGCATAAAGATAAAGCAAAGACAAAATGTATGTTTATTTTAGAGTATCACAAAGCTGATAAAACTGCTCGAGACAAGGAATGTATACAAAAATATAAAATTTTATATAGAATAATAGATGAGAGACTCTGCACCATAGATGAAATATAATACAGTGTTAAAATGAACAGATAAACCTGGTATAGTTTCCACCATTTTTATAGGAGACGCAACTTCTGTGTCATCCGGTTTGCTTTACTCCACACATATTCCTTCTGAAAAAAGGTCTACTCTATAAGGAAAGAATTTGCTTCCACTGGGAACATTTTCTTTCCATATAGAGTAGACCCCTTTCAGAAGGGAACAAAAGTTATTTTGACAGAATTGCCTACCCACTGAAAGTTATCTCTTCCACTTAAATGAAGAAAATTATGACACTGTATACATGTCCAATAAATGAATGAGCTATTTGATAACATACTATCTGTTGAGGATTTGATGGGTTTGGTAGATGAGCTGCAACAAAAAACTACCTTATGACAATGTGTACCCGGTGAATATCCACAGCCTGTACATCTGCACAATCTGATTTGTATTTGCTGGGCACTTTGGCTAGTCTGGGATATTCAGGTAGATAGCAACCACTGATCAGACTGCCCCAAATGTAGACTAATAGAGCCATCACTAGGCATTTCGAAAACACGCCTATTCAAATATACAGAAAATTTCACCTCCGAAAACTGAAAATTTTTAGATAAAAAAAAACTGATATTTTTTCATATTTCTGCTCAAAACATAGATTGTGGGTACTCGAGCGAGGTGAGGCAGTTCTAAAGAGTACCCACAATCTATGTTTTGAGCAGAAATAAGAAAAATAATGTATACCCCTGTAAACCCCAGTTTTACTATATAAAAGTGGGGTTTAAGGGGGTCAAAATTATATAGGCATGTTTTCATGATAGTGCACACGTCACAGGGTAGATTTTCTTAGTCACACCTCATGATGATAGGCTCGGCCTTTACCCAGACATAATGAAATTATAGAAACATGTTAAGGTAGCTGCTGATGCCAGGATAAAGTTTTAAATCATCAATAAAAAAAGCAAATTGACTCTACCCAAGCAATATTCCTACCAAATGAGGGTAGAACTGCTTCAGTAGTTTTAGAGGTGTTAAATTTCCTCTTTAAAAATTGACTGTTGCCATGGCAACCAAAACAAAATGGCCACTAGCCATAAAAAACAAAACAAGAGGACCATCATGGTCCTATATTGCTCACCTGAGCAAACATATTTGCATATTTACTATTAAAGTTTCACCCAAGTTCACTGCTTTAAGATTTTTGTATGAACTTTATGTTCAAGACTGACGTGATGGTCCTATAAAATGGAGTTTGCAATGCCACATATGGCAAGCAGTACCTCATTTTTTTTTAAATCTGATCTTCAAAATTTCTTTAAAGATATATAGGGAACATAAGCCCCTCCGCATGGGGTACCATGTTTTAAAGAAGAGTTTAAAAATTTTCTATACAGATATACAGGGAAAATAAGCCCCTCCCCTGGCAGCTAAATTTTTTGACAAATCATGATTGCTTGAACACTCTTGGTAGTTGATTACCAAAGAAATATTTCTGCAAAATTATTTTGAAATTGGTCCAGTGGTTTCTGACAAGAAGATTTTTTAAGTTTTCTATATTAAAATAAAGGGAAAATAAGCCATGCCCCCTAGCAGCCAGGTGTTTTGATGAATCATGACAGCTTGAACAATCTTGGTAGAGGGTCACCAAAGGAACATTTCTGCAAAGTCATATTGAAATCGGTCGAATGGTTTCTGACAAAAATATTTTTAAAGTTTTCTATATAGATATATAGGAAATAAGCACTGCCCCTAGCCACCATAATTTTTGATGAATCCAGAAGCCTTGAACAATCTTAGTAGGGGGGCTACAGAGGAAACATTTTTGCAAAGTTATACTGAACATGTTACTTTTCTACATAAATATATGTAGGAAAATCAGCCCTGCCCCCTGGCAGACATGTTTTTAAAAAAATACTCATGGCTTGATCATTCTTGGTAGAGGGTCACAAAAGGAACATTTCTGACAAATTATATTGAAATCGGTCCAGTAGTTTCTGATAAATACATTTTTAAAGTTTTCTACATAGATATATTGGGAAAATAAGCCACGCCCCCTGGTGGCCATGTTTCTTGATGGCTTGAGCTATGTAGGTAGATGGTCATCAAAGGAACATTTCTGCAAAGTAATATTGAAGTCAGTCCAGTGATTTCAGATAAGAAGATTTTTCGAGCTTACTATAAAGATATGAAGGGAAAACGAGACCCAGAGGCCACAACTCGCTCACCTGAGTGAAAACACCACTGCAGATATGCAGATGTAACATATAACATTTTTCCAATACTGTCAAATATTGAAACTTATGACAAGGCAATGGCTTAAACAGTTTTTGAGATATCTTGCTTACAAGGTTAAAATGCTGAAATTTTCAAAGGGCCATAAGTAAAAACCAGAACTCATCCTGTTGCTAAAGAGCAAGTTTCTGCTCAAAGCGACCTCAAGGTTTGGGAAGAGATGTTGAAAATTGATTTTCAAGATGGCAGCTGTGGTGGCCATCTTGGATTATCTATTGGCTCATTTAGCTATTTTGTGTCTCATAAGTGCTCTAATGCTCATCATCAAGTTTCTATTCAACTGGATTATAGAGATGTCAAAAATATGAATTCTCAACATTTTTCCCATATAAATGTATAGGGTCCATACAAATGCATTGGGAAGCAAATTTGACCTTGCCATAAAAAGGTCAAACGTCAACATAGGACCATCATTTTAGCAATTTTAGTAGATCTCCTGTCCAGAGGATTTGTGCAAAGATAAGGCCCAGGGCTTATTTGGTTCTGGAGAAGAAGATTTTTAAAGGTTTTTACCATATATGGGCATGGCAGCTATCTTGGTCAATGCACCATGACCATTTTAGCAATCTTTTGTTCCACTTTCCCAAGGAGGCTCCACATGAAATTTGAGCAACACTGGCCCAGAGGCTTCAGAGGAGGTCATTTGAAATTATCAACATTTTTTCCCTACAAATGTATGGGGCACATACAAATGCATATGGAAGCAAACTAAACCTCACTGTAAAAAGGTCAAATGTCAATGTACGACCATCATTTTAGCAACTTTGGTAGACCTCCCTTCCCTGATGATTTGTGCAAAGATTCAGCCCTAGAAGATTTTTACTTCTTTTTTTATATGGATATTTAGGGAAAATAAGCCCCAACCCCTAGCGGCCATGTGTTTTGAAGAATCATGACAACTTGAACAATCTTGGTAGAGGGTTACCAAAGGAACTATACTGCCAAGTTACATTGAAATTGGTGTAGTGGTTTCTGACAAGAAGATATTTAAAGCTTTCTATATAGCTATGTAGGGAAAATAAGTCCTGGCCCCTAGCTGCAATGTTTTTTTCACAAATCATGACAGCTTGAACAATCTTGCTTGAGGGTCACCAAAGGAACATTTCTGCCAAGTTACACTAAAATTGGTCCAGTGGTTTCTGATGAGAAATTTTTTAAAGTTTTCTATGGGAACATTTTTCCCATACAAATGTATGATGCCCATACAAATGCATAGGGAAGCTAACTTGACCTCACTGTAAAAGGAGCAAATATCAATATACAACCATTATTTTAGCAATTTTGGTAGACCTCCCATCCCCGATGCTTTGCGCAAAGATTCAGCCCTCAAGTTATCCTTGGTTCTGAACTTCTGATGAAGAAGATTTTTAAAGGTATTTACCATATATGGGCATGGCAGCCATCTTGGTCAACATACCACGATTATTTTAGCTATCATTCATTTCCCCAACCTAAGGAGGCTCCATATGAAATTTGAGCAAAATTGGCTCAGCGACTTCAGAGGAGAAGTCATTTTTTGAAAATGTCAACGGACAGATGACCGACAAAAAATGAGCACTATAGCTTATCCAGAGCATAGCTCAGATGAGCTAACAACAACAACATATTCTTGGTAGAGCATCACTTCCAACTTTACTTCCAATTGTATTATAATGGTTACACAGACGGTGCAATTTAGACAGTTTCTCACTGTTACTGGAACCTACATTTACCATAGTAACCAAACAAGATGATGATGCTGTTTTGAAATCCCTCTATTAAAAGAAGATTTTTACCAAATAAGGGTCAAATTGCTTCATTGACTGGAAGAGTTGCTTTAAAGTGTTAACAATGCATGGAAAGAGGGAAGACAGATGGAAAGTGATCTTGAGCATAGCTCCAGTGAGCTTAAAATGATGTCTGTACACGAGGAGTATTTAGTGAATAAAAGTCATGTTTTCAAAGATGCATTCAAAAACAAAAATTAATATCAGTTCTAACTAGATTTGATTGAAAGCATCCTCAAGCAATAACAAACATTTATCAAAGGACAGACCTTAAATGATCATGCAATAACTTGTTTCTGACAATATTTGTAGAACTAGAGCAGGTTGTAAAACACTATGCCCCCAACTGCCTGACTCTGACACTGCTTGACTTGAACACTGCTTGCCCATGACGGTAACAACAGTACAAATATATAAGATGTCAATGTTATTTTATCAAAAGGAAATAACTCTAAAATAGGAGATAATTTGGATAAGAAAAAAATACGGGTCACCTATTTTTTCATGAGAAATCAAAATATGAAATTTCAAAATGTTAGCATACATGGTTCTAAACTTATGCTATACACAATAAAGCAACGGCATTAAATGGCCAGAAATTGCAAAGGGCCATAACTCCAACATTTCATTTAATTGGTTCAAAATTTAATCAGGTGATCTCCTCCTCAATCCCAATCAGTATACCAAATATCATGGCTCTGGCTTAAATACTTTTTGAGATATCTTGCTGACAAGGTCAAAATGCCTAGAACTACAAAGGGCAATAACTATGTCGATTTTTCATGGAATTCCCTAAAAAACAAATCAGGTAATCTCCACATTATCCCCAATCAGCATATGATATTTCAAGACCCTAGCTTAAGTACTTTTCGAGAAATCTTGCTGACAAGGTCAAAATGCACAGAACCAAAAAGGGCCGTAACTTTATCAATATTTTCACGGAATTCTCTCAAAATATAATCAGGTAATTTACACATCATTCCCACTCACTATATCGAATTTCAAGAACCCAGCTTAAATACTTTTCAAGATATCTTGCTCACAAGATTTAATTCTGATTTTTTTCAAAGGGGCATAACTCTAAACAAACATGCTGGACAAGGAAAAAAATACGGGTCAGCTATTTTTTCATTGGGAACCCAAATATAAAATTTCAAAACCCTAGCATGCAGGGTTCTTAAGATATGGCATGCACAAAAAAGCTTGACAAACGGACAAACAGACAGACGGACAAACAAATGCAAAATAATATGCCCCATCAATTTCATTCGAAACTGGGGGCATAATCAGGTCATCTACTCATCGCTACCAATCTATTCATCAAGTTTCAAGGCTCCAGCTTCAATAGTTTTTTAGATATTTTGCTGACAAAGGAAACATGCCCAAATTTATAAAGGGCCATTACTTACGAAATATTTTTCAGAATTTACACAAAAGTTAATCAGGTCATCTACTTATCATTACCAATCAATTCACCAAGTTTCAAGTCTCTAGCTCTAACAGTTTTCGAGATATTTTGCTGACAAGATAAAAATATAAAAAATTATAAAGGGCCATAATTCAATAAGTATTTTTCAAAATTTATTCAATAGTTAATCAGGTTGTCTACTCATCATTACAAATCCATTCACCAAATTTCATGGCTCTTACTCTAAGTTTTTGAGATTTTTTGCTGGCAAGGTAAAAATGCCCAAAATCACAAAGGGCCATAACTCAAGAAGTATTTTTCAAAAATTTCTTCAGAAGTTAATCAGGTTGTCTAATCACTACCAGTCTATTCATCAAGTTTCAAGGCTCTATCTCCAACGGTTTTTGTGATATTTTGCTGACAAAGTAAAAATGCCCAAAATTACGAAGGGCCATAACTCATGAAGTATTTTTTCAGAATTTCTTCAAAAGTTAATCAGGTTGTCTACTCATCATTATAAATCCATTTATTAAGTTTCAAGGCTCTAGCTCTAACAGCTTTTAGATATTTTGCTGACAAGGTAAAAATGCCCAAAATTACAAAGGGCCATAACTCAGAAGTATTTTTCAAAATTTCTTCAAAAGTTAATCAGGGTGTCTACTCATCACTATCAGTCTATTCATCAAGTTTCAAGGCTCTAGCTCCAACAGTTTTTGGGATATTTTGCTGACAAGGTAAAATTGCCCAAAATTACAAAGGGCCATAACTCATGAAGTATTTTTCAGAATTTCTTCTGAAGTTAATCAGGTTGTCTACTCATCACTATCAGACTATTTATTAAGTTTCAAGCCTCTAGCTCCAATGGTTTTTGAGATATTTTGCTGACAAGGTAAAAATGCCAAAAAATTCAAAGGGCCATAACTCATGAAGTATTTTTCAGAATTTCTTCAAAAGTTAATCAGGTCATCCACTCATCACTACAAATCCATTTGCTAAGTTTCAAGGCTCTAGCTCAAACAGTTTTTGAGATATTTTGCTGACAATGTATAAATGCCCAAAATAACAAAGGGCCATAACTCAAGAAGTATTTTTCAAAATTTCTTCAAAAGTTAATCAGGTTGTCTACTCATCACTACCAGTCTATTCATCAAGTTTCAAGGCTCTAGCTTCAATAGTTTTTGAGATATTTTGCTGACAATATTGCATCCATATTTTTTCAAAGGGCCATTACTCAGAAAAGGGGCATAATCCTGTCAAGAAAAAAAATACGTGTCAGCTATTTTTTCATGAGGAATCCATATATAAAATTTCAAAACAGTAGCATTCACGGTTCTAAAGTTATGCTATGCATCAAAAAACGTGACGAACGGACAGACGGACGGACGGACGAACAACCCAGAAGCAATATGCCCCTCCAACTTCTTTGAAGTTGGGGGCATAAAAAGATACCCCAGTAAATGTATGATAGCCTCCATTGCTCAGTTGGATGCGCGTCCGACTTGAGACCAGGAGGTCACAGGTTCGACCTCGACTGAGGTCAGCAACATTCTTTCATGGAGATTGATCATGAAATATTTTCTATGGTCATTTTCTCCCTTCTGCTGATTCAAGAGGGGCAGTTGTCAGCTTCTGGCGAAAGAATGTGCACAATACTGGTTAATAGCTTGGAGGACTAAGCCTGCCCAGTAACATGTGGTTAGGTAAACTGACTGCGCTCGACATGACTCCACTGGATCGACTGGGCCATAAAACCTCAACACAAACAAAAACCCAAGTAAGTGGACTAAATACATTGTAGATTTCTAGTGTTAGTATGTTCTTTGCGTCTGTATCTACCTTAACTCTTTCGGTGCCAAATTTCAGACGACATTTGTCGAATGCTTTTTTATTTAAATAAACTAACTTTTGGAAAGAAATTTATATGTAAAGTTGAAAGAATGAATGTCAAACAGTATAGATCCAGATGAGATGGCTCATTGAGCCGTCTCATCTGGACCTATACTGTTTGCAAAAGCCTATTATTATTGCCCGTGGCAGTGAAAGAGCTAACGTTAATTCCTTCATTATCCAGAATTACTGTAAGAGTTAGGGTTATCACCTGAAAATGTGAATTTTCTACACAAATTGCCATAATAAGAGCACACTTAGATGTTGGCTTTAATCATGACAAAAATTTGCTAATTTTCTTCTTCTGCCTAAAGCGCCAGGCAAAAACCAACTTTCCGAAAGGTGAGTATTTGGAGAGCTGTCCCTCATTACATAGTGTAGATCCACATCTGATACCACAAAGAGCTGCAGCTGATCAGGGTCTGTACTGTTTGCCATTCAGTTTTAGACATATCAGGTCAAATGGTCTATGGTAAAGGATTACAGTGTCCATTTTAGGATAAATACAGAATTTCGTTTCAAGTATACTTCCATTTGTTGTCAGACACAGATAACATGTTCCAATACAATGATTACTGAGGACATCAAACAATTATAGGATGAACTTGTACCCAAGGCCCGGTTACAATTACAGGGATGATCAGAGTGCAGATGCAACAAACAGAGTGAGCAGTGTATACCTATTATGGCAATGCAGTGTACTTGTACTCTTTCATGAGCAAAGGAGATATTGCTTTGTTTCTATTGCTGTAGTCTACATGAAACTATCATAAAATATTTTACACAAGTAACCATTCATAATAAAATATTGCAATAGTACTAATAAAACACAAATAAGCAATAATGATATGAAAAATCTATCAAGAAGGAGCATGGTACATGAAAAATCTATCAAGAAGGAGCATGGTACATGAAAAATCTATCAAGAAGGAGCATGGTACATGAAAAATCTATCAAGAAGGAGCATGGTACATGAAAAATCTATCAAGAAGGAGCATGGTACATGAAAAATCTATCAAGAAGGAGCATGGTACAGTAAAATTCTGCTATCAAGACACTTCAAAATTAAAACTGCCATTAAAAGTAGCTTTTGCCAGATCAAAATGGTTTCTTGTTATTCTATATTCAATGTCAAGACCACCCCACTATCATCACTTTTTGGCAGTCTAAAAAATTGTCCTAATAGTAGAATTTTACAGTAATTTGGGTAATTATGTAAAAGACTAGTTCCAAAGGAGAGGGTTTTTTAGCTCACCTGAACTATGCTCAGGATGAGCTATAGTGATACTGTTTTGTCGGATTTCCATCCATGCGTTCGTAAATATTTTCAAATGACTTCTTCCCAAAAGACTGAGCCAATTTTACTCAAATTTCATATGAAGCCTTCTTAGGTTTGGGGAACGAAAGATTGCTAAAATGGTCGCATTCCGTTGACCAAGGTGGCCGCCATGCCCATATATGGTAAAAACCTTTTAAAATCTTCTTCTCCAGAACCGAGGATGCCTTGGGGCTGAATCTTTGCATAAATCATCGGGGATGAGAGGTCTACCAAACTTGCTAAAATAATTGTTGTACATTGATGTTTGACCTCTTTATGGCGAGGTAAAGTTTGCTTCCCTATGCATTGGTATTGGCACCATACATTTGTATGGGAAAAATGTTGAGGATTTCAAACGATTTCTAAAGCCTCTGGGCCAATGTATCAAATTTCATGTGGAGCCCCCGTGGGGTAGGGGAAAGAAAGATTGCTAAAATGGTCACTGTCCACTGACCAAGATGGCTACCATGCCCATATATGGTAAAAACCATTGAAAACCTTCTCCAGAACTGAGGAAGCCTTGGGGCTGAATCATTGCACAAATCATTGGGGACAGGTCTACCAAAGTTGTTAAAATGATGGTCCTACATTGACATTTGACCTTTTAAGGGCAAGGTCAAGTTTACTTCTCTATGCATTTGTATTGGCTCCATATGTTAGTATGGGAAAAATGTTGAGAATTTTGAACAACTTCTCCTCTGAAACCGCCAGAGCAGTGTTACTTATATTTTATGTGGAGCCTCCTTGGGGCAGGGGAAAGAAAGATTGCTAAAATGGTCACAGTTTATTGATCAAGATGGCTGCCATGCCCATATATGGTAAAAACTTTAATCTTCTTCTCCAGAACAAATAAGCCCTGGGGCTTAATCTTTGCACAAATAATCATGAATGTGAGGTCTACCAAAATTGCTAAAATAATGGTCCTATGTTGATGTTTAATCTTTTAATGGCAAGGTCAAATTTGCTTCCGCATACATTTGTATGGGCCCTATACATTTATATATATGGGAAAAATGTTGAGAATTCATATTTTGGACATCTACTCTGTGATCTAGCTGAATGGAAACTTGATGATGAGCATTATGGCACTAACAGTAGACACAAATTATCTAAATGAGCCGATAGAAAATCCAAGTTTGCTGCCACAGCTGCCATCTTCTAAATCAATTTTCGACATCTCTTCCCAAACCTTTGGTTGCCTTGAGCCGAAACTTGCTCTGTAGCAACAGGGTGATTTCTGGATTGAAATGAGCTAAAATTGTGTCAATCGGTAATCCAAGATGGCTGCAACAGTTCAGCTGCATTGAACAAGATGGCCACCAGAGCTGAAAATAGAAAATCTTCAAACAACATCTTGACCTTGGCCAATGGCCTGATTTCAAATTATATTTGCACAGAAGTGTAAGTGTTCCTCCAATGCTCTCTACCAGACTTGTTAAAATGGTTCTGCTTGGCTGAACAGAATGGCAACCAGAGACAGAAATAGAAAATCCTGTAAAAGACATTCCACAGCCAGTGTCCTGATTTCAAAGTACTTTCACAGAAGTGTTCCTCTTATGGCCCTTTACCATAATTGCTAAAAAGTTATGCTTGGCTGAATAAAATGGCCGCCAGTGCTAAAAATAGAAAAAACAAGAGGCCCACGGGCCACGGGTCGCTCACCTGAGTGACATAGCCACTGCAGATATGCAGATGTTATGCAACATTTTTCCAATCCTGTCATAGCAACTAATGAATAGATCATCATTTAAGCAGTTCTTAATTTTGAAGAAGAATATATATGGCATGACAGCCAATGGATCGTGATCATTTGAACAAACTCTCAATCACATTTCACCAGTAGGATCAATGTGAAATTTGGTGGCAACTGGCCTAAAAGGTTTCTGAAGAATCATGATTTTATGCATGTAAACAGCACAGTGGCAGGGAAATATAATAAACATAAACAAGATGGCAGCCATCTTGGATTTCCAATCAGAATGATTTTAGCTACTGTTGATCTACAAGTCACATCGATACTTCCAATGAACTTTGAGTCAATTGTCCTTTCGATTCCGCAGAAAAAGTTCAAAATAGATTTTCAAGATGGCCACGATGGCCGCAATTTGAGCTTTCCTATCTGAACAATTTGAGTTATTTTTGGTCTACAACTCACCCCGATGCTTCCTACCATGTTTCTAGTCAAGTGGTCTTTCAGTTCAGAAGAAGAAGCGAAAAATAGATTTTCAAGAAGGCCGCCGATCGGAACGATTTTAGCTACTTTTAATCTGCAAGTCATCCCGATGCTTCCTACCAATTTTCAAATCAATTGGCCCTTTGGTTCAGAAAAAAAGTGAAAAAAAGAGTTTCAAGATGGCCGCCATGATGGCCATCCTGGATATCCGATCGGAACAATTTAAGCTATTTTAAATCTACAAGTTACTCCAATGCTTCCTACCAAGTTTCAAGTCAACTGGCCTTTCAGTTCAGGAGAAGCAACAAATAGATTTTCAAGATGGCTGTTCTGACGGCCATCTTGGATTTCTGAAAGGGACGAATTTAACTATTTTTGATCTACAGGTAACCCCGATGCTTCCTACCTAGTTTAAAGTCAATAAGCCTTTTGGTTCAGGAGAAGTGAAAAATATATTTTCAAGATGGCCACCATGGCAGCCATCTTGGATTTCCAATCTAAAGGATTTTAGCCATTTTTGTTCTCTTATTCACCCCGATGCTTCCTACTAAGTTTCAAGTAAATTAGCTTTTGGGTTTAGGAGAAGAAGCGAAAAACAGATTTTCAAGATAGCAGCCATCTTGGATTTCTGATCAGCACAGTTAGTTATTTTTGATCTACAAGTCACCCTGATGCTCCCTACTAAGTTTCATGTCAACTGGCTTTTGGGTTTAGGAGAAGAAGCGAAAAATAGATTTTCAAGATGGCAGCCATCTTGGATTTCCAATCTGATTTTGGCCTGGTGACCTAGTTTTTGACCCCAAGTGACCCAGTTTCCAACTTGACCAAGAAATTAAGACAAAGACGTTGAGTGATATTCATGATGATTGCTTCAAAAATGTTACCTCTGGAGTGTTAGCAAGGTTTTCCTTTGATCTGGCCTGGTGACCTAGTTTTTGACCCCAAGTGACCCAGTTTCCAACTTGACCTCGAAATCAAGACAAAGATGTTGAGTGATATTCATGATGATTGCTTCAAAAATGTTACCTCTGGAGTGTTAGCAAGGTTTTCCTTTGATTTGGCCTAGTGACCTACTTTCTGATCCCATGACCCACTTTCAAACTTGAACTACATGTAGAAATATCAAGGCAATCATTATGAGCAATATTCATCATGATTGCTTCAAAAATGTGACCCCTAGAGTGTTAAGTTTTTCCTTTGATTTGATCTGGTAAACAAGTTTTTTACCCCAGGTGACCGAGTTTTGAACTTGACCTAGATTCCAAAGAGGCAAACATTCTGAGCAAGTTTTATCAAGACTGAGTCAAAACAGTGACCTCTAGTGTTAACAAATTAATTGTTGACGATGGACGACAAACACTTTAAGCAAGTCTGTAAAAAGTTCTGACTTTGTGAAATAATTCACTAAGGAAGGACATCACGGTCAATTTACAAAACATACTGAGAAATCTACAAAAATAATGTTACACCTTACAGAAAAACATTTACTCAATAATAAAATCACTGAAAATCACTGCAACTGGTATGTATTGAGTTCTTCTTTAACCCTTAAAGTGCCAAGAAAAACTGCATCTGAGAGCGTCTGCTGAATATTCTTGCAGACTTTTCAAACCTATTTTTGCATACAGGCAAACAGTGTGGACCCTGATCAGACTGGAGCAGTCTGATCTGGGTCCACACTGTTTGCAAAAATGACTTGTATAATCACAAGCAGATGACAAAGCAGACGACAATAGTTGTGATTGGCACTTTAAGGGTTAATAACATTTCAACCTTGGAAAGGGATAAAAGGGACACAAGAAGAATGAGAAAAATAAAGGAGGAGGGGAGAAAAGTGAAAGTGCAGAAACAAGAAATATCTGCAGGCCTACAGTTAGATATACAATGTAAGGTATGCCAGTAAGCAATTTAATATTTTACAGGACATCCTTTGCAAAAAAAAATCAATAAATGTGAGTGAGTGTATGAAAATTGTTTGATTTGCTTGAGAGAAACTCATTATTGCAAGGAAACAAACTTTTAAGATTTATGAGGGACAATAACTTGTGTCAGAATTGAAATAAACCCATTTCTGAACTGGTGTAAAGTCAAGGTATAAAGTTCAATACTTGGACAACTCCTCACAAAGAAATAAAGTTTTAACTTAAATCAGATGGCCAGAACATATATTAGAATTTATTAAAATGCTAGTTCTGAACCATGTTCATTATCAAGCCACTATGTGAGTTTCATTTGAATAAGATGAAAGCAAAAATGGAAATTATTACCTGGCATTCAATTTTCAACATTTATCAAGGGACCAGAACTCATAAATAACTATAATCAGCCTACCACAACTTGACTTTTCTGTGATAATTCGAAACCTGTCTTAAGGGCGCAGTCTTCCCAGGTCCCAAAGCTGGTCCTTTAATCCATATTCATTATGAAAATATGCCTATTCAAATATATAGAAAAAATCTCACCTCCAAAACTGAAAATTTTCAGATAAAAAACTCTGAAATTTTTCATATTTCAGCTCAAAACATAGATTGTGGGTACTTGTTAGAACCGCCTCGGCGAGGCAGTTCTAACGAGTACCCACAATCTATGTTTTGAGCAGAAATAAGAAAAATAATGTATACCCCCGTAAACCCCAGTTTTACTATATAAAAGTGGGGTTTACGGGGGTCAAAATTATATAGGTATGTTTTAGTGATGTTAACTGTATCAGCAACAAATATCCAGGTACTTTTGTGATTTATCTTAAAAACTTTTAACTAATAACTTGAATAATCACAGTGTAAATAATTTCTATGTCATGACCTTCACCTCAGTCCCTGAGGGAGATGGAACCTATATTAAATGAAACTTTGGAACCATATCTTATATCATTACAAGTATCAACTAAATCCATCCAGGCACTTGCATCCAGAAGAAAAATACATTTAAAAACAAGCGTAAAAATAAAATAAGTGTAAAAATTCTGAATACGTAAAATTTCTAAATCTATGGTCTAAACTCGGGGTCACTGCTGTGGGCAGGGCTTATACTGAAAGAACAAAAATATGAACCAGTATCTAACATCAGTCTAAGTATGAACTAAGTCCATGCAGGGTTTCAGAAGATCTTTTAAAAACTGAATATGAACTTAACATTCATAGATGTTAGTGCCAATGCCAATGGTTAATGCAATAGCTCTTCTTGTACTTTCACACAGGTGACGGAGGACAATTCTGTAATTAATCAAGACAGAGATATGGGTCTTGCAATCTGCATTTCTTCACATTCCCAGTGTTCAAAGTTTCATTTGCTTATCTTCAATACTTTTTCAGGTACCCTCCAGACAAGATAGTAAGTATGGACAATAATTTTGTAACATTGACAGAAGAAAATATGAGAAAATGTTTTGTTGTGTTATGTTGGGGTTAAATGACACGTCAACCCTTGTGGGTCATTTTGTGTCATCTCCCAGAGAAAGGGAGGGAAGAGATAGAAGAGACAATAGAAGAGATGAAAGGGAGGAACAGGGAAGAAAGAGGAACAGGAATGAAAGTGAAGAAAAAGAAGAAATAAAAACATTCCCCCCTCTGGCAAGGCCTGCTACATGTGAACCGGATTTTTTTGTATTTCTGTATTAAGAGTAGCATCAGGACCCAGGGTGAAGCTGACTAACTGTAAAAGTGCTTTAAACCCCCTGGTGGTTTACTCTACTGACCGTTCTAAGACGGTAGTCCCGGTGTTAGTCTTACTCTTTAGTGCTTTGTGGTTTATTCTACGAGGCTATTTGTTGTATGTCTTACCTTGTGCCATTTTGTTCTTGTGTTTTTCAGTTCTTTTAGCATTGCAATTACCTCTCTTGGGGAAGAGAGAGCTAATCTTAGTACTTTTCGTACATTTGATCGATTTGAGCTTGTTTGGATTTGTCGGTTTCCTCTTCCTCTTGGTGTCTGGGAAGGGCTGCAGTTTGCGACTGTGGCACTCCCTGGACTTTTCTCTTACTTTTGTTTTCTTGCCCAACTGTAAGCCAATATCAAATGGATAACAAGGTGACATAAGATACACGACACCTTCCCACCACCCGACCACCCCCATGAAAAAGTGCAATAATGATAACTCTTATAACCCTTATTGTTATTGCACTTTCTCTCATTGCCATCTATCAATATTCAAAGTTTTCTTTCATTACTTCTAGCACATTTTGAAATACATTCCAAACAATTTGAACAAATAAATAGAATAATGGAAGAAATGAAAAAGGGAGATAATTATGTTCATAAAGTTCTTGGAGTAGCATTATTGTTAGTGCACACTCAACTTCCCCTCAATGCCCTCTGTAAATATGCCAAGTATCATCAGATTATCCTTAACACTTTTCAAAACATACCACAAAAGGGGGATAATTTTGTAACTACTTGTATAATTGTTGTTCTTGCATTTTGCACAAATTTTCTAACTGCTATAATTTTTTTTCTACTGGACCTTCTTCTGTAGGATGAAGAATTATTTATTGTAGTTGGGCTGTGTGGGCTTGGTAGTGTAAAAATATATAGAGTCTAATTGTTTGTTTTGGGGTTTTGATCTACTTACCATGAGCTTGGTGTGAAAACCAATCATCTGCTGTTTTATTGTTATATTTATAAGGGACATAATTCATGTCATAAACCATATGTGCTGTTTTTTAGGTGAACATTCAATTGTAGTCCCACCACCTGAATTTCATTTGAACTAGTAGAAGACATTTAGCTTATGGTACATAACAGATTTTCAATATTTAAGAGGGCCATAACTCATCCATTGAATGATAGCTGAATGCTGTCTTTGAACTGAACAAGTATTTATTCACTGCAGCTGATACATGTATTCAGTGCTGTTTGGCAGCCATATACAGTCTCCCAGTACTTCATCAAAGTGCACTTTTTATTTTTATTTTTCTTGGGATCAAACAGCCCATTCTGTTTTCTTGGAAAATTGAGCTCCACATAAGCTGCTGCCAGGGAGCATATGCAGCCAGCAAACTACAATAATACCATATGAAGAGTCTCAATTAATCCAAGACTTCAATTTTCATTCTTTTATTTGTTCTTTGTTTCCAAAGAAAACCTTTATAGATTTTATATATTCATTGAAGCTACCACACACATTTCACTCAAAACTGGATGAAAGATAAAGAAGACATGGCTTGGAAACCAATTTGTAACATTTGTCAGGGGCTTTAACTGAGGTCAGAACTGAAACATAAATGCAGTTTTTTTAACTGAACCTGGGTTTCATCTTCATTAAGCCAACATATGAATTTTGAAAGACACAAGTTATGGCAGGGAAAAAAACAGCTAAATGCAAGTGGAAATAACTCTGTAAACAAGTGAAATTACAAATGTAGACCATTAACAATCTCAATCTTCTCAATGTACACATTAAATTTCAATGAAATCCATGAGATAGCTGAAGTTATTGCATGGAAAGGAATATGGACAATTGTCTGGTGGGGTATAAGAAGGAAGAGGACATTATTGATAAACTCCATTATCTTTCAACTTCTAAAAACAGGAAACATAATAAATGTCTGCACTCTTTTAATAATCCTCTCAGATCAAGATGGATACATTATCTTCAATGGATCAACCTTTTTATTATGGCCATGTGTTAAGGGTAAAATAGGGCTGTGTTTAGTAGTCCATCTTTTGGTTGCTATATCTTCTTGGCACACTAGAAGACCACAGTATGGTATCTGAGGACAGATCTCTCGAAATTCTGATGAACTCCTCAATGGCTTGCCTAGAAGTTGTCGGGTACACACTTCTAGAGTCCCAGCATGTCCAAGCATTAACACATTACCACCTAGGAAAACAAAAGTACATAATAAGGGGAATGGATATACATCTTAGATTCTATGCCATTTTGTACAAAGAAGACAATTTTTATGACTTCCTGTTTGTTCACCAAGCCCCTTCTGAAAAGAAGTCGAACTCTAATAGGAAAGAATGCTCCCAAGGTGAGTACATTCTTTTCTTTTAATGTAGATTCCTTTTCAGAAAGTGGCAAAACCAATTTCAACAGAGCTGCCTCCCCTGAAAGTCCATTCATCTTAACCCTTAAAGCGCCAATCACAACAATTGTTGTCTGCTTTTTCACCTGCTTGCGATTTTATAAGTCATTTCTGCAAACAGTGTGGACCCAGATCAGACTGCTCCTTTAGGAGCAGTCTGATCTGGGTCCACACTGTTTGCCTGTATGCAAAAATAGGTTCACAAAGTTTGCAAGAATATTCAGCAGACAACATAGACGACATTTTCAGATGCAGATTTTTTTGGCGCTTTAAGGGTTAAATAAAGACCAACAATCACAATAACTTCTTGTATGCTCAAAATAATACAACCTGTTCTTTATGTGATGTCCAAATTCAGATGTGCACTTTTTTGCCAAGCATTAAATATTTTCAAAATAGTCTCCCTTTCACCTTAACCCTTATCCTGCTGTTCACTACAACCCCTATCTTTGCAAACAGTGTAGATCCTGATCAGATGGCTTCTTCTTCAGAAGCCATCTGATCAGGATCTACCCTGTTTGTCATTCAGTTTATGAATTTGAACGAAAACATTATATAATGTAATCTGATTGGCTGATAGTCAGAAATGGGTGTGGCTAATTAAATTATTCAGCAGGATAAGGGTTAATACTTAGCATTCTGGGTAAAGTTTTCAGTCAATGACATTCTTCTTATTTTTCTCAGAATACAGGTTTCTCCAATGGAAACAATCATCATCAAATGTCAAACCCTGTTTTCTAGGAAAAATAAGAAACAAGAGGCCCATGGGCCACTATGCTCACCAGAGCTCAGGTGGGTACTGCCCACTGGCAGCCCCAGCCCAAGGATGCTACAGATGAAATTTGGATGCAAGATTCTGAGGAGATATCGTTTGAATGTGTTGACGCCAGACGCCAGACAACAACAGACAACTGCCCATCCTATAAGCTCTGGTGAGCGGTGAGCTAAAAAAAAAAACAACACAAAACCTGTAATGGGGCTAATATTTCTTTTAAGTCTCAGCCTCATACAGCATATGGTTTCTGAGGAGATGACTTTTAAGCAGTTCTTTAATTTTTTTTTTTTTTTTTTTTTTTTTTTTCTTTGCATTTTGGTTTCTCTTGCAACCAATAAAAATGAGCAATAGCCCTAAAATCATATGGCAGATAGAACATTGCTTAAGGAACATTTCTATGAAAGTAGTAATTTTGTTTGTGTTGAGGTTTTACGGCCCAGTCAACCCAATAGGGTCATGTCGAGCGCGGTCAGTTTACCTAACCACACGTATACTGGGCAGGCTTAGTCCTCTAAGCGGTTAACCAGTATTGTGCACATTCTTTTGCCAGAAACTGACAACTGCCCTTCTTGGATCAGCGGAAGAGAGAGAATGACCGTAGAAAATATTTCATGATCAATCTCCACGAAAGAATGTTGCCGACCTTGGCGGGCGCTGAACCCGCGACCTCCTGGTCTCCAGTCGGACGGCGCATCCAACTGAGCCACCGAGGCCGGCATGAAAGTAGTAAATGTCGTTTTTCAGTTTCCCTCATTATAAGTCTATAGAAACTCTAAGCTGCCATAGCAAACAAACTAAAGAGCTGAATTTCATAACGAACACAAAACCTGTAAAGTGTAATATGGTGAATATTTCCATAGAGTCTCAGCCTCATAGAGCATTAGGTGTCTGAGGAGATGATATTTAAAGCATTTTTTTTTCTTTTTTGGGGGCATTTTGGTTTCCATGGCAATCAATAAACAAGAGGCCCACGGGCCACGATTCGCTCACCTGAGTGACATAGCCACTGCAGACATGCAGATGTTATGCAACATTTTTCCAATCCTATCATCGCAACTAATGAAAATATCATCATTTGAACAGTTCTTGGTTTTGAAGAAGAATATATGGGCCTGACAGTCAATGGAGCATGATCATTTGAATAAACTATCAACCACATTTCAACAGAAGGATCAATGTGAAATTTGGTGGAAATTGGCTAAGTGGTTTCTGAATAATCGTGATTTTATACATGTAAACAGCACAGTGGCAGGGAAATATTATAAATATAAACTTGATGATGGCCATCTTAGATTTCCAATCAGAACAATTTTAACTTCTGTTGATCTACAAGTCACTTCTATACTTTCAATATAAATGTATATGGCCCACACAAATAGGGAAGCAAATTTGACCTTGGAGGCAAAAAGGTCAAATGTCAACATAGAACCATCATTTGGGCAATTTTGGTAGATCTCCTGTCCCCCGTAATTTGTGCAAAGATTAGGACCCAGGGCTTATTTGGTTATGGAGAAGAAGATTTTTAAAGGTTTTTACCATATATGGGCATGGCAGCCATTTTGATCAATGGACCATACCCATTTTAGCAATCTTTCATTCTCCTGCCCACGGAGGCTCCGCATGAAATTTGAGCAACACTGGCCCGGAGGCTTCAGATGAAAAGCCATTTGAAATTATCAACATTTTGTCCATACAAATGTATGGGGCCCATACAAATGCATACAGAAGCAAACTTGACCTTGCCGTAAAAAGGTTAAATGTCAATGTATGACAATTATTTTAGCAACTTTGGTAGACCGCCCATTCCCGATGATATATGCAAAGATTCAGCTACAAGCCATCGTCGGTTTTGGAGAATAAGATTTTTAAATGTTTTTTCCCATGCAAATGTATAAGGAAGCAACTTGACCTTGCCGTAAAAAGGTCGAATGTCAATGTATGACCATTATTTTAGCAACTTTGGTAGACCCCCTGTCCCCGATGATTTATGCAAACATTCAGCCCCAAAGCATCCTCGGTTCTAGAGAAGAAGATTTATAAAGGTTTTTACCATATATGGGCATGGCGCCCATCTTGGTCAACGAACCGTGACCATTTTAGCAATCTTTTGTTCCCCCTACCTAAGGAGGCTCCATATGAAATTTGAGCAAAATTGGCCCAGAGGCTCCAGAGAAGTTGTTTGAAATTCTGAACATTTTTCCCATACAAATGCAAAAGGAAGCAAAATTGACCTCAACATAAAAAGGTCAAATGTCAATGTATGACAATTATTTTTAGCAATTTTGGTAGCCCTCCTGTTCCCGAAGATATATGCAAAGATTCAGCCATAAGGCATGCTAGGATTTGGAGAAGAAGATTTTTAAAGGTTTTTCCCATACACATGCACGAGGAAGCAAACTTGACCTTGACGTAAAAAGGTCAAACGTCAACATACGACAATTCTTTTAGCAATGTTGGTAGACTTCCCATCCCCAATGATTCCTGCAAAGGTTCAGCCTCAAGGCATTCTCGGTTCTGAAGGAGAAGATTTTTAAAGGTTTTTACCATATATGGGCGTGGCGGCCATCTTGGTCAACAAACCGCAACCATTTTAGCAATTTTTCGTTCCCCCACCCTAAGGAGGCTCCATATGAAATTTGAGCAAAATTGGCTCAGCGGTTTCAGAGGAGAAGTCGTTTGAAAATGTTAACGGACAGACGCACGGACGGACGGACGGACGGACGGACAGACGGACGTACGTACGGACGGACGGACGACGGACGAAAAGTGATCACAATAGCTCATCCTGAGCAGAGCTCAGGTGAGCTAAAAATGAGCAGCAGGCCTAAAATCATATAGCTGATAAAAGATTGCTTAAGTAACATTTCTATATGGTTTTGTCCAAATATCTACAAGGGCTTGGCAGTAAATGTCATTTTTTAAGTCTATGGAAACTCTAAGTTGCCATAGCAACCAAACTAAAGAGCCAAAGTTCATTAAAAACACAAAACCTATTAAGGAAAATATGGTGAATATTTCCATAAAGTCTCAGCCTCATATAGCATATGTTTTCTAAGGAGATGACTTTTAAGTATTTTGTTCTATTTTTTTTTTCCCCATTTTGGTTTCCATGGAAACTATAAAGAAGGGCAGATAACACCAAAAGTAAGGCAGTTAGAATGATTCTTCTTTGTCGCAAGTATATTTGAGAATTTTCATGAAAATATTTCAAACCATTAAAGGAGTTATAGCCTGGACACGAAATTTTGCCAAGGGCAGATAACTAAAAAAATTAACACTTAGCAATAAATGCCATTTTTCTATTTTCCCATTGTAAGTCTATGGCAACTTTAAGTTACCATACAAATAAGAGCTTTTGAGAAATAGCAGAGAAAATCATAAAATTTGTGGAGGGTAATACAAAAAATATTTCTGCAAAATCTCAGCCCTATGTTCCAAATGCTTTCTGAGGAGATGATTTTTAAAGATATTCTTCTTCTTTTTATGCATTTTGGCTGCCATGGCAACAATCAAAACCAGGACTGGGCAGCAAAATCATCTGCCTGGTAGAGGACCATTCAAGGAACATTATAAAAGTTTTGTCAAAATATCTGTGATGGCTCAACAATAAATGCCATTTTTCTATTTTCCCATTATAAGTCTGTGGCAACTTATAGTTACCATACAAACCAGAGCTTTTGAGCAATAGCAATGAAAAACACAACATTTGTAGAGGCTAATACAAAGAATGTTTCTGCAAAGTCTCAGCCCTATGTTCCATATGGTTTCTGAGAAGATGATTTTTTATAGATATTTTTTTTCTATTTTTTTGCTCCTATGTTGCCATGGCAACCAATCAAAATGAGCACTAAGCAAAATAATCATCTGCCTAATAGATGACCACTCAAGGAACATTTCTGAAGCAGTTTTGTCAAAATATATGTAATGGCTTAATAATAAATGTTATTTTTCAATTTTCCCATTATAAGTCTATGGCACTTTAAGTTGCCATAGTAACCAAACTTGATGGCTGATTTTCATAAAAAACACAAACTTAAATCCTGCAGTGGATAGGTGCTTCAGATGAAATTTGGTCTTGACTGGCCAAGCGGCTTCAGAGGAGATATCGTTTGAAAGTGTGAATGAGGACACTGATCAATGCCTATTCTATGAGCTCCCCCGGAGCATTCAGGTCTGGTGAGCTAAAGATCCAAGAGAGTGGCAAAGGTTAATATGCCTTTAACAACTGTTTATCCAGTTTCTACTCAACTGTAATGGTCTTTCTAGTCTACAGATATCCCCATCAGGCACTGATAAAGAACCCAGGCCTTTATAGACTCATATATGTATCTTACTAAAACCTAGGGAACTTAAACTGCAAGATCCTGGTCACATAAGATTGATGGACACTGTTGTCTGCAACTAGGAAAATAAATATTTTGCCAGTAATCATCTGTTTATGCAACTAACAGTTTTGAACAGCAACAGTTGACTTGTTATCTCCAACACTGATAACTCAAAATGCTGCTGAAGTTAATCTAACTTTCGTATAAAGTTGGTTTGGTTTTGCTTTACGTTACTTATATTTCAACTCCTGTTATCTCAAACTGAAAAGTCTGGTCCCTTGGTGTTTGAGATAACAACGTAATTAACTGAAAGGAAATGGATTATCTGTCTAGTTGTAACTGAAACAATATTTATGCACAAACTGAAACATGTGTATTTACCCTAAGTATTGGAAAGACACACCCTAAGAATGCACCCTCCACCCCCACTTTATAGGAGGGGTTCAGTGAACCATTAGGTGTTAGTTTTATACATTAATTCACGTAATAAGCAAGAATAAGCTGCATTATTTTCTGAATGTCTCTTGTACTTCCCTTTAAAACCCCTAATACAATGAACTTAGATTTTACAATATTGTTTCACAGAAAATAGGGCCAAGTAAGTAATAGGCATGTAGTATAACTTCAGATAAGCTGATAATTTAGGATATTTTTTTCTTAATTTTGCACAAACACATACCTTGCAAGTACTTATTGGAATTACAATATTTAAATTTTTTGGTATTTCTTGGCAAGGGATCAAACCCATAATCTAGTGGTTCCAAAGTGGATGCTCTACCCATTAATCCACTGTGCACCTGGAACTGTCTTGGCAAGGAGGTACCAATGAATACCCACAAGATATGTTTTATGCAAAATTAAAAAATGTTTTCTTTCAATTACTCCATTTATCTGAAGCTGCAATGCATAGTAGAGAACATAAAAGTGCAAGCTTTGTGAAATAAGTATTCCAAAAGATAATGCTTTTCCAAAGTGGCAAAATAGCCATCAAAAGAGATGGCAAATCCCCTGACCAAACTACCATTTCTATATTTGATATGTATTTCAATCAATTATCATGGAAATGTTGAAACAGTGCAACATGGAAATACTGAAACAGAGCAAAGTAAAAAGATGCAAAGATAGTATGAAATGTCATGAAAATAAAAAGCGAAAACAATAATAGGTGTACCGTAAATGATTTTATTTTTGCATGTTCTCTTTTTTTATTATTGTAAAAAAAAATCATCTTTTAGAGACTTTTAATGTGAATATTGTAAAAAAAAAACATCTATTAGAGACTTCTAATGTGAATATTTGTACAGGATACATAGTATTTGCAAATAGTTTGAGTTTGTGAGTGTACAAATTCAAAAATAATAGCAAATATAAATGCCTTGTAAAGGTAAAGGTACTTGCTGTATGTTTATTGGGGTAAAAAATCAACAGAGCAAAAGTTGTCCTCGCATGCCGCATGCCTACTTGACCTGATGTATGTCCCTACCAAAAATTATCAGTTACATGTATCTCAAACAGTTTAGGAGTTATAGTCTGCACAAGATTTTGGCATCAGGGGAGATAAGTACATAATGGAGAAAGTGAGAGTGCTCTTGAACATGACATGCCTCTTACCAAATATTATCAAAATATATCAAACCACATACACAAAAATTTGGCAGAAATTCATTTGGGCTAGGTTACTAGAAAACAACAGCAGCAGAGGTTGTCCTTACATGCAACACACCTACTGGTCCCTATCTATGCCACTGCAAAATAAAATCAAAATATTTCAAACTATTAAGACGTCATTCAGTGCACAAGAATTTGGCTTAAAAATTTATTCAGTGGCTTGTACAAGAAAAAGAACCAGAGGGCCATGATGGCCCTGTAATGCTCACCTGAGTTCATAGCACTTACAGAACCTGACCTAGAACTGAGCAAGACACACATTCTGACCAAAATTCATGATGATTATATTAACAAGTAAGACAATGTAGCATGTCTAACGGACTGTGAAATAGAGGTGAAGGTCAAATATGGATGACTGCACTAAAGAGACCATGCTAAGATGTATGCATGTGCTAAGTATCACTGGCTGTAGAAACTAAGCTAAACAAAATTATTTCACAAGTGCCAAATATCACTCTGTTGGACCAACATACACTTAGAAACTGACGAAAATGGAAATAGCCATCAGAGCAGATGGCAAATCCCCCGACCAAACGCCCATTTCTAAATATAGTGTAATTGAATTGATATCATGGATATATTGAACAACAGCAAAGTAAAAAGATGCAAAGATATGATGAAATGTGCCCAAAATAATAAGTGAAAACAAGAATAGGTGATATGATGCATGATTTTATTTTTGCATGTTCTTTTATTTATTTTTTTACTTCTGCCAAAATCATCTAATAATTAATTCCAATGTGATTATTTGTACAGGATACAAAATATTAGCAAATACTTTGAATTTGTGAGTGTACAGATTCAGAAATAATAGCAATAATAAATGCCTTGTAAAGGTAAGGGAACTTGCTGTATGTTTATTGGGGTAAAAAATCAACAGAGTAAAAGTTGTCATTCTTGCATGCTACACACCTTCTTGACCTGATACATGTCCCTACCAAAAATGATCTCAAACAGTATGGGAGTCATGGCCTGCACAAGATTTCGGCACCAGAGGAGAGAAGTACATAATGAAGAAAGTGAGAGTACTCTTGAACACAACATGCCTATTGGTCCTTATCTTTGCCTCTACCAAATATTATCAAAATATTTCAAACCACATACTCAAGGATTTAGCTTACAAATTCATTCAGGGGAGGTAACTAGAAAACAACAATAGCAAAGGTTGTCTCTATTGCATGTGACACACCTACTGTTCAATACCAATGCCTCTACCAAATATTATCAAAACATGTCTAAGGGTATCAAAATTATGGAACACAAAAGATTTTGGCTTCAGGGGAGATAACTACATAATGAAGAAAAAAGTGAGAGTTGTCTCTCTTGCATGTGACACACCTACTGGTCCTCCTCTTCATTTCTACCAAATATTATCATAATATCTCAAACAGTATAAGAGTTATGGCCTGCACAAGATTTTGGCTTCAGGGGAGATAACTAAGTAACGAAGAAAGTGAGACTTGTCTCTCTTGTATGGGACATGCCTTCTGGTCCACCTCTTAAATTTCTACTAAACATTATCAAAATATGTCTTAAGAGGATCAAAGTTATGGAGCGCACAAGATTTTGGCTTCAGGGGAGGTAACTACATAATGAAGAAAGTGAGAGTTGTCTCTCTTCCATGTGAAAGGCCTACTAGTCCTCCTCTTCATTTCTATAAAACATTATCAAAATATGTCTTAGAGTATCAAAGTTATGAAGTGCACAAGAATTTGGCTTCAGCGGGGATAACTACATAATGAAGAAGAAAGTGAGAGTTGTCTGCTGGTCCTCCCTTTCATCTCTACCAAATATTATCATACATGTATTATCTCAAACAGTATGGGAGTTATGGCCTGCACAAGATTTCCACTTCAGGGGAGACAACTACATAATAAACAAAGTGAGAGTTGTCTCTCTTGCATGCAACATGCCTACTGGTCATCATCTTCTTCCCTACCAAATATTATCAAATTCTCACAAACGGTATGCGAATTATGGACTACACAAGATTTTGGCTTCAAGGGAGATAACTAAAAAATGAAGACAGTGAGAGTTGTCTCTCTTGCAAGCCACACACCTACTTGTCCTCCGCGTCATTTCTACCAAATATTATCAAAATGTCTGAGGGTATCAAAGTTATGGCCTGCACAAAATTTCAGCTTCAAGGGAGATAACTACACAACTAATAAAGTGAGAGTTGTCTCTCTTGCATGGGACACGCCTACTGGTCCTCCTTTTCATCCCTACCAATTATTATCAAATTATCTCAAACAGTATGGGAGTTATGGCCTGCACAAGATTTTGGCTTCAGGAAAGACTAGAGGCCCAAGTGGGCCAGAAATTGCTCACCTGGATTAGGCTGATCATGATATGTTACATTGTGCCATGGTGGCCATCTTGGCTATCAGATCCGATTGCCTTTAGCAATTCAGAATCTGATGTTGTTTGAAGAGTTTCAAGATTGCCACCATGGCCCCCATCTTGGATACTGGAACTGAACAATTCAGCAA
Source organism: Anodontia alba (assembly GCA_964016985.1). Classification (NCBI taxonomy): domain Eukaryota; kingdom Metazoa; phylum Mollusca; class Bivalvia; order Lucinida; family Lucinidae; genus Anodontia; species Anodontia alba. Next base: position 61,512,090 of record OZ024830.1, on the reverse strand, counting down.
TTCTGAATCTCCATGTCACCCTGATGCCTCCCATCAACAACATCAACCTGATTTACTGCTTGGGAGATGTGATTTGAAGAATTTCAAGATGGTGGCCATTTTGGACATTGGAAAAGAAAGATTTTAGCAATTCTAAATTTCCATAACACCCCAATGCCTCCCATCATGTTTAAGCTCTATCAGACTTACTGTTTGGTAGCAGATGTGATTTTAAGATTTTCAAGATGGCTGGCATGGTGGCCATCTTGGATATCAGAATGGAACCATTTTAGCAATTCAAAATTTCCATACTGCCCTGATGCCTTCCACCATTTCAACTCAATCCAACTTACTGTTCGGGAGCAGATAACAACTGAAGACTTCCAAGATGGCTGGAGGAGATGTTGTTTGAAGATTTTCAAGATGGACGAAATGGTGGCCTTCTTGATTATCAGAACTGAATGATTTTAGAAATTCCAAATCTCCATGTGGCCCCAATGCCTCCCACCAAATTTGGGCTCAATCTTACTTAGAATTTTGGAGCAGATGTGGTTTCAAGATTTTCAAGATTGCCGCCCAGGCAGCCATCTTGGCTAGCCAAATGGAATGATTTAAGCAATTCTGAATCTCTATGTCACTCCTATGCCTCCCATCAAGTCTTGTCACAATCGGACCTAAGGTTTGAGAGAAGACGTCGTATGAAGAATTTCAAGATGGAGGCCATCTTGGATATCGTAATGGAACTATTTTAGCAATTCTAAATCTCTATAATGCTCTAATGTCTCCTGTCAAGTTCAAGCTAAATCTGACTTGTGGTTTGGGAGGAGATGTCATTCGAAGAATTTCAAGATGGCCTCCTTGGCAGCTATCTTGGATATTGGAATGGAACAATTTTAGCAATTGTGTGTCACTGTGATGCTGCCCATCAAGTTTTGGCTCAATCCAACTTAAGTTTTGGGAGGAGATGTCGTTTGAAGAATTTCAATATGGCCACTATGGTAGCCATCTATATCGGAACAGAATGATTTTAGCAATTCTGAATCTCTATGTTGCTCCAATGCCTCCCATCAAGTTTTGGCTCAATCTGACTTATGGTTTGGGAGGCTGTGGTGGCCATCTTGGATATCAGAATGGAATGATTTTAGCAATTCTGAAGCTCTTTGTTACTGTGATGCCTCCCATCAAGTTTTGGCTCAATGCGATTTACGGGTTGGGAGATAACAATATTGCAATTTAGCAAATCTGAATCTGTGTCACTGTGATGCCTCCCATCAAGTTTTGGCTCAATCAAACTTACAGTTTTGGAGGGGATGTTGTTTGAAAAATTTCTAGGTGGCTGCCCTGGCTGCCATCTTGGATATTGGAAAGGAACAATTTTAGCAATTCTGAATCTCTGTGTCACTGTGATGCCTCCCATTAAGTTTTGGCTCAATCCGACTTACAGTTTGGGAGGAGATTTCATTTAAAGAATTTCAAGATGCGGCCATCTTGGTTATTGGAACGGAATGATTTTAGCAATTCTGAACCTCTGTGTCACTGTGATGCCTCCCATCAAGTTTTGGCTCAATCCCACTTACAGTTTGGGAGGAGATGTCATTTAAAAAATTTCAAGATGGCCACCATGGCGGCCATCTTGAATATTGGAACGGAATGATTTTAGCAATTCTGAATCCCTGTGTAACTGTGATGCCTCCAATCAAGTTTTGGCTCAATCGGACTTACGATTTGGGAGGTGTAGTTTAAAGAATTTCAAGATGGCAGCCGTGGTGGCCATCTTGGATATTGGAATGCAACGATTTTAGCAATTCTGAATCTCTGTGTCACCGTGATGTCTCCCATCATGTTTTGGCTCAATTCGACTTATGGTTTGGGAGGAGATGTCATTTGAACAAGTTCAAGACGGCCACCATGCTTGGCCATCTTGGATTTTGGAACTGAATTTTAGCAATTCTGAATCTCTGTGTCACTGTGATGCTTCCCATGAACTTTTGGCTCAATCTGACATGGTTTGGGAGTTGATGTCGTTTGTAGAATTTCAGCCGCCATCTTGGATATTGGAACAGATCGATATTAGCAATTTTGACTCTCTGTGTCACTGTGATGCCTCCCATCAAGTTTCAGCTAAATCGGACTTACTGTTTGGGAGGAGATGTCGTTTGAAGAATTTTAAGATTGCCACCATGGCGGCCAAATTGGATATTGGAACGGAACGATTTTAGCAATTCTGAATCTCTGTGTCACTGTGATGCCTCCAAGTTTTGGCTCAACTGGACTTATGATTTGGGTGATGTCATTTAAAGAATTTCAAGATGGCTGCCATGGTGGCCATCTTGGATATCGGAATGGAACTATTTTAACAATTCTGAATGTCCATGTTGCCACAATGCCTCCCACAAAGTTTCAGCTCAATCCCACTTACCGTTCAGGAGGAGATGTCAAAAACGTGAAAGGTTAACAACAGACGGACGAGGGACAACACTCCAGGGCATAAGCTGACCTGGAGCAAAGCTATATAAAAAAGACTTGCTACTCTTGCAGGCGATACGCCTACTGGTCCTCCTCCTACCAAATATTACCAAAATGTGTCTAAGGGTGTCAAAGTTATGTAGTGCACAAGGATGAGTACATTTCTGCTTCAGGGGAGAAAACTACAAACTGAATAGAGTAAAAGTTATTTCTCTTGCATTTGGCATGCCTACTGGTCCTCATCTACATCCTACCAAATATTATCAAATTATCTCAAACAGTGTGAGAGTTATGGCCTGCACAAGGTTTCAGCTTCAGGGAAGATAACTATATAATCAAGACAGTGAGGTTGTCTCTCTTGAACGTGACACACCTATTGGTCCTCTTCTACATTACTACCAAATATTATTAAAGTATGTCAACGGCTATCAAAGTTATGTTAAGGAGCGCACAAGGATGTGGCTGCAATTTCTGTTTTCAGGGGAGATATCTACATAATGAATAAAATGAGTTGTCTCTCTTGCAAGCGACATGCCTACTGGTCCTCCTCTTCATCCCTACCAAATATTATCAAATTATGTCTAAGGGGTTCAAAGTTGTGGAGTGAACAAGGATGCATCTACGGACAGATGGAAGGATACAATACTGATCGCAATATCCCCCAAACCTATCTCGTGGGGGATATAAATGAAGTTTTTTAAAAGTAAAACATATTTTAACGAGTAATACTTAACCTATAGATAATGTGCTACTCTCTTCTGTTTCACACCTTCCACAGAAAAAACGACCTTTCAGTCGTTAATTAAAGTCTTAAACCAGAAGGTCCCTTAGGCAGTTACCTGTGTGACGTAACTCTTCCCGCTCAATTGACCACGTGTCAGTTTCTTTTATGTGTAAAACAATAGACACAATTAGGAGAGATAAGCGAGGGTGGGCGGAGGGAGATAATTGATTATCTATAGGTTAAGTATTACTCGTTAAAATATGTTTTACTTTTAAAAAACTTCATTTTAACTTCATAATACATTAACCTATAGATAATGTGCTAGAATTTGCAGAATAGGAGGGAGGTGCTCTCCTAATTCTAACACCAATAATATCTCACCACTTCTGGTTAAGACTCAGGAAACTCAAAGGAATCAGATACATTCTAATTCTATATTTAATAGAAAGAATGATCTAGATTCACAAAATAGCATATCTTTAAGGTGTTATGATCTAACAACCTTATATATAATAGTAGACTCTAGAGGAAGCCAGTTCTTAAGTCTCAGAGACCTAACATTGCCCCCCCCCCCCCTCTTTTTTTCTTTTTGGGAAAGAACAATTGGCTTCAAAAAGAAAAAGGGAGTCATTGAGACATAACATAAATATTCCATCGCAAAGAAAGCTAGGAATATAGAAATATTTTCAAAACAAAATTTGTAAAACAAAAAGCCAAGACCATACACTGTAAGTAGTCTATGTAGGGTCTTGAATAAATAAGGAAAAGTCTACTCGGTGGAGTTTCCTATAGATAACTGACATATGTAGATATTTTGGATAAAATTCTAGATATGTGAAGCTATGTAATTGTAATAGTCTAAGCTATTAGAATTATAAACTAATTAGATTCTGTTAATTGGAGCGACAGGACAGTTTCCGATGAACAGACACAGACTTAAAATAACCATAATATGTAATTATTTCCCTTTGATCAAATTAAAGAAGGGGAGATAATAAAAGTAGATGGAGTTAACTTAACTATAACTAAGTTATCCATCAGAAGAAAAAGGTATAGACAAACATAATGGTTAAAACTATTGCTAGACTAATTGTATTACGAATTTTTAGTCAAGCAATAAAATAATACAGAGTTTGCATATAACTGCTGGGAAGAAAAAACAACCTAAACCATTGATAATTAGTTTTGTCATAGACATATAAAAGCGTTTGATGTCCTGACAAAATAATAAAGAATAAACTGTCAACATCATAACTTAAGAGTTTGACAGAGAATAAGAGAGATAAGAATAAGGTTGATCGCAGCAAACTGTAAGACGGTCATAGTTTGGCTAAATCTTACCGTATTGATAAGATTAAGCAATAATAAATAAGCTGGATAGAATCTTTCTATACCAGAAGATTGCCATGAAAAGTACTCCTGAGTAAATAATCATGGAAATCAAGAAATGTTAAAAAATCCACTTTGATACGAATCAAAATGTTCATAAAAAGAGAAGGACTCAGAGAAAAAGTAATAGTGTGATAATCTCTGAAGAAAGATTATACAATAATACTGATTAATAATCTCAAAAAACACTTAATTTATAAGTTAAGAGATAGTATTACTATTCTATACGCATATTTAGGAATAGTAAGAAATATATGAATACTAAATTAAAATTATACTACGGAACAAAATTCCTGCTATAAATAATAGGTTAAGCGTAACTATTTATTAAGCAAGGAATTATTAAACATATGACTCTCTATAAAATTACTGCCCAGAAATTTTATAGATAAACATTCAATCAAATTTTTAGAATTGAATATTAATAGAATAAAATCTATGTCTGCATAATTGGTAATTCCTGAAATATCAAATTAGGTACTCGCAAATGAATTCAGGAAGAAAATACATATACACTGCAGCGCCGTTATAACGCGGTCTTCGGGAGCCATGAACACTGACCGCGTTATACGTGGTCCGCGTTATACGTGGTCCGCGTAATACGGAACATGACAACCACACCCACTTGCACCACTGCAGTTTCCTCCAGTTATTATGGGATATTACACATTGCATGTATGTTATATTGTATCTTCCTTTTTTATTTATTTATTTTTTATTTATTTATTTATTTTTTTTATTGTTGAAACTTTGTGCATGTACCTTGCCTGATTTCCGTTTTATTCTTTTAATCCAGTAAATAATAAATTTTTTAAGCTTAAATTGTTTTGTTTTCTTTTATGATCATTCAAGGGAACTAACTGCAACAGTCTTGCATTATGAATAACTGTGTAATAAACAACCTGTCCTTTACCGGAAATTGCCTTGAGCATGTGCACAGTTGATCTGCGTGTCAAAAAATAACCTTTGTTGCTCCCTGGAAAAATTCAGCAGATGACAAATTGATGATATTTTTCTTTTTCTTTCTTTCTTTTTTTTTTCCCATACAACAACGTTTGTCATGCAAATTTTCTCAAGTTTGAATGCAGTGTCAAAATCTTGCAGCCTGAGGATATAAGAAAAAAATATTTCAGAAGGTGGTCTGCTAATTATATGCACACAGCATGCTAAGGGTTTAGCAACAGGTGCAGAAAAAAATCAATACCAACTGTTGCGTCAGATGTTTAGTAACATGATAAAAGGGACAGGCTTACCTGCTTGGTCAGTTTTTATTGCTGCTGTTGATTTCTTTCACAATAAAAAAATCTAATCTCAGATATTTTTTTTTTTATAAAGTGCACTGACCAGTCTTAGTTTCATGTTTGTCCAGAAAGTACATCTCGTTTCCCAGCAGTCTATTTCCGTTAACCTAGGGTAGCAGTACTTTTTAACTAAAAAAAAAGACACCTTATCTGGAGCTTTAAGCTATCTTAGTGTATTCACACTTGACCCGTTTCTTTGATCTATTTGGACATGCCGACTGTCATAGCTCCAGATAAGAGGGTCTATCCACAGCTCCAGACTAGAGGGGTCTCCACATATTAAATTTCTTATTTCTCCACGTAAACGTAGGTTGTGGATACTCATTGGAAGCGCCTCGCTGAGGCCCTTCCAGAGAGTACCCAAAACCTACAATTTCATGGAGAAATAAGGAAAAATAACAGTCTTCTTTAATTAAAAAAAGACAAAAAAAGACACCTAATCTGGAGCTATGGACTGTGGCAGTGCATTCACACGTCACACAAACGGATTAATTATCAGACTACTATTACTGCAAAGAGGACAATGAAGTGTTGATTTATGACTGTGTTAGGATAATTATGTAATTAATTTGTGTTGCGTAAGTTACTCTTATTATTTCTTTTATTTCACTTATAATACATGAAAATTATCGTTGAGGGCTGTGCCAATTACCGTAGTATGGCTTTTAAATAGTGCGCGGACGTGATCTGAAATAGCCTAAAGACAAAAACTGATGGAAAGTTTGGTAAAAAAGAATGAGTAAATCAGCGAGTATATGGTCAAGGCTGGCGATTTTTAGACTGCCGCGTTCCGCGGAAAAAGGGCAACACTTTCAAACTGGTGGGGAAAAAAAACGGGAGCCAAGGCCCAGCCGCGTTATAACGGTTTCCGCGTTATAAGCGATCGCGTTATAACGGCGCTACAGTGTATATACTCTCGAGATCTATGCGTAAACCATAGAGAGTAATAATATTATTACCACGATCCCTGACGGAACATGTATATGAAAGAGATAATAATTAATTTAACGTCATATAGGTTTAAGATAAAATTTGTTTAATCTTTAACCAATATGCAGCAACAGTGACTCGATATTCTGTATTCGTACGTAGAAAAAGAGTACTTAGTCATTAGAATTTTGTATGACTGAAATAGAGATAATGGGATCTAAAAGGATGTATCTCCATGAACTGAATCGAAGGATAATATCCATTCTAAAAAAACTAGGGCTTGTTTTAGGCTTAGTTTAACAAGCGTAGAATTGAATTATTTCCAAGTATTCATGAAGTCGTTATGCTCTGAATACTGAGAAAAATGTTAAAATATTGTTTAGGAAATAAAAAAGTGACTGGTCCACAATGTTAGCTAGATTTAAACCTGGAACATAGCGAGAAGGTCAATCTAATTTAAAAGTAAGATGAGAAAGATAAATAATGAAGATAGATATATAAATATCGGTATAATATATTATCTCCAACAATTATCAAATAATCTGAATGTTTAAAAGCATAGATACTACTGGAAAGTTTATTTACCAAATGTGTAATCGGAGAAAAACTTTCAGTATGTTCAAAAACATATCACAAAAGTAAGATCTGACCAGGAACGTAGGTGCAGCACTTACTAAGTTGTGAAGTTAATATAAACATATTTTATATTATAAATTGAAGCTGTGCATTTCAAAATCATCGACGTCTTGAAATGACTTATTGTGTGGAAAAATAAATAAATATCCCGTTTCGGAAAAGATATTTATCTATATATATAGACCATTTTGATGCAGACTGGAAATCAAGATATTAATCTTTGCATTATTCGCAAACTGAACTTGAACTCTTAGCGAGAATTACTATGATCCTTTTAACGAATGTAAACATAAAGAAGGGGCAAAGAGATAATTAAGTGTGTCTTAATTCTTTACCGGCTCGTAATTAAGATTGTTTTCCCTTTTTTCTAAGCCTAGACTATAGATTGATTAATATAAATATAATAATATCTGCTATTATGAGGTAATCTCTCGTTAATTAACCTCTAAGCATATATCAAAAATATATATCAACATAATCTAGAGCTTCGGTAAGTTTAGAGGAAGGAAATGATTGACTTTGGCAGTTTCTGAATAGTTACAAAGTCAATAAAACAAAATATCAAAAGGAAAGTATTGTATATAATATCTAATTTAGGCAATAATAATCTGTCACGTACTGAATAATTAATGCCTTTACTAAATATGTATCCATTGTCAATACCAAAGTGCAAGAAAATTTTGATTGACATGGACTCTAGTTATAAATAAAATATTAGAGGTATAGAGCTAGTCGAAGCAAAACTATTCCTCAATAAGATAAAGTAGACCTATAATATACGAGGATTAATTGGGTCTAGAAATTATAATCATAATAAAATTATTATTCCAATATGAAGAATCTTCGGCGTAATAGATTCTTACTGAGGCAAAAATATCTGGTATATTGCTATCGTAGTCTTAAATGATCCAGAAGAAAAAATAAAACAGGCAAAGTAAAGAACGTATCGAATTATATCTATGCCTAAATATAAGATTTTTTTTTTTTTTTTTTTTTTTTTTTTTATTATTTATTATTTTATAGTAGAGTTTAGACAGAGCACGACTGACCTAGACTCTTATATAATCAATCAGAATATAGTATAAAATAGAATAATAGCTTATCGGATCAACTATTTTCCATGTAGAAAAGGCAAAAGGAAAATATGTACCTCAACTAGAATTTTAAATCGTAGTAATCTAGAGAGGTAGCGAATAAATAAATAAACTGTTAATTTATTTATCTGGTTGGTGTAAATTTCCGATACCTTAAGAATGAAAAATTAATAGAAAGTAGAAAATTGCTACTTTCTTGTCAATTTACTCCTTAGATTACATGCTGATTACATATCGGAGCATGTAGAAGAAAGGGGAGGAAAGAAGAATTTTTTTTTAGATTTCGTGTATATTTTTCTTCTTATAAATAACGATAGTTTTATAGTTCACCTTTGCCCTAGAGCCGAATAAGGTGAATATGTAAGAAGTTAATCTCTTTGTAGCCAATAAAAGAGATATAATTATACCTGGAAGTATCTTCTACACTTAGTGAATGAATTGCGAATTTGATCGTAACCGATAATTCTTAATTCATTTTCAATAATAAATATATATATAGAATTTAAGTCAAGTTCAAAAGTGACTGGACAGAATTCAACAATATAAATGGCTACTAGGTATTAGAACCCATCGCTGTCATTCAATAACCTATAATCCAAGACTATACATGTCTATAGTGGTTAATAAATAAATATATGTTGAGCGAGTACTAGTGACTACTACTCGGACACTAGTAATCCAACACAAAGTCTACGAAACTACTGCCCGGTGGAATTTCGTCAGAATGACCTGGCACTACTCTACGAAGTGCCTCCCGATGAAATTTTCGTTAGAGCCGGAATTTAACCGCTTTCTAGCAAATTAAAGAGATAAAACATAATTTGAATGACCTGGCACTAGTCTACGAACTGCTGCCCGGTAAGAATTTTGTTATAGTCGGAAGTTTAACTCTTTCTAGCGATTAAAAGAGATAAAACATAAGTTAATTTAAAATATTAATGGAATTACAAACCTATAATAAGTCAATGGAATATTAAAGATTCTAGTCTGATTCGGGAAAGACTGTACAGAATTTTTTTTTTTTTTTTTTTTTTGTATAAAAAGTTATTATGTATTTCACTTAATAACCTATATCCATTGACTTAAACGTGAATGGAGCTCTATGAACGATAATAGATTGTTTGGGAATTAGTTATCATTATTTTGACACTAGTTACCCGACATAATGACCGGACACTAGTATTCGTAACTTTTGCCCGGTAAAGTTACAAGTAATTTGACAAATTGATCGGATAGTAGTATTCGTAACTCTAGTCCGATGAAAAAGGGAGATTATATATGAAAACTGAGCGGGCACAAGTATTCGAAACTTTATCCCAAAGATAATTAATTATTAGGCAAAAATTGACCTGACACTTTCTGTAAAAGTTTGCCTGGTGAAAAATCAGAAATAATATGATAATATGACTGGGTATAAGTATCAGAAATATTACTGACACTTTGCCCAGTGAAAAAATTTTTAATAATTAGACATAATGACCGGAAGTTAGTATACGTGACTATTTTGTCCGGTGAAATATGTCAAAAACTAAGTCTTTCCAGAAAATAATTAAATTATTGACTGGAGACTAGTTGACTGGTGCCTGGTTGACTGGTGACTGGTTGACTGGTGCCTGGTTGACTGGCACCTGGATGACTGGTGACTGGTGCCTGGTTGACTGGCACCTGATTGACTGGTGACTGGTGAAGCTGATTGACTGGTGCCTGGTTGACTGGTGACTGGTGACTGGATGACTGGTGACTGGATGACTGGTGACTGGTGGACTTAGACTTTATCGGATACTAAGTACCCAAAGATGCCACCTTGATGGGTCTTACCCCGGCAGTATAGCCATATGGGGTGGGGCTCCCATCAGTAAAGAATTGTCTTATAACCCATCAAGGGTTGACAAGTTCTTTACAATCAGCTTCTCCACCATGAGAATCTTTAGCCAACTGAAGATCTCTGCAAATAAAAGTCCAGGAAAAACATATCGTAATTGCTGAATAACCTGGAACGAAAAGAACAAAAATATTCTGCATATATAAACACGACTATCGAACCGATCGCGCACGAGCGTTGTGCCGAATAGCGAGAGTCGCGAAAACGCATGTGGAAAAAGACCAGTCAAAAAATACATCAAATCGATAATTGAAAATTTTAAATAATAACACAGAAAGTGAAAGGAGTGATAAATAAACAAAAGAAACACAAGGATACATAAATTTATCCGTGAGGAAAGAAATAATCCAAATTTCTATCACAGGTAAATAATCCTTGTTGAATTTCTTTGTCCACAGAAAAGAAACTGACACGTGGTCAATTGAGCGGGAAGAGTTACGTCACACAGGTAACTGCCTAAGGGACCTTCTGGTTTAAGACTTTAATTAACGACTGAAAGGTCGTTTTTTCTGTGGAAGGTGTGAAACAGAAGAGAGTAGCACATTATCTATAGGTTAATGTATTATGAAGTTAAAATTATAACTGTTGGTTTAAATCATAACTTCTGAACGTATTTCAAAGCCAAATTCTTGTGCAATCCATAACTTCTTAATGGATTGAAATATTTTGATAATATTTGGTGAAGGCATAGATAGGGACCAGAAAGGATGTTGTGTGCATGAGAGACAACCTTCACTTTCTTAATTAAGTAGTTGTCTCCCTAGAACTAAAATCTTTTGTAGGTTGTAACTCCAATACTATCTGAGATAATTTGATAATATCAGTTATATCATATATCAGGATGAGCAGGAGTGTTGCATACATTCCAAATAAGGTTCTTTTTAGCTTGCCTGAGCACAAAGTGCTCAAGGTGAGCTTTTGTGGTTATTCTGTGTTCATCGTACATCCGCCATCAACATTTACCTTGTTCACCCTCTAGTTTTGTTTCAATCTTCATTACACTTTACCAGAATATTTGTCTTGGTGATATGGGTCAGGTCTAGGTCACTAGATCAAATTTCTTTAAAACCTTGTTCACACTCTAGAGGCCACAGTTTTGCTTCAATGGCCATGAAAATGCCAGAATATGTGTCTTGATGTTACCTCAGTCAGGTTTGAATATAGGTCATGTTGGGTCAAAAACTAGGTCATAGGTTAAATTGCCTTAAAAACTTGTTCACCTTCTAGAGGCCAAAGTTTTGTTTCAATTGTCATGAAACTCTACCAGAATGTTTGTCTCAATGTTATGTCAGTCAAGTTTGAATATGGGTCATGCTGGATCAAAAACTAGGTCATTAAGTTAAACTGCCTTAAACCTTGTTCTCCCTTTAGAGGCCACAGTTTTGCTTCCTTCTTTATGAAACTTTGCCAGAATGTTTGTCTTGATGATGTCTTGGTCAAGTTTGAATATTGGTCATGTCGGATCAAAAATTAGGTCACCAGGTCAAATTGCTTTAAAAACTTGTTCATCCTCTAGAGACCACAGATTTGCTTCAATTTTTATGAACCTTTACCAGAATGTTTGTCCTGATGATATCTCAGTCCAAGTTCAAATATGGGTCATGTTGGGTTAAAAACTAGGTCACTAGGTCGAATTGCTTTAAAACCTTGTTCACCCTCTAGTGGCCACAGCTGTGCTTCAATTTTCATGAAACTTACCCAGAATGACAGTCTTGATGAGATCTCTGTCAAGTTTGAATACTGGTCATGTCAGATTAAAAACTAGGTCACTAAGTCAAATTTCTTTAAAACCTTGTTCAGCCTCTAGAGGCCACAGTTTTGCTTCAATCATCATGAAACTATTCCAGAATATACTCGAGGTGAGCTATTGTTATGACCCTGTGTCCATCGTATGTGCATCGTCCGTCGTGCGTCATCAACATTTTATTTGTTCACCCTCCAGAGGCTACAGTTTTTAACTTCAGTTTTTAACGTCATGAAACTTTACCAGAATGTTTGTCTTGATAATTATGTAGGCTGAATATGGGTCATGGGTCAAAAAACTAGGGCACTAGGTCAAGTTTCCTTCAAACCTTAGTCAACCCAGTATCAAAGTTATGGAATGCACCCAGGCCAAATCAATGGAAAACCTTGTTAACACTCTAGGGCCACATGTTTGAAGCAGTCATCATGAATAGTGCTCAAAATATTTGTCTTGATAATTTCTAGGTTCAATTCGAAACTGGGTCACCTGGGGTCAAAAAGTAGGTCCCTAGCCAAATCAGCCGAAAACCGTTAATATTCTAGTGGTCACATTTTTGTAGCTATCATGAATCTTGCTCAAAATGTTTGTCTTCATGATTTCTAGGTTAAGTTTGAAACTGGGTCACTTGGGGTCAAAAACTAGATCATCTGGCCAAATCAAAACACCCTAGAGGTCACATTTTTGAAGCAATCATCATGAATCTTGGTCATAATGTTTATCTTGATGATTTATCTTGATGATTTCTATGTGAAGTTTGGAACTGGGTCACTTATGACCTATATTTCATGATCCAGTGACTTTTTTTAAGTTTTTATCCCCCGACCCATAGGTTCGGCGGATATAGCGATCAGCATGGCGTCCATCCATCCGTCTGTCCCTAGACGCATCCTTGTGCACTTCATAACTTTGATACCCTTAGACATATTTTGACAATATTTGGTAAGAATAAAGAGGAGGACAAGTTGGCATGTCACGTGCAAGAGAGACAACTCTCACTGTCTTCGTTATATAGTTATCTCCCCTGAAACCGAAATCTTGCGCAGTCCATAACTCCCATACTGTTTGAGATATTTTGATAATATTTGGTAGGGATGCAAAAAAATAACAAAAAAAGAACAAAGCAAGAGTTGTCCTTTTTGCACTCCTACTTGACTTATATATGTTCCTACTATATATTATCAAATTACCTCAAACGGTATGGGAGTTATGGCCTACACAAGATTTTTGCTTCAATGAAGATAACTACATAATGAAGAAAGTGAGAGTTGTCTCTCTTGCACATGACAAGCCTACTGGACCTTTTCTTCATCCCTACCAAATATTATCAAATTATCTCAAACAGCTGGAGTTTATGGCCTGTGCAAGATTTAAGCTGCAGTGGAGATAACTGCAGAACTAATAAAGTGAGAGTAGTTGTCTCTCTTGCATGTGACATGGCTTTCTGCTTCAGGGATGATAACTACATAATGAAGAAAGTGTGAGCTGTCTCTCTCACAAGTGACATACCTACTTGTCCTCCTTGTCATTCCTGCCAAATATTATCAAAATATGTCTAAGGGATCAAAGTTATGGAGCGCACAATAATTAATCTATAGATGGACAGACAGACGCCATGGTGATTGCTATATGCCCTGAAATTATTGGTTGTGGGATAAAAACAATTGAACTGTGTGCGTAAATGGATACTATACTATACTTTGGACTAAATACTTAATATACATTCTCAGTTGTAAGGCAGTGAGTGATAGGCTTCTTGTTCTCAATAAAGTGGCCTAACACACTGAATACATTTTAACGCTGATAGTTCACAATGCCTTGTTTTCAGGCAAACATCTTAATTGATTAGGAACTAGCTCAGCTGAAGTTTAGTGTTTCTGTAGCATACTACTGCTGAGACATGAATAGCAGAATTGGTATAAATTTTTTACATAGAAGGTCTGAGTAGACTTAGCATTTGAAATACTCCAGTTCAGCAGGTGACATATCTGTTTCATGTTATAAAGCTCAGCACCTGTGCACAATAGCTCTAGATAAATATTTTTCTCACAGCTCAAAAATAGAACCCAAAAAAAAAAAAACATATTGAGGGTTGATTGCAAGACCGTAGCCAGTCAGATGGTTGTTTTTCCCAATACTTAATCTCCTCATCATGAAGGCATTACGAAAATTACAATATTTCTTTCTGTAAACAATGGAAATTTAGGTGCCATTGCTGGTATGAGAAATGGCACCTAAATTTGCATTGTTTACAAAGGGGTCAAAGTTACCCCTAAACAAGGGTTTCAAAAATATGTTTGAGATTCTACAGTCTTGCGCTCAACCCTTGATATGTTGTAGTACTCATCAGAAGCAACTTGATAACAAATGTTCTTGTGTAGAAATAAGGAAAAAGTATGAAGATATTCTGGTTGAAAGACTCTGATCATACTGTGCTGCTGTGTCATACATCTTCTCACATTGCCACTCATATACCACTAGACCTTTGTACAGTCAAACCTCAATAGCTCGAACACCAATGGCTTGATTACCATGGTTAATTCGAACTCATTTTTGAGTCCCTACGAAATTCTTCCGCTAGCTCAAGAAAACAAATATTTAGGGAAATTTTCTTATTTTATCATGAAATTGTATGTTATGTACTCATTAGAATCACCTCATCAAGGCAATTCTAATGAGTACACTCAACATACAATTATTGTGAAGGAAATGAAAAAAAAATCCCTAAATTATCGCTATTTGCTTCCTGATCTGACACCATAATTAATCCTCAGTGGCTCGAACTACCCATGTCTTGAAAAATTTTCTGTGGTCCCAAAGATGTTCGAGCCATTGAAGTTTGACTTATTTTACCTCACACCTCAGCCCTGTCAGTGAAGATAAATACAGTCGACTCTCGTTATCTCGAATTCCAAGGGACTCTCTAAAATACTTCGAGATATCTGTACCTCGAAATATCAGATTTGCAGAGTTCAGGAAAAAAATAATTTGATTAACCACATTTAATAAATATATATGAATTGGACTCTTGAAGTTAGAGATATATTGAAAATACTGTGGAAAAGAGGAGATCTCCTCTTTTCCACAATATTTTTTACATGTTGTTAGATTTTCATGTTTAGGCAGGGACAAGATTTTCACTTCGAGGTAAGCGGTTATTCAAGATAAGCGAGTTCGAGATAGCGAGACTCAACTGTAGCTGACATTTTTATGTTTATAATATTGATACCTTCTTTTTCATGCATCTTCAAAATGTGACGTGCTGTCTCTCCAGATCTTCTGTAATATCCTTCTATTGACTCCTCCGAGTCTAGTTTTGACACAGATACATAGGGTTTATAGCTATCATCTATGTTAAAGCCATGTGACTTGAGTTCACCAGGAGTAAACCATTTTGGTAGCCCCAGCTGGTACCAGCCTAGCCATTCAAATATTCCTGGTTCTACATGAAGAAATGTAGTTTTATCTCCCATAGCTGAAACATAATATTTTTTGAAGTAACAGTGTATTTACCCTAAGTCTTCAGACAGAGAGGCATAAGCAACAGAGCAATCAGGGTATACCCATATCAGATGCCGAAGAACTTTGATTGTGGCTGAATGCTTGTGCTATTTAGATCAAATGTGATGTTTCTTCAGCTGGTCTTTAACATAAATTGGGAAAATAACTTTCTAACCAACATTATCCCCATATCCTTAGAACAGCCTAGGTTTTTGAAAAATGCAGCCAAAATGGGAGCAGGGTTGGATATTTACCTATTTACCTCTGGAATCCAACATAAGCAACTGATCAAAAACAGCTTACTTGAAAACACAAGTAGATATGTTATTCTTCACAATCAAGCACTGCCAAAATTTTACGTTCATGAAAGGTCATGGCGCAGGGGTCACAGTGGGAAATTGTATGCGCATGGATTTGTTTTTTGTTTTTTTTGGGGGGTGGGGGGGGGCCTGATTCTGCATATTTTCCACTTTTCTCTCCTTTCACTCCCTTTTCTTTTGCCTTTTATTTCGCATTTTGTATACTAGGCCATTTGAGCCATGCTTGATTCGTGTTGGCGGGGCTGCATTACGAAGGTTCAACCAGACATTTTTGGTTCGAAAATTTGACCATTTTTGGCTACTTTGGAAGCCTTTTGTGCCCTTCCTTTGCATGCTAGAGAACTTGTTTTCATACTATTATTACCCTGCATACTACTGTATTAAATGGTACTGGATCTGGGGGAAGATTGCCTGTATTAATCTTGCCTTGAGGGTTGTTCAACAGTAATTATGCCTAAATATGTTACTGCCATCAAAAGGATATAAATGTATTGGGAAGCAAATCTGACCTTACTGTAAAACAGTCCGTGGTCAACCTAGGACCTTAGAAATTTTGGTACAGATCTCACATCCCCAATATAGGTGAGGATTCAGCACCAAAGTATTCTTGGTGTTGGAAAAGATTTTTAAAAGTTCTTACCATATATGGGTGTGCAGGCCATTTTTGTCAATGGACTGCAACCATTTAACTAAACTTTCTTGTGCCCAGCCCAAGCAGGCTCCACATAAAATCTGGGGGAAAAAAAGTAGCCCAGGGGTTTCAGTGGAGAAATTCTTGAAATTGTGAATGGATGATGTATGGAAAGACAGACTGACAACAGATGGAAAGTAATCACTATAGCTTGCATTTGGCTCAGCTGATCTTAAATATCTACCTATAAAATGTTTTTCAAACCAAATCAATTTACAACTGCAATTAATTGGTCAGACCAATTTTTGGGTGCTTATTTAGTTTTAGGGTTAAATATTACGGAACAAAGCATACAAACAGAATGGTATTCGATCAGATCTTATCAATCACAAATAAATTTTTGCATTTAGAACAAATGAAAAATGAAGTTTTTATAGTAAAATATATTTTAACAAGTAATACTTGACCTATGGATAATGTGCTATCATCTCTTGTATACTTAACCCTTCCACAGAAAAACAGCTCGTCTTAATTCAGAAGGTCCATTTAATACAGACGACATCATTTTTTCCGCTGTTTTGATCACTGTCCAGTTTCTTTGTAGCATTAAACAATATAACTAAGCAAAGCAGGGAGGGAGGAAGGCAATCTCTTATCCATAATTCTAACACTAGTATATATATATATTGTTAATTACCTTAACTATATGTCTATTGGACTGGAGGCTGTCGGTTTCTTAAGCATTAAGGGCCTGAATTCCTTGCCCCCCACTTCTTTTTGGGCAACAATGATTGGGCCTAAATGAAGCAAATTGATAACTTGCTGAGACATATCCTTCAAGTAAGATTTTGCGCAGTTCTAAAATAGATTCCAGATTACTATTTTGATAATGCCATCGAGCAGAACCTTATAAAAGAATGCCATTGTACATGCCACATCTCACACTTTGAGATAAAATCTCACAGAGTTTGGCCTATCTGGAAGGCAATTCCCATAAAAATTAAAACCTAACAGAATTTACAGACCATTCTATAACAGATTTTATGAAGAAATAAACATAAATCATACACTGTTATGGTTTTCAAAAGCTTCTTACATGAAAAAAAACAAAAAAAAAAAAAAGAAGACTTAAGACTATATTGAGGAAGCTCCAAAGTGATGTTCACAAAAACCTCAAAGAATTTTGTCAAATATCCCTTAAGATTTTGCTTTATCTCACAGATTTTACTCCACAGCTTATGGTATGTATGGAATGCCCAGGAAAAGATAGCATCCAGTCTTTGCGAGCCCTAATTATTTAACAAGGAAATGTGTCCTCAGTTGAGTTTCCTATAGGTTAACTACACATAGGAGACTTTACGAAAATCTCAGAAATGTCATAATTATTTTTAATTGGTAAAAAAATTTAGTCTTATTTTACAATAAGAACTGGTCATTTTGAGGTAAAACTTTAATGTTCTGATTGATTATAAAAGTTTACAAAATATTCCCATTTTGCATTTTTCAGCTAAATTAGAAAATTAAAGATTGGGCAAATGGACAGATCTGATTCTTTGCAAAAAACCCAGTTTATAAAATCAATGAGACTGAAACATCCGACTGATTAAATCTTATATTATTTTCCTATTGCCAGGCGTGAATTTGGCAATGTTTCTTAGCCATGGCAAAGGTTAATAAAAATGATATTTACATCTTGGCAAGAAGTTTGACAGCCTCATGTAAATTTGATAAAGGAATTTTGCCTGGCCTGAATTTGATAACATTTCTTAGACATGGTAAATATTAATAAAAAAGACTGACAGTTTGACATTGATTGATTGTGTTGGGGTTTAACGACACGTCAATCCTTGAGGGTCATTTTGTGTCGTCTCCCAGAGAAAGGGAGAAAAGAGATAGAAGAGAGTAGAGGAGATGAAAGAGAGGGACAGGGAAGAAAGAGGAACAGGAATGAAAGTGAAGAAACAGAAGAAATAAAAACATTCCCCCTCTACCCTTACCCACTACAAGGGTAGCAGGCCTTGCCCAACTGTAAGCCAATATCAGTTGGACGCCCCTGTGATGTAAGATACACAGCACCTTCGCACCACCCGACCACCCCTGACAGTTTGACAGCCTCATGTAAATTTGATCAAGGAATTTTGCCCGGCCTGAATTTGATAACATTTCTTAGACATGGTAAATATTAATAAAAAAGACTGACAGTTTTGTCAGCCTCATGTAAATTTTGATATGGGACTATTGTAGATAATAAAGACCCCAAGTACAACCCATTGTACTGGTTGTTGCAATTTAAAGATCTAATTAATTCTGATAAGACTGGGTTAGAATCAAATCGATTACCAGACTTAAAATATTAGGCATCATGGATCTATATTCCTTGATGGTAAGATTTAGCATTTTTCTCAGAATTATATGTATACAAAGAAACATTGGCTGTGACAGTAAGAGAAGTTGTGGCTGAATTAACCATTTTTCTATGACACAATTGGAGTACATGAATCATTTTGCATCATAGACTTTTTGAGCAGATGTCTTATGGTATTAAGACAAATCTGCGATGTTTTGCCAATTTGTCTAAATTATTTGCTTGATAACTTCCCACATGAGTAAGGAGATTTGAGAGGTTGAGCCGTAAAAACTTTCCCACTGATTGTTGCTAAGTTAAGAAAGTATACATGTTGAGTTGGCGCTCATAATATCAGTTGTAATATCTTTGAGAACCAATGACATTGAGATCAAAGAGAAGTTGTAATTGCAATTCAGCACCTACATAAACAGATTTAGTGAGAAAAGATGATATAATAATTGATAGTGGAAATGTATAAACATGTAGATAATTCCGATTTAAGGATAAAGCCTATCATCAAGGCTTGATTATCCAGAATTGGATAGACAGATATATAATAGGAATCTGTGACTGCTTCAAATCATAAACAATATGCATTGTGAAATCTGCTCATCTGAAAAATTAAATTTTTTACTGTTTGATATAAGAACCATTTTGTATTGAGAATCTCAAGAAACAGATCTTATATGTTAGATCTTCCTGAAATGTTAAGAATTTCGGGTCTTACATCATGTTCCAGGTATCAAAAAAGGGTCTCCCATACTTCTATGCATAGATTGGGAGAATGAATACCTAATTGTTCGATGATGTTAAGTTGTCGCTAAATACCGTAACACAAGAGTAAAGAATATGTAATGTATGGCTTTTTTCAGTTCATGAATAATGGCCATATTTCTGAATATGATGTGGAGCTGGAATTGATCATAAAGGATAGTCTCATTAGATAAGAAAGAGCACCTTGTCCATAATGAGAGGTATCAATAAAAAAGGAATAAAGAGGAAACTAAAGGATGGATATATGTTCCTTAAACAAAGTGAATGGCATCTATCAACCTTTGAGATAATTCGGATGATAGTCATGATCAAGACTTGATAAGCTGAAGAAAGTATGTGAGATCCCCAAGCTGAATGACAGACATATTCAATGATCCAAAACTTGAGCCTGAGTTAAGTATTTTATTGTCAAGAGTAGGTATCAATACTATCTAGTAGTACTCTGACTGTACTGCATTGTATCAGATTTTTATACCTATTTTAGCTTTGTAATCAATCCTGAACGTAACATCACTGAAGACAATATAGTGAAAGATATTATCCTACCGTGTATAATATCTCAAAAATCCATTGTCTAAATATAGAGAATTGAGATGGCATGTTAACGTAGATGAGCAGCGATTATGTCCACCCGTTTGGTAAGACTGCACAAATTTAGGTACATTTGGAAAGATAGTACCTTGAATTGGAAGACCTGATTGCTAAACACAATGCGGAGGAACTTCCTAGATTGCGGATGACTTTAAATGTCTATAAAAAGACATTAAATAGATAGAAACAGCCCAGTCCTTCAATGATATTGATTTACGCACTGACTTGGTTGTCTTGAATTGTTGTTTTCTTATATATCAAATGGAAATATCAATTACTAGATGTAACTTCTGTTCTCTCTTGGGTAAAATACATCCAGCAGTAAAAACTGTAAATACCCGGATCTGTTACCCTTTCCACTACCCATTCTCTTCTTGGGGTAATGTATTCCTTGGACCAAATTACTTGGACCATTTGACCTTAGACTGGTGTGATTATCAGTTGGACCAAATGGGGTGTATTCCTTGGACCCAATCCAGTTGGACCAGGTCATAAATACCTGTTGGACCATATTAAACCCTGTTTTTACAACTAAATAAAATGTATCTAGGTAAAGTATATTTCTTTTCTTTCTTTCTTTTTTTTTTTTTTTTTCACTTTTGACAAAGCAATTTTAATTGTGATAATTTGGTAAATTGGACTTCAATCACAAATTGCCTTTACAAAGAAATTATTTTTAAAGTGTATTTTTTTTTATTAATTTTATTTTATTTTTGCAGTGACTTATATTCCTTAGACCAAATCACTTGGACCTTGGACAACAGGTCCATGTGAGTATCAGTTGGTCCAAATAGGGTGTATTCCTTGGACCAAAAAGTTGGACCAGGTAATAAACACTTGCTGGACCATATCAAACCACAATTTTATAACTAAATAATATATATCTACGTAAATTGTATTCATTATTTTTTTTTCTGTTGATAAAACAATTTTAACTGAGATAATTTGAAAGAATTATTATATTTGTGAAACCTAATTTTTTCACATTACAATCAACTCATTTTGACAATGTTTTAAGTAGGACAATGAATTTGACCAAGTAATATTTAAGTTTACTTCACTTATAACTTTGTTGGACTTTCAAGGTGCTCAGAAGGGCTGTGGTCATGATTTTGGCAATTTCTTCACTTGATTTTTTCAATAACATAATGCCTTTACCAAGAAAATATTTATAGTTTGTCAAATAAAGAAATGTTTTAAATGGTAGCTGACTGGGATTTACCAATTTTACTGGTAGGCAATTCTCCCAATTTTAACTCCCTCCCTAATGTAAATGTACTGTTTACTATTTACACAGAAATCAGAAGTTTCATCCTAGCCCATCAAATAATTTGGAAAGTGGCAAAAAGGCATTTATTCTTTCTGTCTGTTCCTTTGTTCAGAAACATACCTACCATTTACCAAGCATCTTTGGGCTAATTCAGCAGACAACAAAATGGTGAAAGTTTTCTTATTTTCCCCAGAAAACAGGTTGACATTGGTCTCCTATGGAGAAAATTTGCATGAAATGTCAAGTCCTGTTTTCTGGGAAAATAAGAAAAAAAAAATTCAAAATGTCAACTGCTGAAAATTTTACCCAGAGTGCTAAGTGTTAAAGAACCCAATTTTTTACTGAAAAGGATTATTTTGTATTGCTTTCATATATTCTATATGTATTAGAAAAAAAAATGTTTTATATTTGCAGTGTTTCTTTTATCTCTCTCTCTCTCTCTTTTATTTTGCTTTTTGTTGTTGTTTTTTTTTTCTGTGAAGAACTATAACAGTATCTGGTAAGACATGTCAATCACCTGATAAGACCTGTCAATCACCTAATAAGACCTGCCATTCATCTCCTGTCAGAATACCCTGAATCTACTGGCCAGTGCAGTCTGTAGCTGAAAAGCTTTGCATCAAAAAACAAGAGGGCCATGATGGCCCTATATAGCTCACATAGCTGAGTATCATAGCACTCAAGGAGAATATGACTTAATCAGAGGAACATTTCTGCAAAATTATTTTGAAATCGGGCCATAGGCCTAGGAGATGTTGTTTAAAGGTTTTTCTATTTTTAGCTCTGGTGGCCATTTTGTTCTGCAGAGCAGAACCATTATAGCAATTTTGGTAAAGGGGCATGACAGGAACATTTCTGTGAAATTATTTTGAAATGGGCCATTAGCCTGGGAGGAGATGTCGTTTAAAGGTTTTTCTATTTTTAGCTCTAGTGGCCATTTTGTTTAGCAGAGCGGAACCATTTAGGCAATTTTGGTAAAGGGGCATGAGAGGAACACTTCTGTGAAATTTATTTTGAAATCAGGCCATTTGCCTGGGAGGAGCTCTTGTTTAAAGGTTTTTCTATTTTTAGCTCTGGTTGCCATTTTGTTTAGTGGAGTGGAACCATTTAGGCAATTTCGGTAAAGGGGCATGCGAGGAACATTTCTGTGAAATTATTTTGAAATCGGGCCACTGGCCTGGGAGGAGATGTCGTTTATAGGTTTTTCTATTTTTAGCTCTGGTGGCATTTTGTTTAGTCGAGCGGAACCATTTAGGCAATTTTGGTAAAGGGGTATGAGAGGAACATTTCTGTGAAATTATTTTGAAATCGGGCATTGGCCCGGGAGGAGATGTCGTTTAAAGGTTTTTCTATTTTTAGCTCTGGTGGCCATTTTGTTAAGCGGAGCGGAACCAAAGGCAATTTTGGTAGAGGGTCACCCAAGGAATATTCCTTTCACTAGTTTAGGAGATGTCTTTTAAGTAAATTGTTGACAGAAGCACGACGAACGACGCACGACGGATGAAGACCAGTCACAAAAGCTCACCTTGAGCCTTTGGCTCAGGTGAGCTAATAAAAAATCAAAGCAAAGCTAAAGCATTCTATGTATGGCATGTCAAACATTGCATTATTCAACAGTTTTTATTTCTATTTGATCTTCTTTCATTTGTATTGTATATCTGTGTATTTGTATTCAATCTCTGATCATTTCTACTGTATATTTTTTGTTTTAATTCTATAATTTATCATTTGTATTCAATATCTGTTTACTGCTATTGTTTATTTTTGTTTTAATTCAATAATCTATCTTTTGTATTCAATATCTACTTATTTATATTGCATAAAAGTTTGTTTTTATTTTATATTTAATCATTTCTATTCAATAATCAATGGTTTGTATGCTGTTATGTTTCATTACTATTCAATGACTCCCATTTATATTACATATTTTTCATTTATACTCTATTTTGCTATATTTTTATTGTATAATAGTGATTTGCATTCAATATTTTCATATTTGTATTAAATTTTTGTTCATTTCTATTCTATATTATTTTTTTCTATTGCATATTCCTTCCTTTGTATTCTATATTTCGATATTTACATTCTATACTTCGTGATTTACATTTAATATTGGGTATATCTAAACAACGAAAGGAAGGTTTTTTCTACGAAAGGAAGATATCAATGGGGGCCCAGGGAGATATTTTATGTATCTAGTGATACTATGGAGACAATTAAGTGGATATGGGATACTTTTTCAAAAAAGGTAGGTACACGGGATTACAGGGAGCGTGTCTTTCAAGGAACAAACTATCATTAAACAGGTTCCTTTCGCGAAAGGAATGTTTTATACGAAAGGAAGATAATTATGAGACCTTTGGTGGTACATTTATGTATTATAGGGATACTTATGAAACATATAGGGGATATGGGATATTTTTTTCCAAAAATCAGGTGTACGGGTATAAAAGGAACGGCGTGTTTCAACTAACAAAGGCTCCTTTTGCGAAAGGAAGGTTTCGGTTTACTGACTGTCTATATTATGCCATGTTCAGAGAGCTGAAGAACTACTGTCCCGACGTCATCTTCATCAACCTCGGGGGCAACAACATCAGAAAGTGGACCGATGTCAAAGACCTCGTTGAAAGACTGACAGACATCGTCAATGAGCTCCATCGACATGGCGTGAGACGTGTATACGTTGCCAGCATTAGAGAGCACGGTTCCTTCCTGATGTTCACTGGTTGACGCCAGAGAAATTCAACAAGATCCGACACACAGTAAACAAGAGTCTAAGAAAGAAACTGGGCTCTAGTTTCAATGACGTGGGGAAAAAGATCAAATACCCCCGCCACTACGACTACGATCAAGTTCACCCAGCAAGATGGAATTCATCTACTCAAATGCATAACTGAGAGGTGTTTCTACAGCTACCTGGCAGGTTAGGAGTTATCTTAACCACACAAAGGCCCTTTTTGGGGCCACAATGTCATTCTTAGAGAAAACCTTTATGTCAAACATTGAACTGTTCTCGGTCCTAAACACCCCATGTGTCCAAATTTCGCACTTAAAATCCAACACTGGCCTTTATCATAATAACCAATGCAGAATCAATACACGCTTCAGTTTATTTAACACAGGTTTCTTGTCTATTCACAATGATAATTCAATTCACACTAACAGGTAGATCTATACATTACACTAGGGATAAACACGTCGTCACTAAATTTTAAGAAAACAGGTCAAGCAAAACCAGGTTATTTCATAGACTTAGAATAACTTTAATGTGTAAACTTTTTATCTTTACCTCATACCTTATGTTTGACAAAAATAAGGTTCATTCCCAAATTAATTAAATAAATAAAAATAAATAAATAAATAGTAAAACAGGAGTAGTTTGAATACAGGTTTTTAATAAATAAATCTTCTAAAGCGTACTTGTCAAATGAATGAATGATTGGATGAATGAATGGTTATTATTACTATTATTAGTTTGTTTAAAAATAAATGCATCTCTCCTAAATTTGTCCTTTCGTAGACAAAATTTCATTTCGGAGACAAAACCTTCATTATGTAATATTTTTAAAACAGCTTAAATTTTAATCTAATACATGCAACCCTCCCTTTCATTGACCAAACCTTCCTTTCATAGACAAAAACTTCATTAAGTAATTTGTTAATTTTGTAACAAATATATGGAAGTAAGGCAATATATACGATAATAAAACCCTCCTTTGGTAGATAAAACCTTTCTTTCGTAGACAAAAATCTTCCTTTCGTAGACAAAAAATCATTTCGTAATTTGTTCATTTCGTTACAAATATATGCAAGTGCAAAGCTATATACAAAAATAAAACCTTCCTTTCAAAGACAAAACCTTCCTTTCTGAGACAATACTTCTTTTCATAGACCAAATCTTCCTTTCGTAGACCAAACCTTCTATTCATGAAATGAACTTTCTTTCGGCGAAATAAAAGTTTCATTCGATCCCCATATACCATAGCATATACCCCGAATTTGACAAAATGCCCGATTTTATTTATATCATTGAATATGGTACCCTTTTACATGAAAACTCACTACCTGGGCCCCACAAATATCTTCCTTTCATAGAAAAACCTTCCTTTTGTAAAAGGGACCTTCCTTTCGCAAAAGGAACTTTCCTTTCGCTGTTTAGCCATACCGTTTGATATTTTCATATTTTCTTGCAATCTTAGTTGATTTCCATTATACATTGTTTCATTTCAATTACATATTTCTCATTTCTATTCTATATTTCTAGATTTGTATTTAATAACCATTGTTTTCTATTTGATGTTTTCCATTTATATTTGTACACTGCTTCATTTATATTGAATTTCTATTGTATATATTGTCGCATTAGCATATATTGGAACGACAGTTTATATTCAATAAAAATCTTACATTTATATTGTATAATTGCACTCTGGGATATGCTTATTTACATTGTTACATGGTATTTCATTGGCTGAGAAAAATCCGGTAGGTCGATTTACCGGAACCTGTATACCACTACCAACATACCAGATGGTTAAAATAATTATACAGTCATTCCTACAAACACTTTGTTGTTACCACCATTTGGTAGTAGCAGAGAGTAGGTAATATATCCATCAGCATTCCAGCTGGGCATTATTATCTTAACACTGCAGAGAGTCAATAAAATGTTCAACTCTGATTAAAGAAGCTAAGTGTAATGTATTTAACCTTTACCACTGAGCAAATTCAATCCATCCACTGGTTAAAGAAAAGAAGTTGTTTAAAGTTTTTTTTTTATTTTTAGCTCTGGCAGCCATCTTGTTCATCCGAGTGGAACGGTTTGAGCAATTTTGGTAGAGGGTCACCAAAGGAACATTCATGTGTAATTATTTTAAAATCAGTTCACAGGTTAACAAGAAGTGTTTAAAGATTTTTTCTATTTTTAGCTCTGGAGGCCATCTTGTTCATTCGAACGGAATGGTTTGAGCAATTTTGGTAGAGGGTCGCCCAAGGCATATTCCTTTGAAATTATTTTGAAATTGGGCCAGTGGTCTTGGAGGACACGTTTTAAGGTTTTTCTATTTTTAGGTCTGGTGGCCATTTTGTTCAG
Organism: Anodontia alba; assembly: GCA_964016985.1. Lineage (NCBI taxonomy): Eukaryota > Metazoa > Mollusca > Bivalvia > Lucinida > Lucinidae > Anodontia > Anodontia alba. The sequence continues at coordinate 61,485,422 of OZ024830.1, read as the reverse complement.
CGGAGCAGAACCGTTTAGGCAATTTTGGTAGAGTGTCACCCAAGGAACATTCCTGTAAAATAATTTCAAAATCCATTCACCAGTTTAGGAGAAGATGTCTTTTAAGTAAATTGTTGACAGACACATGATGCACGAAGGACATCGAGCGGTCACAAAAGCCCACCTTAAGCCTTTGGCTCAGGTGAGCTAAAAATACTACAAAATGTCTGCTGAAAATTTTAGACAGACTACTAAGCCTTAAAACATTGAATTGTCAAAACAAGTTGGTTTAAACAATATTTATTTTAAAGCTCGTATAAAATTACATCGATAAAACAGACATGTCGAATAGGATCTGACTGTAAGCTGTAATGCTTATAAAACAAGTTGATAATAATTCTTAGGAATTACCAAATTTTCTCAATAAAAATTATTTTATCAGAAGTACAAAAAATACATAAATATTTAAATAAAATTAAAATAAAATAAAATTAAAATGAAAATGAAAATTATCAATAAGCAGTGCTGATTCGATACCCCCCCACATAAAGCATAAAAGTTTTTCAAAATTTAAGTTTCAAAGTGCTGGCGAGACCTTGAAAATAAAGTCAAGGTCACCAAACTCTAATAAAACAAGATTCCTAAAATTATTAAGCAAGATACACAGGAAAAACAAAAGTGTTATGGACATTAAAAAATTACAAAAGGGAATAACTATAACAGTATTGATCCCCTGACCCTTCTTTTTCTGTAGCAGCAGCATCTCATGATTATGAACATTTATGCAAAATGTATTAAGATTCCTAATAATACTAATCAAGACATGCAGGAAAAAAGATAGATTGCACACAAGGCTCACTTTTTGAGTATTTATAATGTAGTGACCTTGAAAATAAGGTTAAGGCCACCAAAGTTTAATCACTTCTTTCTCCCATCCTGATGATGTATCTGTGCCAGTTTGGTCAAATTCCAGCTATCAGTTAAAGAGATAGTGTGCACACAAACTTTTTACTGCATTAAGAAATTTTACAAAGGGATATAACTCCAAGAGAATGTGCCCCTAGCCCTTACTTTCTCCTATGTATGTACACCTTATTGATATCAATGTGTCACATAAGCTTTTTTTTCTATCAAAATCTGAGTTTCAAAGTGTCAGTATGACCTTGAAAATGAGGTCCAGGTCACCAAAATCTAATCACTTCTTTCCCTCATCCCAATGAAGTATCTGTGCTATCTTGAACAAAATCCATCTAATGATTCATAAAGAGTGCACACAAGGGTCATTTTTAGAGTCTTTATAATGTAGTGACCTTGAAAATGAGGTCAAGGTCACAAAAATCTAATCACTTCTTTCTCATGTCCTAACGATGTATCTATGCTAGTTTGTTAAAATTCCAGCCATTGTTTGTTTGTGTTAAGGTTTTACTGGTCAGTCAACCCAATGGGGTCATGTCGAGCATGTTCAATTTATCTAACCACACGTTTTCTGGGCAGGCTTAGTCCTCTAAGCGGTTAACCAGTATTGTGCACATTCTTTCACCAGAAACTGACAACTGCCCTTCTTGAATCAGCGGAAGGGAGAGAATGACCGTAGAAAATATTTCATGATCAATCTCCACGAACGAATGTTGCCGACCTCAGCGGGGGTCGAACCTGTGACCTCCTGGTCTCCAGTCAGACGCGCATCCAACTGAGCCACCGAGGCTGGCTCCCAGCCATTGGTTCAAGATATAGTATGCACACCAGTTTTTTTCTATCAACATTTGAGCTTCAAAGTGCCGGTGTGCCCTTGAAAATGAGATAAAGGTCACCAAAAAAATCTAATCACTTCCTTCCCCAATCCCAATGATATATCTGTGCTAGTATTGTCAAATTCCAACTATTGATTCATGAGATAGAGTACACACAAGACTCACTTATTGAGTATTTATAATGTAGAGACCTTGAAAATAAGTCAAGGTCACCAAGATCTAATCACTTCTTTCCCCAATCCTGATGATGTATCTGTGCTAGTTTGGACAAATTCCAGCCAATGGTTAGAGAGAAGTGCGCACACAAACTTTTTGCAAGGCTCATTTTTGGAGTCTTTATAATGTAGTGACTTTGAAAATGAGGTCAAGGTAATAAAAATCTAATCACTTCTTTCCCATGTCCTAACAATGTATTGGTGCTAGTTTGTTAAAATTCCAGTCATTGGTTCAAGATATAGTGTGCACACAAGCTTTTTTCTATCAAAATTTGAGTTTCAAAGTGCCAGTGTGACCTTGAAAATGAGATAAAGGTCACCGAAATCTAATCACTTCTTACCCCAATCCCAATTATGTATCTGTGCTAATTTGGTCAAATTCTATCTATTGAGTAATAAAATAGAGTGCACACAAGGCTCACTTTTTGAGTATTTATAGTGTAGTGACCTTGAAAATAAGGTCAAGCTCACCAAAATCCAATCAATTCTTTCCCCCATCCTTAGGATGTATCTGTGCTAGTTTGGTCAAATTCCAGCTATTGGTTAAAGATATAATGTGCACACAAACTTTTTACTCCATTAAAAAGGCTCACTTTTTGAGTATTTATAATGTAGTGACCTTGAAAATAAGTTCAAGGTCACCAAAATCTAATCAGGTTAGTGATACAATTGAAGAGCAGAGTAGAAATTGACTGTGGACAGACTGATTACAGAGATATATAAGGACAAGCAAACTGGAGTAAAACAAAACAAAGCCACGAACATTCCCTCATGCTCTATTTTAATCACTTATATCAACAAATGACATGCTTTATTTAAACCTATGACACCAAAATCTTTGTTGTTGTGCTTCAAAGATAGATTTTACACTTTTTTGATCTTATTGTCAATAGCTGTTGAGAATGGGCGCATTTCTCTGCTCTTGACTAAAATGATCCATAAAACTTTTAGATGAGGCTATAGTTGTATCGTGTCAAACCTGAAATAATTTTATGGCCAATATCGTGGACATGGCTGAGCATGTTTGATCTGACCAGCATTTTCAAGAGTCTGGACAAGATATTGACTGACACAGACTCTTGTTGAAGGCATTGCCAACAAAAATAGGTCAGCATGGGAATTCATATGCCACTTAAACTGCTGGCTCTTTTTCCCATATTTCCATGTTTTTTATCAGCATAGAATATTTGCCCCTGCTAGAATGTCTATAGGCAATGTCAGTATCTAGAGGGAATATTTGATTAGGAAAATATTGTGATCTACTACTGTAAAATCTCATAGGAGCCAACAACTTGACAAATTCATGTCTGTCTTGACCAAGTTTACCCATTTACAGTTCAATTCCTGAAAGGAGTGTGAAGTGTGATCCCCAAATATCTTGGACATATCTGCGTTTACCCTTAAACCGCCAATCACAATAATTGTCGTCTGCTTTGTCATCTGCTTGTGAATTTAAAAGTCATTTCTGCAAACAATGTGGACCCATATCAGACTTAGCAGTCTGATCTGGGTCCACACTGTTTACCTGTATGCATAAAATAAGTTTGAAAAGTTTGCAAGAATATTCAGCAGACGACAAAAACAACATTTTCAAATGCAGGTTTTCTTGGCGTTTTAAGGGTTAATAATCAGAAGGCTTCATTAATAGCCTTATCAAAGGATCAGGTATCTCTGAGTCTGTTCCTGAATCCTTTGATGGATGATGCACCAAATTATTGATTGTATATTCAGCGGTTCCTCTACAACCCTATCAGGTTGTAGTGTTGTATGAACATTAACAGCCTGAGGAGAGGTATGTCACGATCACTGATACTGACCATAGTCTTTAATATATTCAGAAGAAAAAGAAGAAGATCAGGGTCTTCTTTTCTTTTGAAAACGTTTTGACTTCTTTGACTTTCTGCTTCTTCTGAGAGAAGACACAGAAGATGAAGAAGAAGCGGAAGATGAGTAAGAACTGTGTCTTCTCCTCTTTCTATTTTTAGATTTGAACTAATCTCTTCTATTAAGTCTTTTAACAGAAACAGACCATATTACACTTCCAAGTATTTGTCAGATGTTCGATAACAAAGCTTGGATTGACATAGTATTGAAATTTTGTTCCATAGACAATAGCAGTCTTTGTTTATTCATTGAACTGGGAGGCTCATTCATCACTGACTGCTCTGAGTTCAGTAGAGTCTATAATCCGCTACCCTGTGTTCAGTGCCTAACGTTTCCTGCCTGATACCTGGTGAACGGTACCTGGTGCCCAGTGACTAGTGATCATTGAACAAGTCCACAGTCTAATGACCGGTGCCTCATGCCCAGTGCCTGGTGATCAACACTCACTGATCTGTTCCTGGTGATTGGTGTCTGATATGTTCACCAGTCAATGACCTGTGCCTGGATGACTTGTGACTGATGAACAGTGCCTGGTGCCCAGTAACTGGTTGACTGGTGCCTGGTGGACATAACCCCAGCAGTGCAGCCATGTGAAATGGTAGTCTCGAAATCTAGAGCAGTATAATCTTCTTATCTGCTCATGAAACCAGTCAACTTCTTACACACTATGCACAAAGAATACCTAAACAGAGAATAAGAAAAGTTAGAATGATTGTCTCATAATGTTTAGAGATGACCACAATATACTGTAATGGCTGGCATAAACAGTCGCAAAAATGTACAACATCGGTGATGAGAGGATAAAATCAGAAGATAGAAAAGTGAAAACTGAAAGAGACACATATCTGTGAAAGGAATAATAAAGGAACGTAAGACTACCATAAAATAAGAAATATTCGGGAGAAAAGAAATAAAATGAAAATGTTTTTTACCCAGTAAACAGTTCCTGTATTTATTTCTTTGTTCCACAGAAAAGAGACTGAATACTTTATCAAATCAGCAGGAAAGGTGGCATCACCTCTATTACAGGGCTTCTGGATTAAGACTTGAGCTGTTGAAGGGTTGATTATTGAAGAGAATAACACATTATCCATAGATTACTGTATTATGAAGTTAAAGCCGGCCTCGGTGGCTCATTTGGATGCGCCGTCCGACTGGAGACCAGGAGGTCGCGGGTTCAACCCCCGCCGAGGTCGGCAACATTCTTTCGTGGAGATTGATCGTGAAATATTTTCTACCATCATTCTCTCCCTTCCGCTGATTCAAGAAGGGCAGTTGTCAGTTTCTGGCGAAAGAATGTGCACAATACTGGTTAACCGCTTAGAGGACTAAGCCTGCCCAGTAAATGTGTGGTTAGGTAAACTGACCGCGCTCGACATGACCCCATTGGGTTGACTGGGCCGTAAAACCTCAACACAAAAAAAAATTATGAAGTTAAAACATCTTTCCAAGTGATATCAAAAGGATGATAGGTATTCAGACCTCAGCAAACAGTGCAGATCAGATACCACAGAATTTGCCAATCAACTACTACTTCTTTTTTTTTTTTTATATACACCAGTATAGACAATGGACTCATTTCAGTATGGTAATGATTTAAAATGTTTGAATATTTTAGGTAATCATGATAAGTTTTTATTTAGAATTTTATACCCTTGAGTACTGCTGCAGCAGTCTGAACGCATCGTAGTGACGGTGAAACAAAAACATGATGGAACTTCACTCCTGCTAACTTCAGTGCTTCTCCTGTAACAATAAAACAATGGCTCACTCATAAACTCCATAAAAACAACAATAACAAGCAAATTCCATAGGGAATTTATGTCCCCCACCTTATTTTTACTTTAGCTGTTAAAAATAGGTAAGTTAACCAGAGGACTATTGGTCCTGTATCACTTACCTAAGTATTGAAGCAGGAAACCAGTGATAAAAAATAATTTCAGGATTCTGAAAAAAACACATGCATATCTACAGACCATCCTTAAAGCACCTGTAAAGTTTCAAAAGGATCGGCTTAAAACTGTGATAGGAGTTACGGGGACAAGGTATATACACTTCTGTAATATTAGAACTCAAAAAATGTCTAAGTTAAAAATGTGGAAAAAGTGATAAAAAATTAATTCAGGATTCTGAAAAATCCACATGCATATCTTCAGGCCATCCTAAAAGCCCATGTAAAGTTTTAAAAGGATCGGCCAAAAACTGTGGGAGGAGTTAAGGGGACAAGGTACCTACTCCCTATACACTTCTGTAATATTAGAACTCAAAAAATGTCCAAGTTAAAAATGCGGAAAAAGGGATAAAAAATTATTTCAGGATTCTGAAAAATCCACATGCATATCTTCAGGCCATCCTAAAAGCCCATGTAAAGTTTCAAAAGGATGGGCCAAAAACTGTGGGGGGAGTTAAGGAGACAAAGTACCTACTCCCTATAGACTTCTGTAATATTAGAACTCAAAAAATGTCTAAGTTCAAAATGTGTAAAAAGTGATAAAAATAATTTCAGGATTCTGAAAAAACCACATGCATATCTTCAGACCATCCTTAAAGCACCTGTAAAGTTTCAAAAGGATCAGACAAAAACTGTGGGAGGAGTTAAGGGGACAAGGTACCTACTAAAAATTCGGAACCACGCACCACGGAATGCCGAAAACAGTGTCCCTCCGCTTTTCTTCAAAAAGGCGGGAAAGAAAAACATGGAACGATAATACTCTGCCATTATCATGTCGCTGATAGATAACACTATTAACTAGAAGCCCTTAGGGCCAAAAATCGCTCATCTGGACCAACTTGCCCGATTGCCATCTGGAAGTCCCCATCAGAACAATTTTTAGCTATTTTTTTATCTACAAGTTACCCTGAGACTGCCTAGCCTTTGGGTTCAGAAGACGGTCAAAAATAAATTTTTAAGATGGTTGCTGTGGCAGCCATCTTGGATTTCAAATCTAGACAATTTTAAGTAATTTTGATCTACAGGTCATCACAATCCCTTCTATGAAGTTTCCAGTCAATTGGACTTTCAGTTCCGGAGTAGAAGTTCAAAACAGATTTTCAAGATGGCAGTCCTGGCAGCCAACATCCATTTCTGATAGAAATAATTTCAGCTATTTTTTATCTACAAGCACCTTGACACTTTCTGCCAAGTTTTGAGTCAACTGACATTTCCATTCAGGAGGAGATGTTCAAAATAGATTTTTCAAATGATGGCCATCTTGGATTTTGGATTAGAACAATTTTAGCAATTTTTTTAGCTACAAGTTGCCACAGTACTTCTTACCAAGTTTAGAGCCAACTGGCCTTTTGGGTTTAGAAAATGTTCAAACCAGATTTTCAAGATGGTGGCCTTGGCAGCCATTTTGGATTCTGCATCAGAACGATTTTCATTATTTTTTATCTACAAGTCACCCTGGTATTTCCTGCCAAGTAAAGAGTCAGTTGTTTTTTATGCCTCCGCCATTTTCAATGGCGGGATGTGGGGGCCATATAGTATCACCGCTGTCCGTATGTACGTCCCTCCCGTCCGTCCGTCCGTCCCGTACATAACACAAATGGTTTTCATGCGATATCTTTTGAAAGGATTGGTGTATCAAATTGAAATTTTATATACAGGTATATAATCATAAAATGTAGGTCAAGTTCGATTTAGGGTAAAATCCACCAATTATTTTGGGAGTTATGGCCTTTTTTCAACTTAAAAAAATTTTCAACTTTGAAAAATGGTTTCCGTGCAATATCTTTTGAAAGGATTGGTGTATTGGATTGAAATTCTATACACAGGTATATATGATCATAAAATATAGGTCAAGTTCAATTAAGAGTAAAATCCACCCATTATTTTGGGAGTTATGGCCCTTTTTCAACTTTGAAAAATGGTTTCCATTCCATAATTTTTGACAAGATTAGTGTATAGGATTCATATTTTATACATAAGCATGTAATTATAAAATATCTGTCAAGTTCGATTTAGGGTAAAATCCACCAATTATTTTTGGAGTCAAAATCAAGGGTGATGGGTGTAGAGGTGGGGACAAGATAAACCAGATATGTTATCTTGTCCACCCCACCTCACTACTGATTGATTGTGTTGGGGTTTAACGACACGTCAACCCTTGTGGGTATTTTTGTGTCGTCTCCCAGAGAAAGGGAGAAAAGAGATAGAAGAGATAGTAGAAGAGATGAAAGAGGAACAGGAAAGAGGAACAGGAATGAAAGGGAAGAAACAGAAGAAATAAAAACATTCCCCCTCTACCTTTACCTACTATAATTATAGCAGGCCTTGCCCAACTATAAGCCAATATCAGTTGGACGCCCTGGTGACACAAGATACAGGACACCTTTGCACCAACCGATCACCCCTCCCACCTCACTATACTCATCATTATTATCCTACCCATGTATGGTATAAATAAACAATTCACCCCGATGCTTCCTACTAAGTTTCGTCAGTTGGCCTTTTGGTTCAGGAGAAGAAGCCAAAAATACATTTTCAAGATGGCCACCATGGCGGTAGCTATTTTTGATCTACAAGTCACCCCTATGTTTCCTACCAAGTTTCAAGTCAATTTTCGGTTCAGGAGAAGAAGGGAAAAATACATTTTCAAGATGGCCACCATGGCGGCCATCTTGGGTTTCCGATCAGAAAGATTTTAGCTATTTTTTATCTACAGGTCACCCCAATATTTCCTACTAAGTTTCAAATCAATTGGCTTTTCGGTTCACAAGAATAAGCAAAAAATAGATTTTCAAGATGGCCGCCAAGAAGAAGCAAAAAATAGATTTTCAAGATGACTGCTATGGTGAACAATTTTAGCTATTTTTGATCTACAATTCACCTCGATGCTTCCTATCAAGTTTCAAGTCAAATGGCCTTCCTATTCAGGAAAAGAAGAGAAAAATAGATTTTCAAGATGGCCATGGTGGCCATCTTGTATTTCCAATCCAAACAATTTTAGCTATTTATAATCTACCAGTCACCCCAATATTTTCTACCAAGTTTCAACTCAGTTGGCCTTTCAGTTCACGAGAAGAAGCAAAAAAATAGATTTTCAAGATGGTCTCCATGACGGCCATCTTGGATTTCCGATCGGAACAATTTTAACTATTTTTGATCTACAAAAAACGTAAGAGAAAAGTCCAGGGAGTGCCACAATCACAAACCGCAGCCCTTCCCAGACCCCAAGAGGAAGAGGAAACCAACAAATCTAAACAAGCACAAACCGAACAAATGTACGAAAAGCACTAAGATTAGCTCTCTCTTCCCCAAGCGAGGTAATCGCAATACTAAAAGGACTGAAAAACACAAGAACAAAATGACACACGGAAAGACATACAACAAATCGCCTCGTAGAATAAACCACAAAGCAACAAAGAGTAAAACTAACACCGGGACCACTGCCTAAGAACGGTCAGTAGAGCAAACCACTGGGGGGTTTAAAGCACTTTTACAGCTAGGTAACTTCACCCTGGGTCCCGATGCTACTCTTAATACAGAAATACATAAAAATTTGGTTCGCATAAAGGCTCCCAACTCAGTCAATGCATCTAAGCGAAAACATAAAAATCAAATTAATCACTATAATAAACAAAGTCGTGTACTCATGGCTAATTCTACTGTATGCCAGAGTAAATGAAAACCAATAGTTGAACCATGGCGGGCCAAGCCAAAGACATATCGTCAAGCCCCAACCCACTGGTTAAAGTTTTACGAAGAGGCCGTCATTAAGTCTGAGGCCTGAGTCACCTCGATGCTTCCTATCAAGTTTAAAGTCAATTAGCCTTCCTATTCAGGAGAAGAAGTGAAAATAGATTTTCAAGATGGCCGCCATGACGGCCATCTTGGATTTCCGATCGATTTTAGCTATTTTTGATCTACAAGTCACCCCAATGCTTCCTACCAAGTTTCAAGTCAATTGCCCTTTCGGTTCAGGAAAAGAAGCAATAGTAGATTTTCAAGCATGACAGCCATCTTGGATTTCCAACTGAAATGATTTTAGCTATTTTTGATCTACAAGTCACCCCAATATCTTCTACCAAGTTTCCAGTCAACTGCCCTTTATGTTCAGAAGAAGAAGTGAAAAATGAAGTTTTTAAAAGTTAAACATATTTTAACTAGCACTACTTAACCTATAGATAATGTGCTATTCTGTATTTCACTTCTTCAACAGAAAAAATGACAGTTTAGTCATCTTAAAGAGTCTTAATCCAGAAGGTCCCTTAGGCAGTTATCTGTGTGACGTAACTCCTTCCGCTCTTTTAATCAAGTGTCAGTTTCTTTTCTGTGGAACAAAGAAAATAAGCAGGACTTTTACCTGGTGATAAAAAATCTAAATTTCTTTCTTTTTCTCCAGTTTATTTTCTTAATTCCTGTTTTCTTTTGTTCCTTACTCATTCCTTTCACGGAAAGTCTTATTACTTTCATTAAATTGATTTTCAATATTTTGTTATTGTTGATTCTTGTATTGCGTCATGCATTTTCGAGACTCTAGTATTTATTGACAACTCTCATGTTCGTTCTGGAAGTCGTGCATAATGATTCAAATATTTTACTTGTTCTGTTTGTTCCAGGTTATTTATTGATGAGATCTGTAATAACTGGACTAGTTTTGGTACCTGCAGAAGATTTCTATGGTGAAGAAGCTGTTTAGTAAAGAATTTGTCATTCTTCAGGTTATACAACAATTCTTTACTGATGGGACACCACCCCACAAGGCCCTGCTGCCAGGGGTAAGACCCATCTGGGTGGTGTCTTTATAGGTGCTATAGGTACTCAATAAAGTCTAAGTCCACCACCGTCCAGGCATTCATCTACCTTTCAGACAATGAAGATGTGACTGAAGATTACTATGGTGGAGAGAATTTGTCAATCTTTGGGTTATACTATAATTCTTCTGATGGGACACCACTCCACAAGGCCCTGCTGCCAGGGGTAGGACCCATCTGGGTGGCATTTTATGGGTGCTTTAGGCACTCAATAAGTCTAAGTCCACATCTGACCAATCATGAATGGTGATGGGTCACCGGTCAGTCGGTCACCGGTCATCCATCTGGGTGGTGTTTTTATGGGTGATATTGGCACACAATAACATTTAATTTCATAAATCACTGGTCAACTGGTCACGGGTCAAAAAATTACTATCGAGCAATCAATTACCGGGCATCTAATCACCAGGCATGATCAGCGGGTACCAGTCACCAATCATAGAAGTACCAATCATATTGCCAGATTATTAGTGACTGGATAACAGTCACTAGTGCCTGGTCAATTAGTTTTGACTCATAGAATGCCAGAGCTGAATCAAAATAATTGACATTATTAAATGTCAATGTTTGGTTAGAATACTGGGTAGACATTTATATCAAGGAATTCTATGCAGTCACTTCGAATTAGACTCAGAATCCGAGATATTTGTAATTATAATCTTAAAGTATATTGTTATCAAAAACAGTACTTGAAAGATTATAGATCTGTTCCTCTTTATACTGACTGGATAAAGATCTTTACCCTGTAAAGCTTTACAGCAGGGGATGAGCTCCATGCTGTGACTAGATAATGTATCATTTACCTTCCTTCTCCTTCTGCTTCCTTTATTGCCTTATTCTCTTTCGGAAGAAACAAAGAAACAGAAATCAATATAATTATTGAAAAGAAGATAACAACAATATTCGGTATAATCTCAGTTGGTGGAACAATCCTCAAATTTATCTAAAAGGTGTTCCTATCAAGAATCCTCTTCCTTCTCACCAGTTATTCATAGATGCCAGTCAGACTGGTTAGGGAGCTCATCTGGAACCAGAGGGTCTATTATTTCATGGAGTTTGGACCCAAGAGCAATTACAACTCCATATAAATCTTCTAGAAATGATGGCTAAAACTCTTGCCTTGAAACATGCACACCATCACATAATCTGAGGAGATGATTTTTACAGATATTGTTTCTATTTTTTGCTTCTATGTTGCCATGGAAACCAATCAAAATGAGCACTGAGCAAAATAATCATCTGCCTTATAGAGGGCCACTCAATGAACATTTCTGAAGCAGTTTTGTCAAAATATCTGTAATGGCTTAATAATAAATGCTATTTTTTCTATTTTATTATTAGAATTCTATGGCAACTTTAAGTTGCCATAGCAACCAAACTTGATGGCTGATTTTCATAAAAAAACATAAATTTTCTATCCCCCAGCCCAAGAATGCTACATATGAAATTTGGGCTCAATTGGCCCAGTGGCTTCAGAAGAGATGTCGTTTGAAAATGTTGATGCCAGACGACGACACACAACTGCCTTTCCTATAAGCTCCCCTGGAGCCTTCGGCTCTGGTGAGCTAAAAACCTTTGCTTGGGCATTGTCTTTGTTACTGCCTTAATTCTCTTGTCAAACATATTTGTAGACTAGATGGGAGCATTTCTCAGTTCATGACTGGAATTTTCCATCAATAGTTTTGATGTGGCTATAGCTGCATCTTGACTAGACTGAAACAATTCTATGGCCAAAATAGATTACATGATAGTAGCACGTTTCATTGCTTTTGCCACAGCTTCCAGGAGTCTGGACAAGGCCTTGACTGACAGGACTCTTGTTGGAGACTGAGATAAGCTGCTGAAGACAATAAATCAGAGTGCGAGTTAATCGCCACTAACTTACAAGCTCTCTTACAGCATTCTAAATTTCTCATTCAAACAGAATAATTTTCTCTACTAGACATGTGTAGTATCGAGGCTTCAGATTCCAGCTGAGGAAGATTTTCAGCTGGAAAATACTGATTCTGGCTTTTGTAATATTTCACAGGAGCCAAAGATGACACTAAATTTTGGGGACATATCCAGTCTTTACAGAAGTTTTCCATACTTAATTTATTCTGGATAAACTTGGTATTAATTTCCACCAGTTTTGACAGAGGGAGAACTAATAATGGAGTCGCACACAACTCCATTATTTGTTCTAATGGTTTAGCAGGAGTGTGTTCTGCCGAAGGCTTTGGACACAACTCCAGTGGTAAAAGTCTAAAAACTTCATTAACTGCCTTGCAAAGGACCAGGTCTCTACTTCTGAATCAGAGCCTGAATCCTTTGATGTTTGTTGCACCACATTATCAGAATGTGTAAATGGTGTCTCTTCAATATTCCTGACAGGTTTTGCCATAGGCAGTATGTCTGCAATCTGAGGAGATTGTCTTTGCCTTTTATATCTACCATAATCATGTATAGATTGTCAGGAAGAGGACGAAGATGATGATGTAGATCTTCTTCTCCTCTTTTTATATGAGTGTCTGGACCTCTTTGATTTCCTGCTTCTCTTACGAAAAGACAAAGAGGAAGATCTAGATCTAGATCTTAAACTTGTGTTTTGATTTAGGCTGGTCTCTCCTACTCTGCCTAGGTTGAAATATTTGCCTAATAGGGGATTACCAAGTGTTACCAGAAGGATCAATGATAACATTTGGATCCGACATGACACTAAAATCTGGCTCCAATGGTATGAATAATCTCTGAGAACTTGTTTACTTTCTTTGTCCACTGAAAAGAAACTGACATGTGATCAAAAGAGCAGGAAGAGTGACATCATACAGGTAATTGCTAAGGGACCTCCTGGATTAAGAATCTTAAACTGTCATGTTTTCTGTGGATGGTTTGAAATACTGGTTTGAAATACAGATTAGAACAGCACATTATCTATAGGTCAATGTATTATGCAGTTAAAATGGAACACGTTTATGTCATTAAAGAAATGTGTAGTTCAAGTTACATAACTAAGTCTTGCATGATGTGTCCTAGTTACACATCCATTTTCACAGAAGACATTACCTGTGAGGAAGGCTTGCATCTGTCCAAGAGTTGTCAAAGGTGCATCTTTAAGGTAGTCCATATGAGTCTTTGCCCTCTTCAGAATTGTCTTTGGCATATTCAGATCCTTCTGTGTGTAGTTCCCTAGAATGCAGATAGGAAAATATACTGGATGTCAATCAACTCTTTGAGTATGACAGAAACTTGCCAAGCTATAAATGAGTAGGGCAAGTGTGATCTTTCAAGATGAGACAGGCTTGTATGAGTGTAATTCATCATCTAACATAAGTCTGAAGCTGAAATACCTTTATATAAGTGCTACTTGTCAAACTGAGAGTCAAATACTGTACAATTTGCCAAGCTGTCTATATAAATTAACCTCTCAAACTGAGGTAGTCTAATATACATGTAAAATGCATGTGATTCAGAGGTTAATATACAGGTGGAAATGAGCTAATAATAGTATGAGATAATCTGTCTTCACTAGAGCTGCCCATATATCAAATTTGATTAGTCTAGGCCACACAGTACAGGACATATATCCAGAATAAGACTACAATGTAGGTCAAAATATAATGGTGACAGTCACCTACTTACGGTATGCAACCCAACAACTTCACTAAATGTACCCATACATAAAATTTGTAAACCTAGACCAAACTGTACATAAGACTCACAATGATAGGTTGTTTTTCTTTAATGTAGGTCAGAGGTCAAAATGCAGGTCACAGTGACATCATATTTCATTTAATTTAGTCACTAGATATATTCATATAATAAATTTGATTGGCATAGGTTATGTAGTGCAGGAGATACATGTACATGTATATCCATGAGAAAAATTGTGGACTGATGAAAAATTGGATGGATCAAAGCAAAGACAGAGGGATTATGTGTGGAATCCACAAAAGCAGGACCCTAACTACTGTTCTTTCGACATCTTTCAAAAACTGTTTTTTTGCTCGGCACTTTATACCCAAGAAGCAAATTTGGAAACTTTTGTCATGATTTAATGCAAAACCATTTGCTGTAACTACTTATGTACAAAAAATTTATTCTAGTCACTGGTTTTATAATTAATCAAATATTTTCACTTTTTCCCATAGTAACATGAAAAAAGCCTAACGGCATTATGGATTGATTTTTTTAAATAATGAGGAAAGTGAAAGTTGTCTCTCTTGCATGGGATACACCTACTGGTCCTCCTCTTCATCCCTACCAAATAAGAAAGCAATCCACTGAAGAATAAAGGTAACATATAACTTTGAAAAAAAGATAACCAAAAGGTTAACCTGGGACAACGCCCACCTGCCCAGACATCGCTATTTTAAAGGATGGATTTTTTGAAAAACCCGTCCAATAATGACCTCCTCTTCATCCTTACCAAATAAGAAAGCAATCCACTGAAGAATACAGGTAACATATAACTTTGAAAACAGGTTAACCAAAAGGTTAACATATTTCTTTGAAAAAAGGTTAACCAAAAGGCTAACCTGGGACAATGCCCGCCCACCCAGACATCGCTATTTTAAAGGACGGATTTTTTGAAAAACCTGTCCAAAAATGACTGCAAATTATGCAGAAATCTGTAGGGTAGATTTTTTAGAGGCAGATTTTAAACAAGTTTAGTTTGTTCATTTTTTCTGAAATTTTCACAATTTTGTTGTGAAACATCAGTTATTCAGCAAGATAAGTAAAAAATGTTTTCTTAGACAAAAATTCCAAAAAATGACTTTACTATAGAAATTGCATAGGTAAGACTAATTTTTGGTCGTAAACTTAATTTTAGGATATATATTTGAGAACAAAACACAGAAACAGAAAAGACAAATGGTTTCTGATAAGAAATGGTCATTTGGAACAAAATATTTTCATTTAAAATAAAACGCCAAACAAAAAACATCTTTCCTACAGATGTCGAAAAGACAGTAGCAACTTTCTCACATCTGATATCTTGAGCCACAGCAGTGACTACTCATTGAATAATATCATAACTTAAATAAAAGCCTGTTGCAGGTTAGCATCCCCCTATGTCATGGCTTTGTTAGTAAGGTTGTGAGTTTTTAAATTCGTATAATCGGAAACCAAAAAAAAAGGTAAAAGAAAAGTCTAGGGAATGCCACCATCACAAGTCGCAACCCTTTCCAGACACCAAGAGAATGAGGAAACAGACAAAACCAAACAAGCTCAAATCGAACAAACATACAAAAAGCACTAAGATTAGCTCTCTCTTCCCCAAGCGAGGCAATCTCAATGCTCAAAGGACTGAAAAGCACAAGAACAAAACAACACTAGGCAAGACTCAAAACAAACTGCCCTGCATAACAAACCACCAAGGAACAAAGAGCAAAACCAACATTGGGACCACCGCCCCAGAACAGCCAGCAGAATAAACCACTGGGGGGGTCTAAAACACTTTTACAGCCAGCAAACCCCACCCCGGGCCCTGATGCCACTCTTAATACAGAAAAACACGAAAACCTGGCCCACACAAGGGCTCCCAACCCAGCCAATGCACCAAAGTGAAAACAAAAATCAAACCACACTACGACAAACAAAGCTTAGCCCCACAGCCAACACAACTGTGTGCCAGAGTAAGTGAAAACCAACAGTTGAACCATGGCGGGCCAAACCAAAGGTACACAGCCAAGCCCCAACCCACTGGTTAAAGTTCCACAAAGAGGCTGCCCCCGAGCTCGAGGCCCAAATCGCCGTTGTGCAACCAAAAACCAAAGCACAGCCACCAACAATGACCAGGCTGACAACCAGGAACACAGCCCATCGTACAACATCCAGGCCACAGCCAATTCTTCCATAACAGCCAACCAGCCTTCCAAATTGCTCTGAAAAGCCAGACCCCACACCCCCACCCCACCCCACCCCACCCCACCCCATAATCCCTCCAAATCCACACACCTCCATGTCACCACAAAATTCTGGCTCCGACTTACCCCGCTGCAGAAGTATTTTCAGACTGACTTTATATTTTTCTACTAAGGTACTGTGTCAGCGATAAAACTTTGAAAATGACTCCATGAAGCCTAAAACCACCACAGCCCTGCCCAAGAAGCCTGGCAGCAAGGGCCCACTATGGCAGCCAAAGTCACCAAGAGCCCAGGAAGCCCTGGCCAACCCAATAAGTTGAGACACGCACACCCCACATGAGGCACGCCAAAACCACATGCACATCTTCAGAGCATGTAGAATAAATATGCATAACTTTAAAATGATTGGTAGAAAATTCTAGGAGGAGTTGTGCCTACACGGTATCTGTTCCAAAACTAACTGGACCTGGAAAAAAACTAAGTTAAAAAAGTAGATAAGTTGATATAAAATATAGGGACTATAACCCCAAAACAACAGGCTCATCTTCAGACCATATAAAACAAGTACGCACAGTTCAAAAATAATGGATGGAAAATGTAGGATGAGTTGGGCCCACAAAGTATCATTCTAATACTAACCAGACCTGAAAAAACAATGTCGAAAAAGTGGAAAAAGTTGATAAATGATGGGAGTATAACCCCAAAAGCATACACAAATCTTCAGATCATACCGCTCAGTAGGCATCTCTGAATCTAGCCAAAGAGCAAAACTTAGTACAGTTGTTTTTCAGTGCTTGACTCAGACAATCAAAAGAATGATGTCGGAGAGGGTATGACCATCCAATTGTCTATCTGGATGATTTCCTCATAATTGCTGACTCGAAAAACAAATGTGCTGCAGCACTCACTTGTCTAATTCAGCTTCTCAGGAAGCTTGGCTTTAACATACACTGGGCAAAGTTGTTGACCCAACCACTAGAATCACATTTCTAGGCGTTGAGCTGGATTCAATATCCATGTCACTATGGTTGCCTAATGACAAACTGGAATCCTTCAAGCCAGAACTCAAGGAATTCCTTCAGCACACGTGCCTCCAAGAGGCAACTTCAGGCAATTGTGGGTAGGCTATCTTGGGCCACAGGTGTTGTTAAGGCGGGCGAGTTTTTCTCTGTCGCATCTTCGACCAAATTGCCATTTTAAATCATGCATCACATAAAGTTGTCATTTCCCTAGAAATGCAGAAAGATCTTTAAAAATTTGTGGTGGTCCACTTTCCTTGAAACTTTTAATGGTAGATCTGCTGTTCTTGACTAACAGTCCACAAGTGTTTTTACGGATGCTTGTGATGATGCGGCAGGGGGTGGGGGGTGGGGGGGTTTACGATTTTAGCTACTTTTGATCTACAAGTCACCCTGATGCTTCCTAGCAAGTTTGGAGTCAATTGGCCTTTCCGTTCAGGAGAAGAAGCGAAAAATAGATTTTCAAGATGGCGGCCATGGCAGCCATCTTGTATTTCCGATTGGCACGATTTTAGCTATTTTTGATCTACAAGTCACCCTGATGCTTCCTAGCAAGTTTGGAGTCAACTGGCTTTTCAGTTCAGGAGAAGAAGCGAAAAATAGATTTTCAAGATGGCGGCCATGGCGGCCATCTTGGATTTCCGATCGGAAGGATTTTAGCTATTTTTGATCTACAAGTCACCCTGATGCTTCCTACAAAGTATCAAGTCAATTGGCCCAGGGGTGTAGGAGGAGTAGGCTTTTAAAGCAATTGTTGACGACGCACGACGGACGACACACGACGGACATTGACTGACCACAATAGCTCACCATGAGCACTTCGTGCTCAGGTGAGCTAATAAAAAGTAATAGAAATATTCAAATGACCTGTTAAATGGGAAATTGTTTTAAAAAGAAAAATAACATTCTGAAATTAAACTTTGTTTACAAGATTTTCTGAGCTTGTGAGGAAACTTCTTAGCCACAGTATTTTGGCCCCAATCCCTTTTATGTAAAGTGAAAAAGTAGGTAAATGCAGGTACTATTACCATTCTAATGTCTTTGCATTAGAATTTTAAGTTTAAAAAATGATTAAATAGCTTTTCAGATTGGAGTTTGCCAAGTTTTCAGGGGTGGGGGGCAAGCTGCCCAGGCCAGGGTATCTTCACCCCTGGGGGGCAAGCTGCCCAGGCCACGGTATCTTAACCCCCCAACCCCCACTTCAGCCTGTCTGAAGAAAGATAGATAATAAAAAGTAATAGAAATATTTAAATGACCTGTTAAATGGGAAATTGTTTTAAAAAGATAAAAGTAACATTCTGAACTTTTATTTTGTTTACAAGATTTTCTGAGCTTGGGAGCAAACTTCTTGGGCCACAGTATTTTGGCCCCAATCCCTTCCCGTAACATGAAAAAATAGCTAAAGGCAGGTACTACTACCATTCTAATGTCTGTGCATTAGAATTTTAAGTTTTAAATGATTAAATAGCTTTTCATATCAGAGTTTGCCAAGTTTCCAGGGATGGGGGGCAAGCTGTCCAGGCCAGGGTATCTTCACCCCCAGGGAGCAAGCTGCTCAGGCCAGGGTATCTTAACCCCTACCCCAGCCTGACTGAAGAAAGATAGAAAATAAAAAGCAATAGAAATATTCAGATGATCTGTTAAATGGGAAACTGTTTTAAAAAGATAAAAATAACATTCTGAATTTTAACTTTGTTTACAAGATTTTCTGAGCTTGGGAGGAAACTTCTTCAGCCACAGTATTTTGGCCCCAATCCCTTTCCGTAAAGTGAAAAAGTAGGTAAAAGCAGGTACTACTACCATTCTAATGTCTGTGCATTAGAATTTTAAGTTTAAAATGATTAAATAGCTTTTCAGATCAGAGTTTGCCAAGTTTCCAGGGGTGGGGGGCAAGCTGCCCAGACCAGGGTATCTTCACCCCGGGGGGCAAGCTGCTCAGGCCACGTTATCTTACCCCCCACTTCAGCCAATCTGAAGAAAGATAGATAATAAAAAGAAATAGAAATATTCAAATGACCTGTTAAATGGGAAACTGTTTTTAAAAGATAAAAATAACATTCTGAACTTTAATTTTGTTTACAAGATTTTCTGAGCTTGGGAGGAAACTTCTTAGCCACAGTATTTTGGCCCCAATCCCTTTCCGTAAAATGATAAAATAGGTAAAAGCAGGTACTACTACCATTCTAATGTCTGTGCAATAGAATTTTAAGTTTAAAATGATTAAATAGCCTTTCAGATTGGAATTTGCCAAGTTTTCAGGGGTGGGGGTTAGCTGCCCAGGCCATGGTATCTTCACCCCTGGGGGGCAAGCTGCCCAGGCCAGGGTATCTTACCCCCTGCCCCTTCCTGTTAGAAGAAAGATAGGTAATATCAGATACTGGAAATACTCTAATGACCTGTTCAATGGGAAATTCTATGAAAAGTGATAAAATATCTTTCTGAACTGTGTCTGCATGGACTTCTGAGTTTGGGAGGAAAATGCTTAGGCTACAGTATCTTAGCCCTAACAACCTCTCATAAAGAGTAAAATAATGAAAAACATACATTACTACTGTTCTGATAATTGTGTGATATAAATTTGTTATAAAAAAAAATAAATATCATTTTGAATTGAGTTTGCCAGGTTTTCTGGGGTGGGGGGCAAGCTGCCCAGGGGGGCAAGATAAACTGTTACACCGGTTCCAACAGAGCCCAAACCACACAGGCCAATTAGACCACAGCAAGTGAATGAAACTGAGGATGCATATGAAGCAGATAGTTCCAGCAGTTGGACAGAAGATCTAACAGGTAAGACAGTCCCTAGATATGTTATTCCTCAGAGAAGACGTCAGAAATCAAAGTACCATGAGGAAAGAAGAAAGTCCAGATCACTTTCGGAACTTATAGATACAGAAGCTAAAACAAGAGACATGAATCTTCAGAGAGTCAGCAGTGGACAAGATGCGACAGATTCTCAAATGCAGATTACTGATGATTCCTCAAGACCTTCCAGTCCAGCCCAAGGACCGGCTCGGAGAGGATCTAGACAACGACAGTGGATGAGTACAGGTGACTGGCAAGTTCAGTATCGCCCATACAACACTGTCGTTGATCCATCTCAGATTGTTTACTACTACCATTCTAATGTCTGTGCAATAGAATTTTAAGTTTAAAAATCAAGAATCATGAGACAGCCATTAAGATGGTAAATTTTATTCAATTTCGAAAATTTGATTTCATGTATTTTAATCAACTGTGTTTACTTTTTGCACAGCGCCTCTATATTCATTTCCTCTTACAGCTTGTCATCTCCCAGGGGCCAGAAATATTGCAGCCAATAGTGCCTCCAGATTACATAGCCCAGGTTATTTGCAGACCTCGCTACCATATACAGCATACTCCCCACTTTTAAATTATCATATGTAACAATTTACCGCCATTTATTTGACACATATAAATATTTCACCCTTATGCTGAAAAAAGTCCAAGAGGGTGGGTGGGGTGTGGGGGGAAGAAACCAACTAGTCAGTTTCTTCCCCCAACCTAGTCCATTTCTTTGCAGTAATGATAAAACTTTCTAGCTTATAAATATTTAACTAGTTCACCTTTATGTTGAAAAAAAATTCCCAGAGGTGGTGGGGGTGTGGGGAGAGGGGGGGTAGGGGGTGGAGGCAGGGTTATTTGCAGTAATGATAAAACCTTCTTGCTTATTAACAGTAACTTATTTTATGATTTACCACCATTTATTCACATATACAGCTAGTTCAGCTTTTTGTTGAATTAAATCTCAGGGTGAGGGAAGAAAGGTCAGTGGGCTTTGCCGTAATGACAAATTGTTGTAGTTAATCTAAATATGATAATTAATGATTTGCTGCCATTGGGCCACTGGGGGGAGGGGGGGGGAGAGAAATGGACCAGGGGGAAACTGACTGGGGGGAAGATCCGACCTGTTGCACTGGTTTACATGTGACTATCACTTGACTTTCTCATCATGTGACCATCCTGCAGGGTTCAAATTTAACCTTTTTGACAGCTTGCTAAAATTAGCAAGTGGCAATATTTTTTACTTGCTAAACTTTCAGCCAACTTGCTTTTTCACACTTATAAACATTGTTAAATGTGGCTTTAAACCTTAGCACTCTGGGTAAAAATTTCAACAGACATTTTAGAATATTTTTCTTATTTTTCCCAGAAAACAAGTTTTGACATTACATGCAAATTGTCTCCTATCCTATGGAGACAATTTGCATGTAATGTCAAAACCTGTTTTCTGGGAAAAATAAGAAAAATATCATCATTGCTTTTGGAAAAGAAATTGCAAAACTTCAGCAACAATGCCTCAGGTTTTGCCAATTAAAGAGTATCTTTCCAACTTGCTAGAATTAGCAAGTGATGGAAATTGCAGCTTGCTTTTTGAGGAAATTAACCAGCATTTAGCAAGTTAGCAAGTGCTAAAATTGATCCCTGTCCTGTCTCCGGTAACATGGCCAACTATGATCGGCAAATTATATGTGAAAATTCCATGTAAATCAAAACAAAATTAAGGGAGTAATGACTTCTCGAGTAGGGGTACCCCCTCTTACAGGCCTGATTCATTTTTTTCCTAGCAGGCTAAGGGTCAAAATAACAAGAGATGGCATCAATGAGAGATACAGAAGTTAAGGAAAGCAGGGCAATGGTTACTCATAGACAGGACAGTCAGTGAATCACAAAATGTATGTGATCATGATATATTAAGGAGCATGCAACTGAAGGAAACCCTTGAGAAGTACAAGCAATTAGTTGAAAGGCGGAGAAAAGTAATTTGCTAGCCAGAAATAGGACAAATCTGTAGGAACTTGGGCTTTACGACTAGAGGAAATAATGCAGAATGCCATTGAAAAACGGCACATCAAAAAAGAAGAGAAGAACGAACTTCTGAAAGATAAATTTTGGGGATCTCTTGGCAGTGAGCATAAAGAATTTTGTTTGTGTTGAGGTTTTACGGCCCAGTCAACCCAATGGGGTCATGTCGAGCGCGGTCAGTTTACCTAACCACACGTTTACTGGGCAGGCTTAGTCCTCTAAGCGGTTAACCAGTACTGTGCACATTCTTTCGCCAGAAACTGACAACTGCCCTTCTTGAATCAGCGGAAGGGAGAGAATGACCGTAGAAAATATTTCATTATCAATCTCCACGAAAGAATGTTGCCGACCTCGGCGGGGGTTGAACCCGCGACCTCCTGGTCTCCAGTCGGACGGCGCATCCAACTGAGCCACCGAGGCCGAGCATAAAGAATGCGACAAGGATAGATTTTAGGACAATTGCCAACTTTAAACAGCTGGTGAAGGCAGTGAGGACAGAGGAATTGTCAATGAAAACTAATGCCAATGCTCAACAACAAGCTGTCAGAACAAAATGTAAAACCAGTGGAAGATAAGACTGACCAAAAGGAGGAATTTAAATAAGACATGATGTTCAAGGCCATAATGGACTTACAGAAGGAAGTGAACAATTCAATAGAAGAAGAGGTCGCAGAAGGGGATGGAAAACAGTACCAGTAAATAATAGAGCAACAAGGAAGTCCACATCAAAGAAACCAGCCACAAGAAAACCAGGGTCAAGGGAACCAGTAAGGAAATCAGCAACAGAACCAACAGCAAAACAGGCAACAGGATAAGTCAGTCAAACAGAACACAGACAACAGAAATTTAAACATGTAGAAGTCTCCCTTGAGGGGCAGACTGGGGGCAAGCGCCAGACAAGCCCCAAGAAAATTGATATATTATCCTGGTTGATAGGAAACAGCAATGAATCGACTGTTGAAATAAATGGAATGGAAACTTTGGCTCTTATCGACAGCGGTTCTCAGATCACAACACTATCAGAGGATTTCTACAACAGCATGAATCCGAAACCAATGTTGCATTCCACAGAAGAGCTTGGGTTTGAGAATTGAAGGAGCAGGCCACATCTTGACCTACCTAGGTGTGTGAAATTGAAGTTCCGTTTCTGGCAATCAGCGGACTGAAATAGCTGCACTTATATGTCCAACAACAGATAATAGTTTGCAAGTACCTGTGATAATTGGAACTATTGCTATATCCCGGTGCAGGAAGAGATGTGAAAATGCTATGAACGGAATTCCAAACCAATGGAAGAATGCGTTTACTACCATGCAACAGTCACGTTTAGGCATTGTGAAATCAACAAACACGAGTATACTGATTCAGCCAAATGAAACAGTTACCATTTCTGGATTTGTTAGAAAGAAAACAAATGTGGACTCTGCACTGACTGAACAGACTCAGGGAGCTTCGTCACAAATAGGCGTTTGTCCATGCATTGTCTCATTAGACAAAGATCAAACATATCAGCAAGTGCCAGTTCGAATATACAACCTGTCAGCCAAAGTGATTACTATCCAACCAAAGTCTGATCTGTGTGAACTGCATGAAGTAAAAGTCTTGCATAATAATGATCTTGTTGCTACTGAGGAAGAGACAGTTACTGTGAAGCAACATCGGGTAGAAGAACAGAAAGATAAAATTGAAGAACAGATACATGGAATCAAATTGGAAGGATCCAATTTATCATTAGAACAAGCAGATCAGTTACAGACCCTTCTACTTAAATGGAAGAACATCTTTTCAAATGGACTCAATGATTAAGGAAATTGCTATTTGTTCAAACATTAAATCAATTTAGATGATGAAAGACCATTCAAGGAACTCCACAGAAGAATACCCCCAGCATTATTTCAAGAAGTCAGAGAACACCTGAAAGAGATGTTAGAGGCTGGCGCTATTAGACCGAGCACAAGCCCATTCTCATCAAATGTTGTGGTGGTGAGAAAGAAAGATGGCTCCATCTGCTTCTGTGTGTACTATAGAAGACTCAACAACAGGACAATTAAGGATGCTCAGGCCATTTCCAGGGTAGAGGATACCCTCCACCTGCTAGCTGGATCAAAATATTTCACCAAATTGGATCTCTGCAGTGGCTACTGGCAGTAACTCAGAGAGAAAGACAAACAGAAGACAGCTTTCCAAGTAGGAACCATGGGCTTCTATGAATTTAATCGTATGTCCTTTGGGCTATGCAACGCCCCTGTCACCTTCCAGCGATTGATGGAGCATTGCATGGGAGAGTTGAATTTGAGAGACTGCCTTATTTATCTCAACAAGATGATAATTGTTTCATCAACATTCGAAGAACACTTGGGACGTCTAGAGGCAGTCTTCTCGCGACTCAAGGAACACAACCTGAAGCTCAGGGCCGACAAATGTGAATTTTTGAAGTCCCGTGTGATCTACTTGGGCCATGTCGTCTCTGAGAATGGCTGATCCTGAGAAGACAGAAGCCATACGAGCATGGCCAATACCAAAAACAGTCAAAGGTGTCCATTCTTTTCTCGGATTCACTGGATACTACAGCCGGTTAATCCACAATTATTCAAGAATAGAGCGACCACAATGACCTCCTTGTGGGACACTGTACCAACAAGAAGCCCAAAACGTCTAAGTCAAGAAAGAAGAAAATGCCCTTCGAATGGACAGATAACAACAAGAAGCTTTCAACACACTCAGGGATCGACTGATGAACCCACAAGTGTTGGCTTATGCAGACTACTGCTGGCCGTTCAAAATCCATACAGACACTTCAACAACTGGTTTGGGAGCAGTCCTATACCAGCACCAGGATGAACAGAATCGTGCTGTTGTATATGCTAGTCGCAGCTTGAAGACATCAGGGAGGAACTACCCGGCACATAAATTGGGAGTTTCAAGCTCTCAAATGGGCCATAGAAAAATAAGACTATCTGTATGGTGCCACCTTTCATGTTATTACGGATAACAATCCTGACATATGTGTTCGCAACGGTGAAGTAGGACGCAAAAGGACAGCGATGGTTGGCAGAGCTATCAAATTATAACTGCTCAATCAGTTATAGGAGTGGCAAGGGGAATGCAGATGCTGATGGGCTTTCAAGAAGAAAGGAGAACACTGAGACCAGCATATTCCCTGATGTGTTGAAGGTGCTCTTCAATGCTGTTATTTGCAAAGCTGTTACTGCAGATGAGGTTCGCATCTCGGACATCCTGACTGATCCTGCTGTTTGAGCCTGTCTCTAATGTCGATGAGGATCAAGAAGTTTTTAAAGAGTTTTACAAGGATCGGTATTAACAACCCACCAGTTGCATAAATTTCAGTCTTCAGATGGAAACATTCATGTTATTATTGATAACTTGCTTGTGGGGCATCGGCCATCTATTGTAGACAACAGATAGCTGGACAAATGTTACTTGTTCGCTGGGACAATTTCAAGTTGAAGGATGGCATATTATACAGGCAAACAACAGTAAATGGAGAAGAAGTCCAACAACTAGTGCTTCCACCAAAATTAATTGACAACATCTTCCAAGCTTATCATGATGATTTAGGACACCATGGTACAACATCGCTGACCTGACGAAGCTTCTGTTGGCCTGGAATGACAGAGGACATCAAAGAAAGGGTCAATCTATGTGAAAGGTGTGAGAAAAACAGCTCCTACAAAAAGCCACCGAGCTCATAAACATTACATCAACAGTGCTAATGGAACTAGTATGTATCGGCTTCCTGTCTCTGGAAAAATCCAAAGGAGGTCAGGAGAACATCTTAGTGATTACAGATTACTTTAGTCAATATGCGCAGGCCATACCAACCTGCAATCAGAAGGCAACAATAACAGCCAAAGTATTATTTAAGAATTTCTCCCTCCATTATGGCTTTCCTGCAGTTCTACACAGCAACAAAGGTGCAAATTTTGAATCGAAAGTGATCAGGAAGCTATGTGAAAAAATCCAGGACCACCCCGTATCACCCAATGTGTAATGGAATGGTGGAGTGAAACAACAAGACCTTCTGAACATGCTAGGAACACACACAGAACACAAGAATGACTGGAAGCCCTATGTCTCCACCATGACACATGAGTACAATGCTGCTGAAGATGAAAGCACAGGATATGCCCCTTCTACTTGATGTTTGGGCGACATCCCAGGCTAGCCATAGGCCCATTCTTGGGACTGGGGCAACATCAGGATACACCTAACACTCATCGGGATTATGTGGACAAACTGAAACAGCACCTACGCTTATAACATAGCATCTGAGGAAGCTAAAAGAAACAAAAGCAGTACTATGACCGGAAAATCAAGTACTTCAGACTGGAACCCGGTGATCGAGTACTTGTCAGGAATAAACAGAAGTTAGCCGATATCTGGGGCAAACATCCCTGTATTATCAAAAGCCAGCCAGTACCGGACATCTCTGTTTATGAAGTGCAGCATAAGAATAGCAGGGCAAGGAGTAAGCTACTGCATAGAAACATGCTACTGCCATTCTTTGGATTGATTAATCGCTTTTCAGATCAGAGTTTGCCATGCTTCCAGGGGATGGGGGCAAGCTGCCCAGGCCAGGGTATCTTCACCCCCAGGGGGGGTGGGGGGGCAAGCTGCCCAGGCCACAGTATCTTACCCATCCCAGCCTATCTGAAGAAAGATAGAGGATAAAAAGTAATAGAAATATTCAAATGACCTGTTAAATGGGAAACTGTTTTAAAAAGATAAAAATAACATTCTTCTTTAACTTTGTTTACAAGATTTTCTGAACTTGGGAGGAAACTTCTTGAGCCACAGTATTTTGGCCCCAATCCTTTTCCATAAAATGAAAATATAGGTAAAAGCAGGTACTTACTTCCATTCTAGTGTCTGTGCATTAGAATTTTAAGTTTACAATGATTAAATAGCTTTTCAGATCGGAGTTTGCCAAGTTTCCAGGGGTGGGGGGCAAGCTGCCCAGGCCAGGGTATCTTCACCCCTGGGGGGCAAGTTGTGCAGGCCAGGGTATCTTCACCCCTGGGGGGCAAGTTGCGCAGGCCAGGGTATCTTACCCTTACTTCAGCCAATCTGATAACAAGAGGCTCATGGGCCATGGGTCGCTCACCTGAGTGACATAGCCATGGCAGATATGCAGATGTTATGCAACATTTTTCCAATCCTGTCATAGCAACTAATGAAAAGATCATCATTTAAGCAGTTCTTTATTTTGAAGAAGAAGACATATGGCATGCCAGTCAATTGAGCGTGATCATTTGAAAAAACTCTAAATGGCAGCCAGCTTGGATTTACAATAGGCACGATTTTAGCTATTTTTGATCTACGAGTCACCCTAATGCTTCCTACCAAGTTTCGAGTCAACTGGCCTTTCAGTTCAGGAGAAGAGGCGAAAAATAGGTTTTCAAGATGGCTGCCATGGCGGCCATCTTGGACATCCGATTGGCACGATTTTAGCTATTTCTGATCTACAAGTCACCCCAATGTCTCCTACGAAGTTTGGAGACAATTGGCCTTTCGGTGCAGGAGAAGAAGCTAAATATAGATTTTCAAGACGGCGGCCATGGTGGCCATCTGGAATTTCTGATCAGAACGATTTTAGCTATATTTGATCTACAAGTCAAGATGCTTCCTACTAATTTTTGAGTCAAGTGACTTTTGGGTTTAGGAGAAGAAGCGAAAAATAGATTTTCAAGATAGCTGCCATGGCGGCCATCTTGGATTTACGATCGGCATGATTTTATCTATTTTTGATCTACAAGTCATCCTGATGCTTCCTAGCAAGTTTGGAGTCAATTGGCCTTTTGGTTCAGGAGAAGAAGCAAAAAATAGATTTTCAACATGGCCGCCATGGCAGCCATCTTTGATTTCTGATCGGCATGATTTTAGCTGTTTTTGATCTACAAGTCACCCAAATGCTTCCTACCAAGTTTTGAGTCAACTGGCCTTTCGGTTCTGGAGAAGAAGTGAAAAATAGATTTTCAAGATGACTGCCATGGCGCCCATCCTCGTTTTACGATCGGCATGATTTTAGCTATTTTTTTATCTACAAGTCACCCTGATGCTTCCTACCAAGTTTGGAGTCAACTGGCCTTTCAGTTCAGGAGAAGAAGCGAAAAATAGATTTTCAAGATGGCTGCCATGGCAGCCATCTTGGATTTCCGATAGGCATGATTTTAGCTATTTTTGATCTATAAGTCACCCCAATGCCTCCTACCTAGTTTGGAGTCAATTGGCTTTTGGGTTTGGGATGTAGAAGCGAAAAATAGATTTTCAAGATGGCGGCCATATCGGCGATCTTGGATTTCAGATCGGCACGATTTTAGCTATTTTTGATCTACAAGTCACCCTGATGCTTCCTAGCAAGTTTGGAGTCAACTGGCTTTTCGGTTCAGGAGAAGAAGCAAAAAAATAGATTTTCAACATGGCCGCCATGGCAGCCATCTTGGATTTCCGATAGGCATGATTTTAGCTATTTTTGATCTATAAGTCACCCCAATGCCTCCTACCAAGTTTGGAGTCAATTGGCTTTTGGGTTTGGGAGTAGAAGCGAAAAATAGATTTTCAAGATGGCGGCCAAGTCAAGATGCTTCCTACTAATTTTTGAGTCAAGTGACTTTTGGGTTTAGGAGAAGAAGCGAAAAATAGATTTTCAAGATAGCTGCCATGGCGGCCATCTTGGATTTACGATCGGCACGATTTTAGCTATTTTTGATCTACAAGTCACCCTGATGCTTCCTAGCAAGTTTGGAGTCAATTGGCCTTTCGGTTCAGGAGAAGAAGTGAAAAATAGATTTTCAAGATGGCGGCCATCTTGTATTTCCGATTGGCATGATTTTAGCCATTTTTGATCTACAAGTCACCCTGATGCTTCCTAGCAAGTTTGGAGTCAACTGGCTTTTCGGTTCAGGAGAAGAAGCGAAAAATAGATTTTCAAGATGGCGGCCAAGGCGGCCATCTTGGATTTCCGATCGGAAGGATTTTAGCTATTTTTGATCTACAAGTCACCCCGATGCTTCCTACCAAGTATCAAGTCAATTGGCCCAGGGGTGTAGGAGGAGTAGGCTTTTAAAGCAATTGTTGACGACGCACGACGGACGACGCACGACGGACATTGACTGACCACAATAGCTCACGATGAGCACTTCGTGCTCAGGTTAGCTAATAAAAAGTAATAGAAATATTCAAATGACCTGTTAAATGGGAAATTGTTTTAAAAAGAAAAATAACATTCTGAAATTTAACTTTGTTTACAAGATTTTCTGAGCTTGTGAGGAAACTTCTTAGCCACAGTATTTTGGCCCCAATCCCTTTCCGTAAAGTGAAAAAGTAGGTAAATGCAGGTACTATTACCATTCTAATGTCTTTGCATTAGAATTTTAAGTTTAAAAAATGATTAAATAGCTTTTCAGATTGGAGTTTGCCAAGTTTTCAGGGGTGGGGGGCAAGCTGCCCAGGCCAGGGTATCTTCACCCCTGGTGGGCAAGCTGCCCAGGCCACGGTATCTTACCCCCCCACCCCCCACTTCAGCCTGTCTGAAGAAAGATAGATAATAAAAAGTAATAGAAATATTTAAATGACCTGTTAAATGGGAAATTGTTTTAAAAAGATAAAAGTAACATTCTGAACTTTTATTTTGTTTACAAGATTTTCTGAGCTTGGGAGCAAACTTCTTGGGCCACAGTATTTTGGCCCCAATCCCTTCCCGTAACATGAAAAAATAGCTAAAGGCAAGTACTACTACCATTCTAATGTCTGTGCATTAGAATTTTAAGTTTTAAATGATTAAATAGCTTTTCATATCAGAGTTTGCCAAGTTTCCAGGGATGGGGGGCAAGCTGTCCAGGCCAGGGTATCTTCACCCCCGGGGGGCAAGCTGCTCAGGCCAGGGTATCTTAACCCCTACCCCAGCCTGACTGAAGAAAGATAGAAAATAAAAAGCAATAGAAATATTCAGATGATCTGTTAAATGGGAAACTGTTTTAAAAAGATAAAAATAACATTCTGAATTTTAACTTTGTTTACAAGATTTTCTGAGCTTGGGAGGAAACTTCTTCAGCCACAGTATTTTGGCCCCAATCCCTTTCCGTAAAGTGAAAAAGTAGGTAAAAGCAGGTACTACTACCATTCTAATGTCTGTGCATTAGAATTTTAAGTTTAAAATGATTAAATAGCTTTTCAGATCAGAGTTTGCCAAGTTTCCAGGGGTGGGGGGCAAGCTGCCCAGACCAGGGTATCTTCACCGACTGACTGTGTTGGGGTTTAACGACACGTCAACCCTTGAGGGTCATTTTGTGTCGTCTCCCAGAGAAAGGGAGAAAAGAGATAGAAGAGAGAGTAGAGGAGATGAAAGAGAGGGACAGGGAAGAAAGAGGAACAGGAAAGAAAGTGAAGAAACAGAAGAAATAAAAACATTCCCCCTCTACCCTTACCCACTACAAGGGTAGCAGGCCTTGCCCAACTGTAAGCCAATATCAGTTGGACGCCCCAGTGATGTAAGATACACAGCACCTTCGCACCACCCGACCACCCCCACCCCGGGGGGCAAGCTGCTCAGGCCACGGTATCTTACCCCCCCCCACTTCAGCCAATCTGAAGAAAGATAGATAATAAAAAGTAATAGAAATATTCAAATGACCTGTTAAATGGGAAACTGTTTTTGAAAGATAAAAATAACATTCTGAACTTTAATTTTGTTTACAAGATTTTCTGAGCTTGGGAGGAAACTTCTTAGCCACAGTATTTTGGCCCCAATCCCTTTCCGTAAAATGATAAAATAGGTAAAAGCAGGTACTACTACCATTCTAATGTCTGTGCAATAGAATTTTAAGTTTAAAATGATTAAATAGCCTTTCAGATTGGAATTTGCCAAGTTTTCAGGGGTGGGGGTTAGCTGCCCAGGCCATGGTATCTTCACCCCTGGGGGGCAAGCTGCCCAGGCCAGGGTATCTTACCCCCTGCCCCTTCCTGTTAGAAGAAAGATAGGTAATATCAGATACTGGAAATACTCTAATGACCTGTTCAATGGGAAATTCTATGAAAAGTGATAAAATATCTTTCTGAACTGTGTCTGCATGGACTTCTGAGTTTGGGAGGAAAATGCTTAGGCTACAGTATCTTAGCCCTAACAACCTCTCATAAAGAGTAAAATAATGAAAAACATACATTACTACTGTTCTGATAATTGTGTGATATAAATTTGTTATAAAAAAAAATAAATATCATTTTGAATTGAGTTTGCCAGGTTTTCTGGGGTGGGGGGCAAGCTGCCCAGGGGGGCAAGATAAACTGTTACACCGGTTCCAACAGAGCCCAAACCACACAGGCCAATTAGACCACAGCAAGTGAATGAAACTGAGGATGCATATGAAGCAGATAGTTCCAGCAGTTGGACAGAAGATCTAACAGGTAAGACAGTCCCTAGATATGTTATTCCTCAGAGAAGACGTCAGAAATCAAAGTACCAAGAGGAAAGAAGAAAGTCCAGATCACTTTCAGAACTTATAGATACAGAAGCTAAAACAAGAGACATGAATCTTCAGAGAGTCAGCAGTGGACAAGATGCGACAGATTCTCAAATGCAGAATACTGATGATTCCTCAAGACCTTCCAGTCCAGCCCAAGGACCGGCTCGGAGAGGATCTAGACAACGACAGCCTCCTCAGCGGATGAGTACAGGTGACTGGCAAGTTCAGTATCGCCCATACAACACTGTCGTTGATCCATCTCAGATTGTTTAACTGTAAAAAAAAAAATCAAGAATCATGAGACAGCCATTAAGATGGTAAATTTTATTCAATTTCAAATAATTTGATTTCATGTATTTTAATCAACTGTGTTCACTTTTTGCACAGCGCCTCTATATTCATTCTACGCTGCGTGTTCTTTATTGTTTGACCTTGGCCTTGACCTAGTATGGTTTTAATTTCCCTTCCTTTCTCCCATCATCATTAACCATCAATATTCATAATCACTGTTTCAACAATTTACATGTGAACATAATTTGTACTTACCTGTTCATGTGAACATGCAATATACTTAACTGTTTGTGTGGACATGTGATATATTTAGCTGTTAGTATAAACATGCCATGTACCTACCTTTTCATGTGAACATGTAATATACTTACCTGTACCTGTCAACATGCGTTATACTATCCATTACGTAATCATTTTCATGTCATCAAATACCATTTCTATTATTGCGTACTTACCGGAGTGTATGGTAAATGTTGGGACGCCATTTCCCTGAGTGGAGAAGTATGTAACAGGGGTTTAAATATTGCGGTCATTAAAAATCTACTTGCACATACATATATAATCATATAATTTTATCTCAGGTGGGCCGGTTAGGGTCAACTGAGACTGTTATAATAGTTGAATACAATAGTATTTACCAGGCCTTAAATAAAATATCGACCTTCCCTTACTAACAATGCATGTACCGTTATTAACTTGTTATGCATGTTCTAATGCGTGGCTCAGTGCACTCAGCCACTACAGGCCATAGGGATAAGTTTATACTTTTCTCAATCTGTTGTATTCTATAGGAAATATTACATTTATTTTCAGGTATGCGTTTAATATATCTTAATGATTAGTTGTTAGTAAGGGCAGATAGATAAATGTCGTTTAAAGCTATTTTGAAGGTTTGTCATCAAGTTTTTCATAGTCCAGGATGACACAATAGCTTGTATTCATGGTTGATTGATTATTTTATCATTCATTCAAACGTGTCATGCACCATTTATCATGTCCATAGTAATTGATTTATGTATGGCTCAGTGCACATAGCCATGTTGTTGATTGCTGTGCAACTTTTATCGTTTATTCAAATGTATCATGCATGTTTTAATGCATGGCTCAGTGCACATAGCCACTCACGCCATAGGGATAAGTTAATACTTTTCTCAATCTGTTGTATCTATAGGAAATTTTATATATATTTTCAGATCTTTCATCTTGGATACTTCTGCAACAGCTACATGTAGTTAA
This sequence comes from Anodontia alba, assembly GCA_964016985.1. Lineage (NCBI taxonomy): Eukaryota > Metazoa > Mollusca > Bivalvia > Lucinida > Lucinidae > Anodontia > Anodontia alba. The sequence goes on along the minus strand of OZ024830.1, from coordinate 61,452,133 downwards.
ACATTCAACTCTACATACATCAGGTTGTGTATTCCTTTATGACGCAATGAGAAATCCATTGGTGACAATAATATGCACTGCTCCACATCATGGTGCAACTATTTACAAAGTTTCAGCTTAATATAATGTAATCTACAGAAGGAGCTAGCTGGAAATGAAATGTTTAAAGAAATTTTCAAAGGGGCAAAACTCTGTTAATATTTGGTGGACTGTGATCTTGAAATACTATGCACTGCTCCACATCATGATCTAACTATAATTCAAGTTTCTGCTTGATGTGTTGCCTTTCATCAAAGACTAACTGTTAATCAAGTTTCAGGTTGAAGAGCATTTATTCCTCACAAGTACTTGATCACCGGGTTCCAGTCTGAAGTGCTTGACTTTCCAGTCATAGTACTGCTTTCCTTTCATTGCCGACCCTTTAGCTTCCTCAGATGCTTCCCGATGTGACTGAATTATGCTGCTTACAAGAACGTTTGGAAAAAAAAATAATCAAGGGAGCATAACTTGGAAAATAAGAGCGGGCAAACAATCATTCTTGTGTGCGACACATCATCATGACCTTATACACAGTCCTATAAAGGTGCATGAAGATAGCCCCAATAGTTACTGAGTTACGTCACATACAAGAAATCTGAAAAAAGTTAATCAAAGGGGCATAACTTGGAAAATAAGAAAGGGAGAACAATCATTCTTGTGCCCAACACATCATCATGACCTAATACATATTCCTATAAAATTGCATGAAGATTTTTAGAACTGTTACTGAATTATGGAGCATACAAGAATGTTTGGAAAAATTAATCAAAGGGACATAACTTGGTAATTAAGAAAGGAGGAACAATCATTCTTGTGCAAGACATGTCCTCCTGACCTAATACATATTCCTATGAAATTGCATGAAGATATTCTGAACTGTTACTGAATTACAGAGCGTACAAGAATGTTTGGAAAAATTAATCGAAGGGGCATAACTTGGAACCTAAGAGGGGAAGAACAATCATTCTTGTGTGCGACACATCATCATGACCTAATACATATTCCTATAAAGTTGCATGAAGATATCCCTAATGGTTACTGATTTACGTTGCATACAAGAATTCTGGAAAAAAAATAATCAAAGGGGCACAGCTTGGAACTTAAGAAAGGGGGAATAATCATTCTTGTGTGCGATATGTCGTCCTGACCTGATCCATATTCCCGTAAAATTTCATATTAGATATTTTGAACGGTTACTGAATAATGGAGCATATAAGATGTTTGGAAAAATTAATCAAAGGGGCATAACATGGAAAATAAGAGAGGGGGAACAACCATTCTTGTGCATAACATCATTGTGACCTCATACATATTCCTATAAAGTTGCATGAAGTTATCCCTAATGGTTACTGAGTTATGGGGTGTACAAGAATGTTTTGAAAAAATAATCAAAGGGGCATAACTTGGAAACTAAGAAAAGGGGAACAATCATTCTTGTGGGCAACATATCATCTTGACCTAATACATATTCCAATAAATTTCATGAAAATATCCTGAACGGTTACTGAGTTATGAATGTTTACAGACGGGCAGACAGCACCATGCTATAATACCATCGTTTTTTTTAAATGGGCGTATAATAAGACCTGTCACCTGACAGGATTGCTCACCGAAAGTCGTGCTTTGACTTAGCTGCGCAAAGGCAAATTTTCAGACCCATAACAGAAACAAAGTCACAAAGAAAGAAATTATTGGGGATCATGTATAATTCAAGTCTGTAACATTAGTATCCCTTTTCATTCCATTTAACCCAAGCAGATTTTCCTGGTAATATTGAAACCATTTTCACATGCTTTTATTTTCCATTACATTGTGTTGATTTGCCTAACATGTAAATTTAAAAAGCTATAAAGAAGACTACTTTTGGATGAAAACTAATGGTAGTTATTTTTTACATTCAGTGCTCAAAACACAAACCCTGTCGCAATTAGATGATTTTGACTTCAAATTAACTAGAGAAGACTAGAGAAGTAAGGAGTTGTACGCAATAATTTTTCTAAAATTTCTGACACCAAAATTGTTGCTGTAATTATCAGAATGATCTCACTATGCAGAAAGGTATCCAAATGCTGAACTGAAATATGGAATGGCAGACAGCAACTGTTTCCCAAGTAGTTGAAGTCTCAATTGTCCAAACATAACTGAATAAGAGTCACACACATAATGGAAAAATGAAATAAAACATCAACAACACAAGCACAGAACAGTAATGAACCACAATAAAAGAACCAATTCGGAAAATTCAGAAATAAACACTTGTGGATTTAAATGCACTCTACAGGATCCCAACCCCTGCCCCACAAGGCCCAGCATGCACAAAAACACTAATCCCTGCATCCCATATGGAGATTTTCTACCTTTCAATGAATCAACTGGGGCGACAAACAGCAATTGCAAGGACAGTAGAACCCTTTGTTCAGGTGAGCTAAAAAGTCAGTCAGTCTGTGACCTTGACTTTGACCCCAAGGTCACGGTCATTGGAGCTGATGCTGCTGATAAAATTTTTAGACAAGTATCTCTGACCTCAGCAAGTATGAACTAAATCCATCAAACAGTAAAGAAGAAATGAGCTCCTAAAAACTTTAATGCAAAATCTTTAACATTGTAACTCTGTGACCTTGACCCCAAGGTCATGGTTATAGATGTTGATGTTGCTGATAAAAACTTAAAGCAATATCTATCACCATACCAAATTCATCTAAAGGCAACCAAGTAATTATCTAAAATCTTTAGTGCAAAAACTAACATAAAAGTTCTAAGTCTGTGACCTTGATCCCAAGGTTATGGTCATGAGAGCTGATGCTGCTGCTAAAACTTTGAGACCAGTATCTAATACCATACCAAGTATAAATTAAATCCATCCAAAGGTAAAGAAGTAATGAGCTCTAAAAAATTAAAAACAAAAACTTAACATAAGAATTCAAAGTCTGTGACATTGACCCCAAGGTTATGGTCATGAGAGCTGATGCTGCTAAAACCTTGAGACCAGTATCTATTACCATACCAAGTATAAACTAAATCCATCCAAAGGTAAAGAAGTAATGAGCTCCTAAAAACTTTTTGTTCCGGTGAGCTAAAAAGGAAAGCACTTCAGAACCACATGGTCATACCTTTTTATATATGCCAATGTAAGAGGTAATAGTTTTAACTATTACCTAAGGCCATTACTATCCCTGTACCACTGTAGCTTACTCCACATCTTTTATAGTATTCACAATACTAGTGTTTTAAAAAGGAATAGTGTCAAGGGCATATAACCTTCTAAAATTAATTTTCATATGTCATCCTTTGTTACTGATTATGCTGATCATTTCTGAGAAGTTTTTTGACAGCAGAAGTAATTCACTGCACAAACTGACAGGTAGACTCACCAATCAATGTGATGATACTCAATCTCAAACTTTGTTTTATGGGTATAAACATTAAAGCATATATCTTGGACTTTTTCAGCTCTAGAATTTACAGCAGATAGTAACCTGGGCACAGTTGTTCAAAGCCTTGGTAGCTTCACAAGCTTGTTAGTGGTCCAATTGTTAGCTGTGCTTGGAAGTACAATATCTAATTCACAGGTATTTTTGCTGAAAACACATGCAAGTAGCTTATGCAAATGGAAAAGCTACTCATATTTTTACTGCAAAACTATTAGCATAGCTCCAATATTTAATGATTAAAGTTTTAATGGTACATTAACTAACGACATGGTTAGTTTTGAACAGCTGGGCCTTGCTTTCCTTTTCAATAATATGTTCCCTCTTGTATTGTTACCTACTACTCAGGGCTCTAGAAATTTTGAAATCTGATTCGCTCCAGCCGATGATGATGGCGTCATCAACGAGCCAATTTCCAAATTGAAAATAGAATATCACCTGTCACGAAAACTAATGACAATCAGCGCAGTCCTATAAATCCTTTTTGATTATAATTCCGATTTCTGTACATTATTGTGTATACTTGGGTACTTGATTTCAAAACTTTATATGACGTTTATCTGCGCATATAAAAGCAAATAACAGATTAGAAATTGTTTGCCGGCATATCGGTTGATTGACAGGTGGATGGAAGAAAACTGAGACTACCAGATGTAGCCTGAGAATATAATTTGCGGGACTGAAGTGGGACGAGAAAAGTTGAGTGCGTTGCATGTCATGTTAAATGGGAGTGAAACAAATACAAATACAAAATGTACCACGTTGTACTACTTTCGATTCCTGATTTTAATTCTTTTTTATTGTATACCAAAGTGTATTTTAAGGTCAACTGGTGCCCAGTTGTTACTCAACGTATTTAACTTATTAACTGATCTTTTAATTCAATTGATCAAACAAGACAACGGTAAAGAAACTGCCGAATTAATTATCATCCCTCGCTGTCATTTAATTGCATCGCTTTGCAAAAAACAGCTTTCTTCTGTCGAAACATCAAACACATCAAAGCGGCTTTTGTCTTTGATGACACCGCCTGAAGCAAGATCATGGTAGACTCGTGATAATGAAACAACATGATGAACGGAGAGATTTCAGATAACTTGTTTTCTGAAAGTGATTACACAAACTAACTTGCCAATACCTGGCGATTATTGGATTAATTATAGGCAATTAATGGATTGACATGCGAGTTGTGTAAGTTCAGAGTTTGAGAATATCCTAAATATTGGACCGAATCAGTGAAAATGTCCTAAATATTGGACAGATTTTTTAGCATTTTCTGGTGTTTTAAACCAGTCCGGGATTCTTATTTTCAGTCCAGACAGGCTATTTTTCGGTTTTCTAGAGCCCTACCACTACTGTGTTATAAATAAACACAATCCACCAAGGTACTTTGTGAATATAAGCAACATGATAAGTACTGAAGATAAGCATGTACCCTAAGTATTCTGACAGACAGGTGTGAGCAAACAGTGTAGACACAAACCAGGAGCTAAAGAATGCAGTGTCTGATTCAGGTCTACACTGTTTACCTATCATCCATCAAATTTTAGACATTTCAACAAAACTTGTTCAGATTAAAGGAGAGGTAAGGTGTCCCTATATTTAGGATATGAAATAAAGATATACTACCTTTATCATCAAAACAATCATCAACCCAGACTCGACCAAAGGTAAAATCCATCCTCTCTCCATGTCTCATCACAAACAGCTGCTTTGGCAATGGTTTAGACTTTTCTTCTTTAGAGTTGTCTCTCTTCTTATTTACCTGAGGAAAAGCAAACTCAATCCTATTGGTGTAAGACTGTGTAACAGAATATTTATGTATTTACATGAAATATTAAGACACCAAAGCTCCTTAGAATACTTGTCCTAAAATTTGAACATCTGGGCCCAGTTGTTCAAAGCATCGTTAGCTTAACAAGCTCATTTAGGGTCATTTCGTTAACTGTTTTAGCGGATTCAATACACAATATTCTGATATTTTTTGCTGAAAACTGAAAAAATGTGAGTAGCTTTTGCAGTGCAGAAGCTGCTCACATTTTTTCAGCAAAAAATTTCAGCATATTTGCGTATCACTCAATGTTAATTTTAACAAATTGTTAACTAACGACATCGTTAGCTTTGAACAACTGGGCCCTGCAGTTTATTACCTGGTGGTGTGTCAAATATTTCCATATCAGTGGCAAGTAGTGCAGACCCTCATCAGACATTGCATTCTGCTGCACCAGATGTAGGTTGATACTGTTTGCCCAGGCAAAACTTAAGAAAGTCACTGGACAGTGAAATATGTGTCAACTAGAAATCATCAAGACAAACATTTTGAGCAAGATTCATGATGATCACTTCAAAAATGTGACCTCTAGAGCACCAACAAGGTTTTCCCTTAATTTGGCCTGGTGACCTAGTTTCTGACCCAGTTTTAACCAGACCTAGAAATCATCAAGACAAACATTTTGAGCAATATTTATGATGATGATTTATAAACTGTGACCTCTGGAGGTTTAACAAGGTTTTCCTTTGATTTGGCCTGGTGACCTAGTTTTTGACCCCATGTTTCAAAACTGACTTAGAAATCATCAAGACAAACATTTTGGGCAAGATTCATGATGATGCTTCAAAAATGTGGCCTCTAGAGTGTTAAAAAAATATTCCTTTGATTTGGCCTGGTGACCTAGTTTTTGACTCCAAGTGACCCAGTTTTAAAAAAGATTCATGATGATAGCTTCATAAATATGACTGCTAGAGTGTTAACATAGTTTTACATTGATGTGGGCAGGTGACCTAGTTTTTGACCCCATGTGACCCAGTTTCAATCTTGACCTAGAAATCATCAAGACAAACATTTTGAGCAAGATTCATGATGACTGCTTCAAATTCGTGACTGCTAGAGTGTTAACAAGGCTTTCTGCTGATTTGGCCTGGTGACCTAGTTTTTGACCCCAAGTGACCCAGTTTCAAACCTGACCTAGAACTCATCAAGACAAACATTTTGAGCAAGATTCATGATGATTCCTTACAAAATGTGACTGCTAGAGTATTGGTTTCCTTTGATTTGATCTGGTGACCTAGTTTTTGACCCCAAGTAACCCAGTTTCAAACTTGACCTAGAAATCATCAAGACAAACAATTTGAGCGAGATTCATGATTGCTTCAAATATGTGACCCCTAGAGTGTTAACATGGTTTTCCGCTGATTTGGCCAGGTGACCTAGTTTTTGACCCATGGCCCAGTTTTGAACTTGACCTAGAAATCATCAAGACAAACATTCTGAACAAGATTCATGATGACTGCTTCAAAAATGTGACCGCTAGAGTGTTAATAAGGTTTCCTGCTGATTTGGCCCCGTGACCTAGTTTTTGACCCCAAGTGACCCAGTTTTGACCTAGAACTCATCAAGACAAACATTTTGAGCAAGATTCATGATGATTGTTTCAAAAATGTGATCGCTAGTGTGTTCACAAGGTTTTTCTTTGATTTGGTCTGGTGACCTAGTTTTTAACCCCAACTGACCCAGTTTCCAATTTGACCTAGAAATTATCAAGGCAAACATTTTGAGCAATATTCATGATGACTGCTTCAAAAATGTGACCTCTAAAGTGTTAACAAGTTTTTCCTTTGATTTGACCTGGTGACCTAGTTTTTGACCCAAAGTACCCAGTATCGAACTTGACCTAGATTTCATAGGGGCAAACATTCTGGGCAAATTTCATCAAGACTGGGTAAAAAAATGTGACATCTAGAGTGTTAACAAACTAATTGTTGACGACGGACCACGGATAATGGATGACGGACGACGGATAGAGGGTGATCAAAACAGCTCACCCTGAGCTTTTGCTCAGGTGAGCTAAAAATCTTTGATCTCTGTATCCTAGCGTTACTTGGAATGGAATTTAGCTTCACTTAATTTGGCAATTAAAACAGAATTTTCACATAAAACATGGCTTTGATAAAGTTACATACCATATATCAAAGACCTCTGCGTTATAGTTTCACACAAGAAAAATTTGAAATTTTTTCCTCATATGAGTCTATGTAAGACGTGACCCCTGGGGCAAGACCATTTTTTTACCCCAGGGCTATAATGAGAGCATAAGCCTAGATAAGAGTGGGTATCAGCTTAATATTTTTCTTATTTCTCCACGAAAACATATGTAGTGGGTACTCATTAGAAGTGCCTCGGTGAGGCACTTCTAATGAGTACCACAACATATCTTTTCGTGGAGAAATAAGAAAAATATCAACACTTTTCGACTGCAAAAAGCCCCTTAACTAGCTATGCTTTTGGTAAAGCACCACTAGATAAGACTAAGTACCAAATGTCAAAGTCTAGGCCTTCTAGTTTCACACAAGAAGATAGATATTTAATGCTTTTACCCAGTATGAGTCTATGTAAGACAAGTGACATCTGGGATGGAACCATTTTGACCCCATGGCCATAATTTAAATAATCTTGGTAAAGGCCCTGGAGCTAAAGCTACATACCAAATATCGATGGCTTGGGCCTTCTAGTATCAGACAATTTTTTTTTTTTTTAATTTTTCCCTTTTTATGTGTCTATTTAAAATAAATGAGCCCCGGGGCAGGGCAATTTTTTGATCCCACTACTGTAATCTGTACAATGTTGGTTTGTTTGTGTTGAGGTTTTACGGCCCAGTCAACCCAATGGGGTCATGTCGAGCCTGGTCAGTTTACCTAACCACACATTTACTGGGCAGGCTTAGTCCTCTAAGCGGTTAACCAGTATTGTGCACATTCTTTCACCAGAAACTGACCCCTTCTTGAATCAGCAGAAGGGAGAGAATGACCGTAGAAAATATTTCATGATCAATCTCTACGAAAGAATGTTGCCGACCTCGGCAGGAGTTGAACCCGCGACCTCCTGGTCTCCAGTCGGACGGCGCATCCAACTGAGCCACCGAGGCCTGTACAATGTCGGTGAAGGTCTACTAGATGAAGCTGCATACCAAATATCAAAGGCCTGGGCCAAATGTATGGTGCCTACAGAAATGCATAGGGAAGCAAACTTAACCTTGCCATAAAAAGGTTAAACGTCAATGTACTAACATTATTTTAGCAATTTGGGTAGACCTCCTGTCCCCAGTGATTAGTGCAAAGATTCAGCCCTAAGGCATCCTGGATTCTGGAGAAGAAAATTTTTAAAGGCTGTTTCTTGTTGGTAAAATCTTATGGTTAATTCTTATCTGGAACCATTGTAATTTTGTACTTATACATAATTGAAAGGGAGCATCATATATGTTCTTCCAAGTTTCTTTTTCTATATTATAAATGGTTCCCCATTTTTGTTGTGATGTAGGTTTATCTTCATTTTTGTTTAAAATCATGTAAAATTCTTTGCCTCCTTTTCTAGACTTCATAAAAGGTACCAAATTGCTGGAATTATTGGACAATTTGAATAATCTTGGTAGAGGTCCACAAGATAAAGCTACACCCCAAATATCAAAAGCCTCAGCCTTCTAGTTTGAGACAAGAAAACTTGTTTAAGTTTCACCTGTAGCAGTTTATGTAGAATAATGTGACCTTTCTGTTAAAAAGGTCAAGGTCAATTTAAGGTTACTATTTTCCAAATTTTACTTGGCCCATGTCCACAATGCTGCATACCAATGCTGTGGCCCTTAAGCTCCTGAGAAGAAGATTTTTTAAGGGTTTTTTTTATCATATATGGGCATGGTGGCCACCCTGGTCATGTGACCAAGATGCAGCAGACAAACTGGTTCCCCAACTATGGAAGCTCCTTATGAAATTTAGCTTTGATTGGCCCATGTGGTTTCTGAGAATAAGACGTTTGAAGAATTTTCCCTATATGTGAGTCTATGTAAAACAAGTGATTCTAGGGCTGGGACATTTTTTACCCCAAGGATATAACTGGAACAATCTTCATCAAGGTCCACAAGATAAAGCTACATTCTCTTTCTCAATCTCTCTTCATCTCCTCTCTTCATTGTCTTCTTATATCAACACTCAACAGATGTAATTTATGGCTAACTGGGACCATGGAGAGCTGTTTAGACATTGTGTCTGCCACTTATCCCTGGGCCGATATATGTGTATGTTAGAGTATGTATATGCACACCTACCATGCAAGACCTGTGCCAACTTAGATGAATGTGGTATTGGTAGAGACAAGGAGAGCCAGTATCAGCCTGCACAGCGGTGAGGTCGGGGGATTGAAACGCTGCTGGCCATCGCAAAACCATTAAAGACTGAAGACGGAGCAGCAGATCGAATCGGGCTGCGCAGGCTGTTTTGGGTGCTCAAACTTCGCACATGACATAACATAACACATGTAATATTTTTTCACAGAAACATTACCGACAAGCAATATATATGTAAATATGTGACCTTTTCTTGTTATAGAAGACTTTCAATGTAAAGTCACATCATTATTTTTCTTTTGTAATGCGCCGGGAAAACATATATCCACAAACAGGTGGCAAATATATGTATGTATCAGTAACTATACAGACATATACTGATATAGCTGGTGCATGTCAAAATGAACTAATAACTAGAAAAGGTTTTTTAGAAAAAAAAACAAATATGCCCCCGCCCCACCCCCTACAATCCCACCAGCTGTCATCTTGTATGCAACATGTCAGCACGTCCTGTTCTACATTTGTACCAAGCACCATCAACATATTCGGTAGGGTATTCGTGTAACAGAACAGAGACAAGAAATTAAATTCAAACACTAGAAAAAGTGTCCATAGGACACGGATGCCCCCCCCAAAATGCCATTCAGAAAAAGGGTTTATATGTAATTGTAACAGGTATACCATGAAGTTATTATTAAGGCCCGGACACAGTTTACTATATGAAACTAAGTCAAGGGAAGATAATTCAAAAATGAAAAACGCAAGAGTTGTCTTCCTTGTTCATGACACATCGTCTCAATGTGATGCATGCACCTGTATAGTTTCATGAATATATTCCATATGGTTTAGGAGTTATGGCCCAGACATGGTTAACTATATGGAACTAAGTCAAGGGGAAATAATTCAAAAACCAAAAATGCCAGAGTTGTCTTCCTTGTTCATGACACATCGTCTCAATGTGATGCATGCACCTGTATAGTTTCATGAATATATTCCATATGGTTTAGGAGTTATGGCCCGGACACGGTTTACTATATGGAACTAAGTCAAGGGAAGATAATTCAAAAACAAAAAATGCAAGAGTTGTCTTCCTTGTTCATGACACATCGTCTCAATGTGATGCATGCACCCATAAAGTTTCATGTATATATTCCATATGGTTTAGGAGTTATGGCCCGGACACGGTTTACTATATGGAACTAAGTCAAGGGGAAATAATTCAAAAACCAAAAATGCAAGAGTTTTCTTCCTTGCTCATGACACATCTTCTCAGTGTGATGCATGCACTGGTAAAGTTTCATGAATATATTTCATACGGTTTAGGAGTTATGGCCCGGACACAGTTAACTGTATGGAACTAAGTCAAGCGGAAATAATTCAAAAACCAAAATTGCAAGAGTTGTCTTCCTTGTTCATGACACATCGTCTCAGTGTGATGCAGGCACTGGTGAAGTTTCATGAATATATTTCATACGGTTTAGGAGTTATGGCCCGGACACAGTTAACTATATGGAACTAAGTCAAGCGGAAATAATTCAAAAACCAAAAATGCAAGAGTTGTCTTCCTTGTTCATGACACATCGTCTCAATGTGATGTATGCACCTGTGAAGTTTCATGAATATATTCCATACGGTTTAGGAGTTATGGCCCGGACACGGTTTACTATATGGAACTAAGTCAAGGGAAGATAATTCAAAAACCAAAAATGCAAGAGTTGTCTTCCTTGTTCATGACACATCCTCTCAATGTGATGCATGCACCCATAAAGTTTCATGAATATATTCCATATGGTTTAGGACTTATGGCCCGGACACAGTTTACTATATGGAACTAAGTCAAGGGGAAATAATTCAAAAACCAAAAATGCAAGAGTTTTCTTCCTTGCTCATGACACATCTTCTCAGTGAGATGCATGCACTGGTAAAGTTTCATGAATATATTTCATAGGGTTTAGGAGTTACGGCCCAGACACAGTTAACTGTATGGAACTAAGTCAAGCGGAAATAATTCAAAAACCAAAAATGCAAGAGTTGTCTTCCTTGTTAATGACACATTGTCTAAGTGTGATGCAGGCACTGGTAAAGTTTCATGAATATATTTCATATGGTTTAGAAGTTATGGCCCGGACACAGTTAACTATATGGAACTAAGTCAAGTGGAAATAATTCAAAAACCAAAAATGCAGGAGTTGTCTTCCTTGTTCATGACACATCGTCTCAATGTGATGTATGCACCTGTGAAGTTTCATGAATATATTCCATACGGTTTAGGAGTTATGGCCCGGACATGGTTTACTATATGGAACTAAGTCAAGGGAAGATAATTCAAAAACCAAAAATGCAAGAGTTGTCTTCCTTGTTCATGACACATTGTCTCAATGTGATGTATGCACCTGTGAAGTTTCATGAATATATTCCATACGGTTTGGGAGTTATGGCCCGGACAGGAAGTGGGATGTACGGACGGACAGACGTACGGGACGGACAGGGGTAATGCTTAATGCCCATCCTCTATTCTTCGAATAGGCGGGGGCATAAAAATGCAAGTTGTCTTCCTTGTTCATGACACATCGTCTCAATGTGATGCATGCACCCATAAAGTTTCATGAATATATTCCATATGGTTTAGGAGTTATGGCCCGGACACGGTTTAATATATGGAACTAAGTCAAGGGGAAATAATTCAAAAAACAAAAATGCAAGAGTTTTCTTCCTTGCTCATGACACATCTTCTCAGTGTGATGCATGCACTGGTAAAGTTTCATGAATATATTTCATACAGTTAACTGTATGGAACTAAGTCAAGCAGAAATAATTCAAAAACCAAAAATGCAAGAGTTGTCTTCCTTGTTCATGACACATCGTCTCAGTGTGATGCAGGCACTGGTAAAATTTCATGAATATATTTCATACGGTTTAGGAGTTATGGCCCGGACACAGTTAACTATATGGAACTAAGTCAAGCGGAAATAATTCAAAAACCAAAAATGCAAGAGTTGTCTTCCTTGTTCATGACACATCGTCTCATTGTGATGTATGCACCTGTGAAGTTTCATGAATATATTCCATACGGTTTGGGAGTTATGGCCCGGACACGAAGTGGGACAGACAGACAGACGGATGGACGGAGAGATGGATAGACGGACGGACGGACGGACAGACGTACGGGACGGACAGGGGTAATACTTAATGCCCATCCGCTATTCTTCGAATAGGCGGGGGCATAAAAATGCAAGAGTTGTCCTCCATATTCATGACAAATCGTCTCAATGTGATGCATGCACCCATAAAGTTTCATGAATATATTCCATATGGTTTAGGAGTTATGGCCTGGACACAGTTTACTATATGGAACTAAGTCAAAGGGAAATAATTCAAAAACCAAAAATGCAAGAGTTTTCTTCCTTGCTCATGACACATCTTCTCAGTGTGATGCATGCACTGGTAAAGTTTCATGAATATTTTTCATATGGTTTAGGAGTTATGGCCCGAACACATTTAACTATATGGAACTAAGTCAAGCGGAAATAATTCAAAAACCAAAAATGCAAGAGTTGTCTTCCTTGTTCATGACACATCGTCTCAGTGTGATGCAGGCACTGGTAAAGTTTCATGAATATATTTCATACGGTTTAGGAGTTATGGCCCAGACACAGTTAACTATATGGAATTAAGTAAAGCGGAAATAATTCAAAAACCAAAAATGCAAGAGTTGTCTTCCTTGTTCATGACACATCGTCTCAGTGTGATGCAGGCACTGGTAAAGTTTCATGAATATATTTCATACGGTTTAGGATTTATGGCCCGGACACAGTTAACTATATGGAACTTAGTCAAGCGGAAATAATTCAAAAACCAAAAATGCAAGAGTTGTCTTCCTTGTTCATGACACATCGTCTCAATGTGATGTATGCACCTGTGAGGTTTCATGAATATATTCCATACGGTTTGGGAGTTATGGCCCGGACACAAAGTGGGACGTACGGACGGACAGACGGATGGACAGACAGACAAACAGACGTACAGGACGGACAGGGGTAATACTTAATGCCCATCTGCTATTCTTCGAATAGGCGGGGGCATAACAAGAAGGAGAGTTAACTCCAAAAGTAAACAAGATGTGTTTGTGGAACACAAACATGTTCCCGGGCCAAGGTCATTTTTTTCTTTAAAGTAGGTCACAAGTCAAGGTCAAGGTCAGAGTTCAAAAATCTTTTTGTATGAGTGGGAAGTGCTTGTCACAAGGAACCTACATGCCAAATTTGAAGGCTATGTCTGAAACGGTCCAAAAGTTACGATCGTTGCTGATTTTTTTTCTTTTAAGTCAGTCACAGGTCAAGGTCAAGGTCATAGGTCAATTTTTTTTTTGTATGAGTAGGAAGCCCTTGTCAGGAGGAACCTAAATGCCAAATATGAAGCCTGTATCTCAAATGGTACAAAAGTTATGACCAATGCTAAAGTTTTTTTTGAAGTAGGTCACAGTCAAGCTCAAGGTCACAGGTCAAAATTTTTTGTGTGATTGTGAAGCTTTTGTCACAAGGAATCTACATGCCAAATATGAAGGCTCTATCTCAACTGGTTCAAAATCAATGGATAATCACTGTCAAACATAAGAAAGGGAGATAAACACCAAAAGTAAGTAAGGCAGAGTTGTCATTTTGTATGTGACATGTTATCTGGTCCTGTTCTACATTTCTACCAAGTATCATGAAAATATACCAAAGGGTCTTTGACTTACAGAGTGGACACCAAATCAATGGATAATCACTGTCAGACATAACAAAGGGAGATAACGCCAAAAGTAAGAAAGGCAGAGTTGTCATTCTTGTATGCGACATGTCATCTGGTGCTGTTCTACATTTCTGCCAAGTACCACTGAAATATTCCAAAGGGTATTCCAGTTAAAGAGCAGATGAAAAATATATTTCAAACAAAACAACAGGAGATAACTCCAAAAGTAAGAAAGCCAGAGTTGTCATTCTTGTACCTGACACATCATCTGGTCCTATTCTACATTTCTACCAAGTATCATAAAAATATTCCAAAGGGTCTTTGACTTACAGAGTGGACACAATATCAATGGATAATCACTGTCAAATATAACAAAGGGAGATAACACCAAAAGTAAGAAAGGCAGATTTGTCATTCTTGTACATGACAGATCATCTGGTCCTATCAAGTATCATGAAAAATATTCCAAAGGTTCTTTGACTTACACAGCCGACACGAAATCAATGGATAATCAATGTCAGACATAACAAAGGAATATAACGCCCAAAGTAAGAAAAGTGGAGTTGTCATTGTCATTCTTGTACGCGACACGTCGTCTGGTTATGTTCTACATTTCTACCAAGTATCATAATAATATTCCAAAGTGTCTTTGACTTACAGAGCTGACACAAAATCAAATGGATTATCACTGTCAAATATAACAAAGTGAGATAACTCCAAAAGTAAGAAAGGCAGAGTTGTCATTCTTGTACGCAACATGTCGTCTGGTCCTGTTCTACATTTCTACCAAGTATCCTAAAAATATTCCAAAGTGTCTTTGACTTACAGACCGGACATGAAATCAATGGAAAATCACTGTGAGACATAACAAAAGGAGATAACTCTAAAAGTAAGAAAAGCAGAGGTGTCATTCTTGTACATGACATGTCATCTGGTCCTGTTCTACATTTCTACCAAGTATCATAAAAATATTTCAAAGGGTCTTTGACTTGCAGAGCTGACACGAAATCAATGGATTATCACTGTCAAATATAACAAAGGGAAATAATGCCAAAAGTTAGAAAGGCAGAGTTGTCATTCTTGTATGTGACATGTCATCTGGTCCTGTTCTACATTTATGCCAAGTACTGAGCAGACAAGAAATCTTTTTTAAATAAAACAAAGGGGGATATCTCCAATAGTTAAGCAACACGTCATCTGGTCCTGTTCTACATTTCTACCAAGTATCATAAAAATATTCCAAAGTGTCTCTGACTTACAGACCAGACACGAAATCAATGGATAATCACTGTGAGACATAACAAAAGGAGATAACGCTAAAAGAAAAGCAGAGGTGTCATTCTTGTACTCGACACGTCGTCTCGTCCTGTTCTACATTTCTACCAAGTATCATAAAAATATTTCAAAGGGTCTTTGACTTGCAGAGCGGACACGAAATTAATGGATTATCACTGTCAAATATAACAAAGGGAAATAATGCCAAAAGTTAGAAAGGCAGAGTTGTCATTCTTGTATGTGACATGTCATCTGGTCCTGTTCTACATTTATGCCAAGTACTGAGAAGACAAGAAATCTTTTTTCAAATAAAACAAAGGGGGATATCTCCAATAGTAAGAAAGGCAGAGTTGTCATACTTGTACATGACACGCTGTCTGGTCCTGTTCTACACTTCTACCAAGATTTTGTTTGTGTTGAGGTTTTACAGCCCATTCAACCCAATGGGGTCATGTCCAGCATGGTCAGTTTACCTAACCACATGTTTACTGGGCAGACTTACTAAGCGGTTAACCAGTATTTTGCACATTCTTTCGCCAAAAACTGACAACTGCCCTTTTTGAATCAGTGGAAGGGAGAGAATGACTGTAGAAAATATTTTGTGATCGATCTCCACGAAAGAATGCTGCTGACCTCAGCGAGGGTCGAACCCATGACCTCTTGGTCTCCAGTTGGACGCGCATCCAACTGCGCCATTGAGGCTGGTATTATCAAAATATTCCAAAAGGTATTCAAGTTACAGAGCAGACAAGAAGTTTTACGCTGCCGCCAACGGGATCCGTCCAAAAAACAATTTGTCAACCCCCCTTTTGTAGGGGGGGGGGATATAATTACCAAAAATCAACAGCAAAATTTTTACAAAAACTAGAGGCCCAAGTGGGCCAGAAATCGCTCACCTGGATTAGGCTGATCATCATGTTACATTGTGCAATGGTGGCCATCTTGGCTATCAGATCAGATTGCCTTTAGCAATTCAGAATCTGATGTTGCTTGAAGAGTTTCAAGACTGCCACCATGGCCGTCATCTTGGATACTGGAAATGAATGATTCAGCAATTCTGAATTTCCATTCACCCCAATGCCTCCCATCAAGTTTTGGCTCAACCTGACTTACTCTTTGGGAGGAGATGTGATCTGAAGAATTTCAAGATGGTGGCCATCTTGAACATTGGAACAGAAGGATTTTAGCAATTCTGAATTTCCATATCACCCCAATGCCTCCCATCATGTTTAAGCCCAATCAGACTTACCCTTTCATAGCAGATGTGATTTCCAGATTTTCAAGATGGTTGCCATGGTGGCCATCTTGGATATGAGAATGCAATCATTTTAGCAATTCTAAATCTCCATGCTGCCTTGATGACTTCCATCAAGTTTCCCCTCCATCAGACTTACTGTTCGGGAGCAGATAACAAATGAAGACTTACAAGATAGCCGGAGGAGATGTAGTTTGAAGATTTTCAAGAAGGCTGACAATTTTAGCAATTCTGAATCTTTATGTCGCTTCAATACCTCCATTCAGACCTATGGTTTAGGACGAGATGTCGTTTGAAGAATTTCAAGATGGCTGCTGGCAGCCATCTTGGATATCTGAACAGGAGGATTTTAGCAATTCTGAATCTCTGTGTCACTGTGATGCTTCCCATCAAGTTTTGGCTCAATACAACTTACGGTTTGGAAGGCCATGTCATTTGAAGAATTTCAAGATGGCGTCCATCTTGGATATGGGAATAGAATAATTTTAGCAATTCTGAGTCTCTATAACTCTCCAAAACCTCCCATCTGAGCTGATTGTTTTGGATTAGATGTCGTTTGAAGAATTTCAAGTCGGCCCCCATGGAAGCCATCTTGGATATCTGAACAGAATGATTTTAGCAATTCTTAATCTCTGTGTCCCTGTGATGCTTCCCATCAAGTTCTGGCTCAATCCAACTTTCCGTTTGGGAGGAGATGTTGTTTGAAGAATTTCAAGATGGCCACCATGGCAGCCATCTTGGATATCAAAACAGAACAATCTTAGCAATTCTGAATTTCAATGTAGCACCGATGCCACCCATAAAGTTTCGGCTCAATCTGACTTATGGCTTTGGAGGAGATATCATTTGAAGAATTTCAAGATGGCTGCCCTGGCGGCCATCTCTGATATTGGAACGGAACAATTTTTGCAATTCTAAATCTCTGTCACTGTGATGCTTCCCATCAAGTTTTAGCTCAATCCAACTTACGGTTTGGGAGGAGATGTGGTTTGAAGAATTTCAAGATGGCTGCCATGGATATCAGAATGCAACTCTGAATCTCTATGTCGCTCCGATGCCTCCCATAAAGTTTCAGCACAATCTGACTTATGGTTTTGGAGGAGATATCGTTTGAAGAATTACAAGATGGCCAACATGGCAGCCATCTTGGCTATCGGAACAGAACAATTTTTGCAATTCTGAATCTCTGACAACTGTCACTGTGATGCCTCCCATCAAGTTTTGACTCAATCTGGGAAGAGATGTCATCTGAACAATTTCAAGACGGCCACCGTGGTGGCCATCTTGGACATTGGAATGGAACCATTTTAGCAATTCTCAATCTCTGTGTCACTGTGATGCCTCCCATCAAGTTTCAGCTCAATCGGACTTAGGGTTTAGGAGGAGATGTCATTTGAAGAATTTCAAGATGGCCTATGGCTGCCATCGTGAATATCGGAATGGAACGATTTTAGCAATTCTCACTCTGTGTCACTGTGATGCCTCCCATCAAGTTTCAGCTCAATCCGGCTTAGGGTTTAGGAGGAGATGTCGTTTGAAGAATTTCAAGATGGCGGCCCAGGCTGCAATTTTGGATATTGGAACGGAACGATTTTAGCAATTTTGCATCTCTGTGTCACTGTGATGCCTTCCATAAAGTTTCAGCTCAATCGGACTTAGGTTTCGGGAGGAGATGTCATTTGAAAAATTTCAAGATGGCTGTCCTGGCAGCCATCTTGGATATCCAAATGGAAAGATTTCAGCAATTTTGAATCTCTGTGTGACTGTGATGCCTCCCATCAAGTTTCAGCTCAATCGGACTTGGGGTTTAGGAGGAGATGTGGTTTGAAGTATTTCAAGATGGCCACCATGGCAACCATTCTGGATATTGGAACAGAACGATTTTAGCAATTTTGAATCTCTGTGTCACTGTCATGCCTCCCATCAAGTTTCAGCTCAATCGGACTTAGGGTTTGGGAGGAGATGTCATTTGAAGAATTTCAAGATGGTCGCCATGGCGGCCAATATGGATATTGGAATGGAACGATTTTAGCAATTTTGAATCTCTGTGTGACTGTGATGCCTCCCATCATGTTTCAGCTCAATCAGACAGGGTTTAGGAGGAGATGTAGTTTGAAGTATTTCAAGATGGCTCCCCCGGCAGCCATCTTGGATATTGAAAAGGAACAATTTTAGTAATTTTGAATCTCTGTGCGACTGTGATGCCTCCCATCAAGTTTCAGCTCAATCAAACGTAGGGTTTGGGAGGAGATGTCGTTTGAAGAATTTCAAGATGGCCACCATGGTGGCCATCTTGGATATTGGAACAGAACGATTTTAGCAATTCTGAATCTCCAAGTTGCCACAATGCCTCCTACTATGTTTCAACTCAATCCAACTTATGGTTCTGGAGGATATGTCGAAAATATGAAAAGCTAAAGACGGACGGATGACGGACGAAGGACAACAGGCCATTGCATAAGCTGACCTTGAGCAAAGCTCCAGGTGAGCTAACAAAACAAAAGCCCATGGGCCACAATGCTCACCTGAGTTAACTGCTATAAGTTAATCAGGTCATTTACTCATCATTCCCTATCAGCCTGTCAAGTTTCAAGGCAATGGCTTAAACAGTTTTTGAGATATCTTGCTTACAAGGTTAAAATGCTGAAATTTTCAAAGGGCCATAAGTAAAAAAAAAAAAAAAAAATCAAATTTTTTTAGAAGTTAATTGTGTCATCTACTTATCCTGTCATTTAAAGGTTTTCTTTTTCTATTTTTAGCTCTGGCCTCCACTTTGTTCAGCCAAGCTGAACCATTTTAGTAATTTTTGGTAGAGGGCCATTGGAGGAAACTTCTGTTCAAATATTTTAAAATCGGGCCATTGGCCAGGGACGAGATGTTGTTTGAAGACTTTCTATTTTTTTGCTCTGGTGGCCACCTTGTTCAATGGAGCAGAACCATTGCAGTCATCTTGGATTTTTCATCGACAGAATTTTAGCTCATTTCAATCCAGGTCATCCTATTGCTAAAGAGCAAGTTTCCACTCAAAGTGACCTAAGGTTTAGGAAGAGATGTCGAAAACTGATTTTCAAGATGGTGGCTGTGGTGGCCACCTTAGATTGTCTATTGGCTCATTTAGCTATTTTGTGTCTCATAAGCACCCTAATGCTCACCATCAAGTTTCCATTCAACCAGATTATAAAGGAGATGTCTAAAATATGAATTTTCAACATTTTTCCCATTTAAATGTATAGGGCCCATAAAAATACATGGGGAAGCAAATTTGACCTTGTCGTAAAAAGGTCAAACATAAATGTAGGACCATTGTTTTAGCCATTTTGATAGATCTCCTGTCCCCGAGGATTTGTGCAAAGATAAGGCCTCAGGGCTTATTTGGTTCTGGAGAAGAAGATTTTTTAAGGTTTTTAACATATATGGGCATGGCAGCCATCTTGGCCATCGGACCATGACCATTTTAGCAATCTTTCATTCCCCTGCCACAAGGAGGCTCCATATGAAATTTGAGCAACATTGGCCCAGAGGCTTCAGAGGAGAAGTCATTTGAAACTATCAAATGTATGAGGCCCATACATATGCATAGGGAAGCTCACCATAAAAAGATCAAACGTCAGTGTAAGACCATCATTTTAGCACCTTTGGTAGATCTCCCATCTCCGATGATTTGTGCAAAGACAAAAGGCATCCTCTGTTCTGGAGAAGAAGATTTTTCAAGGTTTTTACCATATATGGGCATGGCAGCCATCTTGGTCAATGGACCATGACATTTTAGCAATCTTTTGTTCCACCAACCTAAGGAGGCTCCACATAAAACTTGAGCAACATTCAATGTAAGACCATCATTTTAGCAACTTTGGTAGACCTCCCGTCTCCGATGATTTGTGCAAAGACAAAAGGCATCTTCTGTTCTGGAGAAGAAGATTTTTCAAGGTTTTTACCATGTATGGGCATGGCGGCCATCTTGGTCGATGGACCATGACAATTTTAGCAATCTTTTGTTCCACCAACCTAAGGAGGCTCCATATAAAATTTGAGCAACATTGGCCCAGAGGCTTCAGAGGAAAAGTCATTTGAAATTCTCAACATTTTTCCCATACAAATATATGGTGCCCATACCAATGCATAAAGAAGCAAACTTGACCTCGCCATAAAAAGGTCAAAAGTCAATGTACAACCAATATAATAGCGACTTTGGTAGACCTCCCGTCCCAAATGATTTGTGCAAAGAGTCAGCCCCAAGGCATACTTGGTTCTGTTCCCCAAACCTAAGGAGGCTCCACATAAAATTTGAGCAACAATGGCCCAGAGGCTTCAGAGGAGAAGTCATTTGAAACTATCAAATGTATGAGGCCCATATATATGCATAGGGAAGCTCACCATAAAAAGATCAAACGTCAGTGTACAACCAATATATTAGCGACTTTGGTAGACCTCCCATCCCCAATGATTTGTGCAAAGAGTCAGCCCCAAGGCATCCTCGGTTCTGGAGAAGAAGATTTTTAAAGGTTTTCACCATATATGGGCATGGCAGCCATCTTGGTCAATGGACCACGACCATTTTAGCAAACTTCTGTTCCCCAAACCTAAGGAGGCTCCACATAAAATTTGAGCAACATTGGCCCAGAGGCTTCAGAGGAAAAGTCATTTGAAATTCTCAATATTTTTCTCATACAAATGTATGGTGCCCATACCAATGCATAGGGAAGCAGCTTTGAGCTTGCTGTAAAAAGGTCAAACACAAATGTACAACTTTGGCAGACCTCCAGTCCCCAAAGATTTGTGCAAAGATTCAGCCCCAAGGCATCCTCGGTTCTGGAAAAGAAGAATTTAAAGATTTTTACCATATATGGGCATAGTGGCCACCTTGGTCAATGGACCACAACCATTTTAGCAATCTTATCTTCCCCCAAACTAAGAAGGCTCCATATAAAATTTGAGCAACATTGGTCCAGAGGCTTCAGAGGAAAAGGCATTTGAAATTCTCAACATTTTTCTCATATAAATGTATGGTGCCCATACCAATGCATAGGGAAGCAACTTTGCTGTAAAAAGGTCAAACATCAATGTGCAACCATTATTTTTGCAACTTTAGTAGACCGCCCATCCCCAATGATTTGTGCAAAGATTCAGCCCCAAAGCATCCTCTGTTCTGGAGAAGAAGATTTTTAAAGGTTTTTACCATATATGGGCATGGTGGCCATCTTTCATTCCCCCAACTTAAGGAAGGCTCCATATGAAATCTGAGCAAAATTGGCTCCGTGGCTTCAGAGAAGAAGTCATTTGAAAATGTTAACGTATGGATAGAGGTACAGCCTGCCTAACGGACGATGGACAAAAAGTGATCACTATAGCTCATCCTGAGCATAGCTCAGGTGAGCTAAAAACAAGAGGGCCATAGTGGCCCTGTAATGCTCACCTGAGTAACATGCACTTACAGAACCTGACCTAGAACTGATCAAGTCAAACATTCTGACCAAAATTCATGATGATTATATTAACAAGTAAGACAATGTAGCATGTCTAATGGACTGTAAAATAGAGGTGAAGGTCAAATATGGATGACTGTACTCAAGAGGCCATGCTAAGATGTATGCATGTGCTAAGTATCACTGGCTGTAGAAGCAAAAAAGTTACTGAGAAACTAACCTAAACACATCACAATGCCAAATATCACTCTGTTGGACCGATAGCTACTGAGAAAGTGACAAAAATGGAAAAACTTAAGAAAGTCACTGGACCGTGAAATATAGGTCATAAGTTACCCAGTTTCAAACCACCCAGAAATCATCAAGATAAACATTTTGAGCAAGATTCATGATGATTGCTTCAAAAATGTGACCTCTAGGTTGTTAACAAGGTTGTCCTATGACTTGGTCTGATGACCTAGTTTTTTATCCCAAGTGACCCACTTTCTAACTTGACCTAGAAATCATCAAGACAAACATTTTTAGCAAGATTCCTGATGGTTGCTTCAAAAATGTGACCACAAGAGTGTTAATAAGGTTTTCCATTGATTTGGTCACATGACCTAGTTTTTGACCCCATGTAACCCAGTTTTGACCTTGACCTAGAAATCATCAAGACAAACATTTTGAGCAAGATTCATGATGACTGATTCAAAAATGTGACCTCCAGAGTGTTAACAAGGTCTTCCTTTGATTTGGCCAGTGACCTAGATTTAGACCCCAAGTGATCCAGTTTCAAACTTGAACTAGAAAACAGCAAGACAAATATTTTGAGCAAGATTCATGACGATTGCTTCAAAAATGTGACCACTAGAGTGTTAACAAGGTTTTCTTTTGATTTGGCCTGCTGACTAAATTTTTGACCCCAAGTGGCCCAGTTTCCAACTTGATCTCAAAATCATCAAGACGACCATTTTGAACAATATTCATGATCATTGCTTGAAAAATGTGACCGCTAGAGTATTAACAAGGTTTTCTTTTGATATGGCCTGGAGACCTAGTTTTTGACCTAAAGTGACCCAGTTTATAACTGGACCTAGAAATCATTAATTCCAACACAGCTGTCATATTTATTGATGTACTGGAACCAAATTTGGATGGGCACAACTAGACCATTTGGAAAACATCTCAGACAAGATTTGAAAATATCTGTAGAGTGTTCTAAAAGGAGATAACAAGATTGTTACAGTGTTAAGGAAAAAACAGAAGTCGCAACTTCTAAGATGGCTGTCTGGTAGCCATATTAGTCTACTGACCAGAATTGTTTTCATGGAGACATATCAGAGGAATCCATATGCAAAAATTTGACGAAATTCCTACACTGGTTACAGAAGAGATTCGATAATGGGAAAAATCCAAGATAGCTGGAACTTGTTGACAGACTGGAACAAATTTGGGCATGCATAACTAGGTCACTATGGGAACATCCTATACAAGTTGTAAAACAAGAGGCCCATGGGTTACATTTCCCTCAACTGATAAAAACAGCATGTATATAGCCAAAGGCAAAGGCAGATAGTCCCAATCTTTCGACAGTAGCTTAACAGTTTTACTGATTTACTCAAAAGTATGTTTCAGCCATTAGTCTTTATTATCCATTCAGAAAATGATTTTTTAACATTTTCTTTACACAAATGTGTGGGGCCCCAAATTTGACCTTGCCATAAAAAGGTCCATCAATCCACCTGTCAACTAAATCAATTTATGCATTCAGCTGACAACATTCTAAAGCATTTCAGAACAGTGACTGCTGCTGTTATGACATTTATAACATTTATAACATTTAGCATGCTATCAATGAAATTTTGAAGGCTCTGCAAATTAATTCTGATATAAATAGACAAATGATCATGAAAGTACATAAACATGTGAATACACCAATAAGTTTTTAAAAGTTCAAAGTCATAGCCATCTGTAACTGATAATGGTTATCTCCCTTTTTTAATTGACAATATAGTTACCTCCCTTGGCTGACTTGGCTAAACAGCCAAATTAGCAAACTACCTATTCAGATGATATTTTCTCCTATAGTTCTTTAAACCTTGTCCTGCTGAATAAATTAAGATACCACACCTATTTCTAATTTTCAGCCAATCAGATTACTTGATCCAGATTGTTGATGTAAATTTGCATACTTAATGGCAAACAGTGCAGATCCAGATCAGTTGGCTTCTTCAAAGGCAGGGTATATCCAGGTTCAGCAGGACAAGGGTTAAATTAACATCCTGTTCTCAGTAGCAGTTTGTATAAACTAGAATTAATGGTTATTCATATGAAAACAAGAAATGTCAATAAGCATTGCTTATTAGATACCCGCAACTTACCAGACTAATAGACAGACCACCTGAAAATGGTATACAATTTGATGGGGAGGGAAGGGAGGAGGGGGTATGACAATAATTTTAGATAACAAATAGTAAAATTGAAAAGTTACTCAGATTTCAACCTTAACAAGAGCTGTCAGCAGACAGCATAGCTCGCCTGGAATTGGGGTGAAACTGGAGTATCATAGTGCTCTTTAGGACCCATTTATTTATTTTTTTTATTTAAACAATGTTTAAAGAGGATGACACAATTAGCTATAAATAACTATTCTACCTTGTGGTCCTCTAACTAAAATTTATATACATATATACAACAAGACTTAACTAACAGCTAAGAAATTCATGGGATAAAAGTAGCTTGTAGCGAAGTGAATGCTTGTATAAAGTTTTTATCAAATAAAAGTGCTAACAGGTATGTGCAAGTGATTTAAAACCAAACATGGCACTGAATTATATCAAAGACAAATCTGTATGTTATCACAGTTTTTGTAAGTGCTTTAAGATTTGACGAGCGCATAAAACCAATATCTAAAACAATTATGCTAGGTCATAAAAGCTCTCAATTCAGTTACAATAACGGTTTCAGCGATAATTTTACACATGGTATATCATTTAAAATCATAGTTAAAGACATTTTATAAGGGTTAAAATGTTGCTTTAAGAGACTGCTTAAAGGTAGAGAGTGACCCCGATGTTTTTACTGTTTGAGGTAGAGCATTCCATAGTCTTGGTGCGGAACATGAAAAAGAGCCATCAAAAAGTGCTGTCCGTGCTTTCGGCACATAAAGTGAGCCATTTTCTGATGACCTGAGGTTAAGAGTGTGTACCTCGGATACTGGTTTTAGAGGTTGTGTTATATATTCAGGGGATAAATTATTTATTGCTCGGTATGTCAAGACAGCCTTATTATATTTAAGTCTGTCCGGAATTGACAGCCATCCCAGCTGACTGAACATATCTACTGATGGGGTATCGTAATTTGCTCGCAGGATGATTCGAGCAGCGCGTTTTTGCAGCTTGGATATGCGTTCAATATTAGTTACAGAGGCTGACCCCCAGGTAACAGAGCCATAATCAATATAAGGAAGAATATACCCCTGATAGTAAACTTTTTGAATATGTGTCGGTACATACGTTGCTAACTGGCGTAATAGAGATATTTTAGATGAGATAAGGGAGCATAAGTGGTCTATATGGGCAGACCAAGAAAGGTGTTCATCGATATAAACACCAAGGAGTTTCTGTTTACTAACGGATTGAATACTGACATCGTCAGCAATAATATTTAGAGGTCAAGAGTCGTTCAGGCGTTTTCTAGCGCCAACTAGCATACAAGTTGTTTTGGTCATGTGAACATTCATTTTGTTTATCTTTCCCCATGTTTTTGTGTTACCGAATTCTCCTTGCAGATCTTCTTCAATAGCATCTATGTCATTACCATGCGTGTGAATCGTCGTGTCATCTGCATACAAATCAGAGGAGCACTTTTTGATATGAAGCGGAAGATCGTTGATAAAAATGAGAAATAAGGTCGGGCCTAATATTGAGCCCTGAGGCACACCAGATTGTACGGTGGTGAAATCCGTCAACCCTTTATCACTCTCGATTACTTGTTGTCGAGAACATAAATATGATTTGAACCACTGAATGGCAGAAGGGTTAAGTTTGTATAATGCAAGTTTATTCAGCAAGATGGAGTGATCAACTAGATCAAAAGCCTTCCGAAAATCGATAAAAAGGGCTCCAACCAAGTCACCCTTATCAATACATTTCATCCAGTCATTAATGAGTTTGACTAAAGCTGTTTGGCAACTATGTTTTGGCCTGAACCCGGATTGATTGTCATGTAGAAGTTTATATTTGTTCAAATATGCCATAAGATGTTTGTTCACGTGCTTTTCGAAAATTTTAGATACAGTGGACAGGATATAAATTGGCCTATAGTTTGAGGGGTCGGACTTTTCACCACCTTTGTAAATTGGAAGTACCTTTGCCAATTTCATTTGAGAAGGAAACTGGCCGGTCGCAATGCCATCTGATCTGAGTCTGCACTGTTTGCTCAGGCCTATCTGTCTCAATACTTTGAATCATTACTGTAAGAGGAAATGTTGTGGCATTTTAGCTCTTGACAGGATTTCTTATGCTATGGTTTGGTCATTTGTTGTTATGAATTTGACAATATCAGGGATCAATAACAAAATTTCTAAGTCTGTAAATTGACCTTGAGATCATAGGCATGGGTGGGGTTGATATATCCATTATTATTCCAAATATGAACCAAATCTATCATATGGTTTGGAAAATATGAGCCCTTAAAACACTTTAATATAAAATTTCTAAGTTCTTAACTTTGACCTTGAGGCCAGTGAGTATTGTTGAATAAAACTTTAGACCTGTATCTATCATCATGTAAAATATGGACACAAGAATTGGTGAAATCGAAGGATGCTCCCCGAAGATGGGCAGTAGTGGGAGGGTTATGTTAGTGAAAGAGTAAAATACTTTAAGAGATATTCTACGGACAAGCTTATTACTGCAATCAAAGCGCTGTAGGGGCTGGTGGCCTGTGCATCAGAAGACCCAATGACAAATGACTAGAGATCCATTTGAAAGCCTGTAAAATGTACAAAAAAAAAAAAAAAAACAGAACAAAAACAAAAACAAAAATGGATATCTGTCCACAGTACACAGATGTTCCTGCTTTGGGTACCTCTAAAAAACTGTGCAAACCTTGCCAAATTTGCCTACATCAATGTGGGGGCATCTCTTTACTTCGGACACATTCCTAGTTAACAAAGATTCCAAAAATGATAAGAAATATAAGGCCCTTTGCCTGCAAAGTAAGTAACTCTTAAACCATGAGACCAAGAAACTCAATTTTGTGTTCTCTAGTAAGTGGTTTTCAACAAAGAATCCACAAATAATGAGAAATATAAAGCTCTCTGCCTGCAAGGCCTGTAACTCTTAAACCATAAGACTAAAAAACTAAGTTTTGTGTTCCCTAGTAAGTGGTTTTCAACAAAGAATGTAAAAATCATGAAAAAAATAAGGCATGCATCTGGAGTAAAAGGGAGATAACTACAGACAGACAGATCGCCATACAGACAGATGCTTGAGCACCTTGTCTGCACTCTGCAATTCCTCTGATGGCCATCTATCAATGTATCATTTAATTCCCTTCATACTTTCAGTGATATGCTCTGGATAAGCTTACTATTGCAAAAATTAAGAGGGGCAGTAACTCCTTAAATACTGGTGACAGGGTTATGGTTCTTGCATTCTGCAATATCCTTCATGGCCCTCTATCAGTGTATCAATACTTTCAAAGATATGCTCCAGACAAGTTTATTATTGCAAAAATTAGAGAGTTTAGAGCTGGTGTTTGTAAAACACTATGCCCCCACTCTAACTCTGACTCTAACACTGCTTGACTCCAACACTGCTTGCCCATGACAGTAACAACAGTACAACTATACGAGATTTCAATGTTATTTTATTAAAAGGGAAATAACTCTAAAATGGGATATAATTTGGATAGGAAAAAAAATATGGGTCACCTACTTTTTCATGAGGAATCCATATATGAAATTTCAAACTAGCATGCACTGTTCAAAACTTATGCTATGCATCAAAAAGTGTGCAATGTAAAAATGTCCAAAATGACAAAGGGCCATAACTCAAGAAGTACGTTTCAGAATTTTATTCAAAAGTTAATCAGGTCATCTACACGTCGCTACCAATCTATTCCTTAAATTTCAAGGCTCTAGCTTCAAAAGTTTTTGAGATATTTTGCTGACAAGATTGGTGGTAGCTTCCTTTTGCTACCTAGGAGACATGCTCTCAGCAGCAGGTGGCTGTGAACTTTCAACCATAACACGTGTGAAAAACGCCTGGAAGAAGTTCAAGGATCTGCTACCAGTTCTCCCTTCACGCCACATCTCTTTCAAACACATGGCCGTGTGTACAGCTCTTCTGTGTGGAGCGCAATGTTCCATGCCAGCTTCTGCAGCAAAATGACAGGGCAATGATCAGACAGATCTGCTATGTCAGGCTGCAAGACATTGTCACCACCAGGTCCAATGAGCTACTTGCACGGCTTGGCATTGAGGATCTGGACCTTATTCTGAAGGAGAGAAGGCTCCGATGGTATGGACATGTGGAACACTCCAATGGTACAGTCAACAGCCTTTGACATACAGGTTGATGAAAAGCGTGGGCCTGGGAGGCCCAAGATGACATCGAAGCAGCTGACAGAGAGGGATTGCAGAGAGTGGAAGCTCTCGGCTATCAACCCTCAAGATAGACATACCTTAGAGATATGGTGTGAGATCTGCCATGTGTGCAGCAAGCCAGCTATCTGGAAGGGGGCCCACTGATGTAGATGTTGCCCCTGTACCTGCACGTTAATCAAAAATCTGATTATGATTATGATGATGATATAGGGTTATGACTCTTGCATTCTGCAATTCCCCTCCTGGCCCTCTATCAGTGTATCAAGTTTCATTAAATTACTTTCAATATTTTTAAAGATATTCTCCCGACAAAATTGGGATGGACGGACAGATTGACAGACAGACTGATGGATGGAAGGCCAGATGGACATATAAAGCGGCGACTACATGCTCTCCATTTGGGGAGCATAAAATCCATCATATGGTTTGGAAAAATATGAGCTCTTCAAAAACTTTAATTTAACCCTTGTCACACTGAATAAATTAAGATACCATGCCTTCTTCCAATTTTCAGCCAATCAGATTACTAGATCCAGGTTGTTGATAATAATTAACATACTGAATGACAAACAGGGCAGATCCAGATCTGTTGGCTTCTTCTGAAGCCAATGATCTGGATCTACACTGTTTGCAAAGATAGGGTATATCCGGGCTCAGCAGGACAAGGAGTTAAATCTTCTTAGTCTGTGACCTTGACCTTGAGGTCACAGGCATGAGCAGGTTATTGCTGAATAAATCTATTATTATATCAAATATGAGCAAAATCCATCATATAGTTTGGAAAATATCAGCTCTTAAAAATCTTTAACATTAAAAATTTCTAAGTCCATGACCTTGACTTGCCCTTGACCTCGAGGTAATGGGCTGGGGTATTGCTGAATAAAACTTTGGAACCATAACTATCACCATATCATATATGAACCAAATCTATAATATGGTCGGGAAAATATAAGCTCTTAAAAAACTTTAACGTAAATGTGGACGCCGACGTCGACTGTAACTCCGATGCCAACGCTGAGCCCGCCACTAGGGGTAGTGCAATAGCTCTTCCTGGACTTCATCCAGGCGAGCTAAAAAAGGACCATAACCCTAAATTATGGGACATCTTTACTCCTTACAATATCTGTCTTAAAATTTGAACAAGTTCTATTTTACTACCCTCTGTTATGTGTGCTGGATCAGATGCACATTCAGCAATATCTGATCTAGGCATAAAAAGTTTGCACAGGCCTGTCTGTCCCAATACTTTGAGTTATTACACTATTCATTCATTCTTTTCTTTGGTCATTTCATGAACTATTTTTACCTTTGCATATAACTCCGATTTGTCCCATAAATTATCATACACATCACCTTCTATCCTACAATCACCATTTACTAGGGCAGCACAAGTATCATGAAGAGGAACACATCTGTAAAACATTTACATTTGCATTTACTCAATTCTTTGTTTACATCATAACACACAGTTCAATATCATAAATTACATATACTATTTATCAACACTCATGGTTCTGTTGACCTATCCAGAGATGACAATGAGGAAGTCCCACATCCAACATTTTATTACAGAAACAAATTGTTTCTTAGAAATCCTGAAGTTTATGCAATGTTTAATTTCTTAATTTCTTTTTATAGCTTTTCAGTCCTGTTCTTATGTTGTTTTACCCTAGAGACAGCGACCAGTGCAGCACATTACCACATGCTTCTGACTGTATTTTTTTCTGACTTTCTGTTTTGTTCTTTTCATTCTTGTTTCTTGACTAAAACATTTATAGTCCTGAGTTTGAGCTGTCCAGAACTTGAATTATTCTGGATCAGTTTATTATACACCTATTTTATAGGTGTATCATGATGACTGAATACACCAAGTTCCTTGCCATGCTGAATAAATTAAGTTGGCACACCCACTTTTAATTTTCAGCCAATCAGATAACTTGATTCAGGTTGTTGATACCAATTCATATACTCAATGACAAGCAGTGCAGATCCAGATCAGTTGGATCTACACTATTAGCAAAGGCAGAATATACCCGGGTTCAGTAGGACTAGTGTTAATTGTTGGAGTTTGATCTGTTATAATTCAGTAGTGAACAAGTTTTAACAGAATTTGCTACTGCCATAAATATTGTATATATTATCATACTTTTGGGAGGGCCATAAATAACACCGAGAAAACTTGTGGGCCAACCCATTTGCTTCATAATTATTTTGGCAACAAAATATAATTAGATGAAATCAACACCAACTGCATTTATTTCAGATAAATCCTTTGATATTTTCTATTATTATATTACACAGGTATGTTTTAAATACTACTAGGTCAAACTTTAAAACCTGCAGAAAAAGGATTTTTTCCTGATTCTTCATCCTAATAAAGGTTTATTTATAAGATATTTACCCTAAGTATTTGGAGCAAACAGTGTAGACCCAGAAAAGAACCAACCACAGAACAAAGTATCTGATAGGGTTTACTCTTTTTGCCACCCATTTATCAGTTTTAGACACATAAAAAGGTTGTAAAATTGACTTGCCCAAAGTCAGTTAGAATAACTATGATAAGAGTACCAATACCTAAGATAAATATGGTTAATACATGTTCCCCATAATGCATTTTAACCCTTGTCATGCTGAATAAATTAAGATGCCATGCCCACTTCTAATTTTCAGCCAATCAGGTGACTTGATCCAGATTGTTGACATAAACTATACTGAATAGCAAACAGTGCAGATCCAGATCAGTTGGCTTCTTCAGAAGCCAACTGATTTGGATCTACACTGTTTGCAAAGGCAGGGTATATCTGGGTTCAGCAGGACAAGGGTTAACTGAAACATGTTTCAACTCTTTGCTTTGATGACTTTCTGACCTCAGGAAAATACTGGTTATGTTCAGGTTTGATATGCAGTAACTTTCTGAAATATTCTTATACCCCGAACTATTAGGACAGACAGGCATGAGTAAATAGAGTAGACCCAGATCGGATGCTGGGTGACAGCTAATTAAGGTCTCCACTGTTTGCCACTCAGTCCACCAGTTTTTCACACACATTCATAGGTGGTAAAATGGATCTGTTCAAATTTTAGACAAGAACTGTTAAGAGCTAACCCTTGTCCTGCTGAATAAATTAACATGCCACTTCTAACTTTCAGCCAATCAGATTACTTGATCCAGTTTGTTGATACAAATTCACATACTTAATGGCAAACAGTGCAGATCCAGATCAGTTGGCTTTTTCAGAAGCCAACTGATCTGGATCTACACTGTTTCCAAAGGCAGGGTATATCTGGGTTCAGCAGGACAAGGGTTAAGGTGTCCCAGTATTTTAATAAGGAATATATGTTAACACTGATCCTACATCAAGCTAAAAATGTGGAACTTCTATACTTCAGGCTCATACATGGTACTATTTATTGATGGGCATTTATATTGGTGGGATGTATTAGTCTAAAATTTGTGTTCTAAAACAGCACTGATTGAATGGTGTGTTGAATAGCTAATGAAACCCATTAATTTCATGCAAACTGCTTTCCAACTTACCGAGTTACTTCAAATTGAAATAGATGCAGTCATATACACTGACCAATTTACTTGTTACATTGGAACATGGACCAGAAGACTGAAATTAGGCTTAATATAGATTCAAAGCAGATATTTAATGAATTGTGTGGTATATATGGACCTCAGACCATTTCAATGCGCACAGTTTTTAGGTGGGTTAAAGCTTTTAAAGCTGGGAAATTTCTGTTGAAGATGATACCCGTTCTGGAAGGCCTAAGACCTCTGTTACCAAGGCTAACAGGATGCGTGATTGTCTGTCAAAGATATAGCTAGTTGTACTGGCATATCAGAAGGCAATGTGCAAACAATTCTGAAAAAGTGCTTGGACCTGAGAAAGGTTTGCGCTAGGTGGGTACCTCATTTGCTCACTGAGGAGCAAAAGACACAACGCCTTAAATGTGCCCGGGAACTTTTGAAAACATACAAAGGCTGTAATAGTCAGGTTATTGCTAACAGGTAATGCAACTTGGGTGCACACATTTGAGCCATAAAGAAGGGTTGATAATAAGCAATGGAAGCGAAAAGATCAAAAACGCCCATGTATTGCCAAGAGAACCATAAGTTCGAAAAAGATGTTGTACGCAATTTTCTTTAATTCAAGTGGGCCAGTTGTTCAAGTGCCTTGTCCATCTGGTCATACAGTCACTGGCCGATTCTACAAGAATTTTGTACTGAAGAAAGTGATCTGCTTTTCACGACTGGGTAAAAAGGTTACAAAAATGTGTTTCAGTAAAGGGGGACTACTTTGAAGGTTTGTAATAAAAATATGTTTGATAAAACGTAGTACTGAAGTAATCCGAACCCAGTGACAAAACTTTTTGCAGGACCCTCTTATTTAGTAATCCCTACGTAGATTCTCATGGGACTGCTCAGATACGCCACCGGGAGATGACATGCAATTCTGGGACAGTCTCATTTCCAGTACAGATTACAAAAATATATGTGAAAATACCTAGGTAATGCAACAGTCACATTCCCTTACCCTGCATGAAGAAACCTCGTGCTCGTAATGGTAATTAGAGAGAAAAACACACATGTTCATTAAATTATGGAGCATTTTTTCGTCAGAAATGCATATGAAACTGGCATGTATTAAAAAATAAAATGCAAGTATTGGGACAGATAGGCCTATTCAAACTGTAGATGCCACAGAGAAAGGGGTAATGAAGCTAGTTAGGGGAAACAGGGTACATGGAAATTTGGAAAACACTTCTAGGACAATAAGACATACAACCAGTGAAGATTCAGATCATCTTCTGATGCAAGGGCGGTCAGATTTTGCCATTTGTGGTGACAAACAGGCATGTACCTCCATTCTTGGAGAGATTACAAGACTCTCGTTAAATACATCACCATCTCAGTTAAGGTTTTACATGCATTCAGTGGCGTCTGATCTGGATCTACACTATTTGCTTAAGCCTGTCTATCTGAATACATAGAGTAACTACGGACATTCGATCAAATCGAATCCCTTCAGAAATCAAGACCCGCCCCTGTTTCATAAAAAAAATGCTGAGTCTGACTCTTAAAATTCATTATCAAGGCATATGCAATTAGCTCCCTTTAAATAGTACAACCTAAAGAGTGAGGGCCCTACCCCACATTTACCAGGGTATAAATAAATATAAGTACTGGCATTCTTTTACACTTTCTATATATTGAGAAAATTATAATTATTAAAATATCCAGAAAATGCAACAGTCACAAAGCTACATTTCTCTTGCCCTGCATGATAAAATCACAAGCTTGTAGCAGTACATGTGAAATTGTGGCAGGAAAAAACAAACTTAATTTATAGAGCCCTTTCTTGTCTGAAATGCATAAGAAACTTGCATGTATTAAAGATTTTATAATCTAAATACATGTATTGGGAAAGATAGACCTATGCAAACAGTGTAGACCCAGATCAGACATGGCAGAGAACAAGGGAATGAAACTACTTCGGGGGAATAGGGATTATGAGAATTTGGAAAACACTTTTTAGGACAATAAAACCTGTGCGACCAGTGAACATTCAAATCAACCTGGGAATCAGTCTTCTTTGGCCTCTGGGCTTTTCAAGATCATCCTTGGAGTTTTCACATTTCTTAATTAAAGCCAGTTTTGACTTCTTCAGTAGGTGTCTTTCACAGGTATTCCTGTATTCTCAAGGGTATTCCGGTATTTCGGTAGTATTCCGGTATTTCAGTAAGTTGTGTATCACTTGCTGTAGGAGCAATAGTAACTGAGAAACTAACTTAAACACTAACACTTCACAAGTGCTGAATATCACTCTGTAGGATCAACAGTTACTGAGAAACTGACTTAAACAGAAAATGAAAAAAAAAAAAAAAATCATAAGTGACCCAGTTCCAAACTTCAGCTAGGAATCATCAAGACAAACATTTTGAGCAAGATTCATGACGATCATTTCAAAAATGTGACGTCTAGAGTGTTAACGAGGTTTTACTTTGATTTGGCCAGGTGACCTAGATTTTGACTGCAAGTGACCCAGTTTCAAACTTGACCTAGAAATCATCAAGACAAACATTTTGAGCAAGATTCATGACCATTGCTTAAAAAATCTGACCTCCTGAGTGTTCCTTTGATTTGGCCCAGTGACCCAGTTTTGACCCCAAGTAAACAAGTTTCAAATTTGACCTAGAAATCATCAAGACAAACATTTTGAGCAAGATTCATGATGATTGCTTCAAAAATGTGACCTCTAGAGTGTTAACAAGGTTTTCTTCTGACTGCACACAGTGACCTAGTTTTTGACACAGAGTGACCCAGTATCAAACGACCTAGAAACAGGTCCCCCTAGTAATCTCTCTTAAAAAATAAAGGCTTTTTATAAAGGCTAGGTTTGGCCAAATAAAGGCTTCAGGATAAACTTTGTACAAAATAAAGAGCATTTAATGGTTAAATTTCTTGGCAGATCCCAAGCAAAAGAACTCCTTGTCATCGCCTCTCAAGCAAAAGAGGGGGAAAAACTGCAGAGAAAATGTGATATTTTCATCTTAAAATGGTTATGACACTATTAACTTGCATTTCTGTTTAGAAACATATAAATCTAAGTAACAGAACTAAACTTGTTGTTATGAAATGCTAAATATTTACACCGTCCTTCTCTTGCATTTAATAATTGCCAAAAAAAATATAAAAGTTTTCTCATCAAAATGCAGGTTTTTACAGGTTTTTCAGTAAAGGTTTTGGATTTCAACAAAATTAAAGGTTTTAAAAGTTTCCCTAGGAGCCCTGCCTAGAAATCATCAAAACAAACAATTTGAGCAAGATTCATGATGATTGTTTCAAAAATGTGACCGCTAGAGTGTTAACAAGGTTTTCCTTTGCCTCGATGACCTACTTTTTGACCCCTAGTGGCCCAGTTTTGAACGATCTAGAAATTATCAAGATAAACATTTTGAGCAATATTCATGATGATCATTTCAACAAGAAGATTTTTGAAGGGTCCTTAGCTATAAAGCTCAATATAAACAAATGACCCCTTGGGGTGTGGCCAGTTTGGAGCCCAGGTGCTTGATTGGCAGAATTTATGTAGGCAACCACTAAACATTGCTACATACTAAATAATATACTCAATATAATAATTTAAGGGCCACCAGTTTTATTTTCCCTTTGATTATCACTAAATGCAACCCTCAAGTTTTAAAATTATTTCATGGGCAAAACTGGAAGTCTCAGCCCTATTTCAATCAGCTCAACATGTTCGCAACATGTTCAGCTACAAAAGTGTCAATAGCACCAACAATGGCCAGAAAAAAGAGGCCAACCCTTTGAGAGGCTAAAAATGCCTCGAAAGTTTCCCATAGACAACAAATAATCTGGGTACCCCTAGCACAATGTGAGTTTCTTGATAACAAATAAGGCTTTCTCTATGATTTTTTCACAGTTGAGAGCCCATGACATGCAAAAATGTCAATTTTTAATGTTCGGGTAAATAGTAGTGTTTTTTGCAAATTTTAAAATGAAAATTTTGATTTAAAAAATTTATTGTTGAAACACTCCTTTAGGGCTTCCTTTTAAAGAAACATTTAACGATATTTTGATATCTTCTGTGGTTTTGCCCATACACTCGGCCAAAGTTTGTATATATGGAAATTAGCACTATGTGGCCCTTAAATTATTTTGTAATGTGTATAAGCTGTGGGTCTCAGAGAAGAATTTTTTTTTTTTTTAAGTTTTTCCCATCATTATCTATGGAAGTTAATGACACCCCCTCCCCCACACACCCCACAGGGGCATGGCCAGTTTGGACCCCAGGGGCTTGATTCGCATGATTTATATAGGAGGCCACTAAACATTGCTACATACTTAATCTGTTAGCTTTTGGTCTCATGGTTTCAGAGGAGAAATTTTTTAAGGTTCTTTAGCTATATAGCTCAATATTAACATATGACCCCCTGGGGTATGGCCAGTTTGGAGCCCAGGGGATTGATTGGCAGAATTTATGTAGGGGACACCTAAACATTGCTACATACTAAATACATAAGCTGTGGGCCTCATGGTTTCAGAGAAGAAGAAGTTTTTCCCATTATAAGTCTATGGGAGTTAATGACCATGGGGTTGTGACCAATTCGGACGCCAGGGGCTTGATTGGCAGGATTTATGTAGGGGCCACAAAACATCCCTACGTACTGAACATATAAGCTGTGGGCCTCATGGTTTAGGAGAAGAAGATTTTTTTTCCCATTATAAGTCTATGGGAGCAAATGACCCCTGGGGCATGGCCGGTTTGGACCCCAGGGGCTTGATTGGCAGGACTTATATAGGACACCATTTAACATGGCTACATACTTAATCTGTGAGCTCTTGGCCTCATGGTTTCAGAGAAGAAGATTTTTGAAGGTTCTTTAGCTATAAAGCTCTATATAAACATATGACCCCTGGGGCATGGCCAATTTGAACCCAATCAGCTTGATTAGCAGGATTTATGTAGGGGACCACAAAACATTGCTACACACTAAATATATAAGCTGCGGGCCTTGTGGTTTCAGAGAAGAAGATTTTTTAAGTTTTTTCCATTATAAGTCTATGGGAGCTAATGACCCCTGTGCATAGCCAGTTTGGGCCCCAGGGCCTTGATTGGCAGGATTTATGTTGGGGACCACTAAGCATTGCTACATACTAAGTATATAAGCTGTGGGCCTCATGGTTTCTGAGAAGAAGATTTTTGTTTTATAGGTTCTTTAGCTATATAGCTGTACATAAACATATGACCCCCCTGGAGCATGGCCAATTTGGATCCCAGGGGCTTGACAGGCAGGATTTATGTAGGGTAACACTAAACATTGCTAAATACTAAATATATAAGTGGTGGGCCTCATGGTTTCAGAGAAGAAGATTTTTGAAGTTTTTCCCATTACAAGTCTATGAGAGCTAATGACCCCTGTGGCATGGCCAATTTTGACCCCAGGGGCTTGATTGGCAGGATTATGTATAAAGCTCTATATAAACATATGACCCCTGGTTCGTGGCCAATTTGGACCTCATCAGCCTGATTGGCAGGATTTATGTAGGGGACCACGAAACACTGCTACATACTAAATAGATAAGCTGTAAGCCTCATGGTTTCAGAGGAGATTTTTTAAGTTTTTCCCATTATAAGTCTATGGCATGGCCAGTTTGGGGACCTGGGGCTTGATTTATGGTCGGATTTATGTAGGGGACCACTAAACATTGCTAATACTAAATATAGGTTCTTTAGCTATATAGCTCTATATGAACATATGACCCCCTGGGGCATGGCCAATTTAGACCCCAGGGGCTTGACTGGCAAGATTTATGTAGGAGACCACTAAACATTGCTACATACTAAATATATTAGCTGTGCGCCTCATGGTTTCAGAGAAGAAAAATTTTTAAGTTTTTCCCATTATAAGTCTATGGGAGCTAATAACCCCTGAGGCGGGGCAAGTTTAGGCCCCAGGGGCTTGATTGGCAGGCTTTATGTAGGGGCCACTAAACATTACATACTGAGCATATAAGCTGTGGGCCTCATGGTTTCAGAGAAAAAGATTTTTTTAAGTTTTTCCCATTATAAGTCTTTGGGAGCTAATGGGGCGTGGCCAGTTTTGATTTATGTAGGACACCACTTAACATCGCTACATACTTAATGTTAGATCTCGGCCGCATGGTTTAAGAGAAGAAGTTTTTTGAAGGTTCTTTAGCTACAAGGCTGTATATAAACATATGATCCCCAGGGGCATGGCCAATTTGGACCCAGGGGCTTGAATGGCAGGATTTATGTAGGGGACCATAAAACAGTGCTACATACTAAATATATCTGTGGGCCTCATGGTTTCAGAGAAGTAGATTTTTTAATTTTTTTCAATTATAAGTCTATGGGAGCTAATGACCCCTGGGGCATGGCCAGTTTGGGCCCCAGGGGCTTGACGGCAGATTTAAGTAGGGGACCACTAAACACTGCTACATAATAAATATATAAGCCGTGGTCCTCATGGTTTCTGAGAAGAAGGTTTTTGAAGGTTCTTTGGCTATATAGCTCTATATAAACATATGACCCTCTGGGGCATGGCTGATCTGGACCCCAGGGGCTTGACTGGCAGGATTTATGTAGGGGACCACTAAACATTGCTACATACTAAATATATAAGCTGTGGGCCTCATGGTTTCAGAGAAGATTTTTTAAGTTTTTCCCATTATGAGTCTATGGGAGCTAATGACCCCCCCTGGGGCATGGCCAGTTTAGGCCCCAGGGGCTTGATTGGCAGGATTTATGTAGGGACCACTGAACATTGCTACATACAAAATATGTAAGTCGTGGGCCTCATGTTTTCTGAGAAGATTTTTAAAATTTTTCCCATTATAAGTCTAGGGGAGCTATATATGGGCATGGTGGCCATCTTGATTTACGGACCATGACCATTTGTACACACTTTCAATCCCCTTTTAACACAAGGCTCCACATAAAGTTTGAAGAAATTTGGGCAAGGGGTTTCAGAGGAGAAGTTGTTCAAAGGTGTGAAGGGACGGACGGATGTTCCAACAATTTGGGTTTAGGGGCTATGTCTCATTGTAAATTTCCATAATGTTTTAAGGGCTATAAGCTCCTTAGCGGAACTATTTAAAATGTATCAACAGAATAAAGCATAATGTGGTGACAAAATTGAACCCCTTAACCCTAAATGTTGGCTCGGACAGACAGACAACAGAGGAAGTGTGGTCACAATAGCTCATCCTGGGCCTCTGGCTCAGGTGAGCTAAAAATCATTACCATATTCCGGTCATAATCACTTTAAGTCTAATATTCATATGAAGTGGTAAATGGCATTCTTTACTAGGATTCTGCTCCATGATAAAAACTGACATAATGGGCTCTAATCAGACAGCACGTTTTTTGCAAGCTGGCCGCTTGTCATACAGTCAGTCAGAACTGATGGGTACAATTCGAGAGGTCTTGGTTTACAAAATCTAATCATGTCAGGTATCATACTAAATATAGGTTCTTTAGCTATATAGCTCTATATGAACATATGACTCCCTGGGACATGGCCAATTTAGACCCCAGGGGCTTGACTGGCAAGATTTATGTAGGAGATCACTAAACATTGCTACATACTAAATATATTAGCTGTACGTCTCATGGTTTCAGAGAAGAAAAGTTTTTAAGTTTTTCCCATTATAAGTCTATGGGAGCTAATAACCCCTGAGTCGTGGCCAGTTTAGGCCCCAGGGGCTTGATTGGCAGGATTTATGTAGGGGCCACTAAACATTACATACTGAGCATATAAGCTGTGGGCCTCATGGTTTCGGAGAAAAAGATTTTTTTAAGTTTTTCCCATTATAAGTCTATGGGAGCTCTAATCATGGCAGGTATCATACATAAAAGAGAATATGTGTTTGAAAGACTTCACATTTAAATAAGCATGAAGTTGGCCTTAACTTGGAGTATATCAACTGGGATTCATCGAGTTGACGGGCGACAAAACCAGGAAAATCACTGACTGAGAAGCAAGCAATAAGGTCTACACAAAAAATTGACAACTGTCGGAGTTTGTGAGAATGATACATTCATTTCTGCCCTCAATGTTGAAAAACGCATTATAATTGGATATTTCATTGCTTTCTTACCTGTTAAAATCTCAGTGCTTCTGTCTTGAGTTTCGTGTTCCCTAGTGATTTTCGTGTAAAGAATCATGGCGCTTCCAATTAGGCCACTGTACGGTTATACGCTGTGTGTATGGATGCACTGGTTGATCTAGGTAGTAACTGCTTGCATGACATTAGAACCCATTTCTTATGTTAAAAATTATTTTTTTTATTTTAATA
The DNA here is from genome assembly GCA_964016985.1 of Anodontia alba. NCBI lineage: Eukaryota > Metazoa > Mollusca > Bivalvia > Lucinida > Lucinidae > Anodontia > Anodontia alba. Next base: position 61,411,423 of record OZ024830.1, on the reverse strand, counting down.
TGATTTATTTATTACTTTTATCACAACTTTTTATTTCTGCTAAACAATATAGAAGTAAAAAATATCATGATTGTGTATTCAGTGATTTTTGTACAATCCCAAAACGGGAATTTAGTATAGGGTTATTAATCTTTTCCTTAGGTGATATCATAAGAGCTGGTAATATCATAAGAGCTGGGGGCACAGGAGATGTCCTTCGAAATTTATCACCCTTCAGAAAACCTCTTTACAACCTCCTCCATTATGAAATGTCTTTGATCATTCTTGCATAACACTAAGTAGGAGCAATAAAATCGTAAGTGAGTGCTACCATTTCTGGCTTCATTTACCTATGTCTTTAACTTTCAAAGCATTTTGTATGACATGATTTAGTAAAGAAACCAACTACATATGTACTATTAAAGTACTTTGTATCATATGTAATTCACAAGACAGGAAGCTAATTTTCACCACCTACAAGTACCTTCTCTAAACAAGAAGTGTCAATAAGCAGTGCTTATTTGATACCCCATGCAAGATAATCCAAAACGTAATGGATAGACTGACATATGGACAGATGAACATATGGATGGATGGACAATGTGAAAACAGTATACCCCTCCCCCTTGCCACCCCCCTCCACCAACACAGTTTGCAAGGGTATAACCATATAGCCATTGGTGGTAAAAGGCAGTAAATATATTAACTCTTAAAGTACCAAGCAAAATTGTAGCAGATGGCATACTAAATTGTGTCATTTTGCAGAAAAAATAAACCTTGACATTAAATACAATGTCATCTGCTGCAGTGGTGTCTGATGCTTTAAGAGTTCAGTCCTACTGGATATTGACTGCTGCCTACAATGATAATATATCTCATGTTGCAGCATGATTATCATATATGTCAATGATTACTTGTTTAGTTTGTTATGCTGAGCAGAAATGAAGTTTTTCAAAGTAAAACATACTTTAACAAGCAATACTTAACCTCTAGATAATGTGCTCTATTCTATTCTGTTTATACCTTCCATAGAAAAAAACGACAGTAACGTTGTCCATACAGTCTTAATCCAAAAGTCCCTTAGGCAGTCACCTGCGTGACGTATTCCTCCTGCTCTTTTGATCACGTGTCAGTTTCTTTGATGTAAAGCCCTAAAGGGTAGAGCTAAGCGGGGATAGGGAGGTGGGATTATCTTATCTATAGGTTAAGTATTGCTTGTTAAAATATGTTTTACTTTTAAAAACTTCATTTTAACTGCACAATACATTAACCTATAGATAATGTGCTGGAATTCACCATTGATTGTGTTGGGGTTTAACGACACGTCAACCCTTGAGGGTCATTTTGTGTCGTCTCCCAGAGAAAGGGAGAAAAGAGATAGAAGAGAGAGTAGAGGAGATGAATGAGAGGGACAGGGAAGAAAGAGGAACAGGAATGAAAGTGAAGAAACAGAAGAAATAAAAACATTCCCCCTCTACCCTTACCCACTACAAGGATAGCAGGCCTTGCCCAACTGTAAGCCAATATCAGTTGGACGCCCCAGTGATGTAAGATACACAGCACCTTCGCACCACCCGACCACCCCCCTGGAATTCACCAGTAAGGTGGGAAGGAGCTCCCAATTCTAACACAAAAACAAGTAGATCCCTCCACTTCTGGATTAAGGCTCAGGAAACTCTTAGAATAAGCTCATTCTTGATATAAATCCTAAGAATAAGCTCATTCCGACATATATATAAGATATTAATAACCTTAATATATGTATTACAGGGTTTGGAGGCTGTTAATCTTCTTAAGGCATCCAAGGCACTGTTAACTTGGCCCCCACCACTTTTTGGGCCCAAATTTAAAGTTGTTTAGACATATCCCTTAGATAGTGCTTAGCAAATACAGAAGATTGATTCCATATTGCTGTTAGAATCTCCTTGACCGAAACTTATCAAAAGAAAAAGCCCAAGAGGAAGATAGAGCCCCAACTTCATGGGCTTAAATCTTAAAGAAGGGAAAATCTTTACGGGAAAGTTTCCTGTAGGCAAGTTTAATATTATAAGAAATCCAGCTCGAGAAATATCTTGTTTGCCTCTAATTGGTAGAAATAGTCTAGTTCTATTTTGATAGTAAGGTCTAGTCATTTTAAGATAGAATTTTAAGGCTCCTATCGGGCATAAAAGTCTATCCGAATGTTCCCTTTGCACATATGGGCTAAACAGGGATAAAAATATGATCTGGACAGCAGCTGATTCTTAGCCATAAGCCCAGTTTGAACTATCAGATACTGATCCATCAGATCGATTGAATCTTAAATGATTTGAATCCATTGCCAGGGTCTGAATCTCGTTTCATCTTTAGGCAGTGGCAAGAGCTATAAGAAAGGCTGTCTTTAACGTTACGTGGAGTTAGAAGCCTTATGTAAAGGTTCATATGGGGCTTTCTGTAGACAAACACCCAAAATAAATCCCATTTGAAAAGCGTGTTGTAATTCAAAAGATTTTATAAATTCTGAAAAGACAGGGTTAGATCCGATTCTATAACCAGTCTTAAATTAAACATACTAGATATCATGTATCTATAACCTTTACTAGTACTCATCTGAAACTTTTACTCAGAGAAAAAGGTAAAAGAGGAAATCGGCTATAACAGAAAAAGGGGCCGTGACCGGATTAACCTTCCTTCTATGACACCCAACAGGTATACACGATCCATTTTGGTTCATATGTTTTCTGAGTTGGGGTGTTCGCCTTGATTTGGAGACAAAAACTGCAACGTTTGTGAAATTTCTATCTCTCACTGATTGCTTGATAACTCCCAGGCATGGCTGTTGAGTACTGGGAGATTTCAATGTTGAAACTTTCCTTGCTTGTGTTAATAGTGTGGCAAGAGTGGAAGACGAACTGGAGCTGATACAAGTAGTTGTAGAACCTCTGAGAACCATGTTTGTTACAGCCAAAGAGGAGCTATAAGAATCATTCTGCACTGAGATTGGCGTATCTTGTTCAGGACAGAAGGAGTTAGGATTGTTGTAGGGAATGTATAAGCATGAATATTGTTCCAGTTCATGGAAAATGCATTTATCTCAAATGCTTGATTGTCCAGAACTGGTAACACATAAATGGAAGATTGTGATTGAAACGTGTCACAAACAGATCCAGATTGGAATGGTTGAACATCTGGAAATTGAATTCGATATCAATTGATTCAATTCCCACTCTGTTTTGACTATTTTTTGATAGTCGATAACATATCTGCCAAAACATTAAATCTGTCTGGGTTATGACGAATCCTGATGACAATATGATGTTTAGGCAGCATTGGAGGATCTTCTATACCTCTCCGCATAGGTTGGGAGAATGTGTTCCTCCTTGCTTATTGATATATGAGACCATTGTTATGTTGTCAATAGAAAACATGACACAAGAACGGTTAATATACGAGGGGAGTTCAATAAGTTTGTAGATCTCTGTATTTTTCTACACAATTCAAGATTTCTTTTTTCATTTTTGTGCAGTGTAAACCTTTGTCAGTTGAATGATAACAGCTGTTCAGTCAACACGTACATTTTTTGCTCTTACTTTTTGTTTGAAAACTTATACCCATAGGCAAAAATGGAAAGTCAGAATATTGAGTTCAGAGCAGTCATAAAATTCCTCACTAAGGAGGGTGCAAAGGCTAAAGAAATCCATCGGAGCATGGCTGATGTGTATGGTGACAGTAGCCCAAAGAATTCCACAGTGGCAAAGTGGTCAGCAGAATTTAAACGTGGGCGAGACTCCTTAGAAGATGACCCAAGGCCAGGTCGCCCTGTTGATGTCATCAGCCAGGAAATGATCGACCGTGTTGAGAGACTTGTGCTAAACAATCGCCGAATCAAAGTTGCTGAACTTGCTTCAGAATGTGGTATTTCTAATGGAAGTGTTTACACTATAATCCATGAACATTTGGGCATGTCAAAAGTATCTGCCAGGTGGGTACCCAGAAACCTGAACATGCAAGATCATCAGCAAAGGGTGGAGTCAAGTCAAGAACTTCTGGAAGTGTACAATGCCAATCCAGAAGACTTTCACACTTGTCTTGTAACAGGAGATGAAACTTGGCTTCACCACTGGGGCCCAGATACTAAAAAAGAGTCCATGCAATGGAAGCGCCCTGGCTCACCCCCACCTAAGAAATTTCGTACCCAACCATCAGCCAGCAAGGTAATGGCCACGGTGTTTTGGGACTCCAAAGGGATTATATTGATAGATTACAAGCCTGCTGGTACTTCAATTACAGGAGAATACTATGCCAATGTCATTAAACAATTAAGGGTTGCTATTAAAGAAAATCGAAGGGGAAAGCTAGCTGCTGGTGTCCTTTTGCATGATAATGCCCCTGTGCACAATTCCAGAGTTGCATAAGCGGCTATTCGTGAGTGCAAGTTCAAGCAGTTAAATCACCCACCATACAGTCCAGACCTGGCCCCAAGTGATTATTATCTGTTTCGAAATTTGAAGTCCCACTTGCGTGGAACGAGATTTCAGGATGATGATGAGCTCAAGGCTGCTATAGAGGCTTGGTTTAAGGACCAAATAGACAACTTTTATTTCAAAGGCATAGACTGCTTAAAAGAAAAGTGGGCCAAATGCATTGAAGTAAAGTGGGATTATACTGAAAAATAATGTTGAAACCATCTTCCAATCTGTGAGTTAAACCCCGAGTTCTACGAACTTATTGAACTCCCCTCGTACTTTTAAGGTTTTATCAGTGCGAATTGAATGGCCATTATTTCCAACATGTTGATATGGGGCTGGAATTGGTCTTCCGACCAGCGACCATGAAAGGAAAAACTCATTGTTCCAGATGAATTCCCATCCATATTGACTAGCATCCGAATAAGGAAATGTTTTGGGGTCAGGAGGATGGATGGACATCCCTTGAATGAACTGATTGGTGTTCACTCACCATTTCAAATGGAATTTGATCATACTGTTAATCGTTAATTGATGATCTAAGGAAGAAGTTAAAGTTTCCAGACCGATAATAGGCAGACTTGCAGATTTCGTAAATGCAGTCTGCCTAGAATTTTAAGTCTGCTGCTGCACTGAGTTTGCCCAAAAAAAGAAATGAAAGTTTGTGCCAAAACGGGAGTCTGAGAAAGAATTGTTTTGATGGTCAGAATAAAAGCTTTACTCGGTTCGCTGGTATTCTGACTATTTTGTGTTGAATTAGAATTCCATACCTAATGATGAATTTGTGTTGGTATCAAATCTGATTTCTTTAGATTTGGTGTGAAATCCAGATTTTGTACCATTTAAAAAGTGTATTTTGTGTGCTAGATAAGTCGATTGTGAATCAGATCTCTTATTAGCCAATTGTCTAGGTATGAGAAGAGAGATACGGCACATACTGTATTTACTATTTAATATTCGGACACCATTAATGTTTGGACACCACCTATTTCTGCAAAATATGATAATTTAATGCACCATAACAGTTCTGACACCCCCTGAATTTGAAAAAGACAAGTTCCTAATTTCGGACACAAAAATGCCTCTGGACAAAGCCGAATTTTCAATTAAATCCAACACCAAACCCGCAGCATTGCTATCATTTTCCCGGATGTTTTGATGGATGAAACCTTTTTCTAACAGGTAAGAAGGTAAGTAGTAGAATCTAAAAACTAACTTAGTTCAAGTTATTTTCCATCAGGGTTTGCTGTTTTCATTCAGGGAGAAACTATTTTTATTTGTTTATTCAAATCGCTGAGCTGTATAAAATGCGCATGCCACTAATGGTGTTCGTCTGTCATTACTTACAATGACCAATCCTAATCAACTGTGTGATGTGTTATCATTTGTGTGTTCTAAGATGGCTGATGAGACCAATCTTAGGTCTAAACTGCCTGTTGCAGATAGAACAAGAGAGGTCTGAGGAAGAAAGCTCTGTTGGTGATGCCTTAGTTCTGGCTTTCCGCTGTGCATGTTTCTGCTCGGCTTAGCTGGTTCTTTTTGCTTCGTATTCACCAGCTCCCCTTTTTATGAAGCCTCGCCACTGTACGATCCTGTGCAATCTGTTCCCAAAACTGTTGGTATGTTGAAGTTTAAGGGAGGCTTTGAGGGTGTCCTTGTATCGCTTCTTCTGACCACCATGGGAAGCGTTTTCCTACTTGAAGTTCTCCATAGAGGATTTTCTTTGGCAAACGTTCATCAGGCATTCTGGTAACATGGCCTGTCCATCTTAACTGTGCCAATTTCAGAAGAGTATGTACACTCTGCATCCCTGCCCTTTTCAGGACTTCTGTGTCTGGAATCCTGTCTTGCCACTTGATCTTTAGAAGTTTTCTAAGACAGCTTGTATGGAAGTGGTTCAGACTTTTGGCATGCTGTTGGTAAACTATCCAAGTTTGGCATGCGTATAATAGTGTTGGCAGCACTACCGATCGATATACTTTCAGCTTAGTGTCAAGTCTGATTCCACTTCGGTCCCAACTACTTCCATGTAGCTTACCAAATGCTGCACTAGCTTTAGCAATTCTAGCATTGACTTCATCATCAATGTGCACAACTCTAGACAATGTGCTTCCAAGGTAGGTGAACTTGTCTACCACTTGCAGTCGTTGACCTTTCACTGTGATGGTAGGCTCCTTGTAAGGCTTTCCAGGTGCTGGCTGATATACTACCTCAGTCTTTTTGATGCTGATTGTGAGATCATAGCTGTCATATGAATCAGATACTTGATCCACACCTTTTTGCATTTTCTCTTCTGTTGGAGCACCCTTTGCCATGTCATCAGCAAAAAGGAACTTGTCTAGCACCTCCGTCTGCACCTTAAATTTAGCTTGCAACCTTCTTAGGTTGAAAAGTTTCCCATCAAAGCAATACCTAATAGGTATACCATTGTCACCATCCTGGAAAGCATCTGTAAGCATGGCAGAAAACATCATGCTGAAGAGTGTTGAAGCTAGTACACAGCCTTGCTTAACTCCATTTGTCACAGGAAATGGATCAGAAAACTCGCCATCATTTTGGACCCTTGCAAGCATACCATCATGGAACTGCCGCACCATTGCTATGAATTTGGCAGGACAGCCAAACTTTGCCATGCCACTTACTATACATTCAAAGATGATGAAATTGCCCCTCGTCCAAATGGACTGATCTACCAATACACAGCTAAAAATAGGCAAGAAAAAAAATAATGAAGGCTGTGGAACATGCCAAAATCTCATTACCTTTTAATGTTGTTCAATGAGGAGACATTATAGCACCTGTCTATTTCTCGGTAACTCTTAGCTGTATTCTATTTATTGTTATCTTTTAAACAAAACTTCATATTACCACATGGTTCTATACCACGTGTTAGTCACATGCAAACTTTATGATACCCGAGGTCAGGTTTCCTCTATATGGTGTGTTGATATGTCAAGTAAAAAGACGTCATTATATAATTTTCATAAAAACGATCATAGTGACGATCAAAGCAGTGAAGCTTGTGAAATGTTTTAATAAAATTAATGTCCATTAATACTTATTAAAACAAGCACTCCTATTAAATAGGCAATCAGCGACCTTTTGTTTTGCACTGACAGTTACAAAACTGTCAGTGCGTAATATTACGCAATTTTATGATCATCTGCTCAGGGCGATTGGGCAACCACGTGGAAAAACCTGCTCAGCCTTTGCATAGCTGCAAATAATGATGAGTTGGTAAGGTAACTTCATTTTCCTATGAAATACATTATGCTCTTTCATGGCTCTAGGCACGAAGAAAAAAAAACAAAAACAAAAAAACAACAGCTAAAGTTATCATTTACAGAAACGATCTTTGACAAACAGAATAGATCCTAATCAGATATCAGACACATACACTCACATACATACACACACATACACGCGCACTAACTTTTCACCTAGTCCACCTATGAGGTGTGCCAATACCGGCAGGATTTTTCTCAACAACAGGAGGGGTCATGTGACTCAGTTTATTTACAAATGGCGCCCTGTCCTACCAATGATGCAATGATCAGTTAAAACAGTAACAGTGGTTTAATTTTTCATATTTTAGTGCAGCTTATAATCATAATGTTTCTCTCATTGCATGGAGAGTCAAATTTATCCAGCAAAAAATGGTCCATAATAGTCAGTATTAAAAATTCGGCCATTACAAACTGCTGATCTACCAGCCTTGAAATCTTCATTTTTATTGGAATTTTTCGGGTATTTTCTTTAATTTTCGGACACAGCATTTTTTTGAAAATTATATTTTCCTAAATATTCGGACAAAAAATAAAATAATTATTTTAACGTGTCCGAAAATATATGGTAAATACGGTAGTCATAATTTGCTGCTATTACACTCATTAATTTGTGAAAATTCCATGGGCTTAGGGACATTTCGAATGATCAGGCCGTGAACAGAAAGACCTGATGTTCGTAGACGAACCGAAGGTATTTTCTGAATCTCGGATGTATCAGAACATGAATATGCATCAGTCAGATATCTGGAGACAGCCCAACCATTGGCCATAATCGATTGACTTACTGACTTGACTGTCTTCATCTTAAAATGCTTTGTTTATATACAGATTTAGTAGGAAAGATCTATTGTTGTCTGTCAACTCTTCCCATTGTTCCACAAAATGGGTCAATCTTCCTCCCACTGGAATGTCTGGACGTGTTAAGACTGGCAGTGGGAAGAGATGGACTTCAGAATTTGTTAAGGATGAGGCTTGCTTAGAGGAGGGGAACTGTTTCTGATTTCCCTTTCTCTTAGCATAATTCCTCTTTACTTGATGAGTATGATTGTGTCTGACATTAGGTCAACAGTTGCATTTGGTAAGGCCTAGGAGGTTTAGTTGGCCGCTTTGGTTTTTTAAAAACCGGAGGAGCCAGATAAGTCACTTTTGTTGTTGTTGTATGGTATTAGCAACAGAGGAATTTGCCAAGGACCTTTGTTGCTGGACCTCAATTTGCCCTTGGTACTTCCTTAATTTTGTTATCAAATAAGGTTTAGAATTAATTGGCGCATTTCACAACTCATGGTTGGAATTGTCCAGTAAATTCTTAAACTTGGCCAGCACCACATCACGTCTAGCTTGTAAAATCTCCGTAGCTAAGATAGTAGACATAGGAGTCACATGCTTTATAGACTTAGTTACAGTTTCAATCAGTCTCGAAAGAGCCGGTACAGACATTGTCTGCTGTTGCATACATAAGTAAGCAGCAGAAGAAATATATACTCATGCGAGTTTATCGCTATAAATTTACGGGCTCTTTTTTCCTTAATTCAATATTTTATTGGAATGGAGCATTTTTCTTCTAGATAAATCTAGCAGGGAAGCTTCCGATTCTAACTGAAGAATATTATCGGTCGGTAAATATTGACTCTGGCTCTTATAAAATTTAGTTTGTGTCAAGGAAGATATTAAATTTTTGGTAAGAGCCTATCACCTCTGCCAATTTCTCCATGTCAATTTGCTTTGAAGAAATTTGGCAGTATTTAAAAACTAGTTTAGATTGTGGCAATACTAGTAATAGAGTTGTACGTGACTCCATTAGGAGATAAAGGCTTCACTGAAGCATGCTCCTTGCTTGGCCTTTAACTCTGGAGGCAAGCCTGAAATTCATTGATTGCCTTCTCAAAGGACCAGGTTTCAATTTCAGAGTCTGAACCTGAGTCCTTTATGTTCAGGTTGTATTGTGTGGACATTAGTTATTTCTGCAGGCTGTAGTATACTCGGATTCTGTGCAGCCAGTGGACTATGTCTACTTCTTTGTACCTGCCATAATCATAGGACTGATTATCAGATAATTAAAAAGAAGAAGATGTATACTTTCTCCTTTCTTGTGAGATTGTCGATCTTTAGACTTTCTGTTTCTCAGCGAGAATCTGAAGATGCAGACCTAAAAGAGGAGGGTGTAGAGGATGATCTACGTCTCCTCCTCTTCTTGGATTTATATTTACTTCTAGACTGATCCCTCCTGGAAATATGTCCAGAGAGGGAAGTCTGCAAAGTCTGTTGTTTTATCTCCATTTGTTGTCAGACGGTTCAATTACAACAATAGGATCAGACATATTACTAAAGTCCGATTCCAGGGATAATAAAACTTTTTTGAGTTACTATTATTATAAGTGAACATGCCCATGGCATGAGTTTCACTAAATGTAGGTTGATATAAATTCTGATGACAAGTGACCAGTATCTGGTTGACTGGTGACCAGTGAATACTGACCCCCTGTGTTGATATTTTCTAAGTCCAATGACCAGTGGCTGGATGGCCGGTGACCGGTGATTGACTGACTTGAAAATTCTTGTGTAATGCCCATTTGACAGGTGGCTGGTGACCAGTGGCCGGTGACCGGCCGTTCTGAAATGTCTTCTTGTCCACTGGGCGAATGGCTGGTCGCTGGTTGACCGGTGGTCGATTGACTCGTGACCACTGGCCGGTGGACTTACACTCCTCTGGGTACAAGTACCCTTGGAGCTGCCACCTTGCAGGGCCATGTGGGGTAGTGTTCCCATCAATTTTTTTCTTCATCTGATGAATCAGACATGACTTGCGATCTCTTCTTAGCCATGAACCACTTTCTAGAAGAGTAATTTTTTCTTTCTTTGGCAAGTTTCCAGGTTACCTCTCATCAGAGCTACACGTAGAGCAGGTTGATTTCCTAGAACAAGAAGAGCATTTAATTCATTTTTCATAATTATCCGAATGTGACTTTAATATGACCACATTCACCACGAAGAATTGTCATGAAAGTCGAGAAAACTCATTACGGCCAACAAGCGATGAATAATTACAAGAATTTGAAAAACCATTTACAACAAAATATAGTAAGAAAAGTGAAAGGCATGATAAAGGAACATAAGAAAGAACAAAGTTTATAATTTCAACTGGAGAAAAAGGAAGAAAACATAGATTTTTTTCACCCACAGAAAAATCCTTTATTTACTTTTTCGTCCACAGAAAAGAAACTGACACGTGCTCAAAAGAGCAAGTGGAATACTTCACATAGGTGGCTGCCTAAGGGACTTTTGAATTAAGACTGTATGGGACCACGTTATTGTCGTTTTTTCTGTGGAAGGTATGAACAGATCAGAATATAGCACATTATCTATAGGTTGTGCAGTTAAAATACATTGTCATAAATTATGTTTTATGAGTAGATGGCCAAGTAGTAGTTGCAAGACACTTGATCCTGGTGGTACTTATAAGTTTCTGAATCAAGCAGAGACAAAAGTAGGACTGTTAGATATACAAATTTTTCTGAACTTCTTATATAAATTTGCACTACTCCCACACAGGTAATGCATCTATGAAATAAGGTCCAAATACATTCAGCATTTTGTATGGGACAATGTAGGATTCTTAAAATATATGTACCATATCAAATTCAGTGTGCTGGAAGTGCACATTTCTGAATTTATCTTGGCAGTGGCACTAAATACCAAATGGTGAAAGCTGACTGTTGAAGCACAGATCTGGTATTTGATCATTTCTCTATATAATCTATACTTTTTTTGTTTTCATATAATAAATGTTTATATTCTATATATCTGAAACCATGCTATATTTGGGGTCCATCTTTTAAGTGTGTTATTTCCAAAATGGACCCGGAGTTTAGGTGTATGTTGAAAAAAGGTAATTTAGAAACATACAAGCAACATATGATATTATATATAACATATTTTTAAATTGTTTGATGGTGCAAACTGAGCATGTCTATTTAGTCACAAGATATCCTTCTTCAATGATAATGTATTTTACTGAAATTACATACCTTTGATAAAAAATTATTAGGTTTGTTGAATATGAAATTTCATGGTGTTTTCATTGTGCATAAATATACCAGACCACAAAATTTGGGACAACCTGGTACATGAATCCGGTAATGACCTTACACCAGGAGAAGCACAGTTCAATGCTATCACTTAAGAAGAAAGCAATTTGAGGTGAATAGATAGACTTGTTAGACTTTCTGCCTATTCTGCCAAGGGAAACAACTTTTGTGACTTCTTGTTTGCTTTACTGCATGCCAAGCCCTTTTGGAACAGAGGTCTATTCTAAAAGGAAATAATTTGCTTTTCCTTGGGAGCAAACTCTTTCCTTTTAGAGCAAACCGCTTTTCAGAAAAGAGGCAAAAAAAAACAAAAAAAACAAAAAACAAAAAAACAATATGACAAAATTACTTCCACCCCTTTTTCAGAAGGGAGGCAAAAAACAATTTGACAGAATTACCACCACCTATTACTGCCACCCCTTTTCAGAAAGTAGGCAAAAAAGAATTTGATAGAATTACCTCCACCCCTTTTTCAGAAGGGAGGCAAAAACAATTTCCTCTACCCTTTTTTCAGAAGGGGGTGCAAAAAACAATTCAACAGAATTACCTCCATCCTTTTTTCAGAAGGGAGGCAAAAAACAATTTGACAGAATTTCCTGCACCCCTTTTTTTCAGAAGGAAGGCAAAAAACAATTCAATAGAATTACATCCACCCCTTTTTCAGAAGAGAGGCAAAAAACAATTTGATAGAATTACCTCCACCTCTTTTTCAAAAGGGAGGCAAAAACAGTTTGATAGAATTACCTCCACCTCTTTTTCAAAAGGGAGGCAAAAACAGTTTGATAGAATTACCTCCACCTCTTTTTCAAAAGGGAGGCAAAAAACAATTTGATAGAATTACCTCCACCCCTTTTTTCAAAAGGGAGGCAAAAAAAAAACCAAATTGATAGAATTTTTCAGAAGGGAGGCAAAAAACAATTTGACAGAATTTCCTCCACCCCAATGAAAGAGTATCCATTCACCTCACACACCTCACCTTCTCTGAAAAGTCATCAGAACAAATTACCCATGTAATGCCCAAGTCCATGTCTGAGCTGTTCTTTGTGTATATGTTCCTGGAAACAATCCTGTGATGCCACTGACCCAGGAGCAGCCATTATACCACCCATCTTCACTGCTTGTCACTTCTTGGGGATCCATAAAAATGTAGTCTCCTACATAGAGGTCAAGCTCATCTTCTAAGCTTGCTTTATATGCTTTCAAGACTTTTCTTACCTAAGTGGGAAAAAATCAAGATTAAAACATGTTTCAAAAGCAGATAATCTATTGTCATTATTTTTGTTGTCATTATCTTTTTATCTGAAAAAAAATAATGAGAACATTTTTACCTATTTAAGGATAATTTTCTTGCCCATTTGACAAGAAGATCTTTCAAAATCAACTGAAAAGTTTTCCTTTTTGGGTATTTTATTCTGAAACTAGAGCAAGTGCCCAGCGGGTCATAAATACCCCTGGCCAGTGCCATTTCTCAATTATAAAATATTTTAAAGTTAATGACAATGATATAAGGCAAGATATAGTTTACAAGTGACACTGATCTATCATCCAAAGTACAACTTTCCTGGAGTAAATAGTCTTCAAGACATGAAGCGAATTTGCTGGGCCTTAAAATATAGGTCACTGACCTACATATACTTGAGAAGTTAATCTAATGGTCACACTGATGCATTATACCAACTATGATGTTAATCCATTAAATAATCTAAAAGATATTAAGCAAAATAACTAGACCATGAAATATAGATCATACTGATTTATATTTACTTTGAGGTGAAAGTTTGGGTCACACTGTTCCATTATATGTAAACATGACATTTAGGTATCAAATAGTGAGAGATATGAGACAAAATCACAGGGATATGAAATATAGGTCACATAATCCCAACATATGATGGTAATACATCAAATTGTCTTCAATATGTAACATAAAATCACTGGACTATGAAATGAAGTTTTTTAAAAGTAAAACATATTTTAACTATCAATACTTAACCTATAGATAATGTGCTATTCCATTCTGTTTTTCACACCTTCCACAGAAAAAACAACCTTTCAGTCGTAAACCAGAAGGTCCCTTAGGCAGTTACCTGTATGATGTAACTCTTCACGCTTTATAGATCACGTGTCAGTTTCTTTGATGTGTAAAACATAAGACACAATTAGGAGAGAGAAGCGCGGGAGGTGATGAGGGATAATTTTAATTATATATAGGTTAAGTATTGATAGTTAAAATATGTTTTACTTTTAAAAAAAACTTCATTTTAACTGCACAATACATTAACCTATAGATAATGTGCTAGAATTTGCAGAATTGGAGGAAGGTGCTCTCCTAATTCCAACACAAAATAAATTGTATCCCATAACTTCTGGTTTAAGACTCAGGAAACTCTAAGGAATCAGATACATCTAGTTCTATATTTAATAGAAAGAATGATCTAGATTCACAATATAACATACCTTTAAGGTGTTAGGGTCTTACTACCTTGTATGTTAATAGCAGACTCTGGAGGATGCCAGTTCTGAAGCCTCAGGGACCAAATTATTGGCCCCCTCTTTCTTTTTGGGAAACAACTATTGGCCCCAAAAAGAATAATGAGTCATTAAGACATAACATCGGTATTCCATTTGCAATGTAAGCTCAGGAATATTGTTTGAAAATATGTTCGAAACAAAACTTGTCAAGCAGAAGTCTAGACAATAAGCTCTTACAGGCACAATTTAAATAAGGAAATGTCTTCTCGATTCCTATAGATAATCTACATATCTTGAGATGTTCTGATAATTTCTAGATATGTAAAGATTATCTAACTGTAATAGTCTAAGCTATTAGAATTATGATCTAATTAGAGTCTGTTTAATTGGAGTGATAGGACCGTTTTCGATAAACAGACCATAAACTTAAAATAACCATAATGTTGTATAATTATTCCCTTTTGATTTAAATTAAAAAAGGAGAGATAATAAATTATGTAGATGGAGTAAACTTAACTGAATTTCAGTTATCCATTAGAAATAAAATGTATATACATAATTTATGGTTTAAACTATTGCTAGACTAATTGTATTAATGTATTTTTAGTCTAGGCAATAAGATAATACGGAGGTTGCCTATCTACTGAGAGGAAAGACAACCTAAGTCCTTGATAAATACTTTGTCATAAGACATATCGAAAGCATTTCGTGTCCTGGGCAAATTAAGAAAGGAAGAGACTGCCAACATCATCACGTAGAGCTTGGCAGACTGTAAGAGAGAGAAGAATAAGGCTGATAACAGTTTACTGTAAGACAGCCTTCATATTGGGCTTAAAATCTTACCATACTGCTGAGATTAAGCAATAGGAAATAAGGATAGAATTTTTTTCTTTTTTTTTATTGCCTGAAAGGATTGCTATGAAAATTACTCCGGAGTACATAATCATGGAAAAACAAGAAAAATTTAATATCCACCTTGCAATGACAAATTAAAATGTTCAGACAAAGAGAATGGACTCTAGAAAAAATGTAATCGGGCGATAGACATTCTCTAGAAATATTATTCAAAATACTGATTTATCATCTCTGATAACACTAAACTTGTAAGTTCAGAGATAGAGTTACTATTCTCTACGAATATTTAAGAATAGTGAGAATAGATATAAAAAATATCAAATTAAAATTATACTACAGGGCAAATAATATGAATAAAACATTAAGCATAACTATTTATTAAGCAAGGAATAACTAAACATATAACTTGTTATAAAATTACTGCCCGGAATTTAGAGATAAATATTCAATATAATTGAATATGTATAGTGTAAACCTATTTCTGACTAATAGATAATTCCTGAAATACCCAATTGCGTGGTCGTAAAGGAATTCAGGAAGAAATATATTTATACTCTCGAGATCTATGCGAAAACCATAGAGAGTTACAATTATAGAAGTGTAACCACAATCCCTAATGCAAGGGTTAAACATGTATAAATTTGAAATAATATAGGTAATTATTATTCATTTAAGTCATATAGGTTAAGGATATAATTTGTTCCTTCTTTACCAATATGCCAGAACTACTCATTATTTCTGTATTCGCAGGTAGAAATGAGTTCTTAGTAATCAAATTCTTTTTTTTTTTTATGGTTGAATGAATGTGTCTCCCTGAACTGACTCGATAGTATCTGAAGGATAGTATCCATTCTAAACAAACTAGAGCTTGTCTATAGCTTAGCTTAACAAGCGCAGAGTTGAAATACTTCCAAGTATTCATGTAGTCGTTACACGCTGAATACTGAAATGCTGTTAAAATTGTTCAGGAAAATTTTTTACTATATAACATAACATGACGGGTCGGTAATGTTAGTAAGATTTAGACCTGAAACGTAGTGAGAAAGGTCAATGTAAACATAAAAGTAAGATCAGCATAATAATTAATGAAGATAGATATATAAATATTGGTTATTATATATTATCTCCAAATATTGTCAAATAATCTTAATGGTATTATAAAGCGTAAATGCTAAGCGAAAGTTCATTTACCGAATGTATAATCGGACAACTTCCGGTATGTTCAAAATCGTATCACGAAATAGTAAGATCTGCCCAGAAACGTAGGTGCGGCACTTACTATGCTGTGAAGTTAATATAAAGGAACTCTATATTATGAACTGAGACAGTGCATTTCATGACCCATCGAAACGTCTCGAAATGACTTATCGTATCTGTATTATAATTATCCAGCTTCGGAAATAATATTTATTTATTTATATGGACCTTTATCTTGAAGCGATAGTATTCTTTCCATTACTGGCAAACAGAACTTGAATTCTTATAGCAAGAAGAACTGTTGATCCCTTTAATGAGTTAATCATAAAAGGGTATAGAGATAATGAAATATTTTATTTATTTCGTTAGCGAATCGTAATTAAATATGTTTTCCCCATTGTCTAAACCTACAACGTATAGAGAAGGACAAGAGAATGATTAATTTGAATATAATGGTATCTGCTATTTTGAGGTAAACTATTCATTACGTTAATTACCATCTAAGCATTTTATATAAATATTTTGCCCATTGTCTTAACCTTAAACGTACAGAGTAGGACAAAGGGATGATTAATTTGAATATGATTATATCTGCTATTCTGAGGTAAACTATCATTACATTAATTACCCTTTAAGCATTTTATATACCTGTATATAAGATTTATGCCTTCGAAGTGTTTAGACCTAAGAAATAATTGACTGTGACGGTTTCTGAACAGTTACATAGCCAATTAATTAATTAACCCGCGACCTCCTGGTCTCCAGTCGGACATGCATCCAACTGAGTCACCGAGGCTGGCGATATCCATTTGTCTATTCCAAGGGTTTGAGTAAGCTTTGATTGACACGGACTCTTGTTATAAGTGTAAATAGTAGAGGCATTAGAGCTAGTCGAAGCAAACTATTCCTCAATAATAGTTAATGTAGACCTATACTATACGTAGATTAGGTAAAGCTGTTTATAAGTTTCACACCTTCCTTAAATAATTTCCGATCGTAATCATAGTAAAATTATTGTTCCCAGATGAAGAATCTTCAGCGTAATAATTTCTACAACTGAGACAAATTTATCTGGAACATTACTATCGTAGTCTTAGATGATCCAGAAGGAAAATGAAAGGCACAGTAAAGAGCGTATTGAATTATATATGCCTTAATAAATGACTTTCTTATTAATTATTTTATTCCAGAGTTCAGAAGGGCACGACTGACCTAGACTCTTTATATAATTAATCAATAGATCAATTCCTAATTAGTAAGGATCAGTTATCTAAATCGTCTAGATTTTTTATACTTTATGAATGTAAAAATAGAAAGCAGAGAGGATCGACTGCTGCTTTCTACATCTAACTTATTCCCTAGACTGCATGCTGATACATATCGCGAGCATGCAGAAAAAACTTGGGAGGAAAGAAGAAATAATTAGATTCCATGTATATTTTCTTCTTTGAGAATAACAATAATTTTATGGAATTCACCTTTGCCTTGGAGCCGAATAAGGTGAATACCCAAAGAAGTAAATCTCTTTCTAGGGAATAAAGGGAGAGAGAAGCAATTTTAAATATAGATAGAAGCACCTGCTATACTTAGTCAATGAATTGCAAATTTTATCGTAACCGATAATTCTTAATTCATTTACCAAGAATATATATATATATATATATATATATATATATATATATATATATATATATATATATATACAGTAAAGCTCCAATATATTGCGGACCTCAGGGTCCAGAGTCCGTTATCATGATATAAACAGAGCGCGATATAAGTCCAGACATGTACCATGCATGTATAATGGCATGCATAACTCTCGCTCGGTTTGTCGCTGTGGTAGTTTGCTGAGACATCACGGATAAATGGCATTCAGTCATGCTGTCACCATATTTTCTAATTAGAATTGCTCAATGGCATAATTTACAATGGTGCGCTATGTCTAACAAGTAATTTCAATCGAAACCAGCTGATAAACAACGTTTGAAGAAATCATCGGGTTGACAATTTAGGACGCCATTTTGGATATTCTGCTTCCCTGGAACAGCGAAGGGAAGTTACTAAAATTGCTTCAGTTGAGCTAAGATAATTTGAGTTGCTTCCCTTTGCTTATTATTGTGTTGCGGGCACAAAAAAAAAACAAAAAAAACAACTGTCGTTTCTTTTTATTTTAGTTTTATTGTTATTATTTTTTTTTGACGCAGTTTTTTTTCTTTTGAAATATTTATTGCTACAGAAGTGTAAAATAAGCAGACTAAGATATGTGTATGTGGGACAGAAACATAGTAAAACTACTGTCTTGTAAAATTTGCAGGTGTTGAAAAGGAGGTGGACCGTTTTCACCTGTTGAGCAAAATTAGTTTGTGGGCATCATTGACTGATTGAGCATGAAGTAGATCTATGTACTCAATGATGATAATGATTATGACAATAACGGGGGTATAATTTATTGTTTGCCAATTATAATCAATGTGTGCGCTGATTGACACTAAGTGGGGGAGTGGATTGTTTGTCAAAATACTTGACAAGACTTAGCGTCGAGATAGGCGCAAAAAATCAATTACCGGAGGCGGAACGCGTTTTGTTTTTTTTCTGAAGTTTAATAAAACAAACATTTTATGTTTTTAAATTTTTTTGCTTATGGAAAATTTGGGAGTCATGGCCGATTTGCGATATACTGGATTTCGCGTAATGACAGACTGTGATGTATTGGAGCTACACTGTAGATATATATATATATATGTTTGTTTGTGTTGAGGTTTTACGGCCCAGTCAACCCAATGGGGTCATGTCAAGTGCGGTCAGTTTACCTAACCACATGTTTACTGGGCAGGCTTAGTCCTCTAAGCGGTTAACCAGTATTGTGCACATTCTTTCGCCAGAAACTGACAACTGCCCTTCTTGAATCAGCGGAAGGGAGAGAATGACCGTAGAAAATATATCATGATCAATCTCCATGAAAGAATGTTGCCGACCTCGGCGGGGGCTGAACCCGCGACCTCCTGGTCTCCAGTCGAACGGCGCATCCAAATGAGCCACCGAGGCCGGCTATATATATATATATATATATAGAATTCTAAGTCTAATTCAGAAATGACTAGACAGAATTCTACGATATAAGAGGCTACTAGGTACTCAAACCCATCGCTGTCTTTCTATAACCTGTAACCCAAGGTTTGACTTGTCTATGACGCTCTATGAGCAGTAATATGTTGTTCGAGGACTAGTGACTACTAGTTGGTCACTAGTAATCCAACATAATGACTGGACACTAGTCTAAGTAACTACTGCCCGGTGAAATTCGCTAAAATCGGACGTTAATCTCTTTCTAGCTAATGACAAAGAGAAAACAAACATAAGTTAATTTAAAATATTAATAAAGAATTAGAATTTTAAATAATAATAAGTCAATGAATTATTTAAAATTCTAAGTCTAATTTGGGAAAGACTGGATAGAATTCTATATATAAGTGGTAACTAGATATTCGAACCAAACACTGTCATTTTATAACCTATAACCATTGACTTGACTTGTCTATAAAGCTCTATGAACATTAATAGATTGTTCGGGGACTAGTGACTGTTACCCAATCACTAGTAATCCGACACAATGACTGGACACTAGAACTCGTAACTATTGCCCAGTAGATGTCACTAGTAATCCGATAGAATGACTGGATACTAGTACTCATAATTATTTGCCAGTGGTATACACTAGTAACTGGACATACGAGGGATGTTCGAAATGAATTGCTTATTGTCCTCTAGCTTGATATCCACGTGGGTCACGATAAAAACCAATACATACCTGTATAGGGCTATTCAATATCTACACAATGGTGTATAAATGTACATGTTAGACTAAGTGTAAGACATAAAATTTGCCA
The DNA here is from genome assembly GCA_964016985.1 of Anodontia alba. Taxonomy (NCBI): domain Eukaryota; kingdom Metazoa; phylum Mollusca; class Bivalvia; order Lucinida; family Lucinidae; genus Anodontia; species Anodontia alba. The sequence continues at coordinate 61,391,216 of OZ024830.1, read as the reverse complement.
TTTGAATACACGCAGTCATTGACCACTGTAGTAAAAATGGTTGGTAGAAGCGTCGACAAAAAAGATGAAATACGGGCTTACATCAAAGCTGGCTCAAAACTAGGTTGTTCTTTGAAGAAGCTGATGACTGAAATTTCTACTGCTTTTGGACCTTCTTGTGTGTCTTATGACACAGTTCGGCGGTGGAAAAAGAAATTTGAGTCTGGTGTAAAGTCCATCAAAAATGCACCGAAATCAGGTAGGCCAAAATCTGCATCTAGTAAAGAAATCGTTTCCAAAATAAAGGAAATCATTGAAGGAGATGCCAGATTTACAGTTCGTGATATTGCACGAAAGGTAGGCATATCACTATCAACGGTTCACCTTATTTTGAAGAAGTATTTGAAAGTCAGAAAGATTTCTGCTAGATGGGTGCCACATCTGTTGACTGACGAGCAAAAGAGGCAACGGATTAAAGTGGCCAAAAAGCTGCTTCAAATATTTCCAAAATATGACAAAAAGCAGTTTGCCAATGTCGTCACGGGTGATGAAATCTGGGTCCATTATTTTGAGCCCGTCAGAAAGGTTAGCAATAAGATCTGGGCCACTAAACACAGCACACGCCCAATAATTGCCAAACGTTCTTTGAGTACAAAGAAGGTTTTGTATGCAATCTTCTTCTCTGCTGAAGGAGTCACAATAAAAGTGCCAGTGAAAAAGGGCAAAAGCATCACCGGAAAGTACTACAAAGACGTAGTACTGAAGAAACTGAAAAAAGTATTACCAGAAACGACGCCCTGCCACTGGTTTTAAACATGTCAGTCTTCTACATGACAATGCCCCTGCTCTTACCTCCGCAACAGTTACGGCGTTTTTGAAGAAAGAAAAAGTAACTGTTTTGCCTCAACCCCCGTATTCCCCAGACCTTGCCCCATGTGGTTTCTTTTTGTTTTCGAAATTGAAAGCATTCCTTGCTGGGCGGAAATACCAGTCCCGACAGGCACTTGGATCTGCCATTCATCAGTACCTTATTACTGTGCCCAAATCAGCGTACCGTGACGCCTTCAAGAAGTGGATACATCGGCTGAAACTTTGCATTTCTAGCCACGGGGAGTACTTCGAGGGCATGAAATGAGTACTTTTGGGCTAACTTGAAATTTGAAGTCTCCAAATAGAAATAAGCAATACATTTCGAACATCCCTCGTATGACCGGACACTAGTACTCGTATTGTTTGCCCGGTGAAGTCACTAATAATTTGACACAATGACCAGACACTAGTACTCATAACTGTTGCCCAGTGAAGTCACTAATAATTTGACACAATGACCGGACACTAGTACTCGTAACTGTTGCCCGGTAAGGTCACTAATAATGTGACACAATGATCGGACACTAGTACTCGTAACTGTTGCCCGGTGAAGTCACTAATAATTCGACACAATGACTGGACACTATTACTCATAACTGTTGCCCGGTAGGAGTCACTAATAATGCGACACAATGACCGGACACTAGTACTTGTAACTGTTGCCCAGTAGGAGTAACTAGTAATCCGTCACAATGACCGGACACTAGTACCCATGAATAATTGACTGGATGATAAATGCCCAGTGATTTTATCCCTGCCTGGATGCCCGGTGACTGGATGCCTGGTGACTGGATGACCAGTGACTGGTAAGGAATGCTCTGTGATTTTATCTATGCCTGGATGCCCGGTGACTGGTGACTGGTGAAGCTGATAATGAATGACTGGCGACTGGTGACTGGTGCATGGTGGACTTAGACTTATTTTGGATACTTAAGCATCCATAAGATGCCACCTTGTTGGGTCTTACCCCGGCAATATAGCCATATGGGGTGGGGCTCCCATCAATAAAGAATTGTCGTATAACCCATAAGGGTTGACAAGTTCTTTACTAATCAGCTTCTCCACCATAGAAATCTTCGCCAACTCGTAGTTCTCTGCAAGATATCCAGTAATAGTCCAGGTATAGCATGTCGCATCACTGAATAACCTGGAACAAAAAGAAACAAGTTAAAAATTTTTATATAAGAACACGACTTCCGAACCGACCGCACATGAGCATTGTGCCGATTATAGCGAGAGTCGTGAAAACGCATGTCGTGAAGAGCCAGTCCACAAATGCAAGAAATCGAAAATTTCAAATAATAACATGGATAGTGAAAGGAGTGATAAAGAAACAAAAGAAACACAAGGATACTGAAATTTATCCGTGAGGAAAAGAAATAATCCGAATTTCTTTCACAGGTAAAAAAATCCTTGTTGATTTTCTTTGTCCACAGAAAAGAAACTGACACGTGATCTATTAAGCGGGAAGAGTTACATCATACAGGTAACTGCCTAAGGGACCTTCTGGTTTAAGACTAAGACTGAAAGGTTGTTTTTTTTGTGGAAGGTGTGAAAAACAAAATGGAATAGCACATTATCTACAGGTTAATGTATTGTGCAGTTAAAATATAGGTCACAGAGACCTACATTTACTTTGAGGTCAACTGTTGGATCATACTAATACATAATCCCAAATAACGATGTTCATCCATATATTAACATTCAAGATGTGAGGCAAAATTACTGGACCATGAAATACAGGTCAAAGTGACCTACATTTACTTTGAGGTCAACTTGTGGATCATACTTATTCATAATCCTAAATAATGATGTTCAAGATATGAGGCAAAATTACTGGACCATGAAATATAGGTCAAAGTGACCTACACTTGTTATGCTGTCAATCATGGTGTCACACAGAACCTATATTCCAAGTATCACATTAATCCATGAAATAGTCTTCAAGATATAAGGCAAAATTGCTGAAGCATGAAAATATGATAACAATGACCCTGATCTTATTACACTGAATGTTGATGTGATAAACATGTCTGATGCCCATCCCTCTTTAAGAAGTTGTTTGTATAAACAAACTGCAACATACTACTTTATTGAGGCATTAATCCATGAAATAGGCTTCAAAATGTATGTCAAAATCACTGAAGCATGAAAATAAGGTCACTTTGACATTACACTGACTGTTAATGTGATAAACATGTCTGATGCCCATCCTTCTTTAATAAGAGGTTGTTTGTATAAACAAACTGCAATATACTACTTTACTGGGGTGTCCTGGATTTTGACCTCTAGCCCCTCCCTGGGGCATGACCCAGGGGTGTATAGATGTAAAATGGAAGAGAACCCTCCCAGGTACCCCCATACCAAACATGAAAAGTTTTTGATCAGTGGCTGCAGAGTTATAAGTAATCAAAAAACTTCTAAAGTAAAACTTGGTTATAGAATCGGTTAACTGATGGAGTCACATCCGGACAGACAGAAGGACGGACAGATGGACAGACAGACAGACGTACAGACTAACGGAATGGATGAAAACTATATACCCCTTCCGCATACTTCGTATGCCAGGGGTATAAAAAAAACAAAAACTTAAAGCAGTGAAAAAAGGGGATATTGTGAAGGCCTCAATCCATCCAGCTGTCCGTCGGTAGAAACGAAATGAGTTTAGGGGGATACAAGGTTTGGACACTATCTCCATGTATTTGAATGGGATTAATTCCCTTTACACTTAAATTTTTGAAGATTTATGTGGCAAACGGGTTTGTGTGGCTAATTTTGGATTTTTTTTTTAGTGCTTGCGTGGCTATCAATAGCCACATAACTACCATCTGTACCAAAAAATAGCCACATAAACCCAATTCCTTAGAACTTCTGTCAGTCTGTCATCATACTACCTCCACCTAAACCACTGGGCAGAATTCTACCAAAGTTGCTACATCACTTCCCCTCATGGTTTGGGTGTGTGAGAGCAAATTTATTTTTCCATGCATCCATCCATCTATGCATTTGTTGTCCATCCATTTGTCCATTATGCTATCTCTTCCTAAACTACTCCTAAACCACTGGGAAAATTCAACCAAACTTGCTACATCACTTCTCCTCATGGTCCTGTGTATTAGAGCAACATTATTTTTCTGTGTGTCCATCCATTCATGTGTTCAACAATCCATCTCTCCATCAATCTATCTCCCCCTAAACTACTAGACCTAATTCAACCAAACTTGCTACATCACTTCCCCTCATGTTAAGGGAGTGCAAGAGCAATATTATTTTTCTGTGTTTCTGTCCAAGCAAACATTTAGGGTTAGGGGGTTCAATTTTGTAACCACAATATTAATTATTCTGTTAAGATACATTATAAACCTTTTGCGTTAGGGAGCTTATAGCTCTTAAAAACCTACTGAAATTTACAATGAGACATAGCCCCTAAACCCATATTTTTGGAACCTCTGTCCGTGCATCCAATGTCCTTCCATCTGTCTGTCATTCTATCACAGGCAGAATTCAACTAGAAATGTGTCAGTATGACACAGATGCCCCTGCCCAGGGCCATCCTCACCCACAAAAAAGGAAGTTGAAAAAAGGGCCATAACTCTCATAATAATTGGCAGATTTTACCCTGAATCAAACTTGACCATATTTTATGATTATGTACCTAGGTATAAAATATGAATCCAATGCACAAATCAATCTTTTTTAAAAAAATATCGGTAGGAAAACATCTTTTGAAGGTGGAAAAGGGCCATAACTCCCATAATAATGGGTTGATTTTACCCTAATTGGAACTTGACCTCTATTTTATGATTATATACCTGTGTGTCAAATATGAATTCAATACACTAATGTTTTCAAAAGATACCAACATGAAAGTATTTTTCAAGGTTTAAAAAGGGCTGTAACTCCAAATATAATTGGTGGATTTTACCTTAAATCAAACTTGACCTATATTTTATAATTATATGCTTGTGTATAAAATATGAATCCAATTCACTAATCTTTTCAAAGTTATGGAACGGAAACCATTTTTCAAAGTTGAAAAAGGGCCATTACTCTAAAAACAAGAGGCCCACAGGCCACGGGTCGCTCACCTGAGTGACATAGCCACTGCAGATATGCAGATGTTTTGCAACATTTTTCCAATCCTGTCATTGCAACTAATGAAAAGATCATCATTTAAGCAGTTCTTAATTTTGAAGAAGAATATAAATGACATGACAGTCAATGGAGCGTGATCATTTGAACAAACTCTCAATCACATTTCAACAGTAGGATCAATGTGAAATTTGGTGGCAAATGGCTAAGTGGTTTCTGAAGAATCATGATTTTATACATGTAAACAGCTCAGTGACAGGGAACTATAATAAACATAAACAAGATGGTAGCCATCTTAGATTTCCAATCAGAATGATTTTAGCTACTGCCTTGATACTTCCAATGAACTTTGAGTCAATTGCCCTTTAGGTTCAGGAGAAAAAGTTCAAAACAGACTTTCAAGATGGATGCCATGGCTGCAATTTGGGATTTCCTATCGCAATGATTTGAGCTATTTTTTATCTACATGTCACCCCGATGCCCCCTACCAAGTTTCGAGTCGATTGGCTTTTCAGTTCAGAAGAAGATGGGGAAAAATAGATTTTCAAGATGGCCACCATCTTGGATTTCCGACTGGAACAATTTTAGCTATTTTTATATCTACAAGTCATCCCGATGCTTCCTACCAATTTTCAAATCAACTGGCCCTTTGGTTCAGGAAAATTAGAGAAAAAAAGAGTTTCAAGATGGCCACCATGGTGGCCATCTTGGATTTCCGATCCAAACAATTTAAGCTATTTTAGATCTACAAGTCACCCCAATGCTTCCTACCAAGTTTCGAGTCAAATGGCCTTTCAGTTCAGGAGAAGACGCGAAAAATAGATTTTCAAGATGGCTGCCATGGTGGCCATCTTGGATTCTGATAGGGACGATTTAAGCTATTTTTGATCTACAGGTAACCCTGATGCTTCCTACCTAGTTTAAAGTCAATAAGCCTTTCAGTTCAGGAGAAGAAATGAAAAATAGATTTTCAAGATGGCCACCATGGAGGCCATCTTGGATTTTCAATCGGAATGATTTTTGCCATTTTTGATCTATAAGTCACCCTGATGCTTCCTACCAAGTTTCAAGTCAATTGGCTTTTGGATTTAGGAGAAGAAGCGAAAAAAAGATTTTCAAAATGGCCACCAGGGTGGCCATCTTGGATTTCCGATCAGCAGGATTTTAGCTATTTTTGATCTACAAGTCACCCTGATACTTCCTACCAAGTTTGGAGTCAACTGGCCTTTCGGCTCAGGATATGAAGTGAAAAATTGATTTTCAAGATGGCAGCCATCTTGGATTTCCAATTGGAACAATTTTAGCTATTTTTGATCTACAAGTCACCGAATTCCTCCTACCAAGTTTCGAGTCAACTGACCTTTCGGTTCAGAAGAAGAAGCAAAAAATAGATTTTCAAGATGGCTGCCATGGTGGCCATCTTGGATTTCTGATCGGCATGATTTTAGCTAGTTTTGATCTACAGGTCATCCCGATGCTTCCTAGCAAGTTTGGAGTCAACTGATTGGCCTTTCGGTTCAGGAGAAGAAGCGAAAAATAGATCTTCAAAATGGCTGCCATGGTGGCCATCTTGGATTTCTGATCGGCACAATTTTAGCTATTTTTGATCTATAAGTCACCCCAATGCCAAGTTTGGAGACAATTGGCTTTTGGGTTCAAGAGTAGAAGCAATAAATGGATTTTCAAGATAGCTCCCATGGCGGCCATCCTGGATTTCCGATCGGCATAATTTTAGCTATTTTTAATCTACAAGTCACCCTGATGCTTCCTAGCAAGTTTGAAGTTAATTGGTCTTTCAGTTCAGAAGAAGAAGTGAAAAATAGATTTTCAAGATGGCTGCCATGGCGGCCAACTTGGATTTCCGAACGGCACGATGTTAGTTATTTTTGATCTACAAGTCATCCCGATGCTTCCTAGCAAGTTTGGAGTCAATTGGCCTTTTGGTTCAGGAGAAGAAGCGAAAAACAGATTTTCAAGATGGCGGCCATCTTGGATTTCCGATCACAATGATTTTAGCTATTTTTGATCTACAAGTCACCCCGATGCTTCCTACCAAGTATCGAGTCAACTGGCCCAAGGGCGTAGGAGAAGTAGGCTTTTAAAACAAGTGTTGATGCCGCAGGATGAACGACGAGCGACGGACATTGACTGACCAATTCGTGCTCAGATGAGCTAAAAATTTTAACAAATTTGGTTCAGTAGCTTCAGAGGAGAAGTTGTCAGAAACTCTAAACAATTTTCCAATACAAATGTTATGGGGCTCATACAGTAAGTATGTATCTTATAAGGAGAAAAAATCTAGACCAATGAGTGCCTTTGAAGCTATTGAATTCAATGGATTCAAAGTATTGATATTCAAACTCAAAGTTTAACAGTATGACAATACTAACCTCATGTTTACCTAACCTTGTGTCTCTTGAATAAAGTCTAATTTCCCACTGACAATCAGCTGACAAATCAATCTCTCTTGCCAACTTATCTAGTTTCTCTTGCACTTCTGGCTGATGCTGGTAGCCCAAGGAAATATGAAGCTGCTTCTTTGTATGTTCAACATTGACACCTATATAACGATAATTTGAAAATTTTAACTAGAGGCCCAAGTTGGGCAGAAATCTCTCACCTGAATTAGGCTAATCATGATATGTTTTATTGTGCCAGGATGGCCATCTTGGCTGTCAGATTAGATTGCTTTTAGCAATCAAGAATCTGATGTTGTTTGAAGAGTTTCAAAACTGCCACCATGGCCGCCAATTCTTGGATATTGGAACTGAATGATTCAGCAATTCTGAATCTTCATGTCAACTTGATGTCTCCCATCAGGTGTCGGCTTATTCTGACTTATTGTTTGGCATTAGATGTGGTTTGAAGAGTTTCAAGCTGGCCTCCATGGCAGCCATCTTGTATAATGGAACAAAATGATTTTAGCAATTATGAATTTCCATAACACCTCAATGCCTCCCATCAAGTTTAAGCTCAGTCAGACTAACCATTCAGTAACAGATATGACTTGAAGATTTTCAAGATGGCTGCCATGGTGGTCATCTTGGATAGCAGAACGGATCCATTTAAGTAGTTCTAAATCTCCATGCTGCTCTGATGCCTTCCATCAAGTTTCCGCTAAATCTGACTTACTGTTTGGGAGCAGATAACATTTGAAGACTTTCAAGATGGTGGCCAGGGCAGCCATCATGAATACGATTCTGATGGAGATGCAGAAAATTAGAAAAGTTACTGAGATACAGATGAGGGACAAACCAAGGTCAACAGATCACAGCATAAGCTTACCTGGAGCAAAGCTCCTGGTGAGCTAACAATAAAAGATCTTCAAAATGGCTACTGCAGCAGCCATCCTGGATATTGTAACTAAAAATTTTTTAGCAATTCTGAATCTCTATGTCGCCCAAGTGCCTCCCGCCAAATTTTCCCTCAATCTGACTTATCATTAGGCAGCAGATGAGATTTGAAGATTTTCAAGGAGGCCACCTTGAGGGCCATCTCAGATATCAGACCAGAACAATTTCAGCAATTTTGAATTTCTATGTCACTCAGATGCTCCCCATCAAGTTTGGGCTCAATCCGCATTACAGTTGAATTTCTATGTCACTCAGATGCTGCCCATCAAGTTTGGGCTCAATCCGCATTACAGTTGGGGAGGAGATACCTTTTGAAGAATTCTAATGGCAGCTATCTTTGATGTTGGAATAGAATGAATTTAGCAGTTCTGAATCTCCATGTCTCCCCAAATGCCTCCCACCAAGTTTCAGCTTAATCTGACTTACCATTTGAGAGCAGATGTTGTTTCATGATTTTCAAGCTGGCCACCATGGTGGCCATCTTGGATATTGGAATGGAATAAATTAGCAATTCTAAATCTCCATGTCACCCTAATGCCTCCCACCAAGTTTGGGCTCAATCCCACTTACAGTTCCAGTTTGAAGATTTTTGAAGATTTTCAAGATGGCTGCGCTTGCAGAACAACTTAAGCAATTCTGAACCTCTTTGTTGCTTTGATTCCTCCCCATCAAGTTTCAGCTCAATCGGATTTACAGTTTGGGAGGAGATGTTGTTTGAAGATTTTTAAGATGGCTGACATGGCAGCCATCTTGGATATCAGAAGGGAATGATTTTAGCAATTCTAAATCTCCTGGTGGCCCTAATGCCTCCCACCAAGTTTAGGCTCAATCAGGGTTTGGGAGCAGTCAACCCAATGGGATCATGTCGAGTGCGGTCAGTTTACCTAACCACACGTTTACTGGGCAGGCTTAGTCCTCTAAGCGATTAACCAGTATTGTGCAGTCTTTCGCCAGAAGCTGACAACTGCCCTTCTTGAATCAGCGGAAGGGTGAGAATGACCATAGAAAATATTTCATGATCAATCTCCAAGAAAGAATGTTGCCGACCTAGGTGGGGGGGGAGGGGGGGGGGGGGGGGGGGGGGGGAACCCGCAACCTCCTGGTCTCCAGTAAGACGCGCATCCAACTGTGCCACCGAGGCCGGCTAATCATCATCAAATTTTTTATTTATGTGCAAGTACAGGGGCAACATCCGCATCAAAGGGCCCTCCTCCAGGTAGCTGGATTGCTGCACTCATGGCAGATCTCACACTAGATCTCTAGGTATGTCCATCATGAGGGTTGAAAGCATATGTGACCAAATTTGACCTTGGAAGTAAATTTGGTCAAGGTCAGGCCAGTCATTATAAAATAAACTATGATGGGCCCCAAAACCCCCAATACTAAATACCAAGTTTCATGGCAATCAGTTCATTGGTTCTGGAGAAGAAGGGATCTTTTTTTTTATATTATTTTACATATACAGGCATGGCAGCCACATTTGTCATGCAACCAAAGTCATGTTTATTAATATTTTTATTTTCTTGTTCCTTAAAGCTTTCCTATGAAATTTGGCTACAAATGGCCTAGTGGTTTCAGAGAAAAAGCAAGTTTTAATTTTCATATCAAAATGACCTTGGGCCAAGGTCAAAGGAATGATCTTGACCTTTAATATTTATGCAGTTTCATTTATTTAACTACCAGCACATCTACAAATTTTCAGATCATTGCAAAATTTCAAAAAGATACACCAAACAACTGTAAGAGGAGTTGCACACACAATGTACCCACTATCTATACTATTCGAGCTTGAAAAACGACTAAATTGAAAACCAAGAAATTCTAGAGTGACAACAACAAAAATAATTTCAGAAAAACACCAAAAGCACATGCATATCTTGAGACCATGACAAAAACACCTGCAAAGTTTCAAAAAGAACATTTCACAACTGCAGGAGGAGTTGTGTCCACAAGGTACCCACTATCTATACTGTTTGAACTTGAAAAATGACTAAGTTCAAAACCCAGAACAAGAGCTCCGCCAAGCGGGGCATCATACGCCTGTGGCAAGTAAAAAGATGTAGCACAAAAACTGGCTCCTGTATAATTCAGTGCTCCGGATATAAACTGTAAGTGGAATTACAAAAAAAAAAAAAAAAAAAAAAAAAAAAAAAATTAAAAAAATGTTCATTGGGGCATATCTCTGCTGATATTTGGTGAACTGTAACCTAAGCAACCAAGCTGGCCAGGAATTAAGGAAGAAGTGACTTCTCCCTCCTGGGAAAATCGGGAGAAGTTTGCTGCTTCTAGGGAGAAGTGCTTTCTGACAGAGGATACACCACAGAAGCATGACTATATTATAAGCTCATATGAGCCTTTGGCTGATATGTTTTTCCTATACTTCAATGTCGGACCAGCTGCAAGAAATATTTTTGTAAACCTTTAACTTGTTTAATACTGATTTTATTTTTGTTCTTCAAGGGAGCCAAATCAGAAGAGAGTTGAAAAAAAAAATCCAAAAAGAATTATGTATTCATTAAGATTTAATAATGGCAACCTTTCCTTGCAAATCTAATAAAAGAAGAAAAAAAATCAATATCTTGCCCATATGAACAAAAGTTTAGTTATTTGCAAAAAATATACCTATTATAAAATAAAATTTGCACACTATTACCTCTAAACAATATGCTGCGAAAAGTTTACAAAAACTTTCAAAGGGGCATAAATCTGCAAATATTTGGTGCATTGTAACCTGGAAATAATATGTCCTGCTCCACATCATCGTGTAACTATTCAGCTTGATCGGATGTAAACTATAACAGGGATTTAGCCCGAAACATAAAATTAATAGAAATTAATAGAAATTTTCAACGGGGTTTAACTCTGCTAATATTTGGTGGACTGTAACCTTGAAACAATATGCGCTACTCCACATCATGACTACAATGACTACATAACTACAAATAAAATTTCAGCTTGATAGGATGTAAACTGAAGGAGGATTTAGCCGGAAATGAAAAGTTTACTGAAATTTTCAAAGGGGCATAACTCTGCTAATATTTGGTGCACTGTAACCATGAAACAATATGCGCTGCATCACATCATGGTCTAACTGTACATGAAGTTTCAGCTTGACTGGATGTAAACTATAGGAGGATTTAGCCAGAAACGAAAAATTAATAGAAATCTTCAAAGGGGTATAACCCTGCTAATATTTGGTGGAGTGTAAACTTGAAATAATATGCGCTGCTCCACATCATGGTCTATCTACAAATCAAGTTTCAGCTTGATCGATTGTAAACTGCAGGAGGAGTTAGCCGGAAACGAAAAGTCAACTGAAATTTTCAAAGGGGCATAACTCTGCTAATATTTGGTGGACTGTAACCGCAAAACAATATGCGCTGCTCCACATCATGGTCTAACTATATATGAAGTTTCAGCTTGATTGGATGTAAAACATAGGAGGAGTTAACCGGAAATGAAAAGTTTACAGAAATTTTCTAAGGGGCATAACTCTGCAAACATTTGGTGGACTGTAACCCCGAAACAATATGCGCTGTGCCACATCATAGTCTAACTATATACCAAGTTTCAGCTTGATCGGATGTAAAATGTAGGAGGAGTTAGCCGGAAACGAAAAAGTTTACGGACAGATGCCATACGCCATAAACGGGCGTATAAAAAGTGACAAAAATAGATTCATGAATACACAAAAAGTACATGTATATCTTTAGATCATGACAAAAACACCTGCAATGTTTCAAAAGAAGCCACCCACAACTTTTGTCATTTAAAAAATTCTTGTTTTTTTTTTTTTTTTTTAATTTAATGTTGCCATGGCAACCAAACAAATGGCCACTGGTCATCAATAACAAACTGGGTAGACAATCATCTAATGATCATAACTGCCGAGATACAATTTAATCATTTTCCTATTATAAGTCTATGGGTGCTTTCTGTTGCCATGGCAACCAAACCAAGAGGCAGATCACCGCAGTTTTAGCTATTTGAAATTAATTGTTGCCATGACAACCACACATAATGGCCACAGGTCACACATAAACTGGGTAGACAATCATCAGATGATCATAACTGCCAAATATGGTTCACATCACTTCAGTGGTTATTGATAAAAAGCAATTTAACTGTTTTCCAATTATAAGTCTATGGGAGTTTTCTGTTGTCATGGCAACCAAACCAAGAGCCAGATCACCGTACTTTTTGCTATTTCGGATTGCCCTTACCCATGCAACATTTGTACTAAATAAGAGTCATACTGCTTCAGTGGTTTTGAAGGAGTTGTCATTTTGAAAATTCTTTTTTCCAAAATTGAATGTCGCATAGTAACCAAACAAAATGGCTGCTGGTCATAAAACACATAAACTGGATAGACAATCATCAGATGATCATAACTGCCAAATATCAGTAAAGATGCCCCATTGGGAATCAATAACCTTTGTAATTCAGGAACACATAAAATTTGTGATGCCCACTTGTAAAACAAATGCATCCTGTTTGGGAGCACTGAAAATTATGTTATCTGATCAGGATACTAACAAGATTCAATTTGCATACTGACTGAATATTTAACAACCTTTGAGTGTTCAGATTGTTTAAAGTTCCATTGAAACATTGATTGGTAGTTCTTCTGTATGTCTTTGTTTCATGAAAGGGAAGCAAAATATTTTGAATACAGGCTTCTAGATAACTAAATGACAAAAATCTTACAAAAATCGAAGAGTCAATAATAAGCAAGAAGGGACTGTATTAAGGAGGTAATCTATCTTCTTTCTTTAAAGGGAAGGATCCATAAACTAGTACTTGTAGTTTGGAACAAAGGCATTCAGTAGCTTAGCAGTTTGCAACAAATTTCATGAAAATCGACCAATCTATAAGAAAGTTATAAAAGTTTAAAAAAATTGGTAATGTGAGTTCAGAATGAGGCTGTGAGTTTATGATGTCATAAACTCACAATCAAAAATATCAAATAACAGCCATTCTGATACAAGATAATTTCAGTGAATGGCCATTTTATATCTTTTTTACTGTATGTAATGAAAATTTACTGTTTTTTAAGAGAAAACAACTTATCCTTATGCTTGAAATTAGCGATTTCTTATTTTGTCACATGACATCACTGACAAAATGGCAGCCTCCATAGAAAGCTATTGTGAAATGTACAAAAGGCCATATCTCATTAACCACTCAACTGATTTACATAAAATCTGTGGCAAAATATTTGCCTCTTTAACCTCTTTTTACTGTAGTGACAGTTAAAGTTTATGAGCCCTTCCCTTTAACTGAACAGAAATTTTAAAACCAGGCATTTACTTCTATTGAATTTTATAAAACACTTTTGGTTGCAGCTTATACAAAACTTCTGAAGATTTTGCCTTCCCACTAGGTGGAAAAAAGTAAAAGCTATTTCACAATGGAAAATGAGTACCATATATAAAACTATATGTATTATATATACTCATAGTTTTATATGGTACTCATTTTCCATTGTATTATATATATGCAAATAAAAGTAAAACAGATTGCATCTGGAAACAAAGAACACATTACAGATACTTAATGGGAGTTTCGGTTTTATTGAGACTCTTTATAAGCAAAAGCTTCAAATATGCACAGGTGAGTTACACATATATACCATATGTCAAATATATCATGCGCTATATCAGATATTTTAGCTAACTTCATAATTTTAGAAAGGAAATTGTTTCTACTGCAGTATTACTGAATTGCATGATAAGTAGGAAAGGCCTAATGACTGAGGTCGGTTGACTTTCTAAGAGTGCCATATAATTATCCTGTATGGTCATCCGTCCATCCATGGTCAGAAACCGAAAATGGTCATTGCACTTAAACCGTTGGTAATATTTTGATAATTTTTGGCATACTGATAGATACCAACAAGAAATAGCCAGTATGCTTGCGAAATGTCATTTTTCTTTCAACAAAGTAATGTTGAAGCAAAAAAAGTGTGAAATTATGGAAATTGCTGTAGGTCTTCAAGCCAATCTTCCAGTAATAGCCCATCTCCCCTGTGTACAGCACCTGGAGGTACCATCACCCTAACCCACATTGCTTTTGTGTCCTGTTTAAGGAAATGCCTTCTCAAAACAGTTCTAGACCCTTCTCAATTTTCTGGCCATTCCTTTCAACGTGGGGGTGCTTCCTTTGCATTGCAATGTGGTATTCCAGCCGAATGGATTAAGCTTCAAGGGGACTGGGCTATTAATGCCTATGAGAGATACTTAGACCCCTCTTTATCTCTTTGTAAACAGCTGGCCTCAAAAACGGGTATGGCTTTTCAAGGAGTGCTGGACAGAAATCAGTAATGTAACACATGTTGGTACAGACCTCCTGTGCTTCTTATGATCGTATCAATAGTTCAGACTCTGTGCAAGGATGGTACCACTTCCCTTATTTTATACATGTATAAACTCAGATGTATTGTTAAATTGTGTCTTCATTTATATTTTACTACTCATACCTGGGTTTGGGTCTTTGGAGATCAGTTTCTAGAATATTAACAGACTGGCAGTTATGAGTCAATACTCTTATTTGTTGCATGCATTTCCTCATGTTCACTACTGAACTGTGTCATGCTTACTCGCCTTACTGCTTGCTTATTAAATGGTCTACAGATACCCAAACCCAGTGTTTCTGTTTATTTTTTATTTTAGCTAGAGTAAACTCCCACATCTCTATAATCGGAGGTAATTAATGCCAAAATGACTTTTTGGCAACATGGGAATACCTGCCATTCAGCGCGCCTTCTCTCAAATTCTCGTACCTCTAGGCCAATAAGAACCCCCTTTAAGCCTTGAGTTACGAGCATTTAGACAATATTTTTGTATAGTTTGTGTCTCTCTACCAAGATGAGATATTTTGAAATATCGGTCATGTCTAACAAAAGCTATAAAGTTTTTTCTGTCACCTGAAAAGTTAAGAAATCGCAAATACGACTATTTGACTCATATATATGGGCACGTCAATGTACAACCATTATTTTAGCAACTTTGGTAGACCTTCCGTCCCCGATGATTTATGCAAAGATTCAGCCTTAAAGCATCCTTGGTTCTGGGGAAGATGATTTTTAAAGGTTTTTAACATATATGGGCATGGCGGCCATCTTGGTCAATGGACCGCGACCATTTTAGCAAACTTTAGTTCCCCCAACCTAAGGAGGCTCCACATGAAATGTGAGCAACATTGGCCCAGAGGCTTCAGAGTCGAAGCCATTTGAACCTACCAACATTTTTTCCATACAAATGTATGGAGCCCATACAAATGCATATGGAAGCAAACTTGAGCTCGCTTTAAAAAGGTCAAACATCAATGCATGACCATCATTTTAGCAACTTTGGTAGATCTCCTGTCCCCAATGATTTGTGCAAAGATTCAGTCCAAAGGCATCTTGGTTCTGAAGAAGACCGCAACCATTTTAGCAAACTTTAGTTCCCCCTAAGGAGGCTCCACATAACATTTGAGCAACATTGGCCCAAAGGTTTCAGAGAAGTCATTTGAAACCCTCAACATTTTTCCCATACAAACGTATGGGGCCTATACAAAAGCATAGGGAATCACACTTGACCTTGCCGTAAAAAGGTCAAACGTCAATGTATGACCATCATTTTAGCAACTTTGGTAGACCTCCTGTCCCCGATGATTTGTGCAAAGATTCAGCCCAAAGGCACCCTCTCTTCTGGAGAAGATTTTCAAAAGGTTTATACCATATATAGACATGGCAGCTATCTTGGTCAATGGACTGCGACCATTTAGCAAACTTTGGTTTTCTCAACCTAAGGAGGCTCTACATAAAATCTGAGCAACATTGGCCCAGAGGCTTCAGAGGAGAAGCCGTTTGAAGTTCTCAACATTTTTCCCATACAAATGTATGGGGCCCATACAAATGCATAGGGAAGCAAACTTGACCTTGCCGTAAAAAGGTCAAACGTCAATGTACAACCATTATTTTAGCAACTTTGGTAGACCTCCCATCCCCAATGATTTGTGCAAAGATTCAACCCCAAGGCATCCTCAGTTCTGAAGAAGAAGATTTTGAAAGGTTTTACCACATATGGGCATGGAGGCCATCTTGGTCAATGGACCGCAACCATTTTAGCAAACTTTGGTTTTCCCAACCTAAGGAGGCGCCACATAAAATTTGAGCAACATTGGCCCAGAGGCTTCAGAGGAGAAGTCGTTCGAAATTCTCCACATTTTTCCCATACAAATGTATGGGGCCCATACAAATGCACAGGGAAGCAAACTTGACCTCGTCGTAAAAAGGTCAAACGTCAATGTACAACCATTATTTTAGCAATTTTGGTAGACCTCCCGTCCCCAATGATTTGTGCAAAGATTCAGCCCCAAGGCATCCTCAGTTCTGGAGAAGAAGATTTTTAAAGGTGTTTACCATATATGTCACACAGGTCATTTCATGACAAATAATTATTTTACTTACACTTAGGTAGTTTCTATTTAACAGTCTGTGATATGCTACCTTTAAGTGTAAAGTGAAAGTAATCTTCACCTACATAAGGGAAACTCCTCTATGTAGTATTTTTACTCGTATGTAAAAAGCGCAGTCCAATGATAACTTTTCTTACTCTATATTTCTATTCTTAGTGTGATGTCAGGGTGATTACTAACACAAATAACCAATGCATGTACCTGTTGTTTATGCACCTGTATTTTTATGCGTGCTCTTTGCATTCAGCTGGTGGCCATCTTAGTGGTTGAAAGTTACCCTCCATTCAACGGAGAAATTATATACAAATATTTGCCTTCTGGGGTTAATATCTTCAAAGATCCGCAGAATGAATTTATTATATAGCCAGGTATGTTGATAAGGGTTGTTTGTTTATGTTCCGCCAGTACTGATTATTTACACACCTTTGTCATACATGTCCATATCCGTGCTGAATATAAACAAACCTTGTCTTGTGAAGAAATGCACTTTTCTATATCAGGTCACAGTATTGATATGCATCGGTGTTAGTATTACATTAATAGAGAAATTCTGCACAGTTCATCACTTAATTTATGCACAAAGATACATGCATAATCTATAAATAATCAGGACGTCCATCTGTCATAAGCAAACCCATGTCTAACTATTAAGGTCGCTAGAACCAAATTTAATTACATGTCAGTCAAGATGTGCAAGTTATGTCCTATGTATTTGTATCTGTACATTTGTATATTGTGTAAGGTCTTGTTCTATGTGTTTGTGTATTTTATTTGTAGGACACCTTTTAAAACAGATATAAAAAGAGTCTTGGTTTTCTTCTGACTACCAGGCTAAACGACAATGGCACCCAACTAATGGTGGAATCCAGCATATAGGTGTACCTGGCTATTACATCACATACCTGCTGTACAGAAATTATCATGGATTCTGTTCATCATCATCATCATAGATATTTGTACATGTGTCTGTGGTTATCGTCAGTGTTTATACTGCAGTACGCGTGTTTAAAATGGCCATATGTGTTAATTCATTGTTATTAAGTATGCAAGCTTGCTATTTGCTATTTATTTATTAATAAGTATTCAGAATTCTATTGGATTTTTGCATAATGCGTAATTATAAGTATATCCCATAGATTTCATCATAAACTTGGGGAATGTCAACTTCCACAGACTTCTATAAACTGCGACTTCGCGACATGGGATATTACAAACTATAATTTTGCTTTTTGATATAGTTTGCTATTTTGTGTTTTGTTGAATATATGTGTTGATTTGCTGCTGAATATATGCAATATGACTGATGTGAAAATATATAGTACCAGTACATACAATTGTTTACGTAGACAGACACTGTAATCTGTAGACATAAACTGTGTACATTATAGGTATGTAGATTTCTGAGTTCAGATAAATACTGCATACAGAATCATACATAGGTGCAGAAATTGTGTATATTTTGAGTGTTTTTCTAATTTTGACAATTTTCAGTTATATAGATATGTGTTATGTGACAGTGTCCAGTATCAACAATTTTCAGTCATATTTTGTATACCGTATTCACAGGTGCATTACCCGCACTTTTTTCACCCAAAACTGTGCCCAAATAAAATTCCCCTGCATGTAATCTTTTGGTACTGAGACAGAGACTGTTTTTTTTTTTCAGGAAAGTTCTCAGTCAGGAAATATCATTACAGTCGGCGATAAGCATCCTAATATATATGAGGATGTATGCCCTTTTTGACAATTTTCAGTCGTATTAATTAACTTGTGTACTATCTGTCATGTGAATAGTGGAGTCTGGCACTATCGGTCCATTTATTTTTGTATTTGATTTGGCACTATGGAGTCAAACTTATATTATGCAGTTGTAATGGCCTAATTTTTTTTTTTTTTTTTTTTTTTTGAAAGAAGATTTGCATGTTGTCACATTACTAACAATAACATTGTTTAGTTTCAGCAGCCAGAATAGATCCAGTTTGAATGGAGACTTTTTTATCTTAAAACTTTAAAAAAAAACTCAGATTCCGTGATATTCTTAAACTGTAAGAACTAATATGTCATTACTATTAACATCATAGGCTGTCATTGTGTTGAAAATACAGTACAGTATCCTGACAAGGTATTATGACTATACAGTTGTGCTGTTTCAGTTGAAGAGCTCCTGTGTTAAAGTAGGAACATTAATTTACCATTTTTGTTGTTACTTTATTATATAGGGTTTTCAGCCTACCAACAAAAGTCAGTTATAACATATTACTTTGTGATTGTCCTCAGTAGTACAGAATAGTCAAATGAATGAGACTGCTTTAAACACAACAGACCATTTAATTTCCATGGAAAACTTACAAAACAACCAATTTTGATTGCTGACAGTAAAGGAAATTATCTCTAGCCACATGAAGATTTGACAAGGCAGTTTGGATATTCAACAGATTTTCAGTGTTATTCAGGTGCTAGATTTTCTGATTACTATTTTTGGTTGAAAAATAATTTGCATAAGAAAGTTAGGCAGTTTGGTCAAATTGTTTTATATATTTGGCTTGGCACATGTGACTTTACTTATAAAAAAGGTAGAGAAATTAATTTACACCATGCTGATGACAATGCAGCAGTTTCTTATTTGAAATTTCAAATTGACAGATATTTTGACTTTGCTGCAAATTTCCCTACTGTTTCTATTATCTTTCTGGAAATTCCTTATTATTCTCCTGAAGCTTATTATTCAAGTAAAGGACATAGGGATCCAACCATCTTTCGTTCACAGGATCTTGTTCTTAAAGAAAGAATAGCTCTTGTGAATGAATCTATCAAAGAAGTGAACCAGGTTACCTCTGTGATCTCTCCTCGCTTAAGTTTAGATTTAATACGCTTTCACAAATCAATTGGGGATGATCACAAGAGTGCCAAAATTAGTTTTACAAATTTTAAAGATGGAATACATCCAAAACTAACATTGGCAAGATCTTGGACAAAAAGAATTGTAGCACACACTTTGGCAGATTGTGTGTATGAAGGCGAGTCAATAAAAAACCAGCCTAACTTATTTCTGGGTGAGATCGATCTCTTCTTTTTCGATGTAATTGCCCTCTAGAATGATGCACTTAGACCAACGGTGTTTCAGTGCCATCAGCCCAGAACTGAAGAAGCCAGGGTCCTTGTCTCTGACCCACTCCTCAACTGCCACCACAACTTCTTTGTTGGACCGGAAATCCTTTTTCGAGTTTGGGAATAGGAAATAGTCACTAGGAGCTATGTCCTGAGAATAGGCAGGGTGCGGTATTAGCTTGTACCCATTCCGCTCAACAGCATCCATTGCAATTTTGCAATTTTGCAAGTGTGGACTCTCGCATTGTCCTGTTGGAGCAGAATCCCTTTGGAGAGTTTACCTCGGCGTTTTTCACGCATCACAATTCTCAGTTAGTCGAGCAAATTTGCATAATACGCACCTGTTATTGCACTTTTCTTTGCTAGAAAGTCCAACATCATAACGCCCTGTGCATCCCAAAATACAGTTGCCATCACCTTGCCAGCAGAGGGTTGTGTTTTGAACTTCTTTGGCCTCGGAGACCCCAGCCCTACAATCTGGCAACTTTGAGCTTTATTCTCTGGCTCATAATAATGGACCCAGGTCTCATCTACAGTCACCAGATGTGAAAGGAAATCATCTTCCTTTGACCTAAACCGCTTCAACAATGCGCTGTATACTGATGCTCTGGTTGCCATTTGCTCGTCGCTAAGGGATTTTGGAACCCAATGGGCTGTTAGCTTGTGCATACCCAAGCGATCATGTAAAGTTGTTGAAACGCTACCATGTGAAATGTGTAATGCATTCGCTATTTCTTCCACCTTAATTTGCCTATCAGAGTACACCAGATCCTGTACTTTGTTACATATTTCTTCATCAGTGGCATCTGACCTGGTTTCATCTTCTAAAGACGTTCTACTGCATTTGAATTCCCCAACCCAGAATTTAAATTGTGCATACGATTGTGCAGAAGACCCATAAGCATTGATCAACTCGCCATGTATTTCCTGACCTGTTTTCCCTTTCAAATACAAGTACCGAATTACAGCACGGTACTCAACTTTTGACAAAAAGCTTACTTTTGCATCGCTAACCATGTTTGACATTCAATATCTTATGAGTGAATGACACGATAAGGGTGCAATTTTGCCCTCAGGCCTAAAACATGTATTGAAACAAGGCATGAAAATCTTGGATGTCTCGATCAACTGGAAATGGGATAGGCTGGTTACTTATTGACTTGCCCTCGTAACATTCATGCTTTGTTGTGTTATGATAGATGCTGGCAACTCCAGGTTTAGGTAGGCTAGATCATAGTGGAGACCTGTGTTGATTCATTTTCATAGCATTGTATGATTGTTAACTACTTTCACTTGTGTTGCTGCTCCATACATCTTGTTATTAAATTGTAGTGCAAATATTTCAGTCTTTTTGAATCACAACTTAATTGTGAAATAAAGTCATTTTTGTGTGAATATATTTTTCTGACAGTTCAAGTGTATTGACATTCAATATAGTTAATATTTGTTGCAATATTAGTGTCTTAACCCTTAAAGCGCCAATCACAACAATTGTCGTCTGCTTTGTCATCTGCTTATGATTTTAAAAGTCATTTCTGCAAACAGTGTGGACCTAGTTCAGACTGCTCCTTTCGGAGCAGTCTGATCTGGGTCCACACTGTTTGCCTATATGCAAAATGTAAGTTTGAAAAGTTTGCAAGAAGATGCAGCAGACGGCATAAACAGACGACATTTTCAACGAAAAGCTTTCAAACACGGTTAAATGTTTGCAAGAAAAAAGTTCTCACTAAAGAGGAGTGTGATATATTTTTGGTATTAACCCTGATAAATTATTACTTAAGCTGGTACAGGAAGTGCTGTGTCTAGCACACCAAAAACAGTTTGTGCAACTGGTGGAACAAAACCTAAAACAACATTTGCTTTTTCAGGCATGTCACCAATTCCACCTAGACTACAGCTGAACAATTCCCATTTGTATAACATTATCCTATATGACACCACTCTACAATGTTCCAAAGATACCTTTCTTTAGTGGCTCAGAGGAACTACAGAAAGGTGAAACAACATATGAAGTTTTGAGTTTGAGGTGAAATGCCTCCAACAAAATCCCTTGCTACCTGAACATCTGATCCTACAATCTATTTGAACCTCACTTAAAGGGTCAACTAGAGCTATGCTTGTTCCTTTAGGGGAAAATGCTACTGTTGCTGACATATTAAATGAACTTGATGCTTTTTATGGGAATGTGAAGTCTAATGAGACTCTCATTCAAAAATTTTAAAGTGACTATCAAAAAGATAATGAATCTATAGTAGAGTACGGTTCTAGATTAGAACTAGAAATGTGTCAGTATGACACAGATGCCCCCCACCCAGGGCCATCCTCATCCACATGCAGGCATTCTGCAAAAGATGAAGTTGAAAAAAGGGCCATAACTCTCATAATAATTGGCAGATTTTACCCTAAATCCAACTTGACCATATTTTATTATTATATACCTGTGTATAAAATATGAATCCAATACACTTATCAATCTTTTTTTAAAAAAATATCAGAAGGAAAATATTTTTTGAAGGTGAAAAAGGGCCATAACTCCCATAATAATGGGTTGATTTTAGCCTAAATCGAACTTGACCTCTATTTTATGATAATATACCTGTGTGTTAAATATGAATTCAATACACTAATGTTTTCAAAAGATATCAAACTGAAACTATTTTTCAACGTTAAAAAAGGGGTGTAACTCCAAAATTAATTGGTGGATTTTACCCTAAATCGAACTTAACCTATATTTTATAATTATATGCTTGTGTATAAAATATGAATCCAATTCACTAATCTTTTCAAAAGTTATGGAATGGAAACCATTTTTCAAAGTTGAAAAAGGGCCTTACCTCCCAAAATAATTGGTGGATTTTACCCTAAATTAAACTTGACCTACATTTTATGATTATATACCTGTGTATAAAATTTCAATCCAATATACTAATCTTTTCAAAAGATATAGAATAGAAACCATTTTTCAATGTTGCAATAAGGGCAGTAACTCCAAAAATAATTGGTGGATTTTACCCTAAATCAAATTTAACCTATATTTTATAATTATATGCTTGTGTATAAAATATGAATCCAATTCACTAATCTTTTCAAAAGTTATGGAATGGAAACCATTTTTCAAAGTTGAAAAAGGGCCATAACTCCCAAAATAATTGGTGGATTTTACCCTAAATCGAACTTGACCTACATTTTATGATTATATACCTGTGTATAAAATTTCAATCCAATACAATAATCTTTTCAAAAGATATTAAACAGAAACCATTTCTCAACTATTTTTTAATGTTCCAAAAAAGCCTGTAACTCCAAAAATAATTGGTTGATTTTACCCTAAATTGAACATGACCTATATTTTACAATTATATGCTTGTGTATAAAATATGAATCCAATACACATATCTTTTCAAAGGTTATGGAACGGAAACCATTTTCCGAAGATGAAAAAGGGCCATAACTTCCAAAATAATAGGTGGATTATACTCTAAATCGAAATTGACCTACACTTTATGATTACATGTATATACCTGTGTATAAAATTTCAATCCAATACATCAATCCTTTCAAAAGATATCACACGGAAACCATTTTTCAAAGTTGAAAATTTTTCAAAGTTGAAAAAGGACATAACTCCCAAAATAATTGGTGGATTTTACCCTAAATCGTACTTGACCTACATTTTATGATTATATACCTGCGTATAAAATTTCAATCCAATATACCAATCCTTTCAAAAGATATCACATGGAAACCATTTGTGTTACGTATGGGACGGATGGACGGGACGGACGTACATATGGACAGCGGTGATATTATATGCACACCCCCACCTTCCCCCCCCCCCCCCCCCCCACTGAAAATGGCGGGGCATAACAAACTCTATCAAGAGCAATTCACTATGGACACATTGACTGTCGCAAAAGATGCCATGTTAAGAAGCAAATTTTGACAGGTCTGAAAAGCCAACAGTTAAAACATTCAACCTGGCATTTATATGATAGCATTAAAGATTTTCAGCTATTATTGAAAAAAATTAAAAAGGTTGAGCAAGAAGAAGCCAGTAATAACAGGCCTGACTCAAAGCAGAAAGTTGCTCAACAACATACAGGCCAAGCTTCAGCAGAAGCAGATGATACAAATAAACAATTGTTAAAACAATTGTCTGAATTGATACGTTGTATGGAAACTTTGGAACAGAAGTTTGACAGTCAGCAATCCAGCTTGGTTGCTGATGACCAAGCTTCTTTCTGACAGTCGTTTAGACCACAGTGCAGCCAAGGTAGAGGCAAAGGTCATAACAGAGGTTATGGAAGACAACCTAATAGAGGTAATTATGGTAGGGGTTTCCATAATAATAGTAGTGATCAGAGTCATTCTTCAGATGGTTATAAGCCTGGCAACACTGACGGCAGTTATCGCGATGGCACTACCAGCCGGGGTGCTAGCCATGCTAGAGGTCGTAGGAGTAATGCCCAGCATTTTAATAAACCACTAACTTCCTCTGTTGTAGGGCAAACAGAGGAAGAGTGCCAAATTGGTTCTGAATATCGCCCAAACATGACTAAATCTGTAAAGCCTACTTTGTTGGATAGATTGGTGGGTTCTTCCAATGAAAGTTTTATTTTTATAAATGGTGTTAAAACTTCAGGTTTGATTGATTCCGGATCTATAATAACCTCAATTTCTGAGGGTTTTTATCACTCTTTAACTCCTATGCCTGAGCTTTGTAATATTACTGAATTTGGCCTGTCAATACAAAGTGCTGGTGGAGCAAAGTTACCATACAAAGGTTATATAGAAGCTGAGATTTCAGCTCCATTTTTATCAAACAGTGTTTTTAATGTACCTTTGTTAGTTGTTTCTGATACAGAATGCAACAAAGCTTTGGTCCCATGGTTGGCACCAAATGTAACAGTTGAAAAAATGCAAATAATATTTTTCCCTGACCGGGAGTCGAACCTGGTCCGCTGGACTCAAAGTTCTACACTCTACTGTGTCCCAATAAAAGCCAGTTTGTACCGTACGGCAGTTAAAGTGATCATATACCTATACCCAGTGACATATGGGCGTGGTGGCCATCTTGGTCAACGGACCGCGACCATTTTAGCAACCTAGGGAGGCTTCATATGAAATTTGAGCAAAATTGGCTCAGTGGCTTAAAAGGATAAGTCATTTGAAAATGTTAACGTGTGGATGTACTGACGGACAAAAAGTGATCAGGTGAGCTAAAACTCAGCTGATTTGAGACACGGACATAATCAATCACAATTTAAAACAAGATTTAAACTTAATCTTTCTAAAAATGGTCAGTTTAGACAGGTGGCTATCAACAACAGTTACTGTCTTTGTGAAATGTTTCTGTTTGGGCCAACACACTTCAAGGGCCATTAAAGGAATTGGTGACTTTTATAATCCCTTAGAAATTAACTGGTGTTACTAGAAATTTGAACTGTGAAAGAAAAATGCATCTTATTAATACTTGCCACCCGATAGGCTGTGCAGACTACTCAGAATAATAAATCTGCTAATATTGTCTATAAAGACTCTCAGGCCTTATAGTTAAAATAGACCCTTATCAGACTGCACACTAATCTGGACCTGCCCTTTTCGCAATTGCAATAAAGTACTTTTTTACTTGTCAGAACAGTTACTGTAAGCTAATATGATTCTGCATGGGATTATCTAAGAGGTAAGACTTGTGATCTGCAAAAAAGTACTTCTTGGGCAAGTTATGATGACCTAGATCAGCCTGCATATAAAATGTTTGAAAAAGCACTCTGTTTCTAGTCCCTGCAAACTCTGTCAAGTAAACTGCGTAAATCCAGACTGGAATAAGCGGATGTGACATCCTGCCATATTTTTGGCTTAATTTTTTTTTGAATTGGTAAGATACCTTTTTTTGGTTTACGTATTTAATGACCACCGGCACAATTTTCTGGGATAACAACAAGGAAAATTGTACCTTATCACCTGTGTGAAATACATCTTGGGCAAGATACAATGACCTAGACCAGCCTGCACATAAAACGTTTTTTTTTAGAATCAGTAAGACACCTTTTTTTGGTTTAAGTATTTAGTGACCATCGGCACAGCACAATTTTCCAGAATAGCAACAAGGAAAATTGTACCTTATAACCTATGCGAAATACAGACCCAGATCAGCCTGCACTTAAAGTGTACACATATCATGTGCATCAACATGTAGCAAAATTATTCTGCACTACACTGATGATATAAAACTATTACCTGACTTCTTCAGTTCTGTACTAAACTGTGATGTTATTCCTGTGAGGTATTTGTAGAAATCCTCTTGAACAAAGAGTCCTATAAAGTTTGACTGACTGAAATAATCTAGTTTTAATCGTCCGGGTGGTTTATCCAGTGATAGTTCCAATTTCTTCAAAGCTTGTTTTGTAATTCCAACTTTACTATCTTCAACCTGTTAAAGGTGTTGTTTGTGTTAATTGTTACAGTCAAACTGGTCAGATCAAGTACTCATGTACCTCACAAATGAAACTGGTCAGATCAAGTACACATGTACCTCACAAATGAAACTGGTCAGATCAAGTACACATGTACCTCACAAATGAAACTGGTCAGATCAAGTACACATGTACCTCACAAATGAATGTATGACCATCAACCCTTAACCCTTATCCTGCTGTTCACCATAACTCCTACATTTGCAAACAGTGCAGATCCAGATCAGATGGCCATCTGATTAGGATCTACACTGTTTGTCATTCAGATTGTGAATTTGAACAAAAACATTATTTGATGTAATCTGATTGGCTGATAGTCAGAAATGGGTGTGGCTAATTAAATTATTCAGCAGGATAAGGGTTAAACTGTCTTAGGAGGTATTCAGAAGTAATGTTGATACTGCATCTGAAGACTTCCAATGTCAAGACAATTTAAGATGGCCCATCCGACTGCATATCCAGGGGTGGCACGTTCGACTCCCAGCTCAGCCATACAAATTTCATGGCTATTGAAAATCATTTCTACTGTCCTTCTTCCCTTCTGCTAATTCAAGAAGGGCAGTCGAAAGCAATGAAACACACAAAACTGAAAAGATCTGGGCCCAGTTGTTCAAAGCGTTGTTAGCTTAACGAGCTCCTTAAGGGTCCTTTTGTTTTAGGGGATTCAATATACATTATTCTGATATTTTTTGCTGAAAAAATGTGAGTAGCTTTTGCACTGCAAAAGCTACTCACATTTTTTCAGCAAAAAATTTCAGCATATTTGCGTATCACTTGATGTAAATTTTAACGTATCGTTAACTAACGACATCGTTAGCTTTGAACAACTGGGCCCTGATGTGAAGTGTTCTGGGCCAGACTAGCCAGTTTTGGCCAATTAGGCCTCATCAGTGACCCCTGTATATATATTTTCAATAAGAGGACCATGA
The DNA here is from genome assembly GCA_964016985.1 of Anodontia alba. NCBI lineage: Eukaryota > Metazoa > Mollusca > Bivalvia > Lucinida > Lucinidae > Anodontia > Anodontia alba. The sequence continues at coordinate 61,363,946 of OZ024830.1, read as the reverse complement.
TGGTCCTTTATCGCTCAACTGAGCCAACAGATTCACAAACTTCTTATTGAAGTTTCACCCAAGTTCTCTGTTTTAAGACTTTAGTATAAATTTTATGTTCAAGAGTGATGTGATGGTCCTATAAAATGAAGTTTTTATAAGTAAAACATATTTTAACTAGTAATACTTAACCTACACATAATGTGATTATTCTATTCTGTATTTCAAACCTTCCAAAGAAAAAACAAAAGTCTTAAGAGTCTTGATCTAGAAGGCAGTTACTGTCTGACATTATTCTTCCCACTGCTTTAATCACATGTCAGTTTCTTTGAAGTATAAAACAAAATAAAGTCGAACTTCACTGGATCAAACTCAGTAGGCTCGAACACCACGCTTGGGTTGAACTGACTTTCCAGTCCCAGCAAAATCCCCATTCATTTTAAATAAACATGCCATCCTTGGCTTGAACAACGATGACTCGAATGCTCGAATCCCAAGACTGGTCTCTAGAGTGCATTTTCTATGTAAACTACCACCGACGCTAACACCGATTACTTTGTTAAAATCCCATGTTTAATCAATCAATGTCACTCAGGTGTCATAAGACGCTTTGATATTGCCGAAACAGCTGTTTACATAACACAGGTGTACTTGATTGGCGCGAGCTCAATTAAGGCCGCCTTTTGATCAATTGGTCAATCTATTCATGTTGAGAGGTTGTCAATTTAAGTTGATTGGCCAGAAAACGAGCCTTTTGCCATTTGCAAACATCAAAGGAGTGGATCAGCCTGCAATTCTGAGCAGTCTAATATGAACCATCGTAGTTCGCTGCTTTGTCAGTATAGTGCATGCAGTTGTGAAGTTCGGCATTTTCAGGACTAGCAGTTTTATAAGTTGAGCAAGCTGGTTCAGGTCTTAGCAATTGGAAACTTTTCTCATGACTAGAGTAAATACAGATCGTATCTATTTTACAAAGTTTGCTTAATGTTCATGCTTGTTATGAGTACATGTATTTTAATTTTTTCATCTTGTAAATAAAATTAAAAGACAGATGTATTATTGTTGTCTTATTTTATCTCGCTGAAAGTGCGAAAAGTTATGTGGCTTAAATTATGACCAATAAATATACAGGAAGTCACTGAAATTACTGTAGCTATGATAGAAAATCAGAGTACACAAAGATGGATTGCAGAGTTGGTCTTCAATGGCTCAAACTAACTATCGGTCGAACTTTTTTCAGCGGTCTCGGAGAGTTCGAGCCATCGAAGTTCAACTGTAACTGAGAGAAGCTGGGATGAAGGAGGGATTCTCTTATCTATAGGTTAAGTATTACTAGTTTAAATACGTGTTATTTATAAAAACTTCATTTCAACTGCATAAAACATTAACCTATAGATAATGTGCTAGAATTTAAAGATTAGGAGGGAGGGGCTCCCCTAATTCTAACACTATTATATATATAGATTCTCTTAACTTCTGGTTTAAGACTCCAGACACTCTAAGGAATCAGATACATTCTATAATATATACTGAGAATGATCTAGATTCACTTATTTCATATCTCTGAGAAGTTAATACCTTATTATATGTATGATGGGCTCTGAAGGCTGCTAGTTTTCTCAAGCGTCAGAGGCCTGAATTCCTGCTACCCACCCCCATAACTCCAACAAAATTATATTTAACTGGCTGAAAATTTAATCAGGTGATCTCCTCCTCAGTCCCAATCAGTATACCAAATATCAAGGCTCTAGCTCAAATACTTTTGAGATATCTTGCTAACAAGAATTCAGTGTTACTTTATTACAAGGGAAATAACTTTATTACAAGGGAAAATGGGAGATAATTCGAACAGGGAAAAAAATATGGGTCACCTTTTTTTTTTTTTTTTTCATGAGGAATTCATATATACAAGGTAGTCTGAAGTACAGCTATATCCCCCACCGCAGAATGACAATGGAGCGGCCTCAAAATTCAAGGCTCAAACTGGTGGCCTTCAACTGTGACCTTGACCTTGCATTGTTGAGTTATGGGTTCTGCACATCATCTCACTAAGGCGAACGTTTGACCCAAATTTAATAAATATCTTTCAAAGGGTTCAGGAGATATGGAGTGAACATGAAATTCAAGGCTCAAACTTGTGACCTTAGACTGTGACCTTGACCTTGAGTCAGCATGCTTGAGTTATGGGTTGTGCACATCACCTCACTAAGGCAAACATTTGACCAAAGTTTCATGAAAATCTTTCAAAGGGTTCAGGAGATATAGAGCGAACAAGAAAGAGATGGATGACCTTCAATTGTGACCTTGACCTTGAGTCTGCATCGTTGAGTTATAGGTTCTACACATTATCTCACTAAGGCACATTTGACCCAAATTTAACAAGGCAGTCTGAATGGCAATAGAGCAGCCTCAAAATTCAAGGCTCAAACTGGTGACCTTCAATAATGTGACCCTGACCTTGAGATCAGCATAGCTGAGTTATGGGTTCTGCACATCAACTCACTGAGGCAAACATTTGACCAATGTTTAAAGAAAATCCTTCCAGGGGTAAAGGAGATATGGAGCCGACACCAAATTCAAGGCTCAAACTCTGACCTTCAACTGTGACCTTGCCCTTAAAACTGCAGGGCTGAGTTATGGGTTCTGCACATTAACCTACTGAAGTGAACATTTGACCAAAGTTTAGAGAAAATCCTCCTAGGGATAAAGGAGATACAGAGCGGACACAAAATTCAAACCCGTGACCTTGAACTGTGACCTTGTGAGTCTGCATGGTTGAGTTATGGGTTCTGCACATCATTTCACTGAGGCAAACATTTGAAAAAAATTAAAAGAAAATCCTTCCAAGGGTAAAGGAGATATCGAGTGGACACGAAATTCAGGGCTCAAACTCGCGACCTTGAACTGTGACCTTGTCCTCAAGTCCCCATGGCTAAGTTATGGGTTCTGCACATTGTCCCACAGGTGAACATTTTACCAAAGTTTAGAGAAAATCCTACCAGAGGTAAAGGAGATACAGAGTGGACACGAAATTCAGGGCTCAAACACATGACCTTGAACTGTGACCTTGACCTGGAGTCCGCATGGTTGAGTTATTGATTCTGGACATCGTCTCACTCAGGTGAACATTTGACCAAAGTTTAAAGAAAATCCTTCCACTGGTATAGGAGATACAGAGCGGACATGAAATTCAAGGCTTAGACCTGTGACCTTGAACTGTGACCTTGATCTTGTGTCTACATTGTTGAGTTATGAGTTCTGCAAATCGTCTCAATGAGGCAAACATATGACCAAAGTTTAAAGAAAATCCTTCCAGGGGTATAGGAGATATGGAGCGGACACAAAATTCAAGGCTCAAATCCATGACCTTGACCTGTGACCTTGACCTTGAGTTGGCATAGTTGACTTATGGGTTCTGCACATTGACTCACTGAGGCGAACATTTGACCAAAGTTTAATGAAAATCTTTCAAAGGGTTCAGGAGATATGGAGCGGACAGAAAAGTGTTATGGAAGGACAGATAGATGGATGGATGGATGGACAGACGGACAGATTTTTGTTTGCGTTGAGGTTTTACGGCCCAGTCAACCCAATGGGGTCATGTCGAGCGCTGTCAGTTTACCTAACCACACGTTTACTGGGCTGGCTTAGTCCTCTAAGCGGTTAACCAGTATTGTGCACATTCTTTCGCCAGAAACTGACAACTGCCCTTCTTGAATTAGCGGAAGGGAGAGAATGACCGTAGAAAATATTTCATGATCAATCTCCACGAAAGAATGTTGCCGACCTCGGCGGGGGTTGAACCCACAACCTCCTAGTCTCCAGTCAGACGGCGCATCCAAATGAGCCACCGAGGCCGGCACAGACGGACAGATGAAGGCCATTTCTATAATCCCCCATCTGCTTCGCGGCGGGGGATTAATAATTTCAAACATTAGCATACATGATTCTAAACTTATGCTATGCACATAAAAGCAACAAATGGCCAAAAATTGCAAAGGCCAATAACTGTAACAAAATTTCATTAATCTGGCTGAAAATTTAATCAGGTGATCTCCTCCTCAGTCCCAATCATTAGATCAAATATCAAGGCTCTAGGTCAAATACATTTTTTAGATATCTTGCTAAAGTGATTTCAATGTGATTTTATTACAAGGGAAATAACTCTAAAATGGGAGAGAATTCTGATAAGAAAAAAAATACTGGTCACTTATTTTTTCATGAGGAATCCATACATGAAATTTCAAAACATTAGCATGCATGGTTCTAAACTTATGCTATGCACATAAAAGAAACAAATGGCAAAAAACTGCAAAGGGCCATAACTCCAACAAAATTTCATTAAATTGATTGAAAGTTTAATCAGTTTAATCTCCTCCTCAGTCCCAATCAGTATAACAAGTATAACAAGTATCATGACTCTAACTCAAACACTTTTTGTGATATCTTGCTAATGAGATTTCTATGTTATTTTGTAGAAAGGACAATATGTCTAAAATGGGAGATAATTCAGGTAAGTAAAAAATAACGGGTCACCGACTTTTTCATGAGGAATCCATATATGAATTTTCAAAACATTCGCATAGATGATTCTAAACTTATGCTATGCACATGAAAGCAACAAGATTAAATAGCCAGAAATTGCAAAGGGCCATAACTCCAACAAAATTTCATTAAACTAACTGGAATTTTCATCAGGTAATCTCATCCTCAGTCCCAATCAGTATACCAAATAGCAAGGCTCTAGCTCAAATACTTTTTGATATCTTGCTAACGAAATTTCAATGTTATTTTATTACAAGGGAAATAACCCTAAAATGGGAGATAATTTGAAAAAGAAAAACAATACAGGTCACCTTTTTTTCATGACGAATTCATATATGAAATTTCAAAACATTATCATACATGGTTCTAAACTTATGCTATCCACATGAAAGTAACAATTGGCCAAAAATTGCAAAGGGCTATAACTCCAACAAAATTTCCTTAAACTGGTTGAAAAATTTAATCAGGTGATCTTCACCTCAGTTTCAATCAGTGGACCAAATATCAAGACTCTAGCTCAAATATGTTTTGAGATATCTTGCTAACTAGATTTCAATGTTATTTTATCAAATGGGCAATAACTCTAAAATGGGAGATTATTCTGATAAGAAAAAAATTTAGGTCACCTATTTTTCCATGAGAAATCCAAATATGAAATTTCAAAACATTAGCATACATTGTTCTAAACTTATGCTATGCACAACAAAGTAACAAATGGCCAAAAACTGCAAAGGGCCATAACTCCAACAAAATTTCATTAAACTGGCTGAAAATTTAATCAGGTGATCTCCTCTTTAATCCCAATCAGTATACCAAATATCAAGGCTCTAGCTCATATACTTTTTGAGATATCTTGCTAACAAGAGTTCAATGTTATCTTATTACAAGGGAAATAACTCTAAAATGGGAGATAATTCAGAAAAGAACAAATATGGGTCACCTGTTGTGTTTTTTGGAGGAATCCATATATGAAATTTCATAACATTAGCATACATGGTTCTAAACTTATGCTATGCACATGAAAGCAACAAATGACCAAATACTGCAAAGGGCCATAACTCCAACAAAATTTCATTAAATTAGTTGAAAATTTATTCAGGTGATCTCCTCCTCAGTCCCAATCAGTATACCAATTTTCTTCGAAGAGCACCACCTGTCAAATAACTGTTCTTTAGTTCTAGCAAATTCTACATGGGTCTGCTCATTTTCTTTCTTACAGTTCCTTAATTTTTACCTGTTAGCCACAGGTACCAACTCCTAAGCCTTAAGAATTAATTCCTTCACAGTATCATAACTGGAGCTCTGCTCGACAGTTAGCTGAGCATAAATTTCTCAAGCCTTCCCAATTATAACATTTTGCAAAAGCAAGGTCCAATGCTCCTTTGGCCATTTTAAATTTTCTGCTACTTTTTCAAAATGAAGAAAATATTTGTCAACCTCTTTTTCTAGAAATGGAGGAACTAATCTGATGTGTTTGGTAGCGTCAAAATGAATGCCAAAGTCTAACGGTTGTGGTTTTACCGTCTTGTTTTGCATTTCTAATTCTTTCATTCTTAAATTAAATTGTTTTTCTCTTTCTTTCTCTTCTATTTCTATTCTTTCTTTCTGCATTTATTTTTCTTGCTCTAATCTTAATTTTTCGTCGTAGCTGTATAAACTGGCTTTTGACATACTTATTGGTATTAGTCTCGAATGAATAAATAGTAATTTGCGATCGGTTAAAAATGTGTAAACTTCTGCAAACAAGTAGGGGTAAGTATTGAATTTACCGATGTATGACACATATATTCGTGACTGAACAATCACTTAACTATGACATTGACTGAACAATCACTTAATTATGACATTTATCTATTTAAAGTTGTACAGTATGGCAATGCAGATGTTAAACAATGGAAAAAAAAATACCCATATTTTAAATAATACCAATAAAATAGATGCAATGAAATAAATGATTAAGCTTGGTAGAAATATTGGCAACATAAATAATATTGTTCATTCTTAACTAGGAAATAAGTTTGTTGATCAATCCTTTTATTTATTCACAGTGTAAGTGGCCTATTGCGTCTGAGCGTAAACGACATGAAGAAGAAATATTACTATTTTTAGCTCCGCTTCAGACAGGATTTTTTAGAATATCTCTATTCATACCAAATGGAATTTGTTCAAATAAAGCGCAGAGTATACAGAAAATCAAGCTCCTTCTGGTGGTGTTAGCGCTATTCAGCGATCTGGTCCAATTCTCGAGAACATTCGAAGAATGTTTTTGCTGTCAATCTGGGTCACCGGGACAATGTACATGAATTCTGATGAAAAACATTCTGCGAATGTTCTTGAAAATCAGACCAGATTGCAGAATTGCACTGACACCACGAGAAAGAGCTTGATTTTCCGTGTACTCTGCGCTTTATTTGAAAAAAAAAAAAAAAAAATTCATCAGGTATAAATCAAGATATTCTAAAACTGAGCTAAAAATAGTAACAAACTCTGTGCACCTTGTCATATGGTCACGTGGATTCCCCACTGCATTCAAACTGTCTGAAAAATCAATACTTAGGAGGGTCGAATGACTGTCCAAAGTTTATGAACAGAGTTATCCTTCTTGTTGCTATAGCAACCAAATCTTTCAAAATCTCCTCAGTATTGGCTGGCTGGATTTTTTTTTTTTTTTTTTTCACAGAAATGTTTCTTCAATAGAAAGTCTTTAAATCTTCTTAAAAGAATCCTGTTTCATCTCAAAATATGGCTTCCAGTTGGTGTGGTTACTTTTCATTATATATGGGATTATGTAGAGTAAACTTGACAGTTCTTCTTCTGCACAACCTATGGTCCAATTTCAAAACTTTTGTACAAATGTTCCATAGGCGAATATCAAATTTGTTCAAATTATTTTGGTTGGTTCCTCATATGTCTGTCTAGAATGCTTCGAACATTTTGTAATCAACAACTAACTAGATTTCAATAATACTCACAAACATTACTGGATTGACCAGCCATCAAAATTTTTCAAATTAATGTGTATCATCAAAAAAAAAAAAATAAATAAATAAATAAATAAATAAATAAATAAATAAATAAAAATAAATAAATAACCAACAAAGGGCAGGGTCTAATATATATATGCAGAAAACTTTGAAAATATCCTTCTGCCAGGTTAAAAAAATCTGCTTCCCAGGTGAGCAATCCAGGGCCATCATGACCCTCTTATAACAAATTAGATATGTTTTCCAGTTTTTGCCAGTCTTCATGGCCAGTGTTACACTTTGCTTACTCTTTATCAAAAAGGTGCATGGTTGGCAAGGATTTTTCAAATACTGGTATAGTATACAAATTAACACACAAAATTATATGCTTTACATTTATATGCTAAATTGATTTTCATAATTCAGCACAGATATTTACACATCTGAGTACACTCCCTTTCCTGCCAACCCCTGCAATATATACAATGTTGTACAGTATTAAAACTTTCTTGATACTGTTCGAATTTGTAATAAAGTTTATATTTTAAAAGCCTTCTTCTTTTCATATTGAACCACAAAGTAATTTCAATATTCCAGTACCTCTTATGTCGTTAATCTTTTTTAAAGATATTTCTTGTTCAAGTTCAATTTGTTTCTGAATCTCAAGTCCTTGCATTTGCAAACCTGTCTGTGTAACGAGAACAAGAGACAAAACAGAGGAATAAAGAATTTCATTATCAACCAAAAATTGAATCAAAATATTTTTTATTTCCTGTTTTAACATTGACTTGTTGACGGTAGTCAACTCATAATGAGCAGCAATGTCCAACAAATCTGACTTTTTGGCCAAATTTAACAACTCCTGCAAAGGCGCAGCTATGAAAGCTTGAAGGTCAAATGATATGACTGCTTTTTGCTGGTTTTATCAAATAAGTTTATCAAACTAAATTCTTTTTTTTTTCTTTTTTTTGTAAGTTCAAACTTGTAGAAGCAAAAGAAAATGTTCGATCCCAGATGAGCCCCCAATTTCTGTTACGAGCCAGGCGTAAAGAGAAAGAAATGAAAGTGAAACCAGCAACAAGATTTAAATTATTAACAATATTTATTCACAAAAAGGAATAAGACAAGATTCAAAACAAAAGAATGTAAGTACATGTATACAGTACCTTTCAAGTTTATGTCACAAAGTCCCTCAGAAATAATCCACAAGACTTAAATTCTGAATTCAGGAACTTTAAATTGAGGGATCAGAACCTATTATTCACAGGCATTGTTTTATAAATTCTTGTGGATTATTTCTGAGGGACCATGACCATTTTAGCAATCTTTCGTTCCCCCAACCTAAGGAGGCTCCATATGAAATCTGGCTATGGTGGCCATCTTGAACATCTATTTTTTGCTTCTTCTCCTAAATCCAAATGCCAATTGACTTGAAACTTGGTAGGAAGCATTGTGGTGACTTGTAGATCAAAAATAGCTAAAATCGTTCCGATCGGAAATCCAAGGGCCGCCATGGCCGCCATCTTGAAAATCTATTTTTCGCCTCACCTCCTGAGCCGAAAGGCCAATTGACTCCAAACTTGGTAGGAAGCATTGGGATGACTTGTAAAGTTTCAAAATGATTGGTACAAAACTGCAAGAGGAGTTGCGCTCACAAGAGGTATCCATTGTCTGAATATTGAGGGTGAAAATTGACTGTTCACAATGTTGAAAAAGTGTCAAAAAATTTTCTAACAATTATACCCAAACCACATGCAAATCCTCATACCATGAAGAAAATACTTGCAAAGTTTCAAAACAAGCAGTATAAAACTGTAAGAGGAGTTGCGCTCACAAGAGGTACCCACTGTCTATATATTGAAGGTGAAAAATGTCTAAGTTCACAATGTGGAAAAAGTGACAAAAAATGTTCTAACAATTATACCAAACATCCTCATACCTTGAAGACTTTAAAGTTTAAAACTTTAAAGTTTTAAAACAATCAGTATAAAACTGTAAGAGGAGTTGCGCTCACAAGAGGTACCCACTGTCTATATATTGAGGTGAAAAATGACCAAGTTCACAATGTGGAAAAAGTGACAAAAAATAATCTAACAATTGTATCCAAACCATATGCACATCTTCATACCATGAAGAAAACACATGTAAAGTTTCAAAATGATCGGCACAAATCTGTAAGAGGAGTTGCGCTCACAAGACACCCAGGGTAAATGTTGACGGAAAGACAAAAGGAAGGACGGATGGAAACTTGCTCGCCTAAGTCGCCCATGCTAAAGCAGGTCCGACAAAAAAAAATATTCACCTCAGCATTTTTTACTGCAATATCTGGACAGCACCAAAGGAAAATTTGTCTTTGCAGGCAATGATGGTCCATATCAGTTACAGTATCCTCATAGTTTGATAAGTGGTTTTTGTCACACCTGCTTTAGCATGGGTGACTAGGCGTGCAAGTTTCTGTCCATCCATCCATCTGTTCATCATTCCATCTGACCTCAGATGTATAGACAATGGGTACCTTGTGATTGCAACTTTTCATACAATTTTAAACCGGTCTTTTTGAAACTTTGCACATGTTTTCTCCTGTGTCTACAGAAGTGCATGTGGTTTGGATATGATTTTTAAATTTATTTTTGTCACTTTTTCCACTTTAACTTTGTCATTTTCTGAATCTCAGATTGTATGAAAGTGTACAGACTTTGGGTACTTTTTGAGCCCAATATCTCATGCATCATATGAGAAAATTCATATGCTTTCAATGAAATTCCTATATTCATATAATCCTTGTCGTTAATTTTTGTCACTTTTCCAACTAAGCACTGCAAAGAATGATATAAATTTATTTAATAACCACGTCCTGTGACTTTTGCCCCAGCAGGTGCGACACCGCCTTCCGCAGAATTCTGGTACTTTCCACTTATAAGATCACTGTAAACTGTAGCATGTATCAAGGTAGGGCCAGGTCTGCAGATCAGGGGTTTTACTTTCCACTGTAAACTGTAGCATGTACCAAGGTAGGGCCAGGGCTGCAGATCAGGGGTTTTACTTTCCACTGTAAACTGTAGCATGTACCAAGGTAGGACCAGGTCTGCAGATCAGGAGTTTTACTTTCCATTGTAAACTGTAGCATGTATCAAGGTAGGGCCAGGTCCTTATAAGACTGTGCAGAAAAGCAGGCTGTACTAATCATACATGCAAGAGACACCTTTTTACTTCATGCGACCTACATAACCCTGTTTATGTATTGCTACTGGAATATTCTCAGGGCAGGAGCAGTTTCTCTGCCCCACTTCCCTACCCTCCCCCCACCCCACATACAATCTTAAATGAAACTAATAACTAGTATAACAATGTCTAAAATGAGGAAGTATCTGACAGACATAAAACATCCCATTACCGGTATTTTGTACATAAAATCATCAATTTTAAGCTATGTAACAAGAGAAAAGGGCCATCATACCATATATCATATATCATCATAATCAGATTTTTGATTACCATATGTGTGCAACAAATCAGCCTCAGGGCCTTTGCTGCCCACTACAGGTTAATTAGACTCTGTAGAATATATCGACAGCCCTGATCAGACTGCTATGTATGCTCTAGGCCTTTCTATCAACATTATTATGGGAAAAGGACCATTTCTTGCAATAACATCTCTATAATTAGACCGTTGTTCAATGAAGGATACCTTAACAGGTGTTTTAAGGATAATCTGCCGGCTGACCAAACATGGCGGCGGAATTTGCCACCTGTACACGTCATCATAAAATATCAACAAAAATCACATATGAAATGCGTGTTTCACAACATGAATTGATAATCTAAATGTCAGAGTATATCAAGTGGTTATTAATCGATAAAAATGCATTTTATAAGTATGAAAAAACTAACATTCTAACTTGCGTAAATTTGAGACAAAACACTTCCTTTTTCTTTTCCATGAATACATAAAGTGCTAATGTCATTTTGTTTTACAATGTTCATCTAGGGCAACCGGAAAATAAAATATCCAAATTCATTCAAATAAAGACACATGTTTGCTACCAAGACGGCTACTCAAACAGCTCTAAACAATGTACATTGACCGTACATATATAATGTACTTAGCTGTCCCCCTTGCATGTGCAAATAGGATACAAACCTGTATCCAGTCCGTTATATACATGAAAGGACAAGACTTTAGTTTTGTGTATCAGTTAGGGTACCTGCGGACACAGGCATATTGTGTTTTTATTTGAAAGCTTTTGGGTATTTTAATTTCCAGCTGCTCTAGATGGAACATTGTGCAACAAACTGATGTTAGTGTTTTATGAATTTATGAATAAGAAAAGGGAACTTTTTGGTCCCGAATTTGCACAAGTTAGAGGGTTAATTTTTTCATACTTATAAAATGCATTTTTATCTCTTGATAACCACTTGATATGCCTTGACATTTATGTTATCAGTTGAATCTGTGAGACACGCATTTTATTTGTGATTTTTGTTGATATTTTATGATGATGTGTACAGGTGGCGAATTTCGCCGCCATGTTTGGGTAGCCGGCAGATTATCCTTAACGACAATTTGATAATGTAGTAAAACATAATTTTATCATCTCTTGCAGAGAACAGAAATGAACAATATATGGAGATGAGGTACTTACAGTAAAGAAACGGCACAGAGTCATGTGAGGAAAGTATGAGTGAGCACTGTTCCAGCCACACACAGACAAAGACCTCTCCCAGTATGCCATCAACTGCTTTTGCAGCTCCCCAACTGGACAAAGATATAAAATATATTCTCTAGGCGCCACAGTGTCCAAGTAAGGGTCATTTACATGTGACAGTAACCTACAATCAAAAAGACATTACAGTCATTAGAATAGCACCATACACTGCAGCTCCAATGTGTGGAATCCACGTGACCAAAGACTAGGTACACAGAGTTTGTTACTTTTTTTAGCTCCGCATAAGGTAGGATATTTTAGAATATCTCTATCCATACCAAATGGAATTTGTTCAAATCAAGCCCAGAGTATGCAGAAAATCAAGCTTTTTCTTGTGGTGTAAGGGCTATTCTGTAATCTGGTCTAATTCTTGAGAACAGTCGAAGAATGTTTTAGCTGTCAATCTGGGCTACCAGGACAATGTACACAAATTTTGACGAAAATTGTTTCTAACACCTCTGACAGGGTTTGAAGGGCTTTCCTTGCTGGGAACATGTCAAAAGACATTTTCCGAAAAAACTGTCTGTTACTGTTTTGGTTTATAAATACCCCATTTGAATGTTTGCAGTCTTTCTTTCAAATGACCATGTACACAATATCGAATGCCACTGACCATCCCCACAAACAGAAAATGATACTGCACACGAAATATATAAATTATAGAGATATGATCAGTGCCAGGTCTGTTTTAGAGCTGTACACTATCATTTCAGATAATTTTAAGTCAGCTAGACTGAGGGAGATTACCATTTAGCATATATTGGAATAGTAAATTGTCATTTTCTATTCACTGTTCTAATAGTATTACTGAATGGAAAGCCCCACCCTTTCTGTCTAAAACAATTGCAAAATCGCAATTGAGACAACCAAATGAGAGATGAAAACACAAAACAAAATCAACTGAAAAATCTTTGCTTGTTTGACAATCAACACCTACGGTGACATATTTATTTGCCATCTTACTTTCATTCCAAATACATACCAAGTTATTTTACTCTATCTTCAATTTCAGGATGAGTCCAAAAGCGAGGTCAAGTGTGTGCCGCTTTTGCGGCAAGGTTTATGCAAGTGTGTCAGGGCTGTATGCCCATGAAGATAGTAGATACCCATTGAGGTACAGTGACATAAACCTGCTGCAGAAAATAACTTTTTGCAGAGCCAATTTTCTGAGAAACGGGTACAGTCATAGTATTGTCAAGTTGTGCCTATTACATTATGTGGTATGAAGAACAATACTAGGCATGATATTTAGATTTGTTGGTTTGTAATGCAGTTAGACAGCACTTCAACACACTTTTGGTAATTTTTGGAGCATTCAGTTAACACTATTATACTATTTATGAGCATGATTTCTATGTGGTATCAGTGTTCAGTGCACATTCTTTTGCCAGTTACAGACACAACTGCCCTTCTTCATTCAGCAGAAGGCGGAGAATGGCCATATTTTTATGACCAAATCTCTAAGAAAGAACGTACTGTGCGAAAGGATCTAACTGGAGACCTACTGTAGTAGGCAAGTAGGGATCTGACTGAACTGCTATTCCTGTTATGATATGCGCAAATAATTGATTCGATTATGACAGTCATTGAAATTTGTACTATAGAACAGACTTTTGTATTTCTTAACAAACTAGTTAGGTAGTAGCGACCTGCTCCCAAAAGTCTATAGTGTGCTTGACATTATTATATACGCTTCTTAATCAAATGAAAACACCCCGTGTTTTCCAATTTCAGTGAATGTCAATTCGTGATATTCCAGGAGATCATAATACCTTGCGCGAACGTGACTTCCGGTTTAACCCAAAGTAGGGAATTGCATTCGAAATCCAAAACATTTGATAAAGATTCCACAACTTAATGATATAATCTGCCATTCATACATCATAATTTGTAAAATCAAAATGTAACATGACTAAATTATAAACAAATACTAAAAAAAAAAAAAAAAAAAAATAAATAAAAAAGTCCCCTTCCCTTGACAGTAACCAGACAGATGAACTGGCACATTATTGATGGGTGGGGTAGCATGTTCTATTATTCCTTTTTGCGTGGAAAGTGTAAACAGTGGCTTATTTACTTATTTCAGGTGTAAAGCTTTCTATTCCTCTTTATCCATTTTAGAAATGAACAAAACTGTCCTCAACATTGAAATAATAAATTTTATTTGAACAAGAACTAGCTTTTCTTGGGGTGGCATTTGTATTCCAGCTGTCAGATTCAAAATTGACTGAGTAGACCTTTTATGATCTTATTCTATCCAAGTACTCTTAACTAACACACATTTATTTTTTTTAAACAATCATCACTAAACATGACTTTCCACAAATAACAATGTTTCAGGCCGTATAATTATAAATATGTTGCTACTCTAGCTTAAACTCCAGACTTTCCATACCCTGCATCATTGACTGATACACTGAATGATACGCCGGGGTACAAAATATTCAACATGTTTTCTAATACTTTGTCGCTGACCGATACTCCAGAAACATTCCAGCTGACAGGCCGTTATATCCCACTAACTGATACACCAGGGAACAGGGTAGCTGACAGGTCTTCGTATACTTTGTCTCTGACCGATATTCTGGTAGATCTATACACTGCAAGTGTATACCCCAGGTTACTGACTGATATATCAGGAAACAATGTAGCTGGCACTTCTTCATATTTTTTGTCGCTGACTGATAGTCGGGTGTACACTTCCAGTGACAGGCTGCTATACCCAGGGTAACAGTGTAGCTGACACTGGTCTTCATATACTTTATTGCTGACAGATATTCCAGGTGATAGGCCATTTTACCCCACTTCACTGACTGACATAGGGGTACAGTGTAGCTGACAGTCTTCATATACTTTATCTCTGACTAATATTCTGGTATACACTCCAAGTGTCAGGAGGCTATACCCCGGGTTACCGACTGATACACAGAGTAACAGTGTAGCTTAAAGATCTTAGTATACTTTGTTGCTGACCGATATTCCAGTAGATCTCACACTCCAAGTGTATACCCCATATTTCTGACTGATACATCGGGGTACAATGTAGCTAGCAGGTCTTCATATACTTTGTCGCTGACTGATATTCGGGTGTACACTTCAAGTGACAGGCCGTCATTACCTTGGGTTACTGACTGATATACCAGGTAACTGGTCTTCGTATACTTTGTCGCTGACAGATATTCCGGTATACAATCCAGTGACAAGCCACTATACCCTGTGTTACTGACTGCTCTCAGATATGGATCTGCACTGCTGAGTTTGGGTTGCCCATTCCCACAAGAAGAAAATGTGTGACCAGAATTAACTTCATGTGGCAGTGATGGGAATCCACTTTATGAGAAAAACAATCTTATTACCATGTTCATTTTTATTGCTTTGTTGGGATCAAGTTTAATTCTACAGACAGTACGAACCTATCATCACCTTCATAAATAAAACACTGAGATGACACGACTGCTTGTTTATCATATTATCCATTCTCATTGAAAATAACTCAATAATTGACACTTTTATTTCACTTGTCTGCACACGTGACATTTTACCAGGTAAATTAACCACATGTAAACATGTACGTAATGAATTTATAAGCGTTCAGCTGTCGAAGTATTGATTTCAGAAGCAAACTGAAGCAATTTTCAATTTGAATAAATCTAAAATGATAATTATGATTTTTTTGGAAATATACAATGTGGATAAATTCTCTGAACTATAAAAGAAATATGAGAATTATTTTTAGGCGCATAAGATTATTGGAATAGAAATACTTAAAGCGGTCCCCAAAATCATGTCAAAGACCATAGCTACAGACCGGCTTAACAGCCCCCCACCCCCACTCACCCCTAATAAGGCATTTATTAAACCGATATATTTACAGAAACTTCTTTGGAAAATGTTTCTGACATTTTTTCCAGCAAGGAAATCACTTCAAATCTGTCAGATACGTGGTAGAAATGATTTTAACTGTACAATACATTAACCTATAGATAATGTGCTATACTATTCTGTATCTCAAACCTTCCACAGAAAAGACCACAGTTCAGTCCTCTAAATCTGTCTTAATCCAGAAGGTCCCTTAGACAGTTACCTGAGTGACATCATTCTTCCTGCTCTTTTGATCACATGTCAATTTCTTTTCTGTGGACAAGGAAGTAAACAAAGGATTTTTCGCCAGGTGAAAAAATCTATATTTTTTTCTTTCCTCCGGTTAAATTTCTTAATGCTTTTCTTTCTTATGTTACTCTATCATTCCTTCCACTGAAAACTTTATTTCTTTCAAAAAATCATTTTTCAATTTCTTGATATTGTTGATCTTTGTCCATGTCATGCATTTTCATGACTCTCCATGAAGATCATTCGCGGCTTTGTGGACACATTAAAGCATGGTGGGATAGTCACCAAAATGTTTATCATCTTCTTATTGTTCCAGGTTGTCAACTTGTTCCACCTGTAGTTTCTGGTTAGAGAAGATCTGAATCGTTGCAGATAAGAGATGAAGTTACTCTGCAAGGAAATCATTCATGAGGAAGAAGAAACAGAACAAAGAGACAAGTGGTTGATTCAGATGCCTCTGAAGACAACTCTTTAGATGGGAGCACTACCCCACATGGCTATACTGCCAGGGATAAGACTTATCAGGGTGGCGACTATATGGGTGCAAAGAGCACCCAAAGTATAAGTCCACCAGGCACCTGTCACCAGTCACCCATCAACAAGGCACCTGTCAACCAGTCACTGGTCAGCCAGTCACCAGTCAACTGGTCACTGTTTAACCAGTTCAGGTCAACTAGTCACAGGTCAACCAGTCACCAGGCAATATTTTCACTGGTCAGTCAGGCACCAGACAATGGTCCAACAGTCACCGGTCACACAGTCACCAGTCATTTGATTCCAAGTACCAGGCACAGGTCATGAGTCATCCAGTCACTGGTCAGTCAGAAGTGATTATCAGGAACTGGGCACCAGGCACCAGGCATTTAATCACCAGGCACCAGTCACCAGTCAACCAGTCACTAGCCAACTCACCAGGCACCGGTCATCAGGCATCAGTCGATGGGTACTGATATACAGGAGTTCTGAGCAGTCATTATTGAATGAGCCTCAGAACTTCTCTACCTCAAAGAGAGTATTATGACCTCTAGAGCCAGACGTTAATCAAATGTCAGATCCAAGTATCATTATAAATCTGCCTAGTAATACTTGGCAATCTGTTGACAGGCACACATCTCAATCTAGGCAAACTAGATGAGATCGGCTTAAAACAAAACACAAATCAAAGAAGAGGAGAAGGCATAGATCATCTTCTTTTTCCTCCTCTTCTAGATCCTCTACGGCTTCTCATATATAGGAGAAGCAAAAGATCAAAGAGTTCCAAACACTCACACAAAAGAAGAAGATGTTTGATGTCAACTTCTTCCTCTTCTTCAAATCAGTCCATCAATGATTATGGAAGATATAAAAGACCAAGACTGTCTCCTCAGGTTGCAGATGTTCCAAGTATGCTTCAACCTGCTAGGACTATTGATCAGACACCTATCATACCTTCTGATAATGTGGCACAACAATCAAGGGATTCGGGCTCCAAATCGGGAGTCAGAAACCTGGTCCTTTGACAGGGCTATTAATGAAGTGTTTAGACTGTCCTAAGCCGACGGAGGAAAATACTCCTGCAAAATCACTGTGAGGAATTGAGCACTTGATGGAGTCTCGGGCTACTTTATTATTAGTGTTCCCACAGTGTAAACTAGTTTTCTGGGAAAAGAGAGCTCGCAAATTAGTGGCGATCAATTTGCATGCAGATTTGTGCTCTTCAGCAGCCTACTTATGTCTCCAACAAGAGTCCATGTCAGTCACAGCTCTGTCTAGACTCTTGGAGGCTGTGGCTAAATTCATTAGGCATGCGACAGCAATGTCAACTATTCTGGCCACTGAGCTGTTTCATGTCTGATGTAGCAAAAACCACATCAAAGTTATTTTTGGAAAATTCTGGTTGCGAATTGAGGAATACTCCAATCAATGCTAAA
Source organism: Anodontia alba (assembly GCA_964016985.1). Classification (NCBI taxonomy): domain Eukaryota; kingdom Metazoa; phylum Mollusca; class Bivalvia; order Lucinida; family Lucinidae; genus Anodontia; species Anodontia alba. The sequence goes on along the minus strand of OZ024830.1, from coordinate 61,345,733 downwards.
TCTTTGTTCAATAACAAAATCAAGGAAGTTGCTAAATCTAACTACAAAGCGCAACAACAGAGATTTCTAGCTTCTTCCTCAACCAATATTTATCAACAACAAAAATCATCTTATTCAGCTACAGGAGCGTTTAAAAGACCTAGACAGCCGAACAAGTCATCTAGACCTAAACAGTCTCAAAAGTACAGGTCTAAAACTCAGACCCAGTCTTTTACGTCCGGTACTAGAAAGGACTTTAATAAGAGGAGCAGTAACACGAAACAGTTCCCCTCCTCTAAACAAGCATCATCTTCCACAAAGTTCTGAAAGCCAACCCTTTCCACTGCCTATCTTACCATGCCCTGATATTCCAGTGGGAGGCGTATTGGCCCACTTTGACGAACACTGGGGAGAATTAACTAACATGGGCCCACGGGCCATGGCTCACTCACCTGAGTGACATAACCACTGCAGATATGCAGATGTTATGCAACATTTTTCCAATCCTATCATCACAACAGTAGGATCAATGCGAAATCTGGGGGAAATTGGCTAAGTGGTTTCTGAAGAATCATGATTTTATAAATGTAAATAGCACAGTGGCAGGGAAATATAATAAATATAAACAAGATGACGGCCATCTAAGATTTCCAGTCAGAACAATTTTAACTACTGTTGATCTACAAGTCACTTTGATACTTTCAATATAAATGTATATGGCCCATACAAATGCATGGGGATGCAAATTTGACCTTGGAGGTAAAAAGGTCAAATGTCAACAAAGAACCATCATTTTAGCAATTTTGGTAGATCTCCTGTCCCCCATAATTTGTGCAAAGATTAGGGCCCAGGGCTTATTTGGTTCTGGAGAAGAAGATTTTTAAAGGTTTTTACCATATATGGGCATGGCAGCCATTTTGATCAATGGACCATGCCCATTTTAGCAATCTTTCATTCTCCTGCCCAAGGAGGCTCTGCATGAAATTTGAGCAAGACTGGCCCAGAGGCTTCAGAGGAAAAATCATTTGAAATTATTAACATTTTTTCCATACAAATGTATGGGGCCCATACAAATGCATACAGAAACAAACTTGACCTCACTGTAAAAAGGTCAAATGTCAATGTATGACAATTAATTTAGCAACTTTGGTAGACCCCCCATTCCCGATGATATATGCAAAGATTCAGCCACAAGGCATCCTCGGTTTTGGAGAATAAGATTTTTAAATGTTTTTTCCCATACAAATGCATCGTTTCCGATGTTTTATGCAAAGATTCAGCCACAAGGCATCCTCGGTTTTGGAAAAGAAGATTTTTAAAGGTTTTTCCCACACAAATGCATAGGGAAGCAAACTTGACCTTGCCATAAGAAGGTCAAATGTCAATATATTACCTTAATTTTAGCAATTTTGGTAAACCCCCTGTCCCCATGATTTAAGCAAAGATTCAGCCCCAAAGCATCCTCGGTTCTGGAGAAGAAGATTTTTAAAGGTTTTTACCATATATGGGCATGGCGGCCATCCTGGTCAATGAGCCGCGACCATTTTAGCAATCTTTCATTCCCTCAACCTAAGGAGGCTTCATATGAAATTTAAGCAAAATTGGCCCAGAGGCTCCAGAGGAGAAGTCGTTTGAAATTCTGTACATTTTTGCCATACAAATGCATAAGGAAGCAAAATTGCCCTTACTGTAAAAAGGTCAAATGTCAATGTACGACCATTATTTTAGCAAGTTTGGTAGACCTCCTGTTTCTGATGATATATGCAAAGGTTCAGCCACAAGGCATCCTCAGTTTTGGAGAAGAAGATTTTTAAAGTTTTTTCCCCATACAAATGTATAGGGAAGCAAACTTGACCTTGCCGTAAAAAGGTCAAATGTCAATATACGATCTTTAATTTTGTAATTTTGGTAGACCTCCTGTCCCCAATGACTTATGCAAAGATTCAGCCCCAAGGCATCCTCGGTTCTGGAGAAGAAGATTTTTAAAGGATTTTCCCATGGGCATGGCGGCCATCTTGGTCAATGGACATGACCGTTTTAGGAATTTTTCATTCCACCAACCTAAGGAGGCCCCATATGAAATTTGAGCACAATTGGCTCAAGGGCTTCAGTGGAGAAGTCATTTGAAAATGTTATTGGACCGACGGATGCACGGATGGACGGACGGACGAAAAGTGATCACAATAGCTCATTCTGAGCATAGGTGAGCTAGCAACAAATGGGTCCACTCTGCTGTTCCAGATGGTTTCCAGATACCATTCAGGTCAACTCCCTCTATTTTGGCAGTTCTGAAAAGTCTAGCTTCCTCACTCTTACTGTGAGAAGAGATCTCGGAACTTCTCCAGAAATGGGCAGTGAAAAGGCTACAAGATCCAGGAAGTCCCAGTTTTCATTCCCAAAATTTACGTCCCATAATAGATCTTTCTCTGGTAAGTCAATACATAAGGAAACAACCATTCAAGATGGAGAGTCAAGTCAGTACAACAATCGATATTGGTCAAAGACTGGACTGACTCCATAGACCTGACAGATGCTTACCTATATGTTACGATTCACCCACCATCCAGGAAATATCTTTGGTTCATGTTTGAAGGTCAGCTCTTCCAATTCACAGTCTTACCCTTCGGATTGTCCCTAAGTCCGTGGATTTTTACCAAACTGACGGACGTAATAGCATAGCACTTGTGTCAATCTAGGTATTTCCATACCTATACCATTGGCTTATAAGAGATCTAATTCACAACAGACTAGTACCTTACACAATAAATTGCCTCCAAACTGTACAAAAGTCTAGGTTTCATTCCAAATCTAAGATGTAAGAATCAGATTTGATACCAGTCCAGAAATTCAGGTTTTTAGTGATGGAATTTCTGACATAAAAGAATAGAGTCAGGGTACCAGCAGACTGAGTCGATTCTCTACTTCTGACTATCAAACTGTTTCTTTCTGAGACTCAAGTTTAAGCACGAACTTTCCTTTCTCTTTTGGGCAAACTCAGTGCAGCAACAAACTTCATTCTCCTAGGCAGACTACACTTATGACCACTTCAAATGTGTCGCTTATCTGTCTGGAGACACCACATTTTTCCACTCGATCATCAGGTTCCGATCAACAGTATGATTCGATTCCATTTGAAATGGTGGATGGACACCAATAACTTCATTCTTGGAACGTCCATTCATCCTCCAGATCCCAAAACATCCCTTTTAACTGATGCCAGTCATTTTGGATGTGGAGCTCATCTTGTGATGATGAGACTATTTTTTCACGATCACTGGTTGGAAGACCAATCCCAGCTCCATATCAATATTCTGGAAATGATGGCCATTTGTTTAGCACTGAAGAAAGCCATAAAATACATTCACTACTCTTGTGTTATGATCTTTACTGATAATACAACAATGGTTTCCTATATCAACAAACAAGGAGGAACACATTCTCCCAACCTATGTGTAGAGGTATGGGAGATCCTCCATTGGTGCCTGGAACATGACATCGTATTCAGAGTTCGTCATATTCCAGGCAGATTCAATGTTTTGGCAGACCATCTTTCGAGACTGGACAGACCTCTCAAAACAGAATGGGCTTTGGATCAATCAGTAGCAAATTCCATTTTCCAAATGCTCAATTATCCTAATGTGGATTTGTTTGTGGCACAATTCAATCACAAACTCCCACTGTATGTATCTCCAGTTCCAGACAATCATGCCTTAGTGATAGACACATTGTCAATGAACTGAAATTGTCTTCATGCATATGCATTTCCACCAACAATTCTGATACCCTCTGTACTCTTGGGTTTTAGTTTGACTACAAAAAGCCCCATATGAATCTCTAATTAAAGGATATAAAATGTTACGAATAAGCCTTTCTATTAGCTCTTGCCACTACTAAAAGATGTAGCGAAATTCATACTTTAGCAATGGATGCAAATCATTTAAGGTTCAATCAATCTGATGGTTCAGTATCATTGGTAGTACAAACTGGGTTTTTGGCCAAGAATCAGCTTCCATCCTATTGCCCAGATCCTTAAGTTATCCCTTCTTTAGCTCAAACATGTAAAGGGAACAACTGGATAGACTTTTATGCCCGATAAGAGCACTAAAATTTACCTAAAAATGACCAGTTCTTATTGTCAGAATAGAAATAGATTATTTTAACCTATTAAAGGCAATCAAGACATCTCTATGGCTTCTTTTCTGTCTAGAGATGGGTATCTTATACTATTAAGCTTGCCTATAGGAAACTCATCCACAGAGACATCTCTTTCCTAAAAATCAAGGCTCAGGAAGTTAGGGCACTATCTTCTTGGGCATTCTTTGATAAGATTCTGCTCAATGAAATACTCAAAGCAGCAGTATGGAATCAAATTTCTACTTTTGCTAAATTCTACCTGAGAGACATGTCTCAACAAGCAGCTAATCTTTACACTTTGGGCCCAACAGTTGTTGCCCAAAAAGTAGTGGGGATCAGGAAAATAGAGCCTTTGACGCCTAGAGAAGACCGACAGCTTCCAAAGCCAATGTTACATAATTATATGAAGGTAATTAATATCTTACATATATATTAGGAATTTAGATCATTCTTAGGATTGTATATCATGAATGTATCTTATTCCTAAGAGTTTCCTGAATCTTAATCCAGAGGTACAGGGATTCTATATATTATTTGTGTTAGAACTAGGAGAGCTCCTCCCTCCTAATCTGCAAATCCTAGCACATCATCTATAGGTTAATGTATTGTGCAGTTAAAATGAAGCTTTTAAAAGTAAAACATATTTTATTTAGTAATACTAAACCTATAGATAAGAGAATCCCACCTCCCCATGCAGCACTGTTTTATCCTTCAAAGAAACTGACATGTGATCAAAACAGCGGGAAGAATGACATCACACAGGTAACTACCTAATTTGGACAAATTCCATCATGTATAAATCAAGATATTCTAAAAAGCCCTACCTGATGTGGAGCTAAAAATAGTAACAAACTCCTTGTACCTATTCATTTGGTCATGTGGATTCCCCACACTGATCTCTACTGTTCCCAGACTGACATCTGACATCTGGTGTTCCTAGAATGTAAGGGGATGGGTGGTGAGGAGATATGGTAGGGGGCTGGGGCATAGTGGGCATAGTTGCAACTAGAGTGTGGGTAGGGTTAACTTTGGGACTGCATTTGGTGGAAGCACATAAGACAAAGAATCCATAGTGGGACTGTGGGTATGGTGAAATTAGGATTGGGTTGAGTGTGGGACAAGGCATGGTGAGGAGTGGAGAGTTGGTTGAAAGTGGGGTGGAAATTCAGCAACACTGACTTTTTAAGAAGTTGTCTGATAATAAAATCATTTTATAAATATGTATAAAGGGAAGACTGAAGGGTTTTCTTATTTCCATCATATATTGAAAGTTTCAACTATTAAATAATCCTCTTTGAGAAGATGATCTTTCAACATTTTCCCCATACAAAGGTATAGGGTAGCAAATTTGACCTTACAATAAAAAGGTCAAAGACCAATGGATTCTTATTTTGTAGAAACATTTTTTAAATGTTTTTGTCATATATGAGCATGACAGCCATCTTGATTGATGGACCACAACCAGTTTAGCAATCTTTCATTCCCCAAACCCAAGGAGGCTCGAAATGAAATCTGGTGAAAATCAGCACAATGACATTTGAGACCAGCATAGACAAGATCAACATGCGCATCCGCCCAGTCTATGTATCGGGGCAGTCTGATCTGGGTCTAAGCATATCGCCAACAGTCAGCCGCAGTTGTCAGCAAGCAGTGTGAATACTGTGCTTCAAAACGGCGGAAATTCTAATCAGTCTGCACTTTTCACATTTAAACTCAGTACACCTCACCTTTGAGGAAAGGGACTTTGGTGTTTCTGTAGTGGCTCAAACAAGAAGAAACGTGCGGTACCCTTTTGAAGTATTTTTTGGTCAGCTTGTGTATCTCAGTGCGGTAAAGTGAAGAGGGTTGTTACGTAAGAAGACAGTGGACTAAGCCAGCCTAATTTAAGAAAGTGGCACATTCCCGGAGTGCCGAATAAACGTATCTGGCGATTAATTAGTGTGCCGGATAATTAATTGTTTTGTTATGTGAAACATTATTCCACATGGAATTAATCGGGTGGAATTGGAAAACAAACATCAGTGTGGTATTTATTTATTTGTTCATACAATTTCACATTCAGTTTACCAATCACACATAGCAAGTAAGAAAACACCTTCGTCGTGTAGGTCCTTTTTTGTCGTTTCGGGTGTCCGAAAGCCTCCGATAGCCAGGTCAATTTTGGCTGTAAGTGAACCTGTCCTAAAATTTCGAACAGTAAATTTTTTAGCAAATCATAATTTCTAAAATTTCGAACAGCAAGAACTGAAATTATTTAATTTTGTTCGAAATTTTAGGACATTTACCGTATTATAGATGAAAACGTACCAGTTAAAAACAAGAGGGCCATGATGGCCCTATATAGCTCACCTGAGTATCATAGCACTCAAGGAGAATATGTCTTAATCAGAGGAACATTTATGCGAAATTTTTTTGAAATAGGCTATAGGCCTAGCAGATGTTGTTTAGTTTTTCTATTTTTAGCTCTGGTGGCCATTTTGTTCAGCATCGCAGAACTATTTTAGCAATTTTGGTAAAGGGGTACTAGAGGAACATTTCTGTGAAATTATTTTGCAATCAGGCCCTTGGCCTAGGAGGAGATGTTGTTTAAAGATTTTCCTTTTTTTTTTTTTGCTCTGGATGCCATTTTGTTTAGCGGAAGGGCACCATTTTAGCAATTTTGGTAGAGGGTCACTCAAGAAACATTCCTGTAAAATTATTTCAAAATCCATTAACCGGCTTAGAAGGAGATGTCTTATAAGCAGTTTGTTGTCAGATGCATGACAGTCTATGCCCTTTTTCTATTTTTAGCTCTGGTGGCCATTTTGTTAAGCCAAAGGAAACCATTTTAGCAATTTGTTAAGGGACATAAGAGGAACATTTCTGTGAAATTATTTTTATCCGGTCACAGGCCTAAGAGGAGATGTTGTTTAAAGGTTTTTTCTATTTTAGCTCAGGTGGCCATTTTGTTCAGTGGAGCAGAACCATTTTACAAATTCCAAAAGTAAGAAAGGCAGAGTTGTAATTCTTGTATGTGATGCATCATCTGGTCCTGTTCTACATTTCTACCAAGTATCATGAAAATATTCCAAAGGGTCTTTACTTACAGAGAGGACACAATATTAATGGATAATCACGGTCAAATATAACAAAGGGTGATAACCCCAAAAGTAAGAAAGACAGAGTTGTCATTTTTGTACACGACATGTCATCTGGTCCTGTTCTACATTTCTACCAAGTATAATAAAAATATTCCAAAGGGTCTTTGACTTACAGAGCGGACATGAAATCAATGGATTATCACTGTCAAATATATCAAAGGGAGATAATGCCAAAAGAAAGGCAGAGTTGTCATTTTTGTACACAACACATCGTCTAGTCCTGTTCTACATTTCTGCCAAGTACCATGGAAATATTCCAAAGCTAATTCGAGTTACAGAGGGGACAGGAAATCTTTTTCAAATAAAACAAAGGGTGATAACTCTAAAAGTAAGAAAGGCAGAGTTGTCATTCTTGTATGTGACACGTCCTCTGGTCCTGTTCTACATTTCTACCAAGTATCTTCAAAATATTCCTAAGGGTGCTCAAGTTACAGAGTGGACAAGAAGTCTTATGCTGAAGCCTACGCTGATGCCGACACCGTGGCCAACGGGATCCATCCCAAAAACAATATGTACCACACCGCCCCCGCTTTAGTAAGGTGGGACATAATAAAACAATAAATGCTAATCTGTTTATTCAATAGTAACATTAGATTAGGTTAACCAGACAGTGGTCCAAAAAACAATGAACACAAATATGACACATTTTCATCTATAATCAGTGCCATTTTCACTACAAGACCTAAGTATTGGGACACCCAATAAAATAATTAATTCTCATGGTTCTAAGTAATGGGACAGCTAGAAATTTAATTTTTTGTGTCCCAATGCTTACATATATTATGGTATTCACTTTTGATGATTTCTTTCAACTCTTCTGTGCCAACTCCATTTGTTACATCTGTTTGGATTAATGCTCTCAAGTGTGTTTGTCTGCGAGAATACTGGCCTGTTGTAGATAAAAAAGATATCCTTTTATCCAGCCTTATCTTAAAATTTGCAGATTGTGCCTCAGTCTTTGTTTCCTCGGTAAAAAAATTCTCAGCAATGGCTAGTTTAAGATACAAGGTCATTTTCAAATGCATTTTCATCCATCATTTGGTCATAAATCTTAAGAAAATGAAAAAGTACAAACCCTTCTGCTAAGAATGCTTTCTTATCCTATGGCGGAACCTGCACAACAATTTTATCTTTGAGTGTTTGACAATTTCGGCAAAGTATATGTACCAACGGAAGTTTTGGCAGTTAGAAAAATGTATGTAGATCCTGATAGGCTACTTTTCATTTTCGATCAACTTATCCTAATATTTTAAGTTAAGGATTTTTTCTACCCACTGTCAAATGTGGTTCATCAAATGGTGGTGAATCCTACAAAAAATACTGTAATCCGGTGTTATTAGACCGATAATCCAGCATTACAACCATTTATCCGACATTAGGGTTGGATGCGGTGATTGTTTTTCACTGTCTTACTTATCACAGGTGACTGGATGTAAGGCACATGCACCCAGAAAAGTCTCTTATCAGATTTTGTGGATATCTTATATCCAGTCACCAGTGACAAGTATAAAAGCTGAGACAGGGTAGTGAGATTTATACAAGCCACAACATGAAACAATGAGTCTTATGATGTGTTCCTAGCATAAACTCAGATCAGCCTGTCAAAAACAATTAAACAAGCATAATTCTCAAGACCAGAAGATACAAACCAGTCAGATGCCAGCTGAACACCCTGATCACCTGTAGCTGCTATGGCCTTCTCCCTGAAATACAGAAGACGAGGCTTGACAATTCCCATGAAACACCAAATCTTATTTTCATGCAAAAAAAAAAAAAAAAAAAAAAAAAAAAAGAGTAGACTGTCATCTCTAGAGTTTTGCTTAGTGTTCTGGGCCCAGTTGTTCAAAGCTAACGACATTGTTAGTTAATGATTCATTAAAATTGACATTGTGTGATTGCAGTGCAAAAGCTACTCACATTTTTTCAGCAAAAAATATCAAAATATTGTGTATTGAATCCGCTAAAAGTTAATGAAATGACCCTTAATGAGCTTGTTAACCTAACGATGCTTTGAACAACCGGGCCCAGAAGGTAAAGGAGAACTTTCAATTCAGTCAATATTGTTTTTGTCTCTAAACACAGCCAGTGAGAACCTTGTGGAAACCATTCACAACAAACCAAAGTAAAACAATATATATAATATGTATATATGTTGCATATAAAATTGCATATAAAATCCTTGTCTGGCTCTAAGTTGAATATGGATTGCCCTTATGAAGCTCTAACACTATCATTACCTTTACTGCTCAATAGCTTCTTATTTGATCTTTATTGTTTTCTGCTTGATTTTGGTTTTGCCTAGTCAATGTTTATCAAAGTAAAAGCCCTACAAGGTCTATGTTTGTTTAACATAATACTCTATATAAAATAAAGATTCTATGTTTATGTCTATTCCTGTGATATCTGTCAGAAACTGAAGAAGCCCTGAAAAGGGCAGGGATGCAGAGTAAACATACACTTCTGAAATTGGCACAGTTTCCAGAATGCCTGATGAACGTTTGCCAAAGAAAATCCTCTATGGAGAACTACAAGTTGGAAAACGCTCCCATGGTGGTCAGAAGAAGTGATACAAGGACACCCTCAAAGCCTCCTTTAAAGACTTCAACATACCAACAGTCATTGGAACAGATTGCATGGGATCGAACAAAGTGGGGAGGCCTCATAAGATGGAATGCTGGTGAATATGAAGCAAAAAGAATCAGCGAAGCCGAACAGAAACGTACACAGCCGAACACAAGAGCTAAGGCATCACCTTGAGCTTTCTTCCTCAGTCCTCTCTTATTTTATCTGCAACAGGCAATTTAGAGCTAAGATTGGTCTCGTTAACCATGTTAGAACACACAAACAATAACACTTCACACATCTGATTAGGATTAGTCATTGTCAGTAATGGCAGACAAACAATATATCAGAAATTGATTAACTCAGTATCAGGAGATAGAAACTTGACTGATGGAGTATTCACCACTTCGCATGATTACTGCAAAAGATTTTGTCACTGATTATCATCAGAATTAGTTTCTGCTCAAAACTAATTCTGATGATAATCAGAATTAGTTTTGATTATCTGTCACTACCAGAGGAGGTTTTGCCACTACCAGGGCCCAGTTATTCAAAGCTAACGATGTCGTTAGTTAACAATTCGTTAAAATTTAGATCAAGTGATATGTGTATATGCTGAAATTTTTTGCTGAAAAAATGTGAGTACATTTTTCAGCAAAAAATATCATAATATTGTATATTGAATCTGCTAAAACAGTTAACGAAATGACCCTTAACGAGCTCATTAAGCTAACGACGCTTTGAACAACTGGGCCCAGATGTTTTGCTACTTTAGAGAGGTTAGATACACTTGGTTTATGGAGGTTTCACCACTTTGCATGATTGCTACAGAAGGTTTTGCCAATACCTGGAGAACTGATGTTTTGCTACTTTAGAGAGATTTATGTAACTTTGCATATTTGCCACAAAAGGTGTTGTCTGCTGAAAATTTTACTTAGATTGCTAAGTGTTAATATACACTCGGAGTAGACTGAAAAATCTTTGCAAGAAGTTTTGAAACTGATTTCTCTTCAAAATAATGTGAAAAAGAGTGTTTCTATTAAGTACTTGCAGATATCTCCCCCTTCTACCTCTGGCCACTTTGTAGCAGTGCTCCAGATAGCATCTGTACAGTCATAAACTACTGATCTTTTTTAACGGGTCAATTTGAAATTTAGCCAGTATCTAATTTGGATACATTTTTACCGAAACAATGCTGAGTTTGTGGTAAGCCATAGAGTGCAATGTTGTGTCTGTTTTTAGATCAACTAGCCTGAATCAGAAGAGGTTCAGTGCCTTCGATAAGCAGCATATTTTTGGTAAATACCCAAATATACTTAATAAAGAAAGCAATTCAAATCAATTTGTAGCATATCACAATGTAAACAAAGTTCACTGTATGCAAAATGATAATTTTTGTATGCATATTCCTGCATCACCGTGGAAGTTTCACCCTGATACACAGTGTGACTATTTCCCATGCTAAACATGTGCACATTATTTCTGTGCATAAGTGCAACTGGTTCTCTACATCACTGTCTAGATGAGTATTAACAACAAAGAATCACAGGTAACCATTCCGCATTAGGGTTTTCCAAGACTGCAGAAATATGGCCTCCAGTAAATTAGGAATAAGGAAAGAGATTGCAGAACTGCATAAAATAAAATTATGGGGTATTTTAGCCAGACATCGTCATTTGTTGCAGTGTCTTCATAAGTGCGAAACACAACTTATGAAGTCATTGATGCATGTGATGAATGCATACAGAATCGCATCTGGGATCGTGACCAATCTGTGTAGACAGCATTGTAAGTGAAAGTAGCTCGCAACGTGCTGGTTTATAAGTCACTGATAAGACTTCAGTACTGGAAAGCTAAGAAACTTTGATTGACTGTTGCTAGAGCAGGTGAACAAAGAAACAAGAGGCTCAGGTGCCACAACTCGCTCACCTGAGTGAAACTGCCACTGTAGATATGCAGATGGCATGCAACATTTTTTCAATACTGTCAAATATTGAAACTTATGACAAGGCAACTAAACCATTTTTGCGATATCTTGCTTACAAGGTTAAAATGCTGAAATTTTCAAAGTGCCATATGTAAAATAAAAGTTCAGATATTTTTCAGAAGTTATTTGGTTCATCTACTTATCCTGTCCTTTAAAGTTTTTTTGTTTTTTGGGGGTGGTCGGGTGGTGCGAAGGTGTCATGTATCTTATGTCACCAGGGCATCCAACTGATATTGGCTTACGGTTGGGCAAGGCCTGCTATCCTTGTAGCAGGTAAGGGTAGAGGGGGAATGTTTTTATTTCTTCTGTTTCTTCACTTTCATTCCTGTTCCTCTTTCTTCTCTGTTCCTCTCTTTCATCTCTTCGACTATCTCTTCTATCACTCTTCTCCCTTTCTCTGGGAGACGACACAAAATGACCCACAATGGTTGACGTGTCGTTAAACCCCAACACAATCAATCAATTTTTGTTTTTTTTGTGCTCAATGCGACAAAGTTTGGGAATAGATGTCGAAAATTGATTTACAAGATGGCAGCTGTGGCAGCCATCTTGGATTTTCTATCAGCTCATTTAGATAATTTGTGTCTACTATTAGCACCATAATACTCATCAACAAGTTTCCATTCAACTGGATTATGGAGGAGATTCCAAAATATGAATTCTCAACATTTTTCCCATATAAACGTATAGGGCCCTATTTTAGTTCATTTACTTATCCTGTCCTTTAAAGTTTTTTTTGTTGTTGTTTTTTTTCTGTCTTTAGCTCTGGCAACCATTTTGCTCAGCAGAGCAGAACCATTTTAGCAATTTTGGCAATGGGGCATAAGAGGAACACTGATGTAAAATTATTTTGAAATCTGGCCACTGGCCATGCAGATATTGTTTAAAGGTTTTTCTATTTTTAGCTCAGGTGACCATTTTGTTCAGCAGAGCAGAACCATTTTGACTATTTTGGCAATTTTGGTAAATGGGGATAAAAGGAACATTTCTGTGAAATCATTTTGAAATCAGACCACTGGCCAAAGGAGATGTTTAAAGGTTGGTTTTTTTCTATTTTTAGCTCTGGCGGCCATTTTGTTCAACTGAGCAGAACTTTTCTTGCAATTATGGTAAAGGGCCATAAGAGGAACACTTCTGTGGAATTACTTTGAAATATGGACACTGGCTGCGGAGAAAATGTCTTTTAAAGGGTTTTCTATTTTTATCTCTGGCTGCCATTCTGTTCAGCCAAGCAGAACCATTTTAACAGGTCTGGTAGAGGGCCATTGGAGGAACACTTCTGTGCAAATATAAGTTGAAATCAGGCCACTGGCCAAGGACAAGATGTTGTTTGAAGATTTTCTATTTTTAGCTCTGGTGGCCATCTTGTTCAATAGAGCAGAACTGTTGCAGCAATCTTGGATTACCGATTGACACAATTTTAGCTCATTTCAATCCATAAATCATCCTGTTGCTACAGAGCAAGTTTCGACTCAAGGTGACCAAAGGTTTGGGAAGAGATTTCGAAAATTGATTTACAAGATGGCAGCAGCCATCTTGGATTTTCTATCGGCTCATTTAGATAATTTGTGTCTACTATTAGCGCCATAATGCTCATCAACAAGTTACCATTCAAATGGATTATAGAGGAGATGTCCAAAATATTAATGCTCAACATTTTTCCTGTATAAATGTATAGGGCCCATACAAATGCATGCGGAAGCAAATTTGACCTTGCCCTTAAAAGGTCAAATGTCAACATAGGACCATCATTTTAGCAATTTTGGTAGACCCCCACATCATGATGATTTGTGCAAAGATTATGCCCCATCTGGAGAAGAAGATTTTTAAAGGTTTTTACCATATACGGGCATGGCAGCCATCTCGATCAATAAACCGTGACTATTTTAGCAATCTTTTGTTCCCCTGGCCCAAGGAGGCTCCACAAGAAATTTGAGTAACACTGACCTTGCAGCTTCAGAGGAGAAGTCATTTGAAATTCTCAACATTTTTTCCCATACAAACATATGGGGCCAATACAAATGCAAAGGGAAGCAAACTTGACCTTGCCCTAAAAAGGTCAAACGTCAATGTAAGACCATGATTTTTAGCAACTTTGGTATACCTCCTGTCCCTGATGATTAGTACAAAGATTCAGCCCCAAGGCTTCCTCGGTTCTGAAGAAGAAGATTTTCAAAGGTTTTTACCATAAATGGACATGGTGGCCATCTTGGTCAATGGACCGTGACCATTTTAGCAATCTTTCTTTCCCCTGCCCCAAAGAGACGCCACATGAAATTTGAGCTACATTTGCCAAGAGGCTTCAGAGGAGATATTGTTTGAAATTCTCAACATTTTTTCCATACAAATGTATGGTGCCCATACAAATGCATAGGGAAGCAAAATTTGACCTCACCATAAAAAGGTCAAATGTAAAGGTCAAACGTCAATGTACAATAATTATTTTAGCAACTTTGGTAGACCTCTCGTCCCCGTGCAAAAATTCAGCCCCAAAGCATCCTCGGTTCTGGAGAAGAAGATTTTTAAAGGTTTTTACCATATATGGGCATCGCAGCCATCTTGGTAAACGGAGAGTGACCATTTTAACAATCGTTCCTTCCCCCAACCTAAGGGGGCTCCATATGAAATTTGAGCGAAATCGGCTCAGCGGCTTCAGAGGAGGTCATTTGAAAGTGTTAACGGACAGACGCAGGGACAACAAACCGAAAGTGATCACTATAGCTCATCCTGAGCACAGTTTAGGTGAGCTAAAAAATCCAAAGATCACAAAATACTAGGTAAAGTGATTAATACTGTTATTAACAAGAAAAACACCTAACAGCATTATGGATGGGTTTTTAAGTAACAAAGTGAGTAAGAGTTGTCTCTCTTGCATGTGAAACATCTACTGGTCCTCCGCTTCATCCCTTGCAAATATGAAAGCAATCCATTGAAGAATAAAGGTAACATATAACTTTGAAAAAAGGTTAACCAAAAGTCAAACCTCAGACGATGCCCGACGTCCACCCGACGCCCGCCCGCCTGCCTGGACATCACTATTTTAAAGGACCGATTTTTTAAAAACCCATCCAAAAAGGGATTCCATGAAGAAGGGAATGTGGCAGATAGCACCAAAGTCAGAACTTTGTCTGTTTAGTTACAAAAGAGGTAAAACAGAGAAATGACGAATTGTACTGTGCAACAAGAGGCCCACGGGCCACAGCTCACTCACCTGAGTGACAAAGCCACTGTAGATATGCAGATGTTATGTAACATTTTTCCAATGCTATCATTGCAGCTAATGAAAGGATCATCATTTAAGCAGTTCTTAGTTTTGAAGAAGAATATGAGGACATGTCAGTCAATGGAGCGTGATCATTTGAAAATACATGTACTCTCAATCACATTTCAACAGCAGGATCAACGTGAAATTTGGTGGAAATTGGCTGAGTGGTTTCTGAAGAGTTGTTTAACAATATCATGATTTTATACATGTTAATAGCACAGGGGCAGGAAAATATAATAAACGCCAAAAAGATGCCTTTGAAAATAAAGAACTCACTACGGATTAGAAAATGGAAGTCTCAGTTTTGTTTACACTTGATAAGCAGTAATGAAGTTTGCAACACTGCTTACAGTGGTTTTGGAGGAATCATTTTTTTTTAAATTTAATGTTGCCATGAAACATTAATGTTGCCTCCCCATCTGTGCACTATGACCTGACCCACAATGCCCAAAAAGTGCCCAGATAGTAGCATACAAGTTAGCACTGTATTACTATTTGGGAATATTTCTGACTCGGTGTATAGCTTCTGATGTCAGCTGAACCTTAGGTGTAATGAAAAGAAATGAACGTAAGGATAAGGAGTTGGAATTTCAACACAATATGATAAGATTCACTTAAGTAGGGGATGCTTGTCACACCTTTAGGGGCAAGCATGTATGACTGGGGGCATAGTGTTTAACAAACACACATATCTAGTCTTGTATGATATTACTTTTGTAGACCTGCACTTTCTGTATGTCTTGGTTTAAAAAAAAGATGTTATGTATTTACTGTTGCCATAGCAACCAAACAAACTCGTCACTGGTCTTAATAAAAAACACATAAATTGGGTAGACAATCATCCAATGATCATAACTGCCAAATATGGTTCACATCACTTTAATGGTTATGAAGAAAATGCAATTTTACCATTTTCTGATGGGAGATTTCTGTTGCCATGGCAACCAAACCAAGAGACAGACTGGCAGATTATTAGCTATTTACAATTGCCCTTACCCATTTAACAGTAATTTTAAATATCTTTTTGCAACCTCGATCTGTCAAATGCTCAGATTATAAAGCATTGCCAATTGTTCACTAACTGGCAAAAGCACACACCTTTCTCTGCCGTGGCTTTCATACTGAATGGTAAATGGATATAAAGTCATAAATAAGCAAGTGATTATACAAATTTTAATTGTGAATGCAGCATTTTACATATATTATAATTCAAGATTAAAAGAAATAAGTATCTTGACCTCGTTTGAACAAACACAAGAAAACACTGTATCAGGCTTGGCTTTTCTGGCTCGGCTGTGGCTTTCATTCCCGACCAAAAATATTTGTGTATATTGCCATATCTAAGGATTAAAGTTTTAACGATATGTTAACTAACGACCGTTAGTTTTGAGCAAATGGGCCCAGAATTTTTACTGGTGAAACTACAGAGGCCAAAAGTAATTCCACAAAAATATTTTCTCATAGACTTTAATGCATTTTAATGTTTACAAGACATTTAATAGTCTTCGCGAAATCTTTCCAACAGATGCAAGACAGCTGTTGGACAGACTGAAATTTTTGGCAGGACAAAATAAAATTCTGCAGGACAGGAGGCTTGTCTGTTATTAAATTACAATCTTTTTTTCACCAGAATCACAGGACATTTGTCAGACATACTGAAATTTTCTGCAGGACAGAAAGAAAATTTGCCGGTTTTGTCAGACAGTCCTGCAGTTTTCGCAAAGACTGTTAATATTGTGTAACATTGTAAAGAAAATTGATATTCTGTAATGATTGGAAAGGTAAATGACGCATGCCCAAAATATACGATTTTGACAAATATTGGATATCCGTCTTCTCAGATAAAACAATTTAAATTAAGAGGAATTTTTTAAAAATGGCAGATTTCCATTGATGTCAATGTTGACATCGCTCAAAAACTGCCCAAAATGTCTTGCACAAAATCTTGGACCCAATGTATTATTAGGTCCGAGACAAAATTTAGCCTGGAAACCCATAACTCCATTCACCTAATGTTCAGTAATCCTGCTATCAATTTTTTATTGCAAGAATGATTTTCTGTACATATATTTTATATATTTGACTAAATACCTATGAGAATCTTAAGATTAAAAGAAATAAAACCCACACCTTTACATTCTACAATCTTCAGAAAATTAAGGGGGTGTTTTGGACATGTTCTCATAACCGTTCACTCAAATTTCTTTGATTGTCACAGGCAACCAGATTCATTCTATGCATATTATATATAATGAGCATTTATTTTAGACTATAACTGTTCTAAATTGTTGATACTAATTATATTCATTCACATGCATGTCACTGGTTAGTGATTTTTTTGGGGGTACCCCTTAAATATTTAGTATTTTGTGACAAATTTTGATTTTTATGCCTAAAATTGTAAGCGAAAACCGATTTTCTTCAAATTCAGTTGTAATGTTAGTTATTTCTTATTAATTTTAAAGTGGCATACATTTAAGAAAGGTTTGTTTTCATATTATTCTAAGAAGAGGGTGAACGGAGTTATGGGGGTGAACGGAATTATGAGAATAGGCCTAATTGGGGGTGAACGGAATTATGAGAATAGGCCTAATTCTTTGCCTCTCAAGTTCGCATAGAGAAAATTCAATGAAAATCACAGTGTATATTACACAAATCGACCAGCTTTCAAATGATGTGAATGTTGTAAAGATATTTAAACAATTATTTTATTATTATTATTTTTTTTTTTTTTTTTTTTTTGTAAACATAAATTGCATTGAACTCTGTGGGATTTTTGACGCTGTCGAATTACTTTTGATCCCTGACTGTTCGACGAACTTACGATCTCTGCTTCGGGAAGCCCATCTGCATGAGAATTTGTAATGAGCTTTTTGCACCTTCTCTTTTGATAGAGTTTGATTTTTGTAAGCGAGGGGGTAGTGCGCTTGCCATTACTAAAACATTTGTTGTTTATGTGTCAGACCAAACACGGAAGTTATGTTTCTCACATCCTCTCACAACAAAATAAATACAGTAAAGTAGCGTAAAGTGGCGTAAAGAGGCGTAAAGGAGCGTAAAGTGGCGTAAAGGGGCGTAGAGTTGTGCAAACTGGCGTAAAGCAGCATAAATTGACATAATTGTGTATCTTGTAGCATATCTAATGAAGATTTGATATATTATTTGTATTACCCATGCAAGCAAGGCTTTATAGTGGGATGGGTGATATGTGTCTATCCGTCACGCAATCTCCTCTTAAGCCACTGGGCAGAATTTAACCAAACTTGCTTCATGACCCCGCGTGGTAAGGTTGTGCAAGAGCAATGTACATTATTTTTCCGTCCGTTAGTTCTTCCATCTGCCCTCACGCTACCTCCTCCTAAACCACTGAGCGGAATTAAACCAAACTTGCTACATGACTTCCCCGCGTCCGTCCGTCACGCCGTCTTTTCCTTAAACACTGGGCGTAATTTTAACCAAACTTGCTACATGTACATGACTGCCCCGTGTGGCAAGGGGAGGCGTAAAGGAGCGTAAAGTTGTACAAACTAGCGTAAAGTAGCATAAAATGACCCACTTATGTATGTTATTGCATATCTAATGAATACATATATTTTATTTGTATTACCCATGCAGGCAAAGTTTGGGAAGGCGTATGGGGCGTATGGGGAGACGGGGAGGTGTTTAGCCCACCTTGTAATGTTGTTTGATGTGGGTATTGAGTATATTCATTGATAATGAGACCGTATTCATCATCATTATCATCATCATTATCAACGCGATAGCAGCAGCAACAACAACAACATAACAACAACAGTGACACGGTCATTGTCAGCATCCTTGACTAGCTACAAGGCGGATATCAATATTATTTTCATCAATCAATTATAATTATTAATTTACTTTAATGAACTAAGGGCCATCTACTACTTACTGCTTGTCTCACTCTTTGATAGCAGCAACTAATCTTGGAGATGTCATAGAGCAACTATTAGAGACTAGCTATACAAGCTGTCATACATAAATTTGAATCAGCGTATAGTAAGGAGTGATAAAACATGACATCAAGGCCTAGGAGCTAGTCTATCAGCATCCTTGGTCTGATGAACAAATGGAAACGAGACCGAGTTCTATTCTAATCCTGTTGCCGTAATATGGACATTGTATGCTGATTCATTTACTTCTGTTGTGTAGCACTTTCTAGTTTTATTTGATTTTTGATAGTAATGTATCACATAAAAAAAAATGTAGACACTGGCCAGACGCCATGTTCTGTGGCGTCTTGTCAGGGTCTACACTGTTTGCATTGTGCGACGGAAACTTAAGTGTAAAGTCTTCTGTAACTTTAAAATAATCAATAAATTATTGATTATTTAAAGAAACTTGAACACTCTACAAGCATCAAATAAGCAAGAGAATGAAAGAAAAAAATAATATTTAGGGATAACTGCATTCAAATTTGTCATTTTGGGAGGTAAATCGGCGGTTTTACGGTCGGAAATTTCGTTTTACGGCGACTCGTCAGAATATACGGCCGCAAATTTTCGACGTTATCCAATCAGACGTCGCGTTGAATACACAAGTGCATTAGAATATGATAATTGTATTCCGGAGACGTGTTTGTCTTGATCAACATGGTATTGCAGTATGTATATGCACAACGAGCTAAAATACCTTAAACATTAGCACATTTGATAGCCGTGCAGAACACTCTAGAACACTCTATTCTTGTTCCAGTTGGTGGTCCTCGATCATTAGGAACAGGAATCCAGAACGAACTATTCACGATTGTTTTGCCTGCCAAAAACATAAAATAAATAAATAAATAAATAAATAAAAATATAAAAAACGCGTCTCGTATAAATATCGGTGAATAGAATATTATCCTGACCATTTCGTCATACCGTCACACACACTAACAAACAATGTCCCTACGCCACATGAACTAGTAAATACCCATATAAGCCTGCGCATCCGCGCAGCCTGATCCGGATTTCGCTATCTGTTGAAAAAATTGCGCCGAAACGTGAGAGCTGTCCCTACGCCACAATGAGAACAGTGAATACCCATATGAGCCTGCGTATTCGCGCAGCCTGATCTGGAATTCGCGGTCTATTGAAAAAAAGAGCGCCGAAACATGATAGGTGTACGTAAGCCACATGAGAACAGCGAATATCCATATGAGCCTGCGCATCTGCACAGTCTGATCTGGACTTTGCTGACTGTTGGTAAAAAAGCACCGCAGAGTGAGAGCTACTACGACCAATGAGAACAGCGAATACCCATATGAGCCTGCGCATCCGCGCAGCCTGATCTGGATTTTGCTGTTTGTTGGGAAAAAAAGCACCGCAGCGTGAGAGCTGTCACCACGACCCATTAGAACAGCGAATACCCATATGAGCCTGCGCAGCCTGATCTGGACTTTGTTGTCTGTTGGAAGGAATTGGTTTGTTTGATTGATAAAAAAGACATTAAAAATGAGTAGGTGTAGGTATCCCCTTTGAAGTTTTTAACTTCTTTAAGGATTAACGAATGCTTTTTGATAGTCTCTGATTATCAAATAATGTCTATCAATTACGTCATTAATAGTAATCCGTTATTTTCACACGTGGTTAATATAGTTTAATTATCTTGCGGCAATTTCAAAACTGCTTAACAATTGCTATCTGGGGTGGCGTGCGTTTTTCCACACCTTTTCACCAGTGTTACGCACTCCTTTGTTTGTGGCAAGGGTTTGATCATTGAAGACGCGTTGATTGCATTTTTGTTTAATTCAGTTAGGTATTTTCTTTCTGTCTTTCTTTCACAAGACAGATTTCATTTGTTTGAACAGTTCTCTGCTGAACACACTGAAACAACTTTAATATATTGAAAATACAATTGTGTTTAATAATTGTGGGTCTAGATTAAAGCTACATGTTACAAGGGCATATATGATAATATCACAGTTTTTATGTCAGGTGGGAATTTGCAGGATACTAATGTACAGCTTTTCTTAAATAACCTTTAACAGTCAGAGTACACGGCCAGGGCACTGATCAATATGATGGAAAGAGAATGATCTCGGCTGCATTCATAATGTAGAATAATGACGACTTTTTTTTTTTTTTTTTTTTTTTTAATCTAAACCGTATTCTTTTCTAACATCAAACTTACTACATACTTTTGTATCTGATTCATTGAAAACCTAAATCTTAGACCAAGTTAGTTAACATCAACGTTGATATCAACTACCTAAACGCACCTCTTGGTCCGCCTATCCATCCCTCCCAACCCATCTAATGAGAAATGACATGGCTTACTGTCGTCAATGCATATATATATACTGATATTTTGGTAAATATCACCATTTAACGCTACTTTACGCCGCTTTACGCTTCTTTACGCCACTTTGCGCCTCTTTACGCCACTTTACGCAACTTTAGTGTATTTAGGCAAACCGTGCATAAGGTAGAGTAGAATAGAATAGAATATTTTTTATTTTCCAATCAAGGACCCTCGCATAGACCTTTTTAAACACTACGTCACACAATAAACATCATTCGAGAAGAAAACTGTAGGAAAGGTAAATATGTATTCGCAATAAGTAGTATCATTGCTTTCATTCATGATGTAGATGACTTCCTTCAAGCTTTTGAAAAGCTGAGAGAAACGATCTGTCAGTACTTGGCATACATACAGGGCAGCAAATACATTACCGGGACATTTGATACCACTTATTGCGAATACATATTTACCTTTCCTCCAGTTTTCTTCTCCACCACGCTCACTCAATTTCTTTTTAGAATATTCTTTTTTTTCTCTTTAATGTCTAGAATAGCAATCACACTACATGACAAATCTTTAAGTGCAAATTGTAGTGATCTGACACTACTATCGTGTGCTTCTTGTGTCAATGTCTTTATATCAACACAACTTTCTAAACGTTCGAGATCCTGTACTGCCTTCTCAATAACACTTATCTTACTTTTCAATTCTTCTTGTCTCTGCTTAAAGGACATACTATCCTCGTGACCTAGTATGTCTACATCACCCGAATATTCCGTCAACCCTTGTTTGATTTTTCCCATCATAAGTGAGGCATGACGAGTTCGATTTCAGAGCGCCAGCCAAAGACTGCATCGCATCAGTGAGCATACCTGGAGGGCGTTCTCGTGTTTCAGATTCAGAATATGGTGTAAAAATTCCGCAATATGTCTACAGAGGGAACAGCAAAGTTGATTTCAGAGTTTAAGGGGGAAAACTCTCCTTTATTTGATACCCCAAAGACCGCCTGAGAAGTGTTTTTATGTCCACTCATGGAATTTATGAACTTTCCACTGAAGATCCTCCATCCAAGCTTCCAAAACTTTTTTGTTTGATCACTATAATGCATAGACGATGCGTTTGCCATTGTATACCACCTGAGAACCTCGACGCACAGGAGGTATGCAATATTATCAATGGAAAATTGTTAGAATGAACAAGTGTGCAGAAATCCAAAAAGGATTTCTTTGTTCCGGATTCTTCAAGAGTTTGAGTACATTGGGGAGAATAGCATTCATTTCCTGAATTTCTTGTTGGAACGGAGTTTGAGAAATTGAAATAGACTGCAGTGTATCTGACATTTGAGGAGCCTGGGGATCATAATTGTCATGGCTACTTGAAGATACATTGCATTCCCCGACATTGGCTTGTTGGTCTGTGAATACTAAAGGAAATGCTTCGAATGTATCGTCACATGTGTCGGTTGAAAAAAGTGAACGAGCGGAACTACCACGTAACCGCTTCGTTGCTGGTGACTTTGAGGGTGTTGGCCTAAATTTCTGGCGTCCATGGGCTGTTCCTTTACACAACGGGGAACCTTGTGATCTCGACCAAAATGTTCTCTTTCTATCTGTCAATTTAATGGGTGAGTTTTTTTTTTTTTTTTTTTTTTTCTTCACGGAAACCTGTGATGAAGCTATGACATCTAGAAGACCAGGCCATTTTACACACGAACGCGGAATCAACGGTGCGTCCTGGCGTCTCCCAAGTCTTGGGTCTTTCTTCCGAGACCTAGAGGCTTTGATAGTCAGGTGCATTTTCCTTTTCGCCATACCTGAAAATAAAACATAAACCACACATAAATTGTGTGTGCTGTATCTTTTTCCCTTGTATGTGTGGTCTGTATCATTATGTACGGCGGATGTGTTCCATATCATTTATCACACTAGCTAACTGAAATATTTTATCATTTTATCATTCTTTTTTTATATATATATAAATATAAAGGGGTGGAGACAAGTCTTGTAGTTATGAAATTGTTAAAAGCCATCGTGAATGATTTATTTGCTTACAAAAAGACAGACACAGAGTAAAGTGTTAAGAAGTAACACATAAGAACTGATCAACTTTAGATCTAATTATAACATGCAACATGGAAAGGCGGATAAAGCCTTCAGCTTCCTCCTTTTTTACCACCATTGCGCTAACGCGCTAAATGACATCACAACATCTAACGCCATGGAAACGTGGAAAACATTACGAAAACAAGCCTATTCAAATAAATAGAAAATTTCACCACCAAAAACTAAAAATTTTCAGATAAAAAAACTCAGACATTTTTCATATATCTGCTTAAAACATAGATTGTGGGCAAAATCTATGTTTTTGAGCAGAAATAAGAAAAATAATGTATACCCCTGTAAACCACAGTTTTATTATATAAAAGTGGGGTTTAAGGGGGTCAAAATTACATAGGCTTGTTTTCGTGATGGGAAGCTTCACGTTAATAGTGATTTTTCACAAAATTAATCATGCACTTTTACCATTTGTTGTATCAGTTTTGCATTTTGCTATATTTCAAACATTTGAACAGAAGGATTATACGTTGACATGGGTTTTAAGTGATGATTCTCTTTTACTTCAAATTTTCAGTGGTGTTGTTTGACATCCCATGGATCTCTAGGAGCCCGTCAACATATTGTATCTGTTGAGTCTTTGTATTTGATCCATCATCATACTTTTCGGGATTTATTTGTTTTACCGTAACGATTCTTTGACTAGTTATATGGTGTTTTCCTATGCAAACAGACGCTCAAGTCTTCAAATTCAGATATAGAAAATCATAAACTAGAAACATTATACTACCATACAATCTAACACTAAGAGGCACATATCGGACCGTACGAATGAAGAGTTTGCATAGGTAAAATTTAAACTGCCCTGCTTGGCAAAAAAAGCTATCTAGCATTTTAACTCCGGACTGAGAAACTAACGGCATTATACTTAATATTTAAGAATGAACAACAAAGGCGCATATCGGATTGTAAAGATGCAGGGTTTCCGTTTTTTTGTTGTTTTTTTTTGTTTTGTTTTTTTCCCTGCTATATAGCATTCCAACCCAAAATACAGAATCTAACACCATTATTCTATCACAAAGCGAACGACAAAGGCGCAGATCAGACGGTACGGATGTATGGTTCCACCAATCGACCTTTTCAGCAAAGAATAGAGAAACTATAGGCATTAGTCATGATATACTATCTCAAAGCAAACCAAAAAGGGGCGGATCAGACGTTGCGAAGTCGCGGTTTTAATCAGGTAAGTCTAAATCCAGCTTGTACAGCTACAGACATTACCTAGAAGCGATTTCGGAGATACAGAACAAAAGATACCATGCTATCTCGGAGGTAAACACCATGTGCGTCGTTCAGAGGAGACGGTAGACAGGCTGATCTGTATTACAAATATTTGCCTTGATTAATCATAAAGCAGGTTCTTGTTTAGAGAAGCTTAGGTACCTTATTCTATTGATAAGATGTAATGATTGTAAATTCTCTGCTGCATTTCTATTTAAATATACTAGGGGCGAAACGACAAGGGGACCGAAACGACTAGGGGGCAAACGACCAGTGGGGCGAAACGACAAGGGTTGAAACGTCTTTGGGGCGACACGACTAGGGCTGGGGTAGTTCTGGGGCGAAAAGACCTAGATTTTCACTGCCTACCGCGTTATGGGGGCCAGATCTTTCATTTCATGTCAACAAAATAATTCTCTTATCTCCAGAGTCGGTAGAATTCAATATCATCGAACGAAACGAAAAATAAATAGTTGGTATGATCTCGGACCTAATAGTATATTGGGTCCAAGGTATGATCTTTCCATGTCAGTCGCCATTTTGTTAAACTGTTTTTAGGTAGCGCCCCATCACGCACTGACCTGTCGCCTTTGGCCAATTGTATCTGGGAAAATCATGCAGAATACAACTGCTTTCTTCATCAAAATTGGCTAGACCCCACAATAATTCAAAGCGTCAGAAGTGCGAGTTCTGAATGAGGTATCGTTAGATCTCGCGAGAAAGGTGTTCTTGGCGAAGAGATGCGCACGTCACGAAACTTTATGAGTTGATTTCTCGCTATTGGCCAATCAACTTAAAACGAGTATCTCGTAGTTTCATTGACGTAGTTTGAGCAACAATGTTAACTGTAAGGCTTGCTAAAAGAAATTCGGATAGAATAGAAATTGACATTAAGTTAAATTGCCTAAAAATACATTTACAGATGAAAAATTGTGACGTTTTATACCATTTCCACAATACACTGAATTTGGATGTGTTCCTTATCTGGAAATATTTTTACTTATTTTCGGTCGTGGCGTTCCAATGCCTATCGATCTGTCGACAAACTGTGCAATGTTGCACGGGACCAAATAATAAATGATATTTGTGACAACCGTGTTTGTCAAAATTACTTTAAAAAGTCGGCGAAGCAGCAAAAACGCCATTTATCTTTGTGATTTTAGCGCATGGTGTGTTCCCATCTGCAGGAAAACTTTGGTTGATCGAGGTAAGCTCTCAAACGGACAATATGGGGAGCTGGAATAGTTAGAAGTTGTAATTAGAGCCGTTTCTGGGGTAGCTGCATCATAGATGTAGTCTGAAAACTACCTGTGACATAAAATATTTATCCTTTTTCTACTCCCCAGCGACATTGTTTATCAATGATCTTCGTGTGCTCCGTATCATTTACCCACGTGACTATGACGTACGTTTGCCATCCTAGATATGCACGCTTTATCATTTAGCTTTGTCAGGTAGCCACCGAGCGCAGAGCCCGAGATAAGAGGAGTATACAGATAAAATATTTCTCTTGTTTCTCCACAAAAACATACATTTTGACATTGTATGCCCTGAACAGAAGCACCGAAGCGGGATGCATCTAAATATTAATACTCAAACATGTTTTTTTTTTTTTTTTTTTTTTTTTGAGGTAATATTAAGAAAGACATTAACGCCTTTTTTTTTTTTTTTTTTTTGGTAAAAAGGTGACTTACCTAGAGAAAAGCTAGATCAACAAGAGATTAATGGGCTGATCAAAACGTTCACTTCGTTTCAGGCTGACCAAACAGTTCTGTGTTTTAACCTAAATATCTTGACGGACATGTCAGCAAAGACCGTGTAGGTCAGATCAAACTGCCCTAAGTCTGCAGTATCTGCTGCCATTTAACACGGTACTATCTTGACATATAACCAGGCTGTCAAACAATTTAGGTTAAGGGTACAGTAAACTGGCTCTCTCTCTCTCTCTTTCTCTCTCTCTCTCTCCCTCTCTGTCCGGGGGAGGGGCGGGCTTTACTATCAAAATGGGTTGGGGTGTGCTGCCAGGAGCCCGGGACCCCTACATCTTTCCAGACACGATTGGGACCCCTTTCCAGACAAAAGTAAGATGAACATATAACCCATTGTAGACAAGGCCTGCTCAGTCAGATAACTTAACAAGGATTTTCTTACATATTATTAATATTAAGAACAACAAGAATCACACAAAATTGTGTTTAACTAAGGTATTTTCAAACAACAGTTTTCATTATGGAAATGCATTTAAATATGCCCCGAATTTGCCTCATACTCCTTTGACTGCTTTCTAAGTCCGTTTGCATGTTTTTTTTTGTTTTGTTTTTTTTTTGTTTTTTTTTGTTTTTTTTTTTTTTTGTTTTGATTTTTTTTTTCTCACAGTCATCTGTCAGTTTATTTCTGTTCTCTTTAATTCAAAATTGCAACTTTTCTTTGTTTTCGGGGCCGTTTTAGACATACTACATATCATCGGAAGTAAAACTCCAGGCTGAGGTAGTTTACCTATCCCTTTCCAGACAGACATAGACCCCTTTCTAGGCAATTCGTATTTGAATCCCTTCTCAGATTTTTTACAATGAAACACCCCACCCCGTTCCAAACAGACTCTGAAAATAAGACCTCTTTTGTCAGCACATCTCTACCTATGCTTATATAGTGAGTGCCCCCAACCCCGCTCTCTCTCTCTCTCTCTCTCTCTCTCTCTCTCTCTCTCTCTCTCTCTCTCTCTCTCTCTTCTCTCTCTCTCTCTCTCATAAACTCCAGACTAGACTGAAGTATAAAGAACTAATACAAGACGCATGTATAGGTTACAAGACAGATGTATAGGCTATATACAGTTCAAAATGGTGGTACTGGACATTTTGTGACATCTGATAAATTTTATACTAGACAGTGTAATGATTTCAGCAGCTGACAATAGCCACTCGAGAGGAATCTATCATTCACACACATTTACTGACAAGGGCCAGAATAAGACACCCCAGGCAGCAAAATTTATACCCTACTACAACAGAGCAACCCCAGAGAGCAATCTGGTCACCTGGGGTTACGATCTGCTTTAGAATGTTTTCCGAAATGATACTTTAGTTCAGGAATGGTCTTGATCAGGTAACTCCTACTTAGTGTTTTTGTACACAAACAATTATTTTAGACATGTTTGGACGTGAAGCTGTTTGTGTGTTTCTGTGGATGTGCGCGCGCGTGAGTGTGTGTGTGTTTGGCGGGGTGGGGTGGGGGGGCGAGGCGGGGCGGGGGAAATGACGTCTGTAAGGCAGGGTTTGTAATTCTGAAGGTGTCTCAGTACGCAGGCTATTACGTGTAATGGCTCTTTTAAGACACTGGCGTTGGAGTCCTTAGGAAATTCTCCCCATATCTCAAGAAAACGAATGTTTGGGGGTATTCTGGAGAAGTTTGCTTATTTTATCAAACTGCATGTTGTGTGTATACATTAGAGTTGCCTTATCGGGGCGGTTTTAATGAGTACACACAACATACCATTGTAGTATCGAAAATCGAGAAGACATCCCTAAATTATCCCCATTTGTCTTCTGATCTTGCGCTATGATTAACCCTCGGTGGCTCGAACTACCCACATCTAGAACAAATTCCCATGATCCCAAAGATGTTTGATCCATTTAAGTTTGACTGTATTTTTCGCTGAGACAGATTGTTCTCTTGCTGAGTGTGACCAGCAAGTGTCCTAGCGCCTTGCACACATGCGTAGTGCTGCCTAGATCGTCGCTGCTCGGACAGCGAAAAAAAAAAGCGATCACCCTCATGAGTTTCTGCTGATGCCCAGTTAGTATTCTACATAAATCTACAGCGGGTCGATGAAGATTTATGTAGAATGCTGGCTGGATGTGCTTTCTGGTCAGAGTCTGTGCGCTTTTTTACCATATGAGTTGATATGTCGATTCAAATAAAACGTTTCTGCTACTCAGCAAGTACCAAATCATTCTTCTGTGAGGATTCAAGTATTTCCACACGGTTTTCACTCATACCGCTTGATATACAGTCGACTCTCGTTATCTCGAAGTCCAAGGGACGCTCTGAAATACTTCGTGATATCCATTCGTGATATCCGTTTTTCGACATATCGAATTTGCACAAGTGGGAAAAAAATAACCACATTTCACAGATGAATATGAAATTTGACTTCTGAAGTTAGAGATAATTTGAAAATATTGTGGAAAAGAGGAGAAATTAGGAACAATTTCTCCTCTACTCCACAATATTTTGTTACCTAATGTTAGATTCCTGTGTTAAACAAGGGACCAGATTTTTCATTTCGAGATAAGCGATTATTCGAGATAAGCAAAGTTGAGATAACGGGAGTCGACTTTACATCTCGTATGTGGGAGAACACCGAGTTTCCGAACCGTCCTGCGCATTTACGTAGTGCAGTCTTAATCGTCGTTGCTTGGCTAGTCAGTGATTGTCGTGATTGGGGCGGACTTATGAAGACGAAGGTATAGTCAAGAGCAACTATGAAAGCCATTCGGACGTGCAGATGGGGTCTGGGTCTTCGTTGTTTGTATGTGAGTTTGTAGACTGAGCTCGGAGTAGCACGTCCGTCCTTCTAGACGGTCACAGAGATTACCATAATTATATGTCCTAGAATTTCGGAGAGTCAGACAGGCCTGTGCAAACAGTAAAGACTCATGTCAGTCGCCACAGAACAGCACCTGATCAATGTCTACACTATTTTCCATTCATCAGTCAGTATTTTAGACACATATGTAGTTAAAAATGGACGTCTTCAAACTTTAGGACAAGAACAGTAAGGAGTGAAGGTGTCCAAATACTTAGGGTAAATACGGTACAACTGCTGACGCTGTGGAGGGTAAATACGGTATAACTGCTGACGCTGCGGAGGGTAAATACGGTATAACTGCTGACGCTGCGGAGGTGCCTTGATTATCTGCACAGTGTGGATATAATCGCAGTTTTTGTTAAGCGCTCAGCATGCGGGCAAAAATTTCAGCCGTCGACATTTTAAAATATTTCTCTCTCTCTCTCTCTCTCTCTCTCTCTCTCTCTCTCTCTCTCTCTCTCTCTCTCTCTCTCTCTCTCTCAGAAAACGGAATTTAACATTTCTTGTAAATCGTCTCCCAAGGAAACAATTCAGGGGCCAATTTGCATGATATGTCAGGGACTATTCTCAAGGCAAAATAAACAAAATGCAAATGAATTATGAGTTTGTCGCCTGCTGACTTTGCCCAGGGCCAGAGTAGCTAACGGCGAACAGCCTCGTTGACACTCGCAGATGGGGTCGCTCAATGGCGCTACCAGAACGGAATTATTATTTTACGTACACTCAGGAAAATCTTGACAAAATATGGGCTGCCCCTAAAGGAAAGAATTTGCAAATTCCTTTAAGAGCAGCCCCTATGTTAAAGAAGCAAAATAATAATTTACGTAAAAAACAGGTTATTATTAATATTTTACTGACTCTTGTTACGCACAAGTCATGCGTAATGTGCGTACTGAGCGGTACGCTTTTTGTCGCTAGTCTGGGTCTCCACTGTTCGCATGTATATGACATGCATTATAGTTGTTTTCAAGGGAATAATAAAGTAAGAATCAATGTTCCTTGAATATATCATTAGCTTCCCTTATATGGTGACGACTCCCAACAACCTGAATTCGACAAACCGTATTAGAGGCTGATTTCGGAGTGTGCCCTATAATCGACTTGCAAGTCCGTCCGTCCATCCATCCGTGGTCAGTTAGCGAAAATGACAAGAATTTTGAACTGGTAGAAATGTTTTAACAATTTTCGCACACAGATTGATACCGACAAGGTCAATGTAATGGGCTTTTCAATGCCAGATTCTAAACCTTTGGAAAGCATGGCTATAGACCTTCAACCCTTGTTTTTCGTTCTTTGTGTTTTTTGTTTCCAAAGGCAGCCGTTTAGATTTTTTTTTTATTTTACGTCACTGCAGCTTGTGTTAAGTGCCGTTTGATTGCGGAAGTCTCTCCGTACTTCACCATAGTGCAGATTGTACTTCAGTTTCCTTTGGGATCATTGAGCCTATTCTGGTTACATTGGAAATAATAATAATAATAATAATAAAAGAAAAACCGCTTAAGTCAGTATTAGGGGCATATGCATCTTCGCAAACTACATTGCTGCATATGAAGACTTAAAGGGAAAGGCCCACTAAAGGCAATGTCTTAAAGTAACCAGCTTTAGTAAACAAGCATTTTGGCGTAAATTTGATCAAATTCGGATAAGAAATAAGAAATATGTTGTATTTTATCTTTTATATAACTGTGAGCATGGGCGCCGCCATTTTGAATATTTAATTAAATATTCATTAAACACACACACACACACACACACACACACACACACAAATAAAAGTCGCCTGTTGACAGGAATGTGCTGCTTATGTGAATTAGCGGACAGTTTATATGCAAATGAACAGATTTAAAGTTATACAACAACAAAATATTGTTTCAGATGTGATTTATTCAATGTTTTGCATATTTAATTAGGTTATTATAACGTCACTAACTTACAGAAATGGCGACTTTCAGGTCAGCATCTTCTTGTACATGTATTTTATTCTAAAATCCAATAACTTTCTTTCTTTTCTTTTTTTCAACCGATTTTCATTTTTGTTTCACCAGACTGCTCAGCTCATCATGCTCTTTATTTTCAACATGCTTATTATTTGATTTGATATACTTTTATTTCTGTTGATAGTATCTAGAAATTTCGACTTACTATCTCGAAATTTCGACATAATAACTCGAAATTTCGACTTAATATCTTGAAATTTCGACTTATTATATCGAAATTTCGACATAAGATCTCGAAATTTCGACTTAATAACTTGAAATTTCGACTTAATAACTCGAAATTTCGACTTAATATCTTGAAAGTTCAACTTAATAACTTGAAATTTCGACTTAATAACTGGAATTTTCAACTTAATATCTTGAAATGTCGACTTATTATCTCGAAATTTCGACATAAGATCTCTAGAATGGAATTCACACCTGGTAATCTCGTAAGGGGTAGTCGCTGGTTATGCACTCAAAATCTTTATGCGAACTTCCGGCCATGACTTACGAGACATCTAAATGTCAACAAACGCATTCTCCTGATTTATTGATTTTTTAGTAAATTTCACAGACATATTTTGAATCAAAGCGCTGTAGGTGCTGGTGGCCTGGGCATCAGAAGGCCCAGGGGCTTCAAAACTCGCCAGATTTGAAAACGTGAAACTGCATGTTCATGTTGTCCTACAGAGGTTTGTATAGACTAGATAACCAGTATAATTTGCATCCATATTGAAACAAGATTAAATATTTTGCATGCAATGACAAATGACTAGAGATCCATTTGAAAGCTTGTAAAATATACAAAAAAAAAAAAAAAAAAAAAAAGAAGTGTGTTCACAGTATACGGATGTCCCCGTGCAAACCTTGCCAAATTAGCATACGTCAATGCGGGGGCACTTTGGACACATTTCTAGTTAACAAAGAATCCAAAAATAATGAGAAATATAAGGCCTTTTGCCTGCAAGGTCAGACACTCTTAAACCATGAAAATAAGAAACACAATTTTATGTTCTCTAGTGAGTGATTTTCAACAAAGAATCCACAAATAATGAGAAATATAAGGCCCTTTGCCTGCAAGGCCTGTAACTCTTAAACCATAAGACTAAGAAACTCAGTTTTGTGTTCCCTAGTAAGTGATTTTCAACAAAGAATGCAAAAATAAGGAGAAATATAAGGCCCTTTGCTTGCAAGGCCTGTAACTCTTAAACCGACAGACTAAGAAACTCAGTTTTGTGTTCCCTAGTAAGTGATTTTCAACAAAGAATGCACAAATAAGGAGAAAAATAATGCCCTTTGCCTACAAGGCCTGTAATTCTTACACCATAAGACCAAGAAACTCAGTTTTGTGTTCCCTAGTAAGTGATTTTCGACAAAGAATGCAAAACTAAGGAGTAATATAAGGCCCTTTGCCTGCAAGGCCTGTAACTCTTAAACCATAAGACTAAGAAACTCAGTTTTGTGTTCCCTAGTAAGTGATTTTCAACAAAGAATGCAAAACTAAGAAGAAAAATAAGGCCTTTTGCCTGCAAGGCCTGTAATACTTAAACCATAAGACTAAGAAACTCTATTTTGTGTTCTCTAGTAAGTGATTTTCAACAAAGAATGCAAAAATAAGGAGAAATATAAGGCCCTTTGCCTGCAAGGCCTGTAACTCTTAAACCGTAATACTAAGAAACTCAGTTTTGTGTTCCCTAGTAAGTGATTTCCAACAAAGAATGCAAAAACATGAAAAAGACGAGCCGTGCATCCAGAGTATAAGTAAGGGAGATAACTCCAGACGGATAGATGGTCGGACAGACGGACGCTAAGGCACCTTTGCCTGCAAGGCCTGGAACTCTAAAACCGTATGTCTGAGAAACTCAATTTTGTGTTCCCTGGAAGTGGTTTTAGATTTTAATGCAGCAGTGCCAGTTGCGCGTGGAGTGACGTAGTTATAATAACATGTACGGGGACTAACTAGTATAGTATAAACATATTTATTGCCTTTTCTTCAAATAATAGTATAAACAATGGGGTCCCCGGAACAAATGCTAAGAAAATTTAACATCTTGTGTATTACAACGTAGACGTAGGTTGCAGTGCGTCTTATTTGATATGTTAAATAAGTATTTTATAGTTCAGATAGCTGAAAATGCCTTCATTTTGCATAACCAGCGGCTACCCCTTAAGATATTACCAGGTGTGGAATTGCAAACGAAGAATCAACTTGAAATATCATGTCGAAATTTCGAGATAATAGGTCGAAATTTCAAGATATTATGTCGAAATTTGAGTTATTAACTCGAAATTTCGAGTTATTAACTAGAAATTTCGACTTAATTTCGACATTATAATAAGTCGAAATTTCGAGATCTTATGTCGAAATTTCGAGATAATAAGCCGAAATTTCAAGATATTAAGTCGAGAAATTTCGAGTTAATAAGTCGAAATTTCGACTTATTATGTCGAAATTTCGAAGTACCTTTCAACAGAAATAAATGTATATGTGGTCCTAATGCTCTTTGGTAGAAAACTTTCAGTTTTTGGATATGAAATTTTCAATATATTTGAATAGGCATGTTTTTTGTATTTTTTTTCTTGTGTGTGTAACGTTTTTGCACCTTTCCACAGTGCTACATGTATGAAGAAAATCTTACCTTGCTCATGCAGCAGGGTGGGTGATTGCTGCTATCAATGTATGGCCCGGCCCTTTAACCCTTTCAACCCTGTAGGCCAAAATCAATGACTAACAAAACATGTAGCTCCAGTGAGATGGCGAGTAATGAGCTGGATAATCTGGATCTGCATTTTTTTTTTTGGCCATTCCGCTTCTAATCATCACTTAGGCTTGTTTTGCTCAATGAAATGTCTGGATTTGAAGCAGAAAAATCTACTTTAGAAACTCAGGGATGAAGGGGTAAACTGTGCTGTACAGGACTACAATACAATTATAATAGCCCCACCAACACGAAAACATGCCTATGCAATTTTGACCACCTTAAACCCCACTTTTATATAGTAAAACTGGGGTTTACAGGGGAAGACATTATTTTTCATATTTCTGCTCAAAAACATAGATGTCGCCTTATCGGGGCGGTTCTAACGAATACCCACAATCTATGTTTTGAGCAGAAATATGAAAAAATATCAGAATTTTTTTATCTGAAAATGTTCATCTTTTGGCGGTAAGATTTTCAGTATATTTGAATAGGCATGTTTTTGTAATGCGGACATCAGGCAGTAAATGAATATATTAATTCCTCTTTTTCTTCAATTCTCCTTTGTCTTAGAACTACTCTGCAATACGACTTTCATTCTTCATACAGTTTGTTTTGTTCTTTTTGCTTTTGGTTTATTTATTCTGGATAAGTACTAATATAAAAATATTATAAAAACAAAGATATAAAAAAACGAAAACAAAGAGAAAAAAAAAAAATAGGAAGGTATAGCTAGCTCCAACAGAATGGTGTGTATATATGTATGTGGATTTATTTGTGAAGGCATATGTATGTGTATGTGTACTTGTGTATGTCTGTATAAGTCTATGTATGTATGTATGTATGTATGTATGTATGTATGTATGTTGTACGTGTGTGTGTATATATATGTATATACCATGTTCGATCTAAATACCGAACATATACCTATAAGTGCAAAGTTAGATAGTTCTGTGTCATTTTATAGCCACCCCTCTATTTATATCCATTTTATAGGATTTAAAGTCATATTTTGCTGAGCTCCATTGGAGTCGCCTCAATATAGTATTAGTGGAGTCACACAATATATACTTTTATAATGATATCTGAAAAAAATAATGATAGTAATAATGTAGAAATATTATCAGACACCTCACTCAGTGTAAATGAGCTTATCTGTCTTTAAGGTGTGCGCTTATAAAGTAGAGATTTTACATCTGTAACATCAGCTTTATTTCATTATTTTTTGAAAAAAAAAAATAAAATAAAATAAATAAATAAAATAAAATAAATAAATGCACAGTGTCTTAATAGGTTAGAAACGGTATATTTATGCTTTTTAAAATTGTCTAAGAGCCTTACCTTGTAAGTGTTTTACATACTGTCTATACTTATTACTTATCTATACTATTGGTTTTCATTTACTCTGGCATACAGTAGAATTAGCCATGAGTACTCGTCTTTGTTTATTATAGTGATTAATTTGATTTTTGTGTTTTCGCTTTGATGCATTGACTGAGTTGGGAGCCTTTATGCGAACCGAATTTTTATGTGTTTCTGTATTAAGAGTAGCACCGGGACCCAGGGTGAAGTTAGCTAGCTGTAAAAGTGCTTTAAACTCCCCGGTGGTTTGCTCTACCGACCGTTCTAAGGCGGTGGTCCCGGTGTTGGTCTTACTCTTTGTTGCTTTGTGGTTTATTCTACGAGGCGGTTTGTTGTATGTCTTTCCGTGTGTCATTTTGTTCTTGTGTTTTTCAGTCCTTTTGGCATTGCGATTACCTCGCTTGGGGAAGAGAGAGCTAATCTTAGTGCTTTTCGTACGTTTGTTCGGTTTGTGCTTGTTTAGATTTGTCGGTTTCCTCTTCCTCTTGGGGTCTGGGAAGGGCTGCGGTTTGTGATTGTGGCACTCCCAGGACTTTTCTCTTACCTTTTTTACTTGGTAGAGTTTAAAACGCCAATATATACCGCTGGATTGCACAGAAGCCCAGTTTTTTTTATTTGTTTGTTGCATGTTTTTGAGGAAATATTACAACTTTCATGTTTTTTTTTTCTTTCTTTCTATTTCTGTTTATCTGTCACCAGCTTTAGCTACTGGCATGAGGCAAGTTTCAAGCTGTTTGTTAGTGTTGAGAACATTAAATCCCCTTATTACAGACATAAAAATATATTTT
This sequence comes from Anodontia alba, assembly GCA_964016985.1. Lineage (NCBI taxonomy): Eukaryota > Metazoa > Mollusca > Bivalvia > Lucinida > Lucinidae > Anodontia > Anodontia alba. The sequence continues at coordinate 61,309,669 of OZ024830.1, read as the reverse complement.
ACTATGGCAGAATTAAAATTTTAACTTTAAATGTACAAGGTATTGAGCAACTCCCCAAGCGTACCGACATATTGGAGTACTTAAAGCAAAAACAATATCAGATCTAATGCCTGCAAGATTCTCATTTTACTCCTGGGACAGATGAAAAGTTGGTGAGGGCAAGATGGGGTAATGATTGCTATTTCAGCTCATTTAAATCTAATTCAAGAGGAGTAGCAATTTTATTTGATAAAAATTTCGGATACAAAGTACACAGTTGTATATATGACCCTAATGGCAATTATTTAATATTAGATGTTACAATAGACAATAATAGAATTACATTAGCAACTATTTATGGCCCAAATCACGATGATGTAGGATTCTAACAAAATACAGCCAAAAAATTAAAGAAATAGGTAATGAACATATAATTTGATGTGGAGATTTTAACCTAATTATTGACCCTACTATGGATTATTGTAATTATAAAACTGTTAATAATAAAAATTCAAGGGAAACAGTTCTTGAAATCATCCAGGAAATGTATTTAGTTGACCCCTTCAGAGATTTACATCCATCCCTAAAGCGATATACTTGGAGAAGAAAGCACCCATTCCAACAATCTAGACTTATTGACATCTTTAAATGGTTGCAAGATAGAAAATAGTTATCGATCTGATCATTCAGCAGTTATATTAAATATTTGCTTTAATGATTTCCAAAAAGGAAAACCGTTTTGGAAACATAATAATTCATTACTCTATGACTTAAATTACATCGACGCAATAAAAAGTAAACTGATGGAAGTAAAATGCCAATATACAATACCCGTGTACAATTTAGATAATTTAAACAACATACCAGATAATGAGTTACAATTCACTATAAATGATCAGTTATTTTCAGACACTTTACTTATGAAATTAAGGGGAAAATCCCTATCCTATGTAGTCATAATTAGAAACAGCGTGATAAAAAAGAAAATACACTTATATCAAACATCTGTAAACTGGAGCAGGATTTGAATAGTGAAAATATAGAAAAACTTGAAAGCATGAAAACAGATCTAAATGAATTAAGTAAAGAAAAGATAAAAGGGGCAGTTATCAGATCAAGGGCAATTAATATAGTAGAGGGGAAAAACTAACAAAATATTTTTGTGCACTAGAATCACATCACTTCATGAGTAAAATTGTTCCAAAACTTCAAACAGCTATGGGAGAGATAATAAATGACCAAAAGAAAATCATGGATGAAATAGAATTATTTTACAAAAAATTGTATTCTTCTAAAGAAAAGAACCATGTTGATATTGACTTAAACACAGATTAACACCCCCAGACTAAATGATGATGAGTCAGAAAAGCTTGAAGGACTTTTAACTTTGTCTTAACTTACAACGGATTTAAAAAAATATGAAAAAGAATCGTAGTCCAGGGGTAGATGGTTTCTCTAGTGAATTCTTTGAAGTTTTTTTTGGAAGAAGCTAGGTAGTTTTGTACTGAGAGGGATAACCCACAGTTAAAAAATCGGATAATTGTCTGTTTCTCAACAAGAAGGCATAATTGCTCTTATACCAAAAGAAAATAAATCTAAATTGCTGCTTACCAATTATAGGCCAATATGTCTTTTAAATACAATATATAAGTTAGCCTCCGCAAGTATTGCAAACAGATTAAAAACTGTTATAACAAAACTTATAAATACAGGTTAGTCCGGATTTATATCAGGGCGGTATATAGGTGAAAACACAAGACTTGTTTATGACTTAACGCAGTTTGTGGAGGAAAAAATATACCTGGGCTCTTGCTTTTGGTTGATTTTGAGAAGGCATTTGATTCTCTGTCATGGGCATTTATTCATGAAGTACTTTTTTTTTAATTTTGGGCCTTCAATTCAAAGGTGGATTTCAGTTTTCCAAAAAAAATAACCCTAGTAGAGTAAATCAGGGAGGTAACTTCTCTTCGACATTTAGACTGGAACGTGGCTGCAAACAAAGGGATCCAATGTCAACTTACATTTTTATTCTTTGTGCAGAAATGTTAGCTATAAAAAAATAATGAAAAAATTAAAGGAATTAAAATCAATAACATTGATTAAAATCAATAACATTGATTTTAAATCAGTACAGTTTGCATACGACACTACAATAATATTAGATGGATCAGAAAACTCATTAACAGAAACATTATATGAACTGGAAAACTTTGCAAAAATATCGGGGCTTTCATAAAACACAACTCGTATGGATAGGGAAAAAAGTATAGCACAGAATAAATGAAGACAAGGTGGAAATTACAGTGGGGTTCTAACAGATTCAAGTTATTGGGAATTATCTTTGACACAGGTTTAAATAAGGTAAATAAAAAGTAAAATACTCAAATGGCAACGCAGACATTTAACACCAGTAGATAAAAAAGCTGTAATAAAATCTCTCTTAATTCCATGCTTAAATCACCTATTTCTAGCCCTACCGAATCCAAGTGAAAAATTAATGAGAGAAATGTGACATTCTTTTCACATTTCTTTGGGAAGGTACTGCTAGAATAAAACGTTCTGTTATTTGCAAAGACTATCTGGATGGAGGATTAAAGATGATAAATACCAAGGCTTTTATAAAGGCCTTAAAAAACAAAATGGATTAGACGGTTTTGTTTTGATAAGCATAAATTGACAAAAATTATAGGAAATCATATAAATATGCATAACTTTTTAGACTGTGCAGAGTACATAACTGTACAGAGTACTTAACAGAGTACTTAACAAAAATATTAAAAAAAAAACAAACTAAAAAAAAAAAAACAACAAAAAAAAAAAAAAAAAAAAAAAAAAACACATTAAAAATCAATTCTGATTAGAAGTGTTTAATGCACATATTGAACTACAGTCAAATAATCAACCTAAAGAAATACATGAATTTCAAGCAAGTGCAATATTTTACAATAAGTACATAAAGGTGGCAAATACCAGTATTTATCATCAAACATGTTATGAAAGTGGATTAAAACTTCTAAATGATATTTCAGGGAAAATGGTAATCTGCTAGCCTATCAGGAGGTAAAGGAACTATTTAATGTAAAATAAATTTCTTACAGAATCACAGCCTATGTAATGCAATTAAAGAATGGAAGAAAAGGCTCAAAATAAATACTATTAATGAAAAGTTACAAAATCCTACAGTACCATTTGGATTGCATATATACATGAAAAATAAAAAAAGGCACTAAAGATATGTATAAAGTATAAAATTCTAATAATGAAACACCTGCTAGCAAGATAGCATGGAATAAAAATTTAAATTTCAGTGAAGAAGAATGGAAAAAAAAATACAAATGGCCATTTGAAATAACAAATAACACAACGTTACAGTGGTTTCAGTCACGTATCAATCATAATATACTAGCTACTGATAAATATCTACACAAAATAAATTTAATAAACAACCATACATGTTCATTCTGTGCTAAAGAACCTGAAACTGTTGAAATTTGCTATGGGACTGTGAGCACACACACAAAAAAATGTACGATTTTACACTGGTGTGAAAGTAATAACATAACTTTAAATTTACAAAAACAATCATTTTTATTTGGAGTATTAGATAACAAGACAAGCATAGTAGAGCAACAAATTTTACTAGAAATCAAATATTATATCTATTTTTGTAGATGTACAAAAGCTAATCTAAATGTCATAGCCCTGAAATGTAAACTTAAGCTTCTGTACTGTACAAATGAGAGAATTGCAATATTAAAAAATAAATATGAACAGTTTGTTAATAGCTGGGAAAACTTTTCAAATGTAATGGCCTAATTAATACATTTATAGAAATTCCTATCCTAATCAGCAAAAAAAAAAAAAAAAAAAAAAAAAAAAAACGCATGCCAGGGGGACAGAACCTTTTTTATAACTTGTCTCTCCAAACTCAGGTTACAGATAATAACCAATAATGCTGATTATTAAAACAGTATTATATAGTATGTGTGCACGTGGGCAAGAGAGTGAGGAGTGGAATATTATACACTTTTGTTTACATGTAATATAGTAAAATGGTACCATATTTGCCTGAACAAAGGGCATCTAATTACTATATGAAATCTTAAAAAGTCTAGCAAATCATTACATATGTCTGTTAGCCTTTTCTTCAAAGTTAACAGGCATGAGACTTTTCAGATTTTTGGCAGATATCAGATTTTTTTAATTTCAAAATATGTTCTGCAGAATTACTTGATTTTGTCTGAAAATTGCAAAAGTAACATTTTTGGAAAGTGTGACAGGGATTTTCAGATTTTTTACCTAGAATTCAGTTGATTTTTGTTGGGTTTTTTTTTTTTTTTTTATCAGTCCTCCAGTTTCATACCTGAAAGTATTGATATGTCTGTTCAGATGAATATGGTATAAACTGTAAGTGTTCTGTGGTGTTTGCCTCACTGCTGAAAACGGGTTGCCGGGTGGTCTTGATCGAGTACCCACGAAACAGCCGTGGGACTTAGCATGTAAGGGATGCATGATATCTAATTGTTGGAATATTATATTATACTGTACAAATAAATTGTAAGGTGTGTTAGTAGGATGGCCTTCCCCGACCCACTACCCATCAAATGGATGAGGAGAATAAAGTATTTTCCGGAAAAAAAAAAACAAATAAAAAAAAATAATAAATAAATAAATAAATAAATAGTTTATGCAACATTGGTATACCTCTTTATTTGTATATATAGCAACTTCTCTAGATGCTTATCAATTTTATTTGAAAAAACAAACAAACAAAAAAAAAAAAAAAAAAAAAAAAAAAAAAAAAAAAAACGAACACTTTTCTACCAGAAGGAAGATTTTGTTTAATATTTTGATTTTGAATATTTCATGGCGGCCCATAAACTTTAATTTTCACTTCAGTAAAAAGGGATTAAAGAGACAAACATTTCGCCACAAATTTTATGTAAATCGGTTGAGCGGTTTAGGAGATATGGTCTTTTGTACATTTCACAATAGCTTTCTATGCAGGCCGCCATTTTGTCAGTCATGTCACGTGACGAAATAAGAAATCGCTAATTTCAAGCACTTTTCTCTTAAAAACAGTAAATTTCCATTATAAACAATAAAAGGGGTATAAAAAGGCCATTCACTGAAATTGTCTTGCATCAGAATGGCTGTTATTTGATATTTTTGAGTGTGAGATTATGACGTCATAAACTCACAGCCTCGTTCTGGACTCACATTACCAATTTTTTTTAACCTTTATAACTTTCTTATAGATTGGTCGATTTACATAAAACTTGTTGCAAAATGCTAAGCTACTAAATGTCTTTCTTCAAAACTACAAGTACTAGTTTATGGGCTCTTCCCTTTAAATATTCAAAATGGAAGCCTCTATGAGAACGTCTTTGAAACCTTTATACACCATTAACTTTCTTAGTTTTATCCGATTTTGATCAAATTTGCATCAAAATGCATGGCTTATCAAGATCATTACTCTCAGATACACTTTGCATCATTTTTTCCCCTTTAAGTATATATGGAAAATTATCATCATTTAACTACTGACAGCAATGAATAAAACCTAAACCATTTTAGTATGCTATTTTCAAAACGGATAGAATTAGCATGTATCTAACCTTTCTAAACATTAATTTATAAGAAATATTTGAAAAATGACTTGTTGTCGGTTGTTGACTGCTGTTGGCGGTTATTTACTGCTGTTGGCGATTGTCGTCGGTTGTTGTCGGTTATTAGCAAGACCGGCTTCAATAATAAACGCTTTAATTCTAGTCGTTACAACAAGTTTACCACAACCAATTAGTGGCCCAGTGATCCGTAAAAATATTATTGACAACAAAACATGTGAGAAAACAACCACAGTGTTGACGTTCAAACGAAGATGTCATCCGACTGTAGTGACGCTGAATCTTCGGATTCTTTAGAGGAAATCGAATCTATAAAATCCGTCCGTCCACAGCCGAGAGTTCGTGCAAGCAGGAAACCAGTTCCCACAACTAAACAAGTTGAACAGAATACCAAAAATGCTGCAAGATCTCTCAGTCCTCCTACCTGCGTGCTGAATTTGAGTGGAGATAAAAGTACACTGCAGCTTTGTTTGAATGTAAGGGCTTGACTTGAATTACCATGCAGATTATTTTTCGTTTTCCAGATGCACATAGAATCAGAATTTCAGAATCTGAATTTTTGTTGGTGATACTCTAACACGGGTAGTAATCTTGTCACTCATGGCCAATTGCTATGCTAAGAAACAAGTGACGCGAATATCCGGATATGAGTAGCGCGAGCAAAAACAGGTGGGTATTTCAGGTGGGTTTTGACAATCTGGCGTATTTGTCATTTAGGAGGGAGTTATTTAAAAATCGGAGACTGCTATACTGTGCTTAACCCTTAGGCTGCTAAGAAAAAAATGAATCAAGCCTGTAAGAGGGGGTACCTCTTCTCGAGAAGTCATTACTCCTTTAATTTTGCCTCGAATTGCATGGAATTTTCACATACAATTTGCCGATTGTATATGGCCATTTTACTGGAGAAGGGATGGTCACGTGACTAGAAAGTCATGTGACAGTCACATGTAAACCGGGAACCATTTAAGACACTTTAAAAAAAAAAAAAAATTACAAGGGACCAGCGCCTACTATTGCGAATGAAACAAGTGACATACAAAGGTTCTACTATTACTCCTACTTCTTCCTCACTGGAAATGATTTAGGTGTTATGGGCATTTTTTCCAGAAAATCGTGATCAATCTGTTGAAGTGAGTGCTGAAATTAATGGCAGCTTGATATTTGGTATTCTCGGTCTTTTTAGTGGGGGTAAAATCCAGCACCTGACTATCTAATGAAAAGTGGCATGTTTGTATGAAAGTAGGTTCACTCCTGTATGAGAACACTTGCTCTGAATGGTTGCATGTGGTATATAGTAAGTTTGACAGGCTTTAGAGTCGGCAGACCCCCCCAGCGCGACAATAGTCGTGATTAGCAGCCTAAGGGTTAATTCCCTACAAACCAGCACCTTAATCTACCTCAAATATAGCTACGGTTCCTGGAATTTGTTTCATTCTGGCAACAATTGCTCTGAATTTGGTGCCATTTTGGACGATTTACCAATTTAATTAATATTTTCAGCCATATCTGCATCTTGTTTACCACTTGAATTGGACGGTAACTGGTCAACTGGGTCCATAGAAACACCCCAAAACACCCCAAACCACCATTAAACCCTCCCAAACCGGTCTTATATGATAGGGTAGAGTCAGATTAGGTTGTGCAGAGATATATCTATTAAGTAAGAAGGGCCGGGGTTACGTACAGCACACCACACTGCCAAGGTAACCACCCCAAACCTCATTATAGTGTGTTCATAATTGATTAAAACACCCAAAACTGCCTTATTTCACCCCTGTATAACAGTGTAGAAATTGATACAGTGTAGCTCCAATACATCGCGGTCCGTTATTTCGCGAAATCCAGTATATCGCGAATAGGCCATGGCTCCCAAATTTTCCATAAGCCAAAAAAAAAAAAAAAAAAAAAAAAAGATTTAAAAACATAAAATGTTTGTTGTTTTATTTAACTTCAGAAAAAAAAAAAAAAAAACGCGTTCTGCCTCCGGTAATTGACGCTAAGTCGCGTCAGGTATTATATGACAAACAATCCACTTAGTGTCAATCAGCGCACACGTTGATTATAATTGGTAAACAATAAATTATATCGCGTAATTGTCGTAATCATTATCATCATTTAGTACATAGATCTACTCAATGCTCAGCAGGGGAAAATGGTCCACCTGCTTTTCAACACCAGCAAATTTTACAAGACAGTAGTCTTACGATGTTTCTGTCCAACATACACAGATCGTAGTCGGCTTATTTTAAACTTCTGTAGATATAAATATTTCAGAAGAAAACAACTGCGTCAAAAAAAAGCAAAACAAAAACTAACAATAAAAAAATAAATTAAAAGAAATTAACTTTGATAAACGACAGTTTTTTTTTTTTTTTGCGCCCGCAATATAAGCGAAGCGCAATATAAGCGAAGGGAAGCAACTAAAGTTATCTTAGCACAATTGAGTAAATTCCCTTCTCTGTTCCAGGGAACCAGAGTATCCAAAATGGTGTCCTAAATTGTCAACCGATGATTTCTTGTTTTCAAACGTAGTTTATCAGCTGGTTTCGATTGGAATTACTTGTTAGACATAGCGCACCATTGTAAATTATTCCATTGAGCAATTCTAATCCAATTTTAATTAGGAAATATGATGACAACATAACTGAATGCCATTTATCCGTGATGTCTCAGCAAACTACCACAGCGACAAACCGAGCGAGTGTTATGCACGCCGTTATACATACATGGTACATGTCGGGACTTATATTGCGCTCCGTTTATATCGCGATAGCGGACTCTGGACCCCGAGGACCGCGATATATTGGAGCTACACTGTAGTAACTTGCATTTCACCCTGTCACATTAGCCAAAGGATAAAATTTTATCCTTAGTTTCCAGCTAGTACCGCACAAGATTATTACTATCCATAATAACATACAAGTGACACATGGAGGTGTGACTAGGACTTGCTGCAGTAGATACTTTTTTTTATCAATTATTTTGCCACCTCTTCAAAACCAAACTTTGTTGTTAAGTCTATCTTCCCTGAAAAATAAGAAACAAAAAAAAAAAAAAATAAAAATAAAAAATGAAACAAAATAAAAAAACAAATAAGGGAGTCTTGCTATTTGGTTTTATTAACGTGTTTGAGGCCTTTTGGGGGTGGCTTGCTTGGCGGTTTCGGACATACTGTATTCTACCCAGTTAACCCAAACCCACCACGGGCCACTTCAGCACACCTAACCCATATCTGACCCTGTCCTATCATACAAGAGTGGTTTGGGGGTTTTTGAGGGGGTTTTGGGATGGTTTGGGGTGTTTCTATGGACCGCTGGTCAACTTGTACCTTAGTCAACTCGGACCTCTTAAAAAAAAGAGATAGTGGACGGACATAGGAATAGAAAGATAGATAGATGACAAATAGTGAAGACCCACATTAGATGCCACAGAAGGCTGCTTCTGATCAGGGTCTCCACTGTTTGCAAACAGTTCAACCAGTTATCTAAATAATATCTGAATCACTAGACTTTCTGAAGATCGAAATTAGAATCTTCTAATATATAATGTGGGGTAAATTATTCAGTCTATAAATGGATTACAGCTTTGTAAGTCTCATCAGCTCAAAGGAAGTCTTTTTAACACTTTTGCATGCTGGGTAACAAATTCAACAGATGAGATTTTGAAATATTTTTTCTTACTCTTTCCAAGAAAATAGGATCTGACACTTAATGCAGATTGTCTCCTTAGGAGACAATTTACATTAAGTGTCAGATCTATTTTTCGAAGAAAATGTAAAAGAACCACTTCAGTTTGTCGTCTGCTGAATCTGCCCATAGCGTGGTAAGTGTTAAAGTCAAAGTATTCGTTGATATTCTATGACTGTAGGTAAATAATGAATACATCTCTAGATGTATTTATTTTTCAATCATGAGTTTTAATATTTTGTTATTTCTCCATGAAATATATGTTGTGGCAAAACATTAGAAGTGCATCAGTGAGACTCTTCAAATGAGTATCCTCAGCATATGTTTTCGTGGAGAAATAAGGAAAATCTTTATCTGGATATTCCTCTTTTCTGGAGCTATGCGGAATGCGTTATGTGCAGGCAGATCTAAGCAAACACTTCTAACTTACTCCCAGCTTAGCTTATGACTTCGTTCAATTACAGTTGATTCTGGTTATTTTGAAGTTCAAGGGACACTCTGAAGTATATCGGTACCTCGACATATCAGATTTGCAGAACCTTTAAACCGCCAGTCACAATAGCAGCAGAAAATAATTTTTATTTTCTTTTTCTCATAGAATAAAGTCTTGATATTTCATGTGAATCATCAGCCTAGCAGATATGTCAAGACTTTTTTTCTCTGAAAAAATAAATAAAATATTCAAAATGTTGTCTGCTACAAATTTTGCTTGGCGCTTTAAGGGTTTATGAATAAATAAATCAAACAATCACATTCCACAAATTAATATGTAATTTGACAACTGAAATTAGATACTTAGGTACGACAACCCAAAATAGGCATGATTTGAAAAAAGGGTACGAGTTGACTAAGGTACGAGTTGACCAAAAGTAGGTACAAGTTGACTTAGGTACGAGTTGACTAAGGTACGAGTTGACCAGAAACCAATTGGACAGACGTCGTCATTTGGCATACATCTACATATTACAATCATAACAATGCAAACCATCAATGCAACCAACAAAAACGGAAAATACTAAAATTATAGGGCAAAATGAGCAGCGCGTGCAGTTATGAGTGACGAAACAAGGATATGAGTGATGAGAGTTGACAAAATGAAAACAAAAAATGGGATTCTGACTCGGTGCTTGTTGGAAATATTTATAAAGGATGCATTTTTTGTCAGTTATGTCTCTAAAACTGAATGTAAACCTTTTGTTTATGCTTTAAGGCACCTTTTGTTTATGCTTTAAGGCACCTTTTGTTTATACTTTAAGGCACCTTTTGTTTATGCTTTAAGGCACCTTTTGTTTATGCTTTAAGGCACCTTTTGTTTATGCTTTTAGGCACCTTTTGTTTATGCTTTAAGGCGGTATAGCTAAAAGGAGAAATCAACTTGATTTCGCGAAATCAAGTTTTTTTTGACGAAATCAGTCTAAAAAAAATAAATTTTCGGGGCTCATGCTTAATTTCTGTTTACTCTATGATTAAATATATATTTATACACTAATGTGCAAAATTTCATGATAACAAATGTGTTTTAAAGCAAAATGTTGAATATTTGCCAAGTCGGTATACTGAGAAATCAATTTCTTTGAAGAAATCAGCCTATAATAATAAAGTTTCTGGACACAAGCATAATTTCTTTGAACTATATTAGTCATTATGTATTTATACACTATTGAGCAAAATTTCATGAAAAAAATATTGTATTTAGGAGTTGATTTTAAGCAAAATGTTGACTTTCTTCCAAGTTCATATGCCGTGACTATCAAAATCAATTTCTTTGCCAAATAATCAGCCTATAAAAATAAAAAAAATGTAAAGATAAACGCATAATAAAAACACAAATAAAAAAGAAATTTTGCACTCTCTCATAAAAAGATTTATTCATTCATATAATGAAAAGAAATTTTGCGTGTGCTTAGCCGATTTATTTTTTGGGGGCGGATTTCTTCAAAGCCATTGATTTTGCAGTATACAGACTTGGCAAAATATCGACATTTTGGTTAAAATCAACTCCAACACACAATATTTTTTCATGAAATTTTGCTCAGTAGTGCATAAATATATCCGTAAGTCATATAGTAAGAAGAAATTATGCATGTGCCCCAAAAATATTTATTTTTATAGGCTGATTTTTTTGTGCAAAGAAATTTATTTCACGGCATACGGACTTGGCAGAAAGTCGACATTTTGCTTAAAATTAACCCCTAAATACAATATTTTTTCATGAAATTTTGCACAGTAGTGTATTAGTACATACTGAGTAATACAGTAAAAAGAAATTATGCATGTGTCCAGAAACTTTATTTTTACAGGCTGATTTATTCAAAGAAATGGATTTCGCGGTATACAGACTTGGCAAAAATTTGACATTTTGCTTATAATCAACCCCAAAACACAATATTTTTTCATGAAATTTTGATCAGTAGTGTATAGATATACAGTGTATATATAGTCATATAGTAAGAAGAAATTAAGCATGTGCACCAAAAATTTATTTTTATAGACTAATTCTGTTAAAAAAAAAACAACCTTGATTTCGCAAAATCAAGTTGATTTCTCCTTTTAGCTATACCGGCTTTAAGGCATGGCATGCTAGGTAATAAATTCAACAGACGACATTTTGAACGAGTCTTTTTTTTCTTTTTCAGAAAAATAGCTTTGATAGTTCATGCCTTAGGAGACAATTTACATAAATCTGCACTTTCTGTAAAATAGAATACAAATAATATATCGTCGTTTTGTCTTTTGTTGAATTTGCTCATCACAATATATATTATATTCGGACATGCAGGTACAGGGGCAACATCCACATCAGTGGGCCCCCTTCCAGATAGCTGGCCGAGAGCTTCCACTCTGTGCAATCCCTCTCTGTCAGCTGCTTCCATGTCATCTTGGGCCTACCAGGTCCACGCTTTCCCTTAACTTGTATGTGAAAGGCTGTATTGACTGCACCATTGGAGCGTTCCACATGCAGTGCTTGCACTAACTGTCAAAATCAGGAAGTCCCAGGACTTCCTAGCTCCAATATCTGGAGGTCCTGGTGATCAAATTCTTTTACTTTAAGAAATTCAACCTCAATATTCCTAAACTCTCATTTATGGAGTAAAACTGCCATTCTTAAGCTAAATAACACATAAATTCATTCTAAATTTTTGTTACAAGTGACTAAATATCTTTAAAAGTTTGGAGACCCAGACTTCCAGGCATTGATTTTTGGAAGTCCCAGGGCAATTTTTTTGGAGTCTCTGACTCCCAGACTTCCCTTAATGCAAGCACTGTTCACATGTCCATACCAGCAGAGCCTTCTCTCCTTCAAAATGAGGTCCAATTCCTCAATGCCAAGCCGCACAAGTAATTCATTGGACTTGGTAGTGACAACATCTTGCTGCCTGACATTGCAGATCTGTCTGATCATTGTCCTGTCATTCTACTGCAGACGTTGGAGGTTTGGTTTTGTCAATGGCCAAGTCTCAGTGGCATGGAGCATTGCACTCCACACACAAGAGCTGTACACATGGCCACATGTCTTGAAAGAGTGGCGGCGAAAAGACAGACCTGATAGCAGCTCCTTGAACGTCTTCCAGGCGGTTTTCACACGTGGTGGATGAAAGTTCACAGCTGAGAGCATGTCTTCTAGGTAGCAAAAGGAAGCTACCACCTCCAGCTTGTCAGGCCCAACTTGGACTTCCCTCTGTGGTCTGCCATCCAAGGAGCATGCAGTTCCCTGGCAATGTGTACATCTGTAGTTGCTGCCCACTCCAATGCGACAGACAGTGCATGGAAACACCTGAACTCTGCAGGAGGTCCAGGCCCGTACCATAGGTCATGATCTTCGTCTTTCCTGCATTTACTCTTAGTCCTTTCTTTTCCATTGCTTCTTTCCAAGTGAAGAGCCTTCCGACACATTCCGCGATTGATTCAGCGATGATAACAAGGTCATCAGCATAGAGGTCCTCCCAGGGGACCCCAGAGCGGAGCTCTCGTGATAAGGCTTCAAGAACAATGATGAAGAGAAGCGGGCTGAGTACTGAGCCTGGAATGAACATGTGGAAAAGGCCAATGAACACCAACCTTCACTTCAAACTCTTCACTGTACCCCTCACCAACACGTTCACGGCTCCGCGCATTTGCATACATTACCTGCACCAGTCGTACAATCCACTCCTCCACACCAAGTTTTCTCAGTGCCCACCAGATGACACTTCGAGGTACTCAGTCAAAAGCCTTCTCCAGTTTTACGAAAGCCATGTAGAGTCTCTTGTTGGCTGCTAGCTACTTCTCTTGCAGCTGCCTGACAACAAAGATAGCATCTGTTGTGCCTCTGCCTGGGACGAAGCCAAGCTGGGAATCGTCAGTTGATGCCAACTGTCTGATGAGGCTGTCTACAATTCTCTCCTGGACTCTCATGACCTGCTCTGTAAGCTTGAGTTGCCCCTTTCCAATGCATCCCCCTTTCCCTTGTAGAGGCAGACAATGAAACTCTGCTCCCAGTCAGAGGGTACCTTGCCTTCGCGAATAATTGCAGCTGCGAGGTCACAGATAATGGAGGCGCCCATGTCACCGGCTGCTTGTATCATCTCCACCACTATGCCTGATGGGCCTGGTGCTTTGCCCCCCTTCATCTGTGAGATAACCTTCTTAACCATATCAGTGGTGATTGGGATGGGCAGGCCTTCCACTGGTGGTTGATAAGACAGGTGGTCTGGGTCCCAGTCAAACTCAACGTTGAGAAGCCTTTGGTAGTGCTCTAAGCAGGCCTTCTGCTTTGAGTCTCCGCTCATTGACATCTCTCCTGCATCATTCTTCACTGGTCTGTCACCAACAACATCAGGGTTCTCTCTTCTAAACTGGTTAGCAAGGGGGAAGACTTCTGAAGACTTGGGGGTCAATATTCTCAAAGACCATCTTGTCGGTTTCTTGACAAGCATGGTACACTGCATGTCTGGCATTGCATTTGGCCCCATTGTATGATGCCCTAGTGCCTTTACCAGTCTTACAGGCCTTGAAAGCTTTCCGCTTGGCAGCAATGGCCTTTTCTACATGTTCATTCCACCACCAGGTTTCACGACGCCAACGGTAGGGCCGAGCTGTGCCACACACCTCCTCAGTTGTCTTGAGCAGTCCAATCTTGTTGTTCCAGGTACCCTCAGTGGCTCCATCAGCTACACTTGCAGACATGCTCACATGCAAGTTGAAGACCTCCTGGAAATGATTGCTTGTCTGAGGGTCTTTAAGCTTCCAAACTTTGAGGCGTGGGGTGAACTTGCGCTTGGAGTTTGGTGGCACATCAGTCCTTATGTCGCATACAAGAAGCTGATGTTGCAGGTCTGCTTCCACGCCAGGGATCACTTTTACATCTGTGACAGGTTTGCGCATGGTCCTATGGAAAAGGATGAAGTCTGTCTGCATGGCTATGTTTCGCGACTTGTATGTGATGAGATGGTTGTCACGTTTTTTGAAACGTGTTACCAAGAAGCAGGTCAAATGCTAGGGCATACTCTAGGGTTCTCTCACCCTCAACATCTGGTTCTGGCCTGCCATACCCCATCCCACCATGCACTTCCCTGTATCCAGTGCTTGCACGGCCTACATGGCTGTTCCAATCTCCACATGGGATCAGAAATTCTGATTCTAGGATCCTGGCAGTCACAGCATGCAGCTGATCAAAGAGTCATAAAGATCAGAGAGTCATAAAGGTATGTATGCTTACTTCTATTACATGTACCTTCCTGTTATCAATCTAAATTTGACAGTGTTGTGGTAGAGATTCCGATTTGTGTGTAGTTAATTTGATTCTTCGCTGAATAATACTAACGACCCTAAAATTGAAAAATTGTAAGCCTGCTAGCTATTCATCTGCTTGACACTCAACATATAGAGCTAATACTGGTCATGCACCAGTAAGGTACAAAATAATAGCACACTTAACAATATTCTATCCTTTGATTTCCAGGAAATCAACAAGTAAAGAGTGCATACTTCTTTTGCGTTTGAGTACATTTATATCTAGTCTGCCATAAAATAGACAAATGGTAACCAGTGTAGATCCAGATCAGACACCACAGAACATGGCATCTGATCAGGGTCAACACTGCATTAAATATAGGAATTTCTACACACCGATAAGAGTATGATAATATGATTAAATTGAACTCCCTCAAAAATTCTCCTGAATTCGCACCTGTAGGGGCATTAAATGCCAAAATAAATACTTACTTTCAAAAATATTTTTGAAATAAGCATTTGTTTTACGAGCTGAAACATACATCTATTTCCAATTTCTCTGCTCTCATCACTCATAAAACATCTCGTCACTCATAAACACACATGCTAATAAAAGATGGAATTGTGCTAAGATCCTTTATAAATATTTCCAACAAGCACTGACTCGGGATTCCATTTTTTTTTTTGCTTTCACTTTGTCAACTCTCGTCGCTCATATCCTAGTTTCGTCACTTGCTGCTCATTTTGCCCTATAATTTTAGCATTTTTCCGTTTTTGTTGGTTGCATTGATGGTTTGCATGGTTATGATTGTAATACGTATGCCAAATGACGGCGTCTGTCCAATTCAAGTCATTATGCAAGATGCAGATATGGCTGAACACATTAATTTTAATGGGTAAATCATCCGAAATGGCACCAAATTCGGAGTCATTGCTGCCAGAATGGAACAAAGTCTGCGAACTATTTAGTTATATTTTGACGTAAATTTTGGTGCTGGGCTGTAGGGAATTAAATTCTGGGCAGTACAGCATTCTCTGATTTTTAGCTCACCTGAGCCGAAGGCTCAAGGTGAGCTTTTGTGATCACTCACCGTCCGTCGTTGTTGGCGTCGTTGTTGTCGTCGTCGTCCGTCCGTTCACAATCTTTAAACAACATCTCCTCCTAAACCACTGATTGGATTTTGACCAAACTTCACAGGAATGATCCTTGGTTGGTCCTCTTTCAAAGTTGTTCAAATGGTTCTGGTCCATTGCATATCTAGGTCACAGGAGCTAAAAATAGATTTTTAACTAAAAAAATCTTCTTGACAGAAACCACTGGACCGATTTCAATATAATTTTGCAGAAATGTTCCTTTGGTGATCCTCTACCAAGATTTTTTCAAGCCATTTGGATTTGTGAAAAAACATGGCCGCCAGGGGGCGGGGCTTATTTTCCCTATATATCTACATAGAAAACTTCAAAAATCTTGTCAGAAACCACTGGACCAATTTCAATATAATTTTGCAGAAATGTTCCTTTGGTGATCCTCTACCAAGATTGTTCATGCCATTTGGATTCGTCAAAAAACATAGCCGCCAGGGTGCGGGGCTTATTTTCCCTATATAATCTATATAGAAAACTTGCAAAAACCACTGAGCCGATTTCTATATAATTTTGCAGAAATGTTCCTTTGGTGATCCCTTACTAAGATTGTTCAAGCCATTTGGATTCGTCAAAAAACATGGCCGCCAGGGGGGGGGGGGGGGGGGGTTGGTTTATTTTCCCTATATATCTATATAGAAAACTTTAAAAATCTTCTTGTCAGAAAACACTGGACCGATTTCATTATAATTTTGCAGAAATGTTCATTTGGTGATCCTCTACCAAGGTTGTTCAAGCCATTTGGATTCGTCAAAAAACATGGCCGCCAGGGGGGGGGGGGGCGTGGCTTATTTTCCCTATATATCTATATAGAAAAGTCTAAAAATCTTCTTGTCAGAAACAAATGAACCAATTTCAATATAACTTGGCAGGAATGTTGCTTTGGTGACCCTCTACCAAGATTGTTCAAGCTGTCATGATTCGTCAAAAAACATGGCTGCTAGGGGGCGGGGCATATTTTCCCTATATATCTATAAAGAAAACTTTAAAAATCTTCTCGTAAGAAACCGTTGGCTCGAGTTCAATGTAACTTGACAGGAATGTTGCTTTGGTGACCCTCTACCAAGATTGTTCAAGCCGTCATGATTCGTCAAAAAACATGGCTGCTAGGGGGTGGTGCTTATTTTCCCTATATATCTATATAGAAAACTTTAAAAATCTTCTTGTCAGAAACCACTGGCTACCAAGATTGTTCAAGCCTTCATGATTCGTCAAAAAACATGGCAGCTAGGGGGTGGTGCTTATTTTCCCTATATATCTATATAGAAAACTTTAAAAATCTTCTTGTCAGAAACCACTGGACCGATTTTATTATAACTTGGTAGAAATCTTTCCTTGTTGACCCTCTACCAAGATTGTTCTAGTTATCATGATTCGTCAAAAAACATGGCCGCCAGGGGGAGGGGCTTATTTTCCCAATACATGTATATCTATATAGAAAAGTTTAAAAATCTTCTTGTCAGAAACCAATGGACCAATTTCAATATAACTTGGCAGGAATGTTTCTTTGGTGACCCTCTACCAAGATTGTTCAAGCCATCATGATTCGTCAAAAAACATGGCCGCTAGGGGGCGGGGCATATTTTCCCTATATAGCTATATAGAAAACTTTAAAAATCTTCTCGTAAGAAACCGTTGGATTGAGTTCAATGTAACTTGACAGGAATGTTACTTTGGCGACCTTCTGCCAAGATTGCACCCTCATGATACGCCAAAAAACATGGCCGTCAGGGGG
This sequence comes from Anodontia alba, assembly GCA_964016985.1. Taxonomy (NCBI): domain Eukaryota; kingdom Metazoa; phylum Mollusca; class Bivalvia; order Lucinida; family Lucinidae; genus Anodontia; species Anodontia alba. The sequence goes on along the minus strand of OZ024830.1, from coordinate 61,291,787 downwards.
CAGGGCTTATTTTCCGTATATATGTGTATAGAAAACTTTAAAATTCTTCTTGTCAAAAACCACCTGACTGATTTCAGTATTACTTGGCAGGACTGTTGCTTTGGTGACCCTCTACCAAGATTGTTCAAGCAATCATGATTAGTCAAAAAACATGGTTGCTAGGGGTGGGGCTTATTTTCCCTACATATCTAAATAGAAAACTTTAAAAATCTTCTTGTCAGAAACCATTGAACCGATTTCATTATAACTTGGCAGGTTTTTTCCTTTGGTGACCCTCTACCAAGTTTGTTCAAGCTGTCATGATTTGTCAAAAAACATGGCCGTTAGGGGGGTGGGGCTTAATTTCCCTATATATCTTTATAAGACATTTTAAAAATCTTTTTGTCAGAAACCACTGGACCAATTTCAATATAACGGCAAAATTGTTCCTTTGGTGACCCTCTTCCAATATTCAATTCAAGCCATCATGATGTATGATAAAAACATGGTGGCTGGGGTGAAGGGCTATAAAATTTATACAAAAATCTTAGAGCAGTGAACTTGGCTGAAACTTCAACAGTAAGTATGCAAAGCTGTTTGCTAGGTGAGCGATATAGAACCATCATGATCCTCTTGTTAAAATAATGCCCTCCTAGATGACAAAAGCCTCAGATTGTCAACAACCGGCCTGAAATACCCACATTTATAGCTCGCACTACTCATGTCCGTATGTTCACATCACTTATTTCTTTGCATAACAATTGACCATGAGTGACGAGATTACTACCCGTGTCTAATGACATTGGATCATATTCATTCACCAGGAATTGTGATATGGGAAGTTAGTCCCTAGCTCTCACCAGAGAGGTAAACCTAGCCACACCATCCTTTTCACCTTTAGAAGAGGTAATGAATGAATGTGGAAGGGCAGTCCAATCTCTAATTGTTTGAGGGAAGAATGAGCCCTTGTAAATGTCAGTTCTTGCAGCGGGGATCTGAAAAGTAAATGAGTGATGATTTCTGCTGTGCCTAATTGGGTGGATAAGATCATCTGTTGGAATCTGGCAGCACCCTTTAGACCTTTTGACAAAAGAATCAGTCTACTGTCTCTCCTTTTCTTTAGAGACTCCCATTTTAGTTTTTCCAGTATTCCAGTCATACTCCCAGTTTCAAAGCAGTAATTGCTTGTTACAAACCTAGCAACCCTATTCTTTTCAATTTCTTGTTGAAGAACCTTGGGGATCCCAAACACAGCTGCCCTATTCCAAAACCCAACAGACAAATCCCTCTACATGCTGCCTCTTTTACATCCTGAGGACATTGATAAAGAGTTCATCTCAGGAAACCAAGAGTTCTATTTGCCTTAATAAACATGTTGCTGATATGTGTATTCCATTTCAAGTCATGTGTGATTGTTACTCCTAGGTATTTAATGGAATTCACATTTTCAAGTGAAACAGATGAAAAAAATCTAATCACCAATTCCAAGGTGGGGAGTCGAACCCAGGCCATCTGCGTGACAGGCCAACACTCTGTCGCGTCACTATAAAAGCCGGCTTGTACTGCAAGTGTATTATATACCTATCACTACTATAAATTCCCGTACTAGTTTAGATTCATCCTCAAAGCTCCATTTCAGTCTTCAACTCATATGAATACGGATGTGCTCCGAATCACAGTGAGTCATTTTACGTTGGGAGCCAGATGTAACAGGTGAAAAAATTCTAATCACCAATGCCGTGTTGGGAGATCAAACCAGGGCCGCCTGCATGACAGGCGAACACTCAACCATGTTGATATAAAAGCCGGCTTTTACTGCAAGGCAGTACTAGTGTATCATATACATGTACCTATCACTACTACACATGGACTGTACCCTCTATTAAGAAGCCTCAATCTTACTTGTTCTCTTCCTAGTTATCTGCAGTATATTGCATTTGACTGGTTGAAATCTCAAATACCCCATTTTCTTGCTCAGCTTCCTTTCTATCTATATCCTTCTGAAGTTTCAAAGAGTCCTGTGTCTCTGATTTCACCATAGCAAACAGTCATCTGTGAAAAGTCTTATTTCTGAGTCTATGTCTTTGGAAATACATGTATCATTTATGTACAGAAAGAACAATAATGGACCAAGAACGGTCCCTTGTGGGACACCAGACAAAACTGGAGCCCACTCCGAAGTTTCACCGTTAACAACAGCTTCTTGCTTTCTATAGCAAAGAAAGGAATCTGTTCACCTGAGTGTCTTTCAGCCAGTGCCATAACCAAATAATTTGCTTTTAAGAAGTTCATGCGGCAGGTTGTCAGAAGTCTTCTCAAAGTCCAGAATAAATGTATCAACCTGTCCTCTGTCCAAGATTTTTACCCAATCATTTATAAAAATGGTCATCTGAGTTCCACAACTGTGCCTTTTCCTAAATGTATGTTGCCTGTCTGACAAAAGCTGATATTCATCGAAGTGAGTCATGATATTAGAGTATACTATATGTTCCAGCAACTTACGTGGCACGCATGTCAGGGATATGGAGCGATAATTACAAGCAAGAGCTCTACGCCCTTTCTTGAAGAGGGGACAAATGTTTGCAAGAAGCCATTCCTTGAGGATTTCACCTGTATCAAGAGATTGTTTAAACAAATGTGCATTCACTTACTAGCCTTTAGGATGAAGCTCATCAGGTCCTAAGGCTTTTGAGGGATTCAAGCCTTAACCCTTAAAGCGCCAGTCACAACTGCTGTCATCTGCTTTGTCATCTGCTTGTGGTTTTAAAAGTCGTTTTTGCAAACAGTGTGGACCCAGATCAGACTGCTCCTTTAGGAGCAGTCTGATTAGGATCCACACTGTTTGCATGTATGCAAAAATAGGTTTAAAAAGTCTGCAAGAATATTCAGCAGATGACATAAACAGACAACATTTTCAGATGCAGTTTTTCTTGGCGCTTTAAGGGTTAACCACTCCTTCCCCACCTCAAACCACCATTGGGATTTTTTTCAGCATAAGGCTTAACTACATAACTACATGTACTAAATACATGAAGCAAAATGGTGGTAAATCATAAAGTAAGTTAATAAGCTAGAAGGTTTTATCATTATGGCAAAGAGCCCTGATCACTTGGGGAAGAACTGTCCAGGATGGGGGAAGAAACTGACTAGTTAGTTTCTTGCTCCCACCTTCCAGTGCTTTGTAAGTCTGATAAAGCTTAGCATTACAAAGATCAAGTGCTATACAGTGGTGATGTTTTATGTTATTCTACTGCCTCTGGTATCCTATATTCCAAACCAAAGGTGGATAAATATTTTTATTTAAAAGTTTTTACAATTTCAAAATGAGTGTAAAAGTTCTGTTTCTGGCTTTTTTTAAAATATAGATATACTAAGTGAACAAATTTTGTGACTGGTGAACAAGATCAAATACACATCCTTTAACAATGCTGACTTATAGATTGCTGACAGACCCTATGCATTTTTATTGATTTTCAGACTCTGTGATAGAAATGAATTTTATTTTTGTGGGTTTTATCTATGTGTAAACTCCAGCAAATCACTCAAACTGAATAAAGCCCAAAGGGCTTTATGTAAAGTTTGCAAGTAGTTCGCTGAAGTTTACACATCAATAAAATCAACAAAAAAATAATCATTCACTGGTAATCAAAATACTAGAAATGGTAATGAAAGTGTTTATTTTTGCATAGCAGTATACCGACTTCATATTTCCATCATATCTTGGTAATAATATTTAAATCATACTGGGATCATATTCAGTACATGGCATCTGAATAAGCCACCTTTCCGTTTAAAAAGGGTATACCGGTATTATGGTGGTGGGAAACAAGGTAAAAAAAGTACAAAGTTATTTTGTTTTTGCTTTTCAGTGTTCAATTTCTTTTAGTGCAGTTACATTGATTGACCATTTTCACATCAGCTGTTATTCTGCATGTATCAGTAGCCCATTGCACATTATCAGTGGGCTGCCTTTACCAAAAATCTAAGGCTACAGACTTAACCTTTTTAAGAAGAGGTGGTGGCACTTGCTTGGGGGTAAACGAGGGTTGTGCATGAAGTTCTGTCACTAATAGGCTTACTTAGTTATTTCTAACTTGCTAACAGGTGATGAAACCTGGGTGCACATGTTTGAGCCACAAAGAAGGGCTGAAATAAGCAATGGAAGCGAAAAGATCAAAAACGCCCATGTATTGCCAAGAGAACCATAAGTTCGAAAAAGATGTTGTACACCTTTTTCTTTAATTCAAGTGGGCCTGTCGTTCAAAAAGGTGATAAGTTTAAACCATCCACCTTATTCACCTGACCTGAGTCCCTGTGACTTCTTTTTATTTCCAAGGCTTAAGAAAATGCTTTCTGGAAATAAGTATACGTCTAGAAGTTCTCTTGGCAGCGCTATTTATCAGTGTCTCTAACAGATACCAAAAGAAGACTATTTATCTGCTTTTTGCGGCTGGGTAAAAAGGTTACAAAAATGTGTTTCAGTAAAGGGGGAATACTTTGAAGGTTTGTAATAAAAACATGTTTGATGAAACGTAGCACTGAAGTAATCCGAACCCAGTGACAAAACTTTTTGCAGGACCCTCGTATTATGTGCCCCCCACTGGGCACTTTGTCTATTGATTATGGTAAGGCATTATAACATCATAATGCCCATTATGAAAACATGCCTACCGTATTTAAATATATAGAATATATAGAAAGTTTTTAGATAAAAAAATTCTGATAGTTTTTCATATTTCTGCTCAAAACAAGATTGTGGGTACTTCTTAGAACTGCCTTGGTGAGGCAGTTCTAATGATTACCCACAACCTATATTTTAGACTAGAATAAGAAAAATAATGTATACCATGTAAACCCCAGTTTACTATATAAAAAAGGGGGTTTAAGGGGGATCACATTTATATAGGCATGTTTTCTTGATGCTCATTAGAAATTCAAAATGTCGTGCCCATAAAAGCAGTTTTGATATCTTTTGATAATTTACTTACTGGTATTATTGAAATTTGCTTCAAAGTGCATGGTCTGTCATGCTCTTGCAATCAGGGTACATTCTTCACCAACATTGCTTTTGCTTTCAAGACTCCTTTCAGTGATTCAGAAATGGTTTTATTCTTTTGCTGTGCAGAATATTTGAATGATACTGCACAGAATTGTTGAGAACCTAAGGCTACATATTGTTATGATCAACAACAGCAGTGCTCCAGCTGGCCCTTTATGGAGGGGCGGGCCGCCCCTCTTGCCCTTTCCTGCCGCCCCTCTGCCCTTCTTAATCTGCTTTCTGTCTGATTTCAACTGTAGACATAAAACCCTACATTTTGGTGAAAATTTCATGAAAATCGGACCAAAATAAAAAATGTTATCAATGTTTAAAGGTCAGTGTTCTGTGTACTCTATTTTTGAGGTATTTATTGTGGAATGGGATTATATTTTGTAACATGTCTTGATACTAAGCACATCACATGACACATGGTGCCCTCATTCTTATATGACCGCGCAAAAAGTGCCCTACCCAGCACCCTCTGCCCTCAAATCCTAGCTGGAGCACTGAACAGGTACACTGGCTTATTCTGTTCTTGATTTAACTGCCCTTGACTACATTTCCATGATAGAATATCTGGATGAACTGTCACAGGTACATGTTTTTAGAATACCTAAGGCTACATATTATGGTCAAGGACAATTATGCTGCCTGTTCCACTTCTTGAGTTAGATGCCCTTTATATGTCTGAAAAATAGAATGTGGCCTAAAGCTATAGATAATATCCACATGAAACTAAAGAAATGCAGTACATATATTGTAGTTAAGGACAATTACTATGGCTATTCCATTTCTTATCTGCCCATGGTGTATCTGAAAAGGGGATTTTGGAAAAACATTACATGTAGTTCCCTTACTGTTAATGCCTCAGACCACAGATATGTAGCAGAATAAAGGTGCATACATGTAGAAGACTAAAGTTACAGATTGTAGCCAATGATTGTATTAACTCTGGCTGTCCTATTTCTAAGCTCATCTGCCCTCTAAACATGAAAAAATAGGGTTTCTTTTGCCTGCAGTGGTGGGATGTCATGGTTTTTGTGACGCTTTTATTATTAATCTTTTTTTATTTTTATTTATTTATTTTTATTTTTTTGTAGAACTATACATCAGGAAACAAAAGTGAGCAGTTTCCAGCAGTTATCCCACTGAATGTTGGGGGAATAAAGTACATGACAAGGCTATCTACGTTAAAAAGATACCCAGACTCTATGTTAGCAGCACTTTTTAGTGGACGATACCAAGTCGATAAAGATGCTGATGGAAACTATTTTCTAGACAGCAATGGGATTTTATTTGGATATATATTGGAATATCTACGAAATGGACTGATACCACCAAAAGAGCATTCGGTGACGCTATATCGTGAAGCAAGTTATTATGGTTTGCACGAACTTGTCGATAAATTGCAATACATGCCTCCCGTTATATCTGTGATGGTGAAAGAAGCTCATATATCTCAATTTCCAAACTTTCAAGAAACAAAAGAAGAAATTCTGAAAGCAGCAATAGAAAATGCAACATTTACAAAAATAGGGGAAGTGATAATATATGCTTTCAAATCCGAGTTTGTGCCAAAGGTTAGTACGTTTAATCCAAATCATGGCTGTGTTGTAGAAGGAGCACATATTAAAGTTGGACCTTGGGATGCCCCTGTTGATGAAGAAGTGTTTATCAAGTGTTTAGAAAATGACTTAATTGATGATGGATTTAATGTTAAACCCCATGAGATGAAACGAAAGTGTAAATACTACCATGGGCAAAGTTGTCAGAAATTTGTGTACAGGCTACAAATCATGTTTTAGATGCCAAAATACAATATTATTATAATGACCCTAAAAACATCTAAACCCCTCGCTATGCAATTCAGAAGACTTGTTAAGGAGAAATATTTGTTGATAAGTTGGGGATAATTTCCCTTATGTCAGTATGAGGCACTTGTAATGAGTATACACAACATATGTTGTTATTTTTGTTTTTGGAGAACTGAAGAAAATTACCCCAGAGTTATCATCAAATACTCTTCAGTGACAGGTCCTCTGGTTACTTGTCCTAAAATTTCAACTTTACTACCTGGTGTGTCTGAAAGATGATGGCTGAATGGCAAATGCCTAGAGCAGTTTGAGCTTGGTTACACAGATTACTCAAACATGTCTGTCTAAATAATACATTGCTCAGCATGCCTGTCTGATCATTTCATCGCTCAACTGTGTCTGTCTGAGTATTTCATTGCTCAGACATGTCTGTTTGATTATTTCATTGCTCAGACATACCTAAATATTTGATTGCTCAGGCATATCAAACATGTCTGAATTCTTGATTGCTCAGGCATGTCTGTATGAATATTTCATTGCTCAGGCATATTTGAATATTTTGAATAAACAACGTAGGAAATTAAGGTGTCCAAATAGATTTAGGATGGATATTGTTATACTTGAATTATTGCAGGGTTCAGGATTTTTAACATAGGTAATACCATATTCCAGTGGATATATTTTTTATTTCATCAAATAGATATTTATATTTTTAGCTCAGCTGAGCCAAAGGCTCACAAGGTGAGCTTATAGTATACCAATGGTCTGGGGTCTGGCGTCCATCCACACTTACAAACATCTTCTCCTCAGAAACCCCTGGACCTATTGAAGTCAGATTTTATGTTGAACATCTTTATCTTGCAGGAACAAAAGTTTATATACCGTATTCAACCAAATAACCACACCGTGCGCTTGGGTTTTTCAAAATAACTGGGAAAACTCGTAGTAAAATATGTATCCACCTACTTAAAGTATTACAAGATCAGCAAATGACTTATTATGCCCCCAACTTCGGCGGGCATATTGCTTCTGGGGCATTTGTCCATCTGTCCATTTGTCACACCTTCTGATGCATAGCATACATGTAACTTCAGAACCATGCATGCTACTGTTTTGAAATTTTCTATATGGATTCCTCATGAAAAAATAGCTGACACATATTTTATTTTTTTCTCGACATGATTATGATCCATTGCTGAGTTATGGCCCTTTGAAAAAATATGGATGCAATCTTGTCAGGGAAATATCTCAAAAACTATTAAAGCTAGAGCCTTGAAACTTGATGAATAGACTGGTAGTGATAAGTAGACCGCCTGATCAACTTTTGAATAAATTCTAAAGAATACTTCATGAGCTATGGCCCTTTGTAGTTTTGGGCATTTTTCCCTTGTCAGCAAAATATCTCAAAAACTATTGAAGCTAGAGCCTTGAGTGGCATCGGGACCCAGGGTGAAGTTGGCTCGCCATAAAAGTGCTTTAACCTCCCCGGTGGTTTACTCTATTGACCATTCTAAGGTGGTGGTCCCAGTGTTAGTCTTACTTTTAATTGCTTTGTGGTTTATTCTATGAGGCGATTTGGTTTATATCTTACCTTGTGTCATTTTGTTCTTGTGTTTTTCAGTCCTTTTTGCATTGTGATTACCTCGCTTGGGGAAGAGAGTGCTAATACATGTATTAGTGCTTTTCATATGTTTGTTCAATTTGTGCTTGTTTGGATTTGTCGGTTTCCTCTCTCTCTTGGTGTCTGTGAAGGGCTGCAGTTTGTGATTGTGGCACTCCCTGGACTTTTCTCTTACTTTTTTTCTGTTTTGAATATATTGGTAGTGATAAATTCTGAAAAACTGCATCATGAGTTTGTAAAACCAAAACACTGTTGGAGTTAGAGCCTTGGAACTTGGTGAATTGGTTGGTAATGATAAGTAGATGACCTGATTCACTTTTAAATACATGTAAATTCTTAAAAATATTTCATGAGTAATGGCCCTTTGTAAATTTGGGCATTTTTCCCTTGTCAGCAAAATATCTCAAAAACTGTTGGAGCTAGAGCCTTCAAACTTGGTGAATTGATTGGTAATGATGCGTAGATGATCTGATTCACTTTTGAATAAATTTTGAAAAATAGTTCATGAGTAATGGCCCTTTGTAATTTTTGGGCATTTTTCCCTTGTCAGCAAATACAGTTGTATATAAAAACTATTGAAGCTAGAGCCTTGAAACTTGATAAGATTGGTAATGATGAGTAGATGACCTGATTTGAATAAGTTCTGAAAAATACTTAATGAGTTACGGCATTTGCGGTTTTCGGCATTTTTCCCTTGTCAGCAAAATTTCTCAAAAACTGTTGGAGTTAGAGCCTTGAAACTTGGTGAATTGTGACAAGTAGATCACCTGGTTAACTTTGAATAAATTCTGAAAAATACATTTCAAGAGTAATGGCCCTTTGTAAATTTGGGCATTTTTCCCTTGTCAGCAAAATATCTCAAATACTGTTGGAGCTAGAGCCTCATAATTTGATAAATAGATTGGTAGTGATGAGAAGGAAGTTGGAGGGGCCTATCGCTTCTGGGTATGAGTAATGTTCCTTTGTAAATTTGGGCATTTTCCCTTGTCAGCAAAATACATGTATCTCTAAAACTGTTGGAGCTAGAGCCTCATAACTTGATGAATAGATTGGTAGTGATGAGAAGATGACCTGATTAACTTTTGAATAAAATTCTAAAAATATTTCAGGAGTTATGGCCCTTTATAGATAAGGCCATTTTTACTTTGTATTATCTTTAGACGCAAGCATATGGTTGGGAGCATAGTGTTTTACAAACACAATTTCTAGTTTAATAGTGCTTTTGCAATGTTTTTTTTTTTTTTGTTTTTTTGTTTTTTTGATTTTCTTTTCAAAAGCATATGTTGTGGGTACTCATTTGAATTGCATTGACAAGCTGATGCAATTCAAATGGGTACCCACAACATATGCCTTTATAAAGAAGAAGACAAAAAGTACACAGCTGTAATCTGAAGACTACAGAATTACTTGACTTTGCTATAGAGGTATGTGCAGTAATTAGGTAGAATACAGTAATATGTCCTGGTCAGGTGACCACGATGGCCACCAGGCCCATATGTAGTAAAACCCTTTAAAAATCTTCTTCTCCAGAACTGTAAGTCATATGACCTTGAAACTTGGCAGACAGCAAATGGGACTAGAGCCCTATAAAAGTCATAAATGATTACCCTGGGTTGACCCTGGCAGCAAGGTCAAATTTGGTCCCTAAAGCATTTGAATTGGAAAAAGGTAAAACAGTGCTTTTAGCCAAAACAATTGTGTTTGATGAAATGAAAGCAGGTCTTTTATGAATTATGAATGTCAGAGGTCAAAGTCATTCAGTGACCTTTGCCGAATGTAACTAGGATTAAATGTCCATCAAAAGTTCAAACATCTTCTCGGAAACCACAGGGCCAATTTGAGTCAGATTTTATATAGAACATTTATGCCTAATGGGAACAAAAGTTTATATAATTGGTCACATGACCAAGATGGCCAGCATGCCCATATATGGTAAATACCCTTTAAAAATCTTCTACTCCAGAACAGTAAGTCAGATGACCTTGAAACTTGGAAGAAAGCAAAAGGGACTTAATCCCTACAAAAGATATATTGATGATGACCCTGGGTTGACCTTGACCTATTTTACAAGGTCAAATTTGGTCCCTAAGGTGGGAATGGGAAAAAAGTAAAAAAGTGCAATTGTAGTTTATCAAATGACAATAGGTTTTATATGAACCCCTATGAATGTCAGAGGTCAGGGTCATTCAATGATCTTGGCTCAAGGTCACCATGATTGAATGTCCATCAAAACTTTAAGTCAGAAATCAAAGGGCCAATTCGAGTCAGATTTTATATAGAACATTTATACCTCACGGGAATAAAAGTTTATATAATTGGTCCTTGTCACATGACAAAGTTAGCAGCCATGCCCATATACATGTACAGTAAAAATCATGAAAAATCTACTTCTCCAGAACCATAAGTCAGATTACCTTGAAACTTAATAGACAGCAAAATGGACTTCAGCCTACAAATGTTATATAAATGATGATCCTGGGCTATTTTATGGCAAGGTCAAATTTATTCCCTTAGACTTTTGAATGGGAAAAATGTAAAACAGTGCATTAATCAAAAACAATTGATGTTTGTGAAATGAAATAGGTCTTATAGGAACCTCACTCAATATCAAGGTCAGTGTCATTTACTGATCTTGGTCCAAAGTTGCTAGGATTTTATGTCCGTCAATATTTTAAAGAACTTCATCTCTGAAATTGTTGGGCCAATTTCTTTAAATTTCATGTGGATCTTCAAGGCAGGGATGTGAGGGAAGGGATGGGGTGAAATTTTATTTGAATGGTCCAGCTCACATGACCAAGGTAGCTGCCACATCCAGTCCATATATTGTTTTAACCTGGGCTGATTCCCATGAAATTTGGCATGTAGCATGAAAACTACCTTATTTGTTCAAATGATGACCTTAGCTTGACCTTGACCTATTTTACAGCAAATATGGTCCCTTGAACTTTTGAATGGGAAAAAGGTAATGCATTTTCAAGAGGAATTGTAGTTTAAAATATGAATGTAGGTATAAGTACTCAGGTAAGCGATCATTGCCCCTGGACTACCTGTCTATATTTTTCTGTGAAAAATTCACACAATTTCATATTATAAACATGAAAGAACTTTAGAGAAGAAGGGACCCTGATAAATACTTTTCGATACATGTCATAAGCGCTGGACTAAAATCTGTGAGAGTAATGCAAAATTTTAAGGGAGATCTGACAAAAATCTGTGAGATTTTCTTAAATATCACTTTGGAGCTCCCCAAATATAGTCTAAAGTCTTTTCTTTTTTTTCCATGTAAGAACCTTTGAAAACTACAACACTATGTGATTTATGTTTATTTCTTCATAAAATCTGTTGTTTTAAAATGATCTGAAAATTCTGTGAGATTTGAATTTTTCATTGGAATTGCCTTCCAGATGGGCCAAATTCTGTGAGATTTTATCTTACAGTGTGAGATTTTATCTCACAGTGTGAGATATGGCATGTATGCTCTTCTTGTTTCGCTGGAAATATACATGTGGCTATTTATTAGAAGCACTTCACCAATGAGTATCAAGTGGGCATGCTCTCATGGTTTAATAAGAAAAACAGTCAGTAGTTTTTGTTGACCAAAAGTGCCTATGAGGAAAATATTTTCATGGAGAAATAAGAAAACTTAATATTTTAACCCTTGTCCTGCTGAGCCCAGATATGCCCTTCCTTTGCAAACAGTGTAGATCCAGAAGCCAACTGATCTGGATCTGCACTGTTTGCCATTAAGTATGTGAATTTAAATCAACAATCCGGATCAAGTAATCTGATTGGCCGAAAGTTAGAAATGGGCGTGGCATTTTAATTTATTCAGTAAGACAAGGGTAAATCAACAAAATAATGTTTGCATTCATGCAGTCTGATCTGGGTATTTGCCATTTTTCTGACATATTCTGTAGAATACAATGATTCAGTAAGAGGACAGTGAAGTTTCAGATCAGTTTGGATGGTTGTGCAGGCTGATCTAGGTCTTTGTTGTTTCCAGTAGACCTGTTTCTCCGGCCAGGTTCAGTGCTATTGTAAGTCTCACATACCTCTAAATAAGAGAGGTATCTAGATTGATACTTTTCTTATTTCTTTCTGAAAAGATATGTTGTGGGTTCTCAGAGGTCCCTTATTGTGGTGCTTTCTTATTAGTACAGACAACATAAGTTTTTGTAGAGAAGTAAGAAAAATTCTAGAGCTGTAGTAAGATTTCAAAGTAAAGATATTCGCAGCTTGCATTTCTGGGACAACAACAAAGGAACAAATTACAAGATAATTTATTTAGATATACAGCCAGATATACAGCCTACTGGTGAACTTGTAACCATTGTCCTGCTGAATAAATTAAGATGCCAAGCCCTTTACAGATTTTGAACCAATCAGATCACTTGATCCAGATTGTTGATATAAATTCACTTACTTAATGGCAAACTGTGCAGATCCAGATCAGTTGGCATTCTTAGAAGCCAATCGATTTGGATCTACACTGTTTGCAAAGGTAGGGTTTATCTGGGTTCAGAAAGACCAGAACAAAATCTGTATTATTCTGAGATAAACCTGCCTGATTTTATTTCCCCTAGTTCTAAACTATTTCTGTCATAATATGTGATATATTGTTATATGTGTGGAACAGAGCCACTAGGGTGCTTTTGTATACTCAGCATCAATGAAAAGTTACCAAGTACTTTATCAAAGTTTATTCTGGAGTTTTAATATGGATTGATTTTACTTTTCAGAATATTTATGCTCCCAAGCAAGCACCAGGGCAAATAATTTTTCTAATGTCTGAAATTGCATTTGAAAGCCACGTACCCTTGAATATCAGTTGTGTCATCTACGCCACATACTGTGAATCAAGCACTGGATCCACTACTGGGGAAAAGCCTGTCTCTCCCTGGTAAGTTCCTGAATAGACTGCTGATTATAATGGATATGTCATCTGCCGCTGATCTTGCAACGCCCTAACTGGTCCCATAATGGGGCTCAAATCAGGGGAGAATGCAGATTAACGTAACACTGGCACATTATTTTGTCCAAAAAAGTCTTTTGTCAGTCTTGCCTAATGAGGTCTGGCGTTATCCTGTTGATACAGCTTTATGTCTACGTGATTTCTGAAGAATGGCAAAACAACTGGCTGCATTACCTCATCAGTATAGTGTCTAGCAGTCAGATTCCAATCAATAACCTCAAGAGGTGTCCTTTAACACTACAAAATACCACCCCACACCATCACGCTTCCGTCACCCCAATGTGAAACCTCCTGTACACAATAATTGGCATTATATTCACCTTGACGTAGCCACACATTAGCACATTCGTTGTTCATATCAATACAGAAAGATGACTCGTCTGTGAACATAACACATTGCCACTGACATTGTGTCCATAGTAGATGTTGCGTACACCAGTTATAGTGGTTTCGTCAATGTACTAGCATCAGTACATTAGCCCTATACACCTTGTGGCTCCCAATGTCAAGTTCATGCAAACATGCAAACATTGTCTAACTGTGGAGACGTTTATGCGTTGGTTCTTTATCCCCACTGTCTCTTGAGCCATTTGTACGGAAGTTCTGAACCAATCCTGAAGTTACATGAAGAATCTGTCCTGTTGACATGACATAACTTTCTGGCATATAGTCATTCACAGATCCTGTCATTGTTGAATGAGTGTCATGATCATTTGACGCAAACAACCCATTCTCCTGGCTTCCTTATGGACTGACACTCCTTCGTCAACCATGCCAAGGGCACAGTGTTGTTGAGTTTCATTTAGCCGCCCTATGTTTAACATTATGGAGGCATTAAAACTAACTTTTTGTTGTAACATTGTTAAGTGTTCGAAAGCAGAAAAGAAACTGAGTTTCGCATAGATAATAATCAGATAATTGACTGATTCATTTTTGCATGTGCATGCAAAGGGGCACAACTCAGATAATCAAGCACATGAATTTTGTTAGACATATGGGCAGGAACTGAGTATAATGATGGTTAACCCTTAAAGCACCAATCTCAACAATTGTTGTCTGCTTTGTCATCTGCTTGTAATTTTAAAAGTCATTTTTGCAAACAGTGTGGACCCAGATCAGACTGCTCCTAGTGTGGACCCAGATCAGACTGCTTCTCTAGGAGCAGTCTGATCTGGGTCCACACTGTTTGACGGTATGCAAAAATAGGTTTTAAAAGTTTGCAAGAATATTCAGCAGATGACATAAACAGACGACATTTTCAGATGCAGTTTTTCTTGACGCTTTAAGGGTTAAGATAAGTCACAGCTCAGTTCCTGTTGCAAGAGAACGTTTATTCACAATCTTTACCTGGTAATTTTTCATTGACTCTGAGAATAGTAAATACTTATGGAAACAACGAAGTCCCAGAAAGACAACCAATGGGTATTTTAATTTGGAAGGTAACAACATAACTCCAGATAAGGTACTTTTTTAAAGCACAATGTATTCATACTTATTCTCCACAAAAAGCATATGTTGTAGGTACTCATTAGAAGTACTCATTAGTTTTTTTGTTTCACAGTTGTTTCGCCGAGGCGCTTCTAATGAGTACCCACAACAAGAAACAAGAAAATATTTATAGGATACCATTGTTATCTGGAGGTATGGTAACAGGATTACCCTAAATATTGGGACACTTTAACTTGTTATACTATCATACTGGTCCTAAAATTTATGATCATCCATTGTACTGCCTGTTGTTGTGTCTAAAATCTGCTGTATGAGCGGCAAACAGTGTAAAATATCGTAGTAAGAATAGGAATAGACATGTTTTAGGCCTATTTTTAAGAAACCTGTTTTTTGGTAAATGCACTCGTTTATGTTACATCACCAGCTAAAGGATTACTTTGGATTTGTTTATTATTTTTACATGAATACCGTATTCAGTACCTTAACCCTTGTGAAGTTGTCATGCTGAATAAATAATGCTGCCATGCCCACTTCTAATTTTCTGCCAATCAGATTAGTTGATCCACATTGTTAATATAAATTCTCATACTGCATGACAAACAATGGAGATCCAGATCAGTTGGCTTCTGAAGAAGCCAACTGATCTGGATCTACACTGTTTGCAGAGGCAAGGTATATCTGGTTTCAGCGGGTTCAGGGTTAAGTATTCAGATATGCAGGCCTGTGTGGAAACAGTGTAGACCCAAAACAGATGACACAGAATGATCAGGGTCTGCACTATTTGCCACTCAACTAGTAATTTTGAACTTGTTCAATTTCTACGACAAGTATGATAGGAGTAAAGGTGTCTTAATATTTAGGGTTTGGTAAGTATGTTAATTCTTGTTACCCTTGTCTTGCTGAATAAATTAAGATGCCATGCCCACTTCTAGTTTTCAGCCAATCAGATTACTTGATCAAAGTAGCTGATACAAATTCAAATACTGAATGGCAAACAGTACAGATTCAGATCAGTTGGCTTCTCAAGAAGCCAACTGATCTGGATCTGCACTGTTTGCAAAGGCAGGGCATATCCGGGTTCAGCAGGACAAGGGTTAAAACATGGTGGTGTTTTTTTGTTTCACAGTACTTTTTGGGAGATCTCTATGAATAGGAATTCCTTGCATTAGATATTCTTTTGCATAATCGGATTAGAATTTTCATTGCTTACTATGAGGAAACTGTCTTGCCAGTTGGATTTTCACTGGTCACAGTGGTGTCTGGCGTCTTTACGAATTCCTATGCTTTTTTAGCTTTAGATAAGGCTCTTTTAAGGGGTGATTTGTTCTTGATTTTCCAGGAAGACATAGGTTATGGGTACTTGTTAGAAGTGCCTCACCAAAATGCTTCTAGCAAATATCCACAAGATAGGCTTTTGTGGAAGAATAAGAAGAATATTTAACTGGATATGAGGAGTATCCAGAGGTTTGAATTATTGTCATTACGAAAACACGCCTATTCAAATATATTGAAAATTTTACAACCAAAAAAGGATAAAAAATTCTGATATTTTTTTTCCTATTTCTCCTCAAAACATAGATTGTGGGTACTCATTAGAACTGCCTTGGTGAGGCAGTTCTAACAAGTACCCACAATCTATATTTTTTAGCAAAATAAGAAAAATAATGTATACCCCTGTAAACTCCAGTTTTACTATATAAAAGTGGGGTTAAAGGGGGTCAAAATTATATAGGTATGTTTTTGTGGTTATGTTTGATTATAATTATTATTATTAGACTGTGATAAAGTTAGATTTCTGGTCATTTTAAAACAATCTTCTTTATTTTTAGCTCACCTGAGCTATGCTCAGGATGAGCTATTGTGATCACTTTTCATCCGTCCGTCCGTCAGTCCGTTATCATTTTCAGACGACTTCTCCTCTGAAGCCCCTGAGCCAATTTTGCTCAAATTTCATATGGAGCCTCCTTAGGTTGGGGGAACGAAAAATTGCTAAAATGGTCGCAGTCCATTGACCAAGATGGCCGCCATGCCCATATATGGTAAAAACCTTTAAAAATCTTCTTCTCCAGAACCAAGGATGCCTTGGGGCTGAATCTTTGCATAAGCCATTGGGGACGGGAGGTCTACTAAAATTGCTAAAATAAATGTTGTATATTGACATTTGACCTTTTTACGGCAAGGATGCCTTGGGGCTGAATCTTTGCATAAGTCATCGGGAACAGGAGGTCTACCAAAATTGCTAAAATAAATGTTGTATATTGACATTTGACCTTTTTACGGCAAGGTCAAGTTTGCTTCCCTATGCATTTGTATGGGAAAAACCTTTAAACATCTTGTTC
The DNA here is from genome assembly GCA_964016985.1 of Anodontia alba. Lineage (NCBI taxonomy): Eukaryota > Metazoa > Mollusca > Bivalvia > Lucinida > Lucinidae > Anodontia > Anodontia alba. The sequence continues at coordinate 61,274,575 of OZ024830.1, read as the reverse complement.
TCCAAAACCGAGGATGCCTTATGGCTGAACCTTTACATATATCATCCGAAACTGGATAGTTGCTAAAATAATGGTCGTACATTGACATTTGACCTTTTATGGTAAGGTCAGTTTTGCTTCCTTATGCATTTGTATGGGAAAAATGTTCAGAATTTCAAACGACTTCTTCTCTAGAGCCTCTGGGCCAATTTGCTCAAATTTCATATGGAACCTCCTGAGGTTGGGGGAATGAAAGATTGCTAAAATGGTCGCGGTTAGTTCTCCAGAACAAAGGAGGCCTTGGGGCTGAATCTTTGCATAAGCCATTGGGGACGGGAGGTCTACTAAAATTGCTAAAATAAATGTTGTATATTGACATTTGACCTTTTTACGGCAAGGTCAAGTTTGCTTCCCTATGCATTTGTATGGGAAAAACCTTTAAACATCTTGTTCTCCAAAACCGAGGATGCCTTGTGGCTGAATCTTTACATATATCATCTGAAACTGGAGGTCTCCCAAAGTCGCTAAAATAATTGTGGTACATTGACATTTGACCCTTTTACCTTGAGGTCAATTTTGCTTCCTTATGCATTTATATGGGAAAAATATTCAGAATTTCAAACGACTTCTTCTCTGGAGCCTCTGGGCCAATTTTGCTCAAATTTCATATGGAGCCTCCTTAGGTTGGGGGAATGAAAGATTGCTAAAATGGTCGCAGTTCATTGACCAAGATGGCCGCCATGCCCATATATGGTAAAAACCTTTAAAAAATCTTCTCCTGCAAACCGAGGCTGCCTTGGGACTGAATCTTTGCATAAGTCATTGGGGACGGGAGGTCTACCAAAATTGCTAAAATAAATGTTGGATATTGACATTTAACCTTTTTACGGCAAGGTCGTTTGCTTCCCTATGCCTTTGTATGGGAAAAACCTTTAAAAATCTTGTTCTCCAAAACCGAGGATTCCTTGTCGCTGAATCTTTACATACAATGTATATCATCGAAAACTGGAGGTCTACCAAAGTTGCTAAAATAATGGTCGTACATTGACATTTGACCTTTTACCGTGAGGTCAATTTTGCTTCCTTATGCATTTGTATGGGAAAAATATTCTGAATTTCAAACAACTTTTCCTCTGGAGCCTCTGGGCCAATTTTGCACAAATTTCATGTGGAACCTCCTTAGGTTAGGGGAATGAAAGATTGCTAAAATGGTCGCGGTTCATTGACCAAGATGGCGGCCATGCCCATATATGGTAAAAACCTTCAAAAATCTTCTTCTCCAGAACCGAGAACGCCTTGGGGCTGAATCTTTGCTTAAATCATAGGGGACAGGGGGGTCTACCAAAGTTGCTAAAATAATGGTTGTACAAGTTTGCTTCCCTATGCATTTGTATTGGAAAAAATATTTAAAAATCTTATTCTCCAAAACCGAGGATGCCTTATGGCTGAATCTTTGCATATATTATTAGGAACATCTGCATGTCTGCAGTGGCTATGTCACTCAGGTGAGCCAACTGTGGCCCGTGGGCCTCTTATTGTTGTGTGTAAACAATGTGTAGTAAATTCTGTCATTCTGAATACTAAAATGTGATTGTTTGTACCTGTTGTATGTAAACAATGATGTGCAGTAAAATTGAAATCATTCCAAATTCTAAAATGTGGACCATTTTGGCTCACCTTGGCAGAAGGTGTGCCTGTTGTGTGTCATTTTGAATATCTTTAAATGACATCTCTTCGTAAACTGGGGGATCATTTTCCACAAACTTTATGGAAATGTTTCACTCATGGCCCTTTAACAATTTTGCTCAAATGGTTCAGCGGAGCTGAATAAGCTGGCTACCAAAGCTGAAAATAGAAAAATCTTTAAAAAACATCTAAACCAGTGGCACGATTTCAAAATAATTTCACAGAAATGTTCCTGTTATACCCCTTTACCAAAAATGCTCAAATGGCGGGCGGGTGAGGAGTCTGGTTCCCAGTACAGGAAATATTTTACCTGTACAGGTAAAGGTGTGAATTTATTCCAGCCAATCAGTGGACGAGAAATACCATACACAGTAATTCTGTTGGTTGACTGGAGATGTTACCTCCTTGAGATCAAGAGACAGAATGACACTGTGGAGCTTAATCCTCTTCTTATAGTGCACTCCTGTCTTTAAACGACATCTACTAGGCCAGTTGTCTGATTTTCAAAATCATTTCACAGAAATGTTCCTCTTATGCTCCTTAACCAAAATTTCTAATATGGTTCCACTCCAATGGGTAAGGTAGCCTCCAGAGCTAAAAAATGAAAAACATCTTTAGTCAACAGCTCTTAAACCAGTGACACCATCACTTCTACAAGCTATGTAACATCTTCAGCTCAGGTGAGCTATGCAGGGCAATCATAGCCCTATGACTGCCCTCTTGTTTGACAGACTTATGCCCCTTTATAAGTGTTTTTGTATGTAATTTTTGTCCGCACCACATTGAAGATACATTGTATTTATAGGAACTTGGTCGAAATATAAAACATTGTAGCATGATGTGCATAGTGTAAGAATTATAACTCTGCTTTCATTATGCCCCTAACTTGGAAAAAGTTGGCGGGGCATATTGGTTTGCCTTTGTTCATCCATTCGTCCATTGGTTAATCCACTTGTCACTCTTTTTATCCCCACACTTTTCGAAGAAAAAGCGGGGATATTGTGATACCCCCCGTCCGTCCGTCTGTCAGTCTGTCCGTCTGTATGTCCATCTGTAATGTCACACCATTGCTCCTAGACCATTTAAGCTAGAATCTCGAGACTTTCACAGGCGATAGCCTTATGGATAAGGTCTGGAGGAACATATTCGGAATTTTGATGTAACCCCTGGGGGCAGGGCCAGGACCAGGGGGGTGTGGGTACTACCCCCGGTGTTGGCGTCGGCGTCCACAAATGTTAAAGTTTTCATTAAAGCTTTTAAGACCTCATTATTTCCTATCCTTATCACTGATTTGCTTCATCTTTGGTATGATGATACATATTGATCCAAAATTTTGCGCTGTACCATCCTCACCACACTAGGTCATGTCAAGGTCACGGTCACAGACTTTGAATTTTCATGTTAAAATTTTATGTCAAAATTTTTAGGATCTCATTACTTCTACACTAAATGATGGAATTGGTTCCTATTTGGTATTATGTTAGACACTGGTCAAAAGTTTTTATCAGCACCATCAGCACTCGTGACCATGACCTTGAGGTCCAGGTCAAAGACTTAGAATTTAAATGTTAAAGTTTTTGTTAAAGTTTTTAAGACCTCATTATTTCCTAACCTTATCATTGATTTCATTCATCTTTGGTTTGATGATATATTTTTGTCCAAAATTTTGCGCAGTACCATCCCCACCACCCTAGGTCATGTCAAGGTCAAGGTCACGGACTTAGAATTTTCATGTTAAAATTTTACATCAAAGTCTTTAGGATCTCATTGCTTCTAAACTACATGATGGAATTGGTTCCTATTTGGTATCATGATAGCTACTGGTCAAAACATATTATCAGCACCATCAGCACTCATGACCATAACCTTGAGGTAGACATCACAGTTTAAAGTTTTCATTAAAATTTTTAAGACCTCATTATTTCCTAACCTTATCACTGATTTCATTCATCTTTGCTTTGATGATACATATTTGTCCAAACTTTTACGCAGCTCCATCCCCACCACCCTAGGCCATGTCAAGGTCACGGTCACAGACTTTTCATGTTAAAATTTTACGTCGAAGTTTTTAGGATCTCAGTACTTCTAAGCCACATGATGGATTTAGTTCCTATTTGGTATCATGATAGATACTTGTCAATAGTTTTTATCAGCACAATCAGCACTCATGATCTAGACCTTGAGGTCGAGGTCACAGACTTGGAATTTAAAAGTTAAAGTTTTTGTTAAAGTTTTTAAGACCTTATTATTTCCTAACCTTATCACCGATTTGATTCATCTTTGATATGATGATACATATTGGTCCAAAATTATGCCCAGTTCCATCCTCATCACCCTAGTTCATATAAAGGCCAAGATTATAGTCCTGCAAACATTTTCCTATTAAAATTTTATGCTAAAGTTTTTAGGACCTCATTACTTCTAAACCAAATGATGGATTTAATTTATATTTGGTATCATGATATATATTGGTCCAAAGTTTTTATCAGCACCATCAGCACTCATGACAGTGACCATGGGGTCGAGGTCACACACTTAGAATTTTAAAAATGTTAAATTTTTTGTTTACGTTTTTAAGACCTTATTATTTCCTAACCTTATAACCGAAATTCATCTTTGGTTTGATGAAGATTTTGCACATTGCAATCTGCCACCCCCTCCCCCACACCCCACCCCAGGTCTTGTCAAAATCAAGGTCACAGACTTAGAATTTTCCAGAAACAAAATGTGCAATATCAGGTGAGCTATCCTGTCTGGCAACAGGTCTTGTTTTTATTGTCACACAACTCCTCCTAGGCTTTTTGGGCTAGAAACTTGAAACTGTCACAGGTAATAGCCCTATATATGAGGACTGGAGGAAAGCATATAGAATTTTGATGTGCGTGGAGATATGCGATGCTGCTAGAACGAGGATATGCAATGGCGCTCCATCAACTTGGTCTAGTTGATGCCTGTCATATCTTAAAAGCATGGATGTTGGGGTTTTGAAATTCCATATATAGGTTCCTTATGAAAAAAATAACTGACCCATATTTTTTTTCTTGTTTGGCAAATTTGCACTTTCAGAGTTATGCTCCTTTGAAAAAAATCAGATTTAAATCTTGTCAGTAAGATATCTCAAAAAGTATTTAAGCTAGGTTCTTGAAATTTTGCATAATGATTGGAAATGATGTGTTAATTACCTTAATAGATTTTGAGGGAATTTTGTGAAAATTGACATAGTTATGGCCCTTTGCAGTTCTAGGCATTTTGACCTTGTCAGCAAGATATCTTAAAAAGTATTTAAGCTAGGGTCTTGAAGTTTTCTATAGTGATTGGAAATGATGTGTTAATTACCTGATTAGTTTTTGAGGGAAATTTGTGGAAAATTGATATTGTTATGGCCCATTGTGGTTCTTGGCATTCTGACCGTGTCAGCAAGATTTCTCAAAAAATATTTAAGCTGTGGTCTTGAAGTGATCTTTTAAAGTTGAATAAATTAAAGTCATTGGCAAGCATATGTTGGGGTCATGGTGATTTACAAACACTATCTTTAGTGTTTTAGCTCACCTGTCACTTAGTGACAAGATGAGCTTTTGTGATCACATTTTGTTTGTTGTCCATTGTGCATCCGTCCATGCGTGCGCACATCTGTTCGTGCATCCGTAAACAATTTTTTCAAATGACATCTCCTAAACCACTGATTGGATTTTGTCCAAACTTCACAGGAGTGATCCTTGGTTGGTCCTCTTTCATTAATGAAATTATGCCCATTTGATAACTTTAATGTGGAATGTTTTCTCTGTATTAAAACTTCAAAGCTGTTCAAGGGGGAATTCAAGAAACCTGGTAGAAATTCATGTAAAAACACCAGCCAACCCATCATTACCACTGTACTCTCAGTGCTGTGATTGTATTTATTGTCTTTATTTTAAGAAATTCAAGAAGTGGTGGCACTAACCAGGGGAATTAATTATCTCATGCTGGCTTTCTGTAGTTATTCCTTGGTAGATAAATCCTGCTTTCTTATACTAATACGCAAAATATGTTAGTGTTACAGTATGAGTATGTTAAATTTGAACTGAGAGGAGGGGCATGTGACAAAGTGGAATTTTATGTAAGAGTATTGTAACTAACCTTTAACGGTTTTAAAAAGCACCAAGCAAATTTGCAGCAGATGATTTCAATTTTTTTTCAATGACATTTCATGTGAATCATCTGCTGTCAAGTCTAATTTACCCTGTAAATACCAAAAAATAAAAACAAAAATGAGAATGTTGGTTGCTGCAGTTGTAATTGGCACTTTAAGGGTTTACATGATGTCACATGAGGAATAGTTACTTTGAAGGTTGGGAATTTGTTGTTCACATGTATGACTATTTTTCATAACTCCATCTTCTGTCTTATTTATTATAACCCTGGCAAACTGTGTTTATGGGGGTTTACTGTTTTCCCATCCATCCATCTGTCTGACTGTCTGTCGATCTGTTATATTTTGGTCCAAGCTAGGGATATCTGATATGCATTGCTTATTGACAATTTCTTATTTATCTTTTAACACTTACCATGCTGTAGGCAAAGTCAGCAGACAACAAACTGATGATATTTTTCCTTATTTTGTTTCTAGAAAATAGGATCTGACACTTGAAATGCCAAATCCTAGTTCCTAGGAAAAGTAAGAAAAATATTTCAAAATGTCATCTGTTGAAATTTTTACCCAGCATGCTAAATGTTAACCCTTGTCATGCTGAATAAATTAAGATGCCACACCCACTTCTAATTTTCAGCCAATCAAATTACTTAATCTGGATTGTTGCTATAAATTCAAATACTTAATGGCAAACAGTGCAGATTCAGATCAGTTGGCTTCTCCAGAAGCCAACTGATCTGGATCTACACTGTTTGCAAAGGCTGGGTATATCCGGGTTCAGCAGGATAAGGGTTATTAACATTTTCAATATTATTTTCAAAGGAAAACATTGTAGTCATATTACAAGTTTCAATATTAACCCTTTAAGCCCAATCACAACTGCAGCAAACAACATTTCTTTTTTTCAAAACAAATGACTTGGCATTTTATATGAGTCATCTGCCAAGCAGATGATTCACATGAAATGTCAAGTCTTGTTTTCTTTGAAAAAATAAAACAAACAAATGGAATGTCGTCTGCTATAAATTTTGCTTGACACTTTAAGGATTGAAGTACATTTTTGTACATTCACTTGGTACATATTTTAAAAATGTGTCTAATTATGCAAGTAATTTTTTTTTATTTATTCAAAATTGTTAAATAACTCCAGAGAAAGGGGTGATCAAAAGATAATTTATTATTTTTTCACCATAAACAGGGATGCAAAAATTATCCTTAACCCATTTTAGTTGGGAAACCCCTTAAAAGGGTAATTGGCAAACAGTGCAGACCCAGATCAGATGTTGCAGAATGTGGCATCTGATCAAGGTCTACACTAATTGCATTAAATACATAAATTACTGTAAAACATGGAAATAATAAAATCTAACCAGACACCCTGCTATTGGAAATAGACCAGTGCAAAGAGTAGTGGTAGAAGAGTCCACTTGATGTAAATGGGTTAAATATTACTAAAATTGTCATCCTATCTGGAGCAGTTTGAGCCCTTAGTGTGCTTAGCATAAACTTAGCAGACAACAAATTTATGCTATTTTTCTTACATTTCTGAGAAATTAAGGGGAATGGATAATAATCTGTCAAAATTCTTTTGCCTCCCTCCTGAAAAGGGATCTATTCTAACAGGAAAATGCTCTCAAAGGGAGCACCTTCCTGTTAGACCCCTTTTCAGATGAGGTTTGGTGTGCACAAAAGCAAACAGGATTTCACAAAAGTTATCTGCCTTGTATAAATGGTGGAAAATCTAGCAAGTGTATCCAATTCCCTTAAGGCTTAAAATGGCAAGCCTTATTTTCTCAAAGATAAGAAAAATTTTAAAATGTCATCCGTTAAAATTTGAAAATATTTGAATTTGCACTTTTAGAGTTTGTAATATGTTATATGGCCCTGTGACACCATAACAGGTAGACCCAGCCTAGTATGGTTTAGACATCTTTCAGAAAATTGTTGTTTGCTTGGTGCTTTACACAGAAGAAATAAATTTGCAAATTTTTGTCATGATTTAATGCAAAACCATTTGTCATAACTACCTATGCACAAAAAGTTTTATTCCATTCATCGGTTTTTAGAAAATCAAATATTTTCACTTTTTCCTATAGTAAAAATGAATGCAAATGATGTAGAAATCTGTAGGGTAGGTAACTTGGAGGCAGATTTTCAGTGTTTCACTTGTTCAATTTCTTTTGAAATTTGCACAATATTGTTGTGATTCAATTTCAGCAAAGAAAAATAAAGAATATTTTCTTAGACAAAAATTAAAAAAAAAATCACTTTACTATAGGTCAGACCAATTTTTGGCTGTAAATTTAATTTTAGGGTACCTATTTAGGAACAAAACACAGAAACAGAAAAAACAAATGGTTATACCCCTGGCATACAAAATATGCAGAAGGGGTATGTAGTTTTTGTCAGTTCCATCTGTCCATTTGGCTGTGCATATGTCTGTCTGTCTGTCCGTGATTCTCTCCATTAACCCTTTCTATAACTACGTATTAAGTTTTACTTTGAAGGTTTTTAATTACTTATAACTCTGCAGCCACTGATCAAAAACTTTTCATATTTGGTATGGGGGTACCTGGGAGGGTTATCTTCCATTCTACATCTATGAACCCCTGGGTCTTGCCCTGGGGCTGGGCTAGAGGTCAAAATCTAGGACATCTCAGTAAAGTAGTATATTACAGTTTGTTTATACAAACAACTTCTTAATAAAGGAAGGATGTGCATCAGACATGTTTATCACATCAACATTCAGTGTAATAAGGTCAAGGTCATCGTGACATTATTTTCATGCTCCAGTGATTTTGCCTTATATTTTGAAGACTATTTCATGGATTAATGTAATACTTGGGATATTTGTCTGTGTGACACCACAATTGACATTTTAACAAATGTAGGTCCCCTTAACCTATATTTCATTATCCAGTGATTTTGCCTTATAGCTTGAATGTTATTTGATGTATGAACATCATTATTTGGGATTATGAATCAGTATGATCTGACAGTTGATCTTAAATAGATGTAGGTCACTGTGACCTATATTTCATGCACCAGTGATTTCAAGTTACATCTTGAAGACAATTTGTATGACTATCATAGTTTGAGATTATGTGACCTATATTTCATAGCCTTGTAAGTTTGTTTTATATCTCCCACTATTTGAGGCCTAAGTGTCATATTTACATATAATGACACGGTGTGACCCAAATTCTGACCTCAAAGTAAATATAAATCAGCATGACCTATATTTCATGGTCTAGTGATTTTGTTCAATATCTTTTAGATTATTTAATGGATTAACATCAAAGTTGGTATAATGGATCAATGTGACCATCAGATTGACCTGTCAAGCGATTTAGCTTCATATCTTGAAGGTTATTTACTCACTTGGGATGATAGATCAGTGCCTTTCAGAGACTGATCTTGTAAACTATATGTTGGTCAATGACCTATTTTTCATGGTCCATTGGTTTTGCCTTATATCATTGTCATTGACTTTAATTAGCTTCATGTCTTGAAGACTATTAATTTTACTCACTTGGGATGACAGATTAGTGCCACTCAGACTGACCTTGTAAACTATATGTTGGTCAATGATCTGTATTTCATGGTCCATAGGTTTTGCCTCATATCATTGTCATTGGCTTTAAAATATTTTATAATTAAAAAGTGGCACCAGCAGGGGGTGTTTGTGACCCTCTGGGCACTTACTCTAGTTTCTGATAAAATTCGGTCAATCAGAACAAAATATTTTCATTTAAAACAAAATGCCAAGCAAAAAAACATCTTTCAGCAAAGAAAAATAAAGAATATTTTCTTAGACAGAAAATCCAAAAAATCACTTTACTAAAGGTATGACCAATTTTGGCTGTAAATTTCATTTTAGGCTACCTATTTGAGGACAAAACACATAAACACAGAAACAGAAAAGACAATGGTTTCTGACTAAATATGGTCAATCAGAACAAAACATTTATCCCTGCGCTTTTCGAAGAAAAAGCGGGGATATTGTTATACCCCGGTCCATCTGGCCGTCCTTACATTTGTCTGTAATGTCACACCATTGCTCCTAGACCATTTAAGCTAGAATCTTAAAACTTTCACAGGCGATATCCCTATCGATAAGGATTTGGAATTTTGATGTGCACGGAGATATGCGATGGAGCTGGCACTGGGATCAACATGCTCTAGTTTCATTTAAAATCAAATGCCAAGCAAACAACATCTGTCTGAATGATGTCAAAAGGACAGTAGCTAATATCCCTAATATTTTTACAGCACAGACCTGGCCAGTCAGGGTTTTGTAGTTTTCTCATTTCATTTTTGTCCATTTATGAATTATTCAGTAATAACCATGAACAGACTATGCGGATATGTACATTGGCTGGGTCTTTTGTGCATGCCAAATGAAAACAGCTTCGAGCAAATCCAAAGTACATAAATTGCATTATTTACCCAAAATATTGGGACACCATGCCTGTCCTAAATTTTCTCTTGGTATCTATAAAGAATACCTTATCCTGCACTATGCTGACGGTACAGGCCCTACTCTGACTATGCAAATGCTTGCTTGGTCTGGGCCTTCATCTTTAGCATTTGTCAAAAAAAAAACACAACAAAAACAAAAAAGAAAAAAAAAAGTTTTCTCATAGTTCTTCTCATATATAAAACAGCCAGAGTATTATAAAATTTACCATCAGATATGAGCAATAGAGAAGTCTTGGCTCAGCTTGCATATCTGTACCATCTGGTCAGAGTCTTCCCTGTCCACTTGAAGAAGCCTTAGAGTTATCCCATGAGCACCCAGGGAAGTCTGATCAGACAGAATGGAGGCGGATACATATTTTTGCAAGGCATACATGTCCAAAGGTACAGTTTCTTGTGGATCAGTTTAACTTTCTTGTACATTGTATGTATGTGTATGTCTGGAAGGATTTAGAAATAAACCCTTCTCATGCTGAATAAATTAAGATGCCATGCCCACTTCTAATTTCCAGCCAATCAGATCACTTGATCCGAGTTTTTGATAGAAATTCACATATTAAATGGCAAACAGAGCAGATCCAGATCAGTTGGCTTCTTCAGAAGCCAACTAATCTGTTTGCTAAGACAGGGCATGACATATTCAACAAGAGAAGGGTTAAGAGACCTTAAATCCTCAGAAGCAAACCCTTAACCCTAGTTCTGCTGAACCCTGATATACCTTGCATTTTGCAAACAGTGTAGATCCAGTTCAGTTGGCTTCTAAAAAGCCAACTGATCTGGATCTGCACTGTTTGCCATTCAGTATGTGAATTTGTATCAACATTCTGGATCAAGTAATCTGATTGGCTGAAAATTTGAAGTGGGGTCGGCGTCTTAATTTATTCAGCATGGCAAGGGTTAACATAAATTTCTAAGTCCATGACCATGACCTCTAGGTCATAAGCAGGATTGGGATAGTGCCAATTAAAGTTTGGACCAATCATGCCAAATATAAAGTAAATCCATGCACATGGTTTCTCATAAGATCTGGACAATCAGAAAATAATATTTTCATTTAATCTTAACCACTCTCTGGGTTAATTCAATAGATGACAAATTGGTGATATTTTTCTTATTTTTCCCAGAAAACAGGATTAGACATTTCATAAAAATTGTCTCCAATGGAGACAATTTGCATGAAATGTCAGAGATAATTTGCATGAAAAATCAAAACCTTGGGAAAAATAAGAAAAAAACTTCAAAATGTTGTCTGCTAAAAATTTCCCCAGAGTAAAAAAAAATTGACCCAAAAAAAACCGACTTTCTGAAAGATTTTGAAAGCAGAATGAGTAAATATTTTTTCATTTTTCTCAGTTGTGGATACCGGTACTCAGTAGAATTGCCTTGATGAGGTGCTTCTAATGAGAACCCACAACATGAAATATTGTGGCGATAAAAGAACCCTATTAATAACATTGCAGGCAAACAGTCTCCTTTCTAGAGCTGTTGTTATGAGCCACATTATACAAAGGGTGTCTTTTGGGAATTATGGGAACAGCAAAAGCCCAGATTGGCCTGTGCATTTGCACAATCTGAACAGAGGCATTTTTATATGTATAATCTACAGTATCCAAGGGAACAGTGAAGGCTCTACCATTGTCTCAATATGACTTGAATAATGTTGAACATAAAACACCAAATCATCACAATGTGTAGGTAATCTAGGCCTTTGCTGTGTTTACACCATATTACCCTAAGTATTGAGACAGACTGGCCTGAGCGAGCAATGTAGACCCAGATCAGATGCCACAGAATGTGGCCTCTGATCAGGGTCTGCACTGCTTGCCACTTATCCAGGTTATTAGCTCACCTGAGCATGAAGTGCTCATGGTGAGCTATTGTGGTCAGTCCATCGACCGTCATTCGTCGTCCGTCGTGCGACGTCAACAATTGCTTTTATTAAAAGCCTACTTCACCTACACCCCTGGGCCAATTGACTTGATACTTGGTAGGAAGCATTGGGGTGACTTGTAGATCAAAAGTAGCTAAAATTGTTCCGATCCGAAATCCAAGATGGCCGCCATCTTGAAAATCTATTTTTTGCTTCTTCTCCTGAACTGAAAGGCCAATCGACTCCAAACTTGGTAGGAAGCATCGGGGTGACTTGTAGGTCAAAAATAGCTAAATCATTTCAATCTGAAATCCACGGTGGCCATCTTGAAAAAATATACTTCACTTCTTCTCCTAAACCAAAAAGCCAATTGACTCAAAACTTGGTAGGAAGCATTGGGGTGACTAATAGATCAGAAATAGCAAAAATCATTGTGATCAGAAATCCAAGATGGCCGCCATGGTGGCCATCTTGAAAATTTATTTTTCGTTTCATCTCCTGAACCGAAAGGCTTATTGACTTTAAACTTGGTAGGAAGCATTGGGGTTACTAGTAGATCAAAAATAGCTTAAATTGTCCTGATCAGAAATCCAAGATGGCCGCCATGTCAGCCATCTTGTAAATCTATTTTTCGCTTCTTCTCCTGAACAGAAAGGCCAAATGACACCAAACTTGTTAGGAAGCATGGGGGTGACTTGTAGATCAAAAATAGCTAAAATCATTCTGATTGAAAATCCAAGATGAATCTATGTTTCGCTTCTCCTAAACTGAAAAGCCAATTGACTGGAAACTTGGTAGGAAGCATTGTGGTGTCTTATAGGTCAAAAATAGCTAAAATCTTTCTGATCGGAAATCCAAGCTGGCAGCCATCTTAAAAATCTATTTTTCACTTCTTCTCCTAAACCGAAAAGCTTATTGACTTGAAACTTGGTAGGAAGCATCGAGGTGACTTACAGATCAAAAATAGCTAAAATTGTCCCTATTGGAAATCTAAGATGGACACCATGGTGGCCATTTTGAAAATCTATTCTTTGCTTCTTCTCCTGAACAGAAAGGCCAATAGACTCGAAACTTGGTAGAAAGCATTGGGGTGACTTGTAGATCAAAAGTAGCTAAAATCATTCCGATCGGAAATCCAAGATGGCCGCAGTCTTGAAAATCTATTTATCATTTCTTCTCCTGAATAGAAAGGCCAACTGACTACAAACTTGGTAGGAAGCATGGGGGTGACTTGTAGATCAAAAATAGCTAAAATCGTTTTGATCAGAAATCCAAGATGGCTGCCATGGCCACCATCTTGAAAGTCTATTTTTTGCTTCTCCTAAACTGAAAAGCCAATTGACTGGAAACTTGGCAGGAAGCATCGTGGTGACTAATAGATCAGAAATAGCTAAAATATTTCTGATCGGAAATCCAAGATGGCCACCATTAAAAATCTATTTTTCGCTTTTTATCCTAAACCGAAAAGCTTATTGACTTGAAACTTGGTGGGTAGCATTGGGGTGACTTATAGATCAAAACTAGCTAAAATCATCCCTATTGGAAATCCAGGATGGCAGCCATGGCAGTCATCTTGAAAATCTATTCTTTGCTTCTTCTCCTGAAGCGAAAGGCCAATTGACTCGAAACTTGGTAGGAAGCGTTTGGGTGACTTGTAGATAAAAAATCGTTAAAATCGTTTCGATCAGACCATCTTGAATTTTTTTTTTTTTTTTACATAGTTTTATATAGGATGGCCCCAATTGTAAGTACTGAAGCAGAAATAAGAAAAATGCCACAGATTATCATTACCCATGCTCATGACTTTAAGGTCTACGAAACACACTTCAAGGTTTTGTGTCATAACGTTTATGTTAAAATATTTAGGGAGCTCATATTTTTCTCACAAAATGATGGATTTAATTAATATTTTGTATGATGGTAGATATCAATCCAAAGTATCCAAATTCCCCTCTGTTTGTTTGTTTATTCATTCATCCATCTGTTCATCAGGCCTTCAAACGCCATAAGCGGGGCTGATTTTCCATAAAAGTTAACATGCATACATTGCAACTTTTGCTTTAAAAGACTTCTCCTCTGACACTGCTGGACGAATTTTTCAATAATTTCACAAGAATGTTCCTTGGGTGATCCTCTACTAAAATTGCTCAAACTTTCCAGCTCTGCTGAACAAGGTTGCCACCAGAGCTAAAAATAAAAGAAAAAAACTAAGGCACCATGGAATCTTGCTTCTGTCAAGCACCCGCCCCCCATTCCCCCAGGCCTATAATACTGTACAAGCCAACATGCTTTTATCTGTGCCAAGTACCATCACATTCCTCCCAAGGCCTGTATAACACAGTTCTTAAACCTCCAGCCTGTCATCTGAAAACATTCATTTTCAACAAATTTTAAACATAAATAGCCCTATAAAGAGAAACCATAGTCTTTTAGAATATACTAGAGATAATGATACTCAGGTGAGCGAATTAGGGCCCTCTGGGCCCTCTTGTTTTAGACAAGTGAACTTGTTCAGATTTTAGGACAAGTATGGTAAGGGTTTAAAGTGTCGCAATATTAACCCTTGTCATACTGAATTAGGGCCCTCTGGGCCCTCTTGTTTTAGACAAGTGAACTTGTTCAGATTTTAGGACAAGTATGGTAAGGGTTTAAAGTGTCCCAATATTAACACTTGTCATACTGAATAAATTAAGATGCCATGCCCACTTCTAATTTCCAGCCAATCAGATTACTTTATCCGGGTTTTTGATAGAAATTCACATATTTAATGACAAATGGTGCAGATCCAGATCAGTTGGCTTCTTCAGAAGCCAACTGATCTGGATCTACACTGTTTGCTAAAACAGGGCATGTCATGCTCAGCAAGAGAAGGGTTATGGGTAAATATATGGCAAAACTTCTGTACTCTATGTGACTGCTGGGTGGATTTGTGATAGGGCATTGTTGTGCTTTTTATAGCTCAAATAAATTGTTAAAAAATAGATACATGTACTGTTCTGATTTGATTGTTAATGTTGAATAAATAAAATATTAAATTTGTGTCCTTTTGTTAGTGATAGGGAAAAGGGGTATTTTGGACATACCATATTTATCCTAAGTATTCAGATGGACTGGTCTGAGCAAAGAGTGTAGAGCAAGATCAGATGTAGAAAGCAGCATCTGATCAGGGTATATTCTTTTTGTCACTCATCCTTTTGTTAGCGATAGAGAAAATGACTGTAAAGAAGGGTTTTAGACATATTTGTTAGTTTGTAAAATGGAGTTGTTCAAATTTCTGAACAAGTGTGGTAAGGTGTTAAATGTGTCCCGATATTTAGGGTAAATATGGTCACAGATCAAACTGGGCATCTCCACTGTCTGATCTACGACTTTTCTGTCCACTTTCATTATCATGGGAGACTATATAATAATTATAATAACCAGCTGGGTGAACATTTCAGCAGATGACATTTTGAAATATTTTTCTTATTTTTTTTCAGAAAACAGGATTTGACGTTTTATGCAAATTGTCTCCCAAGGAGACAATTTGCATGAAACATCAAAACCTATTTTCTGGGAAAAAATAAAAATATCATCAGTTTGCTGTATATTGAATGGTAAAGTTAAATACTGGGACATCTTAACTTCTTGCCATACTTGTCTTAAAAATTGAATGTCCATTTTACGACCAGATGATATGTCTAAAAACTACTGTATAGGTGGAAAGTAGTGTAGACGCCTGCATTACGAAAACACACCTTTTCAAATATGTAGAAAATTTCACCTCCAAAAACTGTAAATTTTCTGTTAAAAAAATCTCTGATATTTTTCATATTTCTGCTCAAAACATAGATTGTGGGTACTCGTTAGAACCGCCTCGCTGAGGCAGTTCTAACAAGTACCCACAATCTATGTTTTGAGCAGAAATAAGAAAAATAAGTTACCCCTGTAAACCCCAGTTTTACTATATAAAAGTGGGGTTAGAGGGGGTCAGAATTATATAGTCTTGTTTTCATGATGCAAATCTTAAGAAAGTCCTGATTTTGACAGAATTCTTTCACTGACAGTTCCAGAGCAGATGCAGTAGCAAGAAAGAAAAAAAAAAAAAAAAAGATGGCTGATGGGGCCATATTGGTAGATGGACTGGGACCCCTTTCGTTCATTGCTATCTGTAAGGTCTACCTACATAAGAGAAAGAAAGGGTTAGGGGCCAATTCTCTTGGTGCCCTTTGTAAAGTTTTTTCTTAATGCAATAAAAAGTTTGTGTGCAAACTATCTCTTTAATCAATGGCTGGAATTTGACCAAACTAGCATAGATACATCATCAAGATGGGGCAAAGAAGTCATTAGATTTCGGTGACCTTGACCTGATTTTCAAAGTCACTACATCATAAATACTCAAAAAAGGAGCCTTGTTAATGAAGTAAAAAGTTTTTGTGCATACTATCTCTTTAACCAATTGCTGGAATTGGACTGAACTAGCACAGATACATCATAAGGATCGGTCAAAGAAGTTATTAGATTTTGGTGACCTTGACCTTATTTTCAAGGTCACTACACTATAAATACTCAAAAAAGTGAGCCTTAATAATGCAGTAAAAAGTCTGTGTGCACATTATCTCTAACCAGTGGCTGGAATTTTATCAAACTAGGACAGGTACATCATCAAGATGAGGCAAAGAAGTGATTAGATTTTGGTGACCTTGACCTTATTTTCAAGGTCACTACGTTATAACTACTCAAAAAGAAGCCTTGTTAATGAAGTAAAAAGTTTGTGTGCACTGTATCTCTTTAACAAATGGCTGGAATTTGACCAAACTAGCACAGATACATCATAAGGATGGGTCAAAGAAGTGATTAGATTTTGGTGACCTTGACCTTATTTTCAAGGTCCTTACACTATAAATACTCAAAAAGTGAGCCTTATGTGCACTCTTTCATGAATCAATAGATGGAATTTGACAAATTAGCACAGATACATCATTGGGATTGGGGAAAGAAGTGATAAGATTTTGGTGACCTTTATCTCGTTTTCAAGGACACACCGGCACTTTGAAACTCAAATTTTGATAGAAAAAAGCTTGTGTGCACACTATATCTTGAACCAATGCCTGGAATTTTAACTAACTAGCACCAATACATTGTTAGGACATGGGAAAGAAGTGATTAGATTTTGGTGACTTTGAAGGTCACTACATTATAAAGACTCCGAAAATGAGCCATGTAAAAAGTTTGTGTGCACACTATCTCTATAACCAATGGCTGGAATTTGATAAAACTAGCACAGATACATTATCAGGATGGGGGAAAAAGTGATTAGATTTTGGTGACCTTGACCTTATTTCCAAGGTCACTACATTATCAATACTCAATAAGTGAGTCTTGTGTGCACCCTATCTCATGAATCAATAGATAATTGGACCAAACTAGCACAGATATATTATTGTGTCTCATAAGCGCACAATATTTTTTAAACATATATTTTTGCACAGTTTATTTCACAATTAAATCTCAACGTTTCAGCTGATTAAAGCCTTTTTCAAGAGAGTTAAGTTCTTTCAATGCTACACCATCTTCTTATCAATACTGTCAACCATTTTGAATACAGATGTTATGCACAACGTTGTCATGACGTCACAACATCTGATTACTCTCGCCAAGACGTTGTACTACCATTTGGCACCAAAACTGGAGTAAAGTGTTAAGACTTTTTCAACAATCAGACCACTAATGTGATGCAGTTTACAATTAAATAAACCAGTCCTTAGTAAATAATGAAAAAAAAAAAAAAAAAAAAAAATATATATATATATATATATATATATATATATATATATATATATAAATGAACGAAATAAAACAAAACGAAACAAAAAGTAAAAAGCAAAGAACCATAGCTGTGAAATTAAAATAATAAAAGCTGCCTGCACATCACCTTAAAAATTCAGTGTAGTAATACACAATGTACTACTTATACCATAGCCTGTTATAACATAGTTCATCTATTTTTCAGAGATAACCTCCCCATCCCCAACCCGCACCCCCCCCCCCCCCCCCCCCCCCCCCCCCAAAAAAAAAAAAAA
This sequence comes from Anodontia alba, assembly GCA_964016985.1. Classification (NCBI taxonomy): domain Eukaryota; kingdom Metazoa; phylum Mollusca; class Bivalvia; order Lucinida; family Lucinidae; genus Anodontia; species Anodontia alba. The sequence goes on along the minus strand of OZ024830.1, from coordinate 61,256,370 downwards.
AAAAAAAAAAAAAAAAAAAAAAAAAAAAAATATATTATTGTGATTTGGGGAAAGAAGTGACCTTTTTTCTCATTTTCAAGATCACACTGGCACTTTGAAACTCAAATTTTGACAGAAAAAAAAAGCTTGTGTGCACACTATATCTTGAACCAATGGCTGGAATTTTAACAAACTAGCACAGATTCATGGTTAGGACATGGTAAAGAAATGATTAGATTTTTGTGACCTTGACCTCATTTTCAAGGAAACTACATTATAAAGACTCTAAAACTGACCCTTATATGCACCCTTTCTCATGAATCATTAGATGGAATTTGTTCAAGCTAGCACAGATACTTCATTGGAATGAGGGAAAGAAGTGCTTAGATGTTGGTGACCTGGACCTCATTTTCAAGGTCACACTGACACTTTCGATCTCAAATTTTGATAGAACAAAGCTTGTGTGACACATTGATATCAATAAGGTGTATCTACATAAGAGAAAGTAAGGGCTAGGGACCCATTCTCTTGGAGTTATTGCCCTTTGTAAAATTTCTTAATGCAGTAAAAAGTTTGTGTGCACACAGTCTCTTTATCCAACATTTGGAATTTGACCAAACAGATACATCATCTGGATGGGGGAAAAAAGTGATTAGAATTTGGTGACCTTGACCTTATTTTCAAGGTCACTACATTATAAAAACTCAAAAAGTGAGCAGTGTGTGCACTCTATCTTTTCTCTTGCATATCTTGATTAGTATTATTAGGAATCTTAACACATTTTGCTTAAATATCCATATTCATGAGATGCTGCTGCTACAGAAAAGAAGGGTCAAGGGATCAATACTGTTATAGTTATTCCCTTTTGTAATTTTTTAATGTCCATAACACTTTTGTTTTTCCTGTGTATCTTGCTTAATAACTTCAGGAAACTTGTTTTATTAGAGTTTGGTGACCTTGACCTTATTTTCAAGGTCCCACTGGCACTTTGAAACTTAAATTTTTATAGAAAAAAAGTTTTATTCTTTATGGGGGGTATGGAATAAGTGCTGCTTATTGACAATTTTCATTAGTAGAGACATATATCAGGTGAAGTAGGAGTGTTGCATGCTGAAAGGACAACTCTTGCTCTACTTTTTCTAATTATCTCCCCTGAACAAATTTCTAAGCCAGATTCTTGTGCACTCCATAACTTCTTAATAGTTTGAATATCTTGATAATATTGGTGGAGGCATAGATAAGGACCAGAAAAGATATTGCATGCAACAGAGTCAACACTTACGTTCTTCTTTATGTGCAGACCATAACTCCCATTCTATTTTAGATATTTGATAATATTTGGTAGGGACACATATAAGGTCAAGTAGGAGTGTCACATGCTAAAGGACAACTCTTTGTTCTTTTTTCTAGTTATCTCCCCAGAACGTATTTCTTAGTCAAATTCTTCTCCACTCCATAACGTCTTAATGGTTTGAAATATTTTGATATTATACAGGTTGTGGCTTCAGTTGCTGAGCCTTTTCTATATACTGTATACTTATCAATGACCACATCAGTTACCAGCATTTTTTGGATGAAATTTTATTTTTGGATGTGTTTTTTTGTTGTTTTTTTTTCACGGAAAGGAAAAACGAATATTTTCCTTTAAAATAGTGATGTTCAGGCAGTCGGGCATCGTCCGATGTTTACTTTTGGTGAACCTTTTTTCAGTTTATATTAGCTTTATTCTTCATTGGAAAACCCTGTTCATAATGTCATTAGGCTTTTTTCCTTGTTAAAGTAAGAAACTTCCAAATGTTGGCATTGAAATGATTTGAGCCACAGACTTGGCACTAATCATCCTTACGTGGCATATACCAAGTTTTTTTTAGCTCACCTGAGCTATGCTCAGTGGTCACTTTTTGTCTGTTGTCCATCTGTCTGTCCATTAACACATTCAAACAACAACTCCTCCAAAGCAATTGAAGCAATATGTCCCCAATTTGGTAAGAATGTTGCTTGGGTAGGGGCCTTTAAAAATAGCTAAAATTATGATCTGCCTTTTGGTTTGGTTGCCATGGCAACAGAAAGCTCCCATAGACTTATAATGGGAAAATGGTTAAATTGCATTTTCTCCATAACCAGTGAAGTGATATAAATATATTTGGCAAGTATGATCATTGGATGATTGTCAACCCAGTTCATATGTTTTATGGCCACTTTGTTTGGTTGCCATGGCAACATTAAATTAAAAAAAAAAAAATTTTTTAATGACATCTCCTCCAAAACCACTGAAGCTGTATGACTCTAATTTTATACAAATGTTGCTTGGGTAAGAACAATTCAAAATAGACAAAATTATGGTGATCTGCCTTTTGGTTTGGTTGCCATGGCAACAAAAATTTCCCATAAACTTATAATGGGAAACTGGCTTAAATTGCATTTTCTCCATAACCAATGAAATGATATGAACCATATTTGGCAGTTATGATCACTGGATGATTGTCTACCCAGTTCATGTGTTTTATGACCAGTGACCTTTTTTTTGTTTGGTTGTCATGGCAACATTAGATTTTACAAAAAAGGACTCTTTTAAATGACATCTTCTCCAAAATCACTGAAGCAGTATGACTCTAATTTTGTACAAATGTTGCTTTGGTAAGGACAATTCAAAATAGCTAAAATTTTGATGATCTGCCTCTTGGTTTGGTTGCCATGGCAACAGAAAGCTCCCATAGACTTATAATGGAAAAATGGTTAAATTGCATTTTCTTCATAACCAGTGAAGTGATGTGAGTCATATTTGGCAGTTATGATCATTTGATGATTTTCTTCACAGTTTGTGCATTTCATGGCCACTTTTGTTTGGTTTCCATGGCAACATTTAAAAAAAGGGATTTTTTTTAATGACTACTCTTCCAAAACCACTGAAGCAGTAGGACTCTGATTTGGTACAAATGTTAAATGGGTATGGCCCGTTGAAAATAGCTATAAGTCTGCCAATCTGCCTCTTGGTTTGGTTGCCATGGCAACAGAAAACTTCCATAGACATAATGAAAAATGGTTAAATTGTTTTTTTCTCCAGAACTAGTGAAGTGATGTGAACGATATTTGGCAGTTATGATCATTGGATGATTGTCTACCCACCAGTTTATGTGTTTTATGACCAGTGATGTTTTTGTTTGGTTGCCATTGCAACATTAAATTAAAAAAAAAAAAAAAAAAAAAAAAAAAAAAAAAAAAAAACATAAACGATTTTTTTTTTTTAAATAACAGCTCCACCAAAACCACAGTAAGCAGTGTTGCAAATTGCATGACTGCTTATGAAGAATCAATAAAACCAAGACTCCCGTTTTCTAATCTGTTGTTTCTCAAGGCAATCTTTTTTATGTTTATTGTATTTCCTTGCCCCTATGCTGTTTACATGTATAAAATCATGATATTGTTAAACAACTCTTCAGAAACCACTTAGCCAATTTCCACCAAATTTTACATTGATCCTACTAGTACTGTTGAAATGTGATTGAGAATTTGTTCAAACCATCATGCTCCATTGACTGTCCTGCCCATATATTCTTTTTCAAAACTAAGAACTGCTTAAATGATGATCCTTTCATTAGTTGCAATGATAGGATTGGAAAAATGTTACATAACATTTGCATATCTGTAGTGGCTGTGTCACTCAGGTGAGCGAGCCGTGGTCCGTGTTTTTTTTTTTTTTTTTTGTCAAATATTCATTTGGTTGTCATAACAACCAAAATGTCCTTTGACTTATGAAAGGAAAATAGTTAACTGATATCTCCTCTATAACATATGAACAAAACTTGGAGAGAAAGTTAGCCTTTACCGTATTTGTTGGTGCGTGCTGCGTGTTTTTGCAGCGTGTTGATTTGTTGTTATGACAATGGTCAATTTCAAAATAGGACGTCTTAAAATGACAGCTGCTGATGTGATTTGAGTCAGACTTGGCCTAGGCAATACTGATCCTTGGTTGGAATTCTACCGATGTGTTTGCTTGACCGATTTTTCATGCTTCACTGACTTTGTTAATGTTGTATTCGTCCAGCATTTTGAAATTTGAGATAGAAAAATGATTAGATGACATTTACTATTACCTTGACTGCACTTGGTCATATAAGATGAGTTTGCAGTGAGCTGATGGGGCTTTGGGTCCCTAAAGAGATATTTTATTTCAATAGCGGGATCTTTCATCTGCATGTAGAAACTGTTAAATTCCAGCCCGAAGGATCACTGTATTCTACGAACTAATGGAGCATGATGGTCAAACCCAGAAATTTGTCACCAGAGTAAATAAATTGCGTGAAGTTGGTCTTTTTTATGTGATTTTTTTTTTTTTTTTTTTTTTTTTCGTCTACTAGCAGAATCATCGCGCAATTTCATCTCATTATTTATCTCCCTTAGACCACATTTAGTGTTGTACTGGAACTCGATTTACCTCCCTTAAATTAGCACACCTTGGAAAAACCTGTTCTGCCGCGAAAGTTAAAAATAGACGGTAAACTTGCAAAACCAGTTTTCACAGTCCAGTGAACTGTACACATTCAATCATAATACAAGACTATTTTTAGAACAAGGTCTGTCGGTCTACAGGTGTAAAATACATGTTTTGGTGTGGATGGCTTCTGAGGGCTGGGCAATGTGTTTTCAATAAGGCGCTTAGAAAAACTGATTGCATTGAAAACGTGCAGTAATTAAAGAGGTGCCATTGTCACAGCGCCTGATTGGATTAACAGCTTCAACGAAAAAATATGAGGTAACTTTAGTATAGCATGCACGAACCGGGTGGGTCGGAATTGTGGGTGGGGGTAACGGGTGAAACTCTTACCTTCTTTTCAAAATTACGTTTTTGTAATATATGTTATTCATTTCTGTAGTAGTTAAAAACTTTCAAGAGTTCGTTTGATGAAAAACATGAATGCAGAATTTCAGAGTCGGCAGCGCTGTATTTTTTTTTTTTTTTTTTTTCAAAACTCGGTGAAACGTTGGAACAACTGTTAGGAGAAAGATCTATGTTCATTCCATGGGGATTTACTATAAAAACTGCTGAATAATAGCAAATGACAACATTTTTTTTAAACAAAAACAACCTCTTCTTGTCAAAATCAACATTTTTCTTTGAGTTATCCAAGGGTGCTGGTTTTCCGATTTTTTTTTTTTTTTTTTTTAAAAATCTTCTGTAGGTTCTGAGATCTTACAGCCTTTCAGCAGTAGTTCAGTCAATTGGACCAGCCTAGTGTATTAGCCTTATTTTCATTACTATTCCATGCACATACACGTATGATACAGCTGCTGTCCATCTCTATATATGTATCTACTTGTCCCTTACAAATTCCCATACCTAAAAAATAATTATTAATTACATACATGCCATAAGCTTTGGACTAAAATCTGTGAGATAAGGCAAAGTTTTAAGAGAGAGATTGACAAAATCATGTGCGATTTTTTAAACGTCACTCTGGAGCTCCCCCAATATAGTCTAAAGTCTTCTTTTTTTTTCATGTAAGAAGCTTGTGAAAACCAAAGCAGTGTGTGATTTATGTTTATTTCTTCATTAAATCTGTTGTAAAATGGTCTGAAAATTCTGTGAGATTTGAACTTTTTATGGGAATATACCTTCCAGATGGGTCAAATTCTGTCAGATTTTATCTCACAGTGTGAAATATGGCATGTATGCAATTATGTTCATTAATTTGCTGCTATGAAGCCTTTTATCCAAAGTGTAAAGTAGTTAAAACATTTGCAGTTCTTTTGTGGTAAGTCAAAGTTGGCCCAGACCAAAATATGAAAAAAAAAAAAAAGAATCATTTATAAATTTGTATTAAAGTGGGTAATGAAGGCTCAGATTAGACTGCATCTTCTGTGTATTATACCATAATTACCACAAATGTTCATACAAATAATGTAGACCCAAAAATGGGACTCCTGTTTTGGGGGAGTGGGACTCCTACTTTTTGGCTGGGACTCCTACTGTTTATAAAAAGGGAGTCCCGGACTCCTACTTTTAAAATCCTAGTGAGAACCCTGATCAGACTGCTTTCTATTTATGTTATATATAACATTGTATTCCCATTTCGAAAACATGTCTATTTGAATATATTGAGAATTTTACCACCAAAAAATGAAAACTTTCAGATGAAAAATTCTGGTAGTTTTCATATTTCTGCTCAAAACATAGATTGTGGGTACTTGTTAGAACCATCTCAGCGAAGGGGTTCTAACAAGTACCCACAATCTATGTTTATGAGCAGAAATAAGAAAATTAATGTATACCCCTGTAAACCTCAGTTTGAGCCACAGTTTAACTTTTACTGTATAAAAGTGAGGTTTAAGGGGGTCAAAACTAGGTATATAGATGCGTTTTCGTGATGCAAAATAGGGTATCCAGATAAATATTTTCCTTATTTCTCCATGAAAACATACATTGTGGGTACTCTTTAGATAGCATAAGAATGTGCACAAATACTGGTTAACCCCTTTGAGGAATAAGCCTGCCTAGGAAAAGTGTGGTTAGGTAAACTGACCAGCTCAACATGATCTAAATGGGTTGACTTGGCCATAAAACCTCAACTCAGTCAATTCTCATTAGATAGGTTAGAAACACCTCAAGAAGATATGTTTACATCAAGAAATAAGAAACAGAGCAACACTTTTTGATTGAAAAACAGCCATTATGAAAACATGCCTATTCAGATTATAAAGAAAATTTCGCCACCAAAAACTGAAAATTTTCGGATAAAAAACTCTGATACATGTATTTTTCATTTTCCTGCTCAAATTTGAGTAGAAATAAAAAAAATAATGTATACCCCTGTAAACCCCAGTTTTACTATATAAAGGTGGGGTTTAATAGGGTCAAAATTATAAAGGCGTGTTTTTGTGATGACCAATACCTATCTGGAGCTGGTTTAAAACTCTGCATTGAAATAATGCTGTCCAAAATTATATGATGATACTTTGAATAGAATATTATTATTATCGATTCTTTTAATCATTCCCGCAGCAAGGTAATTTGTAATGAGATTTACCCACAATAACTCCAGATAAGAAGGGAGTTATTTACATGTACATAATATTTTTCTTATTTCTGCACAAAAACATACATGTATGCTGTGGGTACTTATTAGAAGCAGCACAGATCTCAGAGATGCTTCTAACTGAGTACCAACAACATATGTTTTCATATAGAAATAAGAGAGACATCAGCATACCTTTCTGTTGAATTAGTGCCTTATCTGCAGCTATGACCCACAACATACGCTTTTTAACCAGAGAAAATTACAACAGAATTATCATCAAATACTCTTCCTTAACCCTTATCCTGCTGAATAATTTAATTAGCCACACCCATTTCTGACTATCAGCCAATCAGATTATATCATATAATATCATATAATGTTTTTGTTCAAATTAACAAACTGAATGACAAACGGTGTAGATCTGGATCTGCACTGTTTGCAAAGGTAGAGGTTGTCGTGAACAGCAGGATAAGGGTTAACAAGTACTGTCTGAGTAAAACTTATTTTTATTCCAGGCTGTTTACCCCATTTTTGGTTATTTCGTTACTGTCAGCCAGTGCAGCCTTGACTTTAGAGAGGGAAACATGTGACCCCAAACGTATGATGGTAGACATTGATGTCGCCAATGCTGATGCTGTTATTGGAGGGATCTTTGATATGAGACTGTCAGGGGATGATAGATATGGTTGCGGGAAGCCACATGCAGGTAATGTCATCCTACTACACTACAACCTCTTCCACACATGTTGCTGGGATCGGAAGCAGCCAAACAGTTGTTTTGTATCCAAATGAAATTGTATTGTATAATGACCATACATGTAAATGGTCATTTTTCTATACATGAATCTATATATTTTTGCTAGATACAACACAAACAAAAATATATAGACTATATAGAAAAATTATCATAAATTGTTTACCCTAACTATTAGGACACCTTTACTCCTTACCATACTTGTCCTAAAATTTGAACAAGTCCATTTGGCTACCTTCAGATCTATCCAAAAGGAGGTAGTTGAATGGCAAACAGTGTAGACCCTGATCTCTACACTGTTTACTCTGGCCTGTCTTTCTGAATACTTATTCCCTTCCACATCTAGACACCATCACAATATGACTGAAAAGTTGTTGAAAGCAATGTTAACCCTTGTCCTGCTGAACCCGGATATGCCCTGTCATTACAAACAGTGCAGATCCAGATCAGTTGGCTTCTGATCTGGATCTACATTAAGTACATGTAGATGAATTTGTATCAACAACCTAGATCAAGTAATATGATTGGCTGAAAATTAGAAGTGGGTGTGGCATCTTAATTTATTCAGCAGGACAAGGGTTAAACCCAAATAAAACAAAACAGAGATAATAAAGATGTCCAGGAAGTGTCACAGTCACAAACATAGCCTACCATACCTCTCCAAAAATTGAAAAGTGTCCATTTTACGATCTGTTGATGTGTTTGAAAAACTGCTGGATGAGTGGCAAATAGTGTATATCATGATCAGATGCTGCAGAATGCAGCATCTGATCTATGTCAACACTGTTTGTTTGGACCTGTTTGAATGAATATATGTACTTTAGGGTGAGTAATGTGACTTTTTGTATATTTCAGAGATAATGCTGGCATATGAAGCAGCTAGATGGACCCTCAAAAGAATCAATGACAATAATTATGTCCCAGGAGTTAGACTAGGTCAGTATTTATTTTAGTGGTATAAGTCTTAGTTATACCATGGTTTGTGCGCATGTACGATGCGATAATGCATGAGCGTCAGCGAGTGCATTATCGCACGTACATGCGCAGAACCATGGTATAACTGATTTATCACATTTGCATGCATGTAGACCATCTACATCGCGAGATATTTCATGCTGAATGTTAGAAATTCAGGCCACTATGTGATAATATGCAGTTAACCCACTTAGCAAAATTATAACAGAAAACATTATAATTATTTTGTATAAACTTTTCTCTAAGGCTTGGCATTTCATGTGTCTAGCAGATGATTTGCATGAGATGCCAAGTCTTGTTTTCTCTGAAAAAAAACAACAACAACAACAACAAAAAAACAACAAACAAAAAAACATCTGCCTCAGTGCCTTAGCTTAGACTGGATACACTTGTTAGATTTTCTGCCCTTTCTTACAATGGGGACAACTTATGTGACATCCTGTCTCTTCTGAAAGGAGATATACTCTAAACTGAAAGAAATCGAATCCAAAGGGATAATATAAGCGTATTATATACATTCATGAATACATGTATTGTTATTGTTCAAAGTGTTTGTTTTTGTGTTTGATGTTGTTGTGTCATAAAGTTATGAATAAACCAATTTTTTTCAGTTGTCAGTTTTTATGCCACAATTTGAAGAAGTAAGAGGGGCATACTGCTTTTGGGTCGTTCGTCCATTTGTTCGGCACACGTTGGCAACATTCTTTCATGTGGATTTGATCATGAAATATTTTCTACAGTCATTCTCTCCCTTCCACTGATTCAAGAAGGGCATTTGTCAGTTTTTGGCAAAAGAACATGCACAAGACTGCTTAACTAAGTCTGCCCAGTAAAAGTATAGTTAGGTAAACTGACTGAGCTTGACATGATCCCATTGGATTGACTGGGCCGTAAAACCCACACAAACAAATGTAGTTTGAACTAGGGCCTTGAAACATGTTAAGCTTATTGGGGCTGAGTTGTAGATCACCTGATTCACTTTTGGATCAAAAACAAACAAAAATAATGATTAATTTTGGGAGTTTTGCCCCTTTTTTTAAAACTTTTTAGCACATTTCTAGTTGCTGTATTTCTAATTGTGAATGGCATTTGCCTGTGTGTGTGTCTCTGTGTGTTTAACACATTTGTTTTAATTTTGACTGTCATTTGAATTTCTGTTTACAGGAATGCGAGCATATGATACCTGCCACTCACCGTCACGTGCAATGCATGCTGCCATGGACTTTTACCCACAATACTCAGCTTCCAGTATGTACTGTAATGAAACTAGAAAAATAAACCTAGGTGAGTTCAAATTACCATATTCAATCTGATTACCACACATACTCCTGTAAGCACACAGTCAAGCAATTTCATAGTCTTCAGATTACAGCCCATGTACTTTTATCCACTTTTTTACAAAAGCCAATTTTGTGGGTACTTATTTGAATTGCCTCTACAAGTTGAGGCAGTTCTAACGAGTACCCACAACATATGCTTTTATAAAGAAAATAAAAAATATCACATAAGCATCAGTATCACAGAAGTCCTCTGCATCCTTTCTGTAAAATGTGCCCTTACTAGGTGGATATTTTACTGCAAGTTTTTTCAATAATTTTGAAAAACCTAAGCACACATTGTGGTAATTTATTCAAACACTGCAAGTCTTTAGTTCATTGTAGGTAAACACCTGCAACAAACACTCTAAATAACTTTTTAGGAGACAAATGAAAAAATATGCCCTATTTTCTAGAAAATGAAATTCATCAAATATCTGTTTTGTTAAGCCAAAAAAGTACTAGGGACAACTCTCAGTATGGAATGATTAATGCTCTGCAAACATTTAAGATACATTCCTTATTTTTCTCTGAAAATTTTGATCAATAATATGTATTTAATAGGTGCTACCTATATCCGTGCATCCATATTACCATCACATGCTCCTTATGTGGATTGGCCAGATCTAACTAAATTTGATTTCAGACCACGCTTGACTTCTGAATACACTGCATGAATTGCGATTTAACGTCCAGGTCAACAATATTTCAGTAGTTTAGAGACATTGCCTCCAAATTTGTGGGACTTTTACTCGACCTGACCACATGAATTAGGGTCCTGCTTAGTTACTAGCAGCTCTGCCATGGAGGCTTTAGGCAGCCCATCTATTTAGCATGCCCCGATGGGCGGAGGCCATGCTTTCCAAATACTGAAAACTAGTGTATGCCGATGGCAGGTACAAAGACAATACACTTACGTGCACTCACCTGAAATCCATTTTACTGCTTCAGGATTTTTTTAAAGATTTTTGACTGTTTGTGCATTTTTGTCTTTCTTTGGTCATGTTTTTTTTTTCTTTTTTTTTTTGCGAATCTGCCTGTAATGATAAGCAGGAAAAAAAAAAAAAATCAACATTAAAAATAACAATTTACGAACCAAAGGAACAAATTGTGTGGAAATTTTTACAGATTATGTGAAAAGAGCGTTAAGTCTATGTGTTATCTAAAAATCTACATCAAAGTGTACCTTATGCATTAAACGAATCATGCTTAGTTTGTAAATAGATGGAGAATGGATAGAAATAAAATTTGAAGTGGAGACAAAATTCAAAATGGCAGTGATTGCAAATTTTGTTGGCTGACATCATGTCTCGTGATTCATCCCCTTGCAAATGGAATACTTGACGTTATTGGCTGTTTTGTTGCTATTATCGGGCATGGCCGCCATGTCAACAGCTTCTGCCAAGTTACTTATTGTTAGCTCTCCTGAGCACAAAGTGCTCATGGTGAGCTATTGTGGTCAGTCAATGTCCGACGTCTGTCTTTCGTTGTGCGGCGTCAACAATTGCTTTAAAAGCCTACTCCTCCTACACCCCTGGGCCAATTGACTCGATACTTGGTAGGAAGCATCGGGGTGACTTGTAGATCAAAAATAGCTAAAATTGTTCCCATCGAAAATCCAAGATGGCCGCCATGGCCACCATCTTGAAAATCTATTTTTCGCTTCTTTTCCTGAACCGAAAGGCCAATTGACTCCAAACTTGCTCGGAAGCATCAAGGTGACTTGTAGATCAAAAATAGCTAAAATCGTGCTGATCGGAAATCCAAGATGGCCTCCATGGCGGCCATCTTGAAAATCTATTTTTAGCTTCTGCTCCTGAACCGAAAGGCCAATTGACTCCAAACTTCTTAGGAAGCATCGGGGTGACTTGTAGATCAAAAATAGCTAAACCATGCCGAATGGAAATCCAGAATGGCCGCCATGGCAGCCATGTTGAAAATCTGTTTTTCGCTTCTTCTGAACCGAAAGGCCAATTGACTCCAAACTTGCTAGGAAGCATCGGGGTGACTTGTTTAAGCAATCATCATGAATCTTGCTCAAAATGTTTGTCTTGATGATTTCTAGATCAAGTTCGAAACTGGGTCACCTGGGGTCAAAAACTAGGTCACCTGGCCAAATCAACGGAAAACCTTGTTATCACTCTAGCGGTCGCATTTTTTAAGCAATCATCATGAATCTTACTCAAAATGTTTGTCTTGATGATTTTTAGGTCAAGTTCGAAACTGGGTCACTTTGGGTCAAAAACTAGGTCACCTGGCCAAGTCAGCTAAAACCTTGTTAACACTCTAGCGGTCACATTTTTGAAGCAGTCATTATGAATCTTGCTTAAAATGTTTTGTCTTGATGAGTTCTAGGTCAAGTTTGAAACTGGGTCACTTGGGGTCAAAAAATAGGTCACTGGGCCAAATCAGCAGAAAACCTTGTCAACATTCTAGCGGTCACATTTTTAAGCAATCACCATGAATCTTGCTCAAAATTTTTGTCTTGATGATTTCTAGGTCAAGTTTGAAACTGGGTCACCTGGGGTCAAAACTAGGTCACCTGGCCAAATCAGCGGAAAACCTTGTTTACACTCTAGCCGTCACATTTTTCAAGCAATGATCATGAATCTTGCTCAACATGTTTGTCTTGATGATTTCTAGGTTAAATTTGAAAATGAGTCACTTGGGGTCAAAAACTAGGTCACCAGGCCAAATCAGCAGAAAATTTTGTTAACACTCTAATGGTCTCATTTTTGTAGCAATCATCATGAATCTTGCTCAAAATGTTTGTCTTGATGATTTCTAGGTCAAGTTTGAAACTGGGTCACATTGGGTAAAAAACTAGGTCACCAGGCCAAAACAGCAGAAAACTGTTAACACTCCAGAGGTCACATTTTTTAAATAATCATCATAAATATTGGTCAAAATGTTCGTCTTGATGATTTCTAGGTCTAGTTTAAAACTGGGTCACTTGATATCAGAAACTAGGTCACCTGGCCAAATCAAAGGAAAACCTTGTTGATGCTCTAGAGGTCACATTTTTGAAGTGATCATCATGAATCTTGCTCAAAATGTTTGTCTTGATGATTTCAAATTGATGTATATTTTTCTATCCAGTGACTTTCTTAAGTTTTTCCGTTTAGGTCAGTTTCTCAGTAATTATTGGTCCTACAGAGTGATATTTGGTACTTGTGAAGTGTTTGTGTTTAGGTCAGTTTCTCAGTAACTATTGCTCCTACAGCCAGTGATACTTATTACATGCATACATCTTAGCATGGCCTCTTGAGTGCAGTCATCCATATTTGACCTTCACCTTTATTTCACAGTCCATTAGACATGCTACTGTACATTGTCTTACTTGTTAATATAATCATTTTGAATTTTGATCAGAATGTTTGCCTTGATCAGTTCTAGATCAGGTTCTCAAAGTGCTATAATGCTCAGGTGAGCGTTACAGGGCCATCATGGTCCTTTTGTTTTTTAGGATAAGCACCGAACCACCCAAGCATTTGTTGGACTATCACAGTTTTGGTCACACACATCACTGGTCACATAGTTAGTATATAGTAGTGCGTCTGCACACTGAACCGCTTTGCGGTTCGAGTTGGACGCACTTATTACATCCATCACTAAAAACATTTTAACAACAGTCATCTCCTTGGAAATAATTTGAATGAACTAATGTGAACCCCTATATTAGGGGCTGTGTGGGGGCAGGGAGGAAAAAATATGGTAAGCATCTTTCATTTGTCATCATTCATGTGATGAATGCTTATGCTTAGCGTGGGCGGCAACAATTTCAGCAGATGACATTTTGAAATATCTCTAAAAAAAATTTCCAGAAAATAGAATTTGACATTTCATGCAAATTGTCTCCTGAGAAAACTTGTCTGCTGAATTTACCCAGAAAACTAAAGGTTAATGGTTCAATAATTTAAGTGTGTGTGAATATACATGTATGTACATGTAAGTGTTTTGCAAAATCTGCTAGAATTTTTCTGTAAGCTGATGTCAAAAGTAATCATTCGTCCACATTAATTGCAGGTGTCCTTTTATTTTAATAGTCGACTCTTACTATCTTGACTTCGCTTATCTCGAATAACCGCTTATCTCGAAGTGAAAATCTGGGCCCTGTTTTAACATGGAAATCTAACGACAGGTAACAAAATGTTGTGGAAAAGAGGAAGAGGAGAGATTGCTCCTCAGGAGCAATTTCTCCTCTTTTTCACAATATTTTCAATATATCTACAACTTCAGGTGTTACATTACATATTCATTTGCTAAATGTGGCTGTTTGATTTAATTTCCCTTTAATTCTGCAAATCTGATATGTCAAGGTACGGATATCTCAAATTATTTCAGAGAGTCCCTTGGACTTCGAGATAATGAGAGTTGACGGTAATTGGTTTAAATTCTTTAATAGAGAAAAACAATTACATGATTGGAAAATGGCTGACTTTGAGTGCGGTATGGTGGGACTAGAGCTGAATTGTTTTATAAACCAATATCAGTACATTCAAACCTAAAGAGAGTCTGTATTATGCATTCACATTAATAAAGCCGGCCTCGGTGGCTCAGTTGGATGCGCCGTCCGACTGGAGACCAGGAGGTCGCGGGTTCAACCCCCGCCGAGGTCGGCAACATTCTTTCGTGGAGATTGATCATGAAATATTTTCTACGGTCATTCTCTCCCTTCCGCTGATTCAAGAAGGGCAGTTGTCAGTTTCTGGCGAAAGAATGTGCACAATACTGGTTAACCGCTTAGAGGACTAAGCCTGCCCAGTAAACGTGTGGTTAGGTAAACTGACCGCGCTCGACATGACCCCACTGGGTTGACTGGGCCGTAAAACCTCAACACAAACAAACATTAATAAAAGAATTCCTTGAAGGCAAATAAGTAGAAACTTGTTTCATGCAAACACTTTATTCAACAACCCCTATTTGGCTTTCTAATAGTTCCTTGCTTAACAAGAGATTTCACTGTATGTTTTATTTTCTCTCTCACAGGATTTCTGGGTCCAATCACAAGCTGGACAACAAAACCAGTTGCTGAAATGTCCTCACAGTTTCCAGCCTCAGTGATTTCTCCCTCAGCATCCTCACCAGAATTAAGTGATAAAACAAAGTATCCATACTTCTTGAGGACTGGTCTGTCCTCAGCTGATCAGATTGAGGTGAGTTGTCAGAGCTGTTCACAGTTGATACAATCTGGAGTACCATAATAACCCTAATTATTGGGACAGACATGCCTTTGCAAACAGTGTAGACCCAGATTAGATGCCACAGAACCATGACATATGATCAGGGTCTACACTTTTTGCTATACATACAGCAATATTTTAGACACGTCAAGAGGTGATAGAATGGACTATTTCAAGTTTTCAGAGAAGTATGGAAAGTAGATTAGGTGTACCAATATTTAGGGTAAATACAGTACTTGTATATGTATTCAGATAAACATTTTGATTTCTCCACCAAACATATATTGCAGGATCTCAGTATAGTCATCCAACTAATGTATTTCATGAGTTTTCAATAATTCATAGCATAATTTGATCAGCAGATCAGCAGATCACATTTTCAATAACTTTTCCTTATTTTTTCCTGGAAAACAGGAATTGACATTTCCTGCAAATTGTCTCCTTAGGAGACAATTTGCATTATAGTTCAGCTCCTCTTTTCTGACAAAAAATCAGAAAAATATCAGGGTTCTCATCAACTCCAGGTATGGAGATCTGTTCTCCTATTTTTGGGGACGTGCCATCCCCAGAATAGGAGAACAGGACTCCTTATTCTGTTTTACAGACGAATTTAGCAAAATTACATTGCTGGACTCCTATTTAGTGGACAGAAAATAGCTTTTGGACATCTTTTTAAAAATAGATTTCATATGTGATCAACTTTTCCAGTGTTAGTGGCTATCACACCACTAAAGATGCTTCCACATAAGAAGTAGTGCAGCCTATACTCATGTTTTGCAGCATTTACAAATGGATTTAGTCAAATCATATTTATTTTATGTTTAAGATCATTATCTCTCAAATTTTGAATACATATAGTAAGTGTTGGATGAATATGAAAAAAAAAATCAGGAATGCAAAATGCCTAGTTTACATGACGAATGCGTATGCAAGAGGAAATGTAAACAAACGGAACTAATTAACATATGATATGTCAATGTGCCATCATTGTTGCTACTGGTGAAATTTCTGCCAATGATGGCATACCTCTCATCGTCTGGCTTCTGCCGAAAATCTTGCAAGGTCTATAAAATGCATATATGTATCCTCCCAAGCAAAGTAATTATTATTAAAAGTTTACTATAATACAGATTTTCATGAATTTCTCAAGAAGTCTGTCATTTCAGTGCCTTTGGCACTTTAATTTCAAAATCCTAATGAGAACCCTGAATATGATAAGTTTGTCACCTGCTAAATCTGTCCAATGGTTAGAATTGTCCAATGGAGAGAAACTACAATTTTGCTTAATACTTTGAGGTATAAAGGAAAGAATGTGCTTCCTAAGAGTAGCCCTGAGAGGAGATAATAAATTATTTCCACGGATTTACTTCCCTTGGAACTTCGTCCATCACCAAAAATTACTATAAACATTGATCCTTTTTTTTTTTTAGGCTATGATTGCCCTCATGAAAGAACTTGGTTGGCAGAGAATTGTACTCGCTTACGCCACTAACGATTATGGTGGTGATGCCATCAAAGAATTTATACGCCAGTCTCAGAACAGTGACGTCTGTGTTGTGGAAACAGTAAAAGTACCGCCGACTGGTTCTGCACTAGAATATGGCAACAGCCTAAACAACATACACCGATACGATGTCAATGGTGCTGTGTATTTTGGAGACCATTACAGCATGTCTAACGTCATGAAGGCCTTGCAACTCAAAAATCACACTGCAAACATCCAGTGGATTGTGAGCTTGGTAAACATGAACGATAAGGTTTTGTCAAACCGAATGCGTGGAAGTATCTTTGTAACACCCCAGTTTACTGAAGTAATGGAATTCTTCAATTACTTTACAAATGATATTGATGAAAAGAACCCGCCACCAGAGAACCCATGGTATCAAGATTGGTTCATGGAAACTTTTGAGTAAGTTTCATCAGTTTTGCATTATTACAAAGGTTGGTCTAGTGTAACCTGTCTATAGTGGTCGCTATAGGGAAGGCACAAAACTGGCCTGTGTAGAGAGATGGCAGTTGTGGAGGTAATCCATGATATTAAATTTATGCTAAACAGGACTTTGCAGAGCTCCAGATAAGACACCTTTTCAACTGTAAAGTATTGTTTTACTTATTTCTCCATGAAAACATGTTATGGGTACTCATTAGAAGTGCCTTGGTAGGGCACTTCTAATGAGTACCTAAACATATGTTTTTGTTAACATTTCACTCCACAGAGCTCTAGGTAAAAGGTATCAAAATAATCACTTTTCTAATAGTTTTCCACAAAAATATGGCTATGGATACTCATTGGAAGTGCCTTGCTGAGCACAGAAGTTAACCCTTTTCATGCTGAACAAATTAAGATGCCATACCCACTTCTAATTTAGCCAATCAGATTACTTGATCCAGATTGTTGCTATAAATTCACATACTTAATGATAAACAGTGCAGATCCAGATTTGGATTTACACTGTTTTTTGTAAATGCAGGGTATATCCAGGTTCAGCAGGACCAGGGTTAAGCTTAAGTGTATTATTTACCCCAAATAGTTGGACAAAGATGCTTGGCCAAACAGCATTAAACTCCAAACCAACCAAAAGCAAGCCTGCTCCATTTATAATGCAGTTGGTAGGGCATTTGATCGCAGATCCGGCATTTGATCGCAGATCCGGGGGTTGCAAGTTCAAATTCCTGCTTGGGCGAAAAAATTTTGTGAAAATGGATCATGAAATAATTTCAGTGGTCATTCTGTTTTGCTAATACAGGAAGTGCAGTTGTCAGCCACTGCTGAAAGTATATGTTAAAGTACCTGTACTGCTTAACTGCTTAGAGGACTATGCTTATCGAGGAAAAGTGTGAGTAAAATGAACTGACATGACCTAAAAAGTGTTGAATAGGCTGTAAAACTCTAGAGCAGACAAAAATCAAGCATTGTTTTGACAGCACCTGGTTTTCAGATAGATTTTCATATATTCAGGAGTGAGTAGAATAAGGCATCAATTTCCATATCCATTATTTGAGCTCTTCAAAATAGAAATCAGCCTTATCCCACATCCAACCAGCATAGACACAGATCAGCATGCACAGCTGCAGTCTGATCTGCATCTACACTGATCACTAACATAATGCATGGATCTTTACCGTTCTATCCCTTAAAACGCCAAGCAAACCTGCATCTGAAAGTGTTGTCTATGTCGTCTGCTGAATATTCTTGCAAACTTTTCAAACCTAATTTTGCATACAGGCAAACAGTGTGGACCCAGATCAGACTGCTCCTAAAGAAGCAGTCTGATCTGGGTCAACACTGTCTGCAAAAATGACTTTTAAAGTAACTGACAGAAGACAAAGCAGACGACAGTAGTTATGACAAGTGCTTTAAGGGCTATTAGCAAAATTTGTAGGTGCTGTCATCTGATAAAAGTGGGGATGTGTGGTATGATCTGGATCTGTGCGGGTCACATGTCACAACAATTGTCATCTGCTTTGTCATCTGCTTGTGATTTTAAATGTCATTTTTGCAAACAGTCAGGACCCAGATCAGACTGCTCTTTTAGGAGAGTCTGATCTGGGTCCACACTGTTTGCCAGTATGCAAAAATAGGTATGCAAACATAGGTTTGAAAAATTTGCAAGAATATTCAGCAGACGGCATAAAAAGACGACATTTTCAGATGCAGGTTTTCTTGGCCTTTTAAGGGTTAACACGTATATTTCTTTTTCTTAAAAATTTATTATTCAAGTTAAGGATTGTTATCTGAATTTTGAACATCCATTTTTATTGCATCTGCTTTTAGCACATGATGCAATGTATAGATCTGGTTTTCCGTCTGTCTGTTCATCTGTCTTCTCGTCCATCAATCAGTCAACGTTTGTGTCAATCCTAACTTCAACCCTAATGATCAAGTTCATTTTCCAAGAACAAAAAAGGCTACTGTGATGATACGTAATATAGGTTTGCACTTACGGATGACAACTCAGACAGCAGTATCAATATTTGACCTTGACCTATATTTCAAGTTTCATCGACTTTGTAGATTAACATGCCATGTCATAACCTTCAGCGTTATTCTTGTTACTACCTGTTACTGTGTCTGAAACCTGCTGCATGAGTGACAAATAATGTAATTGGATTTGTGTGGCATCTGATCCAGGTTTACACTTTTTGCTCAGGCCAGCTGGTCCAAATAAATAGGGTAAATATGTTTTGTTTTGTTTTATTTCTTTTAGATGTAAGATTCAAGATATAAGCTATCTTCCATATTCTGGATTTTCCGACTGCACAGACAAGTCACCAGCAACGAAGCTAGCAGCAATAAACACCAAGTTTGCTTTTGTCGACTCTACTATCAAGGCCATGTATGCCTATGCAAAGGCACTGCGGAATGCACAGTCTGCTGTATGTGGTTCAACAGGATTTTGTCAGCGTTTACGAGATATGACACCATCCCAGTTCCATAATTACTTAAAGGATGTAAACTTC
This sequence comes from Anodontia alba, assembly GCA_964016985.1. Lineage (NCBI taxonomy): Eukaryota > Metazoa > Mollusca > Bivalvia > Lucinida > Lucinidae > Anodontia > Anodontia alba. The sequence goes on along the minus strand of OZ024830.1, from coordinate 61,236,686 downwards.
AATGTAAGTCCTGTCCTGAATTACTAGACATATTGAAAACAAAGATACCAATATCCAATATCTACACTTGCTGCCTTTTGTAGACTCACTTTTCCTCATCTTCCAACATCAGAGAAATTGCTTTTTCAGGACACACACACACACACACACACACACACACACACACACACACACACACACACACACACACACACACACACACACACACACACACACACACACACACACAAGGGCTGCTTGAAAAATTGTGAGCTTCACATGTAAAGATTTGACTTCTGGAGGACATATTGTGTTATTTTTTCAACATAATCCCCCTCTGTGTCTATACACTTCTGCCCCTTTTAAAGAAATCCTTTTCTTGACTGTCCAGAAAGTCCTCCACTGCATGTATGAAATCATCATGTGACTGAAAATGGGTACCAGAAATGGTCTTTTTCAACTTGGGAATAAATGGAAGTCTGATGGAGCCAGATCAGGTGAGTAAGGGGGATGTTGAATCAATTCAAAGTGAGAATCATTGATGGCAGCCATAGCAATGACATACGTGTGAGCTGGAGCATTGTCCTGGTGAAACAACACACCTTTACTGAGTTTCCCACTGCGCTTAACCTTACTATTTTCTCTTAACTGCCCAAGAAGTGAAGCATAATATGTTCCATTGATTGTCTGCTGCTTTTGGAGATAATCTACAGAATACCATCAGCATCCCCAAAAAACTGAAGCCATAACCTTCCCAGCTGACAGAACACTTTGCCTTCTTTGGTGGCGGTGAGCCAGGGTATTTCCATTGTTTAGACTGTTGTTTGGATTCTGGGGTGAAATGATGGACCCATATTTCATCCATAGTCACAAACCTCAGCAGACATTTGTCAGGATCTGTCTCAAAAGGTTTCAGATTAGCAATGGGCATATTCTGTCTTGTGTGCTTCTGATCAGCTGTCAGAAGTCTGGGTACCAAACCGGCTGAGAGTTTTCTCATATCCAGATCTTCCGTACGAACGGATTGAATTTTTCCTGAGAAATCCCACTAGCTATGTATCTATCTCTAACTTGCATGTCACCTATAACCACATCATGGACTTTAATGACTATTTTGGGAGTTGCCATAGTGACAGAGACCTTCCAGAACAGGGGTAATCAGGGTTCTCACTAGGATTTTTTTTTCTTTCGCCACCATTTTCGCTAATTTGATTTTTTTGTGCCATTTTCTTTAACTTTGAGCCAGATTTTGAGCCAAATTTTGGCCATTTTTCGCCAAAGAATTATCTTGTCAGAAAAAACATTTACTGATTCCTTTAATTGCAGCAGTAGATTCAAGAATCAATATAGCATGAAATGTGTAGGGGGCCTGAAATTAATTCTCACACTGATTTTTAAAACTTCTGCTGTTATTAATTAATTACAAGTGTTGTGTATCTTATGTCACCTGGGCGTCCAACTGATATTGGCTTACAGTTGGGCAAGGCCTGCTATCCTTGTAGCAGGTAAGGTTAGATGGGGAATATTTTTATTTCTTCTGTTTCTTCACTTTCATTCCTGTTCCTCTTTCTTCCCTGTCCCTCTCTTTCATCTCCTCTACTATCTCTTCTATCACTTATCTCCCTTTTTCTGGGAGAAGACACAAAATGACCCACAAGGGTTGACGTGTCGTTAAACCCCAACACAATCAATCAATAATTAATTACAATGTCATGAATTCATAATAAGTCTTTGTTTTGCATATCGAATATTGAAGACACAAAAATAGAACACTTTACATGGAAACGAAAGTTCTGAAAAGTGCTGTATAAGCCAATAAATATAATGTTATTAATGTATTATACTGTAAGAGAATAACGTAACAGTATTCATTTGTACCCTGATAAATGCGGGGTAAGTTTCTTATACAGCAGGTTTTACTGCTTTAAGGGAGCTAACTGCAACTGACTTAAAAGGGAGTTTACTGCAATTGCTTTACGAGTCGGGTCTATGCGAAATGGAATGGAGAACAGCATTTTTTTATGAATCGCGCCAATAAAAAAGAGGGGGGCATGTTATACAATAAGTGGTTAATCAGTACATTGAACACCCTTCCGCAAGAAACTTGTAACTGCCAATCTTGAAGCAGTGGAAGGAGTGAATGACCGTAGCAAATACATGCGTTTCATGATAAATCGCTACAATCTGTGGGGATCGAATGAGCAATCCGGACCATCGGAGACTAATGTGTCCGCCTCCGAGGTATTATTCGTGTTTTTTTTTTTTTTTTTTTGGGACAACATTCATTGATCGCCAAATAAAATTAAGGCTCAGAAGAAGGTACCGAAACATGCTTAATTAAAGCCGGCACTGTCAAAGTGTACTTACCGCTTTAATAAGCCGAACCGATTAATGACAATAATTATTTCTCGTGTAATCAATTTGTTTTCTATCTTTGTTTTTGACATAGGGTTCCACGTGATTACATTCTGGGTAAATTTCCATGACGAAACCGATGCAACTCTGACATTAATTCCTGATTGGTAGTTTCGGCAGAGCGTGAATGTTGAGGACGAAAGGCGTGGAAAGTGGGCAGTGCTACTGTCAAACTACGCATCACGGCACGTGACCTTATATCGCTTTCATCAAATTCAGGTTAATTTGATCAGCTACCGTTTTCTGATCGATAATAGAGTTGTTAATTGGCGAATTATACAATCAAGGAAGGTGCGATAGACACACGCGACAATTATATGGCTCAGTAGCGGGATATTTTTTTCGCCACTTGTTTTCACCAATTTATGATTTTTTGTGCCAAATTTTATTTTTCTGCGCAAATGGCGACAATGGCGATCGGTAACGCGAACCCTGGGTAATGCTCAAGGCTCTCACTGCTGCACTTTTAATTCTGCCACCCACCTTTTTACGGTAGCATATGAAGGGACAACCTCCCCCACTGTTATCATATCAGCATGAATAGCCTTTGGTGCTGGACTCTTTCCATGCAAATATTGAATCACCACTCATTCAGCAATGTTGTCCATTTTGCAAATGTCACATGCCCTGTTTACTTTAATGTGTTACCACTTTGACATAAACAGACCAAATGACACAGGCTGTTGATTACATATCCATAACTAGTCAAGGAATAATAGAACTGAAAATAGGCAGCCCTGCTTAAATCTTTCAATATAAGGCTCAAAATCTATCAATCATCCCTCATACCCCCCAACCCCCAACACACACACACACACACACACACACACACACACACACACACACACACACACACACACACACACACACACACACACACACACACACACACACACACACACACACACACACACACACACACACACACACACACACACACACACACACATACACACATTACATATATATGTGTGTATGTATGTGTGCCTGTATGGTGTACGTATGTGTATAGTGTTCATATGTCAGGTAGCTCTTTGATCTTAGATGATATTTTTAATTATGTCAGCTGTCTAAAGCCCATACATAAGATCACAGGAACTGCTCATAACTATATGGATATACATGTAGGGGGAAAAACCTCATACAGTTGTTACAGGCAGATATAACTTTTAGTCAGTGTCATCTTGAATTGTGGGCAGTTCCTTTGATATTTTGGTTGTAATACAGGCAGATGACATAACAAAAATCATCATTTAAGGTCAAAGAGATACCAGTGTTACAGGCAGATTAACACTAAACATGCTGAGTAAAAATTCCAGCAGACAGCATTTTGAAATATATCTCTTAATCTTCCCAGAAAATAGGCTTTGATGTTACATGCAGAGTGTCTCCTAAAGACCACAAATTGACAAGTATTTTTTTATTTATTTTTTTTTACAGAAAATAGGCTTTGACATTTCTCCTAAGGGAACAATTTGCATGAAATGTCATCAAAGCCTGTCTTTGGAAAAATATCAGTTTATCATCTGCTGAAAGAGTCCAGAGAATGGTAATGGTTAAATAGATTTAACCCTTAAAGCGCCAGTCACGACTATTGTCGTCTGCTTTGTCTTCTGCCTGTTACTTTAAAAGTCATTTCTGCAAACAGTGTGGACCCAGATCAGACTGCTCCATTAGGAGCAGTCTGATCTGGGTCCACACTGTTTGCCTGTATGCAAAAATAGGTTTGAAAAGTTTGCAAGAATATTCAGCAGACGACATAAACAGACAACATTTTCAGATGCAGGTTTTCTTGGCGTTTTAAGGGTTAAATGACCAGTGTAGACTGTCAAGTTGTGTTTTGATCAAACCAATGGCTTTTCAACTATTGTCATTTTAATACTTTCCATATTTTACAATTTGACAGTACGTGCAATGACCATAAGGGGATTTGATACACCTGCTAGATTTTCTGCCATTTTTAACAAGAGAGATAACTTTTCATGATTTCCTGTTTGGTTTCCAACACACCAAATCACTTATGAAGGGGGTCCACACTTAATGGAAGGAATTTACTCCACTTGGAGCAAATTTTTCCCTCTAGAGTAGGCCCTTTTTCAGAAGCAAAATCTTCCCGTTTAAAGTAGACCCATTTTCAGGAGCAAATTCCTCCTTTAAGAGTGGACCCTTTTTTTGGCAGCAATTTCTTCCCTTTTAGAGTAGACCCCTTTTGAGAACAATTTTTTTTCCATAAGGAGTAGACCCCTTTTCAGAAGGGACACAACAAGCAGAAAAGCAAAAAGAAAGTCATTTAACGCTTTGCATGCTAGGTAAAATATTTCAGCAGACAACATTTGGAAATATTTTTCTTATTTCTCCTAGAAAATAGGATCTGACACTTCATGCAAATTGTCTCATTAGGAGACAATTTTCATGAAGTGCCAGATTTTATTTTAACTGCACAATACATTAACCTATAGATAATGTGCTATTCTATTCTGTATTTCAAACCTTCCACAGAAAAAATGATAGTTCAGTCATCTTAAAAAGTTTTAATCAAGAAAGTCCCTTAGGCAGTTACCTGTGTGATGTAACTCTTCCCGCTCTTTCAGTCACGTGTCAGTTTCTTTCTGTGGAACAAAGAAAATAAACAGGATTTTTTACCGGGTGATAAAAAAATCTAAATTTCTTTCTTTTCTCTGGTCTATTTTCTTAGTTCCTGTTTCCTTTATTCCTTTCTCATTCCTTTCACGGAAAATCTTATTACTTTCATTAAATTGTTTTTCAATATTTTGTTATTGTTGATTGTCGAATTGCATCATACGTTTTCGCGACTCTCATATTTATCGGCACAACTCTTGTGTTCAGTCTGGAAGTCATGCATAACGAATCAAATATTTTACTTGTTGTTTTTGTTCCAGGTTATTTATTGATGAGATCTGTAATAACTGGACTAGTATTGGTACCTTGCAGACAATGACCAGTCACAAGTCACTGAGGTTCCGATCATTATGCCAGATTATTAGTGACTGGATAATAGTCACTAGTCTCCAGACAACTAGTTTTTACTCATAGAACATCAGAGATCAGTCAAATTAATGAGTACAGAGCATCAAATGTCAGTGTTTGGTTAGAATAATCGGTACCCATTTATATCAAGGATTTCTGTCCAGTCATTATTGAATTAGGCTCAGAATCCTAGATATTTTTCATTATAATTTAATCAGAATTATCAGTTATGAATGAATTTCTGAATTCAGTGGTTAATAGGGGATGGTCGGGAGTGGCAATGGTGTCGTGTATCTTACGTCACCGGGGCGTCCAACTGAAATTGGCTTACAGTTGGGCAAGGCCTGCTATCCTTGTAGCAGGTAAGGGTAGAGGGGGAATGTTTTTATTTCTTCTGTTTCTTCACTTTCATTCCTGTTCCTATTTCTTCCCTAATCGTCTCTTTCATCTCCTCTACTATCTCTTCTATCTCTTTTCTCCCTTTCTCTGGGAGACGACACAAAATGACCCACAAGGGTTGACATGTCGTTAAACCCCAACACAATCAATCAATGGTTAATAATATAAGGAGGGTTAATGTCAATATTTAGTATTATCATTAAACATCAGACAATATTTTAAATATGTTCCTCTTTAATACGTTAGAAAGAGATCTATTCTTTATGGATCCTCACCCCTTTAGCCTTGACTGCAGGGGGTGAGCTTCATAAATTTGTTTTATGTTATGAAGAAGAAAAATATAGTGGGACGTTGACTTACCTTCTTCTTCTGTTAGTTTCTTTGTCCTCTGTAAGCAACAGCATAGAGACAAAGAAATCAGTATATACGAGTATAAGAAAAGAACTATCCTATCTTCTATTCTTTTCTTTAAAATTTTCATTATCGTCAATGGTATCATAGATTTAAACAAAGGACAGTCTACGAATTAGATAGCTGACTCTTTGATGATTTGACTATGAAATTTATTAAATTCCGAGCATGTTCTGAGAAAAATTTCAGAACATCATGCTTTCTATTTATGCTGTCAGGAATTAAACTATTACGGTCGCAAATTAATTCCTTATTAGTTATTTCCAATAGATAGAAGTAATTTTCCAAGTATATTCAGGATTATGGGATAAACTTGGCTAAACATACTCATCAATATTTGACTCGAGTGTGTATTATATAAATGATAAATTAATTCATCAAAGGTCCTCTCTAGATTCTAATGATGCACATAGAAAGTCTAGTAGAGGTTGAATAGAGAAATAATATGGGAAATAGCCAGTAGATTAAGCTATTAGTCTCATACTAAATTATTCGTCGACAATTATTAATCCGTTAAAAAGAGTCCATGTCAGTCATGTCTTGTCTAGACTCTCGGGATAAGTAAATCATTAATAAGATATTTATATATATTTGAAGACATATTATTTGATATGTTCCTATATCTGCCTTATTTAATTTCTGGATCATTTTAGTATACATGAGAAATGTTCCAGTTAATTAAATTTTCAGATTAAGTAGTTACAATATTAATGTTTACTACTTCTGAGAATAGGAAGTTAACATATTGGCTATGGTATTGTTAGAAAACCATACGGCCGATGAACATTCAGACCTAAGCAAACATATAGTATAGGTCTGTATTAATCATAATTTTTGAGTCTAGTATTAAACAATTTCTATGAGAAGTATTATGCTACGAATAATTCTACTTCCTCTATTATTTACACCTATAACAAGAGTCCATGTCAATCATATCTTGTTCAGACTCTTGGAATATGTAAATAATCAGAAAAAGGCATTAATAAATTTGATATGTTTTTATTATTGCCTTAATCTGTTAGTTTAGTTTAAGAAGTTACAAATCTAATTTTGAAATATAGGATTTGGCTTCTTACGAAATATAAAATATTTGACTTCGGGATCATTTAGAAATCTACACAGCCAATAATTTTTCAGACCTAAAAACACGTACGATATAGGCCTAATATTTATTCCTTAAAGAATGATACAAGGAAATTTCTAAGAGGAGAATTAAAGTAATGAGTAGATTTCCTCCTCTAAACACCAATGGTAATTATAGGTCATAAATCAATTATTCCATTGTCTATCTTCATACATCAACAGATACGACAATGTGAGAAAGTCCTTATATTTCGGAACAGTGAGAAAATAAGTCCTTTACATTGTTCTGTAATATTTAGGACCAAAAATACAATTACATTCCTCACTTATTGTGTGTTCCAATAAAAGGAAACAGTTGTTCTTCTTGCTATTAAGGATACAACCTTCCGTTAGAGAGTAATGAAAGGGTACAAATCCAGAAAATTTCTATTTCTCCTGGATATGTTGTCCCCTAAATATACTTGTAGCATTGAATATCCAATGATGGATATTTATAATTAAATATTAAAAAACAACCATGTCAGCATGTATCGATATCATAATAAGACTGGACTGTCTTAGAAAATTATAACGGATTTCTGATATAATTAAGTTTTCCATTAAAGAAGTTCTGCACTTACGCTTGTCTGTCAGATCTTCCTAGATCTTTGTTACAACAATTAGGAATGTACCTTAATTTGCACATTTATACATATTGTAAATGGACGTTATCGTTGTGGAATTACGTTAATGGGCCATTAAAGAATTATTTGATAATAATTGGAGATATGATATACACTTCAATATATATACCTATCTTCATATTGTCATTAATCATAAAAAGTTAAATTGAAATTAGTAGTTAGATTGACCTATTTATGGTTCATTTTATAGGCTTTAAATCTGACTGATACATTATTAAACAAATAATTACTAACACATCACTTCGAAATGACTATGTACATGTATGATTGTTCACTCGAGAATCTTCATTCATTTCTGAGATTATTGAATCAAGCTACTAACAATCTTTCAATTTATTCATACATTTCTGTTGCTCAGTTTAGGAAGAATATATCCATTAGGTTCCAATTACTGTCTTATTTCATAGATACAATCATTATAGATAAAGGACTCATTTTTCACCTTAGAACAGAGAAAAAATGAGTTTCTATCCTTTACATTTAGCCAGCCTCGGTGGCTCAGTTGGATGCGCATCTGACTGGAGACCAGGAGGTTGCGGGTTCAACCCCTGCCGAGGTCAGCAACATTCTTTCGTGGAGATTCATCATGAAATATTTTCTACGGTCATTCTCTCCCTTCCATGATTCAAGAAGGGCAGTTGTCAGTTTTTCGAGAAAGAATGTGCACAATACTGGTTAACCACTTAGAAGATTAAGCCTGCCCAGTAAATGTTTGGTTAGGTAAACTGACCACGCTCAACATGACCCCATTGGATTGACTGGGCCGTAAAACCCCAACACAAACAAACAAACAAACAAACTCCTTTACATTTATTATTGAAGATGAATTTACATCTAGTCAACTAATGAGGCATAGAATTTAATGAAGAAAACCATATAATACATCTTTCACTATTGTGTTAAGAATGGTTTGTACTAGATGTTATACTCAACATGCTCTTCATCCTTACATTGATTCTGAAATTAACCACATTAGATACTTCATCAAAATTCCATTCATTAATAAAGGTATTGAATTCATAGATTTACCTAGCATATTTCGAGATAATAATGTTATATTAGCTATACCTTCATATTTCGAAAACACAGAATCTCCTATTATTTGTTATAAATATAACAAACCAATCCATAATACTGTACTTAATTTCAATAAATTAGTTTCTGATCTTGATATTGAAACTAGTTCTCCTGATTCTTGAAATTGTAAAGACTCTAAATTTTGTTATCAACCAACAGATCATACTGTCACTGGTAACTTGAAGATTATAACTGATTCACGAATCCGTTCAGTTATTTCAAAAGGACCTAAATACAGATTCCCAGCCCACATTGATTTCAATAAATGTCGGGAAACAACTGCCAGTGCTTTAAATGATTATTGTACGCGTTGGTGTAAACGAGAGCATGTTGAGTCTAATGCTTTAAATAATTGGAAATTAAAGATTTTCAAGATCATTGATGAATGTGTGTTATGTAACTCTATTAACCTTGATCTTCTCCCTCCTAAGCCTAAATTATCTTTTCAATATTTGAAACAAGGTATGCATGTATTGGCTCCAGCTGATAAAGCTGCCAATAATGTTGTTGTTGTGTGACGACTTTATTATATCAATACTCTAATACAAGAACTTGGTAGTACAAAAACATATGAACAGATTTCTGCTGGCGAGAGATCTATTGTTAATACCCATTCTATCGATATTACTGCTAAGTTTGCAGTGAGTATTAAAGAAAAACAAGACAGACTTCCTACGTTTTATTGGTTACCGAAACTTCATAAACGACCTTGTAAAGCATGTTTCATTGCTAATTATAGTTCATGTACGACTACTGTTTTGTCCAAACTGCTAACTTCATGCTTTACTGCTGTTGAAAAACATTGGATTAGATACTAGCTATGCTACTGTTTACGAAAGGGATGGAATTAACTATTTTTAGTCAATTAAAAATTCCAATGAAGTTCTCAATAAATTTAAATCTAAAAACTTTTAGGCTTCTAAATTGTCTACATATGATTTTTCTACACTGTATACTATGTTACCTCATCATCTTATAAAAGATAAACTTACTGATTTAATTAACCAAACTTTTATTCAGGAGAATACCCAATATTTGGCTTGCAATGAAGAATGTGCTTTTTTCACTTCTGATGTATACAATAATCACAATTTATGGTCGTGTCAAAAATTCTGTGATGCCCTTGTTTATCTTTTGGATAATATTTTTATTAGATATGGAACTAAACTTTATATGCAAACTATTGATATTCCGATGGGAACTAATTGTGTTCCTCTTGTTGAAGATTTGTTTCTTTTTTGTTATGAGGGAGATTTCATGAAGTCTCTCTCACATGAAAATCAGGCTGACATTATTGAGGCTTTCAATTCAACTTCAAGATACCTTGATGATTTATTAAATATTGACAATATTTACTTTGACCAAATGGTGGACCGCATATACCCCACAGAACTCCAATTAAATAGAGCAAATTCTTCCGATACCGAGGCACCCTTTTTGGATTTGAATCTATGCATATCTAATGGTACAGTTTCCACCAAAATTTATGATAAACGGGACGATTTTGATTTTGATATAGTCAATTTCCCTTTTCTGGATGGCGATGTCCCCCGGCGTACTTCATATGGGGTATACATATCTCAGCTTATTAGATTCGCTAGAGCTTCTTCATCTCTTAGTGACTTTAATTGCTGTAATAAAGCCCTTACTGCCAAACTTCTTAGGCAGGGCTATTGTTATTTTAAACTTCGTAAGGCGTTTTCGAAATATTATCACAGACACAGTGCGTTGGTAGAAAAATATAGCATCAGTCGGAAAACACTTCTGCAACAAGGTATATCGGAACCAGAATTTTTCGGTGACTTAGTGTACAGATTTAGAAAAATTGTAGGAAAATCTAACTTTTCGGAGCAATTCAGAAAACATATTAACCGTTATAAAAGAATTGGCTATAGCCTGGATATTATGCGGCAGACTGCATGCCTAGTTGTCAACCCAATCATTGTTGATGGCTATGCTTCATTCTTAAATTGCACGATGGCGGTTCGGGCCTCAGACTCAATGACGGCCTCTTCGTAAAACTTTAACCAGTGGCTTGGGACTTGATGATATGTCTTTGGCTTGGCCTGCCGTGGTTCAGCTATAGGTTTTCATTTACTCTGGCATACAGTAGAATTAGCCATGAGTACTCGTCTTTGTTTATTATAGTGATTAATTTGATTTTTATGTTTTCGCTTTGATGCATTGACTGAGTTGGGAGCCTTTATGCGAACCGAATTATGTATTTCTGTATTAAGAGTAGCATCGGGACCCAGGTGAAGCTGGCTAGCTGTAAAAGTGCTTTAAACCCCCCAGAGGTTTATTCTACTGACAGTTCTAAGGCGGTGGTCCCGCTGTTATTCTTACTGTTTGTTTCTTTGTGGTTTATTCTACGAGGCGATTTGTTTATGTCTTACCTTGCTGTTATTTTGTTCTTGTGTTTATCAGTCATTTTAGCATTGAGATTACCTCGCTTGGGGAAGAGGGGCTAATCTTAGTGCTTTTCGTACATTTGTTCGAGTTTTGCTTGTTAGGATTTGTCAGTTTCCTCTTCCTCTTGGTGTCTGGGAAGGGCTGCAGTTTGTGATTGTGGCACTCCCTGGACTTTTCTCTTACCTTTTTTTGTAACACAGTTGTGATGTATTTTACTCTCCAGATCTACTAATAAATCTTGAGAGTCCCTCCTTACTTCCTGATATCCAATACAAGTATCAAAAATAGTGATATTTCAGAAGCTTTCTATTATTAGGAAATTTGTCTTAAAACTATTTAAATGTTCTAGACAAATTACAAATAACAAATGGATTGTTTATCATCATATACAATCCTTAGAGTTATATTGTATTATTGTATCTTGTTTCTAAAGAGAATCTAACCAGCACGATGAATGATTCATCCATTAATGGAACATCTTATAGTTTATTATAAAATATTTTTTTTTCCTAATTGAATAAATTAGTTATGATTAATGATTTATTCATAACACGAATATTCCATTATATATAATTGATGTAAGCTAATCTATTTTCACTATTCCAGTTATATTTGTGCAGAATAATTAATTAATTCTCTGAACCTCTAAGTCTTGGGTTATCAGAGATATAAGAATTAGTATCACTTTGACTCAACATATATACTTATAAACTATACTATGATGAGTTGAAATTTGCATTATGAATTTCCATATTCTCGTCGCAGTAGGGAAATTGGAAACAATATGGAGTCAGAATTCCTATATTATTCTATCTCATAGAAGGAAATCATATTGATATGACTTCTCTTTCTATCATACTCAAATTATTCATATGGCGTAGGATTTTGACTAATAATATTGATAAGAATTATCAAGGAATAAGATCCATGATATGTAATACTTAGACCTAGAAATAGAAATGATTCTAGCCAGTTCTTCTGTTAATTAGATGTTGATATATATCGTAAGATCTTTCTCACAGTACGCTGTGTTATCAGCCTTTCCTCTTATTAAAAAATTGTATGACTGCCAAACTCTGCATGATGATGTCAGCAGTCTTTACTTTGTTAACTTTTGTTATGGATACGAAACATTTCTTAATCTCCTCTGATAGAAGTGTTTTATTGAATAATTCAGGTTGTCAATTTTCATGTACAGAAGTAGATAATCTCTTTAGTATCTTTGCTGGGACTAAGATACATTAATGCAATTAACCTAGCAATTGATAAAATTATCATATGTTCGCTATCATTGATAGATAAACTGGGTATTAAGCAATGATTAGTTCTTTTACCCAAATTATTATTATTCCTCCTCAGATTGAAAGGCAATAATTATGAAACCTTATGGTTATTTTAAGTATTTTGCACTGGTTATTGGAACCGTCAAATTGGTCCACTTAATCAGAATCTAATTACATCATCTTATAAATAGCTTAGACTATTTACTAATTAGATAATCTTTACATGTCTAGGATTTATATGGAAATCTAGAGAAATGTAAGTTATCTATAGGAAACTGATGCGAAAAGACATTTCCTTATTGAATAATGTGCCTCTCAAAGATAAACTACTATTGGGTCTGGACATCTATCGGACAAATTTATCTCAAGCGTATTATTAAACAATATTCTTCAAGTTGCATTTAAGTTGCGAATATTGAGGTTATGTCTCAATGACTCATTAATTCTTTTTTTGGGTCCAACTGTTGTTACCCAAAACAGAAAGGAGGGAGAGGGGGGTGAGGGGTTGGGGCAGTAATTAGGCCTCTGAGGCTTGAGAAACTAGCAACCTCCAGAGTCTACTATTAACATATGAGGTATTAACAACCTTAAGATATGTTATTAGTGAATCTAGATCATTCTAAATTTTACATATAGTAATAGAAGGTATCTGATTCCTTAGAGTTTCCTGAGTCTTAATCTAGAGGTAGAGAGATTCTATATATTATCTGTGTTAGAACTAGGAGAGCTCCTTCCTCCTAATCTACAAATTCTAGTACATTTTCTGTAGGTTAATGTGTTGTGCAGTTAAAGTGAAGTTAGTTTTTAAAAGTAAAACATATTTTAAGTAGCAATACTTAACCTATAGATAAGAGAATCCCTTCTTCCCCCACGCAGCTCAGTTCTATTTAATATTTATTGTTTTGTACTTTAAAGAAACTGACACGTGATTGAAAGAGCCGGAAGAGTTACGTCACACAGGTAACTGCCTAAGGGACCTTCTGGATTAAGACTTTTTAAGACGACTGAACTGTTGTTTTTTCTGTGGAAGGGTTTGAAATAGAATAGCACATTAGCTATAGGTTAAGTATTGCTAGTTAAAATATATTTTACTTGTAGAAACTTCATTTTGTAGGAAAAATACGAAAATTAAGAAAAATATTTCAAAATATCATCTGCTGAATTTGTCCATAGCATGGTAAGAGTTAAGCTGTCTTCCTTGCAAAAAATGGGAGAAAATCCACCAGGAGTATCCAATCCCCTTCAGTTCTGGTTTGCTCATGCTTCATTATTATTTTTCAGTTTAATGAAGTTGGAATTAACAGCCTCCAAGACCAGGTTGTACAGTTTGATGGCAATGGAGATTTCATGTCATCTGCTCATACTATCTGGAACTATAACAACCAGCCATCAAGCTCTTTTGGCTATAAGCAGGTGAGTACCATATCATTTCAGTCTTGATTTATGTGTACCATATTGTTTCGGTCAGGTTTCATGTGTACCATACCTTTTCAGGCAGATTTTATGTGTACCATATCATTTTGGTCAGGATTCAGGTGTTCCATATCATTTCAATCAGGACTCATGTGTACTGCATCATTTCTGTCAGGACTCATGTGTACTGCATCATTTCTGTCAAGACTCATGTGAACTGCATCATTTCTGTCAGGACTCATGTGTATCATATGTCAGTCAGGATTCATGTCTACCATATCATGTGAGTCAGGATTCATGCGTTCCATATTATTTCTGTCTGGATTCATGTTTATCACATTATTTAAGTCAGGATTCATGTGTGTCATATCATTTCAGTCAGGATTCATGTGTACCATATTATTTCAGTCAGGAGTCATTGCACAAGTTGGTATTAGTAAAGCATTATTTAGGTTAACTTTACTTTGGTGTAACAAAAATCACAGGACAATCACTTCTGTTCAAAATTGATGATTGGGAGTGATCCACCAACATTTGTTTCGATAATATGTTCTCCATAGAATTAAAAGAACTACAAATGTATTCTGATACCTAAAGTTTCAAATACATTATATATGGTCTCACTGTGAGATGATAGACTGCACACTCACAGTTTTCTGTCTACCAATCTGGGTGAACAAATGGGTATTTATCTGGCTAAAGATTACGGCAATTTTTCTGTCCACCCATACTAATGGGTATTTATGTGGCTACAGATTATGTCCAGTTTTCTATCCACCCATCTGGGTGTACAAATAGATATTTATGGCTACAGATGATGTCCAGTTTTCTGTCCTCCCATCTGGGCAAACAAATGAGTATTTATGTGGCTAAAGATTATGTCCAGTTTTCCGTCTGCCCATCTGGGCATACATATGGGTATTTATGTGGCTACAGGTTATGTCCAGTTTTCTGTCCACCCATCTTGGCAAACGAATAGGTATTTATGTGGCTATAGATTATGGCCAGTTTTCTATCTACCCATCTGGGCAAACAAATGGGTATTTATGTGGCTTCAGATGTCAGCAAGTTTTCTGTCCACCCATCTGGGTGAACAATTGGGTATTTATGTGGCTACATATTACATTCAGTTTTCTGTCCCCGCATCTGGGCAAACAAATGGGTATTTATGTGGCTACAAATAACATCCAGTTTTCTGTCCACTCATCTGGGCAAACAAATGGGTATTTATGTGGCTACAGATTACAGCCAGTTTTTTGTCCACCCATCTGAGCAAACAAATGGGTATTTATGTGTCTACAGATTATGGCCAGTTTTCTGTCCACCTACGAGGGATGTTTGAAATGAATTGCTTATTGTCCTCTAGCTTGATATCCACGTGGGGCACGATAAAACCAATACATACCTGTATAGGGTTATTCAATATCTACACAATGGTGTATAAATGTACATGTTAGACTAAGTGTAAGACATAAAATTTGCCATTTGAATACACGCAGTCATTGACCACTGCAGTAAAAATGGTTGGTAGAAGCGTCGACAAAAAAGATGAAATACGGGCTTACATCAAAGCTCACTCAAAACTTGGTTGTTCTTTGAAGAAGCTGATGACTGAAATTTCTACTGCTTTTGGACCTTCTTGTGTGTCTTATGACACAGTTCGGCAGTGGAAAAAGAAATTTGAGTCTGGTGTAGAGTCCATCAAAAATGCACCGAAATCAGGTAGGCCAAAATCTGCATCTCGTAAAGAAATTGTTTCCAAAATAAAGGAAATCATTGAAGGAGATGCCAGATTTACAGGTCGTGATATTGCACGAAAGGTAGGCATATCACTTTCAACGGTTCACCTTATTTTGAAGAGCATTTGAAAGTCAGAAAGGTTTCTGCTAGATGGGTGCCACATCTGTTGACTGACGAGCAAAAGAGGCAACGGGTTAAAGTGGCCAAAAAGCTGCTTCAAATGTTTCCAAAATATGACAAAAAGCAGTTAGCAAATGTCGTCACAGGTGATGAAACCTGGGTCCATTATTTTGAGCCCGTCAGAAAGGTTAGCAATAAGATCTGGGCCATTAAACACAGCAAACGCCCAATAATTGCCAAACGTTCTTTGAGTACAAAGAAGGTTTTGTATGCAATCTTCTTCTCTGGTGAAGGAGTCGCAATAAAAGTGCCAGTGAAAAAGGGCAAAAGCATCACCGGAAAGTACTACAAAGACGTAGTACTCAAGAAACTGAAAAAGTATTACCAGAAACGACGCCCTGCCATTGGTTTTAAACATGTCCGTCTTCTACATGACAATGCCCAAGCTCATACCTCCGCAATAGTTACGGCGTTTTTGAAGAAAGAAAAAGTAACTGTTTTGCCTCACCCCCTGTATTCCCCAGACCTTGCCCCATGTGATTTCTTTTTGTTTCCGAAATTGAAAGCATTCCTTGCTGGGTGGAAATACCAGTCCCGACAGGCACTTGGATCTGCCATTCATCAGTACCTTATTACTGTGCCCAAATCAGCATACCGTGACGCCTTCAAGAAGTGGATACATCGGCTGAAACTTTGCATTTCTAGCCACGGGGAGTACTTTGAGGGCATGAAATGAGTACTTTTGGACTAACTTGAAATTTGAAGTCTCCACATAGAAATAAGCAATTCATTTCGAACATCCCTCAACAAATTGGTATATATGTGGCTATAGATTATGTCCAGTTTTCTGTCCACTCATCTGGATGAACAAATGGGTATTTATGTGGCTACAGAATACGGCCAGTTCTGTCCACTCATCTGGGCAAACAAATTGGTATTTATGTGGCTACAGATTATGATCAGTTTTCTGTCCACCCATCTGGGCATACAAATGGGTATTTATGTGGCTACAGATTATGGTCAGTTTCTGTCCACCCATCTAGGTGAACAAATGGTATTTATGTGGCTACAGATTACGATCAGTTTTAATATATTGGAGATTTATTTAATTAGTCTTATAAGATTTTCAGTCTCGTGGCTAAAATTTGTGTTCTGAGGCTATTTCTAGCCACATAAGTATGCTAAATTAGTGATAATAGCCACATAACTATCTATTAGTTAAAATGTCCCTTCATCCATCCTTCAACTGTTATGACCATCCTAGTCTTCAAGAGCATTTCTGAATAACTATTACGGGGTGGTTGGGTGAGGCAAAGGTGTCGTGTATCTTGCGTCACCAGGGTGTCCAACTGATATTGGCTTGCAGTTGGGCAAGACCTGCTATCCTTGCAGCAGGTAAGGATAGAAGGGAATGTTTTTATTTCTTCACTTTCATTCATTTTCCTCTTTCTTCCCTGTCCCTCTCTTTCATCTCCACTGCTATCTCTTCTATCTCTTTTCTCCCTTTCCTTGGGAGACAACACAAAATGACCCACAAGGGTTGACGTGTCATTAAACCCCAACACAATCAATAAATAACTATTACACCTACAATCATCTTACCTGACATATACTTTCTCCTAATTTAGTGTCATTTGATGACCATGACCTTTTCTTTACGATTAAATGACAGGTTTAGATCAATCCTAGCATATAGCTCCATTATTGATTAACTACAACATATACAATCATCAAACATGGCATGGCATGGCATGTACTTTCTCCCTTACATGGACTCCAAAACTGCAGTGTCATTTTATGGCCCTGACCTTTAATTCATACTGAAATGACCTTGTCATTTTAGCATGAAACATTGTGTGACCTTGCAAAAATCATCAAACATGGAATGGCATGTATTTTCTTCCTTACATAGACTCCAACACTGCAGTGTCATTTTTGACCCTTACCTATATTTTAGCTTCAAACTGTGTGACCTACTGTCATCAAACTTAGCATGACCTTCCTTTCTTAACATGCACTCAAGCATTGCAAGATCATTTTCTGAAGCTGGCCTCGGTGGCTTGGTTGGATGATCCAACTGGTGATCAGGAGGTTGAGGGTTCGACCCCATCTGGGTCAGCAACATTCTTTCATGGAGACTGATCATGAAATATTTTCTATGGTCATTCTCTCCCTTGCGTGGATTTAAGAAGGGCAGTTGTCAGTGTCTGGTGCAAGAATGTGCACAATACTGGTTAACCACTTAGAGGACTAAGTCTAGTCTGGTTAGGTAAACTGACCAGGCTCAGCATGACCCCATTGGGTTGACTGGGCCATAAAACCTCAACACAAACAAATTATTTTCTGACCCTGACCTATAATTCACACTTTAATGATTTTGTCATTGTTTGCATCAATTCTAGCATTTAGTTCCTTTTCTAATTTACCATATGATCTGATCTAGTCATCAAACCTGGCATCCTCCCAAACAAGTATTCTTACACTGTGTAATCATTTATTCTCCATGGCATACACATCTCAGTCCAATGAAATTGTCCTTCTTTACATGAATTTTTAACTCATTTATAATACTGACAGGTGCCAAGTTATGACACTGCTATCTGGAGAATTCTTGTGCTATCTCCTGATCCTTGTCAGAACTATGATTTTCTTTATCCTAGGTTGGTAGTTACTCAGCTAAAACCTTGAGTGTGGACATAAACCAGATCTACATGTACGACCTGAGCAGAGTCAATGTTCTCCCAAACCTCCCGACATCACCATGTCCTCCAGAAGGCTGTCGAAACTGTATTGTTCCCAGAGAAATGGTTCATTTTACATACATGCCAGGTTAGTGCTATATATTGTATTTACTCTGGTTATTCAGACAGACATGCCTGAACAAACATTGTAGACCTAGATCAGACACCACAGAGGCTAGTAGTAGTGCTATATATGAGCTGTAGACCTGGATCATAGAGTCTAGTGCTGCAGCATGAGAAAAGGAGACAATTTCCAGGGCCCAGTTGTTCAAAGCGTCATTAGCTTAATGAGCTCGTTAAGGGTCATTTCGTTAACTATTTTAGCGGATTCAATATACAATATTCTGATATTTTTTGCTGAAAAAATGTGAGTAGCTTTTGCACTACTCACATTTTTTCAGCAAAAAATTTCACCATATTTGCGTATCATGCTATGTAAATTTTAAGAAATCGTTAACTAACGACGTCGTTAGCTTTGAACAACTGGGCCCAGGAAATTTTCTAAAAATAAAAAACAAACAAAAACAAAAAAAAAAAAAACAGAGGAATTGTTATGGGGGAGTATTTTTTCTTACTTCTCCATAAAAGCATATGTCTCTGAGGCACTTCCAGTGAGTACCCACAACATATGTTTTTATGGAGAACTGGATAAAATTATCCCAGAATTCTCACCAAATACTCCTTCTTAACAATTAAGTCCTCTGAATAAAATAATTCCTGCTGTTTTTATGGAGAACTGGATAAAATTATCCCAGAATTCTCACCAAATACTCCTTCTTAACAATTAAGTCCTCTGAATAAAATAATTCCTGCTGTTATTTAAGTCCAGCAGATTTAAAGTTTAGTTTGCATTTAATTTCAGTCATTTCTGATTTCTGGCGAAAGAATGTGCACAATACTGGTTAACCACTTAGAGGACTAAGCCTGCCCAGTAAATGTGTGGTTAGGTAAACTGACCGCGCTTGACATGATCCCATTGGGTTGACTGGGCCATAAAACCTCAACACAAACAGTCATTTCTGAAATTGCCTGTTTGTAAAGTCTGAATACTTCTCAAATCATAGCTGCAATACATAAGCAGCCATAACTATAGATGATGACAGTGTGAATGGACTGGTAAAGGATCCACTTTTGTACTGGGTAGGTGTGATTTGATCCCTGGCCTGTCATACCTCAGACTTTATAAAATTGGTACTAGCTGTTCCTTTGCTTGGTGCTCAGCATTGGGAAGATGAGCTAAGACTGGTTACAATGGTGTCCGTATAATGTGACTGGTGGTCTGTCTGGGGAGTGGTGCTGCAGTAAGATGGCACTAAAAAGGCATCAGTTTCCACTGTCATATTTAGACCCCATCATGACTTAAAGATTGTGACCTTGGATCACAACTCAAAAGGAAGAAAGAACAATAAAGTCTAGATAAGTATTGGTATTTTTACTCCACTAAAACATATGGGTACTTTGTGAGGCTTGCCAATCAGAGCTTATAAGATAATCGATTATGAGTCCTGCTATTGTGATCGATAATCGATTAGTAATTACTGAAGATTTGGTTATAATTTTATCTGTCTGTCTGAACATGACTCGTACCATATAATGTACTTTACAGACAAGCATGAGCAAACAGTGTAGACCAAGATGGGATGACACAAAATGTGGCATCTCATCCGGGTCTACACTGTTTGCCACTCATCTAGCTATTTTTAGACACAACATTGGGTAGTAAATTGTACTTGATCAAATTTCAGATAAAGTATGGTAAGGAGTTGAGGTGTCTGAATTCTAAGGGTAAATATGATAAAGCAATGGACACAGAAATCAATTGATCGATTTTTAGCAAGTCTTAATGAGACTCATTTTTGTGGAATTTATCAATTAATTAATCGTTTATCCGATTAATTGTGCCAGCCTTAGTACCTTGTATCTTCTTATATTTTTTTTGAGAAATAAGAAAACATTTATCCAGAAACAGTATTATCTATACCCGGTAGTTATCTAATACTGTCAAAATTTTTCTTTCTTTTCAGGAGACGTCATCATTGCTGGATTATTCGACATTCATGGGATGGGGTCAGAGGTACTGACTTGTGGCATGCTAAAACAGAGTCATGCACTCGAAGCTGCTGCATTCAAGTTTGCAATTGAACAAACAAAGGTTCTGTTTGGATCTGATTTCCTTCGTGGGGTTGAACTAGGTTCACTGATTATTGACCTTTGTGACAGTGGTGAGACAGGCCGTTTGCTCATGAATAATATTCTTGGTAATCGCCATGTTGTCCGAGATAAATATGGAAGAGTTATAGATCCATACAAGATTAAATCTGTTGTTGGCACACTTGACAGTTCAGAGGCTATTTCGATGGCAGGAATGCTAGGACAGTTCATGATTCCGCAACTGGAAGCATCGGCAACAAGTCATCTTCTCTCAAATCGCATGCATTTTCCGTATTTTAGCCGAGTAGTGCCATCTGATATGGTGCAGATTCGTGCTGTTGTAATGTTACTGATGAGGTTTGGATGGAGGTATATCCAGGTCATACATTCAGCTGATGCATATGGCCGCTCAGGAGCCACGATGTTACGTGACCTTGCTGCGGAGAGGTCAGTCTGCATTGCAGCTACACATGAAATCGGAATGGATGGGGACTATAATGCGATTGTACAAAATTTACGGAATAAACCCGATGCAAGAATCGTTGTGGGTATAATGGATGGTGATGATTTCAGAATGGTTCTTCAGGCAATGAAGGATAATGGCTTTTCAGTTGATGAATTTAAACTGATTGGAACCGAGACTTGGGGAACTAAACAGTCAGTTGTTGCAGGTATTTGTTGCTGTTTTATTATTGTAATCTTATTTAAAAAATTTTTTGCAGAGAACGGCAAAACAATCTGGGGAATTTTAAGAACACATTTCAGCATTTTATGGCCCATAAACTTGCCTTCTGCCTTTATGTGACCCTTGGGCTCAATTTTCATTAACCTTTACAAAGGTGTAAAATTCCCTCAAAACTTACTCGCCCTTATGGTCTAAATTTTTCATTTAGGTGCTAAAAATGAAGAAAAAGTTAAAAAAGTTCTGAAAACCTCACTTGCCTTGCCTTAAAATTTACTCACAAATGCGAGCGGGCTAGTGGAATTTTACACCCCAGCTTTACCACTCTCTGGTCAAAGAACTTCTGATGGTATTATAGGTATTATAGGCAATCTGCCTATTTTTTAGCAGGTTGTCCCGGCTTCTATGATTTCTCCATACCATTGCCTTTGGTATTTTTAGGTAGATACTTGTTTTATAAAGAAGCAGGAGTAGCCATAATGTAAATGTGTGTCTTACTGAAGCCATATTTTATTTATTTAGGAGGGATGGTAACATTTTAGGAAAAATTAAATTATTTCAGATTTGGAATTTTCTTTCATGGCAGTAAATGTTTATGTATATCTTGATAAAATATACATTTATATTTGGTTATAAAGGCCGGGTTAGCAACTTTCTTTCGTGGAGATTGATCGTGAAATATTTTCAATGGTCATTCTTTCCTTTCTTCTGATTCAAAAAGGGCAGTTGTCAGTTTCTGGCAAAAGAGTGTGCACAATACTGGTAATCCACTTAGAGGACTAAGCTGCCCAGTAAAAGTGTGGTTAGGTAAACTGACCACGCTTGACATGACCCCATAGAGTTGACTGTGCCGTAAAGCCTCAACACAAACAAATATTGGTTATCTAGCCAATAGTTTGACTAAAATTGATGGTATAAATTTACATTTTTTACAGAAAAATATAATTTGCACCAAACATTTAACATACCCTATAGTATTTATTGTTAGTGATCTTGTGTGTAACCAGGTGCTGCAGGTAAGTTTGTTAACAAAGGAATAAATATCAGTATCTTCTGCCATTTTTACACAAATTAATAAGTTTTGGAATCTCATTAGATCTACAATACAATACTAATATATGTAATTAAGGATCCAGTAAAAGAAAAAATAAAAATACACCTAACTACTTAACTGGAGCCCTGTAATGTATTCCTGATCTGCCTGTGGGTTCCACTTCATTCACTATATATACAATATATGGCACAGGTATCTTGTACTGTACATTTCCTTCCAAATGCACAGTACTGAATTATATCTTATATTTGCAAGAAACTGAGTGGAGGCTGCATTTCTGTAACAAAAGGCAAGAAGATGGCCAAATATATGGATGGCTGAATTATAGCGTATACTAAAATAAATATTCCAGGACATAACAGTTCTGATAGTTCAATTTAGAACAGTTGCAATTCTTTTCATGTTAAAAACTGCTGCACTGAGAATGAACAAAATTTTGTCTCTAGAGTATCATCACACCACCCCTATCCCCCACCGTCATGCCCCTCTCCTCTTGCCTCAGGTAGCCACTTACATATATTGTGCAAAATGTGTATATACAAATACCTGCAAAAGGATTAGCTGAGGCACGGGAAAGAACAGTACTTTATAGAACATTTCCATTTTCCATGCATTAAATAGCAAAAATGGAAATTTTACCCAAATAGGGTCTGATTATATTTTATTAAGGAAAGTTGTTTTCATGACAGTAATGATGGTTCATAAAAGGTCCACTACAATAAAATTATGATTTTTACTGCAACATTATTTTCATTCTGTAAGCAAATTTACATTGCTACTGTCGGAGATAATGCAGATTCAGATTGCTACTGTCAGCAGACGATAAGGTTATTTTTTCTTATTTTTTCCCAGATAATAGGCTTTGACATTTTATGCAAATATAAAACTTTTAACAGAATTAAAATATTTTCAAACTACCATCCGTATTTGAAAATTCCATGTAACCTGAAACTCACATATAATTTTATTGGCTGCTTGTTGATTAAGGTGTATTTTTCCTGCCTGGGGAATGAATATACTCTAAGGGGAGGCAACTCTGTTAAAATGGCATTTGCCCTCTCTGTAAAGGGGTCTACTCTGAAAGGAAAGAATTTGCTCCCTTTTGGAGCAAATTCTTTCCTTTTAGAATAGAACCCTTTTCAGAAGGAAAGTGATATACATGAAAGAACTCAGGAAGTCACAAAATTTGTCTCCCTTGCCAGGAATATCTGCCAAGTGTATCTAATCCCATAACATGCTATAAGAATTTGGATCAGATAATTTTAGCTGTTTTGTGCTAGTTTTCATGGTGTTGGACTATAAATCTTAACCCTTAAATTGCTAAGCAAATTGTAGCAGACAACATTATTATTTTGTTTTCATTAGTTTTTAGGGGAAATAAGACTTGGCATTTCATGTGAATCATCTGCTAGGAAAGCATGTCACATGAAAAGCCAAATCTTATTTTCTCTGAAAAATACATGAAAAATTATTTCAGAATGCTTTAGAATGGTGTTTCATGTATGAAATGATTTAACTTCTTATTTTAGGCTTAGCGGACATAGCAGAGGGTGCCCTCTCAGTAGACATTATGTCTCCACCCATTCAAAGCTTCCGTCAGTGGCTCAATGCACTGGATCCCTCAGACATGGATACCATGAAAGAAATGCCATTTTTCACTGAGTGGTATGAGTATGCGTTTAACTGCTACATTGATGCCAATAACAGGGGCACATACACCCAACAGTGCCAGTATTACCAGGGAATCACACAAGCACCTAACTATGAAGAGACATCTTACACTCAGTTCATTATCAGTGCTACATATGCAGTTGCCAGAGCCATTGACATGGCCCTGAAGGACTACTGTGGTGATGATTATAATGGTGTCTGTTGGCAATTCCGTACAGCGTCACATCTGAAGGACAAAATACTTGGCTACATCCGAGATGCAGAGTTCAACTTAAAGGACATGAATCAGAACACCTTGTTTAAGATTATGGATGGAGAAGGACTGTCAGATTTTGCCATTTATAACTTCCGATCGGGAAATTATGCTCAGGTTAGCTCCTAATTCACATAGCTCCAGATAATATTCTGCACAACATGTGATAAAGACCTGTATGCCATATGCAAACAGCTAAGGTCCAAATCAGCATGTTCATTCATGCAGTCTGATCTGGACATTCTCTGTTCATCTACATGTACTACAGTATCCATTGAATCTGTTAGCAGACAATGAAGGCCCGATCAGCCTGTGCATTTGCACAGCCTGATCAGGGCCTGCATTGTACCCAAATTGCATGAGGGCCTTTTTCGTGCATTGCACATCCTGTGATAATTGGTGTGATAATTAAACCCACGGATATAACCAGCCTTTGCAAACAGTGTAGATCCAGATCAGTTGGCTTCTGATAGTTCACTGATCTGGATCTGCACTGTTTGCCATTCAGTATGTGAATTTCTATCAAAAACCTGGATCAAGTAATCTGATTGGCTGGAAATTAGAAGTGGGGGTGGCATCTTAATTTATTCAGCATGACAAGAGTTAAGAGAAGTTTGGTTATTTATGCAACAGAACATATTTTGTGAATACTGATGGTAAATGACCTAAAATGTTTTACACCAAAGTTTCTGACAAAATAGCACATGAGGCCTCGGTGGCTCAGTTGGATGCACTGTCCGACTGGAGACCAGGAGGTCGTGGGTTCAACCCCCGCCGAGGTCAGCAACATTCTTTCATGGAGATTGATCATGAAATATTTTCTACGGTCATTCTCTCCCTTCCCCTGATTCAAGAAGGGCATTGTCAGTTTCTGGCAAAAGAATGTGCACAATACTGGTTAACAGCTTGGAGGACAAAGCCTGCCCAGTTGAAACTTTGAACTTTTGAAACTTTGTACATGTTTTCTCCCAGGTCTGCAGAAGTGCACGTGGTTTGGATATGATTTTTAAATTTATTTTTGTCACTTTTTCCTCTTTAACTTAGTCATTTTCTTAACCTCAGATTTTGCTAGCCTCGGTGGCTTAGTTGGATGTGCTATCCGACTGGAGACCAGGAGGTCGCAGGTTCAACCCCCGCCAACGTTGGCAACATTCTTTCATGGAGATTGATCATGAAATATTTTCTACGGTCATTCTCTCCCTTTACCTGATTCAAGAAGGGCAGTTGTCAGTTTCTGGTGAAAGAATGTGCACAATGCTGGTTAACCGCTTAGAGGACTAAGTCTGCCGAGTAAACGTGTGGTTAGGTGAACTGACCACGCTCGATATGACCCCACTGGATTGACTGGGCAGTAAAACCTCAACACAAACAAAACAAATAGCACATGCAAACAGGAAGAAAATTGATCAGGGTTTGCTGGGCTCCATAGCACAGGCGATAGTGAGTCTGACTGCAGATCCATGTGCTGAATGTTCAAATCCCAGCTCAGCAACATAACTTTCATGTAGGTGGATCATGAAATCATTTCTGTAACCATTCTACTCCTGGGGCTGATTCAAGAAGGGCTTTATCAGTTACTGGTGACAGTATGTGTACAGGTACTGGTCAACCATCTAGAGGACTAGCCTGCCAAATGACCAACTCAACATGTTCTTAATACTATTGACTGGGCCATAAAACTCAAACAAACTGATTGGTATTTTAGGAAACAGCCGCATAACAAAAGCAACATTTAAGCAACATTTAAGATAAAAGGTATTAAATAAATTATTTGAAATTTTATAATGTTTACAGTACTCATTAGAATTGCTTCAGTGATGCAAAATATACAAAAATGTCTTTGGAATAATCCCTTTATCTGTAGCTTGGACCTCAGAGATAAGTAGCCAAAAATGTTGCAGGTATTTCTGTGCAAAAACAAAATGACAAAATGGTGGTCTTTTGTGTAATGTTTTCTTAACCCTAGTCCTGCTGAACCTGGATATGTCTTGAAGAAGCCAACTGATCTGGATCTGCAGTGTTTGCCATTAAGGATGTGAATTTATATCAACAATCTGGATCAAGTAATCTGATTGGCTAAAAATTAGAAATGGGAGTGGCATCTTTATTCAGCAGGACAAGGGTTAATAGTGAATAGGAATACATGTATATGCATTGTCTATATATGACATACAAAATGAAGGTATTTATAAGTATATTTTTAACCCTTACAACTCTGGGCAAATTTAGCAGACGACAAATTGATGATATTTTGCTTATTTTTCCCAGAGAACAGAATTTGACATTTCATACAAATTGTCTCCATTGGAGACTATTTGCATGAAATGTCAGATCCTGTTTCCTGAGAGAAATAAAAATAAGATTTTAAAATTCTGCTAAAAATTTTACCCAGAGTGCTAAGAGTTAAAAATAAATGACAAATGGGCAACACAAACACATGTCTCCAACCTGACCTGCATAAGGGATCATTAGGGATCAAACTCAATACGTAGTGAATTTTGATGTTGGATCAAATTTAAGGTCTTGATAAGAATGTAGATGACTTAAATGGGTCTCTTCCAGACCCAGACAACTCCCCTAAATGAAGTCATTAGGGTCAATCTCAAAATATCATCAGTAGCCATGTTTGGAAAGGATCATACTTGAGGATGATTCCAACGACAATTTCATCCTGTTGGTTGCAGTTTTGCCTTTTCAAGAGTGGCTATTGTAAAAAAAAAAACTGCATCAGCAGTATTCCAGTATCGAATTGTAGCCTGGAGACCCCCAAAAGGGTAAATGGGAAACAGTGCAGACCCAGATCAGACACTGCAGAATGCAGCATCTGATCAGGGTCTCCACTGTTTGCAAATAGTTCAGTCAATTTTCTCTAGGAATATCTAAATCACATAGCTGACATACCTAAAATTTAAATTAGAAGCTTCTAATATACAGTGTGGGAAAGTTCATTGGTCCCCAATGGGTTAACATATCAGAATTATCCTCACAACAAGATCTATTCAGATCAAACTTTCACTAAGATTAGGGTGATACTCATTTTAGCCATAACATGAGAAAATGTAACATCTGACATGCACCCCCAGCAATGACTCAAATCAGCCTGCACATCTGTACAGCCTTTACTCTCTGTATGAAGAAACTTTGCATCATTGGCTATCCAAAATGTGCCCAGTGAAGATTCTGATCAGACTGTGTAAGCTGATCTGAATGCTCAGGCTAATCACCTATGGTTTCTGACATTGTGGCCCATATTATCTGTTTATCACTTTCATGCTTGATATGCACCAATAATTATTATCATTAAATCTTATTCTGCTGTGAAAGTCAGGACTACTAGGTGCATCAAGTGCTGGATTCTCTAGATGTTTGCTACATACCCTACAGTAAATAAAAATTCAGTAAAACTTAGAATTTTAAAGATCTATAGGCATATGAAATCTATATAAAATTCTTTGTTAGTGATCAAATCAAAGGTGTGATGAGTTCTTCAACAGTTGATGAATTAACCTTTACACTCACTGCATGGGCTAATTCAGCAGATAACAAATTGATATTTTTCTTATTTCCCCTAGAAACCAGGATTTGACATTTCATGTCAAATTCTATTTTCTTGGAAAAGTAAGGAAAATATTTCAGTATGTCATCTGCTGAAAATTTACCAATGGAACTCACCTACACTAAGTCTTTATCCAACCCCAAAAATGTCCAGTAGCTCTACAGTTCTGTATCTGAACTCTTGTTTCTTTTACAGATTGGAACATACCGTACAGAAACAAGGGAGTTAATTGATGTTAATCCAAACAACGTTCCTTCCTTGGACAGTTATATGTCCCAGTGCCAAGGTGTATGTGGAGAATGTGTTTACCTGCTTCAGCATGCACCATTCAGTGTTTTTAATCATGGAGATTTGATGCTTGGTATAAATGTTGCCATACATAATCAAGATTTATCAGGAGATCCTATCAAGTGTGCTGACCTGCGGATGACGAATGGTTTACAGACTGGTTTAGCAATAGGATATGCTCTGAATGAAGTAAACCAGAACCGAGGACCAGTCACACTGAACAATGTTGAAGTGGGTGGGATATTGTTTGATCACTGTAACAGCCCTGCGAGAGCTTATGGTCTCCCTTCGGCACTGTATTCTGGAATATTAGCATCTACAGATTATAGTCCTGATTTAAACATGATCCGAGCTTGGCTGACTGATAACACACTTGTTACTGAAGAAATGAAGGGATTCTTCCAAGACCTGAATCTTCCTGTTATTAGTCCAATGGCAGTCAGTAACATATTCTTAGATGAAGATGAATATCCAACATTCCTTCGAACAATCCAAGGTGATAGCACCATTGCAGCAGCTTTAGCTATCCTTGTTAAGTCACTTGGCTTTCAGTATGTGACCATAGTATATTCTGCCAACAGTTTTGGTCGAGGTGGAAAGGAAGCTTTTTACCAGATTGCACAACAGGAAGGCATCTGTATCATAAAAGCGCTTGAATTGGGACCAGGAACCAATACGACTGCTCTTGTTTCAGACCTTGTGGATCAGTCTACACATGTAGTTGTGACCTACATGGGAATGAGAGATATGGAAACATTCATTGATGCAAGGGCAGCTAACTCTGCAGCTCTTAACAATCTTATTGTCTTCTCTCCTGAACCATATGCAGCCCTCTATGCAAGGAAAGGTCCTGCTGCAAAGAATATTTTGAGTTTGAGCATGAAAGCATCCAATATGGCTGGCTATGCGGAGTTCCTTGGGAACATTGATGAGAGTAGGGTTTTACAATATCCTGGGTTCGCAAATTACTACCAGGATCTCTTCAAGTGTAACCTTCCTGGATTTTACAAGTAAGTTTAATTCTTACCAGGCAAAAGAAAAATCAAATTTTCCATGTCCCCAATGTCCAGTGATATTTTGATATTTGGGAAATTTTCTTTTTCTTTTTTTCTCTCTCCCTATAAGACCACCTTTTAAGGCCAAATAAAAAAAAAATGTGTGTAGGGTAGGTGGGTAGGGATTATTATTTATTTATTTATTTTACATTTTTCATATAAATATATAGAATCCTACCATAAATATATACCAGCATGACATGACCCTAATGGGTTGACTGGGCCATTAAAACCTCAACTCAATAAAAAAAAAAAATGTATATGGACTCTGCACCATAATTCACATACAATTTTACCAAGTCTGTTTTACTAGCCTTTGATGTGTCTGAAAAACATCACGAAAACACGCCCATTCAAATACATTGAAAATTTTACCACCAAAACATGAAAATTCCCAGATAAAAAATTCTGATATTTTTCATATTTCCGCTCAAAACATAGATTGTAGGTACTCGTTAGAACCGCCTCGATGAGGCAGTTCTAACGAGTACCCACAATCTATGTTTTTGAGCAGAATTAAGAAAAATAATGTATACCCCTGTAAACCCCAGTTTTACTATATTAAAGTAGGGTTTAAGGGGTCAAAATTATATAGGCATGTTTTCGTGATGGAATGATAGAATAGCAAACAGAAAGTGTCGACTCTGAACAAACTGCTCCTTTGGGAGCAATTTGTTCTGGGTCTATGCTATTTGCTCAGCACTACTTGTCAGAATATTTAGCATCAATTACTAGCATAAATATTTTATTACAGTAATACTTAATGTTTTTGTGTTTGTTATTGTTTTTGGTGTTTTTGTTTTTAGCTCACCTGAGCCGAAGGCTCAAGGTGAGGTATTGTGATCACTCACCGTCCGTCGTCGGCGTCGGCGGCGGCGTCGTCGTCGTCCGTCTGTCCGTCCGTTCACAATCTTTAAACAACATCTCCTCCTAAACCACTGATTGGATTTTGACCAAATTTCACAGGAATGATCCTTGATTGATCCTCTTTCAAAGTTGTTCAAATGGTTCCAGTCCATTGCATATCTAGGTCACAGGAGCTAAAAATAGATTTTTTAACTAAAAACTCTAAAAATCTTCTCGTCAGAAACCACTGGACCGATTTCAATAAAATTTTGCAGAAATGTTCCTTTGGTGATCCTCTACCAAGATTGTTCAAGCCATTTGGATTCGTCAAAAAACATGGCCGCCAGGGGGCGGGGCTTATTTTCTGTATATATCTATATAGAAAACTTTAAAAATCTTCTTGTCAGAAACCACTGGACCAATTTCAATATAATTTTGCAGAAATGTTCCTTTGGTGATCCTCTACCAAGATTGTTCAAGCCTTTTGGATTCGTCAAAAAACATGGCCGCCAGGGGGCGGGGCTTATTTTCCCTATATATATGTATAGAAAACTTTAAAAATCTTCTTGTCAGAAACCACTAGACTGATTTCAATATAATATTGCAGAAATGTTTCTTTGGTAATCCTCTACCAAGATTGTTCGAGACATTTGGATTCGTAAAAAAACATGGCCGCCAGGGGGCGGGGCTTATTTTCCCTATATATCTATATAGAAAACTTTAAAAATCTTCTCGTCAGAAACCACTGGACCAGTTTCAATATGATTTTGCAGAAATGTACCTTTGGTGATCCTCTACCAAGATTGTTCAAGCCTTTTGGATTCGTCAAAAAACATGGCCGCCAGGGGGCGGGGCTTATTTTCCCTATATATCTGTATAGAAAACTTTAAAAATCTTCTTGTCAGAAACCACTGGACCGATTTCAATATAATTTTGCAGAAATGTTTCTTTGGTGATCCTCTACCAAGATTGTTCAAGACATTTGGATTGGTCAAAAAACATGTCCACCAGGGGGCGGGGCTTATTTTCCCTATATATCTATATAGAAAACTTTAAAAATCTTCTTGTCAGAAACCACTGGACCGATTTCAATATAATTTTGCAGAAATGTTCCTTTGGTGATCCTCTACCAAGATTGTTCAAAACATTTGGATTCGTCAAAAAACATGGCCGCCAGGGGGCGGGGCTTATTTTCCCTTTACATCTATATAGAAAACTTTAAAAAATCTTCTTGTCAGAAACCACTGGACCGATTTCAATATAATTTTGCAGAAATGTTCCTTTGGTTATTCTCTACCAAGATTGTTCAAGCCATTTGGATTCGTCAAAAAACATGGCCACCAGGGGGCGGGGCTTATTTTCCCTATATATCTATATAGAAAAGTTTAAAAATCTTCTTGTCCGAAACCACTGGACCGATTTCAATATAATTTTGCAGAAATGTTCCCTTGGTGATCCTGTACCAAGATTGTTCAAGCCATTTGGATTTGTCAAAAAACATGGCCGCCAGGGGGTGGGGCTTATTTTCACTATATATCTGTATAGAAAACTTTAAAAAATCTTCTTGTCAGAAACCACTGGACCGATTTCAATATAATTTTGCAGAAATGTTCCTTTGGTTATTCTCTACCAAGATTGTTCAAGCCATTTGGATTCGTCAAAAAACATGGCCACCAGGGGGCGGGGCTTATTTTCCCTATATATCTATATAGAAAAGTTTAAAAATCTTCTTGTCCGAAACCACTGGACCGATTTCCATATGATTTTGCAGAAATGTTCCTTTGGTTATCCTGTTGCAAGATTGTTCAAGCCATTTGGATTTGTCAAAAAACATGGCCGCCAGGGGGGCGGGGCTTATTTTCCTTATATATCTATATAGAAAACTTTAAAAA
Organism: Anodontia alba; assembly: GCA_964016985.1. Taxonomy (NCBI): domain Eukaryota; kingdom Metazoa; phylum Mollusca; class Bivalvia; order Lucinida; family Lucinidae; genus Anodontia; species Anodontia alba. The sequence goes on along the minus strand of OZ024830.1, from coordinate 61,204,494 downwards.
TCTTCTTGTCCGAAACCACTGGACCGATTTCCATATGATTTTGCAGAAATGTTCCTTTGGTTATCCTGTTGCAAGATTGTTCAAGCCATTTGGATTTGTCAAAAAACATGGCCGCCAGGGGGGCGGGGCTTATTTTCCTTATATATCTATATAGAAAACTTTAAAAATCTTCTTGTCATAAAGCACTGGACGGATTTCAATATAATTTTACAGTAATGTTTCTTCGATGATCCTCTACCAAGATTGTTCAAGCCGCCATGATTCGTTAAAAAACATGGCCGCTAGGGGGAGGGGTTAATTTTTCATATATATCTGTATAGAAAACTTTAAAAATCTTCATGTCATAAACGACTGGACAGATTTCATTATAACTTGGCAGAAATGTTTCCTTAGTGACCCTCTATCAAGATTGTTCAAGCCGTCATGATTTGTCAAAAAACATGGCCTCTAGAGGGTGCGGGGCTTATTTTCCATATATATCTATATAGAAAACTTGAAAAAATCTTGTTGTCAGAAACCACAGGACTGATTTCAATATAACTTCACAGAAATGTTTCCTTGGTGACCCTTTACCAAGATTGTTCAAACCGTTATGATTTGTCAAAAAACATGGCCACTAGGGGGCGGGGCTTATTTTCCTATATATCTATATAGAAAATTTTAATAGTCTTTTCAGAAACCACTTGACCGATTTCAATGTAACATTGCAGGAATGTTTCTTATGTAACCCTCTATCAAGATTGTTCAAGCCGTCATGATTAGTCAAAAAACATGGCCGCCAGGAGTCGGGGCTTATTTTCCTTATATATCTATAGAAAACTTTAAAACTCTTCTTGTCAGAAACCACTGAACTGATTTCATTATAACTTTGCAGAAATGTTTCCTTGGTGACCCTCTACTAAGATTGTTCAAGTAATCATGATTCGTCAAAAAACATGGCTGCCGGGGGCAGGGCTTATTTTCCCTATATATATCTATATATAAAACTTTAAAAATCTTCTTTTCAGAAACCTATGGACCGATATCAATACAACTTGGCAGGAATGTTTCTTTGGTGACCCTCTACAAAGATTGTTCAAGCCATCATGATTCATCAAAAAACATAGCCGCTAGGGGGCTTATTTTCCCTATATATCTATATAGAAAACTTTAAAAATCTTCTCGTAAGAAACAGTTGGACCGAGTTCAATGTAACTTGGCAGGAATGTTGCTTTGGTGACCTTCTACCGAGATTGTTCAAGCCTTCATGATATGTCAAAAACCATGGCTCCCAGGGGGGCGGGGCTTATTTTTCGTCTATATCTGCATAGAAAATTTTAAAATTCTTATTGTCACATACCCCATGACCGATTTCAATATTACTTGGCTGGAATGTTGCTTTGGTGAACCTCTATCAAGATTGTACAAGCAGTCATGATTCGTCAAAAAACATGGCTGCCATGGGGTGGGGCTTATTTTCCCTATATATCTAAATAGAAAACTTTAAAAATCTTCTTGTCAGAAACCACTGAACAGATTTCAATATAACTTGGCAGGAATGTTCCTTTGGTGACCCTCTACCAAGTTTGTTCAAGCTTTCATGATTCGTCAAAAAACATGGCCGTTAGGGCATAGGGCTTTATAGCTATATAAAACTTTTTAAACCACTGGACCAATTTCAATATAACTTGGCAGAAATGTTCCTTTGGTGACCCTCTTTTAAGATTCAGTTCAAGTCGTCAAGATTTGTAAAAAAACATGGCCGGGGGTGTGGTGGAGGGGGGTGGGGGTGGTTAGTGCTATAAAGTTTATACAAAAATCCTAGAGCAGTGAACTTGGCTGAAACTTCAACAGTAAATTTGCAAATCTGTTTGGTCAGGTGAGCGATATAGGACCATCATGGTCCTCTTGTTGTTTTGTTTTGGTTATTTGTTGGTTTTTATGGACATGAAAAAAATTGTTAGGTTTCACCAGGAAAATTAGGTTGAGTAGGGTTATCCTAAACATGCACATTTTTAGCTCACCTTGAGCCGAAGGCTCAAGGTGAGGTATTGTGATCACTCACTGTCCGTCGTCGGTGTCGGCAACGTCGTCGTCGTCCGTCCGTCCACAATCTTTAAACAACATCTCCTCCTAAACCACTGATTGGAATTTGACCAAACTTCACAGGAATGATCCTTGGTTGGTCCTCTTTCAAAGTTGTTCAAGTGGTTCTGGTCCATTGCATATCTAGGTCACAGGAGCTAAAAATAGATTTTTTAAGTAAAAACTTAAAAAATCTTCTTGTCAGAAACCACTGGACCGATTTCCATATAATTTTGCAGAAATGTTCCTTTGGTGACCCTCTACCAAGATTGTTCAAGCCATTTGGATTCATCAAAAAACATGGCCGTCAGGGGGCGGGGCTTATTTTCCCTGTATTATCTATATAGAAAATTTAAAAATCTTCTTGTCAGAAACCACTGGACCGATTTCAATATAATTTTGCAGAAATGTTCCTTTGGTGATCCTCTACCAAGATTGTTCAAGCCATTTGGATTCATCAAAAAACATGGCTGCCAGGGGGCGGGGCTTATTTTCCCTATATATCTATATAGAAAACTTAAAAAATCTTCTTGTCAGAAACCCCTGGACCGATTTCCATATAATTTTGCAGGAATGTTCCTTTGGTGATCCTCTACCAATATTGTTCAAGCCTTCATGATTCGTGAAAAAACATGGCCGCCAGGGGGCGGAGCCTATTTTCCCTATATATCTACATAGAAAATTTTAAAAATCTTCTTGTCAGAAACCACTGGACCGATTTCAATATAATTTTGCAGAAATGTTCCTTTGGTGATTCTCTACTAAGATAGAAAACTTAAAAAATCTTCTTGTCAGAAACCACTGGTCCGATTTCCATATACTTTTGTTCCTTTGGTGATCCTCTACCAAGCTTGTTCAAGCCATTTGGATTCGTCAAAAAACATGGCCACCAGGGGGCGGGGCTTAATCTCCATATATATCTTTATAGAAAACTTGAAAAATCTTCTTGTCAGAAACCACTGGACCAATTTCATTATAACTTGGCAAAAACGTTTCCATGGTGACCCTGTACCAAGATTGTTCAAGTAATCGTGATTTGTCAAAAAACATGGCCGCAAGGGGGCGGGGCTTATTTTACCTATATATCTATATAAAAAGCTTTAAAAATCTTCTTTTAAGAAACCGTTGGACCGAGTTCAATGTAACTTTGCAGGAATGTTGCTTTGGTGACCCCCTACCAAGATTGTTCAAGCCTTCATGATACGTCAAAAAACATTGCCCCCAGGGGGCGGGGCTTATTTTCCATATATATCTGTATAGAAAACTTTAAAATTCTTCTTGTCAAATACCTCCTGACTGATTTCAATAATGCTTTAGTAACCCTCTACCAAGAATGTTCAAGCAATCCTGATTTGTCAAAAAACATGGCTGCTAGGGGGTGGGGCTTATTTTCCCTATAGATCTAAATAGAAAACTTTAAAAATCTTCTTGTCAGAAACCACTGAACTGATTTCAATTTAACTGGGCAGGACCCTCTACCAAGTTCGTTCAAGCTGTCATGATTCATCAAAAAAAAAAAAAAAAAAAATGGCTGTTAGGGGGTAGGGCTTTATAGCGATATAAAACCCTTTAAAAATCTTTTTGTCAGAAACCACTGGACCAATTTCAAAATAACTTGGCAGAAATGTTCCTTTAGTGACCTTCTTTCAAGATTAAGTCAAGTCATGATGTGTTAAAAAGAAAAACATGGCCTTGTGTGTTGGGGGGAGGGGGGGTGGGGGGGGGGGGCAGGGCTATAAAATTTATACATAAATCTTAGAGCAGTGAACTTGGCTGAATCTTCAACAGTAAGTATGCAAATCTGTTTGCTCAGGTGAGCGATATAGGACCATCATGGTCCTCTTGTTTTTTTTTTGGCCTGATGAAGGTTATAAATAGATTTTAGAAGAAATAACTGAAAAAAAAATGGACCCTTTGAAAACAAGTAACCAAAAATGAAAAGGATGATGTGTTTTTGTTATGCCTGCTCAGTGAACATAAAGAATATAATGGTTCTGCTTTTCCATCTGTTTGTCCATACGCATATCTGTTTGTATGAGTATTTTGGCAGCTTAAATTTACATGTAGTTTGGATTTATTTCATTTAGTCTGATTGACTGCATTGAATTCTGCCATATATGGTGTCGATTTCTCCAGACAAATGATTGAGATAATTATTTTAAGATGTAGCTTCTGATTACATTCCATTACGAAAACAGGCCTATTCAAATATGTAGAAAATTTCACCTCTAAAAAAACTGAAAATTTTTAGATAACAATTCTGATATTTTTCATATTTCTGCTCAAAACATAGATTGTGGGTACTCATTAGAACTGCCTCGGTATACATTATTTTTCTGGAGGCGGTTCTAACGAGTACACACAATCTATGTTTTTAAGCAGAAATAAGAAAAATAATGTATACCCCTGTAAACCCCAGTTTTACTATATAAAAGTGGGGTTTAAGGGGGTCAATATTATATAGGCATGTTTTCGTGATGTGTCATTTTTAAAACACATTAATATGTTTTTAACAAAATATAACTGGTCTACTAAACCAAATAATTAAACCATAACAGAGCTTTTTATTTGTTCGTGTAAATATTTTGTGCAGCCAAAATTTTGCATTCATTTAGGAACATAAGCATTCATGGACACATCCAGAGGTTTGTTCATCCGTCCATTTGTCTGTCTATCAGCAGGTGATCATGATTAAAGATGTTTGCTAATATAATATTTAAGGGGGAATGGATGCACTTTCAAGGGAGGTTGACTGTCTAAAGAGGTTTTTCTCCCATTCTGGAAAGGGATCTACTCTAAAAGGAAAGAATTTGCTCCCATTGGGAGCAAACTCTTTCCTTTTAGAATAGACCTCTTTTCAGAAGGGAATTTATTGCAGTAAAGAAAACAGGAATGCAAAAAGTTATCTCCCTTGTACAAAATGGCAGAAAATCTACCAAATGTATCTGGTTCCCTTAAGATCCACAATTAGTGTAGACTCAGATTTATATGCATGTACATGCTGATTTAAGTGTGCAATGGTCACATGTGTCAAGGTTAGAAGTATTTGGAATCCTGATGGAGGAGAATTTCCGCTCTTGACTGTACCATGCTTCATTGTAGAGAGCCTTTCATTATTACACTTCCATCATGTCAGTATGACTAAAAAACATATTGAAAAGGATGTAAAACACCATCTTATAATCATGATCTGTTTGGATCTATTACGTAGTGATGGCTTTTTAGCTCGCCTGTATGAAAGTACAGTGTCGACATCAGTGTCTGTGTAAAAGTTTTTGGTTGAAGTTTTTAAAAGGCTGTATCTTCTGAACTTGTGGATTGAAGTAGTTCATACTTGCCCTGATATTAGATACTGATCTTAAAATCTATGCTGTACCATCCCGACCCCACGAGTGACCTTGAGGTTATGTTAGAGGCAAACTACATCATCCTGCAACAGCTCTTGTTGTAATTAATATTTGCTACAACCCTTGGTTAAGAAGCTGTTTACTATAAATAATGAAACAATATTGTATTACTCTTTCACAGATACCAACAAGACTGCAGTAGACCGCTAAAGAAAATAACCAGCAGTTCAAATTATTTCATGGATAACTATATTCTGTCAACAATAAATGCTGTGTATACATTCGTTGCTGCGGCTCACGAGACACTGAAGGTGCAGTGTGGAGAAAATTACAATGGTGTTTGTGCTAACTTTTATTCAGGTTGGTAGTTTTTTTACTTTCTGCACTTACATAGTAATTGTTGACACATCAACACCTTGCCATACCTAGCTGTCCTAAAATTTAAACAATAAATGACTCTCTAGTGAAGTATCCCAATATTGTCAGTTGAAATTCAGAAAATGTATACGCATACAGTCTACACAATTTTCTTATTTATGTCTCCCCCCATTAGGGTAGGGAGACATATTGTTTTTCCACCTGGCCATCTCTCTGTCCATTTGTCTGTCTGTCACAAAATCATGTCCGTTCTATAACTTGAAAACCATTCAAGCTATCTTCACAAAGCTTCATATAAATATCAATCAACATTTGACAACATGCATAGCACAAAAACCATAACTCTTGCATTTATACTTTTTGAGTTATTTCCCTTGAAATTTGTCCATCTCAAAATAATGTCCGCTCTGTAACTTGAAACCTGTTCAAGATACCTACAAGAAACTTCATGTAAATATCAAGCAACATTAGATGATGTGTAGAGCACAAGAACCATAACGCTTGCATGTATACTTTTTTAATTATTTTCCTTGGAAATTTGTCACAAAAAAACATGTCCGCTCTATAACTTGAAAACTGTTCAAGATATCTTCAAGAAACTTTATATGAATATCAATCAACATAAGACGACCTGCAAAGTGCAAGAACCGTAACTCTTGCATTTATACTTTTTGAGTTATTTCCCTTGGAATCTCATTAGTTAATATAAATATTGGCTGAATGTACAATACAATATGACACCAAAAAGGGGGGAGACATCTGTGTTTTTGTAGATAAACAAATTCTAGTTTTCTCTAAGTTTTAGCATTTTTTTTCCTCAAAAAATGAACATGATTGCATATTAAACATTATCCACCATGCAATCTAACAAAAACACACACTGTCTGATAACAGCAGACAACAAAATCCAACCAGCACTTACTTTTTTTAATGGTTTGAATTGAAACCATGATTTTGCTAACTTCATTTCTATGGGGGCTTCTATTCAAGCACCTGTTGACTGAACAGTTCATGTTCCCACAACATATATTTTCATGGGGAAATACGAAAAATATTGACCTTATATACTTTCTTATCTAGAACTGTGTGGTGCTAAAGTGCACAGAGCCTTTCATTATCACACTTCCATTATCTTGAAATAATGTGAAAAGAGATGAAAAAAATAGTAGAGATGAAAAAAACACAAAATCATCACTGTCTGGACCGAAGTTTCGCATTTGTTTTGTCTGATCATAGCCCCAGATAATAGGAATATCGTGATGAGCAGGGCTGTGGAAATCCATACCCAACTTGTCCATTTCCCTGAGGACAAGTAAGAAATTTCAATTTACTTGTCCTGGGACAAGTACTTCATAGATCTAGCTAAGAAGAGTATCCAGATTATGATACACATATTTTCCTTATTTCTTGAAACATATGAATGCTTATGCAATACCCACAACATATGTTTTCTTCAAGAAATAAAGAAAATGTCAATTTTTGGGCAAGTAAATTTTGGTTGGAGTAGATTCTGACCATTTACTTGTCCATGGACAAGTAATAAAGTTTTATAATTCCACATCCCTGCCAATAAGTGATTAGTAGGTTGGTATGCCCTCTTGCTGTAATTCCCTAACAACATGTGTTCTCACAAAACATCTTATCCCTTTGTTTCAGATCCAAATACTAATACAATTTTACTACAGAAGATGAAAGAAGTGAATTTTGATGATCCGAGCGACTCGCGCTTCTATTTTATTGGCCGGGAGGGCAGTGCTAGCCGAGACATACAGTTATTTAATGGGAACTCTATGACTAAGGTATTGTATTCTCTAGATATTGCATAAGTCTAGGTAAAGCATTTAGTCAACCAAAAAGTACTGACATTTTTCTTATTTCTCCATGGAAACATCGGGGGTGGTCGGGTGTGGTGGAGGTGTCGTGTATTTTAATGTCACTGGGGCGTCCAACTGATATTGGCTTACAGTTTGGCAAGACCTGCTATCCTTGTAGCAGTAAGGGTAGAGGGGGGATGTTTTCATTTCTTCTGTTTCTTCACTTTCATTCTTGTTCTCTTTCTTCCTTGTCCTTCTCTTTCATCTCCTCTACTATCTCTTTACTCAATACTGTCAACCATTTTGAATACAGATGTTTTGCACAAATGTCAGATGTGACGTCGCGACAACATTACGCATAACATCTGTATTCAAAATGGTTGACAGTATTGACAAGAAGATGGTGTAGCATTGAAAGAACTTAACTCGCTTGAAAAAGGCTTTAATCAGCTGAAATGTTGAGATTTAATTGTGAAATAAACTGTGCAAAAATATATATGGAAACATATGTTGTGGGTACTCATTAGAAGTGCTAGGTACTTCTAATGAGTACCCACAACATAGGTTTTCATGGAGAAATAAGAAAAATATCTGTCTGAATACTCCTAATGAAATCTGAAGATAAGCCAATAGTTTCAGATTAGGTAATAATTGTTAAGATGAATTAGGATTTTTTTTTTTCCCCAAAATATATCTTGCGGATACTCATAGGAATTTTCTCATTGAAGGATTCCAGTGAGCTCTCTTAAAATATTTCAGTTATACAAAAAACATAACATTGGCTTATCTGGACTTTGGGCTGGGGTGTTGAAGGAATGGTATAAAGTTGTGAGTGAACAGGGTTTTGACAAGGCTGAAATATACATAACTCTATATAAGGATAGTCTTCAGAAGATAATTTTTGTTATTTAAAAATAATTTTGCACCCAAATATATCATCAGTTTGAAGGCAATTCCAGTGAGACATGGTTTGGTGCAAATATAATATAAAGTTTCCTAAATTGTTACCTCCTGTAGAGCTATGACTATATAAAATTCTTTGGAAATAATTATTTGAGAACAATAGCGTCATTGTGTTTGTGGCCAAAGTAGCATTATAATGAATAGCATTAAAATGAGTAGATACCCTTGGTACAGTTTTTTGTTTTTACCATTATTGACAAGGAAGACCAACTGACTTTCTACAGTCGACTCTCGCTATCTCGAAGTCCAAGGGACTCTATGAAACACTTCGAAATATCCATACTGCGACATATCAGATTTGATGAACTGAGAAAAACATTAAATCGAACAACCACATTTAACCAAATGAATATAATTTAACTCCTGAAGTTAGAGACATACTGAAAATATTGTGGAAAAGAGGAGAAATTGCTCCTTAGGAACAATTTCTCCTCTTTTCCACAATATTTTGTTACCTGTTGTTAGATTTCTATGTTAAAACAGGGACCAGATTTTCACTTTGAGATAAGCGAGGTCGAGATAACGAGAGTCGACTGTATTTGCTTTTCTGCACACTAAACACCTCCTGCATAGGGTCTACTCTAAAAAGAAAGAATTTGCCCCTGGTGGGAGCAAATTCTTTTATTTTGGAGAAGACCACTTTTCAGGAGGGAGGCAAAAATAATTTTGACAAAGTTGCTTCCCTTGAAATTGTATCTGTTCCCTTAGTGTGTTGTATTACAATGTGACATTATTCTTCCAGGTTGGTGAGTTTGCTGGTGCCTCTGTCAACTTCTTCAGCAGCTCTTTCCGGGATACCTTTGATGGAACCAAGTCAATGTGTGTACTTCCGTGTTCTCCATGTGTCCAGACAAACATGAACTTCACCTACATTCCAGGAGATGTTCTGCTGGGAGGTATAGTTGACTCTCTTATAGGGCACAAAGGGTAGAGGTGCTAGAAAAAGGGAGATGGGGGGAGCAGGGTTTTTTTTATCAGAATTAGTTTTTGGGTCATTACCTTCACTTTTTGTTATGTTTCAGAAAAAATGGTTCCTTTTGTGTCAGTAATTCTAAATTATATTGCAGCCGGCCTTGGTGGCTCAGTTGGATGTGCACCCGGCTGATGATCAGGAGGTTGTGGATGTGACCCTCGCCAGGTTGGCAACATTCTTTCTTGGAGATTGATCATAAAATATTTTCTATGGTCATTCTCTCCCTTCCACTGATTCAAGAAGGGCATTTGTCAGTTTCTGGCAAAAGAATGTGCACAATACTGGTTATCCACTTAGAGGACTAAGCCTGCCCAGTAAAGGTGTAGTTAGGTAAACTGACCGCGCTTGACATGACCCCATTGGGTTGACTGGGCTGTAAAACCTCCGCAAACAAACAAAATTATATTGTAATTTAATTATTAATTTGCTGGGTCTTATTTTTCCCAGAAAATAGGTTTTCACATCTTTTGCAAACTGTTTCCTGTATTAAAGTCAAATAAACAGTTATGTTTGGATCAAATATCTGTGGCAAGCATGGTAAGTGTAAAAAAAATAAGATCAAACAAAAGAATAATAAAAATCACAAATTTTTCCTTCTCACCAAGATAACCAGTTTTGCAGTTAATTGCCTCCTTTTTCTAAACTTGTAACTTTCCACGAAGAAGTCTTCTGTTTCTCTGTTTAGGAAAATTTACTTACCCATTCTAGAATATGATAAATATTCTTAAGTTTCATAAATTTAAGTTTCTGACAAACTGGCATATCTCAACAGTGCAGACCCAGATCCTAAAGGAGCAGTGTCCGGCCTCGGTGGCTCAGTTGGATGCGCCATCTGAATGGAGACCAGGAGGTTGCGGGTTCAATCCCCACCGAGGTTGGCAACATTCTTTCATAGAGATTGATCGTGAGATATTTTCTAAGGTCATTCTCTCCCTTCCGCTGATTCAAGAAGGGCAGTTGTCAGTTTCTGGCAAAAGAATGTGCACAATACTGGTTAACCGCTTAGAGGACTAAGCCTGCCCAGTAAACGTGTGGTTAGGTAAACTGACAGTGCTCGACATGACCCCATTGGGTTGACTGGGCCATAAAATCTCAACACAAACAAAGGAGCAGTGTGATCAGGATCTACACCTTTTGCCATTCCACAAGAGTCTTTTATAAAGAAACAACTGCATAAAAAGTAAAATTTAGGTAAAGATTGACCCTTGAAGCGCCAATCACAACTGCAGCAAAAACAGTTTTTCTGTAATTTTTTCACAGAATGAAGTCCTGATATGTCAAAACTTATTTTCTCTGAAAAATAATATTAAATAAAAAATTCCAAATGTCTGCTGCAAAGTTTTGCATGGCGCTTTAAGGATTAAGGTACAGAAGGAAGTGTTAAAATATTTAGGGCATTTAGCTCCAGATAAAAGGGGATATCTAAATAATAGTTTTCATATTTCTCCTGAAAAACACATGTAGTGGGTACCAAGTGCCTTGGCAAGGTGCTTCTAATGAGCACCCACAACATGTTTCTGCAGAAAAATAAGAAAACCCTTAATAGCTTTTAGTTGAAAAAAAAGTGCCTTGTCTGGAGCAATGATTTACCATTGGTAAAACTGAATCAAATATTTATGTATTTCAGGAGTATTTGATGTACATGAGGCTGACATATGGCCGTTCTCTTGCGGAGAAATTAACACTTTACGAGGATTTCAGCTGCTTGAAGCCTTCCATTTTGCCATTCAACAAGTAAATGACAAGAGTGGCATGTTTTCTAACATTTTGAAAGATATCAGATTGGGAGGTATTGGATTGGATGCTTGCCAGAGTGACATTAGAGGTGGATTTTTGGTTTCAAACATCCATAATGGTTTGTCAGTCCTGCAACGCAACAGCCATGTTATAGACCCAGATGATATCGATGTCTACCTTGGCTCGTATTCTAGTGGTAGATCAATCTATCTTGCCCGTCTGCTTAAAACACTGAAAATACCGCAGGTCAGTTTTGGATCAACAAGTGTGTCTTTGAATGATACAGATCGATATCCATACTTTCTGCGGACTGTTCCTGCTGATGATCACCAGGCTATGGCAATGATCAGATTTCTGCGTCGATACAACATCCGGTATGTCCAGATTGTCCACACGTCAGATAATTATGGAGAACAAGGTGCACAAATTTTCAAGGAAAAAGCAGAAGAGAACAAGATTTGTGTAGCACAAACAGTAGCTTTCCCAGACAAAAGTGTTGTCACTACAGAATCAGCTAATGATGTTGTTCTTGCACTTCTAGAAAAGCCCATAGCAAACACTGTAGTTGTTTTTGCTGATGCTAGTTTCATCAATGAAATGTTACAAGCTATTCGGAGAAACCCTGAAGCTATTAACAAGTTTAAGTTTATAGGATCTGATGCTTGGGCGAATAATAAAGAAGCAACAGACACAGTGGAAGATTTAGCCGTTGGTTCTGTAACTTTTGATCTGGATACAAAAGATCTGAGAGACTTTGATACTTATTTGTCATCCAAAACTCCTGGAAATTATCCAGAAAATCCATGGTTCTCAGAATACTATGAGGAGATACACAACTGCTATCTAACCATACCAGATAAAAGATATCCACGTCGGTGCCATGCCACGTCTGAAGACATTACTACATCGAGCAGATATAAACAGGATACTGCTATAATCCATGTGATCAATGCAGTATACTCTGCAGCTATAGGTATCGATATGGCACTGAAGGAAGTTTGTGGAGAATATTACACAACTGTTTGTGAAGCATTTAAAAATCGTGAAAGTAAACGTGGCTTGATTCTAGAAAAGATGAAGAATGTAACTTTCACCGATCTTTCGGGACATCAGTTCAGTTTTAACAGTCACAGGGGATACACTGTCTACTCCATTGACACTGAAGCAGTATTTGGTTATGTTTACAATCCAGTAAGTAGAAAATGTTCATAAGACTGACAGTGGGAATGCATTTTTCAAACAACAGGGTTTGAGACTTCTTGCAAATTGTCTCCTAAAGTGGCAATTGCATGAACTGTGAAACCCTTATTTTCTGGAAAAAAAAAGAATATTGTAGAATCTTTATGAAATTTTTGTCATTATGCAAAAGCCAGCCTCAGTGGCTCAGTTGGATGCGCATCTGACTGGTGATCAGTAGGTTGTGGATTTGACCCCTGCCGGGTTGGCAACATTCTTTTGAGATTTGATCATGAAATATTTTCTATGGTCAATCTCTCCCTTCTGCTGATTTGAGAAAGGCAGTTGTCAGTTTCTGTCGAAAGAATATGCACAATACTGGTTAACCGCTTAGAGGACTAAGCCTGCCCAGTACAAGTGTGGTCAGGTAAACTGACTGTGCTCGACATGACCCCATTGTGTTGACTGGGTCATAAAAAACCTCAGCTCAGACAAAAACAGTATGCTAAGCAAAAAATAGCAAGGCTTTGAACAGAAGATAATCTTTTCCAGTACTGAATTTCAAAAGAAAATGAAAGAGATATGTTATTGCTTTAGATGATTGGTACAAAGACCACATTTTGCAATATTTCTCCCAGAAAGTAGGATATGAGATTTGATGGAAATTGTCTTAAGAGACAATTTGCATGAAAAGTAACTTATTTTCTGTGGAAAATAAGAAAGAAAAAACAATGTCACTAATCTTCTGTCATCTGAATTTGCTCTGAGGTTGCTCGAGATGAAATGTAGTGGTAAGTGTTAAGAGGAATGGGTACATTTTCAGAGCAGGCAATTCTGCAGAATTGTTTAACCTCCTTTTAAAAAGAGGTCTACCCTAAAAGGAAAGAATTTGTTCCCCTTGGTGTATAGGAAATCAATTAGGCAGTACAAAAATTGTCTCCCTTGTAAAAAAAAATGACAAAATCTACCAAGTGTATCCATTCTGGTTAACCCTTAAATTGCCAGTCACAACTATTGTCGTCTGCTTTATCATCTGCTTGTGATTTTAAAAGTCATTTTTGCAAACAGTGTGGACCCAGATCAGACTGCTCCTTTAGGAGCTGTCTGATCAGGGTCCACACTGTTTGCCTGTATGCAAAAATAGGTTTGAAAAGTCTTCAAGAATATTCAGCAGACAACATAAACAGACAACATTTTCAGGTGCAATTTTTCTTGGCACTTTAAGGGTTAAAATATTATAGAGAGCATAATGAATTACAAAGCTAGAACTAAGCATTTGCTGTTCAAACAGAAGTCTTGGATCATTAGCTACCCACAGAGTTCCTAGCAAAGGCTCTAATCTGAGTGTGGATAATCTCAATATGTTTATGAGTTGTGTGTGTGGATGATCTGAGTGTGTGGATGATCTGAGCATGGATGATCTGTGTGTGTGTGTGTGTGTGGGGGGGGGGGGGGGGATGGATGATATGTGTGTGATTGTGTAGATGATCTGAGTGTAGATGATGTATGTGTGCGTGCATGCATGCATGTGTGTGTGTGTGTTTGTGAGTGTGTGTGTGTGTGTAGATGATCTGAGTGTGGATGATTGCGTGTGTGTGTGCATGCATGAGTGTGTGTGTGCGTGTGTGTGTGTGCATGCATGTGTGTGTCCGTGTGTGTGTGCATGCATGTGTGTGTGTGTGTTTGTGTGTGTGTGTGTGTGTGTGTGTGTGTGTGTGTGTGTGTGTGTGTGTGTGTGTGTGTGTGTGTGTGTGTGTGTGTGTGTGTTGGGCACTCTTCATTAGGCAGATAAGTAGTGTTGTTCCATTATAGGATTTTTCATGTTCAATCAGCGAAAATAAACGGACAGGAAGTTTCGATTTATTATCGATTATAAAGCTATTGAACATTGGTAAAACCCAGCTTTTACCCTAGAAAGGTAAGGTACTTTCACTGTACTCCATAAAAATGATAAAAACCTACATACTTTATCATTTATATGCATGATTTGAGTTCCAGTACTAGTATCACAACAGGCTCAGACATAACATTCGTTTTTGAAGTCACTGAAATTTCTAAGTTGTGCTGTATGGTTTCCAGTTGTTGCAGAAACACTATGGTTTTGCATATCTGACATACTAAAGATCAATGAGATAGCATAAATTTTGCATCAAAGTTGCAAAATTTGAACTGAAACTTCAAAAAGGATTGGATGTACATATTTTTTATTTTAACAGATTATCACTAAACACAGTCGATTAGTAGAATTGACACTGATATTTGATTGATCCTCGATTATAATCGATCATCGGTACAACACTACAGACAAGGCACTTATCAAAAAGACTTGTAGTGGTAAATTTCTTACTTCTTTCGGAAGAGATTTTGTGGGTTCTCATTAGAAAGGCCTTGGCAAGACGCTTCTAATGAGGACCGACAATGTATTTTTTTTTTTTTTTTGGAGAAATAAGAAAAATATTTACCTGATAGTCCTTCTTATTCAGAGCTATGAAAAAAAGGGTGCATTTTTGTCGCACCTGCTTTAGCATGGGCGACTTAGGCGTGCAAGTTTCTGTCCTTCTGTGCATTCGTCTTTCCATCAACATTTATCCTCCTCTTACAGTTTTGTACCGATCATTTTGAAACTTTGCAGGTGTTTTCTTGATGGTATGAAAATGTGCATGTGGTTTGGTTATAATTGTTAGATTATTTTTTGTCACTTTTTCCACTTTGTGAACTTAGTCATCTTTCACCTCAATATAGACAATGGGTACCTCTTGTGAGCACAACTCCTCTTACAGTTTTATACTGATTGTTTTAAAACTTTGCATGTGTTTTCTTCATGGTATGAGGATGTGCATGTGGTTTGGGTATAATAGTTAAAACATTTTCTGTTACATTTACCACATTGTGAACTTAGTCATTTTTCACCCTCAATATAAAGATAGTGGGTACCTCTTGTGAGTGCAACTCCTTTAACAGTTTTTTACCAATCATTTTGAAACTTTGCATATGGTTTTTTCATGGTATGAGGATGTGCATGTGGTTTGGATATAATTGTTAGATTGTTTTTGTCACTTTTTCCACATTATGAACTTAGTCATCTTTCACCCTTTATATATAAACAGTTTGTACCTCTTATGAGCGCAACACCTCTTACAGTTTTGAACTGATGATTATGAAACTTTGCATGTGGTTTCTTCATGGTACGAGGCTGTGCATGTGGTTTGGATGTAATTGTTAGATTTTTCTTTTTACTTTTTTTCCAGATTGTGAACTCATTAATTTTTCACCCTCAATATATAGACAGTGGGTACCTCATGAGCACAACTCCTCATACAATTTTATACTAATCTTTTTGAAACTTTGCACATGTTTTTTTCCATAGTCTGAAGATGTGCATGTGCTTTTCATATAATGCTTGCCATATTTTTTGTAACTTTTTTGTACTTTTTGAACTTTGCATTTACTGACCTCAGATGTATAGACAGTGGGTACCTTGTGATTGTTAACATACAATTATTAACCAGTCTTTTTGAAACTTTGTACATGTTTTCTCCCAGGTCTGCAAAAGTGCATGTGGTTTGGATATGATTTTTAAACTTATTTTTGTCACTTTGTCCTCTTTAACTTAGTCATTTTTTAACCTCAGATTTTATGAAAGTGTACAGAATGTGGGTACTTTTTGAGCCAACTTCTCATGTATCATATGAGAAAATGCATATGCTTTCAATGAAATTCCTATATTAATTTCTTCTACCAGAAATAAACATTACTTTTTTTTTTTTTGCAGGGGGGTTGGGGGTGATGAGGGGGTGGGGGCAATTGCAACATCAACTTCACCGACGTTTGATCTATTTTCTTACATGGGGTACATATAATAATGTAAATTTGTCACATGTTTGGCTGTGCAATACTGCACTAGCTGTCTGATTCAAGGGGAATTGATGCACTTTCAGGGGAGGCAACTCTGTGAAAATTGTTTTGTCTCCCTTCTGAAAAAGGGTCTGTTCTGAAAGGAAAGAATTTGCTCCCTATGAGTAAATTCTTTCCTTTTAGAATAGACACCTTTCAGAAGGGGCTTGGTGTGCAGAAATGCAAGCAGGAAGCCCCAAAAGTTGTCTCCTTTTAAAAGATGGCAAAAAATCTTCCGAGTTTATCAAATCCCCTTTAAGAATTCATGTCGTCAGCCATTTTTCATGCACTCAGCATGCATACTCAGCAGAATAAATATGTTATTGGAAGGAGAGAGTGAAAAAAGGAATTTAATCTAAGAAAATACCGTTTTTCTTATACCGACATTATCAGTACATCTACAATTAATTCTCTTTCTAATTCAGATTGGGAAATATGGTGGTAATGGGGAGTTGGTGATACGTGCCTCAAACTACCAGCCAAGTTGGGATGGTAGCTGTAACAGGGAAGATTCCTGTACCGAGTGTCCTACAATAAGAAATCTCATTACCAGGTTGGTACTTTGTCTAGTTGATGATTATTGACCTTTACCACTCTGTGGGCAAATTCAGCACACAACAGCCGGCCTCGGTGGCTCATTTGGATGCGCCATCCGACTGGAGACCAGGAGGTCGCGGGTTCAACCCCTGCCAAGGTCGGCAACATTCTTTCGTGGAGATTGATCATGAAATATTTTCTATGACCGATCATGAAATATTTTCTATGGTCATTCTCTCCCTTCTGCTGATTCAAGAAGGGCATTTGTCAGTTTCTGGTGAAAGAATGTGCACAATACTGGTTAACCGCTTAGAGGACTAAGCCTGCCCAGTAAATGTGTGGTTAGGTAAACTGACCGCGCTCGACATGACCCCATTGGGTTGACTGGGCTGTAAAACCTCAACACAAACAAATCGGCACACAACAAATTTTTCCCAGAAAACAGACATTGACATTTCATACAAATTATCTCCTGAAGAGACAATTTGAATGAAATGCTAAAGCCTGTTTTCTGAGAAAAACAAAAAAAATATATATTAATTGTCGCACCTGCTTTAGCATGGATGACTTAGGCGTGCAAGTTTCCGTCCGTCCATTCGTCTTTCCATCAACATTTACCCTGGGTGTCTTGTGACCGCAGCTCCTCTTACAGTTTTGTTCCGATCATTTTGAAACTTTGCATGTGTTTTCGTCATGGTATGAAGATGTGCACCTGGTTTGGATATAATTGTCAGATTATTTTTGTTACTTTTTCCACATTGTGAACTTAAGTCATTTTTCACCTCAATATAGACAGTGGGTACGTCTTGTGAGTGCAACTCCTCTTACAAATTTATACTGATTGTTTTGAAACTTTGCAAATGTCTTCTTCATGGTATGAGGATGTACATGTGGTTAGGGTAAAATTATTAGAACATTTTTTGTCACTTTTTCCACATTGTGAACTTAGTCATTTTTCACCCTCAATATGTAGACAATGGGTACCTCTTGAGAGCGCAGCTCCTCTTACAGTGTTGTACCAATTGTTTTGAAACTTTGCATATGCTTTCTTCATGGTATGAGGATGTGCATATGGTTTGGGTATAATTGTTAGAACATTTTTTGTTACTTTTCCCACATTGTGAACTTAGTCATTTTTCACACTCAATATATAGGCAATTGGTACCTCTTGTGAGCGCAACTCCTCTTGCAGTTTTGTACAGATTACTTTGAAACTTTGCATATGTTTTTGTCATGGTATGAGGATGTGCATGTGGTTTGGATATAATTGTTAAATCATTTTTTGTCACTTTTTCCACATTGTGAACTTAGTCATTTTTCACCCTTAATATATAAACAGTTGGTACCTATTGTTCGTGCAACTCCTCTTACAGGTTTGTACCGATTATTATGAAATTTTGCATGTGTTTTCATCATGGTATGAGGATGTGCATGTGATTTGGATGTAATTGTTAGATTATTTTTTTTCACTTTTTCCACATTGTGAACTTAGTCATTTTTCACCTCAGTATATAGACAGTGGTAACCTCTTGTGAGTGCAACTCCTCTTACAGTTTTATACTGATTGTTTTGAAACTTTGTATGTGTTTTCTTCATGGTATGAGGATGTGCATGTTGTTTGGGTAAAATTGTTAGAACATTTTTTGTCACTTTTTCCACATTGTGAACTTAATCATTTTTCACCCTCAGTATATAGACAGTGGATACCTCGTGAGCACAACTCCTCATACAATTTTATACTAATCTTTTTGGAACTTTGCACATGTTTTCTTCATAGTCTGAAGATGTGCACATGCTTTTCATATAATCCTTGCTATATTTTTTGTCACTTTTTTTGTTCTTTTTGATCTTTGTCATTGACTGACTTTAGATGTATAGACAGTGGGTACCATGTCATTGCAACTTCTCATACAATTTTAAACCGGTCTTTTTGAAACTTTGCACATGTTTTCTCCCAGGTCTGCAGAAGTGCACGTGTGTTGGATATGATTTTATTTTTATTTTTGTCACTTTTTCCGCTTTAACTTTGTCATTTTCTTCACCTCAGATTTTTTTTTCCACATTTTGAACTTAGTCATTATTCACCCTCAGTATATAGACAGTGGGTAACTGGTGAGCACAACTCCTCATACAATTTTATACCAATCTTTTTAAAACTTTGCACATGTTTTCTCCATAATCTGAAGATGTGCATCTGCTTTTCATATAATCCTTGTCTTAAGTTTTGTCACTTTTCCAACCTGGCACTGCTAAGAGTGAAATTAACTTATTTAATAACCATGTTCTGATTGTGGCTCCTGTGACTTTTGTCCCAGCAGGTGCGACGCCGCCTTCTGCGGAATTCTGGTTTTCAAAATGTCAGCTGCTGATATTTTTAGCCAGCATGCAAAGTATTAATAAGCTTATGTTAAAAAAAAAAAAAAAAAAAGGTAAATAAAAATTAAGCCTCCACCCCACCTCCTGCCTGGAGAAGGTGGTAAATGAGATAATGTAAAAATGTCTCAAAAAACAAAAGCTTTTACTTTCAGATATTTAAATGAATGATTTTACAGAATAGTTTTAATTTTGGCTCTGATTAGTTTGAGAAAGATAAAAAAAAAAAAAAATTATGTTCGTGAACAATTTTCCCGTCATGTTCATGACATTATGTCACAGATCATTGAGTATCATGACATCATGTTATTTATGTTTTTGCAAGAAATCTTCGAAATAAAATGCAATACAGTGGTAAGATATCGGAAGCAATCTTGAAAGTAAAATAATTGAAAATGCAGTGCTGGATAAAGATTTCAGCAGAAGACAATTTGAAATATTTTTCTTATTTTTTCCCAGAAAGTAAGCTTTGATATTTCATGCAAATTGTCTGCTCAGGAGACAATTTGCATGAAATATCAGAGCCTATTTTCTGGGAAAAATACTGTACAAAAAAAGATCATCAATTTGCCATCTGCTGAATTTGCTCAGGGAGTGGTGAATGTTAACTTTATTTGGAAGTAGTTCCATTACTGACAAATAAATCACTGATGACCAAAAGCTCGAGGAATTTAGAAAATACCATATTTGACATAATTACCAAACAAACCCCTATAAGTGCACAGTCAAGCAATTTCTTAGTCCGAAGGTTACCACCTTAGTACATGTAACTTTTATCCAGTTTTATATAAAAGGATATGTTGTGGGTACTCATTAGAATTGCCTCAACAATTAGCCACAACATATGCTTCTAATGAGTACCCACAGTATAACCACTTATAATGAAATTCAGAAAATATTAACACATAAACATGCTCCCTTCTGCTGATTCAAGAAGGGCAGTTGTCAGTTTCTGATGAAAGACTGTGAACAAGTACTGGTTTACCACTTAGAGGACTAAGCCTGCCCAGGAAAAAGTGTGGTTAGGTAAACTACCACACTAGACATGACCTAATGGGGCATAATGGACTGGGCTGTAAAACCTCAACACAAACAAACAAACACATTAACATCACTAAATACTTCATTCATGAAATCCTCAGATGATCTTTCTTAAGTGTGTCCTTGTTAGATAGATATTTTACTGCAAATTTCCAGTAATTTTGAAAAACCTAAGCTTGCATTGTGGTATATCGGGCAAACGTGGTAATTTAAATGATTGCCTGTGCTGTATGAAGTGTCTGGGTGGTCAAGTGGTTAGTGCTTCCAACTTCAGGTCATGAGGTCCCAGGTTTGAGTCCCACCGAAGGCAAAATCCATTTCATGACTACAATGCTTTATCACATAGAGCCATTTATTATCACCCTTTCATCGTCTCGATATGACTTAAGTAATGTTGAAAAAGATGTAAGGCACCAAATTATCATCATGCCTGGGAAGTCTGTATAATTCATAGTTGGTTCTGTGATAAAATGAATCACAGTGTGAGATGAATTCCCATCTGACATGCATGCTCAGTGAAGACTCTGATTAGACTGCGCTACTCCACAGTCTGATCAGAGTCTTCGCTGTCAACTTAACTTTTACCACTCTCAGGGCTAATAGTAGAGGACATTTTAAAATGGTTTTCTTATTTTGCCAGAAAAAAGGTTTTGACATGTCATGCAAATTGTCTCCCAAGGAGATAATTTGCATGAAATATCAAAACCTATTTTATGGGAAAAATAAGACAAATTTTAAATGTCATTTCTTGAAAGTTTTACCCAGCATGCTAACTGTTAACCCTTAAAGCGCCAATCACAACTATTGTCGTCTGCTTTGTCATCTGCCTGTGATTTTAAAAGTCATTTTTGCAAACAGTGTGGACCCAGAGGACCTTTAGGAGCAGTCTGATCAGGGTCCACACTGTTCTGTTGCCTGTATGCAAAAATAGGTTTGAAAAGTCTGCAAGAATATTCTGCAGACGACATAAACAGACGACATTTTCAGATGCAGTTTTTCTTGGCGCTTTAAGGGTTAAAATAAATGGGATCTTAGCTATCCAAAGAACAATTAACAAACTTGAGGAAAGACTCTGATTACCCTGCTCAAAATGGTCAGACTGAGTTGAGTCTAGGTTGTGTCCATGTCTCAGATTGTTGCTGAAATAAATTCATTTATCTTGTGGTCAGAAGTACTGATTAAGCTAGACAGTCTTGCAAATCAAAATTTGTAATTGTGTACCTCTGTAATTTCAGATATATGTTAAAAGACCTTACAGTTGCTCAGAAAGCAGAGAATCCTTATCCTGCAACTCTTGTTGCACTAATGAATATTC
This sequence comes from Anodontia alba, assembly GCA_964016985.1. Lineage (NCBI taxonomy): Eukaryota > Metazoa > Mollusca > Bivalvia > Lucinida > Lucinidae > Anodontia > Anodontia alba. Next base: position 61,182,882 of record OZ024830.1, on the reverse strand, counting down.
ATAGCCAGGGGGTTGATGAATACAGATGTGGAGAGTTGAATGTGCATAATTTCCTTCGTGCTTTGGCAGTCAAATATACCATTGAAAGAATAACTTCTCAACCTTTTGGTTTACGGCCTCTTATCCTGGATAACTGTAACAATCAGCTGAGAATTGATCAGGATTTATTCAATCTCTTATCTACAGGCAAACTCTGTAATGCTGACTTTGACTCTGATGGATCACAAATTGACATTAAATCAGTGATTGGTGTATTTACCCTTGGTTCACGATTTGTTGTTGCTGCTAATCGAGTCACTGCTCCATATAAAGTTCAACTTCTTAGCAGCTATGCAACTTCTAATGCACTTAGTGACAAGTGGCGGTATCCATACTTTGCACGTACAGTGCCACCTGATGAGTTGATGATGACTCTCATTGCTAAAATATTGAAAGAAAATGACTGGAGTTATGTCGGGGTTGTACATAGTGATGAAAACTATGGGATTAGTGGCTACAAAATGCTACGAGAGATTGTTAACACCGGTCAGTATTCATGTATTGGTTTTGACGTAACTATCCCTGCAGCGGGCACTGTAGAGGAACTTCGACCAATCGTGAGGCAGCTTGCTGATTTGAATGGCATTGGAGTAATTGTAACGCTTGTGGTGGATCCACGTCCACTATTAGAGGCTGCTGTGGCAGAAGGAGTTGCAGACAGGTTTGTTTGGATTGGCACAGATTCATGGGGAAATTTCAGAACCACAACAGAAGGATTAGCTCAACATTTCAGAGGTGCAATATCAATATACTTCAGAGATGCAGTCATGGAAAATTTTGTTGACTATGTAAAACAGATTGACTGGGTAAATAGAAAAGATATTCCAGATGACTGGTTTGAAGAATTTTATCAGCAGATACACAAGTGTCGTCTGCCAAGTGCAACTGTTGTCATGTCCAAATATACACGAGATTGTTTATTAAATGAAAATATTACAGCTGAAATGGTTTTACAAGAGGGAGTGGGAATCCTCGATATTGCTGCTATTTATGCTATGGGAAGAGGCCTTCAGAAATTTGTCAGTGACTGTGGCCAGAGAAATATTACAGATTGTATCAATAGTATAGATGATCCAAGGGAACGACTTTTTGCTCACACACTGGCGGAGACATGGCGTATCCACGACAGGACGTTGTTAACAATGGATGGTAACATTACTTCAGAAAAATTTAACATGGAGATTGGGTCCAAGAGGTACTGGAATTCTGGGTACAGGATCTACAATCTGAAACACGATGATAATAATGACAATGCTTACATTCCGGTAAGTACAATCACAACTGCAACAGACAACAGCTTTAAATATGTGTTGTTGTTTGTTTGTTTTTTCATAGAAAATAAACCTTGGCATTTCATGTGAATCATTTGCAAAGCAGACAATTCGCATGAAATATCAAGACTTATTTTCTATGAAAAATAAAAAAAAAAAAATAGAATGCCTCTGCTGCAAATTTTGCCTGGGGTTTTAATATATAGTTAAATACTATTTAAGGGGCATTAATGCACTTTCATGGCAGGCAACTCTGTCAAAATTGTTCTGCCTGCCTGCTGAAAATGGGGTCTACTCTAAAAGAATAAAGTTTGCTCTTGTGGGAGCAAATTCTTTTCTTTTAGAGTATACCCCTTTTCAGAATGGATTTTGGGTTACTGGAACTGAAAATTTATGGTGAGGAGACATCTGTTCTCTCTGAAAACACTGTTACAAGTTACCCTGTTCTGCACAAATGACAGCAATGTGGTTGCAGGACTGCATATGCCCCTAATACTGGCTTAACGCATACATGTAGCACTCTGGCTAAAATTTTCAGCAGATGACAATGATGACACAAATTTTCTTATTTTTCCCAGAAAACTGGTTTTGGTACTTACCACCAGCCGCAATAAAGTCAAATAAAATCTATAAAGATTGCTCATGGAAACAAACAACACATAAAATTGGAATCTTGGTTTTATAGGCTTTTAATATGGCATCAGTGTAGTTTGCAGGACGTGCTGCACTGCCTTGATAAAGTAAAGTTGTTGTTTATTGTATAGCATGTACAAAATGACAAGAACTTACATAACACATTGGTATAAGTATTGTATACAAAAGGGATTTGAAAAAAGCCATTTGACTTATATGAATTCAACTCCCATAAAATTGCACTATATCATAAATTTGTGAACATGAGTCAGTGCATTCGATCATTGTACATTGCACAAAATGCTACAAATATTAACCCTTGCCATGCTGAATAAATTAAGATGCCACACCTACTTCAAATTTTCAGTCAGTCAGATTATTTGATCCATGTTGTTGATACAAATTTACAAACGTAATGACAAACATTGCAGATCCAAATCAGTTGGCTTCTTCAGAAGGTAGGAGATATCCGGATTCACCAGGACCAGGATTCAAGAAGGGCAGTTGCCAGTTTCTGGCGAAAGAATGTGCACAATACTGGTTAACCGCTTAGAGGACTAAGCCAGCCCAGTAAACATGTGGTTAGGTAAACTGACTGCGCTCGACATGACCCCATGGGGTTGACTGGGCCGTAAAACCTCAACACAAACAAACAAACAATCACCAGGACCAGGGTTAAACAACTGTAAGTTGTTTTGCCATGATCTTGCAAGTGATGCCATTTTCAGTCAGTGATTGCTGACATTGTGCTGAATTAACTTAAAAATTCCCAATAAAATGAATGAAAATATGACTTCAAAAAGTGTGCTTTTGAAAAGAAATATTTGTATTTTTGTTTATATATTTTTGCAAACTTGTGCTTTACATGTGTGGTTATGTATTTAGTAAAGAACTCACATTCTTTAAAGGCTAGGTGCTAGATACTTCAGTTTTTGAGCTATTCAGAAAACAATCCAGGTTGGCTCCTTCCATGATTGAGAACTCATCCAGGTGTGATAGACAAACTTGGATGCTTGAGTAGTTAAACCAATGTTGGAACCAGTGCAGACCTAAACTTATGTGCATCCAAAGATGATCTTTGATTTGAAGTTTTATGATCCAGTCAACACTGTTTAGGTCATATCCTCGGTGGCTCAGTTGGATGCGCCGTCCGACTGGAGACCAGGAGCTCACGGGTTCAACCCCCACTGAGGTCAGCAACAATCTTTAGTGGAGACTGATCATGAAATATTTTCTACGGTCATTCTCTCCCTTCCGCTGATTCAAGAAGGGCAGTTGTCAGTTTCTGGCGAAAGAATGTGCACAATACTGGTTAACCACTTAGAGGACTAAGCCTGCCCAGTAAATGTGTGGTTAGGTAAACTGACCGCGCTCAACATGATCCCATTTGACTGACTGGGCTGTAAAACCGCAACACAAACAAACAAGCTGGTCAAATATATATATATATATATATATATATATATATATATATATATATATATATATTCGCCAGTAACTGCCTTTCTTTAATCAGCAGAAGGGGGCGAATGACCGTAGAAATGATTTCATATTGCAATCCAAAGAAGACATGGAGCGTATCGCAGTCTGACCAATAGCTCCAGATAAGGCTTTTTTTTCAACCAAAAATTATTTGTATTTTTCTTGCATGAAAAAATATGATGTGATTAGATATGACTCACTAAGGCAGGTCTAATGAGTATCCCACACCATTATGTTTTCATGGCAAAATAAGCCTATTCAAATATACTGAAAATTTTGCCACCATAAAATGATAATTTTCAGATAAAAAAAATCTGATATTTTTATTTCTGCTCAGAATCATAGATTGTGGGTACTTGTTGGAACTGCCTTGATGAGGCAGTTCTAATGAGTACCACAATCTATGATTTTGAACAGAAATAAGAAAAATAATGTATACCCCTGTAAACCCCAGTTTTACTATATAAATGTGGGATTTAAGGGGGTCAAAATTATATAGGCATGTTTTCGTGATGTTTTCATGGCAAAATAAGCTTGGACTCATGGCTTTCCATTATTTGCAATGAAGATCTAATCAGAATCTATGAATGCTTTATCTGATCAGAGTCTTTGCTTGGGCACATGTCAAAAGGTATGTTTTCTCAGTTACTGGCAAAAGTATGTGCTTTGGTACTGGTTAAAGGACTAAACCTGCCCAGGAAATGTGTTGGATGGTTAATCGACTGGCTTGTCATGACCTTTAAGAGAAACACTCTGAAACATTCATCAACCCTTCAGATAAAAGATGTTAAAGATGTTTGGTGAAAATTTCAATAAAATCGGTCCAGTAGTTTTCAAGTATATATCTGATTCTGTTCACATGAAGGCCCTTATTTTGTATTTCTAGTCACTTGATCAAATTCTAGAAATTCCAAAAAGCTGCAACAGTGACATTCTTCAAACCATAACTGATAGCTCTAATTGCATTTGATTCAAAGAATATAATCTTAAAGCAAATTGTTGAATTTGGTTTTACAATGCAGTTAATGCAACTTTTTAGAAGTGAGGTTATGACATCATAAACTCATAGCTTTGTTTCCTATTCAGTTTCTCAGAATATTTGTACTTGAGTAACTTTTTTGTTTTTTGTCTGATTTGCATGAAATTTTTCGCCAAAATGTTTTGCTTGCCGATTTTTTTTTTTTTTTTTTTTTACTGAGAAGGCTTTATAAATAAGCAAGCCTTTCCCTTTAACAGTGTTGACTGGGCCTTTAACCCTTCTCTTGCTGAACATGACATGCCTTATCTTAGCAAACAGTGTAGATCCAGATCTGTTGGCTTCTCAAGAAGCCAGCTGATCTTGATCTGCATGGTTGTCATTAAATATGTGACTTTCTATCAAAAACTGGGATCAAGTAATCTGACTGGCTGGAAATTAGAAGTGGGCCATAGCTACAGATAAGAGGGTGTATCCACATAATCTTTTTCTTATTTTTCAATGAAAACATATGTTGTGGGTACTCATTAGAAGCGCCTCAAGGCACTTCTAATGAGTATCCACAACATATGTTTTCATTGAGAAATAAGAAAGATATCAGCAGTTTTTGGATGAAAAAAGTGCCTTATCTGTTGCTGTGGTGGGCTTGGCATCTTAATTTATTCAGCAAGACAAGGGTTAAATTCCACCCCAAACAAATAAACATTTTCTCAGATTGTGGCTCATTTGCTTTCAGATTGGAAGTGCTGAAGGAGATGATTTAACATTCAATAAAGACAAATACACAAGCTACAAAGATGTTGTTTCTAAATGTCCAGAGGATCAGTACTGCGAATGTAGCATTTCAACAGGAACACAACAACAGCAGCAGGTGGGAGGTTTTTTCTTTGCCGCCATTGCTTAGCATTCTGAGTAAAAATTTCAGCAGATGACATTTTGAAATACAGTGTACATGTATTTTGTTAGTTTTCCCAGAAAATAGGCCATAAATAGATGACAATTTGCATGAAATGTCAAAGCCTATTCTCAGAGAAAAATAAGAACACATTATCAGGTTATTCTGCTGAATTAGCCCAGCAAAAGGTAAGGGTTAAAGAGCCGAGCAAAATAGTAGAAGATGAGTCTAATAAATTTTTAGCTCACCTGGAGTTCTTTGCTCTGGGTCATTTTATGCTATGGCCTCTTGTCCGTCATCTATCCATAGTCGTCTATCATCCGTCATCCACCGTTAGCTTTTCACATTTTCGACATTTCCTCCAGAACCATAAGTTGGATTGAGCTGAAACTTACCGGTAATGGGAGGCATTATGCAAACATGGAGATTCAGATTTGCTAAAATCATTCCATTCTGATATCCAAGATGGCAGCCATCTTGAAATGCCTCAAATGACATCTCCTCCTAAACCATAAGTCTGATTGAGCCGAAACTTGATGGGAGGCATCACAGCAACAGAGATTCAGAATTGCTAAAATTGTTCCGTTCTGGTATCCAAGATGGCTGCCACTGCAGCCATATTGAAATTCTTCAAATGACGTCTTCTCCAAAACCATAAGTCAGATTGAGCTGAAACTTGACCGGAGGCATCATTGAGACATAGAGATTCAGAATTGCCAAAATTGTTTCATTTCAAAATCCAAGAAGGCCGCCATGGCGGCCATCTTGAAATTCTTGAAATGACATCTCCTCCCAAACCTTAAGTCCCATTGAGCCAAAACTTGATGGCAGGCATCTGAGTGACATACAGATTCAGATTTGCTAAAATTGTTCTGTTCCACCATGTGGCCATCTTGAAATTCTTCAAAAGACATCGCTTCCCAAAACGTGCCGAAACCTTTTTTTTTTTTTTTTTTTAGGAGATAGAAATCCTGGTTATATGGATTCAGAAAGTGCATAGTATAAAAATGCAGCTATTATTTTGGAAGTAGAATCAGAAATGAGTCCTACAAAGTAAAAAGGAGCCTTGGAGCACATAAAAATGCAGATTCATGTCTGCCTGCATGTCAATATAGATGGTAGATGGTGATACACTTGAGGCCTTTGTGCCAAATACAAGCAGCAATATTCTTGATCAGCCTGTGCATCTACAGTGTGTCTGATCTAGATATTTGTTTGCTAATACAATCTATAATACTCATAGGTTCTGTAAACAGGTAACTAAGGCCATGATCAGGCTGCACAAGTGTACAGGCTGTTCTAGATTTTCATTGTCTACTAAATGCGATGAGGGCCGTTCCCTACACTACATTATGTTTGAAATGCCCAAGTCTTGAACAGACTGGAGGTGCACAGACTGCTCCATATCTGCATTTTGAGCTGAAACTTGATCTGGGGCATCACAGTGACATAGAGATTCAGAATTGCTAAAATCATTCCGTTCAGATATCCATGATGGCCACCATGGTGGCCATGTTGAAATTCTTCAAACGATGCCTCCTCAAAAACCAGAAGTCAGATTGTGCCGAACTTCGACAGAGATTCAGAACTGCTAAAATCGTTCTGTTCCAATATCCTTCAAATGACATCTCCTCTCAAATCTTAAGTCGTTTGAGCCGAAACTTGATGGTGGTCATCTTGAAATTCTTTAAAAAACATCTCCTCCCAAACCATAAGTCTGCTTGAACCAACACTTGATGGGAAGCATCGGAGCAACATAGAGATTCAGAATTGCTAAAATCATTCTGTTCAGCTATCCAAGATAGCTGTCGTGGAAATCTTGAAACCATATCTGCTGCTGACCCCTATGTAAGATTGAGTCCGAACTTAGTGCAAGGCATTGGGACCACATCGAGAATTAGAATTGCTATAATCATTCTGTTCCAATATCCAAGATGGCCACCATATTGACCATCTTGAAAATCTTCAAATGACATCTCCTCCAAAACCGCAAGTCGGATTGAGCTGAAACTTGATGGGAGGCATCAGAGCAATATAGAAATTCAGAATTGCTAAAATTGTTCTGTTCCGATATCCATTAGTAGGATTGAGCCCAAACATGGTGGGAGGGATTGGGGTGACATGGAGATTTAGTATCGCTAAATTCATTCCGTTCCATTCTGTTCCAATGTTCAAGATGGCTGCCATGGTGGCCAGCTTGAAAATCTTGAAACAACATCTGCTTTCAAATGGTAAGTTGGATTAAGCTGAACGTTGGTGAGAGGCATTGGGGAGACATGGCGATTCAAGAACTGCTAAAAACTTGATGGGAGGTATTTGGGTGTTATGGAAATTCAGAATTGCTAAAATCGTTCTGTTCCAAGGCAGATGACCATCTTGAAATTCTTCAAACCATATCTCCTCCCAAACAGTAACTCAGATTGAGCCGAAACTTGATGGGAGGCATCGGGATGACATGGATATTCAGAATTGCTAAATCGTTCAGTACCAATAGCCAAGATGGTGGCCATAGTGGCAGTCTTGAAACTCTTCAAACAACATCAGATTCTGAAGGCAATCTGATCTGATAGCCAAGATGGCCATCATGGCACAATGTAGCATATCATCATCAGCCTAATCCAGGTGAGCAATTTCTGGCCCATTTGGGCCTCTAGTTTATTATTTTTCAGACAAAGCAAGGCTTGACAATTTATGTAAATTGTCTGCTATGCATATGATTCACATGAATTGTCAAGCCTTAATTTCCCAGACAAATAATTTAAAAAAAAATGTTTCAAATTGTAATATACTGAAGTTTTGATCGACACTTTAAGGGTTAATTTATTGTTTACTGTTTACTGACCATCATAAAGCTTACGATTCCCATATTTTGAATTGAAATTTTAGTATTCAGTGTGACATACAAATGATCAGTAAACATTCATTGATTCAGTGAAATACAGAGATACTACTGATAATGAGTGGCCTGTTTAATATTCTGTGGGGTAGAGTGAAGGGTCTTGAGTAGGGGCTTAGTTTGGTTTTTATACGCCCGTTTGAAAAACGGGACGTATTATGTTACTGGGTATGGCGTCCGTCCGTATACTTTTTCGTTTCGGGCTAACTCCTCCTACAGTTTACATCCAATCAAGCTGAAACTTGGTATATAGTTAGACCATGATGTGGCGCAGCACATATTATTTCGAGGTTGCAGTCCACTAAATGTTTGCAGAGTTATTCCCCTTAGAAAATTTCTGTAAACTTTTCATTTCCGGTTAACCTCCTACATTTTACATCCGATCAAGCTGAAACTTCATATATAGTTAGACCATGATGTGGAGCTGCGCATATTGTTTCGAGGTTACAGTCCACCAAATATTAGCAGAGTTACGCCCCTTTGAAAATTTCAGTAGACTTTTCATTTCCGGCTAACTCCTCCTACAGTTTACATCCGATCAAGCTGAAACTTGGTATATAGTTAGACCATGATGTGGAGCAGTGCATGTTATTTCAAGGTTACAGTCCACCAAATGTTTGCAGAGTTATGCCCCCTAGAAAATTTCTGTAAACTTTTCATTTCCGGTTAACTCCTCCTACATTTTACATCCGATCAAGCTGAAACTTCATATATAGTTAGACCATGATGTGGAGCAGCCCATATTGTTTCGAGGTTACAATCCACCAAATATTAGCAGAGTTATGCCCCTTTGAAAATTTCAGTAGACTTTTCATTTCCAGCTAACTCCTCCTACAGTTTACATCCGATCAAGCTGAAACTTGATGTATAGTTAGACCATGATGTGGAGCAGCACATATTGTTTTGAGGTTACAGTCCACCAAATATTAGCAGTTATACCCCTTTGAAAATTTCTATTTTTCGTTTCTGGCTAAATCCTCCTACAGTTTACATCCAATAAAGCTGAAACTTCATGTGCAGTTAGACCATGATGTGGAGCAGGGCATATTGTTTCAAGGTTACAGTCCACCAAATATTAGCAGAGTTATGCCCTTTGAAAATTTCAGTAAACTTTTCGTTTCCGGCTAAATCATCCTACAGTTTTCATCCTATCAAGCTGAAACTTGATTTTTAGTTAGACCATGATGTGGAGCAGCGCATATTATTTCAAGGTTACAGTCCACCAAATACTAGCAGAGTTAAACTCCTTTGAAAATTTCTATCATTTTTTTTGTTTTTGGCTAAATCCTCCTACAGTTTACATCCGATCAAGCTGAAACTTCATAAATAGTTACACGATGATGTGGAGCAGCATATATTATTTAGAGGTTACAGTGCACCAAATATTTGCAGATTTATGACACTTTGAAAGTTATTGTAAACTTTTTGCAGCATGTTGTTTAGAGGTAATAGTGTGCAAATTTTATTATATAATAATAATTTTTTTGCAAATAACTAAAGTTTTGGTCATATGGGCAAGATACTGATTTTTTTTTTAACATCTTCTTTTATTAGACTTGCAAGGAAAGGTTGTCATTATTAAATCTTTATAAATACATAATTCTTTTTGAATTTTTTTTAATACTCTTCTGATTTGGCTCCCTTGAAGAACAACAATAAAATCAGTATTAAACAAGTTAAATATTTACAAAAAAATTTCTTGCAGCATTTTTTTTTTTTTGGTTGTTTATTTTTGTTTTGTTATTGTTTGGTCCAATATTGAAGTATAGGAAAAACAAATCAGCTCATATGAGCTTATAATATAGCCATGCTTCTGTGGTGTGTCCTCCGTCAGAAAGCACTTCTCCCTAGAAGCAACAAACATCTCCCTATTTTCCCAGGAGGGAGAAGTCACTTCTCTCTTAATTTCTGGGCCAGCTTGGACCCTTAGGTTCAATTCACTAAATATCAGCAGAGATATGCCCCAATGAAATTTAAAAAATTTTTTTTTTTTGTAATTCCACTTACAGTTTATATCCGGAGCACTGAATTATGCAGGAGCCAGTTGTTTATGTGCTACATCTTATAACTTGCCACGGGCGTATAATGCCCCGCTTGGCGGAGCTCTTGTTCCTTGAATGTATTGATTGAGCCCATTTTATTATACCCCAGACATACAAAGTATAATGTTTTTAGCTCACCTGAGCCAAAGGCTCAGGATGAGCTATTGTGGTCACTGCCCTGAATCTTGGTGTGTAGCATCAGGGACTCAAGGTTTACCAAGTTTGTTCAAATGAGGACTGTAGGTTGGACTTTGACCTTTTTACAGCAAATGCAAATTAGCTTCCCTATGTATTTGTATGGGGAAAATATTGAAAAATCATTTTTTCATTATGTATTAAAGACAAATGGCTGAAACTTACAAAGTTTGATCAATGTGTCAAACCCTTTTAGTTACATTAAAAATTTTGTCCCCAGGGGTTATCTGCCCTTGCCCCTCCACTATATACATGTAGAAAATTATGTTATCTTGAAATGTCTTCTCTGAAACAGTTCGACCACCAGATTGCACATGGGCCCTTCTGCTGAAGGGGTTTTGTCAATTTGTTCAAATGGTTATGCAACATTGAACAAGATGGCTGCCATGCCCATTAATAGTAAAACACTAATAAACCTTCTCCAGAACCAAGAAAGCTTTGAGGCTGAATTGGTATATAGCATTGGAGACTCAAGTCCACCAAGTTTGTTCAAATGATGGAGGGGTCAAGTTTCAATTTTGTCAGCCTCGGTGGCTCATTTGGATGCGCCGTCCGACTGGAGACCAGGAGGTCACAGGTTCAACCCCCGCCGAGGTCGGCAACATTCTTTCATGGAGATTAATCTGAAATATTGTCTACGGTCATTCTCTCCCTTCCGCTGATTCAAGAAGGGCAGTTGTCAGTTTCTGGCGAAAGAATGTGCACAATACTGGTTAACCCCTTAGAGGACTAAGCCTGCCCAGTAAACGTGTGGTTAGGTAAACTGACCGCGCTCAACTTGACCCCATTGGGTTGACTGGGCAGTAAAACCTCAACACAAACAAACAAGTTTCAATTTTAGGTATGTCATGTTATGTGATTTAGATATTCCTAGAGAAAAATGGCTAAACTATTTGCTAACATTGGAGACCCTGACAGATGCCACATTCTGTGGCATCTGACCTAGGTCTGCACTGTTTGCCAATTAATTACTTTAGGAGTCTGCAGAATAAAATTGTTTAATGCTTTGCTTGCTTGGTAAAATTTCAGCAGATGACCTTTTGGAATTCTTTATTTTTATTTTTGCAGAAAATAGGCTTTGACATTTCATGAAATTGTCTATTTTCTGGACCAAAAAAAAAAAAAAAAAAAAATGAAAAATTAATCTTGATTTATTGTTTGCAGAATTGGCAGACAATTCAGCTGAAATGTCAAGCCTTGTATTCTCTGAAAAATAATAAAAAAGTATTTCAGGTTGTTGTCTTCTGCAATTGTGACTAGCAATTTAAGGGTTAAAATTTTTGTTTTTCAGACAAGGCCCAAGTACATGGGTGATCACGAACCAAGGAATTACTATGTGTATGATAATGAAACTGGAGAACAGGTCTATTTCTGGCCAGTCTGGGCTATTGCTGTTGCTGTGTGTACTTGTGTTGGCTTGGCCATTGCTATACTTCTCTTCCTCTACTTTTTGATCTTCTATCCAGTGAGGGGAGGAACAACTGTACTGGGATTCATTATGATGATAGGTCTCTTTGGGATCTATGCTATAAACTTTGCTTTCTTCCTTCCTGCATCAGCAGCAACTTGTGGAGTTCGAGAATTCTTCATGGGTGTCATTTATAGCATCGTTTTTGCTGCATTATTCGTAAAATCTGTTGATAACTGGAGATTTAAACACAGAGAATACAGTGTGAAGAGTTACAGAGGAATTTCCAATCCCTGTACGCTGGTTTTGATAACTTTTGGTATCGTCCTTGTGCAGTGTATCATTCCCATTGAGTGGCTGATAGTTCAACACCCATCGGCAAGTAAAATGGCAGACTCTACAGCTAGACACGACTGGATGTGGTGTGATCCCCATGATTTCTACGATATTGCTCTTGTCTTGTCTATGATTCTGGTGATGTTCCTGGTTATTCTCACAGCAGTCTTTTCTGCGCTGGCTTGGGACAGTGAGAGCAACTATTACGAGTCTCGGTGGATCTTCGTTGCTTGCGTCTGTACTGCTGGCTGTTTCCTTGTCTGGATGATTGTATCTACAAATGCTGGGCCACCGTACAGAGATCCAGCTGTTGCTATGGGCAACTTTATGAATGCTACAGCTATACTTGTATTTATACCAATCCGTAAACTGGTGCTACTATGTACAATAAAAGCGGAGGAAGAGAAATCTAAAGGATTGCCATTAGATGAGCAAGGTAGGTAGAATTTCACTTTAACCCATTGTATACTGAATAGACTCTACCACACTATGTATTGGAAGAGTCCAATTTCAATTTTAGGTAGGTGAGGCTATGAGATTTAGATACTCCTAGACAAAAATGGCTGAAGTATGTGCAAACAGTGAAGACCCTGATCAGACGCCGCATTCTACGGCGTCTGATCTGGGTCTGTACTGTTTGCCAAATACCCTTTTAGGGGTATCCCGGCTACAATGGGTTAAAGGTTTGTACCTGAACTATTGCTATAACCTTAAGTTTTGATATATAATAAAAAGGGTGTCAGTTCCCCTTAATTATTAAACTAGCATCAGAATAGTCACAGGCCAGATGAATCATTACCGCAATAACCCTAAGTATTGGGACAGACAGGCCTGAGCAAACAGTGTTGACCCAGATCAGATGCTGCAGAATGCAGCTTCTGATCAGGGTCTACACTATTTCCACTCATCCAGCACTATTTCAGACACATTAGCAGGTAGTAAATTGGACTTTTTCAAACTTAGGATAAGTATGGTCAAGAGTTAAGGTGTCCCAATACTTAGGGTAAATACAGTAGACACAGGCCTGATGAGTCATTACAATAAAAAGATTTTCATTTCCCTATTTAACATAAGAATTGGGACAGTTAGGCCTGGAGCAAACAGTGTAGACCCAGATCAGACACTGCAGAATGTAGAGTCTGATCAGGGTCTACACAGTTTGCCACTTTCCAGCAGTTTTAGATAGATCAACAGCTAGTGAAATGGACTTGTTAAAATTTTAGGACAAATATGTTAAGGAATTAAGATGTCCCAATATCAAATACAATACCGTAATAACCTTAAGTATTTGGACAGATAGGCCTTTGCAAACAGTGTAGACCCAGATCGCACCACAGAGTGCAGTGTCTGATCAGGATCTGAACTGTTTACCATACATACAGCAATATTTTAGACACATCAAAAAGTAGTAGAATGGACTATTTCAAATTTTAGAACAAGTATGGAATTAAGTAGATAAGGTGTCCAAATACTAAAGAAAGTAGCAGTGAGAACTTCCTCTTTGAAAGGATGTGTCCATGTGTTCAAGTGGTTAGCACTTCCAACTGGTGCTGGTTCCATTGGAGAAGGAATTCATATCAGGACTGTATGGCACTTCATTGCACAGTCTTTCATTATCACCCTTGCAGCAGCTTGATATGACGTAAATACTGTTGAAAAAGATGTAAAACCAAGGCGTAATAGGTTTTAAAAGCTTAATTGTTTTCAACAACATAATGACTGTTTGTTGAGAAACAGTTTACTCAATAACACACTGTGCCTTTCTGGGGAAATATTTCTTGTTGTAATATTGTTTTAACTGAGATTGTTCCTCAGGGCTCTTTTAATGAAGACAGTAAGAATTATTGTAAGTATAATATATTTCAGATCGTGAAATGTATTCAACTGTTTATACAAACCAGACATATGAACCTGATGTGTTCCAAGTCCCAGAATCTAAACACTCAGATTCAGGCTACTAAACATTGTAAGTAAAGTATTTTTTTATTCTTATCAGTGAAATGTCAGTATAAATGTGTTGCACCACTGTGGTTTGAGCCTTGCTCGGGTCATATGTGGGAAAGCCAAGTTCTGCTTATGGATGGTCAGGTGGTTTTTCCCTGGGTTCTCTGGTTTTTGCCCACCTTTGATGAAGGATTGGCTCAATATAAGTGAAATATTCTTGAAAGGGCCATAAAACCCAAATAAAAAAAACAAAAAACTATAAATGTGTTGAGTAAAAACATTATTAGTTACTGTGAAATGATATTCTATCATTTCATCAGAGACTGATATCATTAATACAGTGAACTTCATTACAATGACAGCATTTGTTTTTAAAGACGTTGCCATTAAAATGAATTCGCTGTTGTACAGAATACTTAATGAACAGATTGATATGTAAGAAAGGTCTTGTTTTGTTCTTATATCCTCATAAAACATGTGCTTTGGATGTTTGTTAGAATTGCCTCACTGAGGCAATTCTAACAAATATCCAAAACATATGTTTCTTTAAAGTATTAGATACAATATTCTTGCATAATTTGTGACTAATTGTCATTTCTTAAGTGATGGTTTTGTGACATTTAGATTGCAATATAACAAATTTTGTTGTTGTATTGATTATCGGTATAAAGAGGGCTGTCTGTATCATTAGGTCCCCAACTTAAAATAGTTGAAGGAGGCTTTTTGCTTTGCTTTCTTTGTTCATTCATCCATTTTGTTCTTTTTGTCCCTTTGTTCATTACAGTTTTTGGCAGATAAAATAGTTATGCTAGGGTCTAGAAATTTGATACTTGGACTCCTTATAGCTGAGCTATATTTTTCCTCTGTCTGACCTGTTGTTACAGAGTTATGCCCCTGTTTAAAAAATGAAAAAAAAAAACAAAAACACTTTGTGTCCAAGGTATCTCAGAAAGGATTTGAGCTAAGGCTTTTATTTTATATTTGGTAGATTTTTATTAGAACTGAGGAGTAGATGATCTGTTAAACTTTTGAAAATCATCAGATTAGTTTTATAAGAGGTATGCCCCTTTTCAAGTTTGGCATTTAAACATCCTTTATACTTATGTAGCGACAAGTATATAGCTGAGAGCATATTATTTTACAAATACACATTTCTAGGTTCTTTGCTCCATTTGGATAATTTCTGTCTTCTTTGTGTAAAACAGTTAACACTGACAACTTGCTTATAGAACTTAGATGCCTGTAACATTCATAATAAGTGTTGTTATAAGTTTTTGGTTTTCTTAGCACTGAGCCTGCTCTAGGCATATTCAGCTTGCAACAAATTGAAGAAGTTGGAGGGGCATATGCCTAGAATAACTTCTGAACCATGCATGCTAGGGTTTTGAAATTTCATATACAGATTCTTCATGAAAAAATAGCTGACATGTTTTTGTTTTTTTTTTCCATCAGGATTATGCCCCTTTTCTGAGTTATGGCCCTTTGAAAAAAAATGGATAAACTCTTGTCAGCAAAATATCTCAAAAGCTATTGAAGCTAGAGCCTTAAAACTTAGTAAATAGATTGGTATTGATGAGTAGATAACCTGATTAACTTTTGAAGAAATTCTGAAAAATTCTTCATGAGTTATGGCCCTTTGTAACTGGGCATTTTTTACATTGCACACTTTTTGATGCATAGCATAAGTTTTGAACTGTGCATAGTAGGTTTTTGTTTGCAATTTCATATATGGATTCATCATAAAAAATAGCTGACACATATTTTTTTTCTTATCAGGATTATGCCCCTTTCCTGAGTTATGGCCCTTTGAAAAACTATGGATGGGATCTTGTCAGCAAACTATCTCAGAACTATTGAAGATAGAGCCTTGAAATTTGAGGAATAGGTTGGTAGCGATGAGTAGATGACCTGATTAACTTTTGAATAAATTCTGAAAAGTACTTCTTGAGTTATGGCCCTTTGTCATTTTGGGCATTTTTACATTGCACACTTTTTGATGCATAGCATAAATTTTGAACTGTGCATGCTAGGGTTTTGAAATTTCATGTTTAGATTTCTCATGAAAAATAGGTGACACATCTCTTTTTTTCTTATCAGTATTATGCCTCTTTCCTGAGTTATGGCCTTTTGAAAAAATATGGATGAAGTCTTGTCAGCAAAATATCTAAAAAACTATTGAAGCTAGAGCCTTGAAATTTAAGGAATAGATAGAGATGAGTAGATGACCTGATTAACTTTTGAATAAATTCTGAAAAGTACTTCTTGAGTTATGCTCCTTTGTCATTTTGGACATCTTTACATTGCACACTTTTTGATCATGTTGATGCTTAGCATAAGTTTTGAACTGTCCATGCTAGGGTTTTGAAATTTCATGTATGGATTCCTCATGAAAAAGCTGACACATATTTTTTTCTTATCAGGATTATGTCTCTTTCTTGAGTTATGGCCCTTTGAAAAAATATGGATAGAATCTTGTCAGCAAAATATCTCAAAAACTATTGAAGCTAGAACCTTGAAATTTAAGGAATAGATAGGTAGCGATGAGTAGATGACCTGATCAACTTTTGAATAAAAACTTCTGAAAAGTACTTCTTGAGTTATGGCCCTTTGTCATTTTGGGCATTTTTACATTGCACACTTTTTGATGCATAGCATAAGTTTGAACTGTGCATGCTAATTTGAAATTTCATATATGGATTCCTCGTGAAAAAATAGGTGACCCAAATAGGTGACCCATATTTTTTTTCTTATCTGAATTATCTCCCATTTTAAAGTTATTTCCCTTTTAATATAATAACATTGAAATCTCGTATATTTGTACTGTTGTTACCGTCATGGGGCAAGCAGTGTTGGAGTCAAGCAGTGTTAGAGTCAGGCAGTTAGGGGCATAGTGTTTTACAAACACCAGCTCTAGTTTGTTTTTTCTTATTTTTCTCAGAAAATAGGATTTGGCTGTTCATACAAATTATCTGAGTCACCATGTCATCTGTTGAAACTTTACCCAGCAGTGATAAACCAGAACCAACATTTGATTTTTGTACTAAAATATCTTGCTTTGCTAGACTTATTTGTTTAGCCTCAAATACAGAACATAAGATACCGTATTTACCATATGTATTCGGACAGACAGGCCTGAGCAAACAGTATAGACCCAGATGAGATGCCGCAGAATGCGGCGTCTCATCTGGGTCTACACTGTTTGCCACTCATCCAGCATTTTTTAGATATAACATCGGGTAGTGAATTGTACTGGTTCAAATTTTAGAACATATATGGTAAGGAGTTGAGGTGTCCGAATACTTAGGGTAAATACGGTAAACAACAATATTATTTTTGTTCTTTTCAGGTTTTCATCATAAGAACTGCAGTGAACCAGTATCTGCACATATAAACATGTTAGAGAAAATGGTGATCAGCTTTGTGATAAACTCTTGATTAATGGAAATAAAATCTATGACAATCCAGCCAGGATTCTTGCGGATTTATTTGGACAGTCATACTTGAGCAGCATAGACCCTGATTAAATTGCTCCTAGAGGATCAGCTTGACCTGGGTCTGCACTATTTGCCATTCAACTAACATATTTAAGACACATCATTAAACAGACAGATGGACTTGTTCAAATTTTAGGACAAGTATGGTACTGAGTCAAGATGTCTGAATATTTTGGACAATTGTGGTTGTATCAAATTCAAAAGAAATTAAGAGAAAATGATAGTGCTTGCCAAAGCTGGCAAGGATAGTAATCCAGTAATATAAAAGGTAATTCACCTTTCATTATTTTCCCTCCCACAAAGAATGGGAAGCGGGAAATTTGAAAATTTTCAGTAAGGAGAATTTGACAGTTTTCAAAATTTTGGATCTTATTACCCACCCCAGAATTTGAAATCTAAAATTTTGTAGTTGGGCAAGGAAATTTACACAAATTCATGTCGAAGTTGGGTCTTACCATAAATTGATATTTTCAGGGGTATTTTGGTTGTCAGATATTTGTAAGCCTAGATACTTTTTTTCATGGATTTCTAGAAAATATGAAAGAACCTGTCTCATAACATTTTTTTCTACATGGCTTTTCTTTACACTGACTTTGATGATAAGGTAATTTTCTCCAACTGTTTTCAAGAGAGTTTAATTATAATATCAGAAATTGCAATAAAATGCCCGTTTTGATTCATGAAGGTTTCATAAATATGACACACTACAGTACAGTAATATTGTAGCCATTTACTCCATAACCTTGTAAAATTGAAATATTAGCAGACAACTTTGTAACTAGTTTTCTTAATTTTGCTAAAAAAGGAGAGCTTGATACTTCATGGAAATTATCTACTAGGAGTTCATTGCCTATTTTCTTGGAAAAAAAAATAAGAAACATCTTTCATGTCATCTGTTAATCTGTTAATATTACCTTCAGTGTACTATACTTGACTCTTGCCATTAATTTTTATATGTTCTTTTTATAACCTTAAAACACCATTCTGAATTGTAGTAGATGGCATTCTATAATTTTTTCTCAGAAAGAAGCAAAAAAAAAAAAAAAAAAAAAAAAAATTAGAGTGCTGTCTGCTATAATTTTCAATGGCAGTTTATGGTTTAAAATAGGTGTACTGCCTCATAGCTACCACTGAAACTTTGATTATTTTTTAATTCCCATTAATCTTAGAAGTTGTATTTACTGTAGAAATGTCAGCACTCTCTTTTGCAGTAATCAAATAAAAAAGACTAAGGTGTCCGTTTCTGTGAAGATAATTTTTTTTTTTTTTTTTTTTTGCTTTTTTTTTCTTTTTGTTTTGTTTTGTTTTTTTATTTTGTGCTTTTTATAGCCACCTCATATTGAAAGGAATCTCAATATAGATATGTGTGAAGCCAGCACATATGTGATGTCTATTCACGATTTACTCTGACTGCAGTAGTTCTCAGCCTTCGATGGTCAGTGCCAGAAAAAGGGCCTTTATACCTGTGCAAACAGCAAAGACCCAGATCAGTTTGTGCATCTGCAAAGTCTGATCAAGCCATCAGTATATTCTACAGTACCAAGTGACTGAGTGGGCAACAAACACACTCATAGCACCAGATAAGAGGGGTATTAAGATAGATGTTTTTCTTAATACTTCATGAAAACATACATTATTGCATAAAAAAGCAATGTCGCACGTTATTAACAGCTGTGGATTAACGGGCAAAAATCCGTGTATTAACAAGGCAATTCACGCACTGTTAATGCACGGCTACGCAACTTTCAGTATGATCATACCCGGGCCACATATTTGCTGCCATTACGAGATGAGTACTGCCCGGCCCTAGAACTAGCATAGTCCGTGGAAATTGCATTCTCGAGACATCGGTAAAAAGGCGAATCAAAATAGTGCAAGAAATAACACGAAAGCAAATGTTTTCAGTTTTTATGCAATAATAGGGATCTTACATGTTTTTTCAATGCATTAACATTCGCCAGGTCTCTTGGGAGGTGTTGAAAACCGCGGTCATTGGCCTCGGTTTTCAACACCTCCCACGGGACCTGGCGAATGTTAATGCATGAAAAACCATGTTTGATCCCTATATTGTGGGTACTTATTACTTCTAATGAGTACCCATAACATATGTTTTTCATGGAGAATAGTCGGATGTGCATCCTACTGGTAAACAAGAGTTTGCGGGTTTGATCACCGCCGGGTCTGGCAACATTCTTTCGTGGAGATTGATTGTGAAATATTTTCTACGGTCATTCTCTCTCTTCTTCTAATTCAAGAAGAACAGTTGTCACTTTCTGGTGAAAGAATGTGCACAAGTACTGGTTATCTGCTTAGAAGACTAAGCACACAAGTACTGTTTATCTGCTTAGAGGACTAAGCCTGTCCAGAAAATATGTGGCTGTTAAACTGCAACTCAGTCAATTTTCATTGAGAAATATCAGTACTTTTTGATTGAAAATAGTGCCTTGTGAGGACTTCTTTACTCTAATCAGATTGAGCATATGTTCAAGCTAGTCTAGGTCTCTGTTGCCTGTATAAGGTATAATTGCTTATTTCTTGCATTGCTTATCATTTAGACAGGTGGTTCATTTAAACTGTCACAGATCGGACATGTGCATGATATTCTGGTTTTTCTATTTGCATGTTGCATAATAGGCATTTTATCTTGATTGAGCTTCTGCATATTCTTTACTTGTGATGTACAAATGTAAAGATGTTAATATTGTTATGATTGATTTAATCTTTAGTATGCTCTGGACAAAATTAGCAGGGAAAAATGACAAATTTTGTTACATTTCTGAAAAAAGGCTTGACATTTTGTTAAAATAATTTTGTCTCCATCTCCAGAGGAGACAATTTTAATGTAGTATTCTAATGGAGACATTTTGAATGCCTTATTGTCCAAGACACAAGATAAGAAAAAGTTCAATAACACAGCTCTAGATAAGGCATGTTTTTCAACCAAACACTATTGATATTTTTTCTTATTTCTCTACGAAAACGTGTTGTGGCTACTTATTAGAAGTGCCTCACCGAGGCACTTCTAATGAGTACCCACAACATATGCTTTCTGGAGAAATAAGATAATATTTATCTGGGTCTGCATTTAACTTTTCCTGGAGCTTTAAAAAACTATCCGTTAATATTTAAATCTAGCATACTAATGTAAAAGTGTTATGTTTGAGAAGAAAATGTGTGCTATGGTTATACATGAGTCTTAATGGTTGTGTTACTGATTGTTAGTGCTATTATAGTATATTTGTTGCAGAGATGACACAAACTGTTTAACTTATAGAGTTGTTTATGTAAGCTGGGTTTTTCTTCCTTGAGACTGAAAAGTTAAATACAAATTTTGTAAAGAATACCTTTTTTATGTATCAGGCATTGCTAGTTCTGGTTCACAGTACTTAGAGCTTTATGTAAGTATTTCATTCTAATACATGTTTTGAATGAATGAAATTCACATAAAAAACAAGTACATTTTTGTATCTGACTATTGTATTTATCATCAGTATTTGGACAGACAGCCAGACCTGCGCAAACAGACCTTGCTAAAACTTCTTTAGAGCAGAGGTTTGTCAGTCAATCAACAAGGGGATCTAATTCCTTACATTTATAGTAGACCCTTTCTTATAAGGACTGATAAACAAGGACGTGAACAAGAAGTCACAAAAGTTATCTCATGTCAAAAGTAGTGGAAAATCTACTAAATGTATCCAGTCCCCTTAACCCTTAAAGCGCCAATCACAACAATTGTCGTCTGCTTTGTCTTCTGCCAGTTACTTTAAAAGTCATTGTTGCAAACAGTGTGGACCCAGATCAGACTGCTCCTTTAGGAGCAGTCTGATCTTGGTCCACACTGTTTGCCTATATGCAATGTAAGTTTGAAAAGTTTGCAAGAAGATGCAGCAGACGACATAAGCAGATGACTTTTCAGATGCAGATTTTCTTGGCACTTTAAGGGTTAAAAAGTCAAATTAGTGCTAACTTTGGTACTAGAGTATTCTTTTTTAGTTCAAGGGAGTGAACATGCTGCACGCAATAAATGAGTTACACATTCCAACATATATTCCTTGCTTGTATATGGTATCTAAGGTACCAAGTTATTGCTGTAGAAGACTGCTATATTATGTATTGAGACTGTGACTATTATAAAAGATATATTTGTAATGTAAAAAAAAAATGAGAAATAAAATTTGTATATATTTTTAAATTGATTTATGTTTTCTGTCTTTTACCAAATCTTCCACTATGCTGTTTGAACAATAAATGTATAGTATGACTGAAATGAGAACTTTAATATAAGACATTTCACTGCTATTGATGAACATTGTCCCGAGTAGGGACATCAAAGGAAACTAGCTTGCAAGTGTCCTTTGGTATCCCATTGCAGGGCAATAGTCACCAATCTATGTATAGATGTAAATACTTTGCATCATTTCCTGTTGTTTGTAGCCTCAAAATAGGCAATTCATGATCCAAAATTCAGATCCTGTGCAAATGTGTGACAAATTTTGGTGTGATGTCACTGCCCTAAGATGTCATCAAAAGCAACATCATGTAACAGGAACATTCGAAGGCATCCAAGTGAACATGCAATATCAAGTAAGGGTGCCGATATCAAGTGATATCTGCATGCTGGTTCCTCGCATTTCATTGCACGGTTTTAACCATTCAATATTTATAGCTATATAATATGAGGTGATCAGGAGGATGTAGCTTCGATCCCTGCCAAGCCATTCATTCTCTGCCTTCCGCTGATTCAAGAAGGGCAGTTGTCAGTTTCTGACAAAAGAATTTGCACAATACTGGTTAACCGCTTAGAGGAATAAGCCTGCCCAGTAAAAGTATTGTTAGTTAAACTGACCACATCACTCGACATGACCCCATTGGGTTGATTTGGCCATATAACTTCAACACAAACAAACAAAGCAACAGGATCTTGACTGCAGTGCTGTTGCTTTGTTTGTTTGTGTTGAGGTTTTACGGCCCAGTCAACCCAATGGGGTCATGTCAA
The DNA here is from genome assembly GCA_964016985.1 of Anodontia alba. Lineage (NCBI taxonomy): Eukaryota > Metazoa > Mollusca > Bivalvia > Lucinida > Lucinidae > Anodontia > Anodontia alba. The sequence continues at coordinate 61,160,275 of OZ024830.1, read as the reverse complement.
GCGCGGTCAGTTTACCTAGCCACACATTTACTGGGCAGGCTTAATCCTCTAAGCGGTTAACCAGTATTGTGCACATTCTTCCGCCAGAAACTGACAAATGCCCTTCTTGAATCAGCAGAAGGGAGAGAATGACCGTAGAAAATATTTCATGATCAATCTCCACAAAAGGATGTTGCTGACCTCGGCGGGGGTTGAACCCGCGACCTCCTGGTCTCCAGTAGGACGGCGCATCCAACTGAGCCATCGAGGCCGGCGTGCTGTTGCTTTGCATGTGTTCTTTGATGACTAATCTTTGCTCTGAACTGTCTTTCATATTGTGCAAGAAAGCTCTGATGAAGATTCTGCAGATGGTGATGTACTGGCTCTGGCTTTCTGCTGTTGGCGCTTTCTCTTAACTTCCCAGATTCTCTGTGCTTTGTAAACATCTTTTCTGATGAGGCAGTACCATGTTGCTTGGTCATGTGCAGTCTGTTTCCTATTCACAAATTTACTTAGTGCTTTAAAGTTAATGTTAACATAATTTCTAAGTCTGTGATGTTGACCTTTTGTCTGCAGCAGTAGGCATATCCATCCAGTACCGGGGTAGTTATGCTAACCAAATAACACAATTTTGGGTGAAGATTTTTAGAAAAAGAAAAAATATCATACGCAAAACTTTGACACAAAAGTTAAAAATTCTGTTTGTGACCTTAAGCTTTGGTCTGCAGCAACATTAGGATGATTCAAAATGATAATCAATTAGTACTGGTATTAATATAAACCACACATCATCTTCAAAGATCTCCAGAAATATGTTGGTAAACAAAGCAAAGGTATTTAACAAAAAAAAAAAAAAAAAAAAAAAACTGACTCAAATGTTAACCCTGGTCCTGCTGAACCCGGATACACCCTGCCTATGCAAACAGTGTAGATCCAGATCAGTTGGCTTCTTCAGAAGTCAAATGATCTGGATCTGAATATTTGTTATTCAGTATGTGACTTTGTATCAACAACTTGGATCAAATAATCTAAGTATTTGGCAATTAGTAGATGGTGTGACATCTAAATTTACACAGCATAACGAGGGTTAACAGTAATGATAAACCAGATTGTGCTCAATATAGATTTATAAAATGTGCCAAATGAATGCTTATAAATTGTCTTTCTGTTTATGGCCCATATATGTTAATAAACTCATTAGCACATTTCTGAATATTCATTAATACTAATTGTTTGGCAAAAGTCATCACCAATCAGAAAACTAGGCCACTGTAAACTTGTATTAATCTGTTTCCTTACTAGTTTTGGTACATTAACCTTAATTATTTGTATTAATTTTCAGAAATTAGTATGTCTGGTAATCTGGTAGTCAGTCAGGCACAGATACTAAAACAAACAGGTATTGGGTTAATTAGTATCACATGCCTTAAGTTGGGCTCACAATGGGCCTGTTTGTGACAAATATGTTTTATGTCAAGTTACAGAACATATTATGCATTTTTGTTTGCAATCATTATTCTGAGTAATTTAGCCTCCTAATTTTTCTTGGGATAATAATGCTGATTACTAAGAAAGGTCTCTGAGAAATGGAGCCAAGCAGAGATCGATATATCTTCCGTCTAGTAAAAAAATATGTTTCATATGCCATTTCTATTTCAGTGATTATTTCTGACGTTTAAGCCTCGTATTCTTTGGAATTTTATGCTTAGTTGCTGGGTTGGTACCCTGATTCAAACTAAAACAGGAAAAGGCTGGATCACATTCTTTAGTAAGTGGCCCATGAGGGCTTATATATCTTGCTCATGGTAAAATAGCACAGTTTATTTTACATTCATTATTAATGACTATTTTTACCAGCTTTGCCTTTTATTTATTTGAAACAATCATGCTTTTAAATGTGTATGTTAGTACATTTACTCGCACAAGAATGGATGTTGTTGTGATTAGATGTTCTCCTCATAAGACCCTAGTCATGAGGACCACCTTTCTTGTTTGTGTCAAGGTACTTATCTAACCTGTATGATAATAATTCGAAAGAAATGAGAGGTTGACTCGAGATCTGTACAGTATTTATTAAAGTAGAAAACATTTCAAAAGTATTTTGCCATAACAGAGGTATGAAGTATTTACGCCATCATTGGCTTCTTATTGAGGAATGTGAAAATACTTATCCATGTCTTTCTTTATGAAAAAAAGAAAAAAACACAAAAGATCAGAGGCTAGAGGCAATGGAGAACTTTAAATACCTGGGCGCAAGCATCTCTAACAATGGGTTTGAACCAGAAATTATTTCCAGGATTGCTCAAACAACATCAGCTCTTTACAAAGTCATATAGAAGGACAAGAACATCTCACTTCTAAAGTTCAGCTGATGTGGCCACTCATATTATCCTTCCTTTATACCTGTGAGAACTTGATCCTTAGGGCAGAGCTTGGAAGGAGATGCCAAAGTATTTAGATGAGCTGCTAGCTGAGATTTCTAAATATCTTCTACAAAGAACAAGTGATAAATGAGTGATAAATGAGGAGGTTCGCAACATCATAATCATCATAATCGGATTTTTGATTAACGTGCAGGTACAGGGGCAACATCCACATCAGTGGGCCCTCTTCCAGATAGCTGGCTTGCTGCACGCATGGCAGATCTCGCGCTAGATCTCCAGGTACGTCTATCATGAGGGTTGATAGCCGAGAGCTTCCACTCTCTGCAATCCCTCTCTGTCAGCTACTTCCATGTCATTTTGGGCCTCTCAGGCCCACGCTTTCCATCAACCTGTATGTCAAAGGCTGTCTTGATGCACCACTGGAGCGTTCCACGTCCATACCATCAAAGACTTCTCTCCTTCAGAATGAGGTCCAGATCCTCAATTCCAAGCCGCACAAGTAGCTCATTGGACCTGGTGGTGACAATGTCTTGCGGCCTGACATTGCAGGTCTGTCTGATCATTGCCTTGTCATTTCGCTGCAGACGCTGGAGGTTCAGCTTTGTCAATGGCCAAGTCTCGCTGGAGCATTGCGCTCCACACACATGGCCACGTGTTTTGAAAGAGAGGTGGCGTGAAGGGAGGACTGGTAGCAGATCCTTGAACTTCTTCCAGGCAGTTTTCACATGTGTTGTGGTTGAAAGTTCACAGCCACCTGCTGCTGAAAGCATGTCTCCTAGGTAGCAAAAGGAAGCTACCACCTCAAGCTTGTCAGGTCCGACCTGGACTTCCTTCTGTGGTCTGCCATCCAAGGGGCGTGCAGTTCCCTGGCACCGTGTACATCTATAGTCAGGGTCCTTTTTCAAGCGCTTGAGCCCACTGCATTTCTTGTGCACCCAGTGCTTGCAGCCATTGCAGAAGATGCTGTTGCTGCCTACTCCAGTGCGACAGACAGCGCATGGAAACTCGCCTGAACTCTGCAGGAGGTCCAGTCCTGTACCGCAGATCATGATCTTTGTCTTTCCTGCATTTATTCTCAGTCCTTTCTTCTCCATTGCTTCTTTCCAAGTCAAGAGCCTCCTGACACATTCCTCAAGCAATTCAGCAATGATAACAAGGTCATCGGCATAGAGGTCCTCCCAGGGGACCCCAGAGCGGAACTCTCGTGATAAGGCTTCAAGCCCAATGATGAAGAGCAGTGGGCTGAGTACTGATCCTTGGTGAACACTAACCTTCACTTCAAACTCTTCACTGTACCCCTCACCAACACAGACACGGCTCCGTGCATTTGCATACATCCCCTGCACCATTCGCACAATCCACTCCTCCACACCAAGTTTTCTCAGCGCCCACCAGATGACCTTCCGAGGTACTTGATCAAACGCCTTTTCCAGGTCTACGAAAGCCATGTAGACAACAGAATCCAGGATTCAATCGGAGTGCATGACGATCTTCTAGCCATAATGAAGATGTGGAATCTCAGATGGTATGGCCAAAAAAGAGCAAGGACGAAAGGAGGGCAGACTTGGGGCTGGATATTCACCCAAGGCAGGGGAAGACAAAGAAAGACAGAGAAAGATGAAGACATGTTGCAACATCATCAGTAGTACCCCAACGACCTTCAAGGTTAAGGGACTGAACTGAAATGACCTACAAAGCATATTAACTGAAAACAAGAGGCCTATGGGACACAGCCCTCACCTGAGTTAATTGCTGTAAGTTATCTTGCTTACAAGGTTAAAATGCTGAAATTCTTTTTTAAAAGGGCCGTAAGTAAAACCAGTTTAAACCCCAGGGGCTTATTGGCAGGATTTATGTAGGGGACCATTAAACATTGCTACATACTAAATACATAAGCTGTGGGCCTGAAAGTTTCAGAGAAAAAGATCTCTCTAGTTTCTTTCCCCATTATAAGTCTGTGGGAGTAAATTACCCCCAGGGCATGGCCAATTTGGACCCCAGGGGCATGGTTTATGTAGGGGACCACTACATATTGCAACATACTAAATATATGAGCTGTGGGCCTCATGGTTTCAGAGAAGAAGATTTTAATAAGGTTTTCCCATTATAGGTCTATGGGAGTTAATGACCCCGGGGGCATGGCTAATTTAGACCCCAGGGGCTTCATTGGCAGGATTTATGTAGGGGACACTAAACATTGCTACATACTAAATCTTTAAGCTGTGGACCTCATAGTTTCAGTGAAAATTTTTTTTTTAATTTTTTTTTTCAACTATTTTTAGTCCATGGGAGCTAATGACCCCCTGAGAAATGGCCAATTTGGACCCCGGGGCATGGTGGGAAGAATTAATGTAGAAGACCACCAAACATTGCTACATACTAAATCTGTTAGCTCTGGACCTCATGGTTTCAGAGAAGAAGATTTTTGAAGGTTCTTTAGCTACATGGTTCTATATAAACATATGACCCCTGGGGTTTGGCCAGTTTGGACCCCAGGGGCTTGATTGGTAGGATTTAGGTAGAGGACCACTATACATTGCTACACACTAAACATATAAGCTGTGGGCCTCATAGCTTCAGAGAAGAAGACATTTTAGGTTTTTCCCATTTTAAGTCTATGGGAGCTAATGACCCCCGGGGCACAGCCAATTTGGACCCCAGGGGCATGGTTGGCAGGATTTATGTAGGACACCACCAAACATTGCTACATACTTAATCTGTTAACTCTGGGCCTCATGGTTTCAAAGAAGAAGATTTTTGAATATTCTTAGCTACCGGTATATAGCTCCATATAAACATATGACCCCCTGGGGTGTGGCCAGTCTGGAGCCGAGGGGCTTGATTAGCAGGATTTATGTAGGGGACCACTAAACATTGCTATACACTAAATATATAAGCTGTGGGCCTCGAGGTTTCAGAGAAGATTTTTTAAGTTTTTTCCTTATAAGACTATGGGAGCTAATGACCCCCAAGCCGTGGCCAGTTTAGACCCCAGGGTCTTGATTGGCAGAATTCATGTAGGGAACCACTTAACATTGCTGCACACTAAATATTTAAGCTTTGGGCTTCATGGTTTCAGAGAAGAAGATTTTTTAAGTTTTTTTCCCATTATAAGTCTATGGGAGCTAATGACCTCCGGGGCACGGCCGGTTTGGACCCAAGGGGCTTGATTGGCAGGATTTATGTAGGAGACAACTAAACACTGCTAAATACTTAATCTGTTAGCTCTCTGCATCATGGCTTCAGAGAAGAAATTTTTAAAGGTTATTAGCTAAATAGCTCTATATGACCCCCTGAGAAATGGCCAATTTGGACCCCAGGGGCATGGTTGGAAGAATTAATGTAGAAGACCACCAAACATTGCTACATACTACATCTGTTAGCTCTGGGCCTCATGGTTTCAGAGAAGTAGATTTTTTTAAGTTTTTCCATTATAAGTCTATGGGAGCTAATGACCCCCGGGCATGGCCAGTTTGGACCCCAGGGGCTTGATTTGCAGGATTTATGAAGGGGACCACTAAATATTGCTGTATACTAAATATGTAAGCTATGGGCTTCATGCTTTCAGAGAAGAAGATTTTTTTTAATTGTTTACTATTTTAAGTCTATGGGAGCTAATGACCCCAGGGGCATGGCCATTTTGGATCCCAGGGGCTTGATTGGCAGGATTTATGTAGGGGACCACAAAACATTGCTACATACTAAATATATAAGCTCTGGGCCTCATGGTTTTAGAGAAGAAGATTTTTTAAGTTTTTCACATGATAAGTTTATGGGAGCTAATGACCCCCGGGGTGTGGCCAGTTTGGACTCCAGGGGCTTGATCGGCAGGATTTATGTAGGGGACCACTAAACATTGCTACACACTAAATATATAAGCTGTAGGCCTCATGCTTTTAGAGAAGATTTTTTTAAGTTTTCCCCATTATAAGTCTATGGGAGCTAATGACCCACGGGCTGGGCCAGTTTGGGCCCCAGGGGCTTGATTGGCAGGATTTATGTAGGGAACTACTAAACATTTCTACATACTTAATATGTTAGCTGTGAGCCTCATGGTTTCAGAGAAGAAGATTTTTTAAATTTTTCCCATTATAAGTCTATGGGAGCTAATGCACCCTGGGGAGTGGCCACTTTGGGCCCCAGGGGCTTGATTTACAGGATTTATGAAAGGGGACCACTAAAAATTGCTACATATTAAATGTGTAAGCTGTGGGCCTCATGGTTTCAGAGGAGAAGATTTTTTAAGTTTTTTCCATTATAAATCTATGAGAGCTAATGATCCCCGGGGCATGGCCAGTTTGGAGCCCAGGGGCTTGATTGGCAGGATTTATGTAGGGGACCACTAAACATTGCTACACACTAAATATATAAGCTCTGGACCTCAAGGTTTCAGAGAAGATTTTTTAAGTTTTTCCCATATTAAGTCTATGGGAGTACACTCCCCCCCTGGGGCGTGGCCAGTTTGGACCCCAGGTCTTGATTGGCAGGATTTATGTAGGGGACCACTAAACATTGCTACATACTAAATATATAAGCTCTGGACTTCAAGGTTTCAGAGAAGAAAATCTAAGTTTTTCCCATTATAAGTCTATGGGTGCTATATAGTGTGTGGTGGCCATCTTATTTACGGACCGTGATCATTTTTACAAATTTTCAATCCCCTTTTAACACAAGGCTCCACATAAAGTTTGAAGAAATTTGGCCCAGGGGTTTCAGAGGAGAAGTCGTTCAAAGGTGTGAATGGACAGACAGACAGACGGACAGATGGGTGGACAGACGAATGGACAGACGATGGACACAGAGTGATCACAATAGCTCATCCGCCTTTGGCTCAGGTGAGCTAAAAAATTAAAAGACTGAGAAATAATAAATGAAACAGAAAACTGTATATAACACTATGTTATTTGGTGTTAAAAAGGACTCACTTGAGCCCTTGGTAGGGAATGAGTCCATGCAGTTTTGAAATCTGGTATGTGCCTGGACATAAGACTATACAAGTCTGATTCTCCAAAAATTCAAGAGGAGCATGACCATTTCTTACTTCATTTGTATTTAATTCTGGGTACCTATAAAACTATGGCACATAGAATTTTAAGAGAATTAGAGGCTTAGACATCAGAAATAAAATTTCATTTGGATAATGGCTATTTTAATTACATTTTGTTTGAAGAAGACATACTTACCAATCTGCATCCCATCCTAGGGAACATGACCCAACTTATCCTCATTCCGTTCTGACTCAGATGCTCTACTAAGCTACCAAAAAAAACATTTTCTGGAAACAAGAGGCCATGCCTCTAACAAAAAAAGCTAAAAGTAGATTAACTATATAAAAAAAAAACTGTATAATTTTGCCTTAAAGTAGATATGCTGACCCTATATTGGCCCTTGATACGTGAAAATAACAATTCCTTATCCCATTTCTGTTTGATTCACATTACTATTTTAAGCCTTATAATTTCAAGCAAGTAGGAGGCTTAAATACTCAGAATTATAACAGATAAAACATAAAGGGTTCTGTGTTTAGACACAAGCAAGACATATATGGATTCCATATCAAGACGTTAGATGCTACCTAAGCCTATTTTTCTTAGCCCTTGTCCTGCTGAACCCAGATATACCCTGCTTTTGCAAACAGTGTAGATCCAGATCAGTTGGCTCTGGATCTGCACTGTTTGCAACTCAGAATATGAATTTATATCAACAATCTGGATCAAGTAATCTGATTGGCTAACAATTAGAAATGGGTGTGGCTTCCTAATTTATTCAGCATGGGAAGGGTTAAGAATAGAATTGCATGCTCACTATCAAGCACAATAGTTGTTAAACAAAATAGTCTAAAATACTAAAAAAACATAAAACAAAGAAGTATAAAAAAGCTCAGTTTCCAGTGGATTTTTGTATGATTTTTCACCAACATTTAAGCATTTAGGCATATATATGCATATGCAAATGAGCTTATTTGCACATATGGAATAAAAGCCAGTGCATAAGGTCTTACCTTGTACATTTTGGTTAACCAATATTGACCACAGACTGGGATATGATTAATTTGTCTTGTATTTTACTGACTTTGTTTGGCAAAACATAAGTATTAATTAATATTCATGCATATGCAAATGAGCTAATTTGTGTATTTTTAAATGGAGTAGAAGCAATAAGCCAATGTCTAATCTCTTATTTTGCATGTTTTGGTTAATTTGTAGTGGCCAAAGACTGGATGTGTCGGATTAATATGTCTTGTATTTTATTGACTGTTTTCGCAAAAAAATATTCATGCATATGCAAATAAGCTAATTTGTATATTTTCTAAATATATTAAAGACCAGTGTCTATTCTTTTATTTAACTCACCTGAGCCAAAGGTTAAAGGTGAGCTTTTGTGACTGGTTTTCTTGTGTTGTCCGTCGTGTGTCATCCGTCTGTTAACAATTTACTTAAAAGACATCCCCTCCTAAACCGGTGAATGGATTTTGAAATAATTTTACAGGAATGTTCCTTTGGTGACCCGCTACCACAATTGCCTAATGGTTCCGCTCCGCTAAACAAAATGGCCGCCAGAGCTAAAAATAGAAAAACCTTAAAATGACACCTCCTTCTAGGCCACTGAATGGATTTTGAAATAATTTCACAGGAATGTTCCTTAGATGATCTTTACCAAAACTGCCTAATGGTTCTGCTCCGCTAAACAAATGGCCGCCAGAGCTAAAATAGAAAAACCTTTAAACGACATCTCCTCCCAGGCCAATGGCTTGATTTCAAAATAATTTCACAGAAATGTTCCTCTTATGCCCCTTTACCAAAATTGCTAAAATGGTTCTGCTCCACTAAATAAATGGCCACCAGAGCTAAAAATAGAAAAAACCTTTAAACGACATCTCCTCCCAGGCCAATGGCCAATTTCAAAATAATTTCACAGAAATGTTCCTCTCATGCCCCTTTACCAAAATTGCTAGTATGATTCCATTCCGTTGAACAAAATGGCCACCAGAGCTAAAAATAGAAAAACCCTTTTAAACGACAGCTTCTTCTAGGCCAAGTGCCCGATTTCAAAACAATTTTACTGAATCTAATGCGCCTTTGCCTTGGTTCCGTTTGGCTGAACAAAATGGCCACCAGAGCTAAAAAAAAAAGAAGGGCATAGACTGTCATGCATCTATCAACAATCTACTTAAGAGACATCTCCTCCTAAACGGGTTAATGGATTTTGAAATAATTTTACAGGAATATTCCTTGAGTGACCTTTACCAAAATTGCTAAAATGATTCTGCTCTGCTGAGCAAAATGACCACCAGAGCTAAAAATAGAAAAAAAATGTTTAAAGGACATCTCCTTCCAGGCTAATGGCACAATTTCAAAATAATTTCACAGAAATGTTCCTCTAATGCCCTTTTACAAAAATAGCTAAAATTGTTCTACTCTGCTGAGCAAAATGCATACATGCCATATCTCACACTGTGAGATAAAATCTCACAGAATTTGGCCCATCTGGAAGGCAATTCCTATAAAAAAAATCCTAGGCTATCTCACAGAATTTTCAGACCATTTTACTACAGATTTTATGAAGAAATAAACATTAATCACACATTGTTGTGGTTTTCACATGCCTCTTACATGAAGGAAAAAGACTTTAGACTATATTAGGGAAGCTCCAAAGTAATCTTTAAGAAAATCTCACAGAATTTTGTCAAATCTGCCATAAAATTTTGCCTTATCTCACAGATTTTAGTCCATAGCTTATGGCATGTATGAAAATGGCAGCCAGAGCTGAAAATAGAAAATCCTTTAAATAACATCTCCTCTTAGGCCTCTGATGGGATTTCTCTTATGTCCCTTGACCAAAACTGCTAAAATGGTCCCCTTTGGCTTAACAAAAAAATGGTTCCCTTTGGCTTAACAAAAAAATGGTTCCCTTTGGCTTAACAAAATGGCCACCAGAGCTAAAACTAGAAAAAAAGGGCATAGACTGTCATGCGTCTGTCAACAATTTACTTAAAAGACATCTCCTCCTAAACCGGTGAATGGATTTTGAAATTATTTTACAGGAATGTTTCTTGAGTGACCCTCTACCATATGGCTAAAATGGTGCCATTTTGCTAAACAAATTGGCATCCAGAGCAAAAAAAAACAAAAAAGAAAATCTTAAACAACATTTCCTCCTAGGCCAAGGGCCTGATTTCAAAATAATTTCAAAGAAATGTTCCTCTAATACCCAGTTACCAAAATTGCTAAAATGGTTCTGTTCTGCTGAACAAAATGGCCACCAGAGCTAAAAATAGAAAAACCTTTAAACAACATCTCCTATGGCCTGATTTCAAAATAATTTCGCAGAAATGTTCCTCTGATTAAGTCATATTCTCCTTGAGTGCTATGATATTCAGGTGAGCGATATAGGGCCATCATGGTCCTCTTGTTTGGTACCTCATGGTTTGATTTATATCAAATATGGACTAAGATATGATCAATTTGTAAGGTGTACCATCTTGGTTGAATATATTAACTTAGGTTGCCATGGAAATGTTGATATTTCAAGTAGCCTATATGGTTTGCTCTTCATTCATTTGGCCCCACGGAGCAATTTTGCATCCATGAGAATAAGTCATGTCAAGGATATGCAAGTTGGGGTTAAATTAATCGCCTGTCTAATTCAGACATCTTAACATATTCCCTTCTACAAGTCTTTTGTATGTAAATGACAGTAGTATACTTTGTGACATCACCATGATGTCAATTCTAAAAAGAAAAATTGGCAACATATTTTATCTGAAAGAACATACATTTTTAATACTGAAAAATGTATTTGGATCAATACTCTTTTGAACAAATACACGGAAACACTGTATCAGGCTCGGCTTTTTCGGCTCGGCAGCTCGGCCATGGCTTTTATACCTGACCCAATTTCTCGGTAATATAGACGGGATGTTTTGCAGATCATTTCATACCCTAATAACAGTTAGCATAAATTCTGCTTCAGCACATGCAAACAATAACAAAATAGTCCTTAAAATACTTACTTTCTATGATTATTATCAGAATAAAATGTTTAAAGAATATGATTGGTATTTCCTGGCAATATAATGCTATCTGGTGATTGAGTTGTTTGCCTTGTTGGTAACGTATAAGTTGAGTTGTTTCCATGTATGCAACTGATCCATCCACTGATATGATGAGTGATATGATTGAATTTTATCAATAAATTTGATACCTTGCTTTCATGTCAGAGAAAAATGAACAAAAAGCAACTTTTTAAATACTTTTAGGTCCGGAATAAAAATGAACATCACGCAGAAAATTGTGGGAATCTTCATTTTGTTTTTTGTTTTTGCTGAATCACGCCCACATTCAGTACATACATAAACAGTGAGAGGCCACCAGAAATCATTGCAAATCCCGCGTTTAATAGTTATCTCAGAAAAACAGAGTTTCCTTAGCCGCAGTCCTACTAGCCACAGAAAAAGGGCAGAGAAGGGCTATTCCCAAGCTGTCTTTTGGCACAACAAAGATGGCGGCCTATGCGAATAAAGTTTATACATGCTTGTTTGTAACCAAAAATATGGGAATGTTTATAGTGGCGGGTTTGACTGTAAAGAGATACAAGAGTACCGCATGCGGGTGCCAACGCTCGGTTGCAGTTTGACCTTAAAAATTAGGTCAAGGTCACCAAATTCCTTTCTGCAATGGAGACCCTCCTAATTATGCTAAATACCAATCATGCCAGAATCTATCCAGTGGTTCTGGAGATATAGCAGTGAAACCCATTTTCTGAATGATCAAAGTTCCATGGTGACCTTGAAAATTAGGTAAAGGTCACCGAATTCCTTTCTGCAATGGCGACCCTCCGAATTATGCTAAATACCAAACATGATCAGAATTCATCCATCAGTTCATGAGAAATTGCAGTGAAACCATTTTTCAACAAAAATTCTAAGTCAAAAAAGGGGCATAACTGTGCCAAAAATGTTTTGAGGGTTACCTCCCCTATTGGTATGAGTTTCCCTTTTCATAATGAACAACTAGTCTGAGTTTCAAGTAAATATCTTCAGTAATGACAGAGATATTACAAAATGTCCAAGTTTTTGCACCACCACAACGATGATGCAGACGCAGACGACGCCAGAGCTATGACGATACCTCGTCGTTTTCTTCGAAAACAGCCGAGCTAATAATGATGTGAAATCTTGAGCATCTTTAATAAATTGCTTTGTGTCATCTGTAAGGCAAACTGTGCCGTCCGTCACATCGGTATTTGTAACCGATGAAAGGTGAGCATGTAAAAATGGGTGATTGAGGTATCAGTTTTTCAAGAGTGAAGAGAATAGACAAATCTCTATTTCAATCATAAATACAGATATCTCTAATTGAAATGCAGATCTCTCTAACTGAAATATGGATATATGCGTTTAATTTAGAAATTTAGAATTTAAATACAGATATACGCATTTCAAATAGGGATACCTGTAATCTAAATGCAGATATCCAAAATTCAGCTTAATTAGAGACATCTCTAATTGAAATGCAGATATCTGTATTTGAAATGTAGATATCTCTTATTGAAATGCAGACATATTTTGATCAAAAATAGAGATGTCTGTATTTCAAATACCAATATCTGCATTTCAATTAGAGATCTCTCAATTTCAATTACAGATATCTGCATTTCAATTAAAGATATCTGTAATTCCAAAAATACAGATATCTCTATTTACTAAAAGAAATATCTGTATTTGAAATGCAGATATCTGCATTAATAAGTAAAAACTCAAAAGGGGTTGCCATTACTGAGTATTGTTTATGTATATTTTTTTTGTTTTTTTCAACGTATAAAATTCCAATCAGTTCAATAGTTTTGGCAGCCTCCCTTTATCAGCATCTCAGTGCTTTGATTTTGTCATTCATTGAATAAGAATCTCTTTTGAACCGGATAAAAGACACCCAAGTTATGACATGGAAACCAAATTTCAACCTAATCAGGGACCATAACTTTGTGTGTGAATAATTAACAAAATTTGCCCAATAACATTACCAAACCAGATCTTGCCACTCGGAGTCTTGCCAATACCAATGCACATTTAAAATGTCCCTGGAATTGAGGAAGCAGAAGCTATCGCGTGTCAACTAAATACGGACGACAGACTGACAGATGGTCGGACATCCAGCATGAAAACATAAAGCCCGCCACTGTTGTGTGCATGCTCCAAATTCAGTGAAGCTATCATCATGTTATTTGGTAGAAATTTTGCATAGATATGGGGAGTTCAGATTTGGACATTTACGCTGATCAGCCATTTTGATAGACTGCTACATCTTTGTAGGGGCAGCTGCCATATGTGAACAGTAATGAGGTAGACCGGCCAGTGAAGCTGTATAATCTGCTAGGGGTATTTGCTGTACATCGATAATGCACTAGTCATTTGAAATAGCTGGACTTTGGTAACAGGATTTAAGCTCCGATGAGTCCCGGCAATGTATGGCAAGCTGTTTTACTATCAATTAAACAAAATAGATATCTTATATATTATATCAGATATCTTATATAGGATATAAGATATCTAATATAGGATATAAGATATCTGATATTCTAATTCAGATATTTTATATCCTATATTAGATATCTTATATCCTATATAAGATATCTGATGTAATATATGAGATATCTTATTTAATTCTGCATATAAGATATCTAATTTACCATACAAGATATCTTATTTATTAAATAAGATATCTTAAATTAATATAGATATCTAATATACTAAATAAGATATCTGTTATACTAAATTATATATCTTATTTGATTGAATAAATAAGATATTTTCTTTAGTAAATAAGATATCTTATATTATATATAAGCTCTCTTATATAGCATATCAGATATCTTATATAGCATTTTAGATATGTTATATGTCAATTCAGATATTTGATATAACATATAAGATATCTTATATAGCATATAAGATATCTTAATTGACATATAAGATATCTATTTTATATAAGATATCTAATGTAATATAGAAGATATCTAATAAATTATATAAGATATCTGATATGTTAAATCAGACATCTGATTTATAGAATAAATAGTAAAACGGCTTGCTGGCAAGCCGTTTTACTATTTATTATGCATTATATTAGATATCTTATATAGGATATAAGATATCTAATATAGGGTATAAGATATCTGAATTAGTATATCAGATATCTTATATCCTATATAAGATATCTTATATAAGATATCTGATGTATCATATTAGATATCTTATTTAATTCACAAATAAGATATCTTATTTACCATATAATACATATTATTTGTTAAAAAAGATATCTTATATATTAATATAGATATCTGATATACTAAATAAGATATCTGATATACTAAATGTGATATTTAATTAAATAAATGAGATATCTTCTTTAGTAAATCTTTTATCTTATATAAGATATCTTATATAGCATATTAGATATATTATATAGCATATAAGATATCTTATGTTATATAACAGGGTGTTTAATTGTTTTAAACAACATGTTTACTATGTTTCCATAAATAGCTTTATTTACAATGTTTCCAAAAATAACTTTCTAGAACAACATGTTTACAATAACATGATGTTTATGTCCTTGATTCTGGACTGAGTTCTTTTTGGAATGTCATGGAAGATTTAGAAGTTTCTTGATTGGAACTGGATAATAAGAGATGCTTGTAGAAAATTCTTTTTCTAGAACCTTCTTTGATATTATATAAGGAGAACAGATTTTCATCTGGGCATCTTTGTATACTTTCACTGGAAATTATTCTATACTGGATTACTTTAGTATTTTATTCATTCTGGACTTAAATTCTGAATTCAGGAACATTAAATTGTGGGATCAGAAACTGATATTCAAAGGATTTGTTTTATAAATTCTCATGGATTATTTTAGAGGGACTTTGTGACATAAACTTGAAAGGTACTGTCTACTTACATTCTTTTGTTTTGAATCTTGTCTTATTTTTTTTGTGGAATAAATATTGTTAATAATTTAAAACTTGTTGCTGGTTTCACTTTCATTTCTTACTCGTTACGCCTGGCTCGTAACAGAAATTGGGGGCTCGTCCGGGATCGAACATTTTCTTGAGCTAAAACAAGTTTGAGCTTTTTAAAGAAAACAAATATTGATTTTTAAGGAAAAAAAATATTTGTTTGCTATAAAACAAGTACTGACTTTTAAAAAATCTCAGTAAATATAAAAATATTTGTTTCATAAAAAGCAAGTATTGACTTTTGAAAAATATCAATAAATAAACTCTGATTGAAAATCTACTTGATAAAACCAGCAAAAAGCAATCATGTCATTTGACCTTCAAGCTTTTATCACTGCGCCTTCGCAGGAGCTGTTAGATTTGGCCAAAAAGTCTGATTTGTTGGATATTGCTGCTCACTATGAATTGACTACCGTCAAGAAGTCCATGTTAAAACAGGAAATAAAAAATATTTTGGTTCAATTTTTGGTTGATAAGGAAATTCTTGATTCTTCTGCTTTGTCTCTTGTTCTCGTAACTCAGACAGGTTTGCATATACGAGAGCTTGAAATTCAGAAGCAAATTGAGTTAGAAAAATTAAGATTAGAAGAAGAAAGACAAATGCAGAAGGAAAGAATGGAAATGGAAGAAAGAGTGCAGAAAGAAAGAATGGAAATGGAAGAGAGGGAGAAAGAAAAAGAAAGACAAATGCAGATAGAAAGGGAAAAATTAAAATTTGATACAGAATTAAGAATGAAAGAATTAGAAATGCAAAATATGACGGTAAAACGGCAACCTTTAGACTCTGGCGTTCATTTTGACATTACCAAACACATCAGATTAGTTCCCCCTTTTCAAGAAAAAGAGGTTGACAAATATTTTCTTCATTTTGAAAAAGTAGCAGAAAATTTAAAATGGCCAAAGGAGCATTGGACCTTGCTTTTGCAAAGTGTTATAATTGGGAAGGCTCGAGAAATTTATACTCAGCTGACTGTCCAGCAGAGCTCCAGTTATGATACTGTAAAGGAATTAATTCTTAAGGCTTATGAGTTGGTCCCTGAGGCTTACAGGCAAAAATTTAGGAACTGTAAGAAAGAAAATGAGCAGACCCATGTAGAATTTGCTAGAACTAAAGAACAGCTATTTGATAGGTGGTGTTCTTCAAAGAAAATTGGCTCCGATCATGAAAAACTTAGGCAGCTCATGCTTGTAGAGGAGTTCAAAAGGTGCATAAATTCAGACATTAAGTCCTTTTTAGATGAGAAACAGGTTGAAACTTTGGAAGCTGCAGCTCGACTTGCAGATGATTATGCTTTAACACATAAAGTTTCCTTTATTAATAAGTCAAATCCCTCTAGAAGACCATTTTTCCCACAGTCAGGATCCAAACATAGTCCCAGTAATCCATCTGGCAATTATAGCCAAACATTTACTCCCAAACCCAAACCTTCTGGTGAAAATAAAGATCAAAATCCCTTATCTCAACCAATTTGCAATTATTGCAAAAGGACAGGTCATATTATATCTGAATGTTTACATTTGAAAAGAAAGAAAGAAAAACAAGAGGGGCTTAAACCTACAGGCCTTACCTCTTTACGGTCAAAACCACAGTCATGTGTTAAGGAGGAAGATCCTATCCAGACCGAAAGGCCTGAGACTGATTCTGTTATGGAGATTTATGAACCATTCTTATCAGATGGTTTTGTGTCACTAAATAGTGACTATGCCCAGTCTACCCCAATTAAAATCTTACGAGATACTGGAGCTTCTCAATCCCTTATTTTAGCAGATACTCTGCCTTTTTCTGAGAAGACTTCTTCTGGGACAAGTGTCCTTATTCAGGGTGTAGAGTGTGGATTTGTTAATGTTCCTCTTCATAACATTTATTTATCCTCAGATTTAGTAACTGGTTTAGTGGCTGTTGGTATTCGACCTTCTTTACCTTTTAAAGGTGTTCACTTACTGTTAGGCAATGACTTAGCAGGAGATAAGGTTGTGGTAAATCCACTTTTGACTACTATACCTTGTCTTGATCAGCCACCTGATCCCATTGAACAGGAAATCCCTGATCTGTACCCATCTTGTGCTGTTACAAGGGCCATGGCAAAGAAAGCAAAACAGAATGATGGGGAAATTGATTTAACTGATACCTTTTTGGGTCAGTCTTTTACAGACGAGATTATAAATTCTCTTTCACCCAGCCTGTCTGGCAAGCAGACAGACTTAAGTGACAAGTCAGAGTCCAGTCATTACTCTTCAGTATTAAATGACCAAGGTCAAGGTCATGACTTGGTGTCAAGGTCACAACTTTGTAAGGAACAGCATAATGATCCTGAAATTTTGCCTTTGCTTGAAAGGGCTTTAGATGAGAAAGAAATAGATCAAGTCCCAGTCTGTTTTTATGTCAAAAATGACATTTTAATGAGAAAATGGCGTCCTCCTGATGTCTCAGCAGAAGACGAGTGGACTGTTAACCACCAAATAGTGGTTCCAAGGGTTTATCGCCCTGAAATTTTGAACTTGGCCCATGAGACTCCCATGTCAGGTCATTTAGGTGTAAACAAGACCTATCACAAAATTCTTAACCATTTTTACTGGCCAGGGTTAAAATCTGACATTTCTCAATTTTGTAAATCTTGCCATACTTGTCAGATGGTAGGAAAACCCAACCAGACAATACCAAAAGCTCATTTACAGCCCATACCTGCTTTTGATGAACCTTTTAGCAGAATAATTATTGACTGTGTTGGTCCCTTGCCTAAAACCAAGGCAGGCCATGAGTATCTTCTCACTATAATGTGTGCTTCTACACGTTTCCCAGAAGCCATTCCACTTCGGAATATTAAAACAAAGAATATTGTTAAGGCTTTGGTAAAGTTTTTCACATTTGTAGGCCTTCCAAAGTCTGTTCAGTCGGATCAGGGCACAAATTTCATGTCAGGAATTTTTCAACAGGTCATGCATGAGTTGGGAATTACTCAATTTAAATCATCACCTTACCATCCTGAAAGTCAAGGTGCCCTTGAAAGATTTCATCAGACACTGAAAAATATGATCAGATCATACTGCTTTGACACTGAAAAAGATTGGGATGAAGGCATTCATTTGTTGTTGTTTGCCGTCAGAGATTCTGTTCAGGAATCTCTTGGTTTCAGCCCATTTGAGCTGGTATTTGGCCACACTGTGCGTGGACCTTTGAAACTTTTGAAAGAGAAATTTCTCTCAAATGATGACAGTTCTCTGAACTTACTTCAGTATGTGTCAGATTTTAAAGACAGACTGTCTAAAGCTTGTGAAGCTGCTCGGACCAATCTTAAGTCAGCACAAAGGAAAATGAAACGCTGGTATGATGAAAATGCAAAAGAAAGAAAATTCATGCCTGGAGATAGGGTACTTGCTCTTTTGCCTATTCCAGGCAAACCTTTGCAAGCCAGATATTACGGCCCTTACACTGTAGATAAACAGATTAGTGATGTAAATTACATTGTTAACACTCCTGGGAGATGCAAACAAAAACAGTTATGTCATGTTAACATGCTTAAACAATACATAGATAGGGATAGCTCTTCTGTTACACCAATTAGTGTTGTTAGTTCAGTCCCTCAGGAACAAAGTGAAATGAACTCTGAAGACATGAACTTCATCAAATCTGATCCTGCTTCATCAAAACTCCAGAATTCTGACATTCTAAAGGATCTCGACCAGAAACTTTCACACCTAGATCCAGTCAAAAGAAAAGAACTGAAACAGTTAATTTATCAATATGAACACTTATTTCCGGACATTCCTACAAGGACTGACAAAATTTATCATGATGTGAATGTTGAGGACTCACAACCTATCAAACAACATCCATATAGAATGAACCCAACAAAACAAAAATATCTTAAGGAGGAAATTCAGTATTTGCTGGACAATGATTTCATTGAACCAAGTCAGAGTGAATGGAGTTCACCTTGCATTCTTGTGCCAAAACCTGATGGAACATATCGGATGTGCACCGATTACAGGAAGGTCAATAATTTGAGTAAAACAGACACTTTTCCCATACCAAGAATGGATGACTGTATTGACAAAGTTGGAAATTCAAAATATATAACTAAATTTGATCTTCTGAAAGGATTTTGGCAAATTCCTCTCACAGAAAGAGCCAAAGAGATCTCAGCATTTGTTACTCCTGATGGATTATATCACTATAAAGTAATGCCTTTCGGAATGAAAAACTCTCCAGCAACATTTCAACGCTTAATCAACACCATAATAGCTGGAATCAAGCATTGCGATGCTTACATCGATGATGCCATCATATACAGTGATGAATGGAATCATCATCTTGGAACTATCAAAGCATTCTTTGATAAACTAAGTGAAGCAAAATTGACAATAAACCTTGCTAAAAGTGAATTCTGTCATGCAACTTTAACATTTCTAGGACATGTTGTGGGTCATGGTCAGGTTAAACCTATAGAGGCTAAAGTTGAAGCTATTTCAAATTTTCCGGTGCCCACAGGCAAAAGACAACTGATGAGGTTTCTTGGTATGGCCGGTTATTACAGAAAATTCTGTAATAATTTTTCTGTCATTGCTGAGCCACTGACTAATTTACTTAGTAAAAGAATGAGGTTTAAGTGGACCAGTGATTGTCAGAATGCCTTTGATAAACTGAAAGCCATACTGAGAAGTGAGCCGGTTCTCTTGGCACCGAATTTTAATAAAGAATTCAAGTTAGCAGTAGATGCGAGTGATGTTGGTGCAGGTGGTGTATTACTGCAAGAGGATGACAATGGTGTGGATCATCCAGTTTGTTACTTTTCCAAAAAGTTTAACAAACATCAAAAGAATTATTCTACAGTAGAGAAAGAATGTTTGTCTCTCATTCTTGCTCTTCAACATTTTGAAGTTTATCTGACTTCTTCGTCCTCACCTATTGTTGTTTTCAGTGATCACAATCCACTGACTTTCATCCATAAGATGAAAAACAAGAATCAGAGGTTGCTCAGATGGAGTCTGTTGTTACAGGAATACAATCTTGACATCAGGCATATCAGGGGAAAAGATAATATTATTCCTGATGCCTTGTCCAGAGCATGATGTCTTGATCTGTGGTTTCCTGTAACTTGCTGTATATAAGATAATAATTGCCTTTATCAGTACTTTATTTTATGATAATTTTATGGCAAAAGAAAGCTTTATTACATAAATCTTTCTTTTCCCTGAAGAGGGGAAGTGTTA
Source organism: Anodontia alba (assembly GCA_964016985.1). Lineage (NCBI taxonomy): Eukaryota > Metazoa > Mollusca > Bivalvia > Lucinida > Lucinidae > Anodontia > Anodontia alba. Next base: position 61,139,684 of record OZ024830.1, on the reverse strand, counting down.
TATAACAGGGTGTTTAATTGTTTTAAACAACATGTTTACTATGTTTCCATAAATAGCTTTATTTACAATGTTTCCAAAAATAACTTTCTAGAACAACATGTTTACAATAACATGATGTTTATGTCCTTGATTCTGGACTGAGTTCTTTTTGGAATGTCATGGAAGATTTAGAAGTTTCTTGATTGGAACTGGATAATAAGAGATGCTTGTAGAAAATTCTTTTTCTAGAACCTTCTTTGATATTATATAAGGAGAACAGATTTTCATCTGGGCATCTTTGTATACTTTCACTGGAAATTATTCTATACTGGATTACTTTAGTATTTTATTCATTCTGGACTTAAATTCTGAATTCAGGAACATTAAATTGTGGGATCAGAAACTGATATTCAAAGGATTTGTTTTATAAATTCTCATGGATTATTTTAGAGGGACTTTGTGACATAAACTTGAAAGGTACTGTCTACTTACATTCTTTTGTTTTGAATCTTGTCTTATTTTTTTTGTGGAATAAATATTGTTAATAATTTAAAACTTGTTGCTGGTTTCACTTTCATTTCTTTCTCGTTACGCCTGGCTCGTAACACTTATATGCCAATTAAGATATCTTATATTGCATATCAGATATCTAATATAGCATACAAAATACCTTAATTGACATATAAGATATCTTATATTTATATAAGATATCTAATATAATATATCAGATATCTTATATATTATATAAGATATCTGATATATTTAATCAGATATCTGATTTATAGAAAAAGTAGTAAAAAGGCTTGCCATAGCAATGCCATAGATATGCAACAGTTTTAATTTCCTGCTAAAATGTATTCTTGCACCAGATGTAGTTTATTTAATGCTGAAGGCTCCCTGATGAGCATGTGTGTGTGTGTGTGTGTGTGTGTGTGTGTGTGTGTGTGTGTGTGTGTGTGTGTGTGTGTGTGTGTGTGTGTGACACTGTGTGTTATCTACAATGATTGCATACCGTATTTATGCTAAATATTAGGATACCTTAACTCCTTACCACACTTGCTCTAAAAATTGAATGTGCAATGTACAGCCTGTTGTTGTGTCTATAAATTGCTGGATGACTGAGAAACAGGGTAGAACCTGATGAGACGCCATGTGCAGTGTCTCATCTGGGTCTACACTGTTTGCTCAGGCCTGTCTATCAGAAATACTTGCGGTAAATATGGTAAGCAGATAACAGAGAGGCGGATCCACACTCTGCTCTGACTCACTTTCCGCACATGCTCCAAAGGCACATTTGAGGGGGTGGGCAGGGGGTAGACATTCCCCACTTCCCTCCCCCTTTACCCCCACTTCCCCCCCCCTTTTCCCCCACTTCCCTTCCCCTTTACCCCCACTTCCCTCCCCGAAGCAAACTATTCCCTCCCCTAAATCAGAATTTCTAATATCCCCAAGGCTATAATTAATTTCAAACATGACTATGCAATATAGAGTCATGCAGATTTTGACCCCAAACTACACCCCTAATTTTCCCTCAAAATCGGTATTTCTTTAGCATTTGCACCACCTTTACAGAATAGCTAAAGATTTGTACCCTCCATTACAAAAGTCTGCGTAAGGGCCTGTATATGAGTTATATGGAAAACAGGTATCACAATGTGGTTGGCCTTGATCCGGTCCTAAACTGGTCAAGTAAAAAATGTGGTGGACCTAGGTCTGGGACTTAACTGATCCACATTATTAATTACTGAAAACTCAAGAATACCATGTAAATCTGCATCTTTTATTGATATTTTTGATAAGTATGGTCCCACACTTGGGGGTCTGTGAGAACAATCATCTTTTCCGTGGTTTTCTCAAAAATTGAGAGTTAAATGTCGAACGTGTGTGGTGGTTGACAAAATACGGACCACTTACGGACACGGACTCATGGACTTATGGACCTATTGATAATACACGGACTGCTTAACAAAATACGGACAAATTATTCACAGATCTCTTGACAAACCACGGACCTACAATTCACGGATTTGACAAACCACAGACCTATTATTCACGGACCTGACAAAGCACGGACAGTTATTTAAATTACGAATGCTACTTATGATATATGAAAACTAGGAGTAATGTCAAAAGTGGAATAATGTGACCTTCTGGATATCATGACGTTATATTGTCATTGATACCTACATGTACGTTGAAGTAATCGGATTGTACAGATTATATGCACACACACATACACATACCCCCCTCCCCAACCCCCCCCCCCACCTCCCCGCTACCCACGAGTAATTCATTACTGACCATTCCGAGGCAGTACTTTCATTGTAGTACTTTTTTGTTAAATGTTATGTAGTGTTTCACTTTCTATAATGTTTTACTTTTAATAATTATTTATGTTTAAGATAACTCAGTTTATAAGTTTGGGTAACGGGGTTGCCACCATTTAGGGGAAAAAGTTGCCAGCTCTGCTTGCCATCTGTTCATTTTGTGGCTGCTGGCTGTCTTTACCTTTGGTGTTGGGGGTTAGATGTGAATCTGACTGTATCAGTTCCTGAGTTTACTAATTCACTTTGCTCTAGGTGACTGGAATTTCACTGTTTTGTATCTGCAGCATGCCCGAATCTGGCTTTACGTTCACATGTTCAAAATGCCAAAAACGGTTTCATCAAAGGTGACAAAATATCACACATTCAGTATGACAAGTCAAATTATCCAAAACAAAGTCAAGTGTTTAGATTACAGGTCACAAGAGACAATCAATTAAAATTATGATTTATTATTTAGTTATTTGTTGTTTTCAATCAAATGAACATTATATTGCTGCTATGGACCAATTTTCGGACCACAATTAACCATTCACAGACCAAGGACTTTTCACAGATGATCTGATTGCTCTAACGGACCGATGAATGTGTAAAGTTTTTGCCATGTAAATTACATTTTGCTCCTCTGTTAAGCATTGTGCTGTATGAATGTAATGTTTTCACTTGTATATTATGTAGGCTATAAACATTGTTGTAGATGTTTAATACTGAATAAATATATTTGATTTGATTTGATTTGATGTACAATGCACCAATTATGGACTAATTACAGACTATCCACAGACCATGGACTACTCAAGTTACATTTACTATATTTTGCAGTTAATACTGACTATTCACGGACCACGGACACAGAATTTTTATTGGTCTGTAAGTCCGTGAATGGTCCATGTTTGGTCACCGTGATTGATTTGATTGAGTTGGAGTTTAATGACATGTCAGTCCTTGTGGGTCATTTTATGTCGTCCCAGAGAAAGGGAAAAGAGAGGTAGTAGAGGAGATGAAAGAGAGGGACAGGGGAGAAAGAAAAATGAATGAAAGTGAAGAAACAAGAAATAAAAACATTCCCCCTCTACGTTTACCTGCTGCAAGGATAGCAGACTTTGCCCAACTGTAAGCAAATACCAGTTGGACACCCGGTGACGTAAGATACACGACACCTTTGCCTCATTCAACCACCCCACCGGGCAACGTGTATATTCCATGTTTGGAACACCTATCAGACACCTACCATGTTGGATCTTGAAGTGTTTTTATTTTTTTTTTAACAGCGCAAAAGTTCTTATCCAAAATGAGCTAATAAAACGATTGTCTACGGCAGATGGATATTTATTTCTGAAAGTGTGGATTGCCACCAAAACAACAGCCATTTTGTGAACTTTCGGAATCAAAGGGAAGTGATCAACTAGAGATAAACTGAAATCAGACGTAAACAAAACCAATATAAACCACGGTTGGTGGAACACTCCTTGTCGGTGAAGTGAAATCAGCGCCGGACTCATTGTATACCTGAATTTACTTCAATATATGGCAAGCTGTTTTACTATTTATTAAGCAATATAGATATCTTATATATTATATCAGATATCTTATATAGGATATAAGATATCTAATATAGGATATAAGATATCTGATATACTAATTCAGATATCTTATATCCTATATTAGATATCATATCCTATATAAGATATCTGATATAATATATGAGACATCTTATTTATTTCAGCATATAAGATATCTATTTTACCATATAAGATATCTTATTTGTTAAATAAGATATCTTATTTACTAATATAGATATTTAATATACTAAATAAGATATCTGATATACTAAATGAGATATCTTATTTGATTGAATAAATGAGATATCTTCTTTAGTAAATAAGATATCTTATATCCTATATGAGATATATAGCATATCAGATATCTTATATAGCATATTAGATATCTTAATTGACATATATCTATTTTATATAAGATATCTAATATAATATATCAGATACTTTATATATTATATAAGATATCTGATATATTAAATCAGATATCTGATTTATAGAATAAATAGTAAAATGGCTTGCTGGCAAGCCATTTTACTATTTATTGTGCATTATATCAGATATCTTATATAGGATATAAGATATTTAATATAGGATATAAGATATCTGAATTAGTATATCAGATATCTTATATCCTATATTAGTCCTTGGAATAAAATACATATACAACGTTACCACACAGTGTTGGTTTTACAGCTACTTTGATGACATCCCCAATTCCTTCTGTGTATTGAACGGTTGGCAACTCTATCTCTCTCTATCTACACATAATTCAAAACCCTCTTCCAAGTATTATTTGAATGTGCTGCGCATGGTGTGTTAGTAAGAGAAGAAAAAGTGAGATAGTGCAGCATAAAAAGTGTAAAATTAAAGTGAGCATAGATGATTGAGTTAGTGTTTGGAAGAATAGTTTAAAAGCAAGATAAAATAGTATATGCCTTAAGGGAGTGTATGGTTGATCTTGCTGTCTCCTGATTTGAAAAAGTCAAGATCTGAATCAAGGATGAGATCAGCTGGTAACCTGTATGGCAAGCTGTTTTACTATTTATTAAGCAAAATAGATATCTAATATAGGATATAAGATATCTAATATATTAATTCAGATATCTTATATCCTATATTAGATATCTTATATCCTTTATAAGATATATAATATAATATACGAGATATCTTATTTATTTCTGCATATAAGATATCTAATTTACCATATAAGATATCTTATTTGTTAAATAAGATATCTTATATCCTATATAAGATATCTAATATAATATATGAGATATCTTATTTATTTCTGCATATAAGATATCTAATTTACCATATAAGATATCTTATTTGTTAAATAAAATATCTTATTTACCAAAATAGATATCTAATATACTAAATAAGATATCTGATATACTAAATGAGATATCTGATTTCATTGAATAAATTAGATATCTTCTTTAGTAAATAAGATATCATATCTTATATGAGATATCTGATATAGCATATCAGATATCTCATATAGCATATCAGATATCTTATATAGAAAATTGATATCTCAATTGACATACAAGATATCTCTTTTATATAAGATATCTGATATATTAAATCAGATATCTGATTTATATAATAAATAGTAAAACGGCTTGCTGGCAAGCCATTTTACTATTTATTATGCATTATATCAGATATCTTATATAGGATATAAGATATCTTATATAAGATATTAGATATGTGAATTAGTATATCAGATATCTTATATCCTATATAAGATATCTGAGATATCATATAAGATATCTTATTTAATTTCACATATAAGATATCTTATTTACCATATAAGATATCTTATTTGTTAAATAAGATATCTAATATATTAATATAGATATCTGATATACTAAATAAGATATCTGATATACTAAATGAGATATCTTATTTAATTGAATAAATTAGACATCTTCTTTAGTAAGTATCCTATATAAGATATCTTATATAGCATATCAGATATCTTAAATAGCATATAAGATACCTGATATGCCAATTAAGATATCTTATATAGCATATCAGATATCTTATATAGCATATAAGATATCTTAATTGACATATAAGATATCTTATTTGTATAAGATATCTGATATATTAAATAAGATATCTGATTTATAGAATAAATAGTAAAACGGCTTGCCATAAACCTTTTCCAGAGAACAACCGTCATTGGGAAGAATGAATAGTAGTAATAACTGACAGAAGTATGGATCTGCCTGTAAGCAAAAGGATGATGGCGTGTCTGTACCATGGTACGTTCAAAATATGGAGGAACTGGTATAGCGATCAGTCCATACACGATTTTTAAATCATCGCGGTACACGAATCATAACGCCGAAGCTAATGCGACCGCCATCCAACATTACTCAACATGTCTGTCACACTACTAATATGGTGAGTAGTCATTGCAAACCCAATGAGCTGCCCTTCTTTGCAACATCTCTATTTTATTTACATTTTCTTTCGTGTAAGGGCTCTCGGACCCATATTGATGGGTCCGAGAAGGGCTCCAAACTTGTTTTTTTTTTTTTTTTTTTTTAATATTTCTTTTTACAAAGCCTAAAGTTCTGTTTGCATGGACTGTGATGTTTTCAATATGAGAGCAGATCCTTGCTGATGGTTACCCAAAGATACTTGGCAGAGTCCACGCTCTCTAGTTCCTGACCGTGCAAGTAGTACCGGGACTTTAGGGCTTCTTGGACCGTGAGACACTGATGACTTGGCATTTGCTTGGATTGAATTTCATGTCCCAGGTTCGTTCCCAGTGCTGGAGGGTGTCAAGATCAGACTGAAGTATTTGACTACCATGGGCACTAGACACTGTCAAGTAAACCGCGGTATCATCTCTCTCTCTCTCTCTGTCTCTGGGGAGTGGTGGGGTGGGGGAGGGATGGGAACAGGGCGGGAGTGAATAATTACAGTGATAGTGTATGCTTTGAAAGGAATCCTTGATAGTTGGAGGCCTATAAATGTATTGAAATAAACTTGCTAATTAATAAATGGATGCTAAAGAGATTTTCAACAAACAAGGATCCTTCCTACTTAAAAAAACTGAATATGCTGGAGATTTGCTCAAATAAACACTGGGGTCTTTTGGTCCTGACTTACCTGAAAACAAAAAAAAAAAAAACAAAACAAAAAAAAAAAAAAAAACGTTCTTTCGGCGCTTCTCCTGTTGTTAAAAAGGAGATCAGGGTTTAATCTGTTTGCCGTCGTACCGACTTGCTCAAAATTTGGTATTAATACGGTAAGGAGTTACATGTGTCCGAATACACGGCAACAGATGGGACATAACCGTTTGTAGGTTGATATATAAACTTTAAAACGGAATGAAAAATATGCATTATTATGTCAATGTTTTCATATGAATTGATGTAATATGCATAGTAATGATCATATAAATGATTACTTAGATCTTGAAGATTGAATTTATAAAGTTACTTTGAGTTTAATGTAGCCAGAAATGCACATACTATTTGAATTACTTCCCTTGCATTGCTCTTCTTTACTTTCGTTTTGCTAGGTAAAATCACCGAGGCGTACTCAAGCATGGCTATAACCTGTCTTACTGGTTTTGGACTTTACAGTTCTAAAAATAGACAGATATTGACAATACACAGGTAAGTTATTTTTAGCACATCTGAACAGGCAATGCCACTACACCCTGTGTATTTTGGGTCTGAAGTGTGAGTGACGAACTGAAAGAGGGACAGACAGACACACGAAAGACCACTCAGCGTGCCTGCAGGAGAATCCTCTTGGAATTATTTCGATGGATATAAATTAGTTAAAACTTACAGGTAAATCCCTATACCGGCTTTTTTTTGCATTGATTTTAGGGCATGTCTTTGAGTGTGTTTACAAAAATTATAGGTGGGGTGTTTGGGAGCAGTTTTGTTTTGAATAAAAATGACCGCAAAACTGCTAATAAAAATAATAAAATAAAAGTGAAAATTAATATGAGTGTCTTAAACAATGCAAGAAAGTAAATGATTACACTATATACAGATTATTTATTTATTTGACAGTGGATCAGAATATACAGGTGTCAGGTAGCACAATGGTAAGTGCACTGGCCTCTGGCGCTAGAGGTCTTGGGTTTGGTCCCCACTCTGGATGGGAAATTATCTAGGCCTGAACATGCTCTATTAGCATCATTCTCAGGGATGATGCTAATTTCCCAGCTAGCAGTCTTTATAAATCAACAGCGGGCTGTTATCAGCCTGTCAGCTACCCTGACGCGCCGATAACCGTCCTCTATAGATTTATGTAGAATGCTTACTGGGTTATACAATGCACCATCTTTCGGATTATGTGATTAGTGCTTGTGATTTTGGTTCATGAGGTCCCATGTTCAGCTTATGACTGTACAGCACTTAATTGCACAGATTTGTTCATTATCAGCCCATAATTGTCTCGATATGACCGGGGGTGGTCGGGTGGTGCGAAGGTGCTGTGTATCTTACATCACTGGGGCGTCCAACTGATACTGGCTTACAGTTGGGCAAGGCCTGCTATCCTTGTAGTGGGTAAGGGTAGAGGGGGAATGTTTTTATTTCTTCTGTTTCTTCACTTTCATTCCTGTTCCTCTTTCTTCCCTGTCCCTCTCTTTCATCTCCTCTACTCTCTCTTCTTATCTCTTTTCTCCCTTTCTCTTGGAGAGGACACAAAATGACCCTCAAGGGTTGACGTGTCGTTAAACCCCAACACAATCGATCAATCAAAAAGTCTCGATATGACTTAATACTGTTGAAAGAGAAGCAAAACACCAAATCATTGCTGTTAACAGTTAAACTGGAGACTATGCATGAAGAGATGTCACCTGAAAGCTCCCAAGACTTTGAAAGCCCTGAGCACTTCTTATGACTATTTACTAGGTCCTTGTACCTGGTTCAGTTTGCCCAACCACTGGCAACCAGGACTGAAAACCAACCTGAACTATAGCACTTGAGAAAGGAGAGGATCTGGGATACACTCCCAGGAGGTGTCCGGTGGACAGATCCCCTTTGGCTTGGGATTCTTTGGGAGCAAAGCCCCTTTAATGAACAGTGCTTGATCCAAAATGAGCAATTTTTCGTGCTAAGATTCTCCAAGAAAAAATGTTGAAATCAAATGGAAAGTAAATATAATAAGGTACATGTACTAACTTTATCTACCTATTTCTCGATCAGAATCATCACTGTCCACCTGAAGAAGTCTTCTATCAGTGGCTTTACAAAAGAGCATTCAATGAAGACTGATCAGACTGGACAAAATTTATGTGCAGGCTGATCTGAAACTTCACTGGGTATACATGGTCTTTGGTATGCTTTGGTATGCAGCTCAACTGTTATCACTTTGCATGCTGGGTAACAATTTCAGCAGTTATTTTTCTTATTTTTCCTACAAAACAGGATCATGCAAATTACATGAAGTGTCCAATCCTATTTTCTAGGAAAAGTAAGAAAAATATCAGTTTGTCATCTGAATTTGGCCATAGCATTGGAAGTGTTATTGATTATCTAAATACCTAGTAAATGTCCTAAAAATTTGAATGCTTTATTCCATACTTTTTTATTTTTGCCTAAATTTTGCTCTTTACGCAGTTGTTTCTCTTTAAAACTACATGTACTTAGTGGAATGGCAAAAAGTGTAGACCTAGATTAGTCTGGTCTTGGTCTGCACTTTTTGCATATGCTAAAAAAGCACAGACCGAGATCAGGCTGCTCCTGAAGGAGCAGTCTGATCGGGGTCTGCATTTTTTGCATATGCCTTTTTAACATAAACTTTGGTGTACAGAATTTTAGGACATTTACTGTAATCCATATCATTTGTTGCTGGTACTCGTTAGGACTGACAACATCTTGTTCAAATTTCATTAGGTACTCAGACCCAACATGAAAGAACTATTGACATTATTACTGCTGGGAACCCTCCTGAATCATGTGATTGGTCAGACAATTCAAGCAGAAACCTGTTCTAGGGCTGCCGGCCATGAAGCTCTTATTCAACCTAATGCAGACGCGTTAATTGCGGGATTCTTCTCAATGCATAACCACAGAGACGGCTCAGCATTTGGTTGTGGTGACATTTATTCTGGTGGTATGTATATACAATGTATTAAAATGAATGGATGTATACAAAGATTTTGTCACAATTTTTAAAGGGAGATAACTTTTGCAAACAGGAATCTGCTTTTTTGGTGTCTCAATCCTCTCTAGAAATAGGGGCTATTCTTCCCATTGAGAAGGGAGGCAGATAGTTCCATGTCAGAGCTATTCTCTTGAATATCAGTTATTTCCCTTAATTCTGTATCATTAGCCAAAATACAATGTACAAGGTCTTTCTTCTGCAAGATTGAGAAAAGGCATGCTCCTAAAATCTTGTATTGTGGTGACCAGTGAAAAATGTTGATCTGAATTTTTTTTCCATTTTTATATCTTTGTATGGTAATCTGTGATTTGTTTTTACAACTTCCAGTACTGTACAAAGGCTGTCAAAGAGTGGTTACTGCCATTTGAAAAGGCACATGATGCCAGAATTTTGATTTGTTGCCTGAAAAGTTGCATTTTTTGCTAGAAGGAGCCTGGAATATTAGCAAAGGAATCATGTTTTAAAAGCTTAGCACTATGGGTAAAATTTTCAGCAGAAGACATATTGAAATATTTTCCTTATTTTTTGCAGAAAACTGGTTTAAACATTTCATGCACATTGTCTACAATGGAGACAATTTGCATGAAGTATCAAATCCTGTTTACTGCAAAAAAAAAAAAAAAAATAGGAAAATATCACCAGTTTGTCATCTGATGAGTTTGACCATAGCACACTAAAAATGATAATCACATGAATTTATTTATGATTTTACTAATAATGTAGCTCAAGCTACATGTAAGTTACTTTTTTTAGCCATTAATATCAATATTTTTTTTTATTTCTCTATGAAAATTTATGTTGTAGGTACACATAAGAAGCGCCTCAGTGGGTGCTTCTAATAGGTACCACAATACAATGTATTATGTTTTCATGTGGAAGTAAGCAAAATAATTATCTGATACCTTCCTCTTTTCTGGGCCAGCCTCAGTGGCGCAGTCAGATCAGACAGTTGTTGGATTGATCCCCGTTGGGTCTGGCAACATTCTTTAGTGGCGATTGATCAAGAAATGTTTTTCTATGGTCATTCTCTCCTTTCCCCTGATTCAAGAAGTGCAGTTGTAAGTTTCTGACCTGAAAGAATATGCACAAGTACTGGTTAACCACTGAGAGGACTAATCCTGTCCAGGAAAAGTGTGGTTAGGTAAAATGACAGCACTAGACATGGCCCTCATTCTTTTATGAAAGGAAAGTACACAGTCAGGTCATAATTTCTTTCAGTCATCTGTAAAAAGGGAGATAACTTTTGCACAAGTGTACACAAAGCTCCACATAAGGGATCTTTTTCTACAAAAAAAAAAGTATTGATATTTTTCTTCTGCATGAAAACATATGTTGTGGGTACTTATTAGAAGTGCTTTGGGTAGGTGCTTCTAATGAATGCCACAACATATGTTTTTTTTATGCAGAAATAAGAAAAATAATTACCTGATACCTTCCTCTTTTCTGGAGCTACAAATTAGGAAAGAAAAAAAAATGCACAGATCAAAATTTCTTTCAGTCATCTGTAAAAAAGGGGGATAACTTTTGCACAAGTGTATACATGTAGTTAGAATCACTCATAAATGTAATGGCATGATAGAAAAAATATATTGCTCGTACAGTATTTAAGTATTCCGACACCTTATTGCCTTACCACACTTCTCCTAAACTTTGAAACAAGTCCATTTTACTACAAATTGCAGTGTTTAACTCTTTCGCTGCCAAATTTCAGACGACATTTGCCGTCTGCTTTTGTTTTAAATGAACTATCAATTGGAAAGAAGTTTATATGTAAAGTTGAAAAACTGAATGTCAAACAGCTCATTATGAGCCGTCTCATCTGGATATATGCTGTTTGCACAAGCCTATTATTATCGCCTGTGGTAGTGAAAGAGTTAAAATACTGCTGCATGGGTGACTAACAGTATAGACTCTGATCAGATGCCATTTTTTGTGACATCTGATCTGGTGGTCTGCACTGTTTGCCCAGGGCTGTCCATCTGAATATTTAGGGTAAATACAGAACATGGCTTTGTATGTATAGTAAAGCCTGTCAGAATCAGCACCAGAACATACAGAATAGCTCCAGATAAGGCGCTTTTTTTTTTCATCTGAAAATTGTTTAATTCTTGTTTCTCCTCAAGAACATATATTGTGCCTACTCATTAGATGAAAATATCGGTAAATAAAAACACTATTTTCCCGATACCCCTCTTGTCTAGAGCTAAGGTACTGTCATCTAGAGGAACCATTGTCTGACAGCCTTGGCTTTTTCATATTGAGTCTGCCTAGGTGCCTCACTCTGATTCGTGTATGACTGGTGATCAGGAGGTCGCAGGTTTGATCCCCACAGTGTCTGGCAACATTATTTTGTGGAGATTGATCATGTAATATTTTCTAGGGTCATTCTCTCCCTTCCATTGATTCAAGAAGAGCAGTTGTCATTTTCTGGTGAAAGAATGTGGACAAGTACTGGTTAACCGCTTAGAGGACTAAGCCTGTCCAAGAAAAGTGTGGTTATGTAAACTGGACAGTGGTACTCAGTAGAATTACCTTCAAGAGGCATTTCATCATGTACTTGCAATATGCATTTTTGTGTAAAAAATAACAAAACTATCCTAAAAAATCCATAGCTTTAGATAAGAGGGGTATTTACGTAATATTTTTCTTGTTTCTCCACGAAAATGTGGATATTCATTAGAAGTGCCTTGCAGAGGTGCATCTGATTAGTACCCACAACATTTGTTTTCTAGGAGAAAAAAGAAATATATCCTTACTTTTCGGTTGAAAACTGTGCCTTATCCGGAGACATGGACAAGTCAAGCTGGGCTCCATAGTGCTGTCAGTAGCACATCTGGCTGCAGATCCAGGGCTCACAAGTTGAAATCTCAGCTCGGCCTCATAACTTCATTGAAAATTGATCATGAAATCATTTCTGGAGTCATTCTCTTCCTTCTACCTATTTAACCCTTGTCCTGCTGAACCTGGATATACCCTGCCTTTGCAAACAGTGTGGATCCAGATCAGTTGGCTTCTGAAGAAGCCAACTGATCTGGATCTACACTGTTTGCCATTAAGTATGTGAATTTGTATCAACAAACTGGATCAAATAATCTGATTGGCTGAAAATTAGAAGTGGGTGTGGCATGTTAATTTATTCAGCAGGACAAGGGTTAATAAGGGCAGTTGGTGAAAGTATGTGCACAAGTGCTGCTTAACCATTTAGAGGACTAAGACTGCCACGGAAAAGTGTTTGTAGGTACAAACTGACTGGCTCAACACGACCTTAACAGTGTTGACCAGGCTGTAAAACTCCAACTGAAACAAACAACAAATGGATTCAGCACTTTATCTGGATTTGGATAAGTAAGAAACTGCATGTTTTGCTTACAGCATATGTAAATGGTTCATAAAACCTCAGCCATATAGCCCAGTCATGGTTAGCCAGATCTCCCACTCTCTATAATATTCTGATAGAAACCTGAATTTATCAATTCTACTGAGTGTGAGTTTAGGCGGGTTATTCTCTTGTGCTGATGCTCACAGGGCATCTACCATATTTACTCTAAGTATTTAGATACCTTAAAGTTTATACCAGAGCTGCTTTTGATATATCAGTTGCTTCATCTTTGATAAAAAATGTTATTGAGAACACATTATCAATTTAATAGCAATTATGAAGCAAACAAATTTACATTATGTAATAGATTCATATTTTAATATATCTTCACAGTAGTACATGTATATAACATTTACCAAATTTTATAAATGCATTTGGAGACTCTTGAGAGCCTCATTGAGAGCAAACACTGTTCAAGAATTTGTTTGGCCATTAGAACTCATTTCAGCTCACCTGAGCAAGAAGTGCTCAAGGTGAACTGTTGTGATCAATGTCCGTCTTTCGACGTCCGTTGTGCGGCATCAACAATTGCTTTAAAAGCCTACTCCTACTAAACCCCTGGGCCAATTGACTCGAAACTTGGTAGGAAGCATCTGGGTGACTTGTAGATAAAAAATAGCTAAAATAGTTCTGATTGAAAATCCAAGATGGCGGCCATGGTCGCCATTTTGAAAATCTATTTTTCGCTTCTTCTCCTGAACCGATAGGTCGACTGACTCGAAACTTAGTAGGAAGCATTGGGATGAAGTGTAGATCAAAAATAGCTAAAATTGTTTCAGTTGGAAAGCCAAGATGGCTGCCATGGTGGCCATCTTGAAAATCTATTTTTTGCTTCTTCTCCTGAACCAAAAGGCCAATTTTTCGAAACATTAGGAAGTATCTGGGTGACTTGTAGATCAAAAATAGCTTCATTTGTTCTGATTGGAAAGCCAATATTGCCTTCATCTTGAAAATCTATTTTGAACTTCTTCTGAACAGAAAGGCCAGTTAATTTGAAACTTGATAGGAAGTATCAGGGTGACTTGTAGATCAATAGCTAAAATCATTCTGACCATAAATCCAGGATGGTCGCCCTAGCTGCCATGTTAAAAATCTATTTTGAACTTTTTTATCCTGAACCAAAAGGCCAGTTGATTCAAAAGTTCATTGGCAGTATCGAGGTGACTTGTAGAGCAAAAGCAGCTAAAATCATTCTGATTGGAAAGCCAAGATGGCCGCCATCTTGAAAATCTATATTGAACTTCTCTCAAACGGAAAGGCCAATTGACTCAAAACTTGTCTGGTAATCAGGTGAGCAATACAGACCATCTTGGCTCTCTTGTTTAATAACTTTTACAGAGAAAATAATAATATGAAAAAATGTCAGGGGAAGTGAAATGGTGCTAAGTTAGTTATGTTCCTACATTTTCACTTTATCAAAACTAGCTCAGGTATCTTACAAATTACAAAACATGTAAAATCTGAGCAAGTCCATTTTACTACATTAACCTGTTAATTGTCTAAAACTGTTGGATGAGTTGCAAAAAATGTAGATCCTGATCAAATGCTATGTTCTGTGGCATCTAATCTTGATCTACATTGTTTGCTCCAGCCTATCAATCAGAATACTTAGAGTAAATATGGTATATCACTAAATTATTATATCATTGTATCAAGCAGCTTTCTATACAAATGTAAAGTACAATGTACAGTGAAACCTGTGTAAGACAGCCACCTTTGAGACTGACTTTAAATAGTGGCTGATGTGGAAAAGGTGTCAGTATTATAAAGGTACATGTCATGTAATTTTGCTAGCAAAATTACATGACATGTACCTTTATAAGACAACCACCTTTCCACATCAACCACCAAAGTCAATTTTAAAGGTGGCTGTCTTACACAGGTTTCACTGTAATTGCTTCTGTCATCACACATTAAAGGCAATGGATACACTTTCAGGGGAGACAACTCTGTCAAAATTGTTTTAGCTACCTTCTGAAAATGTGTCTATTCTAAAAGGAAAGAATTTGCTCCCCTTTGGAGCAAATTCTTTCCTTCTAGAATAGACCCCTTTCCAGAAGAGACTTGATGTGCAGGAAAGTAAACAGGAAGTCTGAAAAGTGATCTCCTTTACAAACTAGGGCAGAAAAAAACAAAAAAACCAAAGTTGTGTCCATTCCCTTTAAGTAAATATCAATAATTAACATCTCCAATTTCTTTGTTTAATTAGTTTTAGGAGTACATGATGGTAAGGAAGAATATTCAGTGTGGGCCCCTTCTTTCTGTTTTCTTTCATTTGTATTTCTTGCCTACTATACATATACATAGCTCTGGATAAACAGCATATCTAGAATAATCTTTTTCAAATGAGGTATAGCAGTAGTTTTTTGTTATCTCCCTTGATAAGTAAAGCGCAAGGTAGACCAAATACTAAGTAGGTCCTTCTAATTGGAATTCTCTGGTTTTATCATATGACATGAGTGGAATTTAACTGATATTTATTTATTTTTTTTTTTCATAGCCACATAAAGATATATTAACATTATACATTTTATTGCACAAAAAATATCTCCTTGATATTTCGGAAGTTTTGCTGGCATATGACCATTTTTAAATTAGATCTTGCAAGATAAGAAAGCTTTACTTAATGCCGATGCTAATGGTGGGCTGGGTGGCCTAGTTACTACACTTGACTTTCAAGCTGGATATTGTGGGTTCAAATCCCGCTCAGGTCGAGGCAACTTTCAGACCATTAGTAGGCCTAGCTCATACTCGATATGCTCTGGGTTGAGTATAAAGTGGACAGGGCAGCCCTTGGTGACAAACAGTGGCACCAAGTGTGCATGGGTGATCCATGAAAGCAAGGCTGTACAAATACATGTACATAACAATCTCCGCTGCCTATGTGCCTCGGGTGCTGGGTAGCGTTAAAACAACAGATGCTAATGATAAAAGCAGAAGAAACCAATAAATTGAGTCTGGTTGTTTGTAGAGAAAACCTGAGAGGAGTTAACTGACTACTGTCCATTGCCCCACAAAAACAATTTATTGCTTTATTGCAGGTACTTTCTACAATGGTCTAAATGAGCAGTTGGAGCAGTTGCCTCATTGAGACAATTTTTGTTGAGTACCCACAGCATATATTTTCATGGCAAAATAAGAAACAGTTTTTATTTTTGGTTATCTAGAGCTATGAATTGTTCTGTGTGTCACAGGAACCCTTTTCAAATCAAGTTAATTTTGCATGTGTTACATTTCACCTTTGGTTTTATTTTTGCATGTGTTCTATTTAACCCTGGTCCTGATGAACCCGGATATACCCTGTCTTTGCAAACAGTGTAGATCCAGATCAGTTGGCTTCTTCAGAAGCCAACTGATCTGGATCTGCACTGTTTGTCATTAATTTGTACCAGTAATCTGGATCAAGTAATCTGATTGGCTGAATATTAGAAGTGGGTGTGGCATCCTAATTTATTCAGCAGGATAAGGGTTAACACTGTGGCTTTTGAGGTTACAAGATACACTTTCAGGGAAGGTAGCTGTCAAAATTGTTTTTTGTCTAAAAATTTCATCTGAAAAGGGTCCTACTCTAAAGAGAAAGAGCCAGCCTCAATGACTCAGTTGTACGCATGTCGGACAGGTGATCAGGGGATTGCAGGTTCAACCACTGCTGGGTCCTGCAACATTCTTTCATGTAGATTTGATCATGAGATATTTTCTACGATCATTCTCTCCCTTCAGCTGATTCAAGAAGGGCAGTTGTCAGTTTCTGGCAAAAGAATGTGCACAATACTGGTTAACTGCTTAGAGGACTAAGCCTGCCCAGTAAAAGTGTGGTTAGGTTAACTGACCACGCTTGACATGACCTCATTGGGTTGACTGGGCCATAAAACCACAACACAAACAAAATAAAGAGAAAGATTTTGCTTGGAGCAAATTCTTTCCTTTTAGAGTAGACCTTTTCTAGAAGGAGATTGATGTGCGAGAATGCAAACAAGAAGTCACACAAGTTGTCTCCCTTGTAGAAAATGGTGGAAAATCTACCAAGTGTATCAAGTGCCCTTAAAATTGTGTTACTGTATTTACCATAATTAGATCTCAATGCACTTTGAAATTTCATTTTGCCAAAAACATCTGCCTCACAAAATTTTTTGCTCATTTGTACATTGCACTAAGTGTTTCCAAAATTGGCACACCCAACAAACACAAGTCACACAGCCCAAAGCTATCAGTTCAGGATATATTATTACAGTCAAGCCTCTTTATACCAGCGCTCGATACAACGACAAGTTCGTTATAATGACAATTTGAATGGCACGAAATCTTCACTTAAGAGGTGACACTTAATAAGAAATTATGCAAAAACATTGTATAAAATCTTCAAGCAACATATGTTTTGGATATTTGCCTGAGAGAGGCGATTCTAACAGATATCCAAAACATGTTCTATGAGGAAATAAGAATAAAATAAGGCCTTTCTTATATATTATCCTGTCCATTAAGGACTCTTTACAACAGCAAATTCATTATAATGGCAACATTTTTGGGAACAAATGCTGTCGTTGTAATGAGGGTTCACTGTACTATCTTTTTATTGAAAAGGGTTGTGTTGTTTTGATTCTATTACAACTTCAGCACACTGGCCTCAGTAGCTCATTCAGCTGTACAACCGAATGTTGATCAGAAACTCGTAGGTTCGATCCACACCAGGTTCGGCAACATTCTTTTGTGGAGATTGATCATAAAATACTGTCTATGGTCATTCTCTCCCTTTAGCTTAATCAGGAAGGGCAGTTTTTTTGTCTGGCAAAAGAATGTCACAAATACCAGTTAACTGCTCAGAGGACTAAGCCTTACCAGGAAATGTGTGGTTGTCTGACCAGCTAAACATGACCCTAATACAATGTGTGTTGACTTGGCCGCTAAACTCCAAACCAACCAACCAACTATTTCAGTTCTCTTGTTTACATAGAAAGATACACTTACGAGTGCATCAAACATGATTCAGGATGTGTGCTTATTAGAGCATGTGGGAGCATGTGCATAAATTATGGAAATACGGTATTTTGCATGCTTTCTGGTTCATTGAGTTGTGTTTTAACTGATAATTTTTGTATGTGTTATGTTTTATGATTTTATACAGAATTGTTGTTAAAATTAGGTTATTTTTGCACGTCTTCTTTCTCACAGGTTTGCTTTTAAAATTGGGTTATTGTGTGCATGTGGTCTGTTGTATGAGTTTGTTTATTTATTTATTTATTTTGGGGTGGTTGGGTGGTGCGAAGGTGTCGTGTATCTTACATCACCAGGGTGTCCAACTGATATTGGCTTACAGTTGGGCAAAGCCTGCTATCCTTGTAGCAGGTAAGGGTAGAGGGGAAATGTTTTTACTTCTTCTGTTTCTTCATTTTCATTCCTTTCCCTCTTTCTTCATAGAGTCATATATAAATTGTGACATCCTTTAAGAGACAGCTAAGTCAATTTACAAAGGAGATTTGGAAAAAAAAAGTCTAAATTTCTTCTTCAAAATTAAATTGTTTCTGCAAGACAATATACCATATTAACCCTAAATATTGATAAGCCTGAGCAATCAAGGTAGACCCAGATTAGAATGCATTAAATCAGTGTTTACACTGTTTGCCACTCATGCAGCAGTTTATTAAAATACACTTCAAGAGGTAATAAATGGATTTGTACAGATTTTGGGACAAATAAGGCAAAGAATTATGGTGTCTCAATATTTAGGGCAAATAGTGTAATGATTGCTTAACAAATAATGGGTAATTACATTTCACATGTTGCTTATTAAAACAAATCATGATTTTTCTACCTCATAAAATAAGATACATTAAAATAAGGTTTCTCATCTAATTACATGTACATTACTGACTGTTTGATTTCATCACATACAAATGCAAATATTTAACACTTTGCATGCTGGAAAAAAAATTCAGCAGACAATATGTTGAAATATTTTTCTTTTGTTTCCCAGAAAACAGTTTTTGAAATTTCAAATCCTATTTTCTGAGAAAAATAAAAAAAGTATTCGAAAGTGTCGCATTCTGAAATTTTTACCCAGCATGCTAATAGTTAACCCTAGTCCTGCTGAACCCGGATATGTCCTGCCTTTGCAAACAGTGTAGATCCAGATCAGTTGGCGTCTGAAGAAGCCAACTGATCTGGATCTGCACTGTTTGTCATTAAGTATGTGAATTTATATCAACAATCTGGAACAAGTTATCTGATTGGCTGAAAATTAAAAATGGGCATGGCATGTTAATTTATTCAGCAGGACAAGGGTTCATGGGGGTGTAGAGGCAGTCTCACTGGCTTTATCTGTCGTGTTGCTTCTTTTCAGAGAGTGAGTTTTGTTGCTGTGGCTTTTGTGACCTTTCTGTTTTCTGTTTTTAATAAACTTGCATGAAATAAAAAAATGAATATGGTACTTAGATTTTTTGAGAAGAAACACAAAATAAAAGGCTGGTTGCATTGATTGTCAGTTTGAAGTGTGATCATTTTGTAATCTTGCACTCTGACTGGATCCCACATATTAATGAACTAACTTCCACCCCAAAAATTACATTTTGGTGACTTTATGCACTTGGTAGATTTTTCTGCCATTTTCACAGGGAAGACAACTTTTATGGATTCCTATTTGCATTCTTGCACACCAAGCTCCTTCCGAAAAGGGATCTCCTTTAAAAGGAAAGAAATGTTCCCAAGGGGAGCAAATTCTTTCTTGTTAGAGAAAGGGGTTTGCTATGCAGGAAGGCAAACAGGAAGTCATAAAAGTTGTCTCCCTTTTAATAATGGCAGAAAATCTACCAAGTGCATAAAGTCAGCTATATGTACTTTTTGGGGTGGAAGTTAGCTCATAAATTGTATGAGGAATTCAGTCAGAGTACATGAATGCATGTGATGCTTTTGACACATTTGAATGGTTGATATCATGTTTACCCTAAGTATTGGACAAGCAGGTATGAGTAAACGATGCAGACCCAGATCAGATGCCACAGAATGTGGCATCTGATCTGGGTCTACACTGTTTGCTACTCATCCAAAGCAGATTTTAGACACATTAGCAAGTAGTAAAATGGACTTTCAAATTTTATGACAAGTATATTAAAAGTTATTGTGCCTAAATATTTAGTGTAAATATGATAATTCTTATTTTTCTTTTCATTGCAGTCATGCAGTCATATGAAGCTGTTCGCTGGGCACTCGACAGATTAAATAAGAAAGATGAGGAATTGAACGGGGAGTATCTCACTGACACATACATTCCAGGAGTAAAGCTTGGTATGTAGCCATTTGAATCTGCCATTAACCCAAATATCGGGAGACCCATAAAAGGGTAATTGACAAACCGTGCAAACCCAGATCAGACACCGCAGAATGTGGCATCTGATTAGGGTCTCCACTGTTTGCAAATAGTTTAGCCATTTTTCTCTAGGAATATGTGAATCTCATAGCCAGGTGTACCTAAAATTGAAATTGGATTCTTCCAATATATAGTGTGGGAGAGTCTATTCAGTCTACAATGGGTTAATGATGATGATGCCATAGCTCCAGATAGACACTTTTTTTTTCAACGAAATAGTATTGATACTTTTCTTATTTCTCTATAGGGACTCATAAGAAGTGCCTGGGTATTGAATACCCACAACATATGTATTCATGGAGAAATAAAAGAAATATTTACCAGATACACCACAACCTCATTATAACACTATTGTTGGGGTCCATAACATAAACCGTGTTAGTTAAACAACCGTGTTATAGCCAAACAAAAATGTATAGATTATATTGAAAAATGACCATTTATGGTCATTTTTCAATATAATCTATTCATTTTTGGGATCCATCTTTGAACAGTGTTATATCCAAAACTGTGTTTTAACGGACTGTGTTATAAAGAGGTTGAAGTGTACTCCCTCTTATCTAGAGCTGTGTATAATGATGATGGTGATGGTGATGATGATGATGATGATGATGATGATTTTTTGTTATTTTAATGTTTCAAAGTTTTATATCAAACTGATAGTAAGGTAATAATGAAAGCCAGAAAGCACTGTAGTTATGAGCTGAATCATGCCCTCATTGAGATTCAAATGTAGAACTTTGTGATCTGAAGGTGAGAGCATTTCTACTTGGCCACATGGAGCATACTATATTAACTGTAAAATATCGGAAGCTTCAAAATAATGTGCAATTTAAGAAAAAAAAAAGAATAAATATGGTTGGACTTTGTTAACTTTCTCAACTGATTGTATGGAGAAGGTGGTTTCAACTGAAGACAAGATTTTACCTCTCTATAACATGACTCATTATAGCACAGTTTTGGATATAAACACTACTTAGAGATAAATATCAAAAGTGTTGTATCCAAACAGAAATAAATAGATTATATAGAAGATGGATCATTTATGGTCAATTTTCTATATAATCTGTACATTTTTTATTTGGATACAACACAGTTTTTGCTTAGATTCCCAGCAAAAGTGCTATAAAGAGGTTGTGGTGTATTTAAGTAAGATCTGTTGGTAAGATCTTATAATAGCAATGTTTTATCTCTAAAATAAGGTTTTATAATAGCAATGTTTTATTTCTAAAATAAAATCTTATAATAGCAATGTTTTATCTCTAAAATAAGGTTTTATAATAGCAATGCTTGATCTCTAAAATAAGGTTTTATAATAGCAATGTTTTATTTGTTAAGTTACAAAAAGATCTTATAATAACAATGTTTTATCTCTAAATTGCAATGTTTTTAACTCTAAAGTAAGAGCTTATGATAAAAATACTTGTATTTTTAGCTCACCTGAGCCAAAGGCTCAGGATGAGCTATTGTGATCACTCTCTTGTCCGTCGTCCGTTCGCCATCCGTTCACACCTTTAAACAACTTCTCCAAAACCCCTGAGCCAATTTTCATCAAACTTCATGTGGAGCCTTCTGTTGAAGGGGGATTGAAAATTTGTACAAATGGTCATGGCTTGTTAAGTAAGATGTCCGCCATGCTTATATATGGTAAAAACACATAAAAATCTTCTTCTCCAGAACCAAGAAAGCTTTGAAGCTAAATCTTGTTATATGGCATTGGGGACTCAAGGTCTACCAACTTTGTTCAAATGATAAGTTGACCTTTGACCTTTTTTCAGGCAAGGTCAAATTTGTGTTCTTATGCATTTATATGGCGAAACTATTGAAAAGTCAGTGTATTAAAGACTTATGGCTGAAACTTAAAGTGTATGATCATAGTAGCAAACTCTTTTAGTTACAATCAAAATTTTGTCCCCTGAGGTTATCTGTCCTTGTCCCTTCGCTATATACATGTATAAAATCTTGTAATCTTTAAAGGTCTTCTTCTCTGAAACAGGTTGACCAATTTTCATCAGATTTCACATTAGGCCTTCTGTTGAAGGGGTATTATTAATTTGTTCAAATGGTTCTGCACCATTAAACAAGATGGCCGCCATGCCCATATATGGTAAAAAAACACTTAAAAGTCTTCTTCTCCAGAACCAAGAAAGCTTCAAGGCTGAAACTTGTTATATAGCATCAGGGACTCAAGGTCTAGCAAGTTTTTTTCAATTGATGACCCTAGGTTGACATTTGACCATTTTATTGCAAGGTCAAAGTTGCATCTCTATGCATTTGTATGGAGAATATATTGAAAATTCAGTTTCTCAAAATATATTAAAGGCTATTGACTGTAACTTACAATATGATCAAAGTATCAACCCTTTTAGTTACAATCAAACTTTTGTCCCCAGGGTTATATGCCCTTTGCCCTTGGCTATATACATGTTTAAAATCTCTTAATCTTTAAAGGTCTTCTCTGAAACAGCTTGATCAATTTTTACCAGATTTCACCTTGGGCCTTCTGTCAAATTAGTTCAGGTTCTGTAGCGGGCCCCCGTACCCTAGTGGATAAGAGAGTTGACTCTTAATCCATTAGTTTCTCACCGCTGTGGTTCGAGCCTCGCTCGGGTCATATGTGGGAAAGCCAAGTTCTGCTTACGGATGGTCAGGTGGTTTTTCTCCGGGTTCTCCGGTTTTAGCCCACCTTTGATGAACGATCGGCTCGATATAAGTGAAATATTCTTGAAAGGGCCGTAAAACCCAAATCAGAAAAAAAAAAAAAGTTCAGGTTCTGCATCATTTAACTAGATGGCTGCCATGCCCATATATGGTAAAAATACTCAAAAATCTTTCTCTCCAGAACCAAGAAAACTTCAAGGCTGAATCTTGGTATATAGCACCGTGGACTCAAGGTCTTCCAAGTTTGTTCAAATGATAATCCTAGGATGACCTTTGACCTTTCTATGGCTAGGTCAAATTTGCATCCCCATACTCTTGTAGCTGGAAAATATTGAAGAATCTTTTTCTGAAAATGCACTGAAGACTAATGGCTGAAATCTGCAACTTATGATTAAAGTAGTAAAACTTTTTAGTTACAATCAAATCTTTGTCCCCTGGTAGTTATGCGCCCTTGCCCCTTGGCTATGTACATCTTTAAAATCATGTCTCTGAAACCACTTGACCAATTTTCACCAGATTTCACATGGAGCCTTCTGACGAAGGGATACTGACAGTTTGTTCAAATGGATGGTTCAACACTATTGAACAAGATGGCCACCATGCCCATATATGGTAAAAAAAAAACAACAACAAAATAAAAAAAAAACTTAAAAGTCTTCTTCTCCAGAAACAAGAAAACTTTGAGACTGTATCTTGGTATATAACATTTGGGACTGAAGGTCTACCAAGTTTATTCAGTTGGTGATCTAAGAATACCTTAAACTTTCTATGACAAGGTCAAATCTGCGTCCCAATTCATAATGTTGAAAAATCATTTTCTAAAAATGTATTAAAGAACTTATGGCTGAAACTTACACTGTATGATTAAAGAAGTAAAACTTGTTAGTTAAATCAAAATTTTATACCCTGGGGCTCTTACCCTTAGGCTTTATATATAAAATCATATAAATATTTAAATGTCTTCTGTGAAACCACTCGCCAATTTTCACCAGATTTCACATGGGGTCTTCTGTCAAGTATTACTAACAGTTTGTTCAAATAGTTTTGCACTACTGAACAAGATGGCTGCCATGCCCATATAGGTTAAAAACTCTTAAAAATTTTCTTCTCCAGAACCAAGAAAGCTTCGAGGCTGAATCTTGGTATATAGCACCAGGGACGCCAAATTTGTTCAAATGTTGATCCTAGAATGACCTTTGACTTTTTATGGCACTGTCAAATTTCAGTCCCTAGTTGCTGTGGCAATACTGGAAGAATGTTACATGGCATCTGCAGATATGCAATGGCTGTTGTACTCAGATGAGCGAATCATGGCCCAAGGACCTCTTGTTACCTTACCTCCCCTGAAAGTGTATCCATTCCATTTATTGAGAGCCTATGTTTGTTATTTAGGAATGGTTGTAAAAGATTTTTGTGCCAATGGTATGACTGCTGTCAGCATGGCCGAAGAATTGTTTCCTCAATTTGGTTCTTCTGAAGCACAGTGCACGAAGGATCCTGATCATTTGATGCTAGGTAGGTGTTGTCTAAAAGAGCTTATCATTTGATGTTAGGTGAGTATTGACAGAAAGATTTCAATTGTTTGATGCCAGGTACATGTAGGTGTTGTCAGAAAGATCTTATCATTTGATATTAGGTGAGTGTTGACAGAACGATTCCAGTCATTTGATGCTAGTTAGGTGTTGTCAAAAAGATCCCCATCAGATAATGCAAGGTGAGTATTGACAGAAATTTTCCAATCATGTGATGCTATGTAGGTGTTGTCAGAAAGATCCCCATCATTTAATGCAAGGTGAATATTGACAGAAAGATTCCAGTCATTTGATGCCAGGTAGGTCTTGTCGGAAAGATCCCCATCATTTGATGTGAGGTGAGTATTGACAGAAAGATTCCAATTATTTAATGCTAGAAAGGTGTTGTCAGAAAGATCCCCATCATTTAATGTTAGGTGAGTACTGACAGAAAGATTCCAGTCATTTGATGCCAGGTAAGTCTGTCGGAAAGATCCCCATCATTTGATGTGAGGTGAGTATTGACAGAAAGATTCCAATTATTTAATGCTAGAAAGGTGTTGTCAGAAAGATCCCCATCATTTAATGTTAGGTGAGTACTGACAGAAAGATTCCAGTCATTTGATGCCAGGTAGGTCTGTCGGAAAGATCCCCATCATTTGATGCGAGGTGAGTATTGACAGAAAGATTCCAGTTATTTAATGCTAGAAAGGTGTTGTCAGAAAGATCCCCATCATTTAATGCAAGGTGAGTATTGACAGAAAGATTCCAGTCATTTGATGCCAGGTAGGTCTTGTCGGAAAGATCCCCATCATTTGATGCAAGGTGAGTATTGACAGAAAGATTCCAATTATATAATGCTAGAAAGGTGTTGTCAGAAAGATCCCCATCATTTAATGTTAGGTGAGTACTGACAGAAAGATTCCAGTGATTTAATGCTAGGTAGGTGTTGTCAGAAAGATCCACATTATTTTATGCTAGATGAGTATTGACAGAAAGATTCCAATCATTTGATGCTAGGTAGTTGTTTTCAGAAAGATCCCCTTTATTATGCTCCCCGAAGAATTTCGGGGGAGCATATAGTCGCCGCTTCGTCCGTGCGTCCGTGCGTCCGTGTGTCCGTGCGTCCGTGCGTCCGTGCGTCCGTCCCGCTCTTGTCCACGCAAATTCTCGGAAACTGCTTGTCGGATTTCAATGAAACTTCATGGGAATATTAAGTATCAAAGGTGGATGCGCATATCACCTGCCTGTTCTGGTTCGATGATTTTTCCAAGAGTTATTGCCCTTTGATGAGTTCTGCATGAATATATAGGGTACTGTTCGTGTCCACGAGAATTCTCGGAAACTACTAGTCGGATTTCATTGAAACTTCATGGGAATATTAAGTATGGAAGGTGGATGTGCATATCACCTGCGTGTTCTGGTTCGATGATTTTTCCAAGAGTTATTGCCCTTTGATGAGTTCTGCATGAATATATAGGGTACTGTTCGTGTCCACGCAAATTC
Source organism: Anodontia alba (assembly GCA_964016985.1). Classification (NCBI taxonomy): domain Eukaryota; kingdom Metazoa; phylum Mollusca; class Bivalvia; order Lucinida; family Lucinidae; genus Anodontia; species Anodontia alba. The sequence continues at coordinate 61,113,252 of OZ024830.1, read as the reverse complement.
TTAGCAAATACTGGCAGAAATTCAACGAAATTTTAATGGAATCTTAAGCAGCAATAGGGGATGCACATATTGTTCAATCTTTTTGGTTAGATGATTTGTCACAGAGTCATGCTACTTTGTTTAAAGCTGCAGTGTAAGGTCACTGGCTATTTTTAGAAAAGAATTTGTCAACACTCTAGTGCCTACATTTATTGATGGATTTTGATATAACTTCAAACAAATGTTGGGTATGATAATATCTTGAGCATGTTTGACATTCAGGGTCCTGGGCTCAAGATCAAGGTCACTGTGGCTATTTTTAGAAAAACTTTGTTTTTGCTCTAGTGCCTAGATTTATTGATGGATTTTAATATAATTTCACAAAAATGTTGAGTATGATAACATCTCAAGCAATTTCAATTTCCAGTGTCCTGGGCTCAATGTCAATTTCCAAGAGTTATTGCCCTTTGATGAGTTCTGCATGAATATATAGGGTACTGTTCGTGTCCACGCGAATTCTCGGAAACTACTAGTCGGATTTCATTGAAACTTCATGGGAATATTAAGTATGGAAGGTGGATGTGCATATCACCTGCGTGTTCTGGTTCGATGATTTTTCCAAGAGTTATTGCCCTTTGATGAGTTCTGCATGAATATATAGGGTACTGTTCGTGTCCACGCAAATTCTTAGCAAATACTGGCAGAAATTCAACGAAATTTTAATGGAATCTTAAGCAGCAATAGGGGATGCGCATATTGTTCAATCTTTCTGGTTAGATGATTTGTCACAGAGTCATGCTACTTTGTTTAAAGCTGCAGTGTAAGGTCACTGGCTATTTTTAGAAAAGAATTTGTCAACACTCTAGTGCCTACATTTATTGATGGATTTTGATATAACTTCAAACAAATGTTGGGTATGATAATATCTTGAGCATATTTGACATTCAGGGTCCTGGGCTCAAGGTCAAGGTCACTGTGGCTATTTTTAGAAAAACTTTGTTTTTGCTCTAGTGCCTAGATTTATTCCTTTCATTTATGTTGCTGATGTTTGTATGACAGTGCCTTCAGGCAAGCTTATCTGTCCACCAACAGGTTTTGTGATACTCCATTTTGAAGTACAGTGAGTATACACAGTATACCGCTCTTTATCTAGGATAATGTTTCCTGTTCCGACTATTGCATGTTCGGGGAGCATCCATCGGTTTCACCGATATTCTTGTTTAATGCTGGGTGAGTATTGACAGAAAGAACCCCAACTATTTGACAGATACATGGAGACAGTTTTGCATGAAATGTTCTAATTTTAATTTTCTGTGGAAATTAAGAAAAGTATCAATTTGTCAATTCTGCTGAATTAGCCCAGAGAGTGGTAAAGGTCAAGAGTCTGACAGTTTGATGCTAGGCAAGTTTTGTAATTAAGATTTGATAATTTGATGCTATGCAAGTGTTGTAATTAAAATCTGATAAATTAGTGCTGGGCAAGTGTTGTAATTAAGATTTTATAAACTGATGCTGGGCAAGTGTAATTACAAGATCTGATATGTTGATGCTGTGCAAGTGATGTAATTAAGATCTGAAAATTTAGGAAGAGATAATGCTAGTCAGAAAGCATTTCTTTGATAGTGATTCTTAAGATTCCTATCATTTGAGAGATAGGCAGTCCTAGATTGTCAGTAAGGTCCTTATTTGATGCTAGTGTGTGCGTCCATGGGTGTTTGCATGTGTGTGTGTGTGTGTGTGTGTGTGGTGTATGCATATGTGTGTGTTTTGTCACAGGAAAAGTTCTGAAGTAATCTCTAGAAACATATACTGGCAGTTAATTGACAGAGATTTTCTTTATATTTAGGTATGATGGGACCTTCTTCAAGTGACGAATCAAAACAACTTGCAATGTTTGCGGAAAGTCGCAATCTCCCATTCATCAGTTATACAGCTACTGCTCCAGAGTTAAGTGATGTAGAGATGTATCCTAACTTCATGAGGACCGTTACCCAGGATGGACCTCTTACACAGGTATGGAGTTTTATGCTTAAGGGGACTGTAATCAGTAGATTTTCTCTATTTTTCAGGACATTTGTTACTTCTTGTTTTGTTACTTCTTGTTTGCTTTGCTGCACACATCCCTTTGGTAGCAAATTCTTTCCTTTTAGTGTAGACCCCTCTCAGAAGGGGATTAATATGCAGGAAAGCACACAGACAGTCACAAAAGTTGTCTCTCTTGTGAAAATCTACCCGGTGTATCCAGTCCTCTTAAAACAGATTGTTTGCTCTTGAATTTGTAGGTGTGTTCTGTGGTTGTTGTTCATTTACAAGTCATTGACTGAATGTTCTTGGTCACCTTTGCATGAACACCATAACTTTGAACTTATGTTTGTGGGTTCTGAATCTGAATCTTTATTGGTTACAGTGACACATCAAATGACATTCATTCACCAAGGGCATGCAGCCGGGAGATTAATCCCTAGACCAGTGTTCAATAAAAAGTAAAGAGTAACCCTAGTCCCGCTGAACCCAGATGTACCTTGCCTTTGCAAATAGTGTACATCCAGATCAGTTGGCTTCATCAGAAGCTAACTGATCTGGATCTGCACTGTTTGTCAGTTAGAAAGTGAATTTGCAATAACAAACTGGATCAAGCAATCTGATTGGCTGAAAATTAGAAGTGGACATGGCATCTTAATTTATTCAGCATGACTAGGTTTAATTAAAATCTACTATGTTTTCTATATATATTAAATCAATTCTGAGAAAAAAAAAAGATGCTTTGAAAGCAAGGAATGCACTATTGACTAAAAACTGTGAAATAGCAGACAATAGCAAACCTTATTGTGCAGATGATATTTTAAAGTGTTTCTTATTTTTCATGAAAACATAATTATGCTGTGGGTACACCTTAAAACTGCCTTTACAGGAAGCTTCTAAGAATAAGTACCAACAACTTATGTTTTTGTGTAAAAATAAGAAAAAAAAAACAAAAAAACTTTTTGGTTGAAAAACAAAGTATCAGGTCAGGTAAGTGTCATACATATAGTATGATATTTTTACTTGTCGCCCACCAGTACTGAAGCATGGGACATTGGTCATACACATTAACCTCTTTATGACATGGTTTGTTGATCTAACACAGTTCAAAGATGGATCCCCAAAATGTATAGATTATATAGAAAAATGACCATAAATGGTCATTTTTCTATATAATCTATATATTTTTATTTGGATATAATCTTGTTGTTTAACTAACACGGTTTATGCTTTGACCCCAACAATAATGTTATAAAGAGGTTAAAATTGTAGTGTAGTTGCAGTTCATCTGTGTGTATCCAGGCTATAACTCTTTAACCGTATTGAATGCTTCAAGAAACTTGCACACATACGTATCTTGATGAAACAATGTGTCTTGATCAAGAAAGACAACACTTACATTCTTGATTCTAGAGCTATCTGCCCTTGCCAAAATCTTGGAGGCAAACCGTGTGGACACTGATCATGGCTCATTATGCAGCATCTGATCTGGGTCTGCCCTTGTTGCTCAGGCCTATCTGTCCCAATACTTAATATTATACATACAGTAAATGTCCTAACATTTTGTATACCAAATTTTCTGAAAAAAAACCCCAAAAAAACAGCATATACAAACAGTGCAGACCCAGATCAGGCTGTTCCTGAAGGAGCAGTCTGATCAGTGTCTACACTGTTTGCCATTCCACTCAGCATTTAAGGAAACAACTGCATAACAAACAAAAGCCAAAACGGTATGGAATAAAGTGTATGATCTTTTTTGGGCATTTATCAGGGCCCAGTTGTTCAAAGCTAACAATGTCGTTAGTTAACGATTCGTTAAAATTTACATCGAGTCATATGCAAATATGCTGAAATTTTTTGCTGAAAAAATGTGAGTAGCTACTCACATTTTTTCAGCAAAAAAAAATCAGAATATTGTGTATTGAATCCGCTAAAACAGTTAACAAAATGACCCTTAACGAGCTTTGAACAACTGGGCCCAGTTATATTTGTTTAATTTCAGACTATTGTGGATTTCGTAGACCACATTGGCTGGGAATACTTAGTTGTTGTCTACACTGATACCAGTTATGGTAGAGGAGCCTATAATGAAATACGACCTCGCCTTGCCAAAGCTGGCATCTGTTTGACATCTGCTATAATGGCTGATCCTTCAGACACATCAGATGCTACCATGGATGGTATTCTGGATGAAATTTTGAGAATAAATACCACTGGAGTTATTTACCTTGGCAATCCAGATGTCCTCTTAGGTCTTCTGGCACGTGGAGAAACATATCCTGGAGCGGGAAAACTTCAGTGGGTAGTCACTGACAGCGTGTCTATAACTGACACCTTCCCAGGACAGAAGTATCCAAGAGGCCTGATATCAGTCGTACCAGCAGGAAGAAAGATAATAGAGTTTGAGGATCACTGGGTGAGAATTGATAATAACAATCCATCGCAGGAGAATCCCTGGTATAAAGAGATGTATATGGACAAGCATAAATGTCGTCTCCCTGGTACAACTTCAAAGTACACAACAGACTGCCCAGTTAGAACAGAAAGTCAGCGAAGAAACCAGTATGTACAAGATCAGTTTGTGGAACCAGCTGTTCATGCTGTTTTCACTTACGCACATGCCCTGAAGATGGCTCATCAGGATCTTTGTGGTGGAGTCGCAGGACTCTGTGAACCTCTGCGTAAACTCAGCACCAGTGATTTCTACCAAACCTACTTGCGTGACTTCGACTTAACATATGGAAAAGCTGAACGCGTGGAAAGTTTAGCATCCGTTAGCTTGGACCCGTATAATGCTGCTGCACGTGTCAGATTTGTTGGAAATGACATTGTGAACCCATCATTTGAACTGTACAGTTTCAATGCCTATCCCTATCATACTACTTACAAGTTCCAAAATGTAAGTAAAATATCAAACATTACCAGTTTCTGTTCTAATTCAGCAGAAAATAAATCAATGGTACAATATAACCTCAATGGCTCGAATACGGATGGCTCGTTTACCGTGGATGATTCGAACTCTTTTTTCAGTCCCTACAAAATCCTTCCAATAGCTCAAGAAAAAAATATTTAGGGATTTTTTCTTATTTTATCATGGAATTGTATGTTGTGTGTACTCATTAGAATCACCTCATCTAGGCAATTCTAATGAGTACACTCAACATACAATTATTGTGTAGAAAAAATCCCTAAATTATCGCCATTTGCTTCCTGACGGCACCATAATTAACCCTCAGTGGCTCAAACCACCCATGTCTCGAACAATTTTCTATGGTCCCAAAGATGTTCGAGCCATTGAAGTTTGACTATTTTACTCTTTTTTTTTTTTCAGAAAATAGGCTTTGAAATTTCTTGCAAATTCTCTCCTAATTTACATGAAATGTCAAAGCCTAATTTTTTGGAAAAAAAAATTAGAAAAATATTTTAAATGTCCTCTGCTGAAATTTTTACCCAGGATCCTAACTGTTAAAGTAAACGTAGGGACACCTTAACTCCTTACCATATTTGTTCAAAATTTGAGAATTTCAGTTTTGATATACCTGTTGACATGTCTGAAAAACTGCTGACGGAGTGTCAAATAGACCATGTTCAGCTGCTTCATTATGCAATATCTGAGCAAGGTTGACACCGTTTGCTCAGACATTATTGTATTAACCCTAAATATTGGGACACCTAACTCCTTACCATACTTCATCTTGCTCAGATGCCATGTTTGGCAGTAGACATTTTGACTAGGAAAGTGCAGTCCAATGGCAATTCGAACTTACTGAATTTTTTTATCGTTTGTGAACTAGCTACAGAAACTTTACAATACACCATAATCTATTTATAACACTATTACTGGGATCCATTTCTACAGTCATTCTCTCCCTTCCGCTGATTCAAGAAGGGCAGTTGTCAGTTTCTGGCGAAAGAATGTGCACAATACTGGTTAATCGCTCAGAGGACTAAGCCTGCCCAGTAAACATGTGGTTAAGTAAACTGACCGTGCTTGACATGACCCCATTGGGTTGACTGGGCCGTAAAACCTCAACACAAACAAAACTGGGATCCAAAGTAAAAACTGCGTTAGCTAAACAACCATTGTGCCCAAACATAAATACATGAATATGGATGATATAGAAAAATGACCCAAAGTGGTTGTTTTTTTTCTATAGAATCTATACATTTTTGTTTGGTCATTTTTTTCAAATCTGTGAATGAAATTTATGAAAACTATAATATTATATATTATAATACTATAATATACTAATATATATAATACTATAATATACTAACATACTATAATACCGTATTCGACCTAATTACCACACTGTGCGCTTAGGTTTTTCAAAATTACTGGAAAACACTTGTGGTAAAATAGGTATCTGCCTACTAAAAGGTACACTTAAAAAAGATCAGCAAAGAACTTATTAGATGATGTTTATGCCATTTTTTCTGAATTTCTTTATAAAAGCATATGTTGTGGGTACTCATTTGAATTGCATCGACAAGTTGATGCAATTCAAATGGGTACCCACAGCATATGCCTTTATAAAGAAGTAGCCAAACAGTACACTAGCTGTAATCCGAAGAGTACGGAATTGCTTGTCTGTGCGCTTATAGGGGTATGTGCAGTAATTAGATCGAATACGGTATTTATCTATAAAAAGATTATAAGGAAAAATGACTGTAAATGGGCATTTTTCTATATGATCTATACATTTTTTTAATACAACACTTTTGGGATCCACCTTAAAACCGTGACATATCTAATAAATAAACCATCTTGTAATAAATCATCTTATAATAAGCTCTTATAAAGAGACTTGTGCAATGTAAACTGGTGAATTAATGTTTCCTCCATAACTGATTCCAAAGCCAAAGCAGTGTTCCTTGAGTACTCTCTACTAGTGTTGGGTTTCCCCTGACAACTAATTGAACACTTTTGTTGCCATGCCATGGATCCATAATGGATCAAAGTACTGCCAGCAATGGTGGGTTGATTGTCTTTGAGTGCATTCTGTGGTGTCTGATCTCCAGTCCCAGTCCAGGTTTTACATATAACCCAGACCTCTAGATAAGAGGGAGTAAAGGGTATTTCAGCATTGAAATTTTGAAAGTCAGCATTGAAATTGAAGTTGAGGGGGTAAAAATACTCAATGAAATTTTGGATTTCAGCATTGAAATCAAGTTTAGGGGGTAAAAGTTTTCAGTGAACTTTACATCTTTTAAACAAAAAAGCAATTTCACTCACATTGATTTTGTAAGCAGTAGCAGTACACTAGATCAGAAAAGGTTTTACCCTTAAAACACTAATGACAATATATTTCTAGGTGTTTTTCTTTTTTTAGAGAGAAAATAAAGCTTGGCATTTGATGTGAATTGTCTGCATAGCAGACAATCCACATCAAATGGCAAGCTTTATTTCTCTGAAAAATTGTGAAGTTGTATGCTATACACTTGTGCTTGGTACTTTAAGAGTTAAGCATTGCAAATGGGCAATTAAGTATTAAGATTAAAAGCAGGGGGTAAAATACGCATTGTACCAAAATCTTATTTAGAGCACTGTATAACTCCCTTTACACAGCACTCTGATGTCACAGTGACAAGTCATACCAAATTATATGTAAATGTATATATATCTATGTCACTAGTAGAACTGCCGGCCTCGGTGGCTCAGTTAGATGCACCGTCCGATTGGAGACCAGGAGGTTGCGGGTTCAACCCCCGCCAAGGTTGGCAACATCCTTTCGTGGAGATTGATCATGAAATATTTTCTACTGTCATTCTCTCCCTTCCGCTGATTCAAGAAGGGCAGTTGACAGTTTCTGGCGAAAGAATGTGCACAATACTGGTTAACCGCTTAGAGGACTAAGCCTGCCCAGTAAACGTGTGGTTAGATAAACTGACCGCGCTCGACATGACCCCATTGGGTTGACTGGGCCGTAAAACCTCAACACAAACAAATACTAGTAGAACTAGGACTAGCTGGCTCAGTGTGAGTATAATTTGACTAGACATGATATTTCACTGAGGCAGCACTCTAAAAGTCAGATTGAGCTCCCTGTCACATCCAGACACTGCACCACTACTATACATTGTAACTGGAAAATGGCTGAATATGAAATTTACCCATTTATGCTTAACCCTTGTCCTGCTGAACCCGGATGTATCCTGCCTTTGCAAACACTGGAGATCCAGATCAGTTGGCTTCTTCAGAAGCCAACTGATCTGGATCTGTACTGTTTGCCATTAAGTATATGAACTTATAGCAACAATGAAGATCAAGTAATCTGATTGGCTGAAAATTAGATGTGGGTGTGGCATCTTAATTTATTCAGCAGGACAAGAGATAATGTCCCATAAAAGGGATATTGGCAAACAGTGTAGACCCAGATCAGATGTCTGATCAGGGTCTACACAGTTTGCATTAAATATAGGAAAGTCTATAAAATATGGTAATAATACAAATTAACTGGACACCCCTTCTATTGAAAATGGACCTGTCCAAAGACTTGAGGTAGTAGAGTCCACTTGGCATAAATGGGTTGAAACAAAAAAAAAAAAAAAATCATCTAGGGCTGTCATAGCTCCAGATAATTTTTTTTTTTTCTATCAGGAAGTATCGGCATTGTTCTTATTTTTCCATGGAAACATGTAGGTACTCATTAGAAGCAACTCACTGAGATGCTTCTGATAATTACCACAAAACATTTTCATGGAAAAATAAGAAATTCATTTATCTATATATGGAGCAATGGCTATGTTTTTTGTTAGAATGTTCAAGTTATGGTCTAATGTGTTTCTTACTTAGATTGGGTCAAAAATCAACGGTCTCCTGGAAATAATAAATGCACGAATGTGGATGTACGACGAGGATCGAGACAATGTTCTGTCAGCTATTCCACGATCAGACTGTCCAATGTATCCTTGCTCTCCCTGTCTTGGTGCATTAGTGACAACAAAGTATCTCTATATCCCAGGTAGGTGGTATTGTAGAATCCACAATATTTGACTCATAGCACAAGTTAAGGCGCTTTTTTCAGTCCAGAAGTATTGATATTTTTCTTATTTCTGCACGAAAATATCTGTTGTGGGTACTCATTAGAAGCGCCTCGCCGAGGCGCTTCTAATGAGTACCCACAACATATGTTTTCGTGCAGAAATAAGGAAAATATTTACCGGATACCCTTCCTTATCTAGACCTATGTTTGTACTACAACATGAGAAATGTACTGTGTGACAAGAATCCAGCAAATACTAAGATCAGCCTGTGCAGCTCTGTGGATAGCAATGGATCAAAGCTTTTTATAGCTCTGTATAAGAAAGGGTATTGTGTAAATATTTTTTTTTTATTTCTCTACAAAAAGATATGTTGTGGGTACTCATTAGAAGTGCCTCTCTGAGGCACTTCTAATGGGTACCTACAACATATGTTTTCATGGAGAAATAAGAAAATACTTTTTGATTAAAGAAAGTACCTTATCTGGACTTAAGCTTCTTCAAAGATGGATCAAACTGCATGAAGTGATCACTGTCTTCACTGGTACTGTATTCTCAGTTTGTGGCACATTTATTTACTAATCACTATAAATAAAAAATACTTGGGGCTAAAACTTTGATATTCTTTCTTGCTTCTATGTCAGAAAAGATGTACCCTTCAAATACAGAGATGAGCTTATGAGTTTAGAGACTAGTATAGTCACTACCTTCCAGGGAATTCCTGGAGGTGGTTAGATGAGGCAAAGGTGTCGTGTCTCTTGCATCACTGGGGCATCCAACTGAGACTGGCTTACAGTTAGGCAACGACACAAAATGACCCACAAGGATTGATGTGTTGTTAAAGCCCGACATAAAAAATTACAGTTGGGCAAGACCTGCTATCCTTGCAGCAGGTAAGGGTAGAGGGGGAATGTTTTTATTTCTTCTGTTTCTTCACTTTCTTCCATTTTCTTCTCTGCTCCTATCCCAATCTTTCATCTCCTCTTCTATCTCTTCTATCTCTCTTCTCCCGTCCTCTGGGAGACGACACAAAATGAACCCACAAGGGTTGATGTGTCATTAAACCCCAACATAATCAATCAATCTAGGGAACTCTTGTACTTATTTATTACAGAAAATAGGGTATAAAATTAAGAAATAATTTGGCATGAATTGTCAAACTTTTTTGTCTGGGACAAATAAAAAAATATTTCAGAATGTATTCTGCTGAAAGTTTTACACATCATGCTTAACCCTTGTCCTGCTGAACCCGGATATACCCTGTTTTGCAAACAGTGTAGATCAAGATCAGTTGGCTTCTGAAGAAGCCAACTGATCTAGATCTGCACTGTGTGCCATCAAGTGTGCAAATTTATAACAAAAATCTGGATCAAGTAACCTGATTGGCTGAAAATTAGAAGTAGGCGTGGCATCTTAATTTATTCAGCAGGACAAGGGTTAACATTTAAGGGCGCTTGATACACACAGTACATTTTCTGCCATTTTGTATGAGGGAGACAACTCTATGACTTTGTTTGCTTCCCTGCACATAAGCCCTTCTGAAAAGGGGTCTGTTCAAAACCACTTTTCAGAAGGGAGCAACTATAATTTTGACGGAGTTGTCTCTCTTGAAAGCATATCAGTTCCCCATTAATAACAGTGATGCTCTAGAGTTGATGACCTATACCCTATTCAACCTAATTACCACAGTACCCCTTTAAACACACAGTCAAGCAGTTTCGTAGTCTTCAGATTACAACCAGTGTACTTTTTGTCTTCTTAAAGGTATATGTTGTAGCTACCCATATGAATTGCATCGACATGTCGATGCAATTCAAATGAATACCCACAACATATGCTTTTATAAAGAAAATCAGAGAAAAAATATCGCATAAGCATCATTAGATAAGTCCCTCACTTATCTTTTTTTAAGTGTACCCTTAGTATAGATGGATACATATTTTACTACAAGTTTTCCCTGTAATTTTGAAAAAAAAAGAACCTAAGCGCATAGTGCGGTAATTAGGTTGAATATGGTATGTAGATACTTGTGTAAATTTTTAATTTCTGAGACACATGGTGGTAGTGTGAATGGGTATGTATGGGTATGTATGTGCTTTCAAGGATGGACCCTGTGTGCTTGATATGTCTTTGACCAAGCTCCTTCCTATCCACTTTAACTTCAAAACTGGCCACAACAAGTTTGAGCTAGGCATATTAATGTCAGAAGATATAATCACTGAGGCACTTCTAATGAGTACCCATAATATTTTCTGTATACACATCTTTAATATGTAGAGCTATGTTAAAGGTCAAGGTTATACTGATAAAAGTTTTATTTTGTTATTTTCAGGTGATGTTGTTGTCAATGGTCTGTTCAGTATACATAAAAAGGGTGAGAGGCCTCTAACATGTGGTGACCTTGACATGACCCTGAGCCTGGGATTCCAATTTGTAGAGGCCTTTATCTATAGTATAAGTTACATCAACACAGATTATGCTCCTAGCCACGGACTCCTTAATGGAGTCACCCTTGGAGCACTTGGGTTCGATGATTGCATGAGTCCAGTTTTATCCAATCAACTCATTACCGAAGTCCAGAGATATGCATATAGAATTACTGATGAAAATGGTGAAAATATGTTGGATCCTAGGACCATTGAAGGCTACCTGGGAGGAGCCAGTGATCCTTTAGCAGTTGCTACGGCAATGCAGATGAACCAAATTCATCGACCAGTCATGATCTACAAAGCATTAACTGAAGCTTTAGACAGAAATGATATGTACCATTATTATATTCGTACACATTACAATATTCGAATCCTTGCACGGACAATGGTACTGGCTTTAATAAAATACAACTGGAAATACGTACAGTCTGTGTATGAAGATGATATGTACAGTGCAGAATATAATGATGTGTTTCGACGTGTAGCTGCAGAAGAGGGAATTTGTGTGGTTGCCTCTCATAAGATTAAAAATGGCCATGGTTCAGAGGTTGTGGATGACTTAAGAGGCAGGCCAAATGTAAAACCTGTGATAATTCTTGCTGGGTATACAGGATTTCGCACATTTATGCAGGGCTTAAGGGACAGGTCTGCTGCTGGAGAATTTCAATTTATTAGTGCTATAGGGGACTCAAAGGAAACTGTAAAAGGATATGAAAATGAGGCTGATGGAATGATAAGCATAGGAATGATTGCACCCACTGTGAAGGACCGGTTCAAGACCTATCTCCGAACTATAGATGTGACAACATACAAAACAAATCCATGGTTCCGGGAATGGTATGAGAAGTTTTATGACTGCTCATTCAATCCCATGGGTTCACAGAGCCAATGTCAGGTTGAAAACTTTGATGACGATATGGAGGTACATCATGGAGTGGTTACTGTCTTGTTTGGGATGCAAGCATTTGCACATGCCCTGGACAGCACTCTGAAACACTTCTGTGGTGCAGGTAAAGAGTCTTTCAGGGGAGACAACTCATTCAAAATAATTTTTGTTCAATTTGAGAAGGGTCTACTCCAAAAGGAAAGAATTTGCCTCCTCAGGAGCAAATTCTTTCCCTTCATGGTAGACCCCATTTTCAGAAAGGTCTTAACGTGTAGGAAAGCGAACAGAAAATCATGAAAGTTGTCTCCCTTGTAAACATTGGCAGGAATCAATCAAGTGTATCCAGTCCCATTAAGATTAGTAGACCCATATTTTTCTTTTTCTTTTTAATCCAACATATTTTAAGAGTTGTGCCTCCTTTCAGAAGAATCAAACACAATTCTGTGTACAAGATATCTCATCTTTGATATTTGACGTACATGTTCTTTTTGGGACTGACGAGTAGGTCAGCTGATTATTGTTATTAACTTTTATGGGGGTGGTCGGGTGGTGCGAAGGTGTCATTTATCTTAAGTCATCGGGGCGTCCAACTGATACTGGCTTACAGTTGGGCAAGGCCTTCTATCCTTGTAGCAGGTAGGGGTAGAGGGGGAATGTTTTTATTTCTTCTGTTTCTTCACTTTCATTCCTGTTCCTCTTTCTTCCCTGTCCCTCTCTTTCATGTCCTACTGTCTCTTCTATCTATTTTCTCCCTTTCTCTGGGGAACAACACAAAATGACCCACAAGGGTTGATGTGTCGTTAAACCCCAACACAATCAGATATTAACTTATATGATAGTTATGTCCCTTTTCAGTTCTGGCATTTTTTCAACTTTTCAATTGATTATCCAGGGAGCTGATTTTTGGCAAAAAAAAAAAAAAAAAAAAAAAAAAATCTGATTTATTTTATGACAGTTATGTTCCTTTTTAATTGGGACAAGCATATAGTTTTTACACACACACATTTCTAGTTAACCCTTAAAAATCTACATCTGAAAATGTTGTCTGTTCATGTCGTCTGCTGAATATTCTTGGAAACTTTTCAAACCTATTTTTGCATACAGGCAAACAGTGTGGACCCAAATCAGACTGCTCCTAGAGGAGCAGTCTGATCTGGGTCCACACTGTTGGCAAAAATGACTTTTAAAATCATAAACAGATGACAAAGCAGGCGACAGTTGTTGTGATTGGCAGTTTAAGGGTTAAATTAAATTTCCCTCCCTATTTCTTGGGAAAAATAAAAGGAGCTTGGGTACAGCTACAAGGTTGCATGCATTTACAGCAAAGACTTGTATCAGCCTGCACATTTGTGCAGGCTGATCAGAGTCTTTGCTCTCCGCCACCTACCCACAGAATGTCCTGCAAAGACTCTGATCAGACTACACAGATGTGCAGGCTGATCTAAGTTTTTGCTGGGTGCACATGCAGTCCAGTAGGAAATGCTTGTGCCCAGGCTCAGATAATAACCTTTGTTATTCTATAGCTCCAGATAAGAGGGGGTTACCACAAACAGTTTTCTTATTTTTCTGTGAAAACATATGTTGTGGGTTCTTATTAGATGCACCTTAATGAGGCACTTAACCCTTGCTCTGTTAAATAAATTGAGCACCCACTTCTCATTTTCAGCCAGTCAGATTGCTTAATCTGGATTGTTGTAAATTCACATACTTAATGGCAAACAGTGCAGATCCAGATCTACACTGTTTGCAAAGGCAGTGTAGATTTGGATCTACACTGTTTGCAAAGGCAAGATATATCCAGGTTCAGCAGGACAAGGGTTAAAATAAGTACCTTAACATATGTTTTGTAGAGAAATAAGAAAAATATCAATACTTTTCGGGTGGAAAAAAGTGACTTATTTGGAGCCATGTATTCATTTCCTAGCTGTTGTGTAAATATTGACAATTATTTCTTCAGGATACAGTGGAGTTTGTGGGGATTTTCTTAATGCCAAAGATAAAGGAATGGTATTGCTGGAGAAATTGCAGCAGACAGAATTTCAAGTGTCTATAGACCAGCCTATTTACAAGTTCATGGACAAGCAGGGAAATATACCTTTCAGATACTATACCTACAGTAATAGCTTGAATCTCTTCTCTATAGTAAGTCAGTACTTTTGTTGCCCTCTGTTGAACCCATTTTAGACTGAAAAAACTCCTCCTACACTATATATTAGAAGAGTCAAATTGCAGTTTTAAGTACATGTATGTCAGGCTATGTGATTTAGATATTTCTTGAGAAAAATGGCTAAACTGTTTGCAAATTGTGGAGATTGTGGTCAGATATCACATTCTGCAGTCTGGACTGTTTGCCAGTCGCCATATTGGGTGTCTCCAGACTAAAATGGGTTAACTCATCCAAGCTGAAGGCTCAAAATGAGCAGTAGTGGTCATTCTGTCTTTAGTCCACCCTTTTGTTGCCTGTCAACATTTTCAAACAAATTCTTCACTGAAGCTGCAAGGCAAATTTTTATGAAATTTTTATGGAGTCTCAAAGCATCAGGGTGGCCAATGGTTAGCACTCCCGACTTCAGGTCACGAAGTCCCCGGGCTGAAATTCCAGTGGAGGCAGAATTCAGCTCATGACTGTACCATGCTTCATTGCACAGAGCCTTTCATTATCATCCTTTTATCATCTCAGTATGACCTAAATAATGTTGAAAGAGATGTAAAACACCAAATCATCACCATCTGCAATTTTAGCTCTCTTAATAGGGAGCTCTTGTTTTTTTTCTTGTATTAAGTAGAATTTCACATTTAATTCAGAGATTTGGCTAATCTGTTCTCTGCAGTAACTTCAAGATCTCAGATTACATAGCTGTTAAGGCAGAATATTTGGTGATAATTCTGGAATATTTTTTTCTTATTTCTCCATAAAAGTATGTGCTGTGGTATTCATTAGAAGCACCTCACCTGGGTGGTTCTAATGAGTATCCACAACATATGTTTTCGTTGAGAAATAAGAAAAAATAATAACTTTTGATTGAAAAAGCACCTTATCTAGAGCTATGATTTGGATATTTACTCATGTAATCAGTTAACCATTGTCATGCTGAATAAATTAAGATGTCACACCCGTATCTAGTTTTCAGCCCATCAGATTCCTTGATCCAGGTTATTGATACAAAAAATCACATACTTAATGACAAACAGTGCAGATCCAGATCAGTTGGCTTCTTTAGAAGCCAATTGATCTGGGTCTACACTATTTGCAAAGACAGGGCCTATTGGGGTTCAGCAGGACAAGGGTTAAGAAAGAAGATTTTTTTTTCCTCCCGATAACCCACTTATTTGGAGCTATGACGTAATTGACAGAGGACTTGTTACAAGGAGTTTTTGTGATAATTCTGGGATATTTTTTCTTATTTCTTCTTAAAAACATATGTTGCGGGTACTCATTACAAGCATAGTTTTCATGGAGAAATAGAGAAACTTATCCCTGAATTATTATCAGATACCTTCCTAAAAAGACGAAGCATCTTGGTGGCCGAATGGTTTACATTCACAACTTTCAAGCAGGCGGTCCCCTGTTGAAATCCTGCTGGTGGCGGAATTCAACACCTTTCATTATCACCCTGACATCCTCTCAATATGACTTTAACAATGTTGAAAGGAATGTAAAGCACTAAATCATCATCATCATCATCATCATTAACAGATCCTCCCATTGCTCCAGTTAAGTAGGGGTTGCAGGTAAATATTTTTCTTATTTTTTCACAAAAACATATGTTGTGGGTACTCATAAGAAGAACCTTAGTGAGGCACTCCTAATGAGTACCCACAACATAAGTTTTTGTGAAAATTAGAAAAAAAAAATCATACTTTTTGGTTGAAAAAAAATCTTGTCTTGAGTAGTAATCTTGCCTCAGTAATATGGAGTGTACATGGATATGTTTTGTTTGTTTCAGCTTGGTAAATATCAGCCAGCCGAAGATATTTTCAGTTTCACTGTCACTGACAACCTTGCTCTGCCTCTAGCAGAAATCAGATCTGAATGTCCTGGGGTCTGCATGGAGTGTCTATATCTGTTCCGCTACCAGAAGTTCATGTACATTCCAGGAGATATACTCATTCCTGGTATATTTGACGTACATTATCGTGGTGATTCTCCCTACACTTGCTCCAACTTCCGTGCTGTTAATGGTTTCCAGTACACAGAGGCTTTCAGATTTGCCCTTGACAGAGTAAACAGTGGAAGCTCTGTAGTGAAACTGAATGGTGTAACTCTTGGTGGCATTGGATTTGATGGCTGTACAGATCCCATCCGTGCTTCAGCACTAGTTACTGGAATTTATTCTGGTGCCTTCCCACGCCCTGATTCCGGATTTGGCGGTGTGCAGTTTGAAACCCAGGACCTTGCTGGTTGGCTTTCCTACGACAGTGACAGTACTGTAAGTGTGGCAAGGTACCTGCAGAGATTTACTGTACCATCTCTTTCCCCCGGGGCAACAACTCCATTGTTAGACGATAAATCCAAATTCACTACTTTCTTCCGTACAATTCCATCAGATAGTGTTGTGGCTGAGGGAATGGCCAAATTATCACAGAAGCTTGGATTTGATTACATAATCACACTGAATGACCCTGATGCAGGAAGTCGAGATTCTGTTAGAGTGTTCCGAGAATATGCACAGGCACTTGGGATATGTATTGGTGCATCATATGAATTTGAGACGGATGGAGATGCAGAACAGATTCTTCAGTATATTCTTCAGTCGACAACAAGAGTTGTTGCCGTGTTTGCAAGTCCTGACAGATATATTCCTAATTTATTAATCCAAAAACAGAACAACCCACTTGCATCAAACTTGATCTTCATTGCCAATAATGCATGGACAACTGCTGTCAAAGATGTTGCTGTAAATTCACCTGAGAACACAATTATGTTTTACCGAAATGAATTTGACAAGCTTACTAGTTTTAGGTACCATTTAGCTAGTCAACGGCCAATTCTAGAGCACCCAAACCCTTGGATACGAGAATTCTATGAAGATCTGAAGGAATGTTCATTGCCAGGGTCACAGGATTACAACAGCAACACAGCCTGTAGAATCCCATATGATATCTCTGAAGGTAAGGTGTACAAGTGTGGCAGAGCCCAGCTTCTTACTGTATTTGCCCTAAATACTAGACACTTTAGCCCCTTAATACACTTGAGGCCCTCCCAAGGGTGTTGGGGAACAGGGGAACAAGGCCAATTATTTCAGGGGAACAAAATGTCTAAAAATGAAGGGAACAGGGGAGCAAAGGCAATTTTGGAGAACAGGGAACATAGAAAATTGAGATTTGAGAACAAAAGAAAATGCCAATTTATTTCAGGGGAACAAGGGAACAGGTACACCCCCCCCCCCCCCCTTCCCCATCTCCCACTGCCAGGGGGCCTCATACTTAGCCTTAACTTTGAACAAGTTCATTTTAGAACTTCTTGTCATGTCTGAAACTGCTTGACATTCTGTTCATCTGATCATGATCTACATTTTCTGCTCATGCCTGTCTGTCCCAGTATTTAGGGCAAATAGGGCAACCTTTATCACTCGAGAGAAAATTCATAACTTTCTAATTTTCCTCAGAGAATAAAACTTGATATTTCATGCAAGTCATTTCATGGTGACATTTTCATGCAAATATGCAAAATGTCTCCTAAGAGACAGTTCATGCAAATTGTTTCCTAATGACATTTTCATGCTTTTTGCTAGGGACAATAGCATGAAATGTCCAAGCCCTACATTGTGGATAGAATATTTCAAAATGTAATCTGCTGAAATGTTTTTCTCAGCATGCACAATACGAGCAAAAGCACCAACAGCTATATATTTAAACTCAGTCTCTGCTTTGGCAGTCGGTAAAGAAAATCATGGGAATCAAGTACTCCAACAACTGAAGGTGAGGTCATTTACCCTAGGGAAAATAAATATCTACTCCCTTCCTAGTAACACCATTCATGTTCCCACTGACATAACCATTTTGAAATTCAAATCAGGACTGGAGAGCTGCTAGTTCCTAAGTTTCAATGATTAGCACTCCTGACTTCTGATCACAAAGTTCTGGGTTCAAATCATGCTGGGATGGAAAGCTACTAGTTTGTTAATGTAAAAAATGTGGTGACATGTCCAGGTGGTTGAGCGGCTAGCACTCCCACTTTCGAATCATGAAATCCCAAGTTTGAATCCTACTGGAGATAGAATTCAGCTCTTGACTGTAAGGCACTTCATAGCACAGAGCCCTTCATTATCACACTTCTGCCAGCCTCAATGGCTCAGTTGCATGCTCATCTGACTGGTGATCAGGAGGTTGCGGGTTCGTTCTCCACTGGTTTTGGCAACATTGAGATTGATCATGAACTATTTTCTGCGGTCATTCTCTCCCTTCCACTGATTCATCAAGGGCAGTTGTCAGTTTCTAGCAAAAGAATGTGCACAAATACTGGTTAACTGCTTAGAGAACTAAGCCTGCCCAGGAAAAGTGTGATTAGGTAAACTGACCGGCTCAACACGACCCTAATGGGTTGACTGGGCCATAAAATCTCAACTCAGTAAAACAATAAAATCACCCTTCCGTCATCTCAACATGACTTTAAATCTTGTTGAAAGGAATATAAAGCACCATATCATCATCATCAAAACATGTAATGTTCATGAAATGTATGACTAAGACCCTGTGGTTGCTGACAAGCTGTTAACATAACAATTTACCCTAAGTATTGAGATAGACAGGCCTGAGCAAACAGTGTAGACCTAGTTTAGACATAGCAGAACACATCATCAAATCAGAAACTAGAGGTAAGGTGCAATAGATAATTAATATAGACCTACATATTTTTCATAAAGTTAAGATTTAAAAGAAAAAAATATCACCAAAATTCAATTTTAAAAAGATTAAAACAGTGACTGTAGAACAGTACTAGAACTGTGTATAATACTCCAGTATTTTGATTTTGTTTGATATATTTCTGCAGGTGAGATCACAGAGGACATCTGGCTAATCTCAACAATTAATGCTGTGTATGCTTTGGCGGAAGGGATCCACCGTACATTACAAGCCAAATGTGGCACGGACTACATTGGCATCTGCTCTAATTTCATCAGTGATTCCGACACATACCAAATGGTAATGGAAAACATGGATGCTATGAATTTCAC
Source organism: Anodontia alba (assembly GCA_964016985.1). Taxonomy (NCBI): domain Eukaryota; kingdom Metazoa; phylum Mollusca; class Bivalvia; order Lucinida; family Lucinidae; genus Anodontia; species Anodontia alba. Next base: position 61,093,774 of record OZ024830.1, on the reverse strand, counting down.
CGATATCACCAACCTGCTATTCAAGTTTATTGAGCGTGAAGCTGACAGAAGAATAGTTATCAAGAGGTTTGATGTAACTGGGACGGAAGTACAGGTTAGTTGTCTCAGGGCTCTAGGTAATTATCTATACCCATAGCTCGTCACCTTAGCACAAAAAGTTAATAACTCCTTATATATTTTAACAGAGTTATTGACTTTTTGCACTAAGGTGATGAGCTATGATAAAACCAAACTTTGTGTTGTAGATACTCATAATAGCTCTGCAAACAAAGTTTAGGAGGTGGTATATAGGGGTCATCCTTCGGGTCGGTCTGTCCAAGTTTGTGATGCTAACTGCTTGTATAGTTTTTGTTAGATTTTCATGAAATTTCATAGAAAGATAGACATGATGATAAGCAGTGTCTGAATAAAACAAGTTTCCTTGCAGGGTTATCTGCCCTTGGCACATTGAACTCTTCATCATAGTTTTGTGATGTGAACACTTGTACAGTTTTTGTCAGATTTCCATAAAACTAACAGAAATGGTCAACATGATAAGTAGAAGTGCATGAAATAGCAAAATATCTTGCAGGGTTATCTGCCCTTGGCACCTATTTAAGTTTCTGATATAAATGGCCTACGGTGTCTGTTAGATTTTCATAAAACTTCACAGAAATGATTGGGGGTGGTCGGGTGGTGCGAAGGTGCTGTGTATCTTACATCACTGGGGCGTCCAACTGATATTGGCTTACAGTTGGGCAAGGCCTGCTATCCTTGTAGTGGGTAAGGGTAGAGGGGGAATGTTTTTATTTCTTCTGTTTCTTCACTTTCTTTCCTGTTCCTCTTTCTTCCCTGTCCCTCTCTTTCATCTCCTCTACTCTCTCTTCTATCTCTTTTCTCCCTTTCTCTGGGAGACGACACAAAATGACCCTCAAGGGTTGACGTGTCGTTAAACTCCAACACAATCAATCACAGAAATGATCAGTTGATACCGTAAATGTCCTTAAATTTTGAACACTTTATTCCATGCTATTTTAGCCTAAATTTTGCTTTTTATGCAGCTATCTCTTAAAATACTTAGTGGAATGGAAAACAGTGTAGACCCTGATCAGACTGCTCCTTCAAGAGCAGTCTGATCTGGGTTTACACTGTTTGCATATGTCATTTTGTCAGACACTTTGGTGTTTGAAATTTTAGGGCATTTAACGTAGCAATTCTTGACATTTTTTTTGTTCATTGTGTGGATATCTGCCCTTGGTGCTTAAGTCTGTGTATGAGAGCCTCGGTGGCTCAGTTGGATGCGCCGTCCGACTGGAGACCAGGAGGTCGCGGGCTCAACCCTCGCCGAGGTTGGCAACATTCTTTTGTGGAGATTGATCGTGAAATATTTTCTACGGTCATTCTCTCCCATCCGCTGATTCAAGAAGAGCAGTTGTCAGTTTCTGGCAAAAGCATGTGCACAGTACCGGTTAACCACTTAGAGGACTAAGCCTGCCCAGTAAATGTGTGGTTAGGTAAACTGACCATGCTGGACATGACCCCATTGGGTTGACTGGGCCATAAAACCTCAACACAAAACAAAATCAGAGTTTGTGATGTGCTCTGACTCTACAGTTAGATGTTCACGAAGCTTTACAGAAATGATTAGCATGATCAGTAATAATATGAGACTTAAAACAATTTTATTGCAGAGTCATCTGCACTTTGGTGCATAAGTCTGTCTGAGATTATCACATCAGCTTTCTGCAGAAAAATTAATCTAGTGTTGCTCAATTATTTATTCAAATGATCACAACTGGAGTTGAAGGGGAAAAATTGAGCTTTCCTTTTTTCATTGTTTTAGCACTCCGTTTATTTACAAGTTAAAGATTATACACATATGTATACGACTTTGGTGGTATAGAAAATTTTTTAGATTGCTGGAGAGCAACCAATATGTATGTGGTGGTTGATTTGACAAAGGTAAGGACTGACTATCTGCCTAATGGAAGATAAAGGATATAAAAATGCAAAGTAAACTTGGGTCAGACTGCTTCAGAACTTTACAGGTCATATTGTACAGTGGAACTTACTGTGCTATTGACATCCTTCAAAAAGATGGGTTTATTTGCTTGGCATTTTGATATAAATGGAAAAAATTGATTTATGATTGACAATATCATATCAGGAACATTTGTCTTATCTATTTCTGTGTTTTGTTTTCTTTATTTACCTTTAAAGGCTCCATACTCCTCAAAAATAAACATTTTATTATCCAAGAAAGGTTTAATGAATTGATATTTGGTATTAGTACAATCATAAAATGTGGCACCTGACTGCCTGTAAAATTACAGTTAGTTTGTTGGTCTTGAAATGAAATGAATTTTTATCATATCTCTGAATTAATGTTACCAACACTAATTCAGAGATACAATAAAAATCGTTTCATTTTTGATCCACTTCAAAAATGAGAGACTAACTGAAATTCTAAAGGGTGTCAGTTGCCACATTTTATGATTGTATTAAGGCTATATATCAATTTAAAAAACCTTTCTTGGATAAAAAAAATGTCTATTTTTGAGGAATACAGAGCCTTTAAATTAATTTGTGTCTGACCTGGATATTTTTTTATCATTAATTCAGGTGGGCAGTTATGTGGAGGATGAGCTGATTATTCCTGATGAGCCTGGCTTGATTCAGCTTTACATTAACTTACCATCCCAGTGTATTGGCCAGTGTGCACAGTGTGAACTGACCAGTGCTGGAGAAGAACAGTTCATGTACAGCAATGGAGATTTCCACATTGTTGGTAAGTCCTATATTTCTAACCACCAGCCCTCTGTTCATTAAATCAGCAGATGATTTTTTTTTTCTTTTTTTTTTAAATAAAGCTTGAATTTTTATTATTCAGATTGTCTCTAAAGGAGATGAAATACCATGCCTTATTTTCTGAGAAAAATAAATAAAATGCCATCTGTGCTATTTTGAGTTAGTATGTCAGCAATAATAAAGTAGTTTTTATTTGTATCAAGTAGAAGATGGACTAAATGCTTAGGACTCTGGTTAAAATTTTCAGCAGATGACATATTGAAATATTTTTCTTATTTGTCCCAAAAAACAGGTTTTGACATTTCATGCAAATTGTCTCCATTGGAGACAATTTGCATGAAATGTCAAATCCTGTTTTCTGAGAAAAATTAGAAAAAAATATCATCAATTTGTCATCTGCTGAATTAGCCCAGAGAGATAACCGTTAAGCTCTTGTATCTGTCTTAACTCTTCAAGCACCATTCAGAATTGCAGCAGATGACACCCTAAAATATTTTGTTTTTATTTTTTCTGAGAAAATAAGGCTTAATATTTCATATGAATCATATGCAGGTTTTCTGAGAAAAAAAAATATAGTTTAAAATTGCATCTGCTGCTGGTGTGATGGACACATTAACCCTTGTCCTGCTGAACCCGGATGTACTACCCTGCCTTTACAATCAATATAGATCCAGATCAGTTGGCTTCTTCAGAAGTCAACTGATCTGGATCTGCACTGTTTGCCATTAAGTATGGGAATTTATAGCAATAATCCAGATCAAGTAATCTGATTGGCTGAAAATTAGAAGTGGGCATGGTCTCTTAATTTATTCAGCATGACAAGGGTTAATGGATAAATTTTGTACATAATAAAATGATAATACTCACCATACTGATCTTAATTGAACAACTTGTTTTGACTGTCAAGATGATGAGTCAGAGAAATGCTAATAGACAGCGTAGTTCTTAACCCATTGTAGACTGAATGAACTCCCCCAAACTATATATTGGAAGATTCCAATTTCAATTTTAGGTATGTCAGGCTGTGTGATTTAGATATTCCTAGAGAAAAATGGTTGAACTATTTGCAAACAGTGGAGACCCTGATCAGATGTTGCATTCTGCAACATCTGATCTGGGTCTGCACTGTTTGCCAGTTACCGTTTTAGTGGTCTACAGACTACAATGGGTTAAGGGACAGTTTTATTTGGATCTGCATGGTTTGTCAGGAACTTGTACCTGAATAGTAATAACAGCAAACCAGGTAAGACCTTTCTGAGCAATGACAAAAAATATTTGTCTTAGTTTTGTCATAGAAACACATAGCTCAGAAAGTACTGTCATATTTTTGTTTTTTTGCCATAAAATCTTACGGTCTGCTTGCACATTCAAAGGGCTGCAGAGGCTCTTTACTAATGCATATGTATATAATAATGTTTTCATGGAGAAATAAGAAAGATATTACATCCCTCTTATCTAGAGGTATGCAGTGTCCATAATTTAGGGTACACCTGGCACTGTGAAACGTCTGGGTGGCTAAGTGGTCAGCACATCAGATCACAAGGTTACTGGTTGGTGGAGAGGGAATTCAGCTCATGACTGTACGGCGTTTCATTATCACCCTACCATCATCTCGATATGACTTAAATAATGTTGAAAGGTACATAAAACATCATATCATCATCTTCATCATAATCATCATCATCATCATCATCACAGCTGGCACTATACAATTTCTTGTTTTTGTTTTTCAGGTTTGTTCGACATTCACAAGCAAGGGTCAACTCCTTACACATGTGGTGAAATCAATGGAGTACACGGTTTTCAGCTTATGGAGGCCTTTAATTGGGCAATACAGTATGTGAACAACCATAAGGGTCCGTTTGAAGACTTACTTCCTGGTGTAAGGCTTGGCCATCTCATACTTGACACTTGTAGCAGTCCAGTTCGAGCGGGAAATCTGGTTGCAAATTTCCATGCCGGAAATTTTGAACTTCACACAGACTTCTACCGTATTGATCCGAACTGGGTTGACGTGTACATTGGTCCACTTAGGAGTGAGGCTGCTATCAGAGTTGCAGACGTTCTGAATGTGTTGGGTATTCCACAGATTAGTTATGGTGCCTCATCTCTGGAATTACGAAACCAGAGGAAATACCGCTACTTCATGAGGACCGTCCCAGCTGATGATAAGCAAGCCAGGGCCCTTATCTCCTTTTTGAAGAAATACGAGTTTCATAATATCCAGCTGATTTCACAGTTTACCACTGTGGGAGAGAATGGTAGAAAAGAATTTTTAAGACTTGCGCCATTAAACAAAATCTGTGTATCCGCAGAGTTTGTTGTTGGTGAACAAGGGCCAATATCTGAGGTTGAAGCAAGGGAGGTTATAGAAGAACTGAAGAAGAAACCAGATGCACGAGTTGTTGTACTTATCATGGATGATCCTTATGTTCTGTTGAAGGAAGCCAATAAAATTGACAATATTGCTGGAAGTTTCTCATTCATCGGAACTGATAAATGGGGATATGGTATTGCTGGCTATGAAAACCTAAAGGGATTGGACAGGCTTATTGCTGATCATCACGTTGTCACTCTTGATATTGAAACTGCTGATTACCCTGAGCTAGACAGATACCTGGAAGACAAAACTCCTGACACCTATCCCAGTAATCCTTGGTTTCGAGAGTACTATGAATACATTCACAACTGTTCTATGTCATCCAACAACCCCAAATACATGCAGCCTTGCCCTTCATTCATGTTGGGATACTCCAGAGCCGAGAACTACCTTCAGGATCCATATGCCCTGTATGTTATAAATGCCGTGTTTGCGGCAGCTCGTGGCATTCATCAGACTGTGTATGATTGGTGTCAAGAGAGTGGCCAGTTTTATGGTGTCTGCCCCATTTTAAGGAATTTTGGTGAGCGCCATGAAGAGATTATTGAGAGAGTAAGAAAAGTAGAGTTTATAGATCGTACAGATCAGAAGTTCTTTTTTACCGAGGATGGTGAGAGTGACAGAGGGTATCACATCTATGAGCCACAGCTAGATGAAGCAAACAAGTACTACTGGGAGGATGTAAGTGGATACATGTAATTTAAAGCGCCAATCACAACAATTGTCGTCTGCTTTGTCAACTGCTTGTGATTTTATAAGTCATTTCTGCAACATTGTGGACCCAGATCAGACTGCTCCTTTAGGAGCAGTCTGATCTGGGTCCACACTGTTTGCCTGTATGCAAAAATAGGTTAAAAAAGTTTGCAAGAATATTCAGCAGACGACATAAACAGACAACATTTTCAGATGCAGTTTTTCTTGGCGCTTTAAGGGTTAATCCAAATTCATGCTCGCTGAATGATAAACCATATATAAACTCAGGTTAAACTGTTCCTTTAGGAAATGTTTTATCAGGATCTTCACTGTGTGCTTAGGAATTGCTTTTAACCCTTAAAACGCCAAGAAAACCTGCATCAAAAAATGTCGCCTGTTTATGTCGTCTGCTGAATATTCTTGCAAACTTTTCAAACCTATTTTATGCATACAGGCAAACAGTGTGGACCCAGATCAGAAACGAGCAGTCTGATCTGGGTCCACACTGTTTGCAAAAATGACTTTTAAATTCACAAGCAGATGACAAAGCAGACGACAATTGTTGTGATTGCGCTTTAAGGGTTAAAATAGTTAACCCTTAAAGCGCTATTCAAAATTGTAGCAGACATCATTCCAGACATGCTAAGTTTTGAAAATAAAAATTAGTGAGATTCTCGATAAAAATTAGTGAGATCTCTATTTTTACATTAAACATAAAGGGAAATTTCGGAAAAAAAAAAGTTAGACAGTGCATAAAACTAAAAATTAGTGAGTCTCACCAAAAAATAGTGAGACTTAACATGGTTGACACTCATTTCATTTCATTATATTTCAGAGAAAATAAGACTTGGCATTTCATGCAGATGATTCACTTGAAATGTCAAACCTTATTTTCTCTGAAAAGTATTTAAAAAAAAAAAAATAAATAAAAAAGGCATCTGCTGTAGTTATGATTAGTCCTTTAAGGGTTAACATACATGCAAGTCACGCATACCCAGACTTCTCAGCCAGCCCATGCCTTGCAAAGTTTGCATGGACAACATTAATTTAGACTTTAAACATGTACATTTTTAATGCTTATTTAAGGGAATTGGACACACTTGTTAGATTTTCTGTAATTCGCTTTACAAGGGTGACACTTTGGTGACTTCCTGTTTACTCTCCTGCACACTAAGTCCCTTCTACAAGGAGTCTACTCTAAAAGGACGAAAAGAATTTGCTCCCAAAGAGACTTAATAGTGTTGAAAGGGATGTAAGCTGTTGTAGTACCCTGTTTATCCATATTCCTGTTCCTGTTTATGCCACACCATGTTTAAAGTTTATATGCATTTTTTTAAATGCTTATATCTCAGCAGTCACTTGTCAAAAAAGCATTCACATTTGGAGCCGGCCTCGGTGGCTCAGTTGGATGCGCCGTCCGACTGGAGACCAGGAGGTCGCGGGTTCAACCCCCGCCGAGGTCGGCAACATTCTTTCGTGGAGATTGATCATGAAATATTTTCTACGGTCATTCTCTCCCTTCTGCTGATTCAAGAAGGGCAGTTGTCAGTTTCTGGCGAAAGAATGTGCACAATACTGGTTAACCGCTTAGAGGACTAAGCCTGCCCAGTAAACGTGTGGTTAGGTAAACTGACCGCGCTCGACATGACCCCATTGGGTTGACTGGGCCGTAAAACCTCAACACAAAATTCACATTTGGAACATGTGTGCCTGTGAGGGTCTTCTTTAATTCCATAGTTTCTGACCATAGGGTTCTTGCTCTGACCACTCTCAATATGACCCCAATGGGTTAACAGGCTGTAAAACCTCAACACAAACAAAACAAGAGGAGAATCCAGATAAATATTTTTCTTTTGTCTCTGTATTTTTACTCATTAGAAGCACCTTGATGAGGTGCTTCTAATGTCCCACAACATATGTTCTCTTAGAGAAATAAGGAAAATATCACATTTTAGATGAAAAATGTATCAATGGTTGTCAGTGTTATTCAAATTAATCTGCGGGGTGGTTGGGTGAGGCAAAGGTGTCGTGTATCTCACATCACTGGGGCATCCAACTGATGTTAATTTACAGTTGGGCAAGGCCTGCTATCCTTGCAGCAGGTAAGGGTAGAGGGGGAATGTTTTTATTTCTTCTGTTTCTTCACTGTTATTCATTTTCCTTTCTCCCCTGTCCCACTCTTTCATCTCCTCTACTATTTCTCTTCTCCCTTTCTCTGGGAGATGACACAAATTGACCCACAAGGGTTGACGTGTCGTTAAACCCCAACACAATAAATAAATCAACTGAATCTGGTACCCTGCATATGTACTGTTAAGTCCTAAAATTTCAACAGTTTATTCCTTGCTTGTTTTGGCCTAAATCTTGCTTTTAATGCGGTTGTTTCTTAAGTACTTAGTAGAATGGTAAACAGTGTAGACTCAGATCAGACTGCTTCTAAGAAGCAGTCTGATCTGGGTCTGCACTGTTTGCATATGCCATTTTATCAGGAACTTTGGTTTTAACTGCACAATACATAACCTATAAATAATGTGCTGTATTCTATTCTGCCTATACTTTCCACAGAAAAAAAGAACAGGAACATCATCCCATACAGTCTTAATCCAAAAGTCCCTTAGGGAGTCACCTGTGTGATGTCATTCCTCCTGCTCTTTTGTTCTTTTGTCAGTTTCTTTTCTGTGGACAAAGAAAGTAAACATGGATTTTTTCTCCAGGTGAAAGAAATCTATTTTTCTTCCTTTTTCTCTGGTTGAAATTTAATTCTTTGTTATTTCTTATGATCCTTTATCATACCTTTCACTTTTCTAATTTGTGAAAATTCAATTTTTCGATTTCTTGAAATTATCCTTCGCTCGTTCGTTGTAATGAGTTTAATGACTATTCATCGCAGTGATTGTGGTCATATAAAATTGTATTTGGATAATCATAAAAGATGTATTAATTGTTCTCATTGTTCCAGGGAATCTACTTGCTCCCCGTGTAGCAGCTGGTCAAATTCCATTTGGGAACTTGCAGAAAAGAGAAGAACTTACTCTTCCAGTAAGAGAGCCATGCCCAAAAAGAAGTCTCTTGTCCAAAAAAAACCAAAAAAAAACAAACTTGTCTGTTTCATCAGAAGAAAGAAGAAAATATGGGAACACTGCCCCTCATGGCCCTGCTGCCTGGGGTAAGACCCATATAGGTGGCAACTCCCTGGGTACTTGTACCCAAGGGAGTACAAGCTCACCGGCCACCGGTCATCTGACCACCGGTCACCGGCCACTCGCCTAATGGACAAGAAGACATCTCAGACCGGTCACCAGCCACCTGTCATGACCTGCCACTGGTCACAGGTCACCGGCCACCGGTCAAGTGAGCGATACAGAGACTTCCAGCCAGCCAATCACCGGTCACCGGCCATCCAGCCACCAGTCATTGGTCTTAGGAATTCTAATTACAGGGGAGATTCAGATTCACCGGCCATTGGCCACTGGTCACCGGTCAACTGGCCACCGGTCATCAGAATTTAATTCAGCCTATTACTAGTGAAGCTCATATGTTAGGTATGGAGTTCACTAACAACCAGTCTAGTACATCTAGAGTTTTACTTCCCCTGGAACCGGACTTTAGTAACATGTCCGACCCCAGTGTTGTAATAGAACCGCCATGCAACAACTGGAGGTCAGACAACAACAACAAACAAATTCCTCAGACTTCCCTCCCTGGTTGTAGATCCAGGAGGGATCAGTCTTGAGGTAAACATAGATCTAAGAAGAGGAGGAGACAGAGATCGTCCTCTACATCCTTCTCTTCAACATGCACATCTTTAGACTCTCGTAAGAGAAAGTCAAAAAGATCTAAACATTCCCACAGAAAGAGAAGAAGGAGATATACATCTTCTTCTTCTTCCTCAATATCGGATAATCAAGTGCATGATTATGGCAGATACCAAAGAAGTAGATACAGTCCACAGGCTGTACAGAACCTGCAAGTTCTACAGCCAGAGGAAATACCTAATGTCCAGACAATGACACCTGAACAGACTTTGCCATGCCTTTCAAGGGACTCGGATTCCAATACTGAAATGGAAACCTGGTCCTTTGATAGGGCAATCATTAAGGTTTTTAGGCTCTTGCCTCCGGAGCTATGCCCAAGGTCTACCGAGGAGCATGCTCCGGCAAAACCCTTATCTGGTATTGAACAGCTAATGGAGTTGCAGACGACTCCATTACTGATATTACCACAATCCAAATTGATTGAAAACACTGCCAGATTTCTCCAGGACAAAATCGACACGGATAAATGTGGCAGAGACTGGGTATGCTTACAAAGTTTAGTCTCGTCATTGACGCAGACTAAATTTTATAAGAGTCAGTGTTGGTATTTTCCAACAGATAACATTCCTCCGTTAGAATCGGAAGCTTCCCTGTTGGACCTATGCAACAAGGGAAAATGCTCCATTCCAATGAAGAACTTGGAAATATGGGGAAAAAGAGCCCGCAAACTTATAGCGATTAACTCGCATGTGGATCTATTTTCTTCTGCTGCATACCTATGTACAAGCACTTTCGAGACTGTTGGAAGCCGTAGCCACATCAATAAAACATGCTACAGCTATGTCTACGATTTTGGCTATGGAAATATTCCAAGCTAGACGTGATGCGGTACTGGCCACATCCAAGGTTTTATTGGAGAATTCCGACCACGAGTTGTGGAACGCTCCAATAAACTCTAAAACTCCATTTGGTAACAAAATTAAGGAAGTTGTCAAGGGCAATTTTGAGGCCCAGCAGCAAAGGTTCTTGGCAACTTCCTCAGTTGCTACTACAATGCAACAACAGCAAAAAGTGACTTACCCGGCTCCTCCGGCTTTTAAGAGACTAAAGCAGCCAACTAAATCTTCTAGGCCCCAACAAACGCAATCGTTTAGGCCTAAAAGTCAGACAAAATCATATTTATCAAATAGAAAGGAGTATGCGAAGAGAAGTGGGAATCGAAAGCAGTTCCCCTCCTCTAAGCAAGCCTCATCTTCCACAAAATTCTGGTCCAACCCTTTCCACTGCCAGTCTTGCCACGCCCAGACATTCCAGTGGGAGGAAGGTTGGCCCATTTTGTGGAACAATGAGAAGAATTGACAGACAACAAGTGGGTCCTCTCTGTTGTTCGAAACAGGTTCAAGATCCCATTCTAGTCAGTTCCTCCCTTATCAGTTGTTCTGATAAATCTGAGTCAATCTTCCTCCCCATTATTGCGAAAAGAAATGGCAGAGCTTCTCAAGAAATGGGCAGTGGAAAGGGTTCGGAATCGGATTACTCCTGGTTTTTATTCCCGGCTATTCCTAGTGCCCAAAAAGAACAGAAAGTTACGTCCTGTAATAGACCTTTCCTTGCTAAATCATTATATACACAAACAACATTTCAAGATGGAGACAGTCAAGTCAGTAAGACAATCGATAATGGACAACAACTGGGTTGTCTCCATAGATCTGACAGATGCATATCTTCATGTTCTGATACATCCGAATTCCAGGAAGTACCTGCAGTTCATTTATGACCATCAGGTATTTCAGTTCATGGCCTTTCCCTTCGGAATATCCCTAAGTCCATGGATTTTCACAAAACTTATGAATGTAATAGCAGCACATTTAAGCCTACGTGCTGTATCTCTATTCCCATACCTAGACAATTGGCTAATAAGAGATCTGGTTTGCAACCGACTTATCTCTCACACAAAATACCCACTTCAAACGGTACAAAATCTGGGTTTCATACCAAATGTAAAGCAGTCAGATTTGATACCAACACAACAATTCACATTTATAGGTATGGAATTTCTAACTCAGCAGAAAATCATCAGAGTTCCAGCGGATCAAGTAAAAGCTCTTATTCTGACCATCAAAACAATTAGACTCAGGTTTCGGCACAAACTTTCCTTTCTCTTTTGGGCAAACTCAGTGCAGCAGCAGATTTAATTCTTCTAGGCAGATTGTACCTACGACCTCTGCAAATGTGCCTATTATCGGTCTGGAAACCTCATATTCTTCCTTTAGATCATCAGGTTATGATCAACAGTATGATCAAATTCCATTTAAAATGGTGGATAAACACCAATCGTTTCATTCAAGGGATGCCCATTCACCCTCCAGACCCCAAAATTTTCCTTTATACGGATGCCAGTCATTACAGTTGGGGAGCTCATCTCGAACCGATGAGTCTATCCTTTCATGGTCGCTGGTCGGAAGACCAATCACAGCTCCATATCAACATGTTGGAAATAATGGCCATTCGCTTCACACTGATAATAGCCTTGAAATATTTTCGCCATTCTTGTGCCATGATTTCTACCAACAACACAACAGTGGTCTCATATATCAACAAGCAAGAGGGAACACATTCTCCCAACCTATGCATAGAGGTATGGAAGATACTTCATCAGTTAATCGTCAGGATTTGTCATATCCCAGGCAAATTCAATGTTTCGGCAGACAGGTTATCGAGAATAGACAAAATAGTCAAAACAGAGTGGGCACTGGATCAGTCAATTGCGAATTCAATTTTCCAAATGTTCAACTATCCCAATCTGGATCTGTTTGCAACATGCTTCAATCACAAACTTCCACTTTATGTGTCCGTTTCTGGACAATCAAGCCTTCATGATAGACGCATTTTCCATGAACTGGAACTATCTCCATGCTTATGCATTTCCTCCAACAATAATGATTCCTTCTGTCCTGAACAAAATATGACAATCTCAGTGCAGAATAGTTCTTATAGCACCTCTTTGGCCAAACATGGTTCTCAGAAGTGCTATATCTACTTGTCCTGAACAAAATATGACAATCTCAGTGCAGAATAGTTCTTATAGCACCTCTTTGGCCAAACATGGTTCTCAGAAGTGCTATATCTACTGGTCTCAGCTCCAGTTCGTCTTCCTCTTTTTTGCAGAATAGTTCTTATAGCACCTCTTTGACCAAACATGGTTCTCAGAAGTGCTATATCTACTGGTCTCAGCTCCAGTTCGTCTTCCTCTTTTTTGAAATCTGTTAACACAAGCAAAAGGAAAGTTTCAACCTCGAAACCTCCCAGTTCTCAACCTTCACACCTGGGAGTTATCAACCAATCAATTAGAGATAAAAAATTTGCGAAAAATATTGCAGATTTTGTCTCCAAATCAAGACGAACATCAACTCAGAAAGTCTATGACGCAAAATGGATCATATATACCCGTTGATGTCATAGAAGGAAGGTTAATCCAGTCTCGGCCCCTCTTACTGTGATAGCCGATTTCCTCATTTACCTTTTCTCTGAGAAAAAGTATCAAATTAGTGCTATTAAGGGCTACAGGTCTATGATATCTAATACTCTCAAATTTAAGACTGGTAATAGAATCGGATCTAACCCTGTCTTGTCAGAATTTATAAGATTTTTGAATTACAATGTCCTGTACAAAGATCTCTTACTCCTAAATGGGACTTATCTTGGGTCTTAGTCTGTCTACAGAAAGCCCCTTATGAACCTTTACATAAGGCCTCTAAGCTTCATGTAATGCTTAAGACAGCTTTTCTTCTAGCCCTAGCTATTGCCAAGAGATGTAGTGAAATTCATGCATTGGCAATGGATTCAGAGCACTTAAGATTTAATCAGTCTGATGGATCTGTACCTCTCATGGTTCAACCTGGGTTTCTGGCTAAGAATCAACTTCCATCCATTTGCCCAGATCCTATTGTGATCCCTAAGTTAGCTCATATATTTAAAAGGGAATACCCGGATAGACTTTTATGCCTGATTAGAGCCTTAAAATTCTATCTTAAAATGACTAACCCTTACCGTCAAAATAGAACTAGACTATTTCTACCTATAAAAGGCAAACAAGATATTTCTAAATCCTCTGTCTCGAGGTGGATATCTTATACAATTAAGCTTGCCTAGAGGAAGCTCATCCGTAAAGACTTTCCCTTCTTAAAGATTAAAGCCCATGAAGTTAGGGCTCTATCTTTCTCTTGGGCCTCTCTCGATAAAGTTCCGCTCAGTGAGATTCTTAAAGCAGCAATATGGAATCAATCCTCTACGTTTGCTAAGTTCTATCTAAGGGATATGTCTCAGCAACTACAAAACCTACAAGATTTGGGACCAATTGTGGTGGCCCAAAAAGTGGTGGGGGCCAAGTTAACAGTGCCTTGGATGCCTAAGAAGACTAACAGCCTCCAAAACAGTACGATGCATATGTTAAGGTAATTAATATCTTACATATATGTATATTGGGATGAGCTTATTCTTAGGAATTATACCAAGAATGAGCTTATTCTAGGAGTTTCCTGAGCCTTAATCCAAAAGTTGTTGGATCTACTTATTTTTTTTTTGTGTTAGAATTGGGAGCTCCTTCCCCCCTTTTTAGACTAATTCTAGCACATTATCTATAGGTTATGTATTGTGCAGTTAAAATGAAGTTTTCAAAAGTAAAACATATTTTAACAAGCAATACTTAACCTAAGATAATCCCACCTCCCTATCCCCGCTTAGCCCTAACCTTTTAGGGCTCTACATCAAAGAAACTGACACGTAAACAAAAGAGTGGGAGGAATGACATCACACAGGTGACTGCCTAAGGGACTTTTGGATTAAGACTGTATGGGACGACGTTCCTGTCGTTTTTTCTGTGGAAGATATGGGCAGAATAGAATATAGCACATTATCTATAGGTTAAGTATTGCTTGTTAAAATATGTTTTACCTTTGAAAACTTAATGTTTGAAATTTTAGGATGTTTACTGTATTATGTATCTATGTTATTTTCTGTATTTTCTCTGTATTTATGTTATTTTCTAGATTGGTCATTACAATGACAGCCACTATTTGAAGATGGATGTGAGGTATGATCCCCAATGGGTCTCCTCATGTTATGCAGAGTCCTGCAAGTGTGTGTTCCCTGGGTATACACCTTCAAGATACATGAAGAAAGAATCTCCTCAAGACCTCAATATCGCCTTTGTGTCCAGCATTCATGCCAATGATCCAGCAGCACCATTTGGATGTGGTGCAATTGATACAGGAAGCAATATGCAGAATCTGTTTGCCTTCTTATTTGCCATAGAGATGGTGAATGAAAATAAAGATTCTGTATTTCCATCATCTTTGAAACTAGGTGGAGTTGCTTTAGATACTTGCTCTGACCCCAGCCGCATTGGACAGGATGTTTACAGCTTGTTGAGTGGAGAACCAATCTGTAGATCTGAAGTGGGACAAGCTGTGCCACCATCATCGATCATTGGGTATATGGCCAGAGACAGTTCGAACTCACTTGCAGTAAGCAGTATGTTGTCTCCATTGAAAATCACCACATTAAGTATGAGTGCTACATCTGTAGAGCTCAGTGATAAATTAACACATGATTATTTCCTTAGAACTGTACCCCCAGATAATGTACAAGCTAAGGTCGTTGGTGAAATTTTGCGAAAGTTTGGCTGGGACTATGTGTCGGTGGTGTATGCTGATAATAGCTATGGGCGTTCTGCAGTTGCTACTTTGCTTACAACAGCAGAAAATTCATCTCCACAGTTGTGTGTTGGTAAAATAATATCTTTGGCAGCTGATGCCACTGCTGATGATGCTAAAACTGTCATCGATGAACTGAACAAACAAATTAATGCAAAAGTTGTTGTTGTATTCGTGTTGTCAAAGCACATTCCACTGTTACTCCAAGCAACTACTGAGAAAGGATTAAACCACAGATTTATTTGGATTGGCAGTGATACATGGGCAGATAATGATCTCTTAACTCGTGATTACCAGGAAACTGCTTCTGGGGCTATAACACTACAGATTCAGTCAGCTTTCAGTAGAAAGTTCCGGGAATTTATGAAGTCGGTAACTTTCACTGATCGTAAAGGTGTGCCAGATGATTGGTTTGAAGAGATGTACCAGACCATGCACCAGTGTCGAATTCTTGATAGTGTCGTCAAGATGAGCTATACGAGAATCTGTACTGGGAATGAGACTATTGAGGATTACATGATTCCACAAGATCCATTTGTTCTTCATACGATCATTTCCGTGTTCCAGTATGCCTATGGTCTGAGTAATATAGATGCATGCAAGTTAACTGACCTGACTCTTTCTTCATGTCTATCACTGCTAGGCGACAGGAGACAACAGATCTATGACAACATTCTCGAGGCCCAGCACACAGTCTTACCAGGTACAGTCGGCCCTTTTTAGCTCACCGGAACAAAAAGTTCCGGTAAGCTATTCCTCTGCCCACGGCGTCAGCGTCAGCGTCCACAAATGTTAAAGTTTTTGCGTTAAAGTTTTTTAGTAGCTCATTACTTTTTTATGTGTACATGATCTTACAACATGAAAATCATAACAAAGGAATGAAGCATAACTGAAAAAATGTCCACGCCTGTCGTGGGAATCGAACCCGGTCCTCCCGGATAAAAATCCAATGCTCTAACCACTGAGCCAAAGAGTCGACTCAGTGGTTAGAGCATTGGATTTTTATCCGGGAGGACCGGGTTTGATTCCCACGACAGGCGTGGAAATTTTTTCAGCTATGCTTCATTCCTTTGTTACGATTTTCATGTCGTAGGACTTTATACGCCGAAAATGGCTTCACGTCATCATAAATGATGACTTCCTTGAAAAGGGGGAGTGTTACGACCGAGCACTCCTACCTTCGATTATCTGCCTTGGCAGATTACGCATAGCTTCTAAGTATGTATTCACTCTCTGACAACTGCGTCAGAGAGTTGACTCTTTGGCTCAGTGGTTAGAGCATTGGAGTTTTAACCGGGAGGACCGGGTTCGATTCCCACGACAGGCGTGGAAATTCATTCCTTTGTTATCATGTCGTAAGAATGAATTGAGATCATATTTGGTCTGATGATAGATACTGGGCTAAAGTTTTTATCTGCAGTATCAGCACCCATGACCGTGACCTTGAGGTCAAGGTCTTAGACTTAGAATTTTGATGTTAAAGATTTTGTGTTAAAGTTTTTAGGAGCTCATTACTTCTTTACTTTTGGATGGATTTAGTTTATACTTGGTATGGTAATAGATACTGGTTTCAAATTTTTAGCAGCAGCATCAGCTCTCATGACCATAACCTTGGGGTCAAGGTGACAGACTTTGAATTCTTATGTTAAAGTTTTTGTGTTAAAGTTTTTAGGAGCTCATTGCTTCTTTACCTTTTGATAGATTTAGTTCATACTTGGTATGGTGATAGATACTAGTCAAAAGTTTTTATCAGCAGCATCATCATACATGACTGTGACTTTAGGGTCAAGGTCACAGACTAAGAACTTTTATGTTAGTTTTTGCACTGAAAATTTTAGATCATTACTTGGTTGCCTTCAGATAAATTTACTAGAGACTTGGTATAGTGAAAGATTTTGCTTTAAAGTTTTTATCAGCAACATCAGCACCTATAACCATGACCTTGGGTAAGATTTTGTGTTAAAGTTTTTAGGAGCTCATTACTTCTTTACCTTTGGATGGATTTAGTTTATACTTGGTATGGTAATAGATACTGGTCTCAAGTTTTTAGCAGCATCAGCTCTCATGACCATAAACTTGAAAAATCTTCTTCTCTGAAACCATGAGCTTATATATTTAGTGTATAGCAATGTTTAGTGGTCCCCTACATAAATCCTGCCAATGAAGCCCCTGGGCTCCAAACTGGCCATGCCCCAGGGGGTCATATGTTTATATAGGGCTTTATAGCTAAAAAAACCTTCAAATATCTTCTGTTAAACCATGAGGTTGCGAGCTAACAGCTAAAGTATGATGTAGCGATGTTTAGTGGTGTCCTTGATAAATCCTGCCAATCAAGCCCCTGGGGTCCAATCTGGCCAGGTCCCGTGTGGCATTATCTCCCATAGACTTATAATGGGAAAAACTAAAAACTCCTTCTCTGAAACAATGAGGCCCACAGCTTATATATTTAGCATGTAGCAATGTTTAATGGTCCCCTACATAAATCCTGCCAATCAAGCTCCTGGCTCCAAACTGGTCACATCCCAAGAGGGTCATATATTTACATAGAACCATAGAGCTAAAGTACCTTTAAAAGTCTTCTCTGTAGCCATGAGGCCCAGAGCTAACAGATTTAGTATGTAGCAATGTTTAGTTGTCTCCTACATAAATCCTGCTAACCATGCCCTTGGTGTCCAAATTGGCATCACCCTGGGGGTCATTAGCTCCTATAGACTTATAATGGAAAAAACTAAAAAAATCTTCTTCTCTGAAACCATGATTTTTTTTTTTTTTTTTTTTTGATTTGGATTTTACGGCCCTTTCAAGAATATTTCACTTATATCAAGCCGATCGTTCATCGAAGGTGGGCGAAAACCGGAGTACCCGGAGAAAAACCACCTGACCATCTGTAAGCAGAACTTGTCTTTCCCACATATGACCCGAGTTAGGTTCGAACCACAGCAGTGAGAAACCTAATGGATTAAGAGTCAACTCTCTTATCCACTAGGCTATGGGGGCCCGCTCTGAAACCATGAGGCCCACAGCTTATATGTTAGTATGTAGCAATGTTTAGTGGTTCCCTACATAAATCCTGTCAATCAAGCCCCTGGGCTCCAAACCGGCCATGCCCAAGGGGGCCATATAGCTAAAAAAAACCTTCAAAAATCTTCTTCTCTGAAACCACGAGACCAAGAGCTAACAGCTTAAGTATGTAGTGATGTTTAGTGGTCTCCTACATAAATCCTGCCAATCAAGCCCCTGGGGTCCAAACTGACCATGCACTGGGGGTCATTAGCTGCCATAGACTTATAATGGAAAAAACTTAAAAAATCTTCTTCTCTGAAACCATTAGGCCCACAGCTTATTAGCTCACCTGAGCCAAAGGCTCAAGTGAGCTATTAGTATGCCAATGCTCCATTGTCCGTCGCCGTCCGTTGTCATCCGTCCACAATTTCAAATAAGTATATCTCTAATAACTGATGGCCAGTCTTGATCAAAGGCTGCATAAGATTTTGGTGCTGATTGGATTGGCATTCTGGTTTCCATGGCAACATATATCTCTCATAGACATATGGGAAAAACTTAAAAAATCTTCTCTGAAACCGTGAGGCCCAGAGCTTAGATATTTAGTTTGTAGCAATGTTAAGTGGTCACCTACATAAATGCTGCCAACCATGACCCTGGGGTCCAATTTGGCCACGCCCCAGGGCTCATCAGTTCTCATAGACTGATAATGGGAAAAACTTAAAAAATCTTCTCTGAAACCATGAGGCCCAGTGCTTAGATATTTAGTATGAAGCAGCGTTAAGTGGTCCCCTTCATAAATCCTGCCAATCATGCCCTAGGGTCCAAATTGGCCACACCCTGGGCCTCATTAGCTCCCATAGACTTATAATGGCAAAAAACTTCAAAAATCTTCTTCATTGAAACCATAAGGCCCAGAGCTTAGATATTTAGTATTAAGCAACGATAAGTGGTCACCTACATAAATCCTGCCAACCATGCTCCTAGGGTCAAAATTGGCCACACCCTGGGGCTCATTAGCTCCCATAGACTTATAATGGCAAAACACTTCAAAAATTTTCTTCTCTGAAACCATAAGGCTCAGAGCGTTAAGTGGTCGCCAACATAAATCCTGCCAACCATGCTTTTGGGGTCCAAATTGGCCATGCCCAGGGGCTCATTAGCTCCCATAGACTTATAAAGGGGAAAAACTTCAAAAATCTTCTTTTCTTAAACCATAAGACCCAGAGCTTAGATATTTAGTATGTAGCAATGTTAAGTGGTCACCTAGATAAATCCTGCCAACCATGCCCCAAGCAGGGATAAAGCTGGCTCAGAAATTTAGGGAGAAGTGACTTCTCCCTCCAGACAAAACACGGAGAAGTTTTATAGGATGAGGGAGAAGTCAAGACTCGGTTCACCTATCGCCTTACTGAAAGCTTGACTCACTTTACCGCATTGTCTTGGGAATTTTTACTGTATTGTCTTGGGAATTAACAAAGAAGGAAACAAATTATACTGTAGACCTGTTCATTCTTACTTCTAAACCAATTAAATGATGCAAAGTAACACAGACATGAGTAGGGCAAATACATTATATCTGGACACATAAGTTCATTCATATCTTTTTGGAAATTGACAATTCTTTTGAGTAGATACAGTCAATACATCAAGGTCTGGTAAGTAAGCTATAAACATAATGATAATGATAAGAAATTTGTTAACTAAAGTGTCTGCCAACTTCTAAACTTATTTTTTTTGCACTTTTCATGCTGTTTCTGGCCAATTTCAACATATAAATGGTTCATTTATGAAAAAACGGACACCCACGAAAACTAATGACATTGATGAAAACGATCTTTTGGTCACTTAATAGGCAAACAGTTTTCCTCCAAAACTTGTTAAATCACATCAGACTTCCATTCAGTGGCATTTCTGATACATCTAACAACATTTTTCAACAGATTTTTATCTTTGCATGTTTGCTCAATTTTTACTGGATTTCTCCCAACAAAAAGTTCGTTTTGCACAAGTACTAGCTTTTTCAAAAGTTGCAAAAACGGAGGGCGAAGTTTTTGTCGCCCTCTGGGCTTCCCAGGGCGACTTTAAGACCTCCAGGGCGACTATTTCGCCCCAGTCGCCCTGTAGCTTGACCTCTGCCCAAGGGTCCAAACTGGCCACTCTCCGGGACTCATTATATCCCATAGACTTAAAATGGGAAAAACTTAAATAATCTTAAAAAAAGGAAAAATGGACCAAATTATGTCCCTTTGAGGACTTAGGCATTGTCACATAGGAAAAGCTTGTAAGCAAAATATCTCAGGAACTGCTTGGGCTAGGCTCTTGAAATTTTGCAGGCTGTTTGGAACTAATGTAAAGATGATCTGGTCAAATTTTGGTATTTTTTTTGAAAATTTTACCAAATTATGGCCCTTTGTTGACTCAGGCATTTTGGCATAAGAAAAGCTTGTAAGCAAAATATCTTTTTGATTTATGGCCCTTTGAAAATTTCAGCATTTTAACCTTGTAAGCAAGATATCTCAAAAACTGTTTAAGCCATTGCCTTGAAACTTGACAGGGAATGATGAGTAAATGACCTGATTAACTTACAGCAGTTAACTCAGGTGAGCATTGTGGCCGATGGGCCTCTTGTTAATTATTTAAGATACTGCTTTCATATTTGGCCTACACCTGCCTTAGGGTAAGACCTTTCAATAGCATGCACCCCCATCCCAAAGTTAGACCCTTTATGTAGGTCAAGCTCAGTTCTTACTTTGTCATTTACACCCATGTTTAAGTTTTGAAAAGTGTACGTAACAGCTGAAGTATTTAAGATGCTGCTTTAATATTTGGCCCACACCTACCCTAGGCCCACACCAACGTTAGGGTAAGACTTTTCAGTAGCATACACCCCTTCCTCAGTTTGACTTTCTGCCTAGGTCAAGGTCAGGTCATACTTTGTCATTTAAACCCATGTTCAAGTTCCGCATTTAAGTTTTGAAAAGTGTTCATAACTGCTGAAGCATTCAAGATACCACTTTAATATTTGGCCCACACCTACCCTAGGCTAAGACCTTTCAATAGCACACAACCCTTCTTCAGTTTGACCTTCTGCCTAGGCAAGGTCAGGTAATACTTTGTAATTTACAGCTGTGTTTTAGTTTTGAAAATGTATATGACTGCTGAAGTATGTAAGATATAGCTTTCATATTTCGTCCACACCAACCTAAGGGATTCAGCACGTAAGATATAGCTTTCATATTTTTTCCACACCAACCTAAGGGAAGACATTTCAATGGCGTATACCCCATCCCTCAGTTTGACATTCTTCCGACATCAAAGTCAGGTCATACTGTGTCATTTACAGCTATGTTCAAGTTTAAGTTCTACATTTAGTCTTAAATATTTAAAGATTGTTTCCATATTTGATCAGCCCTTTTCCAGCAAGCTGCATTGTCTTCTGACAGCTCTTGTTTCTGACAGGTCTCAAATTTGTATTCAGCCCTTAAAGTGCCAATCATCACAACTGCAGCAGACAACATTTTTAAATAATTTTTTTTTTTTTTTTTTCTATTTTACGAAGAAAATATGTCTTGACATTTGTTGTGACAAATGACTTTGGCAGACAGTTCACATTAAATGTCAAGACATTTTTTTCTGAAAAAAAAAAAAAAAAAAAATAAGAATGTTGTCAGCTACAAAATTTGCTTTGCACTTTGAGTTAACCTGTCAGTTTGATGTTTAAGATTGACAAGTATATCATATATATTTTCTGAAACATTGGAACATTTTTATCTTATCTCCTTCAGTATTTAGGGTAATTATCCCGTAGAGCACCAATCACAACTGCAGCAGACAAATTTTTTTATTTTTCTATAAATTTTTTTCAGAGAAAACAAGTCTTGATATTTCATGCGAATCAAGCAGATGATTCACATGAATTACCATTACTTGTTTTCTTTGAAATATGAAAAAAAAAAAAAAATAAAAAAAAAAATAGAATGTCATCTGCTGCAAATTTTGCTTGGTACTTTAAGGGTTATGGTATTTTTTTTTATAGATGACCTAGGAGAGGACTCTTTCGAATTCCGGTTCACTGCAGAGGGCTATGGTGATATTGGCTACAACATTCTGAACTTTAGACAAAATCCTTCAACGGGTCAATATGAATATGCAAAGGTAACGTGAACAAAATTCAAGGGAACTGGACTGATTTGGTACATTGGTAGATTTTCTGCCATTTATAAAAAGGACCCCTTTTCAGGAGGGACCTAGTGAGACTGGAAAGCAAACAGGAAGTCACTAAAATTGTCTCCCTTGTAAAACAAGGAAAATCTACTGAGTATATCCAGTCTCCTTAATATGCAACATATGAGCCAGTGCATGACTAAACCTACAATAAGACTTGTGCAACCAGCAAAGACTCAGATCAGTCTGAATATCTGCACAGTCTGATCAGAGTCTTTGCTGATCGCAAGTGCCTTCTACAGCCTCCAGGCTATCCAAGTACATGAAGGGATAAATGAGACCCTTGCCACACTGGGTAGATGCACAGGCTGATCTGAATCTTTGCTGGTTACACAGGTCTTATTAAAGGTTTTGTCGTACGCTGACTCATATATTGGTGCTGACTAGAAATGACACACTGAGGCAATTCTAACTATGGGTATGTATGACATAGTGTGTGAGAAAATGTACCTCTTTATAACACGGTTCGTTATAACACGGTTTTGGATATAACACGGTTCAAAGATGGATCCCAAAAATGTATAAATTATATTGAAAAATGACCATAAATGGTCATTTTTCAATATAACCTGTACATTTTGTTTGGATATAACACGGTTGTTTAACTAACACGGTTTATGCTATGGACCCCAACAATAGTGTTACAAAGAGGTTGTGGTGTATTTACGGTAAATATCCTAAAATTTCAAACACTTTATTCCATACTTTTTGGGCCAAAATTTTTCTTTTTATGCAGATGTTTCTTAAAATATTTAATGGAATGGCTAACAGTGTAGATCAGGAGCAGTCTGATCTGGGTCTGTACTGTTTGCCTGTGCAATTTTGTCGGACACTTTGGTGTATGCAATGTTAGGACATTTACCATACACAAACTACAGATGCTATAGGTACAGTTAAAAAATTTAAAAAATAATGTAATTATTTTTCTCTAATTCTTATACTAACCAAAACATGTCCAAATAATTAAATAAAGTCACTGTTCAATTACCACGTCATCAGTGTTGAAAACGCCATTCAAAAATAGTTTTGGTGATTTTCTGACTGTCACCAGGAAAGTTTGAAGAAATAGAGGCAAATTCACGATATTTTTTTCTTTTTTGTTTACAAGTGAGACTGAGATGCATGTCCATAAAAACAATGGATTAGTCTATGGATGGAGATTTGGATCATCCTACGCATACATGTATGTATGTGTAGTCAGATCAATGGATCATCCTGCACATACATGTATGTATGTGTAGTCAGATCAATGGATCATCCTGCCCATACATGTATGTATGTGTAGTCAGATCAATGGATCATCCTGCACATACATGTATGTATGTCATCCTACACATACATGTATGTATGTGTAGTCAGATCAATGGATCATCCTGCACATACATGTATGTATGTGTAGTCAGATCAATGGATCATCCTGCGCATACACATATATATGTGTAGTCATATCTATGGATCATCCTACACATACATATATGTATGTGAAGTCAGATCAATAGATCATCCTGCACATACATGTATGTATGTATGTGTAGTCAGATCATTGGATCTGGATCATCCTGCACATACATGTATGTATGTGTAGTCAGATTAATGGATCATCCTGCACATACATGTATGTATGTGTAGTCAGATCAATGGATCATCCTGTGCATACATGTATGTATGTGTAGTCAGATCAATGGATCATCCTACACATACATGTATGTATGTGTAGTCAGATCAATGGCTCATCCTGTGCATACATGTATGTATGTGTAGTCAGATCAATGGATCATCCTGCCCATACATGTATGTATGTGTAGTCAGATCAATGGATCATCCTGCACATACATGTATGTATGTGAAGTCAGATCAATGGATCGTCCTACACATACATGTATGTATGTCATCCTACACATACATGTATGTATGTGTAGTCAGATCACTGGATCATACATGTATGTATGTATAGTCAGATCACAGTCTTTAATGCAGCCTTTTCATTAAGTTAGAAGTAGGA
The DNA here is from genome assembly GCA_964016985.1 of Anodontia alba. Classification (NCBI taxonomy): domain Eukaryota; kingdom Metazoa; phylum Mollusca; class Bivalvia; order Lucinida; family Lucinidae; genus Anodontia; species Anodontia alba. Next base: position 61,069,213 of record OZ024830.1, on the reverse strand, counting down.
GACTAAAATCCAGAAGTAGTCATCTACTTCGGAGAGTTACAAAGGTTCTGTTTATCAGTTAGCATGCTGGGTAAAGTATTCAGCAGAAGACATTTTGAAATATTTTTCTTATTTTTCCTAGAAAATAGGCTTTCCATTGAGATAATTTGCATCAAATGCCAGTGCCTATTTTCTGGAAATGATAAAAAAAAATATCATCAATTTGTCACCTGCTGAATTAGCCCAGAGAGAGGTAAAAGTTAAAAATGCTTAACCCATTGTAGTAGGGATACCTGTAAATGGGTAATTGGCAAACAGTGCAGACCCAGATCAGACGCCACAGAATGCAGCGTCTGATCAGGGTCTCCACTGTTTGCATATAGTTTCTAGGAATATGTAGATCTCATAGCCGGACGTACCTAAAATTGAAATTGGACTCTTCCAATATATTGTGTGGGAGAGTCTTCAGTATACAATGGGTTAAAAGAAGAAGACTATGCTAGAAAAGTAGAACGTAATTTAGTCTCCTGCTGATGAAAATGCTGTTGATGGGTGCTGTTTGGATAGCCAAGGATCCAGTATTTCTTCAGTTGGACAGCAAATACTCTGATCAAAGTCTCAGGTAGACATGCAGGTTGATTTGAGTCTTTGCTGAACACACATCATAAGGCACATCTTATTCTTGATTTTCTTGGGGAAATAAAAAAAAATGCCAATACAATTTGGTCAAAAACAACAACAACTCCACAACTTCTTTATAGCTCGATGTTTTGGATTCAAAGCAAAAACAATGTTAACAAATCAATTGTGTTGTATCCAAATAAACAATGTATTGATTATATAGAAAAAATGACCATAAATGTTCCTTTTTCTATATAATCTATACATTTTTGTTTGGGTATAATTCATTTGTGGGGTCCATCTTTTAACATTGTTATATCTTAACAAAATTTTGCTGTAATGAACTGCCTTATAAAGAGCTTCCAATGTACCGATAGAGTTGTGGGTCATTTGAAACAGTACTGAGAGAAATCTGGAAACAACAGACTTAGCATATGCTAATGCTAATATTATAACTGTATTTACTCATTATTCGGACAGGCCTGAGCAAATGATGTAGATCCAAATCAGATGTAGTAGAATGCAGTGCCTAATCAGGATCTACACTTTTTTACCACTCACCCAACAGTTTGTAGCTGCATCATCAGCTAGTAAAAAGGACTTGTCCAAATTTTAGGACATGTGTGGTGAGGAGTTAACTCTTAATTTAACCCTTGTCCTGCTGAATAAATTAAGATGCCACACCCACTTCTAATTTTCAGCCAATCAGATTACTTGATCTGGATTGTTGATATAAATTCACATACGGAATGGCAAACAGTGCAGATCCAGATCAGTTGGCTTCTTCAGAAGCCAACTGATCTGGAGCTACACTGTTTGCAAAGGCAGGGTAAATCTGGGTTCAGCAGAAGAAGGGTTAAAGTGCCAAGCATACGACATTCTTTTTTTTTTTTTTTTTTTTTGTTTTTGCTTAAAAAAGTCTTGACATTTCATATGAATCTAAGCAGATGATTCACATGAAATGTCAAGACTTTTTTCTCTGAAAAATAAAATATTTAACCCATTGTAGTCTGGAGATCCCATAAAGGGTAACTGGCAAACAGTGCAGACCCAGATCAGATGCTGCATGACACAGCATCTGATCAGGGTCTCCACTGTTTGCAAATAGTTCAACCATTTACTCTCAGAATATCTAAGTCACATTGCCTGACATACCTAAAATCTGATTTCAGAATCTTGCAATATTATATAGTGCGTATTATAGTGTATATAGTGTGTGGGAAGTTCATTCAGTCTATAGTGGGTTAAAAAATGTTGTCTGCTGCAGGTGCGATTGGCCCTTTAAGGGTTAATGTGGGAGAATATTTAGGGTACTAAAATTTCATACACAAAAAGTTCCTGACAAAATAGCATATGTAAACAGTGCAAACCCACATCAGACTGCTCTTGAAATAGTCTGATCAGGGTCTACAAGGTTTGCCATTCCTGTAAGCATTTTTAGAAATAAGCATAAAAGGCAAAATTTCTGACAAAATGACATGTGCAAATGTTGCAGACCCAGATCAGACTGCTCCTGAAGTAGTCTGACCAGGGTCTACACTGTTTACTGTTCCTGTACTCATTTTAAGAAACATCTGTGAAAGGCGAAATTCTGTCAGAATGTACTGAAGCAGTCATGTCAGGGTCTACACTGTTTGCTGTTCCTGAAAGCATTTTAAGTAACATGCATAGAAGGCCAAATTTAGGCCCAAAATGTACCAGAATAAAGAGTTCAAAATTTTAGGACAATTACTGTAAATGCAATCTGTGCCCAATTGTTCAAAGCATCTTTAGCTTAACAAGCTCATTAGTGGTCAAAAAGTTAACTGTTCTAGGAAGTACAATATCTAATTCACTGTTATTTTTTGCTGAAAAAATGTAAGTAGCTTTTGCAAATGGAAAAGCTACCCACATTTTTTCAGCAAAAATATTAGCATATATGCCATATTTCATGATCAAAAGTTTAACAATATGTTAACTTTTAACATTGTTGGTTTTGAATAACTGAGCCTAGATATTTTATTTATAGTATTATTTTAGCTACAATGTCAGATAATGTACCTTCAGACATGTGCACCCCGCAATGATTCAGATCAGCCTGCACATTCACGCTGTCTGATCAGAATCTTCCCTGGGTGCATTTTGGATAGCTAAGGATACTAATCTGCTTCATGTAAAGACTGATCAGACTGTGTAGATGTGCAGACTGATTTAATCCTTAAAGCACCAAGAAAACCTGCATCTGAAAATGTCGTCTGTTTATGTCGTCTGCTGAATATTCTTGCAAACTTTTCAAACCTATTTTTTGCATACCGGCAAACAGTGTGGACCCAGATCAGACTGCTCCTAGAGGAGCAGTCTGATCTGGGTCCACACTGTTTGCAAAAATGACTTTTAAAATCACAAGCAGATGACAAAGCAGACGACAATTGTTGTGACTGGCAGTTTAAGGTTTAAGTCTTTGTTGGATGCATATATCAGAAGGTACATTTTCTCATGTTAGGGCTCACTTGTTTTCTAGATTGGTACACATGCCGGTACCCTAGACCTTGAGCGTCGCCATTACCAGAGCTACAACATTGACAGAAGTATTCCAGCCTCTCGTTGTTCCTTTGGTAGTAGTTGCCGCTGTCAGCGACAAAATGGTACAGAGTATCCCTACCCAAGAAGAGACCAGGGTGTACAGTATTATGAAACTGATGAAGGCGACTTTGTGAACCCTGACACTGGTGAGTTGGTGACAATTGAAGATGTGCCACAAAGTGCGGACAGGTTCCGAGATATCTGGGGAATCATCGTAGCAACACTGGCAGCGCTCGGTACTTTCTCATCGTTATGCTTGTTTGTGTATCTTCTCATTGTATATCCGGTGCGAGGAGGAACGTCCATTCTGGGATACATGCTTTCGTTCGGAACCATCTTGATGTACGCTCTTGTATTCGCCTTCCTTGTCCATGCCAGTGATCAAGTCTGTGCTCTTCGGAGATTCTGCTTAGGTCTCATATATTCCATTGTGTATGCAGCGCTGTTTGTGAAACTCGTCGATTGCTGGCGTACTAGAAATACGGAGGACATTTATGATGTTAAGTACAAGAGAATAGGACAGCCATGGGGCTTGTTCTTGGTAGCAGTGTTGTTAATCCTGGTTCAAGTCTTAATCAATACAGAGTGGTTGATTTTAGAGGAGCCAGGCTGGACACGAGTAATTTATAACAACAAGCTTTGGCCGAGATGTACACCTGATGATTTCTATGATGAAGGTTTAATATTATCAAACCTTTATATCATGGTGTTAATCTTCCTCTGTGTAATGGTGGGACTCGCTGCCTTTGGAAATGAAAAGAACCATTGGGAGTGCAGGTAGGCCTAATTTATTTCCCTTATTTTTAATTTTCACAAACATTTTTTTATTTGTCCAGTTGGTTATGAATCTGTCAATGTTTTCCTCCAGGGGTTAGGTGATTGGGATACTCTGGGGAATAGACAGCAAAAACATCCTTTGACAGACCACTCAAAAACTTGGGTGTAAGTTAACCAATGGATGTTCCATTGTCTCTATGTAAATAAAACTAAGGTTAAATCTCAATAACCGAAAATTATACCATAGCTGGACCATGGGATAATTTTCAGATTTGAAAATTAACCCATGGTTTTATTTATAGATCTCACAGGTGTACTTTAGAATGACTGCCAACTCATCAGTGCACCTCAACCTTTTTCACTCTCTGGGCTAATTCCGCAGGCAATGACATGTTGATATTGTCCCCAAAAAACAGGTTTTTATTTTCTGGGAAAAATAAGAAAATTATTTCAAAATGTTGTATGTTGAATTTTGTTTCAGCAGACAATTTGAACATTTTCGTATTTTTTCCTAGAAAACAGAATTTGACATTCCATGCAAATTGTCTCCAAATGTCAAATGTTTATTGGAAAAAAATAAACTATCACCAATATGTTGTCTGCTCAAAATGTCCAGAGTGCTAACCATCAATTTTCAGCAGATGACATTTTTTAAATAGTTTTCTTATTTTTTTCTCAGGTAACTGGATTTGACATTTCATGTACATTGTCTCATTTAGAGACAGTTTGCATGAAATGTCAAATTCTGTTGGCTGGAAAAACTAAGAAAGTATCATCAAATATATTGTCTGCTGATATTATCCAGAGAGTGGTAAAGGTTAGGGGACCTTCAAATTTACTTCTGCACTGAGCAACTTTCTATTTAAAAATGACATTTATTGTTGAATAAAACACATGAAACCAGACAGTCTGTCTGGAGTATATTATAATGACCAAAGCTACAGCTGACCAACCAGATTGTAACAAAGTTTGACCAAATTAAGATGCTGATGTAATTTCTTGTGATTGACAAGATTGCAACCAATCAGATTTTAGCAGTAGTGCCTCAGTTAGTTTAATTCAAAAAAGGTGGGGTGTTTCATCCTTTTTATAGTACACAAGGTCAGCTGGTACAGCATTTCATCAGACTGCCTGTTACCACTTTACCATAAAAATATAAAAAAAGAGAAATAAAAGTAAAAAAGTAGAAAAAGATATACTAAATAAATAAAAGTATAGTTTTTGTAAGAAAAAAAAACAAAAACAAAAACAGTCCCATACATTGGTTAAAACAGATAAACCATGTTATTGTCTCGGTTTTGGGAATACTGTAAATTATATCATAATTTGGTGACCTTTCACTGTCTGACCCAAACTCGGCTCCGCCTCGTTTGAGGTCAGACAGTGAAAGGTCACCAAACTATGGTATAATTTACAGTATACCCAAAACCTCAACAATAGCCATGGTTTATCTATAACTTAAGTCTTAGTTATACCATGGTTTGTGCGCATGTACGATGCGATAATGCACAAGCGTCAGCAAGTGCATTATCGCACGTACATGCGCAGAACCATGGTATAACTGATTTATCACATTTGCATGCATGTAGACCATCTACATCGCGAGATATTTCATGCTGAAAGTTGGGAATTTAGGCCACTATGTGATAATTATAGATACTAGACTGACTCCAGTCGTTTCTGCAATTTTATTTTTGTTTGTCATTCTTTATCACTTTTCAAAATTGTCTTATTCCTGGGGTTAATCTTGCCACTCGCCCTACTTCCTCTGGGGGCAAACATTGATAGGTGCATTATTCATATACAGAGGAACTTCAATAGCTCAAACCTTGATGGCTTATTTTCCTGGCTAACTAGAACTAACCCCTGTGTTCCTAAAGGTCATTTTATGCAGAAACCAAATCTGGATGTCTGGAACTGCTTCTCACTAGAACTAATTTTAACCCTAGTCCTGCTGAACCCGATATACCCTACATTTGCAAACTGTGTAGATCCAGATCTAGCCAACTGAAGAAGCCAACTGATCTGGATCTGCACTGTTTGCCTTTAAGTATGTGAAGTTATATCAACAATCTGGATCAAGTAATCTGATTGGCTGAAAACTAGAAATGGGCATGGCATCTTAATTTTTTCAGCCTGGCTGAAAATTAGAAAGGGGCATGGCATCTTAATTTATTCAGCAGGACAAGGGTTAATGGTGCCAAGCCTGCTTAAGCCATTGAAATTCTACTATAACTATATTGTTAATGCTTAGCGTGCTGGCTAAAAATATCAGCAGATGACATATTTAAATATTTATCTTATTTTTCCAGAAAATAAGTTTTGACATTTTATGCAAATTGTCTTAGAAGGAGACAATTTGCATGAAAAAATCCTATTTTCTGGAAAAAAAAATAAGAAAAATATCATCAGTTTGTAGTCTGCTGAATTAGCTCAGTGAGTGGTTATGGATAAAAAAAATGACAAGGGTTAATGGTGCCAAGCCTGCTTAAGCCATTGAAATTCTACTATAGCTATATTGTTAATGCTTAGCGTGCTGGCTAAAAATATGAGCAGATGACATGTTTAAATATTTATCTTATTTTCCCAGAAAATAGGTTTTGACATTTTATGCAAATTGTCTTAGAAGGAGACAATTTGCATGAAAAAATCCTATTTTCTGGAAAAAAAAATAAGAAAAATATCATCAGTTTGTAGTCTGCTTAATTAGCTCAGTGAGTGGTTATGGATAAAAAAAAAATGACAGGCAAGATTTTAAAAATAAGTGTCTTTGTTTTCACAATGAATAAATGTGATTTGTATATTTGTGATTAAATGACAAGTGCCATAATTTAAATTTTTTTAGCCATGTCATTCATAGGTAAATATTTATTTACTCTGAACATTCCATTTGTTAACAAATGGTCATATTGTTTACAACCAGTGATGAATGTTCTTGTTTTTTTTGTTTTTTTGTCTCAAAAATTAGAATCTTATAGTTCATTCTAGTCATAGCTTTTGTGGAAATTCCAATGAAATCTAGAGACAGCTGTTATGAAGTACATGTATATATTTGCCATTCAACATGGCTCCAGATAAGGCATTTTATTTTGTCATATTTCTCTACAAAAACATGGTAGTGAGGCACTTCTAGTGAGTACCAACAACATATGTTTTCATGGAAAATGTTTGTCTGATACTGCTTATTATCTGGAGATATGCCCTCCAGCAAGTGCTTTGTGAAAAAAATTGGCCTAAAAAGGTATGGAATAAAGTGTTGGAAATTTTAGAACATTTACCATCTGCAATGCATCTATCAATGTTTTCCCCCAGAGGGGGATAGCAGAAATACCCTGGAGATTAGACAGCAAAAGCATCACTGCCCTGAAAAAAGGGGTTGGGATTGTATGAACCTGAGCTGAAATTAATATAGAAAATAAATTAAAAAATCTGAAGCCCACCCAATGGATTTTAGACACAAAATTAGAACTCAGGTGTAAGGAATTAGACATAAAATTTTCAAAATTTTCCAATTCACACCACCCCAGCCTCCAGTAAAAAATATTGATAGTGCATAAAAATGCAAGAAAACCAATTATCTTTGCAGTATATCTCGGACCTAATAATACCCGGACTTGTCACTAATGAAACTGCCAAAATATGTTGTCGTGGCTTGATTTTAGCACTATTTTACAGCACTGTGGTCATTAAAATTGATTTTGGATAATAACTGAAGTTGTAATAAATTGTTTTTAATAGGTTTGGTTGAAAAATGTTAAGTCACAATTAATAAAATTAAAGTTATACCATCATTTTGGGTAAATTTCTGATGATTTTTTGCTAAAAGTGCCGAAAATAGCTAAAATGGGTACCTAGGTTTCTTGTTGATGTTTACAAAAAATGCTTGATTTTCCTTAAATATAACACTACTGTCTTAAAGGTAATATATTGAACTATTGCTTTTTGAAAACAGATCTCAGATATTTGGAGAAATAAATGAAATATGAGCATTCAAAATTCATCGTACAAAATTATGAAAACTCAGCCACAACAACATATTTCCAATAAATACAATACCTATACTATAGTTACTAGTCCAGTGTATATTGGGTCCAAGAGTATGAATACTGGGTAAAGACCACTGAACGTGTACTAGCTTCTACTCCTATTTTTTATTTGTTTTCACAGGTGGATTCTGGGATGTGTTGTTTTAACAATACCTGGCTGGATGGTGTGGTGTCTGGTCGCGGGTCTTGGCGAGTATAAAATGCGTGATGCAGCGGTTGCCATTGGCCTTTTATATAATGCCACAATCATGTTGCTATGTGGTCCGCTACGGAAACTTTACTTACTGAATAAATACCAAGCAAGAGTGGATGAGGAAGAAAGAAAGTCTCAGTTGGTGCTGTCTAATGGACAAGGTGGAGGTAACTATTATTAGACTGAATTTCATAGCTTCAGTTAAGGCACTTTCAACCAAAAAGTCCTCAGTTTCTGGCCAAAGAATGTGCACAATACTGGTTAACCGCTTAGAGGACTAAGCCTGCCCAGTAAATGTATGGTTAGATAAACTGACGGCGCTTGACATGACCCCATTGGGTTGACTGGGCCGTAAAACCTCAACACAAACAAAACCAAAAAGTAGTTTTGAACCTGTTTATAAGATGATTCATTATAAGATGCATTATAAGATGGTTCATTATAAGATGGTTCGTTATAAGATGGTTCATTATGAGATAGTTTCCAATATAAGATGGTTTAAAGCTGGCCAGAAAAGTATCCAAACAAAAATGTCTAGATTATATAGAAAAATGACCAGGAATGGTCATTTTTTCTATATAATCTATACATTTTTGTTTGGATGCAATACAGTGTTTAAGGTAGCACAATTTTGGCTTTGGATCTCAGCAATAGTTATAGAGAGGCTGTGGTGTATTGATATTTTTTTCTTATTTCTCAACAATAAATATATTGTTGGTACTCATTAGAAGCACCTCTCTGAGGCACATAATGAGTTTCCACAACATGCGTTTTGTGTGGAGAAATAAAAAAAAAATGTTTACCTGAATCGCCATGTTGTCTAGAACTATGTATTTGAGAGTTATTTTACATGCCTTTATTTTAAGTCCCTTTATAGTTCGGATTTGTTTCTCCAAAATATGCACAGAGAACAGTTTGTCTTTTCTGACACCTTATTCAATCTGTCATTCAGTCCTAATAATATGGCATAAGGTAGGTGTTTGTTGCACTCCAATTGCTTATGTGTATATGTAAAATGTGAACAGCAAAATTTCAGATGAACCACTTTTCTGAGGCAAGACTTTACTTGCTTTGTGCCCATGTATACATTAGCAAAGAACTGCAGTTAAGATTAGTTTAGAGTTTAGGGTTAGGTATCAGTATTAGCCTTTGTGTACGGTTATAGTCAGGTTTAGGTGTAAATTTAGAGTAAGGTTAGGGTTAGTTTTGGCTTAAGTTTAGGTTTAAGTTTAAGGTAAGGAGTCAGTCTAAGTTTGGAGGTGGACATTATATGCGCCCTTTTCTGATCCGTCAAGGTTCTATTTTACTATGTATATTTTAACTTCTCTACAATATCCATGTCACTGTGACAACCAGTTTTACACCTGTAGACAAGTGACTGTGTACTGTTGCACTGTCCAAGCAAGACAGCAAAGGCCCTGATGAGACTGCACGGATGAACTGGCTAATCTGGGCCTTCATTGTCTGCATAAACCTTGAACACCTAGTTTCTTATGGCCCTATTAATATTTGTCTTGTTCATTTCAGTTGATTATAATGCTATGTATGGCAACCAATACGACAACGCACCAAAAATGCATGAATCTGATTCAGTGAGGGACAGTTCAGGTCATGATGACGTCTTTTTATACGAACCAAAAAGTTAAAACCGTGTCTTGTAGCTAGGTGGTGATCGTATATATGAAGGTTTGTATTATTATATTTAATGCTTAGCATGCTGGGTAAAACTTTCAGCAAATGACACATTGAAATATGTCTCTTATTTTTTTTCAAGAAAACAGGATATGACACCATGCAAATTGTTTCCATATCATGGTTAATCTGTTTTCTGAGAAAAAATATGAAAAATATCAATGTGTCATTTGCTGAATTAGTCCAGAGTGGTAAAGGTTAAATAAAACTTACAGGTCAGATATCTGAAGACGTTTGCAGTCTGATAACAGTATTTGCTTTTTAGCTCACCTTAGCCGAAGGCTCAAGGTGAGGTATTGTGATCACTCACCGTCCGTCGTCGGCGTCATCTTTGTCGTCGTCGTCGTTCGTCCGTCCACAATCTTTAAACAACATCTCCTCCTAAACCACTAATTGGAATTTGTATGATGATCCAAACTTCACAGGAATGATCCTTGGTTGGTCCTCTTTCAAAGTTGTTCAAATGGTTGCGGTCCATTGCATATCTAGGTCACAGGAGCTAAAAATAGATTTTTTAACTAAAAACTTAGAAAATCTTCTTGTTAGAAACCATTGGACCGATTTCCATATAATTTTGCAGAAATGTTCCTTTGGTGACCCTCTACCAAGATTGTTCAAGCCATTTGGATTCGTCAAAAAACATGGCCGCCAGGGGGCGGGGCTTATTTTCCCTATATTATCTATATAGAAAACTTTAAAAATCTTCTTGTCAGAAACCACTGGACCGATTTCAATATAATTTTGCAGAAATGTTCCTTTGGTGATCCTCTACCAAGATTGTTCAAGCCATTTGGATTCGTCAAAAAACATGGCCGCCAGGGGGCGGGGCTTATTTTCCCTATATGTCTATGTAGAAAACTTTAAAAATCTTCTTGTCAGAAACTACTGGACCGATTTCCATATAATTTTGCAGGAATGTTCCTTTGGTGATCGTCTACCAAGGTTGTTCAAGCCATTTGGATTCGTCAAAAAACATGGCTGCCAGGGGGCGGGGCTTATTTTCCCTATATATCTATATAGAAAACTTTAGAAATCTTCTTGTCAGAAAACACTGGACCGATCTCCATATACTTTTGCAGAAATGTTCGTTTGGTGATCCTCTACCAAGGTTGTTCAAGCCATTTGGATTCGTCAAAAAACATGGCCACCAGGGGGCGGGGCTTATTTTCCCTATATATCTATGTAGAAAACTTTAAAAATCTTCTTGTCAGAAACCACTGGACCGATTTCCATATAATTTTGCAGAAATGTTCCTTTTGTGATCCTCTACCAAGGTTGTTCAAGCCATTTGGATTCGTCAAAAAATCTTCTTGTCAGAAACCACTGGACCGATTTCCATATTATTTTGCAGGAATGTTCCTTTGGTGATCCTTTACCAAGATTGTTCAAGCCATTTGGATTCGTCAAAAAACATGACCGCCAGGGGGCGGGGCTTATTTTCCCTATATATCTATATAGAAAACTTGAAAAATCTTCTTGTCAGAAACCACAGGACCGATTTCAATATAATTTTGCAGAAATGTTTCTTTGGTGATTCTCTACTAAGATTGTTCAAGCCATTTGGATTCGTCAAAAAACATGGCCGCCAGGGGGTGGGGCTTATTTTCCCAATATATCTATATAGAAAACTTAAAAAATCTTCTTGTCAGAAACCACTGGACCGATTTCCATATACTTTTGCAGAAATGTTCCTTGGGTGATCCTCTACCAAGGTTGTTCAAGCCATTTGGATTCATCAAAAAACATGGCCGCCAGGGGGCGGGGCTTATTTTCCCTATATATCTATATAGAAAACTTCAAAAATCTTCTTGTCAGAAACCACTGGACTGATTTCAATATAATTTTGTAGAAATGTTTCTTTGGTGATCCTCTACCAAGATTGTTCAAGCCATTTGGATTTGTCAAAAACATGGCCGCCAGGGGGCGGGGCTTATTTTCTTATATATCTATATAGAAAACTTAAAAAATCTTCTTGTCAGAAACAACTGGACCAATTTCCATATAATTTTGCAGAAATGTTCCTTTGGTGACTCTCTACCAAGATTGTTCAAGCCATTTGGATTTGTCAAAAAACATGGCCGCCAGGGGGCAGGGCTCATTTTCCCTATATATCTATATAGAAAACTTAAAAAATCTTCTTGTCAGAAACCACTTGACCAATTGCTATATAATTTTGCAGAAGTATTCCTTTGGTGATTCTGTACCAAGATTGTTCAAGCCATTTGGATTTGTCAAAAAACATGGCCGCCAGGGGGTGGGGCTTATTTTCCCTATATATCTTTATAGAAAACTTGAAAAATCTTCTTGTCAGAAACCACTGGACCAATTTCATTATAACTTGGCAAATATGTTTCCATGGTGACCCTGTACCAAGATTGTTCAAGTAATCGTGATTCGTCAAAAAACTTGGCCGCTAGGGAGCGGGGCGGGGCTTATTTTCCCTATATATCTATATAAAAAAATTAAAAATCTTCTTTTAAGAAACCGTTGGACCGAGTTCAATGTAACTTGGAAGGAATATTGTTTTGGTGACCCTCTACCAAGATTGTTCAAGCCTTCATGAGACGTCAAAAAGCATGGCCCCCAGGGGGCGGGGCTTATTTTCCATATATATCTGTATAGAAAACTTTAAAATTCTTCTTGTCAAATACCTCCTGACTGATTTAAATAATGCTTTAGTAACCCTCTACCAAGAATGTTCAAGCAATCCTGATTTGTCAAAAAACATGGCTGCTAGGGGGTGGGGCTTATTTTCCCTATAGATCTAAATAGAAAATTTTAAAATCTTCTTGTCAGAAACCACTGAACTGATTTCAATTTAACTTGGCAGGAATGTTCCTTTGGTTTCCCTCTACCAAGTTTGTTCAAGCTGTCATGATTCGTCAAAAAAAAAAAAAAAAAAAAATGGCCGTTAGTGGGTAGGGCGTTATAGCGATATAAAACACTTTAAAAATCTTTTTGTCAGAAACCACTGGACCAGTTTCAAAATAACTTGGCAGACATGTTCATTTGGTAACCTTCTTTCAAGATTAAGTCAAGTCATGATGTGTTAAAAAGAAAAAACATGGCCTTGTGTGTTGGGGGGAGGGGGGCAGGGCTATAAAATTTATACATAAATCTTAGAGCAGTGAACTTGGCTGAATCTTCAACAGTAATTATGCAAATCTGTTTGCTCAGGTGAGCGATATAGGACCATCATGGTCCTCTTGTTTTCCCTACACTGTAGAATCATCATCATCATTATCATCGGATTTTTTTATTAACATGCAGGTACAGGGGCAGGTTGCTTGCTGCGCGCATGGCAGATCTCACGCCAGATCTCCAGGTATATCTATCATGAGGGTCGAGAGCCGAGAGCTTCCACTCTCTGCAGTCCCTCTCTGTCAGCTGCTTCCATGTCCTCTTGGGCCTCCCAGGCCCACGCTTTCCATCTACCTGTATGTCAAAAGCTGTCCTGACTGCACCATTGGCGCGTTCCATATGTCCATACTTGTGGAGCCTCTCCTTCAGAATGAGGTCCAGATCTTCGATGCCAAGCCGCGCAGGTAGCTCATTGGATCTGATGGTGACAATGTGTTGCGGCTTGACATTTTTTGTAAAATGTAATATGTTTATCCAAAATGTGTGGCACAGACATGCCTGAGCAAATAGTATAGACCCTGATCAAACTACTTTAAAATGAGCAGTTTGATCAGAGTCTGCTTTTCTTGCCATTCATCTGGTACATTTTAAAAAGAATGGACACATCTTCAAAGAGAAGTAACTTCAACATGGAAATATTAGCCTCTCTTCTCAGTAGGATGTACTCTGGAATCATTTTGTATATACATTGATTTCACTGCTTACAATAAAATAAAATAATATATTTACCCCTAAATGCTCAGACAGTTCTGAACAAACAGTGTAAACCCCAACAGAGTAGTTTGTTCTAGATCTGCACCAGCATTTCTGGCACATCATCAGATAGTTCTATTGAATTTGTTCAAATTTTGGAATAGGCATAGTAAGAAGTTAAGTTGTCAGAATAATTATGAATATTGCCAATGAATGTGACCAGTTTTATAAAAAGAGACAATTTAATTGCCTCCTTTTGCAAAATGATTACTTCCCAAGATGTGTGATGTTTTGTAATTAACTTTTTTACCCACTAGTGGCGACTTTTGTCATCTGCTGATAACCATCACGAAAACATGCCTATATAATTTTGATCCCCTTAAACCCCACTTTTATATAGTAAAACTGGGATTTACAGGGGTATACATTATTTTCCTTATTTCTGCTCAAAAGCATAGATTGTGGGTACTCGTTTGAACCGCCTCGTTGAGGCGGTTCTAACAAGTACCCACAATCTATGTTTCGAGCAGAAATATGAAAAATATCAGAACTTTTTATTTGAAAATTTTCATTTTTTGATAGTAAAATTTTCAGTATATTTTAATAGGCGTGTTTTCATAATGCTTTGCAAACATGATCTGGATCAAAATTGTTTGACAGTCTGATGGTATTCCTGAAAGATTTTTTTTTAAAACATTAATTTAAAAAAAAATCAATCCACAAATGACAAAAAAGCATGCAAAGTTACCCAGCATGCAGAGAGTTCACCTAAAAGTAGCAGTCACAACAGCAGGAGATATGTTAAATAAAATGATGATGATGGTGACTGGCATATTTTGACTATCCTTATTTTCTCTGAAAAATATTTTAAAATGTTGTCTACTGTAATTTAGAATGGTACATAGCCTTCTGAATGTTCATGGGTATTTTGATACCCTGCCACACAATAGTGTAGGGGTATTATGTTTTCCCTTTCAAGTGTCCGTCTATCCATCAGTGCTTGGTTTCCACTTTCTAAAGTAGAATAGTGTTTGAGTTATATATGAGGTAGTTATATATGAGGGGTGAATGGTTTGGACTTGTTTATAGGCAAAATTCATTAAGTTTTGACTGAGTTTCTGCCCTTGCTTACCAACAACAAATGGTTCCTTCTCAATACCAAAGATAACCATCTTCACTTCTTGTTCTGTTATTGCATAGTGGCAGGGTATTATGCAGTGTCTGCGAAATATTTTTATAAATATTTTTATAATTTAGAATATATTATATATTGATTTCAGGTGAAGGCTTCTGTTTCAAAGTCTAAGAAGGAGGGGCCAGGAAACTTACAAATCAGTACCTGAAAAAATCCTCATGAAGTACGGAAGTTTTCCCACTGTAGGGACACTGCTTCCAGTGAAGTGTTTATTCTCAGATCATTGAAGTAGAACATATGTTACAAGTAATATTCATAGCTGCAGATAAAAGGGGGTAGCAGGTCAAATATTTTTCTTGTTTCTCCACGAAGCTGAAGTGCTTCTAATGAGTACTACAACATGTTTTATGGAGAAATAAGAAAGCATACGAACAAATTTTGGTTGAAAAAAAAATGCCTTATCTCAGGGGACTTCTTAAGGAGGAGTATTTGGTGATAATTCTGGGATAATTTTCTCCAGTTCTCCATAAAAACATATGTTTTGGGTACTCACATACATGCCATACCTCACACTGTGAGACAAAATCTCACAGAATTTGGCTATTTTGCAACCCATTTCCCATAAGAATTTCAAATCTCACAGAATTTTCAGACCCTCTAAAAAATATTTTATGAAGAACTAATTATAAATTACACAACATTATACTTTTGATATGCTTAATTCATCAAAATAAAGGCTTTAAACTTATTTCTGTGAGCTTGAAAGTGGTTTTTATGAAAATCTCACAGAATTTTGTCAAATCTCCCCTAAAAATTAGCCTGATCTCACAGATTTCTGCCAAGAGCTTATGGCATGTATGTACTCATTAGAAGTGCCTCAGTGAGGCACTTTTAATGAGTACCCACAACATATGTTTTTTATGGAGAAATCAGAAAAATTATCCCATAATTATCACCAAATACTCCTCCTTAACAAGTCTCCTGTTATATGGAGGTATGATGTTGTTGGAAAATGCAAACAGAAAAGGGACACATCAACACCTACACATAAACAGTCTTGTCAGGAACATTCCCAAGATAGTTTGAGTTAGGAAACATCTAAAGAACTTGTATGTACGCTAGACCACTCTTGTTTTCTTCATGTCTGCTTTTCAGGCACAGCTTGTTACGCAGACAACTTTTACAGGTAGCTGGGATTGCATAATTTATAATACAGTTGAACCTTGTTATCTCGAACTCGCTTATTTCGAATTACCGCTTATCTCGAAGTGAAAATCTGATCCCTGTTTTAACATGAAACTATGACAACAGATAACAAAATAATGTGGAAAAGAGGAGAAATTGCTCCTAAGGAGCAATTTCTCCTCTTTTCAACATTATTTTATATATATATTTCTAACTTTAGGAGTCAAATTACGTATTCATTTGTTAAATGTGGTTGTTCAATTCATTGTTTTCCTCACTCTCTCAACTCTGATATGTCGAGGTATGGATATCTCGAAGTGTTTCAGTGAGTCCCTTGGAATTCGAGATAACGAGAGTCGACTGTATATTTGCAGTATTAAAATTTGGAAAAGCACAAGAAAAAGAAGTAGCTGGTCATCAGTATATGGAGAAAGGCAATTACAATTTACTTGAGGAACATTCATTTTCAGTAATCATCATATTTACCCTAAATTTTAGACATCTTAACTCCTTACTATTCTTGTCCTAAAACTTGAACAACTCAAGTCTGCTAAAAGTGGATACTTCTGAAAACAGTTGTTCAAAGCATCGTTAGCTTAACGAGCTCATTAAGGGTCATTTCGTTAACTGTTTTAGCAGATTCAATATACAATATTCTGATATTTTTTGCTGAAAAAATGTGAGTAGCTTTTGCACTGCAAAAGCTTCTCACATTTTTTCAGCAAAAAATTTCAGCATATTTGCGTATCACTCGATGTAAACTTTAATGAATCGTTAACTTACGATGTCGTTAGCTTTGAACAACTGGGCCCTGGATTAGTGGCAAACAGTGTAAACACTGATCAGATGCAGCATACTGTGGCATCTGATCTGGGTTTACACCATTTGCTTAGACATGTCTGTCCAAATATTTAGGGTAAATATGGTATTATCAAAAATAATTAATTTTCAGATTTTAATGAAAATGCATATAAATTTTACGTTGATTCAAGCTCACGACAGTACAAATTTGTGTTCAAATTCAGCATATTTTAAGTGTTTCATAGACATTTTCAAATCAAGCAGTAATATGTTTTATATTTAGGGTAAATATGGTATTATCAAAAATAAGTAATTTTCAGATTTTAATGAAAAATGCCTATTGTTTTTACATTGATTGAAGTTCTGGACTGTACAAATGTGTGTTCAAATTCAGCATAATATTTTAAGTGTTTCATAGACCTTTTCAAATCAAGCAGTAATCTGTTTTTCCTTGTTGTCACAGTTAATGTTAGTTTTGAATCTCTGTTCTGCTTCAATGGTTTTTGATCTGTTGGTAAGAGAGTATGTTTAAAAGTGTACTGTGTGTGATGTGTATATATTCTTGTAAGTATACTGAGGTTTGTTACAGTTTTGTAAAGTTGTTTGTGTGAAGGGCTGCATACTTTATGGGATCACTGAATATATGTGGAGGAATTGTGATTTCATAGTATGTTCCACCTCCCAGTTCAATAGTGAGTTTGTGAGTGGCATTGCCTGCTTGTTATGATTGTGTTACAGTATGGATTACTTGTATTTCACTTAATATTTGTATAAATAAAATATGGAATCTCACTCTGTTCAGGGTAGATAATGTATAATATTATAGACAACAAAGAAAAGCAGAGTTGTTTCGGTACAATTCATGTCTTGCCATTATTGTCATCATAAATATGAGAGCCTACATATTTAACAGACAAAATGCACAGAAATTTTTATCTGTTGCATATCTCTTTTTCATATTTTCTTCTTGTATATAAAGTCTCCTGTGAGAAAATTAACATTTTGCAAACAGTGAAGTCCCTAACCAGCCTGTACATCAACATAATATAATTATTCTAAATATTTGGACACTTCAGCTCTTTACCATATTTACCCAACGAATTGAACAAGTCTGTTTAGCTGCCTGTGTAATTAAAAAAGTAAAGGTGCTTGAGTGGCAAAACAGAATTATTGCATAAAAAGCAGTGCCACTCATTATTAACAGATGTGCATTAATTGGCGAAAAGCCGTGTATTAACAAGGCAGTTCACGCGCTGTTAATGCAAGGCTATGCAACTTTCAATATAATCGTACCATTACGAGATGTGTACTGCCCGGCCCTAGAACGAGCATAGTTTGTGGAAATAACGTTCACGAGACATTGGTGAAAAGGCGAAACAAAATAGTGCAAGAAATAATGCGAAATGTAGCAAATGTTTTCAGTTTTTATGCAATAATAGTGATCGAACATGGTTTTTCAATGCATCAACATTCGCCAGGTCCCTTGGGAGGTGTTGAAAACTGTGGCCTTCGGCCTAGGTTTTCAACACCTCCCACGGGACCTGGCGAATGTTAATGCATGAAAAATCATGTTTGATCCTTATATTGACCATCATTTAGGTGCTGTATTCTCAGGGTCTATATGTATCACAGAATGTACAAGCTGATTTGGTAGTCATTTGTTTGAGTTAGGGACATAGTTGTTTTCCACACTGAAAAGTGATAATTATAATATTACTTTCTGTTCAAAGAAGCACTTCAATTTTTTTTCAAGGGGAACTGATACACTTCCAAGGCAGACAGCTCAGGTAAATTGTTTTTGCTTCCTTCTAAAATAAGATCATTTTGGGAGCAAATTCTTTCCTGTTAGAGTTGACCTCTTTTCAGACAGGACTAGATGTACAGGAAAGCAAACAAGAAGTCACAAAAGTTGACTCCCTTGTGAAAAATGGCAGAACATCTGCCAAGTGTATCCAGACCCTTTAAATGAAATGTTTGGTTATACATATGTTTGGTTATATGTATGTTTGGTTACAGGTCTTTCAGGCCTAAGGGTAACCACATAAATGCATATCTGTAGGGATATATATTTACAAATACATATATAAAGTATTTTACAATTTTGATAAATAGGGAAACAAATTTGCATAGTGTGCAAATTAATTATATTTTTACAGCTCTAATTTCAAAAATATGAGATTTTGGTTGTGCTATTTTGTTATGTGATAAATATTGACAGCTTTGTTCACCTATAGTACAGGCATTTAGCAGGTACCCCACAACCTCTTTATAACACCAATGCCAGGATCAAAAGCAAAAACTGTGTTTAAATGTTAATTTGACAACCATGTTGCATCCAAAGAGTAATGTATCCAAATAGAAATATATAGGTAAAAATGATCATTGTTTTCTATATAATCTGTATATTTTTTGTTCGGAAACAATACCAGGCTTAAACCATCTTATATCCAAAACAAAAATGTGAAGACTGTATAGAAAAAATGACCATAAACAACATTTTTGGGTCCATCTTTAAACCAGCTTATATCCAAAACAAAAATGTATAGATTATGTAGAAAAATAATCATAAATGGTCATTTTTCTTATATATAGTCTATATATTTTTGTTTGGATAAAACATTTTTGGGTCCATCATTTAAACTTCTTATATCCGAACAAAAATGTATAGATGACATGAAAAAGTGACCATAAATGGGTAATTTTCTATATAATCCATATTTTTTTTGATACATACATTTTAGGATCCATCTTTAACCATCTTATATATAAAAAATATAGATTATATAGAAAAATGACCATAAATGGTCATTTTTCTATATAATCTATATATTTTTGTTTGGGTTCAATATTTTTTTGGCCCACCTTTAAGCCATCTGACATCCAAAACCACGCTGTATTGAATGGTGTTATAAAGAGGTTCCAGAGTACCTGTTTAGCTTCACATAGCTCCAGATACGGCCATATTTGTGACAATAATTTAGGATATTTTTTATTTTTGCATTGAAACATATCATGGGTACTTATTGGAACGACCTGAGATATGTTAAAAATAATATTAATAATCTTGTGACTATTCACCGTATCTGGAGCTATGGCTTTATTTTATCAAACATTAGAATTGTTCATAAAGATCTTAGCTTTTATATAAAGTGCTTATATTTTTTTGTAAAAAAGTTACAAAACAATAAATTTTGTATATTTGACAAAATTTATATTTGTTTCTTATTTCTTTTTCTGCCCTTAGTCTACTGAGGATCATAAAAACAAGAAAATGTCTGACTGAACTATTGTCTGAGTTGTCATTTACACAAACTCTGTGCTGTATCTACATATACATTTAAAAAAAAAAAAAAAAAAAAAAAAAATATATTTTTTTCCTGTGTTGTTATACAATCAACTATTTGGGGGTGATTGGGTGAGGCAAAGGTGTCATGTATCTTACATTGCCAGGGTGTCCAAATGATATTGGCTTACAGTTGGGCCTCTGAGGGTTGGGCAAGGCCTGCTCTCCTTGCAGCAGGTAAGGGTAGAGGGGGGGGGGGGGGGAATGTTTTTATTCTGTTTCTTCACTTTCATTCATTTTCCTTTGTCTCTTTCATCTCCTCTATTATCTCTTCTATCTCTCTTCTCCCTTTCTCTGGGAGATGATACAAAATGACCCAGAGTATCTGGTATGCTTTTATAACTTAACCCTTAAAGCGCCAATCACAACTGCAGCAGATGACAATTATTTTTTCATTTGTTTTTATTTTTCAGAGTAAACAAGTCTTGAGATTTTGTGTGAATTGTCTGCTTGGCAGATGATTCACATGAAATGTCAAGACTTGTTTTCTCTGAAAAAACAAAACAAAACAAATTTGAATGTCGTCTGCTACAAATTTTGCTTGGCACTTTAAGGGTTAACTGTAATCTCTGAGAACACTGTACATCTGCAGTTTGGTCTTGAGGCATCTCCATAAATTGGGCCATGCCATGTGAAAACGTGTGTTTGTGTATATGTGGACAGAGAAAGCCCAGATCAGGGTGCACTTCCGCGGTCTGATCAGGGCCTTCCCTGTCCGCTAACAGAATCATTGGATACTACAGATTGTATGAATAGAAAGCAAATGCCCAGATGATACTTTGAGCATGCCCAGAATGATCTGAATCTGTGCATTTTGTTACGTTTGAAGGCACTGTTTTGCTTGCTGCAGCCCAATTAATGTCAAAGAAAAACTAAATATGAAATACCCGGTAGGCAGGAAAGGCCACAACCATGAAACAAGGCACCAGATGATGGCTGAATGGTTGAAACAACATCACAAAAATGGCACTTCATCAACAACAGATCAAACAAATGGAACAAAAATAGAACCTTGGATTGGTCAACAGCACAGCTATTGAGGGACTTAAACCTGGTTTAATGCTTAGCATTCTGGGTTAACGTTTTCAGCAGACAACAAATTGAAATATTTTTCTTACTTTTACCAGGAAACAAGATTTGAGATTTCATGGAAATTGTTTTCTGGGGAAAAAAAAAAAAGAAAAAACATCACCAATTTGCTGTCTACTGGATTAGCCCAGAGAGTGGTAAAGGCTAACAGGAGCCTGAATAGAAGCCAACCCTTGTCCTTCATCCTGATACGAGGGTCCTGCAAAACGTTTTGTCACTGGGTTCAGATTACTTCAGTGCTACGTTTTATCAAACATATTTTTATTACAAACCTTCAAAGTATTCCCCCTTTACTGAAACACATTTTTGTAACCTTTTTACCCAGACGGGAAAAGCAGATAAACAGTCTTCTTTTGGTATCTGTTGGAGACACTGATAAATAGTGCTGCCAAGAGAACTTCTAGACGTATACTTATTTCAAGAAAGCATTTTCTTAAGCCTTGGAAATAAAAAGAAGTCACAGGGACTCAGGTCAGGTGAATAAGGTGGATGGTTTAAAACATTCACCTTTTCAGAAGCCAAACAGATTTAACAACCTCACACTTATGAGAGGAGGCGTTGTCATGTAAAAGATGGACTCCTGACCATCCTTTGCTTGGTCGTTTCTTATTGTAAAACTCTTTCACTTTCTTCAGTACAGAATTTTTGTAGAATCGGCCAGTGACTGTATGACCAGATGGACAAGGCACTTGAACGACTGGCCCACTTGAATTAAAGAAAATTGCGTACAACATCTTTTTTGAACTTATAGTTCTCTTGGCAATACATGGGCGTTTTTGATCTTTTCACTTCCATTGCTTATTATCAGCCCTTCTTTGTGGCTCAAACATGTGCGCCCAGGTTTCATCACCTGTTAGCAAGTTAGAAATAACCCGACTATTGCAGCCTTTGTATGTTTTCAAAAGTTCCAGGGCACATTTAAGGTGGTGTGTCTTTTGCTCCTCAGTGAGCAAATGAGGTATCCACCTAGCGCAAACCTTTCTCAGGTCCAAACGCTTTTTCAGAATTGTTTGCACACTGCCTTCTGATATGCCAGTACAACTAGCTATATCTTTAACAGACAATTGTGCATCCTATTCGACCACAATCTTTACAGCAGCGATGTTAGCCTTGGTAACAGAGGTTTTAGGCCTTCCAGGATGGGTATCATCTTCAACAGAAAATTTCCCAGCTTTAAAAGCTTTAACCCACTTAAAAACTGTGCGCATTGAAATAGTCTGAGGTCCATATATACCACACAATTCATTAAATATCTGCTTTGAGTCTATATTAAGCCTAATGCGGCATTTAATATAGCTACAAATTTCAGTCTTCTGGTCCATATTCCAATGTAATAAGTAAATTGGTCAGTGTATATGATTGCATCTATTTCAATTTGAAATAACTCGGTCAGTTGGAAAGAAATTTGCACGAAATAAACGAGTATCTTTAACTAGTCAACACACCATTCAAGTGCATTGAAGCTTTTAAAATATACCTGGGATAAAACTAAGGAAGCCTATTAGTGACAGAACTTTTTGTACGACCCTCTTTCAATTTCAACTACACATAACAGTTCAGTCTACCAAGGGGTTCATTAACTCATCAGTGACCAACATGAAAAAAAAAAACTCAAAAAAAACCACAAACAAATACATTAACTTTTAAATACTTATGAACCAAAGATGGAGGTTTGACAACACACTAGAAGTCAGAGAAAAATATATGTATGAGAAGTCCGAGCAAAATATATGTATGTGCATAAACTGATTATACTACAGTTAGTGTAAGTATTCTAACAAAGGCGTTATGTGCTTAATGGTTTAGACCCTATTTCAGAAAGATTAGATGTGCGGGATTATTCCATTCATTCCTCACTCCACATCAACCTGAAGTGAATCGAGTAGATCTTTTTTCATTTCACTAAATTAATTAGATCACAACTTTGCATTGTTGGAAATTAATTGGGTGTTTTAACCCTTGTCCTGCTGAACCCCGATATACCCAACTGACCTGGATCTGCACTGTTTGCCTTTAAGTATGTAAATTTATATCAACAATCTGGATCAAGTAATTTGATTGGCTGAAAACTAGAAATGGGCATTGCATCTTAATTTATTCAGCATGACAAATAATTCTTATGGTTTTGATAAAACATTTGAAATAAAATGGTTACTATGAGTTGGTGGGGGGTGGGGGATATCCAATCAGTGTCCCTACCCCGACCACACCCCAAGTAACATTTCGAGTGCTGATTGATCAACTCTGATTTCCAGGTGAGAGAAGTGATTTACATACACTTTGATGTAAAAAAAAAAGGATCACAAGGCCCCCATAAAGGGCATGAACTCAGTTGTAATAAATAATGTGCAGTTTGCTTCACTGTTGGCATTTAATGAGGTAAACATTTTGCCTCCACACAAAAACAGAGAAAATTAGAAAAAATAATTGATGAACAAAGTGAAAAAAGGTGCCTTGTGCCATATATAAGTTAAAGAATCAGACCAGCCTCCAGATCTGAGCAGTCTGATCAGGTCCTCTGCTTGTTTAACCCATGTCCTGAATCTGGATATACCTGACTTTGCAAACCATGTAGATCCAGATCAGTTGGCATCTGAAGAAAGTTAGAAATAACCTGACTATTACAGCCTTTGTATGTTTTCAAAAGTTCCTGGGCACATTTAAGGCGTTGTGTCTTTTGCTCCTCAGTGAGCAAATGAGGTAGCCACCGAGCGCAAACCTTTCTCAGGTCCAAACGCTTTTTCAGAATTGTTTGCACACTGCCTTCTGATGTGCCAGTACAACTAGCTATATCTTTGACAGACAATCGCACATCCTGTTCGACCACAATCTTTACGGCAGCGATGTTAGCCTTGGTAACAGAGGTTTTAGGCCTTCCAGGACGGGTATCATCTTCAACTGAAAATTTCCCAACTTTAAAAGCTTTAACCCACTTAAAAACTGTGCGTATTGAAATGGTCTGAGGTCCATATATATATATACCACACAATTCATTAAATATCTGCTTTGAATCTATATTAAGCCTAATGCGGCATTTAATATAACTACGAATTTCAGCCTTTTGGTCCATGTTCCAATGTTACAAGTAATTTGGTCAGTGTATATGACTGCATCTATTTCAATTTGAAATAACTCGGTCAGTTGGAAAGCAATTTGCAAGAAATAAAAGGGTATCGTTAGCTATTTAACACACCATTCAAGTGCAGTGAAGCATCTTAAAATATACCTGGGATAAAACCAAGGAAGCCTTTTAGAGACAGAACTTTTTGCATGACCCTTGTAATCAACCAGAGTTTCATAGTCGATTATCTGTTTTGTAAAACTGACTGATCATCTACTAATAGTCAACTAGTAGAAAATATATCCATTCTTACTTTAGCCCTCATCCAGGTACTTATTCATAGCTCCAGATAAGAGGATAGCCACATAATATTTATATCCCCCAACCTGCAGGGAGGGGGACATATTAATTTTGATGTGGATCCCGTTGGCATAGGTGTTGGTGTCAGCATGACACTTTCTTGTCTGCACAATATCTTGTGAACCAGTAGTTGGATTCTTAATTTTCATGGATACATAATTGGGACATAACAAAGAACTGATTAGATTTTGGTGACCTTCACCTAATTTTCAAGGTCACAGCAGAAGGAAAACTGGAAATTCACAGTTAGGGGACATCTGTTTTCTCTGATAACACCATTTCTAGTTTTCTCCAGAAAAACATTTGTTGTGGGTACTAATTAGAAGCACCTCAGTGAGGTACATCTAATGAGTACTCACAACATATGTTTAATGGAGAGTTCAGAAAAATTTCATTACTGTTCAGTTGAAAAAGTGCCTTATCTGGAGATGTACTTATTTCATGCTGTCTTATCCAATTTCTTCACCCTTATTTGCCACAAAATCTAGAATGACACAAATAGACAGCTTTTAGTATTTCATGTTTGACAATTTGCCTATTAGAATAAAAACTGAGAAAAAATATGTTCCTAAAAATAGAATTTTGCGATTAGTTGACTGACAATTCTTTCTGACCATCAGTGACATGAGGCAGAAATGATTGATAATCAATTAAATAATCAATCATTTGGACAAAACTAATTTTATGACCAGGTAAGGGAGGCTGAGAGTAGAGTACATGCTGATCTGGGCCTTTGCTGCCCACAGGATTCATATCATGGCTACAATTATCCCAGTCAGCATTCGACGTAAATCTATATCGGACCGTCATCGGCCCGTCAGGGTAGCTGACAGGCCGATGACGGCCCGATGTAGATTTACGTAGAATGCTAGCTGGGATACTGCATTTATCCTAATTATCCTAACTCTGGCCTTATGCCATATGTGAACTGTGAAGGTCCAGATGAGCATGCTCATCCTTACAGTCTGATTCAGACATCCTCTGTTCGTCACCTTATACTAAAATACACTGATTCAGTAACCTGGCAACGCAGGCCCTGTCAGCTTGCAC
Source organism: Anodontia alba (assembly GCA_964016985.1). Classification (NCBI taxonomy): domain Eukaryota; kingdom Metazoa; phylum Mollusca; class Bivalvia; order Lucinida; family Lucinidae; genus Anodontia; species Anodontia alba. Next base: position 61,043,485 of record OZ024830.1, on the reverse strand, counting down.
AGGCTGATCAGGGACTTGCATTGTCGCAAATAGCATAGTGGCCTGTTTCATGCGTTGCACATCGAGATATACAAAGCTGTCACATGCAAATGTGCATGGTTTGACCAGTCTGTACATGCTGGTCAGACCATATACAGTTCACCATTTTTAACACTGGTCCATCCCTTCTGGGTTTGCAGTACAGATGGGCTACCGTATTTACCCTAAGTATTCGGACACCTCAACTCCTTACCATATATGCTCTAAAATTTGAACCAGTACAATTCACTACCCGATGTTGTGTCTAAAAATTGCTGGATGAGTGGCAAACAGTATAGACCCAGATGAGACGCCGCATTCTGTGGCGTCTCATCTGGGTCTAAACTGTTTGCTCAGGCCTGTCTGTCCGAATACATATGGTAAATATGGTACTTATGCCTCCGAGGCGGAGGTGCCAGGTAACTCGAGACAGAACATGAGTGCGTTGCCATTAATCCCTCCCATGTATTCAGAGGAAATGCCTCGACATGATGGAATTATTGCTGGTTTGGGACCGTAAAATTCAATTCAATTTTAACAATTATTTAGATTGCGGAGAGGCTTTCTTGTGTTCTGATTTCAAGGAAGACCATTGAGCCCTTTGCTTTGTGTCATCATAGTGTTTGTGATTATACAATCAAACTTCAATGGCTCAAACATCTTTGGGACCATGGAAAATAGTTCGAGACATGGGTAGTTTGAGCCGCTGAGGGTTAATCATGGTGCCAGGTCAAGAAGCAAGTAGCGATAATTTAGGTATTTTTTTTTTTATTTCCTTCACAATAATTGTATGTTGAGAGTACTGATTAGATTTGCCTCAATGAGGCAATTCTAATGAGCACACACAACATACAATTTCATGATAAAATAAAAAAATTTCCCTAAATATTTGTTTTCTTGAGCTAGCGGAAGAATTTCATAGGGACTCAAAAATGAGTTTGTACTAGCCATGGTAAATGAGCCATCAGTGTTCGAGCTATTGAGGTTTGATTGTATGTGTTTCACTGTTATGTTTCTTAGACGAGGAAGAGGACCCTTACGCGGATCGATCATATGTTTGTTATTTGAAGTGGCATCAGTTATTAAAGGTTCCAATGCAGCCTTCTCTTGCAGTTCTTCTTTCCGTCTTTGTTTGGTGACCAGTTTTATATGTGGCATTTGTTTTGTCATTGTTGAGTCTCATCTCTCCTTCTTTTGCTGTTTTGAGAAAACTGTGCTTCATGATTGCGGTATTTCCTGGGTAGCTTCACTAATATTTTTTTCACAATACTGCAGTTTTCCAGTGAGTGTGCAGGCTGATCTGAATCTTCGCTGGGCGCACATGCCCGAAGGTACGTTTTCTGATGTTGCAGCTCAATTAAGTTTATGTCTGATAAAAAGGACTGGATAACATTTCCTAGATACATGTAATAACATTTAACCCTAAAGCCAGGGGTGGGTTCAAGGGGTTCAGTCAAACCCCCATTCACTCAAAATTTCATCTTTAAGGGAAATTTGGGATAAATTAGGTATATTGTATTTACCCTAAATATTCACATCCCTCTCCCTTTACCGTATACTTCTCTTCAACAGGTCAGTTTATCTATCTGTGAATGTGTGTAAAATTGCTGGCTGAGTGTCAAACACTGCAGACACTGATCAGACTCCATGTTCTGTGCAGGTTTGTCTCTCCAAGTACTTAGGGTAAGTATGTTAATTTGATCAAATCGAACCCCCTCAGAAATCATCCTGGATCCGCCCCTGTAAAGCTCCACTCAAATGCAGACGCCAATCTAAATAGAGTCTGTGTTTGAACTTCTGCCTGTTAAAAATATATATACTCAGATTTTTATTTGCAGGCAGCATACAGGCAACGAGTATAACATACGGAGTCAGTGACCCGCGAGGCCACGGACTGATTCCCAAAATATTAACAGGTTTATTTATTTATTAAAGGGAAGAGCCCACAAACTTTAACTGTTACTTCAATAAAAAAGGGGTTAAAGAGGCAAACATTTTTTGTAAACTGGTTGAGTGGTTTAGGTGATATGGCCTTTTCTATATTTCACAATACTGAGCTTTCTATGAGGTCGCCATTTTGCCAGTCGTGTCGCGTGACGAAATAAGAAATCGCTAATTTCAAACATCAGGATAAGTTGTTTTCTCTTAAAAACAGTAACATCTCATTTTATGTAATAAAAGGGATATTAATTTGCCATTCACTGAAATCATCTTGTATCAGAATGGCTGTTATTTGATATTTTTTATTGTGAGTTTATGACGTCATAAACTCATAACCTCGTTTTGGACTCCCATTACCAATTTTTTTAAGCCTTTATAACTTTAATTCTTATAGATTGGTTGATTTTCATGAAACTTGTTGCAAAATGCTGAGCTACTGAATGCCTTTCTTCCAAACTACAAGTTCTAGTTTATGGGCCATTCCTATGGCAAGCCGTTTTACTATTTATTCTATATTTCAGATATCTGATTTAATATATCAGATATCTTATATAATATATAAGATATCTGATATACTATATTAGATATCTTATATAAATAAGATATCTTATATGTCAATTTAGATATCTTATATGCTATATAAGATATCTGATATGCTAAATAAGATATCTTAATATAGCATATAAGATATCTTATATGCTATATAAGATATCTGATATGCTATATAAGATATCTTATATAGGATATAAGATATCTTATTTACTAAAGAAGATATCTCATTTGTTCCATTAAATAAGATATCTCATTTAGTATATCAGATATCTTATTTAGTATATCAGATATCTATATTAATATATTAGATATCTTATATAACAAATAAGATATCTTATATGGTAAATAAGATATCTTATATGTGGAATTAAATAAGATATCTAATATGATATATCAGATAGGATATAAGATATCTAATATACCAATTCAGATATCTTATATCCGATATTAGATACCGTATATCCTATATAAGATATCTGATATAATGTATAATAAATAGTAAAACGGCTTGCCAGCAAGCCGTTTTACTATTTATTCTATAAATCAGATATCTGATTTAATATATCAGATATCTTATATAATATATAAGATATCTGATATGTCATATCAGATATCTTATATAAAATAGATATCTTATATGTCAATTCAGATATCTTATATGCTATATAAGATATTTGAATTTACATATAAGATATCTAATATGCTATATTAGATATCTTATATGCTATATAAGATATCTCATATAGGATATGATATCTTATTTACTAAAGAAGATATCTCATTTATTCAATCAAATATCTCATTTAGTATACCAGATATCTTATTTAGTATATTAGATATCTATATTAATAAATAAGATATCTTATATGGTAAATAAGATATCTTATATGCGGAATTAAATAAGATATCTCATATATTATATCAGATATCTTATATAGGATATAAGATATCTGAATTGGTATATATAAGATAATATATAAGATATCCATTTTGCTTAATAAATAGTAAAACGGCTTGCCATACATTCCCTTTAACTTTACATTCCATCTGAAATAATTATATTTGCTTATTTCAGGTTTTGTGAGGCTGGCTATTTGTAAAAACTGAAAGTATACAGGCAAATCTGTTTAATTTCATTGCATGACCACTGACACTATTATTTCCATTTAAAGATTTAAAATAAATACCGTATCTGCAGCATGAGAGAGAGAGAGAGAGAGAGAGAGAGAGAGAGAGAGAGACGCGCGCGCACGCGTCCTTATCAAACCGTTTGTTTTGAGCGACGAACTGAACCGTGAACACAGGTAAACGAAGTGTATACTAACTGTGTGTTTTGGAAATTAGCAAGATAAAGTATGATTGCTTTGACATCGTGTATTTAAATGCTATAGCTATTTTAAACATTTGTTTATATCAATATTCTTCCGATAAAAACAAATAATAAAAAACACTATATAAGTTTCCACAGATATTAATGAATATTCATATTTCTCATCTGTCCGAAACACCTACACGGTTATTTTTATCCGCATCTATTTTTAGAGCCGTCAGACCAGTTTTACAGGGTTTTTCTTACCGCTACAGAATGTTGGTCTGTCAACCGTGTCAGACTCGATTTAGGTAAAGTTTCCAGTGTGTATTTTCGTTAACCGTACAGGGCAGGGCTTGGAGCACTGGAACGTGCACTTTTACCCCACGGGAACAGACAGACCCAGAAACGGACAAGCTCGCCCTTGGAGGATAGACTTGATCCAAACTCAGGGTAATTATTTAATCAGATTTATTAATAAGTTAATTAAAACACACCTGTATGTTTTGCCTTTGAAGTCGCCGATATTCAGGTGTGTTTGTTTTGATGTCTGTTTCAGTACCATAATTGATAGCAGGTGCTGTTGTTTTCTGTTTATCTGCCTTTGCAAAATAGACAGCATGACTGATAAATCGTTTATTACACCGATTGAAAATTGATGTATTGTATGGCAATATTAATAATGCATTTTCAGAACATAAATATTTTCATACATCCCCCACCACTTACAGTACAAGAATAACCTGGTAAGAAAAAAGGAAGTTGAGAATCAAAATGACACTTTGTTATGTATGAAGGATTAATCAGTACTATTTTTTTTTGTATAATGAATAAGAGATATAATCTGAGATTTCTCAACAACAACAAAAAAAACAAAAACGTTAATTCATAACACAATGACAACACCCAGCATGACAGAAATGTTGCCACTATTTGCTCATTATTTTGAAAATGGGGGCAACAGTCTGCAGATTTGCAGAATTTGGTATACTGCTTTTGCCTTAAGTATTTGGACACCTTGTCTTCTTACCATATTTGTATGAAAGTTTGAACAAGTCCCCTTTACTACATGTTGATATTTCTAAATATGAGTGGCACCATATCTTCACTCTTTGCTCACGCCTATCTATTTGAATACTTAGCTGAGCTGACTATCTATCTATCAGTCAGTCAGTCTGTCTGTATCTATCTATCTATCTATCTATCTATCTATCTATCTATCTATCTATCTATCTATCTATCTATACTGCAACACCCCCTCGCGAGGATTATGTGCAGGTGATTGCGCTCCATGAAGAAAAAAAGATGAATAGTGAGGATAAAAGTGTGGTAGTGAGATGGAAGAGATGATAGTGTTAAGGGTAGAAAGGGAGGAGATTAAAATCAGGTTTGAAAAAAACCCGCCTGTTGTGTTATGGTAATTGGTGGTCAAGAGACCTGACTGCCACACTGAACTGAGTCAGTGTAAGCAGCATGACAGCCTATTCCATTGCACAACAGCCAATGGAAAAAAAGGAGTACTTATAATAATTGTTCAAAGTATGGATCTGACAGTATATTAGGGGTTGTCCCAGGCTGTGACAAGTTGCTGCTTTGGGCCGCTTGAAATACTTTTTGAGGGTATCTGAATGGCAATTATGCCATAATTGATTTTGTAAAGCATACAAGCTGGTGAGCATCTGCCCTCCTCTGGTCCAGCAATCGCCAACCTAGTTCTTGCTGCATCTGGGTCACACTGCTGTAGGGGGTGGGGGGAGGGGGGGAAAGTCATGTACGGTCCACTGGATAGCTTTCCTCTGGACCATTTCTATTTTTTGGGATTCCATTACGAAAACACGCCTATTCAAATATATTGAAAATTTCACCACCAAAAAACTGAAAGTTTTCAGATAAAAAATCTGAGATTTTTCATGTTTCTGCTCAAATCATAGATTGTGGGTACCCGTTAGAACTGCCTTGGTGAGGCAGTTCTAAGGAGTACCCACAATCTATATTTTTGAGCAGAAATAAAAATAATGTATACCACTGTAAACCCCAGTTTTTACTATATAAAAGTGGGGTTTAAGGGGGTAAAATTTATATAGGCGTGTTTTCTTGATGATAGTCATTTATGGTCTGGCGGATAGCTCTTCTCTGGACCAAATCCAGGTTCAAATCATGTGAGTTGAAAGCTTGAATCTCAGCTCTGCCACATAACTTTTTGGTTGAAAAAAGGACCTTTTGTAAAGCTTTGTATGTTAAGCCCTGCACACTTTGACATGGTGCAATATGGTTCACATTTTATGTAAAAATAAATACATCTTTGAACAACTGTTAATTACAATAAGCACAACTCATCAGATTTCAGCTCACTCACTCACAACTTTCTATACCCCACTATACTGTAGTGGCAGGTTATTATACCATGTACATGTAGATTGTAAGTGCATGTCTGCTCGTCAGGGCTTCATTTCTGCTTTGTAGCTCGAGTAGCTTTTTATGATTTTATTTTTTTTTTTAAACTACATAGTCATTGATATTGGGGAGGAGTTCTTTGGGATTGTAAATGAGGAAATTTTGTTAACAGAGTTATGATTCTTGGTTGATGTCAGAATTGTGTTTGCATTCAGTGTCTAGAGAACATATGAATGGATTTTGATATAAAGTGTTTTTTTTATAAAGTGTTTTTTTTTTGTCTTATTCAGAGTATTTGTTGGTAATTCTGGGACCATATTTCTTATTTCTCCATAAAACACATGTTGTGGGTTCCCATTAAAAGTGCCTTGGCAAGACACTTCTAATGAGTATCCACAACAGATGTTTTTATGCCCCTGCATTGGATGATGCTGGGGGCATATAGTTTTTTTGGTTTTCGCTTAGTGGGTACGAACATGCGTACGAACCTACACCCTTCTGTAGGAAAGTGTGTACTTACATATGTGATCCTATTAGACTCGGGTTAAGGCATTTGTACATGTGTAGTGGGTACGAACATGCGTACGAACCTACACCCTTCTGTAGGAAAGTGTGTACTTACATATGTGATCCTATTAGACTCGGGTTAAGGCATTTGTACATGTGTACCTGGTAGAATTTTGCAGTTTTATAGTCAGGTACCCCACAGCGGGGGCCTCTATGGACTGTGGACACATTTCTAGTTTATGGATAAAATTATCCCAGAATTATCACCAAATACTCCTCTTTAACAAATCCTCATGGTTTTGGTGGGCTCTGGCATTGTGATCACCCTCACCAGGGAAGAGGGAGCTGTTTGCTTTGTTTTTCTTTGGTTTATAAAGTGTGTAACATCCATCTTGATAATGATTCATACTGCAGTTTGTTTATGGTAAATGCACAAAAATTGCGAACACCAAACTGTCTGACAAAATGACATATGCAAACAGTGCAGACCCATATCAAGGAGCAGTCTGATCAGTGTCTGCCTTTCCATTAAGTCCATTAAGAAACAGCTGCATAAAAAGCAAAATTTAGTCCAAAATAGTATGGAATAAAGTGTTTGAATTTTTAGGACATTTACTGTAACCTCAATGTCATGTTATTGTTGCTCAATCTGGAGCTAAGATAAATGTATGTAAATGGGTACATGTATGTCACTTGCTCAATATGACCAAAGCATTGTTGGTAGAGCCATAAAAAACAATTGTTGAAAGAGCCATACTACCACCATCAGAAAAGAAGGTCATTTCATTAATAATTAATAACCAGTTGTTATTGTCTTAGATTACAAACCGAAACCTTTAGTCTGTTGAAACTTTATATGTGCTTTGGTGTTGAGAAGATTTCCTGTGGGATTGTTAATGAGCAAATCTGACTATTTACAGAGGTATGGCCCCTGGTAAACTTTAGAAATTGGTTTCCAGGCCTTAACTTGTGTGTGTCTGTCATCCAGTTTAAATGAAATTCATGTGTTGGCTTTGTGATCAGTTCAAAACTGGAATTTGTTTTGATTTTGACAAGAGTTATAGACCTTGATAAATGATAGCAAGTGGTTTCCTTGCAATAAGGTAAGTTTCTTTAATCCAAGTCAAATGAAATAGTCACAATGTATTAAATAAATATGCATCCTAACATCTATTTAAACATTTCAACATACATGTATGTCAGTGGCAGTGTGTCACACAGTGCTTTGGCATGATTTTGTTAACCCTAGTCCTGTTTAATAAATCAAGATGCCATGCCCACTTCTAATTTTCAGCCAATCAAATTATTTGGTCCACATTGTTGCTATAAATTCACATACTTAATAGCAAACAGTGCAGATCCAGATCAGTTGGCTACTTCAGAAGCCAACTGATCTGGATCTACACTGTTTGCAAAGGCAGGGTATATCCTGGTTCAGCAGGACCAGGGTTAAGGTATTAGCATGCTAGGTAACTGACACTGCATCTTAACATTATTTTGTTAAAATACAAATGTATGATAAAACTTTCACCAGAAACATTTTGAAATATTGATAAAAGTTTCATTAGAAACATTTTGAAATATTTTTTTCTTATTCTTTTCCCAGCAAATAGGGTTTGACATTTCATGCAGATCTGGGGGAAAATAATTAATACATCATGAGCATCTACTTTTCTAATAACTTTCTAAATTCATTAAAAAATGTCCAGAACAAAAGCGGTTTTGCTGTACACTAATGGGAATTTTGGAATATTAGAAATCCTGCAGATTTTCTATTACACCTGTGGACACAAAACTGTGCAAACTCTGATGAAGTAACTTTCAATGAATCTGTTTGCTTCATGTTTGTTTGACAGTCAAATGTCATTCATGGATAATTCTAACAATTTACATTGATTGATGGTATTCATTTTGACAAGTACTTATTCTATTTTAGGTCTGATGTATGTTCTTGGCAGTTGAGATGTACTTTAATCTGGTGATGCAAGGCACGCTCTGCCGTGCAATGGACAACTTCTTATGTTTTGCATTTATACCTGGCTAGCATTTGACTGACAGGATGTTAGGATATGTGTCATATCAAAATTAAATGAAGCCCATCAAAATTTGTACAGTTTTGTGTCCACAGGTGTAAATCCCTGCAATGGTTGACAACCAAGTGCACTTTTCAGATAATGACAACAGTCATGTACATGTACTAATGATAGCTAGTCATTTCTTAAAACGTGCTATTTTATTGCTGTTTATAAACATTCATCCAACCTTAGTTTTACTTGCATTAACAGCCTAATTGTCTCATACAGACAATTCTGCTGATATTCAAGAACATGAGTTTTATGATTAACATAAACTGTTCATATGTTTAATATCACCAAATAACCAGTTTTTCTGGGATTCTGACACTCTGAGGTTTAGAGAGGCAGTGTTTGAAATTAATTAACCTATTAAAGACTGAATAAACTCTCCCACGCTATATATTGGAAGAGTCAATTTTCGATTTTAGGTATGTCAGGCTATATGATGTAGGTATTCCTTCAGAAAAATAGTTGAACTATTTGCAGACAGCAGAGACCTTGATCAGGCACCCCATTCTGGGGCATCTGATCTGGGTCTGCACTGTTTGCCAGTTACCCTTTTAGACATCTCCAGTCTTCAGTGGGTTAATGCTTAGCATGCTGGGTAAACTTTTCAGCAGACAGCATTTTGAAATATTTTTCCCAGAAAATAGGCGCTGAGATTTTATGCAAATTGTCTGTTTAGGAGACAATTTGCATGGAATATAAAAACTTTGTCAGGGTGGTTGAGTGAGGCAAAGGTGTCATGAATCTTGTATCACCAGGGCATCCAACTGATCTTGGCTTCCAGTTGGGCAATGCCTGCTACCCTTGCAGCAGGTGGGTTAGAGAGGGAATGTTTTTATTTCTTCTGTTTCTTCACTTTTATTCATTTTCCTCTTTCTCCGTGTCCCTCTTTTTCATCTCGTCTGCTATCTCTTCTGTCTCTCTTCTCCCTTTCTCTTGGAGATGACACAAAATGACCCTCAGAGGTTGATGTGTCATTAAACCCCAACACAATCAATTCATGTTTTCATGGAGATGGTTTGCATGAAATGAAAGCTTTTATTTTATTGTTAGCGGTGAAATCAGTGTATATTTGATGAAAATAAAAGTGGTATCAATCACTAGTGAACTGATATCGTATCATTTCACTAGTGACTGATACGATTTATATTTTCACTCCTCGCTTTGGACGTCTTCGGTTTTCTTCACTGTTTCAGAAGTGGATGTTACCTCCACTTCAGATTTTTGAACACCTCTAACTTCTTTGTTTCTGAACTAAACTATCAAGTGTTGGTATGCATTTTCTTAGTTAGAATGTAAGGAACATTTTGGTATCAAAATTATTTTGATTCGCCGAAACTTTTTGTTTTTGTCTCTCCAGCGGTTCACATGTTAATCACTGAGCATCGACGCCATGACATTCTTGTTATGTTTGGTGACGTTATTTATGATGTCAGAAACGCACATTGACGTGTAAACAATAAAATAAAAAGAAAATTTACTCTTTTTCAGTGAACACCAAAAAAATTTTCTTCTCGTGTAATGAAAACATTTATATTTTCACTCGTGCTTCGCACTCATGAAACTACTGATGTTTTATTACACTCGATGAAAATATTTTTGGTATTCATAGCAAAAGAGTAAATATCCTCTATATATTCAGGGAAAATCAAGAAATATATTTCAAAATGTTATCTGCCAAAACTTTTTCCCAGCATACAGAGTATTTTTTAAAAAGATATAAGGTTGATTTAAATTGAAAAAGATAAAGAATAAATTGATTTTATTTTTAAATTGCAGATGGCTGTTTTACAGTGGATGGTCATTGTAGGCCTAGTTCAGACAGTTAGAGGACAGGACGTTTGTGTGGCAAATGGTTGTACAGCAGATAATATACCTCTCCTACCGGCAACACAGACAGGTGCAACTGACCACTATTATATCGGAGGCATGTTTGGCATGCATAATAGGGGAGAAGACCCGTACGACTGTGGGTCTATTCGCCTTAGAGGATTGTTAAATGCTGAAGCCTTTTTTTGGGCCATCAGAAAATACCAAGTGAGGGAGGGTCTGACTTCAGCTACTAACCCAGTCTCTGTTGGAGGGTTTGCTCTTGATTCCTGTTCACGCCCAGAGAGAACGATAGAAAATTTGTACAGTTTTGATACCTGCAGACAGCAATTACCAAATGTAAGTCCGCGCAACACGATAGCATTTGTTGGCCCCGACACATCAACGGAAGCACTTGAAGTGGTTAATCTTCTCCAGGAGATGCAACGTACACAAGTGGCTCACTCCGCTACAGCCCCAGAACTCAGCAACAACATGTATCAGTATTTCCTCAGGACTGTTCCTGCATCATCAGTTGAGGCTGAGGTCATGGCCAAGTTCCTGGACCAGCGTTATAGATATGTTCAGGCAATTTACGAGGATACTGCCTATGGCAAGGGTATTTTCCATGCATTCAAAATGGAGGCTGAAGCAAGGGGCATATGCATTGTGGCAATGAATGCCATCAACAAAGAGAATTTACAAGAGACAGTGAACAAGGTGAATGAAAATCCTAAAACAAGGGTGGTGCTACTTTTCGCTGTACACGATACTGCCCGCAAAGTTTTGGAGGCTTTCAATCCTATTATTACTAACAGAAGGTAAGCACTATATCTGACTTTACATAGCTCCAGATAACGAGCTTTTTTCAACAATCATGACAACAAAAAAAAACTTGATCTTTTTCTTATTTCTCAATACTTTTATGTTGTGGGTGTTATTAGATGTGCCTCAGCACAAAAATATGTTGTAGGTACTCATCAGAAGTGCCTCCCTGAGGCACTTTGAATGAGTACCTGCAACATATGTTTTTGTGGAGAAATAAGACAAATATCTGCATACCCTTCTTATCTGTAGCTATGTCAGATTGGACTGTCAAACAAAATTTCCAAACTACATAAACTCCAGATAAGTTTTTTTCCAGACTTTCATTCGTTTCTGCAAGAAAAATACATGTATGTTGTTGGAATTCATTAAAAGCATCTCAGTGGGGTGCTTCTTATGAGTATCCATAGTTATCCCCAGGCTTTTAGAAGAAAAAGCGGGGATATTGTTATACCTCCGTCCGCCCGTCTGTAATGTCACACCATTGCTCCTAGACCATTAAGCTAGAATCTCAAAACTTTCACACGTGATAGCCCTATGGATGAGGACTAGAGGAACACATTCGGATACATTTTGATGTACATGAGGAACACATTTTGATGAACCCCTTGGGGCAGGGCCAGGGGTGTGGCCCCGAAGGGTCCAAAATCCATTTTGTGTAAACATAGTCATGTTGCATATCAAATCGAAAGTAATGAAGAGTAGAATACAGTGGGGCAAAATTTGGCCCCAGGGGCATGTCTAGGGGTCACTAGGGGTCAAAAAGTAGGAATTTGGGTCCTTTTTTTTATTTTCACACAACTCCTCTTAGGCTGGCCTGTAGATGAGGACTCAAGGAACATATTTGGAATTCTGATGTAGCCCCTGGGAACAGGGCCAGGGGGTGTGGCCCTGAAGGGTCCAAAATCCATTTTGTTCAAACATAGTCATGTTGCATATCAAATCGATGGTAATGAAGAATAGAATACAGTGGTGCAAAAATTTTGACCAGGGTCATGTCTGGGGGTCACTAGAGGTCAAAAAGAGGATTTTGGGTCCTTTTTTTGATTGTCACACAACTCCCCTCAGGCTTTTTCAGCTAGAACCTTGAAACTGTCACAGGTAATAGCCCTACGGATGAGGACTGTAGGAGCACATTTAGAATTTTGATGTGCATGGAGATGTGATGGAGCAAGCCTGGGGATATGTGATGGCACAAGCCTGGGGATATGTGATGGCACAAGCCTGGGGATATGTGATGGTGAGCAAGCCTGGGGATATGTGATGGCACAAGCCTGGGGATATGTGATGGCACAAGCCTGGGGATATGCAATGGTGAGCAAAGGACTTGCTCTAGCTAATGTCTTGTATAGAAGTAGGAAATATATTTGAATAACCTTTTTGTCTAGAGCTATGAAAACCTAGTCATAGTTTTAGATATGGCACTCTTTTCAATCATAATGTACTGATATTTCACCATGAAAACGTATTTTGTGGTACTCAATGGAAGTGCTTCAGTGAGGCGCTTTTATTGATTATCAACAACATATGTTTTCTTGGAAAAATATGAAATACTATTTGAATACCCACTCTTATCTAGAGCCATGAATTTATTTGTTCTAATTTGAGGTACATGTACTTGCACAGTGACTCAGTTAGTAGAGCATCTGCTTTGTGTTCTGGAGGTTCTGGGTTCGATCATTGCCCGAGTCATACCAAAACCTCCAGAATGGTAGTAGCGGCTAAATCATTTGGCATCAGCATTAAGACAGCAGAGCTAGGAATCAAAACTGGTCAGCCAAATGTCAGAATCACCTGGGCCTAGTTGTTCAAAGCGTCGTTAGCTTAACGAGCTGGGGTGGTCGGGTGGTGCGAAGGTGCTGTGTATCTTACATCATTGGGGCGTCCAACTGATATTGGCTTACAGTTGGGCAAGGCCTGCTATCCTTGTAGTGGGTAAGGGTAGAGGGGGAATGTTTTTAGTTCTTCTGTTTCTTCACTTTCATTCCTGTTCCTCTTTCTTCCCTGTCCCACTCTTTCATCTCCTCTACTCTCTCTTCTATCTCTTTTCTCCCTTTCTCTGGGAGACGACACAAAATGACCTTCAAGGGTTGACGTGTCGTTAAACCCCAACACAATCAATCAACTTAACGAGCTCGTTATGGGTCATTTCGTTAACTGTTTTAGTGGATTCAATATACAATTTTCTGATATTTTTTGTTGAAAAAATGTGAGTAGCTTTTGCACTGCAAAAGCTACTCACATTTTTTCAGCAAAAAATTTCAGCATATTTGCGTATCACTCGATGTAAATTTTAACGAATCGTTAACTAACGACGTCGTTAGCTTTGAACAACTGGGCCCAGACTTTTTAATATACCATGGGATGATATTTCAGTAAGGCAGCACTCTAAGGCAGTGAGCTCCCTGCCACATCCATACACAGTCGCAATATGACTGAAAAGCTTACAACTGTTACGGCCTAGCACTCCTACCTTCGATTATCTGCCTTGGCAGATTACGCATAGCTTCTAAGTATATATACAATCTCTGACAACTGCGTCAGGGAGTCGACTCTTTGGCTCAGTGGTTAGAGCATTGGATTTTTAATCGGGAGGACCGGGTTCGATTCCCAGGAAAGACGGAATATTTTTTCAGCTATGCTTCATTCCTTCGTTACGGCTTTCGTGTCGTAAGATGGGGGCTCGTCCGGGATTGGACTTTATACGCCGAAAATGGCTTCACGTCATCATAAATGATGACTTCCTTGAAGAGGGGGAGTGTTACGGCCTAGCACTCCTACCTTCGATTATCTGCCTTGGCAGATTACGCATAGCTTCTAAGTATATATACAATCTCTGACAACTGCGTCAGGGAGTCGACTCTTTGGCTCAGTGGTTAGAGCATTGGATTTTTAATCGGGAGGACCGGGTTCGATTCCCAGGAAAGACGGAATATTTTTTCAGCTATGCTTCATTCCTTTGTTACGGCTTTCGTGTCGTAAGAACAACCCAGATAAAACAAATTAATGTAATTTGAGGTGAATATAATCACATATTGCATGTTTTATTGGAGAAAGGGGGTGGTTGGGTGTGGCGAAGGTGTCGTGTAACTTACATAACTGGGGCGTCCAACTGATGTTGGTTTACAGCTGGGCAAGGCCTGGTGTCCTTGTAGCAGGTAAGGGTAGAGGAGGGATGTTTTTATTTCTTCTGTTTCTTCACTTTCATTCATTTTCTTCTTTCTTCTCTGTCCCTCTATTTTATTTCCTCAACTATCTCTTTTCTCCCTTTCTCTAGGAGACAACACAAAATGACCCACAAGGGTTGACATGTTGTTAAACCCAACACAATCAATGAAATAAGGTGTGGGATCTGGAGATTTCATGTCAGTTTATGTAATTTGAACTAGATTAATTGTGCAGTCAATGGCACACCATCACATATCCCAGTGCTTTTACCACAAGCCATGTAGCAAGTTAGGTTAAATTCCACCCAGTGGTTTAGGAGGAGATAGCGTGATGGACGGGCATGTAAGCTTTTTCAAAAAGGGTGGGAATAAAAATTAATTTAAATCTACTCCAGACATTATTTATTATCGCCTAAACATAGTACAATAAATGTCCTAAAATTTTGTACACCAAAGTCTCTGACAAAATCACATATGAAAACAGTACAGACCCAGATCAGACTGCTCCTGAAGGAGCACTCTGATCAGGGTCTACACTGTTTGCCATTCAACTAAGTATTTTAGGAAATTGCAGCATTAAAAGCAAAACTTTGACCAAAGTGTTAAAATTTTAGGACATTTACCATTCTCATCTTAGAATTACTTAGGCCAAACAGTTAAATGCTTATATGTGTTAGCAGTATATGTGTTAGCAGTATATTTGTTAGCAGTATATGTTTTGTGACCATGCTTCCTGGTTGTGCATCTTGACTCGCTATCTTGTTTTATAGTGCTGCTGTTTATAAGATAGAGTCAAAACTAAGTACAAGTTCAACCGAATGTAGTTCAAATAAGGGATGTGTATCTTTATCTGTATATTGTAAGAACTTAGCTAGGGCACATAATACATATGAGCTTAATTCCTGCAGGGCTGCATAGCTGCTAAGCACATTCAGCAAGACTAGCAAAATGCCGGCAAATATGGGTATTTTCCATGCCAGCAGTATTTACTGGTAAATGCCAACAAATACTGGGAAATACTGGCAAATACTGGTTGGTTGAATTGACCACCCTGGAATTTATACAACAACCTACACTCGGCATCCGTAGGGGTATTTTCAATTATACAAGTCAACTGATTAATATTTATACTGAAGTTTAACACAAGTATCAACTTATTAAATAGCTTAACTTGAATAAACTATTAGATACATACCGTATTTACCATATATTTTCGGACACCATTAATGTTTGGACACCACCTATTTTCTGCAATATATGATAATTTAATGCACCATAACAGTTCGGACACCCCCTGAATTTGAAATAGACAATTTCCTAATTTCGGACACAAAAATGCCTCTGGACAAAGCCGAATTTTCAATGAAATCCAACACCAAACCCGCAGCGTCGCTATCATTTTCACGGCTGTTTTGACAGACGAAGCCATTTTCTAACAGGTAAGAAGGAAGTAGTAGAGTCTAAAAAATTAACTCAGTTAAAAATTATTTTCCGTCAGGGCTGTTTTCATTCAGGAAAAAACTACTTTTATTTGTTTATTCAAATTGCCGAGCTTATAAACTGCGCATGCCCCTTACTATACATTCGAAGACGATGAAATCGCCCCTCGTCCAAATGGACTGATCTACCAATACACAGCTAAAAATAGGCAAGAAAAAAAAAGAGAAAATAATAATAAAAATAATGAAGGCCGTGGAACATACCAAAATCTCATCACTTTTCAATGTTTTTCAACGAGGAGATATTATAGCACCTGTCTATTTCTCGGTAACACTATTTATTGTTATCTTTTAAAAACCGTCATATTACCACGTGGTTCGATACCACGTGTTAGTCTCGATACCGTGTGTTAGTCACATGCAAACTTTACGACACCCGAGGTTACGTTTCCTCTACATGGTGTGTCGGCGTGTCCAGTAAAAAGACGTCATTATATAATTTTCATTATGGGCATTCCCTTATAACCAAGATAAAAACGATCATAGTGACGATCAAAGCAGTGAAGCTTGTAAAATTAATTTCCATTAATACTTATTAAGACAAGCACACCTATTAAATAGGCAATTAGCGACCTTTTGTCTGTGCATTAATATTACGCAATTTTATGATCGTCTGCTCAGGGCGATTGAGCAACCTCGTTGAAAACCTGCTCAGCCTTTGCATAGCTGCAAATAATGACGAGTCGGTATGGTAACTTCATTTTCCTATGAAATACATTACTATCTTTCATGGCTTTAGGAACGGAAAAAAAAAAAAAAAAAAATGTAGCGCGAAACCGGATCTTCTATGAATTCAAGCACCGCGGTCACCCATCCAGAGACTAACCGCGATCTCCATTGCTTAACTTCGTAAAAAAAAGACAATCATTCTACCAGTGTCGCCATAAAAGCTGGTTTTCACAATGTTGCTGTAGAAGTGGTTACATACCTAATCCGTTACCGAAAACAAAACAAAAAAAACTTAAGTAACCGTTTCATCCACTTACAGAAACGATTATCGGCAAACAGAATAGATCCTAATCAGATATCTGCCATCTGCTATGATTCTGCGCAACGAACTTAGCCCTTTACACCTACCGGTAGTCCATCTTTGAGGTGTGCCAATTACCGGCAGGATTTTTCTCAACAACAGGAGGGGTCATGTGACTCAGTTTATTTACAAATGGCGCCCTGTCCGACCGACGATGCGATGATCAGTTGAAAAGAAACAGTGGTTTAATTTTTCGTATTTATCAAGCAAAAAACGGTCCTTAATAGTCAGTATTAAAAACTCGGGTACTACAAACCACCGATCTACCTGCGTGACAGACCTTAAAATCTTCATTTTTATCGGAATTTTTCGGGTATTTTCTTTAATTTTCGGACACGGCATTTTTTTTGAAAATTATATTTTCCTAAATATTCGGACAAAAAATAAAATAATTATTTTAACGTGTCCGAAAATATATGGTAAATACGATACATGTAAATACCAGCAATACTGGAAAATACGGCTATTAGTCAACTGAATTGACCACCCTGGAATTTATACAATAACCTACACTCAACATTCATAGGGGTAATTTCAGTTATACTTGTCAACTGATTAATATTTATACTAAAGTTTACCACAAATATCAACTTATTTAATAGCTTAAATTTAATTAACTATTAGATACATGTAAATATCAGCAAATACTGGAAAGTACTGGTAAATATTAGTCTACTGAATTGACCACTGTGGAATTTATACATTCATGTAACCTACAGTCAGCATCATAAGTGTAATTTCAATTGCACTTGTCAACTGATCTGATATTTATACTTAATAACATTTATTTAATAGCCTATTTATTTATATAAAACAGGAAATCATTTATGTTATTTTATCATTTCTGTCCTTGCCCCTTGCTTTCTTAATTGTGCCCCTTGACATCACGAAAACATGCCTATATAATTTTGACCCCCTTAACCCCCACTTTTATATAGTAAAACTGGGGTTTGCAGGGGTATAAGTTATTTTTCTTATTTCTGCTCAAAACATAGATTGTGGGTACTCATTAGAACAGTCTTGCTGAGGCAGTTCTAACGAGTATCTACAATCTATGGTTTGAGCAGAAATATGAAAAATATCACAGTTTTTTATATGAAAATTAAAAATTTTTGGAGGAGAAATTTTCTATATATTTGAATAGGCGTGTTTTCGTAATGAAAAACACTTTCTTGATACTTGTTGTTTTAACAATTTAGACTATATGGTCTTGCTATTAGGTGTCAAAGGCCAGTTGCACAGGTGAATTTTTACCTGTATTTTTTTCACCTGTATTTTTATGCTATCGAGTTTAAGTCCAAATAATAAAGATGATTTTCTTTCTAATTCAAGATACCAAATTTTTTTTTTTTTTTTTTTTTTGAAAAAAAAAAAAAATTCAAATTTTAGCCATTAATTAACTTTTAAAATAAATTTCTTTTTAAGAACATACAATGTACTTAAATTGTGAGATATTTTATTCTTTATGATGACAGCCTTATATAAAAATAGCTAAACATCTTTAAGTCATTTAAGATTTCTGTAGTTATTTCAAGCTGAGAAAGTTCAATTGACCAGTATTTGCCACTTTAGGAGTATTTTCCAGACAGGTAAATACTGGTAAATACCACCAGTAAATACCACCAGTAAATACCAGGGGTGGAATTTACTGCCTAACCTTGACATTAGCAGTATTCAGTCACAAGTTAGAATCCCCTCTAGGCCATATAACTTCCATGGAGGGGGTAGTTTGGTGAGGCAAAGGTGTCATGTATCTTATTTCACCAGGGCGTCCAGCTGAGATTGGCTTACAGTTGGGCAAGGCCTGCTATCCTTGCAGCAGGTAAGGGTAAGGGGGAACGTTTTTATTTCTTCTGTTTCTCCACTTTCATTCATTTTTCTCTTTCTCTCCAGTTCCTCTTTTTCATCTCCTCTACTATCTCTTTTATCTCTCCCTTTTTCTGGGAGATGACACAAAATGACCCACAAGGGTTGATGTGTCATTAAACTCAACACAATCTATCAAAGATTGATCATGAAGTCATTTCTGTGGTCATGCATTGTCAGTTGCTGTTAACCCTTGTCCTGCTGAACCCAGATATACCCTGCCTTTGCAAACAGTGTAGATCCAGATCAGTTGGCAGATCTGGATCTGCACTGTTTGTCATTAAGTTTTTGTAAATTTATAGCAAAAATCAGGATCAAATGTTCTGATTGGCTGAAAATTAGAAGTGGGTGTGGCATCTTAATTTATTCAGCAGGACAAGGGTTAAGAGTATGTGCACAAGTACTTGTTAATAGCCTAGATGACTAAGCCTGCTCAAGAAAAGTGTGAGTAGGTTAAGTAACTGTCTCAACTTGACCTTAACAGTTTTGACTGGGCCATAAAATTCCAAATCAAACAGACAATGAGTATACTCCCACAGTTCTAGATAAGAGTATATTTTGTTATTTATCCACAAAAACTTATGCTGTGGGTACTCATTAGAATGAGTACCAAAACATGTTTTCATGGAGAAGCACTTTTAAACATAAGATTTCATGGAGAAATAAGAAAAATATCAGTAATTTTCTTATTAAAAAATGCCTTATCTGGAGCTATGGACTCCTGTTAGTGAAACTTATTATTGAATACCCCTTGAATATGCCTTGTACCAGTGACCTAAGTGGCCTATGGTGTTCAATGACAATTGATTAACCAAAAAC
The DNA here is from genome assembly GCA_964016985.1 of Anodontia alba. Lineage (NCBI taxonomy): Eukaryota > Metazoa > Mollusca > Bivalvia > Lucinida > Lucinidae > Anodontia > Anodontia alba. The sequence continues at coordinate 61,023,668 of OZ024830.1, read as the reverse complement.
AGAGAAAGAAATCAAATTATCCAAAACACTGAATATTTTATGTTGTTTAACCCTTAAAGCTCTAAAGCATGTGCACAATACTGGTTAACCGCTTGGAGGACTAAGCCTGCCCAGTAAACGTGTGGTTAGGTAAACTGACATCGCTTGACATGACCCCATTGGGTTTACTGGGCCATAAAACCTCAACACAAACAAAGCCAATTGTAGGAGATGACATTCTAATTTTTTATAGCTCACCTGTATGAAAGAGCTATAATAGTTACCATTCTATCAGCATAGGTGCTGGCATTGGTTTAAAGGTTTTGGTTAAAGTTTTTAATTTAAAAGGCTGATTTCCTGAACCTCTTAATGGAAATACAGTCGACTCTCTTTATGTCAACCTCCCTTATCTCAAATAACCGCTTATCTCGAGGTGAAACTCTGGTCCCTGTTTTAACATGGAAATCTAACAGTAGGTAACAAAATATTGTGGAAAAGAGGAGAAATTGCTCCTATCCTCTTTTCCACAATATTTTCACTATTATATCTAACTTCAGGATTTAAATTACACATTCATTTGTTATACATGTATGTGGTTGTTCGATTTATTGTTTTCCTCAGTTCTGCAAGTCTGATACGTCCAGGTACGGATATCTCGAAGAATTTCAGAGAGCCCCTTGGACTTCGAGATAACGAGAGTCGACTGTAGTTCATACATGTACTTGCACTGATGTTAGATACTGGGCTGAAGTTTTATTCTGTACCATCCAAACCCACATGAGTGACCTTTTATCAAGGTCACAGACTTTATTTATGTTAAATCTGTGTTAAAAGTTTTGATTAAGTTTTAGAGGTAAAGCTCAATTCAGGCTTTGAGCTACATTGTCCTGTGACAGCTGTTATGTTTATTACAATTTTTTTTTTAGAAAAATAAGATGATTTACAGAAAATGTCAAGCCTTATTTGTTTTGAAAAAATAATAAAAAACAACAACCAAAAAAAAAGAAAAAAACAGGCTTCTTACAATACCCAGGTTTGTGTATACTTACTAGTCTTTGACTGGACTGGCTTCCCTAAAAATGTTTTTTTTTTTTTTTTTTTTTTTTTTTTTTAGGGGAGGGAAAAATGGGGGTGGGGAGTGGGGGGGGGTGGAGAATGTGTGTGCTTTGTTGTTTTTTTCTTTTCTCAGCACTTGAAGGTTAAGCTTAAGACACCTGTGTACAGCTTTATAGATAGTAACTTTCATCATCTGTTTTTATTTCAGATATTTATTCATAGGAACTACTTCTTGGGGTGATTCAGATGCTGTCATAGACAACCTGTTTGTTGCCAACAATGCTATTACACTAAAACTTGACACAGAAAGTTATCCAAATAGCGCAGATGTGACTAAATTTTATGAAGATTTCCGTAGCATGAAACCTGGTACTGGGGCAGGACAGAACAACTACAACCCTTTCTTCCAGAAGTTTTGGGAGGAAGAATTCAGCTGCTCTTTTGATGGCGGAACTTGTGACATTACCAGCAACAATCTAAATCATATTGGGGAAGATTCCTATGTACCATTTACGTTAATGGCAGTTGAGGCCATCATCAGAGGAACAAAAGCTGCATCTCAACGTTATTGCAGTGGTATCCATGTTTGTTCCGAATTGTTGAATCGGGATGAGAGTCGCGGACTGAAGATCTGGAACTGTAAGTATATTAGTCCTTGAAGTGCTAATCACAACTGCAGCAGCTGCGATTTTGACTTTTTATAATTGGGTCCAACGGGAACTGCAGTGCGCGGTTCAGTGTGCAGACGCACTACTATAGACTACCGATGTGACCAATGATGTGTGTGACCAAAAATGTGTGATGCTTGGGTGGTTCAGTGCTTATCCTGAAAAACAATAAACATTCTGTGATTTGGCAGAGACTATTGACACGATGGCCGTGCCAATAATAGCAACAAGCAGCCAATAATGCCAAGTATTCCAATTGCAAGGGGTTGAATCATGAGACATGACTTCAACATACAAAATTTGTGATCACCGCCATTTTGATTTTTTTCTCACTTCAATTTTATTTCTATCCGTTCTCCATCTATTTACAAGCTAAGCATGATTCGTTTTGTGCATAAGGTACACTTTGATGTAGATATTTAGATAATACAAAGACTTTACGCTCTTTTAGCGTGATAATCTTAAAAAAACTTTGACACAGATAAGTGAATGTTGTCGTTGCACCTGTTATCAGCATACACTAGTTTTCCGCATTCGGAAAGCATGACCCCCGTCCATCGGGGTCCGTGAAATATACTCCACAAAATAATTTAAGGGCCACCAGTTTTATTTTTCCTTTGATTATCACTAAAATGCGACCCTTAAGTTTTAAAATTATTTCATGGGCAAAACTGGAAGTCTCAGCCCTATTTCAATCAGCTCAACATGTTCGCAACATGTTCAGCTACAAAAGTGTCAATGGCACCAACAACGCCAGACCAAATGATTCTAAGAAAAATGGGAATTCCCAAAAAACGATTTTTTACCCAAAATGAAGTTTTTTCACAATACCGGAAAAATTCTTTGTTTAATACAAACAATACTCTGTCACACACAAAATCATGCAAACTCAACCTTCCTTAAAGTAAAAGGCACACTGATAAGGCCAGAAAAAGAGGCCAACCCTTTGAGAGGCTAAAAATGCCTCAAAAGTTCCCATAGACAACGAATAATCTGTAGAGGGTACTTCTAGCAAAATGTGCATTTCTTGATAACAAATGAGGCTTTCTCTATAATTTTTAGCTCACCTGAGCATAAGCTCAGGGTGAGCTATTGTCATCACCCTATGTCCGTCGTTCGTCGCCAACAATTAGTTTGTTAACACTCTAGAGGTCACAGTTTTGACCCAATCTTGATGAAACTTGGTCAGAATGTTTGCCTCTATGAAATCTAGGTCAAGTTTGATACTGGGTTACTTGGGGTCAAAAACTAGGTCACCAGGTTAAATCAAAGGAAAAACTTGTTAACACTCTAGAGGTCATAATTTTGACCCAATCTTGATAAAACTTGCTCAAAATGTTTGCCTCTGTTAAATCTAGGTCAAGTTTGAAACTGGATCAGTTGGGGTCAAAAACTAGGTCACCGGGCCAGATCAGCAGAAAACCTTGTTAACACTCTAGCGGTCACATTTTTGAAGCAATCATCATGAATCTTGCTCAAAATGTTTGCTTTGATGATTTCTAGGTCAAGTTTGAAACTGGGTCACTTGGGGTCAAAAACTAGGTCACCGGGTCAAATCAGCAGAAAACCTTGTTAACACTCTAGGGGTCACATTTTTGAAGCAATCATCATGAATCTTGCTCAAAGTGTTAGTCTTGATTAGTTCTAGGTCAGGTTCGAAACTGGGTCACTTGGCTTCAAAAATTAGGTCACCGGGCCAAATCAGCAGAAAACCTTGTTAACACTCTAGCTGTCACATTTTTCAAGCAATCATCTTGAATCTTGCTCAAAATTGTTTGTCTTGATGATTTCTAGGTCAAGTTCAAAACTGGGTCACTTGGGGTTAAAAACTAGGTCACAGGGCCAAATCAGCAGAAAACCTTGTTAACATTCTAGCGGTCACATTTTTCAAGCAATCATCATGAATCTTGCTCAAAATGTTTGTCTTGATGATTTCTAGGTCAAGTTTGAAACTGGGTCACATGGGGTCAAAAACTAGGTCACCAGGCCAAACCAGCAGAAAACCTTGTTAACACTCTAGTGGTCACATTTTTGAAGCAATAATCATGAATCTTGCTCAAAATGTTTGTCTTGATGAGTTCTAGGATATGTTTGAAACTGGGTCATGTGGGGTCAAAAACTAGGTCACCAGGCCAAATCAGCAGAAAACCTTGTTAACACTCTGGCGGTCACATTTTTGAAGCAATCATCATGAATCTGGCTCAAAATGTTTGTCTTGATGATTTCTAGGTCAAGTTCAAAACTTGAACACCCGGGGTCAAAAACTAGGTCACCTGGCCAGATCAGCGTAAAATCTTATCATTCTAGCGGTCACATTTTTCAAGCAATTATCATGAATCTTGCTCAAAATGTTTCTCTTGATGAGTTCTAGGTCAGGTTCGAAACTGGGTCACTTGAAATCAAAAACTAGGTCACCAGGCCAAATCAGCAGAAAACTTTGTTAACACTCTAGTGGTCCAATTTTTTAAGCAATCATCATGAATCTTGCTCAAAATGTTTGTCTTGATGATTTTTAGGTCAGGTTCGAAACTGGGTCACCTGGGGTCAAAAACTAGGTCACCTGGCCAGATCAGCAGAAAACCTTGTTAACACTCTAGTGGTCACATTTTTCAAGTAATCATCATGAATCTTGCTCAAAATGTTTGTCTTGATGATTTCTAGGTCAAGTTTGAAACTGGGTCACTTGGGGTCAAAAACTGGGTCACCTGGCCAGATCAGCAGAAAACCTTGTTAACACTCTAGCGGTCACATTTTTGAAGCAATCATCATGAATCTTGTTCAAAATGTTTGTCTTGATGATTTATAGGTCTTTCTAGGTCAAGTTTGAAACTGGGTCACATGGGGTCAAAAACTAGGTGACCGGGCCAAATCAGCAGAAAACTGTTAACACTCCAGAGGTCTCATTTTTGAAATAATCATCATAAATATTGCTCAAAATGTTTGTCTTGATGATTTCTAGGTCTAGTTTAAAACTGGGTCACTTGATATAAAAAACTAGTTCACCTGGCCAAATCAAAAGAAAACCTTGTTGATGCTCTGGAGGCCACATTTTTGAAGTGATCATCAGGAATCTTGCTCAAAATGTTTGTCTTGATGATTTCAAGGTGATGTATAGTTTTCTGTCTCTTAAGTTTTTCCATTTAGGTCAGTTTCTCAGTAATTATTGGTCCTACAGAGTGATATTTGGTACTTGTGAAGTGTTTGTGTTTAGGTCAGTTTCTCATTAACTATTGCTCCTACAGCCAGTGATACTTAGTACATGCATACATCTTAGCATGGCCTCTTGAGTGCAGTCATCCATATTTGACCTTGACCTTTATTTCACAGTCCATTAGACATTCTACATTGTCTTACTTGTTAATATAATCATTTTGAACTTTGATCAGAATGTTTGCCTTGATCAGTTCTAAATCAGGCTCTCAAAGTGCTATGTTGCTCAGGTGAGCGTTACAGGGCCATCATGGCCCTCTTGTTTCATAGTTGGGAGCCCAGACATCACTTTTGACGTGAAAATGTCAATTTTTAATTTTTGGATAAAAAAGAGTGTTTTTTTGCGAATTTTAAAATGAAAATTTTGATTTCAAAAATTTTTGTTGAAATCACTCCTTTAGGGCTTCCTGTTAAAGAAACATTCAACGATAATTTGATATCTTCTGTGGTTTTGCCCATACACCCGGTCAAAATTTGTATATATGGAATTTTGCACTATGTGGCCCTTAAATTATTTTGTGGACTATAGATGGGCTGACTAAAGCCTCCATGGCATAGCTGCTAGTAACTAAGCAGGACCCAAATTCATGTGATCAGATTGAGTAAAAGTCTCACAAACTTGGAGGCAATGTCTCTGAACTACTGAAATATTGTTGACTTGGACGTTATATCGAAATTCATGCAGTGAATTAGAAGTCAACTGTGGTCTGAAATCAAATTCATTTAGATCGGGCCAACCCACCTATGAAGCATGTGATGATAATTTGGACACACAAATATAGGTAGCACCTATTAAATTCATATTATATACATTTTAACTGCACAATACATTAACCTATAGATAGTGTGCTATTCTATTCTGTTTTCAAACCTTCCACAGAAAAAAGATGGTTCAGTCGTCTTAAAGAGAAGAATGCAGGAAGAATGGGAGCGGGAAGAATGACTTCACACAGGTATCTATTGAATGGACCTTCTGGATTAAGAAATCCCTTTAAGAGATACCTGTGTGAATTCATTTTTCCCGCTCATTTGATCACATGTCACTTCTTTTCTGTGGGCTAGAAAGTAAATAAAGGATTTTTTCACCGAGTGAAAGAAATCTATTTTTTTCTTTCTTTTCTCTGGTTAAATCTATTAATCCTTACTTTCATATATTCCTATATCATTCCTTCCACTCATTATTTTCTTAAAATTGATTTTCGATTTTTTGTTATTATTGAAATTTTGTCCATGTAATAAATTTTCATGACGTGTCATAAAGATCATTCATTGTGATTGTGAACATTTAAAAGCGCAGTGAGATAATCACCATAATTGCTTAAAATGTTCTTCTTGTTCCAGGTTATCCATGCACTTCCTCAAAGTGTAGCACTTGGTCTAAAGAAATTGGGACTCTTGCAGATAAGTGTAGGACTAATGCTGCAAGAAAGTCAGTGATGAAGAAAAGACAGAACAAGAAGAGAAGAAAGACTGGCCATCATTTAGATTTATCTGATGACTCTTATGATGGGAGCACCACCCCGAAGGGCTATACTGCCAGGGGTGACCCATTGTTGTGGCAGTCTTTTGGATGCCGAGTGCTCCAAAAGTTTGTCCACCTGGCACTTGTCACCGGTCAACCAGGCACCAGTCAGCCTGGCACCGGTCAACAAGTCATCCAGTCACTGGTCAATCAGGCACCGGTCAGCCAGGCAATGGGCAAGTTTTCACCGGACAACAAATCACCGGTCAAGAAATGACTGGTCACCAGTTGCCGGTCAACCAGTCACCAGTCATCAAGTGATTATACCAATTTCCAGGCACCAGTCACTGGTCATCCAGTCACCAGTCAACCAGTCACCAGTCAGCTCACCAGGCACCGGTCATCACACATCAGAAGTCTGATAAGGATGACCCAGTAGCAAATAAAATAAATAGAAGTTCTGAGCAGTTATTCCCAAGTGATCCTCAGAACTGCTCTGCTTCAAAAAGAGTTTTACTGCCTCTAGAGCCAGACTTCAGTCACATGTCTGACCCAAGCATAATCATAGCTCCACCGAGCAATACTTGGGTTTCAGACAACAGGCATACATCTTCTAGGCACAGTAGAAGAGACTTGCCTGAAAATAAATATAAGTCAAAGAGGAGAAGACACAGATCATCATCTTGTTCCTCCTCTTCTAGATCCTCTTCAGATATCCACAAAAGAGATAAAAGATCGAAGAGATCAAATTTTAGACTGCTTCCTCAGGAGTTAAGTCCTAGACCGACAGAGGAAAATACTCCATCAAAGCCACTTTCAGGGATAGAACATCTAATGGAGAATCGTACTTCTCCATTACTCACTCTCCCACAATCCAAACTAGTATAAAGTACTACTAATTTCATACAGAGTAAAGTAGACTTTGAGACGTTCAATAAAGATTGGCTCTGTCTTCAGCATTTTGTGTCATCGTTAGCACCAACCAAATCATATAAAAGTCAAACCAGTACTTTCCCACAGAGAACTTTCCCTTAACAGAACCAGACACCTCGCTTTTGGACATTTCTGCTAGGGGAAGATGCTCTATTCCAGTTAAAAATATAGAAATCTGGGAAAAGAGAGCTTGCAAATTAGTGGCGATCAATTTGCATGTGGATTTGTTCTCTACCGCAGCCTATTTATCCCTCCAGCAAAAGTCTATGTCAGGTGTGGCTCTATCTAGACTCCTGGAGGCTGTAGCCAAATCAATGAGACATTCAGTAGCAATGTCAACCATTCTGGCTGCAGAGCTCTTTCAGGCTAGACGCGATGCTGCAATAGCCACATCAAAATTATTTGTGGAGAACTCCCAGTTATGAGTTGAGGAATGCTCCAATAAATTCTGCATCATTGTTTGGTAATAAAATAAAAGAAGTGGCTGAGTCTAACTATGAAGTGCAGCAACAGAGATTCTTAGCCTCTTCTTCAGCTAATGCTAGCCAACAACAGAAACCATCTTATTCGGCTCTAAAATCATTTAAAATACCAAAACTGCTGAACAAACAATCTAGACCTAAACAATCTCAAATGTACAGGTCTAAAACTCAGACACAGTCTGTCCAGTACTAGAAAGGACTTCAATAAGAGGAGCAGTAACTCCAAGCAGTTTCCCTCCTCTAAAGTCCTCATCCCCATCCTCCACAAAGTACTGAAAGCCAACTCTTTCCATGGCCTATCTTACCATGTCCAGATATCCCAGTGGGAGGAAGGTTGGCCCACTTTGTGAAACAGTGGGGAGAATTAACAAACAACAAATGGGTCTTCTCTATCGTTCAACATGGATTCAGGATACCATTCAGGGTTACTCCCCCTCTTTCATCAATTCCGATAAGTCTGAGTTAATCTTCTTCCCTGTCACTGTGAGAAATCACAGAGCTTCTCCAGAAACAGGCAGTGGAAAGGGTACAAGATCCGGGAACTTCCGGTTTTTATTCCCGGTTATTCCTTGTACCAAAAAAGAACAGAAAGTTACGCATGGTAATAGATCTTTCACTATTAAATCAGTCCATCATGAAACAACCCTTCAAAATGGAGACAGTTTGTCAAGCGATATTGTTCCACGATTGGACTGTCTCCACAGACCTGACAGATGCGTACCTACATGTTCCGTTTCATCCTTGATCCAGAAAGTATCTTCAGTTCATTAGGGTTCAAATTTAACTTTCTTGACAGCTTGCTAAAATTAGCTAGTAGCATTATTTTGTACTTGCTAAACCTTTCAGCCAACTTGCTTTTTCACACTTATAAACACTGTTAAATGTGGCTTTAAACCTTAGCACTCTGGCTAAAATTTTCAGCAGACATTTTAAAATATTTTTCTTATTTGTCCCAGAAAACAGGTTTTGACGTTATATGCAAATTGTCTCCTATGGAGACAATTTGCATGTAATGTCAAAACCTGTTTTATGGGAAAAATAAAAAAAATATCATCATTGCTTTTGGAAAAGAAATTGCAAAACTTTAGCAACAATGCCTCAGGTTCCACAATTAAAGAGAATCTTTCCAACTTGCTAGAATTAGCAAGTGATGGAAACTGCAGCTTGCTTTTTGAGGAAATTAACCAGCATTTAGCAAGTTAGCAAGCGCTAAAATTGATCCCTGTTCATGTTTGAAGGTCAGGTCTTTCAGTTCATGGCCTTACCCTTTGGAATGTCACTAAGTCTGTGGATTTTTACCAAACTGATCGACGTTTTAGCTTTGCACCTGTGTCAACGTGCTGTTTCGGTATTTCCCTACCTAGGTGATTGGCTTATAAGAGATCTAATTAGCAATCGGTTGATATCTCGCACAAAATCTTGCCTCCAAATAGTACAAAGTCTAGGTTTTATTTCAAATCTAAAGAAGTCAGATGTAATTTCAGCCCAGAAATTCATGTTTTTTTTGACACAACAGAATATAGTTAGGGTACCACAGGACCAAGTAGATTCCATACTTCTGACTATTAAACGGTTTCTTTCTCAAGCTCAAGTTACGGCACAAACTTACCTTTCTCTTTTGGGCAAACTCAGTGCTGCAGCAGACTTTGTGGTCCTAGGCAGACTACACTTATGTCGGCTTCAGATGTGTCTTGTCTGTCTGGATAACCAGTCTAAGTGTGTAAATAAATCTACTGACAAACCTATCAAAACTATCATCAATTGTAAAACAACAGCTTCAAAAACTCTCTTAATTGGGGACTCTGTTCTCTCTGGGATAAACAAGAAGGGTTTAAACAAAAACCTATAGATAAGAGAATCCCACCTCCCTTCCCCGCTTAGCTCAGTTATTTTGCTTCAATACTTCAAAGAAATTGATGTCACACAGGTATCTCTTAAAGGGACCTTAATTAAGACTCCTTAAGAAGACTGAACCATCGTTTTTTCTGTGGAAGGTTTGAAAATGGAATAGAATAGCACATTATCTATAGGTTAAGTATTGCTTGTTAAAATATGTTTTACTTTTAAAAACTTCATTTTTGGATGGGTTTTTTAAAAAAAATCTGTCCTTAAAAATGGCGATGTCCGGGCAGGCGGGCGGGTGTCGGGCATTGTATCAAGTTAACCTTTTTGTTAACCTTTTTTTCAAAGTTATATGTTACCTTTATTCTACAGTGGATTGCTATCATATTTAGTTGGGATGAAGAGGAGGACCAGTAGGTGTTTCACGTGCAAGAGAGTCAATTCACTTTCTTCATTATTTAAAAAAAACCTGTCCATAATGCTGTTAGGCTTTTTTTTCTTGTTTCTCATTGAAAATGGCGAGGGGGGAGGGGGGTGGATATAGTATCACCGCTGTCTGTATGTCCGTCCGTCCATCCGTCCCGTACGTAACACTTTTGGCTTTTGGTTTCCGTGCGATATCATTTGAAAGGATAGGTGTATTGGATTGAAATTTTATACACTTGTATATAATTATAAAATGTAGGCCAAGTTCGATTTAGGGTAAAATTCACCAATTATTTTGGGAGTTGTGGCCCTTTTCAAATTTGAAAAATTTTCAACTTTGAAAAATGGTTTCTGTGCGATATCTTTTGAAAAGATTGGTGTATTGGATTGAAATTTTGTACACAGGTATATTATCATAAAATGTAGGTCAAGTTTGATTTCGAGTAAAATCTGTCTATTATTTTGGGAGTTATGGCCCTTTTTCAACTTTGAAAAATGATTTCCGCGCCATAACTTTTGAAAAGATTAGTGTATTGGATTAAAAAATAAAATATAGGTCAAGTTAGATTTAGGGTAAAATCCACCAATTATTTTTGGAGTTACGGCCCTTTATCAATGTTGAAAAATAGTTGAAAAATGGTTTCCGTTCGATATCTTTTGAAAAGATTAGTGTATTGGATTCAAATTTTATACACAGATATATAATCATAAAATGTAGGTCAAGTACGATTTAGGGTAAAATCCACCAATTATTTTTGGAGTTATGGCCCTTTTTCAACTTTGAAAAATGGTTCTGTTCCAACTTTGAAAAATTTTCAACTTTGAAAAATAGTTTCCGTGCGATATCTTTTGAAAGGATTGGTGTATTGGATTGAAATTTTGTACACAGGTATATAATCATAAAATGTAGGTCAAGTACGATTTAGGGTAAAATCCACCAGTTATTTTTGGAGTTATGGCCTTTTTTCAACTTTGAAAAATGGTTTCCGTTCATAACATTTGAAAAGATTAGTGAATTGGATTCATGTTTTATACACAAGCATATAATTATAAAATATAGGTCAAGTTTGATTTAGCGTAACATCCACCAATTATTTTGGAGTTACAGCTCTTTATCAATATTGGAAAATTGTTGAGAAATGGTTTCAGTTCGATATCTTTTGAAAAGATTAGTGTATTGGATTCAGATTTTATACACGGGTATATAATCATAAAATGTATGTCAAGTTGGATTTAGGGTAAAATCCACCAATTAATTTTGGAGTTATGGCTCTTTTTCAACTTTGAAAAATGGTTTCCATTCCATAACATTTGAAAAGATTAGTGAATTGGATTCATGTTTTATACACAAGCATATAATTATAAAATATAGGTCAAGTTTGATTTAGGGTAACATCCACCAATTATTTTGGAGTTACAGCCCTTTATCAGTATTGAAAAATTGTTGAGAAATGGTTTCAGTTCGATATCTTTTGAGAAGATAAGTGTATTGGATTCAGATTTTATACACGGGTATATAATCATAAAATGTATGTCAAGTTGGATTTAGGGTAAAATCCACCAATTATTTTTGGAGTTATGGCCCTTTTTCAGCTTTGAAAAATGGTTTCAATTCCATAACTTTGAAAAGATTAGTGAATTGGTTTCATATTTTATACACAAGCATATAATTATAAAATATAGGTCAAGTTTGATTTTGGGTAAAATCCACCAATTATATTTGGAGTTACAGCCTTTTTTCAACCTTGAAAAATAGTTTCAGTTATATATCTTTTGAAAACATTAGTGTATTGAATTCAAATTTAACACACAGGTATATAATCATAAAAAAGAGGTCAAGTTGCAAGTAGGGTAAAATCAACCCATTATTATGGGAGTTATGGCCCTTTTTCACCTTCAAAAGATGTTTTCCCAATATTTTTTAAAAAAAAAAGATTGATTTGTCCCTTTTTTCAACTTCAATTTTTGCAAAATACCTGCGTGTGGTTGAGGATGGCCCTGGGCGGGGGCATCTCTGTCATACTGACACATTTCTAGTTTTCATATATATCCGGAAAACAGCTTTTGACAACAGGAGACATATTTTGCATGAAGTGTCAAATCTTGCTTCCATGAAAAAATAAGAAACATATCACCAATTTGGCTTCTGCTGAATTAGCCCAGAGGGTGGTAAAGCAAACTTGCAAGGAAAAATTTCTATCATAGAAAATCCATGGTTTTTGTATCAAATGCAAGGAAATTACATCAGACTTTAGCTACAAAAACAACATGCTGCAGTCAGTTTGCATTTTTGAAATTTGGTCTCCAAGCATCCATTATCAAATAATTGAAAGGCCATACCTTCCCATTCTTTGGTCTGATCTGCATGAAATTTGCACCAAAAGTAATTTTGAATACTTTTTGTTTGAAGATCACACAGTTTAGTATGCATTTTCCATTAAAGCACTATTCAAAATACCTTGACTAGTCAGGTTGTTTTACCTGACTAGTGCTTAGGATTGTATTATCATATCTTCAATATTTACGATGCATGTGCATTGGTTTCTTTGGAACTTTCCTGGCAAATAAATACATGTAGCATCTTGATGTTAGTAAAAGTCCACAACAAAACCAAATCTGTTATTGTATTTATCCACATGCAACTTCTGATGACAACCTATCCCCGATCAGTGACTGGTGCCTTCATGTTAATTCTTTTCTTTTAGAATATATCAGTTTTCAGAAGGGCAGCAAAAACAATTTTGACAGGGTAACTTCCCCTGAAAGTGTATAAATTCTCCTGAAATTGCTTTTGTGTTCATTCTTAAATCTAGATAAGACATTTTTTTTTTCATCCACATGCAGACTATTGATAGTTTTCTTATCTCTCCACAAAAACATGTTTTATAGTACTTATTAGCAATGTCTTGATGAGAGGTTTCTAATGAGTACCCACAACACATTATCTTTGAGAAATGAAAAAAAAATCTGGATAACCTTCTCATTGAACCCTTAAACGGGCCCCCGTAGCCTAGTGGATAAGAGAGTTGACTCTTAATCCATTAGGCTTCTCACCGCTGTGGTTCGAGCCTAGCTCGGGACATATGTGGGAAAGCCAAGTTCTGCTTACGGATGGTCAGGTGGTTTTTCTCCGGGTACTCCGGTTTTTGCCCACCTTCGATGAACGATCGGCTCGATATAAGTGAAATATTCTTGAAAGGGCCGTCAAACCCAAATCAAAAAAAAAAAAAAAAAAAAAAAATCATTGAACCCTTAAAGTGCCAGTCACAACTGCAGCAGGCAAATATTCATAAATGCCAAGGGATTAGATATAGACTAGGCCTAGCCTACATCTAATCCCTATTTGCTTTTGTCAAATATATGTATTTATGTCATAAAATTTGAATAAAAAGAAAAAAAAAATAAATAAATAAAGTAACTGCAGCAGGCCATATTTTGAAATGATTATTTTATTTCTCATAGCAAATAAGTCTTGACATTTCATGTGAATTGTCTGCCAAGTAGACAATTCACATGAAATGTCAAGACTTATTTTGTAAAAAAAAAAAAAGAAAAAAAAAAAAAAAAGAAAATAGATTGTTGTCTGCTGCAAATTTTGCTTGGTGTTTTGAGAGCCTTGTGATTGCTGTTTTTTTTTTGTTTTTTTTCAGATACTATAAATGCAACAAACTCAAATGATCAGCGATACTTTGACCCCTATGGGGACTCAGCTTCAAGATATATCCGATACAAGGTTCTTCAAGTGAAAGATGATAAATATGAGCATGTAAGTTATGGCTCTAAATACCTTATTTACCCATCAAGAAGGGCAGTTGTCAGTTTCTGGCGAAAGAATGTGCACAATACTGGTTAACCGCTTAGAGGACTAAGCCTGCCCAGTAAACGTGTGGTTAGGTAAACTGACCGCGCTCGACATGACCCCATTGGGTTGACTGGGCCGTAAAACCTCAACACAAACAAAACCTTATTTACCCTAAATATTGGGACACCTTAACTCCTTACCACACTTGTCCTATAATTTGAAAAATGTCTATTTTACCACCTGTTGATGTGTCTAATATAGTGCTGGATGAGCGGCAAACAGTGTAGACCTGATCAGATGCTGATTTCTGTGGCATCTGGGCCCAGTTGTTCAAAGCTAACGATGTCGTTAGTTAACGATTCGTTAAAATTTAAATCGAGTGATACGCAAATATGCTGAAATTTTTTGCTGAAAAAATGTGAGTAGCTTTTGCAGTGCAAAAGCTACTCACATTTTTCCAGCAAAAAATATCAGAATATTGTATATTGAATCCGCTAAAACAGTTAACAAAGTGACCCTTAACGAGCTCGTTAAGCTAACGACGCTTTGAACAACTGGGCCCAGATCTGCATCTACATTGTTTGCTGAGGTCTGTCTATCCCAATATTTAGGGTTATTATGGTAAGAGGCATCCTCGGTAACCCAGGTTTGGCCGGCCTCAGTGGCTCAGTTGGATGCGCCGTCCGACTGGAGACCAGGAGGTCGCTGGTTCAACCCCCGCCGAGGTCGGCAACATTCTTTCGTGGAGATAGATCATGAAATATTTTCTTCGGTCATTCTCTCCCTTACGCTGATTCAAGAAGGGCAGTTGTCAGTTTCTGGCGAAAGAATGTGCACACTACTGGTTAACTGCTTAGAGGACTAAGCCTGCCCAGTAAACGTGTGGTTAGGTAAACTGACCGCGCTCGACATGACTCCATTGGGTTGACTGGGCCGTAAAACCTCAACACAAACAATAACCCAGGTTTGACCCATTACTTTACACTCCATCACTGATTTGATGAATGGAGTGTAACGTAATGGGTCACACCTGGGTTACTGAGGATGGATAAGAGGTTTATCGAAATAATATTTTAGCTGCACCTTGAGAAAGGTGTCTTTGGAGAAAATTATGCTAAGAAAGCCTAGATTAGCCTGTGCATCCAGGCTGTCTGACCAGTGCCATAGATGTCTGCTTGGAGAATTATTCGGTACTGCAAAATCTAACATTATTGTAGCAAAGTCCCTGATCCGACTATGATATATAGCTGGCTTTGGGTGAGCTGTATCATTATCATTGTACCCTGAAGCAGGATGGATCCAGTGATTTTGACTTAAAATTTCATTTACCCAAAATATTGTCCTTTTTATTACCAGTGTAAATTACAAACAGAGCAGACCCTGATCAGATGCCACATTCTGTGGCATCTAATCAAAGTCTACACTGTTTGCTCAGGCCTGTCTGTCCAAATACGTAGGGTAGGAATTTTATCAAATCAAACTCCCTGCTGAAATTCTGAACCCCAGTTTTAAATAATCCTGGATGGGCCCCTATGAAGACCCCTTTTTATATGGCATCTCATTTTTGTTTTTTGGTACAAACAGCAGTATAACTGTCTTTTGCAGATAAGCAAAAAAAGTAGTCCACTCTTTTAAATGCAAACTGAACAATTTTTTCTCCTTCCACATGTTTTTTTTTTTCTGTTGTATTTAGATTGTAATGAATTAAATGTTGAAAGCAAAATGTTCAGATTTACATTAGTTATGTATATGATACTGTTGTATTTAGATTGTAATGAATTAAATGTTGAAAGCAAAATGTTCAGATTTACATTAGTTATGTATATGATACTGCGAAGCAAGAAAATAAAAGAAAAGGTGTACAGACATACATGTAGTTTTTTTATTATATCTTAAGCATATGTGTGCTCTAACCATGGTTCATGCACATGTACGATGTGATAATTCATGAGCGTGAGTGAGTGCATTATCGCATGTTCATGTGCAGAACCATGAACTGATTTGCATGCATGTAGATCATCTACATCGCGAGATATTTCATGCTGAATGTTGGTAATTTAGGCTACTATGTGATAAGATTTTATCTAAAGCATTTGTACGATATCTGAAAAATGCTACTTCACAAATTGATGTGGTCTTTTTACAAAATTTAGCTAGTGATCCATTTTTGGACAAACATTAAACAAACGAGCATCTCTAGTGCATTTCAATGTATTATGGTTTAAATTTGTGAATTAGAACAACATTGCCAATATTTTCCATCATACATAACAACTGCAGTCTTTTCAGGGCTTTGATTACGTATTTTGCCATAAAACCATGTAATTAATATACAGGAAATAAGGAAAATATCATTAGCCCAGAGAGTGGTGAAGGTCAAGGGTAGAATTAATTGCTCCCAGAGGGAAGTTTGCTTTACCTTGTTTTGGTATTGTTGTAGTGATAGATTACTTCCCATGTCTCCTTGAGAATTCAAAATTGAAGCAGGCGACAGTGTGAAATATTTTTCATTATTTTCTCTGAGAAAATAAGGTTGGACATTTCATGTGATTTGCCCACAGGCAGACATAAAATGTCATGCAAATTTTTCTCATAAAATAGTTTCAAAATAAACTATTTTAAAAAGTCATCTGCTGCATTACATGAGAAAACTTCTGTATAGCCATATTTATGTGACTAGCAAAGACCCAGATCGGCAGTCTTATAAAGACCTTTTTTAGTTGTCAGTATATTGCACATTGTTATACTATGAAGGAACTTCCAGGCATTTGATTGGATAAGCCATAGGCATATCTTATGTATACGTCTTCTGTCTCAGACTTCAGTGGTGGCCTTTTTTTTGTTACAGCACCAATGAAAAACTAAAAAGAAAGTGCATAAACTTTTGTCCTTATCTCAGTCTGTAATCAATTTAAAAAAGGGCCAGCCTCGGTGGCTCGGTTGGATGCGCCGTCCAACTGGAGACCAGGAGGTCGTGGGTTCAACCAAGCCTAGGTCGGCAATATTCTTTCGTGGAGATTGATCATGAAATATTTTCTATGGTCATTCTCTCCCTTCTGCTGATTCAAGAAGGGCAGTTGTCAATTTCTGGCAAAAGAATGTGCACAATACTGGTTAACCGTTTTGAGGACTAAGCCTGCTGAGTAAACCTGTGCTTAGGTAAACTGACCGCGCTAGACATGACCCCATTGGGTTGACAGGGCCGTAAAACCTAAACACAAACAAACAAATCAATTTAAATAACTTAAACAAGACAAGGCTCCATAGCGCAGTCGATAACACAGTTAAGGACTGAGCCTTGATCAGCCTTGGTGGCTCAGTCGGATGCACATCTGACTGGTGATCAGGAGGTTGTGGATTCAATCCCTGCTGAGTCCATCAACATTCTATTGTGGAGATTGATCTTGAAATATTTTCTATGGGCATTCTCTCCCTTCTGTTGATTCAAGAAGGGCAGTTGTCAGTTTCTTGCAAAAGAATGTGCACAAATACTGGTTAACTGCTTAGAGATCTAAGCTTGCCCAGGAAAAGTGTGGTTAGGTAAACTGAGCAGCTTGACATGACCCCATTGGGTTGACTGAGCTGTGAAACCTTAATTAAGTCAAAAACACATATAACTGCAAGTGTGAATTTCAGCTTGGCCATATAACTTCTGGGGAGCTTGATCATGAAATAACTTCTATGATTGTCACTCAGTGGCTCAGTCCAACTGGTGATAAGGAGATAGCGGGTTTGATCCCTGCCGGGTCTGGCAACATTCTTTCATGGAGATAAATTATGAAATATTTTCTACGGTCATTCTCTCCCTTCCGCTGATTCCAGATGGGCAGTTGTCAGTTTCTGGTGAAAGAATGTGCACAAATAATGGTTAACCACTTAGAGGACTAAGCCTGCCCAGGAAAAGTATAGTTTATAGATAAACTGACTGGCTAAAACCTTATCTGTTGACAAAAGTAGCCTCCCCTGAAAGGGTATCCATTCCCCTTTGATCTTAACCTTTAGCACGCCAATCACAACAAAAGTCGTCTGCTGCGTTGTCTGCTGACATATTTTAAAAATTGTTTCTGCAAATGGAGTGGACCGATCAGACTGCTCCTTTGGGAGCAGTCTGATCAGGGTCCACACTGGTTGCCTGTATGCAAAAATTTGTTTGGAAAGTTTGCTAAGAGATGCAGCAGAAGATATAAGCAGACAACATTTTCAGGCATAGTTTTTCTTAGGATCATAAGGGTTAAAAGATGAAGTGTGAAGAAATGAGCAATAGCATGAGAAAATGATGCACCTTACGATATGCACCCAGTGAAATATACAGAGCATGCGCATTCTGACCCATCCCTCCTGTCAGCCTGATGTAGAGTTTGCTGTATACAAAACATAGTGCCCAGCAAAGACAGATATGGGAAATGTGCAAAAATTTCGAGCACTTTATTCCAAACTTTTTTTGGACTAAATTTTGCTTTTTATGCAGTTATAGGGATAGCAAACAGTGTAGATCCTGATCAGACTGCTCCTTCAGTCTGATTTGGATCTGCACTGTTTGTAATGCTATTTTATCAGGAATTTTGGTGTACAAAATTTTAGGACATTTTACCATAAGCAGGTATTTCTGAGTCATCACTGTGTGATCATGTCATAAGTCTTAGTTACAGCATGGTTCGTGCGCATGTACGATGCGATAATGCATGAGCGTGAGCGAGTGCTTTATTGCACATACATGCGCAGAACCATGGTATAACTGATTTATCACATTTTCATGCATGTAGATCATCTACATCGCGATATATTTCATGCTGAATGTTGGGAATTTAGGCTACTATGTGATAAGGTACAGTTTCTCACATTTTGGGATGCAAATGACCCTGATGGGTTGAAGCATCTTTAAACCTGAACTCAGCAGCATCTCATATTTTGGCTCAATTTATTTTCCAGATATTTAACTATCACCCCGACCAGGGTTTCACCAGTCCTGAAAATAAGGCCCTTACTGCCGTCTCATCAGAATGTGAAGAGGACCCATGTACTGTATGTGGAGAGGAACTGGTTACAGAACCACCCCAAGGGACCACAACCCAGTCTCAAGCTGTCACAACACAACCAGCAACAGGAACAATGGACCCAAAGATGGCTATGCAAATGCTTATAGACAGATATTTCAGGAAAGGTCAAGAATTTACAGGAGTATACAGGGAGGCCCAGGAAAGAGACTCTAATGATTCAATGACACGATTTGAGATCGGACATCAGTGGATTATTGCAATTGGTGTGTTGGCTGGCTTGGGTATTGTCTGTGTGGTTGTTTTTGAGATTTATATTCTGTATAAGCTAATGGGAACAAAGATTGGTAAACAGTGGCGTACGATGTGGCTTGGACAGCTCCTCTTGTTTGGCTTGTTTCTCTGCTACTTGGTACTGATTGCATACATTTTCACCCCAACTGCAGCAACCTGTGGTATCACTAGATTTGGAGTTGGTGTATCTTATGCTTTCTGCTTTGCTGTTCTCTTGGTTAAACTTATGGTTCTGTTGACATCCAAGTCGTCTGCTGATAATCTCATTCCTGGAGATGTTGAATCACCAAACTATCTGCGTGGAATTTATCAGTTCCTTATGTTTGTATTTGTTGTTGGTGTTCAGGTTGTCATTGCAATCATGTGGCTTATCTTTGTACCACCCGATGCAGTTCACGTTAAGAGCAATAATGGAGACATGGTCTGGATCTGCAACCATTATACCTGGACTTTGGAGGATGGCTGGATGGACATGCAGACATTTGTACGCACCAATTTTGAAAACCATCTCATTTCTCTTACTTATATTATGTTCCTAATTCTTATCACAACTGTTGTTGCAATGAAAGCTCATGGGATCATCACCAATCATAGAGAAAGTATCTTTATTGGTATTGCTGCTGGCTTCTCTATCCCAGTCTGGATTGCATGGGGTCTTGTAGGTGGATTGAACAAAGATCATGAATTTGCCCAAGAATTTGGTGATGCTAGTATTGCATTTGGGCTTTTCATCACAGCAACTTTGATTATGTTTTCAATGTTCTTACCTAAAGTTCGCCAGCTTGTGAATATGGGTGTGGAAGGCATTTATCTTGAAGATGACAGAGATACGTACTATGCTGGGTCAGTGATTATGGCGCCACCTAGCTATAAGAGTCGACCCAGCTCAGTCGTATACGTGAACAGCAATGGATACAATGAACCTGTGATTCTTGGAGATCAACGTAAGTAAAGCTTTAGTTTTAGACTGATGGATTTAACCACGAAAAAATACATGTATTATTAGCTCATCTGGAGCTTTGCTCCAGGTCAGCTTATGCCATGGCCTGTTGTCCGTCATCTGTCTGTCATTAGCTTTTTCTATTTTTGACATCTCCTCCAGAGCCATAAGTTGGATTGAGCTGAAATTTAGTGGGAGGCATTATGGCAACATGGAGATTCAGAATTGCTAAAATCGTTCCGTTCTGTTCCGATATCCAAGATGGCCGCCATGGCTGCCATCTTAAAATTCTTCAAATGACATCTCCTCCCAAACCATTAGTTGCATTCAGTCAGAATTTGATGGCAGGCATCACAGTGGCACAGAGATTCAGAAAAGCTAAAATTGTTCCGCCGCCATGGTGGCCATCTTGAATTTTTTCAGATGAATGTCCTCCCAAACTGTAAGTCAGATTGAGCCGAAACTTGGTGGGAGGGATTGGAGCAACATAGAGATTCAGAATTGCTAAAATCGTACCATTCTAATATCCAAGATGGCCGCCATCTTGAATTTCTTCAGATGACATCTCCTCCCAAACTATAAGTTGGATTGAGCCGAAACTTGATGGGAGGCATTGGAGCTACTAGAGATTCAGAATTGCCATTCCAGTATCCAAGATGGCCATCATGGTGGCCATCTTGAAATTCTTCAAACAACATCTCTTCCTAAACTGTGTTGGATTGAGCCTAAACTTGATGGGAAACATCTTAGTGACATAGAGAGTTGGAATTGCTAGAATCGTTCCGTTTGGCTCACAGATACTTGGGGTCAGTAGAGCTTTCTTGCAGTTTATTATATTTGAACAACACCTTAAGTCATACAAATGGTTGTGTCACGTCTAGAAATCGTTTGAAAATAATGTTTTATGGATAGGATATAATTACCAAAAGATAAACAACTTCCACGAGATCAGTTTTGACCCCGTTCCAGGTAAACTGCGCTGAGCCTTCCAAATCCAAATCAGCCATGCAAATTTCTTATATCTTCTTACAATTCTGCAATCATTCACCTTTACACTGATATGGATGTCCTTACAAAGTCTCTTGTTTTTCCAATTTCTGACGAAAACTTCCTCAAATGCAAGCAATCTGTCATCTTCCACATCATAGTGTGACCTGTTTTCCGGCTTATTTTACAAATCGCTGTAAAACTCTTGTTGAAGTTGTTTATCTTGTGGTAATTGTATCCTATCCATAAAACATCATTATTTTCAAATGATTTCTAGACGTGACACAACCATTTGTATGACTTAGGTGTTGTTCAAGTATAATAAAATGCAAAAATAAAGAGAAAAAAATTCAAGAGATCAGTTTTGGACCATCTGCTCTACTAACTGCAAGAAAGCTCTACTGACCCCAAGTATCTGTGGTTCGGCTATCCAAGATGGCCACCATGGTGGTCATCTTGAAAATTTTGAAACCACATCTGCTCCCGAACCCTAAGTCAGATTGAGCCTAAACTTGATGGGAGGCTATGGGCAGATTCAGCAGACAACAAATTGGTGATATTTTTCTTATTGTTCCTAGAAAATAGGAGCTGACACTTCATGCAAATTGTCTGGAGACAATTTGCATGAAGTTTCAGATCCTATTTGCTAGGAAAAATAAGAAAAATATTTCAAAATGTCATCTGCTAAAATTTTTTACCCAGCATGCAAGTTTTGGCCAGAATATTAATTGAAAAATTTTAAATAATAATTAAAGGGAGTTGATACACTGATTAAGTTTTCTGCCATTTTTACTAGGGAGACAACTTTTGTGACTTCCTGTTTGTTATTTTGCCTAGAGACTGCTAATGGTAAACCAGACACTTTTTATGCCCTGCCACCAAAAAAGTGGCGGGGTATTATGTTATACCCGCTGAAATTTTGTGTCCGTCCGTCCGTCAGCGCCCCCACCATTCGTGTGCCCGCAACTCCTCCTACAGTTTTAGGCCAATCCTTTTCTGACTTTACAGGCGCTTTTAGGATGGTCTGAAGATATGCATATTGTTTTTTCAGAATCCTGAAATTATTTTTTATCACATTTTTAACTTAGACTCTTTTCGAGCCCTGATACTACAGAAATGTATAGGGAGTACATTGTATGTACCTTGTAGGCACAAGTCCTCCTACAGTTTTAGGCTAATCCTTTTGAAACTTTACAGGCACTTTTAGGGTGGTCTGAAGACATGCATATTGTTTTTTCAGAATCCTGAAATTATTTTTTATTACATTTTTTGCATTTTTAACTTAGACTTTTTTTCGAGCCCTAATACTACAGAAATGTATTAGGGAGTATGTACCTTGTGCGCGCAACTTCTCCTACAGTTTCAGGCCGATCCTTTTGAAACTTTACACACGCTTTTAGGATGGTCTGAAGATATGCATATTGTTTTTTTCAGAATCCTGAAATTATTTTTTATCACTTTTTATTGCATTTTTAACAGACTTTTTTGTGTTTTTTTGTCACTTGCTTGATACATTGCAGTAGCGGGGCATGGTGCATGGCTTGCAGTTTTATTCCTCATTCTCCTCAAATTGGATACTGTTGAAGTAAAACATACACATGTAAACCACCATGTAATGATGATTTAAAATGTAACAGTGATGTTTGTTGATAATTCACTGAATGACAGACCTCTACTTCCTAAGGTCTGTGACTTTTCCTACAGCTTAAGGTGTCTTTTGCTTGACTTGGATTCGCCTGTTTTCATTCTTTGAACGTGTAGCCAGTTTTAAAAAAAAAGTCTTTTAACTGGAGCAGCAGCAGTTGTAAAGGTAAAAGGTAAAAATTTTAATATACTGTAAAAATTCTAATAAACACCCATGCTCTAATAAATGCTCATCCCCACAGTCTGGGCCTGAAAATTGGTATTTCTTTTTCACATTTTTCTCAAAATCCAGCCTCAAATAAATGCCCACTAGTCAGTTTAGAAAAAAATATTACTACTACCTTGAGCAGTTAGTTTCCGAATCTACTTGTTTAATAAGTGAACAAACAAGTTCCTTTTTCTATTTTGGTCCAAATAAAAGATATGAACATGGGATCATTTCTAGTCCTCTGCCAGGTATTATGATTCTCCTAGAGAGTCTAATGTCTTTTGTAATGCTAGTCTAAACATGTCTGTTGTAATGATAGTCTATACTTTGATTTTGATATCAGTATGGTGGTCATCTGGAGGAAAACTTGAATATTTTGAAGTTTTTCTTACAGTTCTCAAACACTGTAGCCTCTAATAAACGCCCACCTCACTCTTTAGAAAGATAATGATTCTAATAAAATGCCTGGATAATAATTAGAATTTTTACAATATTGGTTATTATAAGTCCCTGTTCATTTGATTTGAATAACTTTTTTTGTCATTTACACATAGTGAACATACATAGCTTCCCTGTTTATGTATATGAATATAACTGAGACATATTTATTGTGAAAAGTTTCCCTTTAATGCTATGCATGCTGGGTAAAATTTTCAGCAGCTGACATTTTGAAATATTTTTTCTTATTTTTTCCAGAAAACAGGATTTGACATTTCATGCATATTGTCTCCAAAGGGAGACAATGTGCATGAAATGTCAAATCCCATTTTCTAGATTAATAAGAAAAGTATTTCATTATGTCATTTGCTGAAAATTTTATTCAGCATGCAGAGAAATAAGGGTTAAGTTTTATTCTTAGCTCATTTTTTTTTTGCAGAACCGGTCCATCTTAAACATCCAGGTAGTAATTATAGTGCACCAGTCTATATGAAGAGACCAGAATCCACAATTGGCGGTCATAGCGGAAAAGTGCTGCGAATGACCGGTGATTTAACTGGAAAACATCCAAGGGACAGCAAGAAACCCATGTCAGAAGTGGGATATGCTTATGCAGGATCTGGTTATGGTGGTTCAACATATAAAAAAGCAGGCTCTGAAAAAGGTGGAACCTTAAGAAGTAAGTTACCGCTTCGGATACACCAAATAATGGCCACATTGAATCGCTTCTGAAAATGTGTCTACTCTAATCGGAAAGAACTTGCTCCCACAGGGAGCAAATTCTTTTCCTTCAAAGCAGACCCCTTTTCAGAAGGGAAACAAAATAATTTTGATGGAGAATTTCCTCTTCAGAAAGTACAGTCAAAACGCAATGGCTTGAACAAATTTGAGACCATGGAAAATTGTTCAAGATATGGGTAATTTGAGTCACTGAGGTTTAATCATGGCAATTGTATGTTGTGTGTAGAATTGCCTCATTGAGGAGTTCTACTGAGAGCACTCAACATACCATTATTGTGTAGATAGAAAAGCCATCCCTAAATTATCACCCTTTGCCTCCTACTCTGGCAAGAAAATTCCTCAAAATATTTTTCTTGAGCTATCGGAAGAATTCCATAGGGACTCAAAAATGAGTTTGAATTAGCCATGGTAAATGAGCCATCGGTTTCAAGCAATTGAGGTTAGACTGTATATCAATTTCCTTTAAATTTGAAGAAGTCCACATTAACTCCTTAAGGCTCCATATTCCTCAAAAATAGATATTTTATTGTCCAAAGAAGATTTAAAAAATATAAATGGTTTTAAAACAATCATAAAATGTGGCATCTGACAGCCTGTAAAATTTCAGTTATAGTCCATTGTTCTTGAAATGAAATGATTTTTATCATATCTCTGAATTAATGTTGGCAACATTAATTCAGAGATATAGTAAAAAATCATTTCATTTTTGATCTAGTTCAAAAACGAAAGACTAACTGAAATTTTACAGGCTGTCAGATGCCACATTTTAGGATCATATTATTACCATATGTATCAATTTATTACACCGTTCTTGGATAAAAAAAAATGTCTATTTTTAAGGGATATGGAGCCTTTACCATATTTGTCCTAAAATTGGAACAAGTTGATGTTACGACCTGATGGTTTGTCAAAAAGCTGCTGGACAAGAGGCAAATGATGTAGACACTGAAAATGTATCAATACTTCTTCAATGTTTTTACCCATTAAAGACTGAATGAACTCGCCCACACTATATATTGGAAGAGTCCATTTTCCATTTTAGGTATATCAGACTATATCATATATTCCTAAAGAAAATTGGTTGAACTATTTGCAAACAGTGGAGACTGATCAGATGCCGCATTCTGATTTGGGTCTGCACTGTTTGCCAGTTACCTGTTTAAGGGTCTCCAGTCTTCAATGTGTTAAGCTAACTTTAACATTTTATATTTTATATAAAAAAGGAAAAACAAGTGCATTTATATTTTTGATGAAAAAAATGAGTCACTTCTAAACTGCACTGCAAAAGGTACCCACATTTTTTTCATGAAAAATATCAGTGTATTTATAAATTTTGATATTTATATAATTAATGTCATGTTATTTTAATGAATCTGTTAACAATGCTTTGACCAACTATGCCCAGATAGTCACTTATTTTGTATAAATTGTTAGAAGTAAAACAAAAGTTCCACAAGGTGGTTTGTGACATGTCTGGGTGACCAAGTGGTTAGTGCCTCCACTTCAGATCACTAAGTACGGGGTTTGAACCACACTGGAGGTGGAATTCAGCTAACAACTTTATGGCTCTTCATAGCACAGAGCCTTTCTTTATCACCCTTTCCACCATCTTGATATGACTTAAATAATATTGAAAGGGATGTAAAAATCCTAATCATCATCATCATCTAGGTAGTTTGTACTACAGTTAAACCTGTGTAAGACAGCCACCTTTGAAACTGACCTTAGTGGTTGATGTGGAAAGGTGGTTGTCTTATAAAGGTACATGTCATGTAATTTTGCTAGCAAAATTACATGACATGTACCTTTATAAGACAGAAAACTTTTTCCACATCAACGACTATTTAAAGTCAGTCTTGAAGGTGGCTCTCTTACACAGGTTTTACTGTATACTGTATTTGTTCTTTTGCAGGAGCGAGATCAACACAAGATATTGGAGCCTTATAAGTAGTGGTGCAGTTAGATCTGATTTAAAGACAGTCAGAACTCAATGGATTCAGTTGTTACATGAAAATCATATTATGCAGCATGAATTGTCCAATCAAAGGCATGTTTACAGATATTGTGCATGGTATTATAAGACTGTATCTGGTTGGATGATTTTTAGATAAATGGTTTTAATTGTTACTTTGAAATATTTGAGTTTCTTTAACTCTTTATTCAAAATGAAAATTGTTCACTTAAAAGTGCTTACTTTTAAGGCGGAATTGTTAAGCTTGATATATTTGGAATTTCTGTTCTGAAAGTCTCATTTTGGTTGAACTTTGTATCATGCTTAAGATTTTATTTATGTGCCTATAATTAAACCTTTCCAAAAATAGTTCTTGAGGGAATGCTTGCATATCCATAGTCAAGTTGGGTTTGAGGGGGCTCTTTGAAAATTATGTAGTTGCAGCACATATCTGTTTGAAGGCAAACACAAATTAAATTTTTCTCAATTGAAATAATTAGCATTTCTTAAAGTGATAATTCAAGTAAAGTGTTCAACCCTTCAAAATAACAATATTTTAATTACCTGCAAATGTTGATGCACAGCAGTAGAAAAGCTAAATTTTCTTTTTATTGTTGGCAAACCTAAAAAAAATGTTTATGATTCAATGTGAAAAAAGGCCCCTTATCATATGTAGGCAAGGAAGGCCCAGATCAGCTGGCCTCGGTGGCTCAGTTGGACGCGGTGATCAGGAGGTTGCGAGATTGACCCCCCACTTGGATGGCAACATTCTTTTGCGGAGATTGATCATGAAATATTTATTTTCTACTATTATTCTCTCCCTTGATTCAAGATGCAAAAGAATGTGCACAAGACTGGTTAACCACTTAGAGAACAAAGCCTGCCCAGTAAAGTGTGGTTAGGTAAACTGACCATGCTTGACATGACCCCATTGAGTTGACTGGGCCGTAAAACCTCAACACAAACAAGGCCCAGGTCAACCTTCAGTTGTGCAGTTTGATCAGGGCCTTAACTGCTCATTTACAGTGTCTGTGTAGAATATATCAACAGAGAAGGCACTGATCAGACTGTGTAGTTGTCAGACAGCAGCCAAGGTACCACTAATATGAGCCTTTGCTGGTTGCATACAACATAAGGGCCGCTATATCATATTTCATCATAGCTCCAGATTAAGAGTTTTTATTTTAACCAAAATATTTTGTATATTATTTTTCAACAAAAAAAAAATGTTGTGAGTACCCATTAGAAGTGCCTCAGTGAGATGCTTCTAATGTGTTCCCAAAACATATGAGAAAAAAGAAAAATATTTGTCTGGATGAGGTCGGCAACATTCTTTCGTGGAGATTGATCATGAAATATTTTATCATGAAATATTTTCTACGGTCATTCTCTCCCTTATGCTGATTCAAGAAGGGCAGTTGTCAGTTTCTGGCGAAAGAACATGCACAATACTGGTTAACCGCTTAGAGGACTAAGCCTGCCTAATAAACGTGTGGCTAGGTAAAATGACCTCGCTCGACATGATCCCATTGGGTTGACTGGACCGTAAAACCTCAACACAATTTGTCTGGATAATCACATCTGCAGCTATGTTGCTTATCATTTGAGTTCCCTCTATATACATTACAACCTCTTTATAACATGGCTCGTTATAACACGGTTTTGGATATAACACAGTTCAAAGATGGATCCCAAAAATGTATAGATTATATTGTAAAATGACCATAAATGGTCATTTTTCAATATGATTATACATTTTTGTTTGGATATAACACGATTGTTTAACTAACACGGTTTATGCTATTGACCCCAACAATAGTGTTATAAAGAGGTTGTGGTGTACCGGTAAAGATCTGAAGCTCACCTACTGAGCCCTGGCTAGGGATATGCAGTGTGATAAATTCTTGCCAGCTGTAATGTAAGTCAAAGTATCAGTGATGCCAAGTTTGATTGGCATTTGTGAAGGTATTTTGTTCTTGAACAACATGAATAGTCTCACTGATTTTCATTGCCTGTAATATTATGACTCTGAATTTAAATATAAATATCCGTATGGAATGCATGAGAGGTTCATATGTTCCTTTGCCTTGCTGCAGGCAAAAAGTACCATTTTAGGACCACTTGCCTAGTACATATATATACATGTACATAATTCCTCCAAGATTAGGGGTTGGGGCCTTTCTCTCATCTATCCCATTCTTTTCTCTCTTCCTGGAAGACAGCTCGACATGACTGAAATATTGTTCACTGAGCCATTAAATCTCAAGTAAACAAAAACATACCTGCGTCTCTGCTGTTCTCATTAAGTCCATTTTCTAAACAGCCCATTTACGTTATGTACCCATTATGTGATATGGCTCTAATTGTCATATTTTCTTGGAAAACTGTTACATTTAATAACTGCTAAATGTCATCTAGAGCAAGCTGCTTGTGGCAGGTCAAAGTGAGCATGTGGAAATTTGTACAAATTTACCTGTGAGCCTGAGCGAGTTTATATATACATGTAGTTTCTTGGAAACATGGGTTTTTGGACACAAATTCCTGTGAGCATGAGTAAATGTATATGCAGTTTCCAAATAGGCTGTTTCAAGAGAAACAATGTCTATGAGGCGTATGTTGATAGCAAAGGCCTGCACATCCACACTATCTACTAACATCATTGGATACTGTAGACTAGCTCCAGACAAGGTGCTTTTTTTTTTCAACCAAAATCTGAAAGTTTCTTATTTCTCCATATAAACGTATGTTGAGGTACTCTTAGAAGTGCCTCATTGAGGCACTTCTAAGAGTACCCACAATATACGTTTATATGGAGAAATAAGAAAAATGTTCCTGGCTACTCTCACTTTTTGTGAGATAAGACCAAGCTACAGATAAGGTATTTGTTTCAACCAAAATTTGTTGATACTTTTCTTATTTATCCACTAAAACATGTTAGTGCCTTAAAACCAGGCTCTTCTAATGAGTAGCCACATGTTTTCATGAGGAGACAAGAAAAATATTTCATCCTGAGCTAGGACAGGTAGCATGGCGGAAAGGCTCTCTGGAGACTGTGTGGATGTACTAACTTCTGAATCTGTGCATTTTGCATGTGCTCAAAGACACGATTTCCTTTGATGTGGCAGAAATAGATTGTATTATAGTGTAATTAATCATTGATGTAGAATAGATCCCTTTAGGGGACAAAGTGTATATTTCACTGATTGAAATATGTGCACAAGACGTTATTGCTATCAGGAATAGAGGCACCTTATCTGAATGACAAACGATGGCCCTTCTTAGTCTCCTTATATCTTACAGTCTGTTCAGGCACCATAATGTAAGTAGACCCTAATCAGACAGGATATGAAAGCTGGTTTGTCTACATTTTCTAAACAAAAAGGGATCTTTTCCTTGATTTAGCTCAGTTACTGTCATATTAATCGTCATTGAGTACTCTCTGGGCCAGTTTAGCAGACAAAAAATTGGTGGGTGGTAGGGTGGTGGTAAGGACCTACAGTTGTGGGGCAGAGGGCATGTTAGTATTTCTTCTGTTTTTTTTTTGTGCTGTCATTCACTTCCTCTCCTAATCCTTGCTGGAGGCCAAATTCAGCTTTATTGCACAGAGCTTTCCATTATTACCCTTCCATTGTCTCAATATGACTCACAGGTATTTTTGCTGAAAAAATGTGAGTAATTGTAAAGTGCTTCATTGCACAGAGCCTTTCATTATCACCCTTCCATCATCTCAGTATGACTTAAATAATGTTGAAAGGGATGTAAAACACCAAACCATAATCAGCGTGTCTAACCTGAAATGAAATGTTAAGTTTGTACAAGAATTGGGTGCAAATTTAAGGAGACTTGATATCCTTGGTAGATTTACAAGGTAGACAACAATTGTAATGTCCTATTTGCATTCCTATATATCAGATCCCCTTCTGAAAAGGGGCCATTTTAAAAGGAAAGAATTTGCTCCCTAGAGGTGCAAATTCTTTCCTTTTAGAGTAAGCCCCTTTCAAAAGGGAGACAAAAACATTTTGAGAGTTGCAGGCTCTGAAAGTGTATAAATTCCCCTTAAAACTTTTGCACCACCAGAGACTGACATAAAATATTACCATTCTCTAGGTTTAAATTCATGGTTCTGATTGGTGTCTACTGGGGTAGATCATGGAAACTAAAATTGTTGTGAAGAAAACTAATATGGTTGTGAAGATTATTCAGTTGTAATATATAATGTGATAATAAACAAGTTTTATACAAGCATTTTGCATGTACATGTATATGTTATGTTAGTTTGTCAGTGAATGCAGTTGGCTGTTTTAAATTTGTTTGGAAGTGTGTGGGAATGCAGTGTGCAGAGTGACTATACCACGTGAAAAAGGTGTAATTAAGCATACTTGATAATTCTGTACAATACACATGTCTCATCAGAGCCTTTGTTGTTTGTTCTTATACTGTATAGTCTCTGGTGATTCTGGTAGAGGACAGCAAAGGTGCTAATCATATTGTGCAGATGTGAAGTTTGGTCTTCACTGACCATGTATGCTACAAAGACTTTTTTTTCACATGACAAGACTTAATGGAATATTGTGATTGGTGATGACGACATGTACCCAGCAGTTGAGGTTAAGTTAGGGTGCTACATTTTACTGTAGACAGGATTTCAGATGAGAGCCATTTCTCAACAAATATTGGAAGTAGAATTTTTTTTAACCCTTAAAGCACTAATCAGAATTGTAGCAGATGGCATTCTAATTTTTTTATTTTTCAGAGAAAATAAGACTTGGCATTTCATGTGAATCATCTGCTAGGTAGATGATTCATATGAAAAATCAAGCCTTATTTTTTCCAAAAAAATACAAGAAGGAAAGAAAAGAATGTCATCTGCTACAGTTGTGATTAGCGCTTTAAGGATTAATTCCTTAAGCAACACACATCTTGTGGGTACTGACTCGAATTGTATGAATATTGGTCATAGCAGATAGTATGATAAATTTGATGTAACTTGGGTTTCTGTCTTGAAATTTCGACATTCTGTCACCAACAGTTCAGAAGCATTACACATACTTATATATCAGGAAAAGTGGTAACGTAAAACTTTTCATCCTTTGTTTTCCTACACCCCATTAATACCCTATTACATATTGTGATATTTCCTGTGCTGTTCCTTTACAAAACCTTTTTTTCTTGCGTTCTTATTCCTTTGATATGTTTATTTACACCAATAAACTTCAAAAAATAATTTACACCCAACAATATAGCCTAATTATTTTTTTCAAATTTCTTGTTCAAATTTTCAATGGGTTCTTTTATTGAATCCTGACTCCTAGCAATATGAACAGTGTGCAAAGACTATATTTTCATATTTTATACAAAGATAATTAGACGTGGACATTTTTATCTTGCTGAATGGTATTTTGGATGCTTCTTCAATGCTTCAGTTAACCTTTACCACTTTCTGGGCTAATTCAGCAGATGACAAATTGATGTTATTTTTCTTATATTTCCCAGCAAAAAGGCTTTGTTATTTCATGCAAATGCTCCTTTGTAGATGATTTGCATGAAATGCCAAAACCTATTTTCTGGGAAAAAACGACATATTTCAGAATGTCCTCTGCCAAAATTTTTACCCAGCATGCTATGCGTTAATTGCTTAACTGAAGCACTGGTGTTTTCTTTGAGCAGATGAGATTAACCTGATAAAAGCTTCATGGTAAACCTGTATTTTATTGTTTATCATATATATTATACAATGCTAAAAATAAATTGTGTATATTATTATTATATAGTATGTTTCTTCTTGTTTTGTAAGACCATAGTTGGCGCATACCTCCATGAACAACTTGCCAGCCTCGGTGGCTCAGTTGGATGTGCCGTCCGACTGGAGACCAGGAAGTCGTGGGTTCAACCCCGCCGAGGTTGGCAACATTCTTTCGTGGAGATTGATCATGAAATATTTTCTACGGTCATTCTCTCCCTTCTGCTGATTCAAGAAGGGCAGTTGTCAGTTTCTGGTGAAAGAATGTGCACAATACTGATTAACCGCTTAGAGGACTAAGCCTGCCCATTAAACGTGTGGTTAGGTAAACTGTCCGCGCTCGACATGACCCCATTGGGTTGACTGGGCCGTAAAACCTCAACACAAACAAAAACCTCCATGAACAGACACCTCAACAACAGCCACTTCCCTAGAAAAGCTATTCTGATTTCTCAGTAAGTGTTAACAATGTATTTAGCCTCTCCTCAACAGTCACCTCAACAACAGTTATCTACATACAACAGCCACTTTTCCAATTCCCCAAAATGCTGTTCTGCACTGTATGCCAGTTTGTTTGTTTTTAGCTCACCTGAGCTCTGCTCAGGATGAGCTATTGTGATCCCTTTTTGTCCGTCGTCCGTCCATCCGTTCGTGCGTCCGTCCATTAACATTTTCAAACGACTTCTCCTCTGAAACCGCTGAGCCAATTTTGCTCAAATTTCATATGGAGCCTCCTTAGGGTGGGGGAACGAAAAATTGCTAAAATGGTCGCGGTTCGTTGACCAAGATGGCCGCCACGCCCATATATGGTAAAAACCTTTAAAAATCTTCTCCTCCAGAACCGAGAATGCCTTGGGGCTGAACCTTTGCAGGAATCATCAGGGACAGGAGGTCTACCAAAAGTGCTAAAAGAATTGTCGTACGTTGACGTTTGACCTTTTTACGGCAAGGTCAAGTTTGCTTCCCTATGCATTTGTATGGGAAAAACCTTTAAAAATCTTCTTCTCCAAAACCGAGCATCTTTGCATATATCTTCGGGAACAGGAGGGCTACCAAAATTGCTAAAATAATGGTCGTACATTGACATTTGACCTTATTACGTTAAGGTCAATTTTGCTTCCTTATGCATTTGTATGGGAAAAATGTTCAGAATTTCAAACAACTTCTCCTCTGGAGCCTCTGGGCCAATTTCGCTCAAATTTCATATGGAGCCTCCTTAGGTAGGGGGAACAAAAGATTGCTAAAATGGTCACGGTTTGTTGACCAAGATGGGCGCCATGCCCATATATGGTAAAAACCTTTATAAATCTTCTTCTCTAGAACCGAGGATGCTTTGAGGCTGAATGTTTGCATAAATCATCGGGGACAGGGGGTCTACCAAAGTTGCTAAAATAATGGTCATACATTGACATTTGATCTTTTTACGGCAAGGTCAAGTTTGCTTCCTTATGCATTTGCATGGGAAAAAACATTTAAAAATCTTATTCTCCAAAACCGAGGATGGCTTGTGGCTGAATCTTTGCATATATCATCTGGAATGGGCGGTCTACCAAAGTTGCTAAAATAATTGTCATACATTGACATTTAACCTTTTTACGGCGAGGTCAAGTTTGCTTCTGTATGCATTTGTATGGGCCCCATACATTTGTATGGAAAAAATGTTGATAATTTCAAATGGCTTTTCCTCTGAAGCCTCCGGGCCAGTGTTGCTCAAATTTCATGCGGAGCCTCAATGCAGGAGAATGAAAGATTGCTAAAATGGGTATGGTCCATTGATCAAAATGGCTGCCATGCCCATATATGGTAAAAACATTTAAAAATCTTCTTCTCCATAACCAAATAAGCCCTGGGTCTTAATCTTTGCACAAATTACGGGGGACAGGAGATCTACCAAAATTGCTCAAATGATGGTTCTATGTTGACATTTGACCTTTTTGTCTCCAAGGTCAAATTTACTTCCCTATTTGTGTGGGCCATATACATTTATATTGAAAGTATCGAAGTGACTTGTAGATCAACAGTAGTTAAAATTGTTCTGATTGGAAATCTAAGATGGCCATCATCTGGTTTATATTTATAATATTTCCCTGCCACTGTGCTGTTTACATGTATAAAATCATGATTCTTCAGAAACCACTTAGCCAATTTCCACCAAATTTCACAATGATCCTTCTGTTGAAATGTGATTGATAGTTTATTCAAATGACTCCATTGACTGTCAGGCCCATATATTCTTCTTCAAAACTAAGAACTGCTCAAATGATGATATTTTCATTAGTTGCGATGATAGGATTGGAAAAATGTTGCATAACATCTGCATGTCTGCAGTGGCTATGTCACTCAGGTGAGCGAACCGTGGCCCGTGGGCCTCTTGTTTTTTTTTTGCCTTTCTGAGGATGATTGTTGTAATGAGGTTGCACTGTACTAGGGATGTTCGAAATGAGTTGCTTATTTCTATCTGGAGACTTCAAATTTCAAGTTAGCCCAAAAGTACTCATTTCATGCCCACGAAGTACTCCCCGTGGCTAGAAATGCAAAGTTTCAGCCGATGTATCCACTTCTTGAAGGCGTCATGGTACGCTAATTTGGGCACACTAATAAGGTACTGCTGAATGGCAGATCCAAGTGCCTGTCGGGACTGGTATTTCCGCCCAGCAAAGAATGCTTTCAATTTCGGAAAGAAAAAGAAATCACATGGGGCAAGGTCTGGGGAATACGGGGGGTGAGGCAAAACAGTTACTTTTTCTTTCTTCAAAAACGCCGTAACTATTGTGGAGGTATGAGCTGGGGCATTGTCATGTAGAATACGGACATGTTTAAAACCAGTGGCAGGGCGTCGTTTCTGGTAATACTTTTTCAGTTTCTTCAGTACTACGTCTTTGTAGTACTTTCCGGTGATGCTTTTGCCCTTTTTCACTGGCACTTTTATTGCGACTCCTTCACCAGAGAAGAAGATTGCATACAAAACCTTCTTTGTACTCAAAGAACGTTTGGCAATTATTGGGCGTTTGCTGTGTTTAGTGACCCAGATCTTATTGCTAACCTTTCTGACGGGCTCAAAATAATGGACCCAGGTTTCATCACCTGTGACGACATTGGCAAACTGCTTTTTGTCATCATTTGGAAACATTTGAAGCAGCTTTTTGGCCACTTTAACCCGTTGCCTCTTTTGCTCGTCAGTCAACAGATGTGGCACCCATCTAGCAGAAATCTTTCTGACTTTCAAATGCTTCTTCAAAATAAGGTGAACCGTTGATAGTGATATGCCTACCATTCGTGCAATATCACGAACTGTAAATCTGGCATCTCCTTCAATGATTTCCTTTATTTTGGGAACGATTTCTTTATGAGATGCAGATTTTGGCCTACCTGATTTCAGTGCATTTTTGATGGACTCTACACCAGACTCAAATTTCTTTTTCCACCGCCGAACTGTGTCATAGGACACACAAGAAGGTCCAAAAGCAGTAGAAATTTCAGTCATCAGCTTCTTCAAAGAACAACCAAGTTTTGAGCGAGCTTTGATGTAAGCCCGTATTTCATCTTTTTTGTCGACGCTTCTACCAACCATTTTTACTGCAGTGGTCAATGACTGCGTGTATTCAAATGGCAAATTTTATGTCTTACACTTAGTCTAACATGTACATTTATACACCGTTGTGTAGATATTGAATAGCCCTATACAGGTATGTATTGGTTTTTATCGTGCCCCACGTGGATATCGAGCTAGAGGACAATAAGTAATTCATTTCGAACATCCCTCGTATAGTATAGTCCATTTCTTTTTTTTTTTTGCACATAGAAACGAACCTGGTGACCGATTCAATTTGCCAACAATTATGCACAAAATATATTTTGGTGCACAAAGAAAGGTTATCTTCAATTAACACCTTAATTGGTGCTACCACTGGCTGCCTGCATGAATGAGTTATAATCAGTTAGCTTAGAAATTGAAGACATCTGAGCCTATGATGCAAGGGGGTGGTCAGGTGGTGCGAAGGTGTTGTGT
Organism: Anodontia alba; assembly: GCA_964016985.1. Taxonomy (NCBI): domain Eukaryota; kingdom Metazoa; phylum Mollusca; class Bivalvia; order Lucinida; family Lucinidae; genus Anodontia; species Anodontia alba. The sequence continues at coordinate 60,987,862 of OZ024830.1, read as the reverse complement.
ATCTTAAGTCACCTGAACGTTCAGCTGATGTTGGCTTACAGTTGGGCAAGGCCTGCTATCCTCATAGCAGGTAAGGGTAGAGGGTTTTTTTTTGTTTTTTTTTATTATTATGTTTCTTCAATTTCACTCCTGTTTCTCTTTCTTCCCTATCCCTCTCTTTCATCTCTTCTACTATCTCTTTATCTCTTTTCTCCCTTTCTCTGGGAGACGACACAAAATGACCCACAAGGGTTCACACGTTGTTAAACCCCAACACGATCAATCAAAGCTTATGATGCTTCTCTTTTTGTAGGCTGGTTTTGAACAATTTTCTACAAAAACATCATTTCAGTAAGAAGAAAAACAAAAATAACCATTCTGGGAGAAATAATTTAATATGAAAGAACTTGTGTAAAAATCTCAAAGACTTTGTTCTACAACTTCTATCATGTATAATGTATATGACAATATATAATAGGGGAGATTAAATATGCAAAACCAATAACAAAATATAGTAATTTCACTAAATATTTGGACTGACAGGCCTGAGCAAACAATGCAGACCCAGATCAGATGCTGCATCAGGTGGCATCTGATCGGGTCTACACTGTTTGCCAACAATTTTTCAGACACATCAACAGGTAATAAAATGGACTTGTTCAAATTTTAGAACAAGTATGTAAGGAGTCAAGATGTACAAATATTTAGGGTAAATACAGTAAGCAGAAAAACTGCTGATATTATGTGATAACGGCCCGAAACAAACCAGATATAGCCTTTGTACACCTCAAGTGGTGTTTTTTTTATGCCAAGCCTACAAAAAGCTGAGTCTTTCTGCAGTGACTGTATCACCACAGTACACATATACAGACAAATGAACCACGTCGCGAGAAAAAAATTCTTCGGGGTTTTCATCAAATCAAACCTTCAGTGTGCATGCCCAGGCTTTAGCAAGGCCACATGTCTACTGTGCATTGACATCTTTCAGAAAGATGTTTTTTGCTTGGTGCTTTACATAGAAGAAGTAAATTTGTAAACTTTTGTCATGATTTAATGCAAAACCATTTGCCATAACTACCTGTTAGTCAGTAGTCAGATTTTTTCCGTAGCCGGGCATCTGAGTCACATAGGGGCTACCCTTTTGGTTTTTGCTCTGCGCTTTACACAGAAGAGGTAAATTTGCAAACTTTTGTCATGATTTAATGCAAAACCATTTGTCATAACTAACTATGCATGAAAAGTTTTATTCTAGTCATTGGTTTTTAAAAAAAATAAATATTTTCACTTTTTCCCATAGTAAAAATGAACGCAAATTATGCAGAACTCAGTAGGGTAGGTAACTTGGAAGCAGATTTTCAACAAGTTTTGTTCAATTTTTCTGAAATTTTCACAATATTGTTGTAAAACCTCAATAATTCAAATCCAGTAAAGAAAAGTAAAATATATTTTCTTAGACAAATATTCCAAAAAATCGCTTTGTTATAGAAATTGCATTGGTTGGACCAATTTTTGGCTGTATATTTAATTTTAGGGTACATATTTGGGAACAAAACACAGAAGCAGAAAAGACAAATGGTTTCTGATAAGATATGGTCACTCAGTACTAAATATTTTCATTTTAAATAAAACGCCAAGCAAAAACGTCTTTCCGAATGATCTCGAAAGGACCGTAGTTCTCTAGTTTCCCCTTGACCTACCATTTACCTAGCAAACAGCATAGGGTCTGGTAGGGTCAACTGAACCATTTCTGTTTGAATATGCTATAACATCTCTTTTCCAAATATGCAGCTCAAAAAGGTTCTGAAAGATATGACCCCAGGGAGTAATGCACACACTCATAAAACTGACATTAGGTGAAGTTTTCTGGGCCATTTGAGCTAGTTTCAACCACCGACCCTCATATTAACCCTTCTCTTGCTGAACACGACATGCCCTGTCTTAGCAAACAGTGTAGATCCAGATCAGTTGGCTTCTGAAGAAGTCAACAGATTTGGATCTGCACTGTTTGCCATTAAATATGTGAATTTCTATCAAAAACCAAGATCAAGTAATCTGGAAATTAGAAGTGGATGTGGCATCTTAATTTATTCAGCAAGGCAAGGGTTAATTTTCTTAAGTCTGGGAATGGCGTCAGTGATGATAAAGGACCAGACAATATAAACTACAATCTAGTAAATCTACTAGATCTAATTTCCAAAAAAGCTGCACCTGGTTTGTGAATGGCAGGAATCAAACAAATTCAAATCTGTACATTTAACCCTTCTCATGCTGAATAAAATAAGATGCCATGCCCACTTCTAATTTCCAGCCGATCAGATTACTTGATCCGGGTTTTTGATAGAAATTCACATATTTAATGACAAACAATGCAGATCCAGATCAGTTAGCTTCTTCAGAAGCCAACTGATCTGGATCTACACTGTTTGCTAAGACAGGGCATGTTATGTTCAGCAAGAGAAGGGTTAAGCAAACAAATCATCTCCAACAATGATCACTCAGACCTGAAAATATTACTCTCCTCAAAAGGGGTTACAGTAAAACCTCCAGTTATGGTCACCTCTATTAAGCAGGCACCTCTATTAAACAGCCACCTTTTAGAGATTCCCCAGATTGGATTTCTCTATATAATTTACCTTTGTTAAGCAGCAACTCCTTTAAACAGACAGAATTAGACCTTCAGAAGGGTGGCTGCTTAAGGGAGGTTATGCTGTACTCTTAAATGAAAGCATTTGCTACCCTCTGGAAGCAAATTCTGTCTGTAAGAGAAGCCCCTTTTAAAGAGACTTTTAACTGAGACATATAACTTCTGCTGTACTGGCCTCCCTTTGAAAAGGGAGGTACAAACTTTCACCTTTTCAGAAAGGGATCTCCCTTTCTTACATTCTATGGGCAATCAAAACAAACAAAAAATTTCAGCTTTTCAGAACCAAACTGTACTGGCATTTTGTTGGAGGATATCAGTCAACAACTGCACATGTGACTTTCATTACTTATTGGATTTCATTATTATGTGTCCCACAGTAACTTTTTGGTTTTCAAAATAGCTATGCTGACAAATATCTTCATATCTGCCAGGGTTCAGGAAACCCATGAGATATCATAAGTGATCATAATTATGAGAAATACACAATACCCTTCAATGTTTGCTAAGCATCAGTCATGTATAAATTCCATATCAAAATATTTTGAAAGCCTAGAGCACCTAAATTAATGCCCATATTTAAAATTGCATTGCAAGTGAATGGAGAACAGTTTATGTGAAAAAAAAAAAAAAAAAAAAAAATGTGATAAAAAAATTTTTAGATAAAAAAAAAAAAGACAGAAAATTTATTCTTTGCATGCTGGGTAATTTTGCATGCTTTTTTGTCTGTGGATTATCTTTCTTCAAAATTAACTTTTTCAAAAAATCTGTCAGGAATGCCATCAGAGTGTCAAACGGTTTGGATCCAGATCAGTCTGTCAGGAATGCCATCAGAGTGTCAAACGGTCTGGATCCAGATCAGGCCCGACAATATGTCAGGCATAATCTGGGTCCAAACTGTTTTCAAAGGTTATCAGCAGATGACAAAAGTTGCCACTAGCGGGGAAAGAGTTAAAAAAAAATTATGCACTGGCAATACAGACTTTCCTATATTTAATCATTTTCAAAGTAAACACAAATTATAATAGCAAAATACCCGACCCCTGTCACTGCAAATTTCAGAGGGTTACAATTTCTGACTAACCCTTTCAGAAAAGGGTATAAGAAAACTCAAGCAAAGATTTATTGAGTAGTGATAATAACTCTGTACCAAAGTTTTAGAGCTTATTATATCAGGAAAAAAGTTACATATTGTTGAATTCCCAAAATGGACTACAAATTCATGCTCCCTGGTCTGAATGTCAATGTTAATATATGTAATTACACACATTGATATATGAATATAATAAATAAGTAAATGCATATCAACAAGGAAAATATTCAAAATAGATTCTGATAAAATTAAAACAAAGACCATATTTGTCCAAAATATTCAGACACCTTATCTTCTTATCAAATATGTCTTAAAATTTGAACAAGTCAATTTTAACTCTGCATGCTGGGTAATTTTGCATGCTTTTTTGTCGTCTGAGGATTTTTTTTTTAAATTAACGTTTTGAAAAATAATCTTAAATTCAGGAATACCATCAGTGTGTCAAACAGTTTGGATCCAGATCAGGTCCGTAGTTTTGTCCCGCCTGATTTGGATCCAAACTGTTTGTAAAGGTTATCAGCAGACAACAAAATTGCCACCAGTGAAGAAAGAGATAATACCTGTTGGTGTGTCTAAAATTCTGCCTGAAGAACGGCAAACAGTATAGACCCAGAGCAGATGCCACATTTTGTGGCATCTGATCTGGATATACACTGTTTGCTCAGGACTGTCTGAATACTTAGAATATATATGGTGATATAGATAAGAAGTGACAAATAAAACTAATTTCACACGATTTAACATTCACAAGGCATAAACAGCAGAAAAAAAAGTTTTGTTAGTCAACATGAAACATCAGTCAATGTAAAACACTTAGGACAAACACTTAAGACAAATATAGTAAGGAGTTACAGTCCTGGGCCCAGTTGTTCGAAGCATCGTTAGCTTAACGAGCTCGTTAAGGGTCATTTCGTTAATTGTTTTAGCGGATTCAATATACAATATTCTGAAATTTTTTGCTGAAAAAATGTGAGTAGCTACTCACATTTTTTCAGCAAAAAATTTCAGCATATCTGCGTATCACTCAATGTAAATTTTAACGAATCGTTAACTAACGACGTCGTTAGCTTTGAACAACTGGGCCCTGGTGTAATGTATACTAGAATATTTTGGGTAAATACTGTACCCAATAAACAGGCAGGTGTCAGGATGATGATCTGGTGTTTACATCCCTTTCAACATTATTTTAGTCATATCAAGATAATGTAAGAGTGATAATGAAAGGCTCTGTGCAAAGAAGAGCCATACAATCATAACTGAATTCTGCCTCAAGCTGGATTTGAACCCAGGACCTTGTGATTCAAGTCAAGAGCGCTTACAGGCATATGTCAACAGTGGACACAGACAAGCCTCTGTATCTACACAGCCTGATCAGTTTTTGGTTTTCACATGAACAATCTACAGATAATGAGGAAAATGCTTAAGGGGACTTGTTTCGCCTGTCAAATTTTTCCATCTTTTTTGACAAGGCAGACAACTTTTGTGTACTTCCTATTTCTTCTCCTGCACATCAAGTCCCTTCTGAAAAGGGGTCTAGTCTAAAAGGAAAATAATTTGCTCCCCATACCATTGGGGAGCAAATTAAGGGAAGAATTTGCACCCCAGTTGGGAGCAAATTCTTTTCTTCTAGACTAGGCCCCTTTTCAAAAGGGAGCAAAAACAATAATTTTGATGGAGTTGTATGCCTTAACACTTAAAGCGCCAAGAAAACCTGCATCTGAAAATGTCGTCTCTTTATGCCGTCTGCTGAATATTCTTGCAAACTTGTCAAACCTATTTTTGCATACGGGCAAACAGTGTGGACCCAGATCAGACTGCTCCTAAAGGAGCAGTCTGATCTGGGTCCAAACTGTTTGCAAAAATGACTTTTAAAATCACAAGCAGATGACAAAGCAGATGACAATTGTTGTGATTGGCGCTTTAAGGGTTAAAAGTGTATCAATTCCATTTAAATGAAAAGCAATGACCCTGATCAGACTACACTGGTCAGAGTCATTTCTGTTCAAATATGCCATATTTGTTGGTTTTGCCATTGCTTGGCTCTAATGATTTATTATGCAGGAACTTAGGGAAAAGCTGTATCTATGAAATCTGTAAAATGTTATAATACCGTTTTACTTATAATGAAATATGGTAAATGTCCTAAAATTTTGTACACTGAAGATTCTAACAAGATTCTAACAAAATGTCACAGGAAAATGGTACAGACCCAAATCAGACTGTATCTGACCTGTTTGCCATTCCATAAAGTATGTTATGAAACAAGAGGGCCACCTGTATCGCTCACCTGATTACCAGACAAGTTTGAGTCAATTGTCCTTCCGGTTCAAGAGAAGAAGCTCAATATAGATTTTCAAGGTGGTGGCCATCTTGGATTTCCAATCTGAATGATATTAGCTACTTTTAATCAACAAGTCACCTTGATACTTCCAATGAAGTTTCGAGTCAATTGCACTTTTGGTTCAGGAGAAAAAGTTCAAAATAGATTTTCAACAGGGTAGCTAGGGTGACCATTTGGATTTCTGAACTAAATGATTTTAGTTACTTTTGATCTACAAGTCATCCCGATACTTCCTGTCAAGTTTCGAGTCAATGGGCCTTTCTGTTCAGGAGAAGAAGTTCAAAATAGATTTTCAAGATAGCAACTGTGGCAGCCATCTTGGATTTCAGATCAGAATGATTTTCGCTATTTTTGAACGGCCATCTTGAGTTTCCAAACGATTTTCGCTGTTTTTGATCTACAAGTCACCCTGATGCTTTCTACCAAGTTTCAAGTCAATTGGCCTTTTGGTTCAGGAGAAGAAGCGCAAAATAGATTTCCAAGATAGCAGCCATGGAGGCCATCTTGGATTTATGATGGGAAGGACTTTTGCTATTTTTTATCTACAAGTCACCCTGATGCTTCCTATCAAGTTTCAAGTCAATTAGCCTTTCGATTCTGCAGAAGAAATTTTCAAGATGGCCTCCATGGGGGTCATATTGGATATCTGATTGGAAAAATTTTAGCTATTTTTGATCTACAAGTAAACCCTGATGCTTCCTACCAAGTTTCAAGTCAGTTGGCCTTTCGGTTCAGGTGAAGAAGCGAAAAATAGATTTTCAAGATGGCGGCCATCCTGGATTTCCAATCAGAATGATTTTAGCTATTTTTGATCTACAAGTCACCCTGGTGCTTCCTATCAAGTTTCAAGCCATCTTAGATTTCCGATCCGAACAATTTTAGCTATCTTTTATCTTTTGATTGATTGATTGTGTTGGGGTTTAACGACACGTCAACCCTTGAGGGTCATTTTGTGTCGTCTCCCAGAGAAAGGGAGAAAAGAGATAGAAGAGAGAGTAGAGGAGATGAAAGAGAGGGACAGGGAAGAAAGAGGAAGAGGAAAGAAAGTGAAGAAACAGAAGAAATAAAAACATTCCCCCTCTACCCTTACCCACTACAAGGATAGCAGGCCTTGCCCAACTGTAAGCCAATATCAGTTGGACGCCCCAGTGATGTAAGATACACAGCACCTTCGCACCACCCAACCACCCCCCTATCTTTTATCTACCACTCATCCCAATGCTTCCTACAAAGTTTCGAGTCAAATGGCCTTTCAATTCAGGAGGAAATGCGAAAAATATATTTTCAAAATAAATGGCAGCCATGGCTGCCATCTTGGATTTCTGTTTGGAATGATTTTAGCTTTTTTTAATCTACAAGCACCCCAATGCTTCCTACCAAGTTTCAAATCAATTGGCCTCTTGGTTCAGGAGAAGAAGCGAAACAAAGATTTTCAAGATGGCCACCATGGCAGCCATCTTGGATTTCCGATCGGAACAATTTTAGCTATTTTTAATCTACAAGTCACTCCAATGCTTCCTACCGAATTTCAAGTCAACTGGCCTTTCAATTCAGGAGAAGAACTGAAAAATAAATTTTCAAGATGGCAGCCATCTTGGATTTCCGATCGTGAGTGATTTTAGCTATTTTTGATCTACAAGTCACTCCGAAAGTTTCAAGTCAATTGGCCTCTCAGTTCAGGAGAAGCAGCAAAAAAAGATTTTTAAGATGGCTGCCATGCAGCCATCTTGGATTTCTGATTGGAAGGACAAGTTTCTTACATGGACAGGACAGATAATTGTAAACAGGAACAATTCAAGCACAAAGTACATCAACTTCAAGACACTGACAGGTAACAACATAATTTTAACATAACAGGACACACAATAAGTCACACATAATCACAATAACTTTTGACATTTAAATAAAACCACACTGTGACAATGGAATGATTATTTTATCTATATGGCAGCAAGTTGGTAAACAACATCATTTCCTGTTCATTTCCTGAAGTATGTTTTAAGATGGTCCAATAAATTTTAATGTATGCATTCTAAAAATACTGCAATATGAACTGAAATTTCTTTATTATAAAATGGACTGTAAGATAAAAATGTGGGAACCAATGAAGACTAAAAGAGATGAAACACTTCTGAAAGTATCATAGCTCCTGATACATTAGGCATCCAGGGCCCAGTTGTTCAAAGCTAACGACATCGTTAGTTAACGATTCGTTAAAATTTACATCAAGTGATACGCAAATATGCGGAAATTTTTTGCTGAAAAAATGTGAGTAGCTTTTGCAGTGCAAAAGCTACTCACATTTTTTCAGCAAAAAATATCAGAATATTGTATATTGAACCCATTAAAACAGTTAACGAAATGACCCTTAACGAGCTCGTTAAGCTAATGACGCTTTGAACAACTGGGCCCAGATAAATAATTTCATTATTTCTCCATGAAAACATAATGTTGGTACACATTAGAAGCACCTCAGCAATGTGAGTCTAATGAGTACCACATTAAATGTTTTCGAGGAGAAACAAGAGAAATCACACCATACACCCAAAACATAAAACATAAAATTATATGTTTGTTGTTATGGAGAAATATAAAATTTTGACATTCTGGGTTGCAAAATTGCCTTCTGTGAAGCTATGTTGATATTATCATTTGTGGTCAAAATGTTTCTTCAGGATAAATATTTTATCCAATAATCCCAGCGGGCACACAACATTAAAACAACGTCTATTCAACGTTGATTTCAATGTTGTGTTTCTGTTGGGATGTCTCTCCAAAAAGAATGTCACAAGTGCATGGAAGGGGAAATGTCCACATTAATTTTTTTTTATAAACTCCAAGCAACAGAACTGTGTTCATTGCAAACACATTGCAAGTTCATAATTTTGAGCATTATTTTTTAACAGTTTAAACAAAAACACATTATATGGGAAGCTAACATGTGAAAGAAAACCTCTTATAAAGAGCTTATAAATCTATAAAATAACATATAACATCAAATAAAATAAAGGCACAAGGTGCTATAGTTGTAAATAAACAAAAATGTGATGCATACAGTAAAACCTCAATAGCTCGAACACCGATGGCTCGTTTATTATGGATCATTCGAACTCGTTTTTGAGTCCCTATGAAATTCTTCCGATAGGTCCAGAAAACAAATATTTAGGTAAATGATCTGATTTTATCATGAAAATGTATGTTGTGTGTACTCATTAGAATTGCCCCAATGAGGCAATTCTAATGAGTACATTCAACATACAATTTTTTGTATAGAAAATCGCAAATAATTCCCTAATTTATCACCATTTGCTTCCTGACCTTGCGCCATAATTAACCTTCAGTGGCTCGAACTACCCATATCTCAAACAAATTTCCAAGGTCCCAATGATGTTCGAGCCATTCAAGTTTGACTGTATATAACAACCCACTGCTTTAAAATACAATATCATAGCTTTAGATAAGACAGTTCTTCAACTGAAAAGTATTGATATTGTTCTGATTTCTCCATGAAAACATATGTTGTGGGTACTCATTAGAAGTGCCTCACCAACATATATTTTCAAGGAAAAATAAGAAAATATTTATCTGGATACCCCGTTCCTATCTCGAGCTATGTAATAATGTCATACTCAGCCCAACATCACACACTTTACAGTCAAATGTTTGGTACAATATTAAACAAAACACCTAAATAACTAAACAGGCAGGTTTGGCCAAATAGTGGAGACCAAAGTCTCCACTATTTGTCGTATGTCTGTCGTAAGAGCACACTGCAAAGACTGTTTGGATATGCAGGCTTGAGTCCCAAGGGTGCATGCAAGGGTGCATGTCCCGTGGCTGATTTTTATCTCTGCACTTCTGGATCATATGATACTGCCCATTGCTCCATTCTTGTGTTTGTAATTTATGCTAAATAAAATCCTTGACAGGCAGATCTGAAGGGCTACAAACTCTAAATCAGTGCAGGCTGATCTAAAGGGCTACAAACTTGAAATCAGCACAGGCTGATCTAAAGAGATACAAACCTGAAAATGTGGATGTGTTTGGGATACACAAGGAAGACAAAGCATGCCCATATTGAAAATTAAAATGTACCTATCCCTTACAGCAGGATGAGAATGTTTACACTATAGCAACTCAGCCACTCAGCCCTGTCAGTGTAGTCTACAACAGCCAATGATACTGAAAGTGAGTAATGTAGACCCTACACTCCTATACATCTATTGACCAGGGCCCAGTTGTTCAAAGCATTGTTAGCTTAACAAGCTCGTTAAGGGTCATTTCCTTAACTGTTTAAGCAGATTCAATATACGATATTCTGATATTTTTTACTGAAAAAATGTGAGTAGCTTTTGCACTGCAAAAGCTACTCACACTTTTTCAGCAAAAAATTTCAGCATATTTGCGTATCACTCGAAGTAAATTTTAACGAATCGTTAACTAACGACATCGTTAGCTTTGAACAACTGGGCCCAGGAATGTGATGAAGACCTATTTCCCATGTTACAGTTCATATGCACAAGTACTACAGATCAAAATAAATATATCACATTTATCCTAAATATTTGGACAACTTAACTCCTTACCACAGTTGTCCTAAAATTTGAACAACTTCATTGTACTATCTATTGATGTATCTAAAAACTGCTGGATAAGTGGCCAACAGTGTACACTAAGATCAGATGCTGTATTCTGCAGCATCTGATCTGGGTCTGCTCTGTTTGGTCAGGCCTGTCTGAATACTCAGGGTAAATATGGTATATATTATGCTCAAATAAAAGCTAACAAATACAACAGTATTTCTTTGGTAAACAAAATTTAGGAACAAAATATTTACCTCCTAATTAGTTGACTCTCGTTATCTCGAAATCCAAGGGACTCTCTGAAACACTTTGAGACATCCGTACCTCGACATATCAGATTTTCAGAAATGAGGAAAAAATGATTCGAATGACCACATTTAACAAATTTATATGTAAATGGACTCTTGACGTTAGATATATATTGAAAATATTGTGGAAAAGAGGAGAAATTGCTCCTTAGGCAATTTCTCCTCTTTTCCACAATATTTTTTACTTGTTGTTAGATTTATGTTTAAGCAGGGACAAGATTTTCACTTCGAGATAAGCGGTTATTCGAGATAAGTGCGTTCGAGATAATGACAGTCAACTGTATATTGGCACACCTTAACTCTTTCTTAACCATACTTATCCTGACATGCCTGAATAAACAGTGCAGACCCAGATCATTCTGCTGCAGAATGTGGCAAGTGATCAGGTCTGCACTGTTTACCATTCATCCAGCAATGTTAAGACATATCAACAAGCAGTAATATAGGCGTGAATATAGGGATCAAACATGGTTTTTCATGCATTAACATTCGCCAGGTCCCGAGGGAGGTGTTGAAAACCGAGGCCGGAGGCTGCGGTTTTCAACATCTCCCTAGGGACCTGGCGAATGTTAATGCATTGAAAAACCACATTCGATTGCTATTATTGCATAAAAACTGAAAACATTTGCTACATTTTGCGTTATATCTCTTGCACTATTTTGTTTCGCCTTTTCACTGATGTCTCGTGAACGCAATTTCCACGGACTATGCTTGTTCTAGAGCCCGGCAGTATACATCTCGTAACGGCAGCAAATCTGTAGCCCCAGTATGATCATATTGAAAGTTGCGTAGCCGTGCATTAACAGCATGTGAATTGCCTTGTTAATACACGGTCTTTCGCCGTTAATGCATGGCTGTTGATAACGTGTGGCACTGCTTTCTATGCAATAATAAATAGTAAACTAATAAAACTGAGTCTAAGATTTTCGTTCCTTTGTGCATTCTTTATTTCCAAATGCAACATTTTAGATTTTGTTGTTCAAATTTTAGAGTTAACATGTCCTTATATTTAAAGCTAATACAGTATCATACCAGAGACTGACAGAAGATTGAAAATGCAAGTTGATGCAACGAGTGCAGTGAACACAAACGATTGTGTTCTATACTGCTAAAAATATTTTAAAATTTCCTTCCTGTAAAATACATTTCATAATGACATTATGCAATATGGGGAATAAGGTCCTTGTGCCATAGGCAATATGAGACCCAGGTCAGCCTGTACATTGAACAGCCTAATCAGGGCTGTTTCTGTTTGTCGACATATTCTACAGTATCCTTTGATTCTGTAAGCAGGTGAAGAGGACCCAGATCAGCACATGCATTCATGCATGTACTGATCTAGGTCCTCAGTTCCAGTATGTGAAAACAGGGGCATATATATTGTGAGTTACACATATGGACTCAAATGATTAAAAAAACAATGAGAATCTTAAATAAAGCTGCCATTTCATCAAAAGCAAATAAATATTACAGTTATTCAAAGACAATTAACCCTTTCACATGTTTCTGATGTGTTGTCCATCTTTGAATTTGGATAGAACCATTCTTCCAAACTGGGATTATGTCAAAATTTAGCTAGAACTGTGTTTGCAAAACACTATTGCCCCAACTAGATGCTTAGCTCTACAAAATGCCAAACTTTAAAAAGGGCACAACTCTCATAAAATTTATCAATTGTTTTTTAAAGTTAATTAGGTGATCTGTTCCTCAGCACCAATAAGCCTGCCAAATATCAAAACCCTAGCTCAAATACTTTCTGAGATATCTTGCACACAATGTAAGTCCAACAAATGGAATAACAAACAAATGGACAAACAAAGCAAAAGCAATACGTCACATCAACTTTTTCAAAGTATGGGGCATCAAAACAGAATGACATCACAAATTGTGTTTAATGTGGGTTGTGATTCTCATTAGAATAACACTTTTTTAAGTGGTTCTAAAGAGTTACTTACAATGTACATTTTTGAGCAGAAATAAGGAACACTCTCCACTCACCCACTCTTATATATGAAAATATACCAGCTAATATACAAAACTAAAGCAAAGATATTCCCAGCCCAAATTTATAATGGGCCTATAAAATGGGCCTATCACCCATGTCCCATATAAATGAATACATATCAAGACTGAGGGGCACTTAGTAAATTATTTCCATAATCTGGAAATTTTGATGGGCTCAGGGATCCTTAATATCCATTTAAGCGGTAAAGCTTCTCCACAGCTTGGTTTGTGGGTAGGGAGTGCCAAAACTTGATAAACTCACACTTCATTTAACAGTTTTCTTGTTAAAATCTGGGCCAATTCCAGGAATATTTTAGGGCAGATACATGTCCATTTTCATTATACTAGAAAATATGTTTTAAAATCAAATGGGCTGCACCGAGCCAGAACATTTTTTGAACTGCCACAAAATGTGCAGATTCATCCCGCACATGCCCAACGTCTCATTTGGGCATTTGTTCTCTACTGATACATTCTATAGGGTCCAATGATTCTGTTAGCAGACAATGAAGGCCCTGATCAGACTGCATGGATGCACAGGCTGATCTGGGGCTTCTCTGTCCACATAATGCCCAAAGATATGTTTTTGCATGGGGCGGCCCAACTGTCCTTGTGAGATACTATCTTTCTTGTTTTATTCCATATCCTAAAAATCTGTTCTCAAATTTTTCTAATCTGAGCAAACAATGTCCATTTTTCCTATTCTCAAACTGAGATATGAAAGCTCCAACCTTGAGATCACAGAAGATGGATTGATGATCAGTTGAAAGTTCAAGCAAGTTGTTATTTTGGAGATAAAAATACCATAATTACCGTTATCCCTTAAAATGCTAATCATAACTACAGCAGACAAAACTTTCAAAATATTATTCTTTTATTTCTAGGAGAAAATAAGGCTTTCCATTTCATGTGAATTGCCTGCTTGGCAAACAATTCACAAAAAATATTATTTTCTCAAAAAAACAACAACAAAAAAACAAAAAAATCAATTTCAGAGTGTTGTCTACTACAAATTCGCTAGGGATCAAACATGGATTTTCATGCATTAACATTCGCCAGGTCCCGTGGGAGGTGTTGAAAACCAAGGCCGAAGGCCGCGGTTTTCAACACCTCGCAAGGGACCTGGCGAATGTTAATGCATTGAAAAACCATGTTCGATCGCTATTATTGCATAAAAACTGAAAACATTTGCAACATTTCACGTTATTTCTTGCACTATTTTGTTTCGCCTTTTCACCGATGTCTCGCGAATGTAATTTTCACTAACTATGGCCGGGCAGTACACATCTCGTAATGGCAGCAAATCTGTAGCCCCGGTACGATCATATTGAAAGTTCCGTAGCCGTGCATTAACAGTGCGTGAATTGCCTTGTTAATACACGGCTTTTCGCCGGTTAATGCACAGCTGTTAATAACATGCGACACTGCTTTTTATGCAATAATAAGGGTTAATCCATTAATGTCTAGTGTTCCAAAAAATACAACCGATGCAAACAGTGTACACGATGGGTCTACACTGTTTGCACAGGAATGTCTAAATGCACTTTGGGTAAATGTGGTCAGCATAGTTTTCTAGTTTCTCCATGAACATTTATGATTTGAAATCTCATTACATCATCAACTAGGATAATTCAAACGACATCCCATGGTGAAATATATTTCATACACTACAACCTCTTTCTAATACAGTTGCTGGAATCCAAAGCAAAATTCCTGTTAGTTAAACAACCATGTTGAATCCAAACAAAAATGTACAGATTATATGAAAAAAACAACCATACATGGTAATTTTTCTTCATAATCTACACATTCCAGTTTGAAAACAACATTTTGGGGTTCCATCTTTAAACTGTGTTACATCCAAAATATTCCTTTTCATTGAATGACTACTGACCATATCATGGTCTCTGTAATAGCACAAAATTATAGAATATTCTAAATATAAAGCATCTACTTTTAAAGAATGTTTTGTGGAGAAACAAGAAGAGAAATTATTGGAATACTCTGCTTACTTAGAGATCTAAGCTTGTAACTGGTCTCTTTCTTATGACACAATCTGGAAGAAAAAAGGGAAAAAAAAAAAAAAAAAAAAAGATATTAATGATCAGCACTCGGCATGTTTGACGGTGATTCAGTGTTTTACATCCTTTATTTCTTTTCAATTGCATTGAATTGAATTGAATTGTGATTCAGTGTTTTACATCCTTTATAGCAGTATTTAGATCATATCCAGATGATGGGAGAGTGATAATGAAAGGTGATGAAGCACCATACAGTCATGAGCAAAATTCTGCCTCCAGTGGGATTTGAACTCAGGACCTTTTGATCCGAAGTCGGGAGCACTAACTACTCAGCCACTCAGTTTAATATAGGGATCAAACATGGTTTTTCATGCATTAATATTCGCCAGGTCCCTAGGGAGGTGAGGCCACAGTTTTCAACACCTCCCTAGGGTCCTGGCAAATGTTAATGCATTGAAAAACCATGTTTGATCGTTATTATTGCATAAAAACTGAAAACATTTGCTACATTTCGTGTTATTTCTTGCACTATTTTGTTTCGCCTTTTCACCAATGTCTCGCTAATGCAATTTCCATGGACTATGCTCGTTCTAGGGCCAGGCAGTACCTATCTGCATTAACAGCGTGTGAATTGCCTTGTTAATACATGGCTTTTCGCCGGTTAATGCACAGCTGTTAATAACATGCGACACTGCTTTTTTATGCAATAATTACCAACAATTTTCTTATTTATCACAGAGAAAAGGACTTGGCACTTCATTTAAATCATATCCAGAGCTGATGCAAATAAAATGGCAAGCCCTATTTTCCGGGAAAATTGAGAAAATCATTTTAACACTTAAAGCACAAAACACAAGCACAACGCAGCAAACATTCTGATTTACTTTTTTAGTATCTATAGAGAAATATGAGACTTGACTTTCATTTGAATTGTCTGCCTTGTAGAAGATTCATATAAAATGTTAAGCTTTATTTTCTCTGAAAAAAAAAAAAAAAAAATTATCATTTGGCTCCAATTTTGCTTGCCATTTTAAGTGCTAAAATGTCATCTCCTGCTATTCAAAGTTTGCAGCTCTAAAAATTGCTTTACCTCCCCTCTGTAAAAGGCTCTGCATTTAAAGGAAAGAACTTGCTCCAAATTCCCTTTTAGAATTGACCCTTTATAAATGAACTCATGCAATCACATTCATTTGTTAATCAGATTTGCAACCCTCTTGGAAATAATATCTTGTATTTAAAATTCAAGATGCATTAACCTCTATTCATTCATAGAACATTCATGCTTAAGATCTCAAGAAGCATCAGTTTTAGGTACTGTCTTTGCTACAGACAACCACAGAGAAAAATGCATATTCAGCTGCACTTTTAGAAAATGATAAAGGTGTTTTACATTTCTTTCAACATTATTAAAGTCGTACTGAAATGATGAACAGGTGATACTGAAAGGCTCTGTGCAATGAAGCAGGATTCCAACCCACAACCTTGTAACCTGAAGTCAGATACATTAACTATTCAGTCACACTTTAACCCTTGTCCTGCTGAATAAATTAAGATGCCATGCCAACTTCTAGTTTTCAGCCAATCAGATTACTTGATCCAGATTTTTGATACAAATTCACATACTTAATGACAAACAGTGCAGATCCAGATCACTTGGCTTCTTCAGATACCAGCTGATCTGGATCTACACTGTTTGCAAAGGCATGGCATATCCGTGTTCACCAGGACAAGGGTTAAGTAGACTTCACTTCCAAAACAATCTAGCACACCTTACAGAAAACCTTTTTAAAATTCCAATTTCATGTATGTCTCCTAAGTATTAACAAAAATAAACAAACATAAAATAAATCTGCAAAACAACACGCATGTATAAGGAATCATAAATAACAGCCAGATTGATAGCCTCCAAGAACCATTTTTCAAATGCCATTTCTCGATTTCCCAAGGTTTGGTTTATTACCATTAGAAATTCCTGTATGCGAGTAAAACATTTTACTTCAATGTTTTATAGCTCTTGTTAAGAAGAATACCCAGAAAACATAAGTTATGGCTCTCATTAGAAGTGCCTGGTGAGACCCTTCTAATGAGTATCCACAATATGTGTTTTTGTGGAGAAATAAGAAAAAAACATCAATACTTTTTGGATGATATACAATTTTTATCTTGAGCTATGTTCAAATCAATTGCTAAGAAAGTTTTTCTCTTACCTCAAATACATTACTCATCCCCCGTAGCCAGCCCTTGTATTTACTGATATAGAGCAGCACATATTTTCCAGGTGGTGTCTTCAAGTAACCTCCCTTGAAGATCAGAGTAACACCTTTATCACCTAACTTTTCAGCATTATTTTTACCCCAAACATATGTTACATACTCATCAAAATGTTTGAAGTCTGCCTGTAATGAAAGAAGAAAACCAAAAATACAAAACAGTGACAGACAATATAGTTTCAGGTTAGGTGCTTTTTTTAACCCAAAATTGTTGCATTTTTCTTATTTCTCAACAAAAACAGGTGCTTCTTATGAGTACCCACAACACATTTTCATGGAGAAATAAGAAAAATATTTTCCTGCTTATCTCTCATTTATCTGGAGCTATGAGACAAGAGATGATACTTTTGCACACTATCTTCCATTGGTAGTCATCTAGACTATTTATTTAGATTTTGTCTTTTTCTGTTACCTGACAAAATGTTTGGAAAATGTCATTTGGTTAAAATCAACACTGATGAGCAAAATTCACCACCAGTTTTGAATGAATGGAGGATTAATGTACTGTCAACAATCTACCAGTGTTGTTTCTATGTCTGGATGAGAACTGATGTCGTTTAGTAGTGCCACTGCAGAATCATGCCCCAGAAACACTGACATGATAGTACCACCTGTCGCATACTAACATGGAGGTGACCAGTCCTAGCTCTTCTTCCTAATGCTGTGCACCAAGTGACAGCACAGAAGCTAGTATCACTTTTAGAAAGTTGTGGGTATGACCCAGCTGGGGATTTACCACCAGTCTACTAGTCTACCACTTTACAAAGGGTTGAACATCACCTCGTACCCAGCTTTCTGGCCGTAAAATTATATTTCTATTTATGCCTCTGTGTTTTAAGTCTCTTTCAACATTATTTTAGTCATAATGAGATGATGATGATAGTAAATGTTCTGTACAATGAATAAGCTGAACACCACCTCTAGTGGAGTTCAAATCCAGGACTGCGTAGTATAAAGTCAGGACTGCTAACTGCTCAGCCGCATGGACACTTCATAATTCTATTGAATACCATATTTACCCAATGTTCTTAGACGGACAGGTCTGAGAAAACAGAGTAGACCCAGAACAGATGCCAAAGAGTGCAGCATCTGAAGATGCCAGAATAGGTTTTATGCTTTTTGCCAATTTTAACATACATGTATATCAATTGGTTGTAAAATGGATTTGTTAAAAAATTTAGGAAAAGTATAGTAAGGAATACTTAGGGTAAACATGGAAAAAATGAAATAAATAATGGGTATGCTGGACAACAAACCTTAAAGAGTCCTATCCAGTCCCAGGGAGAAGTGTCGGGTAGTATTCCACATCTGACTGTATAGTGAAATTCCTGAGTTTGTCCATACTTCCACTGTTTGATGGGTGAAAATGTTACAAATGGATATGCTTGATCATCAAAAACCTAAAACAGAAAATATCAGAGGATTTAAATTCACCAAACATCTATACCATATTCAATTAAATAAGGTCAACTCATTATATCAAACTCTAAGTGACCAGGGCCTAGCTGTTAGCTAATGTGACATTAAAATTTCTATCATTAAATATGGCAAATACATTGATATTTTTTGTTAAAAAAATGTGAGATCAATGAATTTGAAAGTACCTTAGCTATAGTTAACCTGCTTGTCATTAACCCTTGTCCTGATGAATAAATTAAGATGCCACACCCACTTTAATTTTCAGCCAATCAGGTTACTTGATCTTCATTGGTGCAATAACTTTGCATACTTGATGGCAAACAGTGCAGATCCAGATCAGTTGGCTTCTGAAGAAGCCAACTGATCTGGATCTACACTGTTTCAAAAACAGGGTATATCTGGGTTCAGCAGGACAAAGGTTAACAAGCTGGTTAAGCTAATGATGCTTTGAACAACTGGGCCCTAAATTTTTGGTTTGAGATAACAGTAGTTTGAGAAAAAAGGAAAAAGAAAGAAATATTAAGACTATATAGCAAATCAAAGCATTATTTCCTTTATTTAGTTTTGACTTAAGTAGTAGTTTGAGGTATCAGTGTTTCAGATAATGAGAGTTGATTGTATTAAGATACCCTAAGACCTTACCAAACATCCTAAAATTTGAGCAAGCCCATCTGACCCCTAATGGTATGTCTAAAACATGACGAAATGGTAAACTGATGTGATATGCAGTCTGATCAGGGCCTTTTCTGTATGTTAATACATTCTGCAATATCCACAGAATATTTTATCTTTGCCACTCTCTCAGTAATTCAGCTGACAACAAACTGATGGTATTTTCTTATTTTTCCCACAAAACAAGGTTTGGTACTTCATGCATTTTCCATTGGAAACTATTTGCATGAAATGTCAAAACCTGTGTTCTGGGAAAAATAAGAAAAGTATATATGTCATCTGCTGAGAACTTTACCCAGCATGCGTGACGTTAAGCAGAAAATGAAACCCTCGATGACAAATTGATATTTTTCTTATTCTTCCCAGAAAACAGGCTTTGTTTGTTTGTGTTGAGGTTTTACGGCCCAATGGAGTCATGTTGAGCATGGTCAGTTTAACTAACCACACTTTTACTGGGCAGGCTTAGTCCTCTAAGCGGTTAACCAGTACTGTGTGCATTCTTTTGCCAGAAACTGACAAATGCCCTTCTTGAATCAGTGGAAGGAAGAGAATGACCATTTCATGCAAATTATCTCTTGGGAGACAATTTGCATGAAATGTCGAAACCTGTTTTCTGGGAAAAAGTAGAAAAATTAAACCCTCTGATTGTAGGATGACCTGAGCCTTCATTGTCATTATGTGTTAAGGTCCCATTTCTCATGTGGTAGATTAAAAACGATTTATTTGTAGAATTTAGACATGTATCTCGGCCCAGTTGTTCAAAGCTTCGTTAGCTTAACTAGCTCGTTACCTAGTCAAAATGTTAACTGATCTAGTAAGTACAATATCTAATTCACATATTTTTGCTGAAAAAATGTGAGTAGCTTTTGCAATAGACTGGCTACTGTCTAACTGATATTTGAATCAGCATAAAAATGATAAATATTATTAAAAAAAATCCTATCCTCTACAATATCTTTCTCTCTGATTTGGCAGATCAGTTAGGCTATGAATTTCTGATGGGTAAGGGAGATGATTAATGTAGAAAAATAGTCAAGGAGGAGTATTTTACCTTTGTTACATTTTAACTAAAACTCATAGCCATGGGGCCAGGCTACTTTTGCAAATACGACATCGTAAGTTTTGAACAACTGGGCCCAGGTTACTTGGAAACAAAATATACATAATTCCAGATAAGGCACTTTTTCAGCCAAAAAGTATTGATATTTTTCTTCTTTCTCCACAAAAACATATGTTGTAGTACTCATTAGAAGTGCCTCAGAGAGCTAATTCTAATGAGTACCCACAACATATGGTAATTGTTTGTTTGTGTTGGGGTTTTACGGCCCAGTCAACCCAATGGGGTCATGTCGAGCGCGGTCAGTTTACCTAACCACACGTTTACTGGGCAGGCTTAGTCCTCTAAGCGGTTAACCAGTATTGTGCACATTCTTTCGCCAGAAACTGACAACTGCCCTTCTTGAATCAGCGGAAGGGAGAGAATGACCGTAGAAAATATTTCATGATCAATCTCCACGAAAGAAACATATCGTAATTATCCTCCTGCTTAGTGTAAAGTGGAAAATGAAACCCTTTATGAATGCCTCTGCCTGTCTATCCATCTGTCCGTCACTCTATCATCCTAAACCACTGGGCGGAATTTAACGAAACTTGCTAAGCAACATTATTTTTCCATCCGTCCATCCGTTCATCATCCAGTCTGTCCATCTGTCCATCACACTATCTCCTCTTAAACCATTGAGCAGAATTTAACAAACTTGCTACATGACTTCCCCTGATGGTACGAGGGTCATGCAAAAAGTTCTGTCACTGATAGACTTCCTTGGTTTTATCCCAGGTATATTTTAAAATGCTTCACTGTACTTGAATAGTGTAAGTAAGTAAGTAGGTAATGACTTTATTTATCGAGGGTTACAACATTTAGCACATACATAAATACATGTAATAGCTAATCTTCCATGAGGCCCTCACTATTTACAAATATACACACAAGTACATTTATTCAAATAAACAATGATATTATAAAATGATATTTTTCTGATACTGTGACCAAGTGCAGCTTGAGGGAAATAAATCAAGAAATGAACCTCATTATTTCCTTCCATTACAGTTTCATCTGTTGGATATCTTGCCGAAACGAAATGCAAGAGACCTGATGAAATATAATACAAGGCTACCGGAATAAGGCTCATAAGAACAGCATAGATTTGCCTGATACCAAACAAACTCTTGATCATATTCTACTAGACAAGTTTAAAAACATATATATCAATATATCAGATACTTTGAATATTAACTATACACAAAATTCTGAAATTTCATCATGTTTTACAGCTGAAAATGAAACTGAATCATGTTGATGCTAATTAGAGACACCCAAACATGTTGCTGTAATCATCCTAAAATTGGAATGGAGTTGTTTTACTATAGATCAATATGGATGGAATGGCAAACTGTGAAGACCGTGATCAGACTGCTCCTCTTAGGAGCTGATCAGATGAGCCGTCTGATCAGCTCCTCTTAGGAGCAGTCTGATCTGGGTCTGCACTGTTTGCATATGCCTCTCGGTCCGAAAACTTGGGAATATAATGGTAGTTCTTTGCATGTGAGATGAGCTATATACAACAATACTGCATTATATTATACACTAAAGTGGCGAATATGCATATCTCATCCGGAATATATAGTAACACCCATTTTATGTATGATTGTGTGCACTATGTGAATGGGAAAAGCAAAACATAGACATTAAAACAAATAATATGAAAGTGAAATTCATAAAAATTTACAAAGTTAAATTTATACATTTATAAAGTTAAATTTATAAATTTACAAACTCTTGCTTTAATTCACTAGCCATGTTAAGCATCTATTGTGAAATGTGTCAATAGTCTGGGCATTTTTAACTTCCTCTGGCAAACTGTTCCATACCTGACATCCAGAGTATCTCATACTATGTTTGAAGCATTCTGTCCTTGGCTTCGGTGGGATAAAACATCCAGCAGAAGATGGTCTAAGCTGCATATTGGTATTTTCATTTGTTCTTAGTGTGAAATTTTCAGAAATATATGAAGGGGCTATATTGGTTATAAACTTTAAACATAAATTTAGCCTTCCGTAGGTGAAGCCGATCAAAAATAGACATAATCTTCAAATATTTCATAGCTTCAACAGAGTCATCAACATTGTAGTCAAGGATTATCTTGCATGCACGCTTTTGTAATTTAAAAACCTGTAATTTATTAGATTCTGAAGAACTCCCCCATACTATGTTACAAAAGTCGATATGAGGTTGAATATACGTCTTGTAAAACTGAACTCTATGAGCCTGGGACAAGAATTTTTTAATTTTTGTAAGAAGCCAAATGCCTGAAGAAATCTTTTTCTTTAGGTGCTTGATGTGATCAGACCAGGTCAAATTATTGTCAACAAAAACTCCCAAAATTTTGTCATTTGAAATCATATTTAGAGATTCGTTGTTGAAGTTGAGATCAAGATTGTCATTATTGAGTCTTTGCCCTTTCTGTTACTAGCATAACTTTTGTTTTGGAGGAATTTAGAATCATACCATTGCTTCTACACCAGATGTATAGATTGTTTAAAGCAGTTTGGAGGTTGTTCTTAATCTGTTCCATGGAATCCTGTACATCATACAAAGTTGTGTCATTGGCATAAAGGTCAGTAAAAACATTGCTTGTATATAAAGGCAAATCATTTATAAATAGCAAGAATAAAAGTGGCCCTAAAATAGACCCTTGGGGGACCCATACGTGATTTTCTTAAAGTCTGACTTACAGTCATTAATTGCCACCTGTTGTTTTCTGTTCACTAGGTAGGTATCAAACCGAGATAAGGCATCATCTTTTATGCCATATACTTTTAACTTGTTAATTAAAATTTGGTGGTCTACAAAATTGAAAGCTTTCTTGAAGTCAACTAGCATGACACCAACCATTTTGCCATTGTCTAAAGCATTCAGCCATGAATCTATCATATTAACAAAAGCAGTTTCACAAGAATGTTGTGTTCTGAAACCAGACTGAGTTTTATGTAATAAATTATATTCATGTAAGAAATCAGATAGACTCTCGTGCACATGCTTTTCAAGGACTTTAGACAAAACAGGTAAAATTGATACGGGACGATAATTATTAACTTCTTCATGGGGACCATTCTTATGAAGGGGAGTTACTTTGGCTTCTTTCCATTTGCTTGGAAAAACAGAATTGGTAATACTATGATTACAAATAAAAGTTACTTCATCTGCTATGTAAGGGGCAGAAACTTTCAAGAGACGGGGTCCAATCATGTCTGTATCCATAGCTTTACTGATATCAATGCTGGAGAGGAATTTCAAAACCTTTTCTTTTTGAATTAAAGGAATTACAAATTTTGCATCTGCAGGTAGCTTTGCCTGACAAAACTCCTTTAATTTATCATGGTTTGTATTTAAGACAGGTTCTTTTAACTTTGATGCAATGTTTACATAAAAGTGGTTAAATTCATTTGCGACATCTGTCGAATCTTCAATAAGAGTGTTACCAACTTTTACTGAGCTTATGGTAGACTATCTCTGTGTGCCTTTACCTGCCCCAAATTCCTGAAATATAAATACTACTCGGATTTTCTTTGTTATTATCAATGAAAGTTTGGTATTGAACTTTTTTAGCAATTTGAATCATTTTAATAACTTTGTTTCTCCAAAACTTGTATTCATTATCATTTCCAATAGATTTATATCTATCTCTGCACTTCATTGCATTGAGAATTTCTGGTGATATCCATTGAGGTTGAGTTTTGTGCTTAACTCTATGTTGTTTTATTGGTATATGTTTGTCAACTACTTGCAAAAAAAGATCTAACCATGCTTCAGTTACATCATCTGTATCATCAAAGAGTTTTATGGTATCCCAGGGAACAGCCTGCAGATCCTCATTGAATTTGCCTTCATCAAAGTAATTAAAACTTCTATAATGTATTGTGAAATGTTTTGACTTAGGTGGTTTCACATGCATTTTTCGTGTGAAGAATATGGGGAAGTGATCACTCAGCCCTACACTGGGCACATTTAAAGAGTTCACATTTTCAGAACAATTCATATAAATATGGTCAATCAGAGTACTGGAATCACATGTTACTCTGGTGGCTTCAGAAACTAATTGTGTTAGACCAAAAGGTTCCATATATTCTGTCCAGACATGTTTTATTTGATTATTTAGTAGATCCCTGTTGATATCGCCCATCAAGTAAATTTCCTTATCTTCCCTTAGTACTTTTTTAATGCAGTCTTCAAAAGTTGCATTCCAGTGAATAGTTGAATTTGGCGGTCTGTAAATATTTCCAACCAAAAATGGTTTGCTTTTATTTGGTTTAATTTCCAGCCAAATACACTCAAGGTTTTTTGATTCAAGATCAGACCTTCTGCTGGCACAGACACCCTCTTTAACGTACACCAACAGACCACCCCTGGAATTTATTTCTCTATCTCTTCTAAAGGGCTTTTGAAAACCACTTATTTCAAAAACTGGATCAGGGTGGATAGCATTTAATTTAGTCTCACTTAAGCCAAAAACATGGATGTCATTTTTACCAGACTCAAGTAACAAATGCACTTGGTCAATTTTGTTGTTTACACCTTGTATATTGATGTGCCCCATTCTAAAACCTTTACAACTTAACCCTAAATCAAGAATGCAAGTTGAATTTGTTTGGCAAAATACAGAATCACCTGACATATCATTTGAACTGAACCTATTATTGGACCCCTGGGTAGAAAACACAGAGGTGCTTTGGTCACTACCTGGAGATAAGGAACTGTCGTCATCACAGTGTGTTCAATAGCTAATGATACCCGTTTATTTCGTTCAAATTGCTTTCCAACTGACTGAGTTATTTCTAATTGAAATAGATGCAGTCATATATACTGACCAATTTACTTGTTACAATAAGAAATGACCAAGCAAAGGATGGTCAGGAGTCCACCTTTTACATGACAATGCCTCCACTCATAAGTGTGAGGTTGTTAAGTCTTTTTTGGCTTCTGAAAAGGTGAAAGTTTTAAACCATCCACCTTATTCACCTGACCTGAGTCCCTGTGACTTCTTTTTATTTCTTAAGAAAATGCTTTTTGGAAATAAGTATACGTCTAGAAGTTCTTTTGGCAGCGCTATTTATCAGTGTCTCCTTCAGATACTAAAATAAGACTATTTATCTGCTTTTCGCGACTGGGTAAAAAAGTTACAAAAATGTGTTTCAGTAAAGGGGGAATACTTTGAACGTTTGTAATAAAAATATGTTTGATAAAATGTAGCACTGAAGTAATCCGAACCCGGTGACAAAACTTTTTGCAGGACCCTTGTAAGGGTGTGCGAGAATGAGTCCATCCATCCATCACACTACTAGCAACATTAGCACTGAGCATGGGGATTTTGTGATGCGCATTCTAGTTGAAAATGTTATCTATTATTTTCACCTAAACCAAGGGGAAGCTCATACAGATTGTAAAACAGACTTCATGCTTATGCTTTATATAGGAAGTCAAGCTTTCATTATCTCCAGGTAAGGCAAAAATTAGGAATTTTTTGTTGTTTTTGCACTAAATTACACCGTTTGGGTACTCACTGGAATTGCCTAAGTAAGGAGATTCTAGTGAGTACCCCCAATATGCAAAAACAATTTCAAATCATCATGATCTCTCTATATTCTATACAAGTTTGTGGGCAAGCAACATGAATTTCTGCTTGCTTAGCCTTGCCTGGTAGTCAGGTAGTCAGGCAAGAATTTGTCAAGCATTGCTATTTCTAAGGTGGATAAAGAACAGAGATCTATATAAATCAACTATAATGTTAGTTATTTCTTGTTAAGTATAAAGTGGCATAAATTACAGAAAGATTTGTTTCCATATTATTCTAAGCAGAAGGTGAACGGAGTTATGGCGGTGAACGGAAATATGAGAACATGCCATAATATGGATTTATTCAAATTTCAGGAAAACAATGGTAATAATAATAATAATAATAATAATAATAATAATAATCGACTTTATTTATAGAAGGTAACACATTTAGTAATCTAGTACTAATCTTCCATGTGGCCCTCTTTTTTCCTGGGTAGAAACCAGTACTAAGCAATGTGGATAAAGTCTTTTGCTCAAGAAAATAACACTTGCTGTTAGTGGGGATCGAACCTGGTACCTCTCGATCTCGAGTCCGATGCTTTACCACTGCACCACAGCACTCCACAAAGGAGTTAAAGAGTTTGAATATTTTGGGCAAATAGAATAGATATGCCACATGATGTGAAAATGTGTCTGTGAACATTATACAGACAGTGAAGGCCTGGATAAGTTACCCTGCATATCCATGCCATCTAGTCAGAGCTGATACTTTCTACTTAACAATCAATATATACTGTATAATCTCAATCAATTTATACTGTATAATCTCAATCAATATACATATACTGTATAATCTCAGTCAATATATACTGTATAATGTATAGTCTACTCTCTTATACTGACACTTAAAACAATGACAAAATTCGTTATAATGATAATTTGATAATCTAATTGCCTCACTGAGGTAATTCTAATAATAAATATCCAAAACATATGCTCTGTGAAGAAATAAGAATAAAACATGGTTGGTTGAGTTGGAGTTTAATGGCCCAGTTTGCTTGTGTTGTTAGTTTGTGTTGAAGTTTTACGTCCAGCATGGTCAATTTACCCCACCACATTTTTTCCTGGGCAAGCTTAGTCCTCTAAACAGTTAACCAATACTTGTGCACATTCTTTTACCAGAAAATTAACCACCCAGTCAACGCTATTAAGGTCATATACCTAATCATATTATTAGACATCTAAGTGGTTAACCAGTACCTGTACACATTCTTTAACCAGAAATTGACAAATAACCATCCTGAATCTGTGGAAAGAAGAGAATGACCATAGAAAATATTTTGTGATTACTCTCCATGAAAGAATGTTGCCGAACCCGGCAGGATTAAACCCACAACCTCCTGATCACCAGTCCAACTGGCATCGGATTGAGCCCTCGAGGTCAGCAAAAAAAACACAAAAAAACAAGAGGTCCATGGGCCACAGGTTGCTCACCTGAGTGACATTGCCACTGCAGATATGCAGATGTTATGCAACATTTTTCCAATCCTGTCATCGCAACTAATGAAAAGATAATCATTTAAGCAGTTCTTAATTTTGAAGAAGAATATATATAAGGCACGCCAGTCAATGGAGCGTGATCATTTGAACAAATTCTAAATGGCGGCCAGCTTGGATTTATGATCGGCATGATTTTAGCTATTTTTGACCTACATGTACGAGTCACCCCAATGCTTCCTACCAAGTTTTGAGTCAACTGGCCTTTCAATTCAGGAGAAGAAGCCAAAAATAGATTTTCAAGATGGGTGCCATGGTGGCCATCTTGGATATCCGATTGGCACAATTTTAGCTATTTTTGATCTACAAGTCACCCCAATGTCTCCTACCAAGTTTGGAGTCAATTGGCCTTTCAGTGCAGGAGAAGATGCTAAATATAGATTTTCAAGATGGCGGCCATGGTGGCCATCTGGGATTTCAGATCAGAACAATTTTAGCTATATTTGATCTACAAATCACCCTGATGCTTCCTACTAAGTTTCGAGTCAAGTGACTTTTGGGTTTAGGAGAAGAAGCAAAAAATACATTTTCAAGATAGCGCCATGGCAGCCATCTTGGATTTACGATCGGCATGATTTTAGCTATTTTTGATCTACAAGTCACCCAAATGACTCCTACCAAGTTTCGAGTCAACTGGCCTTTTGGTTCAGGAGAAGAAGTGAAAAATAGATTTTCAAGATGGCTGCCATGGCGGCCACCTTGGATTTCTGATAGGCACTCTTTTAGCTATTTTTCATCTATAAGTCACCCCAATGCTTCCTTCCAAGTTTGGAGTCAATTGGCTTTTGGGTTTAGGAGTAGAAGGGAAAAATAGATTTTCAAGATGGCCACTATGGCAGCCATCTTGGATTTCCGATTGGTACAATTTTAGCTATTTTTGATCTACAAGTCACCCTGGTGCTTCCTAGCAAGTTTGGAGTCAATTGGCCTTTCGGTTCAGGAGAAGAAGCGAAAAATAGATTTTCAAGATGGCGGCCATGGCGGCCATCTTGGATTTCCGATCGGCATTATTTTACCTATTTTTTATCTACAAGACACCCCGATGCTTCCTAGCAATTTTGGAGTCAATTGGCCTTTCAGTTCAGGAGAAGAAGAGAAAAACAGATTTTCAAGATGGCGGCCATCTTGGAATTCCGATCGGCACGATTTTAGCTATTTCTGATCTACAAGACACCCCCATGCTTCCTAGCAAGTTTGGGGTCAATTGGCCTTTCGGTTCAGGAGAAGAAGCGAAAAATAGATTTTCAAGATGGTGGCCATCTTGGATTTCCGATCCGCACGATTTTAGCTATTTTTGATCTACAAGTCACCCTGATGCTTCCTACCAAGTATCGAGTCAATTGGCCCAGGGGTGTAGTAGGCTTTTAAAGCAATTGTTGACGCCGCACGACGGACGACGCACGACAGACGATACACGACGGACATTGACTGACCACAATAGCTCACCATGAGCACTTCGTGCTCAGGTGGGCTAAAAAAGAGGCCTTTCTTACATTATCATTTCATTCATTAAGGATTTGTTACAACAGCAAATTCATTTTAATGGTAACATCTTTGGGAACAAATGCTGTCAGTATAATGAAGATTCAGTCAACCGCAGACAAAATGAGGGCAAAGATTTTGATGAGACTGTACGGATGTGTAAGATGATGCAAATCCACCATTATATTGCCCAATGACATCTTTTCACTTTGTATGGCCTAAATAAGTAAGATGCCACGCCCACTTCTAATTTTCAGCCAATCATATTACTTGGGCCAGGTTATTCATACAAATTCAAATACTTAATGGCAAACAGTGCAGATCCAGATCAGTTGGCTTCTTCAGAAGCCAACTGATCTGGATCTACACTGTTTGCAAATGCAGGGTATACGGTAAATGTCCTAAAATTTCGAACACCCTAAAATTTCGAACGCCTAATATTTTTGCCCAAAATAATTTCTGGAAATGTCCTAAAATCTCGAACAGTAGCAGTTTTGCAAAAAGGGGATTTCTAAAATTTCGAACACAGCTTGCTTCAAATAATTTTCTAATTTCGGTAACTTTTTTTTTTTTTTTTTTTTTTCCATTACAGAACTGGAAACTAAAGTAGCAGTGTTGAAAGCCACCGCAAAAAGTATATGCACACAGCAGTGTCATAACAAATTTTATGTACATAAATGGCACGGGGAAAGTATTTTAATTTATACTAACCCAGGAGATACTGACTGAAAATCCATAAGAAAAAAAAAAAAAAAAAAGACTACCATCACAATGCTAGCCATTTCCACGTGACAGTCACGTCCGCGTGATAAGGGTTAGATTATGCGCAGGCAAGCTAGAACTGTTGTTACCTTGTGGCAGACATGATAAATATTTTTAATACATGTGAAAATGGAGAAAATGCAACAGTCACATTCCCTTGTCCCGCATGTAGAAACCGCGTGCTCGTAACGGTAACGTCACGAGAAATCGTGGCGGAAACCTCTAAGAGGGAAAACGCCTGTGTACTAATGTTCGTTAAATTATAGAGCATTTTTTTCGTCAGAAATGCATATGAAACTGGCAGGTATTAAAATAGAACCTAAGTATTGACACAGATAGGCCTGTGCAAACTGTAGATTCAGATCAGACGCCGCAGAGAAAGAGGGAATGAAACTAGTTAGGGGGAACAGGGAACATGGAAATTCGGAAAACACTTTTAGGACAATAAGACGTGCGACCAGTGAAGTCTTCGATCATCTTCCGATGCAAGGGCAGTCATATTTTGCCGTTTGTGGTAACAAACAGGCATGTAAACTCCAGTTCTTGGAGAGTTTCAAAATAATTGGTTAAATACATCACCGTTTCAGTGAAGGTTTTACATGCGTTCTGCGGCGTCTGATCTGGGTCTACACAGTTTGCTCAGGCCTGTCTGTCCGATTACGTAGAGTAAGTACGGAAATTCGGCCAAATCGAATCCCTTCAGAAATTATCTTGGATCCGTCCCTGATTCATAAAAAAAAAATGCTGGGTCCGACTAGTAAAATTCATCATCAAGGCATAGGCAGTTAGCTCCCTTTAAACAGTAAAACCTAAAAAGTGCATGAGGACCTTACTCCGCATTTACCAGGGTGTAAATAAATATAAGTACTGTAATTCTTTTATATTATGTATATATTGAGAACATCATAATTATTAAAATACCCAGAAACTGAACAGTCGCAAAGCAACATTTCCTGAGAACATTTCCCTTGCCCCGCATTAAGAAACCACGTGCTCGTAGCGATACGTCACGTGAAATCGTGGCGAGAAACCTCTTCGGTAGAAAAACAAACTTATTTTATAGAGCCTTTTCTCGTCAGAAATGCATACAAAACTGGCATGTATTAAAAAATTAAAAGAACCTAAATACTGGAACAGATAGGCCTATACAAACAGCGTAGATCCAGATCAGACGCCGCAGTGAACAAGGGAATGAAATTTGGAGGAATAGGGGAATTGGCCTCTGGGCTTTTCAAGATCGTCCTCCGAGTATATTCGTTTCTTAATTACATCCAGTATTGGTGTCTTCACAGGAATTCCTGTATTTTTCACGGGTATTCGGTAGTATTCCGGTATTTCGGTAAGTCGTTTGACCACAAACCAGAATCCCAAAGTTGATCTGATCATTTCTGCAAAGTGTGACGCACATGCGATAGTAAGAAAGCGCTACACGCGAAATTGTAAATTAGCATGTGCATCCAAGCATTCTGATCTGGGTCGTTCCTGCTCGTCCGTACACACATGTCCTTCGATAATATCTGCCGCTAATATTTAAGTTTAGCGTGCCAAAGGTTTCAATAAGCACTCCGAAAACGTTTTCGCCGTGGGGATTAACGTTAGCCTCCAGCAAAATATTTCCTGTCTGATCGTGTGATTGTCATGATATGCTCAGTGCATCCTATTTGAACAGGTGATGGTCCCAGCAGAGATGATAGGTCCCAATAAGCCAAAATGAACCTTATCATTTTTACAAATGTGATCAGTCTGTGCACTTGCTAGAGACTGCGACTCACGTATTACAGTGTTTTATACCAATGACCTAATTAGCGAATTGAGTGGACACCATCCTGCACTAGACTTCGTCTCGCATTCTGATCTGACTTACACATATACACAAGGGTCATTTTCGCCTGAACAGGGATCTAATGAAAGGATTAATATTCATGACACATAATTCTTGCAATAAGTTTCGTTACTGAATTCTAAACGACAATATATTTTTTTAACGAGAGAAATATTGCTAAAAACGATAATGGCAGTTCACAGGTTTAGCATACGTAGTTCAGTTGGTGTAGAGCTAAACTCTTTGATCTTGATCAGGCTGCATTCAGATCTGGTTGTCCGCGCTGTTCGTTTATGTATGAGTCCTTTCGAACAGAAAACCTTATGACATTTGAGACCAGCACAGACAAGATCCAACATGCGCATCCGCGCAGTCTGTGTATCAGGGCAGTCTGATCTGGGTCTACGCATATCGCCAACAGAATGCATTATGTCAGCCTCAGATGTCAGCAAGCAGTGTGAATACTGCACTTCAAAACGGCGGAAATTCTTATCAGTCTGCACTTTTCACATTTAAACTCAGTACACCTCACCTTTGAGGAAAGGGACTTTTGTGTTTCTGTAGAGGCTCAAACAAGAACAAACGTGCGGTAACCTTTTGAAGTATTTTTTGGTCAGCTTGTGTATCTCAGTGCGGTAAAGTGAAGAGGGTTGTTACGTAAGAAGACAGTGGACTAAGCCAGCCTAGTTTAGGAAAGTGGCACATTCCCGGAGTGCGGAACAAACGTATCTGGCGATTGATTAGTGTACCGGATAATTAATTGTTTTGTTATGAGAAACATTATTCGACATGGAATTAATCGGATGGAATTGAAAACAAACATCAGTGTGGTATTTATTTATTTGTTCATACAATTTCACATTCAATTTACCAATCACTCATAACAAATAGGAAAACACTTTCGTCGTGTAGGTCCTTTTTTGTCGTTTCGGGTGTCCGAAAGCGTCCGATAGCTAGGTCAATTTTGGCTGTAAGTGAATCTGTCCTAAAATTTCGAACAGTAAATTTTTTAGCCAGCTATAATTTCTAAAATTTCGAACAGCAAGAACTGAAATTATTTAATTTTGTTCGAATTTTTAGGACATTTACCGTATCCGCTTTCAGCAGGACTAGAGGTAATGCTTAGCATGCTGCATAAATTGAATAAAACCAACAAACATAATTTCAAGGTCTGTAAAAATTTTACTTTTCATGAAGAAAAGAAACATTTTTTTGGACGATATCAACATTAATGTCAATGGTAATCTTAGATTTTGAGAATTTATACTCACTTTCAATAGTGACAGATCCATTACTTAAAGGGCAAAAATCATAGATTTATTTGTATATTGAATTTCTCTATGTAAACATATATTGTCTGTACTCATTAGAAGTGCCCCAGTAAGGTGCTTCTGATGTACCTACCTCATATTTGTTTGTGTTGAGGTTTTACGGCCCAGTCAATCCAATGGGGTCATATCGAGCGTGGTCAGTTTACCTAACCACACGTTTACTGGGCAGGCTTAGTCCTCCAAGCAGTTAACCAGTATTGTGCACATTCTTTCGCCAGAAACTGACAACTGCCCTTCTTGAATCAGCAGAGGGGAGAGAATGACTGTAGAAAATATTTCATGATCAATCTCCACGAAAGAATGTTGCCGAGCCTACCACATATACTTCTGTGAAGAAATAAGAAAACTATTTTTATGTTTTTGGTTGAAAAAATAGTGCCTTATCTGGCTCTGGTCAGTCTACATCAGTGCCTTCACTATTTGTGCATTAGTTAAGCCCTTTATTAAACTGACATACGGTAGATTTCCTATTAGTTCGAACAGGTAAAAAATAAATATTGATCCGATGTTCGAATTATTAGAAAATCAGTTTCAGAAAAAAAGATCTGTTCGAACTATTTGAAATTTCAGAAAATCTCAGATAAGGACCCTAAATGAGACCTGATCCTTCCTAAATGCTGTCTGTTGTAATTTTACTCAAAGGGTTAAATATTAAATGCTTTCTTTCATCTTATTTCCTTGCCAGTTTTACCTAATGGACCAGTCCAAAAAGTCTGTTTAATTATTTTCAAAATTCTGGTGTACATTGTAGGAAAAAACTTCTTTTCAATAATATTTATGTTTTAGTGTTGAATCTTCGGGGATGGATATCATTTTGGAATGTATTATGATTTTATTAGTATATATTAGTTAATTTCTGTCAAGGGAATGGGGGAAGTTTCTGAGGTAAACATCATTATAGCTTTCTCCCAGTTCGAAGATCGGCATTTTCCATGACTACGTGGCACCACCGGACTTTGCCAATGATACTGATATGACCCAAGACTTTGTTTATAAGACGGGTCCAAATTTTCTGAGACATTTTTTTTGTGTAAAAAATCCCTGTCTTAGTAGCAGATATTAACGATACGGTAAATGTCCTAAAATTTCGAACACTCTAAAATTTCAAACACCTAATATTTTTGCCCAAAATAATTTCTGGAAATGTCCTAAAATCTCGAACAGTAGCAGTTTTGCAGAAAGGGGATTTCTAAAATTTCGAACACAGCTTTCTTCAAGTATTTTTTTTATCGGCACATTCTAATTTCGGTAACGTTTTTTTTTTTTTTTCCGTTACGGAACCGGAAACTAAAGTAGTAATGTTGAAAGCTACCGCGAAACGTAAATGCACATGGCAGTGTCATAACGAACTTTATGTACATAAATGGCATGGAAACCTTATTTTAATTTTATACAGACCCAGGTGATACTGACTGAAAATTCCCAAGAAAAAAAAAAGAGACTTCCATCACAGTGTTAGCCATTTCCACGCGACAGTCACGTGGATGTCCGCGTGATACGGGTTAGATTATGCGCAGGCGATCTAGAACTGTTGTTACCTTGTGGCAGACATGATAAATATTCCGGTTGAAAAAAGAAGGCCAGGATGATCTATGGATCCACGCTGTACGATCTAACTATTTGCTGTTTA
The DNA here is from genome assembly GCA_964016985.1 of Anodontia alba. Lineage (NCBI taxonomy): Eukaryota > Metazoa > Mollusca > Bivalvia > Lucinida > Lucinidae > Anodontia > Anodontia alba. The sequence continues at coordinate 60,953,331 of OZ024830.1, read as the reverse complement.
TTCGTGTATATCATCACTACTTCGTATGTCTCATTGCTATACCTATGTAGATTTTCATGGGTCTGCTCAGATACACCACCGGGCGACGACACGCAATTCTAGGACCGTCTCATTTCCAGTACAGATTACAAAAATATATGTGAAAATACAGAAAATGCAACAGTCACATTCCCTTGCCCCGCATGAAGAAACTGCGTGCTTGTAACAGTAAGGTCATGAGAAATCGTAGAGGAAACCCCAAAGAGGGAAAACACACACTTATGTTCGTTAAATTATAGAGCATTTTTTCGTCAGAAATGCATATGAAACTGACAGGTATTAAAATTAGAACCTAAGTATTGAGACGGGCCTATGCAAACTGTAGACTCAGATCAGACGCCGCAGAGTAAAAAGGAACGAAACTAGTTAAGGGGAACAGGGAACATGGAACACACAGGGAACATGGAACGCACTTTTAGGACAATAAGACGTGCGACCAGTGAAGACTCAGATCATCTTCTGATGCAAGGGCAGTCAGATTTTGCCATTTGTGGTAACAAACAGGCATGTAAACTCCAGTTCATGGAAAGATTACGAATCTTTGGTTAAATACATCACCGTTTCAGTGAAGGTTTTACATTCGTTCTGCGGCGTCTGATCTGGGTCTACACTGTTTGCTCAGGCCTGTCGGTTCGAATACGTAGAGTAAGTACGGAAATTCGATCAAATCGAATTCCTTCAGAAATCATCCTGCGTCCGCCCCTGATTAATAAAAAATGCTGGGTCCGACTCGTAATATTCATCAAGGCATATGCAATTAGCTCCCTTTAAACACACCTAAAGCGTGAGGACCTTACTCCACATTTACCAGGGTATAAATAAATATTAGTACTGTTATTCTTTTGCATTATGTATATATTGAGAACATTATAATTATTAAAATACCCAGAAAATGAACAATCACAAAGCAACATTTCCCTTTCCCCCGCATTAAGAAACCATGTGCTCGTAGCGGTATGTCACATGAAATCGTGGCGGGAAACCTCTTCGAGAGAAAAATAAACATATTTTATTGAGCCTTTTCTCGTTAGAAACGTATACGAAACTGGCATGTAGTAAAAATTTAAACAAGAATTCCGCGGAAGGCGTCATCGCACCTGCTGGCGCAAAAGTCACAGGAGCCACAATCAGAACGTGGTTATTAAATAAGTTTATTTCATTCTTAGCAGTGCTTACTTGGAAAACTGGGTTGAAAAAAATGTAGACAAAGTGCCTAGTGGGGCACATATATTCCAGGCCAGTCCCATTCCCTCTAATGGCTATATCTTCAGCACTGACTTTTCGTATCATACAGCCCAATGATAATGGAACGTTGACGTAAAATGTGTAAAAGTCACTGGAGCATGAAATATAGGTCAAGGTCACGGGTCAAGGTACCTGCTAATTCAGTACATCAAGGAGAAGCACAATGCAGGGTATGGTGGTTGTAGGCCTTATAGTTGAGGAGTTATCAAACATTAACGTAAAATGTGTCAAATATAGGTCAAGGTCACCGGGTCAAGGTACCTGCCAAGCCAGTGCAATGAGGTGAAGCACTATGCAAGGTTTAGTGGTTGTAGGTCTTATATTTGAGGAGATACCGAACATCAACATAAAATGTGTCAGTCACTGGAGTGCACAATATAGGTCAAGGTCACCAGGTCAAGGTACCTGCCGAGTCAGTACATCGAGAAGAAGTGCTATATAAGGTTTGGTGGTTGAAGGCCTTACAGTTGAGGACATATGGAAGGCTGACGTAAAAGGTGTAAAAGTTAATGGAGCGCGAAATATAGGTCAAGGTCACCCAGTGAAGGTACCTGCAGAATCCGTACATTGAGGAGAAGCACTATGCAAGGTTTGATGGTTGTAGGCCTTACAGTTGAGGAGATATTGAACGTTGACGTAAAATGTGTAAAAGGCACTGGAGCGCAAAATATAGGTCAAGGTCACTCGGTCAAGATACCTGCCGAGTCAGTACATCTAGGAGAAGCACTATGCAAGGTTTGGTGGCTAGAGGTCTTACACTTGAGGAGATCTGGAACATTGACGTAAATTATGTCAAAGTCACTGCAGCCAAAATATAGGTCAAGGTCACCAGGTCAAGGTATCTGCCAAGTCAGTACATTGAGAAGAAGCACTTTGCAAGGTTTAATGGTTGTAGGCCTTATAGTCGAGGAGATATCGAACGTCGACGCAAAATATATCAAAGTCACTGGAGCGCAAAATATAGGTCAAGGTCACCGGGTCAAGGTATATGCCAAGTCAGTACATCTAGGAGAAGCACTATGCAAGGTTTGGTAGTTGTACGCCTTATAGTTGAGAAGATCTGGAACGTCAATGTAAATTGTGTCAAAGTCAATGGAGCGCAAAATATAGGTCAAGGTCACTGGGTCAACATACCTGCCAAGTCAGGAGGTCAGGGAGATGTGTCATGCAAGGTATAATGGTTGTTGTAGAATTGTAGTTGATTAGAATACTAACTTCGACGTAAATGTCGAACTTCGACATAACAGAACTGTTAACAGACAGACAGACGGATGAACGGACAGACGAATGGAAAAGCGGGCACCTATGTCGCAAAGTCAGGAGGTCAGGGAGATGTTTCATAAAAGGTTTGATGGTTGTTTAGTTTTGTAGTTGATTAGAATACGAACTTTGACATAAATGTCGAACTTCGACATAACAGAACTGTTAACAGACGGACAGACGGACGGACGAACAGACAGACGAATGGAAAAGTGGGCACCTATGTCGCAAAGTCAGGAGGTCAGGGAGATGTTTCATGCAAGGTTTGATGGTTGTTTAGTCTTGTAGTTGATTAAAATACTAACTTTGACATAAATGTCGAACTTCGACATAAATGTTGACAGACGGACGGACGAATGGACAGACATACGGAAAAGCGGACGCCTATGTCGCAAAGTCAGGAGGTCAGGGAGATGTTTCATGCAAGGTTTGATGGTTGTTTAGTCTTGTAGTTGATTAGAATACTAACTTTGACATAAATGTCGAACGTCGACATAAATGTTGACGGACGGACGGACGGACGGACGGACGGACGGACGGACGGACGGACGGACGGACGGACGGACGGACGGACGGACGGACGGACGGACGGACAATTGGACGCCTATATCGCACCCTGCTACAAGCAGGTGCGATAAAAACCTAAATATAGGAACAGATAGGCCTATGCAAACAGCGTAGACCCAGATCAGACGCCACAGAGAACAAGGGAATGAAACTAATTTGGGGGAATGCGTTTTCAAGATCGTCCCCCGAGAATATTCGTTTCTTAATTAAACCCAGTATTGGTGTCTTCACAGGTATTCCTGTAACTTTCATGGATATTCTGGTATTTCGGTAGTATTCCGGTATTTCGGTAATATACCAGAATTCTAAAGTTGATCTGATCATTTCAGCAAAGCGTTATGCACATGCGAAAGTAAGAAAGCGCTATAAGCGAAATTGTAAATTAGCATGTGCATCCACAAATTCTGATCTGGGTCGTTCCTGCTCATCTGTACACTGTGTCCTTCAATAATATCTGCTGCTAATATTTAAGTTTAGCGTGCCAAAGGTATAAATAAGCACGCCGAAAACATTTTCGTCGTGGGGATTAACGCCTCCAGCAAAATATTTCCTGTCTGACCGCGTGATTGTCATGATATGCTCAGTGCATCCTATTTGAACAGGTAATGGTCCCAACAGAGATGATAGGTCCCAACAAGCCAAAATGAACCTAATCATTTGTTACAAATGTGATCAGACTGTGCACTTGCTGGACTGCGATTCTTGTATTACAGTGTTTTGTACCAATTACCTATCAGCGAACTGAGTAGACACAATCCTGCATTAGACTGCGTCTCGCACTCTGATGTGACTTACACATATACACAAAGGGACATTTTCGCCTGAACAGAGATCTATTGAAAGGATTACTATTGATGACAGATATATTCTTGCAATTCTAAATGACAATACATTTTTTAAAGAAAGAAATATTGCGAAAAACGATAGTGGCAGTTCACAGGTTTGGCATGCGTAGTTCAGTTTGGTGTTGAGCTAAAATCTTTGATCTTGATCAGGCTGCATTCAGATCTGGTTCTCAAGAGAACTGGTTGTCCGTGCTACTGTTCGTTTATGTATGAGTCCTTTCCAATAGAAACGACCTTATGACATTTGAGACCGGCATAGACAAGATCAACTTGCGCATCCGCGCAGTCTATGTATCGGGGCGGTCTGATCTGGGTCTACGCATATCGCCGACAGAATGCATTATGTCAGCAAGCAGTGTGAATACTGCGCTTCAAAACGGAGGAAATTCTTATCAGTCTGCGCTTTTCAATTTAAAACTACGTACACTTCACCTTTGAGGAAAGGGACTTACGTGTTTCTGTTGTGGCTCAAACAAGAACAAATGTGCGGTAACCGTTTGAAGTAATTTGGTCAGCTTGTGTATCTCAGTGCGGCAAAGGGAAGAGGGTTGTTACGTAAGAAGACAGTGGACTAAGCCAGCCTATTTTAAGAAAGTGGCACATTCCCGAAGTGCGGAACAAACGTATCTGGCGATTAATTAGTGTACCAGATAATTAATTGTTTTGTTATGAGAAACATTATTCGACATAGAATTAATCAGATGGAATTGAAAACAAACATCAGTGTGGTAATTATTTATTAGTTCATCCAATTTACATTCAGTTTACCAATCACACATAGAAAATAAGAAAACCCTTTCGTCGTGAAGGTCCTTTTTTGTCGTTTCGGTATCCGAAAGCGTCCGATAGCCAGGTTAATTTTGGTTGTAATTGAATCTGTCCTAAAATTTCGAACAGTAATTTTTTAGCAAACTATAATTTCTAAAATTTCGAACAGCAAGAACTGAAATTATTTAATTTTGTTCAAAATTTTAGGACATTTACCGTATGCATGTACAGTTTACGAACCATAAGAAAGAGAGTGGGTGAACCGATTTATTAAATATATTTTTTTAATGGATTAATTAACATTAAATTTTCATGTGTTCGAACTATTTGAAAATCAGTTTTAAAAAACTAAGGGACTGTTCAAACTAATAGAGCAAATTTCGAGAGGTGATTTCAAAACAATAAGGGTGTTCGAATTATTACAGTGTTCGAACTAATAGGAAATCTACCGTAGTTCTGATATTAACTTCATACCAAGGATATAAATGTTTAAGCTAACTAGCTATATAAACTATTTAACATAGTACATAATTTCAATTTATTCACTGTTTTTGGTAAAGTTCTCATCAGACAGAATGGAAACTTAACCCATTGAAGACTGGAGTCCCCTAAATGGGTAACTGGTAAACAGTGCAGACCCAGATCAGATGCGGCAGAATGCCTCATCTGATCAGGGTCTCCACTGTTTGCAGATAGTTCAACCATTTTTCTTCAGGAATATCTACACAATATAGCCTGACATACCTAAAACCAAAAATGGACTCTTCCAGTATATAGTAAGGGAGAGTTTATTTAGTCTTTAATGGGTTAAGAGAAACTTATACACTTTCAAGGCAGGCAACTCAAACAAAAATGTTTTGTTTCCCTTCTGAATAGGGGTCTATTCTAAAAGGAAAGAATTTAAGAAATTCTTTATTTTAGGGAAGATCTTTTTTCAGAAGGTGCTTGGTTTGTAGGAAAGTCAACAAAAAGTCTCCCTTGCAATAAAATGTGAAACGATAATACCCCACCACTGTGTGGCAGGTCTGTCAGAAATTGGCGAAATTTGCCCATTAGCAATCCAAAACCAGATCTTCACAATATCAATGCACATGCATGTACAGAGTTTGGTGAAAATCCATTATTATTCATTAAAATATAATTCGGAAAAGAAAATACTGACAGAGGGATGTATGACTGACAGAAGGACAAACACACGGGTTATCAATGTGAAACCATAATGCCCCGCCACTATCCTGTGGCAGGGTATACCAAGTGTATCCAATCTTTTAAGCTTGTTTTTCTAACTACTACCTCAGTAGAATAGTATTTTAACATAGGTTCTGCTGAACCTGCCTTTGCAAACAGTGCAGATTCAGATCAGTTGGCTTCTCTACACTGTTTGTCATCAAGTATGTGAATTTGCATCAACAACCTGGATCAAGTACACTACAGTTACCACCAAAGTTCGATGGTTCATGCTCGCAAGTAATGCAGGGAAATGTGCGGAAAGGATTAAAGTCCACGCAAAGCCATGCAAAATTTGCACAAAATTCATGCATATTTTGCGCATTTGTCTAAAAAAATCCACGCGTGAACTTTTCCTCGTGTGATCGATTGAAAGCTCACACATTCTCCGCGGCAGAAATCTGGGCATGAGACGGGAATGAAGCAACATCAGTACATGTATTAACTGAGTGACTCTGAAGATCACTATATTTTTCAGCAATTGTGAGATATGTACATGTATGCTCCTTATTGTTTAAGAAATGCAACATGAGCACAAACAATTATACTTGACACTTTCATGGTTGCATTTGCTTTTCAAACAAAGGATCATTTAATGCTGCTGTGTATAATTATAATCTTTTTTATTTTTATTATCATTATTGACGATCCCCGAAGTACTCCTTCCATGTCTGTTGGTCTGAACATTAAGATTCGTCATTTGCTGACGGGTTTATGAGTTTGGATTACCGCTTGGGTTACCATGACCACTACTACTTTGATGACAATTTCGTGCATGGTTAAATAATAAGTATTTTATAAGAAGTATTAACTTTCCATTTCCATCAACAGTTTGCCTACATGTATCTTTCAATTATAATTACAATTGCTGAACAATCATGTGTTATTGTATTTAATGTGGCAAATAAAAACCTTAAACTATAATACCCCGCCATTATCCTGTCGCAGGCAGATAACTCTGTCAAACATTGATGAAATTTGCCCATAGGCAATCCCAAACCAGATTTCCTTTATATCAATGCATGTACCAAGTTTGGTTACAATGCCATGACATTTACTCAAGTTATTGTCCTGAAAACGAAAATACGGGCGTGTCTCGGGCAGATAACTGTCAAAATTTGCCCATTAGCAATCCCAAACCAGACCTCCACAATATCAATACACATACAATGTTTGAACAAAATACATTGATGTTTACTCAAGTTACCATCCGGAAAGGAAAAATGGAAGGACAGACAGACAGACATACGATTGACAGACAGACAGACAGATGGATGGACAGACACATGGACATCCAATGTGAAACCATAATACCTCGCCACTATCCTGTGGCAGGGTATAAAAACCATAATATCCCGCCACTATTGGATGGCGGGTTATAAAAAGACAGTGGATTTGGAGACACATAAAAATCCCACTGTTGTTTAATTAATCATGTCTTAATAACATGTTTTGATGCTTGGATAATACTGTCAAAAAATGACAATGACCGAGTCCTTGTCGATTGATTGTTGTTAAACATACAGCCCACTATGGAACTTCAGAATAAAAAAAGTTATATTGGTGGTGGGATTTTCATTTAATTCCATTCTATCGGTGGTGGGGGTAGGCACCTACATGTATAGGGTAAATTCAGTTCTCGTGATGGTACTATTTTTTTTATTTTTTTTTTTGTAACCCGTGTATATTCTTTTATTTGCTTCACTTGCTGTTGATTTTTCTCACCCAATGTATGAAAAATAATTGGCTTGCTGTTTGTTTTTGTTTTGTTGCTTTTTCCCAACCAATTTGTGATGTGACAGACATTCTTTTTTTTCGATTAGGGGAGACAATCTCCATGTTGTAAGGCATATGCAGTTAGCTCCCTTAAAAGAGTAACCCTACAGGGACACATAGAGGGCCTTACCCTGCATTTATCAAGGTACAAATAAATATTAGTAATACCATTCTTTTACATCATATACATTTAGACCATTATAATTATTAGCATACAGAGAAATCTTCAGAAATTTTGTTAATCATGTAAAGTGTTCTGTTTTTGTGTCTTCAGCATTCAATATGCAAAACCAAAACCATAATTTATTTAACGAATAATTTATTTAAAGAATTAAAGAGAAGCATATATATGTATGCATATTATATATAAACCTAAGTCTCTGCAGGTGATCATCACCAAAAATGTATCTTTTTATATTGTCATACCCTCGCAGGCATTCTAAGCAGGGTCTTTCTGGGTAGAAACTGATAGCCTACTAAGTTATGTGGATAAAGTGTCTTGCTCAATCACGCTTGGTTCCTTGCAGGTATCGAAGCCGCTACCTGTCGATTTCGTCTGATACTTCACCACTGCACCACAGCACTTCACAAATCTATCAAAGAATTTAAAACCAGCGGAAACCTGGACCAACATGCTACGGTATGTAAGCTGCATGTACAACTTCAGTATTCAATGAAATTTTTTAAAATGCTAACATGACCATAAGCAAGCTTTTCTTTATTATTATCATTTTTCTGAGGAAAGAGGGGGCCACATGGTAGACTAGCAATAGGACCTACAGCTAAATGTGCTTACCTTCTTCATATCAATAAATAATAAAAATAAAAGGATTGACTAATATTTTGTAAATCGTCCGATATGTCAAACCTTATTTTCTCTGAAAAAAAAAGTAAACTAGAAATTTGTCAATATGACAAAGAGCCCAGGGCCATCCTCACCCACACGCAGGCATTTTACAAAAAATGAAGTTGAAAAAAAGGCCATAACTTGCATAATAATTGGCAGATTTTACCAGAAATCGAACGACCTATATTTTATGATTATATACCTGTGCATAAAATATGAATCCAATACACCAATCTTTTAAAAAAAAATATCGAAAGGAAAACATTTTTTGAAGGTGAAAAAGGGCCATAACTCCCATAATGATAAATGGATTTTACCCTAAATTGAACTTGACCTCTATTTCATGATTACCGTATTCGACCTAATTATCACACATGCTCCTATAAGCGCACAGTAAAGCAATTAAGTAGCCTTTAGATTATAGTCAATGTACTTTTATCTACTTCTTTATGAAAACATATGTTGTGGGAACTCATTTGAATTGCCTCTATGACAAGTCGAGGCAATTCAAATGATTACCCACAACATATATTTTTATAAAGAAAATCAGAAAAAAATATTGCAAAAGCATCATTTAATACGCTACTCATTAAGTCCTCTGCTGATTTTTCTTTAAAGAGTGCCCTTATTAGGTTGATATTTTACTACAAGTTTGTTCAGTAATTTTGAAAAATCTAAGTGCACAGTGCGGTAATTAGGTCAAATACGGTATATACCTTTGTATTAAATATGCATCCAATACACTACTCTTTTCAAAAGATACCAAATGGAAACTATTTTTCAACATTAAAAAAGGGCCGTAACTCCAAAAATAATTTGTGGATTTTACCCTAAATCTAACTTGACATATTTTATAATTATATGCTTGTGTATAAAATATGAACCCAATTCACTAATCTTTTCAAAAGTTATGGAACGGAAACCATTTTTCAAAGTTGAAAAAGGGCCATAACTCCCAAAATAATTGGTGGATTTTACCTTAAATTGAACTTGACCTACATTTTATGATTATATACCTGTGTATAAAGTTTGAATCCAATACACTGATCTTTTCAAAAGATATCAAATGAAACCATTTTTCAACGTTGAAAAAGCCGTAACAAAATAATTGTTGGATTTTACCTTAAATCGAACTTGACCTACATTTTATAATTATATGCTCATGTATAAAATATGAATCCAATACACTAATCTTTTCGAAAATTAATGAACGGAAACCATTTTTCAAAGCTGAAAAATGGCCATAACTCCCAAAATAATTGGTGGATTTTACCCTAAATCGAACTTGACCTTTTTTGATTATATAACTGTGTATAAAATTTCAATCCAATACACCAATCTTTTCAAAAGATATCGCACAGAAACCAATTGTGTTACGTACAGGATGGATGGGACAGACAGGACGAATGGGACGGATGGACGTACATACGGAGAGCGGTGATACGATATGCCCCCCAACTGAAAATGGCAGGGGCATAAAAAAATATACATGAAACAGTCGTCTGATGCAATAAAAAAGGCTGAACTATTTGCAAACAGTGGGGATCCTGATCAGACACCTCTCTCTCTCGGAACTAGTTTGGTAATGGAAACTTGAGTTCATTTCACTTGTATTCGTTTTTTTCTTCAAATATGTAAGTTACTGAACGACGACGATAACCAACCAAAAAATTCTAACAACAGCACACACAATATATATACCCTCTAAACTAACCTTGGTTGCAGCTGGATCAGACTGCACAAATGCACACACTTACATAAATATGTGTATTTGTGTAAGTGGGAGGATCAGAGTCTTTACGGTTTGCCATACATACAGCAATATTTTGGACTGTTGAGATGATGTTTATACGGACAGATAATACTCTGTTAAGGTTCATCCAGAAAAAAACGAATACATGTATATTGTGTATTTTCTCTATCAATGGAGAGCCACAAGAAAAATATCTTCCTTGCCTGAATAAAAGTTTTGTGGGCAAATTATCGCATTGTCATTGAAACATCAGTTCATGCATGGTAACCTCGCGCTACTCTAAAAAAATCTTGTGCTCTGAAGGAGAAACTTCATGCAAAATTCACACAAAATCAATGCAAAATTTGTGCAAAATTCGCACAAAAACTACATAACAGAAATGTGGAAAAAATAAAAAAGTTCACGCGCAACGCGTGAATCGTCGAACCTTCGCTGCAACTGTACTGTAATCTGATTGGCTGAAAATTAGAGTGGGTGTGGCATCTTAATTTATTCGGCCTGACAATGGTTACACATATTTAAAATCTTGAAATAGGCAGGTATATATGTGACTAGACTACTCTGATATAGGTTAGTATCTGTATAATAATAAAACAGAGTACATCTACAAGTCTATGATCTCATGCATAAATCCCACTGGAAACCTCTTCTGGGACAATAAACAATGGTACAGCAATGATACACCAAAGCATCATATATTCACTAAAATACTCATTTCCGCACAAAAAATATGAAAAAGAAATGACTTCTGACTTTCCCTTTAAAAGATATAATAAATAAATCAGCATCATCTTGATAAATAATTTTTCTTATTTCTAATGACTACCCACAACATATATTTCCATGGAGAAATACGATTGTGATATCATTATGTTAACTTACATATCACTTTAGATAAGACACTTTTTCACTTATAATGTCTAAATATTTTTTTGTTTATTTCTCCATGCAAACATATGTTGTGAGTACTCATCAGAAGCCCCTCTATCTGGTTATCTCTCTTATCCAGAGCCATAACATTCCATTATCCAGTCAAACCTCGTTATCTCGAACTCGCTTATTTTGAATTACTGCTTATCTCGAAGTGAAAATCTGGTCCCTATTTTAACATGAAACTATGACAACTGGTAACAAAATAATGTGGAAAAGAGGAGAAATTGCTCCTACAATTTCTCCTCTTTTCCACATTATTTTATGTATACATTTCTAACTTCAGGAGTCAAATTACATATATTCATTTGTTAAATGTGGTTGTTCAATTTATTGTTTTACTCACTCTCTCAACTCTGATATGTCGAGGTACAGATATCTCAAAGTGTTTCAGTGAGTCCCTTGGAATTCTAGATAATGAAAGTCGACTGTATTTTCTTATTTCTCTTTGAAAATACATTTAAAGTATTCACTGGAATTCCAATGAGTATCCACAGCATGCTTTTGTGAGTACTCATTGGAACTGCTTGACTGAGGCAATTACAGTGGGCATCCAAAATGCATGTTTTGTGGTGAAAAGCATGGCAATTCCATTGAGTACCCACAATGTTTGCTTTCTGTGGATAAATTAAAACTTTCCTGGACCTCCTGCAGAGTTCAGGCAAGTTTCCATGCGCCATCTGTCATACTGGAATAGGCAGCAACAGCATCTTTTGCAACGGCTGCAAGTGCTGGGTGCACAAGAAATGCAGTGGGCTCAAGCCCTTGACAAAGGATCCTGATTATAGATGTACATGGTGCCAGGGAACTGCCTGCCCCTTGGATGGCAGACCACAGAGAGAAGTCCAAGTTGGACCTGACAAGCTGGAGGTGATAGCTTCCTTTTAGGAGACATGGTCTCAGCAGCCGGTGGCTGTGAACTTTCAACCACAACACGTGTGAAAACTGCCTGGAAGAAGTTCAAGGAGCTGCTACCAGTTCTCTCTTCCTGCCACCTCTCTTTCAAGACATATGGCCGCGTGTACAGCTCTTGTGTGCAGAGCACAATCCTCCATGCCAGTGAGACTTGGCCATCGACAAAGCCAAACCTCAAATGCCTGCAGCGAAATGACAGGGTAATGATCAGACAGATCTGCAATGTCAAGCCGCAAGACATTGTCACCACCAGATCCAATGAGCTACTTTCATGGCTTGGCATTGAGAATCTGGAGGTGACAGGGATTGCAGAGAGCGGAAGCGCTCGGCTATTGACCCTCATGATAGACATAGCTGGAGATCTGGTGCGAGATCTGCCATGCCTGCAGCAAGCTAGCTACCTGGAAGGGGGCCCACTGACGTGGATGTTGCCCCTGTACCTGCATGTTAATAAAAAATCTGATGATGATGATGTTAATCTTAGCCAGAGCTATGATGCAGTCAGCAGCAAAGAACCTGGCCAGCATGCCAGTATACATATCTCACCTGGGTCTATATATATATATATAGTGACTATTGTGCTTTCAACATCTTTCAGAAAGTCATTTTTTTTATTTTTTATTTTTGTTTTGCTTGATGCTTTACACAGAAATTTGCAAAGTTTTGTCATGATTTAAAACAGAACCAACTGTCATATTTACCTAAGCACAAAATTTTTTATTCTAGTCATTGGTTTTTAAACTAGAATTCCGAGAATCAGATGTGTTGCCTGCTTAAAGCGCCAACCATTTGATATGAAAAAGGAAAAAAAACACTGGTCCTTATAATCGCTACTATCCCTAAAGGCAACCCCTCACTACAAACTTTGAATGAAATCAATGTATCCCTTTAAAAGTTATTGAGGTGAAACAATATCTTTACCTTGTATTTTAACCCAACAACAAGAACTAAGTGGAAAAGGGCCATAACTTGGCCAAAATTTTGCAGACGATTACCAATATCAAACTTGTTCTGTATTTTACAATGATATATCCTTCCACAAACTTTCAATAAAATCAATCCATCCCTGCAAAAGTTATTGAGCGGAAACCAATATCAATACACCAACAAAAACTAAGTCAAAAAATGGCCATAACTCAGCTAAAACTTTGCAGATGATTACTAATATCGAACTTGACCTGTATTTTACAATGATATATCCATCTACAAACTTTGAATGAAATCACTGCATCCCTGCAAAAGTTATTGAGCAGAAACAAATATCAACACACTAACAAAAATTAAGTCGTAAAAGGGCCATAACTCAGCCAAAATTTTGCAGAAAATTACTAATATTGAATTTGACCTGTATTTTACAATGATATATCCTTCTGCAAACTTTCAATAAAATCAATGCATCCCTGCAAAAGTTATTGATCGGAAACCAATATCAACACACCAACAAAAACTAAGTCGAAAAAGGGTTATAACTCAGCCAAAATTTGGCGGATGATTACCAATATCGAACTTGACCTGTATTTTACATTGATATAAAGTTTTGCAAAGTTTAAATGAAATCAATGCATCCCTTCAAAATTTATTGAGCAGAAACGAACAACAAAAACTAAGTCAAAAAAGGGCCACAACTCAGCCAAAATTTGGTGGATGATTACCAATATCGAACTTGACCTGTATTTTATAGTGATATAAAGTTCTGCAAAACTTGAATGAAATCCATATATCCCTTCAAAAGTTATTGAACGGAAACGAAAAGTGAGACGACGACACCGAAAGACGACGCTGCTGCCACCGCTGACGTAGATGGCCATCATGATTCCTATGTGTCTGCCATGCTATGCAGGCGGCACAAAAATCACATATTTTCACTTATTCCCATAGTAAAAATGAATGCAAATTATGGAGAACTATGTAGGGAAGGTAACTTGGAGGCAGATTTTCAACAAGTTCCGTTTGTTCAATTTTTCTGAAATTTTTACAATATTGTTGTGAAACATCAATAATTCAAATTCAGAAAAGAAAAGTAAAAAATCTTTTCTTTGATAAAAAAATCCAAAAGACCATTTTACTATAGATATTAATTAGGTCAGGCCATAAATTTAATTTTAGGGTAAATATTTGAGAACAAAACACAGAAACAGAAAAGACAAATGGTTTCTAATAAGAAATATGGTCAATCAGAACAGAATAGTTTAAGATAAAACTCCAAGCAAACATGAGGCCCATGGGCCACGATTTGCTCACCTGATAAAAACAGTTATTGCATATCTGCAAATGACATGCAACTTCTTCCAGTATGCCATAGTGACTAGGACACAAATTTTGACCATATCATAAAAATGTCAAAAGTCATCCTAGTATCACCATTTCAACAAACTTTGTAGATTTTGAGTCCCTGATGCTGTATACCAAGATTTAGTCTCAGAGCTTTCTTAGTTCTGAAGAAGATTTTTATTTTTTTTACCATATATATGCATGGCGGCCATCTTGTTCAATGGTGCAGAATCTTTTGAACAAATTATCAACATCCTTTTGTCATGTGAAATCTAGTTAAAACTGTTCAAGCTGTTTCAGAGAATGGCTGTAGCTAAACAGTTTACTATTTTAATCATACTTTGTAAGTTTCAGCTTTAAGATTTTTCAACATTTTCCTCATACAAATGTATGGGGGCCCAAATTTGACCATGCAGTAAATAGGTCAAAGGTCAATCTACAACCATCAGCTGTATAAAATTTGTAGATCTTAAGTCCCAGATGCTATATACCAAGATTCAGCCTCAAAGCTTTCTTGGTTCTGGAGAAGAAGATATTTAAGTGTTTTTAGCATATATGGGCATTGCAGCCATCTTGTTCAATGGCACAGAACCATTCGAACAAATTGTCAATAGTGAATACCATTACAATAGAAAGCCCCACATGAAATCTGGT
The DNA here is from genome assembly GCA_964016985.1 of Anodontia alba. NCBI lineage: Eukaryota > Metazoa > Mollusca > Bivalvia > Lucinida > Lucinidae > Anodontia > Anodontia alba. The sequence continues at coordinate 60,938,234 of OZ024830.1, read as the reverse complement.
GAAAATTGCTAAAAACAGTTTCAGAGAAAAAGACATTTAAAAACAAGATGGAAGCCAAGGTGGCCATGTTGGATTTCTGATTGGCACTAAATCTTAGCTATTTTTTTTTTGCTCTAGAGGTCATCCTGTTGCTACAGTGTAAGTTTCAACTCAAATTGCCCAATGGTTTGCCAGGATAAGAGAAAAATCAATTTTCAAGACGGTGGCCATTTTGGATTTCCAATCAACATGATTTTTGCTATTTTTATATGTACCGATCGGCCTCTTGCTCCATCATAAGTTTTGACTAAATTTGCAGAGTGGTTTGCAAGGAGATGTCGAAAATAGATTTTCAAGATGGCTGCCACGGATCTCCAATTTGCACAATTTTAGCTTTTTTCAATCTAGAGGTCATCCGCTTGCTACAGCCTAAATTTCAACAAAAATCGCCCAAAGGTTTGGGAGAAGTCAAAATTTGGGTTCAAGATGGCGGCTTCTACACGTCAGCCTGTTGCTACATCCTAAGTTTCAACTTAATTCGCCTTGTGGTTTGCGAGAAAATGTCAAAAACAGATTTTCAAGATGACAGCTGTGGCAGCCATCTTGGATTTCCAATCAAAAAGGTTTTACCTTATTTCCATCCTGAAGTCGTCCTGCTGCTACAGAGCAAGTTTCAGCTCAAATCAACCAAAGGTTGAGGATAAGATGTTGAAAATTGATTTTCAAGATGGCGGCTGTGGCGGCCATCTCGGATTTTCAATTGGCTCAGTTTCAGCTATTTTGTGTCTACTAAGCACCCAAATGGTCCTCATCAAGTTTCAACACCAATTGGATCATAGTCTTTAGAGGAGAATTCTCAACATTTTCCTATATAAAATGTATATCCAGAATTATCATCAAATACTCCTCCTTAACAATTCCTCTGGTGACTACCTTCCTTATGAGGCCATTTTAAACAACTTTTAATTTGCCAACAAACTAAACAACCACTTGTCTTATCTGACATGACCAGTGCCTAATCCAGACCCAAAAAGAGCCTGAATTCTAACTGGTTTTCAACAACTTTTTGTTTTGTCAGTTAATTAATTTTTATTGACTGTTTTATTATCAAACTTTTCACTAAAATCACAGATTCATTGTTAAATCTGTATATTCTCAAATGGGAACAAACTTTTTAGAGAATGTTATACTGTGGACTAAGATGTGAAAAAATATGCAAACAAAGTTTGTAAGTTCATATTGGAACTAAATACATAATAGGGCATTTTCTAGAGAAGGTTACAGTAAAAAGAGTTTATAAATGATATTTCCCTGTAAAAATACAAATACTGTAGTATGGACCCATTACCAAATGAGACAGAAAATGGACAAAACAATGTCTTGTAATCTTTAGCAGGCTGAATTTACGGGGAATCAATACATTTTCAGGGGAGGCAACTATCACAACTGTTTCATCTCTCTTCTAGAAAGGGGTCTACTCTAAAAGGATAGAATATGCGTTCCTTGGGAGGGAGCAAGTTCTTTCTTTTATGGTAGACCCCTTTTCAGAAGGGGTTTGGTGTACAGTAAAGCAGATTTTCTGCCATTTTTGCAAGTTGTCTCCCTTGTAAAAGGTGATGGAAAATCAATCAAGTGTACCCAGTCCCCTAAAAATGAATGGAGATACAGCTCAAAAAAAGAGCACAATAAGCTGTCAGTTTTTGCTGCCCTTTTCAAAGGGAGAACACAGCAGAAAAGAAGTTGATTCTTCAGTAAGTGAAACCCTTCTCAAATGTGTCTACTCATACAGGAAAGAATTTGCTCTCCAGGGCAATAAATTCTTTCCATTAGCAGTAGCCCCCTTTGAAAAGGGAGGCAAATATCTTCTGGTCAGAATGATCTCCCTTAGTGGTGTATCCATTCACATAAAGTATCAGTGGACATCTCTTAAAACAGTTTTCTTAAAATCATAGAAGATGGGCTCTGACATTTCATTCAAGTTGGAGCTTAATCAAAATTTCAAGCCCTATTTTCTTTAGAAAATAAGAAAAATACCATACTTACACTTAGCATTTGGACAGACAGGCCTGCACAAACAGTGTAGACCAATATCAGATGCCAGAGAATGTGGCATCAGATCAGGATCAAAACTATTTGTCACTAATCCTGCAGTTTTTTGATGAAACAGGTAGTAAAAAAAGGACTCATATTCAATCTAATTACTGCACATACCCTTATAAACGCACAGTCAAGCAATTTCTTAGTCTTCAGATTACAGTCTGAGTGCTTTTATCTACCTCTTTCTAAAAGCATATATTGTTGCAACTCATTTGAATAGCCTTAACCTATTGAGGCAATTCAAATGAGTATCAACATACACTTTTAGAAATTAATCAGAAAAGGTACCGTAAAAGCATCTTTAGATAATCCTCTCATGAAATATTCAGCTGATTTTTTTGTCTAACGGGTGCCTTAGTAAGTGGTTATTCTACTAAATGTTTTCCAGAAATTTTGAAAAACCTAAACGCATAGCACAGTAATTAGCTCAAATATGGTAAGTATAGTTAAAGTATCTGAATATTTGGGGCAAGTATGGTAATATCACCTATTTGTTACCTACTAAATTAGGGTTTCAGCCTGCTAAAAAAAAACATAAAGTTTACGTAAAAAGCAAGATAAAATATATATAAAATCACAGGTAGCAAGTCATGCATGAGGTCATATGACACTACTGAAGTCATGTGACTTACTTTGACGTCAAACGACCCTGTCATTGGTTTGTGATCACTCTGTTTGTAGTTTGGGTGACTTTTGTAGTGTAACCGCTAAAAGCCACAAAATAAATAAAACAGCATAATCTAAAGCTACTAATACATGCTAAATTACAGTTATTGGTCTATATTTTATGGCTCATAAACTGTACATGTAAAGCACAAAGTAATTTATGCAGAAGTATGTTTAAGGATGAAAAACCTTTCAGACAGATCCATATTTCATTTTGCCTATATATGATGAGTTCAGATTAAATACGCATCAACCCATGAGGATCATTTGTGTCTTTGCCTATATATATTTTTATCTTAAGAATGGAATGTGTTCTAGAACAGAAAGGGTATGATAAATGTCCTATATTTTTAACACTTTATTCCTTTTTGCATACTTTTTTGCCTAAATTTTGCATTCTATGCATTTGTTTCACAAAATACTTGGTAGACTGGCAAACAGTCTAGACCCTGGGTCTGCACTGTTTGCATATGACATTTTATCAGAAAACTTTAGCATGAAATTTTAGGACAGTAACATAAAGGCTGACCAACTACATGCCACATGGCAAAACATTCCTGGTAGAACTTAATGCTTATAGCAATCTGGGTAAAAGTTTCAGCAGACAACATACTGAAATATTTTTCTTATTTTTCCCAGAAAAAAAAAAGGATTTGATACTTCATGTAAATTGTCTCCAGTGGAGTGGAGACAATTTGCATGAAATTTCAAATCCCATTTTCTGGGAAAAATAAGAAAAATATCACTAATTTGTCATCTGCTGAATTAGCCTTGAGAGTGGTAAAGGTTAAGGACTTTAGCACAGTGTGATCAGGCCTTTACTCTTCACCTACAATATCATCACATACTGTACAATATTCCCAAATGGAAGGAAATGTCCCTATGAGACTGAGTGGATTGCACAGCATGGCCAAAACTTGAACATTTGGCATTCCCTGGAAGACACCTTTTCACGTGATATCATTTATATAATGAATGAGTTGTGGCATACTGGGCCCAGTTGTTCAAAGCACTGTTAGCTTAATGAGCTTGTTAAGGGTCATTTTGTTAACTGTTTTAGCGGATTCAATACACAATATTCTGATATTTTTTGCTGAAAAAATGTGAGTAGCTTTTGCACTGCAAAAGCTATTCACATTTTTTTCAGCAAAAAATTTCAGCATATTTGCATATTACTCAATGTAAATTTTAACGAATCGTTAACTAACGACATTGTTAGCTTTGAACAACTGGGCCCAGATCTTCAGTTCTGCCATATTCTGGAGGAGACTGGATAAACTTGGCAGATTTTCCAAGCTTTAATACAACAAAGACTTTTGCGACTTCCTCTTAGCTTTCCAGCACATTAAGCCCCTTCTGAAATGAGTCTACCTTAAAAGGAAAGAATTTGCTCCCAGGGGGAGCAAATTCTTTCCTTTTAGGGTAGAACCTGTTTTTTCAGAAGGAAGGCAAAACATTTTGAGAGAGTTGCCTCCCTTGAAAGTATGTCCGTTCCTCTTAAGGTTTTCACATGAAGGTTTCCATATTTTAAAAACTGTCACTGATCAGTATATAAATGTATCATATGAGCTGATACGGCCCCGAGTGCATACTTCCTGATAAGAGGGGTTAACCACATAATATTCTCCTTATTTTTCCATGAAAACATATGTTGTGGGCACCTCAGTGATGTGCTTCTTATGAGTACCCACAACAGCTAGAATGCACTTTACTGGTCTCTACTCATTTTGACTATGTTTTGTGGGTGGGCTTGCATCTAAATATTTTCTTATTTAATTAGGTATGATTAGAACATGTAACCCCTAAAGTGCTGCAGGAGTTAAAAGTAAACTAAGAAAACACACAAATTAACTCTTTGAATGCTGGGTAATTGTGCATGCTTTTTTGTCATCTGTGGATTTTTTTTTTTTTTTTTTTTAAATCAACTTTTTCGAAAAAATCTTACAGAAATACCATCAGAGTGTCAAACAGTTTTGATCCAGATCAGGCCCGACATTTTGTCGGGCCTGATCTGGGTCCAAACTGTTTGCAAAGGTTAACAGCAGACCACAAAAGTCGCCAGAAGCAGAGAAAGAGTTAATGATAGGGACCAGTAAAGTGCAGTTGTCCCCACCCTGCATATGTTTTCATAGAGAAATAAGAAAAATAATGGTACTTTTCTGTTGAAAAACGTGCCTTTATCTGGAGTTATGTAAGTGGCTGAGAGAAGACATTGATTCTCTCGACGCAAGACAAGAACATTCTCATGCAAGTGATCTGTGTCAATGGAAAAATGCAGCAATGTGACAAACGGAGCAGTGAAGTTATATGTAGTGTTACACACCTCTTGACAAGATTATGTAACCAAAAATGTTGCAATATTTTTCTTAATACTTCATAAAAATACATATGTTATGGGAACTCATTTAAATTTGGCAAGCTAATTCTAATGAATAGCCACCCATTAAAAACACATATGGATACCAGTACTTATTACAATCACACCGGGAGGGTAACAGTTATTACTCTTACCTAGAGCTATGACATAAATAAGGCCCTGAGGTTATAAAACTTTTTTTTGTGTGCTCAACTCAGCTGAGCATGAAATTTGTCCTGCTAATAAATCTCAAATTGCTAACAGTTGCATAATATTTCTCGCTAAACATAGCTGAGCATGAAAATTTTTCTACTAATAAATATGAAAATGCCAACTATTGTTGGCATTTCATATTATTATATATATTTTTTTTTATTTGGGTTTTACGGCCCTTTCAAGAAGATTTCACTTATATCTAGCCGACTGTTCATCAAAGGTGGCTGAAAACCGGAAAACCCACGGAAAAACCACCTGACCATCCGTAAGCAGAACTTGGCTTTCCCACATATGACCCCAGCGAGATTCAAACCACAGTGGTGAAAAACTTAATGGATTAAGAGTCAGCTCTCCTATCCACTAGGCTATGGGGGCCCACATTTTCACATTAAACAGAAGAGAAAATTTCATGCTCAGCCAAGTTGAGCAAGAAAGCCGAGTTGAGCAAGAAATCATAATCATTATCATCATCAGCATCATCATCAGATTTAAAAAAAAAAAAAAGTTTTATAACCTCAGGACCAGGTTACATACAGTCATTAATGAGTATGTGAGTATGTGTCTCAAAACAACTGATAATGTTTCCAATAATTTTTTCATGCTAATGATATTTAGTCATATTTATGTTATATTCGAGCATAATTTTAGCTGTCACTTATTTCTGAATAGATATGAATGAAAACCATGGCGCATTCAACAACACTCTAAATACAGTTTATACAAGACACTCACAAACCTTAAGAGCAAGTAGTCATGTTATTACAGACAGGGTATTATTATTAGTTGTTTCACTTGTTTTTGTTCCATTAGAAAAACAACCCAATCAGGTTACAAGCAGATTGTCTCCCTCAACCAATTCAATTTGGGTTGAAAAACTGCATTATGTGGAGGTGTGCAACTGCCACCAGTCAGATACAGTCATGATTTGTTTCCCATTTCTGGTTTCATGAAATAAATATCACAATAATACTCACTTTACACTAAACAGAAATCTTCAACATAGCTTTAGATAAGGCACTTTTTTGGAACCAAACATTACCAATATTTCTCCATAAAAACATATGTTGTTGGTATTCATTAAAGGTGCCTTGCTCTGGTGCTTCTACAGAGTACCAATAACATGTTTATGTAGAAAAATAAGAAAAAATATTCATCTGGTCACTTCTCTTATCTGAAGCACTTGTTAAAACTTTACAAAAAAAAGAGTAATCTCAAAGAAAAATAACCACAAATTCTTTATAGTAATAATCTCAAATCAATAAGGTCTGGCAGAAACTTACATTAATCTCAAAACTGGCCACTACTGGTTTATGGTCCCCTACATTGTAAGCTGGACTACTATATTTTTTCTTCTTCACTCCAAGATCTGGTAAATCTGTCTGAGCTTTGTATAATATTCTGTCACACCATGCTGGGATTCTTTGTTTCGCACTGTACCAAAAGAAATCATTGTACATGTAACTCGAAAACCTTAACATTCTTGGCTAGATACTACCAAGCTACTACTCTGCTTTTGGCGGCTTTTAGAAGGTCATTAACCCTTGTCCTGCTGAAAAATTCAGATGTCCTACCCACTTCTAATTTTCAGCCAATCAGATTACTTGATCCAGTTTGTTGATACCAGTTCTCATACTTAATGACAAACAGTGTAGCTCCAGATCAGTTGGCTTCTGTAGAAGCCAACTGATCTGGATCTACACTGTTTGCAAAGATAGGATATATCCGGGTTCAGCAGGACTAGGGTTAATTGCATTGCACTCTATTCAAAGGAAGAATTTGCAAAATTTTGTTATGAATCAATTCAAAACTACATCTGTATAAAAAGTTTTATTCAGATTATTGGTTTAAACAAAATCTCCAAACATTTTACTCTTTCATAAGAAAAAAAAGCTTAAATGTCTGTAGTATTTGATGTTTCATGTTCCAAAAATAGCAGCTAAACTGTTTTGATGTTTGGCCATTTACATCATCTCTATACCAAAACTCAAAACAGTGTGTAGGGGAAAAGGGAAAGATTAAATTTGTGTAGGACTTACAGACAAGTCATACAAACTTTATATTTAGTTCAGGTGAAAATTACAATCTCAGAATTCTAAACTTCCTACTGTTTTTCTGCTTTGCTCTTTTGACAGGGCTGCAGTTTTTTTTATGTTTTTATTATTAATAATGAAGTTTTATTTGACTTATTATTTTCTGCAATCCAAGTTCACAGAATAAAAACAGTGCACACACATTTAATAGTTTTAAATTTCGGGACAAAACCATGTTTTGATTCACAAGCTGCCTATAATTTTGCCAGATACTCATATTAGCAATTCAAAAATTTATTTTACACCACAATAGCGTTAATTCATACATACATGTATACACATATAATACAATCTATTAGGAAAACAAAAGTGGCCATTTAGTTTTCCTCAGTATGCGCATCTCCAAAAATAACAAACGATTAAAAAAATATAATCAGATAACAACTTGAGACTATAAAACCCTGCTACTATCATATCACAGGCAGACAACGCTGTCAAAAATTGATGAAATTTGCCCATCAGCAATGCTGAAGCTGACCTCCACAATATCAATGCACATCACATATTTGGTGAAAATCCAATGACATTTACTCAAGTTATTGTCTGGAAACGAAAATCCAGACATGTTGTGGGCAGATAAAAATTGATGAAATTTGTAGATTAACAATCTCAAACCAGATCGCCACAATATCAATGCACATACCAAGTTTGGTGAAAATCCACTGACATTTACTCATGTTATTTCCCGGAAATGAAAATACGGATGGACGTACGACAGACACACAGACAACCAACATAATACCATAATACCCCGCCACTAATGTGTGGTGGGGTATAAAAAGAGAACCTGTGTTTAACAAGAGCCACGGGCCACGGTTCGCTCACCTGAGTGACATAGCCACTGCAGACATGCAGATGTTATGCAACATTTTTCCAATCCTATCATCGCAACTAATGAAAATATCATCATTTGAGCAGTTCTTAGTTTTGAAGAAGAATATATGGGCCTGACAGTCAATGGAGCATGATCATTTGAATAAACTATCAATCACATTTCAACAGAAGGATCAATGTGAAATTTGGTGGAAATTGGCTAAGTGGTTTCTGAAGAATCATGATTTTATACATGTAAACAGCACAGTGGCAGGGAAATATTATAAATATAAACCAGATGATGGCCATCTTAGATTTCCAATCAGAACAATTTTAACAACTGTTGATCTACAAGTCACTTCGATACTTTCAATATAAATGTATATGGCCCATACAAATGGGGAAGCAAATTTGACCTTGGAGGTAAAAAGGTCAAATGTCAACATAGAACCATCATTTTAGCAATTTTGGTAGATCTCCTGTCCCCCATAATTTGTGCAAAGATTAGGACCCAGGGCTTATTTGGTTATGGAGAAGAAGATTTTTAAAGGTTTTTACCATATATGGGCATGGCAGCCATTTTGATCAATGGACCATACCTATTTTAGCAATCTTTCATTCTCCTGCCCACAGAGGCTCCGCATGAAATTTGAGCAACACTGGCCCGGAGGCTTCAGAGGAAAAGCCATTTGAAATTATCAACATTTTTTCCATACAAACGTATGGGGCCCATACAAATGCATACAGAAGCAAACTTGACCTCGCCGTAATAAGGTTAAATGTCAATGTATGACAATTATTTTAGCAACTTTGGTAGACCGCCCATTCCAGATGATATATGCAAAGATTCAGCCACAAGCCATCCTCGGTTTTGGAGAATAAGATTTTTAAATGTTTTTTCCCATACAAATGCATAAGGAAGCAAACTTGACCTTGCCGTAAAAAGGTCAAATGTCAATGTATGACCATTATTTTAGCAACTTTGGTAGACCCCCTGTCCCCGATGATTTATGCAAACATTCAGCCCCCAAGCATCATCGGTTCTAGAGAAGAAGATTTTTAAAGGTTTTTACCATATATGGGCATGGCGGCCATCTTGGTCAACGAACCGTGACCATTTTAGCAATCTTTTGTTCCCCCTACCTAAGGAGGCTTCATATGAAATTTGAGCAAAATTGGCCAACAGGCTCCAGAGGAGAAGTTGTTTGAAATTCTGAACATTTTTCCCATACAAATGCATAAGGAAGCAAAATTGACCTTACCGTAAAAAGATCAAATGTCAATGTACGACCATTATTTTAGCAATTTTGGTAGCCCTCCTGTTCCCGAAGATATATGCAAAGATTCAGCCATAAGGTATGCTCAGTTTTGGAGAAGAAGATTTTTAAAGGTTTTTCCTATACAAATGCATAGGGAAGCAAACTTGACCTTGCCGTAAAAAGGTCAAGCGTCAACGTACGACAATTCTTTTAGCAATTTTGGTAGACCTCCCGTCCCCAATGATTCCTGCAAAGGTTCAGCCCCAAGGCGTTCTCGGTTCTGGAGGAGAAGATTTTTAAAGGTTTTTACCATATATGGGCGTGGCAGCCATCTTGGTCAACAGACCGCGACCATTTTAGCAATTTTTCGTTCCCCCACCCTAAGGAGGCTCCATATGAAATTTGAGCAAAATTGGCTCAGCGGCTTCAGAGGAGAAGTCGTTTGAAAATGTTAACGGACGGACGGACGGACGACGGGCGAAAAGTGATCACAATAGCTCATCCTGAGCAGAGCTCAGGTGAGCTAAAAATGGAACTCTGTCAAATCCTTTTCTATTTTGAGAAAACATACCTTGTGTCATATGTATCTGTCCCGTGATCAAACTTGTAAGTAGGTTTGAATGTAATTGGTCCCTCAGAAAACCCTGGAAACATTAGACCCTCCTCCTGGGCTCGCCGCAACTAAAACAGGAAATTAAAGATCATTGATGTCTGCTGTAAACAAGATCTTACATTTTTTCGTCATAGCTATAGATAAGGCACATATATTTTTCAAACAAAATGTACTGGTATTTTTTTCATTTCTCCAAGAAAATGTATGTTTTGGGTCCCATAGGATGTGGGTCCTCTCAACCAGAAATGTTTTAAGAGTCAGAATACTGCAACATATTTTTTGAAGTGACATAAGAACAAATATTTATCTGGATACCCCTCTGATGGCACCACAGTGGAACAGTTAGAGCATCTGACTGCAAAGCTAAAAGTTGCAGGTTCAACCCCAGCTCAGACCATTGACTGGAAAACTCTCTCCCACCAAAAGGACATAAGCAAACAGTGCAGAACTCAGGGATGATGCTGCAGAACGCGGGGTCTACACTTTCTGCATAAAGTCTAGAAATCCCTACAAAACATGACAACAAAAACCTGCCAGACTGCCCCTAATTAAGGAATGGACTTGTCCAAAGACTTAAGGCAGAAGAGTCCACTCGGCACAAATGGGTTAACCGGAATCATATGAAAAGTAAACTGAGGCACCCTTTCGTCTCTGCTTGGATGTGGCCCAGGATGTCGCTCTGCAAGCTCTGCCCGGTCTCGGTTAGATATGGCAAAAAATATATTTTTTTTATGACCAGAAATATTTTCCATTCGCAGCAACCACAATGCTGAGAATAATTTAGCAATTTAAATAAACAGATGCCTAAATGAATAAATAAATGAACAAATATTGTATAGGCCGACCAAACTGACAGACTGTACAGTGGGCGTGTCCCCATGAGTCAGGGTTGTGATTGACCAGCTGAAGGAGGGAGGAAATATTGAACACAGAACATGTGAAGGCGAGCGCCGAAGGCGTGGAGCCCTGCTAGGGCCCCCTGAAAAATTTTGAAAAAATGGTGCAATTTGGTGCATTCTAGGGCCTTTTCAAGCCTCTATAATTTTGGTATTTTTGGGGGCAAATTAAAAAAAAACAAAAAACAAGAGGGTCATGATGACCCTGTAACGCTCACCTGAGTATCATAGCACTTCAAGAACCTGACCTAGAACAGATCAAGGCAAACATTCTGACTAAAATTCATAATGATTATATTAAGAAGTAAGACAATGTAGCATGTCTAATGGACCGGTAAATAGAGGTCAAGGTCAAATATGGATGACTGCACTCAAGAGGTCACATTTTTGAAGCGATGATCATGAATCTTGCTCAAAATGTTTGTCTTGATGATTTCTAGGTGAAAAATGAGAAGACTGTGATGAACAATTTTTATTCCATTATAAAAGTTCTGAGATATTTCTTTAATACTTTGTGTAAATGATAGTAAATGACAGAGCGCATCTCTGACTTTAAATGGCTATACTAGCCTGAGTGACTCGATAAAAAGAAGAGATGTACTGAAAACAAAATAAAAATATGGTGACTAGTGCTAAACTGCTATAAAAAGAAGAGATGTACATGAAAACACACACACAAAAAAAAATTATGATGACTAGACAATAAAAGCAAAACTGATCCAGATCAGACTGCTCCTGAAGGAGCCAATAAAACTGATCAGGCCAGAAAACACAAATGGAGCTTGTGATGCAGATTTTGGATAATTTTTCTCCAAAACAATTATGTTGTTGTCTGTACTGGTGTCCCACTTTAAGCATATTTTCAGCAACTGATCATTGCACAGTGGAGGTTCATTTTGACTGCTTGATCGAATTTTACTGCATTTGATTCCAGTATGCCAAATCTACAAGTTCGAATCGGTCGATGGCTAAGTTGTGTATTTTTCATTAAATCATGGATGGTATGTCAATACATGTTATCATTTCACTAGAATCTTCCTTCAGAACAAGATCACAAAGCATTACATCCATATTCGCAGTCTGTTAGCATTACTTTTGTAAATTGTGTACCAGCAAACACGATAACAGTTGCGGTGATAGCCATTTTTGGCTAAGGAAGACTAACCTTGCAAGTCAGGATGGGTTCTGTTTTTTCTGTGGCGCTTAGGGAGAATAATCTAACAAGTCCGGTTTTAAGTAGAATTAAAGGAGAATAATCTAACAAGTCCGGTTTTAAGTAGAATAGAACAGAATTTTTTTATTTTTTTCTGCCGGAAAACGAATTACGTAGGCTCAAATCTCCAATTTAAATGCAGATTAAAAACCTTTTTACATACAACTTCCTAATATTGAATAAATTAGGTCACAATATTGAATTTTAATGGAGAATGAGATCAATGCATCAATACAGGTGAAATTCGGAAGATCGTCAACCCCCACACCCCCACCCCCTAATTTTCTCCTCGGATTTGCAAGAAGCATGAGATCATCGAAATCAGTCACCCCGATCTGCGTAAATCCACTTTTGTGCGGAACTATCACATCCCTAATGAGTATCAAACAAAGATTATCTAAAGCGACAGGTCAACCTGATTGATCAATACAGACCATGTACACAATAGTGCTAATTCACTCATAAACAGTTGCAACCAGTCAAGTGCGTACAAAAGTCGTGCGAGCTCGAGGATTTCAGACCACACCTCGATAGTAATAGTAGCAAACATTTGTATGTGTCATGGATTACATAAATTCATTTCGACAGTTACTCAATATTTCTATTCTGGGTTCTCTGAAACTACAAACTTCTGTAATTAACCATTTGATTATTATCAACCCTAGTCCTGCTGAACCACAAACAGTGCAGACCCAGTAACAGAATGGTAAACTGTTGTAAATCTCTATATATTCCATTGCCCAGTATCTTAACATGTTTTCCCTAACTTTCCAACAATAAAGTACCATATACAAATGCATGATAAAAACATTCACACTTTTTTACTGAAAACCTTATTGACAGCTGTGAGTCTGCATACTGGCCCAGACTTATCTAATCCTTTGCTGTTTGGTATTAGAATTTATTGTTACCTTAACCCTAGTCCTGCTGAACCCGGATATACCCTGCCATTGCAAACAGTGTAGATCCAGATCAGTTGGCTTCTGGAGAAGCCAACTGATCTGGATCTGCACTGTTTGCCATTAAGTATGTGAATTTATATCAACAATCTGTAATTAAGTAATCTGACTGGCTGACAACTAGAAATGGGTGTGACATCTTAATTTATTCAGCATGGCAAGGGTTAAATATCTGGCCGTTTAACTCTTTACCTTACCAATCCCACAATTCACAGCTCAAAACAACATGCATTTTTTTTCAACCAAAAGTATTGATATTTTGTATTTCTCCACCTAAACATATATTTTGGGTACTCATTAGAAGCACCTTAACTTAATGAGTACCAACAACATAATGTTTAAATGAATTCTAAAAAGAATGATTAGAGCAATGAACATCCATATAACTGAAATGTCAAGTTTTCTGGGCTAAATACATGTTTCATTATATGTTTGATCTAGCTGTAATCTAACCTGGTCTAATTTGAGCAGTTTTTGCATGTCATCAGTCTCTATAGCTTGAAGCACTGACTTTCTAGAGGTATCATCTAATCGACAGTTCAGATCTCCCATCCAGAATATATAGCTGCAATAAACAAAGTACTGAGGTCATTCTAAATAACAAAAAACTCCAACCAGTCTGATCAGATTCTTTGCTGTGGGCTCAGTGGATTAACAGACAGGCAAGGTTTCTTTATGCGGACACAAAGCAACAGATAAGGCACATTTTTCATCCGAAAAATGCTGATATCTTTCTTATTTCTCGACAAAAACATATGTTGTGGGTACTCATTAGAAGCGCCTCACTGAGGCACTTCTAATGAGTACTCACAACATATGTTTTCGTCGAGAAATAAATAAAGATCATTAGGTGGATATCCCCTCTTATCTGTAGCTATGCGGACAGCAAAAAACTCTGATCAGAATGGCTGGATTCTCAGGCTGATCTGAATCTTTGCTGGGCACTCTGTTAGTTTGTTGGTTTTGTGGCTCATTTCGTCAATGTACCCTATGCTACCACATTGAGAACATATAGCAAAGGCCTTTCAGAATGATCGGATGCTCAGACTGACGCTACTGTATATGCATCATTTTCTTGATTTTGCCATGTTGTGGCTCATTTCATCAAAAACAAAGGGACCAGCACTGACTGCCATGGCACAAGAACAAAGTAAAAGACTCACCACACCTGTGCACATTTTGACAGCTGTTCTTTATTGCATTAGAATAAATGGTGCGTACAATCAGCCTTTGCTTTAGTGATCTTCAACTGGGTCAAATGGCTAGAAAAGCTTGTATACTAATATTTTTGGGTATGTCATAGTCATATCTAGGTACTATTACCCCTGGAACTCGCAAATATGCTCTCATTACCTTGTACAATGACTAAAATTTGGAGAGGTTGGTCTGAATTGTTGAATTTTCATCATTTTTCTAAAGTTAGATTTTTCCAGATTTTTTATATGCTCGCTATTATGTTGTTAAGAGACAGGGTATGATCATATCTAGATACCATTACCCAGATTCAATCACAAAATGCCTCTGTTTTCTCTCTAATATAATGGTTAAAACTGGTCATAAAATGCTAAATTATATAAAAGACCCTTAACAGATGCCCAAGAAATTATCAGAATCTCAGATTTAATGAAGCAAACTCATTTCCATCAAAATCTAAAGATAATATAGGGATCAAACATGGTTTTTCATACATTAACATTCGCCAGGTCCCAAGGGGGTGTTGAAAACCGAGGCCAGAGGCCGCGGTTTTCAACACCTCCCAAGGGACCTGGCAAATGTTAATGCATTGAAAAACCATGTTCGATCGCTATTATTGCATTAAAAATTGAAACCATTTGCTACATTTTGCGTTATTTCTTGCACTATTTTGTTTCGCCTTTTCACCGATGTCTCGCGAATGCAATTTCCATGGACTATGCTTGTTCTAGGGCCGGGCAGTATACATCTCGTAATGGCCGCAAATCTGTGGCCCCGGTACGATCATATTGAAAATTGTGTAGCCGTGTATTAACAGCACTTGAATTACCTTGTTAATACACGGCTTTTCATCGGTTAATGCATGGCTGTTAATAATGTGTGATACTGCTTTTTATGCAATAACTTACTATTATACACTGCAGCACCGTTATAATGCGGTTGGTGGGGTCCAAGGTAGCTGACCGCAATGTAAGTGATCGCGCGTTATAACGGTCAGACATAAACTCATTCCTCATACCCCACCCACTTCTATACTATCGCTGTATGCAATCCGATGAAAAAAAAATGGATACACATGAATTGTTACACATAAATAAACAATGAAAACAGCTAGTCAGTTATTCTTATACACCCAAGAAGCTCATTTCTTTTGAGAGTAAATAAATAAATTCATCCTTTCTGTCTGTTGAAACAGAAAGACCCGCAGTGAACAGCAGGAGACTAGAATGTACTGAAAAGCCGGACATGTGTATTAGCCTTTATAGTTATCACTGATGCAATTACCTGTAAGAAGGCACGCGCTAGATTGGATATTAACCCTTAAAGCCCTGTGCAAAATTTGCAGCAGACAACAGTTTGAATTTTTTATGTATTATTATTTATTTTTCAGAGAAAATAAGTTTTGACATGTCATGTGAATCATCAGTTTGGCTGATGTTCACATGAAATGTCAAGACTATTCTCTGAAAAAAACAAGCAAATTCCATGGGGAATTTATGTCCCCCGCCTTATTTTTATTTGAGGTGTTAAAAATGGTAAAGTTAACCAGAGGACCATTGGTCCTGTTTCAATTACCTAAGTATTGAAGCAGGAAACCAGTGATAAAAAATAATTTCAAGATTCTGAAAAAACCCACATGCATATCTTCAGACCATCCTTAAAGCACCTGTAAAGTTTCAAAGGATCGGCTTAAAACTGTGGTAGGAGTTACGGGGTCAAGGTACCTACTCCCTAAACGCTTCTGTAGTATTAGAACTCAAAAAATGTCTAAGTTAAAAATGCAGAAAAAGTGGTAAAAAATTATTTCCGGATTCTGAAAAATCCACCTGCATATTTTCAGGCCATCCTAAAAGCCCACGTAAAGTTTCAAAAGGATCGGTCAAAAACTGTGGGAGGAGTTAAGGGGACAAGGTACCTACTCCCTATAGACTTCTGTAATATTAGAACTAAAAAAATGTCTAAGTTCGAAAAGTGTAAAAAGTGATAAAAAACATTTCAGGATTCTAAAAAAACCACATGCATATCTTCAGACCATCCTTAAAGCACCTGTAAAGTTTCAAAAGGATCGGCCAAAAACTGTGGGAGGAGTTAAGGGGACAAGGTACCTGCTCCCTATATACTTCTGTAGTATTAGAACTCAAAAAATGTCTAAGTTAAAAATGCGGAAAAAGTGATAAAAAATTATTTCAGGATTCTGAAAAAACCACATGCATATCTTCAGGCCATCCTGAAAGCCCATGTAAAGTTTCAAAAGGATCGGCCAAAAACTGTGGGAGGAGTTAAGGGGACAAGGTACCTACTCCCTATACGCTTCTGTAATATTAGAACTAAAAAAATGTCTATGTTCAAAATGTCTAAAAAGTAATAAAAATTAATTTCAGGATTCTGAAAAAAAAAACATGCACATCTTCAGACCATCCTTAAAACACCTGTAAAGTTTCAAAAGAATCGGCCAAAAACTGTGGGAGGAGTTAAGGGGACAAGGTACCTGCTCCCTATACACTTCTGTAGTATTAGAACTCAAAAAATGTCTGTTAAAAATGTGGAAAAAGTGATAAAAAATTATTTCAGGATTCTGAAAAAACCACATGCATCCTTCAGGCCATCCTAAAAGCCCATGTAAAGTTTCAAAAGGATCGGGCAAAAACTGTGGGAGGAGTTAAGGGGACAAGGTACCTACTCCCTATAGACTTCTGTAATATTAGAACTCAAAAAATGTCTAAGTTAAAAATGCGGAAAAAGTGATAAAAAATTATTTCAGGATTCTGAAAAAACCACATGCAAATCTTCAGACCATCCTTCAAACACCTGTAAAGTTTCAAAAGGATCGGACAAAAACTGTGGGAGGAGTTAAGGGGACAAAGTACCTACTAAAAACTCGGAACCACGCACCACATGCCACACACCATGCACCACGCGCCACGCACCACGGAAAACCAAAAACAGTGTCCCTCCACTTTTCTTCGAAAAGGCAGGGGACAATAAAAGTAAAACTCTTTTCTACTGCAGCTGTGATTGGCGCTTTAAGGGTTAAATGAAGTTATACATTTTACTCTCTGGGTTTTTTTCCTTTTTTTTTTTTTTTTTTTTTTTTTTTTTTTTTTTTTTTAAGCAGCTCATGTATATATCAGTTAACCCTTATTACGCTAATCACAACTGCAGCAGACAACAATTTTGACTATTTGTTTTATTTGCCAGAGAAAACAGGTCCTGACATTTCATGTGAATCATCTGCCAAGCAGACAATTCACATAAAATGTCAACACTTGTTTTCTCTGAAAATAGATAAAACAAGAGCTCCGCCAAGCTGGGCATGATACGCCTGTGGCAAGTAATAAGATGTAGCACATAAACTGGCTCCTGCATAATTCAATGCTCTGGATATAAACTGTAAGTGGAATTACAAAAAAAAAATAAAAAAATAAAAAAATTTCATTGGGGCATATCTCTGCTGATATTTTAAGGGTCCAACCTGGCCCAGAAATTAAGGGAGAAGTGATTTCTCCCTCCTGGGAAAATAGGGAGAAGTTTGCTGCTTCTAGGGAGAAGTGCTTTCTGACGGAGGACACACCACAGAAGCATGGCTATATTATAAGCTCATATGAGCTGATTTGTTTTTCCTATACTTCAATATCGGACCAAACAATAACAAAAAAATAAACAACCAAAAAAAAAAAAATGCTGCAAGAAATTTTCTTGTAAACCTTTAACTTGTTTAATATTGATTTTACATACATGTGATAATTTTTTAACTGTATGAGGGAGATTTGTCATTGTGATGAGGGAGATTCTTAACAAATGTAAAGAATATATAGGGAAATTCTCAGTTCAAATGAGGGAGACTCCAAAATTTTGGCATAATTTGGGCAAAAATTAGCATCAAAATGAGGGAGTCTCCCTCCTGATGAGGGAGGTATCACATGTATGATTTTATTTTTGTTCTTCAAGGGAGCCAAATCAGAAGAGTATTAAAAAAAAAAATCAAAAAGAATTATGTATTTATAAAGATTTAATAATGACAATCTTTCCTTGCAAGTCTAATAAAAGAAGATGTTAAAAAAAAAAAAAAAAAAAATCAATATCTTGCCCATATGACCAAAACTTTAGTTATTTGCAAAAAATTTACCGATTATATAATAAATTTGCACACTCTCACCTCTAAACAACATGCTGCGAAAAGTTTACAAAAACTTTCAAAGGGGCATAAATCTGCAAATATTTGGTGCACTGTAACCTTGAAATAATATGTGCTGCTCCACATCATCGTGTAACTATTTATGAAGTTTCAGCTTGATCAGATGTAAACTGTAGGAGGATTTAGCCGAAAACAAAACAATTAATAGAAATTTTCAAAGGGGTTTAACTCTGCTAATATTTGGTGGACTGTAACCTTGAAATAATATGTGCTGCTCCACATCATGGTCTAACTACAAATCAAGTTTCAGCTTGATCGGATGTAAACTGTAGGAGGAGTTAGCCAGAAACAAAAAGTCTACTGAAATTTTCAAAGGGGCATAACTCTGCTAATATATGGTGGACTGTAACCTCGAAACAATATGCGCTGCTCCACATCATGGTCTAACTATATATGAAGTTTCAGCTTGATCGGATGTAAAATGTAGGAGGAGTTAACCGGAAATGAAAAGTTTACAGAAATTTTCTAAGGGGCATAACTCTGCAAACATTTGGTGGATTGTAACCTCGAAATAATATGCGCTGTGCCACATCATGGTCTTACTATATACTAAGTTTCAGCTTGATCGGATGTAAACTGTAGGAGAAGTTAGCCGGAAACGAAAAGTCTACTGAAATTTTCAAAGGGGCGTAACTCTGCTAATATTTGGTGGACTGTAACCTCGAAAAAAATATGCGCTCCTCCACATCATGGTCTAACTATATATAAAGTTTCAGCTTGATCGGACGTAAAATGTAGGAGGAGTTAACCAGAAATGAAAAGTTTACAGAAATTTTCAAAGGGGCATAACTCTGCAAACATTTGGTGGACTGTAACCTCGAAACAATATGCGCTGCGCCACATCATGGTCTAACTATATACCAAGTTTCAGCTTGATCGGATGTAAACTGTAGGAAAAGTTAGCCGGAAACGAAAAAGTTTATGGATGGACGGACAGACCGACACCATACCCCGTAACATAATACGTCCCGTTTTTCAAACGGGCGTATAAAAATTAAGATTGTTGTCTATCACAAACTTTGCTTGGCACTTTATGGGTTAAATGTGTTCACAATCTAGGATAACATCAAAGAGATTTGGCATCCTTTGCTCAGGTTTCACTCATAAATGACACGAGGGCATTTACCTTTACTGCGGCTGATCAAACAAAGCTGATTGACAGCTACAGTTTAAACTAACCTTTAAAGTGCTAAGCAAAAAATTGTGGCAGATAACATTTTGATTTTTTTTTTATTTATTATTATTTATTTAGAGAGAAATGTCATAACATTTCATGTGAATCATCTGCTTGGCAGATGACTCACCTGAAATGTCAAGATTTTATTCTCTGAAAAAAAAAAAATAAATAAATAAATAAATAAAAGTAAAATTGTTTTCTGCTGCAGTTGTGATTGGTACTTTAAGGGTTAATCCATCATCGGTCACCAGCTAGGTGATTGAAAACTATGACACCTATTTAGTGCTCTGAAATAGCCAAAGGACAAAATACTGATGACTACTTTGGTAAAACAGAATGTGTTAATCGGCAAGGGTACGGTCATGGCTAATGATATTTTTGACTGCTGCGTTCCGTGGAAAAAGGGCAAAACTTTCAAAATTGGGGAAAAAACTGCATAAAAAATGGGAGCCACAGACCAACCATGTTATAACGGTTTCCGCATTATAAGGGTCTGCGTAATAATGGCATTCCAGTGTATTTAGCTATGTAGTTGTTTTTATAGCTCAAGCAATCATTTTGTTCAAATTTGGACGAAAAGTATGTCTTCTATATTAAATCAATTAGGAAAAGGAAACCATTTGATAAGTATATACTATATCAAAATGGCATGTTTGGGCAAGGGGGGGGGGGGGGGGGGGGGGGGGGAGTATGAAGTTGGTGGGGGGCGGGGGGGAGGGGGGGGGGGGGCTTAAAAAAAAAAACCCAAACCAACAACCAAGCTAAGCTCCATGATTAGTAAACTACCAAGGATTTGGACATATACTGAATCAGAAGGCTACACAGCTAATTTTGAATTTAGCACACACTTTTCCCCTGACTGAACATGACCATAAATTTACCTACAGTATGTTATACCTGAATGAACAGACTACTTGTCCTATTTATAAATAACAGGCGTAAACCTTGGTAATATTTATGTAGGTACAGGTACAGTTTCATGCATTAGTGAGGGACAATGTAACTCTTGTAAAATTCATAGATATAATGCACCTGTAATTTGTGCATAAAACTCATTTTTTGCTGAAATTTTAGGCTGTTATAAGCATTGCTTGGTATATCCTAAAACCCCACAATAAAAATATCAATTTTTTATTTTTCTTTTCTTTTTTTTTTTTTTTTGAAAATAACTGACCCCTATCCCCTTGGACATGGATTTATTCTACTTGTATATCACATATAGAAGTTCACAGAAGCTTTCAAAAATTGGGTGGGAAACTCAGGATAAATTCTTATCTCCTTTGAGTAAATCCATTTAGCTCCCATGGAATCATATTTAAAATGTGCTGGAGGAATGCCAAATAGTCAGAATCTGATCTAAATTCTCATACAGAACCAGTCTGATCTAGATCTAACAGGTTTCATCAGATATTTATATCTGCACTGCTGGTTAAAGATGTCTAGCTAACAATAGTTCAGTCATATCGAGACACTGCCTCTGAAACTGTGGGACTTTTACCCGACTTGAGAATAATGACAAATTCAAGTCCTGTGCCATGCCACTAAAAGCTCTGCCACAGATGCACTAAAGAGCCCATCAATTTCACAAGTCCTGTTAGGGTGATCGGGTGGGGTGCTATTTGTGTCTGAATACTTTAAGTAAAAAAGAACTGAATTAGTAGCATTCTGACTATATTTTTTTTCTGACAATGATGTAACAAATTTTATTATCAATATCACTGGTATATGTAAACCAATGATCTAGACATGCTGACTTGCATCTTTCACGAGGGATAAGTTTTGTTTTTGTTTTGTTGTTTTCCCTAGATAGGGGGAGTATCCAGACAAATACTTTTCTTTGTTCTTCAATAAAAAATATGTTGTGGGTACTTATTAGAAGTGCTATAGTGAGTTGCTTCTAAATAGTGAGTACCCATTTTAAACATAGATTCTCAATTTGAAATAAGAATTTTTTTAGTTGAAAATAAAAATGCCCTAACTGGAGCTATGGCCTGCCTCATGCTAATCCTAAAAATAACTTACTCATGGTCTAGAATACTATCCACATCTGGGTCTCGGAATTTCTGTGTACTTAATATGGTGTTCACATCCTGTAATATATAATGGATATTGGATTTTTTCCTGGTTAGATCCGCTTTTTTTTTTCAACAAATGAACACCTAATGTAGTATTTTCACGAGTGGCAATAGCCACAAATGAAAATACAAGTTTTGATGTTTGTGAGTGAAAAAAAATTCAATCTTACACTGAAAAAATCTAATTTTCTGTTTCTTTTATGCTTTTATTCCTACCTACTCTTTGACACTTTCATTGGGAAATTAATTTTTTTCCTAGCCATTTCATGTTAATCTGGGCCCAGTTGTTTGACGCTAACGATGTCATTAGTTAACAGTTCGTTAAAATTTACATAGAGTGATATGCAAATATGCTGAAATTTTTGGCTGAAAAAATGTGAGTTTGTTTGTTTGTGTTGAAGTTTTACGGCCCAGTCAACCCAATGGGGTCATGTCGAGCTAGGTCAGTTTACCCAACCACACGTTTACTGGGCAGGCTTAGTCCTCTAAGCGGTTAACCAGTACTGTGCACATTCTTTCACCAGAAACTGACAACTGCCCTTCTTGAATCAGCGGAAGGGAGAGAATGACCGTAGAAAATATTTCATGATCAATCTCCACGAAAGAATGTTGCCGACCTCGGCGGGGGTTGAACCCGCGACCTCCTGGTCTCCAGTCAGACGGCGCATCCAACTGAGCCACCAAGGCCGGCAAAAAAAAAAATTGCAGTGCAAAAGCTACTCACATTTTTTCAGCAAAAAATTTCAGAATAATGTACATTGAATCTGCTAAAACAGTTAACAAAATGACCCTTAACGAGCTCGTTAAGCTAACGACACTTTGAACAACTGGGCCCTGGTCTTGTACAGTATGTTCAGGGGCACAATAATAGGTAAAAAAACATAGCTTTGCACCTTGAAAATGAGGCCAAATAAATTCTAAAGCAATACAAAGCATGAAATCGACACAGAGATAAAATGCTGTAAAAGGTGATAAATCACCTGACATTGCATGCAAAAAAAAGAGTTACGTCAGGGCAATAAGTGACTTCAGCAGTTCTAACATGGAATGTTAACCTCTTCACATACATTCAGACAAGTGTACTACTCCTTTTACCTTTTGGCTATTTTTTGGACCCAGAATTCATGGAGAATTCAATTTCAAGAAAAAAAGTAGTCCCAAACAGTGAATATTCAAAAATCATATTTTCACTGTTTGAAAGAGTGAAAATATCAAATTTGATTTCACTGAGAAATTTCTATATTTCATTGAGAAGCATAAAAGAAACATGTAAATTGGAGATAAAATGTGAGGAAATACCAATAAAAAAGAAATGTATCTCTTTTGTTTGTTTGTTTTGAGGTTTTACAGCCCAGTCAACCCAATGGGGTTATGTCGAGCGTGGTCAGTTTACCTAACCACACGTTTACGGGGCAGGCTTAGTCCTCTAAGCGGTTAACCAGTATTGTGCACATTCTTTTGCCAGAAACTGACAACTGCCCTTCTTGAAACAGCGGAAAGGAGAGAATGACCGTAGAAAATATTTCATGATCAATCTCCACGAAAGAATGTTACCTACCTAAGCGGGGGTTGAACCTGCGACCACCTGGTCTCCAATCGGACGGTGCATCCAACTGAGCCACCGAGGCTGAAATGTATCTCTTTTACCTTTCAACTATTGCATTTATACAGCAGACAACATAATATTTTATAAAACAATTCAAAATAAACCCTATTTGAATAGTGCATGATTCCTATCCTTTCTATTGAAAATACTAAACACATCAGACAGTGGTAGGTCTGATATTATAATACTTAATTTTCTATAAACATTATGTAATGAAAAAAACTTTTTCAAAAGTCAATCAAATAAGTTAGGTCCTGAAGATTTTTTTTTTTTTTTTCAAATAAAATCTCATGCGTTAATCATATTACTTTTCTTAAAATAGAGCATCCCAAATTGAATCCTTTCTGATTTTTTGTTAATAGTTTGTTTATTACATTTTTTAAATCCATTTGCTATTAATAATGGAGTCATTTTTGCATACACATAAAGTAAAGAAACTAGCCGCCAGTAGCATCCTGGATAAAATTTCAACAGACAACGTTTTGAAATATTTTACTTATTTTTTTCCAAGAAAACAGGATTTGACATTTCATACAAATTGTCTCCTGAGGAGACAATTTGCTATAAGTGTTGAATCCTATTTTCTGAAAAAAAGAAAAAAAAAAAAAAAAGAAAAATAAAGAAAAAAATCATAAATTTGTCATATGCTGAATTTTCCTATAGAGTGCTAAGCGATAAATGTATCCAAATTTAGTTGGTTTGTTTGTTTGTGTTGAGGTTTTACGGCCCAGTCAACCCAATGGGGTCATGTCGAGCATGGTCAGTTTACCTAGCACACGTTTATTGGGCAGGCTTAGTCCTCTAAGCGGTTAACCAGTATTGTGCACATTCTTTCACCAGAAACTGACATCTGCCCTTCTTGAATCAGCAGAAGGGAGAGAATGACCGCAGAAAATATTTCATGATCAATCTCCACAAAAGAATGTTGCCAACCTTGGCGGGGGTTGAACCCGCAACCTCCTGGTCTCCAGTCGGACGGCGCATCCAACTGAGCCACCGAAAGTACTAAACACATCAGACAGTGGTAGGTCTGATATTATAATACTTAATTTTCTATAAACATTATGTAATGAAAAAAACTTCTCAACAGTCAATCAAATAAGTTAGGTCCTGAAGATTTTTTTTTTTTTTTTCAAATAAAATCTCATGCGTTAATCATATTACTTTTCTTAAAATAGAGCATCCCAAATTGAATCCTTTCTGATTTTTTGTTAATAGTTTGTTTATTACATCTTTTAAATCCATTTGCTATTAATAATGGAGTCATTTTTTGCATACACATAAAGTAAAGAAACTAGCCGCCAGTAGCATCCTGGATAAAATTCCAACAGACAACGTTTTGAAATATTTTTCTTATTTTTTTTCCAAGAAAACAGGATTTGACATTTCATACAAATTGTCTCCTGAGGAGACAATTTGCTATAAATGTTGAATCCTATTTTCTGAAAAAAAGAAAAAAAAAAAAGAAAAAAAAAAAAAAAAGAAAAATAAAGAAAAAAATCATAAATTTGTCATATGCTGAATTTTCCTATAGAGTGCTAAGCGATAAATGTATCCAAATTTAGTTGGTTTGTTTGTTTGTGTTGAGGTTTTACAGCCCAGTCAACCCAATGGGGTCATGTCGAGCGCGGTCAGTTTACCTAGCCACATGTTTACTGGGCAGGCTTAGTCCTCTAAGCGGTTAACCAGTATTGTGCACTTTCTTTCACCAGAAACTGACAACTGCCCTTCTTGAATAAGCAGAAGGGAGAGAATGACGGCAGAAAATATTTCATGATCAATCTCCACAAAAGAATGTTGCCGACCTTGGCGGGGGTTGAACCCGCGACCTCCTGGTCTCCAGTCGGACGGCGCATCCAACTGAGCCACCGAGGCCGGACAAATTTAGTTGGTTTGAGTAAACATGTCATAAATGTCCATTTCTATTACCCACAACTTCACATGTTTGAAATAGTCTAATATGTATCAGTTTTGTCTATAAATATAGCTCATATAAGAACTAGAGCTGTCAGAGAGCCTAACAACAGCCCCGCTGCAGCTCTATCGGAGGAGAAATGCATTTAGTGTTGAAATATTTTGAATTCATCCCTACCAGGTAAGACATGGTAACATGGCATCCTAAAACCTATCAAGGGATTTTAATCCATGAGCTATGGGCCCTTGGCCCTGATTCCTGAATACATGCTACATCAACCCACTGTCTATGCATGTACCACTTTTTCAAAGCCCCCAAGTGTGGTACAAGTTCCATCGAAGTAGGACCACAAACATAAAAGTTATTGAGCAAAATGCATTTTAATTTTTTGAAAACCTACCAAGGGACATAACTCCAAGAGTTAATGGACCCTTGGCCCCTTTTCCGATATACACTATACATCCAGTCATTGTCCATGTTGATATGAGCTTTCAGCTTTCTAGCTTTCATAGTTCCTTAGAAATCTGTTACAAAAATTTTCAAGAATGACAAAATTTGAAGGGACATAACTCTAAGAATTATGGGCCCTTGGCCCTTATTCTGGTACACACAATAAATCTAGTCATTGTCCATTATACAAAGTTTCAGCTTTCTAGCTTTCATAGTTCCTGAGAAATCTGTCACAAAAATTTTCAAGAAAGGCAAAATTTGAAAACCTATGAAGGGATATAACTCAATGAGTTATGGGCCCTTGGCCACAATTCTGCCTCTACACCTCACTTATCTTAGAGACCAAGTGTGGTATAAGTTTCATCAAAGTAGGACCATAAACATTAAAGTAATTGAGCAAAATGCATTTTAATTTTTTGAAAACCTACCAAGGTACATAACTCCAAGAGTTATGGACCCTTGGCTCCTATTCCAGTATAGGCTATACATCCAGTCATTGTCCATGTTTATACTTACTTTCAGCATTCTTGCTTTCACAGTTCCTGTGAAATCTGTTGCGAAAATTTTCAAGAATGGCAAAATTTGAAAACCTATGAAGGGACATAACTGCAAGAGTTATGGGCCTGTGGCCACCATTCTTCCACTACACCTTCCTTACCTCAGAGAGCAAGTGTAGTATTAGTTTTACTGAAGTAGGACCACAAACATAAAAGTTATTAAGCAAAATGCACTTAAAATTTTTTGAAAACTTACCTCGGATATAACTCCAAGAGTTATGGGCCCTTGGCCACCATTCTGTCATTACACTTTCCTTACCTCAGAGACTAAGTGTGGTATTAGTTTCATTGAAGTAGGACCACAAACATAAAAGTTATTAAGCAAAATGCATTTTAAATTTTGAATAACTACCAGGGAACAAAATCCAAGAGTTATGGGCCCTTGGCCACTATTCTGCCACTACACTTTCCTTACCTCAGAGACCAAGTGTGGTATTAGTTTCACCTCAGAGACCAAGTGTGGTATTAGTTTCATTGAAGTAGGACCACAAACATAAAAGTTATTAAGCAAAATGCATTTTAAATTTCGAAAACCTGTCAAGGGACATAACTCCAAGAGTAATGGGCCCTTGGCCACTATTCTGCGACTACACCTTACGTAACTCAGAGATCAAGTGTAGTATAGGTTTCATTGAATTAGGACCATAAACATAAAAGGTATTAAGCAAATTTTGCAGTCACAGAATGAAGTAATGACGGAATCACAGAAGGATATGGTAAATCCAGTATAACCCCACTTTTTCAAAGCGGGACTATAAGCTATAATAAACAATGAACACTTACCTCGATTCTTTCTGCCATTTGTTCCATATGTGCAGCGAGATGACAGTTGACAATGATCAAGTTTACCCCACCAACATCAAATCTTACACTCACTCCACCTTTATTACCCTGAAAGGAAAGATAAATATAACAACATGCGATTTCACTGAGGTGACGAATGCTCCTGAAGCAAGTTTTTGTGATCCGATGCAATGTTAGGTCTTGTATTTTATGTCAAATTATTGCATAAAAAGCAGTGTCACACATCATTAACAGCCGTACATTAACCGGCGAAAAGCTGTGTATTAACAAGGCAATTCACACACTGTTAATGCACGGCTATGCAACTTTCAATATGATCGTACCAGGGCCACAGATTTGCTGCCATTACGAGATGTGTACTGCCTTGTCCTAGAATGAGCATAGTCCGTAGAAATTACGTTCGTGAGACATCGGTGAAAAGCAATACAAATAGTGCAAGAAATAATGTGAAATGTAGCAAATGTTTTCAGTTTTTATGCAATAATAGCGATCGAAGATGGTTTTTCAATGCATTAACATCCGCCAGGTCCCTAGGGCGGTGTTGAAAACCGCGGCCTCCGGCCTCGGTTTTCAACACCTCCCTCGGGACCTGGTGAATGTTAATGCATGAAAAACCATGTTTGATCCCTGTTTTATATCTAAATCCCTCTGTGCATCATAAAATTATAAGCTGGAAAGAACTACTGCTGAAGACTGATAGTGAAAATGAATAAACAGGTTCTGTTTTTTCAAAGGACCGCTACTTTAGAATGACTCTTTATTAAAGCCAAATTATATGAATGCAGGAAACAGTACCCTAAAGTCAAGCACACGGACCTTAGCAAACAGTGTAGACCCAGATCAAATGTCACAATTTGTGGCATTTGTTCTGGGTTGACATTGTTTGCTACTCATCTAGCAAGTTTTAGACACCAGAACTTGTAGTAAAATGGAAGTTCAAATTTTAGGACAAATTAAGTAAGGAGTTATGGTCTCTGAATAGTTCAGGTAAATGAAGTAATTATTTAAGAATTCATTTACTTGAGATGTGCTCATCTATGTGTCATCAAGGTGTACCATTATCCAAGTGGTCTACTGTTAAAAAGGTTGCCACAATAAATCTATCATCCTGCGAATATATTCAGCCACATAATTTTTGAGGATTAAAGAAAAAAAAAAAATAAATAAATAAATAAAAAATAATAAAAAAAAAATATGCAAAAATGAAATGTAACTCACTGCTAAAACTATCAGTTATACAATATTTACATTTTTGATGCTAAAATTTGAAGTCATGTTTGTCTCATAAACTTGCTATCCTGAGCCTAATACATAGGGATGACTTTTCTTATTTCTTCTTTTCTATTTCTTTCTTATTATTAAAAACATATATTGTGGGTACTCATTAGAAGCACATCACTTAGGTGCTTCTACTAATGAGTACCCACAACATATGTTGTTGTTGTTTTTTTATGGAGAGCTGGAGAAAATTATTGCAGAATTATCATCAAATACTCTTCCTTAACAAGTCCTTTTATATTAATAGGTACATACCCACCAACCCCCTAAGCCAGCTTTGGAATATTCAGATTCTATACTTGTTACCGATAACAACATGGATCGTTTCAAGAACACCTGTAGAGAGATGGCCTGCATACGCACAACCTTGACCTAGAAAAGAAAATACACATAATCAAAGCTGATTAGGACTAGATACACTTTCAGGGAGGCAATGCTGTAAAATTGTTTTTGCTTCCCTTCTTAATTATTATTACCTTTTAGAGAAGACACTTTTTCAGAAGGGCCTTTATATACATGAAGTCACAAAAGTTGTATCCCTTGTACAAAAAAGTGGAAAATCTACCAAGCATTTTTAGTCCCCTTAATGACCTACAACATAGATTTCAGCAGATAATTAGCACTTAGCATTCAGGGTCAAAATTTCAGCAGAGAACATTGTGACATATTTTCCTTTCTTTATCCCAGAAAATAGGGCATGACATTTCATGCAAACTGCTTCTCTGAAGACAACTGGCATGAACTATGAAACCCTATTCTGGGAAAAATAAGGAAAATATTTCAAAACATTTACTGCTGAATTTTCTACTTTTTTTTTAAGATACCAGAACTGGTAGCGTGCTTAATATTTGAATATATTGCTGATTTTTAGCATGCAGAAAGTTGTGTCAAACCTCTTGGCACCTATCAGTATTATAATAGAGCTAAATACATACTACCGTTCATGTAAATATTATAATAGAGCTAAATACATACTACGGTTCATGTAAATATTATAATAGAGCTAAATACATACTACCGTTCATGTAAATATTATAATAGAGCTAAATACATACTACCGTTCATGTAAATATTATAATAGAGCTAAATACATACTACCGTTCATGTAAATATTATAATAGAGCTAAATACATACTACGGTTCATGTAAATATTATAATAGAGCTAAATACATACTACGGTTCATGTAAAGAATGACACAATCAATGAACTATGAAATTTAGGTCATGGTCACAATATGATACCACAGTCTTTATATGTCAGTTATCGGAAAAGTGCATTGTGTCTGTTCTTTTTTGTTTGGTGCCAGGAGAATGCTTCACGACTGTTGACCTTTCCTAGGTAACCTCATGTATACATATTTTTGATATTTCAGGCAAGGTATGTCAGACCCTATTTACTGGGCTAAATATGAAAACATTAATTAGTCAAACTTGCCTAGAGAGTGCTAAAGATTAATCTGTGTCATGCTGAATAAATTAATTTAAGGTCCCATGCCCATTCTAATTATCAGCCAATCAGATTACTTCATCCAGGTTATGGATATAATTTCACATACCGAATGACAAACAGTGCAGATCCAGATCAGTTGGCTTCTGAAAAGCCAACTGATCTTGATCTACACAGTTTTCAATGGCAGGGTATATCCGGGTTCAGCAGGACAGGGCTTAATTTCATCTAGAGATTTGATTCCCAGCCAATGTAGGAGAACTTACCCTGACATAGTCCAATGCTCCCAGTATATCTGTCAGTTTACTTGTCCACATATTACTGACTGTATCTGAATCATTTGGATCCATTTCTTGAAATCTGGAAGAAATAAAAGCAGTTTCACAGTATATGTATTATGCAAAAGATAAAATGTCTGGATAATTCCTACATCATAACCAATGTATGTTGTGGACACTCACTGGACCTGCCTCACTGAGGCAATAATATTGAGTACCCATAACAAATGACAAAACAAACAAAATAGCATGTGGGCTCAGCAAAGACTCAGATCTTGTTGTGTGAGGACTCAAATGATTTCAAGGAAAAATAAGAAAAATACTTACATGGATACCCCTCTTATCCAGATATATGACAAGTATATGAAATTAACCCTTAAAGCGCCAATCACAACTGCAGCTGACAACATTTTTAAATATTTTTTTTTAATTTTTCAAAGAAAACAAGCCTTGATATGTTATGTGAATCGTCTGCTTGGCAGGCGATTCACATGAAATATCAAGACTTGTTTTCTTTGAAAAATTAAAAAAATAAAAATAAATGTCGTCTGCTACAAATTTTGCTTGGCGCTTTAAGGGTTAAATTGTTTAGAACTTTATCCAAACCTCCGGAAACACAATCAGGGCCCAGTTGTTCAAAGCTAACGATGTCGTTAGTTAACGATTTGTTAAAATATACATCAAGTGATACGCAAATATACTGAAATTTTTTGCTGAAAAAATGTGAGTAGCTTTTGCACTGCAAAAGCTACTCACATTTTTTCAGCAAAAAATTTCAGAATATTGTATATTAAATTCGCTAAAACAGTTAACGAAATGACTCTTAATGAGCTCGTTAAGCTAATGACGCTTTAAACAACTGGGCACAGTTTTGAAAATAATGGACGGGAGCATGCTGTGTTGTCCCCAAAATACAAATTCTCTTATTTCAGTTATTGCCTCCCTTTGCAAATTTAGGTGTGTAGAATTCCTTCAGAAGCCACTTGACCTGCAGAACCATTAAGTGGAAAACGCCACTCACACTAACAAAGTTTTACTCACCCTTAATAATGTGTACCATGAAATTTCTGCAG
The DNA here is from genome assembly GCA_964016985.1 of Anodontia alba. Classification (NCBI taxonomy): domain Eukaryota; kingdom Metazoa; phylum Mollusca; class Bivalvia; order Lucinida; family Lucinidae; genus Anodontia; species Anodontia alba. Next base: position 60,907,027 of record OZ024830.1, on the reverse strand, counting down.
ATCAATCTGACAATTTCTCCCATCTTTAAAGCCATACCAACTACAATCTACCACTTTCCAATTGGTAATCTTTGCACCCATGTCAATTGTCAATTTTCCGCACCAGAAAAATCTTGGAACTGGCCTACAGATGTAAAATCTATTCAAAATTGAAACTCACTCGGTGGTTTTGTTATTAACAACAATTTCCATTTTGACTAGTTAACAAAACAAATTCTGAACATGATCTTTCACACCTGCAATCATTCAGCGCCTTTTCAAATTTTTCCGCTTAAATTCATGAATTCTAGTGAGTACCCACAATATATGTTTTCACGGATAAATATGACAATATCAACATGTTTTTCTGGTGTGAAAAATGTGCCTTATCTTGCACTATTCACTACAATTCAAGCATAGTATTTCTTTCATTTTTTTTTTTTTTTTTTTTTTTTTGAAAATAAGGCAATTAAACATTCATTTGTATGATGATTTGAACAAAGTGACAACCCATAATTTTTTTTGGTTTAAACAATAGTTTATGGAATATATTTTGCACAACACACAAACAATAAAGCACCGCGAGCATAATACCCCGCCATAGCAATTCAGTGTTTTCCCTGACTCGCTTTTGGCAGTTTTTTACTCCCAAAATCATGTTCTGGACTCCCAGAACTAAGGGATAATAGTCCTGATTGATGCATTTATCATCTGTGTAAACTTGATTTTATCTATTTTTGGCTTTGAATTTTGATTTGTTTTGTACCTAAGGACAAGAAACATAACTATTTGGGAAACAAGTAATTTCTTTAAAACAATCAACACCTAAATCATATTTATGGACCACTTTTAACTCAAGATCGATGAGTCACTGGGACCCTCGGTTTCAAACCCTCAGGGAAAACCCTGGCAATTATTTGTTTATGTATTAAAGTTATCATTGTGAAAATGTCTGGAAAGAAAATTACGGAGGGACAGAGAACAATCCTTAACCAGATCTTAATAATATCAATAGACAGATAACAATCCTAAACCAGATCTTGATAATATCAATGCATATAGCAAGTTTGGTTAAACGGCCTTGTTATTTACTCAAGTTATCATCCGGAAACGAAAATATGGGCGTGTCGGGCAGATAACTCCGTAAAAATTTGACGAAATTTGCCCATTAGCAATTCCAAAACAGATCTCCTTAAGGTCAATGCATACAGCAAGTTTGGTTAAAAACCCTAGTTATTTACTCAAGTTATCGTCTGGAAACAAAAATATGGGCGTGTCTCGGGCAGATAACTCGATAAAAATTTGACAAAATTTGCTAATTAACAATTCCGTACCAGATCTCCTTAATGTCAATATATATTGCAAGTTTGGTTAAAATCCCTTGTTATTTACTCAAGTTATCGTCTGGAAACGAAAATATGGGCGTGTCTCGGGCAGATAACTCCGTAAAAATTTGACGAAATCCGCCCATTAGCAATCCCAAACCAGACCTCCTTAATGTCAATGCATATAGCAAGTTTGGTTAAAATCCCTTGTTACTTACTCAAGTTATCGTCCGGAACCGAAAATATGGGCGTGTCTTGGGCAGATAACTACGTAAAAATTTGACGAAATTTGCCCATTAGCAATCCCAAACCAGATCTCCAAAATATCATTTCACATACCAAGTTTGGTGAAAATCCATTGATGTTTACTCAAGTTATCATCCGGAAACGAAAAACGGACGGACAGACACACGGACGTCCAATGTGGAACCATAATACCCCGCCACTATTGTATGGCGGGGTATAAAAATGACATAAAGAATCAGATAACAAGCTAATTTTAGCTTATATGATATCTTCTCCTTGCACAAATATTGTACAAAACAAACGAGTGTAGAAAATAAAGGCTACTATCGTTGAAAGTAGCAAATTGCATACAGAAGTTTTATCAAAGATACATATGAAAGAGAGAGAGAGAAAAAAAAATTTCCCAAAGCTTCCAAGATGCTATTCCGATACGTTGCCACTGTCCCGTCTTATAAGTCATGTTAACTGATAACACAATGACAGTTATTGACCGGCGCGAGAATCACACCGGTCTCTTAATATAGCTTTGGATTTTTACATATGGTAGACTATTCAATTAGCTCACTAAGGACTTTTTTATATTTGCCGGGATGGTCGGTATGTGATGATCCTGGCAAATATAAAAAAAAACCTTATAACAAATTGTGTCATAAACAGATTAATGTCTACTGTATTTTCATTTCAATCAAGAAATTTCATAAAGCTTAATAAAAGCAAACATTAAAGATCACATTGTTTCTTTTTTACATGTTACATTGAAAATTTATTAAACTTTAATATACCCTTATCCTGTATCTCCATGTAAACATGAACAAATTTTGCACTGGTACTTATTATGTCTAAATAGTTTGAGCTTTCCTACTTCCAAAGTGGAACCAAATAGGTGGTTTGTTGATGTGCTCGGCTAGTTTACATTTAAACTGTGCGACTGAGTTCCTTATTTCAATGGGAAGATTATTCCAAGCTCTTATTACCGATGGAAGAAAAGAGTTAAAATATAATTTCGAATTTGTATGAACAGACAATATATTATTTGAATTCCTAAGTGAATATTGCGATTGATTTTGGACTAGGTTCTGTACAAGCTGATTTAGGTATGTTGGCCATTGATCATTTTGTAAAATGTAATAAGCTTTTGTTTCTCACGTCGTGATTCCAGAGTGTCCCAGCCCCTATCATAATAGAGTTTTGCAATGCTACATAACTTTGTTGCCCCTGTAACTACGCGCATAGCTTCAATTTGAATATCCTCTAATAGTTTTTATCTTGATTTGTACAGTTACTCCAAACTACTCCGCTATATTCTAGAACAGGTCTAATAAATGATATGTACAAGCGTTCCAAGGACTTTCTGTCGAATCTAAATTTAAATGCTCTTAGTAAATTAACACGCTGCCATCCTTTAGTTGGTATCTCAATGATATGAGTATGCCACATCAGATTGGAAGAAAATGTAATACCCAAGTGTTTATGGTGCTTGACTTCCTGTAATATATTATTGTCCATAATAAGGTTGGAGTGGTTTAGCTTTATTCGCTTTCTCGAAACAACCATCGTTTCAGTTTTTACTGCATTGGAGGGCAAAGCATTGCAGAGTAATCAACGGTGTCCCACATATTTTGTTCTGACACATTAATCTGGGTAATCTTCTGCAAATTCTCAGTGCAAATCCCCAACAAAAAACATGCAAGTTACATGTACCTACCCACTGGAAGGAATACTCACCCGATAGCAAATACTTCTGGAAGTGGATTGGCTTTCAGGTCCAGTAATTCTGTCACATCCTTTGGTGGTCCTGTACCACCCACATTCCATGTGCACAGGTACAGACTGAAAAACAGCAGTAGTTCAAACTTATGGTATGAATTTTAAGCCTGGTCCTGCTTAACCCAGATATGCCCTGCCTTTGCAAACAGTGCAGATCCAGATCAGTTGGCTTCTGAAGAAGCCAACAGATCTGGATCTACACTGTTTGTCATTTAGTATGTATATTAGTATCAAAAACCTGGAATAAGTATATCACTGACTGAAAATTAGAAGCGGGTATGGCATCTTAATTTATTCACCATGGCAAGCTTCAAAATGAAACAGAGGAATTTGTAATAGCATGCTCAGTTTCATATTTCATAGCTCCAGATAAGATGATAACTGTGGTGAAGATTTAGTAAGTAAGTAAGTAAGTAACGACTTTATTTTTTGAGGGTTACAACATTTAGCACCTACACAAATACATGTAATAGCTAATCTTCCATGAGGCCCTCAGTATATACATATGTACATATTACACAAGTAAACAAAATGTCAAGATGGTATTGTACATGTGACTATAGATTCATTTGAAGACTGAACTAAGTAATGAGGATGAGACAAAGAGACAAAAAAAAAAAAAAAAAAAAAATGGCAAATTATTTTTACCTGCCAATACATCACAATACAATATGCTTCATTTATAAGATATCTTGCCGAAACGAAATGCAAGAAATTGTATGATTATATTGTGTGAGGAATGTATATAAGCATAATTATAACTATTAAATAAGAAGTAAAACAGTGAATTGTTTAACCTTGATCCTGCTGAACCCAGATATGTCCTGCCTTTGCAAACAGTGTAGAGCCAGATCAGTTGACTTCTGAAGAAGCCAACTGATCCGGATCTGCACTGTCCGCCATTTAATATGTGAATATTATAAACACTTTGGATCAAGTAGACTGACTGGCAGAAAATTAGAAATGGGTGTAGCATCCCAATTTATTCAGCAGGACAAGGGTTAAGTCTTATATAAACTCTAATTACCTGTACAGCACAGCAGATAATCTTATAATTACAAACAGACAAGTGAAACATTTTTGAAAACCTTGATCTCTACACAAAAGTGAATAAATGATAAGGCATAAAGAGTATTCATGTAATTTCAACCTTCACATACAGGACAATTGTACAGTTTTTCTATACATGATAATGCATGTGCCACATCAATAAAGCTGTAGTTTCTTGGGTTATTTTTGCTTTTTTTTTTTTTTTTACCTTTCCTTCCCCATATTCACACAAAGTCCCACCCTGGCCCTGCTGAACCTGGACATGCCCTGCCCCTGCAAACAGTGCTGATTCAGAGCCACCTGGTCTGGATCTGCGCTGTTGATCCTTAAGTTTGTGAACTTGCATCAGCAGTCTGGATCAAGCAATCTGACTTACCAATAACTAGAAGCAGGTGTTGCATCTTAATTTATTCAGCATGGCAAGGGTTAAGATACACCATGCTGACAAAAAAAAAAAAAAAAAATAAAATAAAATAAAATAAAAAAAAAAAAAAAAAAAATGTGCACATGCAATATACAGTATAGAGATGAATTTTACTTTTGACAAATTAAAAAACAAAAAAAACAAAAAACAAAAAAAAAACAAAAACAAAACAACAACAAATAAATAAATAAATGAATAAAACTGGCGACATAAATGTACATGCAGTATACAGTGTAGAACTGAATTATAGTTTCAGTTTACTAACCATTTCAAACATCTATTATGAAATGTGTCAATGGTCTGAGCACTTTTGACATCTTCTGGCAGACTGTTCCAAACCAGACATCCGGAATACCTCATACTGTGCTTAAAATATTCTGTTCTAGGCTTAGGTGGGATAAAACAACCAGCAGATGATGATCTTAGGTTAATACTTGTATTTACCTTGTTTCGTAGAGTAAAGTTTTCAGTGATATATGCAGGAGCTACATTATTATAGATTTTAAACATAAATTTAGCTTTCCTTAGATATAGCCGATCATAAACAGACATGATTTTCAAAGAGTTCATTGCACTATTGGGATCATCTACATTGTAATCAAGAATAACCTTGCATGCTCTCTTCTGTAATTTGAAGATCTTATGTTTATTGGACTCAGAAGAACTTCCCCAAACAATATTGCAAAAGTCAATATGGGGTTGAATGTATGACTTATAGAATTGAATTCTATGATCTTGGGATAAGAATTTCTTAATTTTTGATAAAAGCCAAACACTTGAAGCAATTTTCTTTGTCAGGTGTTTGATGTGAATGGACCAAGTCAAATTATTATCAACAAACACACCTAGGATTTTATCACCTGAAATAGTATGGAGAGATTCATTATTGAATTTAAGAGCAAGGTTATCATTGATGAGCTTTTGTCGCTTTTGATTTGTTGTCACTAGCATGACTTTTGTTTTTGAGGAATTTAAAATCATACCATTTCCTCTACACCAGATGTGTAGATTGTTCAAAGCAGATTGAAGGTTGTTCTCAATCTGTTCCACGGAATCCTGAACATCGTATAAAGTTGTGTCATCAGCATAAAAACATTGTTTGTGTACAAAGGCAAGTCATTAATTAAAAGTAAGAATAAAAGAGGCCCCAAAATAGACCCTTGAGGTACACCACATGAAATATGTTGAAAATCTGATTTACTGTTATTAATTGTCACCTGCTGCTTTCTGTTAGTCAAGTAAGTATCAAACCACATTAGGGCATCATCTTTTATGCCATATATTTCTAGTTTATTTATTAGAATTTGATGATCCACAAGATCAAAAGCTTTCTTAAAGTCAACTAATACAACACCAACCATTTTACTTTTATCAATGGCATTCAGCCATAAATCAATCATATTTACAAGGGCAGTTTCACATGAATGCTGTGCTCTGAATCCAGATTGGGTTTTATGTAGTAATTTATAATGATGCAAACAATTTGAGAGGCTTTCATGAACATGTTTTTCAAGTACTTTGGATAAGACAGGTAAAATTGAGATTGGACGGTAATTATTAACATCTTCATGTGGACCATTTTTATACAGGGGGGCTACTTAGGATATTGTCTGTTATGGTTAACCCATTTTAAACTGAATAAACTCCACCACACTATATACTGAAAGAGTTCAATTTCACTTTTAAGTATGTCTGACTATTTAGCCTAAGTTTTGTTTTCTTTATCATACATGTAGCTCTAGATAAGCGGGACTATCAAGCAGGATTCCTTCTTCTTTCTCTCCTTGCTAGGGCAAAGTATTTCTTTTCAGAGAAGACCCCTTTTCAGAAGGGATTTGGTGTGCAGGAAAGCAAACAGGAAGTTACGAAAATTGTCTCTAGTACAAAATGGCAGACAACCTACCAAGTCTGTCAAGCCCCCTTAAATATAATAAAGATAATTGCGAATGTTTCATTTAGCATCGGAGGAATTGTTAAAAACTTCATATTCCTCAAAAATAGTCGTTTTTGTTATCCAAGAAAAGTTTAATAAATTGATATATGGTATTACTACGATCATAAAATGTGGCATCTGACAGCCTGTAAAATTTCAGTTAGTCTCTCCTTTCTGAACTGGATCAAAAATGAAACGATTTTTTATCATATCTCTGAATTAATGTTGGCAACATTACAGGTAATTCAGAGATATGATAAAAAAATCATTTTTGATTGTATTAATACCATATATCAATTTATCAAACTGTTCTTGGATAATAAAATGTCTATTTTTGAAGGATATGGAGCCTTTAAGGAGTATTTGGTGATAATTATTATTATGGGAGAATTTTCTCCATTTCTCCATAAAACATATGTTGTGGGTACTCATTAGAAGCACCTTGGTGAGGTGCTTCTAATGAGTACCCACAACATATGTTTTTATGGCGAAACAAGAAAAATTACCCTAAAATTATCACCAAATACTTCTCCATAACAATTCCTCTTGATACATATTTGTGAAAGAATCAATATTCAAGAGATAGCTGTTACAAATGCAATAAATTAGCTGAGATTGAACATAGCTCTAGTTTAGGTGCTTCTTATAACATGTCTTTGTAGAGAAATAAAAAAAAAAAAACATTTACAAATTGTCCCTTCATTGTCCCTTCTTATCTGGAGCTATGGATATGGTGTTGTTGTTTTTTTCATAAAAAAAAAGGTATTTATATTATTCTTCTTTCTTCATGAAAACATGTTGTAGTACTCATTAGAAGCACCTTGCCAAGGCACTTCAAATGAGTACCTATGTGTTTTCATAAAAAAATAGGAAAAAGCATCTGTCTGGATGCCCCTACCATAGCAACAGATAAGGCACTTTTTTCATCCGAAAACTGCCGATATCTTTCTTATTTCTCCATGAAAACATATGTTGTGGGTACTCATTAGAAGCGCCTCACTGAGGTGCTTCTAATGAGTACCCACAACATATGTTTTCGTGGAGAAATAAGAAAAATATTATGTGGATACCCCCTCTTATCTGTAGCTTTGCCCTACTATCTAGAGCTATAAAGTACTGTTTAATTCATATTTCTGCATGGAAACATACACTGTAGTTCTCACTGAAATTGCCTTAACATAAAGACTTGTCATGAGTACCCAAAATATGTGTGTTCATGGAGAAATAGTATATTTATCCATTTGTATTCGGACAAACAAGTACATGTCTGAGCAGTGTAGACCCAGATTACATGCTGCATCTGGTAAGTATCTGCACGCTTTGCCTAGCCTGGCACCACGCTGTGAGTTTTACATTTCTAATCTAACAAAGGTAAAATACTCCTTCTTGACTATTTTTCTACAGATATCATCTCCCTTACTAGTCAGAAACTCAACCAAATCAGAGAGAAGGACATTCCAAAAGATAGGATTTTTGTAAAATATAAATAGTTTTTATGCTGGTTCATATATCAATTAGACGGGAGCCAGTCTACTCTTTGCCACTCACCTGGCAGTTTGTAGTCTCATCAGGTAGTAAAACTAATGTGTTCAAATTTTAGGACATGTATGGTAAAGATTTAGGGTTGACCAAAAAAAACCAACAAAACATAGTTCATGAATATTGATAAATAAGTAATCGCCCTCAATACATGTATTTGGACACCATGGCCCAGTTGTTCAAAGCTAACGATGTTGTTAGTTAACGATTTGTTAAAATTTACATCGAATGATACGCAAATATGCTCAAATATTTTGCTGAAAAAATGTGAGTCACATTTTTTTTCAGCAAAAAATATCAGAATATTGTGTATTGAATTTGCTTAAACAGTTAACGAAAACATCCTTAACGAGCTTGTTAAGCTAACGATGCTTTGAACAACTTTGCCCATGACCTTTACTGCACTCTTCCAAAGGTTTGAACAGTTCCATCTGACCGATGATATGCCAAACAAGTGCTATCTGAATGGCAATCAGTAGAGACCCTGACTGGTCCTTGATCTTCCTTTTGAGACAGTTTAATATGAGTCTACATTATTTGCTCAGGCAATACTGAAGAGGAATTGATACACTTTCAGGAGAGGTAACTCTGTCAAACTGTTTTGTATCTTTTATGAAGAAGGGATCTATTCTTAAAGGAATTCACTTCCCAAGGGAGTGAATTAATAGAAAGTCAGAAAAGTTGTATCCCTTATAAAAAAAATAGCAGAAAATCAACCAAATGCATCAGATCCTCTTAACCATTGTCATGCTGAATAAATTAAGATGCCACACCCACTTCTAATTTCCAGCTAATCAGATTACTTGATCCGGGGTTTTGATAGAAATTCACATATTTAATGACAGTGCAGATCCAGATCAGTTGACTTCTTCAGAAGCCAACTGATCTGGATCTACACTGTTTGCTAAGACAGGGCATGTCATGTTCAGCAAATGAAAGATTAAGGCAAATATGGTAACCCAGTTTTACAGTCAACTAAAAACCACTCATGTGGTACAGTGAAGGTGATTACATTCAACAAATGAAAAATTCATATTTTCTTCTGATTTTCTCAGAAATTAGGATTTGACATTTCATACAGTTTCCAAATGATAGTCTCCATTCACATAAAAATTCAAACATTATTTTCTGGAAAAAAAAAATACTGCAAAAACCCTAAGCATTGTGACATAGCAAACAGTACTGACCCAGATGAGACACCACTAGAATGTGGTGTCTAGTAGGTTTCTCATTTATTGTCACTCATGCAGCTATTGTTAGACACATCAGAGGATAGTAAAATAGACCTGTTCAAATTTTAGGACAAGTACACAGTATGGTGCTCCAGCTAGCACTATATGGAGGGGTGGGCTCCCCCTCTTGCCCTCTCCTGCCACCCATTGCCCTTTTTATGCTGCCCGCTGTCTGATTTCAATTCCAGACATAAAACCCTAGATTTTGGTGAAAATTTCACGAAAATCGGACCAGAGTTTATCCATGTTTAAAGGTTAGTTTTATGTGTACTCTATTTCTGAGGTATTTATTGTGGAATGGGATTATACAGTCGAACTTCGATGGCTTGAACCCCTTAGGGACCATGAACATTTGTTCGAGACAGAGGTAGTTCGAGCCACGGAGGGTTACTATACATGTAAGTGCCATACCAGGAGGCATAATGGAGATAATTGTGGGATATCTTTTCAGTGTTCTATATTATAAACGTATGTTGTGTGCACTCATTAGAATCGCCTCATTGAGGCAATTCTAATGAGTGCACACAGCACATATTTGCAAGATAAAAGAACACTGGACAACTTCAGCAGATAACAATTTGAAGCGTTTTTTTTACAGAAAATTGGCTCTGACATCTTGTGCAAATTTTCTCCTAAGGAGACAATTTGCCCGAAATAACAAAGTCTATTTGCTGGGAAAAATAAGAAATATATTTCAAAATGTTATCTGCTGAAATTTTAACATCAAAGCGTTAATCTTCAAGGTGGTGAATAAGAATGAATAAAACCTAACACTTTCAAGGCAATTTGAAAAAATCGCATCACATACAATAGACACATTTTCTGAACTTTTTGTCATGATGAAGTAAAGTAATTAAAAAGTCATTTAATACCCCTGATACATGCTCATCTCCTACCTATTAAATAATGTTTCTTTATTCAACCTCAGTTCACTTACAACTACACAATGCCTCGTTGTGTGGTAAAGACCTCAGAGGTCTTAATACTGACCTTTAGCACACTCTCAACGAAATGGGCAGATGACAAATCAGTTGATAGTGTGCTTGTATTTCAAAGAAAATAGGGCCTGATACATCATTCAAATTGCCCCACTTTGTGACAATTTGAATGAAAGGCCAAGTTTTATTTTCTGTCAAAGTAAGTTTTGAGATTATAGTTGCAGTTAAAATTGTCTAAGTCAACCATGAAACCATGTAAAATTCTTACCTCCAAAATTTATATGTATTGCCTATCTAACCCAAACCAAATAACAAAACTCAAGCCCTGCTTTAGGTCAGTAGCAACTCTGCTATAAAGGCACACAGCAGTCACAGCTCCAGATTTATAAGTCACTTTTTTAAACCAAAACATACTGAAACTTATTTCATCTGAGTGAATAACTTGTTCCAACTGATTTTGTTGAATTTTGGTGTTTCGGGACTCCCCCAAATCACACCAGTATGCATATACTTGGTGGACGATCTTGAAAAGCTCAGAGGCTATAGAGCTTCTAAGCAATTTGAATTTGAAACAATATATTCATCACAAAACAAATATACCGGTTTTAAATCTGAAACATGGAGAAAATATGTATTTATACGATTTATTTAGATCTTGTGGGATTTACTTTGTAAGTTCAAGTAAAATGGCACCTATAGACACAAAATGCAGAACACTTTAAATTAAAAACGAAAGTTCTGATGATTGCTTTGTAAGCCAGTAATTATAATATTTTGGAAATGTAAAAAGAGCAAAGTTACTAATAACTCCAAGAAATGTAGCGTAAGACCCACTCTGTATGTTTAACTGTTCAAAGGGTAACTTCATCTTAGAAACATATGCTTAAGGTATCCAAGCACATCAACTGCGGAATTTCATCTTTGAGTAAAGACATGAAGGGGTCATTATCTATCCCATAGAGAGAACTGAACTTTATGCCTACTAATCCACAGCTTTCATTTCCGTGATACTGGTAATGAACTTTAATGTCAAGTGCATCATTCCCTGATTTAATCTCCGTAGAGAAAGAATAATTCAATTTCAAAATTTTGGTGAAAACCATAAATGCAATGTCTCCACCACGATAGTCCACAAATAATTAATGGCGTGGTTGTCAACAGCAATCTATGTACAGTACATCTTTGATTGACTGTGTTGGGTCATTTTGTGTCATCTCCCAGAGAAAGGGAGAAAAGAGACAGAAGAGAAAGTAGAAGAGATGACAGAGAGGAACAGGGAAGAAAGAGGAATAGGAATGAAAGCAAAGAAACAGAAGAAATACAAACATTCCCCCTCTAACCTTACCTCTACAAGGACAGCAGGCCTTGCTCAACTGTAAGCCAATATCAGTTGGATGCCCCGGTGACGTAAGATACACAACACCTTAGCATCAACCAACCACCCCAGTACAGTACATCTGTGTCTGAAATTTCGGCCAATCATTAATGATAAGGTGAGGTTTAGTGGACACACCTATTTGTCCAGCATGCCCGGAGTCAGTCCAATTCAAGTCAGGGTTCGCGTTACCGATCGCCATTGTCGTCATTTGTGCAGAAAAATTAAATTTGGCACAAAAAATCACAAATTGGCGAAAACAAGTGGCGAAAAAAATATCACCTGAATTACCCGCTACTGAGTCATATAATTGTCGCGTGTGTCTATCGCACCTTCCTTGATTGTATAACTCGCCAATTAACAACTCAGTTATCGATCAGAAAACGGTAGCTGATCAAATTAACCTGAATTTGATGAAAGCGATATAAGGTCACGTGCCATGATGCGCAGTTTGACTGTAGCACCACCCACTTTCCACGCCTTTCGTCCTAAATATTCATGACGCTCTGCCGAAACTACCAATCAGGAATTTTCGGCTCTGCCGAAACTACCAGTCAGAGTCGCATCGCCTACGTCACGGAAATTTACCCAGAATGTAATCACGTGGAACCCTATGTCAAACACAAATATGGAAAACAAATTGATTACACGAGAAATAATTATTGTCATTAATCGGTTCGGCTTATTAAAGGGGTAAGTACACTTTGACAGTGCCGACTTTAATTAAGCATGTTTCGGTACCTTCTTATGAGCCTTAATTTTATTTGGCGATCAACGAACGTCGTCCCAAAAAAAAAACACAAAAAAAAACACGAATAATGCCTCGGAGGCGGACACATTAGTCTCCGATGGTCCGGATCGCGCATTCGATCCCCACAGATTTAGCGATTTATTATGCAACACATATCAAGACTGGCAGTTACAAGTTTCTTGCGGAAGGGTGTTCAATGTACTGGTTAACCGCTTATTGTATAAGCATGCCCCCTCTTTTTTATTGGCGCGATTCATAAAAAAATGCTGTTCCCCATTCCATTTCGCATAGACCAGACTCGTAAAGCAATTGCAGTAAACTCCCTTTTAAGTCAGTTGCAGTTAGCTCCCTTAAAACAGTAAAACCTGCTGTGTTATAAAATTTTATCAGGGTATAAATGAATATTGTTACGTTATTCTCTTACAGTATAATACATTAATAACATTGTATTAATTGGCTTATACAGAACTTTTCAGAACTTTCGTTTCCATGTAAAGTGTTCCATTTTTGTGTCCAACATTCGATATGCAAAACAAAGACTTATTATTAATTCATGACATTGTAATTAATTAAATACAGCAGAAGTTTTAAAAATCAGTGCGAGAATTAATTTCAAGTCCCCCACACATTTCACATTATACTGACTCTTGAATCGTTTGCTGCAATTAAAGGAATCAGTAAATGAACACCTTTTTTCTGACAAGATAATTCTTTGGCGAAAAATGGCCAAAATTTGGCTCAAAATCTGGCTCAAAGTTAAAGAAAATGGCACAAAAAAAATCAGATTGGCAAAAATGGTGGCGAAAGAAAAAGGAATCCTAGTGTGAACCCTGCAAGTTCAAATGGGTGCGAAATGTCCTGTGGTATGTCTTTGATTTTTGTCAGGTCCATCTCTGCAAATGATGCTTTCTTTCTTTCATTACATCTTAACCTCCTTGGAGCACTCACAGACGGTGTACATTGTACACTCAAAGTATGCAGGATGAAGGCCTACAAGTAATCATTTTGAATTACTATGGGGTTTATGAATGCCTACAAGTAACCATTTTGAATTACTATGTTTTTTTTTTTGTACTGGGTGTGACTCCCTGGGATACTGGACCACTCGGCTCCTAACAAACTTGGCCCCTTACCAACTTGACCCCTAATATTTATTAATGATGTTTTAACATGAACATATTATCAGTCTGCATATTTTAAAATATAATACATGTATCTCTATTATCTTCAGTGCTATAATGTTATTTTAAGTTAGATCTTATATGAATTATTGAAAGTCATCGAAAACTCTTAATAGACTGCACTGAAGTACAGGCTGATCTGAGTCTTTGCTTGGTGCACAATTATCTAATTTAATTATATTTTAATCTGATTTTTTTTTTTTCATTTTCACAGCCACATTTTTATTATATAGACATGCGCATCCACTAAATTGGGTCTTTGCAGGCACAGGTGAATGTATTTCCTTAAAATGTGCATTACTTGCTTTTTTCTTATTTGCAATGTGCAGCATTGTCATGAAACATGTGCATTTTGTTCCTTTTTTTTTTTTGCATAGGCTGCATTGTCATAAAAAGTATGTATTATTTGTTCTTTCAAAGTCTTGCATTGCCATGAACCGTGCATTATTTGAGCCAGAACATGGGATAATGTTGCTTATCGAATATACAAACAGCGACGGCTCAGATGCGCCTGCGCATCCACACAGTCTCACCACAGACTTTGCTAGTATAAAACTAGACGAAGGTTCAGACCAGGTGCTGCCTCTATGTGACTTAGTGCCTGGTAGCATTAAAATCTGAACAGTCAGTCAGGTTTAGACCAAGAATCAGACATCTAACTCCAATAGATGGCTGAGCATAGGCATTTGCAGGATGACTTTATGGAGGACGAAAACTACCAGTGTCTTGTGTCATAGCTCATTTGTTCTTTTTTTTACATGTGCTCATGCAATGTTGGAATAAAGTCATGATGTTTCCTTTTGTAATAAATCCACTATTCAATACACGATTTGTTTTTCACTTTATACCATTATGGTAAACACAAAGCCAACATAAAATAGATGTGTTTATCCAGAAATCTGAACGATCTCTTTGCTCATTGAATAATATGTAATACTAACCCACAGCCTCTGCCAATCTACATATCACCTCTTTACGAGTCTATGATATGAACACCCCTGTAAATCCCACTTTATATTGGGGAAAGTGAGGTTTACCGGGGTAAACAACTTTCTTATTTCTGCTCTAAAACATATATTTTGAGTACTTGTTAGAACAACCTTCATCAAATTTTTCATCTGAAAATCGCCATTTTTACAGCCTCAAAAATAGCATTGCAGTTAACAAGCATGTTATTATTATGTACATTAAGCTTTTTTTTTGCGAATGAAACATGGCAACAAATATATTCATTGCTGTTAATGTACTGGGTAAACATAACTATTAAATTTCACCAATTACGGTAGATCACCATATTAGACCTATGTGCAGACCTATCTGCTATCTGAATGAGCCAGCCATTCCAGTCTTAGTCGATGAACGGATTGGAGGACAATATTCATCTACTGAAATAATATGCCTATTACATAGATTGTTGACCTAAAAAAATGAAGTTTTTTAATATAATTTACAGTTGATTATAGATGTTTTGGACTTTTATCACGGCATCTTTTGGGGACAGACAAAATATTTTGTGTTTAAATACAGTGTAACTATCCACCGAATGAAACAATAGTTTTAGGGGCCTACTTTATCAGGGGCTGAGTTTGTAGGGACCGAGTTGGTTAGGGGCAGAGTTTGCTAGGTGCCGAGTTTGTTAGGGGCCGAGATATCCAGGAATCACTCCCTGCACAGAGGGGCTCCATTTAATATCCAGATCCGAAGAATAGTGCACGGTTCTCATGTCATGCCTGCAAATGACAGAAAGGAAACCATGTTTGGACTCCTAAAATTCCTTTGCCTATGCCTGGGGTCCGTCCCACTACCATTAGCTCTAGAGGCCAGTGCGCTTACCACTGTGCTACTGCACTTTCCTAATACCAATGGAAAAGTTCAGACCCAGAAAATTTCTCTCTGGCCTCGGAGGAGACTGAACCCAGAAGAGGCCAGTGCACTACCATGCTCTGTGTCATGCTGAATTGCATTCTTTCACCAAGATAATGATTACACAATTAACACTACTTACCGTAAAAGGTGAGGTTTTGAATCATGGCCTGGTGTCAGTTTCACTGTTTCCAGCTTCTGAGACACCTGTTGCACACCTGAGCAATCTTTCGACATATTCGCAAATCTGTTCCAGGTATGTTCGGTATCAAGGGAAATTATAAGTATGCAAGTAAAGTATATTATAGAAGAACGCATTCGCGTTTACAGAGCATTTTGATGAAAAGAATCAGATCACTTCCTGAATTAACCAAACACTTGCAACAGGTGCTTGTGATCTACGTCATCAAAATCTAGGTCAGACTGGTTCTGTTTTTTTGTTGCCTTGTAACTACTGTTTGTACGGCAGTCGTGTAAGGATGTTTTTTTTTTTTAGTTAGAGACCGGAGGGGTATGTGTGTGTGTGTGTGTGTGTGTGTGTGTGTGTGTGTGGGGGGGGGGGGGGGGGGGGGAAGGGCATATATTAGCATACCAAAAAAGAAAAAAAAATCCCCTTGCTTTCTTTTTACTAAAAGTGTAGTTTTCATTTATTTCCCCTATATAATAATTGTATTAGTAATATAAGTGCTGTAAATAATTTCCAACAGAAGCTCCGTTTTTACTTTAATGGCATTGAACTGATGCACAGCAGAAATATAGCTATAAAAACTAAGCAAAAACAACTATCAGTTCAACAGAAGGTTCTAACCTCGATTCTTACAATACCGCAAAAAATACCAAGAATTTTGATAGACCCATAAAAACAGTCAGTTTTGAAAAGGATCCCAAAAAGTACTTGAAAATGGCTAATACACCCCCCCCCCCCGCCACTTTATTCCCCAACTCCCACAATTGCGAATTCACGCGTAGTAAAGTTTCATGCCTGTCGTTATTAAGCACCGATTACATGTAGCTGTACATGTAATCAAATGAAAATTGATTTTTTTTTGTGATATTAGCCACTGACTACCATCGTTAAAGGCGACCGCGGCGCTAATATTTTTCTTTGTTTTTAATTGTTAGAGTTTTTATTTTTTTATTTCTCTTTATTTCATGACTGAAATCAAGGACTTACAAAACAAAGATAGATAGATAGATAGATAGATAGATAGATAGATAGATAGATAGATAGATAGATAGATAGATAGATAGATAGATAGATAGATAGATAGATAGATGGCCCTAATGGCCCCACACTAAAACGGTCCCTATATATAATAGATTATCTGTTTATGCTTTGCATCACTCAGTTACACAGCAATAACAATTCCACCATCCGGTTAGTTTGATACATTACGAGGTGCCTGGTCTGATTCTTATGGACCGAGAGATCTTCTAAAGTTGAGGCGACTTGGGCCGAGTTGTCTTCTGAAGTTGGGACGACTTGGACCGAGTTGTCTTTGATCGACTTTTTAATGGGCCGACTTGTCCGTAATGACCCCAGACTAAAACGGTCCATATATATAATATATGCAAAATATAAAGGAACCATTTATAAATTTTCTCTGCTCAAAAAGAGGAGGCGGTGGGTGGAGGCGATAACGTTATACCAGTTCTACATACGCAAAGCTTCAAAGTTTCATTTGTATCGTCTTCTTTTTTGTTTGCAGTCCTATTCAAAGCAATGAATTATACACGTAACTTGCTCAACACTGTGTCATCACTTACCACGGTAGACATGCAATCTGCAAAATATATTATATTCGAGCTACAACGTTGTAACATCACGTTTTCGCCCCATTGACAAAATCTTATTACATTCTCGCCCAATGAAGACTTGTCTTAATCAATTCTCGTACCACTGAAGCCTTATCGTAATATATTCTCGTCCCATTGAAGACTTAATACAGTCTCGCTCCACTAAAGACTGACTTTATTACATTTTCGCCCCACTGAAGACTTATTACATTCTCGCCCCATTAAAGACATATCTGATTACATTCTCACCCACTGAAGACATATCTGATTATATTTTCGCCCCCATTGAAGACTTGTCCTATTACGTTTTTGCCCCACTGTAGACTTATCTGATTACATTCTCGCCCCCATTTAAGACTTGTCCTATTACGTTTTTGCCCCATTGTAGACTTATCTGATTACATTCTCGCCCCACTAAAACATATCTGATTACAGTCTCACCCACTGAAGACATATCTGATTACATTTTTGCCCCCATTGAAGACTTGTCCTATTACGTTTTTACCCCACTGAAGACTTATCTGATTACATTCTCGCACCACTAAAACATATCTGATTACAGTCTCACCCACTGAAGACATATCTGATTACACTTTCGCCCCACTGAAGACTTGTCCTATTACGTTTTTATCCCACTGAAGACTTATCTGATTTACATTATCGCCCCACTAAAAACAAATCTGATTACAGTCTCACCCACTGAAGACATATCTGATTATATTTTCGCCCCATTAAAGACATATCTGATTACATTCTCGCCCCACGAAAGACATATCTGATTATATTTTCGCCCCATTGAAGACTTGTCCTATTATGTTTTTGCCCCACTGAAGACTTATCTGATTACATTCTCGCCCCTTTAATTTCAAAAGGCAGCAAACACATGCAGAAATCCTGAAATAAATAAATAAATAAATAAATCAATAAATCAATAAATAAATAAATAAATAAATAAATAAATAAATAAATAAATAATAAATAAAAGCTGGGGTTTAAAGTGTTTCATATACATATCACTACTACATAATATTTCCTCTCCATTTTTGAGAATATTGAGGCCACCAAGCCTCTATGGTCACAAGGCCCACCAGACAGGGAGATTTACGTTGGGCACCTAATGTAACAGGTGAAATTTTAAATGCCGCGCCCAAGGATCGAACCCGGGCCGCCTGCGTGATAGGCGAACACTACCGCGTCGCTATAAAAGCCGGCAGTTCAAGTGTTTCATATACGACATATCACTACTACACTTTTTCTTCACAACATCAACAACAATATACATGTATTTAGAACTTTCTGTTGTATCCAGGTTGACAAAAATATAAAGAATGGCTATGAAGAAAGTGGATGGTGACGCAGGCCAGCTGTGCCAACCGCAATCTACTTAACTTATCCCTATATGTACCGCTGATACATGTAAATGATATATGTAAACATGGTAAAAGAGTGTTTTTAAACTAATGTCAACGAATTTTGTTAATCTAATTAACAATGTTAGAGCAGAGAAATCCGTCCATATTTAGTATTGGCAGTGGCTAGAGATAAGGTCCCGTATCTTTAGCCTCGGAGCCTGGAGATACGGTTCCGTACCTTTAG
Source organism: Anodontia alba (assembly GCA_964016985.1). Taxonomy (NCBI): domain Eukaryota; kingdom Metazoa; phylum Mollusca; class Bivalvia; order Lucinida; family Lucinidae; genus Anodontia; species Anodontia alba. The sequence continues at coordinate 60,888,031 of OZ024830.1, read as the reverse complement.
CCTTAGAGGCTAGAAATACGGTTCCGTACCGTTAGCCATTCCCACTGCATTTGGCTAGAGATACGCTGTTGATTATTTTCAACCTGTTTCCAATAACTGATCTCGTAGGTAGACACCAAATAACTGTAAAATCACGATTTTCAACTTTAATTTCTCAGTTACGACGCCATTTAGGCGGATACAGATCAGGAATGGTAAAATACTGAAATTTAACAAATACGATAATGGGATGAAGAAAACCGTTTATTATTAACATTATTAGATGGCATTATTATTATTATTATGTGAATCAAATTTAATTATATTAGGACCTATTTTTCACTCACGTTTCTTTGTCTGATATGTGAAACTAATCACTGCCGTGACAAACTAACAATGTTCCTAAATTAATCTTCCTGGTTGCGCGGCCAAGCTACCTAAAGACATCTGAAAAGGACACAATATAATTGCCCAATAAAAAGACTTAGAATATGCACATTAATTGACTGATCACTAATTAGTGCAATTAGTGCGCAACTACTTGAGTGAATTATAAAGTTCGGTGAAAAGTTTGTAGTAAAATGAATAATAATAATAATAATAATAATAATTTTAATAATAATAATGTCCCGGTTAATTATAATGAAATAAACATTTTTATTTATTGCAAGCGGCGAAATCACTGTATATCCGAAATAAATAAAAATGATATTTTCACACAGTTAAAGGATACGGTATTTCCACTAGTGAAAAATAACATGGTCATGTTATTTTCACTCCTCGTTTCGGATTACTTCGGTTGTCTTCTCGGGACTCCTCTCTCTCTCTCTCTCTCTCTGGACAAAACTATCAAGTGCTGGTATGCATTTTCTTAGAATGTAAAGAAGATTTTGGTAACAAGATCATTTTAATGTGCCGAAACGTTTTGTTTTTGTCTATCCAGAGCTTCACATTTTAAGCACTAAATATGCGACGCCATGACATTCATATTTTGTTTTGTAACGTTAGTTATGACGTTAAAAGCGTATTGGCGTGTGAATAATAAAATAAAAAAGAACATTTGTTTTTTTTTTTCAGTGAATACCATAAAATATTTCATCTCGTGAAAATACTGATGTTTTCATCACACAACGAAAATATTTATGGAATTCACAGCAAAAGAGTAAATATCCTCTGATATAATAATTAATAAATATTTTTTCTCTGCTGTGCATTAGTGTCAAATAACGCAAGATATTAGAGGGCAAAGTAAATCAATATTTGCAGCTGCCCGACAATACCACGCGCTATTCAATGATAATTCACAGCAGAGAAAAAATATTTCGATTCTAACATGATACACAAAGGAAAATCAACATCGCTGCAATGTTTTTCAAAGAACTATTTTGAAGCGGACGTCGACAGAGATAAATGTTTACATGCGACGTCTTCAAACGCGTCCTGAGGCTAAAGATACGGGACCGTATCTGTAGCCACTGCCTTTAAAATGTTAAAAATTAATATACACCTACAAAGAACATGTGAAAGTAATGTTAGTTATCCTTGTTATCACCGTTTTGTTATGCTGTGGACTGATACTAAAAAATCTTTTGGCTAGACATAAATATTAATCATGACAAACTTTGCAAATGTATTCTTCTAAATAAAACGCCATGCAAAAAAGTACTTTCTGAAAGATATCGAAAGCAAAGTAGATAATATTTCAGTCAGTTCATTGGTCAATTTTAACTAGATGATTGACAGAAAACCCGTTCTGAGAGTTTGTCGGTGCAGAAATAATTTGCAGACGAACTTTTATAAGCTGAAACACGGCTCTTAAGCTGCCCTATTATCAGATTCTCCGTTGGTAGAATTTACAGATAGAGTTTAGATTTATTTTTATAACATGACAATATTGACCACCGCAACCTAGAGCAACCATTCAAACATAACACTGTCCTTATTTCCACAGCTGAACTCGAACCTACGCGGCAGAGGTGTGTAGCTAGTCGTGAGGCAATCCTTGCTACCGACTGAGCGATCCCGGTGTCTGTTAAGATTTGCTGAGTGAAAATGTCTACCTGAATCTTTCGATTTACATATCAGGTAAATTATATTTTCTACAGATGTCCCGATTCTCCCAGGCACACTCCTTCCTCAAACCAAAGCGGGCCCCCGTTGCCTAGTGGATAGGAGAGTTGATCCATTAGGTTTCTCACCGCTGTGGTTCGAGCCTCGATCGGGTCACATGCAGTGAGAGAACCAAGTTCTGCTTACGGATGGTCAGATAGTTTTTTCCCCGGTTCTCCGGTGAGTACAGTGCTGTCGGCCAGTCCTGAGCTCTTAAGCTACTATGCAGGTCATAATTTCAATACAGACAAATAAATAAAATGCATTTTAGCTACACTTCAGAGCCTTACCAATGTACAGCAAATTGGACATCATTTTTTTCATCTCTAGCTTTAATTTGTTGTCACTGTAGGCCATCAAACGTCGCTACCTTTGTGGGTTTGAGGCATTAAAATTTTCTGCTGATTCTGCGCACCTGGAATAAATCCCATCCTTATTTTAAAATACTACTATGATCTGGTTCTTCAAATACACATTTGAGCAGACCAGGGCAGTTGATGAAATGTGAATAATAAAGTTCCTATTTTCTTGCGACAGTCTTGTTGAATATTGCTATTTTCGCACAGTTCTGTTTTTTTTCCCACATAAACACGTGTTCTCGTAATCATTTTTACAAATATTTTGAATTTGCCATTTGAAAACGATTTTATACTTCCATTCCATCAGTATGTCAAAATGACGTACCAAATGAAATGGTTTCGATGTTTGTTCAAAACTATTTGAATCAGCAGGAATAGCCGATGCGCAGAATTAGCCTACATGGCTGTAGCTTTTGCAAAAACTACTCACATTTTCAGCAAAAATATTGGCGTATTATGCCATATTTAATGATCAAAGTTTTAACGATACGTTAACTAACAACAAAACAACTGGACACAGAGCTTATAGCACGGTAACTGTAATGATAGTTCTTAAAAGCTATCAATTGAGAACCCGACAAAATGCGAAGTTCGGTAACTCTTCAAACTAGTGACGCGCGAACTGTCAAACTTGAAGCATATATCGGTTTCGAAGTATTTGTTTTTTTTTGTGTAAGTATTTAGGAATATGTGAAATAAAGTGCTACATATGTTCATTATGTAATATTTTATAACTATACTTTTTTAGCAGTTTTAATCTGTCCAGGTAAACCCTTTTCCGTTATATACCTGTCATGCCTGTTAAAAGTGAAATCAGAGTTGTCTGAACTTGAAACCTGATTCTGCTTCAGCAGCTGATAATTCGGGCATTTTGAGAATGACAAATATCTAGATGTAGCATTTTGAATGTTAACAACAGAATGATTATTTTATTTACTATCTTTCTCTTTATATGTGTCCTAAATTTAGCAGATTTATTACTTGATCCAAGAAAAGAGTCCTTGGTATTACAGACGCAGAAATATAAGCTTTTGGATTATAAACCAATTCGTATCCATGTGCATTACCACAAGCTTGATCAACAACTAAGTGAGATTGAAATTGCAGTTCTGAATCAGTCGTTTGACATTGTGATCAATTATTTGAGTCAGATACTTGCTGTAAGTCCCTTGAATAGAAGTTTGCTCCTGAAAAGAAATGCTTGTCAGCGATCCTGGTTAGATGGACCTAACAAAGGAAAATGTGCCTACAAAATAAGGAACTATATTGGAGAGTTCTGTAAAGGAGGTTTCAAAATTCCCGATGAGCATCTAGAAGGATTTCAGGTTTGGCGGTACAATGCAAGTGAACCAAGAACTAGGTTTCAGAGTGGTGATGGTGTGAATAATGCAGATTATATCCTGTATGTTCAAGCTTTCACAACAAACGAATGTGTTTTGGCCAACTACAGACCCAGTGGAAAAGCTTTGGTTGCATATTCAGCAGATTGTGGTACAGGGAATTATGCTAAGACAGATGAAAATGGCAGGCCAGTTGCTGGATACATGAACTTCTGCCCCTCTAAACTGAAAGAAATTGAGAAACACAAAGAGAAACTTATTCTTACTATTATTCATGAAACCATTCATACATTGGGCTTCTCAAAAGATTATTTCTTTCAATTCAAAGATTGTTCAACCACGAAGTTAGGCTCAGAATGTCCTCCACAGAGGTTTCCCATGTACAGGAAAATTGGAAATTATACTCGATTTTTAACAAGCAATGTTGTCAGACAGATGCAAAAGCAGTTTTCATGCAATCAAGTTGACTTTGGTGGACCTATGGATATGAAAAAACATAAGAATCATGATTTTTACATTCTTCAGTCTCACTGGGACAGGAAACTTATGTATGGATCTATTATGGCACCTTCATTTGGTCCTCCAGAGTTAACCTTTGTAGATTCAATTTCACTGGCCCTGCTTGAAGATTCTGGCTGGTACAAGGTGAATTATTCTAATGTAGATGACTACCCATGGGGCAAAGGAAAAGGATGCAACTATCCCAGTTCCGAGGGTTTGAATATTGGTACTTGCATATTTGATAATAAAATGATTGATAATGGATGTAATGTGTTTCACACACATAAAGTTGCATGTGCTGGCACAAACACACTGGATGTTGATGTACTTGAAAGCAACAGTTGCAGTCAAGAAGTCAGTGGTATTGATGATAGCTCAGAAAAAAATGATAGTTTGTTTAGCCGTTGTTTACTAAGTAACATTTCAAGTCAGTCTGTCAATACAGTTTCAGGAAATGATGTGGCTGCAGAACATTTGAAAGGAACTTGCTTTAAAGTAAAATGTTTAGAGTCGGAGAAAATTGAAGTTAATATTAATGATTCTCTGAAGGTGCTCTGTAGTGCTGACAGCATTGTTACTTTGGAAAAAATGGGTTTAAGTGGAATAATTGTGTGTCCAAGTGAATTGGGTTTGGTCTGTTTTCAAAAAAGTGCACCTTTATATTTAAAAATTCAGCCAAGAAATCCAACATTCTCTGGAACCAAAGGCTTGGAAGAGGTCACTGAATTTTATGATATTTTACAAACAAAAGAAACTAGAATAAGAAATGCTATGACTTCAAAGGGTTGTTCCCTAGCATCTTTGGAGAGACTGTGTCAGAAAATATTCTGTACTGTCATTTTTTGTTTAATTGTATTGTACTTGAAAGTGAATGGTAGGGTTTTGTTTTGCATTTTCTAGAAACATTCCATTAAGTGTATATTGTGTTGTAAACAAAATATTATTAAATGAAGCAGATATGTATTACTAACTTGTTTGAACAAAGTACCTTTTAATTCTAACTAAAATGTTTGGATAAGTATTATTTTACTGTGTTTGTAGGTGTGTGTACATTTTTGTCACTATTTCTTGGATATATAAGTATTTAAGATGCTCGAAGTATGAAATATTGGGCTTAGCAGGGGCTTTTTGCTTTTACTGTATGGTGATTTTTTTTTTATTCTATACATAAATTATACTACACAAGTGATGCCATGCCAGCTCATATATGACAGACAGAAAACAAGATACCACTGGAAAGAAATGATACAGAATGGCAAATTATGGTGAGCCCTTGTTTTTGACACATACTTTTTGTAGAACTCCAGTCAGTCATTACCGGTATTATTAACACATTTGTGTCAAGTGGCATATAAGAAAAGGGCAATGAACTTAGTGGTTAGTGATGCCCCTGTTCTGATTGGTTAAAATTTTGTCTGCCAGCAAGCAGCATTCTAATCTTAAATAAACAGTTAATGTCATTCTGTTATGCTCATGATTATTGCCAGATGAACAAAGGTGATGCTAGTGAAAAAGGGTTGGTTTGTGTGAAAAGGGACTTTTCTGCCGTGTATGACCAAACCGTGACCATCAAAAGAATTGTGTTTCATTCAAGGTGATATGATGTTACCATCTCCCAGCAGAGACATAAAACTCATCAAACTGAATTACATACATGTATAGATCTGCATAAACGGGCTGATCAAAGCATGACGTCACATGTATTGAAAAAGGGCAAAAGGTACCTTTTAGTGCATGTTTGTCAACTGATATGGGGCCCAAAAGTATATAATAGCCATGAATGACAGGTTAATGTTTCTTCTGAAAACAAATCATTGTAGATAACTACTTTCACAGCATTTTACTGTGACATGTACCTTATGAATGAACAGTCTTCAGAAGATATTCTCACTAACCAGCTGGTCTCTTTGGTTATTGAGAGACTTGGTAGCCCATTTCTTATATGCCACTTGATCTGTGTGTAATATGCTTTTCTAATCCATTATATATGGCCTTACCATACCATAAAAAAGAACAAAGTAAGGAACATCGGTACCCAAAACATGTTTTTATGGAGAAATAAAGGTATGAAAAATATTGGGAGCATTCCTGAAACCTAACATCAGTGTATGGCCTTGACCTGGTTTTCAGACTTCCTTTTATATAATTATTGCATTAAAGGGAAATAGATACACTTTAAGCGGTTGGGGAGAAGGGGTCGGGTAACTAAGTCAATATTTTTTGCTATCCTTCTGAAAAGGGACCTACCGGAATAGGGCCATCCTTAAAATATTCTTTGTTTGCTGTGCTCTTACCCATCAATTTCAGAATGGGTAGGTGGGTAGGTCATTTTTTTTTTTTGAATCAATATACTTTTTCTTTTATTGTAGACAGTATATGGTCCAAAATGCTGTCCATGAATATATATTTCAAAACAAGTGAAAATAAAATTTATGATAAAAAGATTGTAGCAAATGTAAAGGTTTTTACAAAAAAAAAAAAAAAGAGAAAAAAGTCCCCAGAATGGCTAAAAAATTTGGGTAGGGCCAGTTTTGGTGGGTAGGTAGGAGCACAGCAAACCAACAATTTTTTAAGGTCGGCCTAGGAAAGAATTTCTTACCTTCTAGAGTTGACCACTTCTCAGAAGGAGGATTGGTGCGCAAGAAGGCAAACAAGATGTCACAAATGTCATGGATGTTGTCTGCATAAAAAAAAAAAAAAAAAATGGCAGAAAATCTACCAGGTGTATCCAGTCCACAATCATAGTTTCAGAAGGTAAGAAATTGATACTTGGCCCTCTGTCACAGTGGGGAAGTACATGCAATGCTGAAATCTACCATCAGTATTTGACTTCAACCTGTACTTCATGGTCCATCTTTGGTCTGTTACTCATTAACCCTAAAGGTAAATCATGAACTTGGACAACAGTTGCATGCACTAGAGGGTGACTGAATCCCAGCATATACAGTAAAACTTCTGTAACTCGAATACCAGTGGCACATTTACCATGGTTGATTCGAACTCGTTTTTGAGTCCCTAGGAAATTCTTCTGATCACTCAAGAAAAATTGGATATTTAGGGAAACTTTCTTATTTTTTCATGAAAATAGATGTTGTGTGTACTCATTAGAATCACAGAGGCAATTCTAATGAGTACACTCAAGATATTGTTTTATAGAAGCTTGAAAAGAAATCCCTAAATTATTCCCATTTTACCGTCTGGCCTGGCGCTATGATTAACCTTTAGTGGCTCAAACTGCCCAAAATTTCCATGGTCCCAAAGATGTTCGAGCCACTGAAGTTTGACTGTTTCTAATTGCTTTTATTTATGAATTTGCTGCCATCCAGTGAGCTCGGTCCTTCCTACACGTAGCTGTAGATATTATACTTTTTTTTTTTTTATCACCAAAAAGTAGTGGTATTTTTCATATTTTTCAATGAAAATATATGTTGTGATCAAGGCACTTCTAAAGAATATGAACAACATAGATTTTCATAGAGAAATAAAAAAGTATTTATCTACAGTAAAACCTCAATGACTCAACACCATGACTCGTTTACCATGGTACCCTAGGAAATTCTCTTGATAGCCCAAGAAAGCCCAGTGGTCATCCTAGAGGGCGATTTGGGAGAAAAAGTCTCCCTAAACTGGCTGACTGCTCTCTGTCGAGCTGAGGGAGAAATGAAAATGTATAGAATATATAGGGAAATCCAAAATTTGGACCAAAACTTCTCCCTGAAATCCTGACATTGTCACAAAACTTCTCCCTTTCTGAAAGCTCTATCATGAAAACGTATGTTGTGTGTGCACTCATTAGAATTGCCTCATCAAGGTGATTCTAATGAGTGCACTCAATATACCATTGTGTAGAAGATCAAAAAGACTTCCATAAATCATCACCATTTGCTTCCTAACCTGGTGCCTTGATTAACCCTCTGTGACTAGTCAAACTACCCATGTCTGAACAGATTTCCATGGTTGCAAAGATGTTCAAGCCATTGAGGTTCGACTGTATTTATCTGATATTCCCTCTTATCTAGAGCTAAGTGACAGCCTGTTTATTTCAGATACATGTCAGTCATGAGCAGTGAGAGAACACAAAGATCTCATAGAGAGATGTACAAAGCCAGAACACCACCATGGAAGGAAACTTACAGAAAAGTAAGCATTATTTCTACTGAAGTTTCTTATTAAAAAATAAAGTTGTTGTTGATTATTACAAAATTGTCACACTCTATGTATATTGTAGAGATGCTTGAACAGACTGAAAGAGAGCAGAGAAAAGCTGAGAAACCATTTCAGAAAGTTGAATGAGAACAAGGAAAATGACAGTTTTGTAGAAGATCTCATGAGAGAAGAATGGAAATGTTTACGTAAAGAACAGATGTCAGAGCCTCGTGATGTAGACTTGGAGGTAGGGGAAATGGTAACCGTATTAGTCTCATTACCGTAATCGACCTAATTACCGCACATGCTCCTATAAGTGCACAGTCAAGCAATTTTGTAGTCCTTAGAATACAGCCAGTGTACTTTTATCTACATCTTTATAAAAACATATGTTGTTGGTACTCATATGAATTGCCTCGACAAGTCGAGGCAATTCATATGAGTACCAACAACATATGCTTTTATGAAAAAATCAGAAAAATATTGCGTTTCATTAAATACGCCCCTCATGAAGTTCTCTGCTGATCTTTCTTTAAGTGTACCCGTATTAGCAGGCTATTTTACTACAAGTTTTTCTAGTAATTTTGAAAAACTTAAGCGCACAGTGCAGTAATTAGAGCGAATACGGTATTTGGAAATTTGCTTATTATATTGGGGTATTTTTAACAGTTCCTTGGCAGGATTTTGCTTAAGGGAAATAGTTGCACTTTCAGGGGAAGCAACTCTGTCGGATTTGTTTTGACCCCTTCTGAAAACTTCTGAGCTATCTAATTGACCAGTTTAAGGGGACTGCCATTTTGTACAAGGGACACAACTTTTGTGGCTTCGTTTGCTACCCTGCATACTAAGGCTTTTCATAAAAGGAGTCTAAATACTTTTATAGTCCCCTTTTCAGAAGGTATAAAATAATTTTGATGGAGTTGTCTCCCTTTAAGGTGTATCACTTCCCCTTGAGTGAGAATTAGTCTGAGAGTATGTTAAAACTTCATCTTGTAATGATAGCACACATGCAGTCTCCTCAAAGTCTTCTTCAGGTTGGTACTTTCAGCAGAATCTAACAAGTATAAACTTTCAAAAGAAGCTTAGCACACTTTAAATGGTAAAGCTGATTGAAGAGTGACAGAGGTCAATGTGACCTAAGAGGTCAGTGTGTCTTATATTCCATGGTCCAGTCACTGGTTATTGTATCTGTGGAGAATACCTGATGGATTAATATGAAACGACATTTTGCTATCTGCTCATTGTTCAGTCAGCTTTAACATTTATTGGGTGCTAAATGTGGACCAAGCTTTTTGTGAAAGAGACTTCTTGGTTTCTGAATCTGCTAGATACTCAACACCTCAATGAGTTTTACATGGAGTGTGAATAATCACCTTCAGCAGTTGATGGATTAACTTCAATCAGCTTTAACATTTTTTGTGTGCTAAGCATAAACCAAGCTTTTTATGGAAGTTAATACTTGGTTAGAATAACTTTGAGCCGTTCCTGGAAAACAGCATTTGACTGGTCCATGGTCTTTCATAAAGTGCTCCCAGAGCAATTGCAATTATTGAGATTGTCTGCAGCCATAGACAGTAAAGTTAACATATTTCAGAGCCCAGTTGTTCAAAGCATCATTAGCTTAACGAGCTCATTAAGGGTCATTTCGTTAACTGTTTCAGTGGATTCAATATATAATATTCTGATATTTTTTGCAGAAAAATGTGAGTAGCTTTTGCACTGCAAAAGCTACTCACATTTTTTCAGCAAAAAATTTCAGCATATTTGCGTATCATTCGATATAAATTTTAACGAATCATTAACTAACGACATTGTTAGTTTTGAACAACTGGGCCCAGTTATATATAAAGATCAGTTACAGAACAGAAGGAAAGGAAGAAAGAAGGTAAGAAAGAAAAAGGAGAAAGAAAGAAAGAAATTGACTTCATTTCAAGAAAGAAATTACTTCATTTGGCTATGTTGCCTGTCGAAAATTCCATTTCACTTCATTTTGAATATAAGTATTTTGCTGCATTTCATACATTTTAAAATTGGCATGTTTGGATTCAATGTTTCTGATCTGTTTTGATTAAGATTACCAGTTTCAGGTTAAGCGACATAAGGTCAATGATGCATTGTGGATCAACAATGCATTCACTTCTGTGTCTTGCCTCATCTCTGTGATTGTTTATGCCCATAGATGTAGACAGTAATTTTGTGTGTGGACTGTGAATGCCCTGATCAGGCATCATGGATGTGCAGGCTGATTTGGGCCTGTACTGTCTGCATATGCTTTAAAGAAACATTATGAAAACATGCCTATTCAAATATACTGAAAATCTTAGCACCAAAAAATGAAAATTTTCAGAAAAAAAAAGTTTGACATTTTTCATATTTCTGCTCAAAGCATAGATTGTGGGTACTCGTTAGAACTGCCTCAGAGATTGTGGGTACTTGTTAGAACTGCCTTGGAGAGATGGTTCTAATGAGTACCAGAGATTGTGGGTACTGGTTAGAACTGCCTTGGAGAGGGGGTTCTAACGAGTACCCACAATCTATGTTTTTAGCAGCAATAAGAAAAATAATGTGTACCCCTGTAAACCCCAGTTTTACTATGTAAAAGTGGGGTTTAAGGGGGTCAAAATTATATAGGTATGTTTTAGTGATGACATGCTCTTTTGCTTGGTCTGACAAAATGCATTGCTATGCTGTGACAGAAAAAGTAATAAGAAGCAACTAGTTTTACTATAATTTCAAAGTACTGTATTTATCCTTAATATTTAGACACCCCAAATCATTAATTTACTTGTCCTAAAATTTGAATATGTCCATGTTTCTACCTGTTAATGTATCTAAAATATTGCTGGGTGAGTGGCAAATAGTGTAGTCCCTGATCAGAAGGGATGCTCTGTGGCATCTGGTCTGGGTCTAGATTGTTCGCTCAGCCCTGTCTGTCTGAACCTTAAGGTTGATATGATGTGCATTTTACCTGAAATGTCACTCTGTTTTCTGTAAGAAATAAAAAAGAATACTTCAAAATGGCACAAAAAAATTCTGTGTGTATTAGGAATAAACACATGAAATTTCATAAAAATTGAAGACCAGTAACATGTTGTTTGAACAGCCTGAATACTTATAGTCCTGAGTCGGCAAAATATGAAATTACCCAATACTCATGTATAAGTAGTATCGTGTAAAGTCAACTTATCAATAGCTTTCAGTTTGGATTACCATGATATAGTATGATTTGTATAAGAAGTTGATACCATAATTGTACATATTCATTTATAACCAGTTGACTGAATTGCACCTTGTTGAACACCATGTTCAAAAAAAAAACCTTTTCGTTTACATGATCGGGACCATGCAGACATACACTAAGTCCAAGTTCTCTGTATCTGCATATATAGGATTCCACTTCAAATACTTGACTGTCGAAGTATTTATCAGATAACAAAAAGCAGAAAACAGTTTTGTAACGATGATGATTATGAAACTTGGGTCTAGCTTTAAAGTTACTCGTTCAGCCAGATAGGCATGGTGGGCACAACTTGCTTACCAAGTAATGATTACTATCCTAGGACACCTGATTAAAATCTTCAGGGTCCATGCCTGTTGATTTCAACATTCAGAATTGTCAATCTTCAATGGATTTATGAGTAAATACAACAATGTGGACTTCTTGTCCAAAAATCAACTATAAACTTTGGTGTAAAATGGATAAATGCCTCAAAAATAATGGAGTAACAAAAAGAATTGATATAAACAGGCAATACTGTGCCTTCTTGTTCACGCTTAGTAAATACAAAAAAGCACAATATTGTCAAAACCACAGCAGAAGACTTCACAGCTGTTACAAAACACACACGAAGACACTCAATATTGGAAAAAAACACTACAACTAAAGTCTGTGTCACATGGACACATGCAAGCTTAGTACTGTTTCTTTAGGTAAGATCTATGCACTTGCTGACCAAATACTTTAGTACTCTTTCTAAAATGAAAGAATAACTTTTTCAGAAATATGATCAGCGAAGAACAACAAAGAAAGTAAGAGCAGTTGGTATTAAGAAGAATGAAATTATATTCAGCTAAAATATTCAATGGAAGAAAGAATTTAAGTATAAGAACTAAAACAAAACTTGAATACTAAAAGCTTCCTTTCAAAATGTATTACAACACAAAAAACAGAGACAAGGTGAAATAGAATTAATTAAATACCATAGAATTGCCAGCAACCAAATGAATGAAAACTGTTCAAAAACTCTTCAATACATCCTTTAGATTCACATTAAGACCACACAAGTTAGCTGTTTTAAACACCTGTGTTAAATTAACATATGGCGGAGTTTCAAACTAGTATGGAAGTCCTTAGCCAAATGACTAAAATATGAATGTCATACAGCCTTTGGAAAAATCTTAAAGCTTTAACATGAAGAACTACAGAACACCAATTTGTTGTTCTTCAAACTATGTGCACTAGAATAGAACTTATGCAGAAAAGAAACCATTTCATATAGGCTTACTGTAAGGAAGAAAGGATAGATCTGCTTTTCTGATAGCAAAAGTTAAGACCACATAAACAGTATTCTGTGCTACTGTCATCAAAGATAACTGTTGAAACAAAGAGAAGAACTCCAGTGTCAGTGTCAATTCGATCGCAGGAAATACCGATTGAGGTGACACATTTGAACATGTTACAGGACAAGAAATCCAGTGTTCATAATTTCAAAATACAATATAGGCTTGCAAGCAAGCTATAGATATATCAGAAGTTAAGTCTATAGGTATTTTCTTTTCAAGCGTTCTTAGTTTGGTTAGAGTTCACCAGTCCAGAAGCAAATCTCCAAAAATCCTAAAATCTGTTGATGGGAATGCAAATCCTTCTTCAAAACAAACAAACAAACAAACAAACTGCAGCAACAACTACTTGCAATAGTACGTTTGCACATCTCCTTAATATGACAATGGAGATTATGGATCTCCCTATTTTATGCCTATTTTTGTAATGGTTAGTTTCATGCCTTTTGGGAAGTAATTATACAAAATGCTCAATGATTTGCTGACATGAATTAAAGCTAAGATTTTGTTAAGCCTACTTTGTTAATTAGAATTTCTTTAAATTTAATTTGTTATGCTGTCTACATTTGTAATAGTTGATTAGTCAGAGTCCATATAAATAGAAGGCAAGTAATAGAAAGTCATGAAAATTTAATGGGTAGCTCAAGATATATTCATTCCGAGTTGTTTAAACTCTCTTTGATTTGTTAAGTGTTAGAAGTGTTTGATAACACTGCCTTTCTCTATTGTTTTTTATCAATGTAATAAAATAGTCAATTTTGTAAAAATCGACCTATATCCATTCAAGGCCTAAAATGACAATGTTACCAGTTTTGATTTTTTATGAAATTTGGCACAGCTATAGAGGATATATGTAGCAAATTTTCCTAGTAGTATGAAGTCTTGACAAAGACTATAACATATTAATTTTGAAAGTTTAATTTTGATATTTTTTTCATTTTTTGGTAAAAAATTCAGATTTTTTATAATCAATTTATCAGAAAATGTTAACTTTAGTTAAATATAAATGTTTTGTGGTACCAATAGAATTACTATGGTGTTCACCATTCAGCGCAGCGCAAAAATCTTAAAACTAAATTAAACTTAAGATGTATGATATACTTATTTGGAGACAGGTATCAGCTCATGGGTGGGGTGAGTCAAGGTTGCGTCCTGAGGCCAACTTTTTATTATATAATTTAATAAGCACATTTTCATAGGTTGCATATGCCTAGTTATTATTATACAAAGTTTCAGAAAAAACCATGCGTGGACAGAAATGAAAGATGCCCTTTTTATTTAAGCAGTTCAAACATTTACATAATAATTACAATTTATAATATTTAGACATATTTATACTTTAGTTGATTCTGAAACTGGTTTATTATTTATTATATTTCATACACTAAGAAAAATGAAAGAATATAGATGACAGTAATGGAGAGGAAGAGAGAAAGAGGAGGACAGATATTCTATGTTCACTGCTTTCGTTACAAACACATAAATTGCAGAATAATAATATTCTTAACAAAGGGGGCTGCCTACACATCCATTCTGACTATATCATCATTTTCAGTATAAACATGCATCTAACAGGAATACGTAGGTGACTCTCAGCATAAAATAGATTAAAAGAGTCTTTGGTAGACGTGGGTAGCGATGACCCTGATTAGCCTGCGCCTCTGCGCAGTCCAGTCACGGCCCTCGGTGTTTATGAACTTTAACTAGATATAACACATTCCACAACCAGGGCCCAGTTCTTCAAAGTGTCGTTAGCTTAACGAGCTCGTTAAGGGTCATTTCGTTAACTGTTTTAGCGGATTCAATATACAATATTCTGATATTTTTTGCTGAAAAACTGTGAGTAGCTTATGCACTGCAAAAGCTAGTCACATTTTTTCAGCAAAAAAATTTCAGCATATTTGCGTATCACTTGATGTAAATTTTAACGAATCGTTAACTAACGATGTCGTTAGCTTTGAACAACTGGGCCCAGATGTCAAGGCATAGACACACAGATACATATATGAATTTTACCACCGTAGATTAAAGCTTTGCGGTTAAATGCATATATCGCTCGACTAAGCACAAAGAATAAAGCATACATTAGGATATATGGGCTCACTGACACACCTATTGAAGCGTTAGCATACACGTACACAAGGTGGAAAAGATCTGTTCCACCTTGAATTCATATATGCTTTGCTCAACCCTTCATTGAATAAAAGGATCAGTTTGTGCGATACGGTGCAATAGAGAGTATGTACCGGTATATTCATTCTTGTATTAGGATTATAATACGTGTATATATGTATCGCATTTGTCCTAAAATTGGGAAAGATAAGTCAAAGCAAAGAGTGTTGACCCAGATCTGTTGCTACAAAATGCAAGTCAGATCAGGATCCACACTCTTGTCACTTACTGACATGGAACCAGGAAATACAATAATAAAGTTGTTCAAACCTTAGGGCATATATGGTAAGGATTTAAAAGTCTTCCCAATGTTCAGGGCATATATCGAAAATGAATCTTTTAATTAATTATCTTTCTGAGACTAAAATCGATAATGATAATAAATAAATGAATCGATTCCTAAATTTAATAAATATATATGGATCAGCGCTCTGGAAATTGTGAAATCTGAATCGGTCCAGCCGATGACGAAGACGTCATCAATGAGCTTATTTCCAAAAAAAAAAAATATGTATATATCACCTGTCACGAAAACTAATGACAATTGGCAGTCCTATAACTCCTTTTAAATAATACACCTAAACTTCGTTATTTGACGGAAGTCCGGGTATAACGAGCATGATCAAAGCTGGCGTCATCAATAAATACAGTCAGGTATGTAAAAAGAAAGAAAGAAAAAAAACCCCCAAAAAACGGTTTGTTTTATTTCCACCTCCGCAGGGTTTTCCTAAACTATTTATAAACAACTGATTCCCGTCTTGTATAAGCGCGAAGACGGCGGGAAACAGGAGAGACGGAACGAAACGACTTTCATGGACCTAATTAGGTCTAAGAAAAAAGGCCTGCGCCACGGGCGGTTTTGCAGTTTTCAATGTTTCAAGATTTGATCAGACTGCTTAAATTTTAAGCACTGACCAATCTTGTCTAGCGCAAGTAGTGCATTACTTATTTTTACCGTGAAATCTACCTTGAATTATACTCGCGTGTTACGGCAATCAACAACAAAAAAAGAAGCAATCAATAATACCCAGATCAGACGCCGTTGTATGTGACATCTGATCAAGACGTACACGGTTTGGGAATTCATTTATCGAATCTGGGACCGACAAACCGTGTTGATCAAAACAAAAAAGAAGAGGAAGAAAACCGGTGCGTTCAAGCGGTGCATTCTTTTATCACTCACAGTAAAGCGACCTTTGATCTTTTTGGACACGCCGACTGCACCTGGATGTTTTGCAGTCTCAGTGTATTCACACGTGTCACACAAACGGATTAATTATCAGACTACCGTTATTGATGATTCATGTTAATCGCTTGTTTACCGCACAAAGGTCAGTGAAGTGTTGATTTTTTGACAATGTTTGGATAATGACGTAATTAATTTGTGCTGCGGTAGGTTGCCGTTATTCAGCAGTCTCTCCAATATACATGTCAAATGACTGTTTAGAGCCTTTTAACTACCATAATATCGCATTTAAAAGGTGCGCGGACGTTGTCAGTTTGGGAAGACTTGACCATTTGTTGATTTTTTAGACATCATTGATTCGTAAAAATTAGTTGGTTGGGGAACAATGGGGTTCAAGGCACAAGCCTGTTGGACCGATTTATTAGCGTTTTGGTGTGTTTGAAATCGGTCCAGAATTCTTAATTTCGGTCCAGACCGGCTATTTTTCCGGTTTTCCCAAGCCCTGATATGGATATATCTTATTCTAGCGGTGAGTATAAATATGTTATGTTTGTCTATTTCCTTTCCTGTTATATTTTCTGTCTTTTGTTTGTAGTGTAGATAGGCATATATTAGTGATACATGATAAGGAAATCGGTATGAATAAATAATCAGATTTGTGACTTCATGGGATGTTAACTGAAATCATTTGTAGTAAAATAGTTGTATAAAGGTATTCATTTAATAAAAAATTTGCTAATATTATTTTGTAAATATGCTATATATCTTTCACTTTGAAACTTCTTTTTAAGTAGTGAAATATAGTTTGATTTCACATAGTGAAACAAATCATGCCTATGGTTAGCAACAGAGAGGCCACCTCTACAGTTTTGTGAGAAAATA
The DNA here is from genome assembly GCA_964016985.1 of Anodontia alba. Taxonomy (NCBI): domain Eukaryota; kingdom Metazoa; phylum Mollusca; class Bivalvia; order Lucinida; family Lucinidae; genus Anodontia; species Anodontia alba. The sequence goes on along the minus strand of OZ024830.1, from coordinate 60,870,797 downwards.
ATTATGTCATTATCCATGATCATTTAGCAGAATTTTATTTTCTTCATCTAAAAATAACTTTAAGGATATGTGTAGGCATGCTCTTTCTAACATTGAAAAACATTCAATATACAAACAAATTTTACTACAGTGAAAGCTTAAATATTGCATTTTCTTATAACAAGGAGAGAAACTCATTTTCTGGTTCAGCAAACAGGTATAAGCTCGATAGGGGTGTTTAATCAAATCAGTAATACTCTATTTATTCGTAGATGTCTACTGCTGTAAAAGATGCTGTCATCTTGACTTCAAAACATTACTTTTTTCATTACTACTACATACATTCAAACAATGCAAAAAAAACAAAACATAAAAGGAATATTGACAAATAGGCACTCATATACAAGCATACACACACCTACAAATGTATACACATATATACATACATGTACACATATACATACATATGCATGTACACATACACATATAAATACATATACATACACATGCATAACTACATCATCATACACATATACATACAGATACATATATGCACAACCAACATACACTTATAGGCATTCATACACATCTAGGCATACTTATACACATATTTTTATGTACCGTTTGCTAAAATGGCTCTAAAGATCGTAAAATGTAAACAAACATAACACGGTATATATACTAAGATTATAGCCATATAATTTAGAGAATTTACTAAATCACTATATAACATACTCCTTAAATATTTTATTAAGTAACCCTTCTCAATATGATACATCCCTTCTTTAATTTTATAGAGTACCCTACATAAAATGGTACAGTATACTACAATTTTTTTACTCTGCATTATACTGTACAGTATATTATCACTTATTCCTGGTAGAGAATCTAATATTCAAAACGCGATATCAAATCTGTTTCAAGGGTTGTTCCTGTGATAAGCCATAACTTTGGCAAATATTGTATTTAAAGATGAAGGACTATGTACTCTGCTAAAATGATTCTAATAATCCTTAAACATGTAAACAAACACAACACAGTATGGGACATAGAATGACTAAGAGCCTAGTTAGGCAGAATTTTATACACATTTTAAGCACAAATATACAATAATATTAAGTTAATCTTATTACTGCAGGTTTATTTCTATACTGAATATTTACTGTAACTGTGTATTATATTATTTATTTTATAAAGGACACTATCTCTTCATTTAGAACTAAGAAAAATATTTTGACTAGGACTAAAAAGTTTTTATCTACCCTAACAATTGTGATACGTTCAGATCTTTGTATTATTATTTCTTCTTATCTAATATATACCAGTCAGTTACAATTTATGTAATACTATAATACAGGGATTTTCATTTGTGTATCATTCTACTGCTAACAGCTTCTTCATATTTTTGATTACATATAGAGATTAGTGGATATGACTCATATGAAGATGTTTAGTGTACACGTCCTAATCTCTTTCTCTATAACCTTTTTGCTGAATCGCTATTTAACTTTCTCCTTAAATATTTTATGAAGTAACCCTTCTCAACAGAATATAATCCATCTTTAATTTATGGAGTACTCTACATAAAATGATAAATGACCATCTTTTGAATTTTATGATATACTACAATTACTGTGAAGTATACTGTACACTATATTATCACTTATTTCTGGTACTGTACAAAGACTGATATTCAGTATGTGATATCAAAACTATTTCAAGGGTCATTCCACTGATTAGACATAACTTTGGCAATTATTATATCTAGGGATAAAGAACTATATACTTTCTGCTAAAATGACTGTAATGATCAATAAACATGTAAACAAATACAACATAGTGTATATTCTAATATCATAACTACATAATTTAGTAAATTTGCTAATAAAACATCTCTTTATAACATAATCCTTAAATATTTTATGAAGAAGCCCTTCTCAGTAGGAAAGATCCCATCTTTATTTCATAGAGTACCCTACATAGAATGACAAATCACCACCTTATATATTGTACAGCACACCTTATATATTGTACAGCACACTACAGTTATTATATTCAGCAATATGCTGTACAATATATTATCACTTATGTCTGATAAGGAGTCTAATATTCTATAGTTATACTTTTTTCACAGCTTGAGATAGAATAGAACAGGAAAATATACAATTATGATGAGGGTTCTCACATAGCACTAGTTAAGGCGCTTTTTTCAATCCAACAGTATTGATATTTTTCTTATTTCTCCACGAAAACATATGTTGTGGGTACTCATTAGAAGCGCATTGCCAAGGTGCTTCTAATGAGTACCCACAACATATGTTTACGTGGAAAAATATTTACCGGATACCCTCCCTTATCTAGACCTATGTACTCATTAGAAGCTCCTTTTATAAAGCACCCGCTACATATATTTTCTTGGAGAAATAAGGAAAATACCAGTAATTGTTGTTTGGAAGAAAAGTCCTTTATCTGTAGCCATGCTTTTTGGTTGTATAACTAGCTGGTATCAGAAAATTTAAGATCATTACAGTACGCAGAAATTCAGATTTTGTCAAGATGCAGTTCAGTCAGTAGTCCATATTTACCCTAAATACTGGGACAGCTTAACTCCTTAATATACTTGTCCTAAAATTAGAAAAATTACATTTTATTACCTGTTGGTGTGTCTAAAATTTGCCGGTTGAGTGGTAAACATTGAAGACCTGATCAGGATCTGCATTGTTGGTCAGGCTTGTCTGTCTGAATTCTGAGGTAAATAATTATGGTGCTGTATATTTCAGATAGATAACAATCTTGATATTGATGAGATCTTGAGCATGTTTGAAGACATTCAGGAAGAACTCAGAAAGGAAGGTAAACTATGCCTATATATGGTAAAAACTGTTAAAAACCATCTTCTCCAGAACAAAATAAGCCTGGGGTCTAATCTTTGCACAAATCATCGCGGACGGGAGCTCTACCAAAATTACTAAAATGATGTCCTATGTTGACATTTGACCTTTTTACGACAAGGTCAGATTTGCTCCCCCATGCATTTGTATGGGCCCTATACATTTATATGGGAAAACTGTTGAGAATTCATATTTTGGTTTTGACAAATTTAAGCCTCACCATACAAAATCTGCTTGTCATAGCTCTGGATTGGGGAATCGGGTAGAGATTCTCATTAGAGGCACCTCATGACCATTCTGTGTAGATGGAATCTATGTTGTTCACACTACTTGTTATTGTACCATTACCTATGCAAAGAGACTGGCACAGTGGCTTAGTTGGTAGAGTGTCCACTTTGTGATGGGGATGTTGCGGGTTTGATCTCTGGCCGAGTCATTCCAAAGCTTTAAAAATGGTACTGACTGCTCTTTCACTTGACGCTCAGCATTAAGAAAGTAGAGCTAGGAATCAGAACAGGTCAGCTCAGTGTCAGTATAAAAGGCCTATCTTTTCCAATGTTAAATAGGGCACCTAAATTTGTATGGGCGGCCCTATACATTTATATGGGAAAATGTTGAGAATTCGTATTTTGGACATCTCCTTTGAAAACTTTGATCCAATTGAGTTGAAACATGATGAGGAGCATCGTAGAGACACAAATAAGCTAAAACAGCTGATCGAAAATCCAAGATGGCCGCCACAGTTGCCATCTTGAAAATCAATTTTCGACATCTCTTTCCAAACCTTTGGTTGATTTGAGCCAAAACTTGCTCTGTAGCAACAGGACAACTTCTGGATCAAAATGAGCTAAAATTGTGTTGATTGGAAATCCAAAATGTCCGCCACAGCTGCCATCTTGAAAGTCTGTTTTGGACATCTCACAAAACACAAGGCGAATTAAGTTAAATCTTACAATGTAGCAACAGGTTGATGTGTAGATGAAAAATAGCTAAAATCATGCCGATTGGAAATCCAAAATGGCCGCCATAGCTGAGATCTTGAAAAACAATTTTCGACTTCTCCACCCAAACCATTGGGCAATTTGAGTTGAAACACACTGTAGCAACAGGATGATCTCCAGATCAAAAACAGCTAAGGTTGTGCTGATCAGAAATCTAAGATGGCAACCCCCCCGCCATCTCTGAAACCACTTGTTTGGTTGTAATGGTAAAATTTTTAAAGTATAAAATTTATGAAGCACCGGCAGGGAAAGTACACCCTGTGAAGCACCAGCAGGGAAAGAAGATCCTCTTGTATACCAGCAGGAATAGAAGGTCCTGTTGCACACCAGCAGGGAAAGAAGACCCTGTTAAGCTTTACATAAGTGCGAGTAGCAACATGCAATTGAAATACCTCTTCTCCCATCATTTCCTTACTTATTCAATGAATATGAGTGCTTGGAAAGTCCCTGCTTTCTGGTCAAGATAAATAGATTATAAAAAAGAATGACCTTTGAAAACAATGAACATACACACAAAGACAAAACTAGCTGGTGTCTAAAACTTACAATATATGATTGAAGTAGCTAACACTTTAAGTTACAGAATTTTTTCTGCGAGAGTTATTTTCCCTTGTCCCTACGCTGCATATATGCATAAAATCATGATATTGTTTAAAACTTTCTCTTCGGGGTGGTCAGTTGGTGCGAAGGTGTTGTGTATTATGCCACCAGGGTGTGCAACTGATACTGGCTTACTATTGGGCAAGGTCTGCTATCCTTGTAGCAGGTAAGGGTAGAGGGGGAATGTTTTTATTTCTTCTGTTTCTTCTCTTTCATTCCTGTTCCTGTTTCTTCCTTGTTTCTTTCTTTCATCTATTCTACTATCTCTTCTAGCTCATTTCTCCCTTTCTATAGGGGATGACACAAAATGACCCACAAGGGTGGACATGTTGTTAAACCCCAACACAATCAGTTAAAACTTCCTCTTCAGAAATCAGTTGGCCAGTTCCCACCAAGTTTCATGTCAATCTTACTGTTGAAACAGGATTGAGAGTTTGTTCATATGGTCACACTCCATTGACTGTCATACCCATATATGGTAAAATAATGATAATAAAAAAAAACACACATTCTTTTTTTTCAAAACCAAGAACTGCTCAAATGATGATCCTTTCATTAGTTGCATTGACAGAATTGGAAAAATGTTGCAGAACATCTGCATCTGTATATCTGCAGTGGCTATTTCATTTAGGTGAGCGAGCTGTGGCCTGTGGGCCTCTTATATGCCAGAGAGGGACATATATTTAGCTCATCTGAACCAAAGGATTGGGGCAAGCAAGATGGAGGGATATAGTTTTGGCATTGTCCTTCCATCAAGTAATGTATCTTCTTACCCATTGAACAGATTTGATTCATATATTAGGTCAATAATTATAGCAATGGTCATTCAGCATCCTGACAATTTCATCAGAATTTACCTGTATGTCAGGAGCTATATCTCTTTAATCATGAGTCCGATTTTATTCAAGTTTGGATGATGCATCAACATCTATATAGTTGCATCAGAATTAAGCATTTGGAGTTGGAATTGATCAGAATTGACCAACTTATTTTGGAGGTATTGCCCTTGCCCATTGTAATGTTGTATTGGGCAAAATGGGACTTTGGTGTGTGGACAGGCACCAGAAAAATAGCAAGTATGGAGGCTAGGATTTAGATCAGTTGGCCTTGTTATTACTTTTTAGCTCACCTGAGCTGAAGGCTCAAGGTGAGCTTTTGTGATCACTCACCGTCCGTCGTCGTTGTCATCGTCCTTCCGTCCACAATCTTTAAACAACATCTCCTCCTAAACCACAGATTGGATTTTGACCAAACTTCACAGGAATGATACTTGGTTGGTCCTCTTTCAAAGTTGTTCAAATGGTTCCGGTCCGTTGCATATCTAGGTCACAGGAGTTAAAATATATTTTTTAACTAAAAACTTAAAAAATCTTCTTGTCAGAAACCACTGGACCGATTTCAATATAATTTTGCAGAAATGTTCCTTCAGTAATCCTCTACCAAGATTGTTCAAGCCATTTGGATTCGTTAAAAAACATGGCCACCAGGGGGCGGGGCTTATTTTCCCTATATATCTATATAGAAAACTTTAAAAATCTTCTTGTCAGAAACCACTGGACCGATTTCAATATAATTTTGCAGAAATGTTCCTTTGGTGATCCTCTACTAAGATGTTCAAGCCATTTGGATTCGTCAAAAAACATGGCCACCAGGGGGCGGGGCTTATTTTCCCTATATATCTATATAGAAAAATTTAAAAATCTTCTCGTCAGAAACCACTGGACCGATTACAATAAAATTTTGCAGTGTTCCTTTTGTGATTCTCTACCGATTGTTCGAGCCATTTGGATTCTTCAAAAAACATGGCCGCCAGGGGGCGGGGCTTATTTTCCCTATATATCTATATAGAAAACTTTAAAAATCTTCTTGTGAGAAACCACTGGACCAATTGCAATATAATTTTGCAGAAATTTTCCTTTGGTGATCCTCTACCAAGATTGTTCAAGCCATTTGGATTCGTCAAAAAACATAGCCGCCAGGGGGCGGGGCTTATTTTCCCTATATATCTGTATAGAAAACTTCAAAAATCTTCTTGTCAGAAACCACTAGACCGATTTCAATATAATTTTGCAGAAATGTTTCTTTGGTGATCCTCTACCAAGATTGTTCAAGACATTTGGATTCGTCAAAAAACATGGCCGTTAGGGGGCGGGGCTTATTTTCCCTATATATCTATAAAGAAAACTTTAAAAATCTTCTTGTCAGAAACCACTGGACCGATTTCAATATAATTTTGCAGAAATTTTCCTTTGGTAATCCTCTACCAAGATTGTTCAAGCCATTTGGATTCATCAAAAAACATGGCCGCCAGGGGGTGGGGCTTATTTTCCCTATATATCTATATAGAAACCTTAAAAAATCTTCTTGTCAGAAATCACTAGACCAATTTCAATATAGTTTTGCAGAAATGTTCCTTTGGTGATCCTCTACCAAGATTGTTCAAGCCATTTGGATTTGTCAAAAAACATGGCCGCCAGGGGGGGGCGGGGCTTATTTTCCCTTTACGTCTATATAGAAAACTTTAAAAATCTTCTTGTGAGAAACCTCTGGACCAATTTTAATATAATTTTGCAGAAATGTTCCTTTGGTGATCCTCTACCAAGATTGTTCAAGCCATTTGATTCGTCAAAAAACATAGCCGCCAGGGGGCGGGGCTTATTTTCCCTATATATCTGTATAGAAAACTTGAAAAATCTTCTTGTCAGAAACCACTAGACCGATTTCAATATAACTTCACAGAAATGTTTCCTTGGTGACCCTTTACCAAGATTGTTCAAGCCGTTATGATTTTGCAAAAAACCTTGGCCGCTAGGGGGCGGGGCTTATTTTCCCTATATATCTATACAGAAAATTTTAATGATCTTCTTTTCAGAAAAGACTGGACCGATTTCAATATAACATTGCAGGAATGTTTCTTATGTAACCCTGTATCAAGATTGTTCAAGCAGTCATGATTCGAAAAAAGGCATGGCCGCCAGGGGCGGGGCTTATTTTCCTTATATATCTATATAGAAAACTTTAAAATTCTTCTTGTCAGAAACCACTGGACCGATTTAATTATAACTTTGCAGAAGTGTTTCCTTGGTGACCATCTACTAAGATTGTTCAAGTAATCATGATTTGTCAAAAAACTTGGCTGCCGGGGGCGGGGCTTATTTTCCCTATATAGCTAAATATAAAACTTTAAAAATCTTCTTTTCAGAAACCAATGGACCGATTTAAGTACAATTTGGCAGGAATGTTTCTTTAGTGACCCTCTACAAACATTGTTCAAGCCGTCATGATTCGTCAAAAAACATGGCCGCTAGGGGGCGGGGCTCATTTTCCCTATATATCTATATAGCAAACTTTAAAAATGTTCTTGTAAGAAACAGTTGGACTGAGTTCAGTGTAACTTGGCAGGAATGTTGCTTTGGTGACCTTCTACCAAGATTGTTCAAGCCTTCATGATACAGGCAGGGGACTGGGGGGGGGGGGGGGGGGGGGGGGGGGGGGGGCGGGTATTTTTCTTATATATCTGCGTAGAAAACTTTAAAATTCTTCTTGTCACATACCCCATGACCAATTTCAATATTACTTGGCTGGAATGTTGCTTTGGTGACCCTCTACCAAGATTGTGCAAGCAATCATGATTCGTCAAAAAACATGGCTGCCATGGGGTGGGGCTTATTTTCCCTATATATCTAAATAGAAAACTTTAAAAATCTTCTTGTCAGAAACCACTGAACAGATTTCAATATGACCTGGTAGGAATGTTCCTTTGGTGACCCTCTACCAAGTTTGTTTAAGCTGTCATGATTGGTTAAAAAACATGGCTGTTAGGGGTAGGGCTTTATAGCTATATAAAACACTTTAAACCACTGGACCAATTTCAGTATAACTTGGCAGAAATGTTCCTTTGGTGACTCTCTTTTAAGATTCAGTTCAAGTCGTCAAGATGCGTTAAAAAAACATGGACGAGGGTGTGGTGGTGGGGGAGGGGGGGGGGGAGAGGGGGAAGGGGGGGGTGGTTGGTGCTATAAAATTTATACAAAAATCCTAGAGCAGTGAACATGGCTGAAACTTAAACAGTAAAAATGCAAATCTGTTTGCTCAGGTGAGCAATATTATCACTTTTTGTCCACTTTGCATCCACCTGTCTATCTATTAACACTTTAAAACACAAACTCCTCCAAAGCCGCTGAAGCAATTTGTCCCTAATTAGGAAGAAATGTTGCTTGGATAGGGGGATTAAAAAATAGCTAAAATGATCTGCCTTTTTATCTCACCTTAGCCTTAAGGCTCATTGGTGATCTTATAGTATAGGCAGGCTCTGTCCAACTGCCTTCCACACTCTTCAGACACCTTCTCTGCAGAAATCACTGGGCCAGTCAAAGCCAAATTTCATATGGAGCCTCCATGGGCCAGGGTAACGAAAACTTGTTCACCACATCTGGGTCATATGATCAAGGTGGCTGCCATGCCCATATCTGGTAAAAATCCTTTAAAAATCTTCTTCTATGGAACCAAAGGGTCATTGGCCCTGTGGTTTAGTTTGCAGCATTAGGGACATGGGCAAAAAAGTTTTTTAGGGAAAGGTAAAATTTTGTTACATATTCTTTTTAAAGGCAAAATAGTAAAAAATCTTGTCTGAAACTAGAAGATCTAGGCCTTTGATATTTTATATGTAGCTTCAATTTGTGGACCTCTACTCAAATATTATTCATATTATAGCCCCGGGGTAAAAAATTGCCTGGTCCCAGGTGTCACTTGTTAGCTCACCTGAGCTCTGCTCAGGATGAGCTATTGTAATCACTTTTCGTCCGTCGTCCGTCCGTCCCCGTCCGTTAACATTTTCAAACGACTTCTGCTCTGAAGCCGCTGAGCCAGTTTTCCTCAAAGTTCATGTGGAGCCTCCTTAGGGTGGGAGAACGAAAAATTGCTAAAATGGTCGGGTCGCGATCCATTGACAAGATGGCCGCTATGCCCATATATGTTAAAACCTTTAAAAATCTTCTTCTCCAGAACTGAGAATGCCTTGGGGCTGAACCTTTGCAGGAATCATCGGGGACGGGAGGTCTACCAAAATTGCTAAAAAAATTGTCGTACGTTGACGGTTGACCTTTTTACGGCAAGGTCAAGTTTACTTCCCTATGCATTTGTATGGAAAAAACTTTAAAAAATCTTCTTCTCCAAAACTGAGCGTGCCTTATGGCTGAATCTTTGCCATATATCATTGGGAACGGGAGGGCTACCAAAATTGCTAAAATAATGGTCGTACATTGACATTTTGACCTTTTTACAGTAAAGTCAATTTTGCTTCCTTATGCATTTGTATGGGAAAAATGTTCAGAATTTCAAACAATTCTCCTCTGGAGCCTGTTGGCCAATTTTGCTCAAATTTCATTTAGAGCCTCCTTAGGTAGGGGAACGAAAAATTGCTAAAATGGTCGCGGTCCATTGACCAAGATGGCTGCCATGCCCATATATGGTAAAAACATTTAAAAATCTTCTTCTCTAGAACCGAGGATGCTTTGGGGCTGAATATTTGCATAAATCATGGGGAACAGGGGGTCTACCAAAGTTGCTAAAATAATGGTCGTACATTGACATTTGACCTTTTTACGGCAAGGTCAAGTGGGTAAGGGTAGAGGGAGAATGTTTTTATTTCTTCTGTTTCTTCACTTTCATTCCTGTTCCTCTTTCTTCCCTGTCCCTCTCTTTCATCTCCTCTATTCTCTCTTCTGTCTCTTTTCTCCCTTTCTCTGGGAGACGACACAAAATGACCCTCAAGGGTTGACGTGTGGTTAAACCCCAACACAATCAAAGTCAAGTTTGCTTCCCTATGCATTTGTATGGGAAAAAACATTAAAAAATCTTATTCTCCAAAACCGAGGATGGCTTGTGGTTGAATCTTTGCATGTATCATCTGGAACGGGCAGTCTACCAAAGTTGCTAAAAGAATTGTCATACATTGACATTAACCTTTTTACGGCGAGGTCAAGTTTGCTTCTAGCCGGCCTCGGTGGCTCAGTTGGATGCGCCGTCCGACTGGAGACCAGGAGGTCGCGGGTTCAACCCCCGCCGAGGTCGGCAACATTCTTTCGTGGAGATTGATCATGAAATATTTTCTACGGTCATTCTCTCTTCCGCTGATTCAAGAAGGGCAGTTGTCAGTTTCTGGCGAAAGAATATGCACAATACTGGTTAACCGCTTAGAGGACTAAGCCTGCCCAGTAAACGTGTGGTTAGGTAAACTGACCGCGCTCGACATGACCCCATTGGGTTGACTGGGCCGTAAAACCTCAACACAAAAAAACAAGTTTGCTTCTGCAGTCATTTGTATGGGCCCCATACATCTGTATGGAAAAAATGTTGATAATTTCAAATGGCTTTTCCTCTGAAGCCTCCGGGCCAGTGTTGCTCAAATTTCATGCGGAGCCTCCTTGGGCAAGAGAATGAAAGATTGTTAAAATGGGCATGGTGCATTGATCAAAATGGCTGCCACATCCATATATGGTAAAAACCTTTAAAACTCTTCTTCTCCATAACCAAATAAGCCCTGGGCCCTAATCGTTGCACAAATTATGGGGGACAGGAGATCTACAAAAATTGCTAATATGATGGTTCTATGTTGACATATGACCTTTTTACCTCTAAGGTCGAATTTGGTTCCCCATTTGCATGGGCCATATACATTTATATTGAAAGTATCGAAGTGACTTGTAGGTCAGCAGTAGTTAAAATTGTTCTGATTGGAAATCTAAGATGGCCATCATCTGGTTTATGTTTATTATATTTCTTTGCCACTGTGCTGTTTACATGTATAAAATCATGATTCTTCAGAAACCACTTAGCCAATTTCCACCAAATTTCACATTGATCCTTCTGTTGAAATGTGATTGATAGTTTATTCAAATGATCATGCTCCACTGGCTGTCAGGCCCATATATCCTTCTTCAAAATTAAGAACTGCTCAAATGATGATATTTTCATTAGTTGCGATGATAGGATTGGGAAAATGTTGCATAACATCTGCATGTCTGCAGTGGCTATGTCACTCAGGTGAGCGAACCTGGGCCTCTTGTTTTACATAGACTCATATAGAGAAAAAATTTAAAAAATCTTCTTGTGTGAAAGTAGAAGGCCCAAGCCTTTGATATTTAGTATGAAACTTCATGTAATGGGTCTATACCAAGATTGTTCCAATTATAGCCCATGGCTAAAAATCCCCACTCCTGGGGCTCACTTGTTAAACTTTAAAAATCTCTCTGTCCCAGGCCTCGGATATTTGGTGTGACCTCTAACAAGAGTATTCAAATTGTCCCTTGGGAAAAATGGCCCCACTTCTGGGTTCACTTTTTAGCTCACCGAAACAAAAAGTTCCGGTAGGCGATTCTACTACCCCCGTCGTCGGCATTGGCGTCCACAAATGTTAAAGTTTTTGCGTTAAAGTTTTTTAGTAGCTCATTACTTTTTTATGTGTACATGGATTGAGTTCATATTTGGTATGATGATGATAGACCTTGGGGTCAAGGTCACAGACTTAGAATTTTGATGTTAAAGATTTTGTGTTAAAGTTTTTAGGAGCTCGTTACTTCTTTACCTTTGGATGGATTTAGTTTATACTTGGTATGGTTATAGATACTGGTCTCAAATTTTTATCTGTGTCATCTGCTTGTGATTTTAAAAGTCATTTTTGCAAACAGTGTGGACCCAGATCAGACCAGGAGCAGTCTGATCTGGGTCCACACTGTTTGCCTGTATGCAAAAATAGGTTTGAAAAGTTTGCAAGAATATTCAGCAGACGACATAAAGAGATGACATTTTCAGATGCAGTTTTTCTTGGCGCTTTAAGGGTTAAACAATTTCTCTTCTGTAACCACTTGGCCAATTTCCACCAAAAGGGGGTCTCTGGGAGACGACACAAAATGACCCACAAGGGTTGACGTGTCGTTAAACCCCAACACAATCAAAAACCACCAAAGGGGGAATTTCAGCCTATAGAGAATTTACATAGGACTCTGCCCACAGATAGAATCTTATAATATTAAGCACAAGTATTACCTAGGATATGACTGTTATGCATAAGGTACCTATCCCACTTCATCTGTTTCTCTTGCTTAAATAGACGGTTTTGTATAAAAACGTATCTGAATATATGGGTACCCCTGAAAAATGCACTCCACAACTACCAGTATCTCATAATTTGGATGTCCGATTTGCTGATAAAAACAGTAAGCCACTGCTAAAAATGCTTATAGCACATATTTACTTATTTGTATGACTTTGGTGCTTTTATGTTTAAATAAGTTGTAAGTTGTCCCCATAATTCAACTGCATAATTATTTTCTGACAAATGTTGTCATTAATTAAACTGGGTTTCAGTTCTTGTTAATCTGTCATTTTAATACAAAAATTGGCCATACCTATCGGGATTATTTTCACAAAATTTTTAAACAAATCTAAAACCAGTAACAAATTGATTTTGAACATTAAATATGATAACCCAGATTACAGCAAAATGAGAAAATACACAAAATAATTGATTTTTATTCAGTTGATGTTTGATTTTTCATTCTGATTCAGATTTTGGAGGGCCATTATTAACAGTTTGCTTAGAATCAACTGTCTGGTTATTTCAAACTGTGGAAAATCAGAGATCATTAAATTGCACCCTTTGGAACATCTTTGAAAGAGTGCAATAAAAAGAACTGTTTTACAAGACAATTTTAAGATAGTATAGATGACTTAAATTTCTTTGCTCTTGGCAGCGGATCCACTGTGGTCTGAAGAGCCATGTGCTCAAGGAAATAAAAGTTTCTGTTACACTCTAAAACGAAAATAAGGAATGCCTGTACTCCACTGTGATGAAATAATTTATACATGAGTAATGAAAGACAGGCCTCCTAGCAAAACCTATAAAACCTATAATAACCTATAATTTTGTGTCAAACCTATAAAACCTTTATTTTGTTCATAAAACTTATGAAAAGCCTGTATTTTCATGAAAAAACCTATATTTTTCACATTTTGAACCTTCTCGCGACTCAACCCTAACTTTTCTTCAAAATACCCTGCTATTTTTACATTTTAGTCCCAAAAAAGTGATGAAAACTGTCAAGAAATTGTAATTTTTTTCCTCGCTCGCTTTGCTCGCTCGGACTTTGTAAAATTCAGATCAACCTTATCAGAATAATTTTGGCCCAAAAATTCATCGAATATTTTTTCTTCAGTTTTAAATCTAATTGTGAGTTTGGAAGAACCTTTCTTTAACCTATATTTTTTATTGAAAAACCTGTAAATAACCTATATTTTGAGGAAGAAGAACCTGTATAAAAACCTATATTTTCAAAGTGGGCCACTAGGAGGCCTGGAAAGATTGAGCTAAAAATAAAGAAAAGCCCTGCTGTTGATGCTTTACAAAAGGAACTCACAAATTTAGTAGTGAAAATACCGTTTTCATGGCTCACCTTGAATTATACATATTTTACAGATGAAAGGCACTTGCATTTCTTCCTTTAAAGATGTCCATTCTATAGTCACGAAAAGAGGCAATTGATGAGGACACATAATAGGCCACTCTGCTTACACCTAAAATGAATAGTAATGCTGATTATTCTTGATATAGAGAATGATGAGGGATTTATTGCATGACCCATACAGATGTTAAATGCAATATTGAGTTCTTTTGTCTGTGTAATGCATCAGCTACTTTTCATAATCAGTTTGTATTTAATCCATTTTGTTAAAAAACTGGAATGTTAAAAATAATTCGAATCTGATTTCTATTACTTATATGATGAATTTCAGAATAGTTGTCTTTGATTAGTCAATAAAAAATTTGATTTTTACACTCAACTGACCTAAGTGCATATCATATACTTTATAGACATGTTACCCGGTTTTTAAATTTCACGAAAGTCCACATATCAGGAGAGGACACATGTGGCATATTTTTATGTAAAAATCGTAGCTTGACAAGAACCAAAACATACATAAATTTAAAGATTAATTTCTTGTTTTTCTTATTTTTTTTCTAAAATTTATCCAGTTTTGGATTTTAAAAATTTAATTTAACTATTACAGAAATATATACAAATCCTTTTATGGTAGTAAAATATTCCTTATTGAGTTCCTTCACTATAACAATGCACATTATTAGACATCATGTTGACTTGTTGATTTTATACTGGTAGGTTTTGACACAGGTATACATTTATGATGGGTGTACATCAGGGAGCTCTCCTGAGACCCACACTTCTTTGTTCTAGAAAACAAGTCTATTTTCATAATTGCTGGGACTTGTGCAAATAACATGCTAAGTTTGAAGAAAATCCCTGCGTGGGGAGATTTGGAACTCCCCCTTTCATGTTGATCCTACTGTTGAAATGGAATTGAGAGTTTGTACAAATAGCTACGCTCCATTGACTGTCATGTCATATATGGTAAAGAAAAATAAAAAAAAAACAAAAAAACAAAAAAACACATTCTTCTTCTTCAAAACCAAGAACTGCTCAAATGATGATCCTTTCATTAGTTGCAATGACACGATTGGAAAAATGATAGAGCCTCTTGTTTTTACATTGAAATATATGATATGGGGACTTGCTAAATTATCATAGCTTTAGATAAGGCGCTTTTTTCAACCAAAAAGTATTGATATTTTTCTTATTTCTCCACAAAAACATATGTTGTGGGTACTCATTAGAAGTGCCTCTGCAAGGCACTTCTAATGAGTACCACAACATATGTTTTCGTGGACAAATAAGAAAAATATTTACCGGATACACACTCTAATCTAGACCTACGCTTGCTTGCACCAAAATATAGAATGGATAATCATAATTTTTACACTGAAGCGATCCACAATGTGTTTAGATTTTATTTTTTCCTTCCATGATTGTGACTGTATAAACTATGACATACTCTGAGTACCACAGAAACTTATGTTTGTTTTTCAGAATTACGGATGCTGGAGGAGTTTGACAGATATGAACAAAGTTTAGAGATAGAAGAGCAAAGACTGTGTAATGCAGTAGAAAAGCTAACTGCTGAGGAGGTTATCTGCCCCTTGTGTCAGAAGTAACTATAGCCTAAATACAAGTCATAATCCTGCAAACATCAACCCACAAGATACTTTGCAGTCCATGTAGCTTCGCATGATCTCATCAGGATCTACACAAATAACATTCAGGGTTTTCCTTCTATTGTCTCAGTATGCTGAAAGGGACATAAAACACCAAATCATCATCATCATCATCATCATCATCATCATCATCACTCATTTTTTTATTTTTGAATGATCAAAGATTGAAGAGCCCACTTTAGAAGATGATGAGTGAAGGATTGCTGTATCCGTAATCAGCAGTCCAAGCTCAGCTTGTATTACTGGAGGACTTGTTAAGGAGGAGTATGTGGTGATAATTCCGAGATACTTTTCTACAGGTCTCTATAAAGAAAAACATGCATTGTGGGCACTCATTAGAAGCACCTCACCAAGGCATGTCTGTGAAGTATTCATGACATATGTTTGTTTTTAGCTCACCTGAGCTCTGCTCAGGATGAGCTATTGTGATCACTTTTCGTCCGTCGTCCGTCCATCCGTGCGTCCGTCTGTCTGTCCGTCCGTTAACATTTTCAAACGACTTCTCCTCTGAAGCTGCTGAGCCAATTTTGCTCAAATATCATATGGAGCCTCCTTAGGGTGGGGGAACGAAAGATTGCTAAAATGGTCGCGGTCCGTCGACCAAGATGGCCGCCATGCCCATATATGGTAAAAACCTTTAAAAATCTTCTTCTCCATAACTGAGGATGCCTTGGGGCTGAATCTTTGCACAAATCATAGGGGACGGGAGGTCAACCAAAGTTGCTAAAAGAATTGTCGTACCATGACGTTTGACCTTTTTACGGCAAGGTCAAGTTCGCTTCCCTATGCATTTGTATGTGCTCTATACATTTGAATGGGAAAATTGTTAAGAGTTTCAAATGACTTCTCCTCTGAAGCCTCTGAGCTAATTTTGTTCAAATTTCATATGGAGCCACCTTAGGGTGGGGAAACAAAAGATTGCTAAAATTGTCGCTGTCCATTGACCAAGATGGCTGCCATGCCCATATATGGTAAAAACCTTTAAAAATCTTCTTCTCCATAACGGAGGATGCCTTGGGGCTGAATCTTTGCACGAATCATCGGGGACAAGAGATTAACCAAAGTTGCTAAAAGAATTGTCGTACGTTGACGTTTGACCTTTTTACGGCAAGGTCAAGTTCGCTTCACTATGCATTTGTATGAGCTCTATACATTTGAATGGGAAAATTGTTAAGAGTTTCAAACGACTTCTCCTCTGAAGCCTCTGAGCTAATTTTGTTCAAATTTCATATGGAGCCACCTTAGGGTGGGGAAACAAAAGATTGCTAAAATTGTCGTGGTCCGTTGACCAAGATGGCCGCCATGCCCATATATGGTAAAAACCTTTAAAAATCTTCTTCTCCGTAACCGAGGATGCCTTGGGGCTGAATCTTTGCACGAATCATTGGGGACGAGAGGTCAACCAAAGTTGCTAAACGAATTGGCGTACGTTGACGTTTGACCTTTTTACGGCAAGGTCAAGTTCGCTTCCCTATGCATTTGTATGAGCTCTATACATTTGAATGGGAAAATTGTTAAGAGTTTCAAACGACTTCTCCTCTGAAGCCTCTGAGCTAATTTTGTTCAAATTTCATATGGAGCCACCTTAGTGTGGGGGAACGAAAGATTGCTAAAATTGTCGCGGTCCGTTGACAAAGATGGCCGCCATGCCCATATATGGTAAAAACCTTTAAAAATCTTCTTCTCCATAACCGAGAATGCCTTGGGGCTGAATCTTTGCACAAATCATCGGGAACGAGAGGTCTACCAAAATTGCTAAAAGAATTGTCATACATTGACATTTGACCTTTTTACGGCAGGGTCAAGTTTGCTTCCCTATGCATTTGTATGAGCCCCATACATTTGAATAGGAAAATTGTTGAGAATTTTAAATTTCTTCTTCTCTGAAGCCACTGAGCCAATTTGCTCAAATTTCATATTGTGCCTTCTTAAGTCAGGGGAACGAAAGATTGCTAAAATAGTCGCAGTAGGTCGACCAAGATGGCTACCATGCCCATATATGGTAACACCCTTTAAAAATCTTCTTTTTCAGAACTGAGGATGCTTTGGGGCTAAATCTGTGCACAAATCATCAGGGACAGGAGCTCTACCAAAATTGCTAAAAAGATTATCATACGTTGACATTTGACCTTTTTACGGCAAGGTCAAGTTTGCTTCCCTATGCATTTGTATGAGCCCCATGACATTTATATGGGAAAATTGTTGAGAATTTGACGACTTCTCTGAAGCCACTGAGCCAAATTTGCTCAGGTTTTTAGCTCACCTGAGCATGAAGTGCGCATGGTGAGCTATTGTGGTCAGTCAATGTCCGTCGTCCATCATGGGTCATGCGGCGTGCGTCATGCGGCGTGAACAATTGCTTTAAAAGCCTACTCTTCCTACACCCCAGGGCCAATTGACTCGATACTTAGTAGGAAGCATCAGGGTGAAATGTAGATAAAAAAAATAGCTAAAATCATTCCGATCGGAAATCCAAGATGGCCGCCATCTTGAAAATCTTTTTCGCTTCTTCTCCTGAACCGAAAGGCCAATTGACTCCAAACTTGCTAGGAAGCATCAGGGTGACTTGTAGATCAAATATAGCTAAAATTGTGTCGTCCAAATTCCAAGATGGCCGCCATGGCAGCCATCTTGAAAATCTATTTTCCGCTTCTACTCCTAAACCCAAAAGCCAATTGACTCCAAACTGGTTAGGAAGCATTGGGGTGGCTTATAAATCAAAAATAGCTAAAATTGTGCTGATTAGAAATCGAAGATGGCCACCATGGCAGCAATCTTGAAAAGCTATTTTTCCCTTCTTCTCCTGAACCGAAAGGCCAATTGACTCCAGACTTGCTAGGAAGCATCGGGATGACTTGTACTCAAAAATAGCTAAAATCGTGCCAATTGGAAATCCAAGATGGTCTCCATGACAGCCATCTTGAAAATCTATTTTTCGCTTCTTCTCCTAAACCTAAAAGTCAATTGACTTGAAACTTAGTAGGAAGCATCAGGGTGACTTGTAGATAAAAAAATAGCTATAATCATTCTGATGGGAAATCCAAGATAGCAGCCATCTTGAAAATCTATTTTTTGCTTCTTCTACTGCAACGAAATGCCACTTGACTCAAAAGTTGGTAGGAGGCATTGGGGGTGACTTGTTTTACTTTTGACGTTTTGAAAATTTCAGCATTTTAACCTTGTCAGCAAGATATTTCAAAAACTGTTTAAGCCATTGCCTTGTCATAAGAGTATTGGAAAAATGTTGCATGCCATCTGCATATCTGCAGTGACGGTTTCACTCAGGTGAGCGGGTTGTGGCCCGTGGGCCTCTTGTTTATATAGAGAAATAAGAAAAATTATGCACAGAATTATCACCAAATACTCCTTCTTATAATGTCCTTGGGTTATTGTGCTCATAGCTGCAGATAGGGCCTTTTTTTTTCACCCAAAGTGTTGATATTTTTTCCCATTTCTCTGAGAAAAAAAAATTAAGTTGTGGTTCTCATAAGAAATGCCTTACTGAGGCTCAACATGACCATAACTTTGTGCACTGGGCCATAAAACTTCAGCTCAAACAAACAAACAGAATCATTAAGGATACAGAGTTGTGAAAAATGTAATAGAGTGCTTGATTGTCATGCAAGCAGTCCAAATTTGTTTCCCAGCTGGGTTGTGTGATAATTTTTCCTCCCCTTTTTCATTGTTTTAAGATATATATATATATAAACTTGATTCAAAGTACATCCTAATTTTATGGGAGACCAAAATATTTTTATAAGGGGACTGGATACACTTGGCAGATTTTTTGCCATTTCTACCAAGGGAGATAACTTTTCTGACTTCCTGTTTGCTTTAAAGCACATCAAGCTCCTTTTGAAAGGCTCTTCTCTATAAGGAAAGGATTTGCTCCCACAGGGAGCTGGGAGCAAATTCTCTTTTCTGAAGGGGACCAAAACAATTTTGACAGAGTTGCCTCCCCTGAAATTACTGTTTCCTTTAATGTATATAAATTGTCCCATTTTTTTTTTTTTTTTTAGCTCACCTGAACAATGTTCACAGAGAGCTATTGTACTACCCTCGGCGGCGGCAACAGCAGCGGCAGCGGCGTCCACAAATGTTAAAGTTTTCAAATGTTAAAATTTTTAAGACCTCATTATTTCCTAACCTTATCACTGATTTGATTCATCTTTGATGTGATGATACATATTGGTTTTTAGGATCTCATTACTTCTAAACCAAATGATGGATTTAGTTCCTATTTGGTATCATGATAGATACTGATCAGAAGTTTTTATCAACACCATCAGCATTCATGACCGTGACTTTGAGGTTAAGGCTACAGACTTAGAATTTAAATGTTGAAGTTTTTGTTGGAGTATTTAAAACCACATTGTTTCCTAACCTTATCACTGATTTGATTCATCTTTGGTATGATGATACATATTGGTCCAAAATTTTGCCCAGTATCATCTCCACCCTTCTAGTTCATGTTAAGGTCGAGGTCGGCAACATTCTTTCGTGGAGACTGATCATGAAATATTTTCTACGGTCATTCTCTCCCTTCCGCTGATTCAAGAAGGGCAGTTGTCAGTTTCTGGCGAAAGAATGTGCACAATACTGGTTAACCACTTGGAGGACTAAGCCTGCCCAGTAAATGTGTGGTAAGGTAAACTGACCGCGCTCGACATGACCCCATTGGGTTGACTGGGCCGTAAAACCTCAACACAACCAACCATCATGTTAAGGTCAAGGTCACACTCATGTCAAAATTTTCATGTTAAAATTTTACGTCAAAGTTTTTAGAACCTCATTACTTCTAAACCAAATGATAGATTTAATTTATATTTGGTATCATGATATATACTGGTCTAAAGTTTTTATGAGCACTATCAGCACTCATGACTTTGACCTTGAGATCGAGGTCATAGACTTAGAATTTTAAAAATGTTAAAGTTTTTGTTTTAAGTTTTTAAGACCTCATTAGTTCCTAACCTTAACACTGATTTGATTGTAAGTTTTAGAGTATATTTATCTACACACTCTGCTTACTTGGAGAAATAGATAGGAAATTAAATAAGTATTCATACAGTCATGCCTGAGCAGACAGAGTTGACCTAGATCTGACTTTACGGAACACAGCATTTGATCAGGGTTTACACTGTTTGCCACTTAACTGGCAATTTTTATGATCAATCAACAGATAATAGACTTGTCCATAGTTTAGGACAAGAATGGTTAGGAGTTAACCCTTAAAGCGCCAAGAAAACCTGCATCTGAAAATGTCGTCTGTTTATGCCGTCCGCTGAATATTCTTGCAAACTTTTCAACCCTATTTTTGCCTACAGGCAAATAGTGTGGATCCAGATCAGACTGCTCCTAAAGGAGCAGTCTGATCTGGGTCCACACTGTTTGCAGAAATGACTTTTAAAGTAAGAAGACAAAGCAGACGACAATAGTTGTGACTGCCGCTTTAAGAGTTAAGGAAAATACTCTTGGAGTTTGCTGCAAAGAGTATCACACTGTGTTCAAGTGAATTGTTTATAAATTGCCATTAAAATGATAATATTTAAAAAAAAATGTTTAAAAAATCTAACCGTTAACCTTTCCAGTACCTTGTTATTTGTTGTATTTGTCTTTCAGGAACCCATTATTAATCAACATGTCTGTGATATTTTGTAAGTGTGGACTGAGAATAAATACTGAGGTGAGTACATTTTAGGACAGTGTACCTGAAAAAACATTCAGATGAATTTTGAATTTTAGATATACGCAATGGAAAATTATTACTCTTGATCACATGGTCATATCAGTGTTTAATGCTTTAGCTTAAAATATTTAGCAGACTACATATTGAAATATTTTTCTTATTTTTCACAGAAAACGAGGTTTGATGCAAATTGTCTCCAATAAGGAAAATATCAGTTTGTCATCTGAATTAACCCAGAGTGGTAAAGGTTAACCCTTGTCCTGCTGAACCCGGATATACCCTGCCTTTGCAAACAAGAATCCAACTGATCTGGATCTACACTGTTTGTCATAAAGTATATGAATTTGTATCAACAACATGGATCAAGTAATCTGATTGGCTGAAAACTAGAAGTGGGTGTGGCATCTTAATTTATTCAGCAGGACAAGGGTTAAGGGAACAGGATCCTCTTGGTAGATTTTACGTTTCTGCCATGGGAGACAACTTTAGACTGTGTGTTTGCTTTACTGCCAGGGGAGCAAATTCTTTCCTTTTAGAGTAGGCCCCTTTTCAGAAAGAAAGCAAAATGGTTTTGAGAGAGTAACCTACATTTTTTTTCATCACATATGCATGGGCAAACAAGTGCAGTATTGGGCCTTCCAGGTAATTCTTGTTTTCTACTTATTGCCTAAAATGTTTAGCTCACTGAAGGCTCCAGGGAGGGTATAGGATACACAGTGGTCTGTCGTCAGCTGCATTGTCAACATTTTCAAATGACATCTCTGCTGAAACTGCCAGACCGATTGAAATCAAATTACTTGTAGAGCCTCCATTGGTTGGAGGAACAAAAGTTAGGCCTGGGTTACATGGCCAAGATGGTTACCATGCCATTTGAAATCTTTGAAAATCTTCTCGGGAACCGAATGGCTGATGACCTTGAAACTTGGTTGTGTGTTTGTTTCACAAAATTTCCATTAGAATTACAAACAGTGTAGACTCCCAAGACGCACATACTGTTTGTAGATGCTATTTTGTCAGAAATTTTAGGACAATCAAAGTGATTCATGGACTTCTGTGTCTTTCCAGCAAGATTGTTTGTCGCTGTCTAATGTGAGACAGATACTAGAACAAGGTGTTCAAGAACACAGCGTGAACTGTGATTACAAGCCATGTTTCTCTGTTATGTCAGAGCTGGGTACCAGTAATCTTCTCATGACCTGTCGGGTAAGGCTCTTCATTCTAAAAAATGCAAATGACAATAGCAGCAGAAGACATTCTGGGCCCAGTTATTCAAAGCATTGTTAGCTTAACGAGCTCGTTAGCCGACAGAATTTTAATTGTTCTAGTAAGTACAATATCTAATTCACTGGTATTTTTTGCTGAAAAAATGTGGGAAGCATTTGCAAATGCGAAAGCTACTCACATTTTTTCAGCAAAAATATTAGCGTATATGCCATATTTAATGATCAAATTTTTAACGATCCATTAACTGATGACATCTTTAGTTCTGAACAACTGGGCCCTGAAATATTTATTGTTGTTGTTGTTTTTTTCGTTTTTTTTTTTTTTGAGAAAATAAAGTTTGCCATTTCTTGTGAATTGTCTCCTTGGCAGATGATTTACATGAAAACTTAAGATTTAGTTTTTCTGAAAAATAAAAGAAAAAATTTAGAATGACCTTGGTTACATAATTCTTTCTTGCAATTTGCAGTACTAATGGCCCCTTTCACATATCCATTAATGAAGTTTTACTATCCAGTTACAATTTCATTGATAACTGTTATTCTTGAAGGATTATTTTGAAAACTTAAAACATTGATATATTATCCCACAAGGACATTGTAGAACGAGTGATAACTGTTGTAGTTTTGCTCAATTTATGCCGTCTTTTCGAACTTGGGAAATTGCAGCATCCACATGCATTTGTACTATCAAATACTTACGTTGTTCTTGAAGGATTTACTTGAAACTTAAAATATTTAGATATCTCACAAGGAAATTGTAGTTAAGGTCCATAATTCTATGATTCATAGAGGTGAGCTTTTGTGACCGGTCTTCGTCCATTGTGCATCGTGCGTCTGTCAATAATTTACTTAAAAGACATCTCCTCCTGAACCGGTGAATGGATTTTGAAATAATTTTACAGGAATGCTCCTTGGGGGACCCTCTACCAAAATTGCCTAAACGGTTCTGCTCTGCTAAACAAAATGGCCACCAAAGCTAAAAATAGAAAAACCTTTGAACGATATCTCCTCCCAGGCCAATGGCTCGATTTCAAAATAATTTCACAGAAATGTTCCTCTCATGCCCCTTTACCAAAATTGCCTAAAGGTTCTGCTCTGCTAAACAAAATGGCCACCAGAGCTAAAAATAGAAAAACCTTTAAACAACATCTCCCAGGCCAATGGCCCAATTTCAA
Organism: Anodontia alba; assembly: GCA_964016985.1. Classification (NCBI taxonomy): domain Eukaryota; kingdom Metazoa; phylum Mollusca; class Bivalvia; order Lucinida; family Lucinidae; genus Anodontia; species Anodontia alba. Next base: position 60,847,111 of record OZ024830.1, on the reverse strand, counting down.
AATAATTTCACAGAAATGTTCCTCTCATGCCCCTTTACCAAAATTGCCTAAATGGTTCTGCTCCGCTAAACAAAATGGCCGCCAGAGCTAAAAATAGAAAAACCTTTAAATACATCCCCTCCCAGGCCAATGGCCCAATTTCAAAATAATTTCACAGAAATGTTCCTTTCATGCCCCTTTACCAAAATTGCTAAAATGGTTCCGCTCCTCAAAACAAAATGGCTGCCAGAGCTAAAAATAAAAAAATTTTTTTAGACAACATCTTCTTCTAGGCCAAGGGCCCCATTTCAAAATAATTTCACTGAATAATTTCCTCTAATGCCCCTTTACTAAAATTGCTAAAATGGTTCCACTCTGCTAAACAAAATGGCAGTCAGAGCTAAAAGTAGAAAAACCTTTAAACGACATCTCCTCTTAGGCCTATGACCGGATTTCAAAATAATTTCACAGAAATGTTCCTCTTTTGACCCTTTACCAAAACTGCCAATAAATGGTTCTGTTTGGCTGAACAAAATGGCCACAAGAGCTACAAAAAAAGAAAAAGGGCGTAGACTGTCATGCATCTATCAACAATTTACTTAACACATCTCCTCCTAAACGGATTAATGGATTTTGAAATAATTTTACAGGAATGTTCCTTGAGTGACCCTCTACCAAAATTGCTAAATTGGTCCTGCTCGGCTGAACAAAATGGCCGCCAGAGCTAAAAATAGAAAAAGAAAAACAACTTTTAAAGGACATTGCCTCCCAGGCAAATGGCCCGATTTCAAAATAATTTCACAGAAATGTTCCTCTAATGCCCCTTTACCAAAATTGCTAAAAATAGAAAAACTAAAACTTTAAACAACATTTCCTCTTAGGCCTATGACCGGATTTCAAAATAATTTCACAGAAATGTTCCTCTTATGTCCCTTGACCAAAATTACTAAAATGGTTCCCTTGGCTTAACAAATGGCCACCAGAGCTAAAAAAAGAAAAAGGGCATAGACTATCATGCATCTGACAACAATTTACTTAAAAGACATCTCCTAAACCGGTTAATGGATTTTGAAATAATTTTACAGGAATGTTTCTTGAGTGACCCTCTACCAAAGTGCTAAAATGGTGCTGTTTCCGCTAAACAAAATGGCATCCAGAGCAAAAAAAAAAAAAAAAAAAGAAAATCTTTAAACAACATCTCCTATGCCAAGGGCCCGATTTCAAAATAATTTCACAGAAATGTTCCTCTAATATCCCTTTACCAAAATTGCTAAAATGGTTCTGCTCTGCTGAACAAAATGGCCACCAGAGCTGAAATAGAGAAACCTTTAAACAACATTCCCTAAATGGCCTGATTTCAAAATAATTTTGCAGAAATGTTCCTCTGATTAAGTCATATTCTTCTTGAGTGCTATGGTACTCAGGTGAGCTATGTAGGGCCATCATGGCCCTCTTGTTTGTTTTTGCATGGTTTATGGCTTTTTTTAAATTGCCTCTTCCACATATGCAACATGTATTTTCACTGTTTACATCTGTCATCTTGGAAGGTCATTTTTACAACTTTTTTTTGAAGTTTTTATACTTAAGTGTATATTTTCTGGACCCAGTTGTTCAAAACTAAAGATGATGTTAGTTAATGTTTCCTTTAATCTTTGATCGTCAGATATGGCATATATGTTAATATTTTTGCTGAAAAAATGTGAGTAGCTTTTGCATTTGCAAAAGCTACTCACATTTTTTCAGCAAAAATACCTGTGAATTATATATTGTACTTACTAGAACAGTTAACATTTTGACCACTAACGAGCTTGTTAAGCTAACAACGCTTTGAACAACTGGGCTCTGGATTTTTGAAAATTTTTATTAGGGTCACTGACAAGGCCTAAATGTCTAAAACTAGCTAGTCTGACCCAGAAAATGTGACACTTCTGCTGATTTCAGTTTTGTTGGTGTGTTCATAAGGGTCATTCCTTTTAGAATCTATATACATGTATCTTCAGTACAGCCGGTGTTAGTGCCATCTGGTGGTCGTTTTCAGTTTTTAGAATCACTGCTGTCAAGGGTCATTGATTCAAGAATCTATTAAAATATTTTAATACTGTCTTACAAGGAAATCATAAAATATGTAACATAAGCCTGTTAGACATTTTTGCATGACCCATTTTAACTAGCAGTGGTCCCGTCTATGTGCATTTTTTACGGATAACATATGTTGTTCATGAAGAATTGTGTTGAATCTTAAAGTAGTTATCTATTGTCTCATGAAGAATTTATAGAATGAGTTTTGTAACTATTATACACTTCAGCTTGTGCTGGCCCCTTTCAAACTTAGAAAACATCCTGTCTTATATATGTAGCTTAGTTTTTATTACTAAAAGCTTCAGGTTTGCAAGCTATTTCTGTTTGCGACTGTGATATATATTGCTATTTATAATATATTGATATTTATAGTATATTGATATTTATAGTATATTGCTATTTATAGTACACTGCAGCGCCGTTATAACGCGGTCGTCGGGAGCCATGAACACTGACCGCGTTATACGTGGTCCGCGTTATACGTGGTCCGCGTAATACGGAACATGACAACCACACCCACTTGCACCACTGCAGTTTCCTCCAGTTATTATGGGATATTACACATTGCATGTATGTTATATTGTATGTTCCTTTTTTATTTATTTATTTTTTAATTTTTTTTTATTGTTGAAACTTTGTGCATGTACCTTGCCTGATTTCCGTTTTATTCTTTTAATCCAGTAAATAATAAATTTTTTAAGCTTAAATTGTTTTGTTTTCTTTTATGATCATTCAAGGGAACTAACTGCAACAGTCTTGCATTATGAATAACTGTGTAATAAACAACCTGTCCTTTACCGGAAATTGCCTTGAGCATGTCTCAGTTGATCTGCGTGTCAAAAAAATAACCTTTGTTGCTCCCTGGAAAAATTCAGCAGATGACAAATTGATGATATTTTTCTTTTTCTTTCTTTCTTTTTTTTTTTTCAAACAACAACTTTTGTCATGCAGATTTTCTCAAGTTTGAATGCAGCGTCAAAATCTTGCAGCCTGAGGATATAAGAAAAAAATATTTCAGAAGGTGGTCTGCTAATTATATGCACACAGCATGCTAAGGGTTTAGCAACAGGTGCAGAAAAAAATCAATACCAACTGTTGGTCAGATGTTTAGTAACATGTTAAAAGGGACAGGCTTACCTGCTTGGTCAGTTTTTATTGCTGCTGTTGATTTCTTTCACAATAAAAAAATCTAATCTCAGATATTTTTTTTTTTTTTATAAAGAGCACTGACCAGTCTTAGTTTCATGTTTGTCCAGAAAGTACATCTCGTTTCCCAGCAGTCTATTTCCGTTAACCTAGGATAGCAGTACTTTTTAACTAAAAAAAAAGACACCTTATCTGGAGCTTTAAGCTATCTCAGTGTATTCACACTTGACCGGTTTCTTTGATCTATTTGGACATGCCAACTGTCATAGCTCCAGATAAGAGGGTCTATCCACAGCTCCAGACTAGAGGGGTCTCCACATATTAAATTTCTTATTTCTCCACGTAAACGTAGGTTGTGGATACTCATTGGAAGCGCCTCGTTGAGGCCCTTCCAGAGAGTACCCAAAACCTACAATTTCATGGAGAAATAAGGAAAAATAACAGTCTTCTTTAATTAAAAAAGAAAAAAAAAAGGCACCTAATCTGGAGCTATGGACTGTGGCAGTGCATTCACACGTAACACAAACGGATTAATTATCAGACTACTATTACAGCAAAGAGGACAATGAAGTGTTGATTTATGACTGTGTTAGGATAATTATGTAATTCATTTGTGTTGCGTAAGTTACTCTTATTATTTCTTTTATTTCACTTATAATACATGAAAATTATCATTGAGGGCTGTGCCAGTTACCGTAGTATGGCTTTTAAATGGTGCACGGACGTGATCTGAAATAGCCTTAAGACAAAAACTCATGGAAAGTTTGGTAAAAAAGAATGAGTAAATCAGCGAGTATATGGTCACGGCTGGCGATTTAGACTGCAGCGTTCCGCGGAAAAAGGGCAACACTTTCAAACTGGTGGGGAAAAAAACGGGAGCCAAGGCCCAACCGCGTTATAACGGTTTCCGCGTTATAAGCGACCGCGTTATAACGGCGCTGCAGTGTATATTGATATTTATAGTATTTTCTGCTTATACATGAGCACAACAGGACACATCATAAATTGTTAGTGTTTTAGCACTCTCGGTCAAATTTTCAGCAGACGACATACTGAAGTATTTTCTTTAATTTTCCAAGAAAACAGGTTTTGACATTTCATACAAATTGTCTGCATTAGAGACAACTTGCTTGAAATGTCAAATCCAATTTTCTGGGAAAAATAAGAAAAAATCATTAATTTGTCGTCTGCTGAATTAGCCCAGAGAGTGGTAAAGGTTAAGAAGGTAAATGTATTCTACGTGTTCAGTCCAGTGGTTTTATGTTAGATTTCTGGTTTTGTGTTTAATATTCCACAATTGCCATTTATAGGTGTGGTAAAGAGTTAAGATATTCTGATATTTACTTTTACAGGAATGTGACTGGATGTCAGTAATAATATGAAGACAGGAGATGGCTGTTCATCATTTGAAAAGATCTCGGATTTCCAAGTTCATGCTGTCAGCAGTGAACAACAGGATGCCTTTTGGGATGGATGTGTTAACAATTAAAAGTGCTATTCATAAGCATAGCAGACTGTTAAAGTGTCATTCACAACAGTAACTTTCTGAAAAAAAAAAAAATCATTTTTCAGAGAAAATAAGGCTTGACATTTCCTGTGAATCAGATGATTTGCAGAAAATGTGAAGCCATATTTACTAGAAATTACATTTTTAAAATTTCAGAAAATAAGGCTGGATATTTCATGTGAATTGTCTGCTGGGCAGACAATTCATATGAAATGTCAAGCCTTATTTCTTGAAAAAAAAATAGAAAAGAAAAAGAATATTTGAGAATGTTTGCTACAATTTTGAATGTTGCTTTTGAGGTTAAAGAACTAAATATTAGTGCTTGTGAAATAGTCATGGCGTTTGAAGCAGAAAATGGTTTTGAAGCCATGGTATGATTCATTAGCTGAAAGTCACCAAAATTGTATGTGAAAAATGTTCATAAAAAAATAATTATGTTTCGTAGAGGTTCGGTGATGCAGCTTAGAGGAGATGTCTATTAACTTCATGTTCTAACATACCACTAGATAACAGGGATATCTAGATAAATACCAGTGTAAATCCATTTCAGTTTGCACAGTCTGATCAGGGTCTAAACTGTTCACTAAATAACCTTATTACATGTGTGACCAACATAGACCAATTTCAGTATGTCCAGTCTGATCAGGGTCAAGTTCAAAAGGACTGTTTAAGGTCCATACATTCTGTTAGCCACTTAGGTAGACTCAGATCGGACTGGAGATATGCAGTCTGATCCAAGTCTGTGCTGTTTTCTGTTTGGAAGTGCTCTTATGTTGTAGTTACTCATTAGAAGTGTCTCATTGAAATACCTGGTCAGAATAGGTCAAGACTTGTGTGCAAGAATGACAGCATTATGTGTGCTCCTTTTCCAGTTACCTCCCCGTACTAATGATTTATTCCATGTTGAGGTTGTAACTTAAATACATGTACATTGTACTAACACTAACAGGATTGACCTATTGTTTGTCCATGAAAACGCACGTATTCCTCAGGGAGGAGCTTATTGTGAGTACCTAACATATAGGAGAAAAAGAAAAGTTTCAGTACTTTTTTGGATAGTAAAAGCACCCCATCTTATTTTAAGACATCTTATAAGACATTTAGCACATTGACTACCGGTATTCTACCATGTGCACAGCTGCTTATCTCCACACATGCGAAAAGAAAATCATAAAGAGATCTTCCGGAGGTGGTTGCGGAGGGTTAGTTTAGGTGGCATAGAAGGTGGGTGTCAGTTGAAATAAGTCTGACATTTTGGCATGTTTGCCGATATCCAAAATCAGGCGATGTAATTCAACCTCTTATTTAGTCTCCCATGTAATCAAACCAGAATTGTAGTCCTTCAAGTGAATACTGAACAAAAATCCTTTTTCTCACGATGCAAGGGTGGTCAGATTTTGCTGTTTTAGTGACAGACAGGATTGTTAAACTCCAGTTCTTGGAGAGATTACCAGTCTCTGGTTAAATACTGTAACCTGCCTGCTTGGGGTGTATGCATGTCACATAGTCAACCCTCTTTAAAACTGTTCAACTTAGTTTAAAATATCTGCCTGAGCTGACATTTCCTGTCACTCATTACAAATAACAAAGTATCAGTTCTTAGTATGGCTAGAAGTATTTTTAATTTCTTTTGAGTAATAAAAGTGTTGTTTACATTCTCTGAGGAATCAGCCTCTCACAGAGAGAAGCCTTGTAACTGTGAACAAATTCCATATAGAAAGACCTGTTACGAGCCAGGCATAACGAGAAAGAAATGAATGAAACCAGCAACAAGCTTTAAATTATTAACAATATTTATTCATAAAAAATGAGACAAGATTCAAAACAAAAGAATGTAAGTAGACAGTACCTTTCAAGTTTATGTCACAAAGTCCCTCAAAAATAATCCACAAGAATTTATAAAACAAATCCTTTGAATATCAGTTTCTGATCCCACAATTTGAAGTTCTTGAATTCAGAATTTAAGTCCAGAATGAATAAAATATTAAAGTAATCCAGTATAGAATAATTTCCAGTGAAAGTATACAAAGATGCCCAGATGAAATTCTTCTCTCCTTATATAATATCAAAGAACGTTCTAGAAAAAGAATTTACTACAAGCATCTCTTATTTTCCAGGTTCCTTCAAGAAACTTCCAAATATTCTATGATATGCCAAAAATAACTCAGTCCAGAATCAAGAACATAAACATCATGTTATTGTAAACATGTTGTTCTAGAAAGTTATTTTTGGAAACACAGTAAAAAAAGCTATTTATGGAAACATAGTAAACATGATGTTTAAAAATAATTGAACACCCTGTTATATAACAGACCTACTTTCCTGATTACAGGGCATATTTACCTATCAGACGCTACGTAAATATACTTGGAAATCGTTCTGAAACTGTTTGATAACTTCCTGAAGTTGTTTGTCACCACCATCTTGAAAGGGGAGTCCCAAGGGGAGTCCCCTACACAAGTATTGATTTTACAGAAATGATTCCAAGGAACTTACTAATTAATATTAAAATCCAGTGTAACAGAAACTTTAGAGATAATCCTTACTGTAAATTCTTCTAAACTGTCACTTTGAATGTTTAGTTTAAAGTGTAATGGAACCACATTTGTATTTTTTATTTTCGGTTGATCGTGTCACAAACGTTGTCTGTGGGCTTGTCCCAAGTCTGCTTGATTCGAAATTTCAAACTCAAATTATTTCATTCCTAGAAAGCATTCTTTATGAAGTTTTGCTTCAGTGTGTTCATTATACATGTTTAAGTGGGCCAAGCATCGCATGACATTTTCCTTTAGGGAATTATGGAAGTATTTGCAGAAACCGGAATTCCTGAATTTGACATTTTGCATGTTGGGCGTTTCCAGTCTCTACAGGAAATCCTTTCGGAACCTGATTTGCTGAACAGAATTCCAGACTGAACTCTGGTGCTCAGATTGGTTAGTTATGATCATGTGATGCTTGACCAGAAGCTGTAAATATGGGAATGCAGCAGCATTTAGCAGATTACCATCTGGAGGAATTCTAAGTTCCACATCATGTTAGTAAAGTATAAGTCTTTTTTTTTTTGACTATTTGGCTTAACTTTTTCTACGAGGTGCCCCACCCACCATTTTCCTGGTGCTTTGGTGCTTAGGCAGAGAACTGTGCTCCCGCAATTATAGGAACTACTTGGCGCTTGGTCTAGTTGAGCGCTACTTGTATTTATGAGTAACAATTGATAAGCAGAGTACTCAGTGCTGTAGGCCCTAAGCAGGGGACAGTGGCGCGTAATTAAATTTGGAGCACAAGAAATTGTCTTTATTAAATAAGTTTTGTTCTGTGTTTGTTGTCGTCGGCATCCTAAATCATGTAAACAGAGTAAGTTTACAATACATCACCATTTCAGTGAAGGTTTATCCCTTAAAGCGCTAAGAAAATCTGCATCTGAAAATGTCGTCTGCTTTGTCGTCTGCTGCATCTTCTTGCAAACTTTTCAAACTTACATTTTGCATATGGGCAAACAGTGTGGACCCAGATCAGACTGCTCCTAAAGGAGCAGTCTGATCTGGGTCCACACTGTTTGCGACAATGACTTTTGAAGTAACCGGCAGAAGACAAAGCAGACGACAATTGTTGTGATTGGCGCTTTAAGGTTTAACATATTACTGTGTAGTTCAAAAGAAAATGTATCACATTCTGTTGCCATTGAAATAACTTAGACATTTTATTGATGGCTGGTGTGTAAGGCAGGCATGAGACTGAAGGACTGATGAAAAAATCTGAATTCTGGGTTAAAAATCTGAAAACCCCTGTCACCCTTTCCAAAAATTCATTTTTGCAAACTTTCAGACAAAACCAAATAATTCTGCAGAACATATTTTGAAACTAAAAAATCTGAAATCTGCCAAAAATTTGAAAAGTCTCATACCTGGTAAGGAGAGTTGTGGCAAGTAAAGGGATAGATGATGATTAAGAAGACCATGGTTTTTTCCACAAAAAAGAAAGAAAAAGAGTAACAATGACACTAGGATTGAAAAATAGGCTTTAGAAATACATTTGCCATAACTGGATGAGAAATACATAAATACGACCGGTAGTATGAAATATGATGCTGAAAAACCATAGACTTCTTAATCACCACCTATCCCTTTACTCACCACAGTTCTCTGTATGCACCACCCATTAATAAAATGCCTAGTTTCTGTACAAGGGCAAAAGAATGCGTAAGATCTCCTTATGGTTTTCTTTTCACAACACTGTGTTGTGCATGTGGAGATAAGCAGCCGTAATGTTGCCATCTATAAAATGTATATACAGTTGAACCTCGGTGGCTCGAACACTGATGGCTTGTTTACTATGGCTAATTCGAACTCGTTTTTGAGACCCTATGAAATTCTTCTGATAGCTCAAGAAAACAAATATTTAAGGAAATTTTCTTATTTTATTGTGAAATTGTATGTTGTGTGTACTCATTAGAATTGCCTCAGTTCTAATGAGTACACTCAGCATACAATCACTGTGTAGAAAATCGAAAAGATTTCCCTAAATTATCGCTATTTGCTTCCTGGAGCCATGATTAACCTTCAGTGGCTCGAACTACCCATGTCTCGAATGAATTTCCATGTTCCCAAAGATGTTCGAGCCATTGAGGTTCGACTGTACAAACTATAATAAATACATACCATATATGTCTTGAATACCTTGACCTTTGAAGTGGTTTGATGACTTTTTGAGGAATAGTTCAAGATGCTTTTTACATGTAACTTATAATACTTAGCCATTATACTTAATACTCTAATCTTGGAAACAGAGTCTGTATGGAAAAACCTCGTTTTCATAGGGCTTTCATGTCTCCACACACACACACACAAAAAGGGGGGGTTGACGTTTCATGCATAACAAAATTTAGAATGTGTATAGTAAAATGGAGATAGCAGTCCTAAGTGGTATTCAGTCATTGCATAAGATTAAATTTTACTTTCAGCCAGGAAGTATTGATAGTTTTCTTATTTCTCCACAAAAACATGTCGATGGTTGATCACAAGACTGTATCAAATCAGATGGTTCTTTTTCCCCAATACTTAATCTCCTCACCATAAAGGCGTTATGAAGATTACAACATTTCTTTCTGTAAACAATGGAAATTTAGGTGCCATGGCTTGTATGAGCAATGGCACCTAAATTTGCATTGTTTACAAAGGGGTCAAAGTTGCCCCTAAACAAGGGTTTCAAAAATATGTTTGAGTTATTACAGTCTTGGGCTCAACCCTTGATGTGTTGTAGGTACTCATTTGAATTGCCTTGCTGAGGAAATTCTTGAGTATTCCACATTTTCATGGAGAAAAGAGGTAAGCATTTATTAGGATAACCCTATTGCCTAGAGGCATGATTTAATCATTGATGTAGATATATATAAACCCTTTAAGCACCAGTTGCAACAGCAGATAACAATCTGGGCCCAGTTGTTCAAAGCATTATTAGCCTAACGAGCTCTTAACACTTACCATGCTTACGGGCAGATTCAGCAGATAACGGTGATATTTTTGTTATTTTTCCTAGAAAATAGGGTCTGACACTTCATGCATAAGGAGACAATTTGCATGTAATGTCAGATCCTATTTTCTCAGAAAAATAAGAAAACTATTTCAATATGTTTGCTGAAATTTTTACACAGCATGCAAAGTGTTAATGATAAACTCGCTAACTGTTGTAGCTAAGGTATTTTCAAATACAAAAGCTACTTACATTTTTTTCAGCAAAAAATATCAATGTATTTGCCATATTTTAAGATAGAAATTTAAACGTCACATTAGTTAACAACTTTGAAAAGTTTTGAACAAGTGGGCCCTGAATTTTAACTGCAACAGGAGAAAATTCACTTTCTGATCCGCTGTTTCAAGAAAGGCAGTTGTCAGTTCCTGGCGAAAGAATGTGCACAATACTGGTTAACCGCTTAGCGGACTAAGCCTGCCCAGTAAATGTTGTGAGGTAAACTGACCACGCTCGACATGACTCCATGGGGTTGACTGGGCCATAAAACCTTCTCACAGACACAGACAGACCTTCTGATGTGCACTTCACAAAGACATCATTCAGCCTGCTCAGCCATGCAGTCAGATCAGTCTTCATTGTCTGCATGAAGAAACTTGGCTATCCAAAATATGCCCAGTGAAGACTGATCAGACTGTGCGAATGCACACGCTGATCTGAATCTTCACTGGGCATACAAGGCTTGACTTTTCATGTGAATTGTCTGCTTGCAGATGAATCCCTTAGTATCAGGCCTTATTTTTTTTCTGAAAAATATTTTAGAATGTTGCTTGCTACAAGTTCGGATGGTGCTTAAAGGGTTAAAATTTACTGGATATAATTTTCATGTTGATGCATGCAGTTTCTTTGTTTATAAAATTATTTTTGTATCATGTTGTGCTTTTATTAAGATCAATGTGATGTCGTGCCTTGTATTAACAGAGCTATCTTCTGGCACACTCCTCTACCCCAAGTTTCTCCTCCTTCCTTAAATTTATCACAGAACTTGCACCCCAGATAATTTTTGTCGCGACTGCTTTACTAAGCAGAAGTGACATAGGGGTCGCTTTCAGGCATAATCATTGGCATCGGTGTCAACAATGTTAAGTCTATGCGTTAATCTCAGTTTCTCAAACACCAAGGCTTTTAGTATAATGAAACTTCATACACAGATCCGTCATGATGCACCCTACCCACTGCCACTTTGACCTGCTTTTGACACTTGGCTGAACAATGTTTAGTCTGTGCATTTAGCTCTTTAGCAGTCAGGACAGCCATTTTTAGTGAATTTCTTGCTTTTTATTAGCTCGATGACCTATTTTATCACATGCCGTTCATCGTTGTCCATCCACACCATTGAACGACTTCACTGAAACCCCTGGGCCAATTTCCTTCAGATTTCATGTGGAGTCTTCTGTAAATGGGGGATTGAAAATTTGTACAAATGATCATGGTTCATTAATTAAGATGGCCGCCATGCCCATATATGTTGAAAACACTTAAAAATCTTCTTCTTCAGGACCCACAAAGCTTTGGGGCTGAATCTTGGTATATAATGTTGAGGACTCCATGTCTACCAAATTTTTTCAAATGAAGATGTAGGTTGACCTTTGACCTGTTTACAGCATGGTCAAATTTGCATCCCCATGTATCTGGAAAAATGTTGAAAAGTTGTTTTCTTAAAATGTATTAAAGACTGATGGCTGAAGGTTACTATGTATGATAAAGTAGTAAAACTGTTTAGTTAGAATCATTTTGTCCCCTGGGGGTTATCTGCCCTTGCTTCAAGGCTATACATGAATAAAATTTTGCAGTTTTGAAATGGCTTCTTCTCTGAAACTGAGCAATTTTCGCAAGATTTGGCATGGGGCCTTCTGTCCAAAGGATGTTGATAATTTGTTTAAATGGTTCTGCACCACTGAACAAGATGGCCACCATGCCCATATATGGTAAAACACTTTAAAATCTTCTCCAGAACTAGGAAAGCTGTGAGGCTGAATCTTGGTATATAGCATCTGGGCCTCAAGGTCGACCAAATTTGTTCAAATGATGATACTCAGATTACCTTTCACCTTTTTAGCTCACCTGTAGAAAGTACAAGGAGAGCTATTGTAGTCACCCCGTCTCTGCGTCCCCATTCCCATCACACTACGTTTAAGTTTTTTCAAATGCTTATATCTCCACAGTCACTGACCACAGACCATTCATATTTGGAACGTTGGTGCTTGGAAGGGTCGTCTGCGATATCATAAGAACAGATCTCTGGGTTCATGCCCCAGGGTGGGGCTAGGGGTCAAAATCTAGGACATCTTTGTAAAATACTCTATTGCTGTGTTTAAGTTTTTCATATGCTTACATGTTAGTAGTCAGTTGTCAACAAGCATTCATATGCAGAACATGGGTGTTGGGAAGGGTCATTTAAGTGTCCATTGGTATCGGCCCCTGGTTTCATGCCCTGGGGTGGGGCTAGGGTTCAAAATCCAGGACACCTCTTGTAAAGTTGTCAGTGTGACCTATATTTCATGGCCCAGTGATTATGCCTCATATCTCAAAGACTATTTGATAGAGAAATGTCATACCTTGGATATTAGTTTCATGTGACACTAAGAGTGACCTGAAAATATATGTAGGTCAGTTTGACCTATATTTCATGGTCCAGTGATTATGCCTTAGACTATATGATAGAGAAATGTCATACCTTGGGTATTAGTTCCATGTGACGTGAAGAATGACCTCAAAATATAATTAGGTCAGTGTGACCTATATTTCATGATCCAATGATTATGCCTCATATCTCAAAGACTATTTAATAGAGAAATGTCATAGCTTGGATATAAGCGCCATAAGTAGACTTCCCAAATCCCGGACATACACTTCTACCAATATTTCCTTCGTTCAGGCTATGGGTATGGTGGGCGAAGCTTGCTTACCAAGTAATGCTTACTATCCATGGATGCCTAATTACACCCTTTATTCTGAGGTCCATGTCTGTTGATCTGAACATTCCGATTTGTCATTCGTTTACGGATTTATGAGTTTGGATTATGGCTTAGGTAACATGACCGCAACTACTTCCATGTGACACGTAGGCTGACCTCTTAATATATGCATGTCGGTGTGACCTATATTTCATTGTCCAATGATTTTTCCTGATATTTCGAAGACTATTTGATGGAGAAATATTATACCATTAATATTAGTTCCATGTAACACTAAGAGTAACCTAAAAATATATGTAGGTCATAATGACCTACATTTTGCAGTCCAGTGATTTTATCTTATATCTCGAAGACTATTTGATAGAGCAATGGCATACCATGAATGTTACTTCCATGTGACACTAAGAGTAACCTAAAAATATGTGTAGGTCATTGTGACCTACATTTCACAGTCCAGTGATTTTACCTTATATCACGAAGACTATTTGATAGAGAAATGTCATACCTTGGATAGTAGTTTCATGTCACATAAATAGTGACCTCAGAATATATGTATGCCAATGTGACCTATATTTCATGGTCCAGTGATTTTGTCTTGTATCTCAAAGACTCATTGATGGAAAAATGTCATACCTTGGACATTAGTTTCATTTGACATGAAGAGTGACCTCAAAATATATCTACATCAGTGTGTCCTATATTTCATGGTTCAGTGATATTGCCTGATAACTAGATTATTTGATGGAGAACTGACATACCTGGATGACAAGTTTCATGTGACCCAACGATTGACCTCAAAATATGTCTAGGTCAGTGTGACCTATATTTCACGGCTCAGTGATTTTTGCCTTAGAACGTGAAGACTATTGGACGGAGAAATATCTTACCTAGATTTTAACTTCCATGTGACCTGTTGATTGACATAAAACATATCAAGGTCATTGTGACCTATAGTTCATCATTCAGTGATTTTGCCTAATAACTGGAAGACTATTTGATGGAGAAAATTCATACCAGGAACATTAGTTCCATGTGATGTGATGGTCAACCTCAAAATATATCTAGGTCAGTGTTCCATGTAACCCTTAGATTTGCATTAAAATTGATAGAGGGATGTGTAATCAGACACACAAGACTGATTTATGTCTTATTTTATTTCTTGACAAGCGCAAGGTCAGGCGAGCTATCCTGTCTGATGACAAGTCTTGTTACGGTATGGTCAAGTTTGTGCCCTAGTTGCTGTGGCAATATTAGAAGAATGTTACATAACATTTGCACATATGCAATAGCTGTTTTTATCAGGTGAGCGAATCGTGGCCCATGGGCCTCTAGTTTCTCCATGTAGCATCTCTTAAGATTCATAAGTTATTTAGCCCTAGATACTTTTAGAGCACATTATTGCATAAAAAGCAGTGTCGCACGTTATTAACAGTCGTGCATTAACCGGCGAAAAACCGTGTATTAACAAGGCAATTCACGCGCTGTTAAAGCAGGGCTACGCAACTTTCAATATGATCGTACCGGGGCCACAGATTTGCTGCCGTTACAAGATGTATACTGCACGGCCCTAGAACGAGCATACTCCGTGGAAATTGTGTTCGCGAGACATTGGTGAAAAGGCGAAACAAAATAGAGCAAGAAGTAACGTGAAATGTAGCAAATATTTTCAGTTTTTATGCAATAATAGCAATCGAACATGATTTTTCAATGCATTAACATTTGCCAGGTCCCTTGGGGGTGTTATCCCGCGGCCTTCAGACTAGGTTTTCAACACCTTCCACGGGATCTGGCAAATGTTAATGCATTGAAAAATCATGTTTGATCCCTATAATAAAGAAGCCTTCCAAGGAAATAGTGCGAGTAGGTTAACCCACCAGATTACCATGACCTAAACAGTATTGACTGGGAAGTAAAACTTAAAGGCCCCATATTCCCCAAAAATAGACATTTTTTTTTGTTTTTTATTCCAAGAAAGGTTTGATAAATTCATATATAGTATCAATACAATCATAAAATGTGAGATCTGAGAGCCTGTAAAATTTCTGTCAGTCTCTTGTTTTTGAACTGGATAAAAAATGAAATGATTCTTCATTGTATCTCTGAATTAATGTTGGCAACATTAATTCAGAGATATGATAAAAAATCATTTCATTTCAAGAATGAGAGACTAACAGGTTGTCAGGTGCCACATTTTATGTTTGTATTAATACCATATATCAATTTATTAAACCTTTCTTGGACAATAAAATGTCTATTTTTGAGGAATATGGCGCCTTTAAACTCAAAAACCACACATCAGAACCTCTAAGGTCAACATTCAGCAAGTCAAATCCCTTAGACACTTCTGTAAATTACGATCATCTCAACAATTTGCATCCTTACAACAGCCACTTCTAAACCATTCCTTAAGAGCTGAGTATATATTTAACCGTTTTACAACGGCCGTCTTTCTATAAGAGCCTATTTTATGTCTTCCCAAGAGAGGTTGCACTAGGTTGAGACACCAGGCCCCGAAGTTATAAAATTTTCTTGTGCTCAACTCAGCTGAGCTTGAAATGTTTCCTGCTAATAAATCTCAAATTACTAAGTTGCAAAATTCTTTCTTGCTAAACATAGCTGAGCATGAAAATTTTTCTGCTAATAAATATGAAAATGCCAACTACTGTTAGCATTTTCATATTTTTTATGCTCAGCTGTGTTAAGCATGAAAAAAGTTTTATAACCTTAGGGGCCTGGTGTAGATACACCAACTGAGGTACTCAAACTGATTTCTAGCAGTTGTAGTCTCGTACACATGATGGTTTGTAAAAAGTAACACAACACAAATGAGTTTAGATCTTTAATAATTGTCATCAGCTTTTTCGACACAGTTATTCAGTTAGATCAGTCCACAAATTTACCTAGTATCCATATTTCATATTCAAACATTCTGTTAAATACATGTAGCCTAAAGCGTATTTTAAGGGGAATGAATACACTTTCAAGGGAGGCAACTCTGTCAAAAAAGTTTTGTCACGTATCTGAAATTGGGTCTTCAGGATTTGGTTTGCAGTAAAGCAAACATGAAGTCACAAAACATGTCTCCTTTGAAATAAAACTGCAAGCCATGCACCATGCCCCGCCACACAGGGACATATTCCCTATGCACTTCTGTAGTATAAGGGCTGAAAACATTCTAAGTTAAACATGAAGAGAAGCAATAAACAGTTATTTCATAACTCCAAAAAAAAAACAAAAAAAAAAAAAACAAAAAAAAAAAACACCAAAAAGTCTTAAGTTAAAAATGCAACAAAAAGTGATAAAAAATAATTTCAGGATTCTGAAAAAAATAATACAATGTATACACATCTTCAGACCATCCTAAAAGCGTGTGTAAAGTTTGAAAAGGATCAGCCTGAAAATGTAGGAGGAGTTGGGTGTACAAGATACATACTCCCTATACATTTCTGTAGTATTAGGTCTCGAAAAAAGTCTAAGTTAAAAATGCAAAAAATGTAATAAAAAAACAATTTTAGGATTCTGAAAAAACAATATGCATATCTTCAGACCATCCTAAAAGCGCCTGTAAAGTTTCAAAAGGATTAGCCTAAAACTGTAGGAGTTGCGCGTACAAGGTACATACTCCCTATACATTTCTGTAGTATTAGGGCTCGAAAAAAGTCTCAGTTAAAAAAGAAAAAAATGTGATAAAAAAAAAAATAATTTCAGGATTTTGAAAAAACAATATGCGTATCTTCAGACCATCCTAAAAGCGCCTGTAAAGTTTGAAAAGGATTGGCCTAAAACTGTAGGAGGAGTTGCGGGCAGACGGTACATACTCCCTATACATTTCTGTAGTATTAGGTCTCGAAAAAAGTCTAAATTAAAAATGAAAAAAAATGTGATAAAAAATAATTTCAGGATTCTGAAAAACCAATATGCATATCTTCAGACCATCCTAGAAGCGCCTGTAAAGTTTGAAAAGGATTGGCCTAAAACTGTAGGAGTTGGGGGCAGACAAATGGTGGGGGCACTGACAGATGGACGAACGGATGCTCAAAATTTCAGTGGGTATAACATAATACCCCGCCACTTTTTTGGTGGCGGGGCATAAAAAAGGAGCAATCTATTAAGTGTATCCAGTCCACTTGACCCTTAAAGCGGCAGTCACAACTGTTGTCGTCTGCTTTGTCTTCTGCTGGTTACTTTAAAAGTCATTTCTGCAAACAGTGTGGACCCAGATCAGACTGCCTTTAGGAGCAGTCTGATCTGGGTCCACACTGTTTGCCGGTATGCAAAAATAGGTTTGAGAAGTTTGCAAGAATATTCAGCAGACATTTTCAGATGCAGGTTTTGCTTGGCGTTTTGAGCATTAACAGGCTCAGCAGACAACAATCGAAATATTTTTCCCAGAAAATATCAAATATTACAAATATTATTTTCTGAGAAAAATATAGTTGTCATCTGCTGAATTTGCCCAGTGTGTGATATAGATTAATGCAGAAAAAATGCATTTCCTAACACCTTGTACCATACAACAGGATAAAGATCACATGAAACATTTGGGAAAACTGTCATGAGCAGCTGCATGTATGAATTTATTAATAATTCTACTATCAACTCCTTACTAAAAGATATATAATGGCTTGTGTGCAGGTCATTGGCTGAGATTCTGAGCCATAGAAATATTTACTTAAATAAGCCATTGTAGACTGAATAGACTCCCCCACACTATATATATTGGAAAAGTCCAATTTCAATTTTAGGTACGTCCAGCTACGAGATTTAGATATTCCTCGAGAAAAAATGGCTAAACTATTTGTAGCATCTGATCTGGGTCTGCACTGTTAGCAAATTACCCCTATAGGGTTCTTCAGACTACAATGGGATAATAAGCACACATTGCTGCAGCCAATCATCCTTGAGTTGTAAATTTACAAATGTCAACATAATAAAACCCATGTACTTAACCTTTAATCTGCAACAGAAAATTAGAATGTGGTGTATGAATGATATTTTCTGTGAACTATACAACAAACATGCATTTTGCTATTATTAAAATTTAGCAGGTTAAAGGTTAAAATTTTAACATTTAAATCCTTATTTACTTTGATGTTTTAGCTAATTGATTAATGCATAGATAAACATATTACTGCCAGTCAGGTCTGGAGTTCAAAGCCTTTCAGAATCTTAGAACTGTTAGTAGACTAATAAGCCTCTGCATGTGGTTATTGCAAATATTATGCAAAACTGAGACACTCTGGTGTATTACATCCCTTTCAACATCATTTAGGTCATATCGAGATCACGGAAGGATAATAATGAAAGGCTCTGTGCAATGAAGTACCTACAGTCATGAGCTGAATTCTGCCTCTAGCAGGATTTGAACCATTTACCTTGTGATCCAGAGTCAAGATTGTTAACCCTTAAAGTGCCAATCACAACTATTGTCGTCTGCTTTGTCATCTGCTTGTGATTTCAAGTCATTTTGCAAACACTGTGGACTCGGATAGGAGCAGTCTGATCAGGGTCCACACTGTTTGCCTGTATGCAAAAATCAGTTTGAAAAATCTGCAAGAATATTCAGCAGACGACATAAACAGATGACATTCTCAGATGCAGTTTTTCTTGGCACTTTAAGGGTTAACCACTCTGTCATTGGAGCCTTCTACTGTGACTGAGATGCAGACTTAGCAGACTAAAACAATATTGCTCTTTATCAATATTCGACAAAACGTGAGTTTCCAGCTATTGGTGTTTGAGTCGTCTATACTTCAAAGGAATACATGGTAGTCATACTATAAATCACAAATATAAAGATATCACTGATGAAGAGAAAAATTAAATAGGGAATAGAAACTCGACATGCAGAAAAACAGGCAGCAAAAGAATTTGTACCAAAACAAATCGAAGAAGCCAAAATGGCCAGTGGAAGTAATGGTGTCCAAACATGGCAGAGAAATGTGTCAGAAAAGTGTCTTTACAGACAGCATTTTTTATCTGGTCCCTACAGCAAGTCTAGCAGTTAATACCTGCACCATCTACACATAATAAGCTCTGGAATAAATTTCACTACACTCAACAATGTTCATTTACAGCCTTATTATGCAGGAAATATTACCCATAAAATGCCATTCAAAATTGTAACAGACAATATTCTTAAATATTTTTTTTTTTTGTGAAAAATAGGTATGACATTCCATGTGAATTGTCTGCATATGTCAAGCCTTATTTTCTTGGAAAAGGAAAGAAAAAATTGGAGTGTCCACTACTGTTGTGACTGGCACTTAAAGGGTTAATTTTTCATTTTTACGTGAGCCCCACCTGCCCCCCCCCCCCCACTGCAAAATAGGACCCCAGAATTAACAGAAAATATATCACATAAAGGTCCACATTTGACTGTCCATTTGCATAGTTTAACCAGTTTTCACTTTTTGCCTGCAGAGTTCGAGACATGTAGGTTTCCTCCCAGTGAAAGAGATGATCATAATCAGTAAATGCCAACCTGGGCCTTAGAAGTGCATATTGCTGTTCACGTTAATTTTCAAGCCCTTTATAATGGTAAAATAGCCACTTGGGAGAGCAGCTGACTGCAGATCCAGGGGTTACAAGTTAGAATCCCAGCTTGGCATCATAACTCTGGTGGAGATTGATCATGAAGTCATTTCTTCTGTCATTTACCTCCTTATGCTGATTCAAGAAGGGCAGTTCGCATTTACTGGTAAAGTACTGGTTAATAGCTTAGAGGACTATACCTGCCCATGAAAAGTGTGAGTAGGTTAACTGACCAGCTGGATATGACCTTTATAAGGTTGACTGGGCTGTAAAACTCCAAATCAAACAAACCTGTTAGGAAAATAATGGAAGCAAATAGTGGGAAAAAACAGTCTTTCTGTCAGGTGAACGTTAAGATTAGCCTGTATATCCACAGTTATCTGGGTTTTCAATGATCCTCTGCGTTCAAAGCTTCTTATTTTTCAGGGTTGCCACTCATTTTCGATTTCAAAATTCCCGGACTTTTTCCTGACTTTTCAGCATTTTCCAGACATTTGCGACGGCCTCCTAGCTCCCCTTACAGCTGTCCTCAGCCACCAAATCTTCCAATAAAGCACATACTTTCAGAGAATAAAACAAATTTAACAAAAGAATGAGGCCAATTCTGTAAAATATTTCTGAGAGTGCCATAGTCATCGCAGTCTTCAGAAAATTTTGAAATTCCCTGACTTGACAGTATTTTCCAATTTCCCTGACTCAAACCAAAATTCCCTGACTTTTCCCTGACCTGGAAAAATTTTCATTTTCCAGACTTGTTTCCCTGACCATGGCAACCCTGTTTTTTTTTTTTTCTGATCTTTTTTATGCCCCCGCCATTTTTGCCCATCCGTCATGTATGTAACACAAATGGTTTCCGTGCGATATCTTTTGAACACAAAAGATTAGTGTATTGGATTGAAATTTCATATACAGGTATATATTCATAAAATGTAGGTCAAGTTTGATTTAGGGTAAATTCCACCAATTATTTTGGGAGTTAGGGCCCTTTTTCAACTTTGAAAAATGGTTTCCATTCAATATCTTTTGAAAAGATTAGTGCATTGGATTCAAATTTTATACACAGGTATGTACATGTAATCATAAAAAGTCAAGTTTGATTTAGGGTAAAACCCACCAATTATTTTTCAACTCCGAAAAATGGTTAGAATAATAGTTCCATATTTTTGAAAAGATTAGTACATTGGATTCATATTTTACACAAGAGCATATAACGTTCGATTTAGGGTAAAATCCACCTATTATTTTTGGAGTTACTGCCCTTTTTCGATGAAAAATAGTCGAAAAATGGTTTCCGTTCAACATCTTTTGAAAAGATTAGTGTATTGGATTAAAATTTTATACACAGGTATATAACCATAAAATGTACGTCAAGTTCTAGTTAGGGTAAAATCCAATTATTTTGGGAGTTATGGCCCTTTTTCAACTTTGAAAAATGGTTTCCGTTCCATAACTTTTGAAAAGATTAGTGAATTGGATTCATATTTTATACATGAGCATATAATTATAAAATATAGGTCAAGTTCGATTTAGGGTAAAATCCACCAATTATTTTTGGAGTTAGGCTCTTTTTTAACGTTGAAAAATAGTTTCCGTTTGATATCTTTTAAAAACATTAGTGTATTGGATTCATATTTAATACATAGGTATATAATCATAAAGGTAGAAGTCAAGTTCGACTTGGGGTAAAATCCACCCATTATTATGGGAGTTATGGACCTTTTTCACCTGCAAAAAACGTTTCTTTTCGGTATTCTTTTTAAAAAAGATTGGTGTATTGGATTCATATTTTATACAAAGGTACATAAACATAAAATATAGGTCAAGTTTGATTTAGGGTAAAATCTGCCAATTATTATGAGAATTATGGCCCTTTTTTCAACTTCATTTTTTGTCCAATGCCTGCATCTGGGTAAGGATGGCCCCTGGGCGGGGGCATCTGTGTCGTAGACACAGTTCTAGTTTCTGACTGATTTACTACTGGTTATCCCAAAATTTTGAGACTGAAACTTTCACCGTAAACACTCTGGGAAATTCAGCAGATGGCAAACTGATACTCATATTTTTCTCCAAAATTAGAGTTTGATACTTTTGTTTGTGTTGAGGTTTTACAGCCCAGTGAGGTCATGTCGAGCATGGTCAGTTTACCTAACCACACTTTTACTGGGCAGGCTTAGTCCTCTAAGCAGTTAACCTGTATTGTGCATATTCTATCAACAGAAACTGACAACTGCCCTTCTTAAAACAGCGGAAGGGAGAGAATGACTGTAGGAAATATTTCATGATCAATCTCCACAAAGAACTTTTCTTCATAATGGAATGTTAACCCTTAAAGTGCCAAGTAAAATTGCAACAGACAACTTTGTATTTTTTTTTTTTAATTAGAAAGTAAGACTTGAAATTTTAAATGAATTGTCTGTTAGAAAAAAAGAAAATTTTAAAATGTCATCTACTGAAGTTGTGACTGGCACTTAAGGGCAAGTTCTTTTCAAAGTAGAAAAAATAATTTAAAATTTCCACTGATATTTAGCTTCATGATGCGGACGGAAAAAATTTACTCTTAATTTGAACTTTACAATTTACCAGTTATATGGATACCTCCTCATGACAAGTACAATTACTGTCTGACAGCCATACATTTCATGAAAAGCGATTATATGCTCATTATTAAAAGATAATATCGATTAAGAGTAATAATGCATCTACTTGGTAGGTTTTTTCTGTCACTGTTTTTAACAGAGACAATTTTTATGACTTTGTGTTGAGGTTTTACAGCCCAGTTAACCCACTAGGTTCATGTTGAGCGTGGTCAGTTTACCTAACCACACTTTTTACTGGACAGGCTTAGTCCTCTTAGCGGTTAACCAATATTAAGCCGAACCTCCAGCGTCTGCAGCGAAATGACAGGGCAATGATCAGACAGATCTGCAATGTCAGGCTGCAAGACATTGTCACCACCAGGTCCAATGATCTACTTGTGCGGCTTGGCATTGAGGATCTGGACCTCACTCTGAAGGAGAGAAGACTTCGATGGTATGGACATGTGGAACACTCCAGTGGTGCAATCAAGACAGCCTTTGACATACAGGTTGATGGAAAGCATGGGCCTTGGAGGCCCAACATGACATGGAAGCAGCTGACAGAGAGGGATTGCAGAGAGTGGAAGCTCTCGGCTATCAACCCTCATGATGGACGTACCTGGAGATCTGGTGTGAGATCTGCCATGCGTGCAGCAAGCCAGCTATCTGGAAGGGGGCCCACTGATGTGGATGTTGCCCCTGTATCTGCACGTTAATCAAAAATCCGATTATATATATATATATATATATATATATTATATATATATATATATATATATATATATATATATATATATATATATATATATATATATATATATATATATGCATATTCTTTTGACAGAAATTGAATATATATATATATATATATATATATATATGCATATTCTTTTGACAGAAACTGACAATTGGCCTTGAATCAGCGGAAGGAAGAGAATAACTGTAGAAAATATTTCACGATCAATCTCCACGAAAGACTGTTGCCGACCTGGCGGGGGTCAAACCTGCAACCTCCTGATCACCATTTGGAGGTGCATCCAACTGAGCTTCGAGGCCAGGGCCCAGTTGTTCAAAACTAACGACATCGTTAGTTAACGAGTCATTAAAATTTACATAGAGTGATACACAAATATGCTGAAATTTTTTGCTGAAAAAATGTGAGTAGCTTTTGCACATTTTTTCAGCACACTGCAAAAGCTACTCACATTTTTTCAGCAAAAAATATCAGAATATTGTGTATTGAATCTGCTAAAACAGTTAACGAAATGACCCTTAACAAGCTCGTTAAGCTAACAACGCTTTGAACAATTGGGCCCAGCTATTTTTATAACTTCCCGTTTGTTTATCTGCACACAAAAACCCTTTCGAAAGGAGTCTACTCTAAAAGGAAGAATTTGCTCTTCTTGGAAGCAAATTCTTTCCTTTTAGAGTAGACCCCTTTTATGAAAATGGATCTGACTCTTAATCCATTAGGTTTCTCACCGCTGTGGTTCGAGCCTCGCTCGGGTCATATGTGGGAAAGCCAAGTTCTGCTTACGGATGGTCAGGTGGTTTTTCTCCGGGTTCTCCGGTTTTCGCCCACCTTCGATGAACGATCGGCTCGATATAAGTGAAATATTCTTGAAAGGGCTGTAAAACCCAAATCAAAAAAAAAAAAAAAAAAAAAAAAAAAAAAAATCCTTTAAAAGGTAAGAATTTGCTTCCTTTTAAAGCAAATTCTTTCTTTTTTGAGTAGACCCCTTTTCATAAGTACGGCAATACAATTTTTGATACAAATACCTCCCCTGAAAGTGTGAATATACCCTAAAACATTGCATGTATAATCAAAATGTCAACTGAACAATTTGGTTTATATTGTCAGAGTAAATTTAGTAAAGAAGCTAGAAAAGGACTCCACCTACCCAAGCTATATATACCCAGTGAAGATCTGAGCCAGCCAGTGCATATTTAGTACATGTATTGCCATCATCACTGTCATAGATAAATTTCAAAGGTTTTTTTTTTAGCATTGGGAGTTTTTTTACCTAGAATACAGATACTGTATTTACCCTAAATACTGGGAAAGATTGGCTCATTTAGTGTAAAAACAGATCAGACACCACATAGCATCTGATAAGGTATTACAGTTTGCCCTTTTTAGCTCACCTGAGCTATGCTCAGGATAAGCTATAGTCATCCATCCGTTCAAACGACTTCTCCTCTGAAGCCCCTGAGCCAATTTTGCTCAAATTTCATAAGGGGCCTCATTAGGTTTGGGGAACAAAAGATTGGTAAAATGGTTGCGGTCCGTTGACCAAGATGGCCGCCATGCCCATATATGGTAAAAACCTTTATCTTCTCCAGAATTGAAGATGCCTTGTGGCTGAATCTTTGCAAATGGGGCAGGGATTCAGCCGTGAGGCTTCCTTGGTTCTGGAGAAGATTTTTAAGTGTTTTTACCATATATGGTCATGGCAGCCATCTTGATTAACAGACCGTAACCATTTGTACAAATTTTCAATCCCCCTTTAACAGAAGGCTCCACATGAAGTTTGAAGAAAATTGACCCAGGGGTTTCAGAGGAGAAGTCGTTCAAAGGTGTGGATGGACGACAGACTAACAGACGACAGATGGCAAGTGATCACAATAGCTCATCCCAAGTCTTTGGCTCCGGTGAACTTAAAAATGGGAAAAGTACCCATACTGCATGTGCAGGGAATAAAAGACTTGGTCAGCTTCTGCTTTTGCAGTGAGCTAAAAATATGGGAAAAGGACCCTTATCGCATATGCAGGAAATAAAGGACTCGGTCAGCTTGTGCTTTTGCAGTCTGATTAACACCTGTTTCCCACTTGAAGAATCAATGGACACCAACTCTTAGCTCCAGATATGGCACTTTTTTCCAATGGTATTTTTTATTTCTCCACGAAAACGTTGTGGGTACTCATTAGAAGTGTCTCATACATGTGATTCTTAAATCATAGCAGATGACAAAGCAGATGACAATTGTTGTGATTGGCAGTTTCAGGGTTAAGCTGATACCCACTCTTACCTGAACACAGTGATGAACAGAGAAAACCCTATTCACTGACACGCTGCTGTTTGCATATGGTACGAGGGATGTTCGAAATGAATTGCTTATTGTCCTCTAGCTCGATATCCACGTGGGGCACGATAAAAACCAATACATACCTGTATAGGGTTATTCAATATCTACACAATGGTGTATAAATGTACATGTTAGACTAAGTGTAAGACATAAAATGTGCCATTTGAATACACGCAGTCATTGACCACTGCAGTAAAAATGGTTGGTAGAAGCGTCGACAAAAAAGATGAAATACGGGCTTACATCAAAGCTCGCTCAAAACTTGGTTGTTCTTTGAAGCAGCTGATGACTGAAATTTCTACTGCTTTTGGACCTTCTTGTGTGTCTTATGACACAGTTCGGCGGTGGAAAAAGAAATTTGAGTCTGGTGTAGAGTCCATCAAAAATGCACCGAAATCAGGTAGGCCAAAATCTGCATCTCGTAAAGAAATCATTTCCAAAATGAAGGAAATCATTGAAGGAGATGCCAGATTTACAGTTCGTGATATTGCACGAAAGGTAGGCATATCACTATCAACGGTTCACCTTATTTTGAAGAAGCATTTGAAAGTCAGAAAGATTTCTGCTTGATGGGTGCCACATCTGTTGACTGACGAGCAAAAGAGGCAACGGGTTAAAATGGCCAAAAAGCTGCTTCAAATGTTTCCAAAATATGACAAAAAGCAGTTTGCCAATGTCGTCACAGGTGATGAAACCTGGGTCCATTATTTTGAGCCTGTCAGAAAGGTTAGCAATAAGATCTGGGCCACTAAACACAGCAAACACCCAATAATTGCCAACGTTCTTTGAGTACGAAGAAGGTTTTGTATGCAATCTTCTTCTCTGGTGAAGGAGTCGCAATAAAAGTGCCAGTGAAAAAGGGCAAAAGCATCACCGGAAAATACTACAAAGACGTAGTACTGAAGAAACTGAAAAAGTATTACCAGAAGCGACACCCTGCCACTGGTTTTAAACATGTCTGTCTTCTACATGACAATGCCCCAGCTCCTACCTCCGCAATAGTTACGGCGTTTTTGAAGAAAGAAAAAGTAACTGTTTTGCCTCACCCCCCGTATTCCCCAGACCTTGCCCCATGTGATTTCTTTTCGTTTCCGAAATTGAAAGCATTCCTTGCTGGGCAGAAATACCAGTCCCGATAGGCACTTGGATCTGCCATTCATCAATACCTTATTACTGTGCCCAAATCAGCGTACCGTGATGCCTTCAAGAAGTGGATACATCGGTTGAAACTTTGCATTTCTAGCTACGGGGAGTACTTCGAGGGCATGAAATGAGTACTTTTGGGCTAACTTGAAATTTGAAGTCTCCAGATAGAAATAAGCAATTCATTTCGAACATCCCTCGTATAATGTAAGGCTGGCTAATTGGAGATGAAAAGATAATCGATTGTCAGTCCTGCCATTGTGATCAATAATCGATTACTAATCACTGAAGATTTGGTCATTTTTTTACCTGTCTGAGCATGACTCTTACCATATGTTATACTTTATTGCATATATTTGGTCAGCCAGTTCTGAGCAAACAGTGTAGACCCCGATGAGATGCCACAAATGCGGAGTCTCATCAGGGTCTACACTGTTTGCCACCCATCCAGTTATTTTTAGATACAACAATGGGTAGTAAATTGTACTTGTTCAAAGTTTAGATTAAGTATGGTAAGGAGTTTAGATGTCTGAATACTAAGGGTAAATACAGTCAAGTAACAGAGAAATCAAATGATCGATTTTTAGCAAATCAGTAATGATAATCGTTTTTGTGGAATTTATCGATCAATTCATCGATTACCCGATTAATCGTGCCAGCCTTAGTATTAAGGACCCTTTTTGATGCTTAGTCTTGAATGTCATTTAACCCATTGTAGACTGAATGACCTCTCCCACACTATATATTGGGAGATTCTAATTTCAATTTTAGGTATGTCAAGCTATGAGATTTAGATATTCCTAGAGAAATATGTTTCAACTATTATCAAACAGTGGAGACCCTGATCAGACACTGCATTCTTTGGCGTCTGATCTGGGTCTGCAATGTTTGCCAAATACCCTTTTAGGAGTCTCCAGACTACAAAGGGTTAAGACCACATCACCAATGAGGAAGAATGCAAGCAAAGCTGAGATGTCTTTGGTTTGCAGGATGACCTTAGATGGTGAAGAAACTTGAATTTAGATGGTATGGTCACATCTCACATTCCTCTGGCAATGGCCAGTATAATTCTGCATGCACAGTTATGAGATCTAGAAGAAGGGGCAGACAGAAGACTGTTTGCCCATGCATAGCTGTCCAAAAGATTAAAACATAAACAGTAATCTGGACCCAGTTAAAAGCAATGTTAGCATAACAAAGAAGCTTTCCATGTGGAAATTTAATCAGTCTACAATTTTTGCTCTCAACACATTACATACATTACATTGGTAGATTTTCTACCACATTTTTTTTTTTCAGGGGAGACAACTTGTGACTTCCTGTTTGCTTTCCTGCTACCAAGTCCTTCCTGAAAAGTGGTCTAATCTAAAAGAAAAGAATTTGCTCCCAATGGTCCTATTCAAATTTTAGGACAAATATGGTAGACTTAAATTACCCCAATATTTAGGATAAATATAAAAAATCCTCAAGCTTCACCTTATCTGAAGTTGTGAAATCTACTCACAATGCAGACAGTGTTTAATTTGAACAGAATGCATGTGTGCAGATGGTGAAAGCTGTGATCAGTCTGCACAAAGGTGCAGTCGAACTGGCACCTTTACTACTTGCATATACTCCAATACTGCTTTTGGGTCAGCTTGTAAATACCACTGACATTCCATAAATAAGATGACTCATGCACCCTTAAATCATACATACACACACATAAACACAAGTCTATATACATGCATTTACACAGCTCTGGATAAGACACTTTTTTTTTTTTTCAACCCAAATGTTATGATATTTTTCTTATTTCTCCATGAAAACATGTTGTGTACTCATTAGAAGTGCCTCACTGAGGCCCTTCTAATGAGTACCCATAACGTATGTTTTCGTGGAGAATTAACCCATTTATGCCTAGCGTCCCATAAAAGGGACAGTGGCAAACAGTACAGATCCAGATCAGACGCCGTCGAATGCAGCGTCTGATCTGGGTTTACACTGTTTGCATTAAGCTCAGAAATTTCTACAAAGCATGTTAATAAAAACTAACCAGACACCCCTCATATATGAAATGGGCCTGTCCAAAGAGTTATGGTAGAAGAGTCCACTCAGCTTATATGGGTTAAGAAAAACATTTACCAGATATCCCTTCTTATCTAGAGCTATGCATTTGGTAATAATTCTCTGTACATGATTTAAAAGTACAATCAATAAAGACATGAAATCACATGATTACTGTCCTTTCAACATCACTTGGAAAGATGTTTTTTGCTTGGCCTTTTATTTTAACCCTTGTCCTGCTGAGCCCGGATATACCCTGCCTTTGCAAACAGTGTAGATCCAGATCAGATGGCTTCTGAAGAAGCCAACTGATCTGGATCTGCACTGTTTGCCATTAAGTATGTTGAATTATAGCAACAATCCAGATCAAGCAATCTGATTGGCTGAAAATTAGAAGTGGGTGTGGCATCCTAATTTATTCAGCAGGTCAAGGGTTAAGTACAAACAATTTATTTTGATCGACCATATGTTATCAGAAACCATTTGTCATGTCTGCTTCTATGTTTTGTTCTCAGATATTTACCAT
Source organism: Anodontia alba (assembly GCA_964016985.1). Taxonomy (NCBI): domain Eukaryota; kingdom Metazoa; phylum Mollusca; class Bivalvia; order Lucinida; family Lucinidae; genus Anodontia; species Anodontia alba. The sequence goes on along the minus strand of OZ024830.1, from coordinate 60,818,045 downwards.
AAATTTAAATTTATGGCCAAAATTTGGTCTGACCTATAAATTTCTATAGTAAAGTGATTTTTTGCAATTTTATCTAAGTATTTTTTTTTTCACATTTCTTTGCTGATTTTGAATGATTGTTGCTTCTTGATAACATTATGAAAATTTCAGAACATTCTGACAAGTGGAACTTTTTGAAAATCAGCCTCCAATTTACCTAACCTACCGATTTCTTTATATTTTGCAGCCATTTTTACTATGGGGAAAAATGAAAATTTTCCTTTTTTTTTTTTTTTTAAATCAATGAATAAAATAAAACTTTCTGTGCATAGAGAGTTATGACAAAACTTTCGCATTGACCATGACGGACGTTTGCCATTTTACTTCATCTATGTAAAGCGCCAAGCAAAAAATGACTTTCTAAAAGATATCAAAAGCAGAGTAGTTCAAAGGTTAACAAAATCACAGACCTGATTTTAATTCCAATGTAAAAGAATCAGTTTCAACTTACATGTAATTACTATTCATTTGAGAACCCTGATTAAGAAGACCTTTTCCAGAACAAGCATTAAAACTGTACAACAAATAAAACTGGATTACATCTATTACATTATACAATGGTTTTGCGACCTTGACATTGCTCCAGATGAGACTTTTTTTAAGAGAAAAGTACTGATATTTTTCTTATTTCTCCATGAAAACATATGTTGTGAGTACTCATTAGAAGTGCCTCAGTGAGGTGCTTCTAATGAGTACAATAGCATATGTTTTCCTGAAGAAATAAGAAAAATAGTAAGTGATTACTAGCTCTTATCTGGAGATATGCCCTTGATATCTCAAGCATGTCAATGGTACTGATCAGGATTAAAATACTAATATTTGAATAAATACCATATCTCCCCACTTAACAGCCCTCCTGTATTGCCAAAACTATTCTAAATAATCAGACACCTCATCCACTAAGTAACTAACTGTACCTATGGGGACTGATACACTGTGGATTTTTGGCCATTTGTACAAGGGTTGGGGGGGGGGGGGGGGGGGGACTTGAAACACATATTAGGTTTTCCTTCTTTATTTAAAAGGGAGCTACTATTCGCAACCTGTTTGCTTTCCAGCACATAAAAGGGACTACCCTAAGAGTAAAGAATTTGCTCCCATGGGGACAAATTCTTTCCTTTTAGAGTACATCATTTTTCCGAACAGAGGCAAAACACTTCTGGCAGAGTTGCCTCCACTGAAACTTCCCATTTCCCTTATTTTTGAATAAGATGATAGGACAACAGGTGATGCATCACAAAGGGTTGGGTGAAATGCCAAACAGGGTAAACTCTGATCAGACTGACCCTAGTCTTATCTTGTTCTGCATTGTTTGCTCATATTACAACACCAGGGACATTCCAAATAAAAATATTTTAAAAGTATGTAGCATTTAAACTAATGTCTTATTTAAAACCAGGTTTTAGAAAAAGGCTTAGATAGGGACAAAGAACTTTACATACAAACCAATTATTATTATTATTATTATTTTTTTTTTTAAATAAAAATCACAAATTTCTAGAATCTAAGAAAAATACATTTTATCCTGTAGACATACAGTTTTTAAAATGTCTTGTCGGTTTTGTATTAAAACAATTGTAAGAAAATGCAAGTAATTAATGTGCCCAACCCTTTATCTAGAAAATTTTAGAGGGGTAGGCATGCAATTTTCTGGCTCACCATATCAGAAAAGAGTAAAAGGAAGATTCAAGCAACAGTTATGTTTATGGAGCAGTGATAATGTAATACATGTACATCTGTACTAAAAGTATGACACTGATTGTATCAAAAACAAGAGGCCCACGGGCCAGGGCTCGCTCACCTGAGTGACATAGCCACTGTAGATATGCAGATGTTATGCAACATTTTTCCAATCCTATCATTGCAACTAATGAAAGGATCATCATTTAAGCAGTTCTTAGTTTTGAAGAAGAATATATGGGCATGACAGTCAATTGGAGTGTGATCATTTGAACAGTAGGATCAATGTGAAAATTGGTGGAAATTGGCGAAGTGGTTTCTGAAGAGTTGTATTTTATACATGTAAACAGCACAAAGGCAGGGAAATATAATAAATGTAAAAAAAATTGTCTTTGAAAACAAAGAACTCACTACAGATTAGAAAATAGGAGTCTCAGTTTTATTGACTCTTCATAAGCAGTAATGAATTTTGAAACACTGCTTACTGTGGTTGTGACGGAGCTGTCATTAAAAAAAATCATTTTTTTTTTAAATTTAATGTTGCCATGGCAACCAAACAAAATTGTCACTGAGCATAAAACATAAAACTTGGTAGACAATCATCCAATGGCCATAACTATAAAATATGGTTTATATCACTTCAATGGTTATGGAGAAAATGCAATTTAACCATTTTCTCATTATAAGTCTATGGGAGTTTTCTGTTGACAAAAGGCAGATTGGCAGACTTTCAGCTATTTTCAATTGCCCTTACCCATTTAACATTTGTACCAGATTAGACTCCTACTGCTTCAGTGGATTTGGAGAAGAAATTTAAAAAAAATCCTTGTTTTTTTTTTTTTTTTTTTTTAAAGTTTAATGTTGCAATGGAAACCATACAAAATGCCCACTGGTCATGTTTTTTTATTTGGGTTTTACAGCCCTTTCAAGAATATTTCACTTATATTGAGCCGATCGTTCATCAAAGGTGGGTGAAAACCGGAGAACCTGGGGAAAACCACCTGACCATCTGTAAGCAGAACTTGGCTTTCTCACTTGTGACCCGAGCAAGGCTTGAACCACAGCCGTGAGAAACCCAATTGATTAAGAGTCAACCCTCCTATCCACCAGGCTACGGGGCCCGCATCCACTGGTCATGAAACACACAAACTGGGTAGACACTCATTCATAGATCATAACTGCCAAATATGGTTCACATCACTTCATTTGTTATGAAGAAAATGCAATTTAACCATTTTCCCCATTATAAGTCTATGGGAGCTTTCTGTTGCCATGGCAACCAAACCAAGCAACAGATCACCATAATTTTAGCTATTTTGAATTGTCCTTACCCAAGCAACATTTGTACAAAATTAGAGTCATACTACTTCAGTAGTTTTGGAGATGTCATTTAAAAAAATTCTTTTTTAAAATTTAATGTTGCCATAGCAACCAAACAAAAAGGCCATTGGTCATAAAACACATGCTGGGTAGACAATCATCCCATGATCATAACTGCCAAATATGGTTCACATCACTTCACTGGTTATGGAGAAAATGCAATTTAACCATTTTCCAATTATAAGTCTATGGGAGCTTTCTATTGCCATGGCAACCAAACCAATAGGCAGTTCACCATAATTTTAGCTATTTTTGAAGACACCTTACCAAGCAACATCCTTACCAAGTTAGGGACAAATCACTTCAATGGCTTTGGAGGAGTTGTCGTTTGAAAGTGTTAATGGACAACAGATGGACAGACAGACAGATGGATGAAGGACAAAAAGTGATCACTCAGGTGAGCTAAAAAGTACATATACTGAACTTTTGATGCTGAGCAAAATAAAAGCGCAATAGTATCCAGTATTTGTAGTAATTATGGTTATTCAGATCAATCTCGATCTGCACTGTTTATCAAAGTATATGAATTTGTATCAAGAACCTGGATCTACCTGATAGGTTGAAAATTAGGAGTGGGTGTGGTATCTAAATTTATTCAGCATGGCAAGGGTTAAAGGGCATGTGGGGATATCAAAACAAATCCATATCAAAACAAAAGAGACAGAACTTTACAAGCAGCTGCATTACGCAATATAAAAAGTGACGCACCAAGAGTAAATGTGACTTTGGGGCATATGTGAACAGAAAAAGATCCAGGTCTGCCTGAGAAGCCACATCTTCTGATCAGGGACTTTGCTTACTCAGCTATATTCTATAGCCAATAATTCTTTAAGCCAACAGTGAAGGCTCTGATCAGGCTATGCTTGTGCACAGCTAACCTGGGCCTTTGCTTTATCCTTATGCCCAAAAGGCACCTTTTCTGTTGTTAACCCTTAAAGCGCCAATCACAACAATTGTCGTCTGCTTTGTCATCTGCTTGTGATTTTAAAAGTCATTTTTGCAAACAGTGTGGACCCAGATCAGGGTCCACACTGTTTGCCTGTATGCAAAAACAGGTTTGAAAAGTCTGCAAGAATATTCAGCAGACGACATAAACAGATGACATTTTCAGATGCAGTTTTTCTTGGCGCTTTAAGGGTTAAATTATACAATTTTGGGATACTTATAGTCTGCATAAATGGGTATAGGTTGAACAGTTGTTTTCGCCTTCTTTTTATATTAATGGGAAATTGATACGCTTTGTAGACATTTTGCTATTTTTACAATGGAGGTAAACTTTTGAACTTCCTGTTTACTTTCCTGCATACCAAGCCCATCCTGAAAGGCACTCCCAAAGAGAGCAAAGTCTTTCCTATCAGAAAAGACCACTTTAGAAGGGAAGCAAACAATTTTGACAGTTGCCTCCCTTGAAGTGTATGAATTCCTGTTAACTCTTTGCTGGGTAATTTTGCACGTTTTTTTGTCGTCTGTGGATTCTTGTTTTAAATGAATTTTTTCAAAACAAATCTTTCAGGAATACCATCAGTGTCAAACAGTTTCGATCTAGATCAGCCCCAGATGTTTTGTCGGGCCTGATCTGGGTCCAAACTGTTTGCAAATGTTATCATCTGACAAAAGTTGCTACTAGGTGGGAAAGGGTTAAAACAACAGACTGTTATTTAATATTTTTTCTTTTTTTTTTCCCTAGAAAAAAGGGCTTAATATTTCATGCAAATAGCCTCCTGATGAGACATCACATGGCATGTCAACTTTTTAGTAAAGGTAAGAAAAATAGATATTTACCTAAGTTCTCTGATAGACAAGCCTGACTGAAGGACATAAACCCTGATGAGATACTGCAGTGTCTAGACTCTTTTTCAGACATTCAACAGTTTTTAGAAAAAGGACTAGTTCAAATTTTAGCACAACTACGGTAAAGTTAACCCTTTCAGCCAGGCAGACTAAGACCAATACCTTTGCAAACAGTGTAGATCGATTATGAGCCATCTCATCAGGATCTACACTGTTTAGCAATCTGTTTTGACGTTTAAAGTGAAACCCCTTCTTCAGCGGAAAAGTCCAAATTCAAGAGTGGAAGAGTCCACTTCAGAAACTCAGGGATGAAAGGGTTAAGGTGACTGAATACATAGGGTAAAATGCTGTCTGCTGCTATTTTAATCCTCACCACCCTCCAGGCTAATTCAACAGACAAAAAATTAGGGATATTTTCTTATTTTTCAAAGAAAATAACCGAGACTCAGGTATTCATTCCTTAACAAGTTCGGTGTTTCCCAAGGCAGCATAGAATTTATTTGGTATTTCATGCAAATTGTCTTAGGAAACAATGTGCATGAAACATCAAAGCCTATTTTCTGGGAATTTACCTAGCTTTAAGCCAAGCAGATTAAATATTAATGAGCTTGCTGTCAACAGCACGCTGTACTCAAAATATTTGATGATGAAAAAATTAAGCTTGTATTTTTTCTCTTGAAATAGACTACACAGTTTAAATGTCCCATTTGACAGAAATGTGAAGCCCCATTTACAGTAATTTTAGAATAGTATTAACCAAAACTTAGTAGAATCACAGAACTAACAGGCAATTTCTAATATATAGCTGAAAGATCAGTTTGCTGTCATTAGCTATGTAATAGCCACAAATCCTGCTTCCACAGCTTCAAATATTAATTTTGCTACTCCTCAAACCCAGAGCAATGAAATGACAAAATAAAATAAGAATATTTATAAACACAACAAAATTTACCTGTGGCTATGGATATTGTCATCAAGATACAGGGTGACTAAGTAGTTTACCCAGAGCCATGGATATTTTCAACAAGATATCTCTTGACAAAATAATTTACCAGGTGCCACAGACATTGTCAGTAAAGTGTTTGCTGACAATAAATTTACCACAGGCATTGTCAGCAAGATATCTGGTGACACATAATTTACCATGGTGCCATGGACACTGTCAGCAAGATAACTGGCCACGACATAATTTACCTGTTGCTATGGACATTGTCAGCAAGACATCTGGCAAGTCTTATCGAGTAACTCTCTAAACCACAAAGTGAGAAAATATACCTTCAGACAAGTGCACCCAGCATAGACCCAGGTCAGCCTGTACATCCACCCATTCAGATCAGTCTGTATGCTGTGCTCTTTGGATAGCCAAGGATGTTAGGTTATTTCATGGGGCAGCAAAGACTCAGATAATTGTGTGAATGCACACACTTTTTGCAGGCCCAAATGTCCTAAGATACATTTCTAACAATGCGTTTCATTTCTCTTTTTCACTCTCAAAACATGCATAGTTACGACACATTAGAATGATTTCAGCTGTTTCTCACAAGATATCATAACATACGTCTTGGGTGTGAAAAAAAGGAGAGAAAAATATATCACCATTTCATATCCACAAATTTGATAGTTGTTGGAGTACTGCAGACTGGCAGAAGAAAACTACTGTGTAACCAAAACAACTGCATAAAAAATCTTTCATACCAAGTAGCTCTTCACTGTGCTGCAATCTCATAAACCAGGGAACAACATAGAGAAAGAAAAAGAAAGTACTTTTTCTCACACTGAAATTCAAATACGAAGCAAAACAGAATATGCATGCATAGTCTATTTTGTTATTTGTATTGTAACATGAGAAAATGTACCTTAAAAAGTGTGCACCTAAGGTGTGACAGCCTTGGCATCCTTGCTAGGGCTGATTTTCAGCCTATACTGGCCATGTCTGGCCCTTGACTGTGCTACTGTAGAAATAAACACTGCATCAGTGACCAGACTGTGTCTCTTAGAAGCTTGATATGGGATTTTATTATATACATATGATGCAGCTTTCAAACAGTTAAGTTTCCTATGTATTCTGATCCAAAATTTTTTGCATAGCTACAGATAATGATGTGTATAAGGGATAATTTTCCACATTTTTCAGAAAAACCATACGTTGTTGGTACTTGTTAGAATCGCCTTGAGAAGGCAATTCTAATAAGTACCCACAACGTATGTTTTTCACTGAGAAATAAGAACAATTATCCCTCAATTATCCCTTTTATGCATCCTTACCTGGAGCTATGTTACAGTAAAAATATGATAGCAAATGATACAGATACACAGACTGACTTGCTTCTGTAACCACCACATATGACCAGTGTCATGATTACAAAAGAAAATCAAAAGCCTTTTTCATAAACAAGGCTTGTAACACTCCATCTTGTGACCCAATTACCACATATACTTCTCTGTAATACACTGTATTAAATCCAATCACCAGATATATCCCTTTGTACCACACAGTATTTGACCTAATTACCATAATACCCTTGCATAGTCATGTAATTTCTTAGTCTTTCATCGCTTCAAATAAGAGAAGTATCCAGATACTCTTATTATTTCTCCACAAAAGCATATACACCACAACCTCTTTATAACACTATTGTTAGGGTCCAAAGCATAAGCCGTGTTAGTTATAAAACCGTGTTATATCCAAACAAATATGTACAGGTTATATAGAAAAATGACCATTTATGGTCATTTTTCTATATAATCTATACATTTTTGGGATCCATCTTTGAATTGTGTTGTATCCAAAACTGTGTTATAATGAATCGTGTTATAAAGAGGTTAAGGTGTGGGTACTCATTAGAAGCACCCAATGACGTGCATCTTGTGAATACAGCATATGTTTTCATAGAGAAATCAGACAAATATCCATACTTTTTGGTAGGGAAATGTGATGTGCCTTGTCTCAAATATAGCGCAGTGTGGTAATTAGGTCAAATTTGGTAGTTGAATGTCAGACAGTTTGGCACTCTTACTTATGACATCATGTCATTATGCACAGTTTTCAGCTACACAGTTTAACAATTAATAAATAATTCAAACATGATTTTAAAGTCATTTTGACAGAATTAAGGACTTTCTGCCCAGAATAAAATAAAACGCATAAAATTAAGTTAATTAAAATAATTTTTAGACTAATTAAAATTCTAAAAATCAGCATCTAATCAATTCATCCGTAGATGCGGTGGCCTCTGTTTGTTGATTGGCATTGCCGTCTGTTTATATGCTGTGTTTTTTGTGTTTATGGCTGGAGATGTGGATCGTTTTGTGCCCATCATCGAGGGGCTGGACGTGTCCATGGCCTCAAACCCTCCTTCAGCTCCATTTACAGGGAAACCATCTATACATGGACTGAAAACAGAAATATTTACAGGTTACTGAATTTGTATGGAAACATATTTTGTGGGGACGAATTGTTTTGGTGGAGCCCACAAGCTTATGAGTCAGTTCCCCTAAAACGATGTCCCCACCAAATATATCTCCATATAAGTCTAATAACCTTTTTATCATATACTTGTGCATTTATTTTCTTATTTTTTCCACAATCAGAGATTCTGTCTCAAAAAAAAAAACAAAAAAAAAAAAAAAAACAAAAAAAAAAAAAAAAACAACTTAGTTAATTATGCTTGCAATGTATTACTTTGTGTAATGTGTTTCAAAGTTGTGTCGTGCAGTAATATGTATAACAGACCTTATCAAGTGACTTGTTTGGTAACAAAGGTAAATAAATATGGCTGATAATTTTTTGTGATAGTTGTGTTCAATCTGGATTTCTAAAATTTTAAAGAATTCTCAATGAAGGACCAGTCTCCATAAGGCCTGTTTTATAGCCACTTTAGATTTTCTTCTAACTTTGCCAGTTTATACTACTATGTATCAGCTGACATGTGACAAAATATCAAGTCAATCAGTAACATGTTCTTTAACCACATGCATGATGAAAGTGGGTGGGGTAATTCAATATGGTTGAGGGTCCTTTGACTAAAATGTTATTATATATTATTAGGATGCATGATCGGAAACATATTGTTTTAGTCTGCTACATACACTTATGTACCTGAGAGATGATGGCAATATTGGAATGGAACTGCTGTCAGTTTTGGTTAAATACTCGCTTATAAGATATACCTAATTTTCAGCGATTTTCAATGCCCCAACTTATTTTATATTGACTTAATCTGTACTCATATGACGTATTATTTATAGAATTGCACACTCAGAAAGTATGTACAGTAATTTAGAAAAGGGAGTTTGTTTCTGTGCTAAGGGCACAATTGAAGTGGGTGAGGGTAGTTTCACCTAGACCCCTAAACTTAGATGTTATTCCAGTTACAACATACATTGGAGATGACTATTTTTCCTGTATATCTGTGTTCATCTATGTAGGAGTATGCTTGTTGGAGCTGAAACAAGAGGCCAAGATGTCTCTGTATGGCTCACCTGAGTACCAGCCAAGTTTCCTGTATTTGGCCTTTTGGTTCTGGAGAAGATGTTCGAAACAGATTTTTAAGATAGCGGTTGAGGCAGCCGTCTCGGAATTCTGACTGGAATGATTTTAGCTGCCTTTACTTTACAAATCACCCTGATATTTCCTACCAGGTTTCCAGTCAATTGCCCTTTTGGTTCAGAAGAAGTTCAAAATAGAGTTGCAAGATGGCAGCCATCTTGGATTTCTGATTGAAATGATTTTTTGTACCAAGTTTCACGTCATTTCTTTGGCCTTTTGGTTCAGGAGAAGAAGGAGAAGAAGCTCAAAATACATTTTCAAGATGGATGCCAGCTTGGATTTCGGATCGTACTAATTTTAGCTAGTTTTGTTCTACATGTCACCAAGATATACTTCCTACCAAGTTTGGAGTCAGTTGGCCATTCGGTTCAGGAGAAGAAGTTAACTGGCGGCCATCTTCTTGGATTTCCGATTAGAACAGTTTAGCTAATTTTGATCTACAGGTCACCCCAATACTTCCTACCATGTTGGAGTCGATTTGCCCATGGGTGTAGGAGGTGATGTCATTCAAAGCAAATTGCTGATGACGCATGACGCATAAAAGACGATGCACATTGACCAATCACAATAACTCACAATGAGCACTTTGTGCTTAAGTGAGCTAACAAGTCCATGGTCAAATCTCTGGTTTCTTTTTGTGTCATTTCTCGACTCTCCTAAGTATTTGCATATATTTGCATCATCTATTTTTTGCCATATCAGCCAGTTGCTATCACACCCATTTTTATTACCTTAACATGAAACATGTTTGGTCTGTAAGCAAGTGCCATCATTGTTTTTGCAATGTCTATAGGCGATGCAATAAACCCTTCATAGGTCTAGATAAAAGTGGGTATCAGGTAAATAATTTTCTTATTTCTCAACGAAAACATATGTTGTGGGTACTCATTAGAAGTGCCTCGCTTGGGTACTCATAAGAAGTGCCTCAGCAAGGTGCTTCTAATGAGTACCCACAACATATGTTTTTGTTGAAAAATAAGAAAAATATAGATACTTTTTGGTTGAAAAAAGTACCTTATCAAGAGCTATGACCCTTACTTTATCACCTGCATATTATATCTGACGGTTTCGCATCTTATAATGTAAAGCTGTTCACTTTGTGATCTTGCCAAAGACCGGTTCAACGACTCATCTGACCTTAGCTATAAAGAAAATGAGACAGTGGAGAATTTTTTCCAAAAGAATAAAACCATCATTATGGTATCTGTATCATCGGTCTAAAAGACTTCTTTGAAAGCTTAGTTTCCACACTTTTCAATATAATGTATATTAGATTGGCAGCTGCAATAGTATCATTAGATGCCATGTTCCAGATCATATGTTTACAAATATTGTAGCCTGTATATATTGTTTGTATGCTTCTAGATGAAAGTAGTGTGGGAAGAAAATCTAAGCATTTATTATATATAAATAATTTATCTAAATTCATCTGGGCTGCAGATATCTGAAAGTATCTATCTTACTTTATTATGAATATAGTATCAGATTAATTTCATTTTGAAGTGTGTCAGACAATGAATCATTTTTGACCCTAACATTTCAAAGTATCTAATTCATAAATGGCACAGAAGCAAATTCGTTTCCCTTTAAGTAGGAGTCACACAGGGAGTCATTTTTATCCCTAATACTTGACAGTATTTATGTTTTATAGTGGGCATCGAATCATTTGTTTTTATGGTGTTAGATGGGAGTCAATTTAGCCATTAACATTTTAGAGTTTGTTTGTTTGTGTTGAGGTTTTACAGCCCAGTCAACCCAATGGGGTCATGTCGAGCGTGGTCAGTTTACCTAACCACACGTTTACTGGGCAGGCTTAGTCCTCTAAGCGGTTAACCAGTATTGTGCACATTCTTTCGCCAGAAACTGACAACTGCCCTTCTTGAATCAGCGGAAGGGAGAGAATGACAGTAGAAAATATTTCATGATCAATTTCCACGAAAGAATGTTGCCGACCTCGACGGGGGTTGAACCCGCGACCTCCTGGTCTCCAGTCGGACGGCGCATCCAACTGAGCCACCGAGGCCGGCAACATTTTAGAGTATAATTATACTTATAACAGGCATAGTACTATACCAGATTCATTTCCTTGTGTGCAGGGGTGGGTCAAACGGAATCATTTTCGCCTGATATATTTGTCACAATCATGTCTTTGTCATTTGTTTTGAGGGATAATTCTATTCTAAGTTTTTTCAATGTGAATCTTCTCAAACAACATTTAAATAATTTTATTTTCCTTTTTTACTTTGTCATTTTGTTACCTGATGCTTGTTGAAACTATCATGGAATGTAAAATGCCTATCTCAGATTCCTATCTTCACACCTGGCATAAGTTTTACAAATATTTATCTGTGAGTATACAGAAACAATGGAAAAGGACATGCAAAGCAAAAAAAACAACAACAAAAAAACAACAAAAAAACACACACACACACACAAACAAACAAAAACAAACAACAACAAAGCAATATTTAACTAGAGCTGGTGTTTGTAAAACACTATGCCCCCAACTGCCTGACTCTAACACTGCTTGACTCCAACACTGCTCTCATGATGGTAACAACAGTACAAATGTATGAGATTTCAATGTTATTTTATTAAAAGGGAAATAACTCTAAAATGGGAGATAATTCGGATAAGAAAAATATGGCTCACCTTTTTTTTTATGAGGAATCCATACATGAAATTTCAAACTAGCATGCACAGTTCAAAACCTGTGCTTTGCATCAAAAAGTGTGCAATGTAAAAATGCCCAAAATGACAAAGGGCCATAACTCAAGAAGTACTTTCAGAATTTATTCAAAAGTTAAGCAGGTCATCTACTCATCGCTACCTATTTATTCCTTAAATTTCAAGGTTCTATCTTCAATAGTTTCTGAGAGTTTCAATAGTTTCTGAGATATTTTGCTGACAAGATTCCATCCATATTTTTTCAAAGGCCATAACTCAGGAAAGGGGAATAATCCTGATAAGAAAAAAATATGTGGCAGCTATTTTGTGATGAGGAATCTATACATGAAATTTCAAAACCCTAGCATGCACAGTTCAAAACTTACGCTAAGCAGCCAAAATGTGCAATGTAAAAATGCCCAAAATGACAAAGGGCCATAACTCAAGAAGTACTTTTCAGAGTTTATTCAAAAGTTAATCAGGTTATGAATCACCACTACCAATCTATTCCTTAAATTTCAAGGCTCTAGCTTCAATAGTTTTTGAGACAGTTTGCTGACAAGATTTCATCCATATTTTTTCAAAGGGCCATAACTCAGGAAAGGGGCATAATCCTGATGGGAAAAAATATGTGTCAGCTATTTCTTCATGAAGAATCCGTATATGAAATTTCAAAACCCCAGCATGCACGGTTTAGAAGTTATGCTATGCATCAAAAAGCGTAACTGACGGACCCACGGATGGATGCACGAACGGACGCACGCACAAACTTCCCAGAAGCAATATGCCCCTCCAACTTCTTCGGGGCATAAAAAGAGACAGTGGATAAAAACATGTGGGGACAAATATCTTATGTCAGTATTCCTTAAAAAGGCTTGTAAAATAGTTGGCAGCTAGATGCTTTTGGTAACGGATTTAAAATTGTCACCTCAGCTGACACTAAGGTTGTTTTTTTTTTGCAATATTATTTTACTGAAAACATATTTATTTATGTTCGGTTACTATAACTGCCTTTTCTAACAGTTGTGTCTAATGCTCAGTGTAATGCAGTCTTACAGTCAATTCAAACCAGACACTACTGTAAACAGTTTTCGAAAACCAATTGGACTTTTCAGATTTATTCAAACTATATTTGACATCTTTAAATACACTTGACATTATTTACTGCATTTATTTTTCTGTGGACGATTCATCTGATAGGATATCAAATTCTGTATAGCTCGGATTGAAATTGAAAAAAACATTCTTACTTTTTCAAGACATCAATTTATTTGGAACATGTACATTTATTATACCTCATTAATATTCATAAGCTATATTAGAAATTTCAGTGGTCGAGAGGGCAATATTCTGTCATGTTACTCTGTAATATTACCCTTTCAAGTAATATTTACTGTCTGACGTCACTTCAGTAAGCGCATTTCACATGCAGGGTAATATTCTACTAGTATCAGGTTTCCCAGCAATATTACCCTCGCAGGTACTATTACCCTCTGGTGATGTCATTGCTGTCAGGTCAGCTGCAGATGTTAGAATTCGGTACAATAAAACAATTGTTGCCCTTGTGCAAGGGTAATATGATGTTTCGTTCAGCCTCAGCAGTTAATGCTATCCTTGGCCAAGCCCTAAGGTAAAATTATCTGCCTTGGGTGAACAAATGGTCATATTACCTCGCACAAGGGCAATAATTGTATAACAGTATCCTAGTTGAGGGGGTCTAAGTGAAACTACCCCACCCACTGCAGTTGTGCCCTCAGCACAGAAACTTTCAGAAATGATCTTTTCTGAATGAATGTACATACTTTCTGAGTAAGCAATGCTATAAATAATACCTCATATATCTTTGGGATCACACCAAAAATAAAAACATGTTGTGGTTTTACGTAAAGTTGGGGCATTGAAAATTGCTGAAAATTAGGTATATCTTATAAGTGAGTATTAACCAAAACGGACAGCAGTTCCATTCCAATATTACCATCATCTCTCAGGTACATAAGTGTATGTTAGGAGACAATTTGCATGAAGTGTCAAATCCTATTTTCTAGGAAAAATCAGAGAAATATTTCAAAATATCATCTGCTGAAATTTTTACCCAGCATGCAGAGTGTTAAACAGTAAATGCCATATCAGCTTACAATTCTACAGTCTACAGAGACTGTCTTGTGCACTAACAGAATCATTGGATAGTGTAGACTATATCCATCATATGGGGAAGGCTCTGTTAAGACAGCAGTGCTCAAGCTAGCCCTATACTGAGGGGTGGGCCTCTTGCCCTTTCCTACTGCCCCTCTGTCTTTAAGCTGCCTATTGCCTTATTTCAACTCCAGATATAAAACCCTACATGTTGGTGAACATTTCATGAAAATCATACCAAAATTAAAACAAGAGGCCCACGGGCCACCTGAGTGACATAGCCACTGCAGACATGCAGATGTTATGCAACAATTTTCCAATCCTATCATCGCAACTAATGAAAATATCATCATTTGAGCAGTTCTTAGTTTTGAAGAAGAATATATGGGCCAGACAGTTAATGGAGCATGATCATTTGAATAAACTATCAATCACATTTCAACAGAAAGATCAATGTAAAATCTGGTGGAAGTTGGCTAAGTGGTTTCTGAAAAATCATGATTTTATACATGTAAACAACACAGTGGCAGGGAAATATTGTAAATATAAACCAGATGATGTCCATCTTAGATTTCCAATCAGAACAATTTTAACTACTGTTGATCTACAAGTCACTTCGATACTTTCAATATAAATGTATATGGCCCATACAAATGGGGAAGCAAATTTGACCTTTGAGGTGAAAAGGTCAAATGTCAACATAGAACCATCATTTTAGCAATTTTGGTAGATCTCCTTTCCCCAATAATTTGTGCAAAGATTAGGACCCAGGGCTTATTTGGTTATGGAGAAGAAGATTTTTAAAGGTTTTTACCATATATGGGCATGGCAGCCATTTTGATCAATGGACCATACCCATTTTTGCAATCTTTCATTCTCCTGCCCACGGAGGCTCCGCATGAAATTTGAGCAACACTGACCCAGAGGCTTCAGAGGAAAAGCCATTTGAAATTTTCAACATTTTTTCCATACAAATGTATGGGGCCTATACAAATGCATACAGAAGCAAACTTGACCTCACCGTAAAAAGGTTAAATGTCAATGTATGACAATCATTTTAGCAACTTTGGTAGACCGCCAGTTCAAGATGATATATGCAAAGATTCAGCCACAAGCCATCCTCGGTTTTGGAGAATATGAGTTTTAAATGTTTTTTCCCATACAAATGCACAAGGAAGCAAACTTGACCTTGCCGTAAAAAGGTCAAATGTCAATGTATGACCATTATTTTAGCAACTTTGGTAGACCCCCTGAGCCCGATGATTTATGCAATGATTCAGCCCCAAAGCATTCTCGGTTCTAGAGAAGAAGATTTTTAAAGGTTTTTACCATATATGGGCATGGCGGCCATTTTGGTCAACGAACCCTGACCATTTTAGGAATCTTTTGTTACCCCTACCTAAGGAGGCTCCATATGAAATTTGAGCAAAATTGGCCCAGAGGCTCCAGAGGAGAAGTTGTTTGAAATTCTGAACATTTTCCCCATACAAATGCATAAGGAAGCAAAATTGACCTTACCGTAAAAAGGTCAAATGTCAATGTACGACCATTATTTTAGCAATTCTGGTAGCCCTCTTGTTCCCGATGATATATGCAAACATTCAGCCAAAAGGCATGCTCGGTTTTGGAGAAGAAGATTTTTAAAGGTTTTTCATACCAAATGCATAGGGAAGCAAACTTGACCTTGCCGTAAAAAGGTCAAACCTCAACGTACGACAATTCTTTTAGCAATTTTGGTAGACCTCCTGTCCCCAATGATTCCTGCAAAGATTCAGCCCCAAGGCAGGGTGGCCACACATTTTTAGCAATCAAATTCCCTGATTTTCCCCTGATTTGATTTGATTTTCCCTGATTAAAAACCTTAATATTATCACAAGCCCCTACTTTTAGAAGTCATATACTGATTCAAATGCTGTCAAGTGACATGTTTATACACAATGCTGTCACAATATTCTTAATTAAATGAAAATTTATCTAAAATATGATGTACATGTGCTAACTTACTTTCACGGTAGTCAAAATCAAAACAGGTAAAATATATGGCCTCCAACCTCCCCTTGTAGCCATACCTTCACCTCCAATTTATTAAAACAGTAGGTTTTTTTTGTTCTTTTTTTTTTTTGGTTACATGGTAGACTGTCTAGGGCCATTCTTAAAAATTGCCACATCTGAACAGCTATAAAATTTTAATATTTTGACCTTACAAAGATAAGATTTTTTGAAATTCCCTGATTTTTCCCTGATTTTCAGCAAAATTTCAAATTCCCTGATTTTTCCCTGCAGGGATTTTTTTCCCCACCATTTTCCCTGTTTTCCAGAGTGCGTGGCCACCCTGCAAGGCATTCTGGGTTCTGGAGAAGAAGATTTTTAAAGGTTTTTACCATATATGGGCGTGGCAGCCATCTTGGTCCATGGATCGCAACCATTTTAGCAATTTTTTGTCCCCCAACCCTAAGGAGGCTCCATATGAAATTTGAGCAAAATTGGCTCAGCGGCTTCAGAGGAGAAGTCATTTGAAAATGTTAACGGACGGACGCAGACGCATGGACGGACAGACGACGGACGTAAAGTGATCACAATAGCTCATCCTGAGTAGAGCTCAGGTGAGCTAAATAGTTAACAATATTTAACCTTTACCACTCTTTGAGGTAATTCAGCAGACGACAAATCGATGATATTTTACTTATTTTTCTTAGAAAACAGGTTTTGACATTTCATGCAAATTGTCTCCAGTGGAGACAACTTTTGGAAAATTTTTTCCCTCCTAGAAATTAGATTTTGACACTTTATGTAAATTGTCTCCTAATTTCCCCCTCAAAAAATTTATCATTTCATGCAAATTGTCTCCTTTATAGATAATCTGCATGAAATGCCATATGCTATTTTTCTGAAAATATAAAAAAAATAATACCATTTAATTGTCTGCTAAATTTGCCCATATAGTACTAAATGTTAATAAATTACATTACCTAGCATGGCCTCTGAAGGAGTTTCCATGTTTCCTGGGTGACCTTGGATTCTTCTCTGAAATCCATGGTTTATTAATTTCTTCTAGAACAGAGGGTGCAACATAGGAAAACCCCTGGAACACAGAGATGTATAAATTCTAAAAAATCCAAAAAGGATGTTCAAATTTTGTTCTGTTACTCTGTTATTAAAATAAAATATGGAAATGAGATTCAATTAGTAAAAAAAAAAAACAAAAAAAAAATCATATCTGGAAAAAAAAAAAAAAAAAAAAAATCCAATTTTGCTAATTTACATCTGAAGAGCTGCCTACAGCCCCTTGAAATAGTTGGCCTTTTTATTATGCAGGAGTATTTTATTATGCTTATGTAACAGCCACTTACCTATACCTAAACATACAATAAGAAACTTTTGTACATGTAATTATGAGCATATAAATATATTACAGTAAAACCTGTGTAAGAGAGCCACCTTCGAGACTGACTTTAAATAGTGGTTGATGCGGAAAAAGGTGTCTGTCTTATAAAGGTACATGTCATGTAATTTTGCTAGCAAAATTACATGACATGTACCTTTATAAGACAACCACCTTTCCACATCAGCCACTAAGGTCAGTTTCAAAGGTGGCTGTCTTACACAGGTTTTACTGTACTGCAGATAAGGGACACATAGCTCTTGATAAAATGCTTCTTTCAATCCAAAAATATTGATACGAGGGTCCTGCAAAAAGTTTTGTCAATGGGTTCAGATTACTTCAGTGCTATGTTTTATCAAACATATTTTTATTACAAACCCTCAAAGTATTCCCCCTTTACTGAAACACATTTTTGTAACCTTTTTACCCAGTCGAGTAAAGCAGATAAATAGTCTTTTGGTATCTGTTGGAGACACTGATAAATAATGCTGCCAAGAGAATTTCTAGATGTATACTTATTTCAAGAAAGCATTTTCTTAAGGCTTGGAAATAAAAAGAAGTCACAGGGACTCAAGTCAGGTGAATAAGGTGGATGGTTTAAAACTTTCACCTTTTCAGAAGCCAAATAAAAGCACCGCAAGCATACCGTAATTCGCTGTGTATACCACACACTCATCTATAACACGCACCCAAATTCTGAGTCCAAGATCCGTGGAAAAAAAGATATTCCTATCTAAAACACGCACATGCTTTTCCCCAGTGTCACAGAATGATATCGCGGACCCCATAGTGATTGAAAATGAAAGTACACGATTTTTGATTGGCTGCTATTCAAACAGCCTGACTGGTTATATGTATATTTCCCAATAGCAATAGAATTGACACTTCTCGTAATTCACACCTCTCAATGTCAATCTCATAATTAACACCTTCTCAGCGTGAGTTAAACATCTCAATTAAAGAAGCTCATTTTCCATTCACTGTCAATTAAAAGGTGATTAATGCCTGACTTCAAAGAAACCGATGACCTGTGCAACTCGGAACTTTGTTTGCAAACACATCGAGTTTAATTGGCCCTTGTTTTGAGAAAAGTATGGGTAATGCCTGTAATATCAACTCTGTTTTTTGAGAAACAAATAAAATTTTAAATTTAAACTCATAAACTATCGTTACATATCTTTATTATTAATGTTATTTTTGCTACTATTATTATTATAATCATTATTATTATTATTATTAATATTTTTAGCAGGTTTCATAAAACATCAAATTTCTGTATTCCCAACAAACCATTGTTTTGTGATCAGTCTATTCTGATTCAGACAACTTGGTTCATTACGTATATTTAGATAAACCTTCCTGTCAAAATGCGGAAAATAAACAAACAATTTTTGTGCCAATAAAAGGTAATCTGCATGAAAAGGTTGATGTCTGAGACTGAAATAGTGATTGCATTTTTAGTGATATAAATTATTCGATGAAATAATACGTTAGAAGAATTTTTCGAGGGTCGCAATATATCACATTGTATATGTAACGGTTTTTCGTGACCTGCCAAGTTATTTTTCTATGCCACTGTATTACACACAGGGGATTTTTTGCTCTGTTTTCTGGGTGAAAAAAGTGCGTGGTATACGCAGGGAATTATGGTGGTACCCCACCATAGCAATTATTTGTATATGTATTAAAGTTATCGTTGCAAAAATGTCTGGAAAGAAAATGACGGAGGGACAGATAACAATCCTAAACCAGATCTTGATAATATCAATGCATATAGCAAGTTTGGTTAAAAGGCCTTGTTATTTACTCAAGTTATCCTCCGGAAACGAAAATATGGGCGTGTCTTGGGCAGATAACTCTATAACAATTTGATGAAATTTGCCCATTAGCAATTCCAAAACAGATCTCCTTTAGGTCAATGCATATAGCAAGTTTGGTTAAAATCCCTTGTTATTTACTCAAGTTATCTACTGGAAACGAAAATATGGGCGTGTCTCGGGCAGATAACTCCGTAAAAATTTGACGAAATTTGCCCATTAGCAATTCCATACCAGATCTCCTTAAAGTCAATATATATAGCAAGTTTGGTTAAAATCCCTTGTTATTTACTCAAGTTATCTACTGGAAACGAAAATATGGGCGTGTCTCGGGCAGATAACTCCGTAAAAATTTGACGAAATTTGCCCATTAACACCCCCAAACTAGATCTCCTTAATGTTAATGCATATACCAAGTTTGGTAAAAAAAACCCCTTGTTATTTACTCAAGTTATCATCCGGAAACAAAAATACGGGTGTGTCTAGGGCAGATAACTCCATAAAAATTTGACGAAATTTGCCCATTAGCAATCCCAAACCAGATCTTCACAATATCAATGCACATACCAAGTTTGGAGAAAATCCATTGATGTTTACTCAAGTTATCATCGCGAAACGAAACGTACGACGGACAGACGGACGTCCAATGTGAAACCATAATACCCCGCCACTAATGTGTGGCGGGGTATAAAAAGACTTAACAACCTCACACTTATGAGAGGAGGCGTTGTCATGTAAAAGGTGGCCTCCTGACCATTCTTTGCTTGGTCGTTTCTTACTGTGTGAAAACTCTTTCACTTTCTTCAGTACAGAATTCTTGTAGAATCTGCCAGTGACTGTATGACCAGATGGGCAAGGCACTTGAAGGACTGGCCCACTTGAAGTAAAGAAAATTGCGCACAACATCTTTTTCAAACTTACAGTTCTCTTGGCAATACATGGGTGTTTTTGATCTTTTCGCTTCCATTGCTTATTATCAGCCCTTCTTTGTGGCTCAAACATGTGCACCCAGGTTTCATCACCTGTTAGCAAGTTAGAAATAACCTGACTATTACAGCCTTTGTATGTTTTCAAAAGTTCCCGGGCACATTTAAGGCATTGTGTCTTTTGCTCCTAAGTGAGAAAATGAGGTACCCATCTAGCTCAAACCTTTCTCAGGTCCAAACGCTTTTTCAGAATTGTTTGCGCACTGCCTTCTGATATGCCAGTACAACTAGCTATATCTTGGACAGACAATCGCGCATCCTGACCACAATCTTTACAGCAGCGATGTTAGCCTTGGTAACAGAGGTTTTAGGCCTTCCAGGACAGGTATCATCTTCAACAGAAAATTTCTCAACTTTAAAAGCTTTAACCCACCTAAAAACTGTGCGCATTGAAATGGTCTGAGGTCCATATATACCACACAATTCATTAAATATCTGTTTAAATCTATATTAAGCCTAATGCTGCATTTAATATAGCTACGAATTTCAGTCTTCTGGTCCATGTTCAAATGTAACAAGTAAATTGGTCAGTGTGTATGACTGCATCTATTTCAATTTGCAATAACTCAGTCGGTTGGAAAGCAATTTGCACGAAATAAATGGATATTGTTAGCTAGTCAACACACCATTCAAGTGCAGTGAAGCATTTTAAAATATACCTGGGATAAAACTAAGGAAGCCTATTAGTGACAGAACTTTTTGCACAACCCTCGTATTTTCCTGATTTCTCCATGAAAGCATAACACAACCAAAAAGTATTCATATTTTCCTGATTTCTCCATAAATAAAACATGTTGTGGGTACTCATTAGACGCGCCTTGGTGAGGCACTTCTCGTGAGTAACCACAACCTATGTTTTTGTGGAGAAATAAGAAAAATGTTTACCTGATACCCACTCTTATTAAGACAGTTTTCCACCAAAAATATTGATATTTTCTTTGTACCTGCATCCAAATTTAGTAAGCCTATGTTACACAGATGAGGTGTTTTTTTTTTTTTCTTTAATTAGGTTACATATCAAAATGCAAGTCATAGTAACCTACAAATGGTATGCAACACATTAACTTCACAAAATGTACCAACAGATATAAAATTTGGCGAACCCAGGTCAACAAGTATACAGGATTTGCACTTCTCCATATGTCGTTCAAATGCTGAAATATACAGTGACTTACTTCATTAAATATAACCATATAAAATTTTGGGTAAACCCAGGCTAAACAGATAAGAAGGTTTGCACTGAAGATATTTATTTTTTTTTTTATATTTAAGTCAAACATCAAAATACAGACCACAGGTTTCTACTGGTGGAATGCAACAAATAATTAAAAAAAAAAAAATGATGAGTGTAGGACAAACGGTATAGGAGGCACTGGAAGAGCTATTTCTATAAGGTTGGTCAAATGTCAAAATATAGGTCATAGTGACCTACTTATGTTATGTAATACATTGTACTAAAAAAATTTACACCCCCGTACACATTTGATCAGCCTATGCCATAAACAACAGAAGATATGGCCACATTAAAAAAAAATATGGATAACTGGATGATGATTATTTGCTGTTTAACTCATTAAAAACTGAATAAACTCCCCCACATTATATAGTGGAAGAGTCCACTTTCAATTTTAGGTATATCAGGCTATATGATGTAGATATTCCTACAGAAAAATGGTTGAACTATTTGCAAACAGTGGAGACCCTGATCAGATGCCGCAAAATACGGCATCTGATCTGGATCTGCACTGTTTGCCAGTTACCCGTTTAGGGATCTCCAATCTTCAATGGGTTAATCAAACTTAAATGTCTCTTTCATCATTGTTTAAGTCATATTGAGAAGATGAAGGGGAGATAATGAAAGGATTAGTGCAATGGAGTGCCATCCAGTCACTAGCTTAATTCTGTCTCTAGTGGGATCTGAAGGACGGATGGACAAAATGTAGGGCCCTAATAAAATGCATCAGCTGCATTCTAAATTTTTGCAGGTAAAGGTTATCAGATGGACGTCACTACTGAGAAAAAAATGTTCCTACCTTGACCACTTGATTTGCACTCTCACTAAGAACAGAGGAAAAAATGTTCCTACCTTGAACACTTGATTTGTACTCTCACTAAGAACAGAGAAAAAATGTTACTACCTTGAACACTTGATCTGCACTCTCACTAGGAACAGAGTAAAATTTTCCTACCTTGAACACTTGATTAGCACTCTCACTAACAGAGGAAAAATGTTCCTACCTTGAGCACTTGATTTGCACTCTCACTAAGAACAGAGAAACAATGTTCCTACCTTGAACACTTAATTAGCACTCTCACTAAGAACAGAGAAAAAATGTTCCTACCTTGAACACTTGATTTGCACTCTCACTAAGAACAGAGTCATCTGGTGAATCAACAGGTGTTTGTTTGGTGAACTTGGTATCAAACTGACTCACATCCTCATCGCCAGACTGTAATATATTAATATACAATTATTAACTATTGGATATGAAGCAATATCATGCAGAGAATACCAATATTGCAGAGGCGACAGCCGAGGTCAATGTTGGTATTCAATGGTGGATATCAATGTAATATCTAATATCTCAATAGTCAACAATTGTTTTATTATATAGTTTGTCTTTTCCTTGATAACTGTGGCAATAACAGTCAACAGCAGACCCCATTAATATAAAAAAGCGTGCCTAGACATCAGCGTTACTACTGGGTATGTCACTAATAGTTGATATCTAATGTGAGAAATTAATATACCGGTACATCGTAAGGTGCACACAAGCCAGTGTTTATCACAATCTATGGAGTGGGCTGAAGGTGGCTCTGAGCCAATGAAAATCAATCTATTTATAACTTATATTATAATGTTTGTATCGTACATAGCACCAGATATTAAAGGCGCTTTTTCAACCAATAGTTACAATATTTTTTTCTTATTTGTCCATGAAAACTCATGTTGTGGGTACTCATTAGCCTTTTTCTTAATATTCCCAGATACTGAGATTGACATTTCATGCAAACAGTCTCCTAAACGAGACAGTTTGCATGGAATGTGAACTCCGAATCCGGGTCGTTTCGCCCGTGGGTCGCTTCGCCCTGGGTCGTTTCGCCCTTGTTTTTGGGGTGGGTCGTTTCGCCCTTATTAAGTGGGTCGTTTCGCCCGTGAGTCGTTTCGCCCTGGGTCGTTTCGCCCCAATATATTATAAGGCCCATATGGACATACAGATAGACAAACTGGATGGATGGAGGGAGGGTGAGATGGGTGGGTGGATAGATGGATGGATCATAGATATTATAAGGCCCATACGGACAGATAGACAAAATGGATGGATGGATGGATGAATGAATGAATGAATGAATGAATGAATGAATGAATGATTTAATGGATGAATGAATGAATGAATGAATATATTATAAGGCCCATACGGACATACAGATAGACGAACTGGATGGACAAATGGAGGGAGGGAGGAATGGGTGGATAGATGAATGGATCATAGATATTATAAGGCCCATACGGACAGATATACAAAATGGATGGATGGATGAATGAATCAATGAATGAATGAATGAATGAATGAATGTGTGTGTGAGTGTGTGTATGTATGTATGTATGTATGTATGTATGAATGGATGGTGCGTGGGATAGATCGTTTCGGCTCAATTTTAAGGCCCTTACAGACAGATAGTTAAACTGGATGGATGGATGGATGGATAGACGGACGAACGGACGGATGGAAACAGACAGGCAGACGGACGGATAGATAGATAGATAGATAGACAGATAGATAGATAGATAGATATACTGAAAGGAAAAAGAAACGCAGGGTAAATTTTATTCCTAAATTTCATTAAAGTTTGAAAAAGTTTGTTAAATATTTTACTTTGATTACAAAACAGTACATGTATGGAACAAAAGTTCCAAATTTCATTGGTTTGTGATCAACAAATCTCGAGTTATTGAAGTTCATTGGTAGCTACCCCGCAAATCTTGAAATCAAAATCAAACTGAAAATCAATATCGGGTGTGCCCCCCTCTTGCTGCCATTGCTGCCCTAATTCTCCTTTGGATAGGGTTAACCAAAGCATCGACAGTTCGCATCGGGATGTTATTCCATTCATCGATCAATGCATTCCTTAGTTGTGCGAGAGTTGCGGGGGGATTTCGGCGCTTCCTAACCCTTCTGTCCAGCTCATCCCACATTTGCTCTATTGGGGTCAAATCTGGACTGTACGGTTGCCATGCTAGTGGTGCGATGTTATTGTTTGTCAGGAAATCCTGACAAATTCGGGCAACACGTGGTCGGGCATTGTCCTGCTGCAGAATCAGATTCCGTTGTTGCACAAGCGGGACTGCAACAGGACGCAAGATCTCATCCCTATACCTTACTGCGGTCATATTGCCCGCAACAATAATCAACTGTGATTTTATCCCATGAGCAATGCCTCCCCAGACCATAACGGAGCCACCCCCAAACCGATCCTGTTCGACAATGCAGGCGTCGGCAAAGCGTTCTCCGCGACGTCGGTACACACGACGTCGACCATCTGCGCGATAGAGAGTGAACCTAGACATGTCCGTAAAAAGAACTCGTCTCCACTGCTTCATCGGAAATAGCATGGGCGCATGCACCGTCAACCACGCCATACGATGCAACCTACGTGCCTGGGTCAGAGGCAGACCAAAGTATGGACGACGAGCTCGAAGACCAATCTCACGCAATCGACTTCCAACAGTCTTCGGAGAAATTTGTCAATTATGCGTACCTACTGTATTAAGGGCAGTTTCGGTAGCAGTGAGATGACGATTCCGCAAATGTGCCAGACGGATTGTCCTGTCTTGACGTCGCGACGTTACGCATGGACGCCCAGACCGCGGTCGGTCTGCTAAATGCCCTGTCTCCCTTAAACGTCTAACAAGACGTTCAATTGTTGAGACGTTAACCCCAAAATGATTGGCAACTTGCTGTTGCCTCTGACCCTGCATCAGCAACGCAATTGCCCTTCCCCTCTGAACATCAGTCAATCGTACCATGATTGGAAAAAAGTTCAAAGTAGCGTAAAAATGAAAAGAAAAATCGGTAAAAGAATCGAAGAGCATTATGTATCGTTGAAGTGTACCAAATGGTGTGAGGAAATCTTGTGCTGAAGGTTTAAACATGCTTGTTTTGCACGAAATTTTGGCTTTCCGTATTGTCCGTGCAATGCACTGTGTAGTGCACGGTTGAATGATTTTACACACTGGGTAGATAGCACATCGACCAAAGACTCGTATTACCGCGGTTCACATTCACAGGACAATCTGTAAAAGTGTATGGCTATAGTAAACACCATAAAAAATGGTTAAAATAAGGAAAAAACTCTACCCTGCGTTTCTTTTTCCTTTCAGTAAAGATAGATAGATAGATAGATAGATAGATAGATAATTAATGTCATTATGTGGTTGTTTTGACAGTATTATTAATTATACGAGATGACAGAAGTGTGAAAACACGTGCGCGTTAATTGATAAAGGCGTTAATCCATTACGGTAATCCCTTCAGGCTTATAATCACAAATTAACGAAGGTTACTCATGCCTGTTGATTAAAGACGGTGTTTGGCCTTTGTCTTTGGCGGCGAATGGAGGCCGACGTTCCTGAAAAGGCTTTAATGATCCACAAAAATTTTATGCACAACTTATTTTTGTTTTAAAAAATGCTTTTATGTGCCGACCGTAGTGTATATAAATGAATTTCAGTCCACATCGCATCATTCATCTTTGAAATCTTCTTCTGATTGTCAAAGAATCTCTAGTTATGTCTGAGTTGTGCATTTCGTGTAATTTCTCTGTTGGTCGTCGGCAAGCAGTAACTTGCGATGTTTGTGGTAGAAAGCAACATCGTCTTTGCGGAACAGGTAACTTATTTACTTTTTATGTATTTAATTTTAAACGCCATTCATAACGAGACAGGTATGTTTATTTATTTGTTAATTTAAAGGTCATTTCAGCTGTACATGAGAGGTAAGGTCAATGCATATAGCAAGTTTGGTTAAAATCCCTTGTTATTTACTCAAGTTATCTACTGGAAACGAAAATATGGGCGTGTCTCGGGCAGATAACTCCGTAAAAATTTGACGAAATTTGCCCATTAGCAATTCCATACCAGATCTCCTTAAAGTCAATATATATAGCAAGTTTGGTTAAAATCCCTTGTTATTTACTCAAGTTATCTACTGGAAACGAAAATATGGGCGTGTCTCGGGCAGATAACTCCGTAAAAATTTGACGAAATTTGCCCATTAACACCCCCAAACTAGATCTCCTTAATGTTAATGCATATACCAAGTTTGGTAAAAAAAAACCCTTGTTATTTACTCAAGTTATCATCCGGAAACAAAAATACGGGTGTGTCTAGGGCAGATAACTCCATAAAAATTTGACGAAATTTGCCCATTAGCAATCCCAAACCAGATCTTCACAATATCAATGCACATACCAAGTTTGGAGAAAATCCATTGATGTTTACTCAAGTTATCATCGCGAAACGAAACGTACGACGGACAGACGGACGTCCAATGTGAAACCATAATACCCCGCCACTAATGTGTGGCGGGGTATAAAAAGACTTAACAACCTCACACTTATGAGAGGAGGCGTTGTCATGTAAAAGGTGGCCTCCTGACCATTCTTTGCTTGGTCGTTTCTTACTGTGTGAAAACTCTTTCACTTTCTTCAGTACAGAATTCTTGTAGAATCTGCCAGTGACTGTATGACCAGATGGGCAAGGCACTTGAAGGACTGGCCCACTTGAAGTAAAGAAAATTGCGCACAACATCTTTTTCAAACTTACAGTTCTCTTGGCAATACATGGGTGTTTTTGATCTTTTCGCTTCCATTGCTTATTATCAGCCCTTCTTTGTGGCTCAAACATGTGCACCCAGGTTTCATCACCTGTTAGCAAGTTAGAAATAACCTGACTATTACAGCCTTTGTATGTTTTCAAAAGTTCCCGGGCACATTTAAGGCATTGTGTCTTTTGCTCCTAAGTGAGAAAATGAGGTACCCATCTAGCTCAAACCTTTCTCAGGTCCAAACGCTTTTTCAGAATTGTTTGCGCACTGCCTTCTGATATGCCAGTACAACTAGCTATATCTTGGACAGACAATCGCGCATCCTGACCACAATCTTTACAGCAGCGATGTTAGCCTTGGTAACAGAGGTTTTAGGCCTTCCAGGACAGGTATCATCTTCAACAGAAAATTTCTCAACTTTAAAAGCTTTAACCCACCTAAAAACTGTGCGCATTGAAATGGTCTGAGGTCCATATATACCACACAATTCATTAAATATCTGTTTAAATCTATATTAAGCCTAATGCTGCATTTAATATAGCTACGAATTTCAGTCTTCTGGTCCATGTTCAAATGTAACAAGTAAATTGGTCAGTGTGTATGACTGCATCTATTTCAATTTGCAATAACTCAGTCGGTTGGAAAGCAATTTGCACGAAATAAATGGATATCGTTAGCTAGTCAACACACCATTCAAGTGCAGTGAAGCATTTTAAAATATACCTGGGATAAAACTAAGGAAGCCTATTAGTGACAGAACTTTTTGCACAACCCTCGTATTTTCCTGATTTCTCCATGAAAGCATAACACAACCAAAAAGTATTCATATTTTCCTGATTTCTCCATAAATAAAACATGTTGTGGGTACTCATTAGACGCGCCTTGGTGAGGCACTTCTCGTGAGTAACCACAACCTATGTTTTTGTGGAGAAATAAGAAAAATGTTTACCTGATACCCACTCTTATTAAGACAGTTTTCCACCAAAAATATTGATATTTTCTTTGTACCTGCATCCAAATTTAGTAAGCCTATGTTACACAGATGAGGTAAGTTTATTTATTTATTTTATTTATACTCATCAAAATAATTTAAGGGCCACTTAGTGCAAATTTCCATATATGCAAAAGTTGGCCGGGTATATAACAATACATGTATATTTATGTATTGAGCCAACACATGAGATTTTGGTACTTATCGCATATGCGAACAGTGAAGGCTCAGGCGCGACTGCGCATCCGCGAAGTCACGCCAGAGCCTTCTCTGTTCGCACACATGGAGTAAGAATCAGACGTCTAGCAACACTAGATGGCTGAGCATGCGCATTTGAAGAATGCATTTACGGAGGACGAAAAGTACCATTATCTCGTGTCACGGCTCAATTCGCGAAGTCACGCCAGAGCCTTCGCTGTTCGCACACATATAGTATAGAACTAGACGAAGGTTCAGACCAAGAATCAGTCATCTAGAACCACTAAGTGGCTGTACATGCGCATTTGAAGAATGTCATTACGGAAGACGAAACGTTCCATTATCTAGTGTGACGGCTCATATGTCTTCTGGTTGCTGGACTATGAAACGGTGCACGTTCCTCATGAGTAAGGGGTTTTCTCCAGTATGAATCAGGACCCCCCCCACCAAACCCGCACTCACCTAAAAATTATCGTGGGAAAGTCCAGGCCACAGTAAATATCTCCAAACATGGCCTGGGTCAAGCCTTGGTGCTTTAATAAAAAACAAGGGCGAAACGACCCACCAAATAGGGGCGAAACGACCCACAGGCGAAACGACTCAGGGCGAAACGACCCAGGGCGAAACGACCCACGGGCAAAACGACTCACGGGCGAAACGACTCACGGGCGAAACGACCCGGGACCTGAACTCCTACTCTTTGGTTTCAGAATGTCGTCTGCTGAAATTTTTACCAGCATATCAAGCATTAAAGAGAATAAAATCAGTCAAATCCACATTAGACTAAAGGCCCTTAGGGCCAAAATCGCTCACCTAGACCAACTTGCTCAATTGCCATCTTGAAGTTCCCATCAGAACAATTTTTGGCTATTTTTTATCTACAAGTCACCCTGATACTTCCCATCAAGCGTTACGCCAATTAGCCTTTGGGTTCAGAAGATGGTCAAAAATAGATTTTCAAGGTGGTTTCTGTGGAAGCCATCTTGGATATCCAATCTGAACAACTGAAGCTATTGATCTACAAATCATCACAATCCCTTCTAAGAAGTTTCCAGTCAATTAGACTCAAATCATGGTAGTTCCTGAGTTGAAGTTCAAAACAGATTTTCAAGATGGCAATCATATGGCAGCCAACATCGTTTCTGATAAAAGCAATTTAGCTAATTTTGATCTACAAGCCGCCTTGATACTTTCTACCTTGATTTGAGTCAACTGGCATTTCCATTCAGGAGAAGAAGTTCAAAATAGATTTTCAAATGATGGCCATCTTGGATTTTGGATCAGAACATTCAGCAATTTTTTTGTCTACAAGTCGCCACGGTACTTCCTACAAAGTTTCGAGTCAATTGGCCTTTTGGTTAAGAAGATGTTCAAACCAGATTTTCACGATGGTGGCCATGGCAGCCATTTTTGATTCTGCATCGAAATGATTTTCATTTTTTTTTTATCTACAAGTCACCCTGATACTTCCTACAAAGTTTCGAATCCATTAGCCTTTGGGTTCTGGAGAAGTAGTTCAAAATAGATTTTTAAGATGGCAGAGGTGGCAGCCATCTTGGATTTCTGATCGGAACAATTTTAGCAAGTTTTGATTAGCAAGTTGTCCCAGCAGTTCCTACCAAGTTTGAGCCAATTGGTATTTCGCTTCAGGAGAAGAAGTTGAAAATAGATTTTCAAGATGGTGGCTATCTTGGATTTCCGATTGGAACAATTTTAGCTATTTTTTTATCTACAAGTCGCCTTGGTATTTCCTAGTAAGTTTCTAGTCAACTGGCCTTTCAGTTTAGGATAAAAAGTTCAAAATAGATTTTCAAGATGGCCGCCATTTTAGATTTCCAATCAGAATGATTTCAGCTATTTTGGATCTACAAGTAAATGCCCTGATACTTCCTACGAAGTTTTAAGTCAACTAACTGGCCTTTCGGTTCTAGAAAAGAAGTTCAAAATAAAATTTCGAGATGGAGGCCATGGTGGCCAGCTTGGATTTTGGATCTGAATTATTTTAGATCTTTTTTGATCTCCAGTACAAGTGGCCCAATATTTCCTAGCAACTTGAGTCAGATGACCTTTTGAAGTTCAAAATAGATTTTCAAGACGGCAGCCATCTTGGATTTTAGATCTAAATGATTTTAGCAATTTTTTATCTACAAGTCACCCTGTTGCTTCCTACCAAGTTTCAAGTCAACTGACCTTTCAGTTCAAGAAAAGAAGCAAAAAATAGATTTTCAAGATGGCGGCCATGGTGGCCATCTTGGGTTTCTGATCAGAATGATTTTAGCTATTTTTGATCTACAAGTCACCCAATGCTTCCCACCAAGTTTCAAGTCAATTGGCCTATTGGTTCAGGAGAAGAAGTGAAAAATAGATCTTCAAGATGACCGCCATGGTGGCCATCCTGGATCCCAACTGGAACAATTTTAGCTATTTTAGATCTGCAAGTCACCCTGATGCTTCCTATAAAGTTTCAAACAACTGGCCTTTCATTTCAGGAGGAGAAGCAAAAAATAGATTTTCAAAATGGCCACCATGGCGGCCATCTTGGATTTCCGATTTGAATGATTTTAGCTATTTTTGATCTACAAGTCACCCCTCCCACTCCATCCCCACCCCCACCCCCTCCACCTACCAAGTTTCAATTCAATTGGCCTTTGGTTCAGGATCAGAAGCAAAAAATAGATTTTCAAAATGGCCACCATGGCGGCCATCTCGAAGTTATGATTGGAATGATTTCAGCTATTTTTGATCTACAAGTCATTCTGATGCTTCCTAAGTTTCCAGTCAATTGGCCTTTGGGTTCAGGAGAAGAAGTGAAAATTAGATTTTCAAGACAGCCGCCATCTTGGATTTTAGCTTGGAACCATTTTAGCTTTTTTTTGATCTACAAGTCACCCAGATGCTTCCTACCAAGTTTCAAGTTAATAGTCCTTTTGGTTCAGGAGAAGAAGCGAAAAATAGATTTTCAAGATGGCCGCCATGGTGGCCATCTTTGATTTCCAATTGGAACGATTTTAACTGTTTTTGATCCACAAGTCACCCTGATGCTACATACCAAGTTTCAAGTCGATTGGTCTTTTGGTTCAGGGGTAGAAGCGAAAAATAGATTTTCAAGATGGCCACCATGGCGGCCATCTTGGATTTCTGATTGGAACGATTTTAGCTATTTTTGGTCTACAAGTCACCCTGATGCTTCCTACCAAGTTTCAAGTCAAGTCAGTTGGCCTTTCGGTTCAGGAGGAGAAGCAAAAAATAGATTTTCAAGATGGCCGCGATTTCCGATTGAAACAATTTCAGCTATTTATGATCTACAAGTCACCCCGATGCTTCCTACCAAGTTTTAAGTCAATTGTCCTTTTGTTTCAGAAGAAGAAGCGAATAATAGCTTTTCAAGATGGATTTCCGATTGGAACGATTTTAGCTATTTTTGATCTACAAGTTACCCCAATGCTACCGACCAAGTTTCGAGTCAATCTGTTCAACGGTTCAGGAGGAGTTGTTGAAAATGTGAAAAGCTAAATGACGGACGGACGATGGACAACAGGTGATCGCATAAGCTGACCTGAAGCTTCGCTCCAGGTGAGCTAACAATAGTATGCCTGCATATTAGAGTATATGAAGAGACTCACAATTGAAGGTTTAAATGGTGGATCCACTCGTCTGTGCAGCAGGTCATTCCAATCAACATGACGGAAAAATGCATGACTCTGAAAAACAAAATTATTATGTAAACTTTTTTTTTTACTATGAAAGAAACCACATCAAAACAATTACTTTCTTTATCCAATCTGATTTCACCTGGAAACACAGCTTTGATATTTCATATCAAGTGGGACAATTAGAAAAGAATGTTACCAAATTTACCCTAATAAAAGTATTCTGATAGTTTGGTTGAATTGAAGTTTTACAGCCTAGACAACACTGTCAAGGTCATGTCAAGCTGGTCAGTTAACCTACTCATACTTTTCAAGGACATGCTTAATCCTCTAAACACAGGCCTAATCCTCTTGGAGTCAGAGGAGAATGACTGTAGAAATGATTTCATGAGCTGTCTCCATGAAAGTTATGAGGCAGAGCTAGGATTCGAACTTGTGATCCCTAGATGTGTAGTCAGACACACTACTTACTGCACTAGCAGTATTACAACAGACAACAGGTATTAACCGGTCAGACTAAGCAGGTAAATACCTTTGTTTATTTCTCACATATCAAGCTGTATTACAGTCGAACCTCATTATCTCGAATTCGCTTATTTCGAATTACCGCTTATCTCGAAGTGAAAATCTGGTCCCTGTTTTAACATGAAACTATGACAACAGGTAACAAAATACATGTAATGTGGAAAAGAGGAGAAATTGCTCCTCAGGAGCAATTTCTCCTCTTTTCCACATTATTTTATATACATATTTCTAACTTCAGGAGTCAAATTACATATTCATTTGTTAAATGTAGTTGTTCAATTTATTGTTTTCCTCACTCTCTCAACTCTGATATGTCGAAGTACGTATATCTCGAAGTGTTTCAGTGAGTTCCTTGAAATTTGAGATAACGGGAGTCGACTGTATATACCCGGTTACACTGTTGATTTCAAGACAAAAGCGTATTACACACAAGTATCAATCTACAAATAATCCATAAACCCTTTCTCTCTCACACACAAACACACACAATTAATACAGCTTACTATTCAGCTACCATAAGTTGGGTTTACTTCCTTTTCTGCTGGCAAAGAGACCACCTGTTTTAAAAGACCATCTTTCTTGTCTCCCCTAAGTGGTCTCATAAAACAGGTTCATTGTACAATATGTAAACAGTAAAGAGACTACAGTAAATGTCCTTAAATTTCGAACAAAATTAAATAATTTCAGTTCTTGCTGTTCGAAATTTTAGAAATTATGAGTTGCAAAAAATATTACTGTTCGAAAATTTTAGGACAGATTCACTTACAGCCAAAATTGACCTGACTATTGGACACTTTCGGACACCCGAAACGACAAAAAAGGACCAACACGACGAAAGGGTTTTCTTATTTGCTATGTGTGAACTGAACTGGTAAACTGAATTTGAAATTGTATGAACTAATAAATGATTACCCCACTGATGTTTGTTTTCAATTCCGATTAATTCTATGTTGAATAATGTTTCCCATAACAAAACAATTAATTAACCGGTACACTAATTAATCGCCAGATACGTTTGTTCGGCACTCCGGGAATATGCCACTTTCTTAAAATAGGCTGGCTTAGTCCACTGTCTTCTTACGTAACAACCCTCCACTTTACCGCACTGAGATACACAAGCTGACCCCAAAAAATACTTCGAAAGGTTACCGCACGTTTGTTCTTGTTTGAGCCACTACAGAAACACAAAAGTCCCTTTCCTCAAAGGTGAAGTGTACGGTGTTTAAATGTGAAAAGTGCAGACTGATTAGAATTTCCGCCGTTTTGAAGCGCAGTATTCACACTGCTTGCTGAAATAATGCACTGTTGGAGATACACGTAGACCCAGATCAGACCGCCCCGATACATACTTGTTGATCTTGTCTATGCTAGTCTCAAATGTCATAAGGTCGTTTCTATTGGAAAAGACTCATACTTGTACATAAATGAACAGTGCGGACAATCAGACCTGAAAGCAGCCTGATCACGATCAAAGATTTTAGCTCTACACCAAACTGAACTATGTATGCCAAACCTGTGAACTGCCTTTATCGTTTTTAGCAATATTTCTTCCTTTGAAAAAAAAAATGTATTGTCTTTTAGAATTCGGTAATGAAACTTATTGCAAGAATTATCTGTCATCAATAGTAATCCTTTCATTAGATCCCCTGTTCAGGCGAAAATGTCCCTTTGTGTATATGTGTAAGTCAGATCAGAATGCGAGACGCAGTCTAATGCAGGATGGTGTCCACTCAATTCGCTGATTAGGTCATTGGTATAAAACACTGTAATACCTGAATCGCAGTCTCCAACAAGTGCACAGACTGATCACATTTGTAACAAATGATTAGGTTCCTTTTTGGCTTGTTGGGTCCTATCATCTCTGTTGGGACATTACCTGTTCAAATAGGATGTACTGAGCATATCATGACAATCACGCGGTCAGACAGGAAATATTTTGCTGGAGGCGTTAACCCCCATGACGAAAACGTTTTTGGCGTGCTTACTGAAACCTTTGGCACGCTAAACTTAAATATTAGCAGCAGATATTATCGAAGGCACAGACCTAATAATTGATTGATTGTGTTGGGGTTTAACGACACGTCAACCCTTGAGGGTCATTTTGTGTCGTCTCCCAGAGAAAGGGAGAAAAGAGATAGAAGAGAGAGTAGAGGAGATAGAAGAGAGAGTAGAGGAGATGAAAGAGAGGGACAGGGAAGAAAGAGGAACAGGAAAGAAAGTGAAGAAATGGAAGAAATAAAAACATTCCCCCTCTACCCTTACCCACTACAAGGATAGCAGGCCTTGCCCAACTGTAAGCCAATATCAGTTGGACGCCCCAGTGATGTAAGATACACAGCACCTTTGCAAGTCGAAGGACACAGTGTACGAGCAGGAACGACCCAGATCAGAATGCACGGATGCACATGCTTATTTACAATTTTGCGTGCAACGCTTTCTTACTATCGCACGTGCGTCACGCTTTGCAGAAATGATCAGATCAATTTTGGAATTCAGGTATAGTGGTCACACGTCACACAACTTACCGAAATACAGGAATACTACCGAAATACCGGAATACCCGTGAAAAATACAGGAATACCTGTGAAGACACCAAAACTGGCTTTAATTAAGAAACGAATATACTCGGAGGATTATCTTGAAAAGCCCAGAGGCCAGTTCCCCTATTCCCCCAAATTAGTTTCATTCCCTTGTTCTCTGCGGAGTCTGATCTGGGTCTACGCTGTTTGCATAGGCATATCTGTTCCAATATTTAGGTTCTTTAAATTTTAAATACGTGTCAGTTTCGTATGCATTTCTGACGAGAAAAAGCTCTATAAAATAAGTTTGTTTTTCTCCCGAAAAGGTTTCCCGCCACGATTTCACGTGACGTACCGCTACGAGCACCTGGTTTCTTAATGCGGGGCAAGGGAAATGTTGCTTTGTGACTGTTCATTTTCTGGATATTTTAATAATTATAATGTTCTCAATATAAACATAATGTAAAAAAAAATTAGCAGTATATTTATTTATTTATATCCTGGTAAATGCGGAGTAAGGTCCTCACTCTTTAGGTTTTACTGTTTAAAGGGAGCTAATTGCATATGCCTTGATGAATTTTACGAGTTGGACCCAGCATATTTTTATGAATCAGGGGCGGATCCAGGATGATTTCTGAAGGGATTCGATTTGATCGAATTTCCGTACTTTACGTACTCGGACAGACAGGCCTGAACAAACAGTGTAGACCCAGATCAGACGCCGCAGAACGCATGTAAAACCTTCACTGAAACAGTGATGTACTTAACCAAAGACTTGTAATCTCTCCAGGAACTGGCTTTTACATGCCCATTTGTTACCACAAAGGGCAAAATCTGACCGCCCTTGCATCGGAAGATGATCTGAGTCTTCACTGGTCGCACGTCTTATTGTCCTAAAGGTGTTTTCCAAATTTCCATGTTCCCTAACTAGTTTCATTCCCTCTTTCTCAGCGGCGTCTGATCTGAGTCTACAGTTTGCATTGGCCTATCTGTCCCAATACTTAGGTTCTATTTTTAATACTTGCCAGTTTCATATGCATTTCTGCCGAAAAAATGCTCTATAATTTAATGAACATAAGTGTGATATTTCCCTCTAAGCGGTTTCTGCCACGATTTCTCGTGACGTTACCGTTACGAGCATGCGGTTTCTTCATGCGGGGCAAGGGAATGTGACTGTTGCATTTTCTGTATTTTCACATATATTTTGGTAACCTATACTGGAAATGAGACTGTCCCAGAATTGCGTGTTGTCGCCCGGTGGCGTATCTGAGCTGACCCATGAAAATCTACGTGGTAGCAATATGACATACGAAGTAGAGGTGAGATACACGAACAAACAGCAAATAGTCAGATCGTACAGCGCGGATCCATAGATTTATCCTGGCTTTCGTTTTTCACCGGAATATTTATCATGTCTGCCACAAAGTAACAACAGTTCTAGATTGAACCCTTATCACGTGGACATCACGTGATGTCGCGTGGAACTGGCTAACAGTCTCTCTCTCTCTTTTTTTTTTTTGTGTGTGTGTGTGTGTGTGTGTGTGTGTGTGTGTGTGTGTGTGTGTGAATTTTCAGTCAGTATCTCCTGGGTTTGTATAAAATTAAAATACGGTTCCCATGCCATTTATGTACATAAAATTCGTTATGACACTGCTGTGAGCATTTACGTTTTGCGGTAGCTTTCAACACTACTACTTTAATTTCCGGTTCCGTAACGAAAAAAAAAAAAAAAAAAAAAGAAAGAAAACGTTACCGAAATTAGAATGTGCCGATAAAAAATTACTTGGAGAAAGCTGTTCGAAATTTTAGAAATCCCCTTTTTGCAAAACTGCTACTGTTCGAGATTTTAGGACATTTCCAGAAATTATTTTGGGCAAAAATATTAGGTGTTTGAAATTTTAGAGTGTTCGAAATTTTAGGACATTTACCGTAGCTAGCTTTTTCATCCACTGAGTTTCACAACTGGTCTTCAATGCTCATCTGTACAATACAGAGCTACAATATGGAGTGGGGATGCAGGTATCCTTAAAGGGGAATGCAATATAAGTTGTAAGTATATCTTGGAGCCATTTATTTTGATGCAAGACTTTTTTTTTCAAATCAGTCTAGAAATAAGGAAGTTATGGTGGTTTGAATATAATTAAAATGGCTGTCATGGATGCCGCCATATTGTAGGCTTTGTGATGTCACACAGCCCAAATTAAATATGCAAAACCAAATTATAGAAGGTTTTTAGGAATAATTTTGCTACAGATTTTTATAATCTTTTAATTCTAGTGACAAGCAATCATTTCCCCCAAAATAAACCAAATAAATAAGAATAACTACCTTTATGAAATGAGTCTTAATTTTTATGAAACCTCATTAAATATTCAAAATGGCAGCACCCATACCACCAATGTTAAAATATTCAATTGCCCATAACTTACTTAACTTTCCACCGATTTTGATCAAATTTGTGTCAAAATTCATTGTTTGTAAAGTTCTTTACTTTAAAGCACAATATCTTCTAAGGTTGCGTTCCCCTTTAATGGACTGCAATATGTGAAAATGAATCTCTTAGGCATTTGTGACCAGCACAAACCTAGATCAGCCTGTGCATTCAGTCTGATCAGGACCTCTGCTTTCCTCTAATGATCTGATCAATTGACACTGTAGAATAAACCAACTATGGCAAGCAAAAATGAGACTGTGTAGTGGAAGCATGGGATGATCTAATGCCATTTTGCTTGCTGCTGCTCAGATATTCCCTGACCTACCTTAATAGGAACACCATCATCTGGCCCACCTCCTAGTCTCTCCAATGGGTTTTTACGTAACAGCTAAAATAATTAAATAGAAGTATGACAAACAACTGTATTTTCAATATTATCAATATTTCTCCTCAAAAACATATGTTGTGGGTACTCATTAGAAGTGCCTCAGCGAGGCACTTCTAATTAGTACCCTCAACAAATATTTTAAGGAGAAATAAGAAAAATATAAGTACTTTTTGGATGAAAACTACAACTTATCAAGCGCTAGGAATATCTACACAGTGAATAAAGGTTAACAGACAATTTCACAGTGATGCTCTTTCTTGGAAACCATTCTGGTATATTTGTCGCATGGCATTGTGTCAGCCAATACAAGTGACAAATGAGAAATGGGATTTTCAAGATGGCGGCTGTGGCGGCCATCTTGAATTTCTGATCAGAACATTTTTTGCTATTTTTGATCTACAAATAGCCCCAATACTTCCTACCAAATTTCGAGTCAATTGGCCTTTCAGTTCAGAAATAGTTCAAAAATAGATTTTTGATATGGCCCAAGTGGTGGCAATCTTTGATTTACAATCGGAGTGATTTTAACTTTTTTTTTATCTGCAAGTCACCCCAATATTTCCTACCAAGTTTCAAGTCAAGTGGCCTTTCGGTTCAGGAGAAAGCAAATAGGTTTTCAAGTAGGCCACCATGGTGTCCATCTTGGATTTCCAATCAAAATGATTTTAGCTATTTTTGATCTGCTAGTCACCCTTATATCTCCTACCAAGTTTTGAGTGAACTGGCATTTTGGTTCAGAAGAAGCCCAAAATAGATTTTGAAGATGGCTGCTATGGATGCCATCTTGGATATCTGATCAGAAAGATTTTAGCTATTTTTGATCTGCAAGTACTTCCTACCACGTTTGGAGTCAATTGGCCTTTCGGTTCAGAAGATGATTTTCAAGATGGCCTCCATGGAAGCCATCTTGGATTTCCAAACTGAACAATTTAATCTATTTTTGATCTTCAAGTTGCCCCAATACTTTCTTACAAGTTGCAAGTCAATTGGCCTTTTTGTTAAAGAGAAAAAAACACAAAATAGATTTTCAAAAGGCTGCCATGGCGACAAACTTGGATTTTCTATCAGAACAATTTAAGCTACTTTTGATCTTCAAGTTGACCCAATTCTTTCTAACAAGTTGCGAGTCAACTGGCCATTCAATTCAGGAGATGGAAGTGCAAAATAGATTTTCAAGATGGTGGCCATCTTGAATTTTGGATTGGAACAATTTTAGCTATTTTTGATCTACAAGTTGCCCAGATACTTCCTACCATATTTCCCATCAATTGGCAATTCAATTCAGGAGAAAAAGCACAAAGTAGACCTCCAAGATGGCCGCCATGGTGACCATCTTGGATTTCAGATCCGAACAAATTTAGCTATTTTTGATCTACAAGTCACCCCAATACTTCCTACCAAGTTTTGAGTCAACTGGCCTAGGGGTGTAGAAGGAATTGTCTTTTTAAACAAATTGTTGATGCCACACGCCGGACATTGACCAATCTCAAGAGTTCACCGTGAGCATTTTGTGCTCAGGTGAGTTAATAAAAAGAGCCTGGCCACGAGAAAACAATATCACTGCATTCATTGGCACAGGAAATTTGTTTGTTTGTGTTGAGGTTTCATGGCCAGTCAACCTCACAGGGTCATGTTGAGCATGGCTGTTTGCCCAACCTCACTTTTACTGGGCAGGCTTAGTCCTCTAATCGGTTAACTAGTATTGTGCACATTCTTTGGCCAGAAACTGACAACTGCCAGTCTTGGATCAGCAAGAAAATGACCACAGACAATATTTCATGATAAATCTCAAAGAATGTTGCCGACCTGGCAGGGTAGAATCCGCAACCTCCTGATCATGACTTGGGCGCGTATCCAACTGAGCCACCGAGGCCAGCAACACTGACCTCACAGCTCTAGATAATATGCTTTTTTCAACAAAATCTATTTCTTTATCTTATTTCTTCACGAAAGTATTGTGCTGTGAGAACTCAGAAGCACCTCATTGTGGCACTTCTAATGAGTACCCACAACATAATGCTTTCCTGGAGAAATAAGAAAAATATTTATCTTGATTACCATCTTATCATGTGCTATGCACTGGACCCCAATATTAACCTGCACACACATAATGCTCAGGGCCATTACAATTGCCAATATCTACTACTTGACAGTGTGCAGTGACTTTGTATTGTTGCTTGTGTTGATAAGACTTCATATATATCCCCATAAGTAAGGAGTATCCAGATAATCATAGCAACAGATAAGGCGCTTTTTTCATCCGAAAAATGCCGATATCTTTCTTATTTAGTCATGAAAACATTTGCTGTGGGTACTCATTAGAAGCGCCTCGCCGAGGCGCTTCTAATGAGTACCCACAACTTATGTTTTCGTGGGGAAATAAGAAAAATAATATGTGGATACTCCCTCTTATCTGTAGCTATGGATAATAACTTATTTCTTCATGAAAACATGTTATGGGTACTCATTGAAAGTGCCTTAGCAAGGTGCGTCTAACGAGTACCCACAACGTATCTTTTTCATGGAAAAATTAGAAAAATATCAATATTTATAGTTGAAAAAAGTGCATTTTATGGAGCTGTGCATCACTTCATACCCTTTGCTCAATGTGGCCAGTCAAAAAATGAAAACCAGAGCTGGTGTTTGTAAAACACTATGCCCCCAACTGCCTGACTCTAACACTGTTTGACTCCAACACTGCTTAGCCATGACGGTAACAACAGTACAAATATATGATTTCAATGTTATTTTATCAAAGGGAAATAACTCTAAAATAGGAGATGATTGGGATAAGAAAAAAATACGGATCACCTATTTTTTCATGAGGAATCAAAACATGAAATTTCAAAACATTAGCATACATGGTTCTAAACTTATGCTATACACAATAAAGCAACAACATTAAATGGCCCGAAATTGCGAAGGGCCATAACTCCAACATTTCATTTAATTGGTTCAAAATATATTCAGGTGATCTCCTCCTCAATCCCAATCAGTATACCAAATATCATGGCTCTAGCTTAAATACTTTTTGAGATATCTTGCTGAAAAAGTCAAAATGCCTAGAACTACAAAGGGCCATAACTACATCAATTTTTCATGGAATTCCCTAAAAAACAAACCAGGTAATCTCCACATCATCCCCAATCAGCATATAATATTTCAAGACCCTAGCTTAAGTGCTTTTCGAGAAATCTTGCTGACAAGGTCAAAATGAGCAGAACTGCAAAGGGCCGTAACTTTATCAATATTTTCATGGAATTCTCTCAAAATATAATCGGGTAATGTACACATCATTCCCACTCACTGTATCGAATTTCAAGAACCCAGCTTAAATACTTTTCAAGATATCTTGCTCACAAGATTTAAAAATTGATTTTTTTCAAAGGGGCATAACTTTAAATAAACATGCTAGACAAGAAACAAAATACGGGTCGGCTATTTTTTCATTGGGAACCCAAATATAAAATTTCAAAACCCTAGCGTGTAGGGTTCTTAAGATATGGCATGCACAAAAAAAGCTTGATGAACAGACAAACAGTCGGATGGACAAATGAAGGCAAAATAATATGCCCCATCAATTTCATTCGAAACTGGGGGCATAATCAGGTCATCTACTCATCGCTACCAATCTATTCATCAAGTTTCAAGGCTCCAGCTTCAATAGTTTTTGAGATATTTTGTTCACAAGGGAAACATGCCCAAATTTACAAAGGGCCATTACTTATGAAATATTTTTCAGAATTTACAAAAAAAAATAATCAGGTCATCTACTCATCATTACCAATCAATTCACCAAGTTTCAAGTCTCTAGCTCTAATAGTTTTTGAGATATTTTGCTGACAAGATAAAAATGCCCAAAATAACAAAGGGGCATAACTCAAGAAGTATATTTCAAAATTTCTTCAAAAGTTAATCAGGTTGTCTACTCATCACTACCAGTCTATTCATCAAGTGTCAAGGCTCTAGTTCCAACAGTTTTTGAGATATTTTGCTGACAAGGTAAAATTGCCCAAAATTACAAAGGGCCATAACTCATGAAGTATTTTTCAGAATTTCTTCAAAAATTAATCAGGTCATCTACTCATCACTAAAAATCCATTTACTAAGTTTCAAGGCTCTAGCTCTAACAGTTTTTGAGATATTTTGCTGACAAGGTAAAATTGCCCAAAATTACAAAGGGGCATAACTCAAGAAGTATATTTCAAAATTTCTTCAAAAGTTTATCAGGTTGTCTACTCATCACTACCAGTCTATTCATCAAGTTTCAAGGCTCTAGCTTCAATAGTTTTTGAGATATTTTGCTGACAAGTTAAAAATGCCCTAAATTACAAAGGGCCATAACTCATGAAGTGTTTTTCAGAATTTCTTCAAAAGTTAATCAGGTCATCTACACATCACTACAAATCCATTTACTAAGTTTCAAGGCTCAAGCTCTAACAGTTTTTGAGATATTTTGCTGACAAGGTAAAAATGCCCAAAATTACAAAGGGCCATAACTCAAAAGGCATTTTTCAAAATTTCTTCAAAAGTTTATCAGGTTGTCTACTCATCACTTCCAGTCTATTCATTAAGTTTCAAGGCTCTAGCTCCAACGGTTTTTGAGATATTTTGCTGACAAGATAAAAATGCCCAAAATTACAAAGGGCCATAACTCATGAAGTATTTTTCAGAATTTCTTCAAAAGTTAATCAGGTCATCTACTCATCACTACAAATCCATTTACTAAGTTTCAAGGCTCTAGCTCTAACAGTTTTTGAGATATTTTGCTGACAAGGTAAAATTGCCCAAAATTACAAAGGGCCATAACTCAAGAAGTATTTTTCAAAATTTCTTCAAAAGTTAATCAGGTTGTCTACTCATCACTACCAGTCTATTCATCAAGTTTCAAGGCTCTAGCTTTAATAGTTTTTGAGATTTTTTGCTGACAAGATTGCATCCATATTTTTTCAAAGGGCCATAACTCAGAAAAGGGGCATAATCCTGTCAAGAAAAAAAATACGTGTCAGCTATTGTTTCATGAGGAATCCATATATGAAATTTCAAAACAATAGCATTCACGGTTTTAAAGTTACGCTATGCATCAAAAAGCGTGACGAACGGACG
The DNA here is from genome assembly GCA_964016985.1 of Anodontia alba. Taxonomy (NCBI): domain Eukaryota; kingdom Metazoa; phylum Mollusca; class Bivalvia; order Lucinida; family Lucinidae; genus Anodontia; species Anodontia alba. The sequence goes on along the minus strand of OZ024830.1, from coordinate 60,774,983 downwards.
GACGGACGGACGGACGAACAACCCAGAAGCAATATGTCCCTCCAACTTCTTTGAAGTTGGGGGCATAACCAGGGCCCAGTTGTTCAAAGCATCGTTAGTTTAATATGCTTGTTAATGACAAACTCGTTAATTGTTGTAGCTAAGGCATTTTCAAATACAATCGACTCTCGTCATCTCGAACTCCCTTATCTCGAATAACCGCTTATCTTGAAGTGAAAATCTGGTCCCTGTTTTAACACAGAGATCTACCAACAGGCAACAAAATATTGTGGAAAAGAGGAGAAACTGCTCCTTAGGAACAATTTCTCCTCTTTTCCACAATATTTTCAACATATCTCTAACTTAGGAGTCAAAGATTCATTCTGTTAAAGGAGGTTGTTCCATTAATTGTTTGCCTCAGTTCCGCAAATCTGATATGTCGAAGTATGGATATCTCGAAGTGTTTCATAGAGTCCCTTGGATTTCGAGATAACGAGAGTTGACTGTACATTGATATCTTTGCTGCAAAAATGTGAGTCGCTTTTGCAATGCATAATTTTTCAGCAAAGAATATCAATGTATTTGCCATATTTTAAGAAAGAAATTTCAATGTCACGTTAGCTAATAATTTTGTTAGGGCCCAGAATTTCTTACCCTTTTGATTAATCCTCTAGCTTCATTTGTTAAATATGGAGGTAAACTAAGTTTGGCTTTTAATACCTGAAAATAGAAGGAATTATCATTATAAAGATTTATTTACATAACAAATGTCAAATGAACATTAGATAGATCTGGTCCCTGTTTTAGAGTAAAACTTAAGATTTTATCAAAATAAGACAACTTTTGCAGACAGGAATCTGCATCCTTTTAAAGCCTTTTAAAATGAAGGCTACACTTAAAGAATTCAGTCTATTCTTAAATAATATGTTCTACCCTTAAAGGAGTAGCCCTTGGCTAATAGTAGAAAGATAAGTATTTCCATTCAGTTGTTTCTCGCAGAGATGTATCAATTTCCCTTTGTCAGCGAACTCTGGTGCGGTTCATTCTGATAATAGTTTTTGTATGTGAAAACAACTATCTGCCTAGAAAATGATTCACATGATGTATTTTCTCTGAAAAAAAAATAATAAAAGTGCTGCAAGCACTGCATCATGCCCTGCTGCTGCACATACATCAAGCAAGTGCCATAACTCTGTCAAAAATGAAATCACAGGGAAGGTGCATCAGTCTTTCCCTAAATAAAGTTGACATGAATATATGACTGAGATGAATATTTTCAATGTTCAAAGGGCCATAACTCAAAAAGTATGCAAACAAGTCTTACAATTCTCATTTTCTGCAGATGCCCTCATGGTGCTTCACATTCATGTAAAGTTTACAAGTACATCACTGAAACTGTTATTTACAATGTTAAAAGACCCATAACTCAAAAAGTAATTTCGCCTGACTTAAGGTTCTTATGTTCTACATATCATCTTGTGCTGCTTTAAATTTTTGCAAAGCTTCAACAAAAACTCTGAAACCATTTTCATATTATAGCAAAGGCACAAGTATATGACTGAGATCACTATTTAAAATGTCAAAAGTCACTATTTAAAATGTCAAAAGTAACTCCAAAAGCAGGTAATTCAGAGTTATGGTACTTGTGTTCTGCACATCATATCATGGTAATACATATACTTGCATAAAGTTTCGCAAAAATATCTCAAAACAGTTTTCAAGTTACAGAGCAGACATATATTTTCACTAATTTCAACATCAAAGGGCCATTGCTCCAAAACTAGGTTAAGCAGAGTTACGGTTCCACACCTCATCTCATAATGCTTTACGTTTTTGTGAAGTTTTATCAAAATATCTAAGGCGGTTTCCAACTTACAGAGTGGACATGAGTACATGGTGGAAATGGCTATGTTCAATGATCAAAGGGCAATAACTTCAAAAAATGGCATACCAGAGTTGCGTTCATGTGTTCTGCATGTTGTCTCATGGTGCTTTACATTTGTGTGAAGTTTCGTGAAAACATTACAAATGGTTTTAGAGTTATGGAGCAGACATGAGTACATGGTAGAAATGGCTATGTTCAATGTTCAAAGGGTAATAAAACTCAAAAAAAAAAAAAAAAAAGAAGGCAAACCAGAGTTAAGGTTCATGTGTTCTGCACATCTTCTCATGGTGCTTTACATTTGTATGAAGTTTCGTGAAAATATCTCAAACGGTATCAGAGTTATGGAGCAGACACAAGATCATGAAGTGCTGGCGGACGGACGGATACTCAAAATTTCATAACATAATACCTCGCCACTTTTTGTGGCGGGGCATAAAAACAAAAAGATATGAAATCTGTAGGACTACCAGACATGTCAGACAAAAAATTATTTGGTCTGGCAAAAATTCTAAGAATTCTAAATACATTTAAGCATTTATTTGACTGGTATCAGAAACTTTTGGGAATATTTTTATGTATTCTGTCTGTTGCTGATTGGATTGACACTTTCAATGCAACATGCTTTGTAAGAAATGAGCTACAATTGAGAAAACATACTTTCAGCCTGGGAAGCCATGCAGTCGTAGTCTTCACTGTCCGCATGTGGAAGACTTTTATACCTGATTATCCACAGAACCCTAGAGAAGACTGGCCAGACTGCCAAGCTGATCGGAGTCTCTGCCAAGTGCATATCTTAGGCAGAGCATTGTTAGGGAGGCATATTTGGTGATAAGTCTGGGATATTTTTTCTTATTTCTCCATTATAACATATGTTGTGGGTACTCATCAGAAGTGCCTCGCCAAGGCGCTTCTAACAAGTACCCACAACATATGTTTTTACGCAGAACTGGAGAAACTTATCGTAGTGTTATCACCAAATAATCCTTCAAAATTCATGTAAAGGTACATTTTACCACACTGCAACTCTAATGATGGTAATCCATGAGCGGATTACTGAGATCCAAATAACATCCAAATTAAAACAACGACAACAAAACAAACAAAAACTTTATACTTACTTTATCTATTGTTTTCTTCCTATTTTCTCCAGTGAAAGGTGGCTGAAAAGAATAAACCAAATTGTTTTCAAAGGGAAATTACATGTATACAGTCTAAAACTTCTCTAAATAAATATATTTTCCAACCTTCAATCCCAACAAAGTGTAGCATGATAAAGCTAAATATTCGGACAAACAGGCCTTAGCAAACAGTGCTGACCCTCATCAGGGCCCAGTTGTTCAAAGCGTCGTTAGCTTAACAAGCTTGTTAAGGGTCATTTCGTTAACTGTTTTATATTTGTATTCAAAGTACAATATTCTGATATTTTTTGCTGAAAAAATGTGAGTAGCTTTTGCACTAGCTACTCACATTTTTACAGCAAAAAATTTCAGCATATTTGCATATCACTCCATGTAAATTTTAATGAATCGTTAACTAACGATGTCATTAGCTTTAAACAACTGGGCCTAGATATTGAAGAACACAGTATCTGATCAGGGTATACACTGTTTGTCACTTATCCAGCAATTTTAGACCAAACTGAGCATAATATGTTTCTAATTTCTCCATGAAAACATATGGTGTAGGTACTCATCAGAAGCACCTCACTGAGGGGCTTGTAATGAGTACCCAAAACATGTTTTCATGGAGAAATCAGAAAAATATCAGCAGGTTTCAGTTAAAAAAAAGTGCCTTATTTGGAGTTATGAGTTGAAATCGTTAACCCATGTCTAGTGTCCCATAAAAGGAACACTGGTAAACAGTGTAGACCCAGAGCAAAGCCAAAGAATGCAGCATCTGAGCAGGGTCTACACTGTTTGCATTAAGTACACAAATTTCTATAAAAGATGTTAACAGTAAAAACTAAACAAACATCCCTTCTATTAAAAATGGACTGATCCAAAGAAATACGATAAAAGAGTCCATTTGGCATAATTTGGTTAAGAAATATCCTTAAATGTTATCACCTAACCAGAGTTATCCTAAGAAGTTTCACATATTTGGAAATATACCCTATTTATCCTTAATATTTGGACAACTTATCTCATTACCATATTTGTCCTAAAATTTGAACAACTACAAGATAAGTGACAACAGTGTTGACCCTAGTCAGATACTGCACAATTCTTTCCTTTTAGAGTGTACAAAATAGTTTTGACAGTCTTGCCTCTCCTGAATGTGTAACTGGTTCCTTTGGTGTTTAATGGCCCAGTCAACACTACTAAGGTCAGTTTATCCAACCACTTTTCCTGAGCAGGCTTAGTCCTCTAACTTAACCTGTACTTGTGCACATTCTTTTGACAGAAACTGACAACAGCTCTTCTTGAATCAGTGGATGAGATAGAACGACTGAAGAAAAAAGCTCATGATCAATCTCCAGGAGAGAATGTTGCAGGACCTGCTCCAGAGGTTATAAAACTTTTTTCATGCTCAACTGAGCTGAGCATGAAATTTTCTCTGCTAATAAAAATGAAAATGCCAACAACAGTTGGCATTTTCATATTTATTAGCAGAGAAATTTTCATGCTCAGCTATGTTTAGCAAGAAGGAGTTTGCAACTATTAGTTATCTGATATTTATAAGCATGAAAAATTTCATACTCAGCTGAGGAGCATGAAAAAAGTTTTATAACCTCGGGGCCAGACTGAGCAACCGAGGCTGGCTCCTGAAAATGTATCAATTCTCCTAAGCAGTACCTAACAGCACACATGCCCAAAGGACAATCTGTCTGATCAGTCTTCACTGTCCCCCTGAAGAAACCATGGATATCCTTGGCTACCCACAGAATGGACTAATCAGGCTGCACAAATGTACAGGTAGATCTGAGTGTTCATTGGGTGCACATGCCATAGGGTACATTTGCCCAAATTGCCACCCACATTACGAAAACACGCCTATTCAAATACATGTATATAGAAAATTTCATCCCCAAAAACTAAAAATTTTCAGATAAAAATCTCTGATATTTTTCTTATTTTTGCTTAAAACATAGATTGTGGGTGAGGCGGTTCGAACGAGTACCCAATGTATGTTTCTGAGCAAAAATAAGAAAACTAATGTATACCCCTGTCAACCCCAGTTTTACTACATAAAAGTGGGGTTTAAGGGGGTCAAAATTATACAGGCGTGTTTTCATGATGATATGTGCAACTTCTTACTTCATCTGCACATTCTGACATAGTAATGCACTTACCCTCACATTATTTTCATTTAGCTACTTTAACCCACTGTACACTGAATGAATTTCAATTTTAGGTAGGTGAGACTATGAAATTTAGATATTCCTAGAGAAAAATGGCTTAAGTATTTGTAAACAGTGAAGCTCGTGACCAGCTGCCGCATTCTGCAGAGTCTGATCTGGGTCTGCACTGTTTGCCAATTACCCTCTTAGGGGTCTCCAGACTACAATGGGTTAACAACTCCAAGGGAGATCACTCCTATCTAAAAGTATCTACCTGTCTTTTTGAAGGGTGGCTATTTGTTTGTCAAAATGAAAGGAAGTTTTGATACAAACCATCACTCCTAATATAAAGCTGCAAATGAAAACTTCACTTTAATGAGGACAATGGGTCAACAAACTGCTGAATAGATCTGGGCTAAACAGAACAGCCCCAAAGTGCTGGCACAGGCATAATTACATATTTGTAGACATTTCATTTTATGTGTTTCCTCGATAGTCAAACTTGCAGACATTAATCAATAAACTTTGCACTGATACATGATTTTCACTCATATGTAAACCTGGTAACTTACAGCTCCTGTTAACATATCATACATCAGTGCTCCTAAACTCCACCAGTCCACAGCTTTACCATGACCAGTTCTGGTTAATATCTCTGGAGCCCTAAAATAATCAGACACTTCCTTCATGTACTGTAATAACTCTAAATATTGGAACAGGCAGGACCGAGCACACAATGTAGACCCAGATCAGATGCCACAGAACACAGCACCTGATGGGGGTCTACACTGTTTGCTACTCATCCAACAATATTTTAGACACATCAACAAGTAGTAAAATAGACCTTTTCAAACGTCAGGACAAGTTCAGTAAGAAGTTAATATGTCTCAATATTTGTTTGTTTGAGGTTTTACGGCCCTGTCAACCCAATGGGGCCTTGTCGAGCATAGTCAGTTTACCTGTCCACACGTTAACTGGGCAGGCTTAGTCCTCTAAGAAGTTAACCAGTATTGTGCACATTCTTTTGCCAAAACTGACAACTGCCCTTCTTGAATCAGCAGAAGGGAGAGAATGACCATAGAAAATATTTCATGATCAATCTCCACGAAAGAATGTTGCCGACCCCGGCATGGGTCGAACCAGCGACCTCCTGGTCTCCAGTCGGACATGCATCCAACTGGGCCACCAAGGCCGGCTATGTCTCAACACTTAAGTATAAATGGTAAATTAAATATGACATTAATATAATCCTGACAATCAATGATATTATTAACTGATATTACAGTGAACCCTCATTACAACAACTGCATTTGTTACCAAAGATGTTGCCATTAAAATGAATTTGCTGTTGTAAAGAATCCAAAATGAGCAGCCTTGTTTGATTCTCATTTCCTCATAGAACATATGTTTTGGATATTTGTAAGAAATGCCTAAATTCCAACAAATATCCAAAACATATGTTTCTTGAAGTATTCAATACAATATTCCTGCATAATTTTTGAATACCTGTCATCTCTTGAGCCACGCTTTCATGCCATTCAAATTATCATTATAACAAATTTTATTGTTGTATCTAGTAATGGTATAAAGAGGGTTGCAAGTTCAAATCCCTGTCTGGCAACATAGATTTCTGGGAAATCATTTCTATGGTCATTGTCATTTAAAAAATTCCTTTTTTTTTAATTCAATGTTGCCATGGCAACCAAACAAAATGGCCACTGGTAATAAAATACATAAACTGGGTAGACAATCATCAAATGATCATAAATGTATATGGATCACATCACTTCACTGGTTATGGAGAAAATACAATTTAACCCTTTTCCCATTATAAGTCTAGGCAACCAAACCAAGAGGCAGATCACCATAATTTTAGCTATTTTGAATTGCTCTTGTCTAAAAAAACATTCGATCCAAATTAGAGTCATACTGCTTCAGTGGTTTTCAAAGGTTGTCAGTTAAAAAATTCTTTTACTGAAGCTTAATGTTGCCATGGCAACTAAACAAAATGGCCATTGGTCACCAAACACAAACTGGGTAGACAATCATCAGATGATAATTACTGCCAAATATGGTTCGCATCACTACAGTGGTTATGGAGAAAATGTAGTGCAACCATTTTCACTTTATAAGTCTGTGGGACCTTTCTGTTGCGATGGCAACAATTTTCAAAATCAAGAGGCAGATCACCATAATTTTAACTATTTTGGATAGCCCTTACCCAAGCAAGATTTGCACTAAATTAGAGTCATACTGCTTCAGTGGTTTTGAAGGAGTTGCCATTTAAAAAATTCCTTTTTTCAAAATTGAATGTTGCCATGGCACCAAACAAAATGGCAGCTGGTCATAAAACACATAAACTGGGTAGGAAATCCTCAGATGATCTTAACTGCCAAATATGGTTCACATCACTTCACTGCTTATGAAGAAAATGTAATGTAACCATTTTCCCATAAGTCTATGGGAGCTTTCTGTTGCCATGGCAAACAAACCATGAGGCAGATCACTATAAGCTTTTTTTTAAATCCCCCTATCCAAGAAACATTCTTACAAAATAAGGGAAAAATCGGTTCAATGGCTTTGGAGGAGCTGTCATCTAAAAGTGTTAACAGACGCACAGATGGACAGACGGATGACGGACAAAAAGAGATCACTATAGCTCATCCTGAGCATAGCTCATTTGAGCTAATAAATGGGCTGTATCAAGCCAAAAAAAAAAAAAGGCCTTTGAGCATGCTCAAAATGTGCAGATTCACATCATCCTGCACATGCATAAAGTCTCATCTGGACATTTGCTCTCCATTGATACAATCTATAGTATCCAATGATTCTGTTTACGGACATCGAAGGCCCTGATCAGACAGAGCAGATGTTGTCCACTTATGCCCAAACAAACGTTTTTGGTGAGGCCCATCTTATACTAAATGATGGCAGTCATTTAAAAGAGGAGCATAAAACAAAATCAAGGCCAGACACTGCAGGCAACCATAATAACTGGCTAGCATGTGTAAATTGTTCTGTATCTATCACATAAATTCCCATTTAATCATTAATTCTCTCCTTCATTTTAATTTTAATTCCAGTGACTTCATTTTAATTTTAATTCCAGTGTAAGTTTATACTGTTTTTTTATCTTTGAACATGATGAGGAATCTTGGTTTGCTGGATGTTTTTGTCCATCATTGGTACCGGCCTGAGCTTTCTTGCCAGGCTTGGCCCTTTCGAAATATTGAAGTAGGACAAACATTTCACAACATGCAACGAAATAATCTAGAATGGAATATAATGAAAATGAAATCACCATTTGAAACCAAGAACTGCCCTGATTGTCTAAAAAAATCAGACATCCTTGTAAGTTTGTTCTTCTGTGAAACATATGTCAAAATTTGGAATGTCACAGTCAGTCAACACAAAATTATTTCCCTTAGTTTGGCCTTGTATGATTCACAACTGCGTTCAGCCATACTAAATTCGCGACCAGTCTATCTAACAAGCAGCAAAATACATTTACAGTAAGCAGAAAAAAACCTAGCGCAGCAGTTATTAAACAGACAATATGGATATATAGTTTTAAGTTTATTTCATCCTAGCTCAGCCTTTCGGAAATTAGATTAAAAACAAAGATCAAAACTGATATGCATTCAGAGAATAAACCAAACAATGCAAGCACATCTTCCGGACGATACTGTAACACTTGAAACCATTGGTTGTATATAAATAGTACGGCAAATCTGGACCAATCAGATGTTGAATTTTATAAGTGCAGTTGTAAACATGAAATTGCAAAGTTTCTTTTCTTCAGCTGAAAGTCATTAATGAGGACTTTTCTGACAATAAATTTGCCTCTACCGAGTTGGAGAATGCCAAGTTTTTTCACTGTCGGACAGCGGGGACGGCACCCTGGTAAAAATTGGCAGACATATTCTAAATTTGCTGGATTTGTCCAACAGACTGATGGTTTTCCTGAAGACTGAAGAGGTAAGAAACATATTAATTTTTGGGGTTGAAAAAAGTGTCTTATCTGGAGCTAAGACCAGGACTCACATGTATTCTATGGTCCCGCAGAATGTATGGGTTACTGCTCCTTCATTTATTGATTCTTTACACAAACCAAAGTCTGTTAATTTCACATGACCTACAACATACCATATAAACATTTGTTTATTTCAAATTTTTTTTTAAAATAAATTAAATACAATATAGTTATGTGCAATAGTTACCCAATGTATTCAGACTCTACATCATAGTCATTATAAAATTTTAAAAAGTTGGTTTCCCATGATGTGTCTAAAAATAGTGATGAAATAGTATGATCAAAAGATATTATTGGCGAGATATAAGTACTTTAGTTTGTTTGTGTTGAGGTTTTACGGCTCAGTCAACCCAATGGGGTCATGTCGAGCGCAGTCAGTTTACCTAACCAACTTTACTGGGCAGGCTTCGTCCTCTAGGTAGTTAACCAGTATTATTGCATAAAAAGCAGTGTCACATGTTATTAACAGCCATGCATTAACCGGCAAAAAGCCGTGTATTAAAAAGGCAATTCATGCGCTGTTAATGCACGACTGCCCAATTTTCAATATGATCGCACCGGGGCCACAGAGTTTTTGCCATTACGAGATGTGTACTGCCTGGCCCTTGAATGTGCACAGTCTGTGGAAATTACGTTTGAGAGTCATCGGTGAAAAAGCGAAACAAAATAGTGCAAGAAATAATGCGAAATGTAGCAAATGTTTACAGTTTTTATGCAATAATAGCGATCAAACATGGTTTTTCAATGCATTAACATTTACCAGGTCTCTTGGGAGGTGTTGAAAACCATGGCCTTAGGCCTTGGTTTTCAACACTTCCCACGGGACCTGGCAAATGTTTATGCATGAAAAACCATGTTTGATCCCTACATTGTGCACATTCTTTCGCCAGAAATATATATAAGTACTTTAGTACATGTACATAGCTACAGAGGAGAAGTGTAACCACATAAACACTTTTCTTGTATCTCCAAGAAAACAAGTATTCTGACTATGTTTCTGATGAGTACCAGCAATAAATGTTTTATGGAACAAGCCAGTTAAATGTCAAACTCCGCACATATTCTGTCTGCCTATCTGTCACACACACACATCCAATACTTGAAACATACCTGTGCATGTCCAGTATGGACTTAGAAAATCCACAGAATTCTGTTTGTGTTTGTTTGTGTTGAGGTTTTACAACCCAGTCAACCCAATGGGGTCATGTCGAGCGCGGTCAGTTCACCTAACCACGTTTACTGCGCAGGCTTAGTCCTCTAAGGGGTTAACCAGTATTTTGCACATTCTTTTGCCAGAAACTGACAACTGCCCTTCTTGAATCAGCGGAAGGGAGAGAATAACCATAGAAAATATTTCATGATCAATCTCTACGAAAGAATGTTGCCGACCTCGGCAGGGGTTGAACCCGCGACCTCCAGGTCTCCAGTCGGACGGCGCATCCAACTGAGCCACTGGCACAGAATTCTGTTATTTTAGAAATTCTAAATAGATCTGTGTACAGCACTGGAACTTTTTTGGAGATGCTGGCACCCATTTTCCTCTATAACTTTAACCTTGCATATATTTTATATATATAAAGTAAAAGATATTTAAAAAGTTATTGTAAAAATCCAATTTGAAAAAAGATGAAAATCAAGCTTAATTACCTTGAAGGTCTAACAGTATATTTTCGGGTTTCAGATCTCGATAAACAATTCCCTGAGCATGGAGATGTTCTATAGCACAAGTTATCTCCGCTAAATAAAAACTGAAATGAAAAAAAACATTTTATCTTTAAGAACATCATTGGATAAACTTAGTAGATCGTCTGTAGTAGATCTTCTGACAAGAGAGACAACTTTTACGACTTCCTTCTTGCTTTCCTGTACACCAATCCCCTTTTGAAAAGGGGTCTACTCAGAGGCTCATAATTCTACTAATGCAGCTATCAGCTAACCAGTATACCTGTGCAACATGTAGTGTGCAAGTTCCTATCATCTGAATGGCTGCTAACTGAGAGTTTATCAGGAATACAATCTAGTTCTCTTAGAATCTAGTTTCTCTTGGCAGGACTTCATTAAATGTTTACAAAAATAATAATTACACATGCCAGTTGCTCAGTTAAAGAAAAAAAAAATCAACAGACAACATTTTGAAGTATTTTTCTGATTTGTTCCAGAAAACAGGGTTTGACATTTCATGCAAACCTAAGGAGACAGTTTGCATGAAATGTCAAAACCTGTTTTATGAAAACAAGTATCATCCAATTGTTGACTGTTGATTTTGCCCTGAGTGTGGTAAAGGTGAAAGTAGAAACTAAATTGGAACAAGGGCTATACAAACCCATTAATGCCAATCACTGCTGAAGCCAGCTAGCTAATGATATAACACTTTCCTCCTGTCAGTCGTTTCGAGGGTCATAGCCCCGTTAGTAGAATTATAAGCCTCTGGGTCTGCCCTAAAAAGAAAGAATTTGCTCCGCAGCTGAGCAAATTCTTTCTGCTACAAAGTGGAGTAAATTCTTTCCTCTTAGAGTAGACCTCTTGTTTGAGCTCTTGGAAGTGTACCAATTCCCCTTAAAAGTACTTTTGTATGATAAATAAACATAATGCAACAAGAAAAATAAAATAAAATACCAATCAAATATGGAGGTAACAAAGACTCAGACCAACCTGCAAATTTGCACAGAATATATTGGATATTATTGCATAAAAAGCAGTGTCGCACGTTATAAACAGCTTTGTATTAACAAGCGAAAAGCCTTGTATTAACAAGGCAATTCACGCGCTGTTAATGCACAGCTACGCAACTTTCAATATGCTCGTACCAGGGCCACAGATTTGCTGCCGTTACGAGATGTGTACTGCCTGGCCCTAGAATGAGCATAATCAGTGGAAATTACATTAGCGAGACATCGGTGAAAAAAAATAGTGCAAGAAATAACGCGAAATGTAGCAAATGTTCTCAGTTTTTATGCAATAATAGTGATCGAACATGATTTATCAATGCATTAACATTCGCCAGGTCCCTTGGGAGGTGTTGAAAACCACGGCCTTCGGCCTCAGTTTTCAACACCTCCCACGGGACCTGGCGAACGTTAATGCAGGAAAAACCATGTTTGATCCCTATAATATCAAAGACTATGATCAGACTGCATGGATGTGTGGGATATTCTGGGGCTTTGCTGATCCCATATTTTCTCATGCGATTTTGAGCATCAAATATCATTTACATGTACGTCAAAACATAAGACCTGAAGAATAGTTTGGTTAACAGAGATCTTGTGCTTTAACCCTTAAAGCGCCACTCTCAGACAACATTGTGAACCTTTTTATTTTTATTTTTCCATTTTTCTAAGAAAATAAGGTTTGACATTTCATGTGACTTGCTGCAAGGCAATTCACTGATTTGAAGTATGGAGATATTCTTAAAGAACTATTCAAAAATGTTGTAAGAAGATATCACTCATTGTTTTTTTATTGTTCAGAGAAAATAAGGCTGCCAAGACTAGCTACGATTCACTTTCAATCTTTGTTTGAGTTGAAGTTTTATGGCCGAGTCAATCTGATTAAGACCATGTTGAGCCAGTGATTCACATTCAATATCAAGCCTGATTTGACCTGGAAAATAAAAATACTTTACCATGTAGTCTACTGCTGTTGTGACTGGTACAGTGACTGCTTAAAATATGATTGCATAATTGAACTGTATAAGGCCATAATAAATTAATTGTTAGATTCTCATTACCGCCCGCCTCGATTTTTTTTATTGGCGCTTTTTGGTAAGTACAAGTACTGCTCCGATGTTCCGGTTTTTTATCAAAAATCTTACGGTTCGCCGATCGGCAAGTTCCGTTCCAAATATGCTAATCGTGCATATATGACAACAAATGATACTTACTTCCGGTGTAATTACCAACACAAAATTGTTCATTTAACTACGATCAATATCCGCTATTGTTCAAGGAGTACTGGATCCCTGTTGCAAATGCGCTTCGCTATAAATTGCGTCCGGTCAGACAACCAGTCAATTTCTACTTTCATTTTCAAATCCTGATAAAAAACACATTGAAAATAGCGTTTGTGATCGTGAAAATCATTAGCAATTAAACTGTAATTAACCACTGGTATTGATTTAAAGCCAGCGATACCCAAAATCTTCTCAACCCCCACAATGTATTTAATTCAGGGCTGATTGATAAAGCAGTGCCGTTTCCCAGTCGGCTAGAATCGAGGCAATTGTTGGGAGATAAAAAGATATATACTGTTTGTGAACTGTGTCTGACAGGTAAAAACCGTTTATACAAAAGAGAGAGCGTTTGACAGGAAAGGAAAAATCACACAGAACAGAATAAATTGATGACTTTTATTTTGTCCAACAGTGTTCTCAGAGAAACTGAAAAAAAGTGGGTATTTGATTATAGATATATTAACTTTCTTCAGCTCTATAGTTGCTCTTTCAAGGCTATTCTGATTATTACACACAACATTTGTTTTTTTTTCATAATACATTGGAATTATGAAAAAGTATCCTCTATTCACCAAATACATGTGGTTTGCAGAAATCAATATAAATTTCAGCCACAAATCTCCGATTTCTGTGTAGTCCAGAAAAATAAAAGATAAAAAATAAAATTTCACACCCCGCCCCCATTTTGAAAAAAAAAAAAAAAAAAATGAGAATCTGAGTATTAATTTATTATGGCCTAACGAAAAAACTATATACAAAAGTCAAATCTTGGTATATGCTTTGGTTAGGGTATATCAGCCCAGTCGACACTATTCAGGTCACGTTGAGCCACTCAGTTTACCTACATGTAACAAAACTTTTCCAAGGCAAGCTTAGTCCTCTAAGCTGTTAACCAGTACTTGTGCACATTCTTTTGTCAGAAACTGACAACCGCTTTTCTAGAATCAGCAGAAGAGAAAAGAATCATGGTAGAACTATTTCATGATAAATCTCCATTAACGCTTAGCACTCTGGGTAAAATTTTCAGCAGACGACATTTAGAAATATTTTTCTTATTTTTCCCAGAAAACAGGATTTGACATTGCATGCAAATTGTCTCCTCAGGAGACAATTTGCATGAAATGTCAGATCCTGTTTTCTGGGAAAAATAAGAAAAATATCATCAATTTGCCGTCTGCTGAAAATGCCCAGAGAGTGGTAAAGGTTAAAGAATGTTGCCAGACCTGGTAGGGATCAAACCGGCAACCTTCTGAACATCAGTGCATCTGACCGAGCTACTGAGGCCGGCTTTTGCAGTTTGTCGTATACAAGCATAAAGGTTCTTTATAAAATATATATCCAAAGTTATACATAACAGGGGGCATCAGGTAACTATTTTTCAAACCTCCTGGTGAAAAACATGTGAGGCACTTGTAAAGAGTACCCACAATGTGTCTCCATGGAAAATAATAAAAAAATATCCCAGCATTATCAAGTACTCCTCCTAAACAAGTCTTATGTACATCTCAATGCCTTGTCTGCTATGCAGACAATTCACAATAAATGCCAAGCTTTAATTTTCTCTGAAAGTAAGAAAAACACCTAGAAATGTATCTGTCATGGCTGCTTTAAAGGTTAAACCTTTTCTGATCTAGTGTACTGCTACTGCTCACAAAAGAATCAATGCGAGATGAAATTGCATTTTTTTTATTTAAAAGATGTAAAGTTCACTGAAAACATTTATCCCTAAAGTTGATTTCAATGCTGAAATCAATAATTTCATGGATCCCCTCAACTTCAATTTCAATGCTGATTTTCAAAATTTCAATGCTGAAATACTCTTTACTCCCTCTTACTTATAGCTCTGCATCTGTTGCAATGACACAGCCTTGAGGTTCTATTAACCCTTTCACCCTTGAGTTTCTGAAGTGGACTCTTCCATCATTGAAATTGGTCATGTCCATTGTTGTCAACAGGGAGTTTTACTCAAAATCATTAACAGACAGGCAAATACTGTAGATCCTGATCAGACAGCTCATTTGTACTGGTCTACAGAGTCGAAAGGGTTAAAATATCTTACCATGCTGTGTCCTCCATAAATATTCCTTCTCTTTCTAGCTGCATAAACAACTCTCCTCCAGGGAGGTACTCAAGAATTAAATATAATTTTCCACCAGTTTGGAATGCATAGATTAAATCTACAATAAAAGGATGCTGAAAAAGAAAGGAACAATTAACCCATTTATGCCTAGTGTCCCATAAAATGGACAGAGGCAAACGGTGTAGACCCAGATCAGACACCACAGAAGGTTGCATCTGATCAGAGTCTCCACTGTTTGCATTAAGGACAGGAATTTCTATAAAACATGGTAACAATAAAAACTAACCAGACATTCCTTCTATTGAAATGAATGTGTCCAAAGAGTTAAGGTAGAAAAGTCCACTAGGCATATAGTGTTGTGCTTAGAGGGGACCATAGGGTCATTTGCCTACCTAAACTCATTAATGACACTCTCAACATAACACATGGGGCCCAGGTTCCCCTCAATAACCAACTACTTTGCTTATATTCATATACAGAAGTCCCTTTAAAATATCAAATGGCCCCTTGACAAAAGCCGTAATAGCTAGTGGTGTCACCCAAGCAACTGGACTAAGGAACAACACTGGGCTAAAATGGGTTAAACAAATGACCAGAGGTGCATTCAACAATGTGAACGCTCGCCGAGTGCTCGCCATTTCGTCTGAGCTCTCACAATATAGACCAAGAGGTGCATCACATTGGTTTTTGAAATGGCGACATATCTGATTGGCTAGTCACAGGGCGCAGCCTTTTTCTTTAAACTTCCTTTGAAATGAATTTTGATTGTAGCATAAAGTTAAAACGAAAGGTCCGAAAAGATGTATTTTTTGTAATAGTTATGCACAGAATAATCAATGGAAATTAAATAGTGAATAAAGTACTGATCGAGCGCCCACTGTCGTTCAACAACACAAATTTCAGTCATTTGAGCACTTGAGTGAGTGCTTGCGTTGTTGAACATAGCTCTGACTTGACAAGATCTATCAACATGGCATGATACCTTTCTCGTATCTGTCCTTGCCCATTATATGCGAAAATACTATATGACCTTGACGTCAAAGTCACTGAAATGGGTGGCGCTTGCTTTAACAGATTGGACCAGCAGCTGAGGTCAGTCCAAATAAACTGAATTCATCCAAAAATTTAGGAGATATAAATCTTTAGAAACTCTGACATAATGCTTTAACAGGAAAATCATGTGGCAGAGGTGAGAACTTTGGACCAATATTTTACAATGCCAAATATGAACTAAATCCACCACAGGGTTTGCGTAATATTACTTCTTCAACTTTAATATACATGTAAAACTTTTGACATCTGTAGACAATAAAGCTGATGCCAAAGCCCACACCAGAGGTAGTGCCATAACTTTTCCTGTACCTTCTATTTCCTACAGGTATACTTGTAAAAATGAAAATGGAGGGGCGCAAGAATTATACAGCCTGACAATGGTATTTCAATATTTATGGTCAATACGGTACTCACCTTTACACATTCCAGAATATTTCTTTCAGCTTTGGTATGTGCTGTATCCTTGGCATTCCTGGCAATGGTTGCCTGTAAAGGAAATAAAATATAACATGCTACGGAATAGCTACGGAATAGCTTCAGATGAGAATACTTTCTTTAGCCAAAAAGTATTGATATATTCTTAATACTCCACAAAAAAAAAAAAAAAAAAAAAAAAAAAAAATATGTTGTGGGCACTCATTTGAAGTGCCTTTGTAAGGCACTTCTAATGAGTACTCACAAAATATGTTTTCATGCCAAAATTAGAATGGTTGGTTGGGTTGGAGTTTAACAGCCAAGTCAACACTGTTAAGCTCATATCCAGCCATCAGTTCACCTAACCACATTTTTCCTGGGCATACTTAAGTACTTATGCACACCACCATCGACTGACAACTGCCCCTCTTGAATCAGCAGAAAGAAGAGAATGACTGTAGAAAATATTTCATGATCAATCTGAACAAAAGATTGCTGCCAGACCTGGTGAGGATCAAATCTATGACGTCCTGATCACCAGTTAGCACGCATCTGGCTCAGCATCTGACTGAGCCACCAAGGATATTGTGCACCAAAATGACAAATGGCACCAGCTCAGACTGCTCCTAAAGCAGCAGTCTGATCAAGGTCTATACTGTTTGCCTTTCGCATTGCTGTTGATAAGATGCTTTCTTCCACCAAAAAGTATCTATATTTTTCTTATTACGGGACAAAAACATATGTTGTGGGTACTCATTAGAAGCACCTTGCTGAGGTGCTTCTCAAGAGTACCCACAACATATGTTTTCATCCAGTAATAAGAAAACTATTTACCTGATACCCACTCTTATCTAGACCTATGCTTTCGACTATATATTCTAAGAAACAACTGCGTAAATTTAAGCCTAACAGGTATGGACAATCGTTCAAAATTTAAGGACATTTACAGTATCATAGTTCTAGATAAGAGTGTATTAGGTCATTTTTTTTCTTATACCGGGCCTTAGGAAAGTTGTGGTTTTCAATTGCGGCTTTTCCTGACTTCACAGCTATTGTTTTGTTACATTTTACTGCTATTTTCAGGACACTTTTTCTATTGTATTTTTTTGGCTAAAATTTAAAGTTTACTTTCAGAGATTTGGAAAAGCTGTGCTTTTTTTAGTGGCTTTTCCTGAGGAATTTCTAGGTAAGATAAGGCGCTTTTTTTAACATCTGAAAAGTATTTACATTTTTTCTTATTTTCCATGAAAACATTATGTTGTGGCTACTCATTAGCTGTGTCTCACTCAGGCAATTCTAATGAGCATCCCCATTGTGACAATGTATGATATTGTTGAGAAATAAGAAAATACTATATGGATACCCTCTCTTACCTGGAGCTGCCACTGTCAGGTATTTGTGAAGGCTGTGTTTTGTGATTGTGGCTTTTTCTGAGGAATGCCATATCCATTGTTGTTTGAATTTTACTTCTACTTTCAAGGCTTTTGGAAGACTGTTATGTGATTGTGGTTTTTCCTAAGTAACTGTACTTCTTTTTTGATTACAGTTAATTTCTGTTATGTGAAATTTCTGCATGCAAAAGAGAGCCCCAACTTCCTTAATATATATAGGGAAATACTGAGGGATACCAGGTGTCTCATCCTGTAGGCAATAAAATTATCCTAATTAAATACCTAACATTTTCTATAAGAATTAGAAAGCGACCTCTATTTTCTTTTGAAACTGACTACATATATACAGCATGTCTATTAAGATTTGTGTCTGGCAAATTGTAGAAGTTAACTCACTTTCTGCTTCTTGGGAAGGCTGTGTTTTTGCAGTGCTCCAGCTAGGATTTCAGGGCAGAGGGGTGCCGCATAGGGCACGTTTTGCATGGTCATACAAGAATGAGCGCACCATGTGTCATGTGATGTGCTCAGTATTTGTTTGTTTGTGTTGAGGTTTTACGGCCCAGTCAACCCAATGGGGTCATGTCGAGCGCGGTCAGTTTACCTAACCACACGTTTACTGGGCAGGCTTAGTCCTCTAAGCGGTTAACCAGTACTGTGCACATTCTTTCGCCAGAAACTGACAACTGCCCTTCTTGAATCAGCGGAAGGGAGAGAATGACCGTAGAAAATATTTCATGATCAATCTCAACGAAAGAATGTTGCCGACCTCGGCGGGGGTTGAACCCGCGACCTCCTGGTCTCCAGTCGGACGGCGCATCCAACTGAGCCACCGAGGCCGGCAATGTGCTCAGTATCAACTCTGGGTAAAATTTTCAGCAGACAACATACTACTTTTTCTTATTTTTTCCAGAAAACAGCATTTGACATTTCATGCAGGAGACAATTTGCATGAAATGTCAAATGCTATTTTCTTGGAAAAATAAGAAAAATATCATCAATTTGTCATCTGCTGAATTAGCCCAGAGTGATTCACGTTAAATATCGGTGTCTTTTAACTTTGGTCCGAATTTAATGAACTTTTCACCATAATGTAGGATTTGATGTCTGGAGTTGAAAGAAGCCAGCAGACAGCTTTAAAGGGCAGAGGGCGGCAGAAATGGCCGCCCCTCTGTATAGGGCTAGCTGGAGCATAGTTTTGTGTTTGTGACTGTTCCTGTGTAACTGTACTTATTTTTTTGCTTTAACGTTGAGGAGGTCTGTCTCCTGATTTGAGAATTTGCATGAAATATGAGCTCCTGTTATCAGGAAAAATAATAGTTAATATTTCAAAATGTTGTATGCTGAAATGTTAACCCATTAAGCTACATGTATGTGTTCAAAACTGAATTTAATGAAACACAGCTGCTAATAATTCAAACAGTGGGACCTTTCTACTGAAATTCTACCTGTTCATGGATAAAAAGAAACAACAACAACAAAATTCACAATGTATATATGAATATTTTTTTCTAGTGAATACTTATCAGATGTCATTGGAAACAGAGGAATACATATGTACAATAAACTTTTATATCTTACCTTTTTTAACACTTTCATGGCAAATATATGCCCTTTGTCTGGGGCTGAAATTTTACGTACTTGGAAGACCTGAAAATAATTTGAGCAATTTCATAATGATGGGGTCTTAATGTTACTTACCAAAAGGGAAGACCTAGATCAACATAGTCTGATCAGGGGTCTTCATCAGAGCTCTAAATAGTATCTTTCCTATTTCTCTTGAGAAACGTGTCACGGGTACTCATTAGAGAAGCGCCTTGATGAGGTGCTTCCGATGAGTACGCACAACATGTTTTCATGGAGAAATAAAAAAAACAAATAAATTTCTGGCTGAAAACTTCCTTACCTAGATGATGATGATTAGGTGTTTTATCTTCCTTTTAACATTATTTAAGTCATATCAAGACAATGGAAGGATGACATTGAAAGGCTCAGTGCAATGAAATGTTGTAGTCATGAGCTGAATTCCTTGTGATCATATATATATAGTTCTAGTTAAGGTGCTTTTTCAATCCAAAAGTGTTGGTATTTTTCTTATTTCTCCACGAAAACATATGCTGAGGTACTCATTAGCCTCAATGAGGCACTTCTAATGAGTACCCACAACATATGTTTTCGTGGAGAAAGAAGAAAAATATTAACCTGATACCCACTTTATATATATATATATATATTATTTCACAGATGAACAAAGGAAATGACCATGTAAAAGAACAGTTTCTAAAATATGTCGAAGTATCAACTAAATCACTTCCTTTGCAAAACTGATTTAAGAAGAGTTTTTTTTTACCTTTCCATAACCGCCCTTTCCAAGGACTTTAAGCAACTCAAAATCATATGTCCCTACTTTTCGTTGTCCTGGGTTAACTGTATTTTCGGATAATTCCAAGGTTTCCATCCCATCTTCCCTGAAAATTCAACATAAAAAATTTCAGACTATTCTGCTCTATCATTCATTAGTCCTAAAGAAGGAATTTCATCTGAGTTGGTATTGGTACCACTGGTGACTTACAAGGTATTCAAACAGACTTGTTCAAATTTTATGACGAGTTTAGTGTAAAATCTGTCAGTCCGCGTAAAATCTGTCAGACCTGGACATGTCAAATAAAAATTTGTTTGGTCCAGCAAAAACTTTATGAATTTCATCTTAATCATTTGCTAGAATGATGTCAGAAAGACGTTTACTATTTTTTCATTATACTCTGGTAAAGCATTAAAGTATTGAAAGTAAATACATGTATCATAGCTTGAATGGGTCTCCAAAAGACTTAGTTTTATTCAGCGTGTTCATGAACGGTAATGTAAAATACAACTTTGCTCACAGTCACATCCTCTTGCTATGTTTAATTTTAAATCAGAATGCTAGGTTTACAATCATACGAAACTAAGCCACAAACATACATAGGTTATCAATGATGGGAAGGTAATAGCTTTAGATAAAGTGATATCTGGATAAATACTGTACCATGGTTTTATTTTATTGTTAGCAGTGAAATCAGTGTATATCTGGTGAAAATAAAAGTGGTATCAATCACTTGTGAACTGATATCGTATCATTTCACTAGTGACTGATACGATTTATATTTTCACTGCTCGCTTTGGACGACTTCGGTTTTCTTCATTTTTTCAGAAGTGGATGTAACCTCCACTTCAGATTTTTGAACACCTTTAACTTGTTTGTTTCTGTACTAAACTGTCAAGTGTTGGTATGCATTTTCTTAGTTAGAATGTAAGGCACATTTTGGTATCAAGTTTATTTTGATTTGCCGAAACTTTTTGTTTTTGTCTCTCCAGCGCTTTACAGGTTAAGCACTGAACATCGACGCCATGACGTTCATGTTTTGTTTGGTGACGTTATAATATGACGTCAGAAACGCGCATTGGCGTGTAAACAATAAAATAAAAAGAAAATTTACTCTTTTGCTGTGAATACCATAAATATTGTCATCGAGTGTAATAAAAACATTCAAATTTTCACTCGTGCTTCGCACTCGTGAAAATACTGATGTTTTTATTACACTCGATGACAATATTTATGGTATTCACAGCAAAAGAGTAAATATCCTCTATTTGTTTGTGGCCTAGTTTTGTCTAATTCTTCTTACTTCTCAATGAAATTTTTTTTTTTTTTTTTTTTTGTGGAGTTCCACACAGACATCAGGGGTCATCCTAGAGCTTTCAGAGAGGGAGAAGTTCTGGGACAATTTCAGGATTTCAGGGAGAAGTTTTGGTCCAAATTTTGGATTTCCCTATATATTCTATACATTTTCACTTTTCCCTCAGCTCAAGATAGGGAGAAGTCAGCCAGCAGCTTAGGGAGACTTTTTCTCCCAAATCGCCCTCTAGGATGACCCCTGAGACATGTAGGTTTTCATGGAGAAGAAAGGAAAACATCAATACTCTGGCTGAAAACAATGGGGTCTACTCTAAGTGGAAAAAAATTGCTCCCTAGGGGAATATTATTTTCCTTTCAAAGTAGAACGCCTTTTATGAAGGGGACACTAAAGTTGCCTCTCTTGCAATAATGGCAGAAAAGTGTATCCAGCTCTCTCAAACTACCAAAGCCGACAAGGGAAGCAACCAGTTTTGCAAAGGGAGACAATTCATTCACTGCCTGCTTTGAAAATTTCACCCCTTAGACCATATTGGTAAATTTATTTATATAATAGAGTAAAAATCAGCAGACAACAAATTCTGGATACTTTTCATTTTTTGTTTTTCAGAAAAAAAAGTGACTGGTATTTCAATGTGACTTCATGAAAATCAAGCTTTACTAAAAAATGTTAATACATGGAAGATGACATAACGACTATTTCTGCTCATTTCTGGCGTGCCTATCAGATTGAAGTCCAATCTTTTTACTGTCCAGATTTTGGGATAGTTGTGGTTTAGGCTATTATTATATGAGCTCTTTCAAATAGGAATTAACCTTAGATACATATGGCCAGTACAGACCTAAAGCAGCATGCACATATATACAGTCTGTTCAGGGTCCATTCTGTTTGCTAATAGAATATTTATGGTCCTTAGTTTATGTTAATGGCCAGTGTAGGTTAAGATCAGATGGAAATGATGTGGACACTGATCTAAGTGGTTTACGATTTACGTAACATTGTATGTTAAGATCATTTTCTATCTGGCAGAGCTCTCATGAAAATACTTACAATCTATCACTCGCTCTTGATAAGTCAACATGATCCTGTCAAAGAAAAAAAAAATATGTAGGTATATTTATTTCTATTCATTTATTATTTGTGGTAACCACTGACTGGTGATATTTAAACATATGTGGGACCAGTATTTTCAAATCACAAACTTATATACAATTTTACTTTCCCATCAAAAACCATGTTATGAATACATGTATAGGCAAAACACGTAATTATTTGCCAGTTTGTGACATTATTCAAATGTGTCAAATCAATGCATTCTACATTTAAAAAAGAAAATATAAACTAAGAGTCTAAGACGTATTATGTACATGTACTCACAGAAATAAAGTTTATGAAAGACACATATGATTTTTATTTTAGCTATCAGAAAATGCTATATTCTGACATACGGCCCCCACGAGGACATTCTAGGAAGATCCGGGTTTCAGAATGAAGACATACAAATAACCACCGTAAATTATGGTAGGTTTCTTTAACCTGCACATGGGGGGACTTTCCCTGCAAAGGGTGGGTCTCCAGTTAATGTCCTACCTGAAGGATGGCATTGTTTTCATTCCATCCCAGCAAATGACACAAAGGAAAGCGTGTCTGGACACCAAAAAGGTTGTGTATGCCTAGGATCGATCCTGATACCTTTAGCTCTAGAGGCCTGTGCTTGATGATTTTTCCCCATTGAGTAATGTACTTTGATGTTAATAATGTTGCCCAAAACTGACCAATTAAACATACCATATTTGACCTAATTACCGCACATAGCCATATAAGCGCACAGTCAAGAAATTCCGTAGTCTTCAGATTACAACCAGTGTACTTTTTTCTTTACTTCTTTACAAACGCATATGTTGTGGGTACTCATTTGAATTGCATCGACAAGTTGATGCAATTCAAACGAGTACCCACAATATATGCCTTTGTAAAGAGAGGAAAAAGTCGCATAGTCATCATTAAATAAGTCCTTTTCTGATCTTTTTTATAGTGTATCCTTAGTAGATAGATAAATATTTGACCACAAATGAGTGTGTCCTGTAAGTTTGAAAAACCTAAGCGCACAGTGCAGTAATTAGGTCGAATACGGTATACTTTGAATTCCAAACAGTGCTGTTACTGCTGTATGAAAAGAAAATGTTTAAAGGCATCTTGACATTATGTTTTATTGAGTTTAATAGTTTGCATACTTTTGGCACAATTTTTCTTACTTTAGCCTTAAAAATTTTGCTGGAGAAATCCTTATGGACCTGAAGAGTCTGTAAATTATTTATTGAAATTGGACACTTCCTTCGACAAAACCGAATTAATGAATTCTCTGACTATAGCGTGAAGTGAGAAGACTTGTGGATAAGGCATCTACATGTATCAGTCTGAGGATGGGGTAAAGTCCTTGTGGCAAACGGTAGGGATTTTTCACATCTGTTGGGTCATATTGACTTCACATATAGGATGATAGGTCAGACCTCTGGTCTGTTCTGGCTTGATCTTGTTTATTTGTGTTGAGGTTTTATGGTCCAGTCAACCCAATGGGGTCATGTCGAGCACTGTCAGTTTTCCTAACAACACTTTTACTGGGCAGGCTTAGTCCTCTAAGTGGTTAACCAGTATTGTGCACATTCTTTCACCAGAAACTGACAACTGCCCTTCTTGATTCCGCAGCTGGGAGAGAATGACTGGACATGACCTTGAGCAAGTCACCTAACGCCGGGGTGTTTCAGTATATCAGCTGTAAAATGGGTTTAAGCTTCGTCCCTAAGCTGGGGAGACAATGTCAAAAGCTTGTATATACTTGGTAAATACTCGAGTAAAAAAAATATCCCAGATTGAGAAAAATGTACAGCCATACCAAGGCTCCTCTCAATACAGTTCAGATGCTCTAAGTTCTAATGACTGAGCTATCTAGTCACCATCTTCATATTTTACCCTGCTTAACTGAGATATATCCCGAAGGGCTAAGTCCTTTCCAGGTTGGCTGAGAGACTGATTTTCTACCCTTTTACGCAAACAGATGCAGTCCTGGAGCCACACTGGCCACCAATGTCACTAGGTGAGAAAAATGTACAGCCAGGCTCGAACTTGGGAATCTTGGATTCCAGTTCTGACTGAGCGATCCAGCCGCCACTGTTACAAAAAGCTCTACAGAGTTTATGTTAATTTTTGACTTGAATAAAAGACTAGAAGTAAAGCTTTTGTATCTTAGTTATGTTTTCTCACTATACTTCCTTGATCAACACTTTGATCATTACTGATAGATCTGGTTGTGCGTGGGTTACTTTGGGTGGTTTTTGGATTAAAAATAATTGTTTACTGCAAGTCAGGAAGGACTAACAATCTTGTGACGTAGGGTTTTATTATGTTTCAGCTGCAGTGTGAAATAAAATGCTGGCTAGTGCAGGTTAGAGGAATAAAAAGGGGTCTTTGTTTTTTTTGTGTGATAACAGAATTGTAAGAGCTCGATGTAAAATTAAAGGTTTTATATAAGATGGTTTGAATACAGTCCCTCCTAGAGAACGAAAGCATAATGTAACATCTAGAACCAAAATAGGCTGAATTTAATCGACCCATTCTACAAGTATAAAACTTTTTTGACAAAATGAAACTGCACGAGTGACAGCCAATTTAATAGCAAAATTATCTCCCTTGCTAACCTGATGCTGACTTTCGGCAGAGTAAAACTCCTCATCGGTTAACTCTTCATCGAGTTCCGGATCATCCCGTAGTTCTAAATTGAAAACTTCAGTCATTTCTACGTTTGCAGAATCAAATTTGAATATAAAAAGTCACCAAAACAATAGAAAACCCGATACATATTCTTGACACAGTCGTCGTGAACGAGGGAATCCTGTGACGTAGAAAATATCACGTGATAAGTGGCACATCCCAAAATATTATCCAATGAAATCATATATGGGAAAAGCGACGGTGATGGTCGACCTGAAAAAAAGGTACAGTAAATTTCATTGGTTAAATTAGTTCGCAGACTAAATCTTGCAACGAAAAACAATATGGGTTGGCCAACTTCCCAATTGAATTACTTTAATTGAATTACTTTATACTCGGACCAATCAATATTGATGGGTCCGAGCTTTATATTACAAACGATTAATCCAGTTTGTGATATAAAATAGATTTGTTATAAGATACGACTAAACCGCTTTTTTTTGTGATATCAAAAACAAAAAAAAAAAAAAAAAAACAACAAATTACTGATATATTTACAAAGTGGATAATTACACTTTACTGCACTTTTTAACCAATGAAATAAAACCTTTTTAGGTTAACCACGGAAAAACGAAAATTGAAGCCAAGTACTGCAAATAGGTGTCGAAGACTGGTCGAAGAACGAGCTTTTTATTGAAAATGAACGATTCTATTGTTCATTAATGTTAAGGTCCCCGGGGTTAAGGTGTCAGTATGACACATTTGCTATACGTCATGAAGTCAGAAAATTTATTTTCATTTTTGACACCACAAAATCAAACTACTGAAAACACAAATTCGAACAAGTCGCGTACAATGATCGAGTCACAAATTCATACCATTTTGTGATGTCACCTTGAAAGCAAATCTCCTGCTGATTCCAGATGTTACAAAATCATAGAACGCGGTATCTGATCAGGGTCTACACTGTTTGCCACTCATTCAACAATTTTACTCACATGCATAAGTAGTAAAATGGACAAGTTGATGAAAGGTAAAATTTAAAAAGTACGCGGTGTGGAATACGGTATCCCAAGTTTATCAAATTTATCCAAAATTTCCCATGAAAATGAAATTTTGAGTCAGTGGGGTTTGACTGAACCCAACGAACCCCCTCTGAATCCGCCCGCGCTCTTCGCCAACGAGGTGATCGCAATGTCAGCCCGAAATCACTAAACACAACAGTTAGGCAATAGACAGGACAAAATAAAAAACAACCTCTTTATGACACTATTATTGGGGTCCATAACATAAACCGTGTTAGTTAAACAACCATGTTGTATCCAAACAAAAATGTATAGACTATACATTTTTGGGATCTATCTCTGAACCGTGTTATATCCAAAACCGTGTTATAACGAACCGTGTTATAAACAGGTTGTAGTTTACAAATAAAAATCCTGCAGCAGGCAGCAACAAGTCCCCACAAAGAGCGACTACCACAGGAACCACCGCATAAAACGGTAATTAGAAAAATTATGCGTGCGGTTTGCCACATAATCGGTGTTTTGTAACAACTGACAATATATTTATTAGTTCTGAAAAATTCAGTTACCAACAATCCTTATGAATTTATAGACTAACTCCATAAAACTCGGGTTCCCATAGGCCTTCCTGCAGAATTGTTTTCAAGCCAACGTCGTATTTGCAAAGTTTAATTCAGAAACCTAGAAAATAATTAGATATCATTACCCAAGTTTAGTAGTTAAATACCGATTATTAAAGTCAACAGACTTTCAGCTATAACAAAACTAATAAGCTGAGAAATATATACACCACAGGATGTTGCACGAGGGATGTCATCATCCAACCTCAGCCCCACCCCAAACACACACCCGCATAAATAAATAAATAAATAAATAAATAAATAAATAAATAAATAACAATAATACAAAGCCCCGGAAAATTAACAATAGCAAAACCAAAGGTAACCGTCATCCTTGCCATTAATTTCAGTAGAGATTATATCATTAGTTACTGATCAATTTCAATCCAGAAACGGGGCCTTTGTATCAGTGCCATTAGCTTTGTCTAACTGAAGCTCTTTTGGATAAAGTTTGTCAACCATTTGACAAAAAATAATCACTATAAATATTTGGTAACTTACCTAAATATCGAAAAATTAAATTATAATATGACCGGTTTCGTAGATTTTGATAGCTGGTAAGTGCACGACTTTTACACCCGACCGTGACCTTAAAGTTGCGCACATATCAGTTTCCGAAAACCAAATATGAGAAATATAAATTATCAATACTTGGTAACTTACCTAAATATCGAAAAAAAACAACAAAAAAAAAAACAAAAAAAACAACAAACCCTATAAAACGATATAAGTTTCGACGATATAAGATACTACTTTCGTGATATGTGCGCGACTTTTAACTCACGACCATGACCTTGAATGTTTTTTTTGGTAACTGATATGTGAAGAACTTAAACTCACGACTATGATCTTATATATTTTTTTCGATAGCTGATATGTGCGCGACTTTTAACTCACGACCATAACCATATACGAGTTAAAGTTGCGTTCATATCAATTACTGAATATATAGTTGTTTTCTGTAACTGATATGTGCGCGACTTTAAATCACGACATGAACACATAAGCTGTTTTTGGTAACTGATATGTGCGCGACTTTAAAGGGCAAATATAAAGAAATTTAAAATATTCCTGGTTTTCAGGGTGTTGATAGAATGCTTTAAGAGAATTATTTTGTTGAAAACCCCATCAAAAAATTCCAATCCAACCAAAAGTTATGGTGATTAATTTACGATACCTACCTTTTTTCCTGTTAGAGTAACCTCCCTTGGATTGTGTATTGATTAAGGCCCACAATGCAATATTCTGTGATGTCATAGTGGAACTTAAATTTTAAATTGAAATTTTAAACAGGAATATTCTGCATTTCCTTATATGCTACACAGTTTTTCTCCTTAACCATTATTGAAATTGGTCTCTGTCCACAATTACACTGATTTATGATTTATAGAAGCACATTTGCTTATAGCTTTCATTGTAGATAACAACCTTCAAGTCGACACAGTGTACCTGGATTTCAGGAAAGCTTTCGATAGTGTTCCTCATAAAAGACTGATAAAAAAGCTGGAAGGATATGGTATTAATGGGTCATTACTAACATGGTTAAAGAACTTTTTAAACCAAAGACAACAAAGAGTAGTCATTAATGGTAATACTTCGAAATGGTCAGAAGTACTTTCCGGAATCCCACAGGGGTCCATTCTAGGTCCCGTATTGTTTATATTATACATCAATGACCTTCCCGGAGTAGTTGGAAGTGTGTGCAAATTGTTTGCTGATGATTGTAAATTATACAAAAATATCAAGTCCGAAGCAGATCAAAGAGAACTACAAGAGGACATTAACAGACTTTGTAAGTGGAGTAAAGATTGGTTGTCGGGTTTTAACATCAAAAAGTGCAAAGTGGTCTCTTTTGGTAATATACATTATGAGTGTGAATATGAAATGGCTGATTCTCAGTATGACTCCCATAAACTTGCAACAGAGGACTCTGAATGTGACCTTGGTATCTTGTTTAAGAAGAACTTGAAGTTTGATGAACATATTGACAATACCGTGAATAAGGTGAATAGAATCATGGGTTTGATAAAGAGAAATTCTTAACACTTTATAAGTCCCTAGCCAGATCTCATCTGGACTATGGAAATCTGGTATTTTACCCAACTACAAAAAAATACAGACAAATCCTGGAGAACGCTCAACGAAGAGCTACACGGTTGGTTCCTGAATTGTATGGTTTGTCATACAAAGAACGTTTAATGGAGTTAAATCTTCCTACTCTGGACTATCGTCGAAGGAGATTTGATATAATACAAGTGTTTAAGATAGTTCACAATATAGACGACATTGATATGAGTGTGTTTTTTACCTTCACCGACAATAGTCACTTGAGAGGTCATAACCTAAAATTACATAAGCCCCGTGCTAACAAGTCTATTAAATTGAATTCATTCGCAGTCAGAAATATCCCAGTTTGGAATAGCTTGCCATCCCACGTTGTAAATTCCAAGACTGTTCTAGAGTTCAAGACAAAACTAGACAAACTGTGGAGTGATAGAAGGTTTGACCAGACCAACATATACTAGGGAAGTTCCTAATTAACCGGAAGCACAGACAGATAAAATGAGAGCTGAGGGGAATTATAAGCCGTACGGGCTTAAGAAGTTTCCCAGAAGACAAAAGGTAGACAAAAGGTATTGTTGTTTTAAGCTTCTGTCTGATAATAGCAGATTACAAAATGTAGGATATTTGTTATCTAATTTTTCACTGAAAATAGATCTTGGCATCTTCAAAGCAAAACTTTTTGAAACAGCAAGCTTTTGATATTAGAGGTATTCAGATTGCTCCAGATAAGAGAGGGTATCCACCTAACATTTTCTTATTTTTCCATACAACATATGTTTTGGTAGTCATTAGAAATACTTCAGCAAGGCACTTCTAATGAGTACTACAACATATGTCTTTGTGGTGAAATAGGAAAAATAGCCATACTTTCATTGACAAACTGGGCCCAGTTGTTCAAAGCTAACGATGTCGTTAGTTAACGATTCGTTAAAATTTTAATCGAGTGATACGCAAATATGCTGAAATTTTTTGCTGAAAAAATGTGAGTAGCTTTTGCAGTGCAAAAGCTACTCACATTTTTCAGCAAAAAATATCAGAATATTGTGTATTGAATCCGCTAAAACAGTTAACGAAATGACCCTTAACGAGCTCGTTAAGCTAACGACGCTTTGAACAACCGGGCCCTGGTTATATCTGGAGCTATGTATCTAGCTAAATATTTCTCTTATTTGTTCATGAAAACGTTCTTTAAAATAAATACCTCAATGGGGTTTTCGGCCATTTCTGCCAAGGGAGGTAACCTTGACCACTCTGGGCTAATTCAGCAGACAACAACTTGGTGATATTTTTCTTATGTTTCCCAAAAATCAGGATTTGACATTCTCAAATTGTCTCCTTTACAAATTTTCTCCATTGATTACGATCTGCATGAAATGTCAAATTCTGTTTTCTGGGGAAAAAAAGAAAAATATTTCAAATTTTCATCTACAGAAAATTTTACCCAAAGTGTGAAGCATTGAAATGATTAATTAAATGCCATCTATCGATAGATACTGTTTTCAGGGAGAAATAAGAAAATGTCTTCTGTATTCATATGTCAGGAAAGAAGTTTGTTTATAGAATTGCTGATATTTTGTTACTTTGGAGATAAAAAGAAGATAATAGTTTTAACACATTTAAGAATTCTCTGCATAGCTCTTGAAAAGGTGCTTTTTTCAATCCAAAAGTATATTGATATTTTTCTTATTATATGTTGTCGGCACTCATTAAAAGTGCCTCACCGAGGCGCTCCTAATTAGTACCCACAGCATATATTGTCATGGAGAAATAAGAAAAAAATATTCACCCGATACCCACTCTTATCTAGATCAGACTCAGAGAAGGTTCTACAGATAGCGATAATCAGTAGCTGTAGGTATGGTTTTGTCTGCTAAAAGTTATTCGTAAAAATATAATGTCGTGCGAGTCAGCCTCGGTGGCTCAACTGCATGCGAGTATAATTGATGGCAGACGGTTGTGGGTTAGACCCCCGCCAAGTCGGCATCATGCTTCCATAGAGATTGACCATGAGATATTTTCTAAAGTCATTCTCTCCCTTCCTAATCTGTTATTAACCTATTCTGGTCAACTAGGGTACATTACGGTTAACTTATTTTCAACTTTTAGGACCTTTGACGATACTTACCTGTATAGTTTTACCCGAAAAAAACAAAACAAAAAAAAAAAAAAAAAAAAAAAAAAAAAAAAAAAAAAAAAAAACGCTGGATATTTTATTGACGCCTCCAGATGAAGGCGGTCATTAGACGGTAATATTAAAGCAGTTTTTTTCTCTTTGAAATAGACCAGGGCCCAGTTGTTCAAAGCGTCGTTAGCTTAACGAGCTCGTTAAGGGTCATTTCGTTAACTGTTTTAGCGGATTCAATATACAATATTCTGATATTTTTTGCTGAAAAAATGTGCGTAGCTTTTGCACTGCAAAAGCTACTCACATTTTTTTCAGCAAAAAATTACAGCGTATTTGCGTATCACTCGATTAAAATTTAACGAATCGTAAAGTAACGACATCGTTAGTTTTGAACAACTGGGCCCAGACGTTTACTTTAATACGCTCGAAATTCAGCAGACAACAAATTTGTGACAAATTTTCTTATTTTCCAAACCAGAATGGAATATGATAATCCACGTAAATTGTGGACAATTTGCATGGACTACCAAATTCTGTTGTGGAAAAAATATGAAAATATTCAACAGACAATTTGCATGGAATTTCAAATCCAGCCGTGTGGGAAAAGAAGAAATAAATATTACCAATATTTTGTCTGCTGAATTGGCAGAGGAAGTGCTAGAGGTCAATCTTTTGTTAGCTAAGATTGGCAGCTCATCTGAATTGTCGCTGTTTACATATGTTGTAAGCAAAACACTAGATATGAGGTATATACTGTTAGTACCCACTAACGGAAAAGAAGTGGTATATTATTTCTACACGAAAACATATGTTGTGGGTACCCATTAGTAGCGCCTCAGTGGGTTGGGTGCTTCTAATGATTACCCACCACAATATTTTTTTTTTTTTTTTTTTTTTTTTTTTTTTTTTTGTGGAGAAATAAGAAAATGATTGGATACGTCTCTTATCTGAAGCTTGGGTGTAAGGCATATTTTCTTATGGTGTGGCTTATATTAGCATGAGTTATGCCCCATGTATATACAATTAGCAGATCTGTGTGATCAGAAAAGATATGAACAGCTGAAAAATATTTAACTTTACCAAGCAGAATTTTAGCAATACTATTTCCTGTTTGGGCCAGGCCATGCAGCCAGCCTGAGTGTCTCAGTCGGATGAGACTCAGACTGGTGATTGGGAGGTTGCGGAGTCAAACCCTGCAAGGTCGGGCAACATTCTTACTTGAAGATTTAATATGAAGTATTTTCTATGGTCATTCTCTGCCTTTCGCTGATTAAAGAAGGGCAGTTGTCAGTTTCTAGCGAAAGAATATGCACAAGTACAGTTTAACCGCTTAGTGGACTAAGCCTGCACCGAATAAGTGTGGTTAGGAAAACTGACCAGCTCTACAAGACCTTAATAGTGTTGACTGGGCCATCAAACCAAACCGAACCAAAAACCCCGGCGGAATAATGTCTCTATGGCATATGCAGACAGTGAATTCCCAGATCAGTTTTCAAATCAACAGAGTCTGATCAGAGCCTTTGCTACGTGCTTACAGAATTGGTGGATATCACATTTACCCTAAATCTCAGACAGATACGCCTGAACAAACAATGTACACCCATATCAGATTTCACAGAAGGTGGCATTTGATCTGGGTCTACACTGTTTCCTTCTCATCCTGCCAATTTGTTTGACACATCAGCGAACAGTAAAATGGTCTTGTTATTAGCTTATCTGAACTTAACCCTTAAAGCGCCAAGAAAAACTGCATCTGAAAATGTCGTCTGTTTATGTCGTCTGCTTACTCTTGCAGACTTTTCAAACCTAGTTTTGCGTACAGGCAAACAGTGTGGAACCAGATCAGACTGCTCCTAAGGAGCAGTCTGATCTGGGTCCACACTGTTTGCAAAAATGACTTTTAAAATCACAAGCAGATGACAAAGTAGACGACAATAATTGTGACTGGCACTTTAAGGGTTAAGTTCAGGCAGAAGTATAGCAATCACCACAATGTTTGCCTTGTAAAGAAGTTAAATGTTTTATGATGGAGTTAGTTCATATTATATGAAGATAGATATTGGCCTGAAAATGTAATCAGGACCCATGCCCGTACTTTTAGGGTCGAGGTCACAGACTTAAAATTTTCAGATTTCAGTTTTTGGTTTAGGTTTTAAGAGCTCATTACTCCCAAACATTATGCTTGACTCAATTAATATTTGGTATAATGATAGATATTGTTAAAAAATTTCACCAGCACCATCTTAACTCGTGAGTATGCCTAAGGGTCAAGGTCATGGACAGAGTTTTCATGTTAAAAGTTTTTGGTTAAAATATTGCCAGACCTTACGACGGATTTAATTCATATTTGTATGATGATAGATGTTCTCTCCATTCATACGTACATTCTGTAGTATCCAATGATTCTGGTAGCGGACAGGAAAGGCCCTGATCAGACTGATCTAGGTTTTCGCTGTCCGTATATGTTCGAAGACACGTTTTCGCTTGGCGAGGCCCGCATGATATTACAATGTTCCAAATGACCTCTATCCGATTTCTTGGAAGCTGGCCACGGGTCGAGGGGCATGTGTGAAAAATAATTAATAACGTAAGTAAAAACGCAACACAATTATTGCTGCATACTTTCATTTTATTCAAGAGGATTTCAATTCAGTAGAGAAAGTCCGTGATTACTCTTAGCAGCCATGGGGGTGATGCTGAAAAAGAACAAAATGTCTAATTTGGTGAATTATGTAACAGCTGGGCCGGGCACAATATTCCCTACTGGAATGCATGTGGCCTGCAAATGCGCGCAATCTAATCATAGTCTTTGCTGTCCATCTGAAGATTCTTTGGATTCTTGGCTACCCATGGAGTGCCCTGTGAAGACTCTTACGCGGATTTGCAGGCTGATCTGAGTTTTTAATGGGCGCACATGCAATCTTGTTAGAAATGCTGTGCCCCGGCTTAGTTGTTAATTAATAAAACATCACAAAACTATTGGGAACCTATGTCTCAAACACTGCTTTTTGACAAAAGAAATGACCAGCACAATATGAAAATCTGAACTTTGCGGTCCCAATATCTTTGACAAATACGTCAAATAATCAAATACATGGATTGCACGGAAATGTATTTAAAGGCTCCATATTCCACAAAAATAGACATTATATTATCCAAGAAAGGTTTAATAAATTTATATATGGTATTAATACAATCATAAAATGTGGCACCTGTCAGCCTGTAAAATTTCTGTTAGTCTCTTGTTCTTGAAATGAAATGATTTTTTTTTATAGTATCTCTGAATTAATGTTGCCAACATTAATTCAGAGATATGATAAAAATCGTTTCATGTTTTATCCAGTTCAAAAACGAGAGGCTTACTGAAATTTTACAGACTGTCAGATGCCATATTTTATGATCGTATAAATACCATATATCAATTTATTAAACCTATCTTGGATAAAAAAAATTCTATTTTTGAGGAATATGGAGCCTTTAAGGATGGACGG
Source organism: Anodontia alba (assembly GCA_964016985.1). Taxonomy (NCBI): domain Eukaryota; kingdom Metazoa; phylum Mollusca; class Bivalvia; order Lucinida; family Lucinidae; genus Anodontia; species Anodontia alba. Next base: position 60,740,215 of record OZ024830.1, on the reverse strand, counting down.
ACGACAGATGGATGGACGGACGGAAGAAAGATGGACGGACGGCCGAATGTAAAGCCGAAAAACGCAATACCCAGTCTGTCGTTTGCGGGTATAAAATACACAATTTACATGTGTTCTTTTCATTGACTATCACGTGGTCCTCAATATCATTAGTTTGAGCCAAAGAATGAGAAAATATATCTTATAAGGGGAAATGATACACTTCAAAGGGGCATTACTCTGAGATGGAAATATTTATTTCCCTTCTCAATGGGAGTTACTCTTAAAGGGACGGAAGAAACACAATCATTGCTGGATAACGCAAAGAAATTTTCATTATCGAAGAAAACATTTAGTTATAGAAAGAACAAAGAACAAAAAACAGAGATACAGGTCCGGCAATCAAGAGAATTTTCGGCAGGACTACTCAAAACACCACAAGCCACATTACAGCAACTCCAGAAAGGGGAACCACCCGACAAATCAGAAAAGAGGCCAGAAAGGAAAATGGGCGCAAAAGCGCCAGTAAAGGCAGTACCGAAACTTTCTGGAAGTAATTCAGATATTAATTAGCAGATATATTTGTCATTTAATTTGGAAAACAATCCTGGAATTTTTATAGCATGGAACGATATAGAGAACAGTGGTGCGGTATTACCTCAGATAGATTGATTTTGAACATTGTTTCCAGTTATAAAGTAGAGCTGTCTGAAAAAAACAAATCAGATCTTTATTCCATGTCCGATCGAATTCTCAGACTTGGAAACAGAAGAAATTAGCCATGAAATGTCAGAATTCGCCAGAAAAGGCATCATTGAACCAGTATTTGTCAATGATCCGGATGAGTTTATTTCTAATATTTTTGCAAGACCAAAGTCTGATGCGGGCATCCGGATTATTCTGAATCTTGGTTTAAACAGTATTTATTTAGAACTCTTCACATATACATAGAAAACACAATATTTCATGGTACAGGATCTGATAAAAAGCTTAAAGCTTATATAAATCATCTCCTGAAACAATTTTGGCAATTTTAATATATGAATGATGGGTACTAGATGAGCAGTATAACACAATAGATAAACATTAATAATAATAATAATAATAATAATGGTAATAATAATAATAATAATAATAGTAATAGTAACAATTATAATAATAATTATGATAAACGTAGGAATATATTAATTGGTACTAAACATTGCATGACAACAACTGTAGTACATACAGACATCGCAATAGATGAAATATGTATTTTGTAATATAAAGATGTACACAATTGAATGACATATATTTGTTGGTAGCAAGAGTAATTAGACGGTGACCGAGACCGTAGACACCACCCCAAGGACAAGCTGGACCAAGGTTGTGTTAAAAAATTGAATGACTGCTGGTGCCATGGAACAATATGAAATATAACAGCTACATGAATCTTTTAGTGTTTAGAATGTAGTTTTGAACTTGTATAAATAGTTGTTCGTTTTCAGTATTTGACATGTCGTCTCTGCCGAATAGTAAGTGTTCCTTAGTAAAGTCAAGGAGGTTTGGTGGTAAAAGCAAATTTCTTGTCCTTGAGCATTTTGGACTTTGAAAAAGTGGTATGTGCTTTCAAATCCACCGCATATGCAAGAAGGACTGGGTACTATATTTTTTCGAAAGAGATGAGAATTTAGGGAACTACACTCCATCCTTAATCTAGCATGTAGTATTTGACCCTTCCTTGAGCCTACATTGAAGTATTTAGGTGGAGTATATCTATTCCTGTTTAGACGAAATTTAAAGGAGGAGACTGTAGGAGAGTTTTTTGTATCTTCGGGTAGGTTGTTCCAAGCCCGTATTGACGAAGGAAGGAAAGAATTGAAGAACAGATTGGTATTTGCTCTCGGGTTTCTTATGTCGTTGGAGTTTCTAAGATCATAACTGGTAGTTTCGTGTACAAGTTGGGGCAAGGTATCCTGAAGGTATTGTGGCGTTAGACCATTTATTATTTTGTAGAGTATTATAAGTTTGTGTTTATTTCTACGTTCTTGGAGTGATTCCCATCCCAACTCCGCAAAGAGCTTTTCTAAACTGCAGAGTTTGGTCGCCCCCAGTAATAATTCGAGCAGCTTCGATGTGTACTGCATCAAGTTGTTTCTTACTTTCGGCAGAGGTATTGTCCCATACTGAGTCGCTGTATTCCAGGAGCGGTCTTATGTATGAAAAGTACATTTTTTCGAGGGAATGCCTTTTAAGTCTGAATTTTAGAGCTCTTAAGAGATTTAATCTACTCCAAGCGCTTGCTGCGATTTTATTGATGTGTTCGTTCCAGTTGCATGTGTTAGAAAATGTAAGTCCTAAATGTTTGTGTGACTCTGTATCTTTTATCATAGTACCATTCATATAGAGTGGAGGATGTTGAATCGGGTTGCGTTTTCGAGATATGAGCATTGAATCTGTTTTAGAAGCATTGAAGTCGACCAGCCATTCGGCGGCCCAAGCAGTTATGTATCTTAAGTCATTATTTAGTACCAGAGCTGCAGAGTTCGGTGTGTCAACTATGATATATAAGCTAGTGTCGTCCGCAAAAAGTCTGACAGACGCACGTAGCTCATTCACTATGTCATGTAAATGAGAAATAACAAGGGACCAAGGATCGAGCCCTGAGGTACACCTGCCTGTACATAAGCCCATTTTGACGCTTGCCCATTAATAACTACACGCTGTCGTCGACCCAGAAGATAGCTATAAAACCATTTCAACAGACTTTCAGGACACCCTAGACTTTTTAGCTTATGAAGTAAACCACGGTGCCACACTCTATCAAAGGCCTTGCTTATGTCACAGAAGACCACTCGAACCTCCTTCCCGCTATCCACAGCCTCACTAATAACGTGGTAAGTGTGGATTAGTTGAAAGGTGGTTGAGTCCCCAGGAGTAAAGCCCGACTGGAGGGGTGTAATGAGGTTGTTTTCCTGAACATAATTGTATAGTTGCTTGTGCACACAACGTTCCATACATTTTCCAGGTTGGCAGAAGAGAGAGATTGGCCGATAGTTGGTGGGAGAAGCTCTATCATCTTTCTTGTAAATTGGCGTGAGATTAGCATCTTTCCATGGAGAGGGAAAATGTCCAGCTTGTATCCATCGATTAAAAATAATGCTATATGGCAGTGCAAAGATAGAAGACCCTTCTTTCAGAAGTCGAGGGTTCAGGAGGTCTGGACCACAAGCTTTGTTGATGTCAAGATTGTCAAAAACATCTTTGACGTCTTGTACGGTAAAGGGAGTCAGTTCTAGATGTTCATGGGACACAGCAGTGTTTGGTGGAAGAGGTTTGTTATTGTCGTTGACAACAGACTGTGATGCAAAATAATTGTTTAACATAGAAGCTTTTTCAATGTCAGTTTCAGCAATTTCATTATTATGTTTAAGGGTTGGTACTGACTGGGTGCTGTAATTGACTTTTAGAATTTGTTTAGATGTTTTCCAGAATAGTTTTGAGTTAGGGTTTTCAGTGTTTAATGTTGTTTCAAGCTTGTCATAATATTCTGTCTTAGATTTTCTAACATGATTAACCACTTTGTTTCTAAGTGCTTTGAACCTGATCCAGTGATGCATATCGTTTGTCTTTTTAAATTTTCTGTACAAGCGTCTTCTTTTTCTTATAAGAGATTTTATGAAGCATGTGATCCAAGGATAGTCATTAGGACGTATTACTACAAGTTTATTAGGTATAGAATTTTCTGCGGCCTCAAGGATAGCTGCTTGTGTAATTTGTACACTGTCTTCAATGTCAGCTTGCTCTGCTGCATTTTCTAAATGGTATTCTGTAAGAAGTTCTCTGTATTTGTCGAAGTCAGCCTGCGAGTAGGTCCATATTTTACGGGTATAAGATTTAATCGATGGTCGGGCGAATTTTAAAAGCAGTATTACAGGGCAGTGATAGCGTACCTGGTCGGGTATAAATGGATCAGCGACGCCACTATATACTATATTGTTGGTATTTCGTGCCATGATTAAGTCTATAAGGGATGCTGAATTTTCGGTGAAGTGTGTTTCTTCTGTAATCAGTTGTTTGAGATTATAAAGTTGCAACAGGTCATTTATTTTATTTGAATCGTTAGAAAGCATATTGTAGTTGAAGTCCCCAGTAATTATAACATCGTTTATGTTGGTATGGAGCGCACGGTCGATACTTTCAATTAGTAAATTGTAATATTCTATATTGCTATTGGGGGGTCTGTAGAAACCGCCAATAAGCATTTTCTTGCGCTTTATATTAACTTCCATCCAGACAGCCTCAAGACCCCGAACTTCCAGATCAGGGCGTCTTTTGCAAGAAATCGAGTCTCGAACGTAAATTACGACACCTCCACCAGGTCTGTCAGTCCTGTCCGTTCGAAATGGTGGTAGAAAGTGCTCGAGCAGCACTTCGTCGTCGGGGATATCAGGCTTGAGCCAGCTCTCAGAAAATACGGCTATATCAAATGCTTCTGCCTCAGACCGTACTAGATCTAGTTTAGGTCTTAAGCTCTGGATATTTAGATGGAGAATGCTTAGATGGCAAGCAAGTAATTCTTGTAAAGAATCGTGAGAAAGACTAGACCCGACACTGTCGTCAGTATTGACTGAATTTGGACCAGAATTTGTGTGTACGTCACCACTTAAGATGATTAGCTCGAACAACCATAAGAGGGTGTCTATAATGAAAAGGGCTTTGAAGCAAGAGCGTGAGAATTCAACGTTCCAAGGAGCTTTAGTTAAGATTTTGTAGTTTTGTCTGTTCCGTTTTATGAGTCTGTAAATTTCATTACTATGTTGCAGGGATAAAATGAGACTAAGGCCGGAAATGTTATATGCTTTAATGGCATGGAGTAATGTTGTTAACACTAAGATAATCATTAGCTTAATGCACCTATTATCAATCTGTTTCCGGGCACCAAAATTTATTGTTGTTGACACGCCATGGAAGCCACCAAGACCGTCTGACCTAAGTTTCTTGAGCATTATATACTACAACGGATCATTTCTAGAACGATCAACAATCTTGTTGGCCACCATGATTTAAAATGGAGGACATGGTCCATTGGTAGTGGGTGCACTATGGCTTTCGTGGTCTCGGTCAGCGACAAATATGTAAGTAAATGATTGTTACAAATAAAATGAATAAAAGCAATGTAGATACAATTTGAACAGAACATACATAATGAAAAACGAACTGATTGGGTCTAAAAGTATTATTTCGTGCCCAAGTAAACAGATCATGCATTGGAGACGGGACATCCATCGACACAATAAAGGTCAAAAAAAGACCGCCCCTTGAATGTCAGAATATGGGACTCCCGGTTTAATTGAGACTTTTCATGAGCAGTAATAAGTCTGCAACACCTCTTAGGCCCCACAGCGCACACACGAGCAGAACTCCACTTTAAAATATGCCACAATGGACTCATGATCCAAAAGGAAAAGAAATATAATCTGCACTATACTCGGTGTGGTTCGATCGTGTCAGTGTGCCCTTGTTTAATATCTAAAACTTGACTTGGAGAGATGCTGTAAAAGCGAACCGACGGATGTCCTCGACTTGCAATGCTAATCCTTCATACTTTGAGGACTTATTATGTATTGTTACCAGTTGTGGTCTTTGGGATGATACAAGATGGTCAATATGGTTCAAGATTTGACATTTGTGCGTGACACTAATAAAAAACTAGCCAAGAGCGAATCAATTTGACTTATGATTTAGGTTTGGAGTAACTGATTTGTGTTGCAAGATATCGCGAAACCTTGCTGGCCTCGAAATATGATTACTAGTTGCAAGGTAATAGTAAAATAATTCGGTTCAACCATTTTTTTCAGTCCCTTGGCTTTTTAGTGTGTGACTGCTTGACTAGGCAAATTATGTCAACAGATACAATTCCAGAAGAAATAGTTGGTTACAACGGCTCTTTAGGCAATGACGACAAATTATCGTCGACAAACTTTCGCAAGCGCAAAATCTATTAGGCAATGGGCGGATCAAGTTCGGTGAATAAAAAGACATGTGCATATATGTTGATGCAATTCAAACGAGTACCCACAATATATGCCTTTGTAAAGAGAGGAAAAAATCGCATAGTCATCATTAAATAAGTCCTTTTCTGATCTTTTTTATAGTGTATCCTTAGTAGATAGATAAATATTTGACCACAAATGAGTGTGTCCTGTAAGTTTGAAAAACCTAAGCGCACAGTGCAGTAATTAGGTCGAATACGGTATACTTTGAATTCCAAACAGTGCTGTTACTGCTGTATGAAAAGAAAATGTTTAAAGGCATCTTGACATTATGTTTTATTGAGTTTAATAGTTTGCATACTTTTGGCACAATTTTTCTTACTTTAGCCTTAAAAATTTTGCTGGAGAAATCCTTATGGACCTGAAGAGTCTGTAAATTATTTATTGAAATTGGACACTTCCTTCGACAAAACCGAATTAATGAATTCTCTGACTATAGCGTGAAGTGAGAAGACTTGTGGATAAGGCATCTACATGTATCAGTCTGAGGATGGGGTAAAGTCCTTGTGGCAAACGGTAGGGATTTTTCACATCTGTTGGGTCATATTGACTTCACATATAGGATGATAGGTCAGACCTCTGGTCTGTTCTGGCTTGATCTTGTTTATTTGTGTTGAGGTTTTATGGTCCAGTCAACCCAATGGGGTCATGTCGAGCACTGTCAGTTTTCCTAACAACACTTTTACTGGGCAGGCTTAGTCCTCTAAGTGGTTAACCAGTATTGTGCACATTCTTTCACCAGAAACTGACAACTGCCCTTCTTGATTCCGCAGCTGGGAGAGAATGACTGGACATGACCTTGAGCAAGTCACCTAACGCCGGGGTGTTTCAGTATATCAGCTGTAAAATGGGTTTAAGCTTCGTTCCTAAGCTGGGGAGACAATGTCAAAAGCTTGTATATACTTGGTAAATAGTCGAGTAAATAAAAATATCCCAGATTGAGAAAAATGTACAGCCATACCAAGGCTCCTCTCAATACAGTTCAGATGCTCTAAGTTCTAATGACTGAGCTATCTAGTCACCATCTTCATATTTTACCCTGCTTAACTGAGATATATCCCGAAGGGCTAAGTCCTTTCCAGGTTGGCTGAGAGACTGATTTTCTACCCTTTTACGCAAACAGATGCAGTCCTGGAGCCACACTGGCCACCAATGTCACTAGGTGAGAAAAATGTACAGCCAGGCTCGAACTTGGGAATCTTGGATTCCAGTTCTGACTGAGCGATCCAGCCGCCACTGTTACAAAAAGCTCTACAGAGTTTATGTTAATTTTTGACTTGAATAAAAGACTAGAAGTAAAGCTTTTGTATCTTAGTTATGTTTTCTCACTATACTTCCTTGATCAACACTTTGATCATTACTGATAGATCTGGTTGTGCGTGGGTTACTTTGGGTGGTTTTTGGATTAAAAATAATTGTTTACTGCAAGTCAGGAAGGACTAACAATCTTGTGACGTAGGGTTTTATTATGTTTCAGCTGCAGTGTGAAATAAAATGCTGGCTAGTGCAGGTTAGAGGAATAAAAAGGGGTCTTTGTTTTTTTTGTGTGATAACAGAATTGTAAGAGCTCGATGTAAAATTAAAGGTTTTATATAAGATGGTTTGAATACAGTCCCTCCTAGAGAACGAAAGCATAATGTAACATCTAGAACCAAAATAGGCTGAATTTAATCGACCCATTCTACAAGTATAAAACTTTTTTGACAAAATGAAACTGCACGAGTGACAGCCAATTTAATAGCAAAATTATCTCCCTTGCTAACCTGATGCTGACTTTCGGCAGAGTAAAACTCCTCATCGGTTAACTCTTCATCGAGTTCCGGATCATCCCGTAGTTCTAAATTGAAAACTTCAGTCATTTCTACGTTTGTAGAATCAAATTTGAATATAAAAAGTCACCAAAACAATAGAAAACCCGATACATATTCTTGACACAGTCGTCGTGAACGAGGGAATCCTGTGACGTAGAAAATATCACGTGATAAGTGGCACATCCCAAAATATTATCCAATGAAATCATATATGGGAAAAGCGACGGTGATGGTCGACCTGAAAAAAAGGTACAGTAAATTTCATTGGTTAAATTAGTTCGCAGACTAAATCTTGCAACGAAAAACAATATGGGTTGGCCAACTTCCCAATTGAATTACTTTAATTGAATTACTTTATACTCGGACCAATCAATATTGATGGGTCCGAGCTTTATATTACAAAACCGATTAATCCAGTTTGTGATATAAAATAGATTTGTTATAAGATACGACTAAACCGCTTTTTTTGTGATATCAAAAACAAAAAAAACAAAAAAAAAAAACAACAACAAAAAAACAAACAAACAAAAAAAAAAACAAAAAAAAAAACAACAACAAAAAAAAAAAAAAAAAAAAAAAAAAAATAAAAAATAAAAACAAAAAAACAAAAAAAACAAACAAAAAAAAACAACAAATTACTGATATATTTACAAAGTGGATAATTACACTTTACTGCACTTTTTAACCAATGAAATAAAACCTTTTTAGGTTAACCACGGAAAAACGAAAATTGAAGCCAAGTACTACAAATAGGTGTCGAAGACTGGTCGAAGAACGAGCTTTTTATTGAAAATGAACGATTCTATTGTTCATTAATGTTAAGGTCCCCGGGGTTATTTGTTTGTGCTGAGGTTTTACGGCCCAGTCAACCCAATGGGGTCATGTCGAGCGCGGTCAGTTTACCTAACCACACATTTACTGGGCAGGCTTAGTCCTCTTAGCGGTTTACCAGTATTGTGCACATTCTTTCGCCAGAAACTGACAACTGCCCTTCTTGAATCAGCGGAAGGGAGAGAATGACCGTAGAAAATATTTCATGATCAATCTCCACGAAAGAATGTTGCCGACCTCGGCGGGGGTCGAACCCGCGACCTCCTGGTCTCCAGTCGGACGCGCATCCAACTGAGCCACCGAGGCCGGTATCCCCGGGGTTAAGGTGTCAGTATGACACATTTGCTATACGTCATGAAGTCAGAAAATTTATTTTCATTTTTGACACCACAAAATCAAACTACTGAAAACACAAATTCGAACAAGTCGCGTACACAAAATCGATTCAATGATCGAGTCACAAATTCATACCATTTTGTGATGTCACCTTGAAAGCAAATCTCCTGCTGATTCCAGATGTTACAAAATCATAGAACGCGGTATCTGATCAGGGTCTACACTGTTTGCCACTCATTCAACAATTTTACTCACATGCATAAGTAGTAAAATGGACAAGTTGATGAAAGGTAAAATTTAAAAAGTACGCGGTGTGGAATACGGTATCCCAAGTTTATCAAATTTATCCAAAATTTCCCATGAAAATGAAATTTTGAGTCAGTGGGGTTTGACTGAACCCAACGAATCCCCTCTGAATCCGCCCGCGCTCTTCGCCAACGAGGTGATCGCAATGTCAGCCCGAAATCACTAAACACAACAGTTAGGCAATAGACAGGACAAAATAAAAAACAACCTCTTTATGACACTATTATTGGGGTCCATAACATAAACCGTGTTAGTTAAACAACCATGTTGTATCCAAACAAAAATGTATAGACTATACATTTTTGGGATCTATCTCTGAACCGTGTTATATCCAAAACCGTGTTATAACGAACCGTGTTATAAACAGGTTGTAGTTTACAAATAAAAATCCTGCAGCAGGCAGCAACAAGTCCCCACAAAGAGCGACTACCACAGGAACCACCGCATAAAACGGTAATTAGAAAAATTATGCGTGCGGTTTGCCACATAATCGGTGTTTTGTAACAACTGACAATATATTTATTAGTTCTGAAAAATTCAGTTACCAACAATCCTTATGAATTTATAGACTAACTCCATAAAACTCGGGTTCCCATAGGCCTTCCTGCAGAATTGTTTTCAAGCCAACGTCGTATTTGCAAAGTTTAATTCAGAAACCTAGAAAATAATTAGATATCATTACCCAAGTTTAGTAGTTAAATACCGATTATTAAAGTCAACAGACTTTCAGCTATAACAAAACTAATAAGCTGAGAAATATATACACCACAGGATGTTGCACGAGGGATGTCATCATCCAACCTCAGCCCCACCCCAAACACACACCCGCATAAATAAATAAATAAATAAATAAATAAATAAATAAATAACAATAATACAAAGCCCCGGAAAATTAACAATAGCAAAACCAAAGGTAACCGTCATCCTTGCCATTAATTTCAGTAGAGATTATATCATTAGTTACTGATCAATTTCAATCCAGAAACGGGGCCTTTGTATCAGTGCCATTAGCTTTGTCTAACTGAAGCTCTTTTGGATAAAGTTTGTCAACCATTTGACAAAAAATAATCACTATAAATATTTGGTAACTTACCTAAATATCGAAAAATTAAATTATAATATGACCGGTTTCGTAGATTTTGATAGCTGGTAAGTGCACGACTTTTACACCCGACCGTGACCTTAAAGTTGCGCACATATCAGTTTCCGAAAACCAAATATGAGAAATATAAATTATCAATACTTGGTAATTTACCTAAATATCGAAAAAAAAAAAAACAAAAAAAAAACAAAAAACAAACAAAAAAAAAAACAACAAACCCTATAAAACGATATAAATTTCGACGATATAAGATACTACTTTCGTGATATGTGCGCGACTTTTAACTCACGACCATGACCTTGAATGTTTTTTTTTGGTAACTGATATGTGAAGAACTTAAACTCACGACTATGATCTTATATATTTTTTTCGATAGCTGATATGTGCGCGACTTTTAACTCACGACCATAACCATATACGAGTTAAAGTTGCGTTCATATCAATTACTGAATATATAGTTGTTTTCTGTAACTGATATGTGCGCGACTTTAAATCACGACATGAACACATAAGCTGTTTTTGGTAACTGATATGTGCGCGACTTTAAAGGGCAAATATAAAGAAATTTAAAATATTCCTGGTTTTCAGGGTGTTGATAGAATGCTTTAAGAGAATTATTTTGTTGAAAACCCCATCAAAAAATTCCAATCCAATCAAAAGTTATGGTGATTAATTTACGATACCTACCTTTTTTCCTGTTAGAGTAACCTCCCTTGGATTGTGTATTGATTAAGGCCCACAATGCAATATTCTGTGATGTCATAGTGGAACTTAAATTTTAAATTGAAATTTTAAACAGGAATATTCTGCATTTCCTTATATGCTACACAGTTTTTCTACTTAACCATTATTGAAATTGGTCTCTGTCCACAATTACACTGATTTATGATTTATAGAAGCACATTTGCTTATAGCTTTCATTGTAGATAACAACCTTCAAGTCGACACAGTGTACCTGGATTTCAGGAAAGCTTTCGATAGTGTTCCTCATAAAAGACTGATAAAAAAGCTGGAAGGATATGGTATTAATGGGTCATTACTAACATGGTTAAAGAACTTTTTAAACCAAAGACAACAAAGAGTAGTCATTAATGGTAATACTTCGAAATGGTCAGAAGTACTTTCCGGAATCCCACAGGGGTCCATTCTAGGTCCCGTATTGTTTATATTATACATCAATGACCTTCCCGGTGTAGTTGGAAGTGTGTGCAAATTGTTTGCTGATGATTGTAAATTATACAAAAATATCAAGTCCGAAGCAGATCAAAGAGAACTACAAGAGGACATTAACAGACTTTGTAAGTGGAGTAAAGATTGGTTGTTGGGGTTTAACATCAAAAAGTGCAAAGTGGTCTCTTTTGGTAATATACATTATGAGTGTGAATATGAAATGGCTGATTCTCAGTATGACTCCCATAAACTTGCAACAGAGGACTCTGAATGTGACCTTGGTATCTTGTTTAAGAAGAACTTGAAGTTTGATGAACATATTGACAATACCGTGAATAAGGTGAATAGAATCATGGGTTTGATAAAGAGAAATTCTTAACACTTTATAAGTCCCTAGCCAGATCTCATCTGGACTATGGAAATCTGGTATTTTACCCAACTACAAAAAAATACAGACAAATCCTGGAGAACGCTCAACGAAGAGCTACACGGTTGGTTCCTGAATTGTATGGTTTGTCATACAAAGAACGTTTAATGGAGTTAAATCTTCCTACTCTGGACTATCGTCGAAGGAGATTTGATATAATACAAGTGTTTAAGATAGTTCACAATATAGACGACATTGATATGAGTGTGTTTTTTACCTTCACCGACAATAGTCACTTGAGAGGTCATAACCTAAAATTACATAAGCCCCGTGCTAACAAGTCTATTAAATTGAATTCATTCGCAGTCAGAAATATCCCAGTTTGGAATAGCTTGCCATCCCACGTTGTAAATTCCAAGACTGTTCTAGAGTTCAAGACAAAACTAGACAAACTGTGGAGTGATAGAAGGTTTGACCAGACCAACATATACTAGGGAAGTTCCTAATTAACCGGAAGCACAGACAGATAAAATGAGAGCTGAGGGGAATTATAAGCCGTACGGGCTTAAGAAGTTTCCCAGAAGTCAAAAGGTAGACAAAAGGTATTGTTGTTTTAAGCTTCTGTCTGATAATAGCAGATTACAAAATGTAGGATATTTGTTATCTAATTTTTCACTGAAAATAGATCTTGGCATCTTCAAAGCAAAACTTTTTGAAACAGCAAGCTTTTGATATTAGAGGTATTCAGATTGCTCCAGATAAGAGAGGGTATCCACCTAACATTTTCTTATTTTTCCATACAACATATGTTTTGGTAGTCATTAGAAATGCTTCAGCAAGGCACTTCTAATGAGTACCACAACATATGTCTTTGTGGTGAAATAGGAAAAATAGCCATACTTTCATTGACAAACTGGGCCCAGTTGTTCAAAGCTAACGATGTCGTTAGTTAACGATTCATTAAAATTTTAATCGAGTGATACGCAAATATGCTGAATTTTTTTGCTGAAAAAATGTGAGTAGCTTTTGCAGTGCAAAAGCTACTCACATTTTTCAGCAAAAAATATCAGAATATTGTGTATTGAATCCGCTAAAACAGTTAACGAAATGACCCTTAACGAGCTCGTTAAGCTAACGACGCTTTGAACAACCGGGCCCTGGTTATATCTGGAGCTATGTATCTAGCTAAATATTTCTCTTATTTGTTCATGAAAACGTTCTTTAAAATAAATACCTCAATGGGGTTTTCGGCCATTTCTGCCAAGGGAGGTAACCTTGACCACTCTGGGCTAATTCAGCAGACAACAACTTGGTGATATTTTTCTTATGTTTCCCAAAAATCAGGATTTGACATTCTCAAATTGTCTCCTTTGCAAATTTTCTCCATTGATTACGATCTGCATGAAATGTCAAATTCTGTTTTCTGGGGAAAAAAAGAAAAATATTTCAAATTTTCATCTACAGTAAAATTTTACCCAAAGTGTGAAGCATTGAAATGATTAATTAAATGCCATCTATCGATAGATACTGTTTTCAGGGAGAAATAAGAAAATGTCTTCTGTATTCATATGTCAGGAAAGAAGTTTGTTTATAGAATTGCTGATATTTTGTTACTTTGGAGATAAAAAGAAGATAATAGTTTTAACACATTTAAGAATTCTCTGCATAGCTCTTGAAAAGGTGCTTTTTTCAATCCAAAAGTATATTGATATTTTTCTTATTATATGTTGTCGGCACTCATTAAAAGTGCCTCACCGAGGCGCTCCTAATTAGTACCCACAGCATATACTGTCATGGAGAAATAAGAAAAAATATTCACCCGATACCCACTCTTATCTAGATCAGACTCAGAGAAGGTTCTACAGATAGCGATAATCAGTAGCTGTAGGTATGGTTTTGTCTGCTAAAAGTTATTCGTAAAAATATAATGTCGTGCGAGTCAGCCTCGGTGGCTCAACTGCATGCGAGTATAATTGATGGCAGACGGTTGTGGGTTAGACCCCCGCCAAGTCGGCATCATGCTTCCATAGAGATTGACCATGAGATATTTTCTAAAGTCATTCTCTCCCTTCCTAATCTGTTATTAACCTATTCTGGTCAACTAGGGTAGATTACGGTTAACTTATTTTCAACTTTTAGGACCTTTGACGATACTTACCTGTATAGTTTTACCCGAAAAAAACAAAAAAAAAAAAACAAAAAAAAAAAACAAAAAACCGCTGGATATTTTATTGACGCCTCCAGATGAAGGCGGTCATTAGACGGTAATATTAAAGCAGTTTTTTTCTCTTTGAAATAGACCAGGGCACAGTTGTTCAAAGCGTCGTTAGCTTAACGAGCTCGTTAACGGTCATTTCGTTAACTGTTTTAGCGGATTCAATATACAATATTCTGATATTTTTTGCTGAAAAAATGTGCGTAGCTTTTGCACTGCAAAAGCTACTCACATTTTTTCAGCAAAAAATTACAGCGTATTTGCGTATCACTCGATTAAAATTTAACGAATCGTTAAGTAACGACATCGTTAGTTTTGAACAACTGGGCCCAGACGTTTACTTTAATACGCTCGAAATTCAGCAGACAACAAATTTGTGACAAATTTTCTTATTTTCCAAACCAGAATGGAATATGATAATCCACGTAAATTGTGGACAATTTGCATGGACTACCAAATTCTGTTGTGGAAAAAATATGAAAATATTCAACAGACAATTTGCATGGAATTTCAAATCCAGCCGTGTGGGAAAAGAAGAAATAAATATTACCAATATTTTGTCTGCTGAATTGGCAGAGGAAGTGCTAGAGGTCAATCTTTTGTTAGCTAAGATTGGCAGCTCATCTGAATTGTCGCTGTTTACATATGTTGTAAGCAAAACACTAGATATGCGGTATATACTGTTAGTACCCACTAACGGAAAAGAAGTGGTATATTATTTCTACACGAAAACATATGTTGTGGGTACCCATTAGTAGCGCCTCAGTGGGTTGGGTGCTTCTAATGATTACCCACCACAATATTTTTTCTTTTTTTTTTTTTTTTTTTTTTTGTGGAGAAATAAGAAAATGATTGGATACGTCTCTTATCTGAAGCTTGGGTGTAAGGCATATTTTCTTATGGTGTGGCTTATATTAGCATGAGTTATGCCCCATGTATATACAATTAGCAGATCTGTGTGATCAGAAAAGATATGAACAGCTGAAAAATATTTAACTTTACCAAGCAGAATTTTAGCAATACTATTTCCTGTTTGGGCCAGGCCATGCAGCCAGCCTGAGTGTCTCAGTCGGATGAGACTCAGACTGGTGATTGGGAGGTTGCGGAGTCAAACCCTGCAAGGTCGGGCAACATTCTTACTTGAAGATTTAATATGAAGTATTTTCTATGGTCATTCTCTGCCTTTCGCTGATTAAAGAAGGGCAGTTGTCAGTTTCTAGCGAAAGAATATGCACAAGTACAGTTTAACCGCTTAGTGGACTAAGCCTGCACCGAATAAGTGTGGTTAGGAAAACTGACCAGCTCTACAAGACCTTAATAGTGTTGACTGGGCCATCAAACCAAACCGAACCAAAAACCCCGGCGGAATAATGTCTCTATGGCATATGCAGACAGTGAATTCCCAGATCAGTTTTCAAATCAACAGAGTCTGATCAGAGCCTTTGCTACGTGCTTACAGAATTGGTGGATATCACATTTACCCTAAATCTCAGACAGATACGCCTGAACAAACAATGTACACCCATATCAGATTTCACAGAAGGTGGCATTTGATCTGGGTCTACACTGTTTCCTTCTCATCCTGCCAATTTGTTTGACACATCAGCGAACAGTAAAATGGTCTTGTTATTAGCTTATCTGAACTTAACCCTTAAAGCGCCAAGAAAAACTGCATCTGAAAATGTCGTCTGTTTATGTCGTCTGCTTACTCTTGCAGACTTTTCAAACCTAGTTTTGCGTACAGGCAAACAGTGTGGAACCAGATCAGACTGCTCCTAAGGAGCAGTCTGATCTGGGTCCACACTGTTTGCAAAAATGACTTTTAAAATCACAAGCAGATGACAAAGTAGACGACAATAATTGTGACTGGCACTTTAAGGGTTAAGTTCAGGCAGAAGTATAGCAATCACCACAATGTTTGCCTTGTAAAGAAGTTAAATGTTTTATGATGGAGTTAGTTCATATTATATGAAGATAGATATTGGCCTGAAAATGTAATCAGGACCCATGCCCGTACTTTTAGGGTCGAGGTCACAGACTTAAAATTTTCAGATTTCAGTTTTTGGTTTAGGTTTTAAGAGCTCATTACTCCCAAACATTATGCTTGACTCAATTAATATTTGGTATAATGATAGATATTGTTAAAAAATTTCACCAGCACCATCTTAACTCGTGAGTATGCCTAAGGGTCAAGGTCATGGACAGAGTTTTCATGTTAAAAGTTTTTGGTTAAAATATTGCCAGACCTTACGACGGATTTAATTCATATTTGTATGATGATAGATGTCCTCTCCATTCATACGTACATTCTGTAGTATCCAATGATTCTGGTAGCGGACAGGAAAGGCCCTGATCAGACTGATCTAGGTTTTCGCTGTCCGTATATGTTCGAAGACACGTTTTCGCTTGGCGAGGCCCGCATGATATTACAATGTTCCAAATGACCTCTATCCGATTTCTTGGAAGCTGGCCACGGGTCGAGGGGCATGTGTGAAAAATAATTAATAACGTAAGTAAAAACGCAACACAATTATTGCTGCATACTTTCATTTTATTCAAGAGGATTTCAATTCAGGAGAGAAAGTCCGTGATTACTCTTAGCAGCCATGGGGGTGATGCTGAAAAAGAACAAAATGTCTAATTTGGTGAATTATGTAACAGCTGGGCCGGGCACAATATTCCCTACTGGAATGCATGTGGCCTGCAAATGCGCGCAATCTAATCATAGTCTTTGCTGTCCATCTGAAGATTCTTTGGATTCTTGGCTACCCATGGAGTGCCCTGTGAAGACTCTTACGCGGATTTGCAGGCTGATCTGAGTTTTTAATGGGCGCACATGCAATCTTGTTAGAAATGCTGTGCCCCGGCTTAGTTGTTAATTAATAAAACATCACAAAACTATTGGGAACCTATGTCTCAAACACTGCTTTTTGACAAAAGAAATGACCAGCACAATATGAAAATCTGAACTTTGCGGTCCCAATATCTTTGACAAATACGTCAAATAATCAAATACATGGATTGCACGGAAATGTATTTAAAGGCTCCATATTCCACAAAAATAGACATTATATTATCCAAGAAAGGTTTAATAAATTTATATATGGTATTAATACAATCATAAAATGTGGCACCTGTCAGCCTGTAAAATTTCTGTTAGTCTCTTGTTCTTGAAATGAAATGATTTTTTTTTATAGTATCTCTGAATTAATGTTGCCAACATTAATTCAGAGATATGATAAAAATCGTTTCATGTTTTATCCAGTTCAAAAACGAGAGGCTTACTGAAATTTTACAGACTGTCAGATGCCATATTTTATGATCGTATAAATACCATATATCAATTTATTAAACCTATCTTGGATAAAAAAAATTCTATTTTTGAGGAATATGGAGCCTTTAAGGATGGACGGACGACAGATGGATGGACGGACGGAAGAAAGATGGACGGACGGCCGAATGTAAAGCCGAAAAACGCAATACCCAGTCTGTCGTTTGCGGGTATAAAATACACAATTTACATGTGTTCTTTTCATTGACTATCACGTGGTCCTCAATATCATTAGTTTGAGCCAAAGAATGAGAAAATATATCTTATAAGGGGAAATGATACACTTCAAAGGGGCATTACTCTGAGATGGAAATATTTATTTCCCTTCTCAATGGGAGTTACTCTTAAAGGGACGGAAGAAACACAATCATTGCTGGATAACGCAAAGAAATTTTCATTATCGAAGAAAACATTTAGTTATAGAAAGAACAAAGAACAAAAAACAGAGATACAGGTCCGGCAATCAAGAGAATTTTCGGCAGGACTACTCAAAACACCACAAGCCACATTACAGCAACTCCAGAAAGGGGAACCACCCGACAAATCAGAAAAGAGGCCAGAAAGGAAAATGGGCGCAAAAGCGCCAGTAAAGGCAGTACCGAAACTTTCTGGAAGTAATTCAGATATTAATTAGCAGATATATTTGTCATTTAATTTGGAAAACAATCCTGGAATTTTTATAGCATGGAACGATATAGAGAACAGTGGTGCGGTATTACCTCAGATAGATTGATTTTGAACATTGTTTCCAGTTATAAAGTAGAGCTGTCTGAAAAAAACAAATCAGATCTTTATTCCATGTCCGATCGAATTCTCAGACTTGGAAACAGAAGAAATTAGCCATGAAATGTCAGAATTCGCCAGAAAAGGCATCATTGAACCAGTATTTGTCAATGATCCGGATGAGTTTATTTCTAATATTTTTGCAAGACCAAAGTCTGATGCGGGCATCCGGATTATTCTGAATCTTGGTTTAAACAGTATTTATTTAGAACTCTTCACATATACATAGAAAACACAATATTTCATGGTACAGGATCTGATAAAAAGCTTAAAGCTTATATAAATCATCTCCTGAAACAATTTTGGCAATTTTAATATATGAATGATGGGTACTAGATGAGCAGTATAACACAATAGATAAACATTAATAATAATAATAATAATAATAATGGTAATAATAATAATAATAATAATAGTAATAGTAACAATTATAATAATAATTATGATAAACGTAGGAATATATTAATTGGTACTAAACATTGCATGACAACAACTGTAGTACATACAGACATCGCAATAGATGAAATATGTATTTTGTAATATAAAGATGTACACAATTGAATGACATATATTTGTTGGTAGCAAGAGTAATTAGACGGTGACCGAGACCGTAGACACCACCCCAAGGACAAGCTGGACCAAGGTTGTGTTAAAAAATTGAATGACTGCTGGTGCCATGGAACAATATGAAATATAACAGCTACATGAATCTTTTAGTGTTTAGAATGTAGTTTTGAACTTGTATAAATAGTTGTTCGTTTTCAGTATTTGACATGTCGTCTCTGCCGAATAGTAAGTGTTCCGTAGTAAAGTCAAGGAGGTTTGGTGGTAAAAGCAAATTTCTTGTCCTTGAGTATTTTGGACATTGAAAAAGAAAGTGGTATGTGCTTTCAAATCCACCGCATATGCAAGAAGGACTGGGTACTATATTTTTTCGAAAGAGATGAGAATTTAGGGAACTACACTCCATCCTTAATCTAGCATGTAGTATTTGACCCTTCCTTGAGCCTACATTGAAGTATTTAGGTGGAGTATATCTGTTCCTGTTTAGACGAAATTTAAAGGAGGAGACTGTAGGAGAGTTTTTTGTATCTTCGGGTAGGTTGTTCCAAGCCCGTATTGACGAAGGAAGGAAAGAATTGAAGAACAGATTGGTATTTGCTCTCGGGTTTCTTATGTCGTTGGAGTTTCTAAGATCATAACTGGTAGTTTCGTGTACAAGTTGGGGCAAGGTATCCTGAAGGTATTGTGGCGTTAGACCATTTATTATTTTGTAGAGTATTATAAGTTTGTGTTTATTTCTACGTTCTTGGAGTGATTCCCATCCCAACTCCGCAAAGAGCTTTTCTAAACTGCAGAGTTTGGTCGCCCCAGTAATAATTCGAGCAGCTTCGATGTGTACTGCATCAAGTTGTTTCTTACTTTCGGCAGAGGTATTGTCCCATACTGAGTCGCTGTATTCCAGGAGCGGTCTTATGTATGAAAAGTACATTTTTTCGAGGGAATGCCTTTTAAGTCTGAATTTTAGAGCTCTTAAGAGATTTAATCTACTCCAAGCGCTTGCTGCGATTTTATTGATGTGTTCGTTCCAGTTGCATGTGTTAGAAAATGTAAGTCCTAAATGTTTGTGTGACTCTGTATCTTTTATCATAGTACCATTCATATAGAGTGGAGGATGTTGAATCGGGTTGCGTTTTCGAGATATGAGCATTGAATCTGTTTTAGAAGCATTGAAGTCGACCAGCCATTCGGCGGCCCAAGCAGTTATGTATCTTAAGTCATTATTTAGTACCAGAGCTGCAGAGTTCGGTGTGTCAACTATGATATATAAGCTAGTGTCGTCCGCAAAAAGTCTGACAGACGCACGTAGCTCATTCACTATGTCATGTAAATGAGAAATAACAAGGGACCAAGGATCGAGCCCTGAGGTACACCTGCCTGTACATAAGCCCATTTTGACGCTTGCCCATTAATAACTACACGCTGTCGTCGACCCAGAAGATAGCTAGAAAACCATTTCAACAGACTTTCAGGACACCCTAGACTTTTTAGCTTATGAAGTAAACCACGGTGCCACACTCTATCAAAGGCCTTGCTTATGTCACAGAAGACCACTCGAACCTCCTTCCCGCTATCCACAGCCTCACTAATAACGTGGTAAGTGTGGATTAGTTGAAAGGTGGTTGAGTCCCCAGGAGTAAAGCCCGACTGGAGGGGTGTAATGAGGTTGTTTTCCTGAACATAATTGTATAGTTGCTTGTGCACACAACGTTCCATACATTTTCCAGGTTGGCAGAAGAGAGAGATTGGCCGATAGTTGGTGGGAGAAGCTCTATCATCTTTCTTGTAAATTGGCGTGAGATTAGCATCTTTCCATGGAGAGGGAAAATGTCCAGCTTGTATCCATCGATTAAAAATAATGCTATATGGCAGTGCAAAGATAGAAGACCCTTCTTTCAGAAGTCGAGGGTTCAGGAGGTCTGGACCACAAGCTTTGTTGATGTCAAGATTGTCAAAAACATCTTTGACGTCTTGTACGGTAAAGGGAGTCAGTTCTAGATGTTCATGGGACACAGCAGTGTTTGGTGGAAGAGGTTTGTTATTGTCGTTGACAACAGACTGTGATGCAAAATAATTGTTTAACATAGAAGCTTTTTCAATGTCAGTTTCAGCAATTTCATTATTATGTTTAAGGGTTGGTACTGACTGGGTGCTGTAATTGACTTTTAGAATTTGTTTAGATGTTTTTCAGAATAGTTTTGAGTTAGGGTTTTCAGTGTTTAATGTTGTTTCAAGCTTGTCATAATATTCTGTCTTAGATTTTCAAACATGATTAACCACTTTGTTTCTAAGTGCTTTGAACCTGATCCAGTGATGCATATCGTTTGTCTTTTTAAATTTTCTGTACAAGCGTCTTCTTTTTCTTATAAGAGATTTTATGAAGCATGTGATCCAAGGATAGTCATTAGGACGTATTACTACAAGTTTATTAGGTATAGAATTTTCTGCGGCCTCAAGGATAGCTGCTTGTGTAATTTGTACACTGTCTTCAATGTCAGCTTGCTCTGCTGCATTTTCTAAATGGTATTCTGTAAGAAGTTCTCTGTATTTGTCGAAGTCAGCCTGCGAGTAGGTCCATATTTTACGGGTATAAGATTTAATCGATGGTCGGGCGAATTTTAAAAGCAGTATTACAGGGCAGTGATAGCGTACCTGGTCGGGTATAAATGGATCAGCGACGCCACTATATACTATATTGTTGGTATTTCGTGCCATGATTAAGTCTATAAGGGATGCTGAATTTTCGGTGAAGTGTGTTTCTTCTGTAATCAGTTGTTTGAGATTATAAAGTTGCAACAGGTCATTTATTTTATTTGAATCATTAGAAAGCATATTGTAGTTGAAGTCCCCAGTAATTATAACATCGTTTATGTTGGTATGGAGCGCACGGTCGATACTTTCAATTAGTAAATTGTAATATTCTATATTGCTATTGGGGGGTCTGTAGAAACCGCCAATAAGCATTTTCTTGCGCTTTATATTAACTTCCATCCAGACAGCCTCAAGACCCCGAACTTCCAGATCAGGGCGTCTTTTGCAAGAAATCGAGTCTCGAACGTAAATTACGACACCTCCACCAGGTCTGTCAGTCCTGTCCGTTCGAAATGGTGGTAGAAAGTGCTCGAGCAGCACTTCGTCGTCGGGGATATCAGGCTTGAGCCAGCTCTCAGAAAATACGGCTATATCAAATGCTTCTGCCTAAGACCGTACTAGATCTAGTTTAGGTCTTAAGCTCTGGATATTTAGATGGAGAATGCTTAGATGGCAAGCAAGTAATTCTTGTAAAGAATCGTGAGAAAGACTAGACCCGACACTGTCGTCAGTATTGACTGAATTTGGACCAGAATTTGTGTGTACGTCACCACTTAAGATGATTAGCTCGAACAACCATAAGAGGGTGTCTATAATGAAAAGGGCTTTGAAGCAAGAGCGTGAGAATTCAACGTTCCAAGGAGCTTTAGTTAAGATTTTGTAGTTTTGTCTGTTCCGTTTTATGAGTCTGTAAATTTCATTACTATGTTGCAGGGATAAAATGAGACTAAGGCCGGAAATGTTATATGCTTGAATGGCATGGAGTAATGTTGTTAACACTAAGATAATCATTAGCTTAATGCACCTATTATCAATCTGTTTCCGGGCACCAAAATTTATTGTTGTTGACACGCCACGGAAGCCACCAAGACCGTCTGACCTAAGTTTCTTGAACATTATATGCTACAACGGATCATTTCTAGAACGATCAACAATCTTGTTGGCCACCATGATTTTAAATGGAGGACATGGTCCATTGGTAGTGGGTGCACTATGGCTTTCGTGGTCTCGGTCAGCGACAAATATGTAAGTAAATGATTGTTACAAATAAAATGAATAAAAGCAATGTAGATACAATTTGAACAGAACATACATAATGAAAAACGAACTGATTGGGTCTAAAAGTATTATTTCGTGCCCAAGTAAACAGATCATGCATTGGAGACGGGACATCCATCGACACAATAAAGGTAAAAAAAAGACCGCCCCTTGAATGTCAGAATATGGGACTCCCGGTTTAATTGAGACTTTTCATGAGCAGTAATAAGTCTGCAACACCTCTTAGGCCCCACAGCGCACACACGAGCAGAACTCCACTTTAAAATATGCCACAATGGACTCATGATCCAAAAGGAAAAGAAATATAATCTGCACTATACTCGGTGTGGTTCGATCGTGTCAGTGTGCCCTTGTTTAATATCTAAAACTTGACTTGGAGAGATGCTGTAAAAGCGAACCGACGGATGTCCTCGACTTGCAATGCTAATCCTTCATACTTTGAGGACTTATTATGTATTGTTACCAGTTGTGGTCTTTGGGATGATACAAGATGGTCAATATGGTTCAAGATTTGACATTTGTGCGTGACACTAATAAAAAACTAACCAAGAGCGAATCAATTTGACTTATGATTTAGGTTTGGAGTAACTGATTTGTGTTGCAAGATATCGCGAAACCTTGCTGGCCTCGAAATATGATTACTAGTTGCAAGGTAATAGTAAAATAATTCGGTTCAACCATTTTTTTTCAATCCCTTGGCTTTTTAGTGTATGACTGCTTGACTAGGCAAATTATGTCAACAGATACAATTCCAGAAGAAATAGTTGGTTACAACGGCTCTTTAGGCAATGACGACAAATTATCGTCGACAAACTTTCGCAAGCGCAAAATCTATTAGGCAATGGGCGGATCAAGTTCGGTGAATAAAAAGACATGTGCATATATGTTGGAGGTATATGGGTTCAAAGTTGCATTTGATTAAATTTGATAACAGTATTCAAACCCCCCCCCCCCCCCAAAAAAAAAAAAAAAAAACAAAAAACAAAAAAAAAAAAACACGAATTACATACATATATCAAACAAGGATTAAATTCAGACATGGTGCATTGATTCTACGGCTCTTTTTTATCTGTACAAAATGCTTGTATATATCGTTTCACTGTTACAGTAATAAGTAATTCTATGGCATGAATATACTCATATGGACAGTACTATCAGCTGGTAACTACGCATGATTAGTAATCTGTCATGATAAGGCTTCCTCATATTCCCAATCCTTACTTAGCGAGCAGTAAATGATCAGGAGACACCGTGTGTATGTGCGGTCTCGCCAGAACCTATATGATTGCTTGTGAGGTAATATCTCCTTCATAAAAGTCGAGTCATTAATATGGTTCAACGGACTCGGATCGTTCCGTTGTTCAACATGGGTAACAGCACAAGAGCCGTAGTGTTGACAGGAAAGAAAAAAAAAGTCATTGAAGGAGCGCGACTAGTGAGATAACCCAGGAATAGAATAGGCTAGCTAAGCCTCAGGAATCTTTCAGGGATTTGAATAAGTGTATAAAGCGGCGTTAATAATGCAGCAAACAACTGCGCAGGTCACGCTGCGCAGTCTGACCCATGCCTTTTATAAATCTTGCTCAAAATGTTTTGTCTTGATGATTTCTAGGTCAAGTTTGAAACTGGGTTACTTGGGGTCAAAACTAGGTCACTGGGCCAAATTAAAGGAAATTAAAGGAAAACCTTGTTAGCACTCTAGAGGTCACATTTTCCAAGAGGTCAATATTTCACATTTTCATTTTCATGAATCTTTCTCAAACTGTTTGTCTTGGTGATTTCTAGGTCCAGTTGGCAAATGAGTCACTTTGAATCAAAAACGAGGTCACCAGGTAAAATCAAAGGGAAAACCTCGGCGTTGATGCGACGTTGTAGAAACGTCATATGCCGCTGGGATGTGATCGCCAGTTAGAGAGCAGTGATTATTCGCATAGGTAGCGCAAAAAAAAAAAAAAAAAAAAAAAAAAAAAAAAACATTTCAAGAGCTGCGTTCAGAAATGCAAAATTATCGCGAGCGTTTGCTTTTGATCCTTCAAACGTTCGCGGGCGTCTTGCATTTCTTAGCACAGACCATATAAAGTTATTGAACACTCGCTACCAATCGCCGAATACAGTCACTGCATGACGCTACCCTGGGCTGCCTTCAGTAACGCGCCTAATATTTGCCAACACACATCAAGTATTTGTCTATTTCTCCTGGACAGGCCGCTATGAACCTCTTCTAAATAAAGGTGAAAGGCGCAAAGCACTTGGGGCGAGACGCACCACATCTGTCGATCTGATTGGGCGGTGAGGCAGTGTGAGGCAGAATGGGACCCAGGCCATGGTCGAAATACCCACACCCCCATACGATACAAGTGTTGCAACTGCAGACCTACTGCAGGGATCGTAGTCACAGCCGCCTTGTATTAAAAGGAAAGACACCATTGACATAATTTATCGTATTTGAAGTGAAAGACCCTATCAAACAAGTGGTTTTCATGCAAATGCGATGGAAATCGAATAATAGGAAAGTTATATAGCTTTGAAGATTCTGAAATTCCTTTTATGAGAACTGCCATTTTGAATATTTAATGAGAATTTATGACGTCAGAAAGCCAAAACTAATATGCAAAGCCTAAATAAAAAAGACATAAAACAATATTTTACCTATAGCTTCTTCTCTAGAGTTTTATTTATTTTGCTTGAAAACAGTATTGCTTTCTGTCAGAAAAAAAGACTATATTAAATATTTCAAATTTTTAGAATTTCATTAAATATTCAAAATGGCGCACCCCTGAGATCAGTTTTGAAGGCTTTAAATGTCATTAACTTTCTTAGTCTTTATCCGAGTTTAATTAAATTTACCTTTCCTTCAAACTATGTGTAAGAATCTGCAAAAAATCCGCATTTTCTAGAAAATCGGACAGATAGATATGAGCAAACAGTGTAGACCCAGATCATACTCGTCTGCATATACTGTAGCGAGC